>CADWAE010000001.1:0-2816884 GCA_902982915.1 Phalloptychus januarius | reverse complement strand
GGAAGCTCAACAGAGCCAGACGTCTTACAACAGTTAGAATCTAGGAGTCGATGCAGAAGGGCGGCAGTGGCTGCAGCAGGCTGAGGTGTCTCCTCTTCTTTTCTCGTTGACTACTAACGGTGCAAATAATTCACTTTATTAAAACAAGTTACATGTAAGGGTTTTTTTTTTAAACCAGATTGTTTTAAAAAGAAAATAAAAAATAGAGTCCACCAGTTGAAAAGAAACTTTCCCTTTCTTTCTTATAATAATTCCTCTGATGTGCCTTATTCAGCTTTTGTGTTTCTGTGAAATCTATACAGCTTGGTTGGAAACCATTAGAGCAGCAGGAAAACCCTTGTGTTAGTTTCCCAGGCCTATTCACCAACTGCCAGAGACGGTGGAGGGGAACGCATCAGAGCAGGAGCTGATAAACACTGGAAGTAACAGCTATATGAACATTTTCACAAAGCCCCCAGCAGACAGGGTAAATTGAAAAAGTTTCATGAATAAGTATATTCAACGGCTGTCAAGGCACAGCAAGTATGCTTCCCATCTGTCTGCTTCTCCGATCTGAGAGTCTGTTAAATCAGACTCTCAGATTGCAAGGAAAATATGTCAGAAAACTCTTGTTTAGCTGCAGGTGGATGCTTTACTACCTCTGAGCAGATATCGCCCCCTACAGACCTTTCAATGCTTAGTTTTCTTGATTTACACCATCACATGTTTGGAAGAAACAACATGTGGTGGACCAGAAAAGCCTAAAGTTTTTAAAGGGGCGGAGTTATGTAAAATGAACTTTTTGAGCTCTACATCATGTTATGTTAATGTTATCCATTCATCAAAAGCAAATATAAAGTTGATTCTTTCATGCATGTTTGAGAAATCCTTTAAGCTCCCGTGGCAACCATTCAGTTGTGCAAAACACTGAATTCCCCACTGAGCTCCTTCAGACTAGTCAGCAGCAATTAGCAAACACCTGGTGGTACTGTGCGCTGACTGAGCTCTTTATGAGCTACTTCTCAGTTCAATGCAGTTAAAAAAAAACATTAAGAGGATTGATAGAGAAGCCATGTTATGATGACTTCCTGAAGGTGGAGTTTCAGAGAGAGCAGGAGATTCTTAAAGAGACAGAGACCTCATTTTAAGGCGTTAAATTACAAAGTCACATTTATTCAGTCATATTTGATTAATAGATCATTTTTATAACAAGTAAAGGTAACTTAGTTACTTAATTGTGCTATGAAATGGCCCTATGTGCCTGGAAAACAAATAATACTGCCTATTAAAAAAACTGTTTAATGGCTTTTATTAAAGGAAATAATCAGAAAACACCTTTAAATGTGTTTTTTTTTTTTACAATCAGCAACATGATTAGTGATTAGTGGTCAGACTTGACACCTCAGAGAAAGGTTTAGGCTTTTCCTGTTTTCCTCTGGATGTCTGAGTTTTTACAGTCACTCAGCCCGACAGTTCAGAAATATTCATATTTAGGTTAAATTTCCTCAGATGCAGCTGTGATTGGCTGTCTTCCTTTGTGTCAGTTCTTTGATGAATTGCTAACAATCCCATGATGTACGCCACTTTTCACCTGGAGGGCTTCCAGTAAATGGGTCTATTAAAAATAGTGTATTCATTTCAAGGTAGCACAGAGCATAAAGGAGGCGACGTGGTGAATGAATGACTGGATCAGGGACTTGAAGTTGGATCATAAAAACTGAGGATTCCAAGCCTTTGTTCGCAGGACGCAAGGCCTGGCTCAGAATGTTACGCTGTCGTTTCACTCAGAAGCGGAACTATCTGAGCTCCAAGTCGGGAAAAACGAGAAGGAACCCGGAGTCTGGAATTTCTAGCAGGAATGGCAGATCTTGCAGAGGCTTCCCAGTTTTAACATCCAATGCAATATGGATTCCAACCAAACATTTACAAACACTTCAGTAGTTTACATATCAATAAATGAGTTGAATGAGTTTCTTACTTTAGTGTTTGACCAGCTGACATGAGGAAACATTTTCCTGTGTTCACTAGTGATAGTTAGCAACCAATAGCTGGTTCTATTCTGACTCACAACCAGAGGCACTAAATGTGATAGTGATGTCATTCTCAGATGTCAATCAAAGTATAAGCCTAGCTGGAAAAGTGCTTGAGATTGAGAATCTTTAACTTTCTAGTTTTTTTTTTTCATCTATAATTGAAAAGTTTATATCTACTCTTTCACAAGCTGGGTTCATTTAGGAAAGAAGTGCATCATCTAATTATCTGCACCTGTACCCAGCCAGCATACCTAGGTGGGCACCATATGGGAGAAAAGAGGGCAGACAATATAGGTCTCACATGGGTTTGTCTGCAGTTTCCATGGTGGCCCCACATGGGTTTGGCTATGTAGGGCCCATGTAGGGACACTGCCTACATGGGCCCTAGACCATGTCATGCTACTGTAAGGTTATGCCAGTCAGATCACGTTTGAAAGGTATTTACCCAACTTGTCAAAAGTCATGCAGGAACAATAACTGCAGTCTAAAAACAGATAATAACGTTAACCAGGTATTTTGCAGCTGCTATTATCACTGGAGATGAGTCACATGTGAAATCATTTACCGACATGAGTCATCCTGACACAAGCTGGCTGAGTGTGTTTGGGGTCTTGCCGCTGAAACACTGTCACTATTGGAACAGAATAGTGACAGGGACGTTAGCAAACGCAGGTATGCTGTTCGCTAACGTGCGTGTGTGTGTGTCATTGAGATCGGTTTGGAGGGGAATATGTCTGTAGGTTGGATTGCATCGCACCGACTGGTTTTGGTTTTATATTTAGCATGTTTGTCTCTGATATGGCGCGTAATCTGTTTTATTTTTTATTAAACTTTGTCTTTACTGTCCTCACTTTTATGAAACACTTTTTCCATTCTAGCTATGCGTAAAGCATGTAATTATGGAGAGAAATAAAATGATTAAACCAGTAGACAGACTTCCACATTATTCAATGCTTTTTATATTCAGCAGAAGTTTGGGAAGGTAGTTAAAAGTATTTACCTGGTCCTTTTCTTTAAGAAAAAAAGAACATTATTTATGAGAGAAACAATGAATGTTGTATTTCATGTAAAAAATTTTTAAAAAAGAACAAGCTGATTTTGTGAAATAAAAATCCTTTCGATTTGAACTCAGCTGAAGAATATTTCCCATAAAGACGTGGAACAGATGGTAAAACCATGTGCAAACATGCACACTGTTCATTTTTCATCTCTCTTATCAGCCGTAGACATCTCCATTGAAGATGATGATTGTCAGTTTTTTTGTGTTCTGACAGCCATCCCCCAGTCCTTCCACCTAACCACCCCCATCTGCAGTGCTTTTCTAAAAACGACAAGGCTTATTCTGTTTCCATAAAGGATTATTTGATTTGACACGCTTAGCGACAAAATCTTCCAAAAACTCACGCCTTGGTTCTACCGCTTTAGATAAATGTTTAAGAGGTACCAAACATGTCCAGCCCGCACTAGTTTGCTCCTTCTCCCTGTTTCTAGGGTGACACTTTGATTTTGGGGGGGTGTCTCTGTTTCGGTGAGCTGTTTTTCATGGCTGATCATTGGAAAAAGGTAGATTTGGATGCTAAAACAGGACAATGATCCAAAACCCAAGGCCAAAATGACCTGCTGTTATAGACGTTCAACTAGCAACAGTTAAAAACTAAAAACATGTTCCAGAGAGATCATCTCTATCCACTGACATCAGGATTATTGAGCCTCTTGATGCTGCAGTATGCAACTTTTAGGGTCTAGATGCTGTCATTCATGCTCGTGTACGCACTGCTCAAAGTGCTAGTGGCGGAGAAATAACTTACCTTTACAGGAACAGTGTTCATCAACCATAAAGCTATCAAGCATCTTGATTTAGCATCTTAATGGTGGATCCACCATCAAGATGGTTTAGAAGGCGCACGATCTTGATTTCTTTCAGAGATTATATGCCATATACTATCAAGACATGGTGATAATTTTAACAATTATGTAAAAAAACTAATATATATATATTTATGATCGACTTGAAAGCTGCAGGATGTAACTTTACACACACACACACACACACACATATATATATAAATAATATATACACACCTTAAACATGCAGCTTGGTAAGATAGCCAAATGAATTTACAGTAATTTTAAGTTTAAGTTCTTCATCCACAACATCAATAAGACATCAAGGACCTGTTGTTGTCAACGTTTTTATCCGGGTCAGAATGTTGGCAGTTATTGTTTTCATTATGCTTTATAATAAGAACTACATCATTTGGCTAATAATTGGCTTCATCTGACCATCAATAATGAGTGACACATGTTGTGGTATCAGTCACATTGTGATCAGGATGGCTGAATTTGTTCCAGAATGTGGAACCTGCTGTTTGGTTGCCATCAGACAACTGATACTTTGCTGACCAATCAAAGTATCACATCCAATATAATATGGAAGTCACTTTCAGGCATGAATTGAAGGCAGGGGATATTTTTTTTAAACACTTGGTCAATGGAGAGAACATTTGCCCTAGGAAACCATTTTTAAAGCAGCACAAACATATGAAGTTGTAGTGAGGGTTTGCTTATCAGGTTTGATGAAGTATTCCTTGTTTTGCATGTTCTGCCTCAGGCCAACAGTCTGCAATAAGGTGCTTCTGGAGACAGACGATGCTGGTAGTGTGTTTAAATCTAATATGTTGTTTGATAAATTTCTGCACAAATCTACCTGCAAGTGTAATAGTATTTTTATTTTGATTGAATTTATGTTTTTTTTGTTTTTTTTTTGGCACGTTTGATCAGACGTATAGTCCATCCAGAAATGAGTCAGTGTTTCAGTGTTAGAACCTTATTCTAAATTATATGTAATACATCTCTTGAGAATTCTACAAATAAATACTATCTGGAGTTGAATGAATGAATCTGTACTGATTTAACTACTGAACAGTTCATAGGATGTGTTCATTTAAACTAATGGATGACCTTCAGCCATATTCCTGCTAAGTGAAGCAGAACTGCGTTGGAAATAAGCAACTAACCTAATAATGATCCAAGTTGGAGCTCCTGTTTTTACACTGCTGTATTCAGCACTGCAAAGATATGTTTCACTAAAGTTCAGGACCTCTACCACAGCTGTTATAAATCTACTTTTCCTTCTGTTTGTGTGTGATAAAGCTGGTTGGACTGTGAGTTTAGGTTGGACGTGTTTTGGTCCCGGCACTGAATATTAAATCAGGCCTGTGCTGTATGCAAATCATTGAGCCTTCACAGATGTACTCTTAGATCACAGTATACATCATAAATATTCACGACGGCCAAATGCAATGTTCAAACACAATGAAAAGCACTTAAAGCATTATTGATTTTCAGAAAGGAAAATTTCAAGTAGCCCATGTTTTTTCATTTTTAAACTGTTGTTACATTATCATCTTTATGAGTTTACATAAATAATCGAATTGATCCAGGTTATTCTTCAGGTTTGAACTTTCATTTCACCAATCAATAACAGTGATGAGTGGGAGTTATATGCCATATAACTGTGTGTGTTTATTCATTGGCACAATATCTAGTTAAAATTGCAACATGCAAATGAAAGTGACTCGAGGTGCCAGCTTGGATTTTTATTGCAATATAGAAATAAGAACTAAGATGAAACTAATGTAGAAAAACTATTCAGAATATCTTAATTTTGGCATGTTGTAGAAAACATGACCATAAATAAAGTTGGTCACTAAGCGAGGGCTAAAATGACTAATGAGATGAATCAATTATTAAGATAATCATCAACTGCAGACTGGGAAACTGCAGACTCAAAAAATAAAGGTCATTTGCTGCAAAAACATATTCATAGCAGTGATTATTCCACATCACTGTTCAAAAATATTTATATACAGTTTGCATTTAAGAAGAGCGAAATGTAAAACTTTTGCCAAAACACCTCGAGTAGCATAGTTTTTGCTTCACCTTATCCAAATTCACCAGATGTTTTTTGCGACTTAGTCAATGAAATGTTCATTTTCCTATTTAGATGGCCACTTCTATCAAGACATTTTTCATCAACCTTGATGAAAAATGTCTTGATAGGAGTGACCATCTAAATAGGAAAATTATTCACTTAAAACAAGCTCCTACATCTTGCTGAAAAGTTGCGTGTGAGTTAGTTTTATCTTATTTGAAGTGCACTAATGCATCTGCACGAGAAAATAGACCAAAAATGCTTGGTGAGATTTTGTGTTGTTGCAGTGAAGGAAGATCAGCCTGAATATATTGCTTTATTTCCCCTAGGTGAATTTGTTTTCATAATTCCAATTTGAGCAATTCTATAGTTAATGGAAAAGCAGCTGCTGTGTACAGCGGGAAAGGAGAGTGGGGAGACACCGCTGCCCATTGTGCAGGTGAAGATGCTCCCCAGCCTCACTTGCTGCTGCCGGACAGTCAGGAAGCCGACGAGCCACCGACAGCTGGAGGCCGGTGTCTGGTGTTCCCAGAAACCTCCCTGAGTGAATCCAGGCTGACCACAGCGGCGTGCGGCAGTGAGGGAAACCCAGTCGGTTTTGTTCTGTTGTCAGCGTCGCTCTGTGTCACTGTGGTAGAAAGAAGAAGCAGACAAGGTTGAAGTGCAGGCAGCAATAAACTTCTCTTGGCAGGTGAGGTCAGTTTCATTTTGGAACATTGTGCCAAGTTTGGCCTGAATGAAGGACAAATACAGGCGATAGAGGCCGCCTGATCAGAGGTAACAAGCAGGTGATGGTGAGGGAGTCATGGATCGCTTGGGGAGAGAAGGCTGGTTGGAACCAGACAGGAGTTTTGGTTGGGGGCTGCTGACGATAAAAATAGGCAATAAAAGCTGAGAATGCAACATCAAAGTTCGTCAGGTGTCAGTTTGACACTGTTGGTTAGCTGGTAACAGACAAGCAGAGTCCACAGAATCACAGGCGGATAAAACACACTCGCTCCACAACAGCGGCGGTCAGCCTCGCGTGCGCTCACACACTACATACATACAAGCAGTCTCACTAGCATTCTTAAATAGTGAAGGTGGAAAACCACAAGAGGCAATAAAGAAATTACCAAAGAAAAAGAGCCCACTCCACCACCCACACCGCTCTGAGGCGGGGGGTTGGGTTGTGTATCCCAACCGCTGCCAGAAGTCCTCCGGCGCCATCTGGTCGCCCAGTATTTGTTAAGCTAAGCATGATGAGCTCTTCCTTGATCAGATGACGGAGCGCAGAGGAAGATCCGCTGCTATTAGCGTGCGCCAGGCTGTCTTGGTTTCATCGCCTTGCATCAAATCTCATTATATAAACAGGCCCAGGGGTTAATGAGGAGAAATGTGTCTCAGGCTGTCCCACCACACCTCGCTGTGCATTATCTGCCACACCAAGCCTGCATGTGCAGCTGCTGGAAAGAAAACATCTACTCTCTGTAAATATGGCCGCACGGCGCTTGGCTTCACCCCTGGCTCACTTCTGTTGCCAAGCCATAGCGTAAGGCATATGCTCTGAACTCTGGGGGTCCAACCTGTGTAGAGTCGCATGCAGTGTGAGAAGAAAAAAGCTGCTGCCGAGAGCCACAAACAGACCCCAGAAATGTTCAGTTTTACTCCCCAGAAAGGATTTCTGGTTCGAACATCCTGTTTCAAGAAGAAGCGAACTCAAGGTAGCTTCTTGACATCAGATCGGCTGTTGACAGAAAAACTGATCAATAAATATGTTTCCATTTGTCCAGATGAAAGATGGGGTCATGTTGCTAAAGTGCCAGTTGAGATTAGGCCAGGGGTCTGCAGCCTTTCCAATCCAAAGAGACATTTTTACCTCCAGCCCTGTTAAATAAAACTCCTTTAGAGACACAAGTAGTACATGACCCTTTACAAAAGACACAATTTCTGATTAGTAACTGAGGAACATTCATATTCATAGAACCACAGTTTTATTTTTTATTTTAGGCTTTAAAATGAATAAAATCAAAACTTTTTTTGTGCAAAACAATAATGCTTCTGTGCGATTCACATAGATATAATGTTATGAAAGGAGACCTGCCTGAGCTTTTTCTTTTCATTATTCCATGGAAAAAAAATGTAAGTGCAAAAGCCTGTATTTTTCTAGATCTATCTAGATTTAAAAACATTTTAAATATTTTATATCTATGTGTTTTTATGGAAATGTGGATCTTTCAGATCAATTTGAGAAGTAATTTTGATACATGCACTTAATTTTATTGTGTCATGTAGCGTGGGGTGCTGGTCTTGGTCTTGACTTGGTCTCGGGTTTGGTGGTCTTGACAGCACTGCTACATGGTTGCATGTCCTTCTCCACCCTCTTTCCATCACCTTTCTGTTGGATTTCTTTCAAAATAAATGTCATTAGTGGCAAAAACAGTGAAGTTCATGTTAGCAAAGGAGACGAGATGTTTCCATCCCTGAAATGATGCAAAGAATCACATATCTAAATCTAAACCATGTTACAGAGAGTAAACACAATAAAAACATGCTTTATCTGTGGCACATTACTGATGTATTAAAATGAAATACTATAGGTTCACTTCATGATATTGTATTAGCGATTAGGTAATGCATTCAGTGAGTACTTTTACTTTTCATACTTAAGTATTTTTAAAAGCCAGTACTTTTAAATTCTTACTCAAGTAAAAATGTTAATGTGGTGCTTTTACTTTAATAGAGTACATTTTTGTCTGTGTATTTGTACTTTTACTTCAGTACATTTTTTGAGTATTTCTCAACCACAGATAACTGCTTCTTAAATCGTTGCCACCATTGTGACAGTCTGTGCCGTGTGTGTCTTCGCCTTTCAGTTGATGGGGGCTGGGACGAGTGGAGCGAATGGACGGTGTGCAGCAGCCAGTGCGAACGGCAGCGGAGTCGGGAATGCAACTCGCCGGCGCCCAGACACCGAGGCAAGACGTGCGAAGGGAGCAGCAAGGCAACCGAGAACTGCACAGACGGACTGTGCACCCAGAGTAAGGGCCGCTTCCCCTTCCGGTGTCGCCATCATCTTTGGGGTTTGCTTGTCGTCGTGGTTACCATACGAACTGCCTCAGTTCATCACCAGCATGTTGGACAGGCAGTGTGTCTGTGGACTGACAGGCTCTCAGTGCTGGCCCGCCATAGCTTTTTACGTGGCCCTCTAGATTCTAGAGTAAAACATTAAGTGTGCTTAAATATTATGTTTGCAATTTTGTCTGTTTACTGCCAAATTATATCAATGCATGCCTCATCCGTTCTCTTTATGCTCCTTCAGAGTTCTTGAAAGATCGTTTCCACACTTCAGCGATATTAGTACAAGTTATTTTTAACCACAACTAGGAGAGGGGCTTGTTAATTAACATTACTGTTAATGTTAGCCTAAACAGTAGCGTGTGGCCGACTTCCATGTTGCCATTCTGTAGCATTAGCCAAACTCTACACTGACAACCAGACACCACCGTCAACCACGCCCACCGCCGACCTGCTGCACTTCAGTCAGAGCCATGCAGACCTGCAGTGTTAGCACAAATCACTGCAGAAACTGACTTTTTGGTCTCATGTTTGGGGGCCAGTCTGCTCCGGTTCATCCCGCATTATGTGCTTCCATTTCTCTTATTGTCCCTCCATATCCAGGCGTCATTGAGTGGGTCACTGCAGCAGGTTGATGTCTGCCTTTTCAATCATAATGTCCATTTACTTCTCTTTTGGGAGGATTCTGCTGCTGCAAGCACATTACATACATCAGGATGGGTCAGACAGGAGTACTGCTTATGATCCAGATCTCCCAAAAAGTTGGACTGAGAATTTTTCAGAAAATGTTCTGGGTTCTGTCCTCCTGAGTTTCAGTGTGTCCTTCCTGGACAGAAGTTCCCGTTTGTCACGAAGGCTATTTAAAGGGCCTCACATCCACATTTCAACATCTTGAAGGTGTCTTAACTCTAATGTAACCTATGACTGAGTTTAATAATTGGAAAAAATATTTTTGCAGATGAAGTGCTTTTAGCAAAAGTGTCCTTTTGTCCTTAATAACATATTAATATGATACACATTGAGAACAAGTCAAAACCAAATCTTTTTTGAGGCAGAGCTGAGAAACTACAAAAACCAAAAATAATATCAAATTTCAAGAGGGAATCTGAAACTAAAGCATTAAACTTACTTGCTGTGGTCGTGTGGATCTAATACTGATACCAGCTTCATATTGATTTTATTGATATTTTGGTTCGATCCACTCACATCTACTAAAAACCAAAGGAAAGGCAATTTACAGCGAGGAAGATCAGAGCAACCTGGAAAACATTTCAAACAGCCCCCAGTCTGTAGCTAAAGTAAAAGAGACTTTAATTAATCCTCAAAACAGAATCGGCAACATTTAGAAAAAGCACAGAAAACTCAACGGTCAGCAAAGGTAAACATGTGAACCAAAAAATGAGACATGAGTCGAGATATTTGACCATAATGCCCACAGGTATATTTGATTTTAAAAAAACACGTACACGCACACAGACCTCACATCAGCAGTAAAGCACGGTGGTGGAGGGGTGATGATGACGGGACTGTTTTTTTTTTTTGTTTGTTTGTTTTTTTTTGCTAACAGGATTTGGGCATTATACAAATGACGAGCTCATTTGTATATTTCATATTTTATCATTTGAAAAACAGAAGGTTGAGGTTACTCTATTCCAGTAGAACTCTTTGTGGCTCCATTACACATTAAAATGGGATTTTATTTGGAATTTAGATGAAAATAGAAAGTGTGACAGCCGACCCCGTCCTCCTGCTCTATTCTCACTTTTCTTTGTTCCCCTCAATCTTTCTTACAAGTTCCAGTCTGCTGTGTCTTACACTAAGATTAGATTGAGCTCAATTTAAAACTTTGTTCACACCATAAATATATAGTATTTTATGTGAACATGTGGACATAAGTGGAAAAGCTTAACTCCCACTACAGAAGTACCTTTGGACCTGGCACACAACTGAGTCTCTTCCTGAACTTCAGGCAAACTTGTTTGTTTTTTTATCTTTCTTAATTCATCCAATGAGGTTATTTTATTTCCTTTTTTTGTTGCTCTATGTTCACACTGAAGTCTGAAGTGACCCAAATCAGATTAGTTTTTGCCCTCATGCGACCTGCATCTGATCTCTTCATGACAGTCTGAGCAACACAGATCAGATTTTTTTCCAATGCAACCCAGGCCTCCTGCATACGCGGTCCTAAATGTGATGTACAGCCAGATCGCATTCATCTGACCCGAACGACAAAAGTCACTACTTTGCATTGCGATACATGGAAGCGCAAAGAAACAAAAACAAGCAACGTTGGAGGACGATAATGAACATCAGTTCCTGTTGGACAACTTTAAAATCACAAATTTTGCTTCATCCGTTACCATCCATGTTTTCTCCCACAAACACTGAGCCCGCGCCTCTGACGCCGTGGCGTCCTCTACTGTGCACGCGCAACATTTTGAGGTTACTTGCAGTTCACACACAGGAGATCACATGCAAGTCGCATGCATTCGGATATTTGAATGACCACGCAAAAAAAAATCAGATTTCACAAAAACATCCCGAGTCGATCATGAAAGCCTGCAGTGTGAACGTACAGCAGGTTCCTGTCGGCATTTTCCTGTGGTTGGACTAGGACAGTAACAGCTTCTCCCCCCACCAATGATCAGTTTCTGCCTGCTCTCTGTGAGCTCAATCAGCAGGAGAGCATCGTCCTACTCAGGGTGTCTGCGTTTTGAGTCCGCACTTGTTAGTCACTTCACAGCAGCTTGCAACTTTAATCGCCACTTCCTCTCCTCTTTGTCTCATTCTATCTCTCTGTCTTTGCAGATGGAAAGCTGCTACATGATGTTAAACCTCAAAGTGAGTCTTCCTCTGTGGATTTCTTTCATCTTCTTCTCCCCCCTGATGCCCATTCCTCTCACCCTCCTCCCCCAGACCCCTCCCATCTGTCACTTATGTGTAATTTACCCTGAAATCTGAGGGCAGGAGATGACTTAAATTTAAAGCTGGCAGGAAAAGAAAAACAAGGAGAGTGACGGGCTCTCTTTCACGCTCCCAGCACGCGGCCTGGAAATAGAAACATCACGAATTATCAACCGTTTAGTTCACCTTGATCTGAGCAGCTCCAGAAATTAACCCAGCAAACGCTCATTACGCATTCCCCGTCATTATTCAGCGGCTGACTTTTTATGACAACCGTGACATCACAGCTGTGTTTCTACTTTGAGCCTGGAGATGGATTGGTTGTGACAAGTGAACATGTGCTGCGTTGTGGAGGATTAATGGGCTGTAATCACTGCAAACGAGCTAATTTGTCCAATTTATGGCACTGTCCTGCCATTCCTGTGGCAGCTCTCAATCACGCGCTGGACTCGGCCCGGTGAAGTGATTGCCAGCCTCTACTGTAGCCTGAGTGTTTTCATTAGCTCGCCAATTTAGTGTAAAATCTTGCCTACTGCTTTGCTGTCAGGCTGGAAGTACAGGTTGAATGAGAACAGGAAGTACATTTTGCTGGACTGTGGCGACTGAACCTCTGGCAAGCAGCGATCTGAATCAGTCTGTTCCTCATTGCCTCAGCTTCCGACTCTGGCCATCTCTGGCCTGAACACAGTCTGGGGGGAAAACACAGGTCAAACGAAGTTAGCTTCCAAACAGAAATTCTGTCTCAGGGTCTACACTGCATAATATAGATACAGTTAATACAAAGCTGATGGAAAATAGGAATTGTTCAAAGTATTACAGGAATTTTGTGGAGACAGAATTCCTTTTGCTCTCTCCCTACTGACACGTTGCATGTTCTTGTTTACATCTGGAAATGTCATGCATGCACACAACGCTGGAGAGCTAAAAGACAGTTATTTTACATTAGTAACCTCATTAGCAAAACTTAAATTAGTTTTTTCATGCTTTTTCTTCTCTTCTGGAGAACCAGTTCAGTTCTGGAGAACCAGTTCAGTGTCTCGCAATAGCACAGCTTACATAAACACAACAAGTCATTTGTGTTTGCCGAGTCATGCAATGAGGAGGTGGATGATGTCATCAGCTGTGACAATGAGAATTGACCCATTTGTGTGGTTGCATTCTAAGTGCATAACGTTGACCCGTGACTCCAAAGACTCTTTTTGCTGTGAACATTGTAAATGTAAATGTCAGAAGTGGCAAAAGAAGCATTAATAAAAAGACAAAAGCACAAGAACAAGAACGTGCCGTTTACTGCATCCCTCTCTACCACCGCCCATGTGACCATAATAAACAATAAGAATTGTACATTTAAGCAAGTACTGCTTATTAATATGTTATAATATGGTCACATAAGCACTGGCTGCATGTGCTAAAGTGCAGGAACGACTTTGAATGTTATTAAATTATTTTAGTTTAAGCGCAAGAAGAAATATATTTGCACATCTGCAGTGTTTTGCATACTTTACTGAGACTGGGAGAAACTCTACCCCAGGAACCTGCTTTCCTTTGGTAAATCCAACAATAAGGATATAACCTGGTTCCCGGAACCACACTCTCCGATGATGTTTGCATCGACACTTGGCAGCGGAGGACTTAAAGGTTGTGGTTTTGATGGACTCTGTTTTTATAGCAACCCTTTGCTGGTTGAAAATAATTCAGATTATTAGTTTGCTGAACATACAAAGCTATCTTTATTGTGGCAAATTATTTAGAATTTGTGCACCTTTTGAATTTGGGTACTGATTTCAAAAATAATTTGGGTACTGCATTTGGGTACTGCAATGTCCACGTTGTTGAAAAGAAAAATCTCAGCAAAGACTAAAATGCAAAAGCGAATATCATGTAGTTCAGGTGTTTTGAACTGACTCCAACCGAACGCTGACCAGCGTTGCACTGTTTCTCTCTTCTTCATTGCTTTCTGTTCTTCAGAGAGACGTGATGTTTGCTAAATCAGAGTCACTCTACTCCAAAAGTCAACACATGGGCTCAAGATTAAACTTCTCCATGCAGAGGAGCTCTCGGATAGCAGACAGCATGTCTGGCGGTCAACTTCAGTGGTTGAGATGTCAGTTCTTAAATCACGGGCCAATCAACGAATGCTGTCAGTCAAATCTCTTCTGCACATTACATGGCTTGGTGTGGCTTGTGCAAACTCTGAAGCGAGTACAAAATATTGCTCAGAATCTGCTGCAGTCTGGCCAGGGTGGACTAAGGCAGAACCAGTGAAAGCCACTTCAGTGGAGAAACATGTTAGAGTAGTGGAAGGCATGGCGATTGGTTTCCATTTTGTTCAAGCTTCGAGAGGTAGAGCACGGGTTTGTTCCAGCTTTCTGTTCTGCGTAATGCAGTCCTACTCCTGACAGAGTTTGCCCTTGAACATCCACATAATGACAGGCTTGTCTCCATCACCTTGCTTCATGCCCTTTTCACTCTCTGTGGGTCTTTATTCATACAACAAAGTCTCTTTCATCTTTAAGACGGTTTCATCTCGGAAAACAAATGACTGCTTCCAAGCACTGTGATAAGAATCTTACATTTAATGCCACGGAAAACATCAAACCTCAACTCTCTACACTAACCCTCCTGCTCTAAAGGAAGAGCTCTCTTCAACATTCTGATGTTTTACCTCCAGCCGTCGTCACCATGTTTAAAAGCAATTGAACGGGTGTAGCTCATAAAGTGCCCAGTGAATCTGTAGACCCCAACAAGCTAAAGATTCTGTGCTGTTGTTTTTCTAGTACTCTGTATATCAAAATCAATGCAGCAAACTGAGCGTCTATGTGTTTATTCCACATAGTTGAACTCTATTATGTACAACAACGTAACTCAGCCACCCACGCTCTGGTTCAGGTGAGCTCTGCTTCTGGCAGGTAATGTACACCACAAGCAGGGAGGATGAGCGACCTCCGGAGGTCATGGATGTTTTCCTTCCTCTCAGTCTACACCCCCATGTTTTTCTTTTGTTTTTAAAAGCTCACTTCAGGTCATGCTAAAGTCACACGCATTTCACAGGCTGCATAAACACACTGGTTTTATCCTCAACATAGCGGTACAAACAAATCAAAATTGGGTAGAACTATTATGTACTTAGCTTGCATAGCATTAAAAACACAATAAACTGTTTAAAACGGAGGAAGTTTACTTCTGTATGAGAACTCTTTCCTGTTTTTGTGTCTTACAGACATGGAGAGCTCCATCGACGTGGCTCTGTACTCGGGTCTCGGAGCAGGGATCGTTGCCGTGGTAATCCTGGTTGTGGCCGTTATGCTGTACAGGAAGAACCACAGCGACTATGGCGTTGATGTCATTGACTCTTCGGCTCTCACTGGGGGTTTCCAGTCATTCAACTTCAAGACGACCAGACAAGGTGAAGCTGCTTCTTCTCCTTGCCTTGTGTGGTGCGGTGTTGAAAAAAGGCTTTCTGTAAAGAAATGGAAAAAATGCAGAACTTTTACCATGATTTCAGTATCTAAATTGATTTGAAAAATTCCATAATTTAATAAAAACTTGTCCTTTGAGAATGACTTTCTGAATTACAACACATTGTCCAATAAATCTTAACTAAATTATTCAGAAACTATGTTGGACTGCTGTCGGTTGGAGATCCGTTAATCTTCATTAGTGCAGACAGAGCACATGCACAGCATAGCATGAGATTAGTAATCGGGCATGAATGATAACATTTCAAAGCACTCACATTTAATACATTTGATGTCTATGTGATGTATACATCAATCAGACATAACATTATGACTATCGAAGGAGCTTTTCCTGAACGAGAGTCTTTCGATTGGTTGATATGATCCTGCTTTGTCCTCACTGGACGAGGCCAACTCTATTATTTAAAAATATTTTTATGAAAGAGTGTGTCCTCCACTAAAACAGCACACACACACATCCAACTACACACCAGAAAACACGGTTTAGCAGTGACTTAGTTTCATTACTCTGGTTCAGTTTGTCCATTGTTGCTTCTTCTGTCCATGGACAAAAGTGAGCATAGGTCCCCTGCTTTTGTTGCGGCTACGCATCTCTGAACACAGCAAACTGATGCTGTGTGTTTTTTAAAACCTTCCTATCAGAACAGGTATGAACGTCTTCAGGAGCTGGAGCCAGTTTTCTGTTGGCATGTGCATCAGTGAGCTTTGGCCACCCATGAGTCTGTTACCTGCTTCCTTGGATGACATTTAATAGACGCTGACCTCTACGCCCCACTGGCTGTTCTAACCTAGTGTTCTGATGATAAGACCACAAAAAAGATAAAAAGTAACTATCACCAACATTCTATACATTGTGGCTTACATGCAGTCAAAAGATGGAACTCATAAATTTGAAGTAATATGGTGTTACCTCACTGCTGGAGTGATGGAGGGAGGAGGAGGAACAGCTGCAGTAGGGATTAAAACCTGCTGTTGTGATCATTTCATAGTGAGTACACAGGGACACTGCATTACAATAACTTAGAAACTTCAGAGAAGGTTTGTAACATACACTTATATTTACAAAGATGTGGTGCAGATGTGACTGAATATAGCACTAAACACACACAGCAGAATCCTAAAAATTTGTTATGACATGTTATGATCGCTTCACAGCGATCCCTCCAGGCAAAGTAAATGAAGTATTTCCTCCCAACCAGGATGATTTTCTGGGGTACATTCTTTACCCTGTTTAGTTGTTCGTAGTCCATTAAATGGCGTGGAAACTACAAACATTAATAACATCCCCAGAAAGCTATGCCGCTTCCTGCTAAAGGTTCCTGTAGAGGAAACTAGACGATACGGAACAATTGACATTGTGTCAAAGGTCCTTCGCAGAAGACGAAGACCTAGAACATGCAGTTAGAGATACATTGATGGGAATCACATCATAATCATGTGTTCCTATTTTGGACATCTGTCAGAGGCCATAAGATTGTACCTGACTGCTGTGTGACCACTCAGAAATCTGGCATTTATGCCAAAATATTTGGCAACTCCAAATAGGTCCATGCCAAGCATTATATATCTGAGTTGTGGTGATGCTGGAAGGTTTTTTTGCCTGAAGCAGCTGATGTTCTTACTTTGACACCCAAGGCAGATACATAATAGTGACAAGGGTATAAAAAAGTAGTGTCATCAACAGAGAGCAAGCACAAGGCCAACAGGCGATGTCACAAGAGAGCGAGGAAGAGCTGCGGCGCGATTGATGGTGTTTGCCTGCATTAAGCAGAATGGGCTGCACCCACCCGATCGCTGTGAGATTTATGCCTCAATAATCAGTGAAAGGACCTGTCCATCTGTTTTGACAGACCTGCACCTCTGTTATTCTGTTGCAGGAGATAATCAATCTCTGATAGACAACAGCAGCACTCAGCCCACCTCCCTCCGGACGATGTGTCCGACTGTCGGTCCACCAATCTTCTACATCAGATTACAGCGGCATCAGCCACTGATGGATAAATGAGGGAGTTGGGGGGGTGGAGCTGGGCTGGGAGGGGTGTGGAACGGAGAGCATCAATTTAATTTTTGTTGTGCGCAGCAATAACTTCTGTAGCCCATGTGACTGCCGCTCTCCCAGCCAGCCACGCTACAGGCATTCATATTGCAGGACCCTGACACTTCTGGGTTACTGCTAGTGATAGCCACTGTGGAGACAGGTGATCCATCCAGCCACGAGCCCCCACCAGGTTCCCCCTTCCAGATTTCCAGAGGCCTGGAGAGCTGGTCATGAACACCCCCCACCCCTGTCTTTCCTTCCCCGCCCCAAGCGCTACGTCTTGAGATTGGAAAGATGTGCAGAGTGCTCCATTCAGCAGGTCATCAATCGTATTTAAATAGGCCAGCTCTCTGTGCAGCCTGCCTGCTGTGCCCTCCACCGGACTCAATCCCTCCTCTCCATTTAGCAGCCGGGTCGAGACTCCCTGGGAAATCTGGAGCACTTCCTTCCTCTCTTCTACTTATTGCTCAACAGCCACAGTTTATCTGTAAGGCATTTTTTTGTTTCTTTTTCCCTCTCGATTGGCCTACTTGATTTTGAGGGAAAATAAAAGATTTCACCTTTTGAAGCTACTGTATTGAACTTTTATAAAATAGACAAATATGTATAATTTTATACATATTTGTTGAAACTGTCACTATGTCGTAACAGTATGGAATGAGACAGATAATCTGTGGAAAAAATCGAGCTCCTCTTCCCAGTGCTAACTGGAAACAACCAATCAGAACCAGGAGGCAGGTCTTAGCATTGCAAGCTTCTTATCGTTATTACTAAGGCTAGTTAGCATAGCCACTGATGATGGTGGATAAACAGTTTTCCTGTAACACTAAGTTGTTTTTCCACCATTAGCAATTTAAGCTGCACATTCACGAGGATTATTGAAAGCGTTGAACCCCGCCTCCTGGCTCTGATTGGTTGTTTTTGACCAGGAATGGTGCATTTCTTCAGGTGGCAATGGTAGCTCAACGAGAATGTGGAGATCAGTCTTTTCACTGATTATCTGTCTCATAACAAATTGTCAAGATATGGTGGCACTTTTAACGAAAAAACATTTTAAAAAGTTTTATACTGCAGCTTAAATAAGCACTTTTGGATATTAAACTTGCATCCAAATAGAAGAAGGCCCCTGAAAATTAGATTTTTTTTTTTAACCTGAAGGGAAAAATAAAATCTGAAAGAAAAGAAAACTGAAGTGCTTCCAAGTTGTTAGAAATGCTCTCAGGTGTTTCTCCAGAGAGGCGGAGTGCAGAGTGAGTCTCGGACCTGACCCCGTCTTTCCACATGCCTTCTCCTTCTGAGTGATTTTTAATCAGGGGCCCAATTCCAAACCCATCCCTCAAGGTATTCAACCCAAGGTACATTTCATTAACTTCTCTCATCTCGCTACTGCCATTCCATTTGCGCGGCGCCATTCTTAAAGATGCACACTCAAGCGATAATCAGATCATTCTCCACCCGACCAGAGGTGGAAAAAAATGGAGTGGGGATTGAATGTCGTCTGCAGTGGGCCGACGTCCGCTGCAGCTCTGACCGAGACCCCGAGAAGCATTTAGAAAGAAACCGGGGTGATGTTTTTAATTCATTTCTGTGGAACATCCCAGCTATTACTTACACTTGAGTCAACGCTGACTCTGTACCCTTTAAACGCTGTCTCAGTCGTGCAGGCCAGGGGTTAAATAGCTACCATGATGATGCTGAGAACCCTTCCTGCTGGAGGTTTGGGGGGAGAGGATAAAGGATTAAGCACCACAACATTTGAGGAAACAAACTTCTTTAACATGGAAGTCTTTGTAATTTCACTGAGCGGATGTTTGAATTGGTGATAAAGTGAATCAGAGACTGACAGGAAACTGTAGGACAGTGACCCAGAAGGTACAGAAATCTCAGACGGAGCTTTAACCCAGGTACACAGGATGAACTCTCAGGAGAAAAACAAGAGGATCTTAACCAGGACTGTCCCAATACGCAATACATCGATTAATCACATGGCAAAATAAAATGACCATGATATTTTCCAGTGGCTCATTTGTTTTTGCCTCTTTCTACCAAACAGACTGGATGCACAAAAATCTACACTCTGGTGCATCGACCACCTACATGGGCCCCACACGGGCCCTACATGGCAGTGGTCCTACATGGGCAAACCCATGTGGGGCCACCATGAAAACCACAGACAAACCCATGTGGGACCCATATGTTCCCCATATGGGGCCTACCTATGTATGCTGGCTGGGATAGTACATTGTAGGAAGTTTATCCATTTGTTTCCCAAAAGTCCTAACTGGCAGGATGTCCTATTTTTCCCTCTCTGAGCCTAATTCATATATGTTGAAGGGCAATTTTGTTTATGGAGATTTCATAATTAATTTTATTTATTTATTTTTTGGTTTGTTTATTTATTTCCACTGTTCAATGTTCTTTTTAGAAATCTGTTTATTGATTTTTGAGAAGTTGTACTTGCATTATTATCCCATTATCACAATATTAGCTGAACAAAATCTCCAAACGACCAAAAAGTGTTTAGGTCTGTTTATGGGATGAGCTGGTCTGGAGAGAACTAAGGGAAACTCTGAATGGAAGAACTAAGATAAACACAATCAGGAAACGATATCTAAGCATGACTTGGCAATGAAGGAGTGAATAGAAACACAAGAGCAGAGCGAGAGAGAGGAGTGAAATGAGAACCAAACATAAAACAGCAGCTAAGGATGAACACTGACCTAAAACCGTTTAGGTTTTGTTCAGTATACCAAGAACTTAAAATACTGAACTAAATCAGAAACTAAAATCCTTATGATTAAGACAACATGTGATGCTAACAGCATGAAGGAGACTTGTGGGAGAACACTAGGTTTACATGGCCTGTGGTTTGGAGGGTTTACTATAACTGTGTTATCTCTTCATTTGCATTCTGAATGATATCAAATGACCCCTTTACTTTGCTCAAAACATAAGAATGTAAGAATATTTATATTCCGTGTATATTAGTGCCAAGCGATGACAAATACACAAAAATTTGACTTGAGTGTCTGTTTCTACTGGCAGGAATTTCATTTTAGTTTTAAAATCAGGACAAAAAAAAAGACCCAGTAAAAAAGCACCAGCAGCCTCCACAAAGCTCATCACAGATCCCGTCCTCGGTAATTAATGATTTTCCTAAAAATAAAACAACATTAGCCTCCCGCTTCGCACCCCTCGCCAGGCAACAGCTGGGCAGCAAGGACTCAGTGACTTCGCCGTTATCTTGGTGCTGCTGCCAGATCGAAGCGGCGCGCTGCTCGCTCCGTTTGGCAGCTTCGCCACATTTAATGGCCACAGATGAAGACCTAAGCTGCCCCACCCCCCACTTACCCTCATCACACACTCTCACACACACAACGGGGGCTGAAGGACTCCTCTCATTTACAGAGCAGACACCTCCTGGCCTCCCTTCTTCTCCTTCAGGAGGACAACCGTGTTGTCCTGAGGAGCTGACTCCAGCAGATGGATTATGGAGATCAAGCTGCGTGTGTGCTTGGTAATTAAATCTGACGCCCTGACCGTGGCTCCGAGCCCTGGACCTTCTGTCCAGGTTGTGCCCCTTCGGCCCTCTTGCTCCCCTCTCCTGCCTGGAAATGCAGTTTGAGCTTCAGCGGTCAGCCACAGAGCCGCCAGAGAAGATAAAGTCTGATTTGAGCCACATTTACTTCACCTAGAGACGACAAAAAGTTTCTATTTGGTCAAAATATGACAGAAGTTTCTGCTTTTACTAAAATGCGTCACGTTAAATGAGCAGTGACTTGCAAAAATTTTCACACTACTTCAATTTTTTTGACATTTTATAACATCACAACTGGAAATTGTGTCGTATGTTAAAAATAAATAAATATATGTATAAAAACAAGATTAGCAATAAGAATAATGATGATATACTGTGCAAGATTGCAACATAAAAAATACTGTGCGGTTATCAGAACCAGAAGAAATATAAATCATGTGCATATGTACTGACTGAACATTAAAAAAGCCACAACAGACCTGTGATATGAAATGTCCAGAAACAATGCAACATATTTTTCTAAAATATTTTTTTTTCATTTATTTTCAAAAACTAACAAAACACTGTCTGTTGCTCTTTTTTTATTTTTAAGCAAAACGAAATGTTTTTACTGAAAGTGAAAAAGTGTTTGTGTCCTTCCTGATCAAGGTGACTGACGTTAATTAAAACTAACAAAATAACAGAAATTAAAAAAAACATTTTTGTTAACTATAAAAAAATAAAAACCATAATTAATTAGGAAAAACTATGAGTAACTAAAACATACTGAAATTATAGATATAATGTCCTTTGTTTTTATGTTTCTGAATATTTATTAGGCTTTTGAACTGAAGTGAAATAGATTTTTTTCTCCGACCACATAAGCAGTTTATGTCAGCTGCCTGCAGTCTCGCCATGCTCCTGCTGGTGGCGCTAACGCTAGTCTGCAAAATGGTGGCAGCTAAAGTTGGGAGAAAACTCCAGTCAGTAATTGAATACATTTTATGAAAAATTTATTTTTCAAAAATTTTGAAAAATCGATTAGCCAATCGATGTAAACACAATATGATACTTAGACCTTTTTGAATTAAGCAAAGCACAAAAAAGTTATACTACTATAGTGAATAAAAACTAAATACCTAACTAATAAAAACTAGCAAAAATGATCTAAAAACTAATCAAAACTAACTGACTTAGACAAACAAAAAGTCACAACAAAATAAAACTAAGCTCCATTTAAAAACCCAAAACTATTATAATCCTGTTCCTGGTTCCATAATTTATGTGACAAACATGCAACGAATAGCAAATCAGAAAAACTTCACTCCAAGAAGGACAGAGATGAATGTCATTTTAAAATATTCTTTAACTAGACCGTTCCCCTGTCTGTCGTTTCCCATGAGCACAGAGCTTTAGGTGACTGTGCCGTGTCTCTCCGTGTGTCCAGGCAACCCGCTGCTTCTTAACTCCTCAATGCCGCCCGACATGACAGTGGGACGGACGTACAGCACACCGCTCTGCTTCCACGACGGCGCCGACAAGGAGCTGTTCGACCCTCTGCCGGACATCAAAGTCAAGGTCCAGAGCTCCTTCATGGTGTCGCTGGGCGTGGCCGAGCGGGCCGAGTTCCACGCCAAGGCGCCCAGCGAGTCCTACCCACAGGACCTCAGCTGTGACTTCTGTAGCACTGTGGACAAACGCAAGAAGGGCCCGCTGATGCTCAACGGGCCCCTGAGCGGCAGAAGAGAGCAGCTGAGGACCAGCGGCATGTTCGGCCATGTTGGAGGCCGGCTGGTGGTGCCCAACACAGGTGAGCGTCACTGGAGGGGAGATGAAGGTGTGTAGAGCCCCGCTCCGATCTCGCTCTCTCAGTGGTCTCTCATCAGAGCTGTGCGATAGATGCGGTCCGCCTCCACAGGCTCCTCAACACCAGCAGTTAGCATCTTCCTCCAGGTTTTCTCTGCTGCCTCGCCGTTCCTGGGAGTCTTGGCCTCCTGCTTCTGCTCTCACCAGTGAAACTCGGCCTGTGGGATGATTCAGCAAACCGGGAGCAGCAGACAGAAGAAACGGGTCCAAAACCGGGAGGAAAATCAGGGATGCATCAATCAGAGATTTGTGGAAATCAGAATAATTCTTTTCAACCGTCCATCATCACTTATTCCCCACAAAAAAATTATAAAAAAAAAATAATACAGCCGTGCGATGTTATTAAACACCATGATTTGCAAAAAGAGCTGGCCAGCTTTTAAGCTGTCACTGGTTTCCTTGGTTACCCACTGTTGTCATGCAGTTTTAACATTAGCTAGTATGTCAACAGCTAACTAAAATGGGTACCACTTTACAATAAGGCTACCCTCATAGATGGCTAATGAATGAGTTATTTATTCAATTGTAAAGACTTGATAAATCATTAGTAAGCCGTTATTATCCATTAATTAAGAGTGAGAAGGTATCAGACTATCTTGGTTTATCTTACATAGATAAAATATGTAACTGCTCATACTTTGCTCACTATTTGGCATGAAACTTGTAGATTTTGTCTCCTTCTCACCCTTTATTAATGCATAATAAACAGCTATTCAAGAGTTATGAAATGTTTAGAGGTCAGTCTGAGCTTTTTATTAGACTTCTGTAAGATGAGCCTTATTGTAAATTGGTGCCTTGCAACTTTTTATCACATTGTGATAAAATAAGTTGACATTATTGAATGAGAAACGTTTTAATGATCTAAACACATTACATGCAGGTGAGTGGATAAAAGAGGAGGAAAAAGGCCCAAACTGTAGCGGCTGGAAGCTTAAAGGTAAGATCGGCTCTCAGTGAGATGGGCCTTGACAGGGTTTTCTTGAAGCTGTGCATTTTCATTAATAGTGGAATTCAAAATTAGCTTGCAAAAGGACAAATGACATCCCATCTTTTCTACCTTTTGGTCACAATCGGCGACCATTTTGTGTTCCAGTTCTAGTTTTCCAGCCGGGCGACATGAAAATAAATGCTAGTACTTAAAGAGCATTGCACTGCCTGACAGAAAAAAAATCCCACGAATTTTGAAAAGAAGATGTAGCTGTGGTCATCGAGGCGGGTGGTAAACTGAGCCTTCAGAAATATGTTAGAAATAAAACCTCTGACACCAGCAGACGCCACAAAGCAGGAGGCAAAGAGAGGTGGTCTGCACCGGCTGCGAGTTGTGGAAAAGTTTATTAGCATCATTTTAAATTGTTGCAGTAATATGTTGCTGCTTTCTTTCTGCAGGCGACATGCAGGGTCGACTGATAACCCCGGTGTAGGATTTCTAGAAGCTCCGCATGGAATAATGATAAAACAATAAATGTTTGAGAGCCTTTCTCTGGGACACCTTCATGTCTGGCAGCTTGTTGAGAGGGTTTCTTTATTTTTATTTATTTATTTTTGGAAGCACAAACAACTTTCAATAAGACTTCAGGGAAAACATCCTGCTGCATGGCAGGGGGCCTGTTATCCGCATTACTGGCTCCTCAATATACCTGCCTGGAAGCACTGGCAGCACTTCTTCTACTGTCTCTGAATTTTGCAATTACAAAGAAATATTTGGCATTGTTTTCTGAGGGCCCCATCAGGAAAGAAAAAAATCACCCATGATATTGTTATTGTACAGAGCAGCTCTTCATTAGACGGCAGCTCTGGTTGGCATCTCCTGGGTGTTGGTGGATACGCCACAATCAGGGGAGGCGAGAGAGAGAGAGAGATAGAGACAGAGAGATCTTACACCTTCATATTTAGGGAGATATTTGTATCTGTTTCTTTTTTTTTTCATTTGTGTTCAGAAACATTCATATTCAAACATTAGTATGTACAGTTTCCACTGTGTTACGTATATATTGATTTCACAAGACATCTTCAGACCAGGGCCTGACATGCTGGGGGAGTAGAAACTGCAAATAATTGAGACGCCTGGTCAGAGATTAAAGTAGGTGCCATCTCTGTATGAAAAAACATTAACGATTTTTATAGAGAACCTAAAAGAAAAAGAACGGCGTTGTCTCGTCATTTTTAGGAGATTTTGTTCACAGCTCAGCTCGTTATAGGAGCTGCTTCTCAGTGAAATGCTGGTGAAAAGTTGCTAAAGGGTTAACAGAGGAGAGCCATGTTGTGACGACTTCCTGAAAGAGCAGGAGATTTTAAAGAGACAGGAACCCAATTTCAATGTGCTAAACTACAAAGTCAAATTTATTTTAAGGCATATTTGATATATGTAGAATTTTTATAATAACTGAAGTCAATATGATGATTTGATTGTGCTAAAAAAATGATACTTTGTGTCTGGAAAGTACCGTACATCATTTTGACTGTTTGAGCTGAAGAGACACGCTGTTCCACCAGCAGGCGGCAGGTTTGTGCAGCTGAATGGTTGCCATGGGAGATTAAAGCACTTTTCAAACATTCATGAAAGAATGCACCTTTAATTTAAAACGGTTAATTACTCAACCAAAGCTACATCTTGATCTTTTCCTAATAAATGTCATAATAAACTTGTATTGATATTACAGCCACACATTGATACAGAATCTCTAAACTGAAATCAGCAGCTTACAATGCACAAGAAGTGTGTGACAAAACTACAGAGTCTTGAGCCAGTTTGTGGAGACCCTTCAAAATTGAATCGGACGTTCACACACAGCGAGGAGTTTGAGTGGGAATACAACGTAGATGAGGCTGTCGAGGGCGTTGCCGGCAAATGTTGCAGTTGCCCAGAAGGTCACAACAGTGTGTGAAATGTGGCGCTCTTCGCCGTCGGCTGGCTTTCTGGGCTGAAGTGAAATCAGCCACCTGCAGGCGACTTTCAGGCCGGAGGGCCTGAGTCGTCAAGTGCAGCGTCTGCAGTGACCGCCGTTCATTAGCCCAAATCTCCAGCCCCCAAACACACCTCACTTTGCCGCAGATTACCGAAGCCTTTGGTCACTTCGGTGATGAGCCGTAAAGCGGCAGCATCTCTCACATCTACGCGAGTCTCACGAAGACTTTGAAGACGCAGCCCGTCGAGTTGAGGCCTCGCCGTGGATCCCACCACAGCAGGAATGGACCACATCGCGGTTTGAAAGATTGAATTAAACTCAAATTAGAATAACATTTTTAAAAATTGACTAGCCGCTTCCCTCCGTGAATTTATGTCCTAATTATTCCACAGACCTCGCTTTGAACGTTTGCCGCAACTGGAGCGACTTTCTATCAAAGAAACGGCTCCTGTGTGGATTCAGAGGCTGAGAGGTTTTAAATGGAGGAAGAAAATCACTTCTCATCTTTGGCAAAAGTGAACATTGTGACCAAACTTTTAGCCGACCTCAGTGTGTAACGGCCTCAGCAGACAACTTCTAGGTTTCTTTCAGTTTTCATAAACGGCTCTGCGTGAAAATCGGTTCTTATTTAATTCAATTCGGTTTATTTGTGTAGCGTTATTTCACAACAAATGGCGTCTTAAGGCAATTTACTAGAAAGTAATTTTCATTCAATCATGCATGCATTCCAAATGACCCTACTTATCCAAAAGTGAATTAAGTTGAGTTTATTGATCAAATGAATTTAAAAAGTTTTCTATCTTAAGGAAATTCTTGAGATCCTTGGGAATAAAACAATCATACAGCAACAGTCTTCAGTCAGAGGCCTCTTCAGATTTGTTACCAAGCTGACTGCTACTGGAGATTGTTCGTGCTCTACAGCTTCACCCCCACAAGTATCTTCAGCCACTCAGAAGATTCTTGGATGATACAAGTGGGTTGTGATGTAGGAGTCAAGCTTTGGCTATTGAGTGATGTTCATATTGCTTTAACATGGAGCACCTAAGTATTTAAATGGGCAGTATTATATATTTCCCAGACACATGGAGCCATTTCATAGCAAAATCAAGTTATCATGTTCATTTATGAAAAAGCTGTATATTGAAAATACGACAAAAGAACTTCGACTTCATAATTTATCTCCTTGAAATTGGGCCACTGTCTCTTTAAGAAACTCCTGCTCTTTTTGACACCGCAACATGGCTCCTCTGTTAACACTTTAATAACTAGTAAATGAGAAGTAAATGATGTAATGAACTCAGCTGATCCTTGCTAATTTCTGCTGGCTAGTCTGAATGAAAGTGGGAGAGTCAAGGGGAAGTGTGCTCTGTGAGATAGAAGCTTGAAAAACTCGAAGGCGGAGCAAGTTCCACCCAGCAGAATGGTTGCCATGGGAGATTAAAGGATTGCTAAAACTTGGATGAAAGAATCATGGCGACACTTCATATTTTTCATGGAGGAATAACATTATAAAATGGTGTCAACACAATCCTGCCCCTTTAAGTTGTTGCTAACTTGCTTTGACTTTGACTTTAGCTTGGAGAAGTGATCGCACTTTTTATTTTTTACTCATCTCACCCTTTATGAAAAGCAAGACTGAAGAAATGCAGTTCTACATGTTTTCCCTCCTCTGTGGTCCCAGCAGAGCCGCTTGACCGATGTGTGAATCAGTGTTCATTTGATCTGAACGGACTTGTTAGAATTCGGATCTCACAAAACGCTTGGCTTTCCACAAGGCATCGAAAAGCCTTCTTTTAAAGAAGTCTGCTCTGCTCTTGTAAAGCAGAACCTTTTATATGCTCTTTGCACCTCCATGTAAATGCATCGCCACTTTGCTCAGCAGCAGATGAAAGGCATTACGTGGCAGTAAAGACACAGTGCTGATGTGTTAACATCCTGAAAAGGCTCTCCACTTGATTTGCACTACAGATTGTGTAATCACCAGCTCAGTGAACATGGGTGATTAGAAGAGGTTTAGAATTCTTCTTCTTCTGCTTCTTATTTATTCCAGCATACACATCAAACTTTGAGTACAGTTGAAGACCCCAAAGCAATTCACATTCCAACTATTCACCACACATCAGATAGAGCGGGAATAGAACCGGCAACCCACCGATTCCAAGATGGACTCCTGGAAATGTCGCCATCATCTTAACATGAAATTGGCTGCAAATGAAAACCTTGAAGCTCCTCCTGCAGCCAAATGCTCTCTGGGTTTTGCCACAATGAGCTCCTGAAAGCCCCAACTGGACAATAACTCTCCCCTAACATACCTCAAACCTTTCTTTAGCTTTTTTTTTTTGCATGTTAAAAGAATCCTTACCCTGCTGAGCAGAAAAGAATGATCTCAGTCAAGTTAAAAGATGTGACAGGAGTACAGATAAAGTCGTGTATCTACAGTGTAAATGAAAGCTGAATGTTGCGGGAGCTTCGTTTGGCCCCGCGCTATCAGGCGGCCATGTCTGCCCATGTTAACGTGTGTGTGTGTGTGTGTTTTTCCCCTCAGGGGTCAGCCTCCTTGTGCCTCACGGAGCCGTGGCTGAAAACATGTCCTGGGAGATGTGCATGGTCATCAATCAGGGCGAGGCGAGGTGAGGCTCCGCTTTTACTCAAATATCATTTCAAGCATCTGTCTGTCAGTCGCTCTGCATTGCAGCGTCCATCTGCTCCGACTCGCCGTCCGTCCTCGCTGACCCGCTCGCCGTCGCTCTCTCCCTCTTCGGCCTGCAGCTGGCGGCGTGGCGGTCGGACCGTGACGCTTCCGGCCGCCGTTATCGCACCGAAACCAATTAGAAAGTTTAATGCGCTCTGTAATTGGCGGCTTAATTAGCAAAGAATTAGATTGAAGCTTCGCAGCGTCAAAGTAATGTGATTTGTTACCACATAATGTCTGTTGAGTGGAGTTTAATGAGCCTGTCTTGTTTTTTTTTTGTTTTTTTTTTAAATCCCCTCATTTTGTGGAGTGACTGTCATAAATCGAGTTAAAAAGGAAAAAAAAAGGGGTGTTTAATGATGATAACTATATTTAACATTTGTTTATTTCACAACTTACTGCATCTGTCCCCTCTTATCAGGCTTATTATCAGGCCCTTTGCTAATCTTTTAAGCCAGCATTCCTAGGTGGGCCCCATATGGGGAAAAGGAGGGCAGACAATATGGGTCCCACGGACACATGTGTCTGTCGCTGGTTTCCATGGTGGCCCTACACGGGTTTGCCCATGTAGAATTTATGTAGGTGGTATCCCTATATGGGCAAACCCGTGTGGGGCCATGGAAACCACAGACAAGCCCATGCGGGACCCATATTGTCTGCCCTCCTTTTCCCCATATGGGGCCCACCTCGGTATGCTGGCTTGGCAGTGACTAAAAAAATCTTGTCGAAAGTTAAAAAAATAAAATAACAAATACACAGACACAGCTCTTAGTTTGAAGCTCTTCTAAAAGGAGCTCTTTGCAGATTTGGGCTCATAAAACCCGGTTCTTCTGACTGAGGTCAGCACTATTCAGTCTGTTCGGCTTTGGGGGAGCTGTGTCAGCTCTGAGAAAACGCTGTGTCATGTTGGACAAGGAGATTCTGAATTTTAATTGCACGGCCGTAACACACACGGCTGAGATGGTCGCTCCGCTGCGCTGCAAAGGTCACATCGAGCGGCGGAGAGACGAAAAAATCTTTCTTCTCTTCAAGGTTCCCTTCTGCTTCAGTTTTTTTTTTTTTTTTTTTTTGGTTTCACACTTCAGTCTCTCAGACGATCAAAACATGCCACATCAAAATGGAGCTTTTAAAATGGTTGCATTTAATAAGAGGGAAAAAAGGATCCAAACCAAACTACTTTAAAGAGTAATCCTCCTTGACTGGAGCTCCTGGTTGTGCCAACTTTACATAATGCTATAATAATAAAAAATAAGTCATCAAAATGAGGAGTTCCTTTTGTGCTTTAACCGATTTCAGTCAAACTGTCATTATTTGAGGTCTGGTTTTTGTTTGTGTCTGCACAGACCTCTCACAATAAGCAATAAAACAGTTAGTGGCATGATAAATTCAAAAGATCTCAATCATTTCTATTTGCATGATTTATCGTTTTGCTTTTTCCTGTCTTTTCACTAAAAACTGGATGCTAAAAGTCTTCAGTCTGGTGTTTCGGTCTGAACTCTTTAAGGTCAGTTTGCTCTTGTTTTGTTTATTTATTTGGGGTATTTAAACTGTCGTCCTGTTCCAATGTTAAGTGTTCATTGGAATTTACATTTACTGATCTCTGAGAATGTGTTCTTGCGTTATGATGCAGTTATCAATATATTACTTGAACATGGTCTCAAAACAACATTATTATTGTTTTTTACAAAAACTTATGGGACAATTTAACATCCAGAAAATTGTGTTTCTGTGATGGACCTATATCTGTACATTATGGACCAGAGGCGTCAAAATCATTTTCATCTTGGCCCATATCAATATCAAGAAGTTTGACTTTGTAACTTAATGACTTGAGATTGGACAGTTTTCTCTTTTAAAAGCTCCTCCTCCTTCTGAAACTCTGCGTTCAGGACGTCATCCCAACATGGCTCCTTTAACCAGCATTTCACTGAGGCGTTACTCGTACAATGAGCTCAGCTGAACAGTTCTGAACAGTTCCGCCAGGTGTTTGCTAATTGCTGCCAGCTAGTCTGAAGGAGTTGAGTGAAGCGGAAACTCGTTAGCTTAGAAACTGCAGCTTGGAGGCGGGGCTTGGTCCTCCCAGGCATTTTGTTTTGCACAGCTGAATGGTTGCCATGGAGATGAAAGGATTTCTCAAACGTGCATGAAAGAAGAAAGGCAACACTCCAGGAATAACATTTTGACATGATGGAAAGCTCAAAGAAGTTGATTTCACACAACACTGCCCCTTTAAGAAATGAAACCACAATTTATCTTTATCTGAGAAAAAAAAACATTTTATGATGTAAAACTTTGAAATATGACAAAAACAAAAGCGATATTATACAGTATATTACTCTCATATCGTATAGTAGCTGGTAGGCAGTAGACTGCTTTGTCATGGTAGTTTGGACCATCTCTGTTCCCTGGCTGACCCTCAGGTAGATGTGCCCAGCAAGCGTTGCAGCATGACTCCCACTCCTCTCGGCGGCGCTGCGGTACGGGGGTTCGCGTCCAGAAGCCTCTCACAGGTGGCAGTTTGTGCTTTGATGTCCCAGCTGCAGGGGAGAAAGTTGAGTTTGAGCCTCTCTGTAATAGAGCCCCTCATTTAGTGCTTCACTTTATTGTAGGAAGCAAAGTCCAACCTCCAGTCCTCCAGTCTCTGCTTTACAGCCCCTTTTCACTGCTCTGAGTGTCAATATGTAGTTATCAACTCCTCTTGGTGTCAACAATGCTGCTGCACCCTCCTGTCCCCTCCTCCCCGGGAGGCAGTCACGACCCACAGAGCTGGTTTAAACCTTGATGAATGCAGAGATGAACGGCCCCCGGTGCGCTGACGGACGCGCACGCTGCACACGTCTCCCCCAGGCCCTTTCATCTCACCATCGCGCCGTGTTATGCATTCCTGTCACAGCTCGGTAATGACCCTCGGACGGACTGAGCTGCTCTGCAGGAAAGGTGGCTCCGCTCCACACGCTCCCCACGAGAGCTTCCAGTTCTCTCTGAAGTGTCACGGTTTATTCAGGATGATCCTTTTGAGTCACAGAAAGAAAAACAACAAAAAAAAGGCTGTGCAATAAACGCGTTAGCTGGAGTAATGACGGGGCCGTGGCCCCTCTCGTTGGCGCCGTTAAACATGAAGACAGAGACAGCAGAGACATCATGCGAATGGAGTTTCCTTAGATCACTTATGAAAGTAAGAATTCAATTCAAAAAGAGGCAAGCCGATCTTTACGCCAGAGGTATGACGCTGCGTGTTTTGGTGTCGATGTGATACCAAGTAAATACAGGGCCTGTGTTACCGATACCAACACTGATACTGATACTTTTTATTTAAATTTGATATATTGTCAAACTTCTGATTTGTTTTAATTATTATTATTTATAAAGCATGTTTCAGTAACAAGTCAGTTCAAAGTGCTTTATATAATAAAAACACAAGAATAAGAAGTCATAAAGAAGACAGAGTCAACAAATGAGAAACCAGTAACAAACATTACATATTGTCGAGCGCCATCATCCAGAATATCAGAACACATCATGCATGTTGGTCAATATTTCATTTATTAGGGTTAAAGAACAACGCTGAACAGGCGGCTTTTTAAGTCTAGCTATAAAGGCACTCAGTGTTTCAGGTGTTTTGCAGTTTTCTGGAACTTTCCTCCAGATTTGTGGTGGATAGAAGCTGAACGCTGCTTCCCCTGCTTCTAGTTTTAGTAGTGCTAACCACTGTTATTTTTACTATCGGCTATTTTTAACTGCAGCAGGCAGTTAAAAATATGAACTCTGCTCATTCTGTGCTTGCATTTTAAATCTAGGGAACAATGTTGTGACGGCTCTCTCCCGCACTGCGTGGGGTTACCTCCGCTCTTAATGGAGGAAATTAACCACTGCTCACTGCAGGAAGGCCAGGAAGAAAAATTACAATTTTGTTCTCATAGATTTTTATTGTCTTTGGCGTTAAAAAATAAATTGAAATTGGTCAATATTTGCGTTGGGCACCAAGCATCATTAAAACCACAGATTGAAAATCAGATAAAATATTCAAACTGGTATAAGGTCCAACAGGCATTGCAAGGTCTTTAAACATTGGCTTTCATCTTAAAAGGATGAACCAATCATCTGTACAACTTTAAAAACAGTTTTAAATGATTCTGTAGCCCTTACTCCCGTTCCACAAACACAGTCTGTTACCATTTTCTGTTGTATTTGCAACAAAACAAAAGACTCAAAAGTCAACACAGTTTGCACTAAAACTGTATTTTCACATCTACAAAGTGAATCCCAATGAGTTATCTGTCAAATTCCATGTTAGCTGTTCAGCTAAAAGCCTTTTTACAAGCGTGGAGTAGAAAGCAAGACTAACTGACAGTCGAAGAATAAACTGAAGAAATACAGCAGGGATACAAAATGCAAGAGAAAAAAACAAAAGCACATGAAACAGAATGCCTGGATGAGCTGAATACAATCCAACTGAAACTGTAAAAACACAAAGTCTGAAAATGAGAACAACTGAGCAACACAACACCAGGCACATGAAAAGTGCTGTCAGGTTTTCTTTTGGAGTTCTTATTGTCTGTTGCTGTGTGGGGCCTGGGTGGCGTGTGCCGGGGGTTCTGGTAGAAGCCTGCATTCATTCTGTGGTCTGTAGCGGTCATCTTATACCTGTCTACATGTTGCCAGGCTATGGGATGTCCAAAGTACTCTGTCTTGTACTTTGCTGCAAAAACACCAAGCCCTTGTCCCTTCCTGAGCCTGCTCTCCACTCGAAGTGTTTCTAATTACCTTCAGGTTCCTGAAGCTTCCAATACAGATCTGAACATTTTTAACGAGTTTTCTTAAGTCAGATCATATTCACTCTCCTCTTGAGGTTACCTAAGGACGTCTGTAAGAGGACTGGAAACAATGTTGTAACGATCATTGCTGCCATTGGGCAGAAATGACTGAGAGGTCAAAGACCAGAAAAAACAAACATGGTGGTCCTGACGCGTTCACTACAGCTGCTGTTGCAGTTTTTTGCATAAATAAACACACCCACAAAATTCAGACCAATCACACAATAGTTTTGCATGGAGAGGTGGGGCCAAAGGTTAGTCAGGGTGGCTGTGACGAGAAGGAGCAGACGACATGACGCATGAGAACAAAGTGAACGCAGTTGTCAAAATATTAGGATTTATCACTGTGACTTCATGAGCTAAAAAGAACAGGTTGGTTTGGGTAGCTTTGGTCAACCATCCATCCATCCATCCATTTTCTAACACCCTTGTCCCTCAGTGGGGTCAGGAGAGTTGCTGGTGCCGATCTCCAGCTAACGTTCCAGGCGAGAGGTGGGGTCACCCTGGACAGGTCGCCAGTCTGTCGCAGCTTTGGTCAATCAAAATTCAGTTAATTATCTTAAACAATAAAGCCTGTCAAAAAATAAAACATAGAGAAATCTGTAACAGAGCACTCTGTGCTAGCTCTGCAGCAGCAGCTAAAACATTTGGGACTTGCTGTCGTACCTCCAGTCTCAGCTTTGTTTCATTAATCAGAACCCTTTGAGTCTCAAACCGCCTCAGAGGATCGGTTTTATGAACGAGGTCTAAACCTTTTATCTTTGGTACACACTGTGAGCAGTGAAGCCCCCCCTGAGTGCAGGCGATATACGGTTTCCCGCTTTAATTCATAATCCTCTAGTCAGGGTCCAGGTGGCCTGCAGAGGTTGACCCGGCTGATCCGCATTTCTGGAAGTGGCGCAGTGGCTGTGTTTGCCTTTAGCTGTCGGCGCTCGCTGTTCCCAGTTCCAGCTGCCAAGAACTTTGGACAGAACCATCATTCAAGGTTTCAGTCCACAGCTCACTCCTTCCTCTCACCGAGGTGAAGCGAATGCTTTCACAGCACCGTATGCAAAAATTTCAGTCTGTGATGAATTGATTGTATAGGAGAAAATCACAAAGGTTCAAATGAATTCATGCTGAAAGTAGAACATCTCCAAAAAAGTGAAGACCAATGACTATTAAGTTGATGGTTAATGTAACTTTTATTAATTAAAATGTTTTTACATGTTTATTTAAAAAAATTGTCATTGTCATAACTGTATAAAACAGATCATCTGCTACACTACAGCTTCTTCCCGTCAGCAGAGGCTACCATGCATGCTAAGGCTAGTTAGCATGGCCACCGATGACGTTGGACAAACAGTTTTCTTGTAAGTGTAAGTCGCTTCACCGCCATTAGCAGCATGTTCACAAAGTTGATTGACAGCGCTTAGTCCCTCCTCCTGTCTCTGATGGGGTGTTTTTGACCGAGAGCAGAGCATTTCTTCAGACAGCAATAGCAGCTCAGGGAGCAGGTGGAGGAGATCAATCTACTCACAGATTATACTTACCAAATTATCTTTATAAAGTTACTTACCCCACCTTACATTTCTTAAAACTTTTGACTGGCTCTGTATGTATATCTAATCAGCATTAAACACAAAAGATCAGAGCAGAACGCAGAGCTTTGGTTGTTCTGGGCTTGAGGTAATTACAGCGTTGACCAGTGAAAATGGTTTTCTCTGTGTTGCCTTGTTCTGCTGATTTACTCTTGTGTCACAGTTTACAGTCCAATAACTTAGAGAGGTTTTTGTCTAGAAAGCCTTTAGCCCATAAATCAGCCCATAAAGCTGTGCTTGGATCAGCACCAGCCATCTTGAATCTCCAGGTAACAATGGAGAAGAAGAACACTAAGAGAAATAAGCTCAGCGATGAAAACTCATGCAATTAAGCTGCTTTGTGTCTCTAAACACAAAGATTCCTTTAGCTGAAAAGCTATACTCCATTGCTTTTTTCATTTGGGGGTTATTTCCATTTAATTAACTGTTCTTGTGTTTCCTGTAAAGATGTTTTATTATTGCCGATTATGTAAGAGCTAAAATGGAACGGCATTGTTCTCTGATTGGATTGAAGTTCGGACATCTTTTGAACATGCTTTCTGTTTCTTTGTCAGCAGCTTCACTGCTGTTGTGACAAAGGCAAGGGATTAAAGTTGTGTTCTAAGCGCTAACCAACACAAGCAGGGATTATATTTCACCAGGACAGTTTCCACGAGGCTCCACTTCAATATCTCCTGCTTTTACAGGAGCACTTCAGTTGTTGTTAAATGATAAAAAAAAGGATGTTTAGAACAAGACATTTTGATTTGGAATCTTGAATAAGTGTCTTTCAGACATGTTTGATTGCTAATTCTGCCTCCTGAGGATCCGACTGTCATCAAAAGTTGTATTTTTAAAACTGTTGCCGCTTTATCTTGTTCAAGGTTACCTGGGCAGGTTTATGTCCAACCAACCTCTGCACTCATAGGCAAGAACAACAACAAAAAACAAAAACTACAATGATGTGTTTTTGTAATTGACTCCCTGTCAGACATGGCATTGAAATGTATTCAGGTCAAAGTGCTCAGCTTTCAGCTTCACTGTTCACAACTTGGGCTTGTGTCTGACCAGAAGAAGATTTAGATTTTTACCCACTTTATTTGAAAGTCATTCGATCACACAACTGTCAGCTACACCGCCCTGACCACGCAGAGGAGGACCCGTGTGAAACACAAAGGGTTTTTACATGTTAATCAAATCAAGACAATCGCAGACAGATAGTGTGTGTTTTACTTTCAAAGCATCTTCCAACCAACATTAAACAGAAATCCGTGACCAGCGAGTGAGCAGGAGCCTCTTTAGAAATAAAAACAGCCCTTGTACTACATGCAGCTATTTGCTACAGAGAATGATTGCTGCCTGGAAGTGTGTGAACTCTGTTGAAATGTAAATTTTACCCAGTCGCTAACATTTGCCCATGACGTATGTGATGCCCAGTTCGACGTTATGAAGCTTACCAGAAATTGCCTGCGCTGTATACAACCATCGTCCTCCACTGCAAAGAGAGCAGTGCCTCGCTGAACGAGTCGCCTGTTGATCTTAACTCAATATTTGGAAGATCGGCCAACACGGACTGAACGGCTTCGTTCACTTCGTCCACTGACATTACTAAAATGACTGGCAGTCTAAAACAACGCAGAAAATCGATATTATCATTCTCAGTTTCTACTTCTATTCGCTGATTGGCCAATAAGGACATTTTTTCAATGGTAGACAGCCCAGATTGAGCTCTAAGCAAGACTTGAATTGAACAGAATAGCACAGCTAGCTCATCACCAGCTAGCTTCCAATCCTTAATTTCCTTCTGCCCCCAAGATTCCTGTCGTCGGTTCACCACTGTTCTCTCCTTAGATACTGACCACAGCAGACCAAAGATCCCCACCACCACCACCCACTAACGCACACACACTCTTACACACACACAAGAATAGTTGTTTAAAGAGAACAAAGTAAGAGAAGCACATTGTTAAGCTTCAAGTGGGAAAAACAAAGTGTTGCTTGTGTTCCACCGCCTAAACCTTTCATTGAACTTGCTCGGGGAGTTGATGGTATTTTTCGCTGTCAGTGTAACACTCAGTGACCAAGCAGCATGGTGAGCCGGTTCAAGTGATTAGCTTTGTTGGGGCCACTTGTTTCCTCGTTCACGCGGCTTCAGGACTACAGTCGAAGTGGCGTCATGTCCAAACAGTCATTAGTGTTTCAGCCCAGATTCTGGGCCGCGTGTGTCTGCTGATTGAAATTACTGCTCACGTTTCAGGTTAAGCTCAGATGAAAGCCTGACTAAGGAGACGTGTTTTGATGGGCGAAGAATTGGACAAAAGAAGAAGTGAAACTCCACGTCTTTCCTGGATATTTTGGCACTTGACCTCGAGACGCCTGCCTGATTAATGTATCCGCGCTACACATTAGGTGTCTGAGTCAAGTCAAAATTGACAGAAGCACCGCGGGCCAAACAGGTGGGAGACTACAAGCAAATAAAGGTGAAGTTAATGGAGCATGCTAATGTGTGCATTCATTAGGCCCACTGTCTCCGCCCGTGACCCAATCTACCGCCCTTCGCTCGGCTCTCGCGGGTCCTGGAGGAGTGACTCATTGCTCACGTTAAATAATGCGCCTCGTCAGGGAGCCGTGCGGAGCCCTTCAGCCTGATCACAGTCGCCGGTATTAGAAAAGAAATCACCGCCATGGGGGCCCAAGCACGTCGCCTACTTAAGGAGCAGGCAGTCCGCTGCTTTTCTAAGCTTTGAATAAAACACATGATCAGACTCGGCGCTGAGGGCTGAGGGAGCAACGGCTCTCTCAGAAACGGTCAAAAGGGGTCGTCATGTTGTAGAAGAAACCGAGAGAGGCACCTGCAAGCACTGACAGCTAGAGAAAATCCTGAGTACAACACACACACACCCACACACACCGCGCCATGCCATCCTGCACACCCTGGGTCAGATGTTGAGGCAGTAATTGGGAAGTCTGGAGTGGATGTCATCACCCAGAGAGAGCATTTACCATGAAGGTGTTCCAGGAGACACAGGCAGATCTTAATTCCGATAAGACTGCTTTAATAGCCCAGGAGCTTACATAACCGCTCTCTTTAGAAAAGAAAAGGACACAAAAGTTTCCAGAAGATGTGGGCGAGTGTCAGAAGAAGAAGGGAGAAAAAAAAAAGTTGGAGTATCATTTCAGAGGCTTTTAAGACAATTAAGGCGGTGTGAATCACGGCATAACAAGTAAACAATCAGTTGTTCTGGGGATAAATATGTGATTTGAAAGGGTGTTTTTATCCGGCGCGGCCCACCGTGGGTGTTTGTTGCACGGCTGCTGTCAGCGGGAGACAAACCCTCCCCCTCTCACTGCCGGGTTGTTTTGAGGTGACACGCTACAGCCTCAGCAAGCCGTCTTTCTGCCGGCTTTAAAAGGAGCGAAACGAGCGCCGTCTGCCTCCCTCGTAATGAAAGTGAGCAAGACAATGAAAACAAGGAGCCGCGCTGAGGATGGTGAAGTCTACGTGTGAACAAAAGCTGACAGGCCTGAGAGTCTGGAAAACAGCGAGAACCTAAAGTTTAGATGAAGAAAACACCGTTTATGTTGTCATCGCAGCAGCACTTAGACAGGAGGAATCACTAATAAGTGTATTATTGTTATTATTAACTGCACAAGTATAAATATTATGTCTTCATTTGCTTATTTAAATGTTACACTAGTAAACCCGTCCACCCATTCATCCATCATCTTGTTTTAAATCTGCTGAATAATTGAATAATTATGAAGAAGAAAAGATACAACGTGATGAAAAATGATTTGCTCCTGCAGATTTCTTCTTCTTTTGTTTTGTCTTTTTTTCCACCACTCAAATGAAACTAATTTTAGACCGAAATAATCAGAGTAAAAACTAAAAGCAGTTTTCAGAGGAGCATTTCATATTTCTAAGGGAAGAAAAGCATCTAAGCTGCGCCAACAGCATGAAAATCCTCTTTAATGATCCTCTTTCTGAATTCACGGCGACGCATCACGTTACTTTAGAGCCGATTTCAGTGCCACGAGTCGCCAGGAATTCACTTTAATCAGAGGCGTCCAAACTGGTGGCCCTCTGTGGCTCTTGGATTGATTTTTGTGTTTCAGGTCAGACTAAAAATACATAAAACATAAAATAAAATACAATTAAAACAAATATTCATTTTTTCATGTCATCCTAATGAAAGTGTCCAAAACGTTTTGACCCTTTATTTGTGACTTGCTACTTTCTTCATTGATGCTGTTGGCGTGTAAACAGGCAGTGGTTGTGGCTTTCCTGACCTTTCACCTTTCACCTGACCTCAGTTTCCCTGTGCGATACTGTGTTGCCATTGTGCTTCCAACTACAAGACTCCTTAACCCATAGCACTGTTACTGGTGTATAATAATAATAATATAAAAATAAAACATAATAAACAACTCCTAGCCTGGCGGCGGCACAAATAAAGCCTGGAGGCCCGCCAGGCTTGTAATGCACCGAAGGGAACCCTGCTGTTTCACTGAACTGTAACTAATGAATAAGTTCTCCAACTCGTCTCCATAGATTCCTAAGACTATTTTACCTATGGCTTTCACTAAAGCGGAGCAAAGCTAACAAATGACCCACCGTCTTGGTGACCCATAGATACTGATGGCAGCACACAGATCTTCGTTAAGTTGTTTTCCTTGTGCGTTATCCCTGCAGTGGAGCCCATCTGCTGCTGCCACGCATGTTTGTTGTAAGCAGCTTTTAATGAGCCGCGCTCCGACTCAAAGTCAGACCGCGGCGACTCTTCACCTGCGCCGGAGCTAATTCTCGCCGACCTTCAAGCGCAGAGAAACAACTTGAACTCGCAGAGTCAAAAGTCGGCGACACGCCGGCTCTGAGGCGCCCGGACCTGGAGGTCTGACCCCACGGGGACGCACCCGGAGCCCAGCGGGGTTCAGGCTCCTCTCATTAGTCTGTTTTCCTCACTGCAAGAACAAAGGCTCAAAGAGAAATGAGAACACAACACGTCTGTTGTGACAAATAGAACAACTTAAATATGGAAAGTGTGAACAGGATTTAAAGTGTTGCAGCGCCGTGTGCAACCTGACTGAAACCGGCTCACCGTCTTCTAAAAATACAAGCTTTTTGTCTCCCATTTTCCTGAATATGAAAACATTCAGCTCTGGAGAAACTTACTAGACCTCTTAAAATGATCAGGTTCTCTGATTTTACCTTTTATTGGTATATGTTTGAGTAAAACAAGTTCTTTTATTCTATGAACTACTGATAAGATGACTAAGAAGATCCAAGCAAAAAATGTCGTTTTTATTTGCAGAAAATGAGAAATGGTAAAAATTAACGAAAAAAGACGCAGCGCTTTCAGACCTCAAATAATACAAAGGAAACAAATTCATGTTTATTTAGGAACAACAATACTAATAATTGAACTCAGAAAGAGTTCAGAAAACAATATTTAGCAGAATAACCAGGAGGTTTCTAATGGGGCTCAGTGCAGTGGACTCTTCATTTTTTTCCAGATTCTTACATACAAAGAAAATATACTTCTTTTATTGCTGTCTGAACTTAAATATTAAACATTTCCCCTTTTAGCTCAGCAATTAATAACTTTCTTCAAAAGTTATTAGACAATTTGCAACAGCCCTGGTGATGATGCAACTTTTTATCTCTGGAAACATATGAGGGAAAAGGAGGCAGGTAGTCAGTGGCGTGGGCAGACATCTTGGGGCGCAAGAGCTCAAACACAAACAGGGGCACCTTGTGCTGCAGACGGAACCGCCAGCTGTGTGAGATTTATTACAGGCCCAGCTGGAACATCATGGAGGCATTGCTTTACGAAAGGAGGATCACAAGGAAAGTGAATTGTGTGAAAAAAAGCATTTTCAGACATCAGATGGGCAATTAATGGGTTCTCAAAATGGACAATGCATCACCAAGTTAGTTTAAACAAGCAGTTCAAACTTTGGAGAGGTCATCACAAAACATTCATCTCAGTCCCAGAGAACAGAATCCCAGCAAACTGATGTCAGGTACTTGTCAAAAGAAACCTAATTTATACAAAGGGGCCACACAGTTGAAACAAAAAATTGTTACCAAATACTGAGAAAATGTACCTAATTTCCGAATTTGAAGGAAGTAATAAAAATCATCTGAAAAAAACTCAAATTATTCTGGCATTTAGCAAAAATGGAGGATTTTACAAATCATAACTGAGCTGAAACAGGACAAGCTTAGAGCAGGTCAATGGCAGATGAATGTATAACACAATTTCTTTCAGTTATTCACTTCAGCATTTACCAAGAAAGACTACATGCTTGTTTCTGATGATTTCTGTGAAATCGCACCAAAAAAAAAAACAATAAAACAAAAAAATTTTTTGTACTTGTGTGTGTTTTCCCGTTTAGCGCCCAGACACTGGAAGGCTGTGAAATCCTGTTGGGCCCAGAGGTGATGTATGGTCCTCCAGCCCTGGATCTCTTTTGCCCCGTTGCCATGACCGTCGCCCACTGTGCAGAGGTGGATGCTGAGAACTGGAACATTCAGCTCAAGAGGAAAACCCAGGACGGCAAATGGGAGGTAAGCCGCAGGCTGAACACCTGTCAAGTACATTACAGTACATCCGATCTGAACCTGGCTCAGCAAATGCCACTTGGTCCGCATTGCTTATCTTTTCTTTTGTACTTCCTTTTTTCTTTGTAGCTAAATGTCAGCAGTAATAGAGGTTTGGTAGCTCCAGAGCCAGACAGATCTGTCAGCTCACTTTGTTTGCGGAGGCTGAATATGTTGTCTGCCTCTTTTGTTTGCACATAGTGTCTTCGAGTTAGGTCAAGTCAAAGCAACAGCAGCTTGTCTGTAAGCATTGTGTTATATACATACACATATAAGAAATGTGAATTTTAGTTAAAAGAATGTTTTCTCCACTATTTATGTTAAACATCAGCAACCTGTAGCTGCTGGTTGTTCTTGTGAAGTTTGGTGGACTTGCTATGTGAATAATAAACGGTGTTTGGACGTCCGGGATGCAAAGTGTACATTGCGCCATATTTGTCTTGTTTCTGATCAGCTGAGGGTAAATATTCACACCCGTATTTTTCAGGTGAACGAATTGTTTTGTTTGAACGAGTCGTGTTCAATGCAATAAAAAATACTTTATCGGTTCCCAAATGGCAGCGATGAAAACCAGTATGAATTCAAATGTTTTTCAAACACATCTGTGCATAACGTCAGAAATTAATATGATCGTAATCCTAATTGATTCCCTGCACCATGAGAAAGGCCAAACTTGTTAAATTTGGTTTCTTTGATTGTTAGAAAAAAAAAACAGTTTTTATCTAAGAACAAATGCACTTTTTAAAATCTTTATTTAAAATAATTGATTCAGAGATGGAACAAAAAAAGTGCAACTTGTCACAAAAAACTGAGTAGAAAAGGTAAAACAATCCACAAAAATACATAAACAGTTATAAATTAAACAGAAATTATTACAATTACAAGCATAATCTCAATTCTTAAATGAAAGCATTTCTATAAATACTTCTGGCATGTCTTAATTTTGGTGCTGATACTGCACCATAAGAAATATTTTTATCACTATGGTTACCACATCATATTTCGCTTGTTATTCATAATGTTTTATTCAAATGACAAAAGCTTTTCTTTTCCTTGCTTTGTCTCTCTACAACAACATTAAAATCAATCAATTAAAACGAGATTTCTGAATAAAATAAACGTGTTAAATCAAATATTAAACAATTATTCTTCCCAACACAGATGATTTAAATGTTGGCGATCACCTTCTGCTTGGTTATCTGTAAATATGTACTTTATAAGACAAAAGTCACTTAGTCAGTGTGATGTATGGCGAATTACATGCCACTCATAAAGGACTGTCGGGCTTACTTGGGCGAGTTGATTGATGCGACCTCCGATCCGCTCGGCCTCCAGAGTGTGACATAAGGCCATGTGGATGTAACACTGCTGCTCTGTCAGGAGGGAAATAAAGAAACAATTACAGCTTGTAATGGCCAGAGAGAGGCATGGCTGCTGTCAGTCTGCGAGGAGAGAATGGCAGACGGGCGTTGGGGGAGTTGGAAACAGGAACTATCGATTATTAGATCAGGAAAGGCACAACACAGCGAATTTAGGCGTAGGGCAATCATGAGCGAAATCATGGGAGTTGTTCCTCCAATGACCTTGGCTCTCTGGCCACACACAGTTGATCAAGCATTGATTTTAAACTCAACAGAGTGGCATTGCTCTCACTTTTCTACTTCTCGCTGCTCGTTAATGCCGCTGTTCAAAGGGACATGTTGTATTTTTCTGAATTCGTCCAGTCTTTTTGTTTTTTCTGTCCTTTTTCCCCCCATTGCTGCTGATTGTTTCACTTCTCTGGATGAAATCCAGAGAGTTTAATCCCTGGCCCAGAGGCATAACATGCCCCAATAGCAGTTGTCGCCTCGCATTACTTGCTCGCGTTTTGGGGCAGCAACCAGCAAAATGATTACAAGACAAGTGGGAAAAGAAGATTGCCATGTTGGGATTGGGTTATAATGAAGAGAACGGTGCGTCGGGGACTAATGGAAATGTAAAGATGATGTAAACCTTTGGCAAGCCCAGAATAGATCAGAATAATGAATAGTGCAGGTTTGCCGCTGGCTGTTATGGTGCTTGTCACTTCTTAAGTGTTATTTGGGTCGCTGCTGCCTACAGTCTGCATTGTTAACTTTTGTCTTCTGTCATTGGGAATATCTAAGAGCTCAAGCTGCTTCTTTATCGAGCCCCCAAAAAAGACTCAACAGAACACTATTCAATTGGCGAAATTCAATTAAAAATCCTTAGTTAAAGCTGCACTATGTAACTTTTATTAAAAAAAATAAAAAATGAACACGGTTGCAGCTAGCACAGCCTGTTGTAAACGGTAAAGCTAGTTAGCATGGCCACCGATGGCGGCGGTTAAACAGTTTTTCTGTAACGGTAAGTTGTAAGTAACGGTAACATTAGCGCGTTCAGTAGCCTGTACACAAAAATAATTGACAGCGGTAAGCCCCTCCTCCTGGTTCTAATTGGTTGTTTTTGGTCGGGAGCGCTCCATTTCTCCAGACAGCAGCAGTAGTAGTTGGAGGAGATCGATTTTTTTCACAAATTATCTGCCTGATACCACACGGTCACAACATCTTTTTGTTTTTAAAGCTACATACCGCACCTCTGATCCCAGGTGGGAATAAACTATGGCAGTTTTCTTCAAATAAATTCTCATGGCAGTGAACAAGAAGGTGACAAAACAAAGTTTCAGCTTAGTGTGTTAATGTGCTCCAGATGCAAACTGTGAATATATATAGATATATATATATCTATATATATCTATATATATGTATATATATTTTTTTTATTTTTTATTTTTTAAACTAGCTTGGAATAACCCAGATCGACACAGATCCTCAAGTGGGAGATAGCATCAGTAAATACAGCAAAAAACAAAAAGCATGAAGAAGAAACATGTAATAATAATAATAATAATAATAATAATGAAAGAAAGCCGGTTTGCACCAGAAAAATCCTTGTTTGCTTCCCCCTTGACTTCAGATTCATGTTTACGTAACCTTGGCTTTTACAAGCATCGTCTGTTTGCTCTTGTGTGACAAAAGGGAGGCAATTTTCTAAGATGTGCCAGAGTTCTGAGAGAGTGGAGAAAGAAAAGAACAGAGGAAAGAAGAACGGAGTCAAGATTCATGTCACTTTGAGATTTCACTCTAATATTAAAAGGGCACAGAGCTCCTTGGAGCTTCCTGGTTGGAAATAATGACTTACCGTTGAGGTTTAACCTAAAGAGGCAGAGGGGTTTGAAGATGCATAATACCTCCAAATCCACAGCGCCATTAAAACACCCTCATTTCAGCTGTCATTAAAATGCATATGACTCACAAAAGAGTCCTCAACACTCCCAGCTACACTGTGTTATTATTCAGCACCATAACGCAGTGTGTTAAGCTGCGCTTATGAGAAAGCAGAAGGCATAAATACAAAATGCATAAACATAAAGTATTTACAGGAGTCCTGGCACCTGACTTGAATGGAGCTGAGCCAAATAGTAGCAGTGCACGTCTCATCAGTAAAGCAAAGCAGACTGACAAATAGGGCTGCAACTATCGCCATTGATTAATCTATAAATTATTCTGAGCATTAGGTTTAGAAAATTCTGCAGACACGTGTTTGAAGAGGGAACGACATGACATGATATAAAGCTCAAAAAAGGAGATTTTATGTAACACGCTGCCACTTGAAGGGTTTTGAGTAGACAAAGAATTTTTGTTACCATAAATACAAATATATAACAATATTTACTTATTGTACAATTTTAAGGTTACTTATTTCTCTGGGTGTGTTGTTCTTTCAGCAAAATGGCCTTGGAGTCTGTATACAGGATCTAACGATTAATGGATTACTAAGCTAGTTGATGATTATTTCTATAATCGATTAAACGCACTTAAACATAAATAATCATTATTACTGTATTTTCAGGACTATATAGCGCACCTCATTATAAGCCGCACCCACAAAGAGCTTAGGTGCATCGATCCGTATTGTCAGATCGATAGCCTTCAACTTAAAAGCAGCATCATATGAACTTCTTGCTGTGGTTTCCATGATGTGAGGGTTTGAGTTTGAAAACATTTCTCTGCTGTCCCTGCTGCTTGCATGTTCTTGTTCTAAATGAAAATCAGCACTTTCCTCTTTTATTTCAAATTTTCACTTCCAATAATTCACTTCCTGCTAAAGAGCCCCCTGGTGGTTGAAAAAAAATCCACAGAAACGCCGCACCGGGCCCATAAGCTGCATGGTTCAAAGCGTGGGGAAAATATGGTAATCTGATGAATTGTTTCAGCCCTACTGTCATTTTTTAGATGTTAAACTTGAATTCCCAACAGGAGTCACCAACAGGTCTCCCTTGAGAAATATGTTGTTTCCAGGAACTCTCTGATAAAATTATGATTGAAAAACATCAATAAGTGATATTTGGTCATGTTGATGAAGTTTACAGGTGGGGTTCATGTAGACAGAGCTGTGAGCTCAAAGAGGACTTGGTGTACTCTCACTACCCAGCAACAAAGTTCATATTTTGTTAAATGTCTAAATAGTTTTTTTTCGAGAGGAAACAAAGCTTCTATGGAATTTAACCACTTTTGTTGTATGTTGACAGTTTACACCAGAATCACATGAACTCCTGCAGTTCTTCTGTTCTGTTTTAATCCCTCCCTTTGTTTCCTGTTATCACACGACTTAAGTATAAAAATCCTCCTGAATTTGATCAAAACCCTCCAACCACATCATGAATTGCCTACAATCCTCCAATTTTTGCTTTTTATACTTCTATAAAATATAGTTCCCTTAGCAATCAGGAAAGTCGATTGTTGCCGCCTGATCAGGATCTGCACAATGAGGCAACTGAAAATGCATGGAGCCCCCCCGGCCTCTGGTCAAACAGATTGAACCGCAACGAATCTCAGCTTTCAATCAAAAATCATAAAACAAGACACGGTTTGTCTCAGCCATTCGGCCTCAGATCGTGAAGCACTGTAATCTGGCTGCAGTAAAACACGACGGGCGGGGAGCGAACATGTGCAGCTCTCCTGTCTCGCATGACGTGACTGCTGCTAGCATGACTTTTAATTGGCGCTTTGCCAGTTAACTTGATTATTTGCGAGCGGAGACGGCTCCTCCAGCTGTGTTTTAGCACGCCGTTTGGTCTCACTGCTCCTCATTAACTCGTACCTTTGCATGAATTTCATGGATTCCGTCTCCTTGCCAGGGAGCGGATCACAACGCGCCACGTGACTGTACTGCGAGGAGGTTCTTGAAAAACCACTTGAACAAATCCGAGGGGGGGGGGGAGGGAATCTGAACCCTACACCCACTTTCTTCTCTCCTGGAGTATTTTACTGCCGTTAAAAAAAACTTAATTCCTTGAAGAACATGCTTCCCCTTCATTATTAGCTACTGTTTGAGGAATTTGTCCCTTGAGGTGTGATTGTGAAGAGAAAAGCAGATTCCTTCATTCCAGTTGGAAATAATGAAGTGCTTTCCAGCTGCTCGAGTCGTCTCATAAATAAAACAGTCTGTGTTGTTTGTAATGACAACATTTTGTTGAGCTCTGTACTAACAGCATCACTCATGTAGGAAATGGCTTTCTACGTTCCGGCTTCCAACCTCTCTGAGTTCATGCTGTGTGATTAAACCTACCATATGTCACCTAACTTATGATTTGAGAGCAGCTTCACATCGTGCTAAAGTTAATTGTCTCTGTCATGATACTGATGCAGCTCCTGAGATGAATATGTCTCTCTCTCTCTGCTGAAGACGAGCAGCTTTGTCTGCCATGCGAAGCGGCTGCAGCAGCAGTGTGTTGGTTCTGAGTACTGAGGGGTGTTTTTTCAACTCTCATTGAAGGTTTTCAATCTTAGGCCCCGTAAACACGTGGTCAGGTCTTTCTAAGGGCGAACAGCTCTACCGCATCTTGTGAAACCTTCTTTTTTTTAAAAAATGAAGGTTCTTTGATGTAGACAAGCCCAGCTCCAATGAAGTTGGGACGTTGTGTGAAACATTTAAAAAAAAACAGAATACAATGATTTGCAAATCCTTTTCCATCTCTATCCAGTTGCTTTCTCTGCAAAGATCAGATGTTCAATGATGCATTGAACGTCTGCATCATTGAATTTGCAATAAAGTTGCAAATCGCAACTTTATTGCGATTTGCAAACATTCGTTCATTTGGAATTTTTTCTAAAACACATTCCAAAAAAAGATTTGGAAAAAAAAATCTTAAATGTGTCGAAGCTTTCATTTTCGGAAATTAAAAATGCTCGTCATGTCTGGATTTGTCTGCATGTCTGCAACCCGTCATGCATGTTCTCTTTGTTTTTCTTGGCAGGAAGTGATGTCAGTGGAAGAGGAGTCCACTTCCTGTTACTGCCTGATGGATTCCAGCAGCTGCCACCTGCTGCTGGACCAGCCGGGCTCGTACGCGCTGGTGGGCGAGCCGCTGACGCAGGCGGCCGTGAAGAGGCTGAAGCTGGCCGTGTTTGGGAGCGTGGAGGCGGGCGCCCTGAACTACAGCCTGCGGGTGTACTGTGTGGACGACACGCCGCACGCCTTTCAGGTGGGGGTGGAACGCCGGTCATCCACTCACAGCATCACTTTGTGCTGCTGCTGTACCAACAAAAGACTCAACTGGGGACAGGATTTGGGAGTTAGATTGGATTCGTTGGCGCTTTTCTTGGCTATGGTTGGGCTGCCATCCATCCATTTTCTATATTCCCTTGTCCCTTTGTGGGGTCGGGAGGTGCTGGTGCCTATCTCAAGCTAACGTTCCGGGGGAGAGGCGGGGTCACCCTGCACAGGGCGCCAATCTGTCACAGGGCAACACAGAGACAGACAGGACAAACAGCCATGCACACACACACTCACATCTAGGAAGAATTTGGAGAGGCCAATTAACCTCACAGTCATATTTTTGGACTGTGGTAGGAAGCCGGAGTACCCAGAGAGAACCCACGCATGCACAGGGAGAACTCTGGGTAAACTTACTCGGCTCGGTGACAGTCACGGTTTTCAGGTTGCAAAACAAGGTAACTCAACTCTGAGTCCAGTTAGCTGAGCGCCTTCTTCGAGACAAAGCTCCTCCTCTGAACCGCAGCCTGCTAGCTCCTGCCAATCACAAACCTCTGCTGCTCCCTCACTCTGCTCCTTCAGACTAGCTAGCAACAATTAGCAAACACCTGGTGCACATCCCAGCCGCTTCTCAGAGCAATGCTGGTAAAAACGTTGCTAAAGGGTTGATAGAGGAGCCATGTTAGGATGACTTCTTTAAGGCGGAGTTTCAGAAAGAGCAGAAGTTTTTAAAGAGATGGATATATTTATATATTTATATATAGCATTTTTAAAAATATTGACGTGTCCATAGTTACTTTATTATGCTATAAAATGGCATTACATACACATAATACTGTCCCTTTAGCTGATTAGATGTGGTTGCATTAAATTACAAAACTTTCACTGGAAATGTATTTTTGTGTTTTTCAGCCAAAAATTAGCCAAGAATGGTTAACTCATCTGAGAGAAGTGAGAAGCTGCAGCCTTTCTTCAAATGAGCCATCAGAGCTTTGCTTTATTTACGGAGTCTTTGTCAAAAGCAGAAGGATGCACTTGAACGACCGGGATCAGGCTTATCTTGTGCGATTGTTGGCTTGTTTCTGCGAGGCAGCAGGGGCCACAGAGGGGCCCCTGCTGCCTCTCTGTGGCAGCCATGTGAGCCACAGCAGATTCATTACCTCAGCCTAACAAGACGGCTGCGTTGTGAGGACTCTGACATAGCGCTGACGGATGCTCTGCATGTGCTTCTAATAGTCTGAGGCAAAGACCGCAACAGACTTTCAAATGTTAATCTTCCTTTTTTTAACATCGATTGTCTGGATCTTTCTTTAGCTAGCAACCGTACATGCTCTTTGAGAACTGAGGTGTTGTCAACAAACCTGAGGGAAATCAGAATCCACTCCCGGCTCCCCTGAGAGGAGGTCATGTGACCAAGGACACATGACGCCCAGCCGCTCCTGCCTCGCGTTGCAGGAAGTCGCCGGCAGCCGGCTTTAAGACGCGCCCAGGGTCGGCTTTACGGGTTCGCAGCCTGCCGAGCAGATGCCAGCCGTTTTGCGCGTCCCTCGGTGCTTTCCTTCCTGTTAGCGGCGCGTCTCTGTTCCAGAGCTGCAGGACAAAGTCAGCCACAGAGCAGGCTCAGAAAACATTGGTTTAGTTTTTCCACACTTTGGTTCATTTTTAGGTGCAGAATTCTAAAAGGTTAAAGTATTGTGTTCTGATTCTGTGTCCACTGATTGGGTAAATCAATCAACAAAAGATACCATTTTCACACAATGGATTCACTTAATGTTGAACAACCAACTGAGTTTTTCCCAACCTTTGCTGTCGGCATTTTGCAGACTGTGGCGGACAGTAATTTGCCGACAGTTAAGTGCTTGTGTCGTTTGAAAGGCTAATAAATAGATTCTAAACACAAAAACAAAGGATATTATATCTCTTGTTTAAATATGTCCTAATTAGGTTTATAAATTCACAATATAATTCCAATTAGTTATAGTTTTCTCTCCACTAATTGCAGTTTTTATTTATTTCAGTTAACAAAAATGTCTTCTTAATTTCAGTGTTTTTCTCCTTTTTTCATGTGACTATAAAAGCCTTGATTCAGTGAACATTTTCAAACATTTTATAGAAATTAAAACATTTTTTTCACATAATGATGAACTTAAGCTAAGTTTTTTTTTAAGTATCAAACAGCATTAGACAGAAACGTTTGATTTCTTAAATTACATCCCAATCGCTTGAACCAAGACGCCGAGTCTCCCAGGGGCAATTTCACAGGAATTGCTTTGCGAGGACAACTTGAATGCAAATTGCCAGCGAACCGTTTCCCAAATGACTTAAACTGGCAGTTTGGGGAAAAAAAAAACTTCCGCTGCCCTTCGTCTGCGCTCACAGAGCGCGAGCCTGCCTTCTCTAATGAGATGCTTTTTAAGTGCCAAAATTAACAGTAAGTTGCTGCCTGACTGTTTCAAATTTAAATTAATTAACAGGCTTTGCCAGCTGGAATATAATGCCTTCAGTTTGATTATTTAGCGGTAGTTTTTGTACAGCTTTATAAACTTTAAATAAATTAAACATATCTCAAATTAGAGGGTTTTTAAAAAATATTATTTCATTATGGTTGAGACCAAAGCATCAGACTGAAGACTTTTATCATCCAGTTTTTGGAAGAAAGAGAGAAAAAAGAGAAAAATTTTAATTATTGAATTTCTTTCTTTTTTATTTATCATTCATTTATTGCAACAAGCAAAGTTGGAAATGTCCAAGCTTCCCAAAGAGGTCAGTCCGTAAGCATGTGATTGTGAAAAAATGAGACATTTTAATCCAAACTCCAAATCTGTTTTTTAAAAAATAAAGCTCAGTACATGCTATAAACCAGCAACACACACTCAATCCTACAGAAACATCACAAGACTAGACTGGACACACACATTTGACCTACACCGTGTCGCTGTCAGTGGAGGCTACACGTTAGCATTATTTGTAGCCGATTCCCATTACCAGTTCTAACCTCTGGATGAATAACGGAGGAGCTGATATCCTCCAGCGGACAGCCTGAAGCAGACCCTGGTAATTGTGTTGACATTTAAGAGCCATGCCGCAAAATAAATTCATTATCAAATCATATTCGTGCCGATTGTGAAAATAAAAACAAACCAAAAAAATACAAAACATGAATCCTAAACCGGCAATATTGCTGGAAACATTCTAAAGGGGAAAGCCATTACTGCCGTTCTGCTGATTTTCTCCTATGTGTTTATTGGGCTCGATTCGACACATTTTCTTGACTGAATAATGCATGAAGCTCCCAGCATGGGTTTGCTTTGGTCCACCGCAGAAAAGGCTCGAATAAAATCCTTCACCGATTACCACACAGACGGCTGTGAATCGGTCCCAGATCATAGGCTGCTGTTGGAAGTGGTGGGCAGCTCCAGAGGTTTGCTTTTCCTTCATACTACAGAGACTCACCTCGATACAGGAAATGAGCTCAACGCTGTTTGAAGGCCAAATTTAGTTTTCTAGCACTTGAAAACATGCGGGACCAGGTCTTCCATTGTGATGAATGAATCGAGGCATACACACACAAAGTTATATGCACATCTCGAAATGTTCACCAGCCACAGAACCAGATCAGGTTTCTGCTGATGTTCAAACAGGTTTGACTCTTGTTGCCGTTTGTCTAACTGTACCTTCAAAGGCGGCAGTATCTGACCCTATATAAACAAAAAAATGTAAAATATATTGCTTGTTTGAACTCCGATCAATGAGTCGGAAAGAGGCACTAATCTCCCTAATCATAACATGATGTGAAAGCTTTCCATCATGTTATGATGTTATTCCTTCATCGAAAGCATATCTGGAGTGTTGCCTTTATTCTGAGAAATCCTTCAATCTCCATGACAACCATTCCTCGCCCGCCACTTCCCTAATCTGCTCCTTCAAACTAGTCAGAAGCAATTAGCAAACACCTGGTGGAAACTGCAGAGCTCATTACACGATGTTTAATGAGACAGAGGTCCAATTGTTATCAGCCAACCATTAGATGCTAACAAAGCTAAAACTAGCAGCTGCTATCACAAGCTAAAGAGTGATTTTTTAATTTTTTTAGGAAATTTGGAATGCCTCTGTAGATTAAAGTCGAAAATACTTGAAGGAGTTTTTATAAAGCGCAATTTTGGATTTTTAATCTTTCCGAATCTCATTAAAATCCTTCCTCCCTGCTGTAAACTCAGTATGGAGCGCTCCCTCGTCTCCTGAGCTCAATCTAGACTTAGACCTTCAGGAAAGACAGAACGTTGCATGTTGCTTTCTACAAGCAACATGCAACTTAAATCGTATCTAAATTACGATGTAAACGTAAAATGTGCTAAATGGTAGCAAAAAACCCAACGAAATGGAGAAAACTACGTCTGTGTTCTCACTGTGTTCCTTCAGCGGATGCCAAAACATTCATGCCGGAACACTGAGCAGCGATGACGGATGAATACCTGCGAGCCACAATCAAAGTGCTCTTTCATCATCTCAAATTCAATTTGGGGGAGGGGAGGATGGACACCTTGTACCACGCTTCCACTCCTCCCCCCACACACACTCCCAGAAAATCACCCCGGCGTTACCGTGGAGCTCCAGTCTGTCATGTCGCACCATAAATGGGATGCTAATGAGGGAGCGCAACTTGTAGGATTTGTTCGGCGGAGACGCGGGTGTCACTTCATGGCGGCCTGCTTCTGTGTTAATATTTGCTGTGAGTCAATTAGCGGATGTGACAGACGAGAGGATTAGCAACAGGTGTCGGTGCTGATATGCAAAACTAAGTGTACCTTCAAAGGGAAAGAGGATTCTGGGTTTTCTGATTGACTCGTTTCTTTAGTTTGGCCGGTCACAGCCTCCTCTGCGTTTCTTTCCTGCTTTCCTCCAGTTGTTGTTTCCTCTTCCTTTCCTTTCCTTTCAGTTTCATTTCCACACTCTCCTCTCTTGTCCACCGTTCGTCACACTCTGCGTTGCATCTTCTCGTCCTCAGGGAGTGGTGGCCGCCGAGACGTCCAGAGGGGGTCAGCTCCTCGAGGAGCCAAAGACGTTGCCTTTCAGAGCGAACACCTTCAGCCTCCAGGTGTCGATCCAGGACGTCCCGCAGTTCCTGTGGAGCATCAAACCCTTTACCACATGTCAGGTAACCCGCTGCCGAGGCGTCTGCGTCACTCCGGAGGCAAACGGCTCATCTGCACTCCTGGGTTCGTCAAATGCTTCTTCCATCAGTGAAGTTGGGAGATTCCAGTGAGCTCTAAACGTGTGAGGCGTTCTCTGAGCCTCTGCAGCACAGTAACTCGGAGCGTGTCACCCCAATGTCACACTCCTGTCCCCCAGGCCTGGCATTCTGCATCCTTCACATAGGTCCCTTGTCCTCCAATGTGGAATGAAATGCCTAAACTGCCTCACTAGCATGGAGTCACGCTCTGTAGAGCCCTGCTAATGAGCTGGTATTGGAGCCAGGTGTGCTGAGGCACAGAGAGGCAGTGAACATTGCAGGAGACCGTCCCCTTCAGGACTCTAGTTTGAGAGAGAGCTGGACTACGGTGCGTCCGCTGCATAAATCCTACGTATGCAATTTGTTCTGATGCTTCTTCTACTGTGTGGTGCTGTTGCCTTGGTTTCAACATTCTGATATTATTAGGGATAAAACGAGAAATCAGATGAACCACGATTAATCAGTTTTTTTAAACAAAAAAGGGAAGAGGAATCTGTACTTAATTGATCCGTTTGTTTAGGCTTTTATTTATACGTGGGGTTTTTGTATTTTCTGCCAATTTTATTTGTTTTATTTGTGTTTTTATTTTTGGTTTTTACAAAATTTAATCTAATCTTTTCTTATATCATTTATTTGCTTGTTTCATAATTGGGTACTGATAAAATCCATCAATTTTCTAACACCCTTATCCCTTAGTGGGGTCAGCAGGAGTGCTGGTGCCTATCTCCAGGAAACATTCTGGGCGAGAGGCGGGGTCACCCTGGACAGGTCGCCAGTCTGTCGCAGGGCAACACAGAGACACACAGGACAAGCAACCATGCACACACACTCACATCTAGGGAGAATTGAGAGAGGCCTATTAACTTGACAGTCATGTTTTTGGACTGTGGGAAGAAGCTGGAGTACCCGGAGAGAACCCACGCATGCACAGGGAGAACATGCAAACTCCATGCAGAAAAACCCAGGCCGGGAATCAAACCCAGAACCTTCTTGCTGCAAAGCAACAGCTCTACCAACTGTGCCACCGTGCAGCCTACTGATCAAATGTTCTATGCTAATAAACTTGACCTGCTAATTGCCCTGGTAGCTCATACACACATCCTGGGTGAAGAAAGGTAAAATCCTCCATCCACCCTACATCTTGGAACTGGAACAAGCCCAAAGGAAATAATGTTGGAACATCTCTGGGTCGGTTGAAACTCTGGCCGTTTTTGGTCAAAAAGCTTGTTTTGTACCTGAACGCAGGTCGACACACAGCAGCTCACACAGCTTTAGCTCCGTAACAAAGAGTGCGCAGCATTCTGACTCGTTTGGTTCTTCCTGTTCTTTCAAACAGTTTGTGTTTCTCATGTCAGACTCGTCATCTTTCCATTTCCCTCCTGCAGTGAGGGTGAACCTCTGACGTGATTAATAGTGTTCGTTTTGTCCGCAGGAGCATTTCGATGTGAACCGAGGTCGAAGGAGCGCGGTCTATTGAATGCTTTGTTGTACTTTTTGTTGCAGCTCAGATACTCTTTCTCTACTCCCCTCCAGCTCCTCCCTGTATGTTTCTGTTGCTTCAAGATCTGAAGACAGAGTTAAACACCTGCCACCTTATTTACGCCTGACGTTACGCCGGGAAACGTCAGGCGCGCCGACCGAGCCGCTTTACGTGGAGCAGGTGCAGAATAACGGCCACTGTAGATCAAGTCAGGTTTTTAGTGTCCCGGTTTCCCGCGCCTGCAGCCTTTCTTGTTGATCTGCTGCATTATGAGTTCCCAGTGCTCACGCAGGTCGTGACCTTCAGCATCTAGGTTGGCTGAGATCAACATGATCATGATTTTTATTCATCCTTCTAAACCGTGATGCAACAAGAAACTACCCCGTTTATTGTTGGGGGTTTTTGTGGTAGATCAGCACATAATAGTGAAAAGGAGGGAAACTGATGTGTGGTTTTCAATTTCTTCACCAAAAAACAAAAAGAAAATCTGAAAAGCGTGGTAAGTCTTAGTACTCAGCCATTGTGATCTTTCTCGGACTAACAAGCTTTCTCTTGTACAGCTTGTTACAGCGCCACCCATGGGCCCGGCATACCTACAACACCTCATTCTGTGGCGCTTCAGCCTGTCATGTGGACGCTTCATTTTCTTAAAGGGGCAGTATTGTGTATTTTACAGCCACATCGTTCCATTTTATAGCACAAACAAGTAGCTAGGTTTATATATCAAATATGACTTCAAAAAAAATCTGATCCAGGCATTTTGCACACCTGAATGATTGCCATGGGAGATTAAAGGAAAAATCAAAGCAACACTCCAGGTGTGTTTTTAATGAGGGATTATTAGAATAGCATTATAACATGATGAAAACTCAGAAAAGTCAACGTTGCATGATGCTGCCCTTTCACTCATTTACAAACATGTTCAGTGCTCGGGTGTAAAATGTTCACTGGACATGAATCCATCTTGCAGGAGTGCTTGACCTTTCTCCGCCAGAAGCTCTCTGTCTTTCCAAATCCTGAAAACCACTTCCTGTGTGCGTCCTCAGTCATTTCCTCACTACAGGACTCCAAACGCTGGGCGGGCGGAGAATTCCCGGTCGGCAGGAATTTCACTTGCCGACCTGGAGCGTCTCCTGAAGCAAATCAGTCGTTTCATTAATAATGTTCCCTCTGCTTTTTGTTTCCCAGGAATTCTCCTTCCCTCAAGTGTGGTGCAGCAACCAGCAGCCCCTGCACTGTGCCTTCCAGCTGGAGAGATACAGCCCCGCCGCCACCCAGCTCTCCTGCAAAATCAGCGTGCGACAGGTCAAAGGTCACGAACAGATCCTGCAGGTCTACACGGCCGTGGCTGAGGTGAGGCAGCGCAGCTTCCCCGCTCTATCTTTGTGTAACCTTCCAGGAGAATGAGGTGGAGGAGAGAGAAGGGGGGTGTAGCTCTCCTGAGCACGCTCTGTTTGTGTTAGTGGAGCGACCGGGACGCTCCCGCCTTCCTCTCTCCGCAGATTTATGTCGAGCCTCCGCCGTTCCCCCCGCCGTACACACAGGGTAACTGTGTGTTTTGTAACCTTTATTTGCCCAGGGAGACGTGTGTTCCTGCAAATAGCCTTCTGTGCATTCACACACCACCGTCAGCGGCTCTAGTGGAGCGGCGAGGAGCTGCGCCTCCTCACTCAAGAGCACCTTGACGGCGGTCGGGCTGTCGAGGCCCGTCCTCCCTCCAGGGCGCACGCCGCCCTAACAAAACAAAAAACCCATGCACAGGAGAAATGTTATTTACAATCACTGTTTACACTTGGATTTAATTCCTCCCCGGCGATTAGCTGAGCTGCGTAAAAGCGACGGTTTGCAGGCGCCTCGTCGAGACGTCCCGGTTCTGATTCACCTCAGCCTGCCTCCAAGAACCTTCACCCCGTTACAACGAGAGAGAAAAAAGCACAAACGGACATTTGTTTTTGTCCACCGCTCTTATGCAAATATTAGAAAGTTTGGTGCACGAAGATCAACAGCTGGAGGGAGTAATTATCCAGTCAGGTCCAATTAAAGCCAACTGGAAGCAGAGGACGCCTTGAGTATGCATAATTAATAGAGCTCCACTCATGAAAACATGGTGACTGGATTTTAGTCCCCCGATGTGAGGAAGGCAACGTAGTTTACCCACAAGCACCGCTCGACGTGTCAGTACCTTCCACTACCAGAAGGGGGTGCGTCATTTTGGTAACCAGGCAGAACTGATTTAACCATAACAAATGTAAAGAGTCAGCATGTTGTGACAGAACCAGGGCCAATGTAGATAGAAGAAATGTTGAGATTAAACTCAGAAATGTCTTAGAAAAAATAACACAGAAGTTTCTGAGTTTCAAAAGTCAAAATATTTTTTTTCTTTTCAAACTCAGAAATGTTCTTTTTTTTCTAGAAAATGTCAGCATTTTCTACCGTAGCAATAAAATGCCATCATACCATGTTTTACTGTTTTACTGCAGATAAAAAGAATGACTTCAGCACTCAGAAAAACGTCTGGTCATTTTGTTTTACAATGAAACGCTGGGAAAACAAAAAAAGATGTGCATATAGAATGCATACACTCACCTTTTTGTCAAGTGATCCTACACTGAAAAAAGAGAATGCAACTCAGATTTTTTTTTATTATTATTTAGTAACAAGTAAAAAAAATGTATCCTAATTTAATTTGGATAAATTAATAAATTTAATATATTTATAAATGTACTTAATTTATCAAGTAAACTTATTTTAAAAGACAAGCAAAGAGAAATTATTGTTAGTTTCATTCAATTATTTGCGACTAATTGACATGCTTTTTTTTTAGTTGGAGCTCTGTTTGTTTTTCAGTGTAAACTGACAGACCAAAAACGTCTTTTCCGATATAAATGGTAATAAAGCAGGCCACACAGTGGCTGTACAGTAGTTCTTTATCATATCATGCTAAGATCAAAACAGATCAAAGACAAACAGGAAGTCACAAAAAGTTGACGACCAAATGGTTGCTGTCGTTGTAACACAACAACACCGCGGTCAGCAGCAAGAGCACTGCAGCTCCATGCATATCTGGGGTTTTATTTTCTGAAACACTTGATGTTTTAAAACATCATTAATTGGAACTTTCAACCTTTTTCTCCCCTTAAAAATGTTCTGTTGAATATTTACACCAGTGGTTCCCAAAGTCGGCCCTAAAGGGCCGGCATCCTGCATGTTTCAGTTCTCTCCCTGGTTTAACACACCTGCATCAAATCATGGCTCATTAGATGGTCTAAGGAGAACATTGACTTGCTGAGGAGGTTGTTGCTGCCACTATAGGGAGAACTAAACATGCAGGATGCTGGCCCTCGAGGACCGACTTTGGACAGCCTTGATTTAGACATTTTAAAGTATTTCTCTAAGGCCCAGTGTGGAGGGGAAACACTGAACCCAACATCCAGATGACTAAAGAAATAATATCTGCATTAATTCCTCTATTTGTAGCTCATAATCTAGTCTAAGGAACCCAAACTTATTCACACTGTCCAAGCATTTGCCCACTGATGGTGGTGAAACTACAAAGTAGCTACAGTCTGACAGAAGCAGGGTTGCCATGCCACCAGCCCTCTGACCACCATAAAAAAACAAGACAATAATCTTATAAAGCATAACATAACTTTTATTGACCATTGGTAAAAGCCAAGGTTCAAGTCTAGTTTCTGAGGCCGGTCAGGAGCAGAAAGCCTGTCCTGGCTCCGGGAGGGAAGCTGTCCGTTCGCTGAACTTCCAGCAGCTGAGTGACATTCTGCTGTCGCCAGCGAGGCACAAACGTCTCTGACAGCATCGCCTTCCAGCCGCCGGCCTGACTGGAGACTGGAGCGGCTGCTTGTTGCGCCGCTCCGACCGTAACGACTCCTCCGCCTGTCAGTGTCTCCGGTGGCGCGCGTCAACACGTCCCGGGTCCATCATGGCTCCATCCGCGTTCATCTCACTGCAGGCCGAGTCAGGAGGACATTCCAACAAAGCAGCAACAAAGAAACGGGGCCGGCACAGGATCCGCCTGGCTCCCAGCCACTTCCAGCTCATGATTTAAACATTTCACAGTGAGAAAAAGTTGAGCTTTTTTCTTGGAAAAGAAGAAGTCAAACGGCTTTCTAGAGTTGCTGGCAAATCAGCAATGCAGTCTCGTTGTTCTAGTTGGAGAGTTTCCTCCTCCTCCTCCTCTTCTTTTTTCTTCTTCCCCCTGGAGGTTACGTTTAAGAAGACAACAAAATGGTGCCATCTGTTTGTCTCATGTGACCGTGTTTCTGCAAACTAGATGTTCCTGCTAAATGTTTCACAGCCATGAAGTTCTGTTTCACTTTCAACTGGCGGCTTCACCGAGAGGAAACTGTTCATCTGGGGATTCAGCTGACTTCCACTTCCTTCACAGAGTATTTTTTTAATTAATTTTTTTACCCACGCTGTTCATTTTAAACTTTTAATTAATTTATTTCAACTGGTATTGTTTTTAAAGTGTAACTTAAAAAAAAATCTCTATTTAAGAGTTCAAACATCTACTGTAATATACATCAATGCACAGGGTGGAGCTGCTACAGCGGATCACGTCTTCAGTCTTCTGCTGGGTTAAGTAGCGTTGCACCCAGGAAGTGCAGCTTCCCAAGCTACATTCCTTCTGGAATATCTTAGAAAAATCCTTGGATAGGCAAATTTTCCATGAATAATTTGGAGTGAAGTTGCAGAGAAAAACCTGCTAATAGGTTTTAGCAGGATTCACCTATTAACAAGATTCACCTGCTAATAGGTGAATCCTGAAGGCTCCACACAAGACAATGGAGCTCTCTTGTATTCAGAGCTCCATTCTCTGAATACAAGAGAATGAAGCTCCAGCTTTAAAAAATTAAATGTGTCACATGTAGTTGAATTAAGTTGATCAAGCTTACTTCAATTGCATGTGTTCAAATTGGCAGTATTACGTAGAATCAACTTTTTTGAGCTCTATGTACTGTTATAATCTTATTCACTTGTCAAAAACACACCTGGAGTGTTTTTTTTTAATGTCTGATCACCTGTTTTCATTTTTCAAGAAAATGTGTTCTATTTCCTGATTCGGGAAAATATATTTTCTGCAAATTGCACAGACTATTTCAATCATTATTCACCTAGAGTTTTCTGACTCGTCTCTTACTATGGCCTGCTGGCCCTACAGCTCTCTGTGAGCTGCAGCATTGTGTGGACATTAAGAAGCGGGTCAACCCAACTTGTATGATGTTGGGTTGACCCAACATCATACCTCTGTGTTTTGAGGTGCAAAACACAAATCAAACAAATGAGTTGTGACTTTCTGATCTGAACTGCAATGTTTGGAAAAAGATCAAAACGGCGAAACAAATTCCTCCAGAATTATATAGATAGATGTGATTTGTGGAAAATGTTATCTTACACTGATGTTTCTACTTCAGTCTCCTATTTGCACATTTAAACAAGACTTTTAAAGTTCTTCAATTTAATTTGGGTAAAAGTTGTTGAGATGTACCAGTTCCAGAGTTTCAGACAGCCCAATAAAGCATACTTGGTCTCCCCATCTTTGTTCTGTAGGTTCATGGCCGGCATGGAGGCACTTTAAAACATTAAACATGCTGTGTGAATAACCTCAGCCCTGCTATTCCTCTAACTGAAATGCTTGCAGCAGCTGCTGCAATTCATATCTGACAGTTGTCTTTTTTTTCCATGTGCTGTCCGCCAGGGTGAAAAAGAGCCGGTTCCATTTTTCCTGCAGACAGCAGACTGCACGGTCACGTCCCAAACGGGGCCCAAGGCCTTCAAAATCCCACTGTCCATCCGCCAGAGGATCTGCGCCACCTTTGACACTGCCAACGCCAAGGGCAAGGACTGGCAACTCTTAGCCCAGAAACTCCACCTAGACCGGTGAGTTCTACACCGCTCCGTAATGCACCGTGTTAGGGAGTCAGTTGGTCAAATCAGAGAAGGTACACAGCGTGCCGAGCACAGGTTGTTCAACCTTTGCACACTCGATTGGATTATCACAAACCTCTGGATGTTTTATGGAGATTTTAGTTGATAGGCCAACAAAGATAGCACACAGTAGATGGTAAAGAATACAATTCAAGATGCTGTACAAATAAAAAGAGAAGTGTGGCATCTATTTATGCTAATCCCCCCCAAGTGAGTACTTTGCAGACCTTCCATTACGTGAAGTGACGGTTTGGGTTTAGTGTTTTGAGCTATTTTTCGTTGTACATTTTTACACATTATTCTTTACAAACTTGTTCCATCTCAGTCTCTGAACATCAGCTTTCAAGTCTTGCCACATAGTCTAACGTGACGTTTCAGCCTAAACCATTGCCTTGTATCTCGCTTTGTATCACCTGGTAGAACCTAGTAGAACATAGTAGACTGCCTGTGCTGCAGACTCAGTTCTCCTCCAGTCTCCAACTGGTTGTCTTTCCAGGATTGGCCACCTTGCCTGTCCCTCCTGGAAGGACAGCATGATGACTGATTTGTTTGTTCATCAGACTCGTGGTCCACGTAGACATAAAACAGAACAAAGGCATGATACACATCACCATGGCGATAAAGAGGGTGATTTGGGCCAGGTTTAGTCTTCCTTGAGCTGGGGGAGCTCTAGCAGACTTATCCCCATAATTTTACTATACAACCATACTTATGCTCATAAGCACAGATTTATATGTAGATATAAAAAATGTCAATTCTGGGACGAACTTAGATGCCTTTCCAGATAATTGGACTGTTTATGGCTTTCTTTCAATACTAACACAGTCATCTCATTTGTTTTCTGGTAACTGCTCGATCACAATGTGCTTTGACGATGATGAGGAGAACTTGAGGTAACTTGTTCCTGTGCCACCAATATTTTCAGTGCCCACAGGTGAGGAAGAGTCCTTCAGGATATCTAATCTTCCTCAAAGCTCTCCTCTGCAGCTTGATCAGCTTTGAATTGAGTCCAAAGTGACCAACAGTTGCAGCCCCTCTCATGTTGGCTCCAGGAAGGTGGCTCGGCAGCTGCAGTGGCACACTGCCCCCTGGTGGACTCGTGGAAAACCAATACAATAAGGCATTGCACCACATTGGCATGGCAACCGGCTCTCTGTTCTTCCTCAAACTCAAACTTTTAGTCGCTTTCAAGTCCTCGTGACTCAGGCTGTTAATTTATTCCTAATTATGTTCTTATTTTCTTGAAAGGTCACGCACAGCCTTTTGTCGTGGAGTCTGTGAAAACAGATGGTTGTGTTTACGGCTTAAAGAAAGATAGAAACTAGTTTTTAAAGTCAAGCAAAGCAGCATTTAAGGATCCATATGGTTATTTTCTAGTTTTAAATTCACAGCTAATGTAGTTAAAGTGGGGAAAGTTATCTTTAAGTACGCACATTTTAATTTTATTTTTTTAAAATGAAATTCTCCTCTTTGTGTCCAGTTGGTGTTATAAATCTGTTCTGCATCAGGCTCTAGTTAAATGACCTTGATGAAAAGTTTCCATGGTAACTTATAACAAAAGTTCAATCCAAATAAATGATTATAACTAACTGAGATGAAATTTCATGATAAATTAGGTTAATGCTATTGAAACACTGAAGCATAATGAAAAGGTTCTGACTAGAAAAGCAGATCTGAATTTCTGCCTCACCTCAGAAGCAACAAACTCACTTTAAAGTTTGTTATTGTAACTCTTTTCTATATATGTAGATATTTGTTAAAACTGTCACTATGTTGTGACAATACTGTATGAAACAGACAATCTGTGGAAAAAAATCCAGCTCATCTAGTTTCTCCCAGAAACTAGATGAGCTAACTAGAAACAACTAATCAGAGCCAGGAGGCGGGTCTTAGCGTTGTCAATCATGCCCATATGCTCGCTGCTCCCTCCTTTGTTCTCTGCTATATACTACTAGTAGTGCTACTCTGGTAGTTAGCATGGCATGACAATAGCAGCTCATCTCTGGGGACAGATAGTACAAGATACTATCTATCTCGTATCATATTGTCATGACATGATGACAGCTTAGTTTTTTTTTTAGCAAAAATTGTTTTATAAATTTTCCTAAACTTTAACATAACTGAGTGTTAAAGCATTATCAGTGGTTGTCATTTAATATGTTTTCATGTTACGTCATTATAAAGAGTGAAATCCTCATCCCTCCGCCATGTTGTGCTCCTCCGCAGTAACCTGGGCTACTTCGCCAAGCAGCGGAGTCCCTCTGCTGTCATCCTGAGCCTGTGGGAAGCTCGTCACCAGGACTCTGCCGACCTCGACTCTTTGGCCAGCGCCTTGGAGGAAATTGGCAAAATCCACTCCAAAAGCTCCCCAAAGGACCCTGACGAAGCAGAGCCTGACCTCAGTCACATAGAAGCCGGCGGCCTTTACGGCCCGGGCAGATCTGTGGTGGTTCTGGACGGCGAGGACTGCACTCCTGAATACACGGGCTGAGAGAAAAGGCCGGCCGGCTCTAACTGGCGGACCAACGCACGTGTGCGTGCCGCACGGCCGCTGGCGGACATGGTGCTGACCCCTGCAGTGCGTCGGGAGATTGTCTGTGAGCGGACAGTGGCAGCGGTCAGCGCGCCGAGCAATCACAGCGGGCCAAGGTGAACCAGCTCCGACTGTGGATCTGCGCTTGTGTTTTAACGGATCTGTGGACTGACTGTAAATCTTTGTCGGCCTTTCGTCAGTTTTTTGTTTGTTTGTTTTGTTTTTTTCAGCTCTTTGCTTCAAGTTCATGTCTTTTGAGCGTTCATTAGCTTTGACTTTTGCTTAAAATATAAAGGATTCTTCATTTCTTTTAGTTTTTATTTATCTCTACAATGAGGAATGAAGTTTTTGTATGACCATCCTTTTATCTTATTTTTTTTAAGCAGGATATTACTAACACTGTTGTGGAAGTGAACTTTAAAGGCCAGATATTCAAAAGTGATTCATTTTTATATCCTTAAAAAAAAACTCAAAAATGTCTGAAAACCCTACGTTTGCATTATCACGTCCACTGAAACAGCATTTTCAGCATTAAGCAACATGAGAATCTAAACTGGAGACAGATGAAAACAATAAAAAGAGCCGTGGCAAAATGTGGATGAAGAGGTTTGTTCACTGTGCTGTAGAACAGGAAGCTGTAGAACATCATTTCCTGTCTGGGGCATCTTATCACCCAATTACCACCATAAACTGCCACAGTGGACCTCATATCAGGCACTGACACCTTTCGACTGCACCACCCAGCAAACACACACACACCCAGTGTAGACACTTTGTGACTTGAGGGGCCATGTTTGAATACTATCTGACAGTGGAATTCACACGAAAGTCACAAGAGCTTTAAGGTGGCAGTAACTACAGAGACGTTTTTAGTTTCTCATTTAAAAATGACTAATGCATTCTGTCATCTGGGTGCTTCATTCTGTCATTATTGTTATATAGCAATAACAATTATTGCTATTATACTCTAATCCAGGTGACACCCATATGCATTTCTGTTGTTTGGTAAAGGACTAAAACAGAAAACTAGTAGTAGCAGTAAAAGCACTCCACACCACAGCAGTGTGAGAATGACTGGTAGTTATCAGGAGCAGGAGCTCGAAGACTCACCAGCTTCTCTATAGAAAGGTTCTCAGGCTCCTCGTAATTTACTTAGCAGTGGAAAATTGTGAACAAAATGACAAATCAAAAATGGTGTCTGATGAACATCAGATGTTCGTAAAGACAAAGCAGACAAACTAAACACTGCCAAGCCTTTAACGTGTAGTAACAGATTCAAACAGTGGAACTCCTGGGGACTTTTAATGTGTACCGTCAAACTGCCAGCCTGGCCGCCCATCTACACAATACTGCTCAATTCCCATCACCCTTAACTGCTCCATCTGGGCTTTCTCCCATTCAATTTGATTTCTCGGGCAGAAGGTCAACCAGGCCAATCAACAAACAGAAGGAGAAATTGTGAACGATGATGTCATTTATCCATTTTTTTTTACTAGAATTTAAAAACAATTGAGAAATGACATCATCGTTCACAACTTCTCCCTCTGTTTGAGAGGGAGCAGTTGTGAACTTCTTCCTCTCAAACTATTGGCCCAGTAGTTTGCATAATGGCAGAGGAGGAAGTGAACGAAACCTTACAGTCCGTGTTGGCCACACCTCCAAATGTTTAATGGATATTAACAGCTGTCTGGTTCTTCTCAGCACTCCTTCTCTCATCACAATGGAGGATGGTTGTTTAAGACGCAGGTCATTTCTGGTGCAAGCGTTAGCAACTGGATAAAATTTACAACTTCAACGCAGCTCCACGCCTCCAGCAAGCAGCTGTTCCTCAATAGCCGAGGCTCCAGACACTGTATGAAGTAAAGCGTAATGGTTGGTGTTTATCAGAAGTTATTTAGCTTCTCACTTCCTGTTATTTTGCATAAAGTTGAAGGTCCAATAGCTAATACAACTTATTTTCTTGTTTTCTTAAAAAGAGAGAAACTTTTATCTCTATTTTTGTTCAGTTTAAAGTGGATGAGGATTTTAAAGTAATCCACATTTGTTTGTGAGATGAACCTTGTTTTGTTTCACACAGTCCTATTGTCTCATAGTTGTCCTTTCTGTACCTGCAATTATGAAGTTTTGTCTAAAAAAAGTTAAAAGGAACCTAACTTTTGAAGTTTCTTTCTTTATGTTGTTGTACCAAATCCGTGCTGAACGGACTTCCTCGAATCTCAGCAGTTTCCCAATGTCAGCCATGCTCATGTGGATCTGGTCTTGTTTTGATATTTTTATGTATTCTCCTGCTGACCAGCAGAATCATTACTACATTTAGTTGTTCAAATGTCAATAGTGTTTCTATCCAATCTGACTCCACATTGTGGCAGTAAACTACTTTGATGTTGTGAAGCTATTACCCAAAACTGCACTTTTCCTACAGATGGGCTAGTTGTGACAGTAATTTGCATTCTGAGAATCTTTTAAATCCTGTTGTTGTATTTTTACATACCAGTTGACATAAACATGCCCAGAAGCATGTTTATGGATGATAGTTTGAAGCAGACATTTGGGTTTGTCCTTCAATCACATCCAGATTAATGGTGAGCTGAGCCAGCGGTTTCGCCAGAACCTCACCTCACACCTGGACAATCTCCTGTGTGACATCAGCAGGCTTTTGTTGAACCTTTTATAGTTCAACTAAAATGATACTTTTAATTTTTCAAGCGGTTCTGTAACGTTGTTCTCTGTAGTAATTCCCTTACCTATGGCAGCAGATGCTGTTATAGGTAAGCTAACAGCAGCTAACAGCTAGTTATAGCTGTTAGTTGTAACAATGGATTAAAGTTGGATTAAAGCCCCATTGTTTGCTGTAAAATCAAACTGAAAAAGTTCATATCAATAGTATTATAGGTGACATCACCCTTTCACAGGAAAAAAACTGCAGTAGTTTCATCAATTGTTTCCCATCCAACTAAAATCCATATTTTGACGTAGAGCTTAAGCTAGCTAGAGAATACCAACTAATCATGAGTCCACCATGAAAAGACGAGGGAAAGCCACAGCACATCTTCAAAGGCGTTCCATCAATAGTCAGGTGAAAAACATTTAATGTTTAAAATACTTTTGGCGTACTTGCAGTGTATCGATACAACCAGCAGCGTCAACCAACTCAGCTATAGCATAGCATAGCATAGTGACAACGTATCATTATCCAGTGAGGGACTGGATAGTTTATTTACACATTATTATTCCGAGGACGTCGTCCTCGTCAGTTGTAATTGTTTGAAATGGCTAAAAAATAGCGAATGCAAGTGGTCAGCTAAGATAGCCGTTAGCATTTTGTTTTTGTTTGTTTTTTTCTGCATGTAAATTATACAAGTCCTGACAAAAACAAACTGAATGAAATAGCAAGATTTATTTTGGCTAATTACAAATGTCAATAAAAAGTCAGATAGCAAACCACGATAAAAATCGAAGATGGAAGAAACAATAAATTTTTTGCACCTTCATTTAAATGACAATGAATTATTTGTCTGCTTTTTTTCCCTCAGATAAGATGAATTACTGATAACGAACTTGTAACCGATTAACTATCTCGCAATTTGGAAAGATAAAATCTTCTCTGCCTACCTTTTTCACCCATGTCAACATTTCCTGTGGGTATTACTGTTGTTTCATTGCTTATTTTTCCAGTGAGAACGGCTCATTTGTAGTTAGGAGAAATGAACCTCAGCTGTTCATCAGGCGTTGCTTTAAACCCATCAAATTATTTCTGACCTGCTACTGTACATTTGGGTGTTTTTCTCTCACTCTGCTGGTGAAATCTCTTTAATTTCCTGCATCATCTCTATGCATTTTAAACAGATTATAGAACTCTTTTTGTATAATTTAAGTGAAAAGTATGTCTTTCATATTTTTTCCCCTTCCCTTCAATCAGCTGTGACTGATTTTTGTTATTCCTGCAGGCAAAAAGAGAGTTTCTGTAGGAGCGAAGCTGCTGTTGCATTGAGTGTCCATGCCCCTTGTCTCCTGTCACTGTGCGCCCCCCCGAACCCTGCCAGTCTGGACGTGTCCCAGTGACGTCTGCTGTGTCTCATTAACCTGAAAGTGATGCACACATCCTCACTGTGTATAACCCTGTGGTGTCAGATATAATCCTGTTCCATGGGAGGAATCGTTCACTGTCGTGTCAGCGGAGTTGGTTGGCCCCGTGCTCTTCGTTGCTACACGCATGGCCTTCGACTTCATATCACTATTCTTGTGCCTTGTTTACCTACTGTAAATGGTGAATGTTGTAAAGTACAGGTGATGGGAAGAACAACAACGACAACGAAAAAGAACAAATAATCCCACTGACATACATTTAAAGGTATTAGTTGAAAAAGTATTTAAGATTATAATATTGAATAGGCTGCAGAGCTTTTCTAGTGCTGAACATCTACGTTTGGTAACGCCAGGGCAGCTTTGTGGTACACTGTATCTATAATTACGGACATTTTGGATGTTTTCTGTACAGTAGAATTTGCAAATGTATATGCAGCCTTTTGAAAATAAATGTACAGCTGAAAGATCACCTCAACTCTCGTGTCATTTTAGGTCGTTTTCTGTCGTCTCTGTCACATGGTGTGAAATGATATGCAAATCTCAGAATTCAAAGTCAGATGGCATTCCCTCTCATGTGCAAAAACAAACACCTGGGACTGGAAACAACCGCTGATTCTTCGATGTTGATGTTGGGCTTTTGGAGCGTTGGGTTTGACGTGTAAAAAAACGGATTCGTAGACGTGGTCTGGTGATGCTGTCATAATGTTTGGGTTATTTTTGTTTCAAAAAAGAAAGTGTACCTGAAACTTCAGAACTAGTATACAAATACAGACTTCAGCAGCAGGAAGCACAAGGTTTCTGCTTCTGACTCGCACTGTTTCTGTGTGAAAAAGGAAAAGTTACAGTTGTTATACATACACTGAACACTAAGAAATGAATTACTGTGTTGTCCTGGGGGTCAATGACCTTTAGAAGGATTTTGATGCCATTGGTTGTGATATTGGCCTGACTGACTGAGCTCTCAGTTGGTTTATTGATTATTCATCGTCAAATTGAAAGCAGTGTGTTAAATGTCATGAATCTCTTTCTGTCCTTTTGGATGTGGTTCATGGTGTACCTCAAGGGTCAGTTTTAGGACTCACACTTTTTACTATTTAAATAAAAAATATAGGATAAGACACACATGCATCTGTCCATAGTCATGCCAATGATGATATTTGTATTATAATATGTAATGGTATATTTTGTAGAACCGCATTTTACTACCGTCATGCTCAGCTGCGGATCTGTTGGGTTTCAGAGACTGAATAATTTGCCCGTTCTATATATATTTTATTTGTGGTTCTCAAGCCATAATATGAAAAGTATCAAAAGGAAAACATTATGTCCTTTATTTTTGTGTTTTTAACACGCGTAAAATTGGTTTTACGCTCACATCACCATAAATCCACATGTTCACATGTGGATTTATGCATATATTCATGCATTCAATATATATATACATATGCATGAATTATGATCTCCCTACACTAAATGGCTTTTCTACGGAGAATTATTCATCTTCATTTCAGCATCGTCAGCGATACTGACATGTATTCAAAAGCTCGCTACAAATCCAGAACGAATCAAAAATATCAGGTCCAAAATGTCAATATGTCTCCATGTACCATAATAAATGGTACAAACATGGACACATATAAATATATATATAGCAATAACAATAACCTCCCATGTTAAATATGAATTTATAATTCCACATTTATGAAGCAAGTAGGAGCATTACATTTTTTATATTTTTTGTGGCTTATAGACCAACTCTGACCAAGAGTTGGTCTATAAGCAAATGCAAATGCAAAAGTCAAACAAAAGTGACAAGTCAACAAGTCGTTGGCTTTTGTTTGAGGGAATTTTGGTCCTTCCGGTTATTGTTGCTATGGAAACACTTTGACGTACTAAAGGCACACAAACATTCAAAAGTGAGTCATCACGTTGCAGAGTATTGATTCACCCAGCAGTATCAGCAGGCCCTAGAGGGGCCGGAGAGGGGCCGTTGCAGGCCCTACAGGCCTGGAGGGGTGGGCAATTCCAGGCCTCTAGGGCCTGCAACGGTGTCCTGCAACTTTTAGATGTGTCTCTACTTGAACACACCTGAAAATAATAAGGTCTTTAGCAGGACTCTGGAGAACCTGACTGCACTTAGGAGGTGATTCAGCTGTTTGTTTCAAGTGTGTTGAACCAGAGAGACACCTAAGAGTTGCAGGACACCGGCCCTTGAGGACCTGGATTGCCCACAGTGCCCATAGTGACAAGACATAATGACAACTTATCATCATCTTCCAGTGACGGTTTAGATAAAAATGCTAAGCTAGCCCTCAACAATTTCTTACTGTTTGTTTTTGTGTGCCGTCTTGGAACCAACTCAAAGAATCTTAATCATGCAGCTGAAGATCTGAGTAAGCAGTGAGTAATATTAAAAGAGAACAAGTGCCACACCTTTTGTTTTGATCAGTCTGATGGAGTGGTTCATTACGAAATGTCAGGACTGTGTTATTTCTCTATTCTGTACTGCCAAACCAGTATTTCTGATAAAAGAATTCTCACTTGTTGGACGTCTTCACCAGCAGTGAAATATGCTAACAAACGAAAGAGGAAGAAAATATTAAACCGAATTAGCTGTACTCAAAAAATACAAGAAGCAAGAATAAAATACAAAAATAAGTGGAAGGATTAGTTTTTTGTGTATGTTTCTAGTTTATTGAGTCTTTGTGATGTCACGTCTTCCCCCTTGTTTCCCTTGATTATCTCCCTGTGTATCTAATCCCACCTGGGTCCCCTGCTCCCTGCCGGATCCTTGTCGTGTGTCGTGTCTTGTCATTTTGTTGTGTTCCAGTCTCGTGTGTTACCAGTACTACCAGAGTACCTTGCATCATTGTTCACCTGTGCTGCATGGGATTCTGTACCCTTCATTATTCATCATTGAAACCATCATTTACTCTTCAACCTGGCTCCACCGCATAAATCCTCTCCATCTGCAACAACCAACTCATGACAGGAAGAAATCATGTTAACATCACTGTTGGTATGAGAATCCACACCTGTGAATGTGTGGAATCCATTCACTGGTGCAGAGTCATTCATGAATGTGGAGATGAGAGCTGTCATTAAAAACAAATAAAATGCCTGTTAAACTAACGGCTGCTGTGTGAAAGTCAAACAGGCCATCCGATTCATGGAACCTAAACGTTCAGGACCATTTCAAAGTCTCGCTCAGTGTGCTCTGTAGGGAAAAAACATGTCTACAAATTATTCAAGACAGGTTCACAGAGAATGAGTCATAAAGAGCTGGCACCCACCCTGCACCAACTCTGATACTTTCCTTCAAAAGTCCCTTTTGACCCGGGGCCTCCAACAAACAATATCTGGAAGTGTTGCTCTTGGAGAGCATTCAGTCGCAGGCACAGAGTCGGTTTGATTAGCAGCTTCAGTTGTAGATTTGTTTGACATGCTTCAAAAGCATTAGAGGAAACGCTCGTGATTTCAGCTAACTCAACATTGAGTGTTGTAAAACAAGCAGACAGGCTGTAAAATAAAACCATCCAGCCAGATGAGGGATCAGAAGAAATGGAGGGCAGATGTGGGCAGAAAAGAGGCAGACTTTAGATTAGACTTTAGACTTTAGATTAGAATATTTTTTATCATTCAACCAAGAAGTTTGTTTCTGATTGAAAATCTGTCCATCCGCCCATTGTCCTTTATGCAATTCTACCTTTAGGCTTCAGTCTTCAATGCGGCTGTCACAGGTTCAAGTCTTGGCCCATTGACCTTTGCCCCCTCTCACAGCACACTTTCCTGTCAATAAAAACCACTCGAGTCAAATAAAGAAAGTGGCAGAAAAATGTGACAAACTTATTGATATATTTGCCTTCAAAGGGTTCAGAGCCTGAAACAGGAGACTTCTCCTAGACTTTAGTCTTATTGTAGTCAACGGTTACGGTTTCACGATCTTATCACTTGATAACTTTCACCGTCCCGATAAGGAACATGCAGGTGTCCAGCTGCAAAGCGGGAGGCATAACAGGGCCACAAATACGTTTTTCAGGGACATAAACAGAAAAAAGAAGCGCAATGTAAGTTTCAAATTTAGCTGAGTTCAGCTGAATTCAGTGAGTTCTTATTTTCATTGATCTATAGTCATTTTGTTGCTTTATTACTCCTAAGAATGTCACAAATTACATTTAAAATCCATCCCTGTTTCAAGTTGATTTTTGTTCCCTAACTTGACATTATTGCACATCAGATGTCAGATAAGGTTATTCATGTAAAACATACATGATGTTCAAGCTGTGCCTGTAATACATCTCACACCGCTAAGGCAAAAGCTGCCTTTTTTTCAATATATATATACATACACGAGTTATCAACCAATCAAGAAAAATTAGGTAGATATAGATATAGGTATCTACCTATATGCATAGTGTGAATTAATGTGTCCTTGAAGGAAACTGACCTCTCATTTCCTCTGAAAACATATTTTCTCCATATCGCCGGCGCCGATCTCGCCGCGGACCTAACGGACGAACTCGGCAATGTAAATTCAAAAATTCATGTCTTATCTTGGAAAAAGTAGCTCAGAGGTTTGGTTTCAGCCCCTTCGCTGGCCTTATCATCAAAAGCACACGTTCAGAGAGTTTCAGGGGTAAACAGAGCAGAAATTCACAGCAGCGGCAAACTCTAAGTGATTGGGCGAATGAAAACAGGCTGTAAGGTGTATAGGAGGATGGCGGTGAGTGAAACACAGACATGCAGGAGGACTGCATGCGAAGCTATGAGAGCAGTCTTTGAGCCCGCAGCATGACGTCAACCACTCAGAACTGTCTGACCATTTCGACCAGAGCTGAGGTTGCTTAGATTGGCAGACAGGAACGGTTTTATTTCAGCCCTCACTAGCATGTTCTTGTCACCACGGCCCATTGCTTCCTGATACTCTGCATATCCACGCTCTGCAGACAACCGCTTACTAGATAATGACAAACCTGCAAACACAAGTTCTGTTAAACTCTACTGACTGTTAAATAAAACTGTGAAGGCCTCATGGCGTCTTTTTTTTATCACTCTGTAACAAATGATTCTTCAGAATGATGAGCAGGGAAAATTTTTCAGCAATTAATTGTTAACTTTCTCAAGAACAATTCCTTGACTTTATATGCCAGACGTTTTGGGAATCCTTCCATAAGTTTCTCAGTAGCTGAGTTTTCATTGACGGTATAATTGCACACTTTGACATTTCAAAAATAAACTTGCTTAATGGAAACAAGTTAAATTAAAAAAATGTTAATTCTAGTTCTGCAAAACTCTCAAGATTACATGTAGGTGACTCAATCTTGAATGAATCAAACCTGGTTTTCTTTCTTGGTACTTTCCCGTAGTTTTAATGATGTCACACAAGCAGTGTGTCTGAGGCGTTGCCCTACAATGAATCTGCAGTAAACTCAGAGATTGTAACTCAATCGGTCAGAAGCTCATAAAGCCATTACATAATTACATGGTGTTTGCTTAACGGCATAGTAATCTCAGTAATCTTTTAAATATGACCGGATCATGAATTACTGTTGAATAAACTGTGATGGAAGAGGTGCAGTGCATTCTTGGATAAAACCTCTACCTGGATCAAAGACATCAATATGTTGAAATAAATAATGTGATTTCTGATTTACTGAGGGTGACCTGTGGAGTACCACAAGGGTCAGTGCTGGGACCTAACCTGTTTTTTTTACACTACATAAATATATTTAAGGTATCTACGTTGCTAACATTTACTTTATTTGCTGATGATATTGTACTTTATCGTTTTGGCAACATTGTTGAGAAGCTTCAGTTAAAGCTAAAATGGCAAGAATGTTTGCAAGAAAGTGCTAGATTTCCTGACAGATAATTTCACTTATAACATGGGAAATACTGAAACACCGAGTTATGTTTCTTATCAGATGAAATAAAGATTGAATTAATTGTTCAATGCAGAATTTTGGTTCCATATTAAAAAAAATTTACCAGTTAAAAAAAAACAAAAAAACATGGGAAATATGCCATGTCATAAGTTATAACAATATTATTATAACTTGTACATTTTTAATCAACTGCAAGGAATTATTTTCAGCAAGATGTCATTCCTTGCTGAAAACTTACTGGTAAGATAGTTTTGTCTTCAATTGTAGTAAGACATTTGAACTAGAAACTGGATTAAAAATACTTGGTAAGATATTGAGTTTTTGCAGTGAACAACCTTCTGTGAGCTGCAAGAGATGCTGCTAAAAATTCCACTTCCTGTGTTTCTGAGGCACAACCAAAAATGTCACGGATGTAATGAACAAAGATGCAGATTCAACTTTCAATGACAGAAAAACGTTATTGATTTTCAGAAAGAAAATATGTAAGGTAGGGCTAGGGGTGGAGCATGTTCAGCATCTTTTTGAATAAATATGTTCAGAAATTGGCTGTCTTACTAAGGCAATCCCAGATCATTCCGGATAAAGTTTCTTAAAATGTCTGGAAAATGGCAACTTCATAAAAACCTTCTGACAGGTACCATCCAGGATGCCAGTACCGTCGTGGCTGAACGTTTTATTGATATCTTAAAATTTAGCATACACAACATCTGCTACACCTAGAAGCATCTGCAAGGTGGACCCATGCGACCCCAGAACACATTCCCTGTTTGTCGAATCACCTGAGAGGATCTCATGCCCAGATGAGTATTGATATGCATCTTCCCTCCTGCATAATACATTGAGATCTTCCATGTCTGTATGGAGCAGCGGAGCATATTGATTAAAAAAGGTCTTGCTCTGTAAATGAGCCTTTGTGGCAATATATCACAGCGACTTGACACTTTCTCATTGACTGCCGCCTGAGGGCAAATGTATCTGATAGCAGTTTGAAAACATTTCACCTAAAATAGCACACTCAACTTAGTTAGTCCAGAAACGGTCTGGAGACCTGTCCAGAGTTTATATCCTGTAGGAATAAAAAAGTAATTGGTAAAAATTGTAATGAAGTACTGTGTGACTAATCAGAACACCTTATTTAATGCATAATCAAACGGACAAAATATATAGCCTTAGTGCAAATTTCTGTCTTTAAATTTGTGTTTTTTGAAGACACAAATTTGCACTAATGCTTACAATAGGTTGTTAGATCAGGGTAAACAATGCTTATGCCCAGTAATGGACCTTCACACATCCCAGCAGGTTGGGCTGATAAACCCCTGCCCACCCTCAAAAACAAAAAAATTAGATAAACAAAGCTAAATGAAATCAATAGTCATCTAACTAAAATCATTTGGTTAGGGTGTGCTGTGGTGGCGCAGGGGCAAAGCACAACCCACATTTGGAGGCCTTATACCAGCAGTCACAGGTTCGATTCCTGGCCTGGTGACATTTGCCGCATGTCTTCCGCCTCTCTCATTTCCCTGTATCCTGTCAAATAAAGGCCACTAGACTATTTTCACTCCATAAGCAACAAGCCGGGTGGAATGCTGTCGAGCTGCTAGCCCCGCCCTATAATGACGTCAAACCAGGACAAGTAGCACCTGAGGCAGAGCCAGAGGAGCAGACGGCGTTCGAAGCTGGAAATGTGTAGAAGTGTCTTTGAGTGAACTGTTACTTTTAAAAAAACATGAAGACTAAGGTAAGTTTGTATTTTCCATTTTAGAGACACAACTCTCAACTCTCGCCGGTTGGTTTGAGGCAGATATTTAGTTTCTTTCTGTCGCCGGTCATTAAAGTTGGTTTATCAACGCTTTAGCATTTTTAATGAGAGCTGTCATGGGTTCGTTAAAGCGTATTAACAACGCTTTTAATACAGTGTCGACGTGAAACTAGTGGGTCCATTAGAAATGTCTTTTTCTGGGTAATAAAGTTTTAAGTGAGCCTTCTCGCGTGTATATGCCAGGGCTTGTCCTCTCCGTCTTCACGCAGGTGTGAAATTCAACAAGTAGGCTCCTCATTCATCATTCAGAGAGGGGTCTCTGCTCAGAGAAAACAGGCAGCTGCACAGTGACTCTTATTTCATTTCATTTCATTTTTGTTGTTGTTGTTTTGGGGGTGGGAGGGAAACATTAAAATTGGTATTGGCTTTAAGTGGAAAAACTCATTATTCGTGTGAAGACATGAGAAAGCCCAGAAACAGTTTTCCTGTTTGTTGTTGTCTAGTTAAATAATAGTTTAAAACAAATGGGTTTACAGCTGTGCTGTGTGACTGAATCAGAGCTCCTCTCAGCACGTGCCTTTTTACAGGTAGCTGGGCGTGCGCACTTTCCGGGTGTGTACAGAGGCATGACTTTGCTTTATTTGGTCAAACCTGGTTGAGAGTTGCGATGCCATGGCAACCAAGTTTCTTTGCGAGGTAGGCTGTAATGTGTTTTGATGGGGTAGCTGAAGGAAGCTCTCACCTGTGGCTGGCCAGTTGTGAGCTAATGTTGCGTCATCGAGCTGGATCAGGAAGTGTCTGTGTGAAAAATCTAACTTTATAAACTGACTTACTGCAGGCTGTTTTTCATTAACCTGTTTTTTTTTTTTTTTTTACTTGAATAAATAAATGGCAAAACTCCCTAATTTCTACATGAATGATTTCGGGTAAGCAGTGTCACTGAAAATCTGGACTTGGAGAGAATTAATTTGATACATAGACTGATATTTACATTACTCAGTTAAATTAACTTTAAGCCTTTTAAAGTCTTTCCCCCACCTGATCCCATCAGGTCGATGGGATCAGTGGTTTTAGGATACTAAGACTAGCAGAAAAGCTCGCTGGTTTAATCAGCTGGTTCAGCTAAAGTTGTTGTTCCACAATCAATGGAAGAAAACTTGAATAAAAACCTGAGGTTAATTTATATTTACCTCAACTATAACTTCCATATCTTTAAAACTCATTTCAAAAGGCTATTTTTCCTCTGTGGATTCAGAGGTAGTAACAAACTCCTCAGCATGTCAATGTTCTGCTTAGGCCTTGTAATGAGTCATCATTTGATGCAGGTGTGTTAATCCAGGGAGAGTTTATAACATGCAGGCTGCCGGCCCTGGAGAACCGACTTTGGGCACCCCTGCTCTAGAATGTCTTGTGTGTTTCTCTAAAGATTGTGGAGTTATAGTTTTGAATTCGCCTTTGGTGTGTGTGTATGTGTGTGACCAGGGTTGCATATTTTCGTCTGACGCATATCAGAGAAGATGAACTTCAAGTCCCCAGACTCCTCCTTTTCTCCTTGGAATGGTCTGATCTCAAAGTAAACAGTGACAGGAAGATGGGTGTGGCGGGGGGAGGGGGGATTTCTGAGCTGAGCCTGGTTAATCAGGGGACAAGGTTCAACTTGTGGGATTTTCTAAAGCCTTATTTGGGTATTCTGTTCTTTATGTGTGTCCAAAGATGAGTCAGTGCAACTGTGAAACAGCTTAAAATTTGAAACAAGAATAAACCCTTTGAACATGTTGTGTTTTCCAAGGTTTTGTGGACTTCCTTAGCTGTTCTGCAGTTGGCGGTAGCCTACCCACAACACAGTGTGAAGACAGGCCGGTCTGTTGTCTGCAGAAACGACGTGGAATACCTGCACAACGGCATCTGCTGCATGAAATGTGAAGCCGGTACGTATCAGAGGCTGAACACTTGAGCAGAATGCATGGTAGATATGTGGTAAAAATGGATATGGATGTTACTTATGGCTTTCAGGTCAGTATGTGCAAACCCCCTGCACTGAAACTGGCAAGAAGGGAACGTGCGAGGAGTGTGACTATGGAACGTTCACGGAGCACGCCAACGGACTGAAACAATGCATCAAGTGCACCCAGTGCCCTCCGGGTAATTCTTCCTGGCAGTTTGGTGCTATTGATTAAAAGGCCTGTAGAGGAAAATCAATGCTGCGCTCTGAGCATCAGCTCTGACTTAACAAGGCCTGTTTAATGCTCCTCTCAGATCAGAAAATAGTCAGGGAGTGCTCTCACACCCAGGATACGTTGTGTCAGTGCAAGCCGGGGAGGTACTGCCATCCAGACGAAGCATGTGAAATATGCAAGAAGTGTTCCAGGTGAGGAGACGAGCGATCTCAGAAACGCTCAGTGATGCTGTTGCGAGGGTGTCTGCCATTCACTAACCTGTTTTTCTGCCTCTAAACTAGATGTAGCAGCGACGAGGTGGTGGTGAAGAACTGCACATCCACAAGTAACACTGAGTGCAAAAAACGGCAGAGCAAATCCAGCTCAGAAGGTAGAGATTTCTGTTCAAAATGTTTTCACAGATCAGCGCAGCAAACAGAGAGCCGCTCCACCTGGTTTCTCACCTATTAATAGTCTGACACTGTAGGGAGATTGATTCACACCAAGTTGTTTCATTTCTCCTCACAAAATGTTGCTTATGTTGTGTTTCCCTCCTACCAGATACTGATCTGATTATAGGAGTCACAGTGCTTTTTGTCCTACTCTTTCTTGGTTTCATCATATTAATCTTCATCTATTGGAAGAAGAAATGGAGAACAGCAGGTAGGTTGTCTAAATTAGTCTTTTATATATTCAAACCTTGGAAGCAATAATATCCACATACGTAAATAATAATAGTAAAACGACCATTGACCTCCACTCCTGCCACGCCGCCATCTACTCATCTTGTCCATGTACTAAAATTCTTCAACAACTATACATGTGTGAAGTATGGGGGAGCTGTTTGTAAAGTTACTCTGTAAAAAAAAAAAGTGCAATATTTCTTATTTACTTCAAAAAATGAGTTTCATTTTTCATTGTATTTTTACAATTATACATAGAGGCCAGCAAAACCCAGCTTTTATTTTCACAATCCACTTGTGCTTGTGTATATTAGCTAAATATTTAACTGACAACTTAAATCTTCAGTTAGCAAGGTCAGAGAACGTTAGGTCTGAGCTAAATACTTTGATTGGAAATGAAATGTAAAACAAATATATACTTTGGAATTAAATATTTAGTTTGCAAGTTATATATTTATTTTGGAAGTCTGACATTTATCAATGTGCGAACAACATGGTAAAAATATTACTTTGAAAATGGACATCTTTTTCCTCTGACAGGCTAAATAAACCAAAATATTGCTGCTCATTTTTTACAGTGTAAACTTACAAATGACACCTCATAGTAAAATGCTATTTTAACCATGGGCATCATATTTTTCATATATGAAATGACAGCATCCCTGTTGCATGCATGGGACTATGGGTCCCAACCCCTGTGTTTAAACTGAACAACAATAGGCTTCATTTATGTCTACATTATTTACACAATGAAATGGGACTTAAATAAGATGAAGTACATTTGAGATAGTTGGCTACATAAAACGAGTATATTCCATTTATCATACAATTTCCTGAGTCTCCTGAGGCATTTCTTCTCTATAAAGCGTCTGCCATCAGCAGCATCCCAGCGCTGCCTTGTTTCAGTGTTACACAATGCATGAATGCCCAAATGTTGCACTTTCATTTAATTCAAAACAATAAGTAACAAGTGTAATGTTTGGATACAACCCGGCTCATAAGACACCATGTTTGTTATCCCACTGCTACCCAGACAAGTGAAGAGGACTCTGGCTAATAATATCAGTATTATATTAATAATATTGATAGTAGTATGATCGAGGTCTGAACAGTTCACCTTTACATTTAGTAAGAAATGTGCATAATGCTGGTCACACCTGACTGAGTCATCACTGACTAATACCCTGCCACAGAACCTGTTTGTCTTTTCATCCCACAGTGTGTGTTTTATTATCAGAGCAGCGCAGACAATTTCATTTTAATAAATTATTAGGCATATTGCTTCCTTGTGATAGAACGCTCCAAGTGAAAACAGTTTTGTTTACGCCTTCTAGGCTGGGTGTGAGCATTTTAAGGCTTCCTTAATGACTGCAGGAAGCATCTATGGTATCTGAGAATTTAGATGAGCCACACCGAGTTACCCAGCATGACCGTCGCTGCTTCCAAAAACAAAACCCGTCTGCCTCTTCAACTTGATGAGACCAATAAACCTCATCAAGGTCAAGCAGCTACAGATAACTAATCACTTACCTTTTCAATCAGACATGCCCTCATGTAAACAAACTGATAGAGTAGAAATGTGTTGTTTATTCTGAGAGTGTGTTTACGTCACAGTCCTCGCTGACATTAAGCCGGTTATACTGGAATACAATGAATGAGTGACGGTGTTTTCATGCTGATGACGTTAGTGCCATGGCAACTCACACACATTATACTTCCTGCTTATGCAACATAAGCAATAATCCCACAGAGAAAACATATTTTGGTCATCAGCTGACCCTGGTTTGAAAGATGGCTGCTGATTTTCCTCAGGACATTTTTCCTGTTCAGATTCCATCAGTACAACAAGGCCGTTTCCTTACACTAGTATCTGTTCTCTCTCCTCAGATTCCAACAGTTTCAAACCGGTGAGTCGCTTTGATTCGGTCTCAAAATATTAACAAAACAAACAATGTTTCCTGAGACTGACAAGTTTCAAGTGCATATTTGAATATGCTTCCCCTTCATTATCTCCAGGCTTATATTTCAGTGACTGAGCGTCGCAGCACCAATCCACACAGCACATATGTAAATGTATATAAACCTCAAGGAAAGGAGGAGACAATAAATCTGTGTGAAAGCAGTCCCAGCTCTGCCAGCAGCTCTCAGCACAACCTAACTGACCCCGCTGAAATGCTCCCCTGGGAAGACCCCAACAGGAGGGTGAGATTAACCGCTCCTCTTCACCTCTTCTTCACCCAGCCTTCTCGCTCTGATGCTGGATTTCTCAGCTCTGCTTCCGCTTTCCTACAAAACAAACCTCAACTGTCTGCTTCCTAAAATTTGCCGCTTTTTTCACTTTGAGCAACTTTTACCTCACATATATGCATCAAATATTATGTATATTTTAGTAATGACGCACACACAAAAACTAAATTATCCAACTTACCTAGTGACTCACCTTATTTTTCTGCATTCGGAAACTGGAAGAAAAAGTAGCACCATCTGTTGGCCAAGCATAAAACAAATCAAGAAAATCAATAGAAGTCCAAATTTCAGAAATGTATGTATTTTTTTTTTATTGGTCCACACTGTTTGTTTGCTTGGTTCAGGCAGCCTTTGTTTGAGAGTGGCTGGACAGGAAAGGAGGTAACTGGTTCATGTTGTGGCACAAGAAGTCTAACTTTAGTTTCATGTGCTCAAGATTTTTGTCATTAAGCTGGGCATCCACAAGGACTCAGCATCCTTGGAGACCAGAATCAATCTTTTTTTCTTTTAAAGATCATTTTGTCATTAGTGGCCTTTATTCAACAGTAATCTGACAGGAAGGAAGCAAACACCTGCAGAAAAGAACCGAGGACAGAAACTCAAAACAACTGCGTCAACGTATACAGGATGCCTGCTCTAGCCACTGCGTCACGCAACGGTCATTTATGAAACAGATGGATATATTTCATTTCGTTTTGCAATACAAGCAGTGTCTTCATCATTATGGCTTACATTCATATTAAGATAGGAATAAATGAATAACTTTTATTCAATAAATTTTGTAGCCCTAATCTGTGCTGTTTCCAGCTTGTTCATTTGCTATAGTGAGCATTTTGCATAAATCTGCTCCAGTTAAGGTCAGTTCTCTAGATCCCCTCATTCCACTACTGTAGCTCGCAGCCTGAGCTCCTGTCGGCTCCACCCTGGCCTCCAGCTGGCTTGGGCTGCGGCGCTCTGTTATTAACCTTGGAGTCTGACTTGTTCTTTTTTCAAGCAGATCTTACGGGACACTTTTACTTATTAATGGTAGAATATTAAATATGGTCTCTCACATAAATAAAAACAATGTTTTTAATAAATCAGTTTGGTACACTAACGTGTGTTTCTGTGTGTTTTAGGAAGACGTGCCATTCCCCACCCTCATTCCTAAAAATGGTAAAAAAATCTGCTCTTTTCATGTTTATATGTATATATTCATTCACAACCCTGTAACTTGCCACATATTATGCTGCAATCAAAAACTCAATAATTTTGGGGGGGATTTTTTGAAGTTAGAGCGACACAAATTATTGCTTCAAGTGGAAAAGGAAAACAAATCTCAGAAAACAGCATCTTGCATGTATGCAGCTTCCTTTACTCTGGTTCAATAAATAATCATTTAAAATGAAAAGATATTAGCTTCTGTTAAAACCTTTTTGGTTCATTATCACTGTCAAATACAGCTTAGTACTGTAAAATGGCAACTGGATGTTGTTCAGACTCTAACTACTAGATGATGGCAAAGTGCTTCTAGTATGATCCTTGGAATGTGCAGAAAATGCATCATCAGGCACTTTGGCTGCATTATGACCAGAAACCGGGATTTTCTTTCTGCCTTATAATGCATTGTTGTCCTCTTACATAGTACTTCTTTAATAGACATTTGTGGTTGACGCAACAAAATGAGGTAAAGTTCAAGGGGTATGAATACTTTTTCAAAGCTGTGTATTCAGAGCCAGGTGTTTGAAACATCGTCTCCTTTTGCTTCCAGGTGTTGAATCTCTCATGGCGTGCTTTGAATTTTTTGAAGAGCTAAACGTGGACTTCCACAAGAGGTTCTTCCGTAAGCTCAGCATAGAAGATAACGAGATCAGAAGCAAAGATCATCTATCTCATGAAGACCGGATCCATTGTCTGCTGTCTTACTGGGTGGAGAAGAAGGGGAAAGAAGCCAGTCTAGACCACCTGCTGAGAGCTTTACTGGACCTGAACCAAAGAAGAACGGCAGAGACAATCGTAGACAAAGCGGTTAGGAAAGGTTACTATGAACATGTGAGTTCTTCTCTGGGACATGACTAAAGGAGGAGTATTAAGTGTTTCATTTTATAGTACAATGGACAATGTTACTGTGAGTTGTTGTGAAAATGCTGTAAGACCATAAATGTCTTCTGAAAAATTTGACACGGTGCCTTGAAACTGGCGTTTGCCTCTTTGTCTCTGTCTCTTTCTGAAGACAGAGGAAACTTCTGTCCTCTGCCTTCAGAATGTTGTCTGTCTGATTTCGTTGGCAGCCGCCATTAGGAGCAGCTGAGGTGCAGCCCTACAGTGCGCACTCCTAGTTTTTAACAGAGATGTCACGCTTTCCTTCTTTTAAATGATGCCTCCGCTGTAACCACCAGATGTTGCGAATTGGTGCTGCCGCTAGTCTGGTGGCGCTCAACTCTGCCTGGAAATTATCTATAGGAAGTTCTGTCTGTAGTATTTGTTTTTATATCTATATATTTATGTTGCTCATTTGATTTTGACTTCAGATCGAACAGCATGTTGTGCTCAGGGTTATCAGTGTTACCATTTTTTTATTTCTTATAAATTTTTTATATTACGTGGTGAATGAGGATTCAAATGATCTGAACATTTATTGAAATGTGAGTGATCTCATGTATTTATGTGCTGAAAATAGGTTTAATTTATTATATCATCCTTTTCATCCCCGTATTATATTAAATGTTTTCCCAATCATGAGGTGCTTTTCTTAGGCTCAGAATTAATTTATTTTTTGAGATATAATTTATTATCCTCCGGGATTCTTAATAATAGTGAAGTATAGAGGATCAATTCTGATTTTGTTCTGTTTGACATTTGACTCATTTGCTGAAGCTTATTTTTTTTTAATCCATATTTTCTATGAAGTGATGTTTTGTCAGTTGATTCTGATCGGATGTATCTGCTTCAGGCCATTGTTGGGATTGTTTTACGTACATGTTTCAGTCCTGGTAACTTGCTGTTCAACTGTCCATTCTGATATGAAGATGAAAGAAAAAAACATTTTTTCCTCTTTGTCATATGATGAATTCACACCACCTGTTTAGGCCACTTTAATCCAACTCTTGTTAGTTTACCTACACCAAAAAAAGTGACTTCTGTTTTTTAATATTGATTTACAAAAGTATTAGTTCCACTGGCAGATATTTTCGTACACTTGAAATAAGACAAAGCATCACAAGAATATTATATTCCAACTTGTTTTAAGTCCATATACATTTTATATATATATTTTTTTATATCTAAAATAGCAATAGTTCCACTGGCAGAATATTTCACTTGCAAGACATTTTCCCATTGTACCAGTTGAACTAGTACTTTTTTAATAAATATTTTTGGAATTATTGACTTAAAGCAAGCTCTTATATCTTGCTGAAAAGTTACTTGTATGATATTTTGTCCATTTTAAGTGTACTAAGGTATTTGCACAAGAAACTAAATACTAAGACTTCGTTTTTTTTAAGTGCAGTAGTGATTTTAGATCCTGTCATTAGATTAGGGTATTTGTTCTTTTTTTGTCATATTTCACCCCATGAAAAAGAGACATCCTGTATTTACAACATGTTTTCATCTTTAACGATAAAAATAAAATGGTGGTTCTTTAAAATGACAACATTTTCTTTAGAGGCATTCATGTTGTAGTTATAGCTCCTTATGGGTTTTATTTTGCTGGCTAGCCAGGAAAAATGGCTCATTAGGCTGTAAAGGCTTCAGACCCCTCTAGTCCTTCGGTAAATTCATGAATTAGAAGTGACACTGGCCACATGCAGCGCATTTCCTCGTCATGTGACCTCTAGCTTCCCCTCCACAGCTGCACGTGCATGGCAGTGTTCGGCATTGCCCGCCCTCCACCCGGCGGCAGCAGGCAGTGACTCAGCAGGTGGACATGTTGGGACCTGCTGAGCCCGCGGGGCTCTTTCTGTAGAAAAACCTCTCAAGCTATGACCAGAAACTATTGCGGCCCTTTTGTCTGGAGGGAGGGCCTGGCGTCAACCTGCTTTAATCTGTCATAAATGCTACATCTGTCTATTAATTTGGCCTCACGAGCTGCTCCAACCCGGCTTCGCTCGCCAATAGTGGCGGCAGCCCGCCGCCTCATTCTGCCCTTCATTCTTTATTCGCCGGGCTGAGCTCTGAGCTGCGCTTGCTGTTCATTTACTCTGAAGACAAGTGTCTTTTTCTAACATTACCATAATGAATGCTGATGGGCTCGCCGTGTCCGTCATTTCAGAGAGCAGCCCTACGGTGCGCACTCCTAGTCTTTAATAGAGGTGTCACACTTTCCTTCTGTTAAATGATGCCTCCGCTGTAACAAATCAGCCTTCTGACTCTCATTCATCACACTAATGTTGTCTGAGAATATTATTAAGCGTTCCGTCGCGGCTGTCCGCCGCAGCAGCCAAATTACCGCTCAAGAAAGGTGATTTGGTTCGCTTGTAATAAAGGTGCAGAGCGTGGCTGCTCAGGGCCCATATTATACTTCATTACATCAAATATAAATGTGCTTGACATTGAATATTCAGGCTATCCATTGCAGTGGCAGAGTCACGTTGATGCCATAAGTAGTTCCTTTCATAAAAAAAAAAATCTCTTTATTCCAGTTTTTGGATGCTCTGGGTTGCATCAAGAAAGCTGTGTTCTTGTGTTTATTCTAAAATTGTGTAATTCTAATTAGAACCATTGTGCTATTTTCCTTGGTGGGAGTGCTTCGGCGGATTCCTCTGGATCAAGTTTGTCTTCCTTTTCTGTGTTTAAGATACCTACAAAAAAGCAAAAAGTTGTGAGGCAGAGTGCAGGCCAGAAAATCGATCCATCCAGGATGGGTGTGCGACTTCATATTTAGGAAAAGTCTAGATCTCCCTTTCTCCCCCCATAAAAAAAAACATCATAAAAGAAACATTTATATTTAAACATATAAATATCAGAAAGAAATATATCTGCTATACATCTAAGAAAAAAATAAGAATGATTTTTATGTCCACCCCCACCACTGTTAGAACAATGGTTCAGTCCAAAGTGTCGCATGAACAACAGCAGCGCTGAACTTCACAGGCTCGGTCAGAGCCGCTGAAGAGACGAGCTAACTGTTATCTCTGTAGCACAAAAAAAAATCCTACTACAGTAAGTAAATACTTCAAGCAAAAGACATTTTACACGTTTTATTTACTTTCACTGCTGAATAGGGTGAAACACATTAACAATAAAAATCAGACCGCAGCTCGTTATTTCACTGCTTTGGCTGAATCATGATAAAAAGCCTCGTTAAGCCTTGGAAATCAAAATGATCAAAAGTGGCTACATTGCTTTCATATACTTGACTCCTTTTTTCTGTCGAAGGTAGCCAATGTTGCAATCATATTTAGCTCTATAACTCTTACTTTTAAATAAGAAGAGTTTGAAACGGGAGGGAGGGGCTGAGCGTTACCACTAGCCGAAAGCTCAGTATGGGAGCCGAGAGGGGCTACTGCAGCGCTGCAGGAAGTAAAAAAAAAAATCTGCCTTTAGTTCTTATCATCTTCCACGTAGAGCGTAGAACCCTGAATTAAAAGCTGAATATTTTTCTAGAAAAACTCTGGTGCTGAGCCTTAAGTTTAAGCTATTGTAATTACCAAATATTTAATTTCTACATATTTATATGTTCTCAGTCATCCAGGACATGAAAAAAAAAAATTTAAAGTAACTTAAGTTAGAATTTAAATGACACATAGCTTGTATTAATAAAGCAACATTTATGAGGAGTTTTATCAAGTGGAATTACTCATTAAAACTTGTTTTTAGTGAGAGCCTTAAATTTTTGTAAAGGTGTAGCAGAGACAAGATCAGTGACACTGAACCAAACTTGTATCTAAACAACATTTGAATCTTAGTTTGATTTCTACGGGTCTCAAAAGGTTGTTTACTGAGGAATACTATTGGAGGACACTGCAATCAGTGATGGTGCTGCGCCCCCAAGTGGCCATAAATCATAATTGGTTCGGCGCTAAAATAATTTTCCATTGTTGTGTTTCTTAGTTAGCCTGTAGTTTCTGTGATTAGTGGATCTGAAGAAGCCCATCTGCCTCTCTAAAGTCTCCATTCCCAGTAATAAAGCCATCAAAATGAACTCTTCCCCCTTGACTTTATGGATCTGAGGGCAAAAACCCAAAACCCTGGGAGTGTGAACCGAAGATCCAATCAGGATTAAGTCAAGGGTGCCAACTGCAGTTGGTTCCTTTGATGAGATCACTCTCAAGTTGTTTCCTGTGGCTACAAGACAAAAGCAGTAACATAGCAGGGCCCTGTTACTGCTGTGCACATACACAAACCAGTTTCAAATCCCATTTTCCTAACTATTGTGCCTACATGCATGCATCAATAATAAATTTGATTTGCTCTTGGATTGCCTCTCACAGTACTCCCCACGGCAGGAGAAGTGCTGCTTCTGGAGGTTGCTGGGTACTTCTGAGCGATGCCGCATGAATAGCAGCTGATTGTGATGGAGGCGGCCATGATCACGCCATTCAGGCCAAGGAAGACAGGAATAAAACAGCTGTTATTCAGCGATGAAGAGGAGGTAAAGAGGCTGCGCTATTCCATTTTCAGCCTCAAGGCTCTTCTGCGAAACTTGAGGTATAACCAAATTAAAATCGGACTCTGAAACACGAAGCTTTAAGAGGTTGAGTAATATTACTCGCTGTCCCCAGAAAACGGAACCGATGTCTCCGGCGCAGGCTGAGTTTGTTAGACTGATGTGAGACCCTGCTGGGGATAAGCAGTGGACTGTAGAAAGTAGCTGTGACAGAATTCATGATGACTTTCACAGGGTAAAAGGAAGTTGGCGGACGCTTGATTTGCAGAGTCAGCCTTCTGCTTACTGACAACAGATTAACAGGCCTTCACTTTGTATTCTGCTTCAGGACTGAATTTATCCCACAACTCAATAAGTCCGGTGTCGGTTTCAGCAGGGTTCTGAGAGGGGGGAGTTTTGGGAACTGAGCTGCTGCATTACACAAATATCATAACACACTTGAAATAAGACAATCTTTAAGAAAGATAAAGGAGCTTTTTAAAGTCAATAATTCCTTTTGATGAAAAGGTATCAGTTTAATTTGTATATTATTTTACTATTAGGAAATATGTCTTTTTATAAGTGAAACAATCTGCCAGTGGAACTAGAAACAATCTGGTGCTTTAAACCAGAAATACAGCTGGATGTCCTTGACATAGATGTTACAGGAAATATCAGAAGAGGATGCATAATGCCAGCAAGTGGAATAATATAAAATAAAAAAATAATAATGGGCCCAGAAGCCTTGTGGAACCTCGGGAGTTAACGGGGCGGAGTCAGAGGAGAAACTGTCTGTCTTTACACAGAATGTCCTGTGAAATGGACAATGCTGAGCCGGAAATACCGTCCAGAAACAAGTTTGGGTTGAATCTGTACAACCTGGCAGAGCTCAAGGTATTTATTTTGATGGAAATTTAATCTCTGACGATCCACAGACATTGTTTGGTTAACTTTGATTTTTTTTTTTTTTCATTGTTTTTGTTTTATTAGCTTTATATTTATTCATATTTTATTAAACATTTAGCCCGTAACGCACTTTGGCCGGCTATGGTTGATGTAGAAATATCTTTGACTTTAGTATTAGACAGTTACATGGCATTACCTCCAGGTGGCGCTGAAAGGCAACAGAGAAATGCTGAGTGACTTCCGTTCACAGGGATCCCAGCGCAGCTGCGCTGGAAGGATAAACCCTTTCAACATGTCCTTTCTATTGCTTTAAAATAACATTAGTATTCTGATGTTCCACTGTTTGATTTATTTAATAAATAATGATTCGTTATGAATCATTTTAATTTAGACAGACTAGAGGGCTCCAGCTCAGGCCTTGAATAAATAAACTCAGAGTTAGATAAAGTCTGTAGCGGGTCAGGTTGTCCGACCAGGCGGTGGCAGATAAAACCACATCTCCCACAGTGACTTGCGCTGGTAATACGGAAACGGGAAAGGTGTTTTTTTTTTTTTTTTTTTACCGTGAAGTGAAAGTAGTTCACCTGTTTTCTTCACACCTGGGCTTTACTTTTCACCCCTTTTGATGGTCAACTGGCCAGTTTGTCTGTAAATGAGACACAGTGAAACGGTTTTAAGGTTAGTCTCTTATGAACTTTAATTTGGAAAACTGGAAAATTCGAAGTCGCCTCGCGCCTGGCACGTCGATAAATGGCTTCATTAAAGACCACGCGCAGCTAGTGGTTAAATATTAACACATATTTTCCGGTTAAGAGCCTGTCTGTATGTTTTCTGTTTGTTTGTTTGTGAGCTTTTTTAGCAAGAGTGCTCTCCTAGAAGTTCTAGAGATATTATTTTCAACTAATATGAATTTAAAAGTGGAGTGGTTTCTGTTATTGTTTTTTCTTAAAAATAAACATGGTGCTCTTTTCTTATTTGTTCTACCTGTCTCGCTCCACCTTCTACGACGGCAGAAGATGGAGCAGAGTGGTACTCAATCTCCCGACTGCCCCGGCTCGTACCCCTCCGCCTCTGACTGTTTCCCCCTCGGCAGCCTCAGCACAGAGTGTGAAAGCGAGACTTCGCCGCAGAAAAACGACACGATCCCGACTGGCTGTGTGAGTGAGCAAGCTCGGGGCGGGGAGGGACTACAGTAACTCCTACGTAATGCGGAGCTAAGTACAATAGTGTGCTGTGCGCGCGCTGCTGTCAGTCAACCCAGTGGCTGTTGTCGAGGTAAGGTTATCCCTCTGACTCTTATCTCTAATGGAGGAATTGCTTTGTTTACCACAGCCTGCGAGGGGACTGCTTGTTGAGGACTTCTGACATATCTGTGCTTATTTCTGAAAAACAGCTGCAGAACTGATGCAAATTCAGACAGGAGAGCTCAAATGTGACTCATATTGTTCTTCCTCTGCTCTCCCTTTCAGATGAAGTCCACTGTGACGTTCTACCTGTGCTACTTGCTGTGCTTGGCTCTGGGGTTGGCCTGCGTGGTGTGTGTGTGTGTGTGGAACAGCCGGTGGAGGGGCGGCTTTGCCTGGGACGGCTCCGGCCTCCAGTTCAACTGGCACCCGGTGCTGATGGTGACGGGTCTGCTGGTTCTGTATGGCTATGGTAGGTGAGCCTCACTGATTTGGATTGTGCAGAGTTTCATTTCTCTGTCTCACTTCTGTTTCTTCTTTTGATGCTGTAGGTGTGTTTGAGTAGTCAGTACGTACCGTTAGGGGTCTTGTGTTGTGATAGTGTGTCATGCGAGTGTCAGGTGTTACGTGGTGCACCTTAGTGCAACATCAGTTATGGTGTGGTGATGATCCCCTCAAATGCAGAACATTTGTCATCCATCCTGTTTTACAGTGTGGGTTGATCGTTTCTGTTACTATGCAACCATGTGATCAGCCATTCAGTTAATAATAATAGGAAGTTATTACTTCTGCTAGCATTGACCTTTATGTAGTATTAACACTTACATAAAGCTGATATAAAGTTAGTTTTACAGTCTCATGCTGGTTAAACATAAACCTAAAATTAAACGTATTTTATTTCTACGTTATCACTGTCTGTTTGTGGCCTTCAGGAACTCTCAGATTGTTAGCAGTAGACTTCTTACAGCCAGCGGATTGGCAGTGCTCAGTGACAGATGTGCTGCGTTTTACCATTGCTCCAGTTACATTGAATAATTTGCTTTTTGAACAAAATCCCTGGACGGGGAAACTACTTCTAAAAATGTTAAGTCTCAAAGAACGAGCCTTGAAGAACACCATCGGAAATTGCGTGGCAGCAAATGTTTTTGCTACAAAACTCGGTGGCGTCTTTTGGTACAAAAATACCACCATATAATACCGCCATATTAAACGGTACCTTTTTTTTGCTTTGAAAACTACTTCTTTGATAGAAGGAGGAAGTGTGTAAGGATCCAACTTTGCTAGGTTGTAGTGACAACACTGCGCCAGCTCTTCAGTGTAAGTTCCCGTTTTGTGGATGATTCAAAGCTCGGTTTTAACTGGGTTGCCAAGTAAAAATATTAATCCGGAAATGGTCAGGCAAGAGGCACTATGCCAAAGCAGAACAGAACCGACTATCTTTTATGGTCAAAAGATAGCTTAAGAAAAACCGGAGAACCTGCAGTCCTGCAGGAAGACTTTGGCTTTCCACGGGTTTTGGGAAGCAGAGAATACAGAAGGACTGAGGGTTTTAATACCAGAGACGGATTATGCTAACATTTTCCTTAACATCACGACGGCTGTGACATTAAATAACGATTCAGCAAGCGTAGCTGGTTGTTATCTGTGGAACATGGCTGATTTGAGGATTTGATTGATGACAATAGTTGGTACAATCTGACTCAAAGCGCAGCGTGTGGGTAACCAATAGGGAGCAGGAAGTAGGCATACAGGTCAATTCAACCATAAAGCCAGGGGAACTAATCTCTTAAGGTTAAAGGCATGTTAATTTCCACAAAATACTAAAGCCATTGTTTCAGCTTAAAAAAATATATATATATATATATGACTCTGGATTAGTTATGCTGGATTATCAGGATCATTGGAATATAGTTAAGGTTAGAATTATTAGCTCCCCAATGAAATGACACAAAACTCTTCATGTTTCCATAGAAATGACCATAACACAAAACTGCTCATATGTGTATTGCTACCAAAAAGAACAAAAACATAATTTCCACAAAGTTTGATCTGTAGATTGCGTTGATGTTCCGAATTGAAACAAGAGATCAAAAATATGACAAAAGCTTCTTCTTGTCATATTTTAGACTTTTAAACCTCCTGGGATTTAATAATGCGTGGTCTTACAACTGGCAATGCCTCTCTGCATACTGTGTGCATAATTATTATACGACTTATTTTTGAGAATTATCTTTATGAATCACAATGCTCTCAGTTAAGCCAAAAATGTTGAGAAACCTCAAACATGTATGTTTAAGGAAGTAAAAGTGAGGTTTTGGTTTTCTTAGGGGGATATCTATATCTATAGCTTCTTGGTGTCTCTACAAATTAAGCACACGACTGCACTTAAAGTGAAATGTACATGTGAAACAGTAGCTGCTGAATCTGTAACCCACTCCGCTTCTCTGAGTGAAATCAAACTTTTTCTTGCCTGCAGTGCTTAACGACTCCTATGTGTTGACTTACTGCTGCAGCTTCCCAATAAACAATAAGCTGTGGCTTTTCATTTACACACACCACCTCCCTCCATATTAACGAACCTGGAATTTCACCGACAAGAAAGTCATGCTGCGTTTTTGCTGTGTGATGTAGCTCCAGCTAGCTAGCTGAGTTCTACTAAAGCTCCAGACCCAAAGTGTTTACTTGATACAACTTCTGCTGAAACATGACCTCTGTGTCAGTTATGGTTTGGTCATTTGTTTGGCCTCTGATTGAGTTCGGAGGAAGACCTCACCATTTACCTTCAGAAGCCGGATCAGTGTTGCTGTGGTCGGTCAGCTCGGCTGTTTTTACTCGGGTCAGCTGAATTGATTTGAAGTGTGACTCTTCTGACAAACACAAGGGGAACACATGACCAGGTCTGTCACAACAACTCATTTTGCTGAACAATAAATTCTCAGAGTAACTATTAGTGTGAATGGTATTTTTTTGAGACTATTTTCAAGTAATACTGCAGTTTTACACGTTAAACTTTATTTTCGTGAAGTACACTTAACACTTGAACAGGAAGACATTATAAGTATCCAAAGATAAAACAACAACCAAAAACAATAAATTAAATGGAAATAAAAATAAACACACACATACAAAACAATGAATGAAATAGATTGTCTCCCTAAACAAAGCTGCCATTCATAAAATATTAATATACAATAGGTCTGTGTGGACTAATTAAATGAGTTATTTTGAAAAAACCAATCAATGAAGTAAAAGAATGGAAATTTAATTTGTTTTCATTTATAATGAATTACTCATTGGGACCTTCTTGTACGTGACCAACCAAGCTCAGTGGTTTGGAAGAAAAGGGAAGATAAAGATTTTCTGCTCTATTTCATGCCAGTAAAATACAGTCTCATCTATTGGTATGCAGAGGGCAAAAAAAGAAAAAAGGAATGACATCATTCAGTCAGTCTGAATAAAAATGTCCATGTTTCAGCAACAGATTTTTACTTAAACACCATTAGTTTTCTTCCAGAAAAGGTAATCTAGATGGTGCGGGGGTTAGCCCACCAGCTGCTCATCTGACTTCAGGGTCAAAATGTTAAAAGTTGACATGAAATATGAAAATATGACTAGATGTTTTGTTTTTATTCCTTCTGCTGCCTCCAGGAGCTGTGGTGTACCGTGTGCCGCTGACCTGGGGTCAGAATAAGCTCCCCTGGAAGCTGCTTCATGGCGCTCTGATGCTCGGCTCCCTGATCATGTCCGTCTTGGGACTCTGTGCCGTCTTCGAGTTCCACAATGCCAAGAACACCCCCAACATGTACTCGCTACACAGCTGGATCGGAATGGCAGCCGTAGTTCTTTTTGCACTTCAGGTACTTGGCTTCAAACGGGACAAAATAGACCTTGTTGTTTTCATTAGTGTCAAGATATTTTTTTCTCCTTATCTTTTCTGACCCACTGTTGGGCAGTGGGCGGTGGGGTTCGCAGGCTTCCTCTTGCCCTGCTCTCCCGTATCGCTCCGTAAACTCCTGAAACCTGTCCACGTGTGGCTGGGCGGCAGCATCCTACTGCTCACCGCCGCCGCCTGCATCTCAGGCATCAACGAGAAACTCTTCTTTGTCTTGTGAGTTCTCTTTGTGTTACTTTGAAAACTTTGTGCCTCTAAGATAACATCACGATGTTAGATCTTAACATCTGCTTCTTTCCACAGAAAAGGCAACGTCACGTACTCCAGCCTTCCAGTTGAGGGTGTGTTGGGAAACTCGTTAGGTGTTTTAGTCGTAGCCTTCGGCCTGGTCGTCCTCAAGATCCTGTCCAACATCCAATGGCAGAGACCAGACTCCAGGCCTGGGGAAATGGCTTACACGGTGGGTGTCTGAGAAAAGAAACTGCCGGTTTGATTCAGTCAAATTATCGTGTCCTTAAAGCTGCTGCGTGCAACTTTTATCAGCAATGTTTTTGAAAAATTTGTTAAAACTGTTACCATGTTGTGACCGAGAGATAATCTCTGAAAAGATCGCTCTCCTTAACCTCCTCCCTGTTGCCGTTTGGAAAAAAACACGACTTTTCTGATGAAAAACAATCAGTCAGAGCCAGGAGGAGTGGCTGAATGCTGTTAATTTGCTGCTAAATAGGCTAATGATAGACAAACAACTTACTGTTACAGAAAAACAATTTTTCCACCATCATCCTGATGGCCTGAGCATTCACTACAGGCTCTGCTAGCTGCAGTGTAGCAGAGAGAAAGGAGAGGATGAGCAGCGCCACATGGAGGGTGATTGACAGCACCGAGACCTGCTTTGATTGGTTGTTTTTAGGTAGCACTGGGAGAAGATGGAGGAACTAATTTTTTTCCCACAAATTGTCTCATATCATACTGTCATAACATAGTAATTCAACAGCTATGTAAAAAAAAAAAAATCAAAATTACATATTGCAGCTTTAAGTTTTAGTTGATGTTGTGAAAGGTTTATTTTGTAAAAGTGGGAACCCAGACATATGCATATTTAACATAAATAATGAAAATGAATCAATTAAAAAATATTAACACTGATGTATTTTGTCTTCCAGCCACTGCTTCAAGATGAAAATGACTGAAAGTTGAGGAACAGCAACCAGTTGACTGCTAAATCAGTGCAGACAGAAAACATATTTTGTTTCCTGATGATGCTTAAAGTTGAAGAATAATCAGCTTGTTATCAATGTAAATATGTATTTAAGATTTTTTTGTCACCCAAATAAAGCGATTTCTTTCTCAGATTAATCTGTTCCATAATGCACTGCACCCCTGCCCTGACTTCCTATAGAAATGACTTCTCTCCATGCTGTTGAACGCAGCTTTTTAAGTCATTGAGCTGGATTGTTTGGCCTTTCATAATCAATCAAGTTTATTTGTGAAGAACATTTCAGCAACAAGGCAGTTCAGAGTGCTTTACATCATGAAAACCCAAAAACATCATACAGTCAACAATTGAGAAAACCAGAATAAAACGTTACATTTTGATGAGCGCCATCACCAATATGATCAATACACATCAAATGTGTTGGTCAATTAAAGCCACTCTGAACAGGTGGGGTTTTAGTCTTGATTTAAGATAGTTCCATGAGTGCACTAGATGCACTTATGATATGAATATATTGTGTTACTATATATATTTATGACACAAATCTATGCATATGAGTATATATTATTATAGCTACTTTTGGGGCCCAAGTTTTTAGTAATTTTCACTAAGTAAGCCACGAAAGTCATCCTTACTGAAAATCGGATTAGTCCACTTAGATTTCCTCAGATACTGCCAGATATACGTGTTTTTTATTATTATCCACGACTGATTTTGTCTTTGTGGCACTGAGATTATTTTGCAGCTGGAAATAAAATCAAGGAGGTCAGCTATTAATGTGGGTAGGAGAAACACTTGTCCTTTACAGAAGAGTGTCAAGAAGAAAGCCCTCGTTGATATAAAGTCACGAGAAGTTCTGTTTGCTACAAGCCAAGCAGAGAACACGGCAGAACGTGTGGACCAAGGTTCATCTGGTCGAATAAGTCCAAAATGAAACCTTTTAGTGTGTTTGCTGTGGTGGAACTCTGAATCTACCTGGACTATCTTCCCAAGAAGTCTAACATAGTGGGGTTCCCCTTCCAACAGGACGACGACCCCACCCAGAGCTACAAACGGGCTTGAATCGAGTGTTTGTTTGAACGGTCCGGATGGAAGAAATTGTAAAATAGGTCGTGTTATCAGACTATATGAGTTTATCCTGACTGAAAGCGTGACAGTGTGACGGTAAGAGAGGATGGGATGAGTTGGAGTACTTATAACTCCAAGCTCATGATGAATCAGTGAGAAAAGCAGAGCAGAGGGTGATGGGAATTAACAGTGGTTGAAAGTGAAAGTGGTTGAACACATGACCCTCCTTATGCAGAGGAAGCCACAAAGACTACCTTCTCTAAAAGGATCCCAGGTGCATTAGTCACATGATGGCAAAAAAACCCCCTGCACATATCAACAAACTAGTTCTCTTTCCTCTTTTTTACATCAAACAAGCTCCAGGTTGATTTTACTACAATAAGCAGCATCATGAGCGGCCTGATGTGTGCTGTGAGAAGGATCAAAAAGGAGAGGATCATCTGACACTTATATGGTTTAATCACATCCAGCTGCACAGGGCGGAACACTTCGAGGCATCCGCGATTCAAGTAGCAGAGGACGATAGTCTGCCACAAGATGGCAGCAGAGAGCAGTTCCAGATTGGGCTCACAACACGCGAGATGTTAATAAGATACCAGAGCTGACAAAACTAAAGGATTTCCACTTAAAGAACCTGTCGATGATTATTGACATTTTCAAGTAAAGGTAAATGAAAACATATTTTCCCCAAACCCGACTTTCCTTTGCTACATTTAAGAGGTGTTGTATTTCCTATCATAAATTATTTTATTGGTTAAATGACAATAAATTTAAATTTAATTTATTTAGGGTAGTGAATAAGTTTAGTTCCTAATGGCAGCTCAAATAACAATGAGCCTTTTTCTGTGAGTTGAATTGATGAACCAAAATAACTGAGTGTTTTGAGATGGATAACTGCACTGTATTTTATGTTAGAATTTTCCCTAATGTACGTTTTTTTATTTGTTTGCTTTCGAAAAAGGTTCACAATAAAGACATATTTGGGAAGTGATAAATTTATTAAGTTTTGTAGCCTATTGTTTGGGAAGGTTTTTCTGGGTTTTCTGAGATGTTTGGGAAAAGGAAAATGAATGAATTGCTGTTTTAACTTCTTCTTTACTAAAGTAACCATTGAGTTTGTTGTTTGCTATTGACAATTATGTTGCTGTAATTTTTTTATAGTGTCTGTCCAATTTTCTAGTTACCTGGGCGGGGCCTGAGGGGTTTGGGCCACGCCCCCCGCCTGTTCTGATTTGCATAAAGACCAGTGAAAGTTCGGAGCGCGGCAGAAGGAAGAGCAGCTGACTTCAGGATCCAGAGAAGGAGCTTCACCTCGCCAGAGGGAGAAATTACAGTAAGTTCACCTGGAACATTTCAGACTCTGAGCCCAAACTTTGAGTCCATCTTTCCAAACCTTTTCAAACATTCATTTATTCTGTGCATGACATGCTTATGTGTTGTAATCTGCACTGCTTTAATTTCAACACAATTCAAGAGCATGATGAAAATCATTTCAAAACCCAAGGAGTCTGTTTCTATGCCTGAGCTGACTTCCAGTTGACATCCCCTGACTGTAGGACCTCCTCTTTATGCCTCACAGTGACTAAATCTTTCCATCAGATAAGTGCAGTATGAATTCTTTGAATTCATATTTAAAATGGAGACTGCTTGTAATCACAAAGCGATTTAGCTTTTTCCTCTTAGTGGCTGCTTGCACTGTTTGGCAAAGAGTTGCTGGGATTCCTGCAAATTGACATTTTGACCTTTTCAGTCAATCCATAGACCCTTTCAATCCCCGGTGGGGAAAACAAGGTTCACATGGCACATTAAACCCTGAAATACTCCTTAGAGCAGAGCTCCTAGAAAAATATCAGCTAGCATGATTCCCGTTTCATATTTCAGCATTTCTGATCCGTGATTAGTTTTCCCTCGAACCGAAGGAAACCCTGCACAGCCTCAGTGTGTTCAGATGTTTCAGCTCCAGCGTCAACCAGTCTGCATGCCTCATGATCGCTGTGGGAAGAGAGAGCCGCTGAGAAAACCCAGCTTGGATCAAAGCCTAATGATGGCGGTGCTGTTGTTCGCCTGTCCAGAGGCCGGAGCCTCATTCCACCCGTTCCCAGCTTGTGTAACTGCTGCCACGTTACAGTTAGGAAAGCAGAGAGTCTGCAGCCAGATGTTTTCACACCACACAGCACAGGCACATCTGCGGTGAAGTCATCAGTTCCCTGCATGTTTTTCAGTCCAGTAGTGGATGTTTTCTTGGTTCTGGGAAGATGTGTTAATCTTGTTTTATGGCTGCTTGTTTTGTTTTTACATGTGAGGCTCAACAGTAAAAAAACCCCAAAAAAAACATGACATCCACTAGCAGCAGTGACAGAACATTTCAAGTTGTGTTTGTTGTCCAGGACTTTAACTGGACAGTTGGGAACTATATGTTACCGGTCCAGTGGGTTCTTCTGGGATGTGAGGTGATGTCTCTGTCGATCCAACTCATTCTATGTTCTACCTGTAGAACACAGGGTTGCTTCATCACCCACATCTTAGGATGCATTCACACCAGCCCTGTTAAGTCCAGTGTAATTCTAGTTTATTTGCCCAGAAAGTCCAGTTTGTTTGGGGAGGTTTAATTGAACCATGATGAAGACCAGAAAGGTGAACGTTCATCCGCCTACAGTCCTGGGCTCGGTTGAAGTGAACTTTGATGCAGATCAATTGTATATGTGGATGCCAAGTGGACCAGAGACTTCTCCAAAAAGTGGACTTCAGTGCAGGGCATTCTGGGAAATACAACTAAAACAAACACAGTACTCTCGCGACATTGGGAGAAGTGGCTCGTTATCTATTACCAACGACTACACACAACTACAACCACTAAAATCTGATGCCACTCAATTTTTATTTACATTTCGTGAAGACAGAAGTGACGCTCATTGTCTTCCTCTGCGGTTCTTGTGTTGTTTCCTTTGGTGGTTCTTGGTGCAGCGCCACCAGAGGCGACTGGGTGAACAGGTAGCTCAAAGGATTTTGTTCATCTAACAGAGTGCAGTGTGAAAGCGAACCGCACCAGTTGAAACTGTAACAAATGTGGCAATTTTGGTCTCTAGTCGAACCAAGTCTACCGGATTATCAGGTGTGAAAACACCCTAAGATCTTTGATAACAGCAAACTCAAAAAAGATTGTGTGAAGCTGACCAAATGATCTGGCGCCCTACAAACCTTTAGTTTTGTGACACCAAACAGACACTGTCCCATAAACTAACCCTGTTCCAGTCTCTTTTTTCAATGTCTATTAATGGAGTTGCAGTTGAGTGTCTTATCAGTTTGTTTGATTGTGACTGTGGTCGGGTCAGGTCGGGTCGGGTCAGGTTGGGTCGGGTTAGGTTGAGTCAGGTCGGGTCAGTTCCACTCATACACCTGCAGACTGCAGTCTTCACTCTGTCTAACACCAGCTGATGTTTGTGCTGACCCAACTTGCCAGCTGACTATGTTGCAGACCAATGGAGACTTTATCTGACTGGAAATTAAGTCCAAAACTGGGGTGAATATCATCCCAATATTTAATCAATTGCTAGCAGCTTTTAATGACTTCTCCTTTTTACTTATTTTTATTTTAACAGTTCCTATCAAAATGTTGGCCAAACAAAAGCTATCCTGCTGCGTTGGCATCTTCGTGGTGGTGTTGAGGCTGGCCCACGCCCAGTATGAGTACCTTGGATACCCGCCGGGCTACCCAGACCCTGAACAGGAACAGTACACCCCCCCGGTCCTGGCTTCAGATACCCCCAGGATTCAGCTCCGACTAGCAGGACAAAAAAGGAAGCACAATGAGGGTCGAGTTGAGGTTTACTACAACGGTACATGGGGTACAGTCTGTGACGATGACTTCACCATCCACGGTGCCCAGGTGGTATGCAAGGAACTGGGCTACCAGGAAGCAGTCTCGTGGGTCCCATCTTCTAAATATGGGAAAGGAGAAGGTAAGGCACAGACATTCTCAATGCATCACATCTAATATTTATTAAAGATATTTCTTGGGGTAATACATCCCACTGTTGTGTAAACTAAGGTTGGGCGACTGCACAGATTTATCGATCATTGATAATAGGCTGAGCCATTCACCAGTCGATTTTTTAAGAGGGATTTTCCTTTTTCTTTTTGGTTTTTAAGTTGCTGTCTTAATTAATAACAATGCTTGACTGAAGCCACAAGATGAAGGCCATGGAAAAAAAACAAATTACGTTTTTAATGGCGCACCCAAACTCCTTCCAGCTGAAAGCAAAGCTTTGATTTTCCCCAGAGTTCCGCCACGTTCAGCGGTGATTGATTTACTCAAACTTATAACAGAAAGGCAGCGACCTGTAGGAAAATACATTTATTTAAATAGTACCCTAAGCCTGTGATGGACAGGCGACTGGTCCAGGGTGCAGCCTGCCTCTCGCCCGTTGACCACTGGAGAGTCACCAGCAGACCTGGGGATCCCACAAGAGATATGTGTGTCAGATAATGGACGGACTGATGATATCTCAAACGTGGGGAGGCAAACAAACAGAAAGTACAAATTTTACAGAATTGAGTATGACTGTAAAATATTCAAAATAGAAAAACAATATGGGCTGCCCAGTGGTGCAGCTGGTAGAGCCATTGCCTTGGAGCAAGAAGGTTCTGGGTTCGATTCCCGGCCCCGGTCTTTCTGCATGGAGTTTGCATGTTCTCCCTGTGCATGCGTGGGTTCTCTCCGGGTACTCCGGCTTCCTCCCTCAGTCCAAAAACATGACTGTCAGGTTAATTGGCCTCTCTAAATTGTCCCTAGGTGTGAGTGTGTGTGTGTGTGCATGGTTGTTTGTCCTGTCTGTCTCTGTGTTGCCCTGCGACAGACTGGCGACCTGTCCAGGGTGACTCCGCCTCTCGCCCGAAATGACAGCTGGAGATAGGCACCAGCAACCCTCCCGACCCCAATAAGGTACAAGGGTGTAAAAAAAGGAAAGAAGAAGAAGGAAGGAAAAAAAACAATATATGTATCCTCACCACAGGTTTAAGCCTCTTTGAGCGATTTGCCCCAATCAAAGTAAATAAATGACAGAAAAATCAATAAACTATACGGAATGAGGACAAGCAGAAAATAGTTAACATGCTGAAGGCAACAACTAATGGTTACAGTTACTTGATTGGTTGTTTCTATTCTGGGGTTGACTAACCCTAACCCTAACCCTGGAGATGATGACGCAAAGAGGGCTTTTACATAAAATCAAGAAACAACAAAACTAAGGCAGAGTGTTATATTCATTTCTGTTTTGTCCCATAAGGACCCATCTGGTTTGACAACCTGCAGTGCACTGGAAAGGAGAGGACGCTGGCTCTGTGTCCATCCAACGGGATTGGTGTTTCAGACTGCAAACACACCGAAGATGTAGGCGTGGTGTGCAGCGACCGCAGGATCCCTGGATTTAAATTTGTCAACACGTTGCCCAATCATGTGGAGGTAAACTTCTCCAAAAGCTGCATGCGTCTTATACATTTCCTTCTTATTGTTGTCCTTGTGGTCTGTGGGCCTCGGAGATACCAGCTGGTGCTTTTGGTTTGTTCTGATCTAACATCTGTCCAACAACAGCTTAAAAATGTAACGTTTTTTTTGCTTGTTATTTAAAAACTGACCTCAATTTTTTGACTGCACCACCTGCGTATCACGGCTGAAGCCGTGATAATGGGAGAATTGGCACAAGAAATTAGAAAAGGAGTCTTGTGGGTTGAAATGCTTGCAGACAATACTGTGGAAAAGTGGCTGGAGAGGTGGTGCATACTTTAAGAAAACTTCACAAAGAGTGTGATGCAATTCTATAAAACTATAAGACCATAAAAGACATTTTGCTTAAAAAATGAATAACAACAAAGTTTAAGGTTAAAGTTTCCTGATATGTTGGAAGACAAAAAGTCTTGATGCTCCATATTCATGATGTTGCTTCCAGTGGGGGATTTCTGCACAATCCCTACATGGGAAATTCTAGAGTCAGACTTTTTGCATTCAATAAACATTTGATGTACCCAACCCAGATCTCAGTCCAGTGGGTCCCAGCTTTTCACAGGATTACAAGATAGTTCAAATCCGTGAATTCTTGAGGCCTCCTGTAAAAAGGCTTCTAACTGCCTGTTGCAGTAGTTCACACATCAAATATATGGTAAGCAGCAATAATATACGCAACGTCTTAACTTGTCTTAACACTGCTGTAGAAGCTAACATCTTCGGTCTTCCTTTGTCCGCACTTGAAGGGTGTGTGTATGTGTGTGTTTGGCGGGGAGGGCAGCTAATCAACTTCACGGAAAATAAATGTAGCTCCCGGATTGTTCTGAATTTGCCAATGGTGTATCAAGTAGCATTGAGTCCAGTCATTTCAGCTGTGACCACGCTGTGATCCAGAAATAGGCGGATTTTCCATGAATAAATTGGAGTCATGTTCCACAGAAAACTCTGACTATAGTGAACCCTGAGGCTATACTTGGAATGTTTCTGTCAGATGGAACCATGTAGCTCTACATCGAGAAAACAGTACTTCTAAAAAATCTCTCTGGGTTTTTTAGTACAGAACTCAAAATCGATAGCTAATACCAGGGTCCTTTAAAAATAGTCTTAAACATCTCAGTGAAAGTGAAGCTGAACAGGTAATTATGGGCTGTTTGTGCTCATAATTGTCAGTAATTAGGCCAACCCTTTAAAAGTCCTTCTGACCTGACTGAGCAGAAAGTTCTGAGCTACTACCACCAGTCCAATGTGTTCTGCTCTCCTCGCAGGCCTCACACATTCCGACGTCGTGAGCTCACTGCAGATCGGACTTAATGCTCTGAGCATTAAGTCCGATCTTTGCTTCTCCCTGGGAAGCTTTAGAACTAACACAGACATGTCCTCCAGGAATTAATAGTGACTGTAAAATAGAGTTTAACTTCGGAGGAAGTAATGGGGATTGGTGAAGCAAGCAACTAGTAACCGTGGTACCACACTTGCCTTGTTATGTTATTACAGAATTTGTGGTGCCAAGCAAGTTTGACAAGTCACATCACTTGATCAAGTCAAGATAGAAGATTTATTAAAGGGGCAGTATTATGTAAGATCAACTTTTTTGAGCTTCACATCACGCTATAATGTTATTCCAGGAGTTTTGCCTTGATTCTTTCATGCATGTTTGAGAAATACTTTAATCTCCTGTGGCAACGATTCAGCTGTGCATAACGCCTGGATGGACCTAGCTCCGCCTTTGAGGTTCAGCTCCTCCTCAGAGCTACAGCTTGAGAGCTTTGGCCTCACAGAGCAGCCCTCTCACGTGACTCTCCTTCTCAGCTCCTTCAGACTAGCCAGCATAAATTAGCAAACACCTGGTAGAACTGAACATCAGCTGAGCTCATTATAGAAGCACTGGTAAAAATGTTGCTAAGGCGTTAATAGAAAGGCAATGTTGTGATGACTTCCTGAAGGCGTAATGTTGGAAAGAGCAGGACTCTCTTAAAGAGACAGAGGTCCAATTTCAAGGTATTTAATTATAAAGTCAAATTTATTTCATGTCATATTTGAAATTTGCAGCATTTTTATAACAACTGAAGTTACTTGATTATGCTATAAAATAATACTATGTGGCTGTCACTGCCCCTTTAAGGTCCCAGTCGTTACATAAAAATGTAACTAGGATATTTTAATCTAACAGCTGATTGCTTTCACATCCCTGTTTGAGTTAAACATGGTAACAACAAACCCAGATCACAGAGGGTTTTGTTGCAGACACACTGTTGTTGTATGGACTATTGCGTGAGCTTTTCCATGCTGTTATTGATGAATGTGTTATGGGGGAAACGTCTGAACAGCTGATATTGTTTGTGATAGACTGATTTCGGTTATTAAATATACTGTTGATAAAAATCCCTCCACTGTTGCCAACTCTGCAACTTTATTGCAATATTTATCAACATTTCAGACAAAAAAAAATCAGTATTGGCCAAAATCGCTTTTTAAAGATTGGTAGTCAGTGAAGGGTCAGAAAACTCAGTGCAGCCCTACTGACAGCGGCATGTCCCATCTTCCTGACGGCGATTTGGTTAAGGACGTTTCTTTTTTTTGTCCCTCACTAAATGAAAGCTCTCCATGTTTAGCTTGTTGACCAAGAATGCTAATAGATGAGCTTGGCGCCCTGCTCTGCAGAGGAGATGTCCTTGGATTTTAGAGCCAAGAAGCAGACTGTGATTTTCTCCACGGAGTGCAGATGGACACGTCTAGACGCATGGAGCCAGACTGGGATCATGGCCCAAAAAAAACCAACAAAACAAAACAAAAAAAGACCTTCAGACTCAGCTTTTCCATTTACTGAAATAAGTCAGTTGGGCCCCCAGCGTGTAAAACACACTCAGCTGGGAGCAGCGCTTCATCGCTGAGGCCTATGATCCAGGCAGGCGAGCTGTAATGGCAGCCATGAACTGTATGCTGCTGGGGAGTTTTAGTGGTTTGGGATGATTATTAGGCTGCATGCAGAGGCTCTATCAGGTGAGCCAGAAAAACCCAAACAGGAAATGGCGAGAGAGTGAGGTAAGGCAGAAGTGAAACGTGAAGCCCTCCTGGCTGCCGCGCTCCCCGTCGCCCGCTCACCCGTCACCCGCCACCCCGTCGGCCCCTCCCCCGGCCCTCACCCCGTCACGCCACCCGCGCCGTCACCCCGCTCGCTCACCCCGTCGGCCCCGCTCACCCCGTCGGCCCCGCTCACCCCGTCACCCCCGCTCACCCCGTCGGCCCCGCTCACCCCGTCGGCCCCGCTCACCCCGTCACCCCCGCTCATTCCCTTGGTTTACCTGGCTATATTCAGCTCTGTCTTTCTCAGCGGTCCAGTAAACAACACAAAGTGACCGTCGATCGTTCCGCTCTGAAGTCGTTGTCACCTCATCTTTCCACTTCCTGTTTATCTGTCCATTTATGGCTTTGAGGAAGTCCACTGACCTTCAGTTTATTCTGAATTTGGGGCATGATAGATGATTGACTGGCGATTAATATCAATAGAAAACACATTTGATAGGACAGTCGGTCCTCCAGGGACGGCATCCTGCATGTTTTAGTTCTCTCTCTAGTGGTAGCAACAACTTCCTCAGCAAGTTAATGTTCTTCTTATGTCTTATAAGGAGCCATCATTTGATGCAGGTGAGCTAAAGGGAGAAAACTAAACATGCAGGATGCTGGCCCTCGAGGACCCACTTTGGGCACCCCTGCGATAGAACTTTCAATAATTTCACTGAACTCTAATCCAGAACCGCACAGCATTCTGGGGAATGTAAGCAGAGGAAAGGCTTTTGATACTCAACCTTTCACAGCCAGATAAGGACGATCAGTTATTGGTGAACTAGCATGTTGCACAACTTGAGTAACTTGAGCTGCAGTTAAAACTAAAAACTGGAGGTTTTTAGTGAGGCCTCAAGAGGAACATGTGGATAAAACAGGAATGTTTGGCCTTATTTCTGATATTTAAAGCAAAGAATGAATAAATACTTATTGATATCGACTGTTGTAGAATCCTTACATCATGAAAGGTTTTCATCCATATCATGTTTTTCTGGGGTTCAACCTTCAATTGTCTGAAAACACAGACATGATCCCTCCTCAGTTCTTCTGCTTCTTTTTTGTGTCTCTCTTCTGTCTTCTCAAGCTCGCAGTGGGTCGAACCTGGCTCGTACTGAACCCTGTTCTGGTTCTGCTCGAGCTTTCTTCCTGTTAAAGGGGAGCTTTTCCTCTCCACTGTTGTTCCATTCATGTTCTGTGTGAAAGATTGAAGTAAAGTCAACGACTCAACACGTGGTCCTCGCCACATGCTGGTCCAGGAGGAGTGAATGCTGCAAGTCAATGACTCATGCAGTTTGCTGAGTTACCTGAGAAACATTTTAAATCAATCTGAATAATTAACAGAGCTTACTGTACTGTTTGATAGGATCGAATCGATTGTATGTGCGATTGAATTGAAATTATTTAGGTTTTTTTTTTGCTTTGCCTTTTAATCCCACTCTTACCCTCCACTTTGGGAGTTTATGTCAGCGAGCGTAGAGAGGCAGCGCCGACTTCCTTAAACTGAACAGAGACAGAAAGAACCAAACGGATCACGGCAGGTAAGAACCAGGGAAAGAAACAAGAATCAGAGGTACAACAACCACAACAAAAGAAGAACTGAAAAAAAAGTAAACTAAAAGTGCCCGCTTGCAAATAAAACAAATACATTTAAAACCAATAAGCATTTTATTGCAAACTAAAATGTTTTTATGTTTGGAAGAAGAAGTAAATGGTGCATATTATAGGAGAGTAACAGACTTCAGTAGAGTGTGCGCATGCAGGGCTGTTTCATCTTGGTTTTGTTACGCTGCTTGAGATGCTTTTAAATAAAAAGTTTTAGTCATATTATTAAAAGTCCATATAATCTGGGGTGTGCTGTGGTGGCTCAGGGGTTTAGCACAACCCACATGTGGTGGCCTTAGTCCTCAACGCGGCTGTCGCAGGTTCGATTCCTGGCCTGGCGACCTTTGCCACATGTCTTCCCCCTCTCTCATGACCCTATTTCCTGTCAATTAAATAAAGGCCACTAGAGCCAATAAAACCTTTAAAAAAAGTCCATGTAATCTATATTATCATGGGGGGCAGAGCTGCGCTACATATTGTAAATATATCATCATCGCACTGAAGTAATGTGACATTAACATTGTAATGTGACAATCAATTGTTAATGTCACATTAACATTGGATTAATGTTGATTAATGTTAATTAATTCAATGTCATCATTGGATTAATAAAATTATGAGACATTTTTGTTCGAGCTGCATCTTTAAAATGATGTTCAAAATAGCAGGCATACAAAGTAAAATTCATATAAAAAAACAATAATTTATATGTTAAAAGGATTTATGTAAAATAATAAAAAAAACAATAATAAAAAAACAGTAACATTGGATTAACATTAATTAACATTACTTTAATGTTAATTAACAATATTACAGACATTTAGTACTTGTGATAAATATTAAAACGGTTCCAAATACTGTTTGGTATTTTGCTCCATATTACTGCAATATGGAGCAAAATATTCCAGTAATATTTTACAGGAATATTTGTTTATTTACACTACGTTTTATGCCAGTGTTATGCCTTCTGAATGCAGTCTCTCTGACTATGTGGTCACACCTGACTCAGATGAAAGCTGAAAATATTAAAGCTAAACAAAGAGTAGTGGAAATATTCATTTGAAAGACAGAGGAGAGAAACATGTTGGTTTTATCCAAACTGATATCATCTTAGTGTTGGGACTGCTTGGTCTTCTAGTGTCAGGCTGTTGCGTTGGGCACATTCAGAACATTTACCTAAGGATGGCGCTCAGGATGATTAGGATTAGGAGTCATTTGGTGAGTGGCTGCATTTGTATCCCTTCCCTTTGCAGATTAGAGCCATGTGTTGCTGGTTTCCTGCTGTGGATTTTATCCGGTGCGAACACGATTCACATTAAAGATCTGACCGCACAACCTAAAGTTAGATGCTTTGTTTACCTGCTGTCCCCTCACTGGAAAACACCGGACTGGGCTCGACGGGAAACAAGCCAGACACAGACAGCGAAACCGTTTCCAAATCACGTTTTTCGTTCCCTTCTGCTCAAGAGAGTTTCTATTACTCAAAAGCCTGATGTACTCTCAGTGCAAAGCAGCGCTGTGGATTTTTTCTTTTCTTTTCTTTTTTCTTTTTTGTAACATGTTTAAGCTCATTATGAGACATTCTGATCCCTTAGTACTGCAATAATTTTCCACAAGCTTCAACTTTTATGCCATGTTGAATCACTTCATTTCCATTAAGTCATTGTCTGTAATTTATGCTTCAGTTTGGCTCAGAATGTGTCAGTGCTGTGAAGCATCTGTTTCCAGTTTGTTAACAAAAGGCCCGTTTTTATGGCTCTGAACAGAGGAAGTGTGAGGCAATGTTCTCTGTTGTCTGTAAATAACTGCAAAAAACACATAATCCTGGACTCCCATGTACCTGGTCAGTTAGTCATTGCCGCAAATGTCGCTCTCTATATTTTTGCTTCACATCTGCACTGGATTCATGTTGAAGATCGCACAAAAACACAATCGGGAGTAATTGTCACCATGTTGTGACAGATAATCTGTGAAAAGAATCAAACTCATCTGTCTTCTCCCAGTAAAAGAAACAACCAATCAGAGGCAGGAGGCGTGGCTTAGCTCTGTCAATCACCTTCTGCGAGGCGCTGCTCATTCTCCTTCCTGCTCAGGCATGGCCACCCACGATGGCAGATAAACACATTTCCTATAGCATTTAGTTGTTTAGCATGTTCAACAGCAGGTTGATTGACAGCGCTAAGACTAAATTTCGGCTCTTTTTCTTCCCCTCATTTCACCTCCCTGATGCCTTTCCCATCTGCAGCCATTTTCAGGAAAAGGCTTCACTCCTGAGACTCAGTTGAAACAAAACACACATGTGAGGAAGTCATTGCTATTCAAAGTCAGATTAGCTAGGGTTTTTTTTTTGTTTTTTTGACCCCAGAAACATGCTCCTAATCTAAACAGGAAGTTCATCAAGATAAATCCCAAGGAACAACATGGGAGAATAAAGAGGTGGAGCTGGAACCAGGAAATGGACCGAACAGGATCTGTTTCACTCAGCTCAGCCAGACAATCCGACTCTGTCAAAGGAAAGGGATTTTTTATAATCATTTACTCTAAAGTCATGTATATATTTATATCCAGTAATTACTGTGTTCCAAAATGTTAGTTTTTATAAAGTTCCATATTCCCCCAGGCTAAAATGATTAATGTGCAGCGGCTAGAAAAACTGATGATGTTTTCACTCTCGTGACATCTGCCCTTCCCTGGAGGAACATGCCAATTGTGGAAACCCTCCTCTCTCATTAGTCCTTGTCAGGGTTTTATGCTTTTGGCTCAGCATCATAAAAGGCTGTGAGGAACCTGACAGATTTCCCCACTAATTAGATGCTCTCAGTCCATACTGTCACTTTAAAAATCCCCTAAAAAAAAAAAAAAGGTCTGAACAAGCAGCGTTAAGTGCCTAAACATATAGAAGAGTCTGCTGTGTTTTTGCCCGGCCAAAACGTTGTTACCTTGGAAACAAGAGGCCAAAATGCAACAAGACATTTGTGTTTTACAAACGTTCTGACAGAAACTTTGCTGCTGTTATAGATTTATCTATCTATTACATACATATCAACAATTGAGTTGTGCAGTAAATGCCACGGATTTTAATTTATTTAATTTTAATTAAACCTTGAAATTTCTGTCTTCCATATTTAATAAAAACATGACAGCAATTAACCGGTTTCCTTGTGAATACAGCGTAGGAGGTGAACGAATACAGCAAACGTCGACTGGTGAGTTGTTAAGGACGTGCTTCGCTAACAAAACTGTTCTGAACTGAGGCAACTACGACCGCTGATTGGGTGAAAAAAGAACAGTTCCACTGTTATAATGTGTCATTAGCGTCAGCCTGTACTGTGGATTCTTAAGACCACAGAGACTGAAATCTGATTGGATAAAACATGGGTTTCTACACGGACATGTTCAGGAAGCGGCGCAGCCAAGAGAAAAGCTACAAACAAGCATAAAATAAGTGTTGGAGGTAGACTATATCGGATACATGTGTTAGGGATTGTGAAATGCTGAGGCCTGCAGGAGCGCCCACTACTGGGAACATTCAAAATGGAAGCCAATGCAAAGCTAAATTCAATGTCTGTGTCTAAGTTATGCAATCACTGCCCAGGCCATGTACTTCAGTTCTGTAGCCATTGACAAAGTAGATAAAAATGGTTCCAGGGGAAAAAAAGTGTGTAGAAGCATAATTCCAGTTGCAGATTTACTGGTAGAACATTGAAGCACTTTTATACCTCTTTAAGGCTTGTCACAGTGTTTAACGTTAACAAGCTAATTTGTTGTGAAAATGTTTTTTGCCATCTGGAAAAGATTTACTGACAGCACACAGAGGTCAAGGGTCACAGACATGGAGCGTGAAGGGCAAAGGGGTCGCTGGTTCCGTCTTATGCAACACAGGAAGTGCGATCTCTAGACAAACGCAACAAACAATCTGCTTAAAAAAATCTTTGTGTTTGAAAACCGCAATGATTCGAAGTTCAGTTTAGGAAAGTCATTCAGACCAGCCTGACTAGAGAGGGCTCCATTAGGTAAAACCAGAGGTGTGTGTGCTGCAGTCTGTTCATCAATATTTGAATGGGCGTGTTAAAAGCGCTCTGCCTGACATATTTTTCTCAATGTTCTCCCACAGAACTTGGACATTCATGTGGAGGACGTGCGCATCCGAGCCATCCTGTCGTCCTATCGTAAGCGGATCCCTGTGACCGAGGGCTACGTAGAGGTGAAAGATGGAGGCAAATGGAAGCAGATCTGTAACGCAGAGTGGAACGAGTTTAACAGCAGAGTCATCTGTGGCATGTTTGGCTTCCCAGGGGAGAGGCAGTTTAACGCCAGAGTCTACAAGTAAGCATGGGTGTGTTGTTTTGGTGGGGCAATGAAACACTGGCACTGAAACTCAACATGTTAATTGGCACATTGCGTTTGAGACCACAATGTTCAACTTTTGGTGTAACTCATTGAGAGTCTTCTTCATAGAAAGGAGAGGTTTATCGAAGGAATGTCTTCAACCGCATTGACTGTTGAGCTTCTTCAGAATTGCCTTAAAGAGTTTCAAAAACAACAAATTGCTGATGGTCTTTCTATGTGAAGCAGGTTAGATGTAATAACAGGCAGAATATTCTTGAGGAAAGATGAGTGCATGATTGAAATGCTCCAGGAGGAGCTTAATTGATTTATAATCTCTTCTAAGACTTCATGGGGAAGTTGGTGAAATTTAGCCACTTTCTTTACATTTGCCTGCTGGGCATAGCATTCGTTCTGGACTTGGTGTTGATGTGCTCTGTACGCAGATGGTTGACATTTCAGAGTCAAGCGTACTGACTGACAAAACTTCTCATGAGAAAGTCTTTCATGTCCCACGATCCAAATGGATATTAGTGAGTGTGATGAGCGAGTCGGGTGTACAGCCAGGACAGACACGGCTCAACTGTCAACATGTTGGGAGCAACATGAAACTGCTACTGCGCATGTTACGCAACGAGTCGTTGCTAGGTAACCAAAAAAGTGAGTGAATTAGTTGATGCTATCTAATCTTTATTATGCTTTATTAGCTGGGCTAAGAGAGGTGGTCTTTTGCTATAGATATTATTATCATTTTATCGCCCAGGTACTAGATCTACACAGAGAGCACAAGAGGTTCAAAAGCTATTTCTTTTGGTGTGATTTTTAAATATGTATTCAAAGTAGCACAGGTGTGTGTGACATCAGACACTGTAACCCCGTACCTGACTCTTGGCTGTCTGGCAGCAGCGCATTGCACTTGGCTCATATAATGCCTGAGAAACCACTGATGGATCATAAATTCTGCTTATGTAAGGAAGCTCTCCATTCTGCTAGCCACAAATTAAACACGGCCCTCCATTAAAACTTCCAGGACTCTAGATAACCGTACATTTTCTGTCTGCTCACGCTGGAAGTCTCCTGCTTTAGGTAACCGCAGCGGAGAACAGATGCTCCCCAACTTTCCGTCTACGTGTCAGGCTGCTCGTGCATCAGCCTCGTGAAACATACAGTGTGCTTCCACAGTCTGCCATTATGAAAACGGAGCCAGGAGCGGCAGCAGTTTCAGAATCCCGACTTCCAGAAGTCTTGGCTGTGTCGCATTCAGACAGTAGATTTTTAAGGTTTTGGAAACTGGGAAATGTTCACTTTCAATTTATTCAAACATATTTTTTCAATCAATGAACAAAGCTGAAAAATATGTGATTTTAAGTAGGTAATAAGCTAAATGGGGGGTTTTGTGCGTAGCATCCTCTAATGAATCTTAAAACATTTAAAAAGTTTATCAAAACCAACTTACATGTTTTAAGAAACATGTAAATCTTCTTACATGTTATTAATCATAACCAACTATCGACTCAGATTATGTTCATGTTTCTTTCTGAAGCTGTTCTGAGTGTTTTCTGGATTGCTTTGACGCTGGTTGCTTGTTTTCAGAATGCAAATGTGGATGTTTTTACTTCCTACTTTAACACTAAGAATGACAGTTAGCTGTTGTGCTAATTTCAGCATCCGAAGATCAGACAATGCAATTCTCAGAGAAATGGAGTAATCTTTTAGTCAGAGGAGTGCAATACTGATTACTGCTCTGATACCAAGTAAATACAGAGCCTGCATCGCCGATACCGATACTGATGCCGATACTTTTTATTTAAGTTTGACACATCATCAAACCTCTGACCTGTAGGTGGTTTTGTGGTAGGACAGAATTTGGACAAAGTTTATAAATACATGATTAACATGATTTGTGTGCAGTTTTTCTAAATAAGCAGAAAAAATATCATTTGTAAACAAATTGAAACTAATTCTTCTCTGAGGTAAAGTTGAGAAACTATAACACGAAAATAAAGCAAAATTTCAAGAGGGTACCAGGAATTAAAGTATTGATTTTACCACCCCAGCATAGATCCAATACCGATTCTGTCTTGGTGTCAATATCCCGATATGGTGGATTGATCTGCCCACCTTTACTCATAGATGATTCCAATAGTTTTGGCTCTGACATCCACCAACTGTTGGGCATAGTGGTGGAGTTCACAAATTCAAGTTATTTTGCAGCCACCAGTGATTTCCTCTATTTACCAAACTGTTCTAGAGTCACAGATTCACAGCTCTGCATCACAGAGTCACAGCTCTGCATCACAGATTCACAGCTCTGCATCACAGAGTCACAGCTCTGCATCACAGAGTCACAGCTCTGCATCACAGAGTCACAACTCTGCATCACAGAGCTTGATGTGAGGCCGTATTAATATCTCAAAAGCATTGTTCCAATTCATCTATAATTGGAAATGCTGAGCTACACAGCCTCAGGATGAATCTAGATGCATCCCTCTGACTACTGGGACATGTTCAGAGCCTCTCAGCTGCCCTAGAGGTGATAAAGCGAGTGAGGGTAATGAGAGGAAGGAGGGCTGGGCTCCATATGGACAGAACACAGAACGAGCAGCTTGTGAACAGAGAGCGGAGCCGGTCCTAACCCGGGTGCTTTGAACATCAGCTCTGGAGAGAGCTGATGGCAGCTAGCTGCTGCTTGCCAGCTCCCAAATGCCAAAATCCCAAAACCATCAGTGCCTGTCCTGACCTGCTCAGCTTTTTGTATCTGCACCACAGAGACTGTTTTATTGATTGTCCTTTAAGATTTCTGTAAATGTAAAGTACGTTTTATTGGTATAATTTATTTTTATCATTAGAGATGAGACAGGAAGACAGGAGAAGATCATTAAAAACATAACAGAGGATTATTTATAACAATATAATATGCTAATATTATATTGTGAGACTTATTAATTTCATACACAGCAAAAACAGGAAATCTTACCAAGTATTTTTGCACTAGTTTCTTGTGCAACGATCTTAGTACATTGAAATTAGACAAAGCTAACTCATAAACAACTTTTCAGCAAGAAATAGGAGCTTGTTTTAAGTAAATGATTCTTTAATATTGATGATAAATTACTACTTTCATAGGCAGATTAATTCTCTTCTAACACGGGAAAAAACCTCTTGTTATCGTCTGCTCCGGATTCAACTGACCAGATTCATCTGCTTTTCTACATCATATGACGTTTTGATTTCGGTTCACAAAATTAAGCTTGAATTTGTTTTGCTCCTCCGTCTGTCCAGGATGTTCGCGCGCAGAAGGAAGCCAACGTACTGGGACTTCTCTGTCAACTGCACTGGGACTGAGGCCCACCTGTCCAGCTGCAAGCTGGGTCAGATACTAGCCATGAAGTCCAACGAGACGTGCGCTGGAGGGATGCCTGTGGTGGTGAGCTGCGTGCCTGGCAGAGCCTTCGCCCCGGCGCCCATGACAGGGTACAGGAAGGCCTTCAGACAAGAGGTAACCTTGGCGACGCCTCAGTCTTCAGCTCTTTGGGGGTTTTATAGTAAAGTGGGTAAAGTAATTTGCTACTTAAACTTAATCTGTAGTTGCTTATAAAATCTCTCAGCTCTTCCAGAGATTAAAATAAATTAGTGGTACAGTATATGGATATCATAGATCTGTGCGATTAAGAAGACAATTCATAGTAAAGACACAAGAGGATGTTCAGGATTGTCCATAATGTTCTTAGTTTTGTATATTTAGTTGATATTCAAATTGTAATGCAATTTTTCTTAATAGTGTCTTTAAAGGATCAACCTACTGTAGGATGTTTAAAATATGAAGTAATATAAATTATAAATGTATATTATAAATTATAAAAGTCATTTCCATTCTCTACAAAATATATGGAAATCTGGACCTTCAAAATAAGAGCATAAAAAGTGTTATTATTAAACAGGTTTGATGATAACATGATAACATTAAACCAAATAAATCCCCCCAGAACGAACTTGAAAATTGGACGTTGTGCCTCTAGCACTTAGCGTTCGTCAACAGCAGAAGTAAGAGCATTACGCAACACAAATAATCACCTGGCTGGAACTCGGTGCATGCGCTAAATAACAATACATAATTTAACAAAGCAGTTAATTTGCCTTGGGGAATTTAGATAATTGAGGTACCAGTACTCGAATTACCTCGAGGAATCATAACAGCCCTAATTTTGAGATTAGTTGTGTAGCAAGCAAAGTGTTGGCTAAAACAGACGTTTTACTACATGATGCAGATTAGATTAGCATGCTAATCTGCATCGTGTAGTCACTGAAGGCTCCTCCTCCATATTTATGGCAGCTCTGTTGATGTTTTGTAGAAAAAAGAAATGATGACAGAAACAGAGATGTGTGCTGTGAGAAAACATCAGCCGCTAACAATGCTACAGTTAGCATTTGCTTCTTTAGCATCAGAACTTTCTACGAACTCTGAACGATTCCGTAAGTAATCTGGATCACATTTAATCCCTTCCAGATGAAAATGTAAATTACTTTGACTGATCGGACTGAACTGGATCATTTAAGCAAAACTGGACACTTTTGAAATCTTTCTTTTATTTTTGTAAAATGTCAAGATCCAGGTCAAATTTATCTATACAGCACATTTCAGACAGCACAGGCTGTCAGTACAAGAATAAAAAAAGCAGACATCAAAATGTTAGGCCAACAAAGTCACAACACACAAAAAAAACATTCACGACGTGTACCAGAAGCCAGATCATGAAAGTGACTCTCCAGAAGCGATTTAAAAGCTCCAGAGTTTGCGCTGATTTAATATTAGGGTGCAGGTTATTTCAGAGCCACAGCAAAGCCTCTGTCTCCACAAATGTCCTTGTAAAATTCTGTGACATTAGATTAGACACGCAGAGGAACCTCAGTCTGTAGACCAGTCAAACCTGGACTGGGTTGTTCTGCACCAATTAACTTTTATGATCCCTGAGAACTTTATTTGTGAGATCTGTGCTCTATGATTCCTGCTAACCAGAGAGCACAGACGGTCTCATTAGCCTGCGTGTGTATTGCCTCGTGACGCAGACGTTTCATTACACCACTCGTGATCAAACACCTGGAATCTGTCTGGTTATGGTTCTGACAGTTGGTGGTAATATCTCTTAAAAAAAATTAAAAAGCTGATATTTTTGTCAATGCCTTCATTTGAAGTTAATGTTGGACAGTGTTTTCGCCTTTTCCTCATTTATTTACCTTCAAAAAACCCTCAGCATGAAGCGATGCTGATTCAGCAGTCACGTTTTCTGTCCATCCAACGTGACGGAGCAGTAGACGGAGTGGGCATGGCGAAGGCCTCCACGCAGGTCCTGAATCAACCTCGGAGAACGCCACATGTGAGCCGAGCCAGGCTGGCCTTGCATCACCCACCAGTGTGGTCATGTGGATGTTTATTAGTGGGAGAAAATGACTGCCGCCCTGCTGGTTTAACATCTGGTGGAAAACCTGAAACCAACGGAGAGGAAGGGGGGGGAGGGGCCCTGGTGTCTGCTGAACGTTCAGGTCTGTGTTGGTGTAAAAGCCTCCGTAGATCTAAGCTGTCTTACTGATTCAGTGTTTACATCTGGGTGAGTTTTTTCCTTTGGATCACTCAGCGGCTCTGACCTCTGACCTCTCCACAGAGAAGAGGGAAGCGTATTCCCCCGTCTATCGTGAACATCGTGCATCTTAATGCCTTTTCCACGAGTGGCGCCGACATGAATTTCTGTCTGGGTGACCTCACTGATGCAGTGCTGTGTGTGAGCGTTCACGCTTCAATGTCACGTTGCACAGCTGGGCGCACAGCTGGGAGCGGCTCTGAACCTCCCGATGTCTGCAGCCCAGCGGTCCTCACTGACACGAAGCTCTGGGCCCAAACGGGTCGGCTGTGCTGCGTTTACAAAGGAAGACTGTTTTTGTTCTTGTGCGTTTTTCAGTCTGTCTGCCCTGCAGATGGGCAACAAGGGAGCTTCTGCTACTAACGGCTAGCCTACATGCTATCATTGTAACATACTGGCTGCTAAGCCTGTCCAATAATCCATTAATCAATTAATTGCATGATAAATTTAAATGAGATTGATCATTTCCATCTTGATGCTTAATTTTATTTTCGAAGGGAAATTTTATTTACAGAGATATAAAAGTCTATTTTCTTATGTTTTTGTTCTTGTCTGGTTCTTATTTCCATTTTCATTTTATGTTTTCGGAGGCGTTTTACTTTCCAGTTCCGGGTGTGAAGTTCTCTTTACAAAATGACCCTGGATTATTTGAAAATGGTCTCAAAACACCAATATTATAGTTTATACTTATAGTTGTTGGGACAATTAGTTACCATGACAGACAGGCCTATTGGCTGCATTAATGCTTCAGTTTATTTACAGTCTCAGAGGGCCAGGCATTAAGGCTTAAAAATATACATCTACCAGGTTGGATTTAGGATATAAATTTTTTTCTTTTCTAAAAGAAAAATTACAAATGTAAATAGTATTTCCTTATTTGTAAAACAAGAGGATGCTAAGGGTTGTCCATAATTTTCTTGATTTTATGTAAAAGCCATTTTTTGCTCCATCATCTCCAGAAGTTCCACAGTCGTTCCCTGAAGAGAACTGGATCAGAACCAGAACAGATCTAGCTTTCTTTGTTAGGTTGTTGCGCCCGTTTACATCCCTGGTTCCGATGTGGATTAATTTGATTTAAGATCCGTCTCTGTGACGGCCATGACCTTTGCAGTCCTTTTCCTTGTAACAGACTGTAATCGTTATGTAGAAAATGTAACTGTGGCTCCTCTAAAACTCTCTCCTGTCACTGGAAGGGTTTAAATGTCTCCTCGTCTAATTGAACAAATATGACTTAAAGTCTGAATGTTAACAAGTGTTCCTGCTGTACATCTGGAAATTAACAGCTTTACATGCTAAAGAAGACTGACAGTGGCCTTTTACACCTTTATTACTTTGTAATTGCAGTCCAGTGCACTCCACTCCTCATTACTGCAGCTGTGCAGTAATGAGGAGGAAACCCACATGTACACAAACTTAATAACATACAATGGTAGATTATTTTCACTAGCAAATGCACAATGCCAATAAAAACACAGCCTGGGCTCTACATCACAAAGTATAAACTTTTTCAAACGCATCCTAAACGAACAGCTATGCAGCAACCAGACAATTATGGTTGCTGGTGGTTGCTAACAACTTGTCTCGAAATGATCGCTGAACATCTCTGAAAATGAAATCTGGACATTGAGGTTTCCCTCTTCCCAATCCGCTTCCATCGTTAACTAACTTTCAGTCCAGTGTCCCACGCCTGCAGCTTCAGGGTTCTGTTGCTGTCGGAAAGAAAGTGAAAACCTTGCATGTAAAGACTGGTTTGCTTTGTGGAACTAATTAATTATAAAAAGTGGTGTGTGTGCAAGTGTTATTGAGTCATGACTGTTTTTTTTAGCTCCCATGTCATCAGACGGACACCTTGTACATGAAGGAGAAGATGCTTGTGAAAAATAATATTTTCAGTTATTTTCTAAATAAGAAAACATTGTATTTAGTTGGGGCTGCACAGTGGAGCAGTTGGTAGAGCTGTTGCCTTGCAGAAAGAAAGTTATGGGTTCAATTCCCAGTCTGGAGTCTTTCTGCATGGAGTTTGCATGTTCTCCCTAAGCATGCGTGGGCTCTCTCCGGGTACTCCAGCTTCCTCCCACAGTCCAAAAACATGACTGTCAGGTTAATTGGTCTCTCTAAATTCTCCCTAGGTGTGAGTGTGTCTGGTTGTATGTCTCTGTGCTGTCTTGCGACAGACTGGTGACCTGTCCAGGATGACTCCGCCTCTCGCCCAGAACGTTGGCTGGAGAGGCACCAGCTCCTCCTGATCCCACTAGGGACAAGGGTGTTAGAAAATGGATGGATGGATGTATTTAGCTGCTAATAGCACTTAGCATTCATCAGCAGCTCATTGGTGGAAGTGAGATTGTTGCGCAGCACAAATAATTATCCGGCTGTAAACCAGTGAGCTATATAGTAAAACATAAGTTGTCAAAACCTCGGGACCGATAATTTACCTCGAGAAATTTTAATGATCGACATTCTCATTACAGCGCTACTCATTAGAATAATTAAAATATGTGGTTTTCTCCTCAAAAGGTTTGATCATTTTTGCTTTAAAGGAGGCTCCTCTGGATGCCGTGTTTGTCGTTTTCAGCAGCCGTTGGTTCGCCTCCGCGGTGGAGCCATCGTGGGGGAGGGCAGGGTGGAGGTCATGAAGAATGGAGAGTGGGGCACTATATGTGATGACCACTGGAACCTGCTGTCGGCCACTGTGGTGTGTCGGGAGCTGGGCTTCGGCTCAGCAAAGGAAGCACTGTCCGGTGGACAACTTGGACAAGGTACGCATCGTCCATACTGTCTCTGGAGTGTTTTTACTTTCATTGATTTATTTCTAAATGTTTTGTCGTATGACTCTTTCATTCCCACTGCTGCTTGATGCACATTCAGATTCACCAGTGATTATGGCCTACAGAAACATGTGGCCAACATGTACAGAGGGGGGAAAGCAGCCAAACAGCCATGCTAATTAGAAAGCAGACCTGAAGCTAACCCATAATAGTTAGCTGAGGATGGCAGTTTTTACTGCTGGAACAACTCTCTGTCTGTAATTTCCAACATGCCGTCACTTTCCCTGTTGAGTAAAACCACATCTTGGTGGTTTTACCAAGATTAATTCAGTTCAGTTAATCTTGGTAACTGAATTACCAAGATTAATTCAGTTACGTCAATTACATATTGCTAAAATTTCACAAACTGATTCTGTTCTTTTTTTGTTACACCGTGTGCAGATTTTCTGTTGTCTGAATATCCAATAGAGTTTTAGAGAGCCATGTTGAGTTATATCTTTCAGTACATATTGATAAGTCGTAGATTAAGTCTACTGAATCACAAACGAATAAGTTTGAAAAACCGATCACCTCCTACATGCTTGTGCGTCCTTCAGGGATGGGGCCGGTGCACATGAACGAAGTGAAGTGCTCCGGATTTGAGAAGTCCGTGACCGAGTGTCCCTTCAACAAGGAGGCCCTGGGCTGCAGCCATGAAGAAGATGCAGCCGTCCGATGTAACGTCCCAGCTATGGGCTTCGAGCAGAGGGTCAGTCTCGCCTCCATTTCGGTACAAATCTGAACCTGTAACAAGGAAACCAAATCCAGTTAGGGATTTACTACTTTGTCTTCAACAGTTGATGCTGATGAGGGTCTGCTTGCCGACAGCATGAGACGTATTGTGAACCACTAAGCTAAAGAACTTAGTTTTCTGGTTGCTTTTCTGGCTAGTATTGGGGGAACGTTCAAGTTTTTCAGTGATGTGGCACTAACCTGTGTTTATTTTTCTTCTTTTTTTATTTTTATTTTGAACCCACAGCTGCGTCTGAGAGGAGGCCGTAACCCCTTCGAAGGCCGTGTGGAGGTACTGATGGAGCGGAACGGCTCCTTGGTGTGGGGCACGGTGTGCAGTGAGGGCTGGGGAACCATGGAGGCTATGGTGGTGTGCAGACAGCTGGGCCTGGGCTTCGCCAGCAGTGCCTTCCAGGTACTTGTGCCTTTAGTTTGCAAGTGTTTGCATGTGTTCTTAGAAAGAGGAGACTTCAAGTCAACTTGCATGGATCTGACATGAGGTTTCATGAGGGTGTGCGGTCTTAAAGTCTTAAGTCTTAAGTTTTAAATTCATTATTCTACAATTAAGGCATTAAAAGGTTTTAAAATGTAATTTGGCTTTAAATACGTCAATTACGAGCCTTAAGCTTTCTTGTGGCAGGACTATTTTCTCTTGAATATTAACATCGTTTGTTGTGTGTATAGTGCTTTTTTTTTCCGTCAGGCAAACATTTTAATTGTGTGCAGAGGTCTTCACTGCGTTTTGTGACTCAAAGCGGTTGGGGCTAATAATACAACCTTGTTGCATGGCGAGCTTTTGTTTTGCATCTGTCATGGTTAAGTGCAGCTTCACCAGCAGTTGCTTGGACAACCTTCGTCTTCGCCTCTGGCTCACTTCTGCTGCTAACCCATGTGATGCTACATACATTCCTTACTAAACAGCTTGGCCCCAGCATTATGTATAATTTAAGGTCAGTAAAATATATGCCATATATAAAAAGAGAGATGCTTTCATACTGAATCAGGGAAAAAAATATCCTGTTAAGTCTTAAGCCATCAAAACTCAAAAATCGTCATGGTAAAAAAATGTTGTTGCTGAGGGTTTAAAAATTTCTCCATTCAGAATAAACCATTTTACTTTGAAATGCATTTTGTGCTTACATGTGTAGCCTTTGACTAATAGCTAAATTATTTTGATGTTCTGAAGCGCCTAAATGTGAAAAACGTAGAAAATAACAGGAAATCGGGAAGGTGGGGTGGTGGGCGAACATCTTTTCACACCACTATCCTCCATTTTAATTAAATCATCATGTTGACACAGTTACATTTCAGTGTCAGTGACCTGTTTGTTTTTTGCGAGGCTGACAGGAGTAACCGCAAAAAAAAAAAAATAATTGGGGCTTCTGGCATGAAGCGAATGGCTCATAACATCGTTTACAGTCGGAAACGTGGCGGTTAGCTCCAGCAGCTTTTCAAAGTGTCTGCAGAGCTGTGGAATGTGGAGCTGCCTGATCACAGGACGCCCCAGAATGTGAAAACTTTCATATGGAAATGTATTTAACCTAGTAGGAAATCCAACTGAGATTTCCTATTACAAGAATTTGTTCATGTTGTTTTTGAATACAAATGTGACTGTGTTCGGCTGAGATTGCTGCTTTAATTACCTTTTTCAAGAGACTGAAAATTTACAAATGTGACTTGTCAGCAGTCAGATAAAAACATCTGAGTGAAGAAAAACCGTTCAAAGTTCAGCTTAGAAAGTTCCAAAAAGAATTCTGTACTGAAACTCACTGAAATTCCTGTTTGTTTTTAAAGTGGCAAAATCATTTTTAACATGATTTTGAGATTTACATCATGTTATAATGTTATTCCCTCATCAAAGCTTACATGGGGTGTTGCCTTGACTCTTTCATGCATGTTTGAGGAACCTCAAACATGCATGAAAACTGAATGCAAACATACATTCAGTTTTGCAAAACACCTGGGTGGAACCAAGTGCCGCATTTGAAGATGAAGCTCCTACTAGGAGCTCCTTCAGACTAGCCAGCAGCAATTAGTAAACACCTGCTGAGCTCATTTTAGGAGCTGCTTCTCAGAGCAAATCTAGCAAAAACATTATGAAAGGGTTAATTTAGGAGCCATGTTGTGATGACTTCCTGAAGGCGGAGTTTCAGAATGAGCAGGAGTTTTTAAAGAGACATAGGCCCAATTTCAAGGCCTTAAAGGCCTTAAATTACAAAGTCAAATTTCTTGTATGTCATATTTGACATATAGCATTTTATTACAAATGAAGATAGTTTCTTGATAGCGCCATTTTATAGCACGGCTGAAAAATACATAATACTGTTGATTTAAACAGTATTTTAAAGGGGCAGTATTATGGACTGGGGCAGTGATGGGACTGTGATTTTTAGTCCCATCACTGTGATGTGGAACATATGTAAGGATTTCAGCAACTTTTACAATATGCTGTAATTGAAGAGGTCTATTGTGTCAGTTTTAGTCATGAAACCTCTTTTCATTTGTTGTTTTTTTCTTCTGTACTTTAAAAAATAATTTTGCCTCTGAACTTTTGTGCATCCACAGGAGACGTGGTATTGGCCGGGTGAGGTCAGCGCTGATGGTGTGGTGATGAGTGGCGTTCGCTGCTCCGGAACTGAGATGTCTCTGTCCCACTGTCTGCACCATGGACCCCACCTCAGCTGCCCCAGAGGAGGGGGGCGCAACTCCGCCGGAGTCTCCTGCTCTGAAAGTAAGATTCTGGGAAAGGCTAATCAAGAGCCTCACTTCTGCTCTGCATCAAGCATAACATGAAAAGTATGTCATAAATTGTATTTCACTTTGTTTTGGCAAAGTGTTCACACTCCTGTGTATTTGAACGTGTATTTTAGGTGACAGAATAGATTGGGCGATATGGACTTAGAATTTTAGCGTGATATTTTCTCTTACTAATGTGATAAAAAAATGTCGATTATAAAGCTATCTATTACTTATCTTTTACAATACAAACAATACAATTATTGAAGAAAACTTGAGATGGAGATTCACTTTCAAGCAACACAATAACTATAAACATAGTGCTGGAATTATAGTAGGGTATTTGTGTGCCGGAATAGCCCAGTCAAAGCTCAGGTCTAAATCCAGATGAGTTTATATATCAAAACTTGAACATTGATATTCACATATGCCTTTGAATAACCCAAAATATTGAGTCAGGAGGACTGAATACAAAGGTCTGAATGTAATGGATTTGGATAGCTATCATTTATTAAAATACAATTAAAATAAACAGCAAGAATCACTCTTAAAGATTTTCAAAACATTGGAAAAGCTTCCAATAAAATGCAATATTTTGAACATAAAAACCATCATTATAGATTATGTCTGCTTTTCAGCTTCTGTAATAATCATATGTGAGTCCCAGAAGTTTCTGTTTTCTTCTGGGCCAATAAAAACCTGATTTATTCTACAGTCTCTTCGAGCATGGAGCAAAAGTTTTCCTTGGCTTGGAAAAGCCCAAAGTCCAGTCGGTTCGTCTGTTTCTTTGTGTTAAAACCCGCTGTCAATATTTGAAGCATACACTGTGTTTCAACCGCATGGCAGTTTAAAGGGGGACGAATAGTTTTGCAAAGTGCTGTAAACTGACTGCAAACTTTAGTTTTCAGTCATGAGTCAATTTACTTCCCTCTTTTCCACAAAGTTTACCAAATCTATGTTAAATTGTTAAAGAACTTTTGTCAGAGAGAAATCGCTGGTTCTTTCTTGGAATCTGTTGTTTGGAACAGAAAACACTTGTTTACTTTGCATGCAGCCATCTCTCTGTGTTTCTAAATATCTTTGGTCTCTGTCTTTTCTTCTTTTTTTTTCTTTCCCATCTTTTAGCGGCTCCCGACTTGGTGCTGAACCCTCAGGTGGTGGAGCAGACCACCTACATGGAGGACCGGCCCATGTTCATGCTGCAGTGTGCGTACGAGGAGAACTGCCTGGCCTCCAACTCTGACCAAACGCCAGCCAACGCGTACCGCCGCCTGCTGCGCTTCTCCTCTCAGATCCACAACAACGGCCACTCTGACTTCAAGCCCAAAGCTGCCAAGCACCTGTGGGTGTGGCACGACTGTCACAGGTCTGTCAGAATGGAAATGTTTCTAGAAACAAAGCATCCTGGGGTGGGCCTTTATTACGCTATTTATCATCTATTGTGAGAAATGTATTATTATGATAAGAATATTGATCCATCATTGTCTCGATAGATTTCAGCTATTGATGATAAGTAAGAAAAACACTTAAGTAAAAATAACATCTCCGACAGTATCATCGGAGATGTTATTTTCTTTATTGATAGTTTCACTAGAGCATCAATAAATATCAGAAATTTTGAAAATATGGTTAAATGCAGATATTAAGTCTAGGTTGGGGATATAGGCCACACCTTTTTAAAATACGTGGCATCCTGAAGAAGCTACTTGAATTTTTGAATTCTCAATTTTTTTGAATTCTTTAATTGTTTTCAAGATCTGCATTTAGGATTGTGGTGCTGTGACTGATGTGCCATGCAGTCACAGCCTAAAAAGTAAATAACAAATAGTTTTTTATGATGATGATGAAGATTATCACAACAGTAAAATGCTAAAAGAATATATATTAAGAGACGTGTGTGTGTGTGTGTGTGTGTGTGTGGGTGCATGTCCTTGTATTTGATACATTTTAAGGACCATTTAAAACATATTTGGTTGTGGGGACTGTCTGCTCTTATTGGGCCCAAAGCCCAAACCCCATAAGAAGAAGTGTTGTTTTTGAGTTGTGGGTTAGATTTAGGATGTACTGATAATGGTCAGGTTTATGGTAAAAGTCAGGTTAGTCTGTAGAAAGGAATGTTAAAAGAAAGGAAGTTAATGCAAAGTCCTTGAAAGATTGAAAGACATTGTTTGTGTGTGTGTGCATGTGTGTAGGCATTATCACAGCATGGAGGTGTTCACCACATATGACCTGTTCAGCCTAAATGGAACCAAAGTGGCAGAGGGACACAAAGCAAGTTTCTGCCTGGAGGACTCAGAATGTGATGAAGGTTGGAATCTCACTGCTGTTGTTTTTAAAGAGGATGTAATGACAACAAAAAACATTTTCAAAATGTTGTCATCTCAAATAGTCTTAATTTTTAATGTTTAATGTTGCCTCAAGTAACTAAAAGAGCCAAATGTATTTCCATAGTTTGTTTAGTTAATTTTGTTCTGCTTTTAATGGTTTTCATTTTTATTGTTATTATTGGGGGATGGGGATGTTGGGGGAAGGAGTAAGTGTGCTTTATCACAAATAACTGAATGGAAAAAAAGTAGCAAAGATGTGCCACTAGGGGGCAGAACTTGTGGGCTGGGTCAATCTTTTGACCCAGTCCACAGAGGGGATGGGTCAGGAGGGGAATAAAGTATTTCCCCCTGCCAGAACTACTGCTAATATATCTGCTGCAAGAGACTCATCCTTCTCCTACATCAGCGTGTGCCCCATATTGGTCAAAACTAGATAGTATGGTCTAAATTGAAGTCAATGCCTGATGCTGCCCAGATACAATATGACAATATTTTTCTCACTCAAGTCATTCATTTATTCACTGTGTGCCACTGATGTCTAAATATAAAAATATAAATCTAAAGTTTTTAAAAATATAAAAACTGATGTCTTCAGTTTTTATATATTTAGAGACCTTTATGCAAAAGCTAGCAGAGAGTATGAAAACTGAAAAGGAAGTGAGGAAAATGTGGGTTAAATGAAATCATCCTCATAACGATATTAAATTAGAGGTTATATGATTTAATGTTGTAAGCAGATATTTTCCCAAAGTCCTACTGTCTTAGTTCAGTATAAATAAGTCTAAGACTAAACCAACTGTTCTGCAAAGCAACATCATCTAATTGTTTAGCTTGTCTGCTATGATGTCCAGGCATCACAAACCTACAGAATGCATTTATTTGTTTACCTGTGATTTTTACAACAAACATCTCAGAAATTACATTTACTGTTATTCAAGTCATATAGTCTGTTTTTCCCTAAAGGGGAGAATATCTGGTTGTCCTGATTATGTCTACGAAGTGAAGATACAAATGATCACGCCTTCTTATGTCCCCTCTATCGGTCATAAACTGCGGATCACAATGTGTAAATCTATCATTTTCTCCAAAGCTTTTGCAGTGAAGTTATCTTACTTTGTCTTTGTAGGTATCGAAAAGAAGTATGAATGTGCTAACTTTGGAGAGCAGGGCATCACTGTAGGCTGCTGGGATACCTACAGGCACGACATCGACTGCCAGTGGGTCGACATCACCGACGTCAAACCTGGGGATTACATTTTTCAGGTGATTTGTTCTGTTGGTTTCTTCTTTCTATCGGTTGTGTTTCTGCGACGTCTTCTCTCTGCAGCCTCGACGTTGGTTTCATTTTTGCCCATCCTTTAACAGATTGTAATTAACCCTAATTACGAAGTGCCAGAATCAGACTACACCAATAACATCACCAAATGCAGATGTCGATACGACGGTCATCGTGTGTGGATGTACAGCTGCCATAATGGTGAGACCCTGCTATGATTTTGAAGAGTAGCTTCAGCTTTTACTGCCTTTGTGGGGGTTGGTTGTTTTTTTCACCAAAATAATCACTTTAGTCTTTTCTGCATTCAATGAGCCATTCAAAAAGAGTGACTCAAAGATGGAGTGTTGTGGAATCCCACATGAAATTTCATCACTTACTGTGATAAAGTAATCCTCCAAGTATTTGAAGGAACTTTATTTAAGCATCTCTTCAAGGAAGTGCAGCACTTTAGAAACCTCACATGGAGGTCTATGTGGGATTCCACAAGGCTCCATATTTGGGTCATGTTTTTTTAATTGTCTCTTCTTTATTTGTGTCAACTATAAAAAATTTGTATTAAAAAAAATAAAGTATTCCCCTCTGCCAGTCACTCTGCACACTGTCTCATGTGTCATGTGTCATGGTTTTGCTTTAACCAGTGTTATTTTTAAAAAAGTACAAAGTCCATACATATAATGAGATCTTTTTACATTCATTTAGTCATGATTCAGATTCATGACCTTTTAGTCATTTGTAAAATTCACCTCCAATAGCATTTATCAGTTATGCTCAAATTAGCATTTTTACTGTTACACGCATCTAAAATAAGCTAATGACACAATTAGCTTATTTTAATTTGTTTTAGATTTTGTATTTGTTAGAATAAACTATTTCATACCAACATTCTTCACTTTGAGCTGAAGACTTTGCTAAACCTATTTGCTACTGATACCTTTTAATCAATTTACTGGAAGTTTTTGATATAATTTGTTGTGCAATATTTGGTAAACTGTATTTCTGCTGCTCTGCCTCTAGATGGCTCATTGAGCTCTGAGACAGAGATGATGTTCCCAGGCCTCCTAAACAACCAGGTGACCCACAGGTAAAAACGACAGAGTGGCGTTGAGAGACGGTCACCTCCAATGGGAAGAGTCCCACCAACCACTACTCATTCCATCTGGGCTGGATTCTACTTCCTGTCACTGAATGAATCGTTTCTTCTTCTCCTCAACTTTCTTCTTCTACCCTCGTCTCACCTCCCAGCACATAGTATGTGTTGACCTCTTCTGTCCATCACTCTCTGTGACGATCACAGGACTGGTGAAGTTGTATTTGGGTCTGTGACAGAGAGACTATTTCACTTACTGTGATCAAATAAGAACTTGATTTAAACATCTCTCCATGGAAGTGCAGCACTTTAAAAAGCACTCAACTGCAGAACCTGGTGGATGTTGTTCATGTAGTTTTGTCCCAGGAAGATCATCTTCTTTAGAAAACAAGAAGTCTATTCCTCACTACTTCTAAGTGATACTTGAACTGCCACATTCTAATTGGACATGAGGACCGGTCCTGAAATATTGGCAGTATTTGCTTTATCTTCTGCTTGGCAGACTTAGTAAATTACCCTATGCCCATTTTTCAAAGAGTTACTGAATAATCCAGTGAGGGTGTGGAGAGGGTTTATTAGAAAAGTGTATTAGAAGTATTGCAATATTTTAAAAAGTGAATCGTCATATCATTTCACTGTATAATTCAGCTGTAATGTGAGTGGTTGTTGATGCCAAACTTGCATATAAGCTGGTGTGTCATTCAAACACTGCCACCTCCTGGTTAACCAGTGTAAACGCTTCAGCTAAGAACTAAAGACCTGTATTGTTGCATTGGAAAACCTGGCTTTTCCATTGGTATAAAAGTGCGAGAGATGTAAGAACAGAGGTCCCTGATTCCCTTCCATCAATGCACTGTCAAAAAAATAAACTCTTGCTGTTTGTGCTTCTCTTAAACATCCATGTTCAGTGATCCTGGAGGGGCAAGTACCTCAAAGGCAAAATGATGAATCATAAGTTCATCATTTGTTATAAATTCTCTTCTTAGGAGATTGTGACTGAATATAAGACGAGCATGATTTCATTCACAGATTATTCTTTAAAAACTTTGACAGAAGGTTCAGAAAAAGGCCTGGCCACGGAGCATATCAGGGATGTCAGCTACCAGCTATGTCAGTAGTTGTGATTCAAAGCAATACAAGCTGATAACAATGTAGTTCTAGTTTATGTTCCCCTTGTTTTTACTGCAGCAAACAAACCAAAATAATTTCAAACTAGTGGCTGGTGTGAAGGCTTTCTGGGTGCCTTCACACCAGCCCTGTTTGGTCCACTTTAGTTGAACTGGTGAGAACCAAACCTACTTATCATTTTGGTTGAGGTGAACTCTGGTGCGTTTCAAATGCATATATGAATGCCAAGTGGACCGGAGACCGCTCCAAATGCAGGAAGTGGACTACAGCGCAGGGCATTCTGGGTAAATACAACTAAAACAAACAGATTAGTCAAGAGCTTGCAGGAGAAATGGCTCTTGGTCCTATACCAAAGACATAAGAGAAATCGTACAACTATTAAAATCAAATGCTCTGTGTCTTCTTCTGAACTTTGTGGTGCAGCGCCACCACAGGCGAGAAGGGTAACAGGTTGCTCAAATTGTTTGGTTGGTTTTGCAGCATGGAACTATCTGGGAACAAACAGAAGAAATCAGAAGTTCATTTTCACTTCTGATGGAACAGTTTATTTCTAAAGCTTCTACTGTTTTATAAATCTGTCCAGTATACTGGATATTGATGTCATGGTTGTTCTGGCACTTTTGAACTTGGAATTCCAGATTCAGGGAGGAGTAAAGCTGGTTTTTCTTACTTGGAACACACCTGAACAAGCTTCACATTGACAAATCCAGATGGGCTTCCTATTAAACACCTAAATGAGTTTGTTGGCTCACAATAGGAGCAAATATGAGAGCACTTGTATTAATCAAGCAATGAGTGGAACTAACATAGTGCATACCTTGGATTTAGTATAAACCTGCAACAAACTGGTATGACTCTCTGGCCAGTATGAAACTTGTGGAACGTTCTTTGTGGGACTCATTCACCATCCATATGATCCTCCAGCAGCAGCAGCACAGGTTTGGGGAAAAGCTTCTTTCTATCCGGTGATGGCAGAGATACCATTTTTGGCATTTATTTTTATTTTTTTACTTTATTTTATTACTTGTTTGTAATTCTTTGTATTTTAAGGTATGTGAATTCAGTTTATTTGTACTTTTTTGTCATGGTGCTATCTATCTGGTCCTCTGTTTTCTGAGGGCATTATGCGTATACTCATGTATACTTGAATTGAAACAATGTGCTTTTGTGTGTTGACCTATATAATAAAGTGTTAAGCAACCGGATCAGTGTGTGTTTTTATTGTAAAACGATTCATTTGGTCAAAGTGCAACCACAAACTTCAATGCAATGTATTGGAATTTTATGTAGATCATCACAATGTTGCACATAATTTTGAAATAAAGTAAAAATGATTGTTTTTCTAATAATAAAAGGAAAAGTGTAATTCCTTTAAAGAGTCAGTAAAACTGACTTTTTTGAGCTCTACATCCCGATATAACGTTATTCCCGCCGCAACAAAAATATTCCTGGAGTCTTTCGCGCATGTTTGAGAAATCCTTTAATCTCCCATGGCAACCACTTAGCTGCGCAAATCGCCTGGGGGGACCGAGCTCCGCCTTCAATGACGAAGCTCCTCCTCTTTTCCAAGCTCTGACCTCACATAGCAGCCTTCCCCTGTGACTCCCTCATTCAGCTCCTTCAAACTAGCCAGCAGCATTTAGCAAACACCTGGTGGAACTGTGCATGAGCTCAGCTCATAATAGGAGGTTCTTCTTGGTGAAACACTGGTGAAAATGTTGTTAACGGGTTAAGAGGGGAGCCATGTAATGACTCCTGAAAGGTAGAGTTGCAAAACAATGAAAAGTTTCTTAAAGAGACAGAGGCCCAATTTCAATGCATTAAATTATGTAGTCAAATTTCTTCTAAGACAAGTTTGATATAAATCTTGTGTTCCAGACACCGAACTTAATGAACCTCTAGATTTCAGATTTTGAGACACTTTTGGTGTGTGGTGGAGAAGGTTTGGTTATAAATTTGAAGATAATAAAAATATAACAAATCACCAGTGGTGGGCGCTCTTGCTGTGCACAAAACTTGTTCAGAGGAGATGCCCCTTGCTTGAATATTGTTTTATTTGGCCTAGTGTATCACACACAACAGTATACAGCATTTTTATAACAACCAAAAGTAACATAATTACTTGACTGTGCTATAAAATGGTGCTTTGTGTGTGGAAAACATAATACTGTCCCTTTTATGCCGAAATTACAGTAAAAGAGTGGGTTCTACAAACCATTGCTTCAGGGAGACAGAACATAAAAATGAGAAAGCCCTTTTACATTTTCCTTCAACGATACAATTATTCATAATTTTACTTCGGCGTGTTTCGGATATGAACCTAATAAATCGCATTGAAGTTTGAAGCACAACATGACAAAAACAGGAAGTCCAGGGAGTTTGAATACGCTTTCAGGCCTGTCTATGTATAATTATGTTATATTTGGAAAGAATCGCATGAAATAGAGGTGTGCTGCATTCAAGATAGTTAGGGATTTATGCTCTGCACATTTCCGAGAACATTTATGTTTTTTGGGGTTTTTTTTTGTTCCAGAAGGCTTTACTTCTGTTCTTCTAGAAGATGGAAAATGCTCCCCAAGGCTGGAAGTTCTGACCAGCATTCAAAATCTAAACACTTGAGGAAGTGTTTAATGTGTCCCATTACTCTGGGATGTGAAAAATCAAACTTTATCCCATGAAACAGGTGAACTTAGGATTCAGCAGAGAGATATAATCAGATCAGATAAAATAATACTTGATTCATCTTCTGGGAAATTCCAGATGCATGTGGCATCCATAAAACTTACATATACACATGATCAAGTGATTAAAAATACAATACAAATACAAGGCTACTAAAAGAGAGGACAGCCAGTGTGATGATAGCCCAACAGTAGCCTCTTGTGGCTTACAGCCATCATTACATGTTTTTTCTCATGAAGTTTGACATTTTCCAAAGCACATCACTGGAGTTTGTCTGTCAGTCTGTTGAAGCAGTTATTGGTTCATATTTGCAAGGAGAACTACCGATTATTTGCAGAGCGATAATCGGTGAAATGTTTTAGTAATTTCTCAAGCCACAAACAAAAAAGTCTTTCTGTATGGAAACTGACCTTAACATCACCGATAGGTCAGTGATAACGTATCTTAAAGCTGCAGTATTTATGAAAAAATATTTTATAAAAGTTAAGCACTGCAGCTTTAAAAGCAGAATAGACTGGGCATCTTCTGTCACTGCTCCTAATTTATGCAACTCACCTTTCAACATCAGACCTGGACATAATCTGGAACACCTCAAATCACTGCTTGGGAATTATTTTTATTCTTTGGCATTTAAGGTCTGACATTGTAATCTACCTGTCCTGTCTGTTTAATTTATTGTTTTATTCTGGTGTGTTTTTATTGGCGATTTTATGAATACTGCGCAGCACTTTGGTGCAGCTAAGAGCTGTTTTTAAAGTGCTTTCTAAATAAAGCTGACGTTGACATGAAGGGGAGTTTTGTTCTCTCTGCTGTTGCAACATGCATTCTCAGAATGAGGGACTGCTGTAAATCCAACAGCACAATGAAAGTGATTGTCTACACGGGGCGCCCCCTGCTGGTCCAGCAGAAGGAGGTCAGGGATGAGACGAGATATTATTAACCTAATTTAATAATAAGCAGAACTCACCGCACTGATTGATAACTGGGAATAACTGGAAAATATGTGTGGTTAAATTGAAACCTTTTTGCTTTTTTTTTTTGTTGGTGTGAAATGGCATTGCATTTATAAACTATTAAACTGAATTGAATTTAAAATCACTTCAGTAACCTGGACCTCACTAACTTCACTTCACCACAAAGTGAAGTGAAGTTAAACCCAAAAGAGGAACTTTGGTTCTGGAAGGAATGTAGGTGACCGAAGCAGGAAGAAGGAAACCCCAAAATGCTTCAAGTAAAGTCACACAGTTTAAGAAAAAGTCCAGAGAATGTAAAAGTATTTAAAAAGGAAATTATGAGTAAAATAAAAAATTCTCTCTATAATTCTTTTAATCTAACAAATGGAAACAGTTTCAATAGTCATCAAATGTACAATAAATAGTTGCAGCAGATGTTCCAGAGGAGCTAAAACACCAAACATAATAATCATTTTCAGGACGATCGATCACGTCGTTACATTCGTCAGGGTTTCTCATGATGTTGCCAATCGGCAGGAGTGATCAGAAATCAATCTGGGGGTAAAGGTCAAGCGTATTCTAGTGCAGTTTGGCAAGTGAACCATAATTGGGGAACTGAGGCTCAGAAAACGGCGTGCTGCGTTCAGGATGTTTTTACTGTTTATACGAACATACAATCAACGGCTGTAATGAGGTGGAACACACACACACACTCACACACACACCCACACACACACTGGTCAAATCAGACTCTTGTGAAACAGCCTCCGCTGCTGCCAAGATCAAGTGGAATGTAGTAATTGTAACGAGTGCAGCCAGTTGGATTTTAAGAGCCGGTTTAATAGCCGGAGAGCTCTTAGTCGACTTTATCCACCAGAGATGAGCCTGGCATGCTGCTCAGGTGGGGAGGATGAGGCCTGGAGCTTTATCCAGATCCTGCCAACTGCTGCTCACAAGGAAACACAAAGACAACACTGTTCACCCACCAGCAAGCCCTGATGAGTTATCCTCGGGACTTGGAACTTTAAGAGCTATTGGTGGAGGGGGAAAAAATAGCAAAACAGAAGAGACAAAACTACAGACATACAGGATATAACGACATAGTTATAAGCTAGACTGAAGACCTGTCCAGGGTGACCCCGCCTCTCGCCTGCTGACTGCTGCAGACTGGCACCGGCAGCCCTTGCTAGGGCTGAACATGTTGGATAACGGAACAAATTTATTCACATGTGATTCTAATTCCGTTTTTTATTTAATTGAAACGCCGCAATTTTGCAATTGCGGTGTTTCTTTTTCAACATTAAAGCTAATGTAGCAAACATAATGGAAATGCAGCTACTGATGGTCAGACATGATGGTGGTAGAGTCATGACATGGTGGTGGTAGAGTCATGGTCAGACATGGTGGTGGTAGAGTCATGGTCAGACATGGTGGTGGTAGAGTCATGGTCAGACATGGTGGTGGTAGAGTCATGGTTAGACATGGTGGTGGTAGAGTCATGGTTAGACATGGTGGTGGTAGAGTCATGGTCAGACATGGTGGTGGTAGAGTCATGGTCAGACATGGTGGTGGTAGAGTCATGGTCAGACATGGTGATGGTAGAGTCATGGTCAGACATGATGGTGGTAGAGTCATGGTCGGTGACCTGGGCGCATTCATGAAATTGATACAACTGTGAATTCTGCTCTCCACTAGAAAATGCTGAAAATGCTGTCTGACCATCAGTTTATGAGCAGCAGCCAGACAACGATCTAAAGCGCAGTACAACACAAATAAAACAAAGGTTTTACAGTGGCCTAGTCCAATACTGGATACTGGACTTAAAAGCCAGTGGTGTGGCTGGATGAAATCAATTGGACCAAAATCTCTCCACTGCGAAGGAAAAGCCTTATAGCCTGTTGTTGCAGATTTAGGTTTATTTTACTACAAATAACAAGGATGGTTAAATAAATTATTTAATTAATTTAATTTATTTAGTCACATGATTTCAGTGAAGTCTTACTCTGGTTATCTTTGATATTAAAATGATCAGAAACATGAAAGTGTGACAAAAAGGCCTAAAGAGAAGAAATATGACAGGAGAAAATACATTTTACTTTTCTACATGACTTATTTACTAAAGAATCCGAGCACAATGGTTGGATTCCAGCCATCATGAGGTTTTTTTTGTGTGTGGTTTCAGAAACTGACAGTCTGACGGATCTTTTTCTAACTCGCTTAGAAAGTTTGTTTCAATTTGTTGAATGACATATTCAACAAATTCACTAAACCAGTTAGAAAAAGATCTGTCAGACCGTCCGTTTCCGAAACAACACACAGAAAAAAACTAATAAATGCAAACAGGATTGCAGAGTCCAATTGTCTCTGTCTCTTTAAAAAGCAGCTGTGGTCCAGTCATCAGGTCCAGCTCCCTGTGGGAACATTGTCAGTACGTCATCATTCTAAATTGCCTTCTGATCTGTGAGTTGGTTTTCCAGTGAGTGAAGGTCTTAATCCGGTGGGTTAAATGAGGCCACTTTTAAGAGTTTGTTTGACTGGAAAAGCCAAAAGTTCAGACCAGTAACATAACAGAGGAAACACAGCACTGCTGAAACTTGAGTTGGCTGAGTGGCTTCACCAGATTCCAGACACAAACTCTGGGAGCCGCTGCACACAGGAGCAAAGTCCAAGGGCCAGTTGGACGAAACCATATAGAGCCCTCAGTAGATGACCCGATCGTCCACTGAGAATCGATGCTTGAACTGAAGGTTTGCTGCGCAGCGTAGAAACTCATCCAGTTTTGTTTTGACGACTGGCCAAACATTCTGGACACTTTGATAAGCCAGATATGCACAGACATACAGCATCCAAATGTAGACGATTACAGCTGGCTGTTTAACTAGAGGGTAAAGAAATGATAAGCGACACAAAACAAAAATAGCCAATGTTTCTTACTAGTCTTGAACTTTTGTACGGCCATCAAACCAAACTAAACACAAGACTGTTGTGCAGTTTAGATTCGTTCAAGTTACTTGCTTACAGGCTCAGGGTTCTGTGGTGCATTTACTAAACCACAATATCTGCAGCCAGAGAAACCCAAGTGAGAATGGACAATATAAAGTTCTGTTAATCTACTTATTACAACCCAACTACAGCAGTAGGAAGCTTAGCCTGTTGATGAAAAAATAAACTAAAGTGCAGAAGTTCAGAAGACCATCAGCAAACTGCACACACACGCAGCTCCGCTCCCATCAATCACACAGTCCAACATTCTCGCACTCGACTCACCTCGTAGTTACAACAAGCGACAAAATGGAGCTGGAAGATGTTAAACAAAAGCTGAAAACGGGAGAGGTTACAATGCTTACCCAAAGTTTAGCCTGAAAACAAACACAGCAAAATATGAATTAAAATGTAGAATTTACTGAATGTTGATAGTCTGGGCTGCCCAGTGGTGCAGCTGGTAGAGCTGTTGCCTTGCAGCAAGAAGGCTCTGGGTTTGATTCCCGGTCCCGGTCTTTCTGCATGGAGTTTGCATGTTCTCCCTGTGCATGGTGGGTTCTCTCCGGGTACTCCGGCTTCCTACCACAGTCTAAAAACATGACTGTCAGGTTAATTGGTCTCTCCAAATTCTCCCTAGGTGTGAGTGTGTGTGTGCATTGTTGTTTGTCTCTCTGTTGCCCTGTGACAGACTGTGACCTGTCCAGGGTGACCCCGCCTCTTGCCTGGAACGCTAGCTGGAGATAGACACCAGCACCTCCCGACCCACTAACGGACAAGGGTGTTAGAAATTGGATGGATGTTGACAGTCTGTGGAACAATGATGCCAAAAATCAAGAACAATTTCTGCATCCTGGTAGGTGTTGAGTTCACTGTGCCGTCTGGCAAACAAGATGGAAAACGTCAAACCTTGATCTAAAGAGACCGAATGTTCAGTTTACCCTAATTAATCTGAGTTAATCATCTGAGGGAAAGTGATGAACTTAAACCTCCATTTTTCTTAAAAGACTCAACAAACGAAGCAAATCACAGCGTCACGTATTAACATAATTTATTAGCATATCATCTAGAATAAATTATCAATATACTTGAATTTCATTTGGCAAAATAAAAAAAAAAAGGTTCATTAGTGGCTCGACGTAGTGTAAAGAATGAAAACAAATCAGACTTTTATTTACAGAAGACATCAAGACTCTCCACCTGATTCCCAATCAAACCTGGATACCGGTTCGACTTTACAAGACAAGTGAAGCCCAACATCCGCAGCTTCCAGGTCAAACTGCAAGACGGGAGGATTAATTAGTGCCTAACTTAACCATCAGGTTTAGAGTAAAGGAACCCAACATTGGGTTTTAGTAGAGATGCACTGATCGGGCTTTTCCTGGTCCGAACCGATTTCTAGAACTCAAAAACAAAATGCACCGCGGGTTCTGTGTTAGAGGTAGTGGCTCTGATGGTGCACCGAAGCATCAGACTTTAACCTTTACTAGATTTCTGAATCATTGATTGGATGGTTTGAGTTCTTAAGTTATTTAAAGCATGACTGGTGCATCTCTAAAACAAAAAAACACAATGCACTTTCAGTTTGAACCAGAACATCAACCCTGTTCAGGGAAGTTTGTGCTTTTGTAACATGTGCTAATGGAAAACTGTTGTAATTCTGGACACCGTCAGCCAACAAAGAGCACTTTCAATACTTCTGTCGAAGGCAATATTGGAGTATAGTACATATTACTAATAAAAACAAACAACAGTCAAATATTATGCATAGCGCACATTCACAGCACCTACAGTATGATACACTGTTAAATCAATACATACAAATCAAATATTTACAGGGATGAAAATTTACTGCTGGACACTGGAGAGCTTTAAATAAACACCAACGTTTACAAAACAGGCAGATAAGGCAAAAAATAAAAAATAAAAAAATTGGTGCAAAACTAGCAAACATCTTTCAGAAAATAACAAATTGTGAGATAAAATCTCCAATAATCAATGATCCCATATGTTACAGGTGAGCTCTGGAAAACATTACAAAATAAGTGGCCCTGTTTGATGGCTGTACCATTCCAAAAGGGGAAAAAAAGAAAATAAAAATGAGGGTATTTGTCCAAAAACACGAACTTTAGTCCAGCATAAAAACACTGGTTAGATTCTGAGTTCAACTCTTTATTTCATCATATTTATAGTCAATTTAAACGCACTAAAATACAAAACAGGGCACATTAAAAGCCAAATGTTGCTACAACATTTCTTCAAACGGATTCGCTGAAAGACGCATGCTGTTATACCAGGAAGAGGGGAGGACAGATTGTAAAGACGCAGCGTTAAGGTCGTAGGTCATGGAGGTCTGCTGCTCCGCCGCTGCAGGTTCAGCAGCTCTGAACAAACAAACAAAAGCAGAAATCATTAAGATGATGTGATGCTGACAAAAAAAGAAAAGCACTGGTAGCATTCAGCTGGATGCCTCATTAAAACTAAAACATGTATGGCAACATTTTTCAGACATGAGAGCACCCAGGCATTTTGCACAGCTGAATGGTTGCCATGGGAGACGAAAGGATTCTCAAACACGAATGACAGAATCAAGGCAAAACGCTCCAGGTATGTTTTGGATGAGGGAACAACAACACAACATGATGTAAAGTAAAAAAAAAAAAAGAAAGAGTGAAAAACCCAAAAAGACAATTTTACATAATACTGCCCCTTTAAAAGTAAAATAATTTTTTCATACCAGATGTGATTAAAGAAAAAATCCCCCCCTCACTTTAAAAAAAATAAATAAATAAACAGAAAATAAATATAACATTTTCAAAAAGTAGATTTTAATTCAATCATCCCTTCTGTGAGTTGTCTGAAGGATTAGGGATTGTCTAAAATAATTTCTGCTTAATTACAAAACTTTCATCATAATAGCAGCAGAATAAAGGCACAATTTTCACCAGAAAAAAATTAATGAATTTACAAAAGAAAATGTTTTTTTATTTTTAACATGTTCAATGACCAAGTCCCGTTCTCCAAGAGGGGCTTTCCTGAACCCTCTGAACCAGATGCTTTTCAGCACATGCAGTCTCTAGGTGTTTATTAGCTTGAAGGGGAATGTCAATTTGCCTCAATTCTAGTTCTTTCCACTTTGCATCATCCCCCTCTTCACACCAGTAAACAGCACAGTGTAGCTCCAAACATAGGAGAGGCATTACTCCTTTATCTGTTGGTAATTGGTAATGTTTATAGTGTACCCTCGGTTCCTTGTTCCGCCATATAAACCCAGAGATGGTTCGGTTCCACTCATTAAACTGCTTCGGGGAGACCGGGGCAAGTTGAACCAAAGGGTAAGTTGAGCGTTACTCCTTGTTTCTAGGGAACAGTTAAAATAAAATTAAATAAACAAATAATTGATTATGTGATTAAGAAGTTACGAAGACGTCATTTTGTGAAAGAGCGCACAATGGGTAAAGTGGTCAGACTTTGATTTCATAAAGGCCGTTCTTTAAGTTTTGGAAATAAATTTAGTCCAGCTTTTATGAATGTTATAGAAATGCGTTTAGATCAAAATGAATGACGCAACCAGAGTTCTGTACGAGCCACACAGAAGTCTGCATGTACAACCACAAAGCGACCCGTCGACGTCACACAGCTGCGCTCTGTTTACTGGAGCGATAATGGATGGAGACGTTTATGGACTTATTTAAAAGTTAATTCAGCAATGGAGGCTGATGATGTTGCGACAAAATCAGAAGGAAGTTGATTAAAAGGAAGCACGGCTAAAAACAACGGCCAAGTGTGGAGCGCTGAGTGCAAAACATGTACAGACGTCTGTCCGGGTGTGTAACCGGAGCTGAAAGCGGCGGGCCTGGGGCGGCCTTTCATAATTAGGATTTTTTTCAGCCATTGTTTCCATCCAGTCAGAATTATGATGCACGTCTCAGGTTAATGTCATAAAAGTCGGGTAAAATGAGACGTGACCGCTCCGCCTGCCGTCACTTTGAAAACAGTCTGATTCAGCTCCACATGTGGAAGTGGCTTGAATCTGATTTTTATTGGGGCGAAAAGTTGAGAATTGGGCAGTTCAGACTGCTGCAAGGGGGAAAATAAAATAAAAATTTAATTAGGAAAAAAATACTGAATTTGCGTGCTGTGTGAAAGGACAACTATGACTGATAAAATCCTGAAATCCCTGTGATAAGACATCTAGTTAAAGAAAATTGCACCAGGTTGTTGTGTTTTTCGGTTTAAAATATCCTATTAGTAATATAAATATAACTTAATGCTGCCCCATCACTTCATCGAGCTGGCAGCAGTGTTTCATTTTAATCCTGCCGTTATTGAATCGGCACCAATCATTTTAAACTTGTTTCCATTCAAGTATTTCAATTTAACTTTCACTTCTTTCTACAATTTAAATTTTATTGTAACAATTTTCAAAAGGACTCTGAGCTATTTGCAGATTTCTGCCAGATTCACCAACTCAAATTCGATGAAACTTCAATTCCATTTATTTTAAGACTATGAATAAAGTTTAAGATCCGTACTGTGACAGAAATGTACAAAAGACTGAGTCTGCAATAAATCTGCACTTAGCCAGGACGGACATAAAAAAGCCAGCTGGATATTGAGGCTATATTAGCAGCTAGCTGCCGCTGTCCTCAAAAGCCTCGAGTCGGAGCGCAACGAAGACGTCTGCAGTTGACTTCAACTTTAGCTTGACTGAAAATATAACTACATAGAACATATAAGAAATAGTCCTGCCATGAAAAAATGTAATATCAAGATTAACATATTTAAGGCAAACTTGCATTTAGAGAAAAAAAAAAAGACCTTTCAAGGCCTTAATCTTTGATGCATCAATTTAAGACTTTTTAAGGATGCAAAGACACTTTGATTTAGGCTGATTTAGTTTGTCTCGAGTTTACATGATAAATCTGTTTCAATCCGTAGCTACTAGCATGCTACTAGCTACTAGCAGCCACAGGCTACGTTTTGATTTAGCTAAATGTAATTTTTCCAAGTAAGAATCTATTGATCTTAAGACATTCTGAGGAGCAGATGACATTTTAACAATGTTGTATATCACTATTGTAAAGCAACAAAAGGAAGAGGTTGTTATCTCTGCTGACAGCAGGTCCAGAGTTGGAGGCAGCTCCCCGGGCTTCAGCCAGCAGTAATGTGTGAATCAGCCTTAATCTGAACACACAATTGGAAGCATTGAGGTACATGCATCAGGATGTTTGAAAGAGAGGCGCTGACTGCTTATTAACATGATTTACAGCCCTGCATAATAACAGCAATTCTTTCAAAAAAGGTGAAAATGATCCCCCGTTTGGCCTGTGAAAAATGAACTTGACAGCTAAGGGAAGCTCCATTTCCGTGGAATGAAAAAGAACACGGCGCTAATGACGAACATCACTTCTGCCCTCGCCCCGTCCAACAGTCTACACAGACTCGCTCTTTACAGGTTTGCGCGCCAAGCCAGGCGAGAGTGTGGCGACGGCAAAATGTGTTCGGAAACAGACACCGGGACACGGACTTGGCGGCGTCAGCCTCCGACAGCCCAGGACGGTCGAGGGCCAACCCCGGTTTCCCTCCCACCGGGGCTGATCCATCACCGGCGCTCAACTTTTCACCTGGCAGACGGTCAGAAAACAGAATTCCTGCTGTAAGCCTGCTAGACCTTCGACAGGAGGGAGACGATGGTTTTATGTGTTCTGGAAGAGCTCAAGTTCAATAAGGAGTCCGTTGATTAAAGCTGAACATTCCAGAGATCAGAGCTCTGGACCAGAGCGGCTTTTCTTCTTTTTCAGCAGGGATGTATCAGGCTGTGCTTGGAAGAGGCAGAGGAGAGACCCTGGCAGGAAGCAGAAACTCTGAGATGGATGTACTGCATGTCCCCGCAGTCGGATCTCTGGCTACGGTTCACTTCTTTTGACCGTGGTAAATATCCCATGCGCACTTCTATCAACAGCTACTTATAAAAGTCCTGGCTTTACATTCCTCCAAAGGACTTGCATGTGAGCCGAGGCCCTCAGCTAGGAATTTCAGATGAGCAGAGAAATCTTTTTGGTAGTTAGCCAACAGCAGAGTGATCCACAGGGGTCTGTGGTCACAACGACGTTGCCAGACACAACATGCCTCCGCTAACGCATTTACCGAGAAAGTATCGCTCTGAGTGATGGTGGCGTCTCTGCTGTAGAGCCGCCACCTTAGCCCGTCCTGCCTCTAACACAACAGAACCTTCCAGGATGATCAGGACCTAGGAGGTCCTTGATGAGCCGGACTTTCAGAAAGATTGATGAGGTGAGCAGTGTGGAAGCTCTGTAGGTATTTGGACCGCTGATGATTATGCTGTGCTGCCTCAAGAAGATGGAGCATCAGAAATGCCTCAGAGCAAAACGAGGTGGAGACAGTTAAGATGCTGGAAACCTTGTAAGACCCAAAGACTCCTGAAATCAGTGCTAAGTATGCCTTTAAAAGATATACTTTGGGGTAACTTTGACCTTTAGATTCCGATAGGTTTCCGATACAATCTTTTGTATGTAATGAATATGCAGCAACTGGCAATAGTGGGAAGCAGAGCAACATTAAACTCAGATGCAGATTGAACACAGAGTTAAGGAACTTTTGAAGTAATTACTTAGTCTGGGTTTCATTTGGACGAGTGTAAGGAGAATCTTGACATATTGAAACATCACAGTGTTTCTCGTTGAGGTTGACTGTGGAGTGAAGAGCTACCAGCCGATTGTGGTCAGCATTGCTTCGTCTGACCAAGTTCTACTAGAAGAGACTCCGATTATTCATAAGTAATGTGTTTTGCTGCATTTTGGGCTTCCAGTAGGAATGATAAATGACGATGAGTGACGGACGACAGGTAAGGATGGAAGCAAGAGGCATCGCTATAACAACCGACAGCTGGAGGTCTAGGGCTGCGTTTGAGCTGCGTCACAATCGCAGCTCACCCCATCAGTAGACAGATGGTACAGTTACCTTGAAAACAGTAACTTAGTTACTTTACAGATTACTTGATTTTAAAAGCAAGTTACTTCATTGGTTACGATCAGCAGCTGCAGACAATCCCACCGCTGCCTCAACAAAGATGACAATGATGGTGAGTCAGCCATGTTTAAGGGCAGCTGTTCCTCTCCTACATCCTGTCCAAACAACTCCTTCCACTCTCCCCTTACTCCTTCTGTCAGTTTTTGACTGTCATGATACCACTCCAAATGTTTATTCAAATTATATGTACTGTAGTGTTTATGAAGCTGTACAGTTTGATAAGCTGGAAGATTATAATTATATCCAACTAAACCTTTTAGTTCTGCAAAGAACTAAAAGATTCTATGCAGTTTAAGAGTTGGCAGTGGAAAAAAAAAGATTTACAGCTGACAGTAAAAATGTCAAATATAAAGATTACTTCATATGAGTTGACATTATTAAAAAAGTTGTTTTTCCTGTGCTGTGCCACTAAAGAAACTACTGTTGGTACATCAGCAATCAGCTAGTAATACTGTTCTGGGACTGTAGTGGATCCATCCTCCAGTAGGGGGCTTTCTCACTCTGTCCTCATTGCAGTAAATTGTTGAATGAGAGAAGTGCTGAAAATTACTCGTTATTCTGTCTCCCATATTTTCAAGGGTGTGACAGCAGCACTTTGTCTCCTGCACAGAGGGAACAACAAGCTTTGATGTTGTCGTCTTCAGCTGAAACAAACTCTAAATTGTGGCACGTTTCCAGCAAGAGATCTCATGCATCTCTGTCCTCCCTGCATAAGTTACGTTTGTGTCACTGCTGCCATTACAGAGATGCAGGAGGAAAGCAGCAACATATCTTTTTATTACATGAAATAAAAAAAGTAGTAAGATACAGTAACTTAAGCAACCGTTCTGCTGCAGATCATGGATAGTTGAAGCTCTGCCCCAAAGTTTGAAGAGAATAAAAGAAATCATAGAAAGAGTGTGTTGAGTTTGAGGCGAAAGTCAATAAAAATACAGGATAAAAACCTTTTAGTGGCATTCATTTGATCTTCATGATCTTTTTTTAGTCAGATTTTAATATTAGAATCTCATCTAGTCTTGTGAGTTTTGGGTATCGTTATCCTCCTGCGACTAACAGACTAAACAGGATTCAATATGAACGCACACCATGATCCAGATTTTCATTTTCATCATGCTGTGCTGACACTTTTGTTAAGCAGAGGGAAGCTGGTCAGAGTGCAGACAGATGGAGCTACAAATCCTAGAAGAAATCCAATTAAGCGTTTAAAGCAAATTCATGTGACAAAATGGTAAAAGTCCTGACCTAAACCTCAAAGCCAACATGTGGAAAAACTTGTGTGCAAGCTACACTCCCAAAAAAAAAAGGGCAACATTTTTTACTATGCAAATGTGTGAAGCAACCCAAACGAGCTGGGGCAAAGCGAGAGGTGGCGCGACCAAACCTGACTCAGAGGCTTTAGACTTTTTTTTTTTTTTATCGTAGAAAAAGTTGTAACCCATTCATCACTCTCCTTCCACTTTCCAATTATGCACTACTTTGTGTCATTCACATAAAATCCCATTAAAACACACTGAAGTTTGTTGCTTTGACATAAAAGCGCCGTACGTTTTGTGACAAATCAGTAGAGCCTCAGTCAGTTTGAATCAAAGCGTCGTTTCTCGCCCTCAGGCGACTTAAACGCAACGCTGGAGCTCTCCTTAGCTCCTTCCAAATTTGGCTAGCAGAGTCTACAAGCTAATGACTTTTTAAGTGTGATAATCACTTAATTAATCCCACTTATTGAAGAACTTAATATCCACAGGGCTGCTGTGATTAAGAGATTCTCCATAACTTGGTTTTGTTGGATGCATTGCTTGGGTTTGGCTAGCTCGTGTGTTTTAAACATCAGGCTCTCGGTTAATTTACAGTATGACTAAACACTGGGCGCTACAATGTGAACATTGAGGAGGAAGAATAATCTCGAAAAAATGCTCCATAAAAACAGGCTTCCTGGTGGGGAAGTAGCTCAGTAATATTACTCACAGCTCCCAACTTTGATGTGGGATCCGTCTCCGAGTGGGTAGGAGGCGTTCTTTTAAAGAGCAGTGGACAGAGGGGTGAAAGGGGAGAGCGGCTCGATTTATTACTCCTCTTTACTTCCAGGGCCAAGGCGCTCCAAACTTCAGTTACAACTTTGGGAAAAAATGTGCGCGCTGTCGAAATGTTTAGCTTGCCCAGCGTAATACATCACCATCTGAACTACTGGAACGGGCCGCTGGCTCTGGCTGCGGTTGGACTCACCACGGGATCACTTTTATCTGCTGAAGCTTCTGTCTTCGTAGATGGTGATCTCGATCTGGTCAAGGCTGTTAAGGGAAGAGCAGCTGCGGCGAGTTCACACCGAGTTTCAACCTAAACCAAAAGCCCCCCGCCCCCAACCGGTTGCAGCGACCACGCACTTGTCCTGCGTGCTGGCCTGAGCCACACAGCTAGGCTCGGTAGCATTTCATTTAAAACTGATTCTTTTTGGAGCTTTCTACAAAAATCGAGTTGAATGGTCTTCTTTAAAATATCACAATCTGAAATTGAAAATTTGAGAAAAGGTTAACATTTAACTAAGGCATATTCAGAACCGGGGAAAAGAATAAGAAACGGTCAGTCCTTCCAACTTTTTTTTAGTTTTTTGGGGGGATTGCTGCGGCCTAAAATTACAGATTCTTTCAAAAAGTCACGGTAAAAGTTAGAGAAATAAAATTCAGCATTACTTTTGCCAATCTTGCAAAAAGAGCTTGAATTGCTGCACATAAGATCCTGTGTTTTTTGGTGAAGGTTAATAGTTAGTATTTAAACATTTTCAAGTACCTTATTGAAAAATCGCTTTTAATGCAAATAGTCATGTCCTGAAAAGTCGTTAAAGTGCAAAGAGTAATTCCATGCAGGTCATTCATTTCAACACCAACTGTATACTAAGAACAGAAATAAAAATTTTTTTTTTTTAAAAACGGCGATGCACATGCTTTCATCTGGCAGGTTCAGCTTTCAAGAGACGTCATAAAACAGGAAGTTAAATTAGAATGTGGCTAAGGGATTGGTCAAAATTCAGCTGAGCTGCAGTGATTGGTCCAAACCCGAGGAAATACATGAAACATTAAGGTCATTGGTCGGATTTGCAGAAAAGTTGCGATGACTGTTAAAAATTGCAAGTCAGCACAAAATTTGGAAATGCCGAGTGTTTAACTAAACGGTTTTAGTTTAAGTTCAGGATCTCCAGAAACTTTTCATTTGTAATTCAAAGGCTTTTTGTCTCCCTTTGGGCGTAAATATAACAAAGATCCATTTGTCATAGCTTACTCTGCATTGTTATTGTCATATTCGTTTTGTTAGAATCTTAAAACCGTAGTAGTTCAGGTGAAACGCTGCTGTCAGCTCCCAGACGCCCCCCCCCCTTCCCTCCCACTGCTAAAATCAGCGCAGCAGTTTGATGGCGTTGGAGAAATAATCCAGATTGCTGTCACTCCACCGGCGAGACAGGAAACAAAATTCAGCTGCAAACAATTTCAGTTATAATCTGTTAACCCTCATCTCCTTTTCCCACCCAGCTGGAATTAAAGAGCATGGTGAGCCACCACACACACACACACACACACACACACCCGCACACCCCCACACGCAGCGACAATGGGGCACCCATTGGTTTTATGGAGATGTTATAGTTTACATGGGACTTTTATGCAACTTTTTGAAGAGTTTACATTCATAGCAGCAGATTTCCTGTAAGCCGCTTTGACTGCTAGATTCCATCTTTACCCGCCGTCAGAAGGATGGTAAAAAACCACGACAGCCACCCCAAATACACCCCACGCTCTGCGCCCTTTCCTGGAAATCTACAGGGCTGTTTTTATGATGAGGACTGTCGCTTACAATCATCACTGTGTTTGGGGGGAAAAAAAAGTTATTTTAAATTGGATTTATGTTTTCACAGAGGATACGACTCGGAGTCCTCTTTCGATGGGATCTGTCAGCAGGAGGCCTCGTGGCGCGTAGATCTTGTCGTTTTGTTCCTGAATATATTTGGCAATCTTCTTCAAAACCTAAAAAAAAAAAAAAAAACGCTAAGTTTTAAAACAAATCTGTCACTTTTGAGACCACAAATCCCAAAATATGAAGAAAAAATATTAGGGTTGAAACAAATAATCGGTTTGATCTTGATTAATCGATCGGGATCTTGTTCACGAATGAGGGAAGAAGGGAGCAGGAGATCGACAGGCGGATTGGCGCAGCGTCTGCAGTGAAGCGGGCGCTGTACCGGTCCGTCGTGGTGAAGAGAGAGCTGAGCCAAAAAGCGAAGCTCTGGATTTACCGGTCGATCTACGTTCCTATCCTCATCTATGGTCATGAGCTTTGGGTCATGACCGAAAGAACGAGGTCCCGGATACAAGCGGCCGAAATGGGTTTTCTCCGCAGGGTGTCTGGGCTCTCCCTTAGAGATAGGGTGAGAAGCTCAGTCATCCGGGAGGGACTCAGAGTAGAGCCGCTGCTCCTCCGCATCGAGAAGAGCCAGTTGAGGTGGCTCGGGCATCTGGTCAGGATGCCTCCTGGACGCCTCCCTGGTGAGGTGTTCCGGGCACGTCCCACCGGGAGGAGGCCCCGGGGGAGACCCAGGACATGCTGGAGGGACTGTGTTTCTTGGCTGGCCTGGGAACACTTCGGGATTCCCCCCGGAGGAGCTGGCCCAAGTGGCTGGGGAGAGGGAAGTCTGGGCCTCCCTTCTTAAGCTGCTGCCCCCGCGACCCGACCCCGGATAAGCGGTAGAAGATGGATGGATGAATGAATGAAGTACCCGTCAACTAAATCAGTAATCAATTGATTGCTGACTGGAGCCTACAAATTGAAAAAAGGCCATTTGCTGATCAGAAGCAGAGCAGTAATTTAGCTAAAATTGTACAGAAATATATATATTTCATTTAAGCTGAGCACACATGGGAAAAGGTTTTAGCCAAAACTCCTCAAGTTTTAGCTTCACTCAGTTCAGATTTATTAAAGAACTGCTGTTACTGCATTTTAGACAATAAAACATTTTTCTCATCCAAAAGAAGAAATTAATTGTGTTTATTTGAATCTTTAAATGTAGAATGTGCCATTAAAAAAAATAAATTTATCATTAGAACAATCAATATATAAAACGATTATTCAAATAATTGTTAGTTCCAGCCTTAAAAAAAGCCAAAGAAAACTTATTTGGGTACAATGAGCTCACTTCAAACATATGTGAACACTGTGTGACTCTGCACAGCCTCCATATCCCACCTTCTCATAGTGAGTCTCCATACAGAGAAAGACTGTGTAGGCGGTGAGGCAGGCCAGGCAGCCTTCGATGAACGACTGACTTCCCAGCTTCTCTGCCTCTGCGTAGAGGTTGTTCAGCGTCCGAATCGTCTCCTCAAACTGCTGCTTGTCAATCTGAAACATACGAAAGCAATAAAACAAGACCAAGCAGGTCGAATTAGGACATCAAGCAGGGTAATTATTTAAAAGGTGCGTGTAGGATTTATCTGAGCAGTTCTTTTCGTCTTGATAAATGAGGGCTGGATGTTCTCAGACCGGTCATGCATCAAGAGGATTCTAGGCTTCCTTCCCGCATTTTGAAACACCTCCTGACCCGATAGGGTCGCCTCGGCTACGAGCCTCGAGAATGTTTCTACTCAGTAACCGGCAGGAAACGGTCCGACTTGGACATCACAAATATACAAAGCAAAGCAACTCTCGAAGCGTTCGCTCTTCAGAGACACGGGTCCTCTGTGGAGCTACGGGGTGTCTCAGTTGTCCCCGAACCAAACGACACGATCTGGGTTTCTAACTAAAACTGTTTCGGTTTGTCAGCCTGGGTCCTCCACAGGCTGACCACAGGCTTCAAAGCTTTAACGTTGGCACGAAAAGAAGGGGATTTTTAAAGCCGTTACAAATAAAAACCTAAAAAGTTTTTATATTCTACAACCCTGTTAAAAACATTTACCAGACATTTCCCTTGTGCAATCATAAGTGCATTTTTGTTTTTTAATATGTACGACTTATTTTATGTTTATTACACAAGTCTCTTTTTTTAACCGCACTGGTTAAAGCCGGCCCTGACCCGGAGGTCGGCCCTGACTCGGCGGTCGGCCCTGACTCGGCGGTCGGCCCTGCCTCGGCGGTCGGCCCTGACTCGGCGGACGGCCCTGACTCGGCGGACGGCCCTGACTCGGCGGACGGTCCTGACTCGGCGGACGGTCCTGACTCGGCGGACGGTCCTGACTCGGAGGACGGTCCTGACTCGGAGGTCGGCCCTGACTCGGAGGTCGGCCCTGACTCGGAGGTCGGCCCTGACTCGGAGGTCAGTTCTGGCTGGATTTTTTTGAACGTCGTTCCAACTACTTCCAAATGACCATATTTAGGAACGAGGCTTATTTTTATGTCCAACTGTAGTAATCATCTTAAACAGCATTTCTCTAACTACATTATCATTGCCACAAAGAAGTTGAAAGATATCTCGGCAGAGTTTTCTCTCCATCTCGTCAAAAAAGATAACCTTTACTTCTCTGCCCAGAGTTTTGAAGCAAGCTTTTTCTGGACAGGTTCGTTGTGCTTCATTTGGTAAGCGGCATATCTAGATCTATAACTAGACTTATAAATCAATCTCCAAATAATTTTTTCAACCATGCCTCTCCTTTCATCTTCGGTTCCACGTTTGAAACCCATCTTGTTTGCATCCCTCAAAAATTGTTTCGGGTCTGCTTCTGGTCTGCCTCAGTATAATTGTCACTCAGGCAATTTTCCTCTGAATACAAGTCCTCTATAGGAAAAAAAAATCTTTCTGATCTTTCTTTTTGTAGATGAAAACATTTTCTTTGGAGATTCTCCAGGTAGCGTTTCAATTTTTCCACAATAACTGTGTGTCCTTCTGGGTAATCAAGTAGTGCAATTAATTGCAGTCCAGTAGCAAAGTGGTATGCATCTCTAGTGATACTTTGGAAAATCTTTTCACTTAGTTCTTCTGACACCTCTGAGAGTACATCCATATTTAATTCTCCAGTTTTTCTCAAAATTAAGGTCAAAACAAGGTTTCTCTGACCAGACGCAGAGTTGGCCCGTCTGCAGCTTTTTCAATCACTTTCTCGCTGAGAAAGTTCTTCTTTTTGTAATCTGGGCTTCCTGGACATGGATGGACTTTGTTGGAGAATGTTCTTTTCACTTTTTACAAAAAGAGACCGTGGGTCTCACATCCACTTCACTCTGTGAGCTTTTGTCACTCATCTTCATTTAGCTGAGCTAAAACATCCAAATGAATTTTGTGTTAACTGACCAGATAATTAACTGATCAGTTGGTCATGTCATGGACTCTATGACATCACAAAGTCATCCTCATGACACAGACATCATTTCAAGTCATGCTGATGACATTATTGTCAGCAGCATGGCAACTGTTGCTAGCGGTACAAATAGCACACAGTGAGCATACGCTATGAAAAAAAAAAGAAGTAATCTATGAGCATTAAATACATTATTGCCACAAGTCTGAACTGGAAGTACTCTGCACAGCTTCGCTGGAATAGGGGGACGGGGGGCAGGGAACCATTGGCCCTTCCACTTTACTGCCCTACCCATTTTTATGTGTAATTTGGGTTCTATCTCCTAACAGGCATAAGATAAGGCAAGTGTCAATGGGGCCGATGTATCCAACCGGTTACTCAGCAAATCCACCACTTTAACCCAGGAGGTAAAAAAACTGTCCTCAGGGACAATTTTGGGTCAAGTTTGGTGAGTTTTTGAATACGTTGAAGGCCCCAAGCAGCCGCGTGAAGTGACGGAAAAATAATAATCAGAAATCCTGCGATAACAATAGGCCTTCGCCAGCGCTTCGCTGCTTCGGCCTAAAAAAAGACAAGTCAGTGAGTATCCTCCAAGTGGAGCCAGGAGCAGAAGAAACCCGCTTCTTGTGCCTGAGAATGCATCATATCTGGCACTTCCCATCTAAGTTTATTTTCCCACTAATTTCCCAGTTTGAAGGTTGTGATTCATCTGAGCATCGTCCCACTGTGAGCTTCAGGACACTGGCCAGCAAAACCAGACAATTAATGAAACTCCACTGATCAATGTAGAAGGTGAACATCCACATGGAGTCAAAATGCTCTCCTGGTACTTAGGCAATATATAAAAAAAACAAACAGAAAAGAAAAGAAAATCACACAAACTAAAACAACAAATATGCCCCGAAGAAAAAAACATTGCAAACCACGTACGTGACTTCTGAAAACCACAAAATACACAAACCCTGCAACAAGGGAAAAAATGTTGGCTCAAATAAGAATAGCTAAATTAACTAATAACTAATTAAATAAAAATTCAGTCCATAAAAAGGTTGGCCCCATGTTGTACATTTAAAAAAAGAAAAAAAAAATAGAGGAACAGTTAATCCTGAACGAATGTGTGGGGGAAGAATTTTTATGGCATTGAGAATGAGCTCTTCCAAAGCCTCATCTGTGGATATGAAATAAATACCGGAAAAACACTGAAGACCACCAGACTCATGGGGAAGTGCCAATAAAGCTTCTGAAATGATGGGAAGCAGCTCTTTCATGTGGTAATGAGCATTAAACCACAGTTCTGCCTCAGACTTCAGCAACCTGCTCCTCCATCTACACATCCGAGTTCAATCTGCTGCCTCAGCAAACAGAAACCTGGACTTTCCTCCTCTGTATTATAGGCCTAGCGGGCCTCCAGGCTTTAGCTGTCCCCCTCCAGGCTGAGCGACATTTCTTTGTTCATTTTAAATAGCTTATTTAAATATGTATACATGAAAACCAGTGACAGCAAACACGCCCTACAGTTGGTGCATTGAACTAGGCACTAGGGGGCGCTCACCAGCTGTGGCGTACCCTACAACATCAAATAATCTGCAGCTATTCGAAACCGAGTGCTCTGATCCAAAGGAGTGTGCAGCCGAGTAGAATTATGTAAAAATTTACAAAATATGCAAGTGCACCGAAAAAGACATGGATTCTATGCAAATACCACCAACCAAACACAGACGGATCTCTTTCATCCAATCAGAGTTTTTCTTGTAAACAGTGCATTCACGTGGATACATAACAACCAATCACAACCGGCCAATCCAGAATGGTGCTCCAAGTAGCAGACACTGCTAAACAACATGTTCAGGTCTAAGAGCACACAAGAAAACCTAACACAATTCATACCTGAATTTGTTCTATTAATAATAATGTTTTGTTTAGTTCAAATGATTATTCAGCATTGTCCATTTTAGGTAGCATTTCTTTGAATTTATTTTACTTTTAAAATGTAGCCAGTATTGCACAGCTGGTTTTAAGATCCACTGTTTGATTATTTAATTTGGATTTTAAACTTTAGTGCAAGAAAAAAAGTCATCAATTTTAATTGTATTTTATTGTGTCTGAGACTGTAAGTGGTTAAGTATTGTCAATAATGTCTTCCACATAATAACGTCATATTTTAAAATTTCCTGTTAACATTTAACATTTTTTAAACAGTGTGTCCTCTAGCGCCCCCTAGCACCAGGCTTAACTGGTTTTCTGGGGGAAACCCTTAGAAACATTACAATTTGGATTCTCAGTAAAAAAAAAAGAAGAAAAAATAAGAACAAAACTGTTAAATATTTGAATTTTAGTAATTGATTAAACAAGTACTAGGGGGAGGTCAGCTGACAACAATCATTTACACACTGCTCACAAACACCTATGAATCCTCAAATCAAACTCTTCATAATAGAAATGATAAACACATGTTGCAAAGCCTGGTTGGGTTCCAGCTGTGGACTGAGCCATGAGGAAATGTTCTGCTGCACCATGGGAGCACATCAGTGGGGAGAGGGGAGAGCCAATCTGGCTACGAAGCGCCGCTCATCCCGGGCGGCTCTGATGACGTCAGTAATGTACAGCGAAGCAGGTGTTCCTCCACCAATCAGTGATCCTCTTCTTGAGTTGAGAACTTGTAAAATCTTGTTTTTCACTGAAGCCCTGATCCCCCAACAACAGCCAGTTGTACTAATGGCAGAGGTCACGCTAAACTTCTGTTTCCATCATTTGGACTGACCGTGTCAAAAAGAAATTCCATCATATTCTATTTTTTTATCCCATTTTCTCCAGGACTCCCCTGGACTTATAGCTAGTGATACTCAGACCTATCACTGGACTGGACATAGTGACGCACATGCACCGTCACTCTGGATTGAGTCGGGAAAATGACACAGTCAAGCAAAGAACTTGAGGAAGGGGCGCAGTGCTTTGCTATTAATTGCTAACACTGTGACAGTTAGAGATGTTCCACTGGTTTTACATTTCAAAGGTCAGTAAAAGTTTTAATATAAAAAAATGGGCAAAAAAGTGGGAGGTAGATCAGTTATGCTAGCTTGACTTTAACAACCTCACATGTTCCTGTGCTGCGTAATTTGGTGCTTTTTGGTTCAGTTAGCACTAAAATAAGCACCAAAAAAAATAATAAAAAGAGCACGAGTAGATTTGATGTTTTCTTTTGTTGTGGCGCACTGGAATTTCTGAAAGTTCAGTAAACGACAAAAACTGAACTGAAAACTGAACTTTATTAGTAAAATATCGCCATATTTATATCAACCACCAAATAGTATAAGATGTCTAATAAAGTATTTAACCAAGTATGTCCCTTGCAGCTGCAATTATGTTAAAAATTGATTATTGTCAGTTCTCTTGGATCTTGACAATAACCAAACTGTTCATGGATTTGTAACCATATTTTACATTTCAAAACATCTGCAATCGTCTCAGCTTTGATTTAGGTTACATTTTCAGAAATAGAATAAGAAATAAGGACGCTGCGACAGACTCCTGCTCGTGATCCCCATTGGAACGGTCTGGTTTTATGTTCATGACTCGATGCGTAGTAATGGCGCCTGGAGGTTCGCATCACTAGCTAAAGCGGCTAACAGGCGCCGTCGTATCCAGTTATGCATATTGATGTTTATAGCAAAACCTCTCCCTGCAGACCAGCCTCCAGTCTCACTAAACACTTTAGATGCAGCTTTGAGGCATTTTGAATGTTTTCTGAAGCGAACGTCTTCAAAGGAGCGATACGGAGCCCCTTATCAGCTTCTTCCTACAACGGCGGGGCTGTGTTCAGCTAGAATGTGACGTGACAGCAGGCGGTCTGCTCTGCCAGCTGGCTGGAGGTTTCAGGGGAGAACACTGAGACCACCTCTGGGCCGCGATGTGCACCTCTGATGCACATCATTTTGTCCCGTTAACCCAGAATGCAAAGCTCATAACGGAGAACACTGAGAAAGAACAACTCCTCGGATTTCAACAAAACTCAGATCTTCTGCCGTGACCAAAAAAATAACAGAAGAAACAGAAAACAGGGAAGGCAGCAACCGTCGTATTCAGCCTATTAGGATTGTGTCATTTTACGAGGAACACTCTGCTGTTCCTCATAAAAGGACCAGCTGGGGTCCTGGTGTACAACACGTCTCCCACCTTGGTCTCCAGCTCTGAAGGAAACTTGGTCTGGAACTGGCACATGGTTCCGTTGGAGTAGTCTCTCTGAATGAAGACTTTGGCTGCGACAGCCGTCTGCTGCCTCATGTCCTGCAAGCTGTGGGTCTGTGGAAACAAGAATTAGCTCGTCAGTCTGTGGCGGCGAGGCACAGAGAACTCTTCACAGCAAAAAAAAACACAAACTCCTCACACCTGGACTTCAAGGAAAATCAAAAACTGCTTTCCAAACAGGCCTTATTGTCCATATTGATACTGTAGAAGGCCAGGGCTGGGTGATGAATTGATTTTTATCACTTAATCAAGTTTTTGTTTTTTAAAGATTTAATTTGACAATTTAAGCAAACTTTGCAGCTTCTATTTATTTGGACTTTGAATTGAGGTCAACTCTGCGATTAAATATCAAAATCGGGGTAAGATTTAGGTTTTTTTTCCCCCCAGAGAAGAGAGTCACAATGTGACAATAAAGTCAAAATAACACAAGATTAAAGATGTAATATTATGAGAACTCCAACACGGAAAGAAAAAAAATAAAAATCAGCCTGACTCTAATACTCTAATATAGAAGTGATAATCCAAACAAAAGAAACTTTTTGAAAATATTTTCTGTCTTTTGTCACTTCATTATTTAGGAAAAAAAAAGAACAAGTCGAATCTGGTATAAAAATAATCAGATTAGATTTTTCGCCCATGTCGCCCTGCATGACAGCAGATTTGTGAGTTAGAGTGCAGCCCCAGGATAAGATAAACTTAGGTACTTGAGTTTTGTTTTAAGGTTTACATCAAGATTATAAGGAAGCATTAATAAAGCAAGCAGGGCAGGTGACTTGTATCGCCTTATAATCACAGATTATCTGAACTTCAGAGATGTAAAAGCAAGTGAACACAGATATAAAGAGAACCTTGAACCTGCAGATGGAAACACGTTCCTGTAATCTAAACTGACCTTCCTGCTTTGGCCTAAATGGTCCAAGTCAGGTCAGCAGCTCCAAGTGCAACTGTCTTGTACGCAGCCATGTTTCAGCATAAATTCAACAAATTAAAGTCTGATGTCCAGATCTAATCCAGATGCTGGACCAAGTCGCATTTATAACACCTGAAGGTAACACGGTTACTTGTTAATAATAATAACAATAAAAGAGCCACGGATGTCAATGTTCAGTACATGTTGTCAAAACTTGGTTGGATCTCCATTTGCATGAATTACTGCATGCATTAGACACGGTACTAATGTACCATGTCTACTAGTGTATCATTAGACATGGTAAAGCTTGTGCTGGTTCCTGTCTGAAGCATGAAAAGGCGCCGAGTGCCTCTGGAAAATAAAATCAGCATCTCCTTGAAGCTCGTCAGCAGAGGGAAGCATTGCATTGTTTGGAGCCTCTTAAAGCTGTGGTCATTTCCTGCTGCTTGTGTTTATTTTCCTCTGCACTTTTTCCTTCCACCCAATTTCCCAAGAAAAGTTAACAAAAAACGTGTTTTTTTATATTTGCTTCTGGATGAGATTTTCAATAACACATTTATATCAATATAAAATGGAAAGTGATGTATCAAAATATTTTTTCTTTTTTTAGCTGTGGAGTTTTCTTTTTTTTTTGGCTATATTTTAATGTAGGTATGGCAAAAAAGGAGTTTTTGGGTTAATAGCTTTTGGAGGAAAGCTCTTGTTTTTGTTGCTGTGAATAGACTAATGACATTTTCCAGATCAACAAAATAGAAAACATTCCACCCAATTTATTTTAAGGCCAGATTGCAGATAAAAAGATAAGGATTCACAATTTTCAGCTAAATATTCATTTAGCTGAAAAAAGAAGAACTATGACCACAGAGTATTTTTAACTTAAGCAAATTTAGCCTTTTTGGTTTAACAGGGTTTGGTGCTAATGATGTGGACAATGATGTAAAATCTATGTGTGAAACTGGAATTATTGTTCAATTGCTGTTACAAATTATTGATTTTTTTGTTTGTTTTACTCATATACTGAATTTTGGGGTCTCTATTACAAGCAAGTATCAAAATTAACACAAATAAATGCCTCATATATGGCTGTGATTACATTTAGTATTTTTTTCATTGTTCTCATTAGTAGAGATGCATCAGTAAACTAATCTATTTAACAAAATATTGACTCAGAAAAACAATGGAACAGAACTTGGATAAATCATTTAATTCAGCTTCTCATTTAGCTGATATGTGTTTATTGTGTTATCTGTATTATACAGGATAACACCATATCACGCCTTCATTTTTCTTAGTAGTCACGGATTTTGCTTCGTTTAGGGGCCAGTTGTTGTCAGCAGTAAAATATTCTATAGATTAGTGCTCTCAGAATCAACTAACCCTAACCTTTGCCCGATTTAATGTAAAAATGTTTTCACAACAAAATAGCTTAGCATTTTAGCAACTAAAACCGTGAGCTAGCAGCGGGCTAACATCGCCCCTTCACTCTCGGTTTACTTCTTTAATAGTAGCCCAAACCCAGCACCACTCCTGGCATCTCAGTGCATGTGTTTATGTTCTCCAGATGTGAGGAAATAAAGTGGTTTAATTTACACAGCTTACCTCCGCCATGTTGAAGATTTCTGAATTCCGCACGACGTGCTACGGAATACTAGTTCCGTCGGGAAACACTTGTCTAATATTCGGTTCCAACTAAACTTGGCCAACAGATACACGCTTACTGCTGAGGCAAACGCGCAAAAATACAAAGATAAAAAAAAGAAAAAAATGTTTCAAATTTAAAAAATAGATGTAGAAATGAATAAAGATATAGTTAAAATAGTAACAAACAAGACTATTTTATATGAGACTATTTTAGGAATTTTACGCTTAATAAAAGTACAGGAAAATGATAATGTTACTTAAAAAGAAATAAAATCCTCAGATTAAAGACCGTTCTCTTTTTCTCACATGAGCTGGAGAAAGTGCAACTATGGGAAGATTAATGTAGTTGCCCTGTTTCCTTGGAGCATAAATATGGTGTGAGAAGCCCATTTGTTTTTGCTACAGTCCACAGATCAGATAAAATTAAGATTTACATTCTCAGTGTGAAAGAAAAGGTTGAATATCTGGAAAATTATCTCATGACCACTCTTGGATAAAATCAAAGGTGTGTGATCATGTCTGTTTCTTTTCCAAAGGTTCTGATTGCATTATTAGAGCAAATTGTATCATGAACTCTATAAACATGTGGACTTCTCGCCTTTTTTTTTCATCCTGAATATCTCCCGACTCTCATCAAGTTTGCTTTGTTTTATAAATCACAACCTTTTACATGTGAAGTTGCATATGCAAGTTTCTGGACCCATTTTGTATGTATGCAAGTTTTATAAATCAATCAATCAATCAATCAATCAACCAATCAATCAAGTATATTTGTCTGGCACATTTCAGCAATAAGGCAGTTTAAAGCACGTTGCATCATAAAACCATGAAAACATCATGAACACATCACACAGTCACCAGTTGTGAAAACCAGTTACACACATTGCATTTGGTCAAGTTCCATCAATACACATTAAATAAGTTGGTCAATGTTCAATTTATTATATGGTTTGCAACTCTGAACTGGTGCTCAGTGTTTCAGCTGTTTTGCAGTTTTCTGGAAGTTTGCTACAAAATGTGTGACACATGGAAACAGAATGCGGCTTCTCCATGTTTGGTTCTGGCTCTCAGGATGCAGAGCAGAACAGAACCAGAACCAGAACCAGAACCAGAACCAGAAGACCTGAGAGGGTTTGGAAAGTTGATACAACAACAGCAGATCTTGAATGTATTGTGGTGCCGTTCAGTGATTTATAGACGATTGTAGTATTTTAAAGTCAATTCTCTGTGCTCCAGGGAGCCAGTGAAAGGACTTTAGAAGTGGGATGATTTACTTACTACACATTCCTAGTTTAGTGAAGCCACGAGCAGCAGCTGTCTGGTTTTTTTAGGCAGATACTGTTGAAGTAATCAATGCAACTAAGGATAAATGCATGGATGAGTTTCTTTAGATCTAGCTGGGTCATTAGATCTGCCCATATCTGACCCAAACAAACCCACTCCTGGTTGTTCTGCTTCAGTTGATGCTGAGAACAACCGTGATCTCTTTATTGACCAGGTCTGTATTTCCTTCTTTCGTTCTGATGCCAGTCTGTGTCTCACCAATCACCGGCCCATTCTTAATGTGCACCAAACGCTTTGGGAGAATTTGCAAAGCGTGATTTAATCATACCATCAACAATGTTCTCGGTGGCAATTTGGCTTTGCAACTCACCCTCGGAGTTCTTGCCTTACAACGTTCCAGATCACTGGGAGGCTTTTTTTATGGTTTGGCTGCACATGTACAAAATTCAGTCCAGATAAACACACACAAACACACAAAAAAAAATCTATATTTTTTTCCAAAATGGGATTTATCGCAACAATTTGAAACAACAGCAGTAATTTCCCATGATTGTGAGTTTATGCTGCCTCTCTTTCTGTACTGTGAGAACTTTATTTCATCAAGGATTCCAGCCGCTTCTCTGTGGAGACGTTCTGCAGGCCAAAAAGAAATGGCACCTTCAGAATTTGCTGAGCCGTTTCTTTCTGCAGTCGGGCTAAGGTTTTTGTCTTCAGTTTCAGCACTGCCAGCCCTTTGGAACAAAAATACCTAGATACCTGGCACATTTTGATACATCCGATACAGTAGCAGGTAATTTGATCCCCTTTGTTCCCGTCATTTGTAATTTACTTTTCTCTGATTTTAACTGAGAGGGGTTGGAAAGTTGATACACAGATTTTAAAGGTCTGTGTTTCCTTCTTTGTGGTTGTTCTTCTTTTTTAACAAGATTTTATCATCTAAAACAAACAGCAAAAATACAGAGAAATGTAAGATCAAGTAAAAAAAAAAAGATGTGTGGAAATCAAGAAATAAATATTTGGTTTAGGTAAAACTGTGAATAAATGCAAGCGTAAATAAACAAAGTGAAAACATACAAAGTTCTTCACAAACAGTCACTGGTCAAAACAAAAATTTCCTTTCGGTTTATTTCGCCAGCATCGAACAGTCATCAAAAGTCATGTAAGGGCCACTTCGAAGAGAAAGTAAACAAGTTCTGTTCAAATCAAATTCAGCACATTCCAAAACAACAGAACACAACACAGTACAGTACAATGGAATTAACGTCAAAATCAGGAAAGGCTGACTTCTGCCTCAGTGACTTGCTGTCTGAACTCATGGTGACTCCAACTCCTGATCCTTTCCATGAATTATGTTCATGACTTCCAAACCAGCATCCTAATTTGTCAGCATTGTCTTGCAAAATTTTTCCTTTAAATCTACCCCTTTCTATCTGATGAAAGTTTATACATTTAAACTATTGTTTACTGAGCACAAATAATGAGCCCAGCCAGCATATCTAGGTGGGCCCCATATGGGGAAAAGAAGGGCAGATAATATGGATCCCACATGGGTTTGCCCATGGAGGGCCACTGCCATGTAGGGCGCATGTAGGCTGTGGCCCCACATGGGCAAACCCATGTAGGACCCATATTGTCTACCCACGCTGAGCGTGCAAGTAGCGACAGTGGAAAGGAAAAACTGCCCTTCAACAGGAAGAAACCGTCACCGCAAGCGGTCATCTGCCACGACCGGCGGGGGGGGGGGTTTGAGAAGACGCTCCACACTACATTCAGTCATTCACACACTGATGGTGGCAAGCCACTTGCCCGAGGACACAATGACGGAGGCGGACAGAGCAGGACTCAAACTGGCAACCCGCTGATTGAGGGCTGCCACCATTGTCCCATGTGGGATTTATCACAGGCAAACAGAACGCCACACCAGGCGCAGCTTCTATAGAGAGAAGAAAACTGAGAGAAAACAAAGTTAACAGTTAAAAAGATAATGCATCTGTATATTGGGGAGCAGAAGAAGAAGAAAATGAGGAAACGTGATCAGCTTGTCCTCCAGCAGTGTAAACCTACAGCAGCATCACTACAGAGAAAGTCTACCTATCGTTGTGGGAAAAGTGCTTATTCACTTTCTGATTTTCTGATATTTTGCACATGTGACACACTTCAGTGTTTCAGAACATGAAACCAATATAAATATTAGTCAAAGACAACACAAGTAAAGACAAAATGTAGTTTTTAAATGATTCCCCCCCCCCTGTCTGAGCTGTGGAGGTGTTCCTGCATGTTTCAGAAGGTGCTCGCTGTGAATAAACATTAAGTTATTTCTCTGACTCACTGCGGTCGAGGAGTCAGGTTTAGTGCTGTGTTTATGAGAAACCTCAGAAATCTGGCCGTCAACTTGTTGATCTGCTTACAGAAAGTTACAGCAAGAAAGGATTTCCTTACTCTGATGCAAATAGTGGAAATAATTCAGATATCAGCATTGAATTATGAGCCAGTTATTGCCGTTTCATAGCATTAAACTTTTCTTTGTATATGTATTTTTACATTGGTTGATCTCGTCAGTTCAGGGGGCCTAATCAGTCACAGTCCACCCACACCTTTGGTTTGTAAAGAACACAACTGATTGGCTAGTAGCAGCAGAAATATTTCAGAAACTTACAGAAATCATCTGTAATGACCACTTATTGAGTTATGGGTTATGGGTAGAATTTATTGATCTCAGGGCCAGTTCAGGTAACACTGTTTTTTTGAATTATGTAATATCTTTTTCATTTGTTTTTAACTACTTATGGCAGTTTCTCATTATTTCAGTAACAAGAACAGATTTTGTTTTTAATGTAATGGCCAGGCATCAACATTTAGCCCTCCTCTGAAAAATCCCTGGCGTCAAAAACAGTATGCTCTTATTTTGAAATGTAACCGGACGTTCTTCTTTGTTCCGAGAGGTGAGAGGAGTCATTATGGAGATGCAAGTTTTGCAGTATCTGTTAAGTCTTTTGATACCCAGGGTTGCAACAGCAAGCTCATGAAACTGAAAATAAAGGAAAGTCCGATGTTACAGAAGTAAGCTAGCGATATTTTTAAAAAGGACAAAAAAAAGATAAAGTGACAGACTTTAATTTCCTCCAATCAGGTATTGTGAATCATAAACATTTTTACATCTTATGACTCAAATATTCTGCATGTTTCATTTGAAATTTTTTATGGGAATGATTAAAAAACCCCCCAAAAAAACAATACCATTCAGAGCTGTATAAGGACAATTTAAAATCTCTACTTAATCTAAGGTGTCTGGCTTTAGTCTCCTGGAGAAAAACCACATAGGAATCCAACATGCAAAATCCACAGGAAGATCCCGCCTGGGAGTTACACCTGAGACCTTGAAGCTGCGAAGCCACATGGCGGTTTGTTTGATAACTGTTCAATATAGTGATGAAATCACCCCTTGTTTACTCGTAGCAGTCACGTCCTTCACAGCAACTGAAAGTCTCAGCCTTCAAAAAGAATACGCTGAAAAATGTTGTGGTGTCAGTCTGCTTGGTAAATGAAAGCCAGAAATCTCATCACTTGCCCACATAATTATTTAGCCATTGACTTTCATCAGCCACCGCAACAACCACTCGAGCACAAAACAGGAAAACAAATCATTTAATCTTATTATTTTGGTTTGGACGTAAGGAATGTGTGGCTGGAGAGTGCTTTTTCTAGTCGTCATCGGAGGAACTTTGAAACTCTGCTGTATTTCATGCTTCAGTGCCTCGGTCACAGCTGGTTTCTATGTACCCACTCAGGGGTCCCTCGTATCACCACAAATTACCAGAGTAATGACATGACGTTATTACCTCACCTCCACATGACTCACTTGCGTCAGATGTGGTCAACAGAGTGTATTCGAAGGCCCGTGGAAATTCAAACACTCAACTTTCCCCGGGATGCCTAGAGGGGACGTAAAGGAAAGCGTGCATGCCTCCAAATGTTTATTAGCTGTTTAATATCCTGTTTAGGGGCTCTTTTATCAGCGTAGTGAAGTGCGGTCCCTCATGATTAAGTCACTATTTCTTTTCGGTACAAGTGTTCGCTGAGTTTTAAAAAAGTAAACACATGGCACCTGAGCATCCATCCATCCATCCATCCATCCATCCATCCATCCATCCATCCATCTATTTTCTATACTCCCTTGTCCCTTACTGGGGTCAGGAGGTGCTGGTGCCCATCTCCAGCTATCGTTCCGGGCAAGAGGCGGGGTCACCCTGGACAGGTCGCCAGTCTGTCGCAGGGCACCTGAGCAATTTAACACAATTAGTTTCTGATACTAAAATAAATAAAATTCATACCGACGGACATCCTGTGAGGCGAGATGTTGTGTGAAACGCTGACAGCTTTACTCAGCAAATCCTGATGATGGCATTAGGCATGTTTGGACGGAGATCAGATTACTTCATATTTCAGTAAGCAGTTTGAGAGGCATTAATCTTCCTGATAAATCCAGACAGTTTTATAGTGTCGTGTGTGGGAATGTTTAGAACATACATAAATCTGATCCAGACTTGTGCACCTGAATCTGCAAGTTAACAAGGCCGTAGTCTGTAGAGCCAGGCATTCCTCCACAGCGTCACTGACCGAAACATTCCTGCACGTTATTCCCTCGCCAACACTTTGTCAGTTCCCCGGGCTCGCTCTTAACATTGGTTCATCGCGAAGGCAAAGGTGAATTTCAGTGAATTAAAAGACCTGAAGAGCTCCAGTTCATGTAGCTCATGCTGCTGTGCAAGCGCTGCCTGGCAGATCGGTGGAAAGAACAAGTGTGCATAAATCTCAGATTTCTCCCCAGGACCAAAAAAGCTAGGTTTTGACTAATTTGCCCTATGGAATCGCAATCAGTGGTGGCTGGTGAAAAAAAAATTTCTGGCAGGGTGGACGTGCCAATAGATTTCAGTTCCTAATGTAGTATAAGGATTCAAATAAATGACTACATTTCCACAATAATATAACATTCGTTTTACAGACAATAACAGGAGGAGTTAAATTAGCCAAAAGTAGGAGGTGTGTTCAATAAATTGCAAAATACGGAGAATTTTATCTTAAAATATAATCCTGAATCAAAGTCAAAACTGCAAAAAACATGAGATTAGCTGTAAGTTTAACTCTGAACAAACAACAAATGAAATTCCATTAAAACAGAAGAGAATCAGCTGGCACCAAGACAACAGGCCTTACCACCTAAAACACACTGATGTGTGATAAAATAATCACAGCTACTCGCATAAAATCAACCCAGAAACCAGAAGGACTTTTTCTTCTGCTGGAACCACAATGACAAACAATCCCCCTGAATTTATCTAACAAACAGGAGCCCAGCTAAATCTTATAGACAATGACTGTTCACCACATCAGAATGGCCAAGTGACCCCAAATGTGAAAAAGACATTAACATTATAACAGCAGCAGAAAGTCAAAAGAGGCAGCAAGAGCATCAATATTATTAGAAAAAAAAGGACAGCAATATGGAATCTAAAACTAATGCTAGTTTTAGCTTCCATATTGCTGTCCTTTTTTTGTAGCTAACAGAAGTTACATTTGTAAAATCCTCTGCATTATCAGGCGAGGTGGAAAATTCTATAAAATCCCCCCCGACTGCCGCTGTCGCCACCATCTATGAAAGAGGATTAGGACCACTGAAAAAAATAAGAATTCTGACTTTAATCTCAGAATTCTGAGGAAAAAGTCAGAATTCTTTTTGTTGTCAGAGCCCTAATCCTCTTCTGTAATCATCAAATGTATCACCACCACAGTGACCCAAGACTTTCTGGCATCTTCCATCTTGATGCCAGATTAAATTCAGTGATTCTGATTAAGCAGATGTTTATTTTTCCCCAGCAACCACACATAATTAGTTACTATCCGCTATCCGCGGATAGTTTGTGCACATTTTTTTTCCCTCCTTATTCCACATCGGCGATTTTGGCCCAGCCGCCACTGATCACAACCTATTTTACAGTGTGAGATCATTTCCACAAAAGTTCTGATCCTGATCCTGGGAAGTTTGTAAACTTTCCTGACTCCGAGGCTGTAAATGGTGCCAGCATCCCTTTTTACAGATAACTGTCACTTACAAACACCTATTACATCCACTATTGCTTCATAACTTTTCAGCAGTCTCTTCTCCTGAGCAAACACAGGAAAACCACTGGCCCCAGAGTGGAGGAAAGAAAATTTGAGAATGCAGAGTAAATGGCAGCAAGGGCTCTTTGTAAGTGGCCTAAGGCTTTAAAAACAAAACATTGTTAAACAGAGAATCTTTGACCCAGAAGATCAAAGGCATGACAATAAATTGGAAACCGGATTGTATCCTGATAATTACCCCATGTAGAAATCAAGTTAAAGTAACAGAATATTTATGTTATAATTTGTAAACCAATAAAAATTCTCTTGAACTTACCAGTAATCAAAACCAACTCGACTTTATCCTGCATTCGGTTCATTTCAAGCTATGGCATCTTTGTATCGATTAAACTGTAGCTTCATTGGTAGCCACTTTTTCTTGATGACAAATGTTAAGTTTTTTTTTTGTCTTGTTTTTTTTTAGTCTACAGGAAGCATCTTAAAAACATACTGCAAATTCCAAGGGAATTACAAATTTATGACATACAGGCTGAACATATTTCATTCCCTCGCATTAGAGCTCTGCATCCACAGACAGCTGTTTTTGTACTGTAAGAAACCAAAAACTCCTTTTGGCATATACCCCTATAGAGTGGATTTTTGCAGGCCATCCTTTTTGTACCTTCCTCTGACAAACCTCAACAAACGATACAAGCTGAAGGCAGATGTGGTATTCATACATTTTATTGTCATAAAACATGATGATTCTACAGCAAATAGTGAACACAGACCAGTAAATATTAATATTATTTTAATTACACTAAAATAGTTTCACGATATAATTTCAATTTGATCAGAATCCTTAACAATAGACATAAAGACATTCAAACCAAAGAGTTGATGAAGTGGAACGTGAAGAAGGACAATGTTTTCTGCAAGCTTTGCCTGTAGATGCTTACTGTATTAATTTTACCTCTGAAGGTGCTGGTGAAACAGACAGATAGATGTGGAGTTGAAGCCTGTATTTTCTTATTTTTTCATATAAATCAAATATTCCATAGATTCAAGACATCCAACAGTGGAGTAGCTTTGTCTTGCTAACACAAAATCACCTCTTCAGGTTCCTCAGAGCTGAATATTTATGAGATATTGTTTCTATTTCATCAATGTGGTCATAAAACGACCTCACTTTGTTTCTTTTGTTGAAGTTAGAGTCCCTGACTCTAACCATGAGTACGAGACATTTTCTGCATTTCGTGAGTAAGAAAATCGTCTACCAACTAAAAGAGTCTCCTTTAACTTAATTATGATCCTTTTCCTGACAACCAGGTTTAGCCCACAGGCGTCTGCAAATGAAACAGCTGGACGCTATAATGTCATGACAGCCAAATTTAGACAGTGGTTCCAAAGCTTTCCAAACAGATTTAAAAGTTCATCTGATGAAACCAATAGCTTGGTTTCTTAGCAACAGAAAGCTCTTTGTGACCAGCAATGTTTGGGGGAAAAAAGAGTTTATTAGATTAAAGAAATTAGCAGAAGGATATTAGTCATCTTTGTAATGTGCTCAGTACTGCCAGCAATAAACTGAACTGAACCGTGGAGCTAATAAAATAGCCTAGAATCAATCTGGGTCAAACCACCGCTCTTTTATCTGCAGCTGAAGCCATCCTTCTGCCTGACAGCAGACCAGATAGACCAAGTGGACCATCACAATGCTCCAATTTGCATTGTTCTGGAGATATCTGCAAAGAATAAACAACACATCAGACCAACTGTGAAATGTTTCCGTGTGGAGCAACTTTTACTAGAAAATAATGCAGATTTGGTTGAAGCATCGTATACGAGTACAAGAGATGTACAGTTACAGCAGTGGATGCATTTCATCGTCTTTGTGATGGAATGTTTACTGTTTTTAGCTAAACTAGAATCTCTGTGTTCACTTCAACAAAACTGCTCCAGTTATTTAGGTGACATCATTGACCTTCAATCTAAACGCGATGACACGCGGAACATCGAACTCACAAGCAGTACGACGAGCTAACATCTCATGTAAACTCAGGATGGGGATTTACTAGTAATTGTCAACAAAATATTCTATTTTGTAAAAGTGCAAAGCGTTTTACTAGTCATGTCAGAAACTGTGTGGCCGACTGAGCCAGAATGAGAAACCATTTGGAGGCTCAGGAAACCTCTGCAGATGTTTTGAGTTCATTAGCTGATTATGTTATGACATCATGATCTTTGTCACAGAATTCTATTATCAGACACTGAACTTTGACTTGTAACAGGGCTTGGTGACACAAACTTAAACTATTATCACAATATTTTGAACCTTGGTACCTTGGTGACAGGGATAAAGAATATGAGAAAAAAACTATTTACTGCTTATAACTGCATGGCACAGCATTCATACTGCCACAAACACAAATCGAGAAAAAATCTTCCTATTTACAGCAGGTTTCCTCAGAACGCTACTTATAAAAAAAGTCTGATTTACGTCACTGAGCTGCACACAGTATCTACATTTAACCACATGTTCAAATTTACTGATGTTTATTGATGTGGATTAAGCCTTGGAAAAAATAGTTAAAAAAAAAAAAAAGAAACATTTCCAACCACACTGCCAGTTTTGGTTCTTTTATGCTAACAAGAATAATTGAAATTTATTATGACAAAAATGAATCAAAGTTTTCATTACGATAAGACAAACGGTGATGAATGCTCACGCCTGGCTTGAATTATGTCACATACGCGATGATTCTGTGTAATGTTCAAGTTTCCCCCCGGAGTTAGAAGTGCTCTTTTGTGAGTGCACTTTACCTCAAACTGCTCACGCCTTCACCTTCAGGTTGCCACTGTACGCCTCTGTTAGTAAAAATCAGGCGCCACAGAGAGTTTCTTCCCCCCAGGCGGTCTCTGTGATGAACAGAGCAGACACTTTCCAGTCTGAGCAGTCACCTACTCTGCTGTCAAACCAAATCCAAACCAAAGCATTTGTTCTAATGTCAACCTGCTTTTCTTGGTTTTTCCTTTTCTTTGCATATAGAAAATTGCCTGTACAGACAACATAGTGGGTTTTTTTATTCTTTATTTTATCTTCTCTTACGTTTATCAATTTATGTCTGAGTGCTTGAAACCAAAGTCAATTTCCTTATTTGCGCACTGAGTCCTGACCAATGAGGCCGATTCTGACGTCACTCCAAATCTGCACCATCAGGGCACTAATGCCTCACCCCAATCAGATGTTATCCATTAGGATAAGTAACATTGAGTAAATACAATAAATACATACTTGATGCCCCATTTGATATGCCATCAAGGATCAATTTGTGCTGTTATATTACGGCTACCAGTTCTGTTTCTTCTTGTACCGACTTCAGCCGCTTCAGCAAATTCTTACCATTTTTCAAAGGGGGCAAATTAAACTGATCAAAGCAAACCGCAGTCTTTGCACAAATCTCCTTCCCAACACTGCTGTAATTATGAGCTTCATAAGAAACATAACAATCGCAACGAGTGACTTTAGCAAAGCTAAGCAAGCTGTCTGGAAGACGGATCGTGTTTATCCCTCAAAAGCCATGTGACATCACATCATTTGAAATTAAAACGTTGTTTCTCCCCCGGTGCCTTTCATTCCTTCGTATTAAAACATTGATGGGAACCGTTGTTTCATGCTGTGATTGTCAAACAATAAGGTGCTGGAAAAACTTTATACCAGAACAAAAACATACCACCCTCCATGATGCTCATTTTGAGCCAAATTGTTGACGGGTAACGTTCAGAACCCTTTAAAGCATCAATCACAGAAAAGATTTTTTTTTTGCTCACTTGGACAAGTGCTCAGTTTTTATCTTTGTGTACTGAACAAATTTACTGAAGCAATAAAAAACTAAAACAGATGACGAAAACAAAATGAGAGCAAGTACTGTGGGAAATATAATTGTCAAAAAAAATGCTTATTGACAATTATATTTCAAGAAACATTTTGAAATATCATTTCAAACAACAAGACCTTTATGAACTAAGGTGTTGTAGTTTCCTTTTCCATAAGAGTCGGAAGTTAAAATAACAACATTTGTTTTTTAGCACCTTTCAAGACACCCCAGGGACTTTGCAAAACAAAACAATACAACAATGCGCTAAAAATTAAAACAAATGTAGAAGAGGAAAAAATGAACAAACAAAGACGACGATGGAAAGGCCAGAGTGAACAGATGTGTTTTGAGATGAGATTTCCAGAGAGTTCCAGAGCAGGGGATCAGAGAGAAAGAAAAGTCCGACGAGGAGAAACCGCTTAATCACTGTTCAGCTTGAGTTCAGTTTATTTCCGCTAAACAGAAAGTGAGGAAGGAGGGTGAGCGTGTGGAGTATGATGAAGCCGAGTAAGAAGAGCTGGGTGAAACTGATATGGAATTTACAGAAAACATTGTCAAGAAGAAGAAAGTATGTAATGAAAAGAAGGGGACCCAGGACGGACTCTTGGGGTACACCTGAACTGACTGGGAAAGAGTGGGACCTGAAGGACTTGAGTTGGACTATCATCAAATACTTAAAATGCACAGCATTCTATAAAAAACAAAGTTTTGGAGCTTTACATCATGTAATGATGAAATTCTCTCATCAAAAACATACCTGGCGTAATGCCTTGACTCTTTTCATGCATGTTTGAGAAATCTCCCGTGGTAACCACTGAGGCGTGGAAACGCCTCAATGGATCTAGCTCCACCTTCAAGGCACAGCTCTTCCTTTGAGCTGCAGTTTCCAAGCTTACGAGCTTCTGCCTCACAGAGCAGCCCTCCCCCACAAAAACCTTACTCAGCCCTTTCAGACTAGCCAGTAGCAATTAGCAAACAGCTGGTGGGACTGCACGAATGCTGAATGATGTATTGACCAATCAAACACTTTCAGGAAACATCTAAAATCTTGAAATGTCTTGTAAAGAGGATGTGGAACCAATGGACCTCAACGAGGAGTGATGGAACATGAGAAAACTTTGATGATTTGTTCAGAAGTCTGACAGCAGAGTTTCTGCAACCTCTAGTCGGTCCAGTGATGTTTTGTTAAGATAGGAATAATGAGTTACAAAATGCATAACACTCATTTACTTGTTTAGCTTTGAGCTTAGATGGATTATTATATCCAGAGCGCAAAAAAGTATCAGTCATACATCAAACAATTCATCTGCATTCAAATAGATTCAAAGTCAAATATTATTAAAAAATGTTACATAAATGTAGATTGAAGCTATTCAGCCTATTACATCTTCATTACCAATAGACTATTTACTGTTTCAGTGTAGCAAATGTCAAGAGAATACAAAGAATCACCAGTTAGTCCCACCAAAGAAACAGAAAAAGGCTAACTAAGAAGGTACACATATTTTACACTTGCTTATTTGAAGCTTGCATATCCTCTGACTTTCCTTAAGAAATTTCAGAATATTTGTTAGAGAGTATGTTATTTTTATGGTAATGGTAAAACCACATACAATGACCTAGGGATCAGCCGGCCTCCAGCCCCCAGAACAAACTGACAGCTCTGAGCAGGACTGGATGGCAGGGAGCAGCAAGAGAAAAGGGTGAAGGGGTTGGGGCTGGTTGTAAGTGGCTCGTTTATATCCATGTGAAACGAGCCCAAACAAAGACTCCCTGTTTTTCGGCCCGGACAACCCCCCACATCTCCATCCAAGATAAATAAATAAATACAAATGGAAAGGAAACCAAATACGCCCACTGAAAAGGCTCATAGGAGAGTGACTGACAGACAGCTGGAGACAAATTGTTACATTATCTTTGGAGGGGGCCGGAGGGGAGCGCGATGTGCAAAGGTAATGACGAGCAGAAGTGAAGCGGGACGGGTCAGGGGTCACAGTATGTGTCTGACCCTAAACTTTAAGCCACCATTGGAGCAGAAAAAGTGACATGAAGTGGGACGGATTTTTGGATTGGCCACCTAAAGACACAAAATGTCTCAGGGTTCTTTTAAAGAAGGTTTTTTTTTCTTTTTTTCCTGTTTCTATGAACACATTTCGTCGCAAAATAAATCTCAGCTGTGAAATGCTGACTGGACATTTCTCCTGCAGCTACTCTCTTGTGTTTGACTTAATTGCTTTTCAGCTCTGGGCGGCCTGGCCCGGCTCTGACTGACAGAGCTGGAAGCCACAGGGAAGGTAAAGTTATTTTGACAGTCAGCCGAGGAGACAAGGTTGATCTGACCCATGCTCACCCAGCTGGGTTTCCCATGGTGGGGAAGGGGCTGGGAACTGAACAGTTTGCTCCATTTGTCCCCAGATCTCTGTCTCTGCAGCTCCGGCGCCACAAGTGACTGACTTTTTGAACCTCCCACCAAAGCTCTTTAAAACTTTAGCTTAAAATGATAAAGAACTAACTAATGTTTTATATATATATAGGGATATTAACAAATGCATGTTTTATGAGTTTTCCTTTTTTGCTTTCATAGAAGAATTGTAAGGAAAGGCAACATTATTTAGATAGCACCGTTCAGTCAGAAACAATTCAAAGTGTTTGTGCAAAGAAGTGAAAAACAACATATAAAGAGAAAAAAACACATCAAACAGATTAAAATTAGACAGATTAAGTTTAAACAAGTTTAGTAATAATAATAATAAGTAAATAAATACATACAAATTAAAATTTTTAAAAGTAGGCAACAAAAAATTAAAAGGTTTTCAACCTTGTTTTAAATAAACTCAGGGTGGGAGCATGTTCACAGTGAACAGGAAGCTTATTCCAGAATGTTGGTGCATAAAATCTGAAAGCTGCTTTAGTTCGAACTCTTGGACTGATAATTTGATTCCGATAACCTTAAAGGTCTCAGTGATATATCGGATTAAAGATGGTCAGAAATCTAGTAGTGAAATGTTAAATTCTATTCTTTGCGCAACAGGAAGTCAGCGCAAGGATCTCAGAACTGAACTGATATGCTGATCTCTCTTTGTGTTGGTAAGGACTCTTGCAGAGGCATTCTGGTGAAGATGAAACTGTGTATGACACCACACACACACCCGCACACACAAAGCAAAATCACGAAGGCATTATTTTGCCGTCATGCTAGCCAGAGTGTGTGTTGTCTGGAATAAATCACTAAATGACGTAGCAATAAAATACGTTAAAGACCTGTAGTCATTGCATCAACTTTCGAGACCAGCCGGGTCTTCTGGTTCTGGTTTCCTCTGTATCCCCAGAAAGGAAGGTAAAGTTATTTTGACAGTCAGCCAAACCAAACATGGAGAAGCAGCATTTAGCTTCTATTCATCACAAACCTGGAACAAACTTGCAGAAAACTGCAAAACAGCCGAAACACTGAGTTCCTTTAAATTAAGGTTAGAAATTCAGCTGTTTAGAGTTGCCTTGGTAAGCAAGTGGAACATTGATCAACAGACTTACAGATTAAGTTTAAACAGGTTTAGTATTTACTTGGTGATTTTGATTATAGCATTGGACAAAATGTAATGCTTATTGCTTGTTTTGTAAGTGGTGACTGCATGATGTTTTTATGATGCAAAAGATTTTGAATTGCCTTGTTGCTGAAATGTGCTGTACAAATAGCCTTGGCTTGACTTGACTTGACTTGGATGGTAAAGGTGACCTTTCGCTCCCTGCCCTATTAAGAATCCTGAGATCCCACTATCAAGAGAGAGGGGGCCACTAAACAAACTCTCATCAAGAGTTGACAGCAGTAAGGACACTCCACAAAACTTCCTTCTGAGAGCTATAGACCTTCATCGGAAGATTTTCTTCACATCCCAAGAGGTTAGGTCAGGTCTAAAATATGGCTTATTTGGTTCGGGGTTTGATCATGCACACCATCCTAACAGGTTTGCAGATTGTAAAGATTGACATGCAGCCCTACTTTCTCCAGCACACTACATCTAATGTGGTTTTGTTGGAGAAAGTGAGTATAGCATGAATAGATGAAAAGTAACGACAAGAAAAGAAAAAATGGTCTGTTCCCTAATGAGTGACTGCTGTGAATGCTGCCCATCCCAGCAAGACTTCAGTGCCCACTGACAAATTAACCTGCCCAAAAACAAAGCACTTTTAACAGCACATCATCGGCCCACCTGACCTACTGTCCGAAATTAGAGAGATCAGGTCTGAGGTGGGACTTTTAAAAGACCTGTGAAATGAAGTGTTGCAAATCAAAGACCATGCAAAAGTCTACTGCCATGACAGGAGCTTACCAGGTGCCTAAGGACCACTACCAAGTGCCAACCTTCACGCCTCACCCATCATACCAGCTTGACCCATCTGCCCAACAACTAACACCCTCAATGCCCCCACGCAGTTCTTGAGGCTTACAATCCAATACCTGGACCGGCACCAAAGAGAGGTACTGCACATTTCCAGCATCGCCTTGGTCCTCGGAGGTACTATATGACCCGCCCGCAACCAAGGTGTTATTCTTGTATTCAGACAAGTGACGATTTCTGCCAGCACTGTTTCAGATGTGGCCATTTTAGGGCAGGTTGTAAAGCTCAGAGGCCAATGAAACCAATTAGCCAGTTAAACCAGAAGGGGTCACTTCAACAGGATATGGCGTGAACAGTGACACTGACAGGTTCCAGTGTTGTTATGGTTGTACTATGCAAAGTAAAAGTCACAGTTTAAAATGTTTTTCAGTGAAATTGATGTAAAAGGTGCCTTTTACTGCTTTTAAAAGTACCAAGGGGGGCATTGGTCCACACACAAAACCAAAAGTAAGTCCTGCACCTCTGGTAGTACTCATAAGGGTATGGTAGGGTAGGAAGTTCTCTGAGAGACCAGTAAAAAGAAAAATCTGTGAAAAGGACAAAATACTTTGTGTCAGGCAATTAGTCTGTCTCATTAGGTGCTTTTTTAGGCAACACAAGCTTGAAGCACTTTGGGATTCTGGTTTGCACCATACATGAGTCATGGAAAGACACAAACCTCCCTCAGGTGCCACTGAACAATGTGGGTGAGCTTACTGGATCGAAAGAACCCATCCATCGAGAAGCAGTCAGCGGTACAGCAATGCCGTATGTTGGGTGGGTTGAGGTACCGTTTAAGCTTATAGCCAATGACTCAGAGTTACTCATAACTGTTTTAGTGCTTAAAGGTAACCAGCAGCAGTATCCAATTATTGGGTTTAACGTTATCGAGCACTTGGCTTTGGAAAGTATGAAAGATGCGACTAACTCAGGTGGAAAAGAAAAATTTCTGAGAGCAGTGAAATCAGCCTTTCCAAGTCTTAAACAGCAAAGCCCTGACCATTATCCAAGCAGTGAGTGAGGGACTAACACATGAGTACAATGTGAAAACAACAAATGGGAGCTTGACTATGCCTGGACAGAGTTCAGTGTTTATTGAATGTAGGGTGTAAGAATCACTGATTACACTGATTTTCGAACTATGTGAAAATCCGCAGTGGCCAGATGGCCAAGAGTTTTATGACACATTGATTTCAGTAAAATCAAGGTCTATTCCCAAGATTACTATTGTCCCAAGATTCCAAGGTTAGTGTACAAAATCCTACCAATCATGACATTGCACCATCAGGGAGATTACAGGTACTGTGCAGTTGGCTGAGTCTGTTCACTGCCGTCAGTAAGATCTGCACACAGGATGGACCCCCGTCAGTGAGACCCTCCTGTTGACCTTCCTCATCTGGAGGAAAACAAGAGACAGTTCAGTGGATACTAAGAGAGAAATCAGTGTCCTTTTCAAAAACAAATGTGGGGGTTAGGGTTAGCAATATGAGCAAAATACAACAAATACAGCAAAACAACATGGGATATGTGAAGGATTTGCAAAAGAATATTTTTGTTAAAAGGCACAGTGCCTTCTCAGGGCACTGTGCCTGATGAGATGAGATATCTTGGCAGAATTGTTCTGCTGAAGGAAGTAAAAGTCAACCCAGCAGTCAGAGCAAAAGTACCATCGCTGAGAAACAAGCAGGTGTGTACTGTTGGTGAGCTTAGAGCAAGTCTGGGACTGTTAAACTACTATAGGCAATTGATCAAAGACCTTCTCGTATTGCTAAACCCCTGCATGACAAAACAGAAACTCAGCAGAACACAAGAAAAGTAAAAGAGAAAATCAGACAGAACAACAACATGCCCTCAGATACCCTCATTCAGTGGAGCGATGTGCTCCAATCATTTCCAATTGTATGGAATTGATTAAAGCATCGTTAAAGTCTTTAATCAGTTTAGGTCCAATTTGAAATCTAAACTTTTATATTGAATTTTGGATTTGTACACGTGATTCTGGGGAAGTCAGTTCCTCACCAAATGTCACCGGCATATCGGAATTTTTGTGCAAGGGCATTCATGCACTATATTTTCTAAGGATGGTTTATTACAATGTAAGATTCTTTTAAAAGTACACAACACAAGTGCTGGGCTGGCAAAAACAAAAATGATCCAAGCATCATTGACTGTTGCAACAGATGTCAACAATCTCCAACCAACTACACCCATATGTTTTGGTCCTGTCCAAACCTCTCTAATGGGTGCTAACCCTTGCTCAGCTCTGCTTGGTACTCCTTGTTCTGAATTATCCAAGTTCCCATCGATAAAAGGCAGAGCACTTGTCTTTACAACCCTTTTAGTCAGGCGTCTCATTCTGTTTTAAATGGAAACACGCTCCCTCGCATAAGAATTGGCTTAGGGAAGTTTTGACTCATATCAAACTTGAAAAGATCAGATGCTCTCTTGCGGGTTCTTTCAAAACATCCAGCAGGCTCTGGTAACCCTTCTTAGTGTAGTCAGACTGTACAGCTGTCCATTCAGAAAGCAAGTAGATGATGCCCAGGCCACACACTCTTTTGGCTTCCCTACACACCACTCTATTTTCTTTTCTTTCTTTCCCTAAGGGAAGTGATATAGTATAACACAAGCTCTGTATTGATTGCCAAAAACATTTCTGCCAACTGTTCAGACTGGTATTAGTAGAATTGTTAGTATTAAAGGGGCAATATCATGTACAATAAACTTTTTGGAGATTTCCATGAAGTTATAATGTTATTCCCTCTTCAAATACATACCTGGTGAGTTTGATGCATGGTTGAGAAATCCTTTAATTTCCCATGGCAACCATCCAGGTGCGCAAAATGCTGAGTGGGAGCAAGCTCTACCTTCAAGGATGAAGCTCCTCCTCAGAGCTGCAGTGTCCAAGTCCTCAGCGCAGCACTCCCCCTGTGACTCCTCCATTCAGTTCCTGCAGACTAGCCAGCAGCAATTAGCAAAGCGCCTGGTGGATCTGCGCATCTGCTGAGCTCATTATAGGAGCTACTTCTCCGCGCTACGCTGGTAAAAACTTTAATAGAGGGTTAAAAGAGGAGCCGTGTTGCGATGACTTCCTGAAGGCGGAGTTTCAGAAAGAGCAGCAGTTTTTAAAGCAACAGAGGCCCAATTGGAAGGTGTTAAATGACAAAGTAAACTTTTAATCTATATTTTAATCTATAAAGTATTTACTTTTATTACCATAAAGGTAAATATAGTATGTTCCCTTCACTATATTTCACAGTGAAGGTAACATACTGGATTGTTCTATAAAGTGGCACTCTGTACCCGGAAAACATACAATACTGCCCCTTTAATAACTGGAACATTGATCAATACATTTGACGATTATTCTCGATGACTTTGATGATGGCATTTGACAAAATGTAACTTTTGATCCTTGTTTCATAACAGTATTATGTAACACAAAGCACTTCGAACTGCCTGGTTCCTGATACTAGCTATACAAATAAACTTGACTTGGGTATGATGTCTCAGATCATACCCTAATCAGATGTAAGTATGAAGTAAGTAACACAAAGATGAAGATTAAAGTGGTGGAGCAAACATCCAGTTGTGAACAACTGATGAACTTGGGTCAGCATGCTTTCCTGATTAACTGCGCTGAGTTCCTGGTAAAGCTACTCTGGGGCCAGTTAGGAAAACAAAGCAGAAATGAAGCTGGAAGGATTCCTATTTGGTTGTCCTTAGACAATAGTGCATTTGGCTCCCTTCCCTTGAGCTATGGGCAGCAGCTAATAACGAAATGCAACACTGTAGGCACTCACTAAACACACTGCAAATGCCTTGCACATAGTTTGGCAAAAGCTCTTCCTCAAATGCTGCATGAAGCGGACATATCCTTGATCCAAATTGATGTATTGGATCATGTTACTTACATTCTGATACTTTTCCTTGAATTGTTTGCCTTTTGTGAGCTGGAGCATAGCTGTAATGATGCAGGACTGTTTTTGTATTTGTAAAAGCTGTTGGCCGTTCTGTGGTTGCAGTATGGGCAGTTTTACATTTCTTAGGTGGGAGCGAGAACGAGGAAGGAAAAAAAAGGCCCCACACATTCAGTGTTTGGGTAGGAAGCAGAGTGCTGGTAGCTGCAGTGTTTGTATGAGTTGAAGGGAGGCCGTGCAGCTGGGTTTGTTTATCGGCCACATTACATTTAAAGCCTTTCCTTCGAGGTGAAGGAGGGAAGGCAATCGATCGTGTGATAAATGGCTTTGTTATTGGGAGAGTGGTGGATGCAACTTGTATGAGATCTCCTGGGTAACTGGCAATTAATGAGCCCCTTGCTGTCAATAGGGCTCATTAATTGTAATGTTTACTCACGTTAATGTTAACCAAAAAGAAAAAAAAAATCTCTGCTTTGTGTCAGGTCGACATCATGCATTTGTCATGATGGGAAGTTAGCCTATCTCACAGGCAACGGTTACGGAGTCGCAGAGTTTGTTGATCAGAAAAAGTGAATCTGGAGATTGTCGGCTGCGGGGGAGGGAAACTGAACAGCATCCGCAGTGGAAGAAATGTGAGTCATTAATAATCGCAGATAAGAGGAGAGCAGGATGTTTGTGGAAGAATAAGGCGAGGGAGATCTTTCTGCAAGTGAAGAGGAGGAGATCCGGGAAGGAAGGAAGTGTATCCGCAGGTGTTGCGGTTGGCTGGTTGATAGTGATGCACGTTTGCTGATTGTCCGCTGGAGCAGATGAACGGAGGTGAACGGGCAGGTGACCGCTGGACAGAAACCACTGGCAGACATGATCTGCTGAAGTAGCTGTTGAGAGGAGTGACCTGGAACCTAATGCTCAATTCCAAAACACACGCGACTTGTATGAGATCTCCTGTGTGAACAACAAATGCTACCATTTTAAAATTGTTGACCAACTTAATCATCATTATCATCCTCCATGGTTATTTCTTTTCTTCCCGTATCAGGACGTAGGATACTGACGTTTGTCGAGAACCAATGACGTTCAGGTCGGGTAGATCGGGTGATCTGGCCACACAGACATTTAAAAAGATCAGATTGAGTTTAGATCACATATCCAAGTGGCCTGGGTCACATTTGTAAAATTCGAAACTGTGTCGTTCAGACTGTAACGAAAAGATCAGATACAGGTCGCATAAACATACCCTTAGCCAATGAACAAAGTCCAAGAAACCAGGAGTGGTCCTTTGGGGATGAACGAAAACTCTGGTGCTTAGGAAAGCCAACCTTCTAAATAATGCTCCTTGATGGGGCTTGATGGGCGTTAGCACCTGCCAGTCACACCCTGGAAAGGGAGAAAAATGAGGAAACAAAATAGTACACCAGCACACAACTGTGTGGATACACTCACATTGAGCAGAGCCCGAGCATCTGCTGTGAGCTTGAATGAGTTGCATGCTACAGGTTCCTTCTTGCTCAGTGGAAAGCTGTTAAAGAGGCCCTTAAACGAAGATTGCTACTCATCTGCTGGAAATAACAGGACTGAAAAGTTTCATTGAACATGTAAAAATAAACTTCAGTCAAGTCCGTTTGGAACTATGCCATTGCACTGAGTGAACTATATTTCATCCTCTCTGAGATGCCTGTTCACACATCAGTCTGCACAAAAAGACGACAAGCTTGTTAAGTCGTTGGTAATTTTACTAAGCCAAAAATATAAACTCTTATAACTGCACTGGATCAATTTTCCTTCTTATAGAGGGGATAAAATACACTAAAAACCCTTCCTGGTGATCGAGGTTGTGGCTGAAAAAGGGTCTGACCTGGGACCAGTCTGTAGTAATGCTAACAGGCAGCTGTTTGTTGCTAATCATTAATCATGGAAATATCAACGAGGACAGTTCTACAACTAAATCCAGTTGTAAGCTATTAAAACAGGTTTATTAATTAAACCTCCACTCCACCAATTCTCTGTACAACATAACCTGCTGATGGTACTCCACTCAGTACAGTGCTTTGCTACGGCTGAACAACCGTATCGAAATATAGTTTTTCAGCCGTATTTCAATACAACTGAAAAACCACAACGTCCTTGTGCAAAAACTGTTTAGCAAAAAACGTGAGCTTTTTCTAAATTACCATGTTTCCATTAGGCAAATTTATATTCATAATTTCAATTTGCGCAGTTTCATGGCTAATGAAAACACAGGTATAGCTTTTTTTTAATCTTTTTTTGCAGGATTTTGAATAAAGTCTTGACAATCTCTTTTTTCTATTAAAATGTTCTCCCCAAAACAGCCTAAACTCAGGCTTTAGGGTAATTTCATCTGAGCCCAGAAAACATGGAACATCAACAGAACTCTGCAGTCTTTCTCCGCTGAGCTGATGTATTGTTTTCTTCCTGCCTTATCCAGTTTCAGGTTACTATAGTGGTTGCTGTGGGGAGCTGAGCTGAATGACAATGGTTTTCCAAGGCTCTGTGGAGCCAGAGTGGCTATTTTGATTATTGTGGCCTGATAGCTTTCCATGCAATGAAGTTTGAGATCTCCTGAGTTACACACACACACCCACACCCACACATTCAGCTGAAATTGTTTTAGCCCTGATCATTATTCATTCAGCTTTCCACAAATAGCAGATTTTTAGACAAAGGTTATACACATTTCAAAACGTCTTAATTTTAATTCCCCTCTACATTTACAGCTTCAATGAGGTAGACTATAAAAACAAATATATGTATTGCAAGAATCTTTCCACAACATTATATATATTGTTTTTTATTGGCTCTAGTGGCCTTTATTTAGCAGTGAATGGACAGGAAGGTGGGTAATGAGAGAGGGGGGTAGATATGCAGCAGGAGTCACCAGGCTGGGAATCGAAACTGGGACGGCTGCGTTGAGGACTAAGGCCTCCATATGTGGGTTGTGCTAAACCCCTGCACCACCACAGCACCCCTTATATATGTACTTTAAAATGACAAGATAATCTTAATCCAACGGGACTGGGAACCGGTCTGGGTTGTATCCCAGCTCTCACCCAGTGACTGTTGAAGACAGACAACAGCCCTGTAAGGTTATGCTAGTATGGATAAAGAATGAATCTAATGATCTGAAATCTTGTGTAATTGTCACAAAAATCACTTGGAGTCAAATCTGACTCTAAAGGAGCGGTGTTATGTACTTTCCAGATAGGAGTTGGCCTGTCACCTGAGCTATTAAAGACTAAAATATCATCTCAACAGAAGACATGTTGCAGCAGCACCAACATCTGCAACTAATGTCAGCACATACAGTCCACATTTATGAAGAAAGCATTTTTTTAAAGTGCTGCTATTTTGTATTTCAAGGAACATTGGCTTTAAAATCAAGTTACCTTCAATTGTTGTAAAAGTACTGAACATATCAACCTTGACTTTTCAATGTGACACCTTGAAATTGGGCCTCTGTCTCTTTAAGAAGCTCCTACTCTTTCTGACACACCGCCTTCAGCCCATCATCACCACAATGATTCTCCATTCTGCTGCTTACAAACGTTTTAAGAGTGTTGGACTGAGACGTCTTCTACAATGAGCTCAGCAAACGCACAGTTCCACCCGCTGTTTGCTAATTGCTGCTGGCTAGTCTGAAGGACCTGAGTGGGGGAGCTGTGTGGTAAAATCAAGCGTTTAGTCACCCCTGAATGGTTGCCACGGGAGATTGAAGGATTCCTCAAACATGCATGGAAGGAACAAAGCAACATTACAGGAATGTTTTTTTTTTTTTGTATGAAGGAATAATATTAACCCTGATGTAAAGCTAAAAAAAATCCAGATTTTTTTCTTCTCTCTCTCTTTTCAACTCCTGTGATAAACTACAGGTAGTGATAAATTAACTTTTTCGTGACGGCGATGCAACCGTGTCCCTAAACCAAAATGGAATACTTTACATCACATGTTCTGTTTCCAAAACTCGACATCAAACAAAGAGTTACCAAATTCAGTCTGACACATGAAGGCTTGGGAGCCAACAAAGCGAGAAATCAACCTTTGAAATTTGGCTATGTATGTCCTGTTAGTGCTTTTGCTGGTTTAAATGTTCTCAATGCTTCGTTGTTTTCTCAATTAACAACGAAGCTGGTAAAGGATCCGGAGACCTGATTTGTCATGAGCAACACTGAAACAACAACTGAAAACAATAAACAAGATTGATGAGACAATTTCCGGGCTGAGAATCACACATTTGTATCCGGGCATGTAGCCCATCAGCCATGATGCAGCAATTATAATTTTTCCATGACAACCTCGGTCAGCATCTGATCACGGAAAGTTGAGTAAAGTCCAGAAAGAAGCAGATTAGGACAGTCTGTTCCTCAATAAACTGATGTCAGACGGCCTTACATAGGTTGCCAGTGTTCTCCTAGCTGTAGCATCAAAGAAAAATACAGATGTTAAAAGATGTTGATTTGTTTTTTTTTTACATTACATTGCCCTCAAGATAAATGTTTTTCCCACCATGGCGTTGTTTTTCTAGATACGTCTGAAGAGCCCCTTGTAGAAGTCAAGCTCTAATAAACTTTGATTTCTGAGGCAGTGTTTTTTCACAGCAGGTGCTTCATTTCTACAATATGGAAAAGAATAAGGGCCACTGAAAAAAAAACACTTTTTTCTCAGAATTCTGACCTTGTTTTTCAAAATTCTGATTTTTTTTTCCTCTCAAAATTCTGACTTTATACTTCTGAGAAAGAAGTCAAAATTCTTATTTTTTTTTCTCAGTGGCCCTGATCCTCCAAACATATTTTCACGTATCTTTGAAATGAATTTGTCTTTCCCTGTAATAGTAATAGAAACACATATCTAACTTCTAGTGAAAAGCCATGTAGGACCCATGTAGGACCCATGTAGGCGGTGGCCCTACATGGGCAAACCCGTGTGGGGCCAACATGGAAACTGCAGACAAACCCATGTGGGGACCCATATTGTCTGCCTCTGCCCACCTTTTCCCCATATGGGGCCCACTTATGTATGCTGGCTGGGTCCAGCTGTAGAACAGACTGGGGGCAGTGAAGAGGCAGCTGTGGCTGAAATCCAGCCCAGGGTCTTGGTTTAAAAACGCCTTTTATCCGAGCCATGAATTAAAAACAATCAAGCTTCATTTGCGGTACAGAAACTCAACATTTTTATAAACAATCAATACTAATACGTGTGTGTATTTGATGGCAAAATTAAAAGTAAAAATCAGTCAGCAACAGTTTATTAATCAAGCTACTTATAAAAAAATAAAAAAGGGAACAAAAAGGAACAAAGCGACACAGACCCGTCAGCTGAGTGTACGGAACATTATTCCGGTTCAACTTCAACTGCTGATCCATTGTGTCTCCTGACAGAATTTTTAACGGAATTGAAATGAATCACTTTTCAGACTTTATTCAAATGTTCAAAAAACTGACTTTTACCACAATCCTTTGCTCCTCAGAGGTTAAAGTAACCTGAAGGAAAGACACACTTTACCTTCACCTGGATCTTTTTTGCACCCACTTTTCCTCCTCCTCCTCTTCCTCACTCCTGCTGACATCCTCCTGTCTCTTTCACAACTCTGCAACAGTGTCAGCTATTTAACAGCAACAATGATCAACTTTATTGTTCTTTTGCCCACAATTGATCGTGTTGGACCCCAAAAACAACGTAACAATCAACTTAAGAAAAGCACTAAACACACAGGAATGAAGGTTTGTATTTATTTGTATTTTTCTTGAGCTGATTTTAAAAACGTAATGTTGCCTGTTCATGTCTAGTCAGTATATTCAGATATTGTCTTTCCGGCTTTGAACACAGATTGTCTCCTAAAATGTTTCTGTGTGTGATAAGGAAATGCAGGCCTTTGTTTCCTCACTAGCCATATGTATTCACTTTAATTGATCAGGCAGATTAATTCATTTACACATCTCCGGTCTAACACAGCTGATCTTTAGTGTTCTGTGAGTCCTGATCACACACAAACACACTACAAAGCAAGCCTGACATGGGATGACAGAGTCCTGTTAGCCTGACAGCCTGCTGCAGTCCTGCTGTTTGGTTACCAACCGCTGCAGAAAATATCTGCTAATTCTGCACATTTGCTGCGTCCTGCACTAACTTTTTCTTTGTTTCCTCCCTTCATTTTTCAGCCCCACCCATCCCTTTCTTCTTTCCTAGTGGTATGTTGGCTAATTTAACACACTCCTCTTTATTCATTCTTTTTACAAATTGGGTGGCTGCTCATACACTGTAAAAAAAAACTTAGGTCTCTCGACCAAAAATGCCAGTATTTTACCATATTTGTAGTTTTTCAGGAAGAGTAAATTAAAGATGCTGACGGTACTAAAAAATTAGGTGGAATGGCCCTTTAGCCATTTCTTGAATTGGAAGCTATTATTGGAAACCAATAATAGCTTGGTCCAAGCAGCAGGGCTTAACAAGCAGTTCTCTTAATGTATGACAAATCTACGGTCGACATAAAATTCAATAATCCCAAATACATCATTTAATCAAAAAGTCTCATAAATGATGGTGGCGTCGGCTGTAGGAATTTGCCCTGCAATCAGTGGATTGCCAGTTTGATCCCTGGTCTACCTTTGAGATTTCAGTTGGATATATAAAAGGCATTATAAATTAAATTAATTATAAAAAAATAAAAGAAACCACAATATCACACCAGCATTCTATTCTTTGTCAATTACTTTTTCAGGCTAGTTTATTATTTTACATCATAGATATAAACATCAGAAAAATGTGTCACTTTGGCCGATTAATACAGTTAATTTTAGGGGTAATTAGCTGCTGGCAATATTACAATTGTCAGGAAGAGGGTTTTGGTGCGGTGAGAAATGCAGGCGGATCAGGACGAGCAGTGAAAAGATGGATTTAATGAGGAAAACACGGCAACGGCAGCGGCAGCGGCAGCAGCGGCACGGCAACGGCAGCGGCACGGCAGCGGCACGGCAGCGGCACGGCGCGCAACGGCACGGCAGCGGCACGGCACGGCAGCGGCACGGCAGCGGCAGCACGGCACGGCAGACGGCGCAACGGCAACGGCAGCGGCAACACTTAAATACACAGGGAGGGCAATCAGGACGGGACACAGCTGGGATTAATCACGAGGAGCAAACAGGACAACACAGAGACTCAGACACCGAAAACCTAAACTAAATACACAGGAAAAACTCAAATCATGACAGTACCCCCTTAAGGGCGGCTACTAGACGCCCAAAACACAAAGACCACACAAGGGAGGGTGGAGGAGCCGGACGGAGGGCAACCCAACAGGGTGGGCGGAGGGCGCTAAGGCGGGCTAGAGTCCAAAATAACAAAAAAACAACCCAACAGGGTGGGTTGGAGATGTACCCTCTCGGAGGGGTCCGGCGGGCGTTTCCGGCGCTGGAGGCGGACCAGCCTCCAGGGGCCGGCTGAAGGCTCTGGAGGGCCGGCTGAAGGCTCTGGAGGGCCGGCTGAAGGCTCTGGAGGGCCGGCTGAAGGCTCTGGAGGGCCGGCTGAAGGCTCTGGAGGGCCGGCAGGGAGCTGCGGAGCCACGTCCGCAAACTCCAGGGGCGGAGCCACGTCCGCAAACTCCAGGGGCGGACTCGGGGGGTGCACAGGGAAGCGGAGAGTCGGGCAGGACACTGGGAAACTCTGGGAGGGGGCTCGGAAGGGGCACTGGGAAACTCTGGAGGGACTCGGAAGGGGCACTGGGAAACTCTGGAGGGGACTCGGAAGGGGCACTGGGAAACTCTGGAGGGGACTCGGAAGGGGCACTGGGAAACTCTGGAGGGGACTCGGGAGGGACACAAGGAAACACTGGAAGGGGAGCGGCGGCGGCTCCGGAATCCGCTGCCGAGGTGCGGGGACCGGCGGCAGCTCCGGAATCCGCTGCCGAGGTGCGGGGACCGGCGGCAGCTCCGGAATCCGCTGCCGAGGCTCTGGTATCCGCTGCTGAGGTGCGGCGACCGGCCGCGTTCCCCACCACGGGTTCTGCTGCCCAGGGACCGGGATCTCCGGCGGCTCAGGGCGGCTCCTCAGGCCTAGCGGTCATAGTCCGATTCAAGGCCCAGTTCCTCCAGCAGCAGCGAGAAGGCAGGATCTCCACATCTCTGTAGAGATCCCTTGCGCCAACTCCAACTGCTGCTGGATCCATCGCTCCTGGTGAAATACGCCATGCTTCTCACCTTGTTGGTCGGATCCTGCTGTCAGGAAGAGGGTTTTGGTGCGGTGAGAAATTGCAGGCGGGACCAGGACGAGCAGTGATAAAGATGGATTTAATGAGGGAAAACACGATGAGACCAGGGAACACGACGAGATGACAGGGTAACACGATGATGACGACAACGACAACAGCAACAACGACACAACACAAAGACAACAGGTGGACTTAAATACACAGGAGGGCAATCAGGGAACGGGACACAGCTGGATTAATCACGAGGAGCAAACAGGACAACACAGAGACTCAGACACCGAAAACCTAAACTAAATACACAGAAAAACTCAAATCATGACAACAATATTTTTCTATAAATTTTACAATTACTTAGATCATTGCAACAGATTTCTGTGTTTTCTACATTTCATGGCTGTCAAAATCACTTGAAATATGTTTATTGAGTTATTGTAATTCCATGTATTTTCTATGGTAATGAAGTGCTTTTTATAGTACAGTCAGCAACCATAACTATTTGACAATTTTTTTACCGTGAAATTTAAAAACTTTTTTTGCAGTGTTGATTTACGGTAATTCCGTGTACTTTCTATGGTAATAAAAGGCTTTGGATATTACATTTTTATTATAGTCAGAAATTGTTGGTATTTTACAATTTTTTACCGTAAAATTTACGATCTTTTTTTTTTTTGCAGTGTACCTCCCTTTAGGACAGGATCTATTGGACTGACCCCGTCTGGCCTCCTCACTGCCTGTGGAGCGTCAAATCAGAAATGCCCATGGATTTTATTTATGGGGTTAAAAATATATAAAAAAAAACAACAAACAGTTGGAACATCCCGATGGCCGACCCGACCCCTTGGTGGACCATGCCGCTTCCCAGGGGCCCAACAGTGTAAATATTTAGTCTCCCTATTGTTCTCCATAAGCTTTTAAGGCACCGAGGTTTAGAGACTGAATGTTGCACGCTCCGATACTCATCTGCTTTTGCTTGCAAAATCCATTTTTCTCCCACTTCGCGTTCTTCCTCCTCTGTATTTGGCTCTGTGGGTCTTTTGGCTGAACGCCCCCCCGGTGGGAGAGCCTCTCAACCAGATAGGACGCTTCCTCTTGCAGCTGAGCAGAGCCAGGTTCTTGTCTGAAGGGAGAAAGAGAGAAAAAAGAAAAAACTCTGGTCTACACGGTTTTGTTTTTTCTTCTTCTTCTTTGCTTTAGCAACCAGATGCACAAACAGTTGTTGGATGCCATCAGCCCATTAGTCAGTTTCCAAAAACACAAGCAACCTTGTTAAAACATCACTGTTATTTTGATATGTTAATTGATGACTTGGTCCTTTCCTTTTGTTGTTGTTGTTTGTTTTTTTTTCCTCACATCACCACTTTGCTATGCAGATTTTTTTTTTTTTTTTTTTTTTGCTCGAAGCTCAAAGTAATTTTCTCATTTAGCTGATGAGCGTCGCCAGGTTATGTTTTTGGACTCGGATATGATTATAGCTCATCGGTGATTTACTGCTGACATTTTGCACTCCGCACATTACAGCCGCTACCTGATTGCAGCGCCATCTGTCACCTTCCCTCCACGCACAGCGATGCGCTCAACATTCCACGTCTCGCTCCAGAGTGTTTTCTGCTGGCTGCAGTTCACGATGTGAAAAGAAAAGAAAAAAAAAGTTAAAGAATGTCTAGGTGAGTGGTGTCTCTGCAGAGGAGACAGCCAGAAAACACATTTATCTGATAAACAAGATGGGCTAAACTGTTACTCAGCCTGTTGCCTTCCGGATGCTGCAGAGCAAGGCGGTAAATGGAGAAATTTGCCATCATCATCATCATCATCATCAGGGGATAGTTAGGAACACCTCGAATTGCAAAGCGGGCTCTTTTTTAATTGGAGGAGTTTCACACTTGATGGTTTTGTCGCACAGCAAGGAAAGACTGACATGGTTTCTCTGGTGCCTCGGCAGATTTAATCAGTCAGCAGAGTTTCATTTGGGTAATTACAAAAGCACTTAGACGTGAGTTGCTCGCAAACAGCTTTACTGCCTCTTGTTGAGAAGCGTGTCAGATCTGACTAAGAACTTAGAAACCTTCAAACAGTCTGTTTGAAGGTTCTCTAAAGAGGTAGTATTAGGTTAAATGGAAGTTTTTAGGTTTTCTTTTTGGATCACGATATTCCCTCATGCTTTGTTTCTTTTATGTTTGAGAAATCCTTTAATCTCCCGTGGCAACCATTCAGCTGTGCCACCTGCCTGGAGGAAACAAGCACCGCCTTCTACGACAGCGCTCCTCCAAACCTGGCTTAAGCATTGCACCCGGGCCTGTTCTGTGACCGCCACGCTTAGCTCCTGCAAACTAGCAGCAGCAACGAGCAATTCCCACAGCTGTGAAACAGTGAACTCTCTTCAAAATCAGGGGTCCGGTGTAAACGAGATCTTGGATGTCAATGAGACAACCTGCATGAATAAAGGTCAACTGAAGAAGATTGCCGACTCACTCTGCATTGTTCCCATCTAAAACTAAGCACCAACACGTAGATGAAAAGGTCGATTTCTCAAACTGCAGGTTAAATTATCTGCAGTTGCTTTCAGATTTATTCACACTACTGGAACTAGTAGAAATCATCAAGGCGCACCACAAATTTCAGATTTGAATTTGCATAACATTTAGAAAATCGTGTGTATGTCATGGTTGCAGGTAGAAGTTGGACCCAGTTGCGGAGAATAGCTCAGAGAAAGACTTGTGACGATACAAGGAGAGAGAGAGAGAGAGAGCGCGGCCAGCAAGACCGGCTCTCATTAACTAACAGGTTGCAGTTGTGAGGGGAGAGCAGAAGGCAGGCCAAGGAGAGAGAGAGAGCCTGGCACACGGGAGCGAGCGAGGAGGAGTAAACACAAACAGATCAAATCCAACCAGGACAAAAAGCTCAGCACGTGAAATGAATAACAGTAAACAGAGTCAAACTAAAGTGACTAAAGCAGGCCGAGCTAAAGTGGAACAGACATGAGGCTGATCTGATCAAAAATAAATAACAAAGGCAAACACAGACGAGAAATAATCCCAACCATGAACACAAAACAGACCCAGGTTCTGACAGCGATATCAGAGCAGTCAGACACAAAACCCCCGAAAATACTTTGATGTTTCTGAGTGGATGTGAGGAAATGTCAGGATTCTTCACTATCTAGATGGGCTTCCAAGAGTATGGAAAAACGTTTCATTCATCCATCCATCCATCCATCCATCCATCCATCCATCCATCCATCCATCCATCCATCCATCCATCCATCCATCCATCCATCCATCCATGCATCCATGCATCCATCCTCTTCTTCACAGTTTGCTCTTTCTGCATGTCTCACTGCATATAAAACTTATGAAATAGGGCCAGGACTTTTAATTTCTATCAATGAATAACACTGATTTTAACGCGATAAATATTTCAACCCAATTAATCACTTTTTTCTCCCCCAATTTTGAAATACAAACTAATGTCTGGAAGTACAATCGGTACCTCCATTTGAAAACCCCTTCGTCGTATCCTCAGAGCTGAAAAAAGAAAACTATAGTAAAAAGAAAGTGATGAGAAGCTTAAGGTACAGCTAACATGTTCAAAGGATAGAAAGAGAGAAAAAAGTGTGAAAAAAAGCCCTTTGTCTAGTCGGAAACAAACACTAGACTGACCCCTGAACACATCATCCCTTCCATGATTTTTATTTGTTATTGTTTATCTTGTTTTGGCTATTTTGAACATCGTCAAACATTTTTATGTCCTTTCAATGTTTAAAATTTCCCTGAACTGTCTGGTCACACAGGGCTGAATTCATGTATTGGAGTGGCATAGTCAAAGTCCAGTCCAGAGTCAAATCCAATTGCGAATCTATAAAACTGCACTCTGTTCCACAAGTGGAAATATTTTCTAAATGTGCGAAGCGGGTACATCCCGCAGAAGACTCGCAGCTGTAACTGCGTCAAGGAGAGGGCTTTGAAATAAATTAGTCTGATTTGTAAGGCCTTTAGAACCACGTATTCATTTCCTTCTATTAAGCATCAACAGTACCGAAAATGGAAGCGCACGGCAGGACTGCAGAGGTGGGGGGTAAACAGGCTCCTGCGGTGTTTTACTCTGGGGGTAATTAAAACCTTTGACTGACAGCAGAGCAGCAAAAGGCGCAGACCCGCTGTGATTGGTCGGTGGGAGCGAAACAATCCCCTCTTGTTTCCACCCTCAGCGCACGCTGGGGCTTTAGCTCGACCAACTTTCGCTGAAGCCGGACGCAGACGCACAGAGCGGCAGGGCAAAGTTGGAGAGCCTTCCTCCGCACTCGCCCTCCGAGTCTCCCGATAAAGTGAACGCCGCGGGCAGGACTCAAAAACAAAACAGCAACAACTAAACATGAGGTCCGTTTCTGCTCTCTGGAGAACGATCGGGATGGTCGTGACGGTGGCGTTCATGTCGGCGTGCAGAGCATCGGAGTACGATTACTTGAGTTGGAAGATGGAGGGCGCGGGGCCCATCTACGGCAAGAGCCCCCAGTGCGTGGGGATCCCGGAGGACCTGCGGCTCTGCCACGGCGTGGGCTATCCCCAGATGCTGCTGCCCAACCTGCTGGAGCACGAAACGATGGGGGAGGTGAAGCAGCAGGCCAGCAGCTGGGTGCCGCTGGTGCACAAGAGGTGCCACCCGGGCACGCAGGTCTTCCTCTGCTCGCTCTTCGCACCCGTGTGCCTGGATCGCCCCATCTTCCCGTGCCGGAAGCTGTGCGAGGCGGTGCGGGACGGCTGCACCCCGATCATGGAGGCGTTCGGCTACCCGTGGCCGGAGATGCTCACCTGCGACAAGTTTCCCGAACATGAAGTGTGCATCTCCATGACGGCCAACGCCACCGAGACCCCCGAGACTGCAGGTGACGACCACGATAATATGAATCGAATCTAATCTAATATATAATATTAATCAGAATAATTAGTTAATTAAAAAGCTGATTGTTACTGGTAGTTTTGTTGTGGATGTAATATCGTGCAGCTTCCTAAAACAATGGCTTATATCTTTTTTTATTTATTATTTTTTAATTTTATTTTTTTGCCTAAAAATTTTTTTGACAAAAAGGTGAAGACCTTAAGGTTATATCTTTACGTTGGTGATGGCTGGAGATGATAACTAAGTTTAACATATTCATAAATGAATCAATGAACTCTTTAGTCGAGTTCCAAAAAAAGTGATAAAAAATAACCAGTTAACAAATATTATATCCTTTCTGTTATTACAAGATAATAATAACAATAATAATAATAATAATAATAATAATAATAATAATAATAATAACAATAATAATAATTACAATAATAACAGTAATCATAATAATAAAAGCTATATTTGGAGCTAGCAAAGATTTTTATTTTTATGTTGAATTCTTGGCATGTATTGTTAGTTAAAGGACGATGAGTTTTACATGACATTTGCAAATTAATCAACACAATTTTTGATCAAAATAGATTCCTGCTGTCATGACGACGTTGGTCACATAATCATTTCAACTCCTAAGAATATGAGAGGTTAGAGTTTTACATCATTTACCTGCACATTCATCAACATCCCTCAGCTTATAAAGGTCTGAAAAAAATGACAAAAGACAACTGAGCAAATATCTGCTGCCATAGCAACATAAACAATGAGAAAGCAATAAGAGAGAGATGATTTTTCTTCTGAAATGTTAATGCAAGTTGGATAGAGAATTGGGTCTAAATCAGTCAATAAATCTGTTGTCTCAGCAGTTGATTTAAAGTTGTACAAACAGATGCCTCTGTGCAAATTCTGTTATTAATGCTGCATGCAAAGCTGATCACTTGTCAAGGAAGCAGTAAGTTTCCATTGTACATTCTGCCATTTCAGAGCAAGTCTCTGGATGAAGGCTGAATTTCACTCATAGAAACAACGGCCATCGTTCATACTTCAGATATTAACTGGAAATCTCCAGCTAACTTCACTCCTATAAAACCAGATTGCAAGAAAAACAACAATAATGGGGACAAACAGTTAAAATGTGCAACCACAATACTATGATGCTTAGATCCATCCTCTACCACTCTTTTTTTTAGATGTTTAAATTCAATAAGCAGCTTTTTATGTTTGTAAAATCACCAGGAATTACTTTTAACGTTTCAATTTTTTTGATGTTGTAACAGGGTTACCACCAGAGCAGTGTGCATTCATTCAGAGGCGCCTTAAAAAATGGGACATACTGACATATGTCTGGCTTTATTTCATGTTCTGTATAATAAAACAATGTAGGAGATTGCTCTTCAAAAAAATAAATAAATAAATAAATTGGGTACCAAACTTAAGCTTCTTACCTGATATAGAAAACAAATCCCGAGCACTTTTGCTGTTGCGCAAAAGTCAACACCCTTATAACCCTCGTAACACTCTGAATGAGCTTGGGAATGTTGTTTTAGGGGTAACGGTGTATTTGCACAAGCAAATGCCACACAAAGAAACCAAATAGGACCTTTTGGAAGAGAAAACTGAGCTGTGAAAATCCAAATCTGCTCTCATTTAGCCCCCCCTGCCCAAAGCACTGCTAAAACTAAAGGTGAATAGTTTATTTTCATTATGAGCTGCTACCTAAGCACTCCCTTTAGTGTGAACGTGAAGCTGCCTGCTGTTGACTTTGAATGATCACGAAATATTACGGGGGGGTGGAGGAACTCCAGATGGTAGCGATTATTTTAAGGTGTTTGCAGAGTTTTGGAGGACAATGCTGGGAGGTAGTCCAGCTGCAATGAAAAGAGAGCCAGTACCTGCATATATTAATGTTCGCTGTCTGACAAACACATTAAATCTGATGAGGGATGAAAAGCTGAAAGACAGTCAGTCGGGTCGGAATAATGCGAGCCGCAATCTCGGCTGCGGGCGGATTCCAGCAGCGCTGCGGAGGACGCATTCCACCGTCACTGCAGGCACCCTGTCAGAGTCAGATGGATTAGCTCAGGTTGTCCAGGACAAAACTGTATATGTAAAACAAAACAAACAAAACAAAGCACAGTTTCTTAAAGGATCGAGCTTGGACCGGTTCTAAATACTTGAGGTTTTGGGAGGTGGGCTGCTGTGTCAGCGGCGGCGCTGGGCACGTTAACGCACTGCACAGAGGAGGGAGCGGAGGAAGCACAACTGACTCATTCACATTAAGCTCTACACTGTGTGACCTTCCATCACCACATCATCAACTTACTTTTACTGCCACCTGGAGGTGTAAATGGAGCTTTTAGAGATGTTTATTTTTATTTTATTTTATTTTATTTTACTGAACACATTAGGCTTAAATGCACAACTCAAACAGAGCTCAGGGCAGTTTACTGTTTTGGTGTGTGTGTGTTAACATTTAACAGTTTTTTGGGGGGTGGAGTACCTACTCCTAGAGTGGCATAGAGGGACTTAGGGGATTTTTGGTAAAAGTTTGCATTTGCAGGTGGTGTTTGGGGACCACACAAGCTTCTTAAAGGGGCAGTATTCTTTTTTTTTTTTTAGTTTTACATCATATTGCATTGTTATCCGCCCATCAAAAACATACCTGGAGTGTTGCCTTTATTCTTTCCTACTCATTTGAGAAATCCTTGAATCTTCCGTGGCAACCGTTCAGCTGTGACAAGCACTTGGTGAGAGACAGCGCTCAGAGCAGCCTTCCCCTGCCACTTCCCCACTCAGCTCCTTCAGACTAGCCAGCAGCAATTAGCAAACATCAGGTGGAAACTGTGCATCAACTGAGCTCATTATAGAAGCTGCTTCTCAGTGCATCACTGGTAGAAACGCTGCTGAAGGGTTAAGAGAGGAGCCATGTTGGGACGACTTTCAAAAAGATGAAGAGCTTCTTAAAGAGGCAGAGGCCCAATTTCAAGGTGTTAAATTATGAAGTCAAGTTTCTTTTAAGTGATATTTCATATATATAACATCTTGTATAACAACTGAAGGTAACAGTTATTTGATTGGCTTATATAAATGCATAATGCTGCCCCTTTAAAGCTAATCAGCTGAAAGATTTTTGTCTTTTCTGTTAACATTAATGACTCACAAAGGGCTAGTGTCTAATGCTGTGGTGGATAAAGACAGAACGAATGCAGATTTATCTCCTTGGCCGTTACTGAATGCTAACAGAGATCTCTATGCAGTAGTCTGGTGTTAATGGATTTAAAGGGAACAAACAGACAAAAGAGCCAGTGACTCTGAAAACAGAGTCTACTTCGCACCAAACACTTTGTGCCTTGGGTGTTACTTTCACAAGCCTACGTTAAACATGTGTAACTGACATCTGGTAACTAAAAGAGGCTATTAGTTCCCACCTTACCTGCCCCTAACATTTGATTGATCTGAGTCAACACTGAGATACCAGGATCTGTTAAAGGTCAGTGCTGCAGGATTCCACAAACAGGGAAAGGAGAAAAAAAAAGAAAATCAAATAAATGAAGGTCCAACTTTGGAAAAGTAGGCTCAGCTGTTTGGCACGAAGCTTTCGTTTGCAGTATTATAAAAATTAAACTGTGGTAGTAAAGTATTTGCAGATATGCCTCCAGACAGAACTTTTTGGCTAAACCTATGTTGGCATCCCTCGTTGTTCTCCATGAGCTAGCATTTCTTGGAATGTCCGACCATTCCAGTAAGCTGTAACTGAATATCAATACTTTTTCTTCTTTTTCTTTTATTTCTTTCTTTCTTTTTTTTTTTTTTTTGCATTTCTCAGATCTTTGTGTTGTTTTCCACGTAGAACAATGTTACCGTCGAGCAGACTGGCTGTAAAAGCTGCGCAGAAAGTGAAGAGTGTTTACTGCTGCACTTAGTTACAGCTGGCTATAAAAACGGAGGACATTCTTGTCTGAGGTCAGGTCTCCAGGACACGTCAAGCTAAAGAAACAAGTTGAGTGACATCAAGAACAAGACAAGATGTTTGCGTAGAGAGAGAGAGAGAGACGTGGACATTTGGAATCCAAAATGCACAGAAGTTTTAGTTCTTTCAGATGGGTTCTGCTAATTTGTAACTAATTAATTTCTGACATTTCAGCAGCTTTATTGATTATATTTTCATTTATGTATTTATTTATTTTTTTGTTTTCTTTTCCAGGCTCTTCTCCCATCTGTCCTCCATGTGACAATGAAATGAAAACAGACACCATGTTGGAGCACATGTGTGCCAGCGAGTTTGGTAAGCGTCCCGCAGACACTCACTGAAGACGTCCTTCTCCACCTTGGCGATGATTAGCTAGTTCAGTTGGTTTTATTTAGAGTATTTCTCTGATCGGGGGGAAATTGCGCAAATATTCGAAGAGAAGCTTTCAAGGCTCGAAGCTGCAGGCGTTTCATCAGACTTTGCCCTTCAGTTAAATGTGAGTTATCTGTGTTAAGGCCTTGGTGGAAGACTAGGTCGTTTGGCTAATGAATTGGTGTCGTTGGACTCTTTATGTGGCAGCAGTAAAGCTGCATGTTTGCTCTGCTGTCTGGGCCGCTTCATGTTACAGAGGAACTTTTCCATATGGCGGACGATCAGCTGCGATAAACTGTACAGAACATTAAAAACGACGAGAAGGAATCTCCTGAAAACACTGAATTCAACAGTCATTTCTCAATGCGTTGCCGTTTCTTTTACTGTGGCGTGTTTTATGAGTCCTAATTAAAACAGGACTTTGTTAGCCAATAAAAAGCTAATGAGTACAATGGGAAAACATGTCCCAGGGTGACACTGTTAACTAGAAATTTATGCAAAAGTTCATAAAATTTCTGAACAGGGTCCTTATCGACCTGGTGATTTTGCCCTTTCCGTTGGCTAACAAATCATTTTTTTCTTAACATATTTGTCTTGTAAAAGTTTGTTGAAACATTGGTTGCTAACTCTTAACCGTGGCCTTGGAAAGAATTAGTTTTATTCATCCACCATATTTAAGCGTCACATTTAATCCAGTGAAGCCATTTTCCAACTGGCCAAAATGTTTGGTTAATCTGATAAAACAAAGAAAGGAACAGAAGTGCAGAATTTTAAAAATAACATCTTATTAACATTATTTACAGTGTGTTTCTGTATTCAAGCTGCAATGGGTAAGTTTTACCAAAAAAAGCATATATTTTTTTACATATTTGTTGAAACAGTCACTATGTTGTGACAGCATACTATGAGACAAATAATCTGAGAAAAGAATCAACTAAACTGCTTACCAGACCCCTTTGTTCTCTGCTACGCTGCAGCTAGCATAGCCTGTTGTGGGATACGTAGCAGCTAGCAATGCCACCAACGACAAATGAAAGCTCTGACGACTGCTACTTTAGAGGGATAGCCCGGATATTTTTTGAAGAGAAGTTCATTGTATTCATCATCAGTAATGGCTGCCTTACACAAAGTAAACAAGTGTTATAGTGGAGTAAGATTTTACAAAAGTGAAGAAATCCTCAGCATCTGTTGATATTTCAACAGATCAAACAGATATTTAATGAGCGTATCCTCAAAGAACAAAAAGGTCTCTCGAGGTCTCAAGCAGCTTTGCTTTGCTATCAAACCGTTTTGTCTGTTGAATCTGCTTTGTGTCAGTCTTTACTAATTCTTGCAGAGGATTTTTGCATCTTGTCAGTTTTGTAGTTGTTCGGGTTCTGTTGTTTGGTAATTCTCCTTGCACACACGTCCAGCTCTGAGGTGGTCTGGTCATGGACCATGTGTTCAGGCATGGTATGTCCAGTGTTTGATTATCTAAATTGCAAATCAGCAAGGCTCCACGACAGCCGTCCGCTCACTGATTTTCAAGTTAACTTTCACAAAACTAATCTGAAAAACATCAAACTTTTCGCTGTTAAACTTGTATTCATGTTTAATTATAGTTATTAACATTTTGAGGGTTTATTAACCCTTCAACACCACCTACAGACTCTCACTCTATTGGTCACTTTCTAGTTAGTAAAAAAAGGGACAGAAAAATCTGCCCATTGTTACTGAGGGAAGTTTGTGAAACGTCTAGCAAGAGGGTGTTCAGTCCGACTCGAATGGAAAATGTCCAATAAACAACTAACCCAAAAAGCAAGCGAGGAAGGAACAGAGTTGGCTGCAGTGGGTATTTATACGAGTGTAACCTTGGCAACCCAGTCGGTTTCAGCAAGTTCAACACAGATATTTAAAGTGGTACACCTTGCAGGTCCCTGCACATTGAAATTCTTGTGGTAAACCAAACAAATCCCAACAAAAAAAAGACAGAGTACAATCAAACTACAGCTGCAGAGTTCACTGTTACTCCCCGTGGTGAACCGGAAACACCCAATGGGACTGCATCTCGAGGCGACTCCAGCGATACATGCACGTGGTCTACATGAGACGCTGTTTTACTTGCTAGGCTGGTGGCTTGGCACCCTGAGAGTCTGGTGCCACCTGAGAGTCTGGCCTGGAGCCGGGTGCCATGGCTCCAGGCCACCTGAGAGCCTGGAGCCGTGGCACCCTGAGAGCCTGAAACCGTGGTTTCATGGCACCCTGAGAGCATGAAGCCGTGGTATCATGGCACCCTGAGAGCCTGAAGCCATGGTATCATGGCACCCTGAGAGCCTGGAGCCATGGCACCCAGAGAGCTTGGTGCCATGCAATGCGAGCCAAGCCCAGATGCACATTGGAACCAGACTTTCCAACGGTTCTCGAGAGGAGTTTAAGGTTACGTTTGTTTTAACGAACTGCCTCGATGTTTATGTTGCGGTGATGGGACTCGCCTTTTTTTTCTGTGTGTCCTCATTTGCCAGAAGGAGAGCGGGGCGAGTGGTGGAGGGGTAGATGGAGAGGGGGGGAGCGGGACATTTTTGGCTTGTTTCATGTCTGTTGAAGACAAATGTTGTTTTGCTTGCTTGCAATAAGTCCCCTAACCAGCTGACATGTGAGGATACACAGGCAGATTTACTGTCAGGCCGAAGATGATACACCGCTTTCAGTGAACGTGTGTGTAAAGCAGAGGAGGAGGGGGGGCCATCATTTTTGCAAAGCATCAGATTTTTGCCTTCAGCTCAATTTAACTTTGTTAAGACCAAAAAAAGAGTGAGAGTCAGACACGAGAAGAAAATGCAAAAAAATGTTTTTTGTATATTTTTTTCTTTCTTCCAGAAGAGTTAGGTTTCAGTCCAAAGAGAAAATTGCAACTATAAATATGCCTTGGGATACCTGAGTCCAAACGTGGGTAAGTGTCTTGTCTTTGAGTAGAAAAGAAAACACACTGGTGGAAAATGCCTGGCTCTAATCACGAAACACTTTATCCCCCCCAACAAAAGATAAGGCCTTCATCCGGATTCCATTCTGCTGGTTTCAACTTGACTCTGAACTGTTTAGTGGGTAAAAAGTGTGTTTTTTGGATCCAGGGGGTTTTCTGCATCCCGGTTACGGGCGTGTTTGCCTGATCTTTGTTGTCGAGGGGGAAAACGCAAAAGCCAATATGATAGATGTTGCTTCTGCTCCCCGTTGGAAAGGGAGAAACGAATCAGCATCTCGCACCAGAGTCTCCGTTAAGCGGCGCAGACCAATCGTGTGTAAAATATTCACGATCTGGCAGCGAGGGAGTATGTTTTTCTCCTTTTTTTTGGCTCTCTTTAAACCTCATTTACTGGAAGCTGGGAAAGACGTGATCTTCTTAGCTGAGGTAAATGTCAAGTAGGATGCTGCTGTTCTCTTCACGCTTCCAAGTCATTTCACAATTGTCTTTTCCCAGCAGTACAACACAGATCTGAAGGAAGAGTGAATTAGTCTGGTGTATTCTGTTTTTTTTTGTTCTTTTTTTTTTTACTGTATGGGTGCAGTTCTTGTTGAGTTGATGAAGAGGTCTCAGCGTTTTGGAAGTTACTGTTTAGCAGATGGGCACTCGCTAAGTTTTCTGACGTCTCTCCATAATTTCCGAACAGACACGTGTGTTTTGTGGGCCGGCCGATAAAATAAACAAAAAAAAAATCTTCATATCGCAACAGACAAGTGAGCAATATTAATAGAAAATATGTTTGATAGTATTTCGATTTTTGTAATTCCCTGAAGCCAACAACAAAGATTATGACAGCAACTCCAGAATCTTTAGTGCCTTAAATTGCTCAGCTGAGCATGTCAAGACAAAGTGGAGCTGGAAACTCTACAAGCTTCTACTTCTGAATTGAACTTTTGCGAAACCGTAGCTGTTGTTTTCACATTTGTAGACATTGCAAAGTGCAGCAGATGTGAACATGTGAACTCGTGTCATTCACTGCAAACATGTCTGGAGCCCTGGAGGCCACCAGGTCTTGATTTAGAGTTATTATGTACTGTGCCATGAAAAAGCACATGACCTCTTGATTCTTTTTTTTATAATTCAGATGTGAACTTGCTTGTGTAAAATGGGTCTTTGTCCTGCTACAAAACCCAAGCACAGTTGAGCTTAAGGTTCTATGAATTACACTCAGTCATTCTGGTCCTGAAGCAGTAAAACCTAATTACTTCAGCAGCAATGCATCATGGTCCACGCTTCTCTCTGTGACTGGGAAGAATGAATGAAATAAATTTGGTAGTTGCTCCAGTTGTTGTTTAAGATGCGATGAAAGCTAGCGGGCCGGAAGCTATGGGTCAAAAGTGCATGTGCGTTCACACATGCTAAAATCACAACACCATTTAGCGGCTTGGCAGGACAACTGCAGCTGATTCCAGGTGTGTTAGTGTTGCTGTCTAGACGTGGAACATTTAGTAGGTGGATCTGTTATGTTATTTGAGGAGCTGAGCTAAACATATGTTATTAATCACAGTTAATTGATGATTTAACACGCCCGTAATCCCTTCATGGCGTTGTTAGGGTCAGTCGTACTCTTTCCCAGCAGCTCCTCTGGTGACAGGATTCTGTTTTCAGATTCCTCCAGTCGTGTAACTATAGCGACTACGTTTTGCTTTACCTCTGTAAGGGTTTTTCTCCAAAGCAGCGACCGACTTTGTCATTTCACCAGTATGGTTATCTGTGGTGCCCAGGTTGGTTTTGAATGCACTGAACTTGGAATAATGTGACCGAAGTTCAGCTAGCACAGTGCCGAGGTCTATCATGCTACCAGTGCTAGCAACCCTCCCACCCCCAGATTGTCTTGATCAAAATGTCAGCTTTATTGGATATTTGGGAACCAGCCTCCTGTCCAACACTTTGCTTTGTCCAGAGGGTCTGGACTCTTGGCTGTTGAAAAGCGGTTGCCGAGGCATGGACTCTGTAGAGGTTAGCAACTGTTAAGCAGTTGCTAACATTTGATTGGAAATAGCTTGAGCTGAAAACAACCATTTCTACTGCGAAGAGAGATTGCTTCTATTGCTGTTCATGTTCAATCAATAATTGGAAGCAACCCCTCCTTCTGTTCACTGATTGGCCAAATACCATTCCCACCAGAGGAATCCAAGTCAATGGGAGGAAGCCCAGACTGTCTGTGAAGCGAGATTTTTAGCGAGGGCAATGGCCAGGTAAGGGAACTGGGATTTCAGGTGAAAATATCACCGTTCTTAACAGCACTCATTTTTGACAATTTTCAGTTCGAGTTACGTTTCTGATCCTGGGTTTTTTTGTAGTTTTTTAATGCAGACGACACGGAGCAGCCACTTCAGGCTGACTGCTCTGTGGCTCCATCAGATTTGGTAGTTTTGTTCTTTGGCATCTGGTTCGGATCTTCTCTATTTATTCAACTGCTACTGAGCAGCTAGTTAAAGATACTGAGTATCTCTAACTACTGAGAAATTAAAGCTACCCTTAGATGACCATATTTAACTACCCGGTAGTTAAAGCTGAGTGGCTTTAACTACCGGGTAGTTAGAGCTACTTGCAATTTTCCTCCGTAATGAACCTGGGGTGGGATTTTGTGCCACTGACACCAAGCTTGTGGAGGAACAGCTAGAGTCCGTTTCAAAGAAATGATCAGATGTCACTGTTCCTATGTGGTCCTACTGAAAAGATCAGGTCCCTCCGACAACACCAAGGGCAAAGAAAGTTCAAACTTCAGGAGATTATAGGTGCTGGAAGACTTATCTAGATGAACGTCTTGCAGGTATTGGTCAGGTTGTCTCCATCTTGGCTCACTAATTATGAATGCTGTCCACTTTGATTCCACAGAGCACTAAGCCCTTTCACAGCCAGGGGGATAAATCCTTTAATCCCTTACATGCGCACCGATAATGCAGTGGAAGGCAAGAGAAGCACTTTATTACTTTAATTAGCGATGGGAGACACAAGTGGAAAAGGAGAGTTCAGGAAGTCAAAAGGGATGTAAAGTTTAAAATCTGGGGAAAAATAAAAAAAAACTGTTTCCTTCTTAACCACTTTGGTTCTTTGCTGGAGGAAGACAATTATTTTTACTTATCTGTCTTATTTGCACCATACGTCAAAGTCAGATGTTTTTTAGGGGGGGTTTCAAACCGTAGTGCTGCTACTGGTCTTGTGTCCTCAGGGTATGAGGGGTTTACCGTTCACCTGGAAAGTATTCACAGCTCTTCACTTTTTCCACATTTTGTTATGCTAGAGCAGGAGTCCGTGTTGTATTAAATGAATCTTTTTCCACAATATCTTTTTCTACACACCAATACCTCATTATGAAAATGTGGAAACTTTTTTAGTGTTTTGCAAATTTATTAAAAACAATAAAACCAAGACATCACAGTTATGCAAGCGTTCCCAGCCCTTGTTTAATGCATTGTTGACCCGCCATCTTCCAGTCTTTTTGAACATGAAGCCTCCAGCTCAGATCACCCACCTTTATGCAGTTTGCTCCGTTCTTCTCTGCAGCTCTTTTCCACCTCCATTGGCTGGAACTGATCAGATCTGGGATAGGTCAGTTCTTGAATTGCTCAGATCTCCCCAGGGATGTTTAGTCAGATTCCAATCCAGAGTCTCGGTCTCTGCAGGACTCACACGGTGGCTCTGGAGCCTTTGAGATAGGGGCCATGTGCTTTGGGTCGTTGTCCTGCTGGAAACTGAACCGCCACCCAAACTGAGGTCGAGATGCTCTGCAGCAGGTTTTCATCCAGGACATCTCTACATTTCTACATTCACATTTTTCTCTATACTGACTGATCTGTCAGTTCCTACTGCTGCAAACATGTGAACTCGTGTCATTCCTCTTAACATGACGCCTGGCATTTTTTTTTTTTATTTCTCTGCAAAGAAGTCAGCAAATTCATTGCATGCCCTGATGAAGTGGCGTTCAGATGCCACAGACATGGCCACAGACATGGGTTTGGAAATCTGTCATCACCGAGGCACAAGCATTGCTGATGCTTTAAAGGATTTACTCAAAGAATTTTTCTCTCACACGTTTCAGTGTCAAACGGCTTTGTAGTCCATCTTTGTAGATTTCTTAGTGAACTTGGATTCAGTGAAGTTTTCCTGCCATTTTCTGCCCTTTTTCTTGGTGGGACAAATTTTCATTTGCTCCACCAAGATTTGTTCCCACTAGCCGCCGTTTTGATTGGAGTAATGACGTGTGAGATTTTAGAATGGGGATTATCTACCAACTCATGTACCGGGGTTATTGGATAAAGGGGAAGAGGAAAAGTAAAGTTGATTTAAAAGTTTCAGATGTCTTATCCTCAAAAAAGCGTTTTACAGTCGTATCTCTTTGGCGAAAGGGGTCAACAGAAATTGTGTTTTTGAAGATAACAGTGAAATTGTCATAGTGTGTGTGCAGAGTGTGTCCTGGGTTGTGTGTTTCCAAAGCAAGGTTTTGGAAACGTCACAGCGTTTTGGGGTCAACATGAATGTTGAACCGCTAAACAGTCATGATCAGTGCAAATCGCAGAGAGGAGGTCACTGAAGTCATTTATTGCACATCTGTCTTTTCTGCACTGATATACTATGTTAGAAACAGTCTGTCTTTTTGTTTTCAGTACACACTATGTACATGATGTACTGCACAGTGTCTTTTGTTGTAATTTTGTACAGAACATCATTACAGTCATTTTTTAAACTTGTTTTTTTTATGTATTTTCAACGTTTTGGAAGTTTTGTCTCTCACTGTTTCCAAATATCCATGTTTTTGTTAACAACATAATATGGATATTATACTGATTTTTCTGATAAGCATCTGATTTTCAGCAAACGTAGTTCAGGTGACCTAGTGGTGGAAATCATTTTTCAATTTGCTTTAGATGGAATAAATATGAGGTTTGGTCTCAGTCCCATTTGATGTTTGCCATCTGTGGTTTTTCTCTTACAGGGATTCTACTGTATTTCCTATGGATCTGGGGTACAACAGGTGCAGAACTGATGCCTGGTTCCTTTCCATGTCAAAATATCAGATATCCAGATAGAAGTTGGTGAGGACATAGTATCTGGTGTTTGAGTACTTGGTCTGGATGTTCACATCTTTATTCATCATCCATTAATTTTCTTCCAGTGAAGTTCAGAAAGGGTGAGCCAGGAGATGGAGCACCAGTGGCCCGGTTACTAGGTGGTTCCCTAGGAGACAGTATCTTATCTGGTTGTTGTGCTCCTGGTGTACAGTTGGTATCAGACGTTGTGATGATGTGGGAATCTTTGTTTGGCTCATCTGTCCTCAAAGTTCTTGTGTTGGCGTTTAATGCGTTCTGCTGGTTCGTGCAGTCTCGGTCCGAGGTGGCTGGTGTGATTCATTCTGGTCCAGATTTATTAAGACAGATTCCATCTGGTTTGAAGATGGAAGATTCTGTGATTGTTGCCAGACTTTACTGATGCTTTAAGTGTATCTCTCATCTTCATGTTGAACTGTTGGTAGCGGTCCACTGAGAAACATTTTGATTTTAAGATTTCTGATTGTGCTCACCAGACGACTGAGACTGTTTGTCAGAATTTTGGAATTTCGTTTGGCACCATCATTCGCTCCAATGTGGATTATAAGGTTACCAATTTTCGTACTAGTCATTAATAATTTTTAGTACTTGATATGCTATATTAAACACCATGTAATTCAGTGTGTAAAATTATTTTATTTTATTTTTTAGCCATCTTAATATTTTGTTTGGAGCAAAATATTTAGTTGGCAAATTAGATATTTAGTTAGAAAGTGTAACATTGAGATTTTTCTTTGACAGGCTAAAAAACCCAAATTGTTGTTAAGTCTTGACTGTTTAAGTTTTAACTTTATAAACATCACTATATTAACCACTATATTAAAGACCTGCTGTTAAGACAGCAGCACTAGGCCTTAAGCGCTAGGGATATGCTTAGACAAAATGTTTTTCCCCTCACTTTTGGATTTAAAGCAATCTATTTTTTTTGTCTCCACCACAGCTATCAAGGCGAAGATAAAGGAGGTGAAACGAGAAAACACAGACCGCAAGGTGATCCTGCCAAAAAGAAAGAAGTTGATAAAACAAGGGAACCTGAAGAAGAAAGACCTAAAAAAGCTGGTGTTGTACTTGAAGAATGGTGCGGACTGCCCCTGCCAACAGCTGGACAACACAACCAACCAGTATCTAATCATGGGCCGGAAGGTGGATAAGCAGTACCTCCTCACAGGCATCCACAAGTGGGACAAGTCCAACACGGAGTTCAAAAAGGCCATGAAGACACTGAAAACCCACCAATGTCCTGAATTCACCAACGTCTTTAAATAGTACACCCGAAGCCCCCCGAGTCTGGTTGAATTTCATTCTACATTTGAACTGGCAAAGCAACGCCAAACTTTGCTTTCTGTTGTCCTGTTTATATTCCTCTATATCTCTGTATTTTTTTACATGTATTCTTCAGAATGTCCACTGTTCGGTTCAGGATAAACTCGGTGGTGAATGACGACAAAAGGTGAGTTTCCTGTGTGCCCTTCAGGTCAAGGGGAAAAGACTGTGGAGTCAGAGGGTGGGTTGGTTTTTCTAACCAAACGCTTATATTTCTAAGAGTTAGATTAATTCTGCTTACAAGTTTTCTATGATGAATATAAAGTTATGTCAATTTTATTTTGATGTGTGTACCTGAAAGTAGCAAACATTATATAATTGTTACTATGGATAGGCCTTGATAGCATGTTCCTGCTTCGATATGCTAACGCCGGCTAACGAATGAAAATAGGCAAGAAAAACTATTCTTGAATCTAGAGAACTTATTGTTTTAACCTTTTATTTGTGTGCCCGAGCTTTGACAGTGACAAAAAGTATGAAATATTGCTTCTGTATGATAAATACGTGTCAGACTGAGCGATACACAGTTAGTATTAAGGAAATGCTTTTTGTTGGATTTCATGATGCACATTGCAAAGTCTTCTTTAGTAGCGGTTCATGTGTTTTTCTGTGTGTTTGAAATGCTAAATCTGGCACTGTCTATCTAAACTTGGTGTTTATGTCTGTTCTGCTTTAACATTTCTGGTCCATTTTAGCACAATTTCTGTTTTCATATTTGAATGTCAGTATTGCTTATTACATATACTGTACATATAAATTTGACATAAAATATGAAAATAATAAAACAGTGTCACAAAGTATTAATTCACTGTATAATACTGACTTGTTCTGTGGTCTTGTGAAAAATGTTTGCACAGATTCAATTTTTCACTTGCGGTCATAGAAAAAACATATGCTAACATGTTATGTTTAAAATATTACTTGGAAAACTGGAGGTTTCTTCTTTTTTTTAAATGTAGTTTGTAGGCTCTAGTGGACTTTATTGAGCAGGGAACAGGCAGGAAATCAGGAGAGAGAGAGAAGGGGTAGACATGCAGCAAATGACCTTAGGCAAGGAATCGAGTCCAGGAGAACTGCGTTAAGGACTGCAGCCTCTGCACATGGTGCGACCGCTCTACCAGCAGAGCCACCCTGCGCTCCAGAGCCTGCACTTTCTAAGCAATCCCTCAAAACCCTCAAATGGCAAAATGGTTTTGGCCACAGTACCAAAATGATGAATTTAGAAACAAAGTGTTAATTTATATTCTGTTGATCGTTGATGTCAATTGCACACACATTTTGCTTTGAACATTTTTAAGATGTAAAAAGCACTAGCTTTACTAGCCTGGCTAGTAAGTACAATGTGAGCAGAACTCATTGTTTTCCCAATTGGGATGAGACAGTCACGCAGCAACAGAGAAGGCCTACTCCATGTCCCAGGAGCTCTGGATACAAAATATACAGGTGACTGGACTGCATTTGCCCCATTTGAAGAAATACGCCTTCATTCTGGTTTGGAATTCTTCAGAAGGAACCTTGTAATTACAGGTTTCCCAAGAATGCCATCAACAAGCCGACTCCGGCTAATCTAACCTCATCCATCAGAACTCAGTTCACAGTAGATTGTGTTCTGGGCAGAGATAACAGCACAGAGAAGTGTTCATCAGTCAAAATCTGAACAAGAAATCCCAATTGTTAATGCTTAAAGTGCTGTATAAATAATATTAAACCGAAATAAGTTAGAAAATAAAGAGATGCTTAAGCTGCAATAAGCCGTATCATCATGTTTGGTGGAGAGAACAGACTCAGAACTACAGGAAGGTCCAAACGGGTCGGACGTTTCTACATTACTGCCGTTCCTCTGAAGGTTTTCTCAGCTTTTCAGCTCCACCTTTATGTTTTGTGTTTTGCTGCAAACTGTTGGGCCTTTCTAAGTCTGACGCTCTGAAACATATGACAGCAGAAGAGACAGCACTCTTGCATCTTGCTGCAAATACCAAAGGAACTCAGCTTCTTCTTGTAGTCATTTCACTGTCAAGGTTCGACTCCAGCCTGTCGTTTAGATGAACATTGAGGTATTTACAATCCTCAACCAACTCCGCTTCTTCTCCCATGATGGGAGTAGGGTTCCTTTTAAATTCCACATGCATCACTTCCTACAATAATAAACTAGATCAAAGTAGTGACAGACACTTTTTTTTAATTTACATTTTTCAAAAGACAAGTCATGTGTGAGAAGTCGTTATCTTCAGGCTTATCCCTGAATACGTTTGCCATCTTGAAGTCATCTCCTCAACTCTTATCTGCCATAGCCCACATTTGGGTCTTTACATGTGACGTGTGACCCTGTTGAAACTCAGCAGAGAAAGGCAAGCACAGACAGTTGCTGCTGCTTTGATGGATGTATCAAACGGAGCTGCTTGTAACAAACAATTTCACGCCGTTTTGAAAGAACAAGCCATGAGGTTGCCAGATCTCTGTACCAGAAAATCTCTCGAGCGTGATGCGACTTACCTCCATTTCTTGGACGATATCTCGTCGTCTTTGTGTTTGGATTTGCTGCTTCACACACTGTTGCCATCTCGGTATGTTGCCTGTAAATTCTAATCCAGAGATGAGCGTCATTAGCCGTCTCTAACAGTACTTCCCTCAAGGAGACTGAATGTTATTTAAAGGAAATGCTGTCATAAAGTCAATTTTGATGGGCAGACTCACCAGGTTTCTCTTTTTTAAGGCCGTTTCATTTGAGTCATGTAATGTGTGCAACCATCTAAAGCTAAGCAAAAACATAAGTTTTTTTTTTAAAACAGAAAACAAAAAACATAGAACCAGCTTGACAATAAAAAAGCCTGTTAAAAACCAGGAGGTATCAAACAGGCCCACATTTTGCCCATCTGGTTCCAGTAATGGCTTCATCATCGGAAAATATATCTCAGATGTGGATTTCACTTTTTATTCGTTACTTTAACTTTCTTTAAAGGAAAGGAACTTTCTTTAATGGAGGAAAACCTCAGAGTCGGATGCGAAGCCTGATCCACTGGACTCCCTGGGATGGCATCGTCCGAATACTCACCTGGATTTATGCAATCACTTCTTTTAAAATTGTGAAATGTTTTTATTGAATTATCATTATTTTGTAGAAATCAGTTTTCAGTTTGACAGTAAAAGGGAGGTATTATGCATTTTCCAGGAACAGTGCCATTTTATGGCACAATTAAGTAACTATAATTCCTATGTTGTTATAAAAAGGCTGCATATATCAAATACAACTTAAAAGAAACTTAACTTCACAATTTAACACCTTGAAATTGGGTCTCTGTCTTTCCAACACACCATCTTCAGCAATTCATCACAACAATGCTCTGCCATTAATGGTGCGTTCACAGGTTTAGATTGTCAGGCGCATCTGGTTTACTGTCAAAGTTTTCAGGAGGCAAGTTGAAGGCGCCTCCTGCGTTTTGATGCATCCAAAGGATCCAATGCTTCCGACAAATAGGCTGGCAATGGGAAAAAAAAACGGCTAGAGAGATTTTGACGCTTCTGATGCTCCCTCAACGCACCTCCACATAGACTTTGAATGTAAACCAGACCAGCCTGACACGCGAAACGCTAGGTGTAGAACAAAATGTCAAGAGTCTGCTTGACATTTTGTAAACATTCAAGTGCACATGCATTGATCTTGAAGCATTGGACATGTTTTTGACGAGCATAACGTGTTTAATACGAATGCACCATAAACCATTAACAACATTCAGGGGTGTTGGACTGAGAAGTAGCTCATATGATAAGCTTAGCAGGCTCACAATTCCACAAGGTGTTTGCTAATTGCTGCTGCCGCTAGTCTGAAGGAGCTTTGGGGAGGAGCAGTGTGGAAAAGGCAGCTTTTGGTGACATCAGGGGTTCTGCACAGCTAAATGGTGACCACGGCAGATTAAAGAATTCCTCAAACAGATGTGAAATTATCAAGTCAACACTCCAGGTCATCAAATATGAGGGAATAACATTATAACATGATATAAAGCTAAAAAAAAGTCATTTTTACATAATACTCCCCCATTCTACTTTTAAAAGCTTCAAAATGAAGTTCAAATTATTTTTAATAAAGAATCATTCTGGTTATTAGTTTACCCTTCTCTGGTTTTAAAGGCCCAGAAGTTTGCTTTTATAAGTGTTTTATCTCTTCCACCAGATCCAAAATGTTATTTTTATAAATCTTGAGGTTTTTAAAAGTGAGGCCCGTCTGTTTTCAGGCCAGGCTGTAAAATCATCTTTGGGTGTTTAGTAATATACTTATGTAGAGTTTTATGGTGCTCTGTCACAAACCAGTGCTTTGAAGGATAACTTCACTCACGTTGCGCATGGAGGCTCAGTCAGCCGTTTGCCATCACACATCAGAGGCATATTCACAAATCACATTTACATAAAATAATTTCCTGAAGCAGCAGGATGCTTAATGTGCCCTATTTAACACACTGGACTGACTTTTGACATTTCAAAAGAGCACCACTGGCTTTACTGAAGCTTTCTTTCCGTGTGTGTGTGTGTCGCTGCATACATTTTGCCTTTGAAATCCAGAAGTATGTTTCTCCCTCTGTGGTTGACTCTGCCACAGAGTTCTTTGTTAATCTCTCTGGCTTGTCTGCAACATTGAGGAGGAATGAGTCGGCAAAAGGGATTACAAAGCATATCGCTGCTGAATTCTCAGATCGTAGTAAAATATGGCACATTGTTCCCATTAATCTTGGTTTTTTTCAAAAAATGTTTTCTTAAACTGAACTTCAGGCAGCTTGATGTTGGTAGTAGCACTTAAAGCATACAATTATCACATGAACAGTCATCAAAATCCAGACAGCAGTTAAAGCAAAACAGAGGAGCAATTGCATTTGTATGCACAGAAGCACACAAGGGGCCAGGAGGAGGTGTGTGTGTGTGTGCATTTGTTTGTAATACGTTATGGGGACCATTTTCCTGACACATACTACATTGTGGGGACCCCAAACTGGTGGGGACCACAGCTGGTCCGCACCAAATCAGGGGTCAGATTTAGGACTAAGGTGTGAGTTGAGTTTTGCTTAGGGTTAGGATTAGGTATATAATGGTTATGGATAGGATTAGGATAGGGGTAAGGTTTAGGCTGTAGAAATGAATGGAAGTCAATGGAAAGTCCCCACAACTATAGCCACACAAAACTTGTGTGCATGCGTGTGTGTGTGTGTTGAGTGTGGGCCACATGTGGGCAGCAGCCACATGTTTCTGAATAATAGCCATTAGTTTTAAGAGGGTGATATCATCGTAGGTGTGTTGTTGTTCCAGTAACCATATTCGCCCGATTCTGGATCAGATCCCCCTGCTTTAGTAATTCCTGCATAGCTTGATTCTTACTCCTCACTGAAGGAGGTTAATAGTCACCAAGCAGTGATCAGAGAACATTTGGTTTTAGTCTAATCAGACTAAAACCGAGAAATCTAAACATCACATCAGGAATTCTGCAGCATTAAAAAGGCATAACTTTCTGCATGCAGTTCTGAGCAGCTAGCGCCAAAAGCAGCTAGCGTTCAGTTGTGGGTGACCATCAGTCGTGTGTGACCAGCCAAACAATACAGAGCTGCGGTGTAAAAAATGAGGATTTATTATTGTTTTAAAACCAATAAAGACTTGTCAAAAAAAAAAACCCACAAAGGGATAATCAAACGATGCTCCGAATCAGAAACAGCTGCTTCTACTTTGGAGACTTGAAATGTTTTGAATGGCTGATTATTTAAGACAATTGTCTGTTGTTGCGGTGGTGGCTTGCAAAATTGTTCACTCCCCATGAATTTGTCTGCCTTTGATGGCGTGAAGAAATGTTCCTTTGCCTCTTTAAAAGTCTGAAAAGTCCTCCACACATTTCCACTGTGGTCTTTTTTAAATCTGGGACCTCTCAGTCAGATCTAGCAAAACCAATTCACCCTCAGAAGTCAGCTTGTCAGTGAACGCAGTTCACCTGTGTTTAATTGTAAACCGGCTGCTCCGTGAAGGCCTCGCAGGTTTGTCCTCTAACTTCTAAATTCAAAAATACTTCATTAATACCAAAGAGAAATCAAATTATCACCGTATTTGGTTTTTAAATTCTACTCTCTAGGCTAAGAGGACCTTTATGCCCTAGCACCATGATATATTAATATTAAAGATCTGCTATTGTTGTATCAGCTTCCACGCCTTTCGGGTCTTCTGGTTCTGGATCTGCTCCGCATCCCCAGAACCAGAACCAAACGAGAAGAAGCACCATTCAGTTTCTCTGGAGAAAAGCTCTAGAAAGCTACTCCTCCTGCCTTAGTGGGCTGCGGAAATCTCTTCAGCATTGCAGGATTTGTCTTCAGTCCAAGAAGAGCGAGACTGAATTCATGCAACTTTGAAAAGCAACTTCTTCTGAAGATGAACAAACACCTTTACAGCTCCAGTTAACTACTCAGCTCCATCACAGTTAAAAGACATGTTCAGTTCGTCTACATGATTCTCTAACGTTCATCATAGAGAGATGGGAACACTTTTATTGTCCGGTTCCAATTTTCAAAGAGTTTCTTTTGTCGTTGGATATGACAAAAATAATAATAAATGTTATTTTCGAAATTATAACCATTTCCAAAATGCTATACTTTTACTTCAAGTACTTTTTACATGGTAAATTTACTCTTTATATTTAAGTGCAGTAAATGCCAGATGTGTTCAAACTTTAATGTCAAATAATCAAAACAAAAATGTTGAGCTGTTGCTCAACGCTGCGTTCTCGGGTTTCTGAAGCCAAAATTCTCAGGTGAATTCCCTCAGTTCTGCTCAGAAACAAACAGTTCTTACTCAGAAAATTATTTGGAAAAAAAGGAGGGGTATACCAAGTCTGAACTGTTGTTGTTGGTTTTTTTTTAGTACCACTTAAAATGAATTTACTTAGTCTTCAGCTTGAACATTCCATTCTCAGTGAAAGACGTTCCAAGCCTTATGGATCCATAAAGGCGGTGGACTGGAATGATGTGCAACGTGTGCAAAGGTACGTACAGAGAGGTTTGTCAAAAGTGTGAGTATTGAATATGTCAGTCAATAGAAGACAAAAAAAAAATTAAATACTGCAAGTTGCAACTTTGTCAACTTTATCCTCATTAATAAAAACGATCAGCAAGCAACTTTGCTCAAATACAATTCAATTTATATAGTGCCATTTCACAACAGTCTCAAAGCACTTTATAAAAAAAATATTTTAATTCACTCACACTTATATTCCAACTGATCCAAGTTATTATTGGTTATTAATTTTTCCCCTAAATGAGCAACTCTTTGCTTTATATCAAAGGAAGTTTGGTGCCTTAATGCAGAGCTTGACAAAAAAAACTATAAGAAAATATTCGATAATATTATAATTCAAATAGTTTACAGGCTCTCTCAAATTGAGAGCTGGCACACACAGCCTTAAGGTCAAGATCCTGTTCCCTTCCAACACAGCAGGATGTGTTTAGGCTGAGGCCCGATCAGCTACGATATGAGCAGTGTGTGCAGCAAAGCAATTACAGCTGAAACCAGAGCCAGCTAATAAAGATTTGGACGCAAGCACAAAAGAAAAATTTCAACCATGTGCTCCGTAATGGAAGTCCAAAGCTCCATCTGGGCCTTTCAATTCCTATCTGTAGAAAAGCTCTTGATGCAGTGTAGCTCACCGCACATTTGGGCTTGTAGCAAACCGATGGCAAACTAAAATGATCAATGATGATGGACAGATTTCATTGGTCTATTGCGTAGTATTAGTTTGAGTCCAGCTCTGTAGATTTTTGCTCAGAACTCCATCAGAAAGGGACTTTTTATGCATCAAAAGAACAGCTTAGAAGCAAGGACCCCATGTTCATCCATGGACTGAGAACTCAGATCTGATTAAGCAAAGCATTTGTATGGAAACTTCACTAGAATTGCATTTTATGGCATCAAAAAGAGAGATCCACGCAATGTACGACACAATAAACCCACCTCACTATAAAGATCAAGCATATTCAGAGGCAAACTGATATAAAAAAGTCTCTGCCTCGAAAAGAAAAGATGTGTTTTAGAAGTGGTGTAGCTTTGATTACAAGGCATCATTGAAAGAATTAGGAAATATGTCTTGCTACATCAAAGATGTGGCTCTTGGCCCACCACATCTTAAAATCAAAGGCTGTTTTAGACTCCTGCACAAAGTCAGAGTTGAAGGGGTTTTTTTTCTTCTTAATTATACAACAATTACTACATTTAGAAAAAATAGAGGCAGGCATCAATGGAGTCTGTGCAAATACCTGGCTGAGTATGGTATTGCTCAACAGACACAACAGGGCCACGGCGTTAATCCCAGTAGCTATACACTTTGGGCTAAACCAGCAACATTGTCGTGGCAGGAATTACCCGCCATGCACCTTACTGCTTTCAACAGCCGCACCTGAGGATGTTTGTTCAAGAACAGCGTCTTTGAGGATGGATGTGAGGCAAATTTTTAACATAACAGAGAATTATGAATGATTGTCAACCTCTCTCTCACTCTGTCCAGCTTTGTACAACATGCTGACTGTCCGACCAGGGGAAGGACTTTTTGGACCTTCTGTATGACCTCAATCGTTGGGTATCTGATCAGTCTGGTTTACCTCCAGTGTGTGGAGGCTATGTGGGTCCATCCACACATTCAGGAGGTGGACACCTGAGACCACTAAAGCCCGGACGGACTGCTTTGGTTGCTCAGACTGAAACACACTGTTAGGGCCTCCTGGTGATGATAGTGGAGAAGATGGAATTTAGTTTACTTCCTTATTTGGAGCAAACTAAACGATTTGAGTAAGTCCGACTTCAATTTGTCAAGTTTGTCCAACTTAATAAGTTAAGTTGGACAAACTGAATTGGATTACTTGTTGCCAATTGAAGCATTTAAGTTGCTTCAACTATTTTCTCTTTTCAGTGAAAACAGCGACATGGTGCCATGTAAACCTGGGCCTTCTCCTCCACCAACATCTGAAAACACCAGCAGTTTCCAGAGTGCTCTCATGTAATCAAAACGTAAAACTAAGCTACTTACCAAACAGTCCTTTTTGTGCACAGTTACACACCAACTGCATGTCTGCAGATAAAAGAAGATGCTCAGTGTTATTTACCACCTTAACACTGGTGGTAAGGTGGTAAACCTTTGCAGTAACTGATAACTGATAACTGAAGGTTTCAGTTACTCTTTAAATTTACTGTCATTTGCAATTCCACAGTTCTCAATTTAAATCAATGAACTTTGCATCCATAAGAAGGGCATGTGTGAAAGAAATCTCAATGTTCTCATTTGATTTAGCTCATTTTTACAATCAGGATGATTTATTTTGGTCTGGATTGTGTGTACAAACAGTTATCTCTTTGGTGCATGCAGATAACTGATGTAATCTGTTATGCACCAAAAGAACATCCTTGACGGAAACTGTTTGTGTCGGGGATGATTTTTGTAAGTAGTGCTGTGTAGACTTGACCCAAATGTAAAGCTCAAAACCGTTTTTGTCCAGGATGTGTGGGGTCTGTAGCCTCCATTCTGACCATAGACCTGTAAAGGTCCAGGATGGAGGGGAAGTCGGCCCTGATGGTTGTCTCTGAGATCCAGAGTGTTTTGTGGCTAACTACCATCAGACCTCTTGAGATGCAGTCATTTCTGTGTTCTGAGAATATTTTCTATATGTTTTCATTTCTTCACTTTTGAGGTTTACTATCTACTCAGAACTCCCTAGTCATTATGTTGCTTTAAAATAAATAATGACGGATGGAAAAATTACAGCTTCATAGGGATTTTCCATCTGAAATGACAATACGGTGCCTCTTTAGTTTTCCTGGCTCTGTTCCCGTTGGAAAAATCAGATTTACAAAAGCTTCATATGTTATCTGAAAAGGCATGAAGTCTCTACACTAATTATAAACATACTCTTCAGCTCAAAATTGGCTCTGAAAGTTTCGGTGCAGTTAAGTTTGCACTTGTCATTTCTTTAAGCATCCCAGATTCTTAATGCAGTTCCAAGGGTTAGCGGTGGGGTAGGGTAAATAAACTCATCATTTGAAAACTTATTTTTGTGTTTTCTCACATTATTGACTGATATGAAAGACAACAAATCACCAATATGAACAGAGTCTCTTTTTAAAGCTGAATTGGAAGAATGTCTAGAGCACTGCAGGCTAAATACGATTATTGCAATAATGTTAACTTTGCCTGCAAATTTTATTGATGCTTGTTTTCCTTTTTTTACTTCAACAAATGCCGTGAGTGGGGAATATGATAGGTGTCAATGACTAAAGCAAGCTGAAACCAAAAACAATATTTAGAAAAATGTAAAAAATAAAATCTCGGCCCAAGTTGAGAGAAATTGAAAGTAAGTATTAATATACCTTTGAAGAGTTTGTGTACAGTTTGTGTTCAGCTGTCTATACACAGCTAAGGCAAATATATGCAATAAAACCAGTTAAATTTAGTTAAAAATGCAGTGTGTAACTTTGACAAAGAATGTTTATTTACATATTTGTTAAAAACTGTCTCCATTTTCTGACAGTTTGCCATGAGACACATAATCTGTGAATAGATCGATCTCCTCCACCTCCACCCTGAGCTACTATTAATGTCTGAAGAAATGAACTGCTCCAGAGTCATCCTAACTAAAAACAACCAATCAGAGCCAGGAGGAGGGTCTTAGTGCTGTCAATCAATGTTCAAGGTGCCTATGGCAGAAAAACAATGTACTGTTACATGCTAACTAGCCCAAGCATCCACAACAGACTATGTTAACTGCAGATTAGCAGAGAGCAAGGAGAGGGGATAATAAGCCCTCACCTTGCTCTCGCATGCTGCGTGTGCTGTCAATCATGCACACGTAGCATGATTGACAGTGCTAAGACCTGCCTCCTGGCTTTGATAGGTTGTTTCTAGTTAGAACTCGGAGAAGACCGGGGAGCTCAACAGATTATATGTCTCATACTGTACCATCATGACATAGTGACAGTTTCAAATATGAAAGAAATGATTATTTATAAAAGTTACTGCAACTTACATAATAACTACATTACTGCCAACAGTAATAATCTAATTATTACTAGTGGCAATAGAAGCATGGGAGATATCTCAAAATCCCTGAACTGTTCAGAGAAATCAAATTATATTAAATTAAATTATTATTATTATTATTATTATTATTATTATTATTATTTACCAGGCTTGCTATATGGCAGGACTCTTGTATCTTACTTAGGATATCCTATCCTACTACTTTAACTTGTTGTTAAAATGGTAGGACAGTAGTGGTAGCATAATAGCTTTTTAAACCTTGAGATCAGTAACCAGCCCAAACTGCCATTGAGCACAGCGCAGGAGTTTTCTGGTGCAGTGGAGGAAAAATTGCTTGAGAAATCTATCAGAGCACAGAATCATCAACATGTTTTTGTTGGGCCAGTGGTTAGGCATCAAAAGAAGACATTCTAAAAGTCAAAGCTGTTCATGATTATGTTTCTGTTTTGGTCCAAAAGGCCTAACAAGTGTGAGCACACCCAACTCCAATTTCAAAATATCATGGTAGAGATTAAGCTATATAAACAGGCTTTTCTGAATAACCCCTGTGAAAACACCCCATTAGGCAGAATACATATCGTCTGTGCATCTAGCATTACAGAAAATCTGGATCTCTTCCGTCTTAATCCGTTCTGTTTGCTCATCACCGCCGCTGACTCTCCGAGCCCATGGAAGAGAACCTGGGGCTGTTGGCACCTCGTGATAAACCTATCAAGCCCGGGCACAGCTGTTGACATTGGTTTGTTCGCAACATGTCTGATGACTCGGGCCTTTGAGATTGCTTTGATTAAGTAAACTTTGAAATCACAAGCTCCTGGGGAAGCACATAAATTTAGATGTAAGAGCAATATTTCACTCGAAGGATTTTTCCAGCTCTGTTTATATAGCTTTCTTAAGTGAGGAAGATCCCCTGAGGGCGTCGTTTTCGTGTGTGCACATGCTTACACACTTATCAAGTGGAAACCGTGCCTCAGCTACCTCTAAGTGCACTGTGTGGTCTGACAGTCATGGCGTTGTACTGCGTTTCTCAATCTGTTGTCTTCGTCGCTGTAATCAAAAGCAGGGACAGCACTTTGTGTACTTTGGAGAACTCCTGATATTAGCGTTCTGTCATCAGTTAGTTTCTGTTACATGAGACCCACCTGAAAGTTAGTAATTGTCCTTTGCTTGACTCCTGATGCTGGCTTTCTTCAGTTCCTGTGTTTGACCAGCTTGTTTATGGCCACTGATTGGATACTGGTAATTATGGCAGCAGCAGCGCATTACTGACAAACTCTGAAAATGAGAGTGACAAAAGGTTCCCCAAAAATAAAAACGACATCTTCAGGAAGGTTCTCAACGAGGACGGGGATTTATGTTTCTCTTGGTGGAAGCTCACTGGCTAATCAACCACCGTTCAAGTCCCAGCGACCGCTTCCCAATAATCGCAAAATAAACACCAGGCCTGAAAACAAAACCATACAGGGTCAAATGTTCTGTTTGTGTTGATGTCCGTGATGCACTTGAACTGCTCTGTTTGCTAGGTGAGCTTTTGTCAACTGGTTGCCATGGCAAAAGGTGTGCATGTGGAATGACCTTGACAGGAGAGCAAGGGAAAAAACTGAAGAATTTGGGTGGTTTTGAGTTGTACTTTACACGTTTTTCGGTGTTATTTACACTGTGGCGCACTGCAGAAGCTGTCACTTCTGAAGGTTTAGCAAACAACATAAACTTGACTAATTGCCTTGTTTGTTCATTCATCTGAAAACAATTCTCTCAGCTTTAATTTAAGCCACATTTTAAAGAAATGGGATAAGAAGTAAGGATCCCATGAACACTTTTGTGACAAATCCATCCACATTCCACTTCGGTACACTATGGGTTTGTTCCATTACTGGCTCTCAGTGCCAGTTGATTGTAACATGCTGCCTTTTGCTGTGCTAAACTGATTTACTTACCCAGTCTTGGCAGATTGGAACTACTGCATCAAACAGATCACACTGGGGGGTTCCTCAACGTTTTGTTGTTGAACCACTTATGGAGGAAAGCAAAGGCTTCTTCACTTTGCTGCATTAAGGCAGTCAGTTTGGGACTAACACTCATTAGCAGGACCAGCTGCTTGTATGTAGTTACATGTATGTAATTGAGCATGTTGTACGTTTATTTTACAAAAACATGTACAATTTGATTAAAGAGGTAAGTAAAACATTGATGTTTGTTCTAATGACAAACAGTCCAGGTCTGAGTTCCGAAATAACATGTTTTTTGTTCAGTTGAGGCTAATTGGTTTTTGTTAATGACTTGTGAACTAGGGCTGTTGGAAACAACTATTTTCAGTAACTATTTCAGATAATTGATAGGGATAACCTATCAATTATCCCTAATATTAATCGAGTAATCAAATAAAAAGTGGTCCTGTTCCGTAGTAGCTACCTGAGCTACTATATGAAAAAGAACATGTTCATAAAAAGCTATTTCAGTTTTTTTTTACAATAAGAAGACATTTTATCGCACTGCTAATAGCGCTTAGCATTCATCGACAGCTCACTGGTGGAAGTGAGACAAATAACACAAATAATTATCCGGCAGAACACAATGCGCTAAATTGTGAAAGAGAAACCCTGAATGTAGATGATTTGCAAAAATACATTTTGATAACATGGTACTCTAATCATTGCATTAATTGTTACGGCCCTACTGTGAACATCTTTGCTGCAAATCCTGGAGAAAATGTATAATTAAGTGGTGGACTCAAACATAAGACTCTCTTACTGTGAAGGTGTATTGATAATTTCAGTATTGCTCGTATCTACTCAAATCAAATAGAATCTGAAAAGTGACAAATTTACTCTGGACAATTTTTGAATGGCAATAAGTTTTTAAATTTCTATAATAGAAGGGAGGGTTTTGTAATTGAGAGCCTTGATCTCAATTACAGACCATGACTTGTTTTTTAGCCAAGTGACGGTCCCGACAGTTTAAAAACAGCATAACCGAGGAGAACTTAAATCCCTTCTGACTCTTTTGTTTGGCTTGTCTCTAAACATCAGAAGGATGAGTTGGTTTTAAACTCTAAAAAAAAAAAAATCTGGCTGTGCTCCATATTCGAACAAATGACTGTATTAAGAAGATGTTAGGAAACGTGAAACTTGGCATGCAATAAAAGCAAAGGTCTCAGATGGATGGGTGTTTTTAAACTCTGGTGATGTGATTTTAATTCCAACGTTATGCTCAGATGGTTTCTTCCACAAGAGCAGCTTGTGGATTTTGATGAATTTTCATCTTAATTAAATCATCTCCAGAAGCACATAGTCCACTTTAAATAAACTCTCGTTGTCAAAACATTCACCACATTCCCAGACGTAATCCCATTTCTAATTTCAACACAAGCTGCTTGAATAATGAAACATTATGGTCCAAACCATTGTTTTTAAACACATAGCTTTAATGCAGCAGGGGACGGGGTATAATACAAAGGCGATCTACTGTTGAGCAATCAGCACTTTCATTTTTTGTTTATAGAAGTTAACATTTGACTCACTTGGTCGCTTCAGTTCACTATTCAACTCAAAAAGTCTTGAAAAAGTTTCGCTGGCAGATAATTTCACTTATAACATAGGAAAATGTCTTCTTAAATAATCTGCCAATGGAACAAGTATTTTTTTTTTTTATTAAACAAAATTTTAGCTTTGTCTTATTTCAAGTGCGCCAAGATATAAAATAGACAAAATACTTGGTAAGATTTTGCATTTTTGCAGTGTAAGCATGTTTTATTTTTTAAAGGTCAGGTATATTTAACATAACATTCATGTTTTATAGCTGATGGTTGGAGATAATAATTTTGCTGGGTCTTTCAAGAGGAATTTTATGTGGTTTGCTCCATTTTTGCTGGTTCTTTTCAAAAGTACATTCAAGTTAATTTACAACAACTACAAGAAATATAAAAGTTAATGATCAAACAAAGGTGTCTGGTTATGAGAAGAGTTACTGTTCTTACAAGTTTTGAATTTTTCAATAGAGGCAACATATTTGTAAGTTAGTTTTTTTTTATTATTGCACGGGGGGATTTTTTTTCCCCACTCCACTTCATCTTAGATAACATTTTATTAGGATTATAGCAAAGTCTCAAAAAAGCACTTGTTGTCCTACATGTAGGCCTGCTGACTGATTGCAAGATCGTAGACACCAGAGGTGATAAATAGTGGACACACGTTGATTTAACATGTCCCTTTGGTCACATTTTTTTCAGGGGTACCATTATTTTTGTCCATATCTGTTTAATGAGCATGTTTGAAAAGCAATGTCTGACTTTCATTTGTTAATTTTCATATAATTTTTATTTGATTTTTTGTCAGATTCAAGTTATTTCTGTGACCATTGTGGGTTTTTCTTTCATTAACTGAAAGGGGTACCAACAGTTTTGTCTATGTGTGTATGATACAGTTATGAGGAGATGTGTTTATAAGGAAGAGCCTGGCATGACAGAACCTGCTGATGGAGCAAAGCTGATTTGGCTGTAAGTTGTCTAACTGAGAAAGAACAATGCAACAAAAAAAGGTTGAACCCCCAGTTTTCTAAATAGATGTTTTGGGAAAATGTTTCACATAAAATTTTGATTTTCTTTTTCTTCATAGAAATCTCTTAATGTAATTAATTTTGAATATATAAGGCATTAAATGTCAAAACTTTTAAAAGTTTTGACTTTAAAAAGTTAGTTAGCTTTTAAAATTCAGCTAATGAATTTGACAGAATATTTTCATTTTATTTTATGTGCTTTATTTTTTGCCATACAAACTTGAAGAGAATCTTATCCAGATCAGAACGTAGCGCTTTGCTGACCTCTAGTGACAAAAAAACATATGACGCTCTTAACAGTCCTGCTTTACCTAACAGAACTTTACGTTAAATAATAAAGTTCCTGGCTACCCATCTGTGGAATGTCTTTTTAATAGATTCACAAACAGGTGTAAAATCAATTAAAATCCTTTAAAGATTGCAATACCTTGATAAGTTAGCAAGTTTTACAGGTAAATTTCAGTAACAGCTATCATTTATAAAGGAAGGAGTTCAGGGGGTTTTTTTAGATTAAGTTTCAAACCTGAAATGCTCTGCAAACCTTAACTTAAATAATTAACTTTACACAAATGAACATGCTTCGCAATATACTTTTCCTTCACACTTATTTGTTTGCAATTAGTTAACACACTGAATAAAACACATAACATACACATAACAGTGGCTAACGCCTCTCGCCCATTAAACGCTGAGATCCATCCATCCATTATCCAACACGCTCAGATCCCTTGTGGGGCCACCAGGGGTGTTGGTGACCCCACAAGGGATAAGCATGTTGGATAATGGATGGGTGGATGGATGATTGATATATTTAAGGCCAATTTACAGTATTTTGTTAAATTAAAGACTTTTTGAATCCTTAATTTTAGATTTGAAGCCTTTTCAAGACTTTTAATGATTTTCAGACATGCCTGTCTTCTCTAATTCAGGAATGAAATGCTCACACGGTGTCTCTGCAATAATTTATGTCCTTTGATCATACATTGTAAATGGATTCACATTCTTTGTAAAATGATCCCGCACTACAAGTATCTGTTCCCTTTTGAGGTGAGGGCAGTTCAGTGATGTCTATAGTGGAAAGGTCTGTGTGCCTCTATGGACTGTAAGGGGGTTCTGCTCTGAGGAACAAGTTGTCAAGCGTCACCTGTATGGTACACGGTACAAAACCATTCAATATCACATGTTACACTTGGTCAAAAGCACACAGAAGAAGTTTTTATAAGCAAGCAATTAGCACTGTAATGACCTGAAGATGGGTCACAAAATGAACTACTTAAAACAAGGGTTGGGAACTGTTGCCGTGGCTTTTTTCTTTCTGTTATGTTCAGATCCAAATCAATACAAACATGACTTTGTAATTTCTCTGTAACTTTGGCAACTTCTTGGTTCCCTTGTGCTCATTTGTTCTTTGAACCTATTTATAAACATATTTATTAGTTTTGTCAATAAATAGATATAATTAGTCTAAAGACAAATCTGAAACTAATTCAACATGAAAAGTTGTAAATATACTGATAATTGGTCACACTAATTTTGAAAGTTTTTATATACATATATATATATATATGTGTGTGTATATAGACACACACACACACACACACATATATATATGTGAACTCAGCAGACAACCTGTGATGTTTGACCAGCAACAAATTAGCATTCTGTGTGAAAGGTGTGTGCAGGTGATGTTTCAGTAATATGGGGAGCAGCAGGCATTTCCTGCCGCCTGTCCGGAGCTGAACTGCCGCGGCCAATGGCGGCGCAGCGGGGGCGGAGACAGCCGGCACATTATAGATACTCCAGCGTAGTATCGCGGCCAGCAGCAGACGAGTCTCCAACTAAGCCTGCCGCACCTCAGTATCCTCTGGTTCATGGAGTGTACACTTTCCATCCAAGTGCAACAACTGCTGGGGGTCTTCCCGACGCACTACTACCAGGGCTACAGCGTGGAGTTACAGGTACCTTCATTCTGCACCCGCTCGCGCCTGCATTCTTTTCCCTGACACGGGAAAATTAAAGTAAACGAGTGTGAGTTTGAGGATGCTGTCTTGCAGAGGATGAAAAGCGCAGCTGTTGGTGCTGCATGCTGATGTGAGCATCCCGGATTGTTGCCGCGCGCGCTTCCTCCAGGAGCCGAAACGAGGCGGCGCGCGAGCTTCTGCGGGTCTAACGGTGAGGGGCAGTTAAAAAGTAAGCTAGCCCTCCCAGGAGGGTCCAGGGGATGCCCCCCTTTGAACGGGCTCTCTGCTGCGGACAGGACAGAGGCGGTCTGTGTTCTCCGGTCTCTTCTGCTCGCTCTCTTTTAAACCTTCAAGTCAGAATTCCCGCGACAGTCTTATCAAAGTAACGTTAATTTCGCTCCCAGTGGCAGCCCCCATTTGCCTCGGCAGAAAATAATAATAAAGCAAGAACGTGAGCAACAACTCCCCATCCTGCGCGCGCTTCCCCAGGTTGTTGTGCATGCTGCAGAATGGCCCCACTCTTCTCTGAAGGTGACATTTAAGGCAGAGGGAGAAGGGGAGTGGGCGAACCTTCTGTGGAACGATTTCATTTAAAACCACAGAATAGACTGAATGGATTACGATATCAGGCTTATTATGATATGATTGTTTTTTTTCGGTTTTTCTGCTCCACCTGCAGGAGGTCAGATGGTACTTTTCTTTTTTTTTTGCCTTCAGTGCTCTTTAAACGGATTCAGTTTGAGATCATGTTAAGTTCTCTATAGACAACAGCAGTGTAAATTAAACCAAACTGGCACATTTCTAACTAATGTATCAGTAGAGCATTGGAACGTGACGTACTCTGTGGCGAAAGATATGAAGGGATATGAGGGCCATCTTGAGGGGCCATAAACATAACTGGCAAAAACGACTTTCTCGCAGATTTTTTGAATCCAAGTTTCTTAAGATAATTTAAGAAACTTAAACTATTTTAAGTTTCTTAAAATAATTTTTAAGAAAATAATTTTTTCTTAAAAATAAGAAACTTTTTTTTAAAGGTTTTATTGGCTCTAGTGGCCTTTATTTAACAGTTAATGGACAGGAATGAGGGAAACGAGAGAGGGGGAAGACATGCGACAAAGGTCGCCAGGCCGGGATTTGAACGGCCGCGTCGAGGACTAAGGCCTCGACGCGGCCTTAGTCCTCGCGTCGAGGACACCCACACATGTGGGTGTGCTCCGTATGTAGCACACCCACATACAGACGTATGTGGGTGTGCTAAACCCCTGCGCCACTACAGCACCCAAAAATAAGAAACTTGCTGCGTTATTGGATGTAGTGTCCGATCACACAACCGAAACAATAAAAAGATGGAAAACGGACTTTCATTTCACTGTTTCCTGCCTGGAAACATCGCGAGGAGGCTAAGCTATCAGAGCTAAGGAAAAGAAGACGAATGGCCTGGGTATCAGCGGTGAGACGTCCTGATATTACATTCTCCAACATCCCAAGTTTGCTACAGACATTTCCATTCTGGTGAGTGTCAAAATTCGCTTTGTTGGTTTTGTGTCATAATTATGTGCTATGGTTTTGTCCGGGTGTACTCATTTTCAGCTTATGTTGAGTTCATTTTAGTGGGTCAACCTTGTTCAGGTCGGACTTATATTTTTTATGTAGCATAGTCCACATTTTGATAGTGGACATCGGGGTTATTCCATTATTCTGAAGTAAACTATTTAACTTTTCTAGTGTTATCAAATTTACAGCATTAGTACTGATATGTGTTCTGATATGTCCCCTTCAAGGCAAACTGACGTCTGAAATGGATTAGCTCAATCCAGACAGGGTTCCAGCGCTGAATATGGGTCACTGCGTGGTCAACGCCACAACATTGGACCAACATGCACGTCAATTATACAGCAAGACCATGGTGGATCAACAAGTGGGGGAGCAAGTTACAGAGACTGTGTTTTCATTATTTACCCCAGAAGAGGTAAATAATGAAAACACAGTAGCGGAGGCTGTAGAAGAGAAGCAGGTTGGAGAGGCTGAGCAGGAAACCCCCAGAGAGGAGCTCAGCAAGGCTGCACACTCTGAAGACGAACATGAACCATTTGTGTTGAAATATGTGCACAGTTGGAAGTGGCTGTTTTCTCTCATTTAATAACTTAATGTGGTAAACATTCATGAACCGTTGGATTCAAACACTTCAAGTCGCATGTAAACAGATGATGAAATGAATCACATTTTATGTAAAATTTGATATTTAAAATATTTCAGGTAATAAACATGATTAGAAATGCAACAATCAAGAGATTTTATGGCCAATTTCTGATGACCAAAAAATTCACGCAATAGGGGTTAGGGCAGGGTTACCCTATTCATGCAAAAGTAGTTGTGCCTTGAAGTTAGGAGTGATATGGTGTTATGCATAAGTTTTATCGCAATATTTGTGGTACTATTGTGATAGTAGTGATAAGAACTATTTATTGCTTCTTTTTATAGCTGGCGCATCATAGCCCTTCAAACACGAATGCTACTTTTGTAAAACATTCCCATTTGTAATATGCTTCTTCAGGACCCCAGTCTCATAAAGAAGGTTGATTTATACTATTAAACTGCACATAGTAACAGCATCTAATCATATTTTTAACTGTATAGGTATATATTGCTGCTTTCATTGAACAAACAGTGGAAAAAATAGTAAAAAATAACAAAACTAACAATAAGGGCAGTTTTTTAAGCATCCTTAATTGTAATTTGTCATAGCAAAATTAAGTCAAAATTGTTATCATTGTCAGAACTTTAGCCTGATAAATGATAATATGTTAAATCCCTACCATAAAATCAAAGAGGAAAAATCTTATATATAAATTTTGTAATTGTAGATTTTTAAAAATCTTTTAGAAATGCAACACAATAGTTACACCACTTGAAAGTCTTGAGTAAGTACACAAAGTACACACACTGTGTTCTTGGAGGTGTTATGACACTGCAGCTGCATGTGACTGATGGGATTTAACCTGTACTTTATATCTGACCAGACCAAAAAAAGAAAACAAAACGTTTATGCCACTGCAGAAACAGCATGGTGGAGAATTTGAATGATTTTGAAACCGTGACCTTTAGTATACCTTGAAACCGATAACTTACTCACAGTACAAAGAACAACAAAATAGCCCAAGTGCTTCTGTCATCACCAAAAATGTCTCTCCCTGGCTGTGTAAGACTGGGCTTGGTAGGTCAATACTGGAGCTGCACATGTCTGATATTGGAAAAGGAAATTCCCTATGAATCAGACAATGTGCCTGATTCATAGGGACAGATCTACTCAGCCTAATTCTGTGCTTTGTGCTCTGCACGATATGCTTTATTATTTAATTTACATGATATTTAGAGTTACTAATTGCACTGGCTGAACAAATTAACGTGTTGTTTTTCCATGTTTGACCAAATTTGTGAAATATTGGTGCATTTTAAGTGTGCTGTACTGGCGCAGAGTTATCAAATACATTTGTAATTTGTCTATGTTTATATCTGTTTAAAATCCACAACAACAACATCAAAAGGTTTTAAGTGAACTCAGTAGCTTGTTCTGTATTACATTGGTATCAGTCGATACCAAACTTCAAATATTGATATTGGCATCAGAAGTGAAAAAGGTTCATCCCTTGTAAATACAGAAATAATAGCAAGAGAGAAAGATGCAGCAGATAAAGATTGAAAGATGGAGAGAGACCAATAAAAAGATATATTAGTGAAGATATATCTAACCTTGATTCATATAAAAGATGAATCACGGACATTTTCAGTTCTTTTTTCTTCTTCGTTAATGTACTGTCAAATAATATATTCAAGACACGTTCAAGTACTTCTTCAACATATATTAGATATATTTTGTCGGTGTTAATTGCAAACAATTCAGTTGAACAGCATGATTAATGTTCAACTCAATTGGATTGTTCGTCTTTGCAACAGTCCTGCCCCCCAAACTAAATCCCTGGGGAAACACTGTGTTCAAAGGGAAAAGTTTGCTCAGTCAGGTCACCTGTCGGTTCCTCCACTCAGGTCTGTTTGATGATTCCTCAGCTGGTTTTCTTTTCAGTTTAAAAACCAACAATAGCAGAACAGATAAAGGTCGTTAGTTTGCGTTTCAGACATATAACATCAGCTAATTTCCATTTGCAGTTGCCGTTAGGTTCATTTCTCTCTCTCACATTTCATCTTGACATTAAATATTTTTTTGTCAAGAGTCAAGTTATTGTGATGATGATTGATTTGGGTCAAACACTTGAAGGGATGAATCGTTTTCTAAGGCACTATATAAAAACAACTAACATAAGTTGCTTCACTAGAGAATGTCACATGGTTTCACATCGGTGAACAGTTTTATGTGACACTGACTGATGCTGGATACTTTCACTTCCTATCAAGACTCAGCAGGAACGTTTGGCAAAAAATACCAAATAAACAAACCTGGAAAAAAAAAATCTTCATCAATTCGTTCCTTCATTGTTTTGGATTTTCTTGAACCCTGAAGTCATCCGTTTCTATTTCTGAAATCCTCCAAACGGGGGGCTAGGCGCTTCACGGGTTTGTCTGCCGTCTCTAATTTGGAACGCCTAAAAATAAATCTTTAAAGCCCCGCGCTTCTATGTCATCACTAATTGTTTGCTTTTGTTGTGTTGAAGTCGCTCGGCTTCTTTGGTGCTTTGCATTTTCTCATTGCTGCACTTGTTTCAGTCTCTTCCTCTTGTACGGAGTCGGCTGTGACAGGTCTCTGGGTTTATATAAATAGCCCAGTATGTGACAAAGGGCTTCAGTAATTTTACTTGAGCATATTTATTTTCAAAGAGCCCCCAGTTTGCTCTAAATATAACATTTCAACAAAGCAGAAGCTTTGTTGGGCTCATGAAAGGTCATTGAGTCTGTCACAGCAGCATAATGTCAAATACTCTTCAGAAATACCAGAGTTGTCTCAGATCTGCTAAACTACTGCTTTCTATAGAAGAAAGGGACAAAGCTTCCAAAAAGGGAGCTATATTCTCCCTGACAGGTGTGGAAAAAAAGAAGTAAAGGCAGCTTTGGATCACAATAGAGTCAACCCTGCGGCTGGTAAATCATCCCTACTGGGGATCCCATGTTTTATAATGTAGAGACGGGAGGGTGGGCATTTTTTGCATCCTTTTGTCAATTATTGTGGACAAATCTCTGATCATGAGAAGGATCTTTGATTTATTGTTGTCTAGCTAAATGTCAGTGTTTAATGGCAAATAAAAATACAAAATTGACAGCTTTGTTGTATTTTTGCTATTTTCTCTGCTGCTAGTTTCACAAGCACACACATCAGTAAATTTGGAAAATATGATTTAATGCAATTACTTAGTGCAGGAGTGATATAAACCACACTTCTGTAAGTAAGTGCTGTCCTAAAGGAGCCTGTTGTAAATGGAAATGTTTTTCAAGTACAATATTTGTTTGTGCCATGCAGTCACAGCCATACCTAAAAGAACAAGTAATAAATACTTGCTTAATCACAATGTTTATCAATATCACAGTGTAACTGCAAAAGTCTCTATCGCCTACATCTTTTTTTGCATTAACAAAATAGTTTCTCTGTAGCGCACATAGGGCACCAAAAATGGCTCCAGCCCAGGGGCCAACGTCCTTGTAAATCCAGCCCTGGTCAGTACTTTTCAAATAGACGCATGGTGTAGTGTGTGTGTGTGTGGGGGGGGGGGAGGGGGGGGGGGCAAGAAGCTGGACTTTATTATTTTCTTTATTCAAACTTCACTGCTAAACAAGCCTCCGGCCACTAGGTGGTAGCAGAGTTCAAATTAATCAACAAACGGTCTGCTCAAGCTAGTTGAAGCAGCAGGGATGACGTTTGTGACAGTGAAAAGAAAAGTGCCTTTGTGAGCGCTGACTATACATAGTTTTAAATGACATCAGCTTTTTATTATTATTACTTTTATTTGTTCTAAAAAAAAACAATACACATGTGAAAGAATGTGCTCGGATGAGACATACTGCGTGAATTAGAAACGTAGCACAACCCACCCCTGCTCCTCCATGACTGTGAAGCATAGAGATGGGAGCATCATGGGATGGAAATGCGTCTCTTTCCAGGAAAAGCTTTTCAGAAATTGAGAATATGGATTTAGCTAACTGGGTTCAATGTTCACTTTCTGGTGGGAGAAAACCCTGCATCATTCACTGAAGAGTTTGGATCAGACCAATGGGCCACTGATGACCTTTGAACTGCGAGTTTGGAGTAAAAGAGCAAATTCATTTACTTCGTTATGGGAAAATAAAATACACAGCTTTTATTTTGAAGGCCACTATTGCTTTCATAACATCACTGGTGCGGTTTTGTGCCTCAGGAAACGTTGTGAACAGCTTTCAGGAAATGAGCTCTTTGCACTTAGAAATGTCAGCAGACATTAAATAAAAAATGTACACAGAATTCAGGCGTTTAATAAGGCATGGAGTTCTGAATATATCTTTGCTGAAATCGACCACAAAGCTCTGTGCTTACTGTGTGAAGAACAGTGAGCAGTGTTCAAGGATTTCAGTTTCAACTTTCCAAGAATTTTGCAAGATATAGTGAACCATCTGCAACGCTGATTAGCTCTGGCAAAAAAAGGCACAGTTCCAAATGTGTCATTCTCCGTGCTCCGTAACAAGGTTTAGATTTATGTGGCAAGTGTGGCCTAATCAAAGCTCACACCTAGGTCTGGTGGAGAATCTGTAAAAAAAAAACCCAGTAGATGTGAACAGCTGGTGTGGACGTACCTCAATGGGCTCGCAGCTGTTACTGTAATGGAAAATGGCTTGAAGTATTTAAGTCTTAGCTGAATGTCAATGCACAGATTACTGTTTGAAAAAATGAAATAAAAAAAATATATATTCCTCTGCGATACCAAATCCTAATGGCATAAATTGAGATTTATATTAAATTGTGGAATTTTAGTTGGTTTTTTTTACTATTTACTGTAACTGTGCCCTGGCTTAAGCTAATTAAACTAAGTCGAGGAAGTTTGTAGAATGAAAGTGTGAATTTGTTTTGTCAGCAGATGTATAGATGCAGGTCAAGCCACACACACGGGCCATTTAGCATCTGGTAACTGCTCACTGCTCTGACCTCAGGGCATGTCATTCCAGCTCTACTTGCCGCGGCCTACGCAAAGCTCAGATCGGGACAACGGGGGTATAAAGTGCAATCTCTCTGCTGTGTTATCGAGCTGCCACACTCACCCGGTTTGCTTAATTTCCTCCCCTGGGAGCAATATTTGACTGTCTCTCCGGCCCCAGAGCAGCACCAGCTGCACAAAATGCTGATAATGATAGAAGTCAGAGGTACAGTGAGGCGTTCGGGTCACAGAAAGTACATCCGAGGTTACACAGCTGCTCCCGTCTTTCTACGCCGTCTGCAACTTCAACGTTCTCCATCACTTAGCAGACGTTCCAATGTTGAGCTCTGAAATGAATTTGTTCATATTTTCTTAAATTCTCGCAATTAGACATTAGAAAGTGGGTCACCAGCAGTGACAGTCTGATGCACACTATGTCAGGTGTTTCTAACACTAGTCCAGATTTTACAGTCACAATTTCCTTGTTTTCGTTAGTGATCTGGACCAATCTCAGGTGTTTTACTAAGGACTCAACCTGTCGCAATAAATAATGTATCAATTAATACCGTCATAAATTAAGAAAGATCTTAGTAATTTCCATTTGTATTATTTATTGTGGGCTGCACAGTGGCGCAGTTGGTAGAGCTGCTGCTTTGCAGCAAGAAGGTTCTGGTTTCGATTCCCGGCCCGGGTCTTTCTTGCATGTTCAGGGTGACCCTGCCTCTTGTCCGGAACGTTAGCTGGGGATAGGCACCAGCACCTCCCGACCCCACAGAGGGACAAGGGTGTATAGAAAATGGGTGGATGATTTATTGTTTTTCTTTTTTCTCTCTCTACACTTGTATCAACCAATCGCCATCAAACCTAAACCTTATTGATCTATTTCAGAAAGACTCAAGAACTAAAAGCTTCTCTAGTTTTTTAAGACAGTCTAATTTGTATGATAGGATCTGAGTTTTTGTCGGGAGTTTTTTGGCCGACATGTGGACCACACTCCTTACTTATTAGTGGTGGTAAAGCTTTGTATTTCTCCTTTTTTTCTAGCATGACTTAATTATGCATTTTGAGTTTTGCTTTTAACTAAACGAGAGACGTGTGCGTTAAACGAAATAAAAGCTTTTCATGAATCTGTACTCCCACATGCAAAAAAGAAAAGAAAAGAAGAAAAAAGAAGCAGGAGTACGAGAATCATAAAAATAACTGATCGTGTTATCAGCAAGTGAGTAAAAACTATGGAGTGGGTCGGGTCGGCCCAGTTATCGTGGCGGTGGTCTACCCTCAGAAGGGTAGTCCGCTTACTTCTGAGGGTAAAACTTGCAAGTTTTAACATCCACTTACTTCTGCCATCTGCAGCGGCAGAACGGACATGTCCGCGCCGAACCGCACTAACAGAACCTCTAATTTTACAAGTAAACCGGATAATAATGGGTTCTGGAGAGTCCGGGTCACAGATCTGAGTGATCCGAACTAAATCAGAACTAAGGTGATATTTCGGCTGCAGGTAAAACTCTGAGGGAGGGGTCCATCGGGTCTCGGAACCGAGACAAGGTGACCGAACTGACGGGTTTAACACTGGAACAGGGCCGTCCTGCTGCTTCGCCTCCAGAACCGCATGTCCCGAACCACATCTACTTTTTGCTATTGTAATATTGTTTATATATGAATCCACGTTTGTGACCTGTACAACTGTAATTACATGAGTAAAAGATTCGACCACTAGGTGGCGGAAGTTTATTCTGCTCAGAGAGGGAAAAATATTCAAACTGAGACGAAAGGAGACAATGGTGGGTCAGCCCATTAATCGTGGCCGTGCTCTACCCTCAGAAGTAAGTGGATGTTAAAACTTGCAAGTTTTACCCTCAGAAGTAAGCGGACTACCCTTCTGAGGGTAGACCACCGCCATGATTACTGGGCCGACCCGACCCGCCATTCTGGAGTGTTTGACTGAACGCTTTTCCCAGCCAGAGCAGAATAAACTTCCGCCACGTAGTGGTCGAATCTTTTACCCATGTAATTACAGTTGTACCAGTCAGAAACGAGGAATCGTATATAAACATATATATAAAAATTAGATGTGGATCTAATGACATATATATTTTCCACAAAAATATGTCTTAGCCACGAGACGAGACAAGCAGAGAGGGAAATACGTGTTGAACTATGGAAAAAACAATTTCCGAAGTAAACTCAGATGTTCGAGCTTTTAGTAGCATGTAAACGCACCATCTACAACACAAATCAGGGAGGCTTGAAATGAGTCTCAAAAGTAGTTTTGCAGTCGTAACTGGACCGTACCCTTTTTACAAGTTACAAATCATGTTTTACGAGTTACGAATCATGTTTTACGAGTTACGAATCTTTTGAGACTATTTTCACTCCATAAAAAACAGGAATTAAATTTGTAACAATTTGTTGATCTGTGTCTGCTTGTGTGAATTCTTACGCTCTAATGTGATCCTCTGAGCAGCAGAACACAATCGATCACCCCGGCTGTCCGGTGTTAAGAAAGTAAATATTGGGCAGGCTGGTGCGAGTCCAGCTTGTCTGTATGGGCACCGGTCCAGCTTGGAGGCTCAACTCTCTCCCTGATGAATTACAGCTGACCTTTCACTGCTGTAACATCTGCTGGGCAGTGACCGCTGTGACCTCCCTCTCGTCTCGCTGCTCCCTGCGGTACCAGCAGCCTCCGCTCAGCCTCCCCTCGTTTGCTCATCTGTCGCCATCGTCGCAGACCGATGTTAAACAGAGTTGGCTGTGTGAGGAAACAAGTAATCCTTCTGCTAATTCTAGCATCAAATCAAGACCCCACCCTCCTTCAAGCGGCGACATGACTTCTGTAATGACCCCATGGCGCTTCGCTGATATTGCCCGACTGGATTTCTGCTGACAACAGCTGTTCCGATCACATATTGATGATCAGATTGTGTAAACCCCCTCGCCTCCCTTGTGATTGTGATTGTTTCCCCTTATCCGATTACACTCAGTGAAAATTGATATTTTTTTCATTTCGGAGAGAGTAACTATAACGGTGGTTTTGAAACAGAAATCCATTAGCTTAATGAATTGATTGCCAAGGAGAAGCGCGCGTTAATTTCCTGAGCAGAATCTGGTCATTCCACTCTCTGCACCTCCCACTCATTTGGACCCGCGCCGCAAATTCTGTGATACTGTTGATAGAACCGCACAGTCCTGGACACACTCTACTGTTAGGCATGATTAAAGGGGCGGTATCATGCGTTTTCCAGACATTTTATAGCACATTCAACTAACTATGTTACGTTCAACTGTTATAAAAGCGTCTATAATATATAAAAGTGTTCATTATAGTATACTATACATACGTATTGAAAGAAAATAAATGACTTAAAATTGGCTTTTGTCTCTTTAAGAAGCTCCAAGTTGTTCCTACTCTCCACTCTGATTGCCTCATCACATCACTGCTCTTCCATGATGCCGTTTAAAACTGTTTTTAGGAACGTTATACTGAGAAGAAGTTTGTTTGATAAGTAACAAACGCTTCAATGTTAAGTTCAGCAGATGTGTAGTTGCTCCAGGTGTTTGTAAATTGCTGCTGCTAGTCTGGAGGAGCTGAGTGGGGGGCCCACCGGGGTTTGGAGCTCGCCTGGAGACTGCAGCTCCAAAGCGGAGCGTTGGATAAATATGCAGCACATTCTCTGAGCAAGCACAGAATGGTTGCCATGGGAGATCAAAGGATTTCTCAAACATGCATGAAAGAATAATGACAACACTCTAGGTATGTTTTTGATGATGGAATAACAGAGCTCAAAAAATTCCATTTTCATCCTTTAATAAGTGTGTTTTTGTTTTTATGTAGACCGATTTGCTTAACGTTAGGCTAATGCTCGGTAAGACGTTATCAGTGTTTTGATATTACTTGACTCGTCGTTTGCAGACAGGTTTAACAGAAAACATTGTTCTACCGATTGATGTTCTTTGCTTTATTTCCTTGTAAAGGTATGAAAATGGAATCAGCTCAAAACCAGATAAAGATAAAGACTTGCAGGGCCAATATGCTGCTTTAAAAGCTTAGTTTAGATCTGGAAAATAAAGTGAGAGAAGAGTGTTGTTGTTTACATGCTGCTGCGGATTTTGCCTCTGATGCCCCTCAGAGTTTGAGGGGATTAATCATTCATTTTGAGCATCTGTGTGCCCGTGCAAAAGCAGGCAGCAGGTCTGCTGCTGGCATGAGCTGACTCGGCTTTTTAAGGCTCTAATTTGTGCGGTTTGTCTACTGAGAATATGAAGAGGAAACTACACCACTATCAACTCATTGCATGACTGAAGAGAAAAGCACCATTACTGATTTAGGTATGTATTTCTTCTTCTTGGAGCCATTGCTCAGTTGAAACGTTTGTTTCTAAAAGGATTTCATCTGGTCCTATCAGTTTGGTTGTTTTCCTTTGAGCTACAGGACAATCAGAACATACAGCACCAACTGAGGGAAAGAGTGCTGCTGTGTGTTAATGCTGAGTGTCTCATGGCTTGAAAAGCATTCAAGGCATGAGATGTTTGGATGTTTTTCCCTTTTTGCTGCTTTTGCAAACCAGTCGTGATCAACAAAATTAGTTTTTTGACAAAAATAGTTACAGTACATGTCGATGTCGATGTGAAAACTGACTTCTACCATTAGCATGGCTAGGCTAATGCTAGCATTGGATATGCTGGAAACTAGCATGCCCAGGCTGTGAACTTATATTAATCAGTCACTGGTAACCGTGTGTGAAATGACACTAACCATATACGAGTTGGTTTCTGTGGTAACATCATGTGAGTTTTATGAAATTTCTCAACTTCTTCTCTTTGTAGGTTTTTACGAAACTCCATATGGTTTGTGTTCATATCAACATAACACTTTAAGCTGAGAAATAGAGCACTGTTGAACCTTCTAGGTCTTTTTCCTATCAGTTGGTTTGTTGCCTTTGGCTGCACACCTGAAGCAACAACACACTTCCTTCCTCAAACACTCACACACTTGCATCACATTCCAATAACTTGGCGTGTGCAGATGCTGGCCTACAGCACATGACCAGGTAGACTGCGGTGTGTGCTGAAGTCCAGCCTGTTGTCCGGGGCGTGCGTGCCCAAGAAGATAAATATGTAATGTAGTCTGATTACTTTGCTTCTTCTGTGGTGTTCATTCATACTGCATGAAGGAGTCCAGCGCTGTACAACTTTACACGTCGTCAAAAATCAATTAGACTTTGGCTTGTGAAAACTAAAACTGACTCCAGCTCCTTTTCTTGGGCTGGAAACAAAAGAACTGGGTGACAGAAAAAGTTAACAACCCTCAGTTGCAAGATATTAAAAAAAAATTTAAAATATTTTCCTCGTTATCCTTTAGAGAATTTGGCAAAAAAGTGAGATAATCCAGACCCTTTGTGTAGCTCCATGCAACAGTCATACTTTATAATAGAAAGACCAAAGGGTCACAAAACTCATCATGGGCTTTACATGCCTACGTTAGCATGTTGATATATTATCACAACCAAAGTTAAAGTTTTGGGATTTTCTTTTAAAATTTTATGTTTGAATCATTTTGCATATAATAACTTGCCCTTGGTCTTGACACTTTGTAATATTCCTAACGAGCATTGAATATGTCAACAGTTTTCTCAGTTTTAGTTTGTCCTATGGGCCAATGATTCTAAGAAGCTAATTTTGATGTTGCTGGTAGCTGACAGTTAGCACAGTGCTTGCAAATAGTTTGTCACTCTATCACTGTTTCTTTGCCAACCAAGTGCCTGTAATTAAAAATAAAAACGGTTTTAAAATGTTCCATATTTTTGTCAGCCAGCCTGAGGAACAGCTTTTATTAATTGCCTCTGTCAACACAACAGCGTAAATAAATGACTCCTTCCTTTCTCAGAGTTTCCTCCAGAAGTTTTGCTAAGCCTGGTGAAAGGGGGAGCTGGAGCAGTCATCCAGAGGCCCGCTTTGTTTCTGAGTTGAAACATGCTTAAAGTTGACAGGAAATTTGAAAATATTACTAAGTAATTATGTGTTTTTGGAGGACCTTATTAACCATACAACACCGACTACAAGGTTTTAAACAATGCTAGCGTAAAACAAACTTTTTGTACTTCAGTTGTGTTATACTAGTGAAAGTATGAATCAAAACGTTTTGATTCTTTATATTGTCTTGTCACTTTATTTGCTGACTTTACACACTGACCAACTTAGATGGTGAATAAGAAAAGACAGCTGACCCGAGTCTCCCTGTGTGTTCAAATACTGACCATACGACATTTTACTGAAGAGACTCTTTAACCCATAACATTGTTACTGGTGTATAAAAAAAACTTACAATAAACAAACAATGCTAAGCTTGGTGGGGGCAGGAAAAGCCTGGTGGCCCACCAGACTTATAAAGTACTGGGGGATCCTGGTTTCTGATTTCAAAATAAGAGACTCAAGCAGCAACGGGGGGCAAGCAAAGCACACGCCTTCATGTGCAGAGCTCATATTAACGTCTTACATTTAATTAGCCTTAAATCACTAATTAATTGAACAGCAACGAGTTTTGACTTTTCTAAAATCTTTACAAGAATTTACTTTTCCATCTTAAATTTGTTTTGCCCTTTATCATCGTCAGTTAATCAAGTACATGGCATTTCTGCTGAATAGATAGGAGGGCCTAATGATATGTTTAAAGAAATGTTATGGGTTTGTGAGCAGAAGGTGGAGGACAGTTTCAAACAATCTGCTTGCTGGTCTTATTTGTATTCAAAGAAGTGAATGAAAGTTTGCTTCAAAACACAGTCAGTTCTCCTGCTTCTCATAATGAAGACGTGCACAGAGATGGTGATTGGGTTCAGCCTGACTGCGTCCAAATATGAAACGTGAGCCCCTGATAGAAGCCTGACTGAATTAGTAATTGCAATAAGAGAGGGCCCAGCTGTAAAGCCGAGCGCTCTGTGGTGCCCCTTATATTTCTGTGTAACGCTTAGATCAAAGTTCCATCGTATATTTTAATGGATTTCCAGGAAAACCTGCCCGCCTGATCTGCTGTAGTAATTTATTTATCGTTGTGAAATAGACGTTTAGTGTTGAGTCGGAAATAAGATGTTTGGCACAGGATGGTTTTTCTGGCCGAGTGCTTCCCGAGGCGGCTCAGCATCTAGTCCTGACGCTAAATGCTTCAGGTGATAAAATATTGATTAGGGACAATGGAAGTATGAGATGTGATGCCGTCGGCTTACCTGAGAGGGCAAACAAACGCATATCAGGACCCCCTGCAGTTTGCTTAGTGCTGTGGAGTTGGAGACGCTCCAACAAACCCGCTGTCATCTGGACAAAGCAGGCAGCGCCGTGAGGATCAGGTTCTTTGATTTCTCCAGTGCGTTTAATGAAATTCAGCCTGATTTGCTTTGTGAGAAACTCCAGAAGAAAACAGGTAGAGGCCTCAGCGCTCACCTGGATCTACGACGACCGCACTGACAGACTGCAGGACTGTGTCTAACCAGGTGGTCACCACCACAGGGCTCTGTACTCGCACCCTTCCTTTTCACTCTGTACACTTTAGACTTCCAGAACAAAATAGACTCCAGCCAGCATACCTTGGTGGGCCCCATATGGGGGACAGGAGGGCATAAAATATTGGTCCCACATGGGTTTGTCCGCGGTTTCCATTGTGGCCCCACACGGGTTTGCCCATGTAGGGCTACTGCCATATGGGGCCCATGTGGGGCCACAATAGAAACCACGGACAAACCCATGTGGGACCCATATTGCCTGCCTTCCTGTTCCATTTAAATTCCTTCTTGGGATCAGTAAAAGTGGTTTTGAACTGAACTGGATTGAAATGGTTGAGGTAATGAGATTTTGATGAGGGACAACGAAAGCATGAGATACAATCAGTGTTTTCATGTTGCATTGCTTCTCAGGCTGTTTGTCTCAGTACCTGAAGGATTAAAACTGAAGGCCTCATTACTGTGATGACAAAATCAGACAGTTTTTCTTGAAACATGCTCAGTATTTGGTATGAAGCGGCATACCTATGCGAAAAAAGTACTTCTTTGCTGTTAGACGTCTGAGAATTATCCTTAATTGGCTAAAAAAAATCTTCCAAAAATACAGGTAGGAAAAAAATAAGTTAAAGCAGAACAGAACAAATTTTAACCAGCAACACACTTTGATGCCAGAGCAGAATTTGATACTATGAGAACAATCATTCTGTCACATGACGATGACCGGACACACCAGTTGCTCTTGTGCTGAACGAGGGCCAAGCAAAAACCTACCCCATATTCACGAACATGCAATTAGTATGTTAACTGTGATTCTGATCTCCATTCCTGCATTTGTCTCTTTCCAGATGAAGTCTACAGAGGTGGACCAAGGGCTATTCACAGACAGCTACTGCAAAGTGTGCAGCGCTCAGCTCATCTCTGAGTCCCAGAGGGTGGCCCATTATGAGGTGAAGATGGCCTCCAAGATTACATCATTCCAGTCTGTTACACTTCACTGCTGTTGTGGGGATAATTAATTCTCAGGATCGTGCTGTTTTGCTCCTGCCTCCAGAGAGAGCGGGCTGATCTATACACCTGAACCCTGCAGCTGGCAGGAAACACACCTACCTTTGACTCTTTAGCTCCCTCTTTGATGCCAATTTTGTTATTAAATAGTAACTGATGCACATAAGAGCCTGCAATTCTTTAAGGTGTTTTCGCTGCATTGAAGGGCTGGGTGATAAATCGATTTTATTGATCATTTCATTGTTTTTTACCGATGCACTACTTGTGTTTCCGTAGCTCAGAATGACGTTAGCTCACCCAAGGTCCACCGTTATGTTTTACAGCTGTTGCTTATTTGGACTTTGAATTCACTGCAAAAAACACTAAATCTTACCAACTATCCAGTGCAACTGTCTCAGAACACCTGAAGTAAGTCAAAACTAACCTACAAGAAATTGTTCAGCAAGATAGAGAAGCTGAAGCTAGAGAAGAACATATATTTTTAATCAACATGAAGGAATTATTGGTGCCCATTTTTTGCTAAAAGGTTATTTGTAAGTTACTTTGGTCTTATGTCAATTTTACTAAGATATTATGCTACAGAGAAACTTATAAACCCACCTTCTCTCTCCTCCCTCCTTCCTGTCTGCATATTATTCATTAAAATGCAACTAGAGCACAAAACAATCTAAAGTAAGCATTTAAAGTTCTAAAAAGTGAGACGCTTGTGCCTTCAGAACTTTTGCTGACATTAATTGTCGACATTTATGGTGTTGCTGCCATAAAATTGTTTTATACCTGACCCATTACAGTGGTTTTATTTCTACCTGTATGTCCCCGTATAATGGCTTTTCCACCATTAAGCTGTATGAGTAATTTACATAACAAGCGTATTTCGTTGAAAACAACATTAAAAGCAACATTATTAGTAAACTGCGGGCACCACAAGGCTCAGTGGTGGAGCAGGAACACCATATTTTAGGATGTAGCGCTCTGTGCAGCCGTCCTGGGTACGATTCCCCATCCTGGGCTATTTACTGCATGTCTTCTTCTTGTCTCTCTTCCATTCTCCTAACAATAAATAAAACCTAACTGTCCCACAAAATTCTATATATAAAAAAAAAATCCTTTTAATTGCATGAACCACATTTCCATGTCTGTCTTTAAGCCAAGGGCTGCCTAGTGGCGCAGCTGGTAGAGCTGTTGCCTTGCAGCAAGAAGGTTCTGGGTTCGATTCCCGGCCCCGGTCTTTCTGCATGGAGTTTGCATGTTCTCCCTGGGCATGCGTGGGTTCTCTCCGGGTACTCCGGCTTCCTCCCACAGTCCAAAAACATGACTGTCAGGTTAATTGGCTTCTCTAAATTGTCCCTAGGTGTGAGTGTGTGTGTGCATTGTTGTTTGTTCTGTTTGTCTCTGTGTTGCCCTGCGACAGACTGGCGACCTGTCCAGGGTGACCCCGCCTCTCGCCCGAAATGACAGCTGGAGATAGGCACCAGCAACCCTCCCGACCCCAATAAGGGACAAAGGGTGCAGGAAAATGGATGGATGGATGGATGGATGTCTTTAAGCCTGGCGTTGATAGAGTCTCTTTCCTGCACAGCCTCTAAATGTGCAGTAAAGCTGCTGCTTTGGTTGCCTCCTCTCTGCATGTTTCTTGTCAGGATGCGAACCGCTGCATCAGTGCAGATGTTGCCTCTCGCCGGCCATCACGGCAGGCCAGGACAGCTGCAGGTGTGACTGCAGGCCTGCGGCAGCTGGACAGCTGCGCTAACATGACGTGGACAGAGCCACGCGAACAGCACTGACCCGGCAGGAAGAAAACTGCTTGAAAACTTCAGTCTGGTCTAAGACGTTGGGCTGGTTCTTGCTAAATAGATAAGGAGTTTTTTGGGCATTTCAAAAGTTTGCACAACTTTGTGAATTAACTTCTTTTTTTTTTTTATTCTAAAAGTCCTACCAGGGAAAACCTTGTGTGTGTGGAAGGCTTTTTATTTCCTCAGAACATTGCTACGAGGCACAAAGACTCAGCCGTACCGATGCAAATCAAATATTAATTTTGTTCTTGTGTGATGAATGCTGAGTACAGCACTGAGGCTGTAGCCTCCTGGAGATGCAGCGTGTTTTGGTTGTTCCTTTAGAGCGGTAAGGGTCTGATGCGTCATGGTGACGACAGGAGAACCAAATTATTAAACCCCATTTACAAAACAGGACTGGCTGTGAAAGCTGCTCTATTTTCTGAGCCTCGATTGCTCCCGGGGATAAACGTCTTACAATCCAAAAAGTTGTAGGCTTAGTTTCCTTGCTACACGTCAACGTGTCCCACTGGTGATCTGCTTGTGAATGTATGCACATTTGTGACGCGCTGCAGTAAAATCAGCAGCCAAGTCGCCAAAGCGCAGAGAAAAGATGTAAAAACCACCAATTTATGAGAAAGTAGCCACTTCTGTTGGTTTTTTTTTTTTTACAAAATGAACTAGCCATGAACAAACCACCCCTTGCTTTAAACAGCAGTTTGAGAAGTTTTAAAACTTTGGTCAACTTTGTGTTTGAATTCAGCTTTTTCAAACAGTAAACTGAAGCCAGCAGCTAATTGAGTTTCTGTGCGTTGGACCTGCAGCTGATTAACATGCCGGCTTTTATTGGCCAGTCACACGCTTTTGTTCTTGATTTCAGCCAATACATTTAAAAGGAACACATGGTTACTTAAGTCTGAGTTTCCACTGAAATGAGCCGAAGTTGAAGATGATGAAGAATGCTTGGACTCAAAGTGGAAAAGCTGGAACGCAACACGTCAGACAACATTTGAAGAGGATCTGGGACTCTGTCGTTCATCCGCAAACTTCCTCCAGAGTTTATTTACAAGGTGCAGATGGATTGTTTAGCATCAGAGAAGGAATTGGCACGACACGAGATCTTGAAGGTAACAGATGTATCGTCCTTACTTTGGAGAAATATTCTGGTGAAAAGAAAACATGCCTGGATTGCCTATATAATTGGAGACATTGGAGTCTGCAGGAATACTTTCCAGTTCCTAATGGGTGAATTTCAGAACCTTTTTTACTTTTACAGCACGATTACGACACGTAGTAATGAAGAATTTCAAAGCTATTTTTGTGCTTTAGAGAACGAGTTCAGGTAAAATATATTTTGAGTTTGGCTCTCGTTTCATCAGTCATAGTCAAGAGTGGAAGTGATTGATGAAGGATGCCTTTGTCCCTACAGTGTCTGTAGTTTTTCAGTTCCTGTTCAGAGTGGCATGTCTAGATGTCTCAGTGTGATCGCAGATTTAAATGGACCGTCTGATCTTGCGTGCAGACTTCATCTCCTTCGACAACAAAAAATCTGTATCAAAGAGCTGCCAAGACGCAGGTGAGAGGAGGCAGCTTTCTCTCCAGAGGACGTTCAGGTCATGACGTTGTGGAAAATCTGGACATATGCAAAGAAAGCCTTTCAATCAACAGTTTGGTTCGGCCCAGGTCTTGCTCTCTGCTCTTCAGATGAAACATTTTCTACAGACAAGCCGTCTGACACACTGCTGTGAAGATCTCCTATCTAGTCAGGATACCTTTGAATTTTAAACTTAAAGCGGCATTTGAATGACGGTCAACTGAAACATGTAATTGATCTTGAGGCCTCCCTTTCAGCCACATCAGAGACAGAACTCCCTGTGTGGAGGTGATCAGAGCAGCCTCTGCCTCACAGTTCAAATAATCTTTTAGATGGTGGTAAGTTATGCATCCGTCTCTTTGCATGTGGACCGGACAGGATGAGCAATGCACTGGCTCGTGGGCGTTACAATGGAAGCTTTTCTTTTCTTTCTCATTATGGCCTCCTCGTCTGAAGGAAAACTGGAGCGGTAAGCGAGCAAAGAATGTTTTTCCTGGTTTCCTGCTGACAGAGAAGTCTTCGTACATGTGACACTATCCACTAGACTTTTGTTTTGGTGGTTTGTAAAGTCTTTTTAAGGTAAGGATACATTTTTGTAACCCTCCCAAGGTCTTAAGAGATGGGGTCATTTGGGCGCCTTGTGCGCGGGTAGGCAGTAGCGCAGACCCCTCGGGCGCTTCTGGCTTTCCCTCTGTCCATCCGTGACATCTGCCACGTTCCTCCTGAGCAGGTGGGTTAAAAGAGTTTTTTCCACTCTGGATAATCTGGCTTGATACACTCCGATCTTGACGTAGACTTAGGTTAGGTGGTCTTGACTACAATACGAATCTATAATATCTTTATTCATTCTGTCTGACTAAGTTCTTTAACGTTTGACATTGTGGAGAACATCGTCCATTTGATTTACTTTGTGGTTCAGTTTTTCAGTTCTCTGGCTGCTCCAATGGCAGCACCTTATTGTACTTCACTGATCTGATTCTTTTCACATGAAGGAGAATAAGGATTTTTCTGGGAACGTGGAAGAAGCTACAGCCTTTGTGACAAAGACAATCATGTTCAGCGCCGTAGGGGACATGGGCATTTAGCATTTGGCTGACTTGTGCGGTTTTTGACTGCTGTGCCCTTTGTCCACTTTGTACCTTCACTAATTGGTTTCCATTATCTTGAAAGCATTTGAAAAGAACTTTCCCTTTTACACATTTGTTGTGGTTTTTCGTCTGTGCTGCTCACTGAGGAGCTTTTGTCTCGGTGAACTAGCAGATGAAAAAGCGGGGTGCAATATATTTGACTTTCATATTTACTCCACCACTTCCCCCACTGACATTTTTAGGGATTGAATGCTTGTGCTGATGCAAATTCACACAAAAAATTGCTTGATTGAGCTGCTATATTGTGGAAATGTGATGTTGGATTCATAGTAGAAGAAAAAAGGATGTTGTTTTGCTGCAGCATACGTTTGCGCTGTGTCAGAATAAAGATGTTTGAAGAGACCTGAGCCATGAATGTAATCTGTCAGATGACTGACAGAACATTATATGGTAGAACAGATGTGCAATATTACAATTCTGCAACAGCTCTTGGCAGAGGGAAGTTTGTTCAGCTCAATTCATTGCATGAAAAGTGGAACTTTTGTAACTGTGGCCAGATTATGGCATGCAGGGTTACACCAACCTGCAAACTAATGAGCCAGATGGTTTAAACATTCATCGTTGTACCGTGAATACTTTTTTATATGGCTACAGATTCAGTCAATCACTCTTGTAAAGTTGTGATGTCGTGCTTGTTCAATTCAAGTGCAAATTGAAATCATTGGCACCCAAATTGTTCCCCCATCATATTTTCCCCACCACCAGACCCCCTACCCCAAATGATTTGCTAACAGCAGTTCCTGACACAGAAACGTGAACGCCACTTCCCGTGGGAAGCTTTTAACTGCTGGGAATTGTCGATATTCATGGATGTTCACAGGCTTGGAAATCTGTCTTTTTGTCCTGCGTCTGGGATAACAGCACTGAATGAAGGTTTGCAAGTTCCATCTACTGGCGTCTTGTTTAAGTCATGTTGTCAGACTTAATGTCAATGTAACTTTTAGTAGAATCTTCTACCATTCCTATATCCAGCTGTATTTTGTGTACATTGTAGAAAAAACAAGTGGTGATGAGTCTCTGACCACTAACCATCCCATGACTTTCCAAAGCCAAAAACCAATTCTGCCTCAGCTAATCCGGATGCATCCGATGTGTGTTATTGATGAGAATTGATGTGCATTAAATGTTGCCCCCCAGCATTCATGACGGTTTTCCTCCCTAAACTGGTTGCCTGGTCACAGAGTCCATTTACCACTGCTTCATCAGATCCCTAAACATTAAAAAGGTTTCACTTGGACATAAGCCGGCCATTGTGGAGACCCCATTTCTTCCCTTGGCAGGAAATGGTGACTTTGAGAAGTCAGGCCCAACACACCTTTCCACCTTAACCCCTTTTAGGACAACATGAAGAGTGAGTGTAATTTCTGGGTTGTTTTGTTAAAGGGGAAGGAACGAAATGTATTTTTAAATCAGTACCAATTCATTAATTTTCCTAGTGCCACAATGTTGTCTGAATCTTTTAAAATAACACTGCATAGGGAGTTGGACTGTTTCTGTTTAAGACCTGTCACTGTAAAAGGGTGAAAACAAGCAAAAGCATTCTGATAGGTTTCTACTGGATGTTTAAAGTAAAAACAACAAAAAAAAGCTCAAATTTCAAGTGAGAGGATAAGGCAGCTCTCATCAACTACATTTTAAAATTCAGTTTGGCAGTCATGTGTGTTTAAACATACTGATAGCAGCAGCAGAAGAACTCTGTCCAATGGACTGAAGACACTGGACTGTCTTCAGTCCAATGAAGACAGTCCAGACATTGGATCCAACGGCTGTTTAGTCCAATGGCTAAACAGTCCAATGAGGACTGGCTGGCTCAGTTGGCAGTTCTAGTCCTAGACGTGGCTGGCCTGGTTCCCTGTTCATTAAAGGCCACAACAGCCAAAACCAGAAAACTGTTCAGTCATATCTTATTAAACACCCGCCAGAAATACATTCATGTAGGTCATGAAGGTTTGTGGCCATTTGTGAACCTCATTGTGAAACCTCTCCAGAACTTTTTATGGCAACAGTAAGACTGGCAACACAATTTCTTCTTACATCCAGAAGCAATCATATTTTGAATAAAGTGCTAAAACCCTGGTAAAATAAACCCTAAACTCTATTATCATGCTTGGCATCATGAACATCTTTTCTCTCCCTCTCCGTCTCTGAACCCTGTAGCAGAATGCTGTTGCTTTTACATTCGGTTCCCCTTTCAGTAGAAAGATTCCAACAGTGGGATCAGAAGAAGACTGAAGGAGATAATATGCGTCTGTTTCAGCTAATATAGTTGGAATACCCAAGTGGGCATCTCATCACTCACCTGTCCCCCTGACTCCAGCATCTGCGGTTATTTTTGATTACTGTGAGGCCTCAGTGTGTCATACAATATGAGTTAGTGCTACAATATGAACCTACTGGGAATACAGCAGCACTTTCATCTTATGGAAAACGGGCATATGGTTCCCTTGCAGTGAGGTTTGATTCACTGGGGTTTTGCTAAATTATTTCTGAAAAGTTTTAATTTGACTGGCTCAGCTGAATATAGAGCTCTGGTGCCAAAGACAGTTCACCGGAGAGTAAGTTTGAGAAGGGTCGAATTTAAATGGCACAGACGTAGAAATGGCATTGGTTTAAAATATAGTATTCATTTAACAGTACGGCATTTAGGAAGTCTGAAGGTCAGCAAGATGGCTGAAAAAACTTAAGGATGACTTTATAACCACAGCAGTTATATTGTCATATGCTGCAAATAAAAAAAAACTAATGTTATTGTCTTTGAGTACTGCTAACTCAAACACAATACAAAACTTAATGTTGAATTTGTCCTTTGCTCCTCATAGGAGTGGATGATAAGGACTGGGATTATCCCAATATTTTTGTACTGCTCTTCTGATAACAACATAAATGATGATAAAATACTGATGATTATTTCTTTTTTATGGCTCAGTATTCAAGGTGCCAAGTTTGTGATCCTTCTGTATCACCACATACAGAATCACTAAACCGCACATAGAGACGTTGTTAGTATTTTTGGATTTACTGTTGTTTTTTTGATGCTCTCATGGAAAAAAAAAGATGAGAAATTATAAAAAAAAAACAATTATTGTCAATTTTTTTTACATTAACTGAAATTTGTGGCGATAAATCACAATTCTTAACATGAACTTTAATTTTTCACAATAAGTGATAGATGAGATGATAGCATTTTAATTTCCATTAAGTGAATTTATTGTCGCAGTTAAAATTGTTGCCGTTTTATGGTTAATGGAAACACAGCACTGTGTGGCACAACTAGCTGCTTATTGCCTTCCTTCAGCTGCTCATGTTCATCCACATCCTGGACAAAATACCTTTAAAATGCTTCTGAGTGTCACAAAGGGTTTTCAATGGAAGTCTGCCATGTTACAAGAGTTTTAAGCGACCAGCTCCATTTTCTGATTCCCAGCCATCAGGTAACCTGCAGCAGGAGGAGGAGGAGCTAAGAGTCTGGCGCTGCTGGGCAAACCCAGACGGATGCAAGCAGCTCCAGTTTGAATGTCGGTTTTTTTTAAAGGAATGAGCAGCTTCACATAAGTTCTTTCTTCCGCAAACGGTTTTGTTGACATGGATCTTTTTGACAACCTCAGTGGTGATGCATCCAAAAGCGCTTCTGTCTCAATTGATTTTTAAACCTGCATGTTCAAAGAGCGGCTCCAAGACGCTGTTGGCATTAAGCTCTCATTTTAAAAAAATACGCATAGTAAGATGCATAAACTGCTCTTACTATTTTTCACTTGTTTGAGAGGCAATAGGATGGAAATATTAGCTATTTGTAGCGCTGATGAAAAAAAGTTCTGCTGGAGCAAAATGAGGCAGAACCGTAACGGTGCCTGTCGAAAAGCAAAGAGAAATCAAAGGCGCTTCTGGAGTAATCTGTGGAGGACACACTCAGCTATTTTGCCTTGCTTTTACTTGGTTTCCTCAGGAATTAGTGATAAAAAAGCACAAGCAGAAGGTGATAAAGGCGGCCCAGAACCTTTTGCCAGAATGAAAAGTGGCCTGATGCTTCCTGTTTGAGCAGAAACAGCACCGCTGAGCTGCTTGGTCCTCTTTATATGGTTCTCCCTAATGCAGTGGCACTTACAGGCCAACCACTGGAGAGAAGGAGAGGTTATTAAGAGAAAGAGTCCTGAGAGATCCGTTGGTAGGTGGCCTTTTGAGGGAAGAGAAAAAAAATGAGTGAGAAAGAAAGAAGGGTGAAACGGTACTCTACTCTTCATATATGATTAAGTAGAAGGAAAACAGCAAAAAACCTTTGTGAAAGAGCGACGATTAGTCCGTGAAGCATGTCATATTAAAGGAGTTCAACATTCACATTTCACTCGCACTTTGATTTCTACGAGCTCGGACAGGGTTTTAATGTGAATGCAGCACCATCCTCCCTCGGCTTTCCCACATGTGCTTCCAGTGGTTTTAAAGTTGTGAGGCCAGTTCCTCAACATCGTGAGCACATCGCCTTTGGTATCATATGGGAACTGTTGCTGCGCTGCAACATAGGGGGGAAAAAGGCATGGAATGTGATAAGCATCCAGAGAAACCGATGGTTTCAGAAAATAAACAAGTCATCAGACATTACCGCATAACAACTTCGTTCAAGTTAAGTTCACTTTATCCAGGTCTCTTGACCTTAATATGTCTTTATAATTTGCTTCAGGTTCTCGGCTGGAAGAGCAATTTAAAGTAAATGTTTTTTTTAGTGACGTTAGAAACTTCGGTCCCAGTTTGTCAGCAGACTAATTTCTCATGCAGAGAGATTTAGGAAAACTATAGCAGTAAAACTCGCTGGATGTCGTCCAGCTAACGCACAGGAACGTCTCCGCCTCTGGGACTTACACTGAATCATTCTAAATGTCATCATTATATGAGTACATTGAATAACAATGAACATCCTTACTGGGATTTATTGCTGCGACCTTCTAATTGCATTGCTGGTCGGACTCTGCAGAGCAGGTTGTAAGGAAGATTTTTTTTTTCTTGCGATCTAATTTTTTATTATCCTTTGTATTTCAATACAGATGCTCATATTTACCTTACAGCAGTGTTTCCCAACCCCGGGCCTTAAGGCTCACCGCCCTGCATGTTTTGGGTGTTTCCTCTCCCAGGTGATTTCAATTGACTGAACTGAACTGCAGTCAGCTGAATCAGGTGTAGTAAAGCAGTGAGACATATAGAACCTGCAGGGCGGCGTACCTGGAGGACCAGGGTTGGGAAACACTGCCTTACAGAAGCAAACACGTCGAACAAGAACGCACACAAAGTAAAAAACTAAAATAACATAGGAAAAGAAAAAAATAAGGGACAACGGACTTGACTCTGAACACTGTCGAATATAGTGGTGGCAGCATCATTCTCTGGGCGTCAAAAGAGTCAAAAGATTCCCTGTTGACTCTTTTGTCAACAGGGACAGAGTTGATGGAAGATGATTGGAGCCAAATACAGGACAAGGTTGGAGAAAACCTGTTGGAGCGCAAAAGTCTTGAGACTCAGGCGGCGGCTCGTTTTCCAGCAGGACGACCACCCTGAACATAAAGCCGGGGCTACAATGGAATGGTTTAAAACTAAACATGCTCATGTATTGGAATGGCCCAGCCAAACTCCAGACAGAAACTCAATCCAGAATCTGCAGCAAGTTCTGAAAACTGTTATTTAAAAAACGGTCTCCATCGGGTCTGACCGAACGTGTTTTAGTCCCAGGATGTGCTCAGTTGGTAGATGATCGTAAAACCAGGAGCAGCTTCGTAAGCTAAAGTAGCACCCAGCCAGCATACCTAGGTGGGCCCCATATGGGGAAAAGGAGGGCAGACAATATGGGTCCCCGATGGGTTTGTCCGCATTTTCCGTGGTGGCCCCACGTGGGTTTGCCCATGTGGCCCTACCGCCATATGTAGGGCTACATGGGCAAACCCACATGGGGCCATCATGGAAACTGCAGACAAACCTATGTGGGACCCATATTGTATGCCCTCCTTTTCCCCAAATGGGGCCCAATTAGGTATGCTGGCTGGGACAAAGACTCAACAGGTATCAACATCTTTTATCCTCAAAAATTAAATCCAGTTTAGTTCATGATGCAGTCGTATCAAATTCTACATCTTATAGATCTGGTTTCAGATCTATATGAATAGATTCACAGCTGGGAATTGGTGCAGGCTGCTGCAGGCGGCTACTGAACAGGAAGAAATGTTCAGCATGGGTTGAGTTCTTGGACCAGGAGAACCTCTAAGCAGCATTTAAAGATTATTTATACTCCTGAGGAGTGGGTTTTTTATCCGACTGGGATGAGTCTGTTTAAAAAACAGGCGTAGGTCGTTTGGCATCGAGCAGCCCGGCCCCTTAGCAGGGGGTTGTCTGGAATCACATTATCTGTGATCTGTTCACTGATGTGGTAGTAATGCTATATGGATTTTTTCTTCAGTCCTGATTATCTTCACCATGCACAATAGCCACCCTCACATTTAAGCAGTCCTGAAGAGGAACTGCTCCAAAACCTTTCAGACTTCTTCTTAGTAATTGTAGCATGTATCTGTCTCATCTGAGGAATTTGATGGACTGACATGTGAATGAAATATGGAGATGTTTACACCATTGACTGGCAGGTGTACAAACAGAAGAGAACAGTATTATGGACAGATCACTGGAATGCATGCAGAGACTTTTCCATATACCTTGACTCCTAATAATAAGGGCATGTGTTCTTTGTTTTTCTCCACAGTCTAAGTGATTGCATAGAAGACATCGCTAGCAAGGCCATTGCCTTTGTAAAATATTTCGCTTTATTCAAATCTGGGTTTTTTCCCATGGAAGTGAAGTCCTCCAGGTGGAATTTCAACTGGGCCAATCAGCAAACAGAAGGGAAAGTTGTGAACGATGATGTCGCTGTTTTTAGAATTGTAGTTTTAGAAACATCAGCGGAGGAAGTGAACGAAGCTGTTCAGTCTGTGTTGGCCACTCTTCCAAATATTAAATTAAACCACAATCTTGTCCAACTCTGCGCTTGTCTCTTCACAGTTAGCTGTTTACATTACAGGCGATTTCTGGTAAGCTTCATAGTGTCGAACTGGTGCTCTACATATGTCATGAGCAAACGTTTACGATGGGTAAAATAAAACATTTTGAGGAGCGTTTACACCTACAGGAAGCAATCATCTCTCAGTGGACCAGAACCTAAACCCTCTGGATGAAGTGGTGCGTAGAACCGGGCTCAGACAGGGCTAAAGCTAGCCAAAACCATAGTGGTACAATTCCAGGAAACATTCCAAAGGAATTAACAAGGATTTGTGGGAAATAATGGGACTAAAGTTTGATTTTAAAATATTATAGGGTGGCAGGGATTTTCAAATTTTCTTTTATATGAGCACAACTTTGACCAGAATAACTACATTTCTTGCAGGTACAGTTCAGTTTTTCAGTTTTGTGACATTTGGAGATAATCACAGAAGAAAAGTGCAGTTGCTTCAGGTGTCTGTGTCAAACCTAAGCAATTGTATTACAGCACCCAAAAATGAATTATCTTTGTTTTATATAAAGGCGTAGAGTAGTTGTCACACTGAATGAGAAAAGCTAACTACCAAAGACGTTTCCTTTTAGATGACAGATTTTTGTCTGTGAGGGCGAAAAGAGCGCTATGGCAGTTTCTTCAGTTTTAATTGCATTTAGGTGAGAACGGATTGTTTGAGTGACGAGGCATAATCTAGCTGTCAACACTGTGAAGTTTTCTGTTTAAGCAACAAGATCCTCCATTAATTGTTCACTATCTCACTACATATTGCTCAAGCTGCCTTCACAGCTAAGCATCTTTAAACATTTAAAATGAGGTAAAAAATATGCAGATCCTGGGCATTGTGTAGGTTTTTAGTTTCCAGAGAACTATGCAACAGAACTACGGACATTTAGCATTTTATGATGAACGGTGGGAGGAGGCAATATGCCTGTGGCTCAAGAGCCGAGTCAAAACTCCCACAGTGACAGTATCAGCTTTCCATATGCACATTTTTATCAAGTTAAAAACAAGCAGTGGAATAGTTTCCTTAAAAGTTCATCACAGTAACTTTTTTTTTCGTTTTACACAAACTGAAAGAAACTGTTTCTTTCTGTACTCTAGTGTTTTGTTTTTTATTGAAGTGTGGGTTTTATCTGCATTAGTGTGAAGTTCAGAAAGTGGAGTTAGGAATTCTAAACATAATGTAATATTATAGTTATACAGCTCAGAGCACAAGACATAGAATTAGACTGAATAGATCTGCCCTTATGGAATGAGCACATTGTCACCAATAAGCGATCCAAAAATGTTTTCCGATATCGGGACCAATACAGATATTAACATCGAATCGGTGCATCTCTAGTTCACAGTTCAAGCCGTGGTCAAAGTCGGCGCCTGTCTGTGTGTGTCTGCCATTGATGTGGCAGCTTCGTGTCTTAGGATTAACCTGTGATTATGTCAGACAGTCAAGCATTTTTGTGCGATCTTTGCAAAAGTAATTCAGGATAACCTTTGCACACACATTGAATGCAGCTGACATTAATCAGAATTTTTCCTGCCTTTCAGAGTCGCAAACACGCCAACAAAGTGCGGCTGTATTACATGCTACATCCTGTGGATGGAGGCTGCCCAGCCAAGAAGCTCAGAACGGACAACGTGAGTCCTTACTGTTAAATGTCTGTCTTTCTGTTTCAGCTGGTGTTTCCCCATAGCCTCTATAATCACCTGCAACATGCACACATGGGCTCAGCGCTGTGGGAAATATTCATTGCGATGGATAACTATCCATCACAATGTGGTGTGTCAGAACAGCAGACAGAAAAACAACAACAGTCTCAACCCCAGTGAGCAACGGGTGGCAGAGGACGGCAGCCTTTCATTTAAACCTGACACATTGTTTAGGATTCAGCCCAAACAAACCGTCCGCGTCACACGAACACAAAAGTTCTGCTGGCGACCGAGTTTGTCCCAGTTAGGGGAGAACGGAGAATCACTGTGATGAGCTTCCACGTTGGCGTGACGATGGAAGGCACTCTCTGGGTTTCACTCTAAGTGTCGGAGTGATGATGATGCTCGGGGGAAGAGACGGAGGTTTCTGCTGCAGCGATCGGGACGCTGCCAGCTATCAGTGGAGAAATCAGAGTTTGTGATCCAGATAAGGATGCATCAAGGGACACTAATGCTCTCTCCTGACTCTCCTGCTGCCTCAGCTCATCATCCTGCTGTTGTTTCTCCATTCTCACTCCACCCTTTCTGCTCCGCCTGTCTGTCTTTCTTCTTCGTTCTAATTTCCTCTCCTGCCCTCCGTTCCCTCTGTCAGGCGGCTACGATCACATCTTTTCTTCCACCTTCCTTCTCCTTTCATCTATGGAGAGTTTTTTCAACCCTAGTTTTAATCAATTAATGATCACTTTCATAAGTCTTTATCTGGCATCATTTGTCACCTATTTCTTCTCCTGTTTTTTTGAGTGTCATTTTCTTTTGTCAGCCATTTTTGCTTCCCATTCTTTCCTTTTTTGGTTTCATTTTTAGGTCAGTTACGTTTGTTTCTCCATTTTTTTTCATCTCCTCTGTTTTTCTCTTATGCTGTTTCTTTTTATACTGTGAGTTATGCCGTGTCATTTCTTCTTCAGTTTCATGTATTTTTTTCTTTTTCATTTTTATGCAATTACTTTTATCATCTTGTTGAGTTCCCAGTAAATCTTCATTCTTTTTTTTGCTTATACCCTTTGCTTTTTCCCCACTCTCTTTTCACTTATTTATTTTCCATCTCTCCTTTTTATGTTTTGTTTTTATTCATCTCTATCCATCTCTGATATGGACGGATTGCTATTCTGTTCATATTTTAATGATTAGCTCCAGGTGGAAAGCTGTCTGACATCATCAGTCTGATGAAGAGGAGAACAGTTGATGTATTATGTGAGGAAGGGCAACGAGATTTCAGCTGTTTTACTATAGTGTGGATCAATAATCTGGCTGATTACTGATTACCAATCTGTAAGAAGTCTGACCTGCCAATCCCAATTTTGGCCAATACTGTTTTTTTTTCAGAGATATTGCTGAATGTAGCAATAAAGTTGCTGGGTTGCTATTATTGACTGCATGACCTGGTGGGTGGGGCCAACAATCAAACCTCTCAGAGGAGAGCAGACAGTCATTGGTTTTTAGATCTTTTTCGAGGTAGATAAGATCAATTGATAATATCAGCGTCACACGGAAGTATCGGCCAATCATCCGTCTCCCTTAATCATTTGGGTCAATCATTTGGCTCCCTTAAACATTTGGGTCAATTTACAGGCTGGCTGTAATGCAGAAATAAATTCTGGAAGGATTGTGATGGAACAGAAAGTGGAGACGAGAGGAGATCTGAATGGACATGTTGGTGAAGGAAACAGAGGAGAGAAGGAAGTGATGGGCAGGTTTGGTGTCATGGAGAGGAACAAGGAAGGAAACATGGTGGAATTTGCTGAAACGATGGATATGGCAAAAGAGGCAGGAGCGCAGGTACTTCCAGGAAGTACACCTGCGCTCCTGGTGCGCAGTACACGTAGACTGCTCTATGTGTAGAGGACCTAACCTGATGGAGATTGTGGACTCAGCAGTGTAACAGGATCGAAGTGGAACTGCCAATGCGTGATCATATGGTTTCAGGATGTTTGTTTTCGCACAGACCCTCAATGTGTCTGATATGCCTGTTTCAAGGCCTCGGTCAATTACTTCTCAAAATCATCCATTAACTCGGGCCTGTTTTCTCCATAAATATACCCACCCACGAAATTCAGACCAACCACACAATAGTTTCACTTGCAGATGGAGGCGATTGTGGCAGAGAACAAAATGTGATTTTCGTCACACGACTGCAACATTAAGGACTGATTTCGGCAGTTCAGCTTGACCAAGCAGAGCCTTTAAGGGTAGGGCAGAGCAGAAGGTGAACAGACAGTGTGTGGGATGATTGCTCTGCTGAAGAAGAAAAGAGTAAAGCCAGAGAATAAGACCAAATGATAGGAGTTGAGTCCAGAAAGGAGCTTTTAAATGTTCTGGGAAGATCCTCCACTGCTCCATGTTTTATCCACTGTGGTTCTCTGGAGTCGCTACACTTAAGAAATGGCTTTGTAATATCTTCCAGTCTCGTTGATCTGAATTACTCTCTTTCTTGTTTATTTCTGAATTTCTCTGGACCTCCTCACGATTCCTGCCATTTGAACGCTGTTTGGTGTTCTTCACTTTGTCAGGCAGGTTCGGCTGAAGTCGTGACTGAGAACAGGTGTGGCAGTTATCAGGCCTGGGTGAGTCTAGAGACAGTGAACGTAGATGTGATAAACTTATTGCTCAGTGCATCTCTGGCACTAAAGCAAACTGTACAGAGGTCATAAATAAAGACCAAAGTCCACATTTATAATCGCAGTTTAATATTTCCACTATCAATAACTTGAGTCATCAAACTGTGTGCAGTGGAGAAATGAATGAAGATATATTTAAGCCTTTAGTTTAAGCCTTATAAACTAAACTTATAACAGCTTCGGGTTCACTGTGTGTTAAGCCGGACTGTTGATGTTTTTCAGGCGCCGCTGTGAACAATATCCTGTGGAAGGACTTAGTGTAACTGTTCTTGACAAATAAATTAAAGTGCAACGGAAAACTCAGCTAATAGGATTTAGCCGCTGACATTCTAGTGTGTCTTGAGGATGTATTTTATTGCAGAGGTTAGACTGCAAATGTGCGATTGATCTGTTGTACTTTACATGCCTGCGGTTAGTGCTCGGCCCAGACTGAAGTCACAAAGGCAACACTGACAATTTAATCCATAAAGACGAAAAGACAATGTTCATGCACCAAAGTACAAGAACAAGAGAGATGAAGATATACAAGGTTATGATGTACATCGGACTTTTCCAGAATGGACGGATGGATGACCTGGGTAATTGTTAAAGTAAACTCATGAGTAACCTGTGTTTTTACATAGCAAGCTACTGAACACCAGGCATTTTCTTTTTTATAGAAGGGTAGTTACTTATGGAACAGCTGCATTGAAATTAGATTGGATGCATGGATCTGTGCCTTAGATTTGGTCAATATTTCAAACCATCCTGCCATCGTTGAGCAACAGATTGTGACTCTATATTGAGCCTGAACTCTGTCTTGGACAAAAAGTCATCCGTTTTTCCGGATAAGAAACAGACTCTTTTCCTGGTCTATTTACACTTGGCTGTGAATAGACCAGCGGTTTATTCAAATAAAGAAATTATGGCTTTAAGGCTGTGTTCACACTGCCTTCATGCGACCTGTACCTGATCCTTTTATGACAGTCTGAAAGAAACGGAGCTGAATTTTCAGAAATGTGATTCATGTCAGTTGGATATGTGGTTCTAAATCTGATCTTATCTGAACGTTTCAAATGCGACCTGAATCTGTACGGCCAGGTCACATTCATCCGACCCCAACGCCATCGATGCTCGACAAACGTCTTGGCACGCAGATGTGGGAATGAAAGCAGCAATCATAGCGGACCATAATGATGATTGCATCCTCTACTTTAAGTTTAGGATCATACAAGTTTGGAAATGTGAATGAACACGGAAAAAAAAGAGTTCGCATTTCACAAAAAAATCTGAATTGAATGTTAAGGCCTGAATGTAGCCTAAGATGTTGTGGCAGAAAATCACCTTATCCATGAGCACCACTAACAGAACTAGTGACAAGAAGAAAAGGCAAGGAAAGACTCTGTGCCTGCACACACAGACTGTCTCTGACTTTTCTAAACACATTAATAGATGCTTAAAATGTGCAATATGTGGAACAATCTCCTTGCAGCAACCACACCAGAACAGAGAGTTCAGTGGAGCAACTTTGCAAGGGTGTCCTTTCATTTCAGTACTTTACTTTCCAGCATTAGGTCATGTAAGTAGGCGCTGTACGACTCACAGCAACCTGATTCCTGTTGCCATGGGCAGATTGAGATGAAAAACAACCCATTTAAAATTTTCACCATCTCATTTGGATTTGGCAGGACGAGGAAAAGTTCTGACCAAACCAGTGTGAGCCTCGCTCCTAGATTCTCTCCTTGTTTTTTTTTCAGTGTCACAGTAAATCACTGTTGGGTCTGTGGGCCGACCTTAGGCCCTTCGTAAAAGGGCACATTGTCATGATGGAAGAGAGCTACACTTAAACCACACAGATGTGATGCGACCAGGCTGTGCTTAAAAGGTGGCACAATCTAAAAATATACTCAGCAGCTCTGCCTCCAGTGTGTCTGACCTGGCACAGCCCTACATATGGACTCATTGGTCTAATGGCATCTGACAACCGGACACGCTGCCGGTTACGCTCGTCGCTTTGATAACCTGCTCTCATGTCGAGGGGGGGATGGGCGGGAGTCGAGTAGCATGTTCTCGATTAGAGAAAAGTAGCTCGACATGTTTGAGTGCAGGGTTCTGGGTCATTGTGTTTTCTACCAAACTGATTGGATTTGGCAAGATGGAATAAAGGTTTCACTTTGTTACTGCGAGACGTGAAATTAAACTCGCCAGTAAGATTCAATGGTACCAAAAACGGAGCCTTTAACTGCAAAGCCCAGTTTTATCGCTTTATTTTGACACTCTGGTGTCTGTGTTCACATCCTGCTTAGTCTTCTGCAGAGTAATGCAGTTCAGACAGATATGGGTGGTTGCATAAGAATTGCATTACAACTTTATTTTCATTGACACTTCAAAAAAAAAAGTAAAAAATAAACTTGAAGGTTGTAGAAGGCAAACAGATTTTGGTTCATCAAAGATTTAGAAATGCTGCTCTGATGTGATTCAGAAACCATACGAGCCCTGAGGGATGATAATTGCAGTTGTAGATTAGATTGCCAATTAAATTAGGGGATACATTTATTGCAAGAAATCAATATGTTGTTGACAGCTTTGCCAATTCAGTTGTCAGAGACTAGACAGAGCAATTCTCTTGCTTCCAGCTTGTTTGTTAGAGTCAGTCACACTGCCATGGACATGTCTTAGAGATTACTTACAGATTTCTTCCTTTAGGTTTTTTCATGTTGCACTTTAGTGCTTCAAATAGCTCTGGGTCACAAATTATATTTTTTGGAAGTTGGCTGTTTTTTCAACTGAATTGTGACTATTTTGCACCTCTGAATCCAAGAATGACGTCCATTTTTCTCAATCAGGTCAGGTTTTTATTCTAATTTGATTTAGAGAAATCTGATCTTCTGACTAAACTGATTACATTTTTTTGTGACATCATCAGTTCATTTCTGTTAATGCTTTTCATTCAAAAAAGGTTTTAGGATTAAAAAAAAATTTCTAACAGAGTGTATTAGTTAAATGTTGCAAACTTGGATTTCTGTAAATTGAATAACAAACACTGATCAGGGTAAGTACATGTGAATTGAGCATTAAGTCTCCGTCTCTTTTCGGTCCTGATTGAGTCTCTCCTCCTGCTCATCACTCATTGATCCCAGATTCTCAGGAAACTGATCCAGATGAGAGAACAAGTCCTGCATTTTGATCCTCATGTTGCTCCATAGTTCAGAAAGTTGACCTGATGGAGCAAAACCAATGTGATCGTTGGATTCAGCTCATCAAAATGATCCTAAACCAGTTGTAAAGCCCCTAGACATTTTTTTATATATTTTGACCAGTGTAATGAAGCAAATTGTAATTATTCGTTTGTTTTCTTATTCTCCTTGCATCCCTGTAGGTTGACCAGTTTATATTTACTCCTCTGCTGGTCGTCTCCTGCCATCTCAGAATCAGAGTTCTTCTATTGTCATTGTGCATGAAAAAAAGCATAACAAAATTTTAAAAATATCAACTCTTGAAGGCAAGGCACTCTAATAATCTCTGCTTGTATTCAAGCTGCTCATTCTCTCTCACTCTGGGCTGAAACGCTCCGTTGCTTCCTGCGTCTCTTTCTTGGCTCCTCATTGTTACCTGCACATTAGTTTACTGCAACTCCTTGCTATTTTGGCCTGGTCAGGTTTTATATTCCTCGACTCCAGTTAGTCTGAAATGCCACTGCTTTGTACGCTGACAGGCACAAAGCGAAATGACCACATTACCCCATCGTTGGCACCCTGTCCATTTCTCAACCCAACTAGACATTTGACTGTCGTTGTGTGGTCACCAGCAGCTTTCTGTTCCTTCTCCGATTAGAACCATGCGGCCCAGCCCCAACAAATCAATGCTGTCCATTCTTGGATTCAAACTTCCATCTTGCGGAGACGGAGGCTTTGCTGCAGCGGGTCCCAAACTGCCTCCTAACATTCAATCGGCACAAAGTCTGGAGTTTTTCAAACCTCTTTTGAGGACTTGCTTTTATGATCTGGTTTTTGGTACATGTTGACCCACAAGGTTTTTTTGTGTTGTCTCTTTCCTTTCTAGTTGTCTTTGTTAGTCTAATAGCTTTTTTGGCTTTTTACTCTGATGTTTGGTTCTTTTACTTGACCTTGACCCTGACCATGATCTCCAGCTCTTTGCCCTCCTGCCAGTTCGTGCTTGTATGCTTATATTTTGCTGTATTAAAATCTGGTAACAAGTGCTGCCCAGTGGTGCAGTTGGTAGAGCTGTTGTCTTGCAGCAAGAAGGTTCTGGGTTCGATTCCCGGCCCCGGTCTTTCTGCATGGAGTTTGCATGTTCTCCCTGTGCATGCGTGGGTTCTCTCCGGGTACTCCGGCTTCCTCCCACAGTCCAAAAACATGACTGTCAGGTTGACTGGTCTCTCTAAATTCACCTTGGGTGTGTGTGTTGTGTGTGTGCATGGTTGTTTGTCCTCTCTGTCTCGGTGTTGCCCTGCGACAGACTGGCGACCTGTCCAGGGTGATCTCACCTGGAACGTTAGCTGAAGATAGGCACCAGCTCCTCCTGACCCCATTAAGGGACAAGGTGTTAGAAAAGGGATGGATGGATGGAAAATCTGGTAACGATTCCATCTATCTTCTTCTTGGTCTGCATCTCAGTCCTACTGCACAGCTTCATTGTGACAGTTTCTTTTGTTTGAGGTAAAGGCAGATTTAATTAAAGGGTCTCTCTCATACCTTATCTAGAAATTCAATTTAAACCTTTGAAAGTAAAGTCTGTGAAACGCTGCATTAAACTTGGTGTCATCATTAGACCGTCAATAAAACTGGAAGTACAATTCCAGTGACAAGTGCAAGGAAATGTTTCAACAACACCTTCAGCTCTTTTTCAAAGCCCTTTAAGCCTGTTCTTCCATGGCTTTCTTCAAAATGATTTCTAAAGTTTCCCACTTTTGTCTGGTAAGGACTTATTGATCTCCTTTCAGCTTCACTTCCCCTCCCTCGCCTTCCCAAGAAAAAAAACCAAAGTCCAAAAGTGAAAATCAAAAAGAAATGAGATGGAAAAACTCCAGCATTTACAGTATTTTCTAAATCTCAGTGGAATACATATGTAAACACACATCGGTGCTCTTGAGTCCTGCACAAATCTCCACAAAACCATTAAAAAAAATCTCGATTCATACCTAGGCGTTTATTGAACTCAATTATTCAAAGGTACGCGAGTGTTACTAAAAAGATGTACAGCATTCCGCATCGGCTGAACTTTTAGCTTGTCGAATACAAATAGTGTGTGTTGCATTTTTTTTTTCTAACCACCAATCATGGCACAGTTCAGCTAGCAGCAGCAAATCCCAGATGCATATTCATGTGTGCAGACTTGTGTAGTTGATCTGGTGGTTCTGGTGTTTGCCTGCCAGTTTATTCAGCTGCCAGTTCTGATTAAATCAGGCCGTCAGCGTCACTGCAGGATCCTGACGGAGCTATCGCACTCGAGATGGCACAGTCGTCTGCCCCGGCTCCGCTGAACAAGAAGTGATTGTGGTCCTGCGCTTCATTGCTTCTATCCCACCTTGAGCAATATCCAGCAGATTGCACTCTCGGTGCACACACACACACACACACCCCCACGCACACACCCCCGCACACACTCACGGCACAATTCATATAACACATTAAATCAAAGGCATGACCAAAAAGCACCAGAGCATTTAAAAGTAAATTTAAAAAAAAGACGAAGACCTGCCTAGATTTAAGTTCTCTCGCGTCCAGAAGGCCAAAGTATCCTTCTTCTTTCCCAGGACCGGATCTGTGAAGTAATAAATCCAGCAATAAGGTTATGAGTTTTTCACAAATTGACAAGCCGTGACGTCGCATATATTACTCAGCATTCAACAATATTCACAGTAGGGGAAATAAATTCAGCAAAACATGATGGAAACTTAATTTTGTCTCCAAAATGTTCAAGAATAAGGATTTCTATTTAATTAGAACATAATTAAAGGATACGAATGAGCTACAGATGGCATTAGAATAAACTGCTTACAGATGCAGCACACATCTATAACACTGGTGCAGATTGTTATCTGCACATTTGTGTTTGTTTATATAATCTAAACAGCAGAAGAGAATTGTAGATGATGTTTAGCTTATTGTCTCCCATGTTTCATTTCGTCATAGTCGACAAGTGCTTTTTATTCTTTTTTTAAAGTAATTCTTACAGTCATGAGTTTAAATTTTAATGCTGCTGTTTGCAGCTTTTACAAAAACAAGGTTTTTATATATTTCTTCAAACTGTCCATGTGTCCTGACATTCTGGTATGACACACATGATCTGTGAAAAACTCCAGCTCCTCTGCCTTCTCCCTGAGGTTCTACAACCACCTACAGAAATACACCACATGGTCAGAAACAACCAATCAGAGCCAGGAGGAGGGTCTTGGCGCTGTTAATCACTCTCATGCTGCCACGAATGCTCAGGCTAGCTAGCATGGCCACCGATGATGGCGGATAAACGGTTTTCCTGGAACGGTACGTTGTTCCTCCCGTATTGGCACACTGAGCGGCACATACACAGGACTGATTGACGGTGCTAAGACCTTCCTTGTGGCTCTGAAAAAGCGACACCTCCTCAGTCATATTAAATATCATATTAAATATGTATCATATTATAATATTAAATATGTTTTCTCAGCTGGAACTGGTTGCAAAATAGACTTAGGAAAGTGGAATATGGTTTCACCTTCATAACTGCATGTTTCAGCTTCTGCCGCTTTGAAACATTTGCCACACTCTTCCATTTGTCTTCCCTAAGTGCTTCCACCTTTCATTTCAGAGAGGTTTCATGTGAATTGTTGCTGCTAGTATCTATCAAAGGTCTATGACTTGGCCAAAGCCTCTCTCTCTCTCTCTGAGAGCGGAGGTCAGCACAAAGAAGGACCCCAGGCGTGCATATCTGAGGGGAGTGGAGCACTTCATAGTGCAAAGCGTTGCCATATGCAGCCGGCAACTGGAAGTGTGTAAGATCACACATCGTAAATGTTGAATAATTGAAAATCATAGAAACGCACACTCCCCGAGAGCCGCAGTGCAGTTTTCTCAGAAAGAAAAAAAAAACATGATTGTTAGAGTCTGGAATTAGTTCATTTAGAAATATCAAAGCACCTTGGAAAATGGGTCATCAGTAGGTGGCTCACCAAGAGCTGCCTCTTGAACAAGACGAGAATGTAACATCGTCCTTTGACTCTGAAACATAATTCATGGAAGGTTACGTTTATGTTATGTTGCTTGCAGAACTATTTGCATAGTTCCACATTTTGTCATGTTCCAGGCCCAGACGTAGCGAGGTAAGCCAATGCCGTGGGGCAGAACAGTGACAAGTAGTTTACAAACTACCCCACTATCAGGGTAGGCTGCCACAAAGGACATCCGTGTCTTTGACACTAACTCACAAAGTCTGAGATATGCTTGGCGTTTTCAGTCAGTACCATTTGCCAGAAGAGTCTTATGAAAGAGATTATTTTACCCTGGTTATAGATATAAAGGTTGATAGCAAACACATGTAGGTATTTTGTGTCATAGTTTGAGAACTATCTCCAAAAATATACTGATGTTGAATGGCGAGCGCCACCTTGGCCAAAGTTTTGAATTCAGGAAACATTTCTGCACCGGCTGATATCTCTAGAGATTTTTCTGCATAAATAAAGAATTATTAATAACAATAAAATACTCTGTGGACGAGGGGTTACCTGATCCTCACTTAAACGGGAGGAAAGCCTGCAGATTGCCCTTCTTCTGCTCCACTGCTTCAGTTGCTCCAGACGCTCTCCTGGCCATAACTCTGCAAGGCGCTGTCAGCTCATGGTCAGGGAGACGGGTTTAGTCCAGGAGAGAGAGGATGATGAAGGAGGAGAGAGAAAGCGTTGGTTTCCGTGATCACAGAATTCTGAGAAACTGGAGGGACTGAACAATAGTATGATAATATTAACAGTAGTTGATCGTCACTGTTTTTCCACTCAAAGTAGTGATGAACACAGAGGACCTGCAGACTCATTGGAGGAATGCATCTATCCCTCCTTAGATAAGGAAAAAGGCTGGGGTTAAATGTGATAGGCTGATATCAGTGGGCTGCTGGTCTACTGGTTTCCATCCATCCATTTTCTAACACCCTTGTCCCTTTGTGGAGTCGGGAGGTGCTGGTGCCCATCCTCAGCTAACGTTCCGGGTGAGAGGCGGGGTCACCCGTGACGGGTCACCCGTGACAGGTCACCAGTCTGTCGCAGGGAAACACAGAGACAGACAGGACAAACAACTTGGACCTTGGGAGAATTTAGAGAGACCAATTAACCTGACAGTCATGTTTTTGGACTCTGGGAGGAAGCCGGAGTACCCAGAGAGAACCCACCATGAACAGGGAGAACATGCAAACTCCATGCAGAAAGACCGGGGCCGGGAATCAAACCCAGAACCTTCTTGCTGCAAGGCAAAAGCTCTACCAACTGCACCACTGTGCAGCCCTCTACTGGTTTTGTGTAAAATAAAATGTTAGGATTGTTGGTTCCAAACCTGTCGACCTGTCGGCCCATACCGGGCAGTTTCCCAGGCATACCGGGCTGTTTCCCGGTATGCCTGATGGCCAGTCCGCCATCAGCAGCCGTGATGATCAGTTAGACTCCACTTCATGTGGGCTTTTTTCTTAATTTCTTTTACTTTAGTGTCTTGAAAGCATCCAGACATCTGCATAAAACTGGTCTGAGTCTCAGTAAGGTCCAGGCTACTTGAATAGTTTTGAAGACAAAAAATCTTTTGACATAAAATTGGTTGCAAATAAAAATAATGATAAAAAAATGTGTCCTGGCAAGGCGAAGCAGCCACTGCCTAAAAGGCTGACAAAATACAAGCCATCCATCATGCTGAAGCTAATGAGGAAAAACGTCATTCATTGGTGGCCTGGCAATGTTTCTATTAAAATTTAAAAACAGTACATTAACATTTTTCCACGGCTTTTTGAACGACAGCACATCAATCCAAAGAGACCAACAAGGGTGCATTCCCTCCTGCTGTTAGTTTGGCCTGCAGGTTTAATATGAAGGTCACTTTACTGTGTGTGCGCTGCAGCAGCTGTAGGGTATAGTGCCTGCTTAGTGTTGCCTGCATGCTTCGCTTGGCAGGAAAACACTGGATTGTCCACAGCTATGTTGGGAGCCAGTCTTTTTTTTTTTTAAATCTTGTCCTGTCCTATTTCTTCTCTGTGCACCTCGGGGGACGTGCACATGAGTAGCCGGAGCTACCCGGCCTCCCGATTTAGCCCAGACATTATCCTGTGCCGAGCCAGGTTGGGCCCGGACAGATTCTGACTGCTGTCGCCTGGGGGATCGGTGCAGCGCTCGGATTAGCTACGAGGAATAAAACGCTGGAATCCCCCAGTGGTGGGGGACAGAGAAGGGGACAGGGATGGAGGGGTGTGGGTTTACCACCATTTGTGAAGCGGTGGCAAAAACAAACGGCACCAGCCTGATGCAGTGAGACGTCACACAACCGCGTCTTTATCATGGTGCAAACACATGCGAGGAGAGGGACGCGAGGTTTCACTTCCGCCCAGATGAGAATGTGCTGCACGGCGCTGACAGCAAAGAGAATCTACTGCCTGCAAACCAAAAAGATTATTTTATTATGCCTCATGTGAATAGAAACAAGCCCGACTCCCCTCAGCCTTCCCTTCAAGCCCCCTCCCCTCCACCTTCTCCCTTCCTGTCTCCATTAGTTACATGTTCTATGAAGTGTGGCAGAGACCTATATTGTACCAGTGCAGAATTCTGCTATTTCTCATTGTGAAGCTGAGATTTCGCTACAAACGGCAGCCGAAGCAGAGTCGGTGTGTTTGGTTTTGTGATGACTCATGAGGTTCTGGGAGGAAACAAATGGAGAAGCAAGATCTTTTTTTTTTTTCCTTGCGATTCCTTCTGCTCAAAAGTCCAACGCAGCTGAGACAGATCGCGGCGTCTGCCTGTGATGCTGCGACTGTCAGGCTGGGAACGCACACCTACACCGCTCCATTAATTACATTCCTCTGCAATTAGCGCCTCGTTTATACAGCTTTAATTAAGCATAAAATTATGGATCCCGCCTGTTTGAGGTTAGCATCTCATCTCCTGTTGCGGATGCTACTGTGAAATCCTTCATATAAAAGGGGGTTATGCGCCTGATGCATCCCTGGTGGCTGAGGAAACGGAGGCTCCAGAGAGTTTCTACATGAGAATTAGTAAAGGACAAGACCAAGGACAGGAGGAGGAGTTCTGCGTGCACATGTGTGTGTGTGTGTGGGGGAGTGTGTGTGTGTTGGGGGGGGTGTGTGTGTGTATCAGAATGACTCACACAGAAGAGCTTCTCTGCTGTCACTCTGTGAGGGAAATAGCTGCTGTTTTCTCTTTGTGGACGTTGCAGTTGTTTGCAGTGTTGCAGCTCACAACACACAGTTTCAGTAAAACATTGAGGATGAAAGTTCTCAATGCTGGAAAAAAGGGTCCAACTTTAGCTGGATAGTCTACTAACCCTCCAATAGATTCTTTGTGTTTTGAGTCATGACGAAAAGACTTATCCATGACTGACACTGGAAAACCGATTTAAAGTGCTCCACAACATTTCAGAGGGAAAGACGTAACAAGGAGCTGCTAATCAAATAACTTTTCATGACTTCACTGGTGGCGCAGTTGGTAGAGCTGTTGCCTTGCAGCAAGAAGGTTCTGGGTTCAATTCCCGGCCCAGGACTTTCTGCATGGAGTTTCCATGTTCTACCTGTGAATGCGTGGGTTCTCTCCAGGTACTCCGACTTCCTCCCACAGTCCAAGAATATCACTGTCAGGTTAATTGGTCTCTCTAAATTCTCCCTAGGTGTGGGTGTAGGGGTGTGTGGGGGTGCGTGCGTGTGTGTGTGCATGATTGTTTGTCTCTGTGTTGTTTGTCCTGGCGGCCTGTCCAGGGTGACCCTGCCTCTCGCCAAAACGTTAGCTGGACATAGGAACCAGCGCCTCCTGACTCCACAAAGGGGTAATGGTGTTGGAAAATGGATGGATGGACTTGACTGGTCTACAGTAGACAGGGTTGTATTAGCACAAATGATGAAATTTTCCTTCTACAAAGGAAAATTGTGGTGAGATTCTTTCCACAGATGATTTATTAAATCATGTGACTGTGGACTGGATGATTTACCAATCATGTGACAATCATGTGTGACAATCATGTGTGACAATCATGTGCAATATCTTATTGCATGGCAGTGAGTGGCGCTACATATGCAACAAGTCGCATTTTTATCATGAGAATAACTTCCATTAATTGCCAGATAGTGCTGAGATACCTTGCAGAAGAAGTGTGAAAGCTCTCATTGGCTATAATAGGTGCGTAATCAACCTTGTAAACGTGCTGCTCACTCTAATGGTGGAAGAACGAACTCACCAAAAACAGTTTCATCAGTGGCTGTGCTAGCTAGCCTTCGCATTCATGGCTAAGCTGTTAGGGACAAACTGCATCGTAGCAGAGAGCAAACCAGGGAAGTGGCGCGCACATGTGAATGATTGACAGTGCTAAGACCCGCCTCCTGGCTCTGATTGGTTGTTCCTAGTTAGCACTGGGAGAAAGCAGAAGTACCCTTATTTTTTTTTTCCCACCATCGTATAGTGGCAGTTTCAACAAATCAAATATGTTTTTTTAACAATTATGTGTGGCAGCTTTAAGTCTGGTAGCTTTGGAGCTTCTTAACATTTCTGTACTGTGGGATAAAAAACAATCTCAATTTTAATGTGTGTAAATAATTTTAGGTTTTCTTTATTGAATCACCTAAATAACACCTTATTTATCCGGCTCATCTATCAGCTGGATGTTTGCGCTCTTTAGTTCAGAACCTCCCACACAATGAATGTAGTTTCCTCCGAGGGGAAGCTTTTGTGTTTGAACCAAACACTTCTCTTCTATCACATGAAAACTGTGAAGGGTCAGCTACCTTTTTTTTCCTTTTTTTAAAAAAAGGGAGACTTAAAGTGATTCCACCTGCCTCTCTAAGCGAGTGTATCATTACGTAAATCATTAATTAGCCTAATTACCCTCCAGCTTGAGTGTGATGCTTTCATATCGCATAAAATTAAGGGCAGACAATATGGGTCACATGTGAGTTTGTCTGCAGTTTCCATGGTGGCCCCACACGGGTTTGCCCATGTAGGGCACCGCCTACATGGGCAAACCCGTGTGGGACCCATAATGTCTGGCCTCCTTTTCCCCAAATATGGGGCCCACTTAGGTATGCTGGCTGGTCATGAACTACCTCAAAATGTTACCTGGGTTAATCTGATTACACATGAGAGCTTTCGGAGGAGCAGAGGAGTAAAATGATTCACGCCTCGATCCGTGTTTTTTGTTTTTGTTTTTGAAGCAAACGCAACCCAGTTCCCATTATAAATGATTCAATGATTCTCTCCACATTTACATGGTTGGTTTGTTGGCCTGACTGTTGTCGTGTGTGCGTGTTTTTTTGTCTCTGCGGTTTCTAAAAAGGCTTCAGTTACTCCGGGCGCCAGCATGTGGCAAGAAGAAGCTCTCCTTGTTCTCCAATGCTCTGAGTTTTAGTCACCACTCCGTTAACGCTGGAGTCTCTCGAGGATAATTTTCCTCTACGACGGTTGTTGGGTTGCTGTTATTTCTTGTAAAATATGCAAATAGTTGCAAAGGGAGGAAAACAAGTTTAAAAAAAAGAAATGTTTTGAAGACTTTATGGAAATTTCAGGGGATGGAAGTGACCCATCAAGCTCTTACTTCCTGTTTTAATGTTGATTTAATCAATATTTTGGTGCTGCGAGACGAGACACCAAAGGCTGATCCATTCAGTTTATTTTTAAAAACCAACAAGGGAGGAACAAGACAAGTAATCATTGTGATAGAAAAAGTCTTAAACACAAAAAATAATATAATTGAGCTTTTCTCCAAAAAATGACAGTGGTGTACTGGGAACTTTAGCTCTGTGTTTTTCTGATAAACAATCTGTTTTTTTTATCTCTGCTTATTTTTAGATGCAGTTACTTCAAAATAATGTTTAATGAGGATGTACTGATGCACATTTGTTTGTCCGCAGTTTCCATGGTGGTCCCACATGGGTTTGACCATGTATGGCCACTGCCATGTAGGGCCCATATAGGCGGTGGCCCTACATGCCCTACGTGGACAAACCCATGTGGGACCCATATTGTCTGCCCTCCTTTTCCCCAGATGAGGCCCACTTAGGTATGCTGGCTGGGATGAACACAGATATAAATGTACAGAAGTATTAATGCATTTGATAACTTTGCACCAGTACAGCTCACTTAAATACATCAATATTTTCACGAACTTGGTCAAGCAGGTAAAAACAACACAACTGTAATCTGACCTATCGGTGCAATTAGGAGTGAAACAGACAATGTAAAAAGAAATAATAAAAGAAACTGAAACTGAAAAAAAACACAATAGGTTGACGATGTTGATTAAACATATGGAAATAAAATTAAAAAAACCTTTCAAATGGTTCAGAAAGTGCAATTAGGAATTCAAAATAAAATGTAAAATAAATATTAAAGCAAGATGTCGCTCAGAGACAAATCATAAAATTAGACTGAATAGATCTGCCCTTATGGATTAGGCATATTGCAACAAATAACTGATCTAAAATAAAATAAAATAAAAATATTGGGACCAGTCCGGATATTAATATGGGGTCAGTGCCTCTCTACTGAACCGGAAATATAATCCCTTTTTGAGTCATCTCAAAAACTGAAAGAAAAATTCGGATAAAACAGTAAATTTGTCCCCCCTGACAGGCCTGGTGAGTGATGACCAATCCCTCCATTTTCGCTTTTTGTGTCTCTCTGAAGAACAGAGAGGAAAACGTTCCACCGTATCGACTAATGCAGAGAACACAAGAGTCCTTCTGCGGGCCGGGGGAAGGTGATGGAGTGCTGCTGAAAGTAATTGAGTACTGCTGAAATCCCAGATTGGATTCTTTGAGAGGAGAGAGGAAGGACTGAAGTGTTTAACGGCTCTGCGGAGTCAGTGCCAGCTGGCAGCATTTGCATTCTGGCTCTTTTCCAGCATTCTTAATGAAAATGTGAAACAAAAAAAAGTCTCAGTTCACATTTGCTTTTTTTAATTAATTTGCATAGTGTCTAAATTGACAGGGAGTGTGGATAGACGTGTTAACAACGACTGTAACGATGACAGATGCATGTGTTAACAATTAATTATAAACGCTTAATGAATACATTTTAAAAAATAAATAAATCTGCAGTTCCCCATATTAACTCCAGCTGCATGCATGTGGAGTTTATTTTTTCCAACTGCTCAATGCGTTCTGTTGAAAAAGTTTCAACATAATGTTGGAGAAATGACTATGAAGATGAAGTGGTTAAAAGGTTATCAGAGGTGCAACAATATTGTGATTTATTGTGGCCTTCATTTTTCTTTCCGCTATAATTCAACTTATTGACCTATAAACTTTTTTCTATTGCATAAAAAAAGGAATAAAATTTTTCAGAAGTTATCAAACCCACAGCAATTAATGAGGTGAAGAAGCAAAGCAGATTGCACTCATTGCCTCTCCTGTAAAGACAGTCTCAGTCTGATTATGGGTGGGAAACGGGCTCCATGGCAACATCTACCTCATAAAATCGGTACCTGGTTTTTATTTGAAGTTTGTGTTCATGCCTCGTCTATCAGATAATTTTGGCTCCTTTCTTTTCCTTTTGCAGGGTAGCGATGAGAGCGACGTGGACAAGAACAAGTGCTGCACGTTGTGCAACATGTCCTTCACCTCAGCAGTGGTGGCACAGTCTCACTACCAGGGTAAAATCCATGCTAAGAGGCTCAAACTGCTGCTGGGAGAACAGCCTGCCATCACAGCCAAAGGTATATTATATGGCAATAATGCTCTGAGTATAAATAATGGAGAAGTTGCCTTGTCTAAAATTTCATCCGTCCATCCATTTTCTAACACCCTTGGCCCTTAGTGGGGTCAGGAGCGGTGCTGGAGCCTCTCCAGCACCCCTCCAGCCAACATTCGAGCAAGAGGAGGAAAGTTCTCTTAAGAGGTGTGATTGCTATGTGTGGTTGATCTCGTTGCTAGGTGGAATTTATGCTGTTGCTAGGTGTGATTGACCCTGTTGCTAGGTGTGGTTGACATTGTTGCTAGGTGTGGTTGACCCTGTTGGACTGTAATTGGTGTAAACACAAAGCAAATAAGAAAAAAAGCAAATATCTTCTAGTTGATTAAAGCATCATATAGTCTAGACTGGGTAAAAAAGTGTCATGATGAAGAAGCTGTGTGTAGTTGAACATATTGTCACACAGCATCAACATGTTTAATTGTGGTGTTATTGTGTTTTGTCACGGCTTTTTGCAATGCGAGTCACTTTACTACATCATGTGTTTTTATATTAATATGGACGCCCAGCAGTCACTAATTCACTGTGATCTGAAAGAGCCACCAACATAAAACGCTGCAGCAAAGGAAACGGAAACCCAACAGGACAGAGGAACAGTGGCTGCTGTTGGTAAAGCTGCATCCGTTTTATGGAGAACATCTCCAGTAACCCTCCTCCTGTCCTTCATACAAGCTCTTGATTTTTCTCTGTTCAGCGCCAGACTCTGTTTTAATGCCCTGTTTCACATCTACTTCCTTGCTCCGTTTTCTTCTTCCTGAGTTTTATACATTTTTTATTTTTCTTTTTTTCTTAAATTTCTCATTAGTACCCATCTGCATACTGGTTCCATCTTTTCATCACTAAACGCGACGCACAGCTGCAACTTCAAAACGCGAAACGTCCACGAACCGTGACAATTACAGGCCAAATCACTGCTGATGCTGCTGGAACGTACTCATGTTGTCGGTCTATTAGTTCACCACTTTACTCCTGAAACGATGGGGAAACATTCATTACTGCCTAACACCTGGCTAAGGATCTGCTTTCCTCAAATCACTGAGTGAATTACTCCATTTTAATCACACTGGCCCTGCACAGGGTTTTCATACGCTGTAAATGTGTCCTTACTGTGCGTTAGAACAAAGGCTGTAGGGATATTCTGTTCTTACCTCAGGGTGACTGAAGGCTGGTGTAATTGTGATCCACTAACAGCTGCTCACCTGAAATCTTCTTACAAATCGGCAGCTGTGGAAATAATGAGCAAAGGTCACGAGGTGTGGGGGTTTTAACACGAAGCCAGAAACTCTGCAAACATTTTACTGTCAAATTGGTGTGAAAGGCAGCCACTGCACACACACACACACACACACCCACCCCCCGCACACTCAGCGGTGTGTATGTGCAGAGTTTGGCCGTGAGCTGTGTTTGTTTACGAGCGCTTCCTGGCTCTCTGCTTGACCGGGTCATTTATATGCACTCCACAGCTCTGTGTTTGTACTTCTTGCTCTCGGCGCAGCTGAGGCGCTGCGCGGCGCGTTGATGGTGGTGTTTATCTGAGCTCATGCATTGTTCAGCTGTCCTAAAATGTAATCATTTATTACTGTGGTGAGACTGAATCTACTTACCGGAGCACCAAAGTCTTGGTCAAAACCGGAGGAGCCGAATTTTTTCCTCTTATTGCAGAACCACTGTGGAACTTTCACTTCAAAGTGAAGCACAAGATAGATAGAAAAAACCCAAAACGCTGCATCTTCAGACCAGCAGAGGCTGCAGTATGCTTGCTTTTTTATGTTTTAAAAAAAAAGAGCATTGAGAAATGCACTCCTAAATGAAACCATGCAGAAATCCCTAGCCGGTGTTTTCTCGGGTCACCTCTGCTCCGGCTCAATGTGCTGCGTTCACAGCCTGCCGTTCGGTCACCTGTGGGCTCTGTTCATTTTTACCCCGAGGCTCTGCATCGATCGCTCTGCTTCTCTTTAAATCTACTCGGCAGCTTGAAATATTTATGCTCTCGGGCTGTGATTGAATCAGAGGTTGATGCAGAAAAAGGGTGTTTGCTGTTTGTTCTCGTTGCAGAGTTTGTGTCGGATTAATTTATTTGGTACTTAAGGGCCAAAACTGTCGCTTATTTTGCATGCTCCAATGCATATTGAGAAGATTGAGAAAACTGGAACGAAACCCACAGTTTGAAACGTTAATTTACTCTTTCAAACTGGTCTTTCTTTGGCGTGAGAGAAGCGTATAACCATGGCGTCCTGCACAGCTAAAAATATTAAGAACCTGACATTAAAGATCCCAAAGGGGGCAGCAATATAAATCTTTCACAGAGAAGCATGTGGAGTTTTGTTAGTATAAAGAGATGCACCATGATGGTTCTCGTTAAGCTGATGTTTGCCTTTGGAGTTACTGTTGTTATTGGCACGATCGCTTTCAGTAAAACTACATCTGTTTGTTGGTCTTATCAATCAATCAATAGCTTATTTGTATAGCACATTTCAGAAACAAGGCAGTTCAAAGTGCATTACATCATTAAAAACACAAAAATACGAGGTGCTGTGGTGGCGCATCGGTAGAGCTTTAGTCCTCGGCGGAAGCGTCGCAGGTTCGATTCCCGGTTTGATGACCTTCACCACATGTCTTCCCTCTCTCTCATTGTCCACTTTCCTGTCTGACCAATCTCAAATAGAGGCCACTACAGCCAACAAAACCTTTATAAAAAAAGCATGCAAAGTCACAAAAGACGCCACACAGGAAACCACAAAACATTACATTTTGTGAAGTGCATCAAAATGTTGGTCAGTGTTCCATCCATCCATCCATTTTCTATACACCCTTGTCCTTTAGTGGGGTCAGGAGGGTTGCTGGTCCCTATCTCCAGAAAACATTCTGGGCGAGAGGCGGGGTCACCCTGGACAGTCTGTCTCATGGTCAGTGTTTCATTTCTCTTATTTTATTTATGATGACATAAGAGGAGTAGAACTTGTCTTGCCTTGTGTTCACAGTCAACAAATACTCATCAGACAATGCTAGGATACAATAGTGTCAAAGCAAATCTGAACAAATTTAAAGGGCCAGTATTATGTTAATTTTTAGCTTTGGGTCATATTATGAAACAGAAACATGCTGTTACTACCTTGATTCTTTTCATGCATGTTTGAGAAATTCTTTAGTCTCAAGTGGCAACCAGTCAGCTGTGCAAAACTCCTGGGTGGACTTAGCTCCGCCTCTCAGACACAGCTCCTCCTCTCAGGCTATATCTTTTAGAAAGCAAATGAGGACAATATGCCACTAGTGTACCCGTCTACCTGAAACGCATAACCAAGAGATTTCAGAAATGCTCTATGGAAAAATTAAATGAATAGGCCAGTATTCTGTGAACCATATCCAGAGGTCTGCTGTAACACATATATTTATAGAAAGCAAAAAAAAAAAAGCCTGCTGTGACATATTTAGTAATAGAGATGTTGTAGAACAAGGGTTCTCCAATCCAGGCCTGAAGGCCTGGATTGGATTGGTGTCCTACAACTTTTAGATGCGTCTCTGCTTCAACACATTAGTCAAATAATGAGTCACCAGCAGGACTCTGGAGAACCTGACTACATACTGAGAAGGTAATTAAATCATTTGATTCAGGTGTGTAGGGACACATCTAAAGCCTGGGTGTGACGACCCCTGCTGTAGAGCCTAAGGCTCCTGTTCTCATTGATGAAATGCACCAAAAACACACCAGGATTATCTCTTTTTAGCATTAGAAATGTTCAGCTATGCAGAACTTTGCTGTGTTTCCTAGAGTTGGAGTGGCTCCGGATGCTGTGTGATGATGTAGTGCTCTGACAGCACTCTGTGCTCTTTGCTCTCCCTGCCATGTGTCAGTGACAGACACAGTCATTAAGGATGCCATCTGTGGTCAATGGTTCAGAACAGGAGAAGCAGCAGCTCAGCCAAAAAAAGGGGGTTGGTTCAGCCATCAATTGAGCTGACACCCTGCTACTGGGGTTTCTCCATACCAGCAAACCAATATGAAAAATGAGAGGAAAACTTTCACGTTTGCAACTGTTTTTCACTTTTTCTCGCCAGGATTTCCAGCAGCCTTGAACGTGACGTCTGTAATGTCCACTGTCACCATTAAGTGCAAAGTTTAACATCTATTGAATGATTTTACCCTACTCCATTACGGAGTCATATGTAGAGAAACAAAAGGCTTTAACGTTTTACCAGTAAAATGGTAAATGTGTTGCTCTTTGCTAATGGGAACTAAAACAACTGCAGCCTCTTGGACGGAGCTGGTTTCATGCTCTGGATCTGTTGATCGAAGCTCCGCTGCTGTTCAGGCACCCAGACCTGACACCGACACATCCTGGTGGATAAATCCAACACACCTGGAGCTCTGGGATATTGATTACTACATAAGCAATGTCAGCAGGTAGTCCTGTTGATCTGGTCTTTTGGGTCTAACTCTTCCTGCCGGCTGGCAAGAAAAACACAATCCCACACATGTTAAGTACTCTTATAATGGACACTAGCAATACAGCACAACACAGGCTGGTCTGTTAAAGCCTTGCTGGATGCCTGTGAGATAAAAGCAGCTCCGGAACCTAGACTAACTACAGAACATGAATTTATGTAAATGTTACTTTCACTTTTATTTATAATTTCATACTCTGTAACTTTTTCTTGGTATGCTAGATTTTTGAATCTGTGAACATTGAGCTGATGTGACTTGCTAAAAAGCTTCAGTTTGGTCTCATTTCTCCTAGAAGCTTCAGAGCTTGTCAGTAGGCACAGTGGCAAATTCCAGTCTCACTTTTTTATGATTTGCTTTCAAAAGTAGCGTGCTCCTCTGACTCAGACAAACAATGAATGGTGCAATCTGAACTGATGTGCCTTGGAGTTCACCTTTAGTTTCTGTGGAGGTTGTTCTGCCTCTTCGGTTGCCATTCATGTTTTTCTTTTCAGTTTGTCATCAAATTAGGTGGGTGTGGTTGTTTGGGTGCTTTTTTGAAGACTGAATCTAATATCATACAGCCATTGCAAGAGCCATTTAGTAATCTCATCCATGACGAAAGACTATGTCCAAACCCAAATTTATGTAATGGAGGAAATATAGATTTCCAATTAACTTTGTCAAAGTCTTCTCTGCAGCTAATGAAACACGTAACTGGATTTATTTTGGCCGTTGCTGTAGTCTATCAGATTGATTAGTCCGTTTTGTTTTATATTTATAGAACATTTCCGTATGCATGGTGGGACGCTTGAAATACGATCACTTGATGTTGATGAGGTCGAACTGGACCTCAGTAACTCCAGGCCTTGCTATATTGCATTTTTTTTGTTTTGTTTTTTCTGTATAGTATTTGTGTACCTTCATATTGGTTGATTAAATTGGAAAAAAATCTTTGAAAGCACCGACATGGATGGATGTAGTGATGCACAAATATTGGATTTTTGGTCGATATACGATATGCCGATATACTAAAAATCATTTGGCCAACAACTGATATATTACCGATGTCGATATTTCTTTCGTATACCTACTTAGGAAAGAAATATCGTAAGTATATTTCTTATGTCTTTCTGTCTTTCTCTGCTATGGAGTTAAAATACTGCATTATCTTTGTCAATTTAGGCTGCTGCCACATGTAAATGCTAAATAGGAGACTGAAAATGATGTAACACTTTCAACTTGCATTATGTTTAATGTCAAATTTATTCATGACATCGGCTCTCTCTAAGCCAATGATCTCACTGAAACAGTGCAAATTTGTAAATCTTCGCAAAACTAAACGAAACTCACAAGCAACAAGTGAAAAGTCCATCAGTCGTTTATTAATACTTGCTGTGCTGCAGGACTCATTGTCACTGGTTTGTCAAATAAAAACGGCTTTTATATCAGTGAATTATGTTGACGGAATGGCCGATGTCAGATACCGATACCATGCCGATAATATCGTCCATCCCTAGATGGATGGATGAATGGATGTTAAACCATAAAGAACTATATTAGGCTGTGCTCCTCTGGGTTGGCCCTCCATGTGGTAGCATAATAAGCCACAGCTTCCCCTTGCTGATGTTTAAGCAGGTAATATAAAGTGGCAAGGGACTTCTCCTCCAGAGTGTTTAATGCAGCCGGTGCAGTGTTGAGCTAAAACCATCTGCTTCTGGCATGGGGATTCGTCCTGCATACTGGATGGAGCTGAATCCTCCCTGAAGGCTCGGCGGGTCGATAAAACAGCACGGCTCTAATGACAAGCATCGCCTTTTCATTTCTTGATGGGCTGTCAGCTTTTATCTTCCAATCACGTCTTGTATTAATTAAGAGCCCTCATCTAATCACCAAATGGTCACCAAATGGGAGAAGCTGCAGGTTAAAAACAAACTGTTGCAATAGACAAGTAGACTAGACTGGGAATAAATCTGATTTAAAATGGTACTTATGGTACTTACTTAGAGATTTGCATAAGTCATTTCTTCCAAGTTGTATTTGAAGTGATTCAAACTTAAGTTTACGTCAAATGTTATTTGTGCGACTTAATTCCACCTGGAGTTTTAAACTCTAGTTGGCATCTCTGCATTCATTCATTCTTTGTTTTCTGGCTGTTTGACTCTGGGTTGGATCAAACCTTCAATGGCCATAAGGTCAAATTAACCAAGTGACCTCAGATGGACCTTTCTAGAACTCTGAGAGATAAGTGCTGGAGGAGAGGGGATTGCTTTTTTCACTCAGGGATTCTGCCTTAATAATAAAAACCTTCATTTAAAAACTTGGTTTTATGTTTTGTCTTTGACTAAAAGCAAAATGAATTTCCTCTAACTCCTCACAGAGGAGAGCTGTTGTCCACAGGTGGATGGATCCTCTTCAGCTAATTGTCCATCGTAGTTAATTTTTTGGGGAAAATGTAGAGTTGTCATTCTGCTACACACTATAAGCTAAAATAAACTTTTAGAAAACACTTTTACAGAACATGCCTCTCTTTGGTAGCAGAGTGTTTTCATCATTAACCTGGAAAACAAACTTTGTTCCACTGTAAAAACACGTGAAATATGAACAATCCTTCCAGCTGCTTATAGGAGTATTGAGACTGAAGGCAACGCAACAGTTACCATGAACAAGTGATTCCCCTTTAACGTTAAAGGGCAGAACCCCAACATTTGCTTGTTTTGTGCCGTTATTTTCAACTCTGTTAGGCCAGTATCACATTTCTTTGCTTAGATGGCCTCACCTTCACTTCTCCTTACCTATTAAATTAGGAGTAATGATGTAATAGTGGCGGTAGAGACCTACAGGACCGTCAGTCAGTGACTCTTTAAGATGGATGGGTGGGCGTGTCGGAGCCGGTGCTGGAAAAGGTTGAATGGACATATCAGTTATTTGAAAAACTAACCTCTAATGTAATTGTTATTATCCTGGGTCGGGTCATATGAAAGTCCCTCAGTGTGCAACCAGGCGCAGGCGACGAAGACAGGACGATTCGGATCAATGCGTCAGCTTCTAAAGATATAGCAGGACGTTCTGAGGAAAGTGTGGACTTCGTCTTTAAGTTTGAACAAGCTCACCTGACGGCTCCTCCCTCACAGCAGGCCCAGTCCATAACTCGATAAATATGCAGCTTTCCTGGAACATCGGGTTGTTTCTCTGCCATTAGCACAGCTGCAGCACACCGGCAACCTTGAGCTTGAGCAGCGCCGCGGTACACTCTGCGTGGAGAAAGGGTGTGAGCAGTGCGTGCACAAGTGTGATTGACACTGCTAAGACATTCCTCCTGCCTCTGGTTTGTTGTTTCTGATCGGGACTGGTGTATTTCTGCAAATCTCAGTAGGATCACTGTGGAGAACTAGATGAATGTATTTATTTATGTTTAACAAATTACCTATCTCATTTTATACTCTTTCTCCAGAAATGAGCCCTCGTAGACGGATAATGTCCATGCTGGTGCAGACAAACCTGTTTTACATGAACAACTTCCAAGTGGTCCATTTTGAGTGGGAGTGGCGCTTGACATCCAGGCCAAGTTACAAACATTTGGAGGTGAACATCCAGGCGCTGCAACAGGAAGTGAGGTCAAGGCACAAAGATGCTGCTAGCGCACGCCCCCTCACACCCATTTTGATGCTTCAACTGGAAATCTAACTTATAATAGCTAAAGCCTGGATGTCAGCCAGAATTCTCATACATGTCCCCCAGTTCAGTAATACATAACACACCAGGTGGAAACCCTGTAGCTACAGAATTGTCTCAAGACTGCAGAGTTCGTGGTTAATAACTTTCTGTACGGCTGTATTGCACATCAAACAACGGCCTTGCAAAATACACTGTTTTACATCCACTGAACCAAAATTAGTTACTGATGATGTTGTGCAGCATCGTTCAAATTCCCCTTATAAAATGAGGAGCTATAAATATGAGACATAACGCATGCTTACACATCACTCTGTTGACTGCAGTAACTGTTTATGTTCTGTGATGGATTTAGTAAATATTTCCCTCCCTGTGAGTTCAGGAGAGCGTCTGTATTGTCTTCATCAGTCAGTCCAGGCTGCCAGCATGTTGCTGTTTATGATGCATCTCATCTATGAGAGTCATTTAAAAGACTGTTGATTTCATAAGACCTGAGCTAAATTACCGTTCCTTCTGAACAAGACATTAAAGCTGCTCATTGAACTCGACTGCAGGGTCTAAATTTGGTCTGACGTTGCGTTAGTTAGTTAGTTAGTTAGTTAGTTAGTTAGTTAGTTAGTTAGTTAGTTAGTTAGTTAGTTAGTTAGTTAGTTAGTTGAAGACCTCCGCCCACCGAGCCTCAGAGGAGAGCTGTGCAGACTGGACGCCCGCTGCTGTGGAGGGAAGTTTCAGCCAGATGCTGACAGTAAAGCTTCCTCACAGTCTGCCTCCCATGGCTTTTTCTTTTCCTCTGGATTTGCCATTTTGAAATGTTGACTGGTGTAATGGTACGTAATGGGACAGCACTAAATGTTGACTTAGGGTAAGCTGAGCGCTGGAGTGTTAAAACTGATTAAGCTGATAGTGCCATTTTGTATTGGGAGCCCAGGGCAGTGTTTGGGGTTAACGCCGTCATCCATGCGTGAAGGCACAAACGGCCAGCCTTGAGAAGAACGGGCTGTTTCCTCCGTTTGCCAAGGAGAATTTAGCTTCTCCTCTTCAGGCATTTAATGAAGATAACAGCTTGTTAGTCTGAGGGCTCCGATCACAGGACCGCGGCCGCAGTTTCAGCGTTGCAGACCAGAGTTCGTTAAATCCCTTGCGTTGTTCCCGTTCTGCTTGCTAAGGCAAACTTGTGTTTTCAGCCCTGATGCCTGGCTGTGTTCTTGTATTTTTAGAAAACTCAGTAGCATAAGTCGCTGTAAGGCAGCTTGTAGCTCAGCTTCTTGTTTAGTTGTTGATGTTTTTGGTAGTTATTTTAGAGCAGTGGGTCCACAAAGCCAGACATCCAGGAGCACAGAGGACACAAATCACTTTGCATCCCAGTGAGCATTTACAGAGAGAATCCATCTAAACAGTGTGTGAAGGGTCCATAGAGTGTACCATAAGTTTAAACTGGTACATGGTGTAAACAAGACAATGTTTTCTTTTTTTTTTTTACATTATTTTTATCCATCAAGGATAAAACCAGTGGAATGAGCCGGTTTGTTACTAAAACAAGATCTGTCTGTCTGTCTGTCACAAATGCATGAATGTATTTTATACTATTCTCTGTTTTTTGCCATAAAATAGTTTTTCCTGCAAATTTGTATTTTAGTGAAATCACAATTGAAAAAGTATGAAAGACATTCAAACTGAACTGAATGGAGTTGTTTCCATTTTTTTTTACCACTATACATTTTTTTTTCATTTCATGTCTAAAATTTTATCACTTGTCAGATTATTATCCATCAGACTTTCATTTTTTGTGGAAAAAAAATCAATGCAATGATACAATTCTATAACTTAATCTCATGTTATGCTGTCCAGACGCTTCGCTTACCAAGGGATACATGACAAAAGAAGCTAATCTTGGCTTTTTCTTGGCTAAGAATTGTCTGACTGCCTCACAGAGGATTTTAATGACCAGACGGTCACATGATCATTACATAAAAGTAATGTCCCTCGTCGTGTTGCAGCAGAACACTGTGAATACCACCCCATTGATCTTAATGCAAAGGGACTTTTCAGAAAGGGATCCATGAAAGGACTTGCTGTGCAGTGAAATTCAACTTCATTTTCTTTTGATGAAGCCCCTGTAACAAGCAAAACACCAGCATGTATGGCAAAATATAGGAAACGGTAATAGCTCGACATCAATGCATCGATAAATAAGGTTTACCCGTAGTGTCACTGCAAGTAAAGCCATTTGTTTCAATTGCAGACATCTTATCTCATTTTTCTATCAGAGGCATCCCACAGTCCTGCAAAGAACTCCCCAGAAATGTCTCCCATGATGTCACCGCGACAGCGCCGCGACTCAGATCGATACTGCCAGCTATGCAACGCCTGGTTCAACAACCCCGGCATGGCTCAGCAGCATTACGACGGGAAGAAGCACAAGAAGAACGCCACCAGAGCCGACCTGCTGGAGCAGCTGGGCCAGACCCTGGACATGGGGGAAATGAAAGGTACGGATGCCTCTCCACATTCTTAAACATGAGTACAAGCAGACAAGAAAAACTTACGGTCCGTTATCCAACGGAAATGCTGCCAAGCAGATCTACATACCTGAATATGACAAAAAGAACATGTATATTTCTTCTTTCTTAGAGTCCATGTAACTTTGCAGTGTGGAGAAGATTTATTATTTCTATGAACAAACTGGAATCTGTCTCACATATCATCAGTGTAACCCACATTGTTTTCAGGACATCGACTTCCCAACGAAAAGCAAAGCTATTACCATTGTATGCTGATATTATTACATATTCAAATGTTTTTTTTGGCTTTGTTTTGTATTTTAGGCTTTGCCCATAATCTCATAAATATAAAAAACTGCATAGGCTTCGTCATACAAAAAGAGAAAAATCCATAGTTATTCCATTCGTAGCAGGTTTTACCTTCTCAACCCTTATTACTTCTTTGGTTGCTGCAGTGATTTTAAAACAATACACTTGTGGTTTATTGTTTTAAAATCCGTTCCCATATGCTCTCCAGCAGAAAATCTTCAGGCGCTCTGCAGTTTCTAAAATCCATCAACGGCTGTTCCATTCTCAAGATTATTCAAACTAAATTATGTCTGAGAACCTGTGACTGTTTCAAATCATGCTGATTGGCCGAATGTTTGCTAAAGATATGCAGATGCGCATAGTTTTACATTGTGGCTAATTTTTCCTCGTCTGTTTTCCATTTCGCTGCTAAAGAAGGTGCTTTATAAATATTAATGATCCATCTAATCAGACACCATATAGGAAGCTAACCAGCGTAATGCGTCGCACGCGGCTCATCAAAGTTGTGCTTGAAGCTGGGAGTAATAAATTAACATCCAATCATTTCCACTGCAAACATGTTGGGTGTGCGATTCATAACCTGGAGCCCGACTCACTGTAGATCTGAACTCTGACTTGTGCTGCGACTGTCAGTGGGACGTCTTGTTCTTCCACCAGCCTGACAGGCTGTTACTGTTTTACAAGAGAGGAACAGATTTGCCCTTGCTGCCTGTCTCCCAGTCGCTGTGCGTCAGTAAGAGTTTCACCAAAATATTTAAGCAGCCAGTGAAGGCTGAGAGGAGGGCAGACAGCTTCTCTAAACTGATCAGGTTCACCCTCATTAGTTAACACCTGGTTAGTTGTTTGCATCCAACAGTATCCTGTCTGTGAATCTTCAGCTTCTTGACTAACCGGCAGTGACAGGTGAGAGGTCTTCCTCCTGTAGTGGAACCACGAGGACCGGAGTCCCCCAGGGACCTGTTCTCTCCCCGTTCCCTTTTCTCTCTGTTCGTAAATGACTGCAGCTCAGATTAACCTTCTTTGAAGCTCCTGCCATCCAGAAGACACCGCCGTAATTGGTCTCATCTACAAACAATAGCTGCGGAAAACAAAACAAAAAAAAAATATTTTTCCATCAGAATGAGGTGGTTTTTCAGCTACATCAAAATACATGAAATTCACAAAACTGCAATGGAAACATTTTGCACATCACACCACTCACATGTTCAACAGCATGATGTTACTACTGATGAAGGCGGAGAAGAAGAATATGACAGGAAGTGGTAAGAGGATGACGGTTTGCTTCTGTTTTTTTCAGTCAGTATGCAGCTGGGTTCTCACAGCATTACGCAGTTCATAAAACGTTGAGTCATTTGAACGTGTCGAATCCACGGCTCCTCTGTTTAGTCGCACTCTGCAACTTCCCCAAACCACTGCAGATGTAGCCGCTCACAAGTATAAGGGGTTTGTCTCTCCAACAACTGAATGAGACGCCGATGTCTCCTCTGATTGGCTGATCAGATGATCAGCACTATCGCCGTGGTAGCATTATGAATATAATTCATCTAACTGTTTGCATCCATCGCTGCCCTGATTTAATGATTTTTAATCACGTGAACAAGCTCATTCATGTGGTTTTAATTTAACTTCTAAAACCTGAGACACCTGCATCAGTTCTGCTCACTTCTTAAGACTAAATAAATTTTGGTACACGCAAAAGTCCTGAGTTGGAGCGTTGAATTCACATGTTAACAATAAGCCTGTAAATCCGATGCATAAGCCACATTGGCGAGCAGCAGTAGAGAAAAAATTTGCTTTTCTTGACCCACTTTATTATATTTTTGCTTCAATTAACAATCTGATGGGATATGGGAAAAGACTACAGCGTCCAAAATGTTAAAAAAAAAAGCAGTTCTTCTACCACCTACCTACTTTCCTTCATACTTTTCTTCCTTCGGGGTTTTCTGTAAAAAATGGGCTGCTGCACATCGGTTTGGGCGCCGTTTATGACACAGTGATTTAAATCCAACGATTTGACGGGATTATTTGGTATTATTTCCAAGTTTTGTAAATACATCGTTCTAGCAGCCTCAACTAGGTGTGCTGACTTCGGCAGACAAGTTGGTGCGACTCGAACAAGTCAGAAGCCATGTTGATGCTGGTAAAAGCAACTTGACAAAACCGTCGACTGCAATCGGTGCCTCATCCTGAGGTCACGTAGTTGCAAAGGGTCAATGCTGTACAGTACACTCTTGTCAGAAACCCGCAGACAGTGACAGCCTACGCAACTAAACGGCTCCTTTGTAAAGAATAAAGGGTTGGTGTTCAATTGTTTGGTTATCTGAGCTGGATGCTGAACCCCCAGAAAGGCCTTTTCATGGAGCCCATGGTCCGGCTGCCACTTTTTTGTCTTTGTCTTTCTTCTCCATCTCCTGTTTCTCCTGCCATCAGCTTTCTGCTCGGCAGCACGGCGTTAAACTCCGTCTTTATGGAAGCCGTTGCATATTTCATCCCACGGCAACATTCAGGGTCGGATTGCATGTTGCCTCTGCTATCTGAGAGGTGTGTGAGGACAGCAGCGGGGTGTCGGAGTAAGTATACAGCCAACCAGAACGCCAACGAGAGAAGAGGAAAACGGGAAGAGATGGAAGGGAAGAAGGAGTGCACTGAGTGCATGGTGGGAAAGAGATTTTCTTCGTCGTTTTCTGCAGTGTTCCCTCCGTTATCCCTTCTCGGCGCTGCCTGCCTCTCTGGCGACCGGCTGAGCGCACTGTGGCTAATTCTCTCCTCTGTATGCGGACGCTGCTGATTTTTCCTGATGGGGATGATTTGCCTCTTCAGTTCTAATCAGCGCACTGCAGAAACACATCTTAGCAAGTGTTTTTGTCTTGCACGTGATTATAATCCCGTTTGTCGTCGCTCTGATGTATAAAACTGAGTCTGGTCTGGATATTCAGAAATCATCTCTTCTAGTTTGAACACAGACTTTCTCCTTTGTAATGCACAATTGTGTGCTTTTCTCTGGTCAGCCAGTTTGGATAAAGCAGATAATTTTTTTTATGTGTGTGTGGTGGAATATTGCTGACAGGCCTCCTTTAATGTCCTGTGTGCCCAGAACACATCCAAAAACACAAACATGCTACCTGCCAAGTCTGGGACAGGATGAGAGAGCCGTGTTGGCGGACCTGCTGCGGTGGTTCTGCTTGGTACCATGTTGGCTCTGACCTTGGCCCAAACACCATGGAAACTCTGATAACTCTGCACTAACTTTTTTCTCCACACACAGTCTTAGAAAACTGATGGACAAAATCTGTGAAACGGACGATCTTTGCGCTCGGTCAGGTTCCAGCTTTCCTTCACAATCGTTTGTAATAATAACATCGATTTGGTTGGGAGGAATATTGATGTTGAAAAAACAACGATGGGTGCAAAGTTATTTTATGTTCTTGTTACAAGTCAATGTCAAGCATCTGACTTCAAAATTGAACTCCTTTTTTGACATGTGACATCCGAACTCATCATGAGAGCACTCCCTGTAAAGCATGGCTTCATCATTGTTCTGCTATATTTTTAACTAGCGTTAGCATCTTTTTAGTGATGTGTGTAGTTGTCACAGCCAGTGTCACCTGTGGAGAATGTAGAACATTGTCTTAAGCCAGGGATTAACAAAAGGCTTATTACCAAGTCAATTATGTTCTATATCTGACATGCCCATTTAGGGCCAACGCCTATATGGGTCGGACATGGGCAAACCTGTGTGGGGCTGCCATGGAAACTGCAGACAAACCCGTGTGGTACCCATATTGTCTGCCCTCCTTTTCCCCATATGGGGCCCACCTAGGTAAGCTGTCTGGGAAGGTAAGCTAGTTTTTTCACCTCATCCTCCCAACCACAAATTTGGCTCTACTGTCCTGAATTTCAGTCAGGTTGTACCCTTACAAAAAAATCCCATGAAATTCACACGTGATCACATGTGATTCCCATTTTCCACATGTGGTTCACATAATCCATAAAAAAATCACATGAAAATCACATGTCTTCACATGTGATTCCCGTTTTCCACATGTGGGTCACATATTCACACATGTAAAAAGTGGTGTGAACCACATGTGGTCACATGTGAAAGTCACGTGATTTCATGGGACTTTTTTGAAAGGGTAGCCACGAGGGTCTGCTCTCAGTCTGCTCAGTTTTACTTCAGGTATCACAGTTTTCTGACGAATTGGTTCAACGTGCACAGAAGTCAAAGAAATTCTGGCATTTTTTACAATGCCTCGCAGCTTTGGCCACAACGCAGCAGCGCGCCGCTGTCAGCGTGTGAATGTGTGAATAGCTTTACAAGTACAAGACATTTACCATAATTCAGCCTGACTCACAAATCTAAACTGGCCTCTTGACAACATTAAAGACCCAGAGTCATTACACTGAACTCTATCAGTCATGTCGTCATGGATCAGTGCCCTAGCAACTGTCCCGTCCCTCGGTGTTTTGTAGTTTCTCAGGTGGTTGTGAACTGAAGAGTGTTTACATGTTTTGTCCGTTCTCTCTCTCTCTCGAGACAGCAGAGGTCAGACCTCGCTCTGCCAAACATCCCAGCAGACGCACCGGGTTTCTTCTGAGCCCATTACAGCTGTTAATTGGAGACTCGGTGTTGGCAGACATGATTTAGCGCTCTGTTTTTCACCTTCTCACAGCCGCCGTCGAAGCTCACAAGTTGCAGTTATCAAGCTGTTGCTCACGGCCGGGCTTTATATTCAGCACTCTCTGTGACAATAAAAATAGATCTACAGCAGCCTGCATGGCAGAGAGTCAGAGATGGGGAAATTGCGTTGAGCTTTTCAAGGTCCTCTTTCTAAAGAAAGAAAGAACGACGGCTTTTCAATCTGACGCTCGATTCAGAGATGCTCCGGGCTAATGCTTGACCGCTTCAGGATATTTAATCTTTGCTTTCTGCACACATTCAGAGACCGGTCTTATCTGGGCTTTGGCGAGTGCAACCGTTTTATTTCTTCAAGGGGATGAAAAGACTTTCGAGGGATGATTTCATCATGGAAGTCCATTTGATGCTACGGTCCACTTTAAAACATCTCGCTCTTGTGATTGAGCCAAACAAATTGCTTGGTCCACATCAGGAGCTATAGCATACGCCCTTTTAGCTGGGGCGCCCCGCCACAGCCGTGGCGGGAACGGGTTCAGCTTCCAGCCTGTGAATGGGCCAGATGGCAGCTGGCTCATTTAGCATGAGCCTCGGCCCGACACCACCTTTAGAAACAGTCCACCAGGAGGAGTGCACTGTTGATCAGTCAAGCTGTCAACATGCTCCCTGCAAGCCGCTAACTTAATAGCGCTCAATTAGCTGAGAGAAAACAAGATAGTTGAGCTGTTGTAGCGTAAATAAGGATTTTTAACTGAGAAACCCCATGTACGGCTGAAACAACCAGCTATCATCAGGAATGGGCTGGAAGATCCTAGGAAGCAAAGTTATACAATAAATGTAGCAATAAAGTATTGTATTTATTGTTGGTTCAAGTAGCACACAGTGATATTATCTGGGTTAAAAGGTCAGTTTAAGTATTGCTGTCAATTGATTTGAAAACTTCATCTGATTCATCACACATACTTAATTTTGTAAGCTTGACACAAAAATATGCCATTTTCAGAAAACATGTAAAGAAAATCAAACATGCTGGAAGATTATCATTTTTCACATTTTCATTTTGGCAAAGATTTAAAATAAGTCACCTGTGAAGGTCAAACGCAGTATATACATGTTACATACATGTTATATACACTTTGATTTTGTCCAAAAAATCAAAATGTTTTGTTGCTTTTTTTAAGTGAAATTTGCTGCAGGTCTCACCACTCTGACTCTCTTTTCCCTCCTTTGTGTTTCTGCATTATCCACTGCTGGCCTTCCGTACAGAGACTAGAAACACAACACAAGAAGGTTTGAAAGTCTTCTGTGGCTCGTTGCTCCCCGCAGCGCGCTACTGTGAACTGCTGGCCCTCTGCTGGACAGAATAATAGTCTGACCGATCTGCACTGAAGTCCACTCATCTTTTAGAGACGGGGAGGACGACTGAGAAACATCTGGAGAATCCTTATCATAGGAAGTTACTACAAGACGTATGACAAGAGTTACGTGTGATTGGTGTACAAAGCTAGCTTTGTGTGCAAAGTGTGTGTGTTTGTGTGTATGAGAGAAGATTGCTGTTATAATATTAGTGAAAAACAGTTTTTCTGAAATGAACGATTAATCATTGGTAGATAACCAAATAAAACGTCTCTAGCAGCGTTTCCTTTGACAGCCCAGCTGACAAGCAAACGTTGGAATGCAGTTTGAAAGATAAATGTTCTGATTTGACGTTCGCCAAACGTTGTCTGAACGTTCACTCCGAACTTTCACTCATGACAGGAAAATGTATTTTTGCTGAAATTTTTTTTTTCATCAATTTCAATATCTTTAAAACCTGCATGGTGGCCAATACTTTTGACAAAATCTCTATTTTTGTCTTTTTAGAAAATCTGCATCTGTGAATGTTGCCTGAAAGTCCGTATGCGACGTTTCTGAACGTAACTGTGACACCCGACCTGACACAGCTGGGGTCATTCAAGAGGTCAGCCGGCCTGGTTAGGGTTACGCAATAATACTGTTACTTAAATGAATGGAAGTCAATGAGAAAAAAATGATTAGAAAATCAAACGTGTGTGTGCTTTATCTGAAATAACCAGAACATGAGGGTTGACTTCAAGATATATTGTGGTCTTAGACAGTTTTAACATGCTGCTGTTTAGTTCTTGCAGTTTATAGTCAGGCTACTTTCTTTCCAAACTTTAGCTGAAGATTAAATAAAGATGGAACACATCAGAAGAAATTTGTTTCCACATTCATCAGCTCCACAATCTGTTCCAGTTTTCATATAGAAATATAAAAAAGAGAAATTCCATCCTAATCCATATAAATGACACCAGCGAGTGCATTTGTCTTCCCCTGCGTTCCCCTCCTGAGCCGCATCTCCATTTCACAACTGAACAAACGAGTTTCCAGTGACTCATCGGCGCCGCCCCAGAGGTCAGGAAGTAAAGGTGATGGAGGGGAGAGCCCGTCGTCATAGGGCAGCGGCTGCAGATGGATGGCACTGACTGATACCAGAGCCGCTGTGTAATATTTGACCCTTTCCAAAAGAGTCTGAAAGCGATGCCAAGGCTACCTGCTGCACAACGCCTGTCACCTGCTGACTGCGTGCAGCGCAGGGAAGTGAAAGGGAGAGATTTGCTGCTGCTCTGTCTGGGGGAAAATATTGCCTCCTATCAAAATGTTAGAGGGAAAACAGCTGACACCGCCGTCTCTGAAGAAAACAGCTACCAAATGCAGATTCCCACCCTCTCCTGCCAAAACATTGAAAGAAGAAAGGAGAGAGAAAAAAACAGAAGCACCTTTCTAAATTTCAGCAGCTCGATCTCCAGTGACACTTGATTCTGTAAGCGTTTTATCAGATGCAGGAGGATATGGAAATGGAACTCAATGGGAGCACAATGACATTTGTTTTCTCTCGGTCTTTTGCTGCGAGCCACGCAAACGGGGAGGCTAACTTAATTTTTGAGAGCAAGGCAATCAAGTGGGCCATTATTCATGCCACAATAAGATTAGTGCAACATGACAGCGATTACGCGGGCTGCTCACAATTTGCAGCGACACTCGGCGCATCTGTAATCGCAGTGAAAAGGCTGCTGGCGTGTGATTAAGTTGCTAATTTATTAAAAGGAAATTAGCAACTTATTAGCATTTCTGGACAGATCCAGCTTGGTAAAATTGCAAGGGAAACATTCTTTTCACATCACAAGTCATGTGGCCAGCAGCCGGATGTTACTGCAGGTAAAAGCGACAAAGAAGACGACAGGAAGTAGCAGCAGTTTGCTTTCTGGGTCAGAGTTTGACCAAAAAACTCTTGACTCCCCAAACAAGTCGGACTTCCTTGGCACACAGTCTAGAGTTCAGTGGAAGTGGTTTGAATGGGGAAAACTAAAAGTCTACATCCAAATATTTCTGTGCTGAGAAACAAAACCAAAAGCTCTCAGATGAGACTGTGAAATGCAATTTCCGGGAGTCTTCAACCCACTGTAGGTGCAAGTCTAATAGATTTTTTCCACTCCATCACCAGCAGCCTGCGATCATGAAAAAGACACTGCAAGTCCACCTGCGAGATGAAAATCCATTTGCATAAATCAATCATCCGTTTCAATTTTTTTTCCTTGCAGAATTGCTTTTCTGCTTCGGATGGGTTGTCCATGTACCGACTGTGCAAGAGAGTGAAAATCATATTCCCACATCACGATTTAAGACGCGTCAGTCCGACGTAATGAAGGCTGAGAAGCAGCAGGTGTGTGTTTCCTGAATTTATTCATTCCGTATGTTTGTGTTTGGTTGCAGGCCTGAAGCGGAGCTACACCTGCGAAGTGTGCGGCGTCACGCTCAACTCGGTGGCGCAGTACCACTCGCACCTGCAGGGCTCCAAGCACCAAAACAAGTGAGTGCGTCACGCGGCCGCTGCCCCTTCGCCGCCGACACACTGCGAAGAGCGAAGCAGCCTCCGCGCTCCGTCCACGCCAACATGTGTTGCCTTTGCTTTCATCTGCTTTCCATGCGTTTCAAACACAGGCGCTGTGGCGCATGCATAAGTGATGAGAATATTGTAATGAGCCGCACAGCTCCGACAGGGATGTCAGATGGACTCATTTTGCTGTAATTGAGCGTGTTTTTCTTTTTCATGCTGGGACTAACTGGTGGCTGTGGCGCCCACAGGGGGCGAGCTCCAGCTGAGAGTCAACAAGTTTTTACACGTCTGTCACAGCAAGCAAGCACTTCACCGGATCACTTCTGCTAGACTGCTGTCAACACATGGCAGCTAAAAAAAGAAAGAAAAAAGTGGCTTGCATTCCTGCCAATAGGTTATACAGTATTAAGCAATCGCACAGCTCTCTTGTGAACAGACTGAAGGAAACACTGGCTTCTTGGTACATTCTACTAAAAACAAAAAATAACTTAGTTCAATAACAGCAAGTATCAAATGCTGCAAACTCGCTTCACAAAACAAGTACTCTGGACCACTAGGGGGCGTCTGTCTTGGTCAAAATCAGCCCCTTTTTTTGTAAACAAGAGCAAAACAAGAGCTTGTTTACAGAAGCAAAGAGAGAAGCGCAGAGTTGAAAGAGTCGGCTGTTTGGTGTTAATTCAACATTTGGAAGAGTGACCAACATTGAGTACAGGCAGTCTATAACTCACAACAACAAACATTGCAAAGCTTTCTGTTCTCTGATTGGCCCGGTAGAAATTCTGTTGGAGAAAATCTAAGTGAATGGGAGAAATTTTAGATAAATTTTAGAGATAATTGAGTGAAATTGATGCAAGAAGGGAATGGCCAGGCTAGGGGGAGTCTGAAGTAGGTAACGTTATCTTCGTAAATATTCTGTTCGAAATGATTGTAAAAAGCTGCACATTTGACAAAAAAAAAAAAAAACATAAAGTATTACGCACCATTTCTTTATTGTTTGCATTGTTCATCCAATTAAATCATCCAGTTAAATCATAATATCCTGTCTGAATCTGGCCCCTATGATTTGGTGATTAACCAAATTGCTGTTGTTTTTTATTTTCTTCAGCATTTTCCATTTCTATTATTTCCTGTGGTTGCAGCATTTCTCTGTTGCATTTCTTTTTTTATTTTTATTTTGCGTGTGTGTTTTGGAGTTTGCATCATTCTTTGTTTTTGCAGTAGGTTTTGTCATTTGTTGTCGCCCGCAGTAGAATTCACACAGAAAACATTAGTCTTGTTTTTACTCCTAGCTAATTATCCTCTGCAGCGGTCAGGTGGCCTGAAGCAGCTTCAGTGGGAGGACTGTGCAGGGGGACGTTGAGTTGGTCCAGGGCAGCAGGTGTGAATGTCCAGGATTTAATTCTGTTTTTTGTTTTTTTGTCTGGCTGCTACCATCCAATGAAACGCTGGCATCAGGAGATGTGACAATCATTTAACAGGCTCCATGGTTTAGCCACGGGTGTCTGCTGCACTTTGTCAGAGTCATTGGATCTCTATCCAGGGTCACTGTGATTAGCTCTCATGCCCTCACACACCACATTGTCAGCGCTCAAAGTTTTGAATGAATACCACCGCTCTACACCATGCAGCCACATTAATCCTAACTGGATGGATTTTATACGCATTTTCCACAATTGAACTGCTCATCTGCCGAGACCATTTGATTTAATTTCACAAATTCATTTGTGTTAAATTTAAATACATTTACATTAAAATGTATATTTTCTCTTAGCAACTAAAATAAAATAAAATAAAAATAGTTGTGGGAAATTCATCCATCCATTGTCTAACACCCTGGTCACATAGTGGGGTCAGGAGGGTTGCTGGTGCCTAACTCCAACTAATGTTCCGGGCAAGAGGAGGGGTCACCCTGGATAGATGAAGAGCACTTACTTTATCAATGACCACTTAATAAATGACACTGTCTACAAATGAAGGAATAATTACAAATGGCCAATAAGACTCGATTAAAATGATCAACCAAAGCAAGCTCCATTGTTAGCAGAACAAATGTAGGCAAAAATGTAATACAAATAGTGGCCTTTGTTAAAACCTGTGCGTTTATGTAGCTAAAATCCTGTTCGTGTTAATATTTAGGTAAAATTCCAAAATAATCTTCACCAAGATTCAGCGATCTTTAAAAAAAGAACCCAAATGCTCATGATCCAGAGTTGCTTTGAAACGTTAACTCCTCTGAGCTGGCTGACTGTAGCAGGCTGGAAACGATCAGAGGAAAACAGAAACAACACGTAGTGGGCAGACAGTGTGTAGCTCCGTAGCATCTCTGGTTGGGTAACTGCTGCACATGACATGGAGAAGCAGTGAGAAACGCTGCTGCAGCTGTCAGGGCGCGGAACGGGACAGATTTAACCTGCCTGCGTCTATTTCACATTGATACCATGTTCTGCTGGCAGAGTGGAGGACAGCGTGAGTCAGAACACAGCAACCTGCATGGAGGCATGTCATCGACTGAGTCACACCATCATATTGAATTAAAACGGCAATGGAACTCAGACACGCTGCCTTATGGGGTATATTTATCCATGCGGTGGTAAAACAGATGGCAGCGTTGGTTAGTCAGCCCAACGCTCCGGCCCAAAATGAAAAATCCTATTTTTACTGGTTTTGTGTAAAAATTCCATATAAGGCATTTTTACTGACAAAGGGAGGAAATCCAAATGCGTCTCCGCTATGGCGCCTCCCACTGGTTCAGATCTGCCACAATGTTTGTGGTAGCGCAAGCCACGCTAGTGTTAAGTGATTGACAGCTGACCACATTCACCGACTGCCCCGTAGTTTACACCATGGTAAACTCCAAATAACATTTCTCGTGTAGTTTAGCGGTGGACCAGCCAGCATGCTGTCTGCTATCAGAGAACTGCTGGAGGAGCAGAGCCAGGAATGCACAAATCAAGTTCTGGAGCAACGATCGTGGTTGCTCCAGACCCTGACTCTGCCCTGTAAACATCTTGTCTCTATGGGGGGAGAATCAGGCCCACCGAAAAAATACAAAATAAAAATTCAGATGTTTTGGGTTTCCTTAAGGGCAGTGAAGATGAATAGGCAAATAAATGGCCAAAATGTTTGATGTTTATTGACCAAAGTTTCAAAAATGTATATGTGTAAGATCTGCAGCATTGTTATTAGAAGCATATTGATTAGGATGAACCAGGCCCTGGTTAGTGATTGCATGTTGCATAATGCGCCGCATTGTTACGTGATCGTTCTTTTAAAAAGAGGACTTTGTGATATTAGGCTCAAAATGTAATAATGTTCCTTTACAATGTAACTATTAGAAACAATGCAGACACAAAAATGATATCTAGTACTTTTGGTTAGTTTCTAGTGCAAATGTCTTAGTACACCTGAAATAAGACAAAAGTAACTTACAAGTTACTTTTTAGTCAGATATGGGAGCTTGTTTTAAGTCAAAGACTCTGTAAAATTGATGAAAAATTGCCAGCTCCACTGGCCAATCAGTTCATCTGTTAATCTGCAAAAAGCCATGTTCTAAATGAAATAATCTGCCAGTACTTTTTTTATCATTAAAAAAATATTGACTTATGACAAGCTTTGCCTCATTTCGGGTGTACTAAGATACTTGGCAAGATTTTGTGTTTTTGCAGTGAAATGCATTCAAGGTCATAGTAATATTTAACAAAACCCCTTAGTGGGGTCGGTAGAGTCGCTGGTGCCTATCTCCAGCTAACGTTTCGGGCGAGATGCGGGGTCACCCAGGACTGTCTTGCTGCAGGGCAACAGTTCTACCAACTGCACCACTGTGCAGCCCTCCAGAAACCTCAATAAAAAAAATCAGTTACAAAGATTAACCAGGATGGATGAACAATATCCATCCATCCTGTCTACACCCTGATGAGGTGGAGGTAGGCCTGGTGCCCAACTGTAGTAGTCATGGAGTGAGAGTTGGGATACACCGTGTGCGGGTCCCAAGCCCATCAAAGGTCAGCACAGAATAAACAAGTATTCATACACACACTCAGATTTGTGGATTTGTATTTGCAGGGGCCCAGTCCTGTACATGCGTAGGCCGGTCTGTCACAATAAGCAACAAATCAATTAATTTTAATTTAATTAAACACTCAATAAATTCCATTTGCATGATTTATCATTTTTCTCTTGTCTGTTTCAGTTCCTACCAAAGCCTGGGTGACAAAAGTCTTCAGTCTGGTTCTTTGGTGACCTTTTAATTGAATGATCATTTTGTTTACCGAGACTTCAGAGTTCCTTTTACTTGTTTATTTGTTTTAGATATTTAAAATGTATTTCACTTCCCTTGTTAAATATTTATTAGAAATGAAAGCTTATTTCTGTGCTTGTGTTATTATGCCATTCCAATTATATTATTTGCAAATGATCTCAAAGTAACAATATTATCGTTTATCACAATAACTTCTGGGGCAATTTATCGTCCAGTGCAATTGTTACTGTGACAGGCCTGTGAGGGGATTCTGAGCCTGTTCACAGGTGACAGATGATATCCGGTTGGAAGGGAGAGAACAAAGTGAATATTCGATTGCCCTCCAGGGAAGAATAGAGAGAATGAAATGAATGAGAGCTGCTATCTCATCTAGCAGCAGGCCTCAGGGAGGCGCTCAGCAGAAGAATGAGAGGCAGAAAAAAACGATACAAAGGAGGTGAACTTACAGGGGTTTGCCCCACTTGGATGTTGACAGTGGGTTGCTCCGTGGTCAGCTGTGTTTCTGACTTATCTTTCTGAGCACAGGGGAATTAATTAGAGGCTTGATGACTGAGGGAAGTGAGGCAGAATAATAAAAATCATGACAATCTGTCTGCATATTACCTCCAGTGTTCTCTGTCCTTCCCAAGCTGTGGTGATTATCAGGCCTGTGAGTAGCTGTGGTGCTGAACACCCAACTCACACATGCACACACACACGAGCAGTTAGCAGCTGCACTGTCTAAAACGATAAACCTAGCCAGAGCTGGCAGAAAATCAAGTTGAAACTGGTAATTATGGATGGAAGTAGGTGGTGCTTATGAATAAAACTTTGCAAAATTGCCAACACTTTGAAGAAACAAAATTGTAAAAATAAAAAGGTTTGTTCTGTAAAGCTCAGATTTTCAGGATACATTTTTTATGTCACATGTGGTAAATTCAAGGCCCGGCGGCCAAATCAGCTCCGCTGCAGCTTTTGAAAGAACCTTCAAAAAACAAATACATGCATAAAGGAGCAGTATTGTATGTAAATATATGCATTAAAATAGTTTTTAATGTTATTCCCTTATCAAAACAAACCTGAAGTGTTGTTGCCTTTATTCTTTCATGCATGTTTGAGAAATCCTTTGGTCTCCCGTGGCAACCGTTGAGATGTGCAAAACGCCTGGGTTGGCTTAGCTCCGCCTTTAAGGACAAAGCTCCTCCTCAGAGCTGCAGTTTCCAAGCTGCTGAACTTCCATCTCACAGAGCGTTCCTCCAATTTGACTCCCAGCTCAGCTCCCTCAGACTAGCCAGCAGCAATTAGCAAACACCTGGTGTAACTGCACATCTGCGGAGCTCATTATAGGAGCTGCTCTGGTAAAAACACTTTTAAAGGGTAAATATAGGAGCCGTGCTGTGATGACTTCCTGAAGGCAGAGTTTCAGAAAGGGCAGCAGAGATCCAATTCCAAGATGTCGCATTACAAAGTCAAATTTCTTTTTAGTCATATTTGATGTATGCAGCATTGTTATATCAACTGAAGGTAACATAGTTACTTGTTTGTGACATAAATGGTTCTATCTGCCTGGAAAACACATAATGCTGCCCCTTTAAAGCACCTCCACCACCAAAATTATCTGATGAAAAATCATCTTCTAAAATAAAAATGTTCTGCAGTACCCGAATGTTTCCGCAGTCATTTATAAGCAGCCATAAACCTGGGTAGGACAGACGATTTTCTTCTGTTTCCCTTGTTTTAATACTTTTGCACAGTGAATCCTTTAGTGTAAATCTTTTCTCCACTCCCACACTGTACGGAGAAATTGTTTAGGACAGGTGACTTTTCCAACACCGACAATCAGCCCGAGCACAGCTGGTCATTTATCAACAAGAGGGAATTAACTTCAAAGGGATTTGAAGACGTCCGTGTAGAATGAAGGCCCCGGGATGAATTATGCATGAAAACGCCTCACCAGAATAATATGCTGACACAATTTGTCACACACCACCAGAATGAATAAGTCGCAGCATTAAGGGGGGAAACAGGCCAGGGGGGACTGAGGCAGTCAAGTTGCATCGTCGCTCTGGCCCAATGGCAGTTGAACAACTGTGTAATCTACACCATGAGAATAAGTTTAGAGACATTTTCTCATTTTAATCCAACAAATTGGAGCTTTATAGAATGTGCTTCTTGTTTTTTTATCTGTGTGATCCTGAAGTGCATCGAGGCTGGATGCGAGGTGTGTGTCGTCCCCACGTGCCTTTAAAAGCCTGCCCTGCTGTCGGCGTGGAGAGGATGCACATTTGAGAGCTGACAGTTTAATGGAGCAGAAAACAAACAGCAGCAACGATTTTTAGACTCCCAACATTAAAAAAAAAGAAAAAAGCTTTTCCAGTGTAACATGAATTCTTTAACCCATAAAGAACTTCTCCACACATGAAGTTACTCATGTCAATTTAGGCTTTAGTGTGTTTCATCTAATGTGGTTACTGAGAGTTTTATTAATGCTTATGAATAATATGTGACATTATTTGCTTCTCATATCAACCTCTGGTTATTGTTAGGAAATCACTGACCCACTTTTTTCACTTCTGATCACGATATCGATTTCTGAGGTTTGGCATCGGCCAATACAGATCGATCCGAACAGAAAACCGGCTGCACTGACTTGAAATGTTTCTGTTTTTTAAACAGAAATGTTCTGAGTTACACATTTATTTGATAACTTTGCACCAGTACAGCACATTTAAATACACCGACAGCTTCATAAGGTGGTCAAACATAGAAAATCTACTTGAATTTGTTCCCTCAGTGCAATTAGGAAAAGAACAGCCGATGTAAAACAAATCAGCTGAAACTGACAAAAGCAATAGGTTGATTACTTTGGTCAAACATGTCAAAATAAATTGCGACAGACCTTTCATATGATTCGCAAAGTGCAATTCTAAATATAATGTAAAATGTATAATAAACACCAGACTGAATAGATCTGGCCTTGTCCATTCAACGCATTGTCACTGATGCATGACCTAGATTTTTTTTTTTCGATATCAGAACCGATACAGGTATTGATATCATATCGGTGCATCTGCAGTTATTGTCTTACATCTTGAATTTGAGTTGATACAAAGCAGAAATAAAGAAGCTTTTTTTTGTTGGTTATTTCATTTCAGTTTAGCAAATTCCATTATATGACAACCAAAACTAATCAGATCGATCCACATTCATTTAAAATCAGTTATTGTTATTTTTCCTTTTTTTGTTCTTTTTTACTAACACTTATTGTTTTGATTCATTTAGGGTCACACCGATATTTTGGGTAGAAGTGGGAAAGACTGGCAAAATGATCAGACAAATAACAACAGCAAAGGTTGTCATAGAAACTTTTCTTTTTCTACAAGGGAAGGAAAAAAATCAGCAGGAATTACAGATTTTACAGCAAACCTCGTGTCCAAGTGTCATCAAATCTGAGTGAATCAGATCCAGGCATACAAACGTACGCAGAGCTTTACTGTGAAATAAAGCAGCTGCAAAGACGACCTGGGTAGACAGAGGACAACATGCCTCCCAGAATGCATTGCATCTGTTGCTCATTAAAAATGGCAACGATCAGTTAAACTGAAGCTTTTCTGTTCGTATCTTTTACAAAGTGCAAACGTATCAAACCGTTTCTGTGTGTCCCGTCGCTCTCAGCCGCTGTGACAATAATGAGGCTTCGTCTCTTGTCTGTTTTTCTCCAACAGTCTGAAGAATCAGATATGTGTCCAGTGAGCGTGGGACGCTGATGAAAACACCAACTCCTGGATTGATGTCAGACAAGCTGTGGTCAGCTTGCCCTGCTTTCTCTGCCTCTGCCCTGCTCATTCAGCCGCCTTATCATCATTTCAGTTTTTTATTTGATTATTTTACTTTCTCTCTCTTTCTCTTTCTCTTCCTTCTTGCTCTGAGTATTTCAGCTGCCCAAACCAAGAGGAGCAATAAAGGAGTGTTTTTTATTATTTTTATTATTATTATTTGGAACAACTCTCGCATGACCATCTCCACTATCACAATAAAAGGAAGAGCTTCAGCTTCCGGCCACATCACCAGGCTGCTCTGCTCTGAGCTCCTTTGGAAACTCTTGGTTTGTTTACTGTTCCGTGGTTCAGTCTGAAGGAAAGCGTCCGGCTGGATCTTACGCTCAACAGCTTTTCTAAAATGCATGGACAAAGCTCTACTTTTTTTTTCAGTAGAATATCAAATACTTTATGCTGCGCTTTGAACTGAGGAAATGAGGGTTTGTTTGCTTCTACTTGAAAGAAATAGAACATTTTTAATTCTACATTCAATATTGAATATGGCTTCACCACTGTCTTTTTTTTCCTCCCCACACAAAAAACCTTTTACTGGATACAGGACTTTCTTGTTGTAGCCCTCCACCCTTTTTTGCAGCTTGACATAGGTTGATAGCAATAATAACTCTGCACGAACTCTTGCTATTTTGTAAAGTGCAACTGTCTGTTTACTATGCTGAGCGAAAATAGCTTTTCTTTGCGAGACAATTAGTATGATTATAAATCCCAGCATCTGCTGCGTTTTGCTGCTTCTGTTTGTCGGTGGATGAATCTGCTAAATGAAGGATGTATACGTACATATGAGGTAAAAGAAATTTGACTTTGAAAGTCAATGCCTTGAAATTGGGTCTCTGTTTCTTTAAAAACTCCCGCTCTTTCTGAAACCCACCAGGAAGTCGTCACAACATGGCTTCTTTGTTGATCCTTTCACAAAGTTTTCACCAGCGTTTTGCTGAGAAGGAGCTCCTATAACGAGGCCAAAAGATGTTCAGCTCCACCAGGTGTTTGCTAATTGCTGCTAGCTAGTCTGAAGGAGTTGAGGGAGTGGGGGTGCTCTGTGAAGCAGAAACCTGGAAGCTTGGAGGAAGAGCTTCATCTCAAAGGCGGTGCTTGGTCTCCCCAGGCGTTTTGCACAGCTGAATGGTTGCCAGGAGAGATTAAAGGATTTATCAAACATGTATGAAAAAATAAAGGCAACACTTCAGGTTTGTTTTTTCAAGAAAATAACATTAACATGATGTAAAGCTCACTAAAGTTGCCCCTGTAAAGCCTCTGGTGACACTGAGATTTTTGTTAAAGAGAGTAAAGATATAAAAATCCATTATTTGGCACCTGCATTAAATATATCTGAGAAATACAAGAAGCTCCTCATTGAGCGTTTCCTGTATTATCTTATATAGATTTAAATCCACAGGACAATTATCTGTCAGATGAAATTTGATGTTAAGAGACTCCAGCATTTTGAAACCTTGGTGACATTCACGGACTCTGCTTTTGGCTTTTCGGTTTAATTTTCCATTCAGCTCACACGCAAAGCCCAGTAATGATTAACACCAGATCGGCGTATCTAAACCCAGATAAATGATGAACTTGGTCGCTTTAAGTCCTTTTAATCCTCGCAAAATCTTTCATATGATGTCTACCACGCATTCTGCTCTGAGGGGGGATTTGTTTTGCTCTTTAAAGCAAAGTAAACGATGCTGGTGAAACGCTGTCAGTGCTGCAAGTTTGGAAAAGTCCCATTTGGACATTTGAATAGTGTTCGTCTCAGGGAGGTTTGCTTTAAGGCTCATAAACGCTGCTGAGAGAGAGAAACGTGGAAAAAGTCATTTGTACTGAAACCTTTCCCCTTTAAAGCTTTTCAGAATGTGTCAATGGCAAAGGCTCAACCATGACTGTCATAGTTTTGTAAAATAATATTGTTGTGGATTCCTGTATGGAAAATTTAGTCATAACACACACACACACAAATATATATATATATATGAATTCCTAAAGCTTATGTAGCACTTTTCTTTCTCAGATGTCATGTTAATAGACATATTAAAGCCAGTATTGGAATAATGAGGGTTTTAAGAGAACTATAAACGATATATACACTGATGTCGTGGGTCAATTTAGGATATTATTGCTATCTGTTTACAGTAGAAGTCATTTTACTCACTGTCAGTTTCAGTGCTGATCAAAATGTTGCTTTGACTGTTGTCATACAAAGTGCTTTTTCTGAACAGACCTCTTTGAGTTTTGACGTCTGGAATCACTTGAACACAGAGCAGGACTGTTTTGTGGACTCGGAGCAAACAGCTGAGGAGCTGCTGGCTGATGTCACAGCCGCTGCAAGAGATCCCAACAGCCACGACTTCAGGACTGATTTTAATATGACCGTTAAAATTCGCATGTGTAATTTGTTCTTGCGATGTGGAGGGGGAAAACAAAAGGATTTGAATGATCGGCTTTGCTCATCCAGCAATGATAACTCTGTCGATCAGCCATGTGGTGTTTTTCACAGGTCGCCCAGGAATCATAAGCCCCGCCTCCATTTGTGCGCCGAGTTTGTGTTTTGTTTTTGTCTTGAGAAAAGAATAAAAAACACCTGAAACAACATTCGTTCTGAGTGATGTGCAGTTATTTTGTTAAGCTGCTGTTTTTTGATGAAGTATGTGGGGAAAAAAAGATCAATGAGTTATTTTGATAATTTAGTACTATTGCAATAGTTGTACTTCATTTAATTATCACACATTACAAAGTTTTTATTCACTTCAAAATCACTGTTAAAATCACAACTACAAATTATGTTTAATCAATATAGGGGACCCGTTACGCAACATTCACTCGCTGCATTCTTGTTGGCAGGAGGCTCCACTTATGCTTTTCAGAGGGTTGTTTAATTGCGCATTTGTTTGCAGCTGTTTTCTCATGCAAGTGTAAACATTGTGAGTTAGGGGCGTGGCCAGCAGCAACTCATTTGGATTTAAAGAGACAGGACATGCATTCTGAAAGGAGCTGGAAATAGACAGAAATGAGCAGAGTGAAGTCTCATTATCCAACAATGAATTTGCACAAAAAATATAATAATCATGTTTTATGAAGTCGGCACGCCACCCCTGACCTGCTCTAGGAAGCATAAAAGGTCATTTTAAATATATCATAAGTAAAGAATCACTTATGATATATTAATAATTTTTGCTCGCTATTATATAAGTAAGCAAAAATACTTTAAAAAATAATATATATGTATACCGTTTTTAAGGTCACACTCTAACTGTGGCTACATGTTGAGGTTGGCTCCAAACGACAGCTAGGGGAACCCTTTAGAGTAGCACATGCATATTTCAGATGGTTAGACTGATAAAAGAAAACAACAAAGTATTAATATTTGATCAATTCAATAATGTGCATCACTTCCACCCTCGGACTAGAAAAGAGCGCTCCACTGTGTTTCTGATCCATGCTGCAGAGTCAGAGGAGGCGGGTCGCCAAGGGGTCACCAGCAGAGCCAGCGTAGCTTCCCCACTCATCCCCATTATCTGTGTAATAGAAAAGAAATAAAGTCACACAAAAAGCCCAATATTAGAACCTGAGAGGGTTTTCTTCAAAACTAAAAATGTCAGATTTTCAGGAATGGCAGCAAAAACCGCAGGGAATTATAAATTGCCGGAGTGCAATTTCCAGGCATAATTTCAGTCATGACGTGGTGAAGCTGGTCTTTGTGATCAAAGCTTTTTGATCGAGGAAGTCTTTCGTTTGAAGAGCTGAATGAGTGTAAAGCCTTTTATTGCTCACTCCCCTATATGTAAATTGTGAAAACAGAGCACAGATCTTTTGGAATGCCTCACCGAGCACTGAGTGGCCAGTTATGATTATCCCTTTGTCCTCATCTGCAGATTCCTAATGCTGGCCCTAATTCAGCCATCTGCGAATGCAAATTAAGCCTTCGTTGCATCAAACCGTTAATTCGTCTTCTTGGAGGAAATGAAATCCGCTCGCTGCATACAAAGTGGATGAAAGTTATCAGAGAAGCTAATGAACATTTATCAATTCTTAATGCTACATTAATAAAATACTTTTTTCTTTTTTTTTGCTTCACAATTTCCTGGGGGGTGAAGCACAGCCTCATTAAACTCCTTGAGGCAGCCGACATGCTCTTCTCTCCTCACTAAAGCAACGTTTTTCTTACTGTAACATGAACGCCATTGAAGAACAGGAGGTTAGTCTGATGCTCCTGATGTTCAGATGCACACGGATGCAGTAAACACCGGATCCCATCGGCTCCTGCAGTTCAGGAACACAGAGTCTTTTTGCTTTGTCACCAGTGGACCATGACTTAGTTTCCATTGTTTAGAAAATTGCACAATTTGACATTTTGAAAATAAATGACCTTAATGGAAACAAGAAAAATCTTGTATTTCAATCAAATGTTTTAGCTCTAGGAGTAGGTGGTTTTTTAGTTGTATCAAAATTGGTTTATTTACCCAAACTGCAATGGAAACACTTTACCGTGTGACTCGTGTGAGTCACACGGTCAGCAGCCGGATGTTGACACTGCCACAAACCACGAAGAAGATGACAGGAAGTAGTCGGACGATGATAGCATGGCATGTTTTTAATGACTGATCACATGAAGAAACTTAGTGTGATCTTAATTTAGCTTTTTTTATTTATTTAAAGGAAACCCCACTATTGCAAATTTCTGTTTTCTGGACATTATTGGGATAATGACAAACTGCCTGACAGAACATAAGATGAAACCCAGGTTTTAGTCCATATTTAGCCTTTTTATAAAGTTTTGAATAAATGTTGTTTTCAGAACTACTACTTTTTGTCTCTTGCTCATCTTTCTTCTTTAGGCATTTTGAAGTTCTACTTAGGATTTGGCTTTGATCTGCCAGCAGGAGTGTATATGAAATTATTCTATGAAACAAAAGCACAAATATCGTTTTTTCTGGAGAACAACGACAAAACAGAGAATTTTGCTCTTTTGAGAAGAAGCAAAATGACTTTTGATCCGTCTTTATTCAGTCTCCATGGTAATACTCTCTGATATACTGTACCTCTGCAACAGGATATTTCTCATCTGGACCGAAGGAAGTAAGCTGCTAGCTGGATTTAGAGATGTTGCTATGGAGACAAAAAAAGAAAAGCGTACTTATGTCTTATAGTGATGGAAAATTTGGCTCTTTTCAGAGTCAGCCCTTTTGGTGCAGCTTCCCAAAGCACAGCCAGCTCTTTTGGCTCCCAAACAGCTCTTCATTTTTTACCATCTGTAGCCTCGTATTTTAGTTTAATTTGGCAAACATGAGCATCAAAGTACATTAAAGACCTTCTGTTGTTGTTGTTGTATCAGCCTTCCAGGCCTCTCAGGTCTTCTGGTTCTGGTTCTGCTCTGCATCCCCAGAACCAGAACCAAACATGGAGAAGCAGCATTCAGCTTCTATGCTCCAAACATCTAAAAACAAACTTCCAGAAAACTGAAAAGCAGTCGAAACACTGAGTTCCCTTACATCAAGGCTCAACCCCCGGCTGTTCAGAGCTGCCTTTGATTCCTAATAACTGGAACAATGGAAAAATATTTAATGTGTATTGATGATTTTAATGATGCATTTGACAAAATACAGTACTGGTTTCACAGTTGGTGACTGTGTGATGTGTTTATGATGTGAAGCACTTTGAACTGCTTTGTTGCTGAAGCGTACTGCAGAAATAAACTTTAGTGATTGACTAAAAATGTATGTCAATCAACTGTGCTACATTTTTGAGCTGGTTGGTGATGTAATTTTTTTCCCTTTATCTCTGAAGATTTTAAAGAGCTGCTGTCGATGCTGATCACTGTTGGCAGGAAGTCTGTATTAGAGCAGATCTGAAGGATCTGACTTCAGACGCTCTGTTGTTGTATAACACTTTTATAAAGAGGATGCTCAGAGTCTTCTTTGATTTTCTTTATTTTATGAAGAATATTTTCTAGAATCTACTCTTTTTGCACTTTCATTTCCACAACATGTTCCAAGCTCAGCAACAGGAGCGTTGAATCAAACAGGGAGTGTGGATTGAAACAGTGAAGTAAAGTTACTCTTCTTCATTTATTCTCACAATAAGGACAGGCCTTTCAGTGGACAAACAGGATCAAAGTTACCACTGACTACCTGCGGGACACAAGGTGTTCCCCGGCCCATGGGATAAATCCTCTCTGAGAAACGGCGGACCAGGACAAGGTGAAGGCCTTGGTGTCGTTCCCATTATGTGTTCTCTACAGCTCAGTTCACATGGTGGATGTAATCACTCTCGAAAGGCAGGAAAGTCACATTATCTTCAATCCCCACGCACAACAAAAGTCTGTCTGCACATTGTCATCTCCTGTCACATCGTCTATCAGCCCTTCTTCTCTCTGTGGCTGACTGAAAGCTTCGCTCTAACATTGTAGCTCTGCTGTCAGAGTGGAGAACATCTCCACTCTGGGATGATGTTAGGACAAAAAGGAGAGTGAAAACGACGGTGACGCTTTATTTGACGGGGTGAGGATAAGACTGACAGGAACATGAACGAGTCTTTATAAATGTCTTTGACTGTTGTCTGCGCTTTTCAGTGTCATTCAGTAAATAATGACACTTTCAATGCAAAGTTGCAAAAGGCCATTAAAAGTGCCAATTTTGTAAGTAATGACACTTTAATGCAAAGTTGGCATTTTTAATGGACTTTCATGGCAACTTTTAGAACAACTTTGCATTAAAAGTGTCATTATTTACCAAATGACACTTTATGACAACGGTCATGAAGTGACTGTTGTCACTTTGCGAGTGCGATTGCACAGTCAGAAGCAATAAAAAGCTGAAGTTGTTTTGGACAGAACGGCAGAAGAACTCGCTCATTGCCCTTTTTTTGATGATCCTACTGAGGTGAGCCTCAGTAGCGCTTCAGGGAGCTGGACAGACCCAGCAAACATCTAAATGTAAAGATCTATAGGAAGGTTGTCAGGAAGATCTTCTACTGTCTGAACTGGGCCCATCAAACCTCCCAGGAGACATCGCTCCGGATATTCCCCACCTTTGAACTTCATGAATGTTTGATGGAATCACCTTCAGATGGGGTGGAAGAAAAGCGGCGTACAATGCATTCAAGTTGAAATGTCAAATTTGATTGTGCTTCATGCATGATGCATGAGGCCAAGGGTAGAGCACAAGGACGGCGCTGAGCGAGACGCTGCTGACTCACACCAGTGATTGACAGAGGAACTAAGATGAACCCTTCAATGAAAAATGCCTATAACCTTAACATAATGCATAAATGCATGATGAACCATGAACAATGACTTTCCTTCCCCGAGTCCAGTCAGCTGGATCCGCTGCAGCTGGTTCAGATTGAGACTGATTTCTGGCATGAAAGGTTTAATCATAATTAAGCATGTCCAGATATTACTGTAATTATATTCACGTTTAAAGTTCTAATCTGTGGATTATCAGTGCTTTTCTTTTTTTTTTTGCTGAATACATTTTGTGTTTCAGCTGGAATCTTTGATCAGAGAACCTAAAAAACCTTTTAAAGAACTTTTCCAAAGTCCCAATGGAAATTTGGGATATGTACGGAGTGTCAGAAAGAGCTTCTTAAAGAGACAGAGGCCCAATTTCAAATTGCAAAGTCAAATTTCTTTTAAGTCATATTTGATATGCACCGCGTTCCAAATTATTACGAAAATTGGATTTAAGTGTCATAAAGATACATTTTTTGTTGTGCTATTAAATTTATAGATGGTATTGTGTCTCAGGGCTCTTTGAATAACTGTAATTAATTTCAGAGACCTGGTTTGATTAGTTTGTCAGGTGAGCTCAATTAAAGGAAATCTACTTAAGAAGGATGTTATTAAGCAGGGCACAGGTTTCAAGCAACATGAGAAAGAACAAAAACTGAAGCTTTATCATCGTACTGTGAAGAGATTTGTGGCTGATTCAGAATAAAGATGGGTTTGTGCAGATAAAGGCATAATGAGGAAGGTTTCTGTTAGACAAATTCATCAGATTAAGAGAGTAGTTGATAAAATACTCTACAAAGCAGCAAACAGTTATTTGAAGCTGCTGGTGCCTCTGGAACCTCAAGATGGAGGATTCTCCAGAGGCTTGTTGTGCATGAACTATTCTGCCACCCCTAACCAGGCTCACAAGCAGAAACGGTCGCAGTGGGCCCAGTCATGCATGAAGAATAATTTTCAAACAGACTTGTTCACTGATGACTGCTGTGCAACTCTGGTTGGTCCAGATGGACTATTCACATACCCAGCCTGGATGTGGCTGGTAAAATTATCTAAATAATCATTTATAACAGCATTTAGTATTCATGTAGGTTATGCTTGTCTCTTATTAAAATGTGCTTAATTATCGGAAACCTTGGTGGAACTGCATGCTCCACCAACGCTGTATTCTTTAATTCTCCTGAAAATGAACAAATACAACAGATAGCTAAAACACCAAAGCACCAAGAACGTGACATTTTTAAATAACTTTTATTGAAAGGAAACAATAAAAGCCTGTTTCTTCTTCAGCAAACCTGAGAAGAAATGAGAGCAGAAGAAATCTCCTTCAACTCAAACCTTTCTAAAGGATAAAACAATCCCCAAATATGGGCAAAGACCGAGAAGTGATGAGCCTGAAGGGAAAAACAGATCTAATTTCTCTGTCAGTCTCTTTATCTGAGACAGACACATTCACCTGATACTAATTGGGAAATTAACAATGTTTCTGAAGATGAGCATCTGAGTAAAATTAGTTTTTCTGGATGAATATATTTAATCATCTTCAATGCTGCTGCTTTCAGTTCTCAGCCTGAAGCACCAAGGCTCTTTATTTATTACTGCTCAGACTTCTGATGCGTGTTACTTGTGCAGTTCTTCAGAGGACAAGTTAAACTTGGGTATCGGGGATTTGTAACGCTGCCTGATAAATTATAATAATGGACTAAATAACCTTTATTTATAGCTACAGGCTTCACCACAGAGTCCAGATAGCCAGAGTACCTGTGAGCAGGGAGGGCTGAGCTTCAGGCTGATTTGTTGGCTGCAGTGACTCTGTGTGGATGAGGAACTTTGAAAAGTGGATTATGGTGTATTTTTATCCACTTTGACAGACTTTTCACCAGGGGAACACAGCAGGAACGGTCCTGCTGCTGAGGCTTCAGTCGTACGGTTGATGGCTGTTAATCAGGATGCAAAGACTGACTGACTGAGTGGCTTCAGGGAGCTGAGACCCACATGGTCGTCCCGGTTTCAGTGGAATTGACTGAGTTTGGTGCTTGACGGTGCCATTTCATAGCACATTCAAGCAACAATGTTGACCTAAGTTGCTAAAAAAAATACTATATATATCAAGTATAACTTAAAATAAATGTCAGTTTGTAATTTAACCTCTTGAAATTGGGCCTCTGTCTCTTTAAGAAGCTCCCGCTCTTTCTTCCACTCCTCCTGCAGGTAGTCAACACAACATGGCTCCTCTATTAATCCTTTAACGACATTTTCAGCTCGGTGCAGCTCGTGTAATGAGCTCAGCAGATGCTCAGCTCCACCAGGTTTTTGCTAATTGTTGCTGGCTAGTCTGAAGGAGCAGAGTGGGGGAGTCGCAGGAAAGGGCTGCCCTGGAAGCTGCAGCTTTGAGGAGGAGCTTCGCCCTTGAAGGCAGAGCAAGGTCCATCCACGCATTTTGCACAGCTGACTGGTTGCCATGGAGACTAAAGGATTTCTCAAGCATGCATGCAAGAATCAAAGCAACATTCCATGTATGTTTTTAACGAGAGAATAACATCATAGCATCATGTAAACCTAAAAAAAATAGATTTTACATCATACTGGCCCTTTAAATCACAGAGTAATCCAACAGGTAGAAAGGTCTTCAGGTTAATGGAAGGACTCTCACTGATAATAATCTCTTCGTGAGCCTTTAAGTTTGAGGTGACCTCTACTTGTTAGAGCGTTGTCAGTTATTTTTTGAGAATATCAAAGCTTTCCCCCTCGGTGTCCATTCTCCGTTTTAAGCCGCGGGACAAACAATAATCCATTAAACGCAGCTGGGAAGCCTATCTGCCGCACAAGACGCATGAATCAGCTGGCTAAGAATAGCCAAAGCGACGTGTATTATTTATGAGAACGTGTTCCAAATCTCTGCTAAACCTGCACTTGGAAAAAAAAAAAAAGAAAACGTAGGATCAGGGAGGGATGTGAGGATGGAGCTAACAGGGATACAAATGCTGGCACAGGCCTTTACTGTCCTAACGGGGAGGATTAGTTTAACAAGTTTAACATTTTCAATCAGTAAACAGTGAAGAGCTTCAGATTCAAATAACATATCTGTGAAGGAAAACAGGAAAACATTAGATAGAGGTTGTGTTTAACAGGGATGTGACCCAAAATGAATCAACACGAACAAACACTGATTTGCTTTTCTCAGTGTCCTGGAAACACACCAACAGTGAACTAAATCAGAAAAATGTGCACTGTTTCAAAATGACAAGAGCAAAAATACATTTATTCATGTGTTTCATTAAAGATTCTAACCAACTGTCTGTATTCATCAATAACCTGCAGAGCAATATTAAAACCAATGCTTGGTAATGTGGTGATCATGATGTTCAAGCAATATGCCATTGAATAAGCTGAGATTTTGTTGTGCTTTTTTGTATATTTGTGTAATAATAGTCTGAGATGAATTTTCTTTTTATGTGAATGAGGGGGAGATATTATAACATTATATTCACTTTTGCTTCTTTCCATTCATGATTTCGTTTAGTTGTTAGATGAACTATTCATAATTATGAAAACATTTCTCTACGGGATTTCAGGTGTGTGATATTAGTGTACCCTAAAGTGAGTAAAAAAAGAAAACGTTCTGCCTGCTGTCTGCGTGTTGGATCGGGTTATACCCCAGCAGGTCATATGCAGCTTGGACTGAGGTTATCAGCTTTGATGGGAAATCATTGTTGTGGTGAAGCAACTTTGAACAGATTCCTGTGTAAATTAGGAATCATCATCATGTTGTTTGTTCTAACAACCAAAGGCCAGTTCTCAATGGGAACAGAGCAACTTGTTCTTTTTAAATGTGAAGGGAAAAAAAATACCCAAGTAATGTCTAGCTCAGGGGTGCCCAGAGTCGGCCCTCGAGGGCCAGCATGCTGCATGTTTTAGTTCTCTCCCTAGTGGTAGCAACAACCTCCTCAGCAAGTTAATGTTCTCCTTAGGCCTCTAATGAGCCATCATTTGATGAAGTTGTGTTAAACCAGGGAGAGATCTAAAACATGCAGGATGCCGACCCTGGAGGACCCACTTTGGGCACCCCTGGTCTAGCTGCTAGCTAGCTGAACATCAAAAACAGCACAGAAAGTTAGAGAAATAGTTGATGTGCAGCGTTTGGCTAAATGAGGCCTGACGGGGTTGTTTTTGTCAGGAACTTCTTCAGCATCTCTTCAAAGGAGACGTTAGCATCTGACCATCTGACTCCCCCTCTGGTATCCGACCCCTCAGTCTGCAGAGTATAACCCAACTGAGAATTCATAGAGAGCCAGTCTAGATAGTTTATTGCTTGGTTGTCTAAGTGTCTACATCTGGATGTCTCTTCCTTCCATGGGTTAAGCAGACTGAGCAGCAGTCAGTCATGATTCACAGATCACACTGGATGGATCCTGGATCTGATCCGGGTTATGATCTTGTGACTCGTATGGAGTCCCAAGGATATTGTTTTAATAATGCTGATATCTTTCATAGTATCAGTGTCAAGTGTATTTGCATAGCACTTTCTATGCATCAAATATGCATCAAAGTGCTTTATAGAAAGTACAGAAGAAGCAATTATGGTATAGTAAAAAAATAAAAATAAAATAGAGAATAGGAGGTAGCTGCTGCATATGCATGATCACCTCTGCTTTTTAATTTTGTTCTAAAAACAAAGAGCCAATCGAGTTGATTGGCCTTAAGTGTCTCAATGAGACCTGGATATGTGAAAGGTCAGGAAATAAAGATCACAAAAAGCCATCAAATAAGAATATAAGAAAATCAATCCTATATCGAACGAGGATCCAGTGAGGCGATGCCGACACTGTTGTCATGTGTTGATGTTTTTTTGTGTGCCTGTCAGAAGACACTCAGCCCCAGAACCTGGAAGCAGTTAAGAGAAAACTGATCCAAATCTTTATATAATCAATTACACCAGTCCAAACACATCAGAATAACGACCCTAACCCGATGTTATTGGGTAGTCTGTGTGGTCGAAGCGAAAGAATGGGGTTGGTTGTGTTCAGGTAGACAGAGCGTCTGTTTGGATGTGACAAAGAACATAAAAAAAGCCCCAATGTGAGTCTCACTGAGGCATTAAAGTCATTAAAGCGTTATTTTTCTATCTCTCTGATGGGATTCACACACTGTGATTCATAAGCCTCTGGTTTGTTCTGGGTTTTTGTTTCCTCATGCGTCAGTCTGCCTATCATATGACAAACTGCAGAATTAACAGCCAAAAAACAACAACCAGTGGGCTGTGAACAAAACACAAACTAAATAATCGGCATGAAAAAGGACAGAAAATAGATCCGGCTGCTGGATGCAAACACACTGAGGGAAGTGACACAATAATCAACTTCTTTTGTTTCTTTACTATTCCACATGTAACTGGCCATGGAGGCATGCTGCCAAAACGCCTGTTTATGGTCACTGACTGTCTTCACCACGGAATTTACTAGAAAATGTCAATTCAAAGATTCTAGAAGCAGAGAATTGTACTACCACATTTTGTCCACTAGGTGGAGCGCTGATTCACAAGAACTACTCGCATCTCCCGCAAACAAAGGGAACAAAAAGGACAATTTGCTCTTATACATTATGGAAACCGGTGAGACAGAACAGTAGACTTGTGCTTACGGATACATTAATTTGCTTGAATGGTCAGAGTGCCTTTCAGAATTTGAACAAAAAGGTTCCAAAACACAACAGTGACCCAATAAAAGAATCTGCAAAGTAATAATGTACTGTCTTCAGTGTTGATCATGGGAAGCTTCAACTTTTAATAACATCAAATTATATTGACTAGTTTAGAACGAGCTCATTATGATCATGACCAAAGGACTAGATTTCACAACTGATAAATATCAGTATCTAACGATAAATATCATTCTTCAATCATTAGCAGTGGCGTCTCAAAAGAGTTTTATTTTCCATTTCTCATATAGAATCTATTCAATTGAGACTGTACTCTTGTGCGTTTAGAAAATTAAAATCATCTTTGGTAAACTTGTGCCACCAGATGGCGCTCTCTGCATTTCATTTATATTGGTGTTCAGCCTTTTCTTCCCCTGTACAGACGCTGATTAGTCCCAGCGGGTAAAACTCTCCCCAAGCACCTGATGCACATCATTTACCATGTCACTATGAGGTCAATTAGACCAGAGAAAAAACAAAAACATAACAACAAAAAATCACCTGACATTTCCAGTGTGTTCCCCGCTCCTCACGACAGCAAATGCAGTTGAGCAACATGGACCGTATAAATGAAATTTGTTTAATTGTACTGGGGAAATGTGAATCTTCCTCAAAAGCTCAAATTTACAGCAGTAAAATCTGATGGTTTAAATAAAATTCTTTCACTGTGTTCACACATGTTTTTCCTTCTTCAAATCAATAAAGGGGCAGCATTACTTTCAAGGCACAGTACAATTTATAGCACAATCAAGTAGTTATTAAAAAAAAGGTACATAAGTCAAATATGACTCAAAAGAAGTTTCAGAAAGTCATCAATATTCCTCCATCAAGCGCTTAGCAACATTTTTACCAGCGTTGCACTGAGAACTAGCTCCTATAATGAGCTCAGCTGATGCTCAGTTCCAACAGGGGTTTGCTAATTGCTACTGGCTAGTCTGAAGGAGCTGAGTAGGGAAGTGGTTGTGGAGGGCTACTCTGTGAGGTGGACGCTCGGCTTGGGGACTGCAGCTCCAAAACGGAGGAGCTTTGTTTACACCGCTGTTTTTTACTGAATGGTTGCCACGGGAGATTAAAAGATTTCTCAAACGTCAAGGCAACACTTCAGGTATGTTTTTCATGGAGGAATAAAATTATGTCATAATATAAAGCTCAAAAAGTAAATTTTATATAAACTACCTTTTAGCATAGGGTTCCATAAAATGTTCCACTTTTGGTTATACTTGGTGTACAGAAATCTGCTTGTGGCTATTTTAGAATAATTTAGCTAAATGCATCCATTGCATTTGTTTTTATATCTATTGAGTTACATGAACTTTTATATGTTGTTGAATCCATGTTCAGACCTGAGTAAGTGCTCAAACAAGCAAAAAAATGTTTTGTTTTCAGACATTTCATTGCTTTATACAGCAGCAAGAACTTTACACTCAGCTCCGGTCAGTACAGGAAGTAGGGTAATATTATTATTATTATTGATAAGAGCTTAGCTGCTAGCAGGGAAGGATTCATCATTCCAACCTGCTGCAGCTCTAAAGTTTGGTGAACGGATTCTCCAAACTTGGTGGTTTAGATTTATCTAAGTTAGGATTAATGCTTTGGTGAGTTAAACCCTTTTGAAAATAGTCAAAAGGGTTTAACTCCTTTAAAAAGAGTTTTTTGTTAATGGATGACAATAAAACTGCTGTCATCTTGAGAGAATTATTTTTACAGACTGAAAGAGCCTAAAAAGAGGGTCATCTTTCTTTAAAGAGTGGCAGTTGTAGGTCAAACAGAGGTCACGTGGGAGGCTGCATACTCGACAACAACAATAACATCATCAGTGATTAAGATGTGCAGATCGGTGTCCGTCTGCATGTGCTGCTCAGAAACCGGTCTCAAACCTGTTCAGATTAACCCTGCGGGTCACCTCAACGCAGGCTGGGAGAGTTACAGAGAGAGAGATGCTGCTTTATCCAGGCAGCCTGGCACCTACACTAAAGCCTATTAGCAAATCAGCTGTCAACTCACCGGCAGAAACGCACAACAAGACATGCAGAACGTCAGCAAGCTCTGACTGGGTTCTGGTTTCTGTTAAAGATCTGCTAATGCTGCCTTAAACCGACTCTGAGGGGAGAAATGGAAAGCGATGAATTCAAAGGCAACAAGCTGAGGATGAGAGAAACAGCAGAGAAAGAGAAACAGAGAAAGACCCTCCGCTTGAGATTTTGAAGTTTAAAACCGATACTTGTAATCCGAGTTTTGAATCTTAAAATTGTACCGATGCCAGGAGAAGCTGGAAACACTAAACGTCACTTCGGCCAACAGCTATGAGTCATTTATTTACTGGATTAATGACTAAGGAGTCACAGTGAGAAAAACAGCAAACCTCGTCATGTATTTTTGGCCTAGTTTCTAGTAAGAGCTTGTTTTCAGTCAATAATTCCTTAATATTGATGAGAAAATATTTTTTGCGTTGGCACAATATTTCACCTATAACTTTTGTAAAATGTTATGTTTTAAGTTAAATAATTTGCAACTAGAGCTGGTTTTTAAAACAAGCTCCTATATCTTGCAGGACAGATATAGGAGCAAAAACCTTTTCAGCGTTTTTGCTGAGCAGTTCTACAGTTTCAGTGAGGCCTGCTGATCCACAGAGCACTCTGACGCTCTGACGCTCTGTGGGTGAACTGAAGCCTGACCCGAGGAGGGAGAGAGTGAATCTCTCATCTGTCCGCTGCCGGACAGATGGGAGATGACTGGTGCAGGCAGTTCAGCTCCTTTGTATTAACTGAGGCCTTTTCACTACCAGGAAGGGATGAGCGCTGAGGTCAGATGGCTGGGATTGCTGCCAGTATTCAGGTGAATCTGCAGAAACTGGCTCCGACTTGATTTTGCAGCTCCTCCTGTCCCGAGCTGCTGGGATCATCCTCCTTGTGATGTTTGCTCTGCGCGTAAATGATCCGAGCTCGGACGGCTCGGTCGGAGCCCAGATGACGTCCAGCGCGTTAACAACCTGCTGCGCTTCCCAGCTGCTTGGTCTCCTTCGTTTCACAGGAGGGAAGTGGGAGAGTTAAGACCGGTGCTGCAGCAGCAGCAGCATTCACCCCCCCAAGCCCCTAATCACATTATTGGGTCAGTGGAGGACTGTCACATAAACCTGACCCCATCGTCTGTGTCCTAAGATGATAGTAAAACTGCTGAGTTTGCAAACATGTAAATGGATATTATCATTGATCTCGCTGCCACATTGATGCAATCCTGGAAGTTTCCTCTGACAATAATTATCACCTCAAGGCGTCACTGACGCGGCTACAGATGCTTTGTCTTGTTGACAGCTAAACAGACCGAACTCTACTTTACACACCACATTGTGAAATGTGGTGTGAAAATCTTGAAATGATTTCCGTCACTCCTTGTTTGTTTTCAAAGGTTATTATTTTTATTATTGTTTTTATGTTAAATGTGCGAATTTCAGCAGAGCGGAGGCTTTTGCTCAGAGGTCTGGACTGAGCTGTTTTAATGAGTGTCAGAGAGTTTAAAACAAAAGAGCTGTGCACGGGTGTGTGTGTGTGTGTGTGTGTGTAAAGTTCCCCAACAAAAGTCTACCATCAAAGTCATATATTTGATGTAATTTCAAGATAACATTGAGGTGGTAAATGATGCACAGTGTTTAACCTGTGAACAAAGGGCATTGTTTCTGTCTGTAATTAACTCACTTGAGCAGCTGCTCAACACAATATGTTCCAATAGAGACCCAAGACGTACAACACCCAGCGGGGCCCGAGCGTGACAGCGGCGGACAGACCGTCTATCCGCTCTGTCCGGAGCGCAACGCTTGACGTTCGCACCGCTCAGATACAGATCAGCTACAGAGCAATTCAGCCTTATCTGTTTCCCCCTTGGCTTTATCAAGATCCTGTCTGAGCTGACGGCTGCCGGGCCAGTTCATGCTTTGGAAATCGGGGTATTGTTGGGCACAACCCACAAAAACTGTGAATCTGAACAATTGTCAGGGAGGAGTTCCCAGCAGGCAAAGAGGACGCACGATAATTCACACGGATTTCTTGGGAAATGGTCTGACTCCTTTTAGATCCATTCCGTTTAAGCTTTAAGTATTCTGCTTTCTTTCGGGAAATGGATTTTCCAGCATGATAATAAAAGCAGCTACAGCAGAAGATCAAGGATTCCTCCAAGCCAAAGGCCTAAGTTTTCAGATCTGTAAAGAGCTGACTGCTGTAAATGTTGCAAAATAAAATAAAAGACACAAGTGGAAGTCTCTCAACAGCATGATGCTGCCACCACCATGCTTTATATTGGATAATAATGGTGGTGGTTTTACTCTAACTCCAGTTTTTACTTCATGCCAAACCATTCAGTTTGGTCTCAGATGACCAGAGCTCCTTCTTCAAAATGTTTGGTGGAAAACATTGACTCTTAGAATGTTCTGTCTAACTTTTCTTCACGATTCAATAATAATTACATTTGTTGAGCATAAAGCTAATACTTTCTGATTCTAGTTGCTCATTAGTTCTTAGGGTCTTTTTTCCAGCAGGGCTGTGGGACAGAAACCTTCTTTTGTTTTGTGCTCGCTAAGCTAGCATTCTGATAAATGTGAAAATAAGAAAATGAGCATCAAAAATAACATTTCAACTTTATTTTAACTTATATCTTAGAACAATAATTGAAAAGAGATTGAATTTCATGTTAAACATGTATGATTTAGAAATATATTCCCAGCCAGCATACCGATGTGGGGCCCATATGGGCTGCCTACACTGGGCCCTGACTACATGGGCGGGTTTGCCCATGTAGGGCCATTGCATACATGGGTCCAACATGGGCAAACCCATGTGGGGCCACCATGGAAACCGTGTGGGACAAACCCATGTGGGACCCATATTGTCTGCCCTCCTTTTCCCCATATGGGGCCCACATAGGTATGCTGGCTGGGATTAATTACATTTTTCCATTGTTATTTTTCCCTCTAGCGCACCCCGGTGGCCCCCACCGTGTAAAACACTGCTCTAACAAATCTCCAAGGCCTTCACAGGCGCACCGCACTTGTTAGATTGTGTTTTTGTGTCTGTAGGATTTTATAAAAATGTTGAAGATGATGGGTCTTCTTGCTTCAGCGTTGCAACTTTGCACAACTTTGTGTCGATCTACCTGATAAAATCCCATCTTGCTCTCCCTCGTCATTCCTCCCAACAGAAACAAAAAAAATTCAAGTATGAGGTTGTTCTGGAAAATGTTCAAGATGTATCAATAACTTTGCAAGGCGCCGTGCCACGCTGCAGAACACAATGTACTCTGGTACGCAGCATCAGCCGGCTGTTTGGACTGGATCGTGTGCCGTGTTCCCCAGCAGGCCGCCATGTTGTTCAGTTCACTCTCTGGAGTTAGATAACTGTAGGAGACACCTAGCAACCTTTGGTTATGTTTGAACCTCTCTCTGGTCCAATCTCCAGGGCATGAAACCAATGAGTGTATTGATCCTGACAGTGACTTGTTTTGCACACTTTACACGGTGCGTCTACGCTGCATCCTCTTATCTTCCACTGTTTGCATGAGCTCATGTTTACTTCAACTGTATTTTGAATTCATTCAGGAGGTAAGCCTTTCACAATGTTAAAGCCATAGATGCAGCCCTTATTAAATAAAGCAAATAAAAAATGTAATAAATTAGGACAACATTTTTAAAAATCAAAAATGAATTTGAAGAAAAAAACTGATAAAGTCTACTGTGTGGGGATTTGACTGTAATGATGTGACTTGTAGTTAAACTGTGGTTTAAATCTGAAGCCTGCTCAGTTGGTAAAGGTTGTCTGCTGTGCAGCCAGCAGGCAGGTGATGAACTCAAAACCTGCTGCATGTTTTCTGTCTGCCATCTGCATTCTGCGACTGCATGCTATCTCGCTAACACTCCCAGGACTTTCACACGGCTGCCATCACCGGCTCATGATAACATGAGTGCAACGTTGCCAGTTCATTAGATCACAGTGCAGATGTGCCGTCTATCTTGTGAACAGCTGCCAGCACACCTATGGCATTCCCTACTTTTCCTCCAGTTTGTGCTGGTCCTTACAAATGCTACAGTGGCTCCTCTGTAGCTAAACTCAAGATACAGTGCATTCCTTCTGACATTTCTTCTTTTGTCACACAAACCTCAACCAATTAAAAAAATGTGGATGATTGTAACAATGAGTCATTGTTAGATTTACTTTATGAAGACAGAACCGTTAAACACATCATCTGGGTTTGCAGTTCGGTTTATTTTTGGTTGTTTTGAATGCAGGAGTTCTGTTAAAGAAGCTGCTTGTGTGCAGCTTCTTTAACAGGCTTCATTTGAGCAGTTTCTGTTGAAAATGTTAAAAAAAGTGTGGTGATTTGAGTTTTTCTGTGTTTTTAGTTTAGGTTTTCGGTGTCTGAGTCTCTGTGTTGTCCTGTCTGCTCTCCGTGATTGTTCCCAGCTGTGTCGCATTCCCTGATTACCTTCCCTGTGTATTTAAGTCCACCTGATGTCCTTGTCTGTTGTCGGATCCTCGTCGTCGTGTTACCACACCCTGTCTCGTCGTGTCTCCTGTTTCCCCGAGTTCTTTGCGTCAGTTTTCTTCATTAAATCCGTCTTTTTCACTGCTCATCCTGGTCCTGCCTGCGATTTCTCACCATCACCAAACCCACCTCATGACAAAAAGAAGAAAAAGAAGTGAAATTATCATTTAAGATTTTTGGTTTAATCCAATGATTGTTTAAACTTTAATTACTTAAAATATGATTGTTTAGGCTATGTTTACACGAGACAACTGCCTGGAAAATGTCAGTATTGATGCATGTTGGTTAGACGACATCGCCAAGACACCTTGAGTCAGCTGTAGTTGTCATGCCAGGCCACTAGATGGCTCTGTGATTTTTAGAATGCCATCATGCACTTTTGACCCTTCACTTTTCAGAATTTGAGTATTCCCTAAGTAAAATTTTGAACAATTATTTGGTTAAATAAAAATATCTTCTGCTTGTCTTGATTTGTAAATGCATTGTTTCATTAGATGCTAATTTCACTAAGTATTCTTGTTTTTATTATCGCTCTGCAGTTGTGTAATGGTTTCTCCCAATTAATTCTGCGCTTATTGAAGCAGCATTGTTGGTGTGGTCTGTGGGGGTCTGGTATTCTGTTGAGCTAAAACTATAAAAGCTTCAGCGAGTCTTAAGCTGATCTTATTTTTTCACCCATTTGGATCCCTCCTCCATTCCATCACAGTTGAACAATCCTACAAAACTAATGTCAAAGCACTAAAACAGACAGTCAAATGCATAGCAACCAAAGATTTAACATCTACTCTAAATAGGAGCCGGGGGACGCCATTGTTTCTGGAGCTGCACTTCCTCTCTCTGCTGGCCCCAGATCAGCTGCACCTGCAGGGCAAGAGACATGAGAAGAGGGTGGAGGTGTTGGAGAACAGACACAGGGGTTGGCAGGCCGGACAGGACAAAAGGGAGTGGGGAGGAGAACAATGGTAAGGCCCAATGGTGGAACTGGAGAGAGACACAAAGTCTGCTGGGCCGCCGGCCACCCAGCCCTATAAGGAGCCTCCAGCGCCACACAGGAAGGGGCTTTCTCCAGAGCTGCCTGAAACAGACACACACACCCACTCTGACACCTACACAGAATAGAGTTACACACTGATACAAGCAAACAATAGAGACTCCCATCCCGACAAAAGCCCTGGACTTGACTCTGGTGTAACTCCAGGGAGTCATCTCACACAATCCCAGAGAACACATTGTCTTGTTGCGTGAACAGCTCCAGAGGCAGAGATTTAAAAAGTTCCCATTCTTTTGGGAAGAACTGGGCTCTCTTTGCTTACATAGCATAATTTATTCAAAACGCACAAATGAAAAAATAAAAAAAAGCAGTGGCCATTTCTGTCACATGATTTAAGCTGAAGTGAAATGTGCAACCAGCTTTGTATGGCACATGTGGTCATAACAGTAATTCTTGATTTGCATATTTAATTAAGTGGAAACATTTAGATTTAGATTTTCTTCCCTGATGCGCTCAAAAGAAAATGTGATTTCTTCTGCCAGGTTCTTCACCGGCACACAGCAGTTACAGTGGCCGCGTTTCAATTGCAAATATGTTCAAAACGATGTCGGTGATCTGCTAATGCCGAAAAAAACGCAATTTCGCAAATGTGGTGTTTATTAACGAGATAAATCATAAAAAACACGTTGTCCTCCTGCCACTTCTTTGTTTTTTCCGCCTCTACAAACATCTGGATTGTTGATCAAATTGCAAAAAAAGTGTTTCCATTGCAAGTTTACAGAATACACAAATACTGATACAGCAACAAAAAAAACACAGCATCCTAGCATAAATACCTATCAAAAAAGTTTTTTTTTCCAAAATTGGTGTATTTCCATTCAGCAAATTTATTTTCATAGTTCCAATTTGTGCAATTAAATGGTCAAAGGGAATGCAGGAAGTGACTGCCAGCTATGCTCAGTAAACAGTGTCAGCTTGGCATTAAAAGAGAGATAGCACCAGCAGTGTTGTTTTTTATGCTAGCTCTAGCTCTAGCTACTTGCTAGCTGTTGTTAGCACTGGTCTCTTGAAAGAAGATTCTGGGCTCAGTTTCCGGTATTCTTCATGGAGTTAGCATGTGTGAGTTGACTCTGGGTATTCCAGCTTCCTCCTCCAGTATTCTGGTCATGTGTCCAGTCTGGAAAACAGAACAAACTTCTCTGCAGGACAAACCGACATCTTTTTCATTTATCACCAGCGTTTTTGCTAGAATTGTTTCAGCATATTTTGCTTTGCTCCTACCCTGACTGTTATTGAGAGGATAATGATTAACACCTGTAGCTCGTTGTCTCCTCTCTCGTTCCCCGGGTCCAGGGTTTCCCCGTGCGTAAGGGCAGTTCACAACATTCACAGTTCCACTTCAAACATATCCAGAGTTTATTCAGACAAGCAAATGCATCAAATCACACCAATAACACACCAGAATCAACAGAAACTCAAAACCACAAGACAGACATCAATCACCTGAAAGAAGCAGAAAAATTGACAAATACAGGGAGAGCGCCGGTGCCGCCGCACCCCAACAATCTGATTAATTATTTTAGCACCGAAACTTTTATAGGAAGGTGTGTTCTCTTCTCTAATTTATGCAATCTGGGAGGGTTCCTGCTCCCCTGACTACAAGGAGTTTTAAATTTCAAAGGGAAGATGCTCTAAACTGTTGTTGCTGGGCCTCGTGGGGTCCTGAGAGAAGCAGCATTTCACACCTCTGTGTGAGATCCCAGAATCTCTCCAGGTGTCCTCCTACACAAACACATGACAAAGGACCCCAACCCTTATATGGGTTCAGGAAACGGTTATCTCTACGCAGACCCCCTCCTGTTGTCCTAGAACAGATGTTTGCTGTAAACTAAGAATAACAGGAGGCTGTTTTTGTTCAGAGTTCTCCTCTCACCCAGAATATCAAAAAGGCCGATTTGGATATAAGAACTGGCACAATTATCTTCTACTGATCAGATTATGTTGATTGAGCCATGAATATAAATCTAACTTAAAATTGAGGCCTACTCAAGGCAATGTAGAGTTGCCTTAGACGTGTGCTTTAAAATTAGCACACGTCTAACTGTAAACGTGTGCTTAAAGTTAAAAACTAGCATAATTTAATTATCATTTCCAACTCTGTGAAGCTCCATTTGGTCATGAAACAAACTCAAAGTATTTGACTTTAGCACGTTAACCAGATGCACCTCAGACCTGCAGGACTGGGGCTTTGATTTGTCTCTGAGAGCAAGGAGAAGCCCAGAGTTTCCTCGGTACATACTGGGAAATCAACCATAGCTTTGATTTAACCTCCCAAAGATCAAAGACAGTGATGACGCACTGAAGTATGATGAGTTTGCAACACACATAGCAAAATGTGCCAAACACATGCAAAATGTTTCCTTGGCGCATCAGCAGGTCCGCCAAATACGGTCACGTCGACTGTTAAACGCACGCGGTCGACATTCATTCTGTGCTTTGTTAAATCAACAAGCCACAGTGAGAGGAAGGATGGCCGCCGCTGGTAAGGGCGGGCGTCCCAGCCAGCATGCTGATTTTATTGTTTTGTTTGGGACGGGCGTCTGCACGGTGACTCTGCAGGTGCCATCCAAGGGTCAGGGGTCACCGTTTACGCAGCTCACTGACGCAAGGTCAGCACCAGTGTTAACGCGGGTCCACAGCGAGTTACGCATTAGAGCGATGGCAGCCGCCCACAAACGGATGACTCAGCCGGTCAACAGAAGATCTTTGTCCCGAACAAGTGACACTGGTTGTCCAGAGACGGGGAGAAATGTGCCAAATTCCTGGAGCTCCTCCTCAGTTGTGAGATATTTTTTTGTTTCATTTCAGTACTGCTTCCTAACTACTCTGGATGATGCAGCACATGGGACCCCAATGCAGGAAGTGCAATGAGTCAGACAGGCCGGCGCTTTAAGGAAAACTCTTAAAAATGCCTGCAAAGTGTTGCCTGCTCTTTTCTTTTCACACATCTGAGCCTCTTCCTGGAAATGTCTTACATCACTGTGACTTTTTGACTTTTGCTCCATCCGGAACTGCCAGCTCGCCATCTGCTTGGCACACACGGCGCAAGAGGGTGACGGTGCTTAGAGACTGAAACATGAAAAACATTCCAGTTTATTTAACTTCCTTCTTTTTCCCTTTTATTTTACCAGAAAAGGGTCATGTTTTGTCATCAAAGGGAATTGCTAAATTACTCTAAAGTTATCTTCATTGCTACAAGAAACTCAAGTTTCCTTTCAGATGATGAGGAACCGTTTTTTTCTTGGGGAACAAAATCCAATCGACCTCATCCATGAGTTGATTTTGGGGTGAAATTATGGTGCAACCACAGGACATATGAAGAAAATAATGTTAAAAAAAGTCTAGAACTCAGATAAAATCTGTTAGTATTTAGAAAGTATTTGTTCTGCTGTTGACATGTTAGAAGCGTTTCTTAGTGCAGAAAGGTTGAACCCAGTGTTTACCATCAGTGGTGGCAAAGAGGTCGTCACTAACGTCATTTTCCAAACATCCATCCATCCATCCATTGTCTAACCCTTAGTGGGGTTGGGAGAGGTGCTGGTGCCCATCTCCAGGCAACGTTTCGGGCGAGAAGCGGGGTCACCCTGGACAGGTCTACAGTCTGTCGCATGACAACACGGAGACAGACAGGACAAACAACCATGCACACACACACTCACACCTACGGACAATTTAGAGAGACCAATTAACCTGATTTAACCTGTTCCAAACACATGAACAACAATGGTTACAACCACATTCCAAAACTTCTCATTATTACAGTGAGACAAAACTATGGAAATAACCAAATTCACTATCAGACGCCTCTCATCAGATGTCCGACCAACGAGTCAATCAAGAGGTTTGAGCCAAGAGCCAAGGAAGAGCTTCAGAACCTCTTCACAGAGAGCTTCGGAAAGATCAGGAAAGAGAAGGAACAATTTTCCCCCTGAAAGCAATCAGTAATGCTCCACTTCAATGGCCTCCATGCACACTCACTGCACAAGGTTTCACTGCTGAAGAAAAGCCATGTCAAATGTCATCTCAAGGCACTTTACAAAAAAATCATTTTTTCAGTATTTGTAGTAACAACTTTAACACATTTACCTAATGAAGCAGTTGCTTAGAATTTGATTACTTTTACATAACTAATATGCGTTAGTGGTTTTTAAAATCTTTCAATGTTTGTAGGTATGAATCTACAATTTCAGTTGTGCCACAAAAGTGTTAAAATGACTCACATAAAAAATATACTTGTAACTTTGTGGGTTTATCTGAATCTGCTTTTCCACATCAGCTATTTGTCATAAGAAAAAAAAACTTAAATATGAAGTTTTGTTGGATTCGAAGTCGAGGGCCTGGGATCAGGCTCCTTCTGAAAATCAGCCTTTTCTTAGATTGTTTTTGAAGATGCCATTTTATTTTGAACATCATTTGAACTCCACTGATATGATGAATTACAAACACTTCACAGTAAGTCAAATAAATCCTGCTGCTGTAATCACATCTCCAAGAGACATTCTGTCAGGCGGTGCTTTTAAAACAGCTTCTCAAAACAAGCGGCGCGAGTTAAAATTGGATCTCCACTGACTCGTTTATGGACAGAGTGACTTTTCTGTCAGTGACCGTCCAATTCTGCATCTAACCTCTCAGGAAGAGTCCGGCAGCCTGTCTGAATTTATGATAAAAACAACCTAAACATAGAATCAGGAGGAGCCTTTTGTTAATGTGAGAGCAGCCAAATGCCACATCCCGAACCAGTTCATCAAGTCCAAACAAAACTCGTATCAAGCTGTTGACTTTTTTACAAGACTTTTGTTCTGTTGCTCCACTTAATGCTGACTAATGTGGACCGTGTGGGCAGTCGGTGTTCAGTTCCTCTTCGCAGGCGTTTGCGTGAACCGGTCTGCGCTGGAACTGAGTTTAACGGCCCCTCCCTGCCTGTAATCACTAATCCACCACTGCTCATTTTGTCTGTATCTTGTCTCGTCAGCCCAAACATGAAAAACAACTGGTAACTGTGTGCTGTTTCCTCAGGCGTAATGACCGGCTTTCTGACTGATGTGGAACTCTGCTGCCTTTAATCTGAGTGTTCCTCAGAAAAGAGGTAGAAATGAAGCTTATTTCCAGGGCCCTTTGTGAGGCAGAGAAGATACTTTCTGTTTGACCTCACACTCATGAGGTCAGCCGGCTTTTACTGGCATCATTGTTCTAATGCTTGGCAATATAACACGCCTGTTAGTGGACGAATCGGCTAATAGGCATACCAGCTAAGACGGATAATAAAGAACAGTGACAGATTCTGTAAGCAAAGTGCTCAGACAATAAAGCAAGGCTGGTCTCTGTTTAACATCAGGATCAGCTGCAGTTGGGTAAACAGAAGTGAGGATCTCTAAAGCAGAGCAAGTTTGGACTCCCGCTTACAGGGAGTCCACGAATCCTCAAAATGTCTTACAATCACGGATATAAAAATAAGGTCTTATGAAGAAGTCTTCATTTCTTTAAAGAAATAAATAATCACTTGGCCTGCATTCTGCGACAGTGGGTGGTTGCAGCTACCACTAACTAGCTAATAATATAGCATTGGTAGCTAGCTAGCTAAATTTTTTACACCACCAATGGGTGGCATAAAAAAGCTACTCATGAAGTGCCCAAGTACAAATGGAAGGCCTGTTAGCTGGACAATGTCCACCGTCACCATTGACTCACTTCTGTTACCAACACATATGATTTATTTATGTGCAAATTTCTATTTATTTTTTGTACATTTCGGATGAGCTAAAGGCCTTAGGTTCCGTTCATGATGGTCTTTAAAAGTTTTAAATTTGAGTTGGTGAACCGTACACCCTGTCTTATGTTTATCTGACATAGAATATTTTACACCTTTTAGCCTTCTATATCTGCAACAAAATAATTGAATTGTTGTTGTTGGATTTAGTTTGTAGCATTAATTCCTAGTTCACAAAATCCACCCATCCATTTCTACACTCCCTTGTCCCTTAGTGCGTCAGGAGGTACTGGTGCGACCTGTCACCCTGGACAGGTCGCCAGTCTGTCGCAGGGCAACACAGAGACAAACAGGACAAACAACTATGCACACACACAGTCATGTCTAGGGAGAATTTGGAGAGGCCAATTAACCTGACAGTCATGTTTTTGGACTGTGGGAGGAAGCTGGAGTACCCGGAGAGAATCCACGCATGCACAGGGAGAACATGCAAACTCCATGCAGAAAGACCCCGAGCCAGGAATCAAACCCAGAACCTTCTTGCTGCAGGGCAACAGCTCTACCAACTGCACCACTGGGCAGCCTGAGTTCACAAATTGTAAATTATATTAACTTTAGTTCTAGTTCCATTTAGTGATCAAAAAGTTTTGATCACTGGGATTTTATGTGACACCCAACACAAAGCCTTGAAATGAAATGACTAGAACATGTGGTCTTAAAGGTTTTCAAAGCTCAGTCCCCTTTACTCTGATGCCCCTAAATGAAATCCATCACAGCTTTAACAAGAAGTTGCTAAAACCTGATGGAGTGACAGATGGAGCAAAGTACAAGCAAGCTGTAATTGTAGCAAAACTTTATATTTAATATTCAGAGAATGACCCATGATTTCTACTCTGTGCGTATCCTAATAAAATACTTCAAAGTTTGGGGTGTATCCTAACAGAATTAGGACAATTGAAAGCGTTATGAATACTTTTGCAAGGCTATTTTTGTTGGCTAATTCCGTTGCTAAGCTATACATCCTGTACGGCGTCTGCAAACATGAAAGCCGTTGCCGCGTCTCTGTCTGATGAAAGGCAGGAAGAGGGTGGGAGAGGACAGACTTGAATCCAGCACTGTAAACTGCTGCCAGCAGGGGAAAGATGGCCAGGACAGCAACCTGGAATATTTATCTTTCGTTTCCCAAACAACTGGATAGCACTAAAAGGACCAGGAAGCTGACGGGGAAAAAAACTCCTTGGCAGGAGGACATTTGTAATATTAAAAAAACAAAGAGAGAAACTGAAATAAACTTTAACCCTGATGGATTTTTTTTTGCCTGTGCAAAATGAGACTAAAACTGTTAGCCTTCAAGCAAGCAAAGCTAGCTTAGCATAAAGACAGAAAGCAGGATGCCTAGCTTTGACGTTTTAAAATTTACCTGAAGAACAGTTCTTCAGGTTTACTTTTTACTTATTTTATTTATCCTTCCTTGGATTCTTTTTAATTTTGGGAACAACAGTAACAGACCCAGATCTACTAACGAGGAGTAGCAATGTGTTAGCATTGCTGCTGAAAGTCCAGAAACAACACATTAAAAAAATAACATTTTTGGCTAATGCTGGGGCATTTACAGAAACGTCAAGTAAATTAAAGCTAAAAAAGAATTTTATTCAAGAAAAGTGAGTGCCAGAACAAAATGATGCCTTCAAAGGCATTAAAGAATAATTCAGATTTTTTTAAACTCTGATATCATTGCTAAAGATGTGGATAACCATTGAGATGGATTTTCACTCCATATTTATTTGCTTCTTACATTTGTTTCCATGGAATCTATGTAACATCTTCAAAACATTAGATGCATTTCACACGTATTTTATTTCTCTTTTACGTAGGTTTTAAAGATGGGTGTGAATGGAGGAGGGTAAGGCGTCTGCTCAAATCACATTCTGTTCATGCATGACACATTTTGTGCAGATTTATCGTATTGATGCTCCCAAATATGTTTCGTTTCAACATATTTTAAACATGCAGTAAAAATAAAAAGGAATCCTCATACATTAATAAAGAGAGAAGGAGATGGACACCAATATCTACTAAAACTTGGGAACCAACATGTAGAATGGGAGTAAAAAAGAATAAACAGCCCTGCTTTCTCAAAGAATGTGTAGACAAAGTAAAGATGCTATTTTTAGGACTGTGTAATGTAAGTGGAAGTCCTTCAACTGGCTCCCTGCTGCTCAGAGAATAAACTTCTGTTAGTTTATAAATCACTCAACGGCTTTGAAGCACAATACATTAGGGACCTGCTGTTGTTGTATCAGCCTTCCAGAACCTCTTGGGTCCTCTGGTTCTGGTTCTGCTCTGCATCCCCAGAAGTAGAACCAAACATGGACAAGCAGCATTCAGCTTCTTATGCTGCTCTAATCTGGAACAAACTTCCAGAAAACTGCAAAACTGCTGAAACACTGAGTTCCTTTCAACCAACCCTTAAACCCCTCCTGTTTAGAGATCAGATCAGCATATTTGATGTGTTTGCTTTTTGATTTGTATGAAGGCATTTGACAAAATGTCATGTTTATTAATTGTTTCATAATTGATTATTGTATTGTATTTTTAGGGTGCAAAGCAATTTGAACTGCCTTGTTGCTGAAATGTGCTGTACTGATAAACTTGACTTTATTGATTTATGCATTTTACATGGAATTGTTTGTCATTTTTAAGATACTAGCAATACCTAAACATGTTGGATGTCATTTCACTATCGTATTTGCTTCAGATGTTTTCATTACATATTTACAATTACAAGCAAACCCTTATGCTCAGAGTCTCTTAGCAGATAAGAAGGTATTAACGGTTTTATGACTTGATGCATAACTCAGCAGTGACGCTCCCGGCTAACCTTTGGGTGAGAAATGAAATCGGCACCATAAGGTTTGGACCACAGATTATATAGACTGTTGTAAACCAGTTCTTAGTAGAAACTTATACCCATATGGGTGATTAAATGTGTTTCAAATATTGAATTTTCTCAATAGTGTGAGACCTTAATACACGTCGGACGCAACAGATGTCATAAAATGGGTTGGGTGCAAATCAAATCAAGCGGGCCGGATCCAGGGCCTGGTTCGGGGCCAGGTCCCAGGTACTACCTTTTCAGGCTGAGTAAAATCCAAACTAAGTCCAAATGACTGAAATAAGTTCAAAAGCTGAACCTAATGTTTCTCCAAGCATACATTAAAACAGAAAAAATACTAGCCAAACAGCCTGCAATAGCTTTGTTATATTGTTATTATTGTACTTGTCTTTTGTTTTTTTCTCCTTCTGTTAATTCGAGGTCTTCATGTAAGGAAATAGTAAAACACTTATATGACTTCTCTGGATAGTAATACCTACACTTTGTACTGTAACGTTGCCTAAAGTAACAACAGTGTTGTTTTGAGATTTCAGGAAATGATTGATAAGATATCTGAATTTGAACTTTGACCTGACTCACCTGCCTATGCGATTTCAGATAACTGCACTGTATTTATTTTGAAATGTTGCCCTTGTTGTACAGCATCTTGTTCTTTATTCTGTTGTCCTGGTGTGAACCTACACGCTTGGATTCCCATAGGAATCCCCTCCGCTGCGGGACAATAAGGGTTATTTCTATTATATTCTACTAAGAAGAATGAATGAAGACACCTCTAGCATTTCCGTTTCAGATTTACATGTTAGATTTTGTTTTGCAGTTAAGCTACTCAAGGAATTTTAATGTATGTTAAAAACTTCTACCCCACTTTACGGTTCACAACACACACAACTTTCTTATAGTTTTATAACTTTCCATCCCCCCAAAAAATCCCTTTGAAATAAACAGTACTGGACAACACAGAGGTAAAAGGTCGGTCTCGTCATCAAACTGTTAATTTAAAAAGCTAATATAATGCTTAAAAAACTAGGCTCTTCAGTCATTATGCTTAAAACTATATTTTGTGTATCCTATGCAAAAGAAAACCATCACCATTCAGCACTGCACACAACTAAAGCTTCGATGCAACTGTGAGCAGCTTTCTTGGTGATTAACATGTTTATTGCACTCCTTTCCAAACTCCCACCTGAAACCTCCACACCTTAGTTCACCTGATACACGGCTTTCCTGTAACTCTGTACACATGCGAGAAGCGCCTGCAGTCAGATGTCATCATGCACCACAAACCCAACAAAACCGGTTTGAGCCTGTAGCGGGACTATCAAGGCAAGCAGATTAGCAAGGCATCCACTTAGCTGATCTGTGCGTCTGCAGTTAAGCCACCCAACACAGCGACTCGTTGGTAGGAAAACAGGAGTAAAAAAGGTTTTGTTTTCATAAATGCGGGGTTGCTTTTGTGTCTGCCGTGCCTGTTGGCTGTAGAAGGGTAATTTCTGCTTTTGTGTGGGGGGTGAAGAACCAGATGGTGAGAACTCAAAGCCTCCACACATCTAAGCCCTGTAATTCCCCCTTAACATGCTCTTATCTGTAGAGCACTGATGATTATTGAAGAGACTCCAATGCAAACACGCTCCGCTCCCACCGCCCCACCGCCCTGACCAGACTGAGCCAAACTGGTTTGCGCCGGTCTGGTGAGGCATACTGCATGAGGCGCTGTACGGGGGAAGCCCAGTAAATATTAACCACATCCTCATGAGTAACTCTGTCTCTGTCTCTTTGGATGTTTTTGCCTGCGTCAGAGAGAAGACATAAACTCACAGACTTTTTTTTTCTTTTCCTTTATTCTCTTTTCCCGAGGAAGCAGTTCATGGATTTCATGACTCAGCAGCGTATGAGTCTCAACATGTGGGCTATTCCCTTTGTTCTTAATGCTAAACCCATTAGGTCAGCTTCTGGTTACCATGGCAATTTGGACTGTTTGGTGCAGGGCATTTCCCTACTAGTGGCTTACACATTGGTGGTGCAGGGACTTGTTTCCCTTTTGTTCTTCTGAAATTCAAACATGTAGTGATTTTCTACTTTTTCTATAGTTTCTCACTAATTATTGACTTCTCAGCATCACATTTCCAATGATTTTTAATGCAATTCTACAAGCATAATCTGAAGTCCAGATTGTAGAATCTAAAGCTGATGGTTGTGCAAAAGGTTGTGCAGGGAAACCATGAGAGGGCTGTTTAATGAGGACAGACAAGACTTAGGCTTCAGTACAAAGCAATGGTTTATTTCTTTAGAAAAAAGACAGTCAAAGGAATGTCACATCAGGGAAACTCATTGTGCTGTCACACTGCGGCATCACATTTCGTAGTGTTCATACAACATGATGAAGTTCAGAGAAAAGGCATGTGTTCAGGACAGGCATTCATGTATTGAGGCAGGTTCTTCAGCACCATAAAGTCTCCCACTGCAGCTGTGCTGCACCGTCACCAACACGGTGATGTGCACCTGCAGGGATGCTGCTCCCAAGCCAACGCATCCACGGGGGAATGTATGCATGCATGAGTTCTAGTCTGAAGAAAGGCATGTATTCCCTTCAGATTTCCAGGTACTTCGAACTGCTCCGCCTGCTCCAGGCAGGGCTCCGCTGCCGGCGGATCCTCCGTCCGCATCGCCGCAGCTGCCGCGGCGCTGCCCCGGCGGCGCCTTCTCGGGCGTCCGCCTTACGATGGAGAGCCCCAGTCACATCGGGAATGTTTTCTCGCTTGGCTCAACCCAGAGCCGAGAGATTGAGACACTGGCGGTGATAAACGACTGCCGGGGTGGAAGTCAGCGCAGCTTCAGCAGCTGCCGGACCATCCCCGCGATCCGGAGGAACTTGTCCTTCTTCCGCTGCTTCAGAGCCATCAGCGCCCGGGCCGTCTCCTCCGGGTCCTGCGTGTAGGAGAAGATGCTCCGCACCCTCTCCTCCGCCTTCATGTCTCCCGTTTTCTGGAAGAGTCTCATCAGGGAGTCCTGGTTCACGTTCTCGAAGATGTTGGCCACGGCCTTCTTGCGGTGCGCCGTGTCGAACTTGTTGCCGTGGACAGAGGGACTGACCCGGCGGGACTCAGAGGACATGTAGGAAGACATCTCGACTCTTGTTTTTCTCCTGGCGCTTCGCAGCTCCGGATGTGGCGCTCCAACTCGGACGATGCTGAGCTGCTCGGTGCGCGAGGTGAGAGCCGGAGCGGCTGGAGCTGGTTCAGAGCAGGACCGTCTGAGTGCGGAGGAGCTCAGAGCTCCGGTATTTATAGGCGGAGTGGGCCGAGCTCCGGCAGGACGCGCTGCCAGCCGTGACATCAGCTGCAGGGGGGCCGGGCAGGCGCCGCCCACCGCCTGCATGGATGTCAGAGAAACAGCTGCATGATGAAACCTGAGTGGTAAAACAATATAAATAAATAAATAAATAAAATATAATAAAAAAATACACACACAAAATAATTAATAAATAAATATAACCCGTCTGCACAGACGGGTTATATGTCAATGCAAATTGCCTTTAATATTTAAGCACTAAATATGAGAGTGTTTGTTTAAAAATATTTCTTACAACATAAATGCACAAAAAAAAACAAAGCAGGGGATGTTTATGCCCTTAAAGTGTTTAAATTTAATATCCATTTAAACACTAGTGCTAACTCTTATTTCTGATGCACATAAATGCATAAAACAGCATTGAATAAATACAGATTGTGAAAAAATAAATGATGAAATAAAAAAGAAAACTAACCGATAAAACAAAATTGGAAATAAAATGTAAAATTAGTACTGTTAAACGGGCTGCACAGTGGGGCAGTTGGTAGAGCTGTTGCCTTGCAACAAGAAGGTTCTGGGTTTGATTCCTGGCTCAGGGTCTTTCTGCATGGAGTTTGCATGTTCTCCCTGTGCATGCATGGGTTCTCTCCAGGTACTCCGGCTTCCTCCCATAGTCCAAAAACTCTCTCTAAATTTTCCCTAGATTTGAGTGTGTGTGTGCATGGTTGTTTGTCCTGTCTGTCTCTGTGTTGCCCTGCGACAGACTGGCGACCTGTCCAGGTTGACCCCACCTATCGCCTGGGACGTTAGCTGGAGATAGGCACCAGCACCTCCCGACCCCACTAAGGGACAAGGGAGTATAGAAAATGGATGGATAGATGGATTATTGTTAAACGTGATGTAATTTTTTTTTTACGTATTCGTTAAAACTCTCACAATAACCTGACAGCATATTGTTAGACAGATAATCTGTGTTTAAATCTTACTCCTCTGCCTCCTTCCTGTCCTACAGCCATCTTCAGAGATAGATCGCTCTAGGTCAGAAACAACCAATCAGAGGCAGGAGGAGGGTTTTGTAAAGAGCAGTGTGAATCTATATTCTCTTTACTCCAATAAAATACAACCCAGAAGAAGTTACCTCTGGAAGTTACCTTCTAAATGCTAACAGTGACATACACTGTGAAAAAAGATGGTGTCAGCATCATGCTGTGGTGAAGAGGTGCAGGGAGGGTAGATGGAGGTAAACAAAGGGCAGTAAAACCTCAGAGGATGCAAAAAATGTGCAACTGTGGTGGAAGTTCAGCCTCCAAGCAGGAAAAAAAGACCTGAAACTTACAACCAGAGAACTGCATTCATGTGCTAGAACGGCCTACTTAAAGTCTAGACATGCAGTCACATTCAATAAATTACTGAAATAAATGAACCTGTCAATAATATTCTAATTTACTGAATAGGTTTGTGAATGAAATGGGAAAATTTGTGGCAAGATTTAAAAACGGCCTCACACGCTGTGGATCCATCCTGACTGAACTTGAGCCACAGCGTGCTTCATGTTCTGGTTTCTGCAGGTGATTCGGACCAACAGAAGTGCTTTCTAACCTAGAGGTGGGTTTTACTTTGTGGGAGTTCATTTCCTCTCACAGCGCTCCGTGTTGCATGCAGACCCAAATCCCCACCAAACACTCTGCAAACGACCTCTGCTTTCAGGACTTCACTTGGAATCTATTTTTAGTAGGCCGTTTGCTTTCTGCTTTTCCCAATTTGGCTTCAAAAGATTTTTATCTTTCCCTTCCAGTCAGCAGAGGGCTAAAAATACGCAGCTTAAATTTTGGTCTTTTACAAGGAGGGCTTCTTGAACTTTGTTTACAACTGGAGGTGACCCATGGGCCGCGCGGCGAGGCTGAGTCGCACTGATAAGGCCGCGAGGCGTTCCCCCACTTCAGGGGGACAACCTCATAAACAACAGCTGGCTTCATGTCAGCCGGGCTGCAGTGTTTTCCCCCTTCATGTAAAAGCGTGTCCACTCCAGAAGCCAGATCCTTATAAGGAGAAACTTCAGGGGAAGTGTCATGTTTTTTTGTTTTTGGTATGTGTTGAGGAATTTTGTTTGCCGATACGAACAATAAACTCGATGCTATTAGAACAATAGCCAGTCAGCTCTGTCCGAATAACATCACCTGCCATTTTTTTCCAAGATGGCATGACAAAGGGTTTTCATCGAGATGCGAAAAAATGCGGCTATGTTCCGCTTCACAAAGGGAAGGAGGGTCAGGGGGAATATAGCTGAACCGGCACATTTATGACCCGACTCCGTCTCTAGAGGGTTACAGAAATAAAAGCCTCACAATAAGGTTTCATCAGGAGGAGGAAAACCGAAGCCTTGAGCTTCTGACCCTCTTCTCGTGGCCAACGCCAGCATTGAAGCATTCCAACAAACAACACATTGCATTCAGCTGAGCTCATGCTGATCTGTCAGCTGGTCTTCCTGCAGAGAGCTTTCACTGCCTCCTTCTATCTTTTGGCTCAGAGAGGATAAACATTGTTGTCCCTTAAACAGAGTCCAGGTCACTGATAAGACCCCTCATGTTGAAAGTGTCAGAAGCTCGACGCCTCTTGATTAAGTAACAGGGTCAGTGGCTGGAGCTATCTGGAGATAGCAGCAGTGTTTCCCTGCTCCTTATCTGTGTTTATGTGTGTGTGTACTGTACATGAGGCAGTGAAATGTCAAGAGGACTGAACTTCACTTTTGGAGCAGCTAGAGAATAATTTACTAGCTTGTTATCTTCGTTGCTAGAAGTCCTGGAGGTTTGAAGTGTTCCAGTCTGCTGCATGTGTTCTGACTGTCAGAGACGCTGCACTGAGTTACATAACATAACAGAGTCATGTTTTTCAGATGCTATCTATAACAGCGTCTTTTAATGCCTGTAAATTTACATTTTGGTGGAAAATGTCACTATGTTGTGACAGTTTCATATGAGACAAGCAATCTGTGCAGAAAAAAAAGAAATAAAAAAATCAAGCTCCTCTGCCTTCTCCCAGCCCAAACTAGAAATAACCAATCAGAGCCAGGAGGCGGGTCTTAACGCTGTCAGCCATCATCATTTGTTTTGGCCTCTATTCTCCCCTCCACTCCTTGCTCTCTGCTACAACACAGTTAGCAGAGCCTGTAGGGAATGCTCATGCTAGTTAGTTAGCCTGGCCGCCAATGACAGCTGATAAATGGTTTTCCTGTAACGGTAAGTTGTTTCTCTGCCATTAGCATATTTAGCAGCAAGTACACGAAGATCATTGACAGCGCTAAGGCCTACCTCTTGGCTCTGATTGGTTGTTTTGGTTGGCAGCGGTGGTTGTTTTCAGACATTACCTCATGGAGAATGTGGAGGAGATGTTTTTTTTCCCACAGATTATCTATCTCATTTCATACTGTCATGACATCTTGACTTAAATATGTAAAACACAATTTTTATAAAAGTTACATCGTGGACCTCTGGCAGTGCTGCAGTGCCTCCAACTGGCCCGGCAGACCTTCTGCATCATATTCAATGGTGCTGCACCTGGTCTTGTGGACGTAAGTGTTTTTCTTAATCAAAATATGCCATAATATCTAACATAACTTAAATTTTTTTAACCATTTATTTTAAAGCTTAATGCTGCCATATTGAATCCTAAAACTAAATTCTAGTTTCCTTTGCATATAAAATAAGTCAATCTAAGCATCCCATCCATCCAAATTCTTAACACAACATGTAAGTTGAAACGTAACATTTCAACATCTGCATGGTGCAATTCCAATTTAATTAGCATGTAAGCAGAAAATAATGTGTCAGAACACACCCCTTCAGTCAGTGTGTGACGACAGCTCTGTAAATCCGCTGTGATACCAACATACTTAATGATTTAGGGTGTTTGTTTCCTCTGAAACAGATGAGCAGGGATCCCTTCCTGTTTGCTTCTCTTCGCATGTAATCTGTTCTAACAGACCCAAATATTTCAGAAAGTTTCAGCATCCAAAACCGTTACGGAGACAAGGATGGAGTACTGTAAAAACAAAAACAAAAAAATAACATTCCTGGAAACAAGCAGCTGTTTCAGTGATGGTAAGTTGAGTTAAGCGACCCACGTGGTTTCTGGGTGGCTTTAGGGAAGCGTGTAGAGTACCGAGGTTGACTAATGAGTCCCTACAAGCTTTGTGGCAACAGTGGCAGAAAACATGTCTTTATTCAATCCTGTGTTTACATTTCACTCAAGGATTTTACTGGAAGCTGTTGCTGGCAGTGAATACAGGGCTTATGTAAGAGCAACACAGAAAAGGATGGACATCCGGAGCAGGTGGGAGTCTCAGACGACCGGTTGTGTGTCTGTGTGTCTGCGTGTGTGTGCGTGCGTGCGTGTGTGTGTGTATGGGTTACAAGGACAAGTCCATTGTATGTCTCCAGAGGTAAACAGTAAGTTCTAGAAGATTTCAGAAAAGGTGAAGCAAACAGAGAGATTTATCTGACAGGGTGTTCGGGCCATGCTAAGACAATAAAAAAAAAAACTGGAATTAATATAATAAACTCAATATTATGAGAATAAAGTGGTAGTATTACTATTTTACTCTCACAATATTATGACTGTTCTGGTAATATTACGACTATTCCCATATTATTTTGACTTTATTCTCCTAATTTTTATTTTCATTTTTTTTATTTCTCAGTATGGCCCTAACAGTTTAATTAAAACTATACGGAAAGCTTAAATTAATTCCTCCCGTTTTAAAGTGTACTGCACAAACCAATAGATGGAATCAACAACATAATGAATGTTTACACTGCTGTCCTATGCTGTACTATTAAACATAAATATGCATATAAGCTGTAGAAATATGTCTCCTGTTTATTCTGCAGTCTGCTTTGTTTCAACATTGCCTTCAATGAGAACACGGACAATGTGATGGAACAATTGAACGCAGAGCCCAGTTCAGGTTTCCTTCCCTCCCTCCATGGGCCGCCCGCTGCTCACAGCTCAGATTAAATGACTGAACACCGGGTCTCGGCGGTCGCCCAGCCGCTGCAGAGCAGAGCGTCGTCTCTTAACCGGATCAATCTGGCCAGCTCTCCTTCACAGTTGACTGCACCGCGAGGGCCTAGAGGGCCAAACCGAGTGTCCATCCGTCGATACGATGCTCCCCTACCAGGACGCTGAACTGTGCCCGTCCTTGTCCCCCAACCGGATCGGTTGCATCACTCTGCAGGGCGGCTGTCGACAGACAGAGCACTTCCAGGACTTTTTAAACTGTAAGAGAAGAATCTTTGTTCTTTTTCTAAATGCTTTTACTTGATTCCATTAATGCTGGCAGTTCAGACAACCACCACAAGTCTTAAGTTGATAAGTTTACTTCTTATTTCGTTGTGCATGGCCAGATTTGGGATGAATTTTATCCTCTAGAATACATTAGCTTTATATAATGTTAATGTTATTCCGTCATCAAAAACATACCTGTGGTGTTATTTTGATTCTTTCCTGCATATTTGAGGAACCCCTGAATCTCCCATGGCCACCATTCCTTGGCGCTACATGCTTGCTGGTACAAATCATCGCCTATTTACCCAAAGGTCCTTGTTGGAGCTGCAGTCTCCAGCTGAACTTCTGCCCAACAGAAAACCCCTGCCACTCCTCAACTCCTCCAGACAAGCGGCAGCAGCCAGGACTCACAAGGCGTGAGTCTGAAGAAAATGATGAAACATTCCAAACAAACTACATCCAAAAGAGTCTAACACACAGTCAATATCTTTTTCTTTTTTTTTTTTTACAATTTATTTTGAAACTTTTGCAACCCAGAATGTTGTCATTTGTTTTTCTGTTTGCTCATTTTGCTAGACATCTTTCTAGCAATATAATTCTGGACTCCTTTTAAAACAGCCTTGTTTTCCTCCCGAGATTGACAGACTTTAAAAACTTCTCTTTGGAGGTTTTGCCATCACCAATTCAACGCTTCCTTGTTGACATAATTATGCCGTTTTGCTTTGAGAGTTTTACTCCATCATTTTAAAACATGATGATGAGCAACAATTCATAATTACAAAGGTGAGGAAGTGCTGTTGAATGTTTCCATGATAACTGTACGGCTGTTTGATAAAATTATTATTTTTGACGATTCAAAGGTTTAGTCTCACTGACGAGACTAAAAGCTATGAAATCCTCACACACTGAAATAATTTCTGTTTACTGATAAGACTCAGCAGAGCGCAGGGTAGATGGTACATTGCTCTTCACATCTGCATGAGGATAAAATTCTGTTGGCAGCTTAGCTGTTTCCATGGCGATACAGCAGAGGATAACAACAGCGCGAGTGGGTGGAGTGACAGAGGACTCTGGCTGGGTCACCAAAACATTGCTTCACCAAACAAGCAAGTGACTCAGTACATTTTAGCGACTCCAGAGTTGAGATAAATTAGAGGCAGTAAATGCCTGAGAGGAAACTAGATGAGTCTCATGGTCCTCGCCTATAATTAACCTGGAAATAGTAAGTGAGGACGTGGATAGGTATTCAGACATTGTACATTTTGACTCCAAAGAACAGACGGATATTGTAACAAATAGAGTGAAAATATCAGGTCATTGCCCTGTAGTAAGAGAACTGAACTTCCTCTTATAACACCTGACTGTCTTATTTTGCTAAGAATCACCAGAGGGAGCGTCTCGGGTTCAAGTATCCACCGCTTTCCATGTCGGCCTCTTCTTCAGCGCTCAGAGCGGATAGCTGCGCTGACTCTGTGATATAACCGAAGCAAACTGACCCCATGAACCTGGTCTGGTGCCAGGTAAAGGAAAGTGCTGGAACAGGTTGACAGCGGGACCCATTGTTCATTGTGGTGGGAGGCCAAGGTCACGACAGACTGCGGAAGGACGGACGCTTGGCCAAAGATCTGCCGCAAGACTAATGTGAGGAAACACGCCCTTTGATATGAAGTGGCAGAATTGTGATTTAGTAATTCTCACAAAAAAAAGGTAACGGTGTCTTGCAAATAAGGACTGAGTTTATTATATTTGTGGAATACAACTTCTTTAGTCTTTAGCTTCCACATAATTGTCCTTATACTGTGTTTTATTAGCTTTAAGGGATGGGTGACAAGCTGCATTATTTAACTTTTATTTTTAAAAAAAAGATATGTTGTTTACATACTTGCTAAAACTGTCACCATGTCATGACAGTATAACGTGAGACAGATAATCGGTGAAAAGATCAATCTCCATCTCCTTCCAGAGTTTTGACTGATGTCTGAAGAAATGCATCACTGCTGGTCTAAAACAACCAATCAGAGCCAGGAGGCGGGTCTTGCACTGTCAATCACAGTCGTGTACGCACTGCTCCGCCAGTGGTGGAGAAACATCTTAAAGTTACAGGAAAAACATTTATCCGCCGTTATCGGTGGTCATGCTAACTAGCCTTAGCATTCTCTACTGCTTGTTCACAAGAGTGATTGGCAGCGCTATCTGCTGGCTCTGATTGGTTCTTTTTAGTAGGCACTAGATTTCTTCAGATTGTTTCTTACCATATCATCATACCATCTTACCACACTATAATGACCATTTAAAAAAAATATGTGAAAATATATTTTTAAAAGTCACATACCAGTACATATAATTTGACTGTGACATTAAAGTGAGTTGTTTTGCCATGTTTTGTTAATCATGACTGATTTGTAAAAGGAAAAAGAGGGTAAAATGTCCAAGGTGGACATGTTTCATAGGCACTAAGCTTTTTTTTTTAAACCAGCATTAGATATTTATAAGGTTTGAGTTCTGTCGCTATTATTTTCTAGACTACAAAAACAAGTAGAAAGGGGTCAAATATCTTTAGTGCATAATCTCTACGACAACAGCCAAGAGACAAAGAGAAAGTTAGCAATACACTCCGAAATCAGACTGTCAGGAAATCAATCAGCTGGTTTTATAGGAAACATTATGAGCTTAGAGAGGTTTAAAAGTGCTTAGTGAGTAAAGGCTGCATGTGGAACCGAGAGCCACGGCTAGTTTCAACTTCAGACTGGTCTGAACCGGTCTGTGGGAAGATTAGTCAGCCTTGTAGTGAACTTCTGTCTCTACTGAAGAGTTGCCTGTGTCTGAGGCAGTTAACAGAAATGGAGGGATTGGATTGTTTGAGCAAAAAAAAAAGAGAAAAATACAGGATCTTTAATTGGTGTTAACTCTGAAAATCATCAAATTAATTCAAGAAACAGAAAAGAAACAGAAACATGCAGAAAACATAACAACAGAGGGAGCAGTGAGGAAACTAGGTCGAGATTAGTGCAGTTCTATACGACATGGAGACTGACTTGCTGAGGAATTAATGGAGTTATCTGGGATTCAACCAAATCTCTGTTTAGTGTGTTTTGCTGCAGAAAAACAGCTGGGAGAGGATCATCCCTCAGGCTTCTTGTGTTTTTTATGATGCGGCACATGGCATCGATAAAAACCCATCCATGTGTGGAGCTGATGGCGCCTCACCTTCAGCCCATCAGCCCAACATCTCTGCAGAATACTGGAGGAGGAAAACCACATATACCATGTGAATAGTAATAATAATAATAATAATGGTTATTGTAGTTATTTCAGAGAATGCTTGAGGATGTTTCATAAACACACAAATTCTCAGATGTTTTAGATGTTAGGGAGACATTAATGGTTTAGAGAGGAATATGTCAGAAAATAGGATGAACCTGCATGCAGTGTTTAGTCCTGGAGAAGCAGTGGCTGCAGTGGCTGTTCACCAGAGCCTTTCATTTCAAAGGCGTGTTGTTTTGAATATGTTTTGTTTATTTCAGACTGTGCTGCAGTGGTCTGAAAATGGCTCTGGGACAATTCATCCTCATTTCTTGCAATGTTGTCCATTTTTATTTATATTTGACATCCATTAAAAATATATATATATATATATTATTATATATATTTGACTTTGTAGTACATCGTTATTCAAATATTGTATCTTAGAATCAACTTCCACTAATTTTTGTTCTGATCGCTGTTTGGGTTGGCTAACTCAAGAAATGTGACATGTTGGTCATAATCAGTAAGTCATCATGTGCTGGTATCAAAATAAACATCTCTGAACAATATGTGCATCCAGAAGTTTACAGGTAAATGTTACAAAACTTATTGGGTTCACCATGTAGGTTCCAAGGGTCAGTAATGAAACTTGGGTGATATGAATCGCCCCAAGGTAGAAAGAATTTATCACAAAGAGACCTATACCCAAAATGTATAATTTGCAAAAGTCTGAAATGAGGAGCAACTTTTCAAAATATCCATGCCTTTTACGCATTACTTTGTTTTAGTCATTGCTATGCTATTTGTACTAAAGTCTATCAACTAGCCTTTACATAGTTTTTCCAGTTTTATATGAAAAACTAAAGCTGGTTTAGCACTTTTAAACCTCTCATACTTATCATACTTAAGAACAAAAGTATGATTTTTAATTTATATAAAGTTTTAGAAAGTTTCACATTTCCCACCAAAATGTTGTGTTTGACAGGGCATGTTTGAGAAATAATAGTGATTTGTTGATATATCCTGGAGATGGGACTTTTTGGTTCAAAGAAATGCTAAACCATCAGAGTACAATGGGTTAGCTGCTTAACGTCTGCTGCTGCCCTACAGCTGCAAGTTCTCATATCCACAACACACCAGTGTAATAAATGATGACAAATAATGATTCAGCATCACATTCTCACACATCTGGTATCACCAGCAAACCAGGCTGCCGAATAAATTTTGAATGTGGCAAAAAATTTTAAAGCATTAGTGTGTCCCACTGTTAGCAAATCTCATGCAAATGTGGCAGCAATAACCTAATAAGATTACTTTATCTCATGCTAGGTTGTGCAAGCGCTCCGTTTGCATTGGTTCACTCACAGACCTGCTGAAATGCTTAAAGTGGCTCCAACTGATAGCAGCCTGCTTTACTTTCTCCTGTAAAGTATTTCAACCACTTGAAGGTGCATGCACGTATATGTATACACTTGAGAATGACAATAATAAGTAACAAAAAACACCATTGCTGATGCTAGCTCTGTTCTTTTTTGAACGGGCATGTGTCTGAACAGCCAGATTATCTGTCAGATCAGAGTATTGTGTGACACATGTTCGTGCCTCTCGGATGAGAAATGGATCTCAGCCTGAAGGGAAATGGGAAAATGTTGTGATTGTTAGGTTCATCCTGGCAGCGGGGAAGAGAATGGCGTGTTCCTGGCAGAATCCCGACCCATCAGAAAACACACTGTTGTCACAGTCTGGTCCACAGAGCCACATGTGTGTTTCCACAAAGGCCTTCAATGCTGCTGAACCCTTAGAGTTCAGCACCGCATGTACCATCATGACAAGTAAAAGATGGGATGTTATAAAGTATAAAATCCTGTTATTTGCTCTGCAAAAAAACAAGACTTTACCTTTTTTTTCCTGCATTCAGGAAACACGGGCTTCCAAAAAGCAGATCAATTTGTACCATTTACATGAGACTGACAGCGGTAGTCTAGAGCCTCCTGCTGGCAGATCTGACACATTTCAGTTCAGATGTTGAAATATGACACAATGCAGAGGCTGCCCTCTGCTGTTTAAGTAGGAAAGTGCAAACCACTAAATAAAGATGTGTATTTGATTTCAAACTGATGATTTGTAAGCATTTCATTTTCGGAGCAACTTCTGGTGTCACATTTTGTTTCTTTAGCTGATTAATCTTACTTTGTATTTTGATGGTTCTTTAAGCATCTCTGCTGCACGAATGCTGGCAGCTGTTGTACAGTGAACAGTAAAAGTTCTGCGTGTGTGTGTGGGGGGTCCGATTTCTGCTTTAGTGTTGTTACTAAAGCTGATCCTTTGATGAGTGAAAGCTAAAGTCTTAAAGCAGTTTTACCAGTTCTGTGCAAAAACACGCCCTCACCACGGGAAGACGGAGAACAATGAGACAAAGTACTAATAGTTTACAGTAGCTGGTATTACCAGAAATATTCAGATTGAACTTAATTGTTTTGGGTTTATTACTTACAGGTGAAAATAACTATAATAGTCCTAAGATCTCTGTTTTTATGAAACTCATTAAAAAATGGAAGGGAGTAAAGGTGAATAAAGTAGTAAAATAAGATAAAGTGAATAAAGTAGTAAACTCAGATAAAATGGAAAATTAATTCACCTATGTTTATTTTTTGTTTTTTTTAATAATGAGGGTCCATCTGAAAATATGGTTTGAGTTTATGGGGTAGGAGTTCAGAAGTTTCTTACTTCTTCCTGTGCTGTAACATTTTTGGACCTTGCATGTTAAGATTATTGCAGTACAAAAATATGAGTCTTTTGCATTCCTTGTTCATGTGTGTGATTTTATACTACTATCATGTTGGAAATAAATAAATAAACATCCGTTAATTTATTTATTAACTGAATGTTTATTTCGGGCTGGAATTGGATGATTGGATGATTGATTGATGGTTGATCCACCATCAATCATCGCCCTAAACCAAAAATTTACCTTTTTGGTCATAATTCAACATTGAGTAATTGTCATATCAGGCATGGAGTCAAGGCCGGTTCTTGGTCGCAAATACTGAGACCAATAAATCCCGCAAGACTTATGATTGGGCCCCATAAGGTGTTACTGTTCAGTAGAGTTGAGGTATTATTGAAAAACAATAAGCTGCCAAAATCTGCAGGGTTTTTGTGGTTGTGACTTAGAAATTTCACCTGCAGTAAGAGAAGTATAACACGTACTAACATGTACCGTGTGCGTAATCAGAGATGCATAAACTGCACAAGAAACAATAAAGAATAAGCTATCCAGCAGCTTTGGAAACACGGAAGCTAAAAATTATATTCCATTTCCTCAAATTGTTTCCTTTTTCAAACACTTCTACAAAATGTGCTTTAATTCTGTTTTTGATTCAATTTGCTTGTTTTCTGTTGTAGTTTAAGAAACAGTGAAGGAGAGTTTAAGGTGGAATGAACCCAGTTTATTTCAATACAACTCCAAGCTGTTAACATCTCAAACAGCACAGAAAGGTGCGTCATTATTTCTTCAAACTAACATCATTCCTCTTGTTAATACAGTATAGGCATTCTGAACTAGACTGAACTGGGTTGCATTGTGACATCTATGACAAATCTCAGGAGCAGGAGCAGGTGTGCAGAGAAGTGAAGTTTAATCAAATAAATGATTCCAACTTTCTGTACAAAATAAAATAAAAATGATTGAGGCCATATATGGCAAAAACTGGCATTCTAAGAAGTGATAGTGAAAGAGTTGGTGAATAAATGAAGGGAACAGCATGGCAGCTGCGGGGGTGGAGCGTCGCAAGACAACACACCACACAGGGAGAACAAGCAGAACACAAAACGAACTAAATCAACAGAAAACTGAAGACCACAATAAAACAGCTAAACCAAAACACAGAGAACAGAGCCTGGGAAAGATCCAGCAATCTCTACAGAACCAGGATCACATAACCAAACCGTAACCGTAACCGAAACAATAACCACAACGAATCAGAAAACAAAGCATCGTGATACTAATTCAAGTGATTTTGACTTTTCTGTGAAGTTCCCTGAGATACGCTGTTATTAACTAGTAGCTGATTTAATGGAATGTAGTGAATACAAGTCTGTACTGGTTCAGGAGAACGGTCAATTAAAAAAAACTTTTTTTAAATTATGTTATGCAGAAAACAGTCAACAGAGGTCCAACATTCACATTCAGAGGAAAAGACGCAAATGAAAATTTAAAATGTACCTGAGCTTACAGGTTGGAGCTATATATATAATGATATATCAGAAATATTAAGATTTTTTTTTTTTCCAGAATTTTATGATGAATCGTTGGTGGACAGGGGTTTCCAACCAGCAACCCACCCGTTCCAGGATGGACTCCAGCGCCTCCTGAGATACTTGTTTTTTTTAAAAAACCCAACAGGTTTTCTTGGTGCTGATGGTGAGGGACCGCCAGCAAGCCGAACACTGAGAAACAACGGAGGTTTCCAGAGTTTACCAACACACACTGCAATGTCACGTAACCTTTTATAATTACGGTGGTCAAGTTTGCTTGGAATCAGTAGCTTCTAAGGAAATAGAATGAGGCCAAAGTTCTTCTTTCAACTAATTTCAATCTTTTTTTTTTCCCATGCAGCTAACATCACGTCAGTGACTCACACCGTCGATTCAGCAGTTTTACAGTCAACATAACATTACGTCCATAAGTACTACAGTTATGTTCAATAAATTATAATATTCATCATGATGAGGCTGGTTTGTCAGATTAAAAGTGGGAGCTGTTGAAAATAACATTTAGCAGGTATGAAACATATTTCATCCATCCATTTTCCTTCACCCTTGTACCTTACTGGGGTCGGGAGGGTTGCTGGTGTCTATCTCCAGCTAACGTTCCGGGCGAGAGGCGGGGTCACCCTGGACAGGTCGCCAGTCTGTCGCAGGGCAACACAGAGACACACAGTACAAACAACCATGCACACACACACTCACACCTAGGGACAATTTAGAGAGGCCAATTAACCTGACAGTCATGTTTTTGGACTGTGGGAGGAAGCCGGAGTACCCAGAGAGAACCCACGCATGCACAGGGAGAACATGCAAACTCCATGCAGAAAGACCGGGGCCGGGAATCGAACCCAGAACCTTGTTGCTGCAAGGCAACAGCTCTACCAGCTGCGCCACTGGGAAGCCCTGAAACATATTTGTTTTAAAAAAAAATTATTTTATATATGTACGCAATATTCCAATTTTAAACATGCTTTCATCAACTGTAAATGGAAAATGATCATATTTAACAGAAGTAACTGCTTTCAAACATCCATCAGTTAATGGATGTTTGAATTAATCTATGTAATGTGTTTAACTTGGTGATAAAGTTCCTGAAATAACTGGACTTCTTAATATTCTGATTTCTGTAAATGGATCAAAACTTAGAATGTCTTTAATCTAGAACAGAATCAGCTGCAGTTAAATCTATTTTTCCTGCTTATTGAGCAACATGGTGATTCTCAGCTGTTCCAGGAAATGACTAAGGCTTTAAAAAGGGAACAGAATAATTGTGATGTGTGTGAGTAAGGCAGAGGAGTGTGGGGGTGTGTGTGTGTGTGCGTGTGTGTTGATATATGGAGCTTTTTAATGGCTTTCATGACTTTTTGATGAAGCACATGAACAAAGTGATACAATAGCACAACTGATAGCAAGACAATAAAACACAATGTCCTCCTGTCCTCCTGATGTGCAGCAGCACTGAGGAACAACAGCGAAACCTAGGAGGAAGCTCTACATCAGGTTAAAGGTCATCTGCTAGATCTTCTGATTATTTAAAGCAAAACAAAACTAACTTTCTGTTTATCTTTGAAACTCTGCAGAGCAACATTGTTCAGATTGGTTAGAGAGCCACTGCGAACACGAGCTTCCAAGTCTTGAAATGATCCAAGTCTAGGCATAGACTTTGATTAGGACATTGGATCTCAGAATGGAATGAAACTGGTCTCTGCCAGCATCGCCCATCATTCAGCTCCAGTCTTTCCATTACCAATCGTACCACCAGCAGCAGCAGGTTCCTTCCTGCTGAGGAAGGAACCCCACAGCATGATGCTTCCCCTGCCATGAGGACAGAATGTTTAGAAGGATGTGCAGCATTAGTCATTTTTGCATGCAAGGCCAAAAAGTTCCTTTGTGGTTTCATCTGACCGGAGTTTGTTTTTCCGCTCGTCAGCTTCATGGTTCTCAAGTTTTTTTCCTAATATTTCTCCGTAGAGGGTCGGGTTTGTGGTGTGGACAACTAATAGTGGTCATGTCAAAGCATCATCCCGTCTGAGCTGCTCCGTCACAATTTGCATCAAGGTAACTAATAAAAGCTCCTCAAGAACTTTGACATGCTAGGATGCATTAGCAAAGCACCACAATACAACAATTTGGATCAGTTAATGGATAAATGACTAATTATCAACTAACACATTCACCTTCCACCTAGTTATTAGATCACTTTATAATCAGTCTTTGAAAGTATTCGATCAGAAATCCCTTCAACAACATTGAGCATATCCTCCAAACAACAGTCAGTTTTTGGAATACAGTCTGCAATTTGTTCAGGAACAAAGAACAATTCCTGATAGTTTGATGAATTGCTGCTTCTAAAGTTACATCGTGAAGAAAAAAAAAAGTGGCAGCAATATTTTGGTTTATTTAGCCTGTCGTAAAGAACAAAATGTGGGAATTCGTTTTCTCACCATGCTATTCATAGATTTACAAATGTTAGTGATCCAAACTAAATATCTACTTCACCTAAATAAATTCAATATTTAGTCAGGAAGCTAAATGTTTAGTTTTCAAACTTAATCTTTCGTTCCCCATTAAATATTTAAACACCCTTTTTTTTCTTTGATAGGCTAAATAAACCAAATTATTGCTGTTAATTTCTGTGTAACTATACAAAAGACACCACATAGAAAACATGTGAGGAGTTCCATACTTACTTCCATATGGGCCAAACTTATCTTAGTGTTGTCAATATTAGTTAAAAGAATAGTTGGAAAACTGAATCACATGAATAAATACACTTCAAACTATATATTTAAGCAATTCGTCTAAAAAAACATTTGTTTTTACAGTCTGACATTAAATCGGACCAAACACTTCCAGTTTTAGGTCAGATAGAATCACTAAGGGTTTTTTTTTATTAGCTAGCTGAATATCAAAATGATTAGATGAGGGATTTTGATTTTTTTTTTTCAAATCAAAGGTTTACATGCTCTAGAACTATGAAGATGTCACAGCATTATAATTTCCCGATTAGCTAATTTACAAACTCTCAGATGATGGAGCCACATCTTAAACACACGCCGTCTCTGTGAGGCAATCATGAAAGTTCCACAGAAACCAGCCAAGATATCAAGAAGAGAATCTCAGCGAACTGGGTTCTGGGATGGAGATTCCTGGTTCTGGTTCTGTGGATTTTAAAATCTGTTCCAGAATCTCGTGGATCCATTGATCACAAAAGCTGCTCGACGACAGACAGTCAATCTGATATGGGAATGAAGAACGACCGCTAAAGTCCTGAGAGACTGAAGTGGGTTTCTACCGGAGCGGCTTTACGGATTACAGATTAACATGAGCAAAACTTTTCTGTTTTTTGAATCACTTAATGACACTTTGAGTTTATGGAATCCAACGTTGTTGATGTTTTTGAGAACTTGTTAAAAATCAGACAATAAAAGGCAACTATTGTGATGATTCTTCACCAAAAAATATGACTGAGTCTTGTAAATGTTTTCAACTGAAGGCAATCAGTGAGCAAATATAAACTCATTCCATAAATTAGGATATGACTGAAAAGTTCATTTTTTGTAACTAGATGGTTTAAAATATAGATTTTTCTTAGCATGTCTAACATTTGCTAAAAGATTGTTACTATTAATCTGACAATCACAGACATGGACTTCAAAGTCATTCAGTTGCACATTTAAAATGTACATATTGAGCGAAATTTATTTGCAAGACTCCAATAATAATAGGATGAATATTAAGTTTTTGCCTTTCTTAGCACAAAATATCATTCCAGTTGCATATCTGTCTCATCCCACTCCACCCCCCTCGGTCTTCTCACCAACTTGCAACACAAAGTTACACCCTTGCAGATTAATATCAGCTAATGGCTCAATTTAGTTAAGAACAGATTTTCGTCTAAGATTAGGATTCCTGGTCGTCGCCCCAACTTGAACTGAAATTTATTTCAACTTTTTATTCTTTGCACACATCATAAACCGATAAGATGTCATGGTTTAATTTCATTTTGTAATGTTCACATTTCTTTATTTATATGCAAACATGCATTTATTTTGGCTTGATAACGTGATTCTGGTGTGCCAAAAGATTAAATGTTTCCTTATTTTTAAAATCAGTACCGACTATAACTTAAATGCTGACAGTGGTTTCTACTGGTTAATTATTAACAACAGATTCACAACAGAATTTCAATTCAGGGGAGGGAAGGAAGCCGGAGGGGGGTGAAAAAATGTATGATCCCTACGAGGCCATCACAGAAAATAATTGAATAACACAGAGTTAAACAAAAATTTTTCATGACAATACTTGACAGAATTTGAATAAGAAGATTGTGTGTGAGCCGAGCAGCCTCAGAGCAGAAGAATGCAGACGTGTTTATACCAGACCTGTACAGCTGCTGCACCCAAAACAACTGCTTTTTATTCCACGTATTAGACGTGTTGCACGAAAGCATAGCTTGTTTCCTTCATAGAGTGTCGACTTTTACTTCCTCTTCGTCTCGAGTAGTTTACTTTCCTGGATGGATTCGGTTCAATCAAGCACTCCCAGCTCTTTGTGTTGGGGGGATTTATTTACCCTGCATTACACTCTGACTAGTGTTGATCAATTGATTTCTCTGGTTAAAAGTCCATCAGGAGTTTGAAGGTGAAGATAACAGTGCAGATATTCTCTACATAGAGGAGAAAATCTGGTAAAACAGACACACAAATGTCTGATACTGGAGTGAATTCACTACAGAGGAGGAAGCTTTTAGAGGTAAACAACAGCACAGTACATCTCCGATAGCCTCGGTTGGGTTATATGTATATTCGATGAGCCAAGGTGCTCTTCTTATTTCGGAACCATGGAATCAGGTTTGATTGGAGCTTTTTCCTATTTTCCTAAATTTTACGCCAAATCTTTTCCCTTTAGGAAAACCTGTCATGAGCTGAGGAGTAAACAGCTGGACGTTTTGGACTCCACAATGTAAGTTTGGTACAAATATACAAAAGAGCACCAACTGCAGAAATCATGGTGGTGGCAGCATCATGCTCTAGATTTTTCCTTTTTAGATAGAAATGAAAAACAGTATATAAAATAGGGGGGGAACATAGAGATACAATCCTGAAAGAAAGACAACGTAAGTGTTTGAATGAATCATTGTTGACAGTTAAGCAAGTCAACACTTTCATCAGTGACTTGCTTAACTTGAGTGTCAACAGTCTCGTTTCCTGAACTTTGCTAACATTGACACAGCTAACATTAGGTCACCGAGCTGAAACAAGGAGGAAGTTTGCTTCATAAGGAAGATCAAAAAGAAGACTGACACTCTCCTGCTATAGAGAACATACAGTGCCACATATAATACACCCTGTGTCCTGAAACGTCCCCGTCAGCGGCACAGAGAGAGAGAGAGAGAGCAAGAGGACGCACATTAGCCGTATTGTCTTCAGACAATTTGTCTTTGCTGTGACTCCAGGCATGTGTTCAGTGGGTGAGGGTCCGACCCAGAAACAAGGAAGAAGCGTCAAACCGCAGCAGACTGAGCCCACTCCAAGTATCTGCTGCATACATCATTGATGTGCTACTGACAGTGAGAAAAATAATGTGTGGAAATGACCATATCAAGTAAGTGACACGGCTGAGTCAGTCAGTCACAACATAAAGCGAGTCAGAGGTCTTATTTATGACCTCAACAGAAACCAAAAATAGGAAGAAGCTGAGAAAAGAAAAATAGTGATTAATGATTAATGTCAGTAAATTATGCTGAATAAAATCCAAAGAGGTTTGGGGTGAAAAACTGGAAGTTTGAATCTGCCCACAATGCTCAAGCCGTTTCCTTCCTGAATCCTAGCCCGGAGTCAGGGGCGTGTTCAGGCTGGTCGCTTGAGGGTGTGGGGGCTCAGGGAGGGGCGTTCTTGTCAGTAAGACGTCTGTGACAGGTCCGGGAGGTCCTGGAGGCGTGGCCTTGCCAGGGCAAGAAGCGCAACATGCAGGTAGACCACATAAAGCCTGAACAGAGCAAAGATCAGAAACAGTTAGGACTGCAACAATGACACGGACTCTCCTGTTCTTGGTCGTCTTCCTGAACACCTCGCTCAGGCCGTCGGGTAAGTGACTGGATACTGTTACCTCTATTCAGCAGCCGGGCTGATTAATAACTAAAGCCTTGGCTTTCAGAATGCAGCTTTCTTATCCTGACAAACAAGTTGAAAAGTACAGGTCTTGAGGAGACAGATGATCTGACAAGAATCAAAGGCAGTGACAACTACCTGAGTCAGTCATTTGTACTTTTAGACAAGACCCAGAGGAGTTTCAGGGCATGAGGTTAAGTAATAACTACTCAAGTAGACAGAGAGAGAGAGACTCTGTTACCTGAGGTGATATACTGTCTATGGCATGTAGAAACGTAACAGCAGTTGTTGGGTTTTAGCGTGTGTGTGTTACTATCCAATAGTTATTGCCTAGTTAGGTAATAACGGACTTTGTTTGACAACAAAGCCTCCGCCCTCCCAGGTGCTAGCAGGTCCTCAGGTGACCGTGACACAGAGGAAGTTACTGACTAAGTTTAAAGCTGCTCCCCGCTGGTGGGAAGTACGGAATCTGGACCAGGAGTTTCCCTGGTGGCAGAGTGTGTTCCCACTGCCGGTAATACTGAAGAGTTTGCTCTGGCCTCTTGTGAATTAACATCATTGATACGTCAAAGGAACAAAACTCATTTCCTTTTTAGAATTCAGAAACTAGGTAGAAAAAATAGAAACACTACATCATCTTGAGAAGAAGTTCCTGCACACACTACGTCTGATCATATATGGTAAGCTCTGACCAGAACAAGCTTAGAGGTAAATGGTAAATTTGATCTAAATATTATGCCTATGTCTAAAACCAAAAGCATAAGGTGTAGATCAAGTTAGAAATGACAAATCCAGTCAAAAATAGACCTTTTTATAAATGGAACAGCCAATACTCAGATAGAGGACATCAGACTTCAGGGAGGAGTCACTATAGACAGCAGACTGGAGTGATCCCAGTAGACTGAACGCATTGTTGCAGTGATGGGAAGACAACCAGCGGTTATAAGATACTTACATGATATGTCCTTAAAATTAATCCCTCAATTAAAGGGGAGGTATTATGTTATTTACAAGCCCATTGTGCTATTTTATAGCATAAACAACAGCAATGCTGAACAAAAGCCTATTATTTTCAGAGGAAAGAAAACATGGAACTCCCTTCAGCCATCTGTTGTAAATGAATAAATTATGAATGGTTCAATATAAGACAATCGTCATGGGGAACAGGCTAAATATTAATGCTATTTAACAAACTCATTTATAGCTCTAAAATGTATTTGAGATTAACAGACAGATTAGCAGACATTTATCCACTTTCTCTAGTTGCTAGTAGTTATGGGGTGGAGGTCTGTCTCTAGAGGTCATTACACATGAGGTGGGTACACTGTGGATAAAACACCAGCCCCGGAAAAACACAGATTTAATTTACAAAAATGTAATTAAGTCTGAAAAGTAGCTTATCTTTAACCTAGCAAGTTTGTTTTTGACTGTGGAAGGAGACCAAAGCTGCAAGGATACCATGGCGCTAATCTGTTGCTATGAAGACTGCAGATAGCTGAATAGATTTTTTTTTTATTCTCACATTCTGTTCCATCCTTGTACGTGATCCCGACAGGACAAAATGCTATGTGTGCTTGAAAAATGAGGAAAATGGACAAGCGAAAGTGAAAAGAAGAAGTGATGCAAAAAGCTGCTTTGAGTAGATAAACAAAATGTCTGATTTCAATATTTAAAACTAGCAAAGACTTGCCAGATTTAAATGCATACAGCATACATCTGCTGTATGCCAAGTTAAAGTTGCAGCTCTTTGTGGATTTCTAACACTGTCGGTGTTAGAAACCCAGTTTTAGAGTGTCGAACTGAAGTGGTTGCAGCCAGACACTAGGCTAGAGTCTCGACATCAGAGAGACCACAAACCCTGGCTTTACAGATATCTTACCTTTTCAAGCTGCGCAACTTTAACAAACAGTTAACAAGAAATCCACGCCTGCAGGAAACAACCCTCTCTTAATAGCTACGAACCTTGTGGATAAAGTGACGCCTAAAACAAGGCGCTGGTTTTTACCAGGTTAGCCAAGTAAAGTGGCTAACCTCTTGAAAACCTAACACATTTTTGTGAGTTTTGGCCTTTTATCCACACAAAAACTTTAATATCGCTAAATCGACTATACAAGCTCAAACCAAAGAGGAGATTTAAGAAAACTTTGTATTAGTGTTTGTGTGTGTACATGGGGAAAAATGGAGATATGGGGTCCCATGAACTACCGTCTGAGACTAATATAATGTAGCCACATACTTCCTTTGACATGACTTGCAATCAGTATTGTCTGGTGTTTTAATAACTTTATATTCTCATAAGTTATTTAACAGTAGCTCAACTTATATATCCGTTCACACAAATCAAAAATTCTGGCACCATGTTTAAATCCTAACAGGAAGTCATAGTCATTTTGAAGCAACACAGTGACAGTGAAACAGCACAGTGTTCGGCTGACTTTACACTTCAGCCGAACACTGAAGTGTAAGTCAGTGTTCTTTTACGAGGCTTAGTGTTCTTGATTTTCTTTTGATGGCTTGAGGAGAACCATATCTATGGTGGGAAGAGATTTGGATATTGTATATCCATCCATGGTCTCCTTTTGTGTGTTCACAGAGAGCCACAATCCAACCTTTGAAGTGGGGAAAGACTATGAGGTGGTTCGACCTGTCAGACTTCATGCAGTAAGAAAAAGAAGCACAGAGGTAGATCTTCCTACTTTAATTTGATGTACACTGATTCTTTGGTGTATTTTTACCAGTTCTGAGAATGAAAAAACTAAACAGAAAGCATCATCTTCCTTTCTCTACCCCCTTCAGCACCTCAGACCAGAGACGATTAAATATGCAATGACTGTTGGAGGAAGAGACATTCAATTACAACTTGAGAAAAATAAGTATGTTCTCACTTCCCTGGCGTGGGTGTGTAAATCATTTTGTGTGTGCTTGTGGTAAAAAAAAAAACACCAAACAGTTCCATATTAACATAGGTTTTTCTTCATAACTTTCCTTTAATGAACATTACACCTCCTCAGAATCAAGGTTGAATTTAAGAAACTACTTCTTAAATTTATTAAAAGGAACTATTTCAGATCCTTAAATAGAAGAAAGATGACGCATGGTTTCATTTTTCTTAATTTTTCTCATCATCAGTGAGTTACTAACCCGAGACTACACAGAAACCTACTACCAAGAAGATGGGACTCGGGTCACCACAAGCCCACATGATGTCGTAAGTGTTTTTAAGCAAGTTTGAGTTCTATGTGCATCATTTTAGATGTAGAGTTATTTGGAAAATCTGCGACAGACTGGCGACCTGTCCAGGGTGACCCCGCCTCTCACCCGAAACGATAGCGGGAGATAGGCACCAGCAACCCTCCCGACCCCAGTAAGGGACAAGGGTGTAGGAAAATGGATGGATGGCTTATGGAGTTATTTGGAAAATGAAATAAAAAAAAAGAAATTTGCCATTGCTAATGTTTATTTATCCCTGTTAATATTTTATCTTGGTCAGGATCACTGTTACTACCATGGAAAGATTGTGAATGACAGTGAGTCATCTGCTAGCATCAGTACTTGTGAGGGTCTAAGGTAAGAGCCTCACATATCTATTCATCATGTTATGTGTGTGAAATGCTGATTTAGTGTAGACAAAGTGGAACGGTTTCAGTTGAACAGCTATAAACAGCAATATCAGAAATCAGTCTGGGTTAAACACATCATAACAACACTCACACAAACAATGTTAAAATGATTTGGGTGTATTCTTTCACTTGGGGAATTCCATTTTGTGTGAAGCATAATATATGAGGTAGATGTGGTTCTAAACTAGAGCTTCATTCTAGGAAATGAAACTCTACTCAAGCCAGACATCTCTGAAAAGATGAAACAGTGAAGAAGGAGTTTTTGCTTTGAAAAGACTTGTTTCCTTTTTTTACTTGCTTTTTCATTGAAAAATTATTTTAAAATGTCAAAGATCATTAATTTCTTTCTCATTATTGCTGGAATTGGGCTTGCAAATAGAAACAAAATGGTTGAGAATGTTGTTATTAACATTATGTTAATACAGTCACAAATGTCTCCCTATTGAAGACACGAACAGAAAATCCAAAAGCAGCAAAATCCTGCCTATTTTAAGTGACAATTATATTTTCAAAATTGAGCTGGCTTGACCTGAATTAAGTTGTCTTGAATGCTACACACACACAAACTAATTCATGGCTGGGGAGAATTTGAAATGGAAAAAAATAACATTTCTATCCCAGCCAGAAAGTTCTGTCATTTTGTACAGAATTAGAAAATAGTTGGACATAAAAGCTAAAGATGCTAACACAGTTAGCCAGCTTCTTCCCTTCATTTGCTTGGTGGTCGCGAGCGTTCTACTGGTACCTGCTCTGAAAACACATGAACTCCTGGGGTCAGGGGTTACTTTAGGACGTCTGAACAGCGGTACCTCATTGAGCCTCTCTCTGGCGGCGACGAGGGCGACCACGCTGTGACGACCGTAAACGACGGGAACTTGACGCCTGCGGTGTGCGGCGTGACAAACACCTCCTGGGAGGACGACACGGAGCCTCCAACCAGCCGGAGCCGCTCCAGATCTGGGGTCGGTACATGTTTACGTCACAGTTAGCCTCGCTGCTGATACAGTCAGACACGTCATAGAAGTAACTACGGTGATGTAATGCTCTGTGGGAAAACTAAAATGCGTTTGACTTTGTTTCAGGTTGTTCCTGCTCTACTGCAGCAGAAATACATTGAACTCGTTCTTGTAGCTGATAATCGAGCGGTAAGAATTTTAATATTTACATTTCATTGTGATATTACAATAGGTTATTTGAAAATGGTTCAACCACTCATACAATACTTGGTGTACATGGTGTATATAATATATATATATATATATTTATGTATACATGTAGGGTATAAAGTACATGCTGTTTAACATTCTGACACATATTTTCAGATAAAGTAGAGAAAGTACATTAAATATAAATGCATTTATTCATCATTAGCTAAATAAAATTGCATTATTAAAATTTTGGAACTCTCTTTTTGTTTATACAAGTTTGCCAGTTTGAATTTTGTCAAAACTAAAATGAAACAGACTTACAAACTTACCTGCTGACTCTGCAAAATAGCTTCAGTAATCCTGTTTCCTGTACAGAATTAGGATTGTGAACTTCACTGCTGATTTTCCTCAGCCTCATTATCTTTCAGCTTGTTCTGAAGGATTGCAAACGGGAATTTTCATTTGACTTGTGCAGCTGATTTCTTGAATTTCCTCTAAAAACATTGACTTTTGAGTTTATGAGCTATTTGTTCATTTGCATTGTCACTCAGTGTTTCCTGTCAGTTCGCTGAAACAATTTTTAAAGTCACAGTATTAACTTGGTGGTCTAAACTAAAGCTGCCTCTCGTAACGTGTCTCATTGTGAATCGGCTGTTGGTAAACAGGATGTAACTTTTTTTTCTTATGCAACCAAATATCGTTTTAGTACATAAAGATGAACAAAGATCTGACCAAGCTGAGGCAGAGGATATTTGAAATCGTCAACTTTGTCAACATGGTGAGTCAGTGCTGTTGTTGCCTTTGCTGGGCAAATTCCACAACAAATCAATTTATGGCTCAGGATGCAGATTACGTCACCGTCAGGCCAACCAGGCTGCTGCTTTTAATCATTTGTCTTTTGTTATGTTGGAAAACCTCTGTAGGGCTTGTTGAATGGGAAACTGAATAGTTCACTTTGTTGTTGTTGTTGTGATGACCTGCAGGCATACAAACCCCTGCGGACGTTTATCGGTCTGGTGGGTCTGGAGGTCTGGTCTCAAAACGACCTGATCTCTGTGACCAACCCTGCTGGCGCCAACCTGGATTCTTTCAGGGCCTGGAGAAACTCTGAGTTGGCCAAACGGATAAAACACGACAACGCACATCTCATCAGGTCTGACTAACCTCTATGAGTACAAGCCATTCTGTCTCTAGTCATCTAGAATGGAGTAACATCCCTTTGCAATTGCGCATGCGTTGTGCAACAGAGAGGACGTCGCATGAACACAGGTGTATTATCAAATCAGAAAGACCAAAATGTTCAGTTATTTCAGTAACTCGAACAGCTAAACTCATGCATTTCGCTGGAATCCCATCTCACCCTATCACAAAACTGTTTTAACCAAAAACGTGAGTTATTTCAAAACTGATGTGTTTCCATTCAGGGAATTTATATTCATAATTCCACTTTCCTCACTGGAAGGTCAATGGAAACACAGCAATAGTTTTTTAGCTTTTATGTTTGTTCATTTTAATGCTTGAAATTTTATGTTTATGGCCATGTTGAAGTCTACACCGTGTTGGGCGATACGGCTAAAGAAATGTGTCACGATACAAGTGTTTCATATCAGCTGATATCGATATCTATTGATTTTTTTTTTTTTTTTTTTTTTTGCTTTCAATTTCTGAAATATTCACAGGAAATGTTCCTGACATTTCCACAGGAACTAAAAACCTTCTGGAGAGGTTTTTAGTTCCCTCTCCAGCTCTTCTACTCATTTTCTGCCTTCACTCCAAGCCGTTTATTTTAAAGCAGTTATGAGGCACGGTGGTGAAACCTGAAACTGCTGCTGTGCAAGTTAAGAAACAGGTTGTTGCTAGGTAACCAAAGAGCGAATCAGCTGATGCAACCAACCTTCCTTAGCTGGCTGAAGCCTTTACTTTGCCTACGTCCCCCAGAATGCTTCTCGGCTTCCAGTGTTCAGTGAAATTATTGAACAGTCTATCGAACATATTTTCTATTGATATTGATTACGTGTACATCGCGACATACGGTTATTGATTTATTGCCAAGCCCCAAGTCTAGCATTCATGCAGGAATTGGTTTTAAAATAATCTGAGACACTAAGTTTGGATTTTAATGAGTTATAAATAATAATCATCAAAACTAATAAAAATAAAAAACATCTACTTAAATCCATGCATTGTTTATACATGAGGCGGGGAACACGGTTACTGAAATAAATGAACTGTTTAAGCTATATTCTATTTTATTAAGATGCGCTTGAAGGTTCACCTTCAGAAAACCACAATCTGAACAGATCTGAATGTGCTAGATGTTTTTAGTTTCCAAACAATTCTTGTGCAACACGTTTCATCACCGTGCCAAGCTGTGCTGCAAAACAGCAGCGGTGTCATAATCTGGGTTCCTGTGGTCACATCAGCGAATATCTAAAAAAAACTTTGAAGGTATGTCTAGGAAAAAACAGAATCCATCACTACACATCTATTTCAGTGCAGCTATGTTAGAGAGATGTGGATAAACCATGCAAAAATATGATAATCAGAAACTGCAAACCAGCTGGCAGCCAAACAATGAGCATGAAATTTCATTACCAAATCCAACACCATGCATTGGTAAAACTGATAAGTTTGTCTTTATCCAAATGAGTACAGGAAATACAAAACCTGGGATTCTAATAATAATATTTCATGTAGATGTGCATATGTTTACATTTATTCAAATGAAGAAGATGATGGAAAGCCTCACTGTGTCTTTCAGCGGGATCGACTTTGAAGGAGCCACTGTGGGCCTGGCTTACATCGGGACTCTGTGCACTGACCACTCGGTCGGGGTAGTACAGGTGAGCTGGAGCTAACTGCGCTAGCAGTCGGTTTTCCTGGATCGGTTTAGGGGACGTAGCTCCAAGTCTGCCCTACGGATCATTTAGACCTAAATTGTTTTCAGATTTTTGAGACTGTGCTGCTGTGACGGTTGGAAAAGAACTGAATATCATGACTGGAAAAATGTTGTATTTTGATATAAAAATGCTTGCCAACCCAGTAATGTGAATTCTCCAATAGTTTTCCTCAGCACTTTAGTCCTGACTAAATAATTCAATCGATGATTTGATTTGAAACCAAACTATTTTATTGTATTACCCAACTTGGCACAGATGTTTCCTGAGGCTTGTTTTTTTTTTTACATTATATAGCTTTCTAAGGTCACACAAAATATTACACTTAATAAAACGAAAAGGTTTTTTTTAAGCAAAAAAGACACCCAATTCAGATGTGAGGCATAAAGTTCACACAAGTCATGAAAACGGGAAACAGTTTATGAGTAAAGTCTCAAAAATGGCAGCCATCTTAAAAAATTGCCATCATTCTCAAAGTGACTAAACGGAAATGTGAAAAACATGCGGCCTGAGGGTGCAAATTTTTACACTGATATTCACACTTGAAAGATTTTTACAGTGATGCGGGCTGTACATGAAACCCTATTTATCTCCTGAGCGTCACCAAGAGAATAGCAACATTTTCAAGTGGGATCCGATCCGATCAAGAAGTGGTAGAGGGAGCTAAAGATTAGGGTGATGCCAACGAGGCCTTCCAACCTCAAAGTCTTGGCGGTTCTTCGTTGAAGTTAGATTTCGGGTTCTGGGCTCAGCTGTGCCTCTGTGTGTCTTCAGGATCACAACTCCAAAGCCATTGCAGTGGGTGCGACGCTGGCCCACGAGATGGGCCACAACCTGGGCATGAGTCACGACGACTCCAGCAGCTGCTCTTGCTCCGGGGACAGCTGCATCATGGCCGCAGCTCTCAGGTAAGGAAAGGTGGCCAGCTGCCTCAAAGGGTGTGTTTGTTAAAGTAGGTCAGACACCGATTCTGTCAAAGATCGCCTTGTTTACGTACAGTTCTCTCACTGTGTGTGTGTGGTGTGGGGGTGTAGGGGTGTGGGTGTGTGTGTGTGTGTGTGTGAGCGTTGTGAGGGAAAGATAAGCAGCAGAATGGAGAACAGAGGATTTGCTGATATGTAAACTATAACATACCTGGAGATTGGAACTTTTTCTTTCCTGATTTGGTGACAGGACTGTGAAGGAAAGGTCAGAGTGCTATTAGCTTTAGCAGGCTAATACTGTAGCTCCAATTTAAAATAGATGTGGCTTTAGACACATCTACTAAAGTCACAGTCAATGAGTCCTGGCCGTGGCACTCGGAGAGACAAATGTCAGGCCAGAGGTATACTGCTGTTTTAATATATTTGATTAGTTATTATAATAACTGATGGAATTATCAGTAATGTTAAAGTAAACTAGTAGTAATGGAGCCACGACCAGGCCTACCTGCCTCAGAACTCAGAACTGGGATCCCTCAGGGATGAGTGCTATGGCCATTGTTTTGTAAACCCTGTGCACAACTGTAAAGCCAAATTAAATATTTTTATGTTTTATTTGTCAAACATTTTGAATTATTTTTTAGGGGTTTTTTTTAACCATGTTCAAATTTTTTGGTGTCTTATTTTGGAGCTAAAAAGAAACTTTCTTTGTTCTTGGCAGCTATAATATTCCACGCACATTCAGTAGCTGCAGCTTTGCCAACTATGAGAGGTACCTGACAACACGCAACCCCAGCTGCATATTCGACAAACCCGACGTCACCAGCATCGTGGCTCCGGGAGTCTGTGGGAACGGATTTTTGGAAAAGGGAGAGCAGTGCGACTGTGGCTCTGTGCAGGTACATAAGAACACCCCTTAATTTAAAAAAAAAAATGTAAATGGCTTTACTTAAAACTGTTGTGCTGCTTCTCATAATAAGGAGGACATTTCCTCTTTATTATTAGTCATAATTTTCTTGAAAGACTGATTTCCAAAAAAGTCGGGGCAATTTTTAAAAAATTCATTTCGATTTCATTACTGAACTTTTTTTGAATGCATTAAGAAAATATATTCAAAACCTCTGAAAGCGGACACCCAGCTAAACCGAACTAAAAATGTTTCAATGGAAATGAAACACAAATTCATTCAGAGGAAGAAAGTTAAGCCTCTGTTTAACGTAGACATAACTTAGTCATTAAAAATATTAGATCAGACTTGTTTCATTGCAAAAGGAGAGAACAACGTGGGTCTTCTTTAGGCGAGTCATCATGCATTCAAGACACAACAGTCCAGGATACGAAGCATAGAAATTATCTGCAGCCTGAAGCTACAGAAAATTCCTGGAAGAAAAGCTGCTAAAGGGAGCAGCAGCAGTACAGACCTCAGGACATGAACACTGACGTCTAGGAACACTCTGCACGTTCAGGGCTCACACAAGCTGCACAACAACTGCACTTTTAGTTGAAACAAGGGTCTGGGTGCACAAATAATATAATATTTAATTAATTGAAAATTAGGACCTGCAGTCCCCAATGTTTGACAGATTGACAGAAAAATGACCAATTCCATTGTTTAGTTGATCAGGCTTTTTTAAGGGGAAAAAAAGTATTCAATTTAATATAGGTATTCGAGGCGTATGTCAAAAAACAGACGGAAACTCACCAAGGCCTTATAGATTTGATTCAGATGCACAGATTTGTCTCATTCAGCACTTCAAAACAGCGTTGGGGGAATTGATCAATCCGATAGTGGCTCCTGTTGTTGTTGAAGTTTCGTGATCTGGAATCTTCCTAACAAACCAAGACATGTTTCTGTTTTAAAGCCGTCAACAAACCGGGTGACTGTAGGAAACAGACAGCAGCACTCAGCTGGGCGTCTGACTCTCATACTCCTTGTCACTGTTTGGTGCTAATTTCTTCTAGTTCTTAGCAATACTCAGAAGAATCTTTTTCACTGCTACATTTAACTCCTCAGAACTCTCCTTCAGTCATTTTAAGGCTGCTGAAAGCCTTCAACACATCACTTTAAGGTTTCCTGCAGCACCACACAGTCGGTTTCACAAAGCAAAACATTCCTTTCAGAGTTCTGCTCGGACCTGTTTTCAGCTCTGATGGTATTCACTGGTTGCATCTGCAGCATACCTCAGGATTCCACCTGGCTGCAGTCGGTCGCCTGTTGGAGCAGAAGCCAACACCACTAACATGAAGCCAGGTTTTTAAGCAACTCTGACTGGACTGAGAGAGATTTCGGCCAGATTTGTTTCAGCGTTTCCTTTGTTCTGTTCATGACTGGAGGGAAAAGATCAACTTTGCAACGATTGAACGTTCCTCTAATCCAGTGTTTCTCAATTTTTCCCGCCATCAAACACCACAAAAAATAAGCTACAAACTTTTCAAAAATACAACATTGATGATGCAGCATGTGACGGGGTTTAATGCAAAGTTTCCCATGTGAGAGATTCTCCAAGCCTTCAAGTTAAACACGTTGCTGTTTGCAGGAGTGCACCAACCCGTGCTGCAACGCCACCAGCTGCACCCTGACCGCAGGTTCACAATGCGCTGAAGGCGAATGCTGCGACAACTGCAAGGTGAGTCGACCTCATTCATCACCTCTCAGCCTAACAGCCCAGTGACAGCCAAGCTCCCGCTGACATCAGCGACACAATTGTTAGGTGCACTACCGCCCTCTTGTGGACTTTTTGAGTTATGACAAATATTTTTTGATGAAAAAATGCTTTTCATTAGGGGGAAATTTTGCCTTGTGTCACGCTTACATGTTTCAGATCACATGTCAGTACTTATCGAATGCAGAGACAGCTATTTGTTGATATTTTAGCAGATTATTGATAAATAAATTCTGCCACAATCAGAATTTCAAAGACATTCATGATCTGGACATGGCTGAAAATAAGTTTGGCATTCCTGTTTTAGATCATAAAACAAATTCCAATATGAGATGAAGACAATCTCAGTAATGCAGTGATGGGAAACTGTAGCCACAACTTTTCAAATCTACATAGAAAAAACATTTCCCTGATTAGAAATGACTCATGCATTGGAACCATCGGATCTGAAATATAGAAGACAAAATTTAAAAATTTAAATTTAAATTACTTGCTGCGCCATTATTCTACATCTTGATAAATCTTGCATCACTAAACATTCAGCTCTGTGTCCAGCAAAGGCCTGGATGCTTTAAACCCACCTTGATCACCAGAAACGTTCGCGCCGTGTTTGTGGTAACGGGGTTTTGCTCCTCGCAGATCCAGCCTCGCTCCGTCGAGTGCCGCAGCAAGCAGGACGACTGCGACCTGGCAGAGTACTGCGACGGGAACAGCGCCACCTGTCCTGAGGACGTGTTCGCTCTGAACGGACTCCCGTGTGATAAGGGCCTGGGTTACTGCTACAACGGCCAGTGTCCGCAGAGGTCGGCGCAGTGCATGAAGGTCTTCGGCAACGGTAAGCTGCTTTAGGGCGGCGTTCAAAAGTCAAACGAACGACGACGTGATCGGCTGTGAAACGGTTTGATTCTTGTCTGTCCAGCCGCTGCTGAGGCTCCTTCATCCTGCTACAACTACAACACCAGAGGAGTTTACTATGCTTACTGCAGACGTCTGTCCGACAAGGACTATATTCCCTGCCAAAAACAGTGAGTCTCAGAACTGTTCTTATTTTGTTATTATACCCAAATCTAGTGATGCATCAAACAAACCACCAGTTTGTTTGGTGGTTTGTTTGGTGCACAGTCGTTGCCTCGGGCCAGAGCCTGGCAGACCCGAAACAACCTGCTGGTCAGTAAATGCAACTAAAACCATCAGCTGTGATCGTGATCCGGATTCCCAATACGAAATAATTGGATTTTATTAATCCTAAAATGCAGGTCAACTAAAATCCCCATTTTTCAACAAATAAATGAATAAGTAGCTTTAAAGACATGTTTGTTTATTTGAATCCCCATCAGCCATCACTGTAACAGTGGCTACTCTTCCTGGAGTCCACATCATAAAACAAATATTGCAAAAAACAGTAACATAAATACACAATTCTAACACTATATAACAAAATTAAGCATTTTCTAGAAAAACTAAGGAAATCCCAGAGCTTCAAACTTTTGAGCTTCTTGTCGTGATTTGAGTTTTTCTGTGTATTTAGTTTAGGTTTTCGGTGTCTGAGTCTCTGTGTTGTCCTGTTTGCTCCCCGTGATTAATCCCAGCTGTGTCCCGTTCCCTGATTGCCCTCCCTGTGTATTTAAGTCCACCTGTTGTCTTTGTCTAGTGTTGGATCCTTGTCGTTGTCGTCATCGTGTTACCCTGTCACCTCGTCGTGTTCCCTGGTCTCATCGTGTTTTTCTTAATTAAATCCATCTTTATCACTGCTCGTCCTGGTCCCGCCTGCAATTTCTCACCGCACCAAAACCAACTTCATGACACTTCTGAAATTTCCAGGGGTTTTTTTTCTAGATCATTTCTGAAATTAATCTCAGAAGTTTAGTTTTTTTGGCAGAAATTGACCCCGATTATGGCCCTATTACAAATTAAAAATGAAACCTCAAAGGCATCTGAAAACTGGTGTCCACTGATTGGTGCAGCTCTAATTCGTTGAGATATTTCCCACTTCTCCCTCGGGTGAAGTTCAGGGACAGACGTAAACGTGAGCCTCTTCTTTTCTGTGCAGAGATGTTTTGTGTGGGAAGCTCTTCTGCCAGGGTGGAAATGCCAGCCCGATCTCTGGCCAGATGGTCGGAATAGGTAACTGCAAGGCGACGTTCTTTACTGACTACACCAAAGACTTTGGGCAGGTGGACGAAGGCACCATGTGTGGAGATGGAAAGGTTCTTGTTTTTCATTCTTATTCCAGGAATACGAGTTTTTAGATCTGTCATCCCGTGAGCACAGCAGCTTCAAAGTGCGTGTCTGTGTGTTTCAAGGTGTGCAGCCAGAACCAGTGCATGGATCTAGAGAGTGCGCACAAAAACACAAACTGCTCGGCGAAATGCCCCGGCAACGCTGTGAGTACCCGCCAGCATGGCAGCTTTCCTAAACACTAACCGTGTCTGGATTGGAGCGAAAAACATCCTGCAACCGGCACCAGCTGCTCAACTGGAGCCGTCAGCTTCTGTCTTCTCAGAGGTCCAGTTTAGAGCAACTCCACCACATTTTCTGATTAAGTGCTTTAAAAAAAATCACTAATAAAGCTTGAATAAAGCGGTAAATAGACTGGAGACGCAACGATCCGCGTTCTTCTCTTCCGATCCCGATATCTGAGGTTTGGTACCGATCCAAAAACAGCTGAATTGATTTAAAATGTTTTCTTTTTTTTAGACAAACATAAAGGTATTAAATACAAATGTACAATTAGGAGTAAAACAGCCAAAGTAAAGAATAAACGAGCTGCAGTAAATATGTTAAAGATATGTGCAATTAGGAATTAGGAAGTACAATTAAGAGTTCTAAACATAATGTAAAATAAATACTAAAGAATGGCATCACTCAGAGCACGAAACATAGAGTTAGACTGAATAGATCTGCTCTGATGGTTAAGGCAGATTGTTACCGATACGCCCAGCTGGAATTTGTTTCAATGTGCCGATACAGATATTAATATTGGATCAGAGCATCTCTGAAATAGATTAAACTTTCATCGGTTTATATAGTGAGCTTTAAAAGCCCTGAGATGTTGCAATAATAAATCTTTAACCGAATTAACATAAAACAAAGTTAAAGCGCCCTTTGTTTTTTTAATCAATTCAGAAATCATTTAAAAATGATACGTTGTTTTCCTTCCACGTCTCCGTTCTCCAAGACTTTGTGTTAGTCTGTCATATAGAAATCTGGTCTGACAAAATGACAGATTTTTCTGTGGATACAGAAAAATAAGAAAAAATGTTTAAACGTTCAGTGAAACTGGAATCATTTTCTAACTAAACAGGTTGATGATTTGTAGTGACACAGTTTGGTGTGTTTAATGTGTTTGTTCTCTTCAGGTGTGCAATCACAGGAGTGAGTGTCAGTGCCTGCCCGGCTGGTTGCCTCCGAACTGCGGAGCAAAGGACGCCGCTTTCAGTTCTCTTTCCACCGGTGAGAACCGTCTCCAGGTGTTCATCAGCACAAATCCTGGGTTCAGATCAACTCATGTCTGATTGGCTCCTGCAGGCGCAGCCGTCGCCATCTCCCTGGCCGTCATCCTGGTGGTCCTCGGCCTGTTTTTTGGAGTTGTGGGGTTCATGTGCAGGAAGAAACGCACTCCGACCCTGCCAGTGTAAGCGACATTCACCCATCAGATGGTTTTTTGTTGCTGTTCGCCGTCATGACGACTGAATTCCTTCCCCTCAGGTCACAGACGCAGAGAAAAGCCCCAGCAGTGAGCAGCTCTGCACCTCACATCAACCAGGAATACAGCATCAGTCAGCCCAAGCCACTCAGACAGGTAACGCCACGGGAACGTGACGCAGTACCGTACATCAGCTCAATATACTCAGAACTATATGGCTCAAATTTTAGGCGCCTCCACCACCTCCAGCAGGGAACCGACCCAAACCACCGAGACAGAACTACCTCGCTGCACACCAGGTAAACACATCCTCTGGGACAGCCGCATCGTTTTACCACAACCTACAGCTGCTGCGGGGAGGGATGGTGACTTGAAGAAATGGCTAAAAATAACCTGCACTAGCATATTTAGCTGCTTCTAAAACCTAATTTTTTTGTCAGGGGGCCCAAGATTCCTGGCGGCGCCCCGCTCACCAGTAACAACACTAACATGGTGTCAAACAGCTTTGTTTAGAAATGAAAAACTGGTGAAAATCAAAGCTGACCACTAGAGGGCAGCACGAACACAACTCTGGTTCTCATTAACAGCTCCAGTTAGCAGGTGGTGTAAATCTCACATTTCTTTCTTTTTTTCCCCTCCCTGTCATCAAACTGGCAACAAGTAACACATTGTAAATAAATAAATAAATAATCAGCCAAAGCCAAAGAAATGTTTGTAATGCTGAAAATAATCATCTAGCTAAAGTGTAAATTGAGAGAACTGCTAGTTGCAGAGGATGAAATGACTATTTTAGTAATCAGTTGAGATGGAAGTCATCTAAACTAGCACGGCTCTCTGCGATTTATACCCGTGCAAAATAATTTGTTTGCTTTTTTTCAGTTCTTTGTCATCAAACCTCATTACTGCCAGACTTGTAGAATCAATAAATCACTAAAATAATAGCTGCCAGACAACACGACACAACAAAGAAAACTAAAAAAAAGCCACACCTAATGTCTATGTAACAGTGACCCAGCAGTGGCAACCACAAAGGGGGGCTATCGGGGTCTGCTGCCCAACCCCCAGGGAATCAGTTCATACAAAGGCATACAGGGTCATTTTCTTCAATCGAGACGTAAATATAATAGCATATATATAATGTTATGAGTTAATTTTTTTTTTTTTTGTTGCTCCCAGGCTCTGAGACAGGTACCGCCCCCAAAGGTCTGATGTGCAGCCAGCCTGGTGCCAAGTGTTAGTGAAGCAGGGGAAACCTTCCCTCTGGTCTTCAACTAGAGGCAGCTGGCAGGCCACAGGGACAGAGTCCTGTTTTCATCAAGCCCAACAGGAAGTACACCTGAACCCCAACAGGAAGTGCACCTGAACCCCAACAGGAAGTACACCTGAACCCCAACAGGAAGTGCACCTGATCCCCAACAGGAAGTACACCTGAACCCCAACAGGAAGTACAAGCTGAACTTGTGTGGCACCCTACTATGAATTTCACAGAAGGGATTCACTTCTGTTTCTTTGTACTGTATATTAAACTGGCCCTGACTGTAATTAATGTATATTATTTTATAGCATTGTTGGGCCAGAGCTGCTTTTCGCTGCAGTGGAACCTCTGATGATGGAACGTTGGTGGAACTGACCCGTTTTGAAAGTGACGCGTTGGGCTGCAGTAGCTGCATGTTTGCATTTCACGTTCCATATCAAGCCATGTCTTTGTTCAAAAGAAACTGTGAAATATGTTTTTATATTTATATTTTATTTACATCTCACTGTGCTGTGCAAGCGGCGTCGTTGTAAAATATTTTCTTAGCTCGTGTTTACGTAAAAGTCCACAAATCATCAAATGTTTGCTGGTGGTTTGACTTCATTTCCAGGAGAACAAATCAGAACGCTGGCAGACTGAACTCAGAATACCTAATGGAAGTTGTACATTTGTAATTATTTGACTCTTGTTTCATAATCAAACTGTCAAAATAGTAAAATGATGATGCAAGCAGCATTTCAGGTGACTGTAATTGTTAAAACTCAACAAATATCATGAAAAACAAACCGTCATGTGTTTTATCATGTTGGAGTCTTGTGCTCCACAGGAGGTCATAACCCTGGTGGGGTGAACTAAAGCAGAGTGGGGCTGGAGTTGGGGAGCTTTGTAGATGGTGCCTACGACCTCAGAATACAGTTTTCAGCACTAAATTCTAAATGGACAACAAAACTCCATTCAAGAAAACCATTTTCCTCCTACAGAGGAAAATCAGTGAACATCCCACTCATTACAGTCACCAACAAATAATGCAACACTATACCAACGTACTTCCTTTGACATGATTCCCAACAGACATGGTCTTGTAGTTTAACTTCATATTCTAATGTGCAACTTAAAGGTAGTTCTAGCTCTATATCTGTCCACACAAATTAGTTTCTAACAGGAAGTCATGATTGTTTTGAGGCAATCGGATTGGCTCAGTATATCAGATATACTGCCACCTACAGGTTCGGCATGATTAAAACAACGTCAGGGGGCAGACCTTTGCGGATTCGTGTGGGTGAAAACTTCACTGAAACCAATCCTCTGTATACAATATTTTATTTTTAAACAAAGTGGCGTAAATATTAGCATAACTTGCTATGATCTTTGATCAGGAAACAATGATTCTGATACAAAGGCAGGCGATGCGATAACATTATCACAATTAGTCAAATCAATGTTTACAATTTGTTTTATTTCCCCCCAAAAGATACATGTACATAAACAAATTCATGGCCTTGCATGACATATACAATACAGTTCTCGACCCTTTAATACAGCTAACATAAGATTTTTTTTTTTTTTTCAAACATTCTTAAAAGATATGTTTAAGATCTGACAGGAGTCAGTACACTGTACGGCTCACCCTGGAAAGCCTTAGAAACAATTTCCAACATCACAGATATGAATGTAAACCAAAAAAAAAATAATACTTCATTTCCTGGGAGAAGTCCAGGAATCTAACGAGCCGCACTGCAAAAGATAACACGTTCGACAAATAACTCAAGTTCGAAGTCTTGTGTGACTACAAGCTTCCTCATGTACACAGGAGTCCTACACACTTCATGTGTAGAAGAAGAAAAGAATAAAAACACTTTTCTACATCAGTTTCAGTTTTCTAACTGAAATTAAAAACATTCCCTGTGAATTTATGGCAAGTTTTTCTCCCTTTTTTATGAAACCTGCAAATACCAGAGACTGACTGTCTGACAGACAGGTAGGAAGGAAGGAAGGAAGGAAGGAAGGAAGGAAGGAAGGAAGGAAGGAAGGAAGGAAGGACACATGAAGGGAAGAAATTGAAAGGTTTAAAGGAGAAAGAAAGACAAAAAGGCAGGAGGGTAGAAAGAATACAAAGAATTGAAGAAAGGAAAGAAAGACAAAGGGAAAGAAAGCAAAAAAAAGAACACGGAAGAAAAGACACAGACCCAGAGTGGTGGAAGGTAACAAGGAGTAAAAAGACAGAAAAAATAGAAAAGAACATGAGAAACAAGGAAACAATGAAAGACAAGGACAAATGAATGACAAGACAGCAAAGAAGGAAGAGTCCAATGATGAACAGAATGAGGGAAACAGGAAATAAAGAAGGAAAGACAAGGAAGTGAAAAGGGAAGGACCCAAAGACGGAAGGAGGAAAGAAGGGTGGAAGGTCGGATGTGAGGACACAAAGAAGTATGGAAGGAAGGAAGGATTGTTGGAAGGAAAGACAAGGAAGCGAAAAAGGGAAGGACACAAAAAGGAAAGACAAAGAAGGGTCAAAGGTCAGAAATGAGGACACCAGGATGGAGAAAAGGCTAGGCAGGAAACAAAAAGGACAGACGGGGAAGAAAGAATGGAAGGAAACCTTGATGGACAGAAGGACGTTTGGATAAAGTTTTCTTTTTCCATACTTGTTCTGAATTCCAAAAACGAAGACTGAGTGGGAACCCTGCAGATGCTGCCCCTCGTTTTTACACTTGTTTAAAAAAAGAAGTCATCAGTTTACAGGATAATACCAAACCTCAAAACCTATTTGCACCTACATTGTTAAAAAAAAAAAAAGACAATGCAGTTACAGCCAGGTGTGTCGGAGCACCAGTTTCTCTAGCAAAAAAAAAACAAAACACGGGTTTTAAAGGGACGGGGAGTGACTGTGAACAAACGAGTGGCTGAAGAGTTAGATCACTGAGAAAAAGGGAAAACACACACACATGCACATGCACACACACCGGGTATCTCAGCAGGCGTCGATGGCCCCACCGAGTTAGAGGGGACGGCGAGTCTTTAAAAATACTACATCTGTGAGTCAGCCATGCTGTAGATGAGGAAAGCACGGTTGGGCCCAGAGTGCGGAGGAGCACCGTCCCGCTGAGCAGAGTGACTCAGTCCTTTGTGTCTCAGTACGGCGTCGACAAAGCCATTTGGCGTTTCCGATCTGCTTCTTCTTCTTGTGCTGCGTTCACGGCTACGAGCTAAAAGGAGTCGGCAACCTGTACAATCAACATGAGAACAGTGAAACAAAAGCAGAGCACGCCCCAGTTCTGTATTTAGAGTCTTCAAATGGAACTAAACTGCGGCGACATGAAGCGGTTCTGGAGGTGGAGGGGAAGTACGGGGCCTGCCAGTGTCCACAGAAATACTCCATAAATATATCCTTTTTGTACCAGAAAATAAAACTATTGTCCTTTTCTTTTTTTTTTTTTGCAAAGAAGAAGACAAACAGGAAGTAGTTGGAAGATCGTGGCACGGCATGTTTCTAAATGACTTGTTGCTTGCGTCAACGTGTATATTTATTTTAGTCATGTGGGATTTTAATTGCGTTTCTTATTTCATAAAAACACCACAATTGCAAAATTGTGTTTTTTTCCCCAGACATTAGCGTAACATCAACAAAGCTTTGCACGCATTAGCAATGGAAACGCAGCCAGTGTGACCAGAGCAGGAAGCCTGTGTATGAGAACCAATGAAGCTTCCAGCTGCCATCAACGCAACAACGTACGTAACCAATGGCAACTGTGATTGCACACAAAGTGTCGGTACTTTGTTTGATTTTACCGACACATCCTTCATATATAAACGACATTCCTGAACAACAACACCTGAACCTGTTCATATGGATACAAACAGAAGCCATCTTTGGGAAAAAGACCCAGGAGGATTTCAGTCTCCTCCTGGTAGTCTTTATTTATTTTAGGAGCTGTGATGTTAGGTGTTGCTGTAAAACAGGGTTTTACTCATTTTTTTAAAATGATGTGCAGTTGTTGTACGGGGTTAAAGATTTAAAATATCTTGTAACATCCAGCATTAATGATTAGTTCAGGTATTGCAGTGATCATGGAGTTTATTTTGTAGAATGTAGTCTTCTCACTACAGAGGTCGAAAGCCCAAAATGTGCACCATTCAGCCTTCCTGTTATCTGCTCCAAGTGTCACTCTCTCTCGCTCTCCTCCAGCCTGAATGAAGAACTCTCTAACCTAATCTGTCTCCTTTACGACACCTCGAGTGTTTTCACACTTAATCAACCAAAGTCGCAACATTTGTTTCATTTTCATCGATTCGCTTTCTGCACCGTATCAAACCGTCTAAACCTTCAGAGTGAGCTTTTTACCTTCTCGCCTGCCGTGTTGCTGCACCAAGAGCCTCTGAAATGACACAAAAATATCTCTAAAGAACGCACTGAGCGTGACTTCCTTCTTCACAAAATGTAAACAAAATAAAAGTGGTGTCAGATTGTAGCGGTTGTAGGATTTCTCTTTCATCTTTGGCAAAAGACCACAAGCCTTTCCTCCGCCTCAGACCATGTTTGTTTTGGTTGTATTTTCCCAGAATGCCCTGCATTTTACTTTTGGAAAGATTCGCTTGACATTCACATACGCAGTCGAACTGCACCAGAGGTCAGTCAGACCTGGAACCGAGATCGAGGTCTGTAGGAGGACCAGAGTTCGCTTTTCTGGTCCACATCCAAGTTCGATTGGAACGAACTGAACTTTCTACACAAACAAGTTGGAGTTGGATGGAAGCAGAAAAAACTGGGCTGGTATGAACTTTGTGACACTACAACAAATAATGTTACAAACCTGGTGAGCGTGGTGCATTCACTGATCGGATTAAACATCAGAATTTTTGAATTTCTGACTGATCAATAACTAGTCAGGGAAGATCAAGTTGACCGTCAGTCAAGTGAATCACAACAGGTAAACACCGCCGTGTCCGGACCGGAACCGGAGTGCAAAGAGGCTGATCAGGATAGAATTTGTACTTTTCCCTTATTAAAAATGCAGAACAATAATTTTTTAAAAAGCTAACTTGAAGTGGCTGAAACGCCTACATAACAAGAGCTCTATTTGAATCCATTTGTAAAATTCTCCTTTAAAAAAAAAAAAAAGTTCAGTGTCAGTTTACATTTACACAACTGTCTTCATTAAATAAATCTAATATATATAAACGTCAATAAATAAGAGCAGACTGCCCCGGCAGGCTCATCATTCAGTATGTCAGTTTTTGTTTTCTTCTCCTCCTCCTCTTGTAGTTGGAAGTGTTTTCCAAGTACTACGGCCTCATTCAGTTTTTATCCACTGAAGCTGCCACCTCTATCCTCCACGTTGAGCAAAACGTGGACAGACAGTTTCAGCAGAGGAGACTGACAGACAGACAGACGGACGGACAGACGGACACGGAGTTTGTTTTGGGGACCTGGGCGGTATGGGTTCTGTGAGGATACGGGAGGGGCCTGCGCCCGTCTCTATCCGTCGGTGCCGTTCTTGCTGGGGGCGTTCACGGCCGTCCCGTCCGGCTGCTGGCCGTCTTTGCGCGGCGGCATCCTCTCGTTTATCCTGTCCAGGCCTCGGGCCTCTTCGAAGTTGCGAATCTTCCTCGTGGGAGAGAAACCTTGAATGGCTGGAGAACAGACAGGGGAGAAAAAAAAAAAACTGAACGTGAAGAGAAGTTAGAAAGCCTTTAAGCGCTGCGTCTTGTTCAGAGAGGCGCAACTAAAACTGGATCTCAGGAAAACAAAGGATGAAACACGGCCTCTGCCTAGCACAGAACACGGGATCTGTGAACACAACACATGCACGGGTAAAGAAAAAAAACGGACTACTAGAGTTCAAACACCAGTTGGGAAAAACCACAACGACAAAACACTCCATGTATCGTGAACTTACAGTCGTGTCCCAAGACAGCCGAGGAAACCAGAGAACATGTGCAAATGGAAAGCAAGCCAGAGAGGAAATCTTCAGACAAACTTTCCACATGTGAAGTTCCAAACTTAAAGAAATAAAAGCTCAACTTCAAAATAGTCTTGATAACATCTGTGATGGTGACCTATTTGACTAATATAATTCCACAGTCTTAGCCTCCTGCCTTGAATTTGAGCCAACTAGCAAGACTGTTAAGGGTCAATTCAAGCCCCTGCACCATACATGGTACTCTAGTTAACATGAATTAATATTAAATGAATAAACACAATAGATTTATTCAAGAAATATGTTCCAACTGTTTTCAATAATAGTCAGATAACATACCAAAACATATTTCTACTGAAAATGTGGTGAAAGGTGAAAACAAAGAGTCACTGGACGAAACACTAAATATATTAAAACACATTTTTTGATGTAAAAGGATTCTGTTGATTTTAAGACTGGGGTCAAACCCAAACACCGTGGATAGGAACAGAAAGCTAACACTACAGGAAGGCTAACTCAAGCTACGTGGCTGAGCAGTTTGAAGCAGGAAGCTGCATCTCAATTCCATCATGCTGAAGTGGAGCTTTAGATTCTGACCCCGGTGTGTTCTGATGCGACACAGAGCTGTCCTAACAATGTGAAGCATCCTGAGCGGCAGATCCATTCTGAGTGGATTTGATCAAAGTGTTTCTCAAGCATCTGCCCGTCACTACGGAGCTAATGAGGCGGTCGGCGTAGCAACAGCCAAATGGTGTAACGGGATTAGTTTCTGAAAATATCCCAGGCGGGGATGTCCCCGATCTTATCTTAGCTCTGTCTAAGCAGGCTTTTCTCAGTGTGGGGAGCCAAAACTTGACCAGAAAACACTTTATTCAACCACTAAGAGATTCCTCAGCAACAAGGGGCAAGGCAGGTCCCGAACTTCAACCTGCCTTTCTGACACGGACCAGAAATTCCTTCAGCTCCAGGGTTTCCCCTAGAAAACTAGCTAAGTCTGGTCATAAGGTCTTAGCTAGTCCAGCAGTTGCCCCACTGTGTTTTTGTGTTAAAAAAATGCTTAACACAAAAAAATTAGAAATAAAACATCAACAACAAAGAAAATATAGCGGTGCACTAAATAAAACTAGCATTTCTGTAGGTTTTGTATGTAGAATTGCATGCCATTGTCTTTTTTAAAATAGATAATTGCCTGCTAAATATTACTGATAACTTAAAATAAACTTGGCTTTGCAACTTGACGCCTTAAAATTGGAGCTCTGTCACTTTAAGAAGCTCCCGCTCTTTCAGAGACTCCGCCTTCAGGAAGTCGTCATAAGAGCGTTTCTCTGTTAAGCCGTTTGCAAACGTTTGTCAGAGCACTGGACTGAGAAAGAGTCCCAACAAAACGGAACTTATTTTGTAGATATATATATAATTTGATGAAAATGTGATTAATTAATTACAGACTCAACTAAATGGTTTAATGGAGTCCCACTACTAGTTTTATCAGACCAAGATGACATTGTTTTCAAATGCTGGAATTGACGTCTGGGCTATTTAACAGTGGAGGGGCTATAATCAGTAAAATATTTCTTACAGCAATATGATAACAGGTAATTGTGTTACGGAAAAAAAAGACACAAGAAAGAAAAACATTTCTATCTTTTAAGGGTGAAAACCACAAACACAAGACACAGACAAGGGATACGAGTCACACTGCATACCTTTTGCTTTAGCTGCCTCAATGGTAGCTTTGTTATTGAGAGTTTGGGAAGGAGGGGGAAAAAAAAGTCATCAAAGGTGGCAAAAAACATCACATTCAACAGCAAAATCAAGAATCAAGGCTTTCTGAGACGACGAGGCGGTTAAGAGAGAGCGGCGGGAGTCGCCTTCAAACCTCTGAATAAAGAGGGTGGGAGGTCAGAGTGAAGACAACTGGGACAGCGTTGGTGTTAAAGGGTCACGAGGATTTATGTGAGGAGAGCTGAAGGGGATTTACCTCAGCTATAATAGTCAGGCTGGGAGGAGATGTGCCACAATGACCAAGCAGGGTGATGCATCGGGGCGCTCGTACGTCAGCTTTTATACAACAAATAAATAAAAAATTCTTCATGTTTTACTGATAAAAATGAAAAGTTTAAAGAGCTGTTCCCAAAACTACACTACGACTGAGCTCACACAGCAGGTCTTGATGCTCAATTCAGATGTTTTTGCTAAAATCCTTTTTTCTTCCATCTTTGTTACGTGCTCGACCGTAACGAGGTTTCTGTGTGAACGGTTTACAACACCGGTAGCGCTCTGTTTACGGAAGGAAAAATGGACGATATTGAAGTTATTCAGCAATATGGAGCCGATAGCATTGTCATGAGATCGTAACAAGATGAAGGAAGGTGATAGAAAGAAAGCATAACCAATAGCAATAACTTTTTGTTGACTGCAGCTTCCGTAGTGAAGTCTGTCTGGATGTGCAGCCAGAGCTAAGAGTGGTGGGACAGCGGCGTGTTAATGGCTTCGGTGACATAGACGTCTTTATAAATTCATAATTATCTAACTTCCTCTGATGCAGAATTACGTTGCATGTCTGTGAGGTGAAAACTGGATAAAGTGCGACATGACCGTTCAGACTGCGGACGCTTACAGCTGGTGTCGTTTGCCTGCAGCCTGGAAGTTATTTATTGCAGAGTCTGCATTTCTTTGGCTCACAATAGCTGCGTTTCCCTTAAACATAAAATTGTGCAGATTGAAAATTACAAAGATAAATTTGGTTGATGGAAACACAGGGATTTAGAAAAAACATAAAACGCTGCTGGTGATTCCTTCCGTTCAACTGTTCTTACTAAATGCGCATTCTTTGCAGATTTATCATTTAATATGTATTTTGTGTTTTAAATATGGCATTAACTGCATGGTTGGATCTGAATGCAGGCTCCTTCGCTGAAGGGGAGTAAAGAAATTCTCCCTAGTATTTCACTTCAGTGCACCAAATTAGTACGAATAAAAACATTTGAAACAAGAACCTGAGCATTAAGAGAAAACTGACAAAAAAAACCCTGACGCCGAAGCGTCACGGCTGATCTGAAAGCCGCGGCGAGCCGAGCTGACGCGCGCCGTGGCATTCTGTCAAAGGTCACAAACATGTGGTTTCTCCTTCGATCGCTCGGCAGCTTCTGTAAGGCCGATCGTGGCTCCCAGCGTGTTCTCTGGCGGCTCGCACCAGGCGCTGGCCTTTAGATCAAAGGGTCAGGAGCCGCTTCCAGGTGACAGGCTGACCCGTCCACAAACACACAACTCCAAAAAAACCCTGCGCTGCATGCGGCGTGAAACAAAGTTTGGCCAGCGCTTCCTGTCATTGATCTGGAGTCGTTCAAAGAGGCGAGTGGGGGAAGGAAGCTGGCCTTCAACAAACAGCATGTCAAAATAAAACCCTTTATTTTGCTGCTAGCTTCTGTTGCAGATGGGTTGACCTGGTAACGGAGATTCAGTCCTGTTCTGCCTGTAAGTCTAACTGGGATGGAAAACATGAAGGTGTCAGCAGCAGCAGCACAGTTGGTTGAAATGGTTTAAAAACGTTCTGGGGTCATTTTAAAGCAGCTCTAAGATTAATAACGTTACGCCTCGTTAGGTTTTTCCACCTTCAGTCATTTTACAAACACAAACCATTGAAGAATAATTAAATGGCAGTTTGGTTCAAGTCTTGGCTTTGACTGGACCATCCAAAAACGGGGATATACTTTCCGAACCTCCTGGTTGTTTGTTTAAACGGCCATGTTTTTCTATCTCGGTCATAATCGTTTTCCACCTCTAATTAGATCTAAAGAGCCATTTTTGCCTCCAGTCCAGCTAAATAAAACTCAATTAGAGTCACAAATGTTAAATGGAAGTTTTGAAATAAAGACATTTTTCATTTTTGATAAATATTTACAATGTAAAATTTGTTGTTATTTTTGAAAAGTAAAAATTTGATTTCTATTTTTAGATGTTAAAACAAATTAAATCTTGAAAGCCTTTGCAAGATGTTAATATGACCTTGTAAAAAACATAGCATCTAGTTTGTAACCTAATGTAAAACAGATCTAAACAATATTACTGCTACTCTTGGTGTCATCAGTATATATTCTATATATAGTTTTAAAATGTTTGAAGTTGACAAGAAATTTAAAAATATCACTAGAAAATTATGTGTTAAACACGAGCTATAAAGTCTTACAAAAAGGTAAATATATTTATATAAAAAACGTAAAATAAACAAACAGACAAGGCTTAGCCTGGGGGAAGGAGGAGCAAGTAAAGTCTGGTGGTCTGCCAGACTTAGTATAGACTTGGGAAAACCCTGATCTATATCTAAAAACATTACTTAGTTCTTTATTATTTTTAGCAAATGTCCTGCAGGTTGCAAACCCCTGAATTAGATCATTTCTCAAAACGTTGCTTTTTATTTATGGATATCAAAGTAAAGGGAACCAAACCTAAATACGCACAACATTTAGGGTATCCACTGTTCTCAATATTGCACTCTAATGTGTTTCTCCATCACGTAAAATGACATTAAAATTCATGAACGTTTGTGGTTGTAATGTGACAAAACGAGGAAGAGCAAAGTTCTCCTGCATCATGAACACAGATCCTTTTGGTAGGAATACTACTCACATTTTGGTATTTACACTTATTTACTAAGTGACACTGCGAGTCGCTGCCGAGAAATATCCTGCCACATCTAACAGCAAACGACACTTGCTATATCAGTACAGATTACATAAACAATATCACAGCTTGAGCCGTGCTGAAGTGGCTTTTGTTAAATCTGGACAAACGAACGCTTTTCCATTTCCCCCTATCTTTTTACTTACAAGGCTGAAAAAGTATTCACCCTCTTGGATGTTTAACTCTTTTTACTGATATCACAAATCAAACATGAGCAACGAAATTTGTCTTTTTGACAAAAACAAAAAAAAGACAGTTAATAATGACAAAGTGTAAACTGATTTCACAAGGTTTTCATCCAAGGGGGTGAAAACTATTTACAGGTATTTGATATGACATTTACCAATCTACCTCGAAGGGTACGTTTCTATAGCACAGCAGCTAGCTAGACTGAGTTAGAGTGAGCTTACCGCTCTGCAAAGTCTGCTTCCCCCCTGACAGCACGCCCACCGGAAGAGTTCCAGTAGGGGTGAGGCCTTTCAGCGTTAGCACGCTCTCACTCTCCTCCCTAGAACCAAGCAAACAGACACAAAAAGGTCACTTTACAGCACAGAAAGACAGCAAAGACAGCACACAGTCCTGAGGTTCATCATCAGGGGCTACTGACCCCCGCAACGCCTTTTAGGAAAGTTACACTACATTGAAACCAAAAATGCTAACGTGTGTCCTGGAATCTGAGAAGATTTGTACAAATTGTAAAGATCAACCAAAAGTAAAGTTTGAGCGATCTGCTACCTGCGAGTTGCACCACTCTAAGAGTCTGTTAATGTAGAATCTTGGTCTACATTAACAATTGTTACTGTTGCTGCCATACATTTTTGGTTCACTTTTCTTGTATCTACAATTAGTGGTGGACACCCTTCCGCTAATGCGCTAATGATGGAGCTAACTTTTCTTTAGTGCTATAGCAATTTTGTTAACGTTGAAAACATTTAACCTTATCAGCTTCCCTTGAATTCGTTTTTCCACATAAATCCTAAAGTGCACATTTTTCTTGACTGTTTATGAGTTCGGGGTGTCGCTTATTGACCGTTAAGAACTCTTCTAGTTCATATCCCTGCTCTTATTCTGAAGTGGACAAAGAGCGTTTACACTGCAGTTCCATTTCCTTTGGTCCCGCTCTCTGTTTTTACCCCAATAACTTTATTTCAAACGAGAAACATATAGACACAGACAATATCTAAACATAAAGACAAGATGGATGGGAGTTAGGTTTTTGTTACAGATGCTTGGAGGTTGGAATATGTTTACTAAAAATAATAAAGAAGTTTAATATATTATAACAATATATTATAATAATAATATATATAAAAAATCAGCTAAACCTGAGACCATGAGTCAAAGGCCTGTGCCAATTACTTCCTGGTGTGCAATAACAAATTTGATCCCGCTGTGTTTTTAACTCATAATGGGAATCATCATGGTTGAAGTTAGCGTGTTAGCACTATCTTCTGCTAAATACCTCAGCGCTTTAGGATTAGCGTAACAAATGTTTATGATTAGGGCTGCCCAGTGGCGCAGCTGGTAGAGCTGTTGCCTTGCAGCAACAAGGTTCTGGGTTCGATTCCCGGCCCCGATCTTTCTGCATGGAGTTTGCATGTTCTCCCTGTGCATGCGTGGGTTCCCTCCGGGTACTCCGGCTTCCTCCCACAGTCCAAAAACATGACTGTCAGGTTAATTGGCCTCTCTAAATTGTCCCTTGGTGTGAGTGTGTGTGTGCATTGTTGTTTGTTCTGTCTGTCTCTGTGTTGCCCTGCGACAGACTGGCGACCTGTCCAGGGTGACTCCGCCTCTCGCCCGAAATGATAGCTGGAGATAGGCACCAGCAACCCTCCCGACCCCAATAAGGGACAAGGGTGAAGGAAAATGGATGGATGGATGTTTATGATTAGTGCTTTAGGGTTAGCGCAACTAACCTTTTGTCTAGCACTGTCCACCACCAATAGTGTGTTTTAAAGAAACCACAGGACTGATGATGATCCACATCCACATGCAGTAGTGTAGCTTCAAACAAACAAAAGTAAAGCACTGATCAGAGAACCAGACCTGAGAACTGAGAAAACCCGTGCCATTTTTCCCACAGCACGAATCTTGTTCCGGATCACCTCCTTGCGCATCGCCGACGTGCCACCTGGAAGCAGATGGTGCAACAGTTATTTACTTCCCCCTCTAGAAATACTCTGTTTACACCAATTTGTGAGATGAAAACATAGGATGAGGAGATGAGCTGTCTAAGAGCTGCAGAAGAGCTTTAAGGTAAGGTTGTACCGAGTTTTGTTTTTAATTTAATCACAACAGACACTAAACAGTTTCTGTGTTGTTGGGGGTTTTTTTATACGTCATCTAGTCCTGATAGATGTTTGTTATGAGGGAGGAATAGTATTCAGAAAGGGACTCCTGCAAGGTTTTCCAATAAAACCATCAACTCACTTCAAATTTAGCTTTAAAAGGGTGAAAAATGATTTGGCATTAATGACAGAATGACCGTGTTAGCAGCGCTGCTAACAACTAAAAGTCTGACAGAACTCATATAAGGGTCTGATAAGTTGTGACGATTCTTTTGGGCAAATTTACTGAGGGTTTGTTTGTTTCCATTCAGGCCAACAGGGAACAAAATTGCCAAATTCAGAGGAAATTGGCAATTTTGTTCTGCTGAATGTCTTTTTTTTTTATCAGGTTACCTTCGTACAGGTCGTCTCCTTCTGACATGAGCTCGTCATCGGAGCAAATGTTTAACACATTCACCAGCATCTCGGTCACTGCGCGAGAGAAAGGACAAGTTCAGGTTTAAACGATTAAAGTTCAATTTTTCAACTATAAAGCGATTATTTGTTGTCAATGATAGAAGGGGTTGAGCTGGAATATTTCTGCAAAAGCTTTCAGGCAAAACAGAAAATCAATGTCCAAAAAGTTAAAGTAAAACTGAAAAGAATGTCTCCATATAAAAACTTTTAATAAAAATTTTGTTTTTCACATTTACATGCATGTCTGTGGGATCACAGTGTTAACCTCTCTAAAGTTGGGTCACTGAAAACAGACATGTATTGTTTGAACTTTTTCTTCAACAGATGTAAGCAAAAAAAACAAAAAAAAACATAAAGTTCTCTTCGCATTAAAAGAAAAATAGATTTCTTTGAAATGAGGCCCCTTATTTACAAACTCACCTTTCTCTCCAACAAAAGGCAAACTCCACGTGAAGACGTCCATGAAGTTGGGCAACCAGTACGGGTGGGGGGAGCAGTTGAACTGTCGGATGTTCATCACATTGTTCTCATATTTTAATACAGCAGCTAAAATGAACATAAAATACAGGAGGAGTCAATGCAATGACTGGAACTGAGGAAAAAAAAAAAAAAAAAACAAACACAACGGGAAAAAGAAAGAAAAAAAAAAAGGTCAAAACCTTTGTTGTTGTAGACGTCTAAATAATTTGGAGCTGAAAAGATTGTGATTAATGACGGGAAGCCCGTGGTCTGGCTTTTTCTGTACATCCTGTACCTGTTGGGGGGGAAAACAAGAAAATCAGATCATCAGTTTGCCAAGCCGGAACATTTCACATACTGCTGTAACCTTTTCACATGAAACAAAACTAACTCAACGTTTTAATGGGATTTTATGTGATAAGATAATAAATAAAGGTAGTGAGTGCATTTTTTTTCTGTTTAATTGTAAAACTTAGAAAAGTTTACATTTTTGACTTGCAAACAAGTTTGAAAGCCTTTTCATTTTTTTTTTTTCATCTTACAACTAATGCAGCACTTTGCACTGCTCTGCCACGCTGAGTCCCTTGTGACACTCTGAAGCTCGAGGTTAGCTGGTGACAAAAGGTGAAACGGCGTGAGCGCCTTTCAAATAGTACTCACCCTGCGTCCTGCGCTTCATGGGCTCTTATTACTGAGAGCAAGTTATTATTTACCAAAAAGTCACAAACTGCTGCGTAGCTGCAAAGAAAAAAAAAAAAAAAAAGAGGACAACAATGTAACAATGTTAAAAAAAAGGTCAAAGCTTTTCATAAATTTAAAAGCATTACAGGAAACATCATAAAACCGCTTGAGACCAATTACCTGACTGACTCTTTATAACTGGAAAACGTACATCTGTATGTCTTGATTATTACATTATTTAAAAAAACTAATTAAAATGTTACTTTAGAGCTTCTGATAAAACATAAACATATATTTCATTCACTCTAATTTTTTGGTTCAAATTAGTGAAAGGGTCTGGTTATGTTTTCACCTAGATTATTACTGACCCATATTCACTAAATATACAGAACAAAGTGCATCTGTTGACCTATTTGTGAAGCCCTGCTGAACGTGCAAACTTCATCTGGAACCAACCTTCTTAATAGAGGAGTGCAAAAAAACATCATTCAAATAAGAATTGAACAGAGCGTCTCCAAAATGGATTGTAGTGCACAGTAGATGCCTTCTGCGCGCGAGGGATAAACCCACTAGCGATAGCCTTAAAGCGCTGCGCCTATGCTCATAGAATCTAGGGTTACAATACATAGCCAACGTTTTGAATTGAACATCAACTTTGAATCAAATCGAGACGACGACAAAAAAATTCGTAGCTTCTTTTTAATCAGTAAAAGCCAGCCTTCATAAAACACCTTTTGAAAGTTCATCAAAACATTTATCTATTACAGCTTACACCTGGTCTCATACTGGGTTTTACTTCTTAGGAAAATCGGGTTGTTTATTTTACAAAAAAGCAGCTGACTGTGCAGGGAAAGGACCGAAATACCTGAAAAAGTACGAGCAGCCTCGAACGGAGTTGTGGTTGAAGTGCTCGGATGTCTTTTCGCTGCCATAGTCCTCACCGGGGTCGGCCCAGATCAGGTCACACATTGGCCCAAATGCCGGCGGCTCTTTAAATCTATCTAACTGTTGAACACACACCCCCATACACACACACACACACACACACACACAGGGATAGATCTGATATATTGGTGGGACTTGGACTGATCAACGGCAGGCGCTGGACCACTCACTTTTCTTATGTCGTCTAAGCAGTTGATTTCTGGCGAGAGTCCCCCGTGAACACACAGGAACTGCTGGTTGAGCAGGGCAGCGAGTGGCAGGCAGTCGAAGGCTTCCATGCAGGCGTCATATACCCGCTCTGAGTATTTGATTTTACCTGCCAATTAGAAACACGACGACAAATCACAGCCACAGCAATGCGATGGACATGATAAACACTGGAAGTCAAAAAAAGTGAGTTTGGAAGTCTCATTTAGTAATTGATTGTATAACTTTAGGTGAACAGACTGACTACTGCTTTGAATTGAGCTATTTTATCATTTAAATACATTTAAATAAATCTTCTTGAATGCAAGTCAAGTATTTGCCTGGCCCTGTCGCAATGAGCAATAAAGTAATCACAGGGATTGTACTGGTCATGGAAAACCTGGAAAGTCATGGGATTTAATTTTTCATTTTCAAGTCATGGAATGTTATTTCTCTGTTGTGCATGCAGCAATACATCAGAGGAGTCTACATATTGAAGTCTACGGTGCAAACTAGTGACTCCGTCCTGCGTGTCAGATGTTTGTAGCATTTCTCAAAATGGCGGCTTTTCAAACGCTGTTAAAGAGGAGCGTCTCTTTAACCACTGGTGTCCAAATTAACATTTTTGCACTCAGTTTAATTTATCATGCGATTAATTGCTTATTGTGACAGACCTACGCATCTGCTTTAAGTACATGCAGACACACACATTCACACACACAGCTACTGCAGATTGAAGTCAGTAGGCGTGCAGCTCTTTGAAAAGCGTCAGCGTCACGCTTCACTGCTTTTCATTCTCCAGCAACATGAAAAGGAAAGATGTCTCTTCCTTTGGGGTGCTCGTGCTGATAATCTGTCAAATCTTCAAAAATGTTTATTTATTTAGTCTTTATTTAACCAGGTGTGTTGCTTCGGGACAAATTCCCAGCTTCAACGATGACCCGTTCAGAAGAAATGAAAATATCATGCAGCAGAAAACAGAATTTGAACATGCTAGTCCTAGTTAAAGCTTGTTAGCTGGTAGGTCAACGGGTGCCACACCTCTTTGCCTGGACTGTCTGAAATCAGACTGACTAGCTACTATCAAGTGGTACGAAAGTGTGTAAGAGCACACTAGATTGCCTCGCCTTGACATGGAGGAAAGTGGTGCACTTACATTCTTGTTTGAAGGTGAAGTACTCGGTGAGGTGCCGGCACTCGTGGTTCCCACGCAGCAGGAAGAGTGTGGTGGGGTGGTTGATCTTAAGCGACCAGAGGTAGAGAACGCACTGCAGAGAGACCACAGCAGAGAGACATGTTGGGAAAGTGGAACAGAAGGATTCTGGGCATCAAGTTCGTTATTATGCTCTAAAGACTAAATACTGAAGGCGTAGCTCTTTATTTGTCAGGCGCCAGTGGTGGACAAAAATAAGTTGTACATTTTTGCCACCAGTAGCTGCAATTCCACTAACCACAGAGTTGTCATTTGCTCAATGGAAACGTTTTCGAACAAGTGGACACAAGCTAATAAAAAAAAAATAGCACTAGGATGAGGTGGTTTTTCAGTCACACCACGACAGATGTATTTTTGCAAAACTGCACAGAAAACACTTTTTTCGCACCACATAAGTCACATGATCTACAGCCGAATGTTACTACTTGCAGAAACGACAAAGAAGGCGACGATGATTGTTTTGTTTCTGGTTTTCTTTGGATGAATGTGTCCGAAAAGCTGGATCCACCAGAACTCTCACTGAACAGCGTCGCACAGTTCAGAAAGAGCAGGGTGTCGTTCCAACGAGTGGTAACTATGAAATCCCCAAAATGCCACATATGTAGTTTCTACGAGGTGTAAGGAAGGTGTCGCTCCAATACCTGAAAAAGACTTCGATGTCTGATCGGCTGATAAGATAATGAACAATGAATTACGAACATATCTCATGTAACTGTTTACGTCCGCCACTGCCATGATTTCTAATGACCTATCGTCTGAACAAGCTTATTAGTGATTTTAATTCCATTTCTTATTTAGTGGAAACACCGCAATTGCAAAGTTGTGTTATTTTTCTGTAGCAACAAAGATATGTGCACATTGGTAATGGGATCGCACCTACTGTCCTTAATATTTTGCCACTAGGACAGCATTTCTATAACATTTCACAAGGTTAAGCACAATGGTTCTTCGACCATTCAACCTTGGCCAACCAGAGTCCTGGGTTCTCGCTTATCTTTGCAGCGCACAGGTTTTCTATAGAAATCATCCCAGTTGGGACACAGAAAACTGTTTATTTTGAAAACCTCCAAGTCCTTCAAAAAGTTCCTGAAGCTCATTGGCATTGGAAGAAACGCAAGCCTACAGTCGTTCTTTTAACAAAAGTGTAAATAAATCTATTGAATTTATTTTAAAAGGGTGACTGTTGCTTCCATAAATAGCCATAATTGTATGTTGTTTATAGAAATATACAATTCTTTTATTTGTGATCAGGTTAATTGCAGGGACGTAATTAAATAATCGCAAACAATCACATTGTTGTATTGCTGCTACGTTGAAGAACAAACATACATGAGCACATCAGCAAATATATTTATTGTTTTTTCAATAATCAGCCTTCAGATTGGTGCAAAGTGCCGTGATACAAACCTCAGCTTTTAAGTGTTCCTGTGACTTCCTTGAAAAAATCTATCTTTAGAAATGCCATTAGCATTGGAGACGTCTGCACTGCTGCTACATGTTTCGCATTGAGATTCTATTTTAGTCTTGAATAACTCCTTTAAGCACAACTCGAACACAACGATAGTCTTTTCCAGCGTCCCATCCCATAGTTTTTTTCTTTTTGAAGCAAAACTGAACCCAACGGACCAAGAGAAGCAGCTTCATTATCCATTGCTGTTGCTCGTGCGTCAGATTTACAAGTGTACCAGAAATGCGCGTTTAAAAAAACATACAACATAAGTAATTACTCAAAATTATCACATTAAAAATCCCAGAAAATGGGATTTTTTTCTACTGCTAAAACGTAGCATCAATGCTAAGCTCAGCTAACATGTAAGAAATAGCATGTGGAGTATCAATGTTATGTTGAACTGAATCCATTCAGTATGCAAACATAAGTGTTTAGGCTAAAATTATCCAACATGCTAATGTTATCCTATGGGCTGTCAGCGGCATGTGGGGTTAAAAGGTTAAAGTTCAAGGTGTGTAAATGTGAAAAAAATGCAAAACATTTGCCTTTTGACTCAAAATGGCTGCTTCCCTGTACATTTTAGGGCATACCTCCAAGTTACCTTTTTTCATAATTTGGGGCGTATCAACCAACAGATCTCTACGATGTTCAGTTTGTCCTATCGCACATTAGGGGTCGCTGTAGAGCAGTTTTCACGATTCCATTAAAATCATGCTGGGGACAATTTTGAGCAAAGCCTGGTGAGTTTTTGAATACAATTAGACACCAAACATGCAATATTGGGCAGAAAATAAAAATAAAAAGAATTCCTTGAGATACAATAGGCCTTTGCAGCGATTCGCTGCTCAGACCCAAAAAACCAGCGGGGTAGAAATATATTACAGTGCTATGGCACCCTACCTCAGTATTTTAAATTTTTTTTTAAAAAGGTAGAATATTCTGATACAGATATCCACACATATCTAACAGGTAGGATATTCTGATTAAATGCATACAAGTTGTGTTAAGGATTTTAGTGCATTTACACAAGCAGGTATTTTAAAAAAAATATTCTGGTGCTTTTAGAAAAGTATTTGTCATTCACATATTTTATTAAATGCCATCACTGCTAAGCACCGCTAAAGTTCTGTCACTTAAAGAATGATTTCCGATTATTATATTTAACATTGACACTAATTGATTGCTAAGCTCTTTGGCATGTAAACAGGATGGTAGCGGTTTTGGAAAGATAGCGCAGACCAACAGACTTAACTGTCTAGATGTGCTACAGTAGGATAACCTGACAAGGTAGAACTGATTGTCAGAACATTCAATTTCTAGACCGATGACATCATAACACTGCACTGTGCTGATGTGTTTGTGATGTCACATATGGCCTCGTTGCATCACACGTGGGCGGCATATATAGAACTCCTTGTAGTAAAATTCTACCATATTTTACTACAAGTCAGTCCCACTGGAAACATATTGTAGTTTGAGCAAACAAGATGACTTCCGCGGATCTTATGAGATTGGAATTCCAGTTTTTTGGTCAAAACCTACACGATTCCTGGAATTGAGGAGTTTATTTGCCACATTTCTGAAGAAATCTGAGAAGATTTGCCATCAGGACTTCCACAAGAAAACATCAGAGAGGAGACAGAATATCTGTTGCTCTTCTTCACACAGGTCTTTTCAGATTCGGTTTTGGGGACAATTAAGTTCTGCCGATACAATTATGGAGACCTTAAAGTCGTAATTGGAAACATTGTTTCTCAGGCCTTTGCTCAGGCCATAGGCATCGAGGGGGACTTCCAGTCGGAGACAGCCGAGATATTTAACGTGTTTTTCTTAAAACATGTGATATCTGAAGTCATGTCTCCTTTGAAGAAGAAGGACCCCGTTGAGCTACTAAAGGCCAGTGTACGATCTCATTCTCTGGTGCAACAGATCATCGCTATGATCCAAGAACTGAGAGCGATGAAGGGTGGAATGGAAAATCTGAGTATTTCCTCTGAGAAATGAACAGACATTCCCGAGGATGTGGCACCTGAGGAGGGGAGAAAGTGCACGTTACAGCTTTTTGTAAAGGAGTTGATGTGTAGAGGCATCAGACAGTTTAAGACATCTTGCTGTCTTCAGGACTTGAAAGACACTAAAGAACATCTTGTTGACAAACTCTGGGCCGTAGCTGAGAGCCAGGAATTTCAAATAGAGCAGAAATGGGTTCCAAGCCTCAGCCAGAAGGTTTTCAAGGACATAACAAAAACCTTGGGCTGTTCTGCTCAATGGACACTGGCTTTCATGGAACATGAGTTTGCCGACAACATAATCGTGTTGTGCTTCCAAAATCAACTCCTTAAGCTCCAGAAAAGTAAAGGCAGTTGTTTAAGAAGGTTCTTCTCTCGTGCTGTGGAAGTCTTGACCTGCAGTTGCATGAAATGAGGGATCTGGAGAAAACCAAGAGAAGGTTGTTCCCTAAAGGTTAAAGACCAAAAACCAATGAGGGAGGACACTTACTCCAATGGACCATGATCAAATGGCTGAACTCCCTCACCAGCAATCAATCAGCTCTGAACAGGCCTGTTAACAGGCCATTTATTTGACTCAGGCATGTTGGAGCGAGGATGCATCTGAAAGTTGCAGGATGGCAGCTCTCGAGGACTGGACTTGAACTTCTCTACAGCTTTTTAGGAAGCAAAGCAAAGTCTGATGATGGTAGGAGATGAGAAGAAGACCGAAGTCAACAGGCCAAGAAGGAGGATCGTGACGAGGTGATGGACTGAGCAGGTGAGACGAAGGGTCCACTAATTTGAATTTATGCCTGGGCTTCATTACAGGTGACTGTGTGACAAAGTACTATTCAGTTACAGTTTGAAGCAACTAAAATGCTTCAAACTGTTGGTGCTGTTGACTTCCTTCCTTCCTTCACCTGAAAATATTTTTAGTCTTTTTATCACAGGTGTTTGATGCATCTTTTGGATGCATGTTTGTGTTTGTTTTTAAACAAATAAAAACACAAACAAAAAACTAGTAGTTGAACCTTACTATGTGAGCATTTAATTTTTGGTAGAAAAGAAACTGATGAAACTGGATTAGCTATTATTGATTTGTTCAACTTATCAAGTTAAGTAAAATAACTCCTTTAGTGTTTCTATACATTTATTTACATTTTTTTTACCTTAAATAATCATAATCAGTAAATTTGAATATTACTTAAAAAGCGCACTTGCTATGGGCAGGCCCCAATAAATAAATGACATGCAGTTTGAAGTACCAACATGTGGAGGCAGGTCTGACCATACAAGCAATGATTTGTTTTTCTGTCACCAACTCATTTCATATTAGAACCAATAATATGTTTCCTCTGAACACACAAGCGGTCCCAATTTAAAAAAAAAATGAAAGCAAGAGCAGAGCAACATTTACAATCCAAATGAGGCAGCTTTCTACTCCGAGCTCAGACAAGGCACTGTTCAATAGCTGCCACTTGTCACTCTCAGCCCACTCCTTTAGCATGCACACCAACCAGAGCCTGCTATTAAAGTCGCTGGAACAAGATGCCAAGGAAACTAGAGCCAGCAGGTGTGTACTCGCCGACAATGGTCATAAAAAGGAAGGGGTGGGTGTGGGGGACAGGGTACAACTAGCTTTTCTTTTCAAGTCCATCATAAGGAAGAGAATCGGGAGGGGAAGTTTCTGGAAACGTGTTAAGGGGGCTGTGGGCATGGAGGCGTGTGCTGTAATGTGAGATTCTCTGTGTGTGATGCACATCAGCGTTATGTGGAGAGGCAGAGCTAAAAGCTAAAAGCAACAGACAATTTCTCAGAGGCTAAAGGGGAATTTCCTCAATTAAGATAAGAAGAAGACGGAAAAAAAACAAAGCTCTGAATGTTGGACTTTTGGAAAACTGCTGGCCTTCAGCGACAATGCAATCCTCGACGAGGCAACACTGACTCCTTGTTACCAAGGTAACTGTGTCCTGTAATGCTTCCCACTATATCCATCTTATTAGCATTCATGTGACAGTGAAGAATACGGCCTGACAGTAAGGAGAAGCCCCCGCCCTTCCTCCATGAGGTGACCTCTCCTCTCCCTCAGCAGATATCAATGTTACTGCAACGAATCCCTAATTAGAAATCAGCTGACCTCGTCTGATGGCTGCATTATGCTGCTAAATGTAGACCCAGGCAACCCTGATCATAATGCCATAATGCAACAAGCTTGCACAGTGGCCACCTGATGACCTTATCACTGGTAAATGTGACCATAGAGTATATTACTTTTTTTCCCTTGGCATTTCTAAAATGGTCCAGGCAGTCTTCGTTGCTAGCTTTGGAAATAGAAAGTTTTTGTAAACAGCAAAAACTAAATCTGCATCACAGAAAAAGCTTATTTCTACCTTATTTGAATTTCAATACTAATGTATTTTCAAACATAATGCTTAGAGTCTATTCATATAAAAAGCATGGCTTAAGCGATTAATCGGATTAATTGTGATCAATCGTGATTAGTTGTGATTAACTGTGATTAATTGGATTAATTGTGATTAATCGTGACTAATCTTCATGAATTGATTATTAAAATAATTGTCAAAATTGTCTAAATGACTACTTTAGTAATCCCTTAATTGTTAACTGGAGTGTACAGACTCAAAAAAATCTCATTTGCCAAAATTGTACAAAAATATATACATTTTGCATTTAGATTATTTTTTTAAAAAAGCACCTTTGTGTAAAAATGCAACCTAGCTGAATCTCCGAAAGCGGCAGTTTTAGCTTCACCTGGTTGAATTTATGGTGCAAAACTTCTTACTAAGCACAACTTGCATCCACTTATTAATCAGGTACTCAAGGAGTAATGAGCAGATCAGCCCTACAACGTACGGATGTAAAGTCAAGCAGAAAGAGATGGGTTTTCCATATGTTAGGAGTTTGTTTTACTTTCAGATGCATCCTTTGCAACAAACGATGAAGCGTTCACTGAAGGAATGCAGACAGAATAAAGCTGTGGAGAAGTTTCAACCAGGACAATGCTAGGTGGACAGCCAATAGAACAGCGAGATTGACTAAGAATTCATTTCAATTTCATGTCATTCGGCAGACAAAAACTTCTTTGATTTGATTGATAAATAATATTAAAGCACAAATGACTCTAGCTTACCTCGATACTGAAGTAACCTCGATCCACATAGTCACCGAGGAACAGGTACCGCGTGTTACTGGGAGAGCCTCCAACTTCAAACAACTTCATGAGGTCAAAGAACTGTCCGTGGACGTCACCGCACACTGAAAAGACAGAGCAAGCCTTCAGAACTGCACCTTTTCTTCTTAGCATGTGCTGTCTGGCAGTGAAGCAATCTGAATTGTTGTCCGAGGACCGAGGAGAAGCCCAACAAATTATCTTCAACGAGTGAAACGTTATGACTTTCATCATAATGCTTCACCTGGTATGTGTATTTTTTATAAAGTAGAGTCAGGGTATGCATTCAGCATGTTTTTCTTTTTCCTTCAAAAATATGCATTATGTTGCATCTTATATATGTGAAACTCCTTTATTTTTTACTGTTTAAACCTGCCTACTTTTTTATAGATGTAAGCACATTTATTAAACACAGTTTGGTTTGACATGAAGGTTTTTAAATGTGAACTTCACAGTCAACATGTTTACCAGGCAGCTGCGGCAAAGTGAAGCTCACCACCCATTTGTAATCAGTGGTTTTGAACCGCCCATGTTGTGATGCCATCACTTCAAAGTCAACGAGAAATTTGCTCTTTTTTGTAAATGTCTTTCATTCTTCCATTCATCAGTGGATCACCACTAAAACCAGGACTAAACAGAAGCATGGTACGTAGCATGGAACCTGATTTTATATAGTTCAAACCAAACCTTCCCCAACTGAAGTTATATCTTATATTATTTCAGCAACAACAAATGCTTTCCCATTATATGCATCATTTCTGAAATTATAAGGGGATGACTGATAAATTAGTTTAGCCAATGCTTTCCAATGATATTCCGCAAGATACTCGTCTTCTTTCTCTGTGCCATCAGGCTTTCTCCAATTAACTGAGATTTCTTCCGTCTCCCAGCTCATTGCTCATTTCTGCAAATGCTCAGTTAACATCAGTCTTTCTAATGCAGCCAACTTGTTAGATTGTGACTTTTCAGACACAAAAAAATACAAAACGGACAAAAACGGAACTGGCTGGTCAGACTTTTTAAAAACATTGGTGGCGAATCTGCAATTGCTGTTCACCACCGAGTAACACAAGGAAATTGTTTGGAAGTTCTTGATAAATGATGTCAGCTATAATAGAGTGCAGAGATAAAAGACTTTGAAATCAATAAACGATAACGATCAATGACTGCATGTAAACCACTCCGAGACTACTGCTGCTTTTTGATTAACTGCACTTAGAATCTGTCAGAATCTCCACAAGCTTTTCAAAGTTAGACACCATAAACTTCATCACCAGGTGGAAATACATCCCTTAACACTCTTTTGTTAAACTTATATAGAGACACTGACCTAAATAAATCCTGTTCTTGTTGCTGAGAATCTATAGAGCTTTGGAACATGACGTCACTCTTGTAGACGGAGGGATATCAGCGCCGTTTTGTGAGGCTATAAACATAAACATAACCGGCGAAAGCGACTGTCTCAGATATTTTGAATCTCGGTTACTTAAAAATAATTTAGCAATGGTGCTGACTTGCTGTGTTACTGGGTGCAATGTCCGGTCACACGACCACAACGGTAAAAAGATGGAAAAAGGACTTTGATTTCACTGTTTTCCTGCCTGGAAACAACGCGAGGAGGCTAACGTATCAGAGATAACGTATCGGGGCTAACGTAAAGGAGATGAATGGCCTGGGTATCAGCGCTGTGGCGTCCTGACGTTACATTCTCCAACATCCCCAGATACCTAAAAGTTTGCTCCAGACATTTCCATTCTGGTGAGTGTCTAAATTCGCTTTGTTGCTGTTATGTCGTAATTTTTTGCTATGATTTTGCCGGGTGTACTCACGTTCAGTTTATACGGAGCCCCTAAGGGGATATGGCGAGAAAAATAAAGAGATCCCGACTTATTTTCTCCAGATCCCAGCTTTTTCTTTCATTTCACGGTATCTCTTGAAACTAAGTCGGGATCTTGATGTAGTTTCTCGGGATCTCGAGAAAATAAGCCGGGATTTCTTTTTTTTTCTCTCTCTCTCTCCATGTTCCCTTAGAGGCTCCGTTGATTGTAAAATAATGTACATTAAGAATGTATATAAAGTTAAGGAGCTCAGAACTTACCTTTGTTCGAACCACAACTTATTCGAAATCCGGGGGCGGACAGGTGGGGGCGGGGGTAAAAATGTCCAAATCATGAACCCAGCCATTCTTAAGTAGACATGTGCCTCCATTGACTTATAATTCTTGAACTGATTCGCGGTGTAAGCACTGACACCACAGAACAGGTTTGCAAATATGTCTGTGAATGTCAAATGAGGTAAATGATCAGGGTTTCTGCTCCCACTTTTTATCTCAAACGGATCGATATGTCCAATATTAGCTATTTTTTCCATGTAGCGTTGCTAGCCCTTCTGGGAGAAGCTTTTCGTGATGTAGCCCACATTGTTTCAAACTGCTTTTCAGCATTATGGAAGAGAAGGATACAGCGGTAACACAATAAAAACACCGGAAAAAATTTGTTATAGCCTCAAAAGATGGCGCCGAGCGACATAAACGTCACGCGCAGTGACGTAGGTTCCATAAGAAAATAAAAATCAGTCGACTCCTCCCTGCACATCAAAAGAAAGAGAAACTTTCTTTTCATGTGGCAAAACATTTAAAACCCTTTCTATGTTTTAAATGTATGACAATTTACAGCTTCCTTCCCCACAAAAATTAAAATTTTATTAGCTTCACTAAAATATTTCATATGTAATTTATTGTTGATTAGGGAAGTAAAAATATTACAAAATATTGGGGAAAATTAAAAAAGACAAATTAGATTTTTGTGTGTGTGTGTGTGTGTGTGCCCCAAAAGCATTTGGATCACGTGGCCAAAGGTTTCAACTGATCTATGTCAACGCATGTGTATATGTGAGAAGGGTCTAGTCAAAGTTCAGGACCAATTCTAGGGGAGGTTTGTGGCTGTTACTCTTTTCATTCATGCAAAGCTGACCTCTCACTGCTCTGAAGCTGATATCTACATACATGCCACACTTTTCAGATTTATATTGTGTGTATTTCCACTTCACACAGTCCTTCCTTCCGTATATAAAATTCATGAGAAAAACTTGAGAAGGTGTGAATACTTTTACAGCTTTGTGTAAAGTTTACATCAGCCACATGCAGCCTCTGCTCACTGCGCCGCCGTACCCGTTATGGGCGCCTCGACCTCCAGCATGCACTTCTCCTGGCGCAGAATGTTGGCCCCGTCGTTGATAATCTTCAGGGCCACGTCCTCCTCCACTCGGCCCTCTTTCACCAGGTGGTTGCGGAGCAGCTCGGCGTTGGGCTTCCCGCCTTCAAACAGCTCTTTCGTTGTCAGCTTATGCTGCGGAGGGTACGGCACAGCTGGAGGACAAACAAAGAAAACGCACGTTACTATGGTGAACATGGACGAGGAGGACAAGTGGACAAGTGTACAGAGAAATAATGAAGAGTGCATTCTGTTAACAAAAAAAAAGAAGTTTTAAGTTGCCTGTTCATCACTGGTGGTATAGCAGCTGGTAACTCTGGGACTGCAGCTAGCTATTATTTTAGTAATCGATTATTCTGATGATTAATCAGATTAAAACACAACTTGCCACATTCTGCAACTTTTTCACTGAAACATTTAGAACACTTAAGCCATTTTTAAAAACAATATTAGAAGTACATTAAAAGATGCACATAAACAAATGATTTCATCCCAAACAGGAAAAAAAACTTTTTATTGCCTAACATGCAGCAGCAGCATCCCTTTAGTGAATGCCTGATCAGTTGTAGCAAATGATGCATCTGCAGATCTCATGGTTCATTTTGGATTAATCGATCAATAATTGATAATTGTTGAAATAGTTCTATACCACTTTTGGGATGCATTAACTCTAGGGCTGCATCTAACAATTATTTTAGTAACAGATGATTCTAGCGATTAATCACTAGTTGATTAAGCTAAAGGTGCTTACTTGGAGACTAAAACAGTTGAGAAGTATTTCAATAATCGATTCATCACGATTCACCTGATTAATAGTTTAAGCCCGAATTAACTCTACAAAATTTCAGTTAATCACAGATCTTGATCTGAACCTGATTAAGTTCGAAAATGGAACAAACAATCTAATCCATCAAAGTTGTGAAAAAAAACAAAACAAAACAAAAACAGGCACATTTCCATCATAACTGTCCAGAAGCAGAGAGCCAAATACTTTCATGTTCAGGCCAGGTGAGGGATGAGAAACACATACACACACACATACACACCCCCACACGCCTTGCCTCCTCCCCCTGTAAGGTAAGCTGCTCCTCACCACCTACACAATCCTTTTACTGTCATCACAAAGGTCAGCGCCTTCGGAGCTCAGGCCCGAGTGTTTCATGATCAAAAAGCTGTTAAGTGCACAAGCAAAACTGAGCAGCTTGACGAAGAAAGTTCCAGCGTTGGGGTGGCGAAGCACTTACAGCGTATCCACATCTACCAGAGCTCCAGCAAAAACAGCAGCTCTCTGCTGCAGAAAGCCACTCGGCGCCTTCTGATAAGAGCTTGTCGGCAATTAGAAGGACATTGATTACCTAGTGCTGTTCCACACATGGCAGCAAGATGGAGTAACAAATGTGCCGTTGTTAGAAGAGTCCAACTCCTGGTTATAGTATAATAGCCACTCTGTGCTTCAACAATGACAACAGCTTTGTCTCGTTTGGACTCCCCCAAACGAATCAGAGAGAGAGAGAGTCAGAGAGTGATCCAGGCTCTCTCACTGCCACCACCAGAAACAGTCAGGAGGGATTATAGCAAGAGGCTAGTAGCAAACCATCAGCGAATGCATTATGCCACCGCCTCATGGCCTGCAGCGTGGATGTGGCACCGCCTTTACAGCAGAGATACAACAATCAGAAATGTTAGAATTACAAAATCTTTCAACAATCTTTCCTTTCTCTCATTCCTGCTCATTACGACTTTATGTTACAGGCAAAGGCGACGTCACACTGTGTGCTAACATATCAATTCAACAATGATAAATTGTCCCAGTAATTGAAACATTAATATTGTTTTAAGACTATTTTTAAGTTACATATTGATAATGGCATAATTAAGCAAGTTTGCCCTCTCACAGACCAATACACTTTCATTTTGTACAGAACACTTTTGCACTGGAACTGGAAGAAATGTAAATATCCAAAGTAAAACAACCAAAATCAGTAAATTTAAAAAAAAGAAAAGTAATATGGATTGTAAAGCCTCTGCAAACAAAATTGTTCTTAAAAAAACATGAATGATAAAAACTGAGCTGCTCAAGCTCATTTTAATTTGTCATGTGATTAACTGATTAATGCTACAGGCTTAGATAAATATATTTCCAATTTAATTGAAAAAAATCACTGTTGGGTTTCAACTGTACCTGGAGTGTAATGTAAGAACTTGTTTCTAAGCAGGAAAATGTAAAAGTCCAAAGTATGGAGCAGATAGGAAGGGGAGCGTACTAAATATTAATTCATTTCCTACTATTTACAGAACAGTATGTGGTGGTGCCATCTAAGATCCCAAGCCCATGCAGAGCTGGTACCGTCTGTGTGTCCTGGCCCACTTACCCTAACCTACCTCTAAGATTCTGAAAAGTCTGCCAACATTTCCAAAGCCAGTGAGTTCCATGACACAGATTTTCTAAAGTTCAAAGGGATAAAACAGAGCAACTGTCCCGTAAAGTTTTCATCCTTACTGGGAACCATTAAACTCAGATCCAGGTTAATTTGCCCCAATTCAACAGAACCTGTAGCTTTGCTACAAAGTTCCTTTTGGAGCACAAAATGAGGAGACAAACTGCAGAATGGTAAAGCAAAATGACCGTGCCACCTATATCAGAACTCACCACTGGCAGTGAGAGTTCAGTGAGGCTGGCCAACCTTTTGCAAGTTTTCAGTTTTCAGCAGGCTGCATCAGCAATTCGCTTTAGTTGTTTCGGCAACTCGCAAGCCTGCGCTGCCTGAGTCGTAGGCAACCAACACAGAAAACCCAGAGTGGAGTTTTAGTGAGTGTTCTCCTATTGCCCATCCAAATGAGTTGATGCTCAGAAGTTCAGTTTTGATAGAATTCAGCCTGTTTATTAAGAGCTGAACTTGTAGGGAACCATACATGAGAATGCTATTTTTACAGTGTTTAGTCTGATTCAGTTTTAGCTACTGTCCCTGATTTAAAGCTTTTTGCGCATTTGTTAAAACTTGTTGTGACAGTAGGAGACAGATAATCTGTGGACAGACCAATTTCTGTGCTGCTATTGGCATCTGAAGAAATGCAGCGTTTCCGACCAAAAGCAACCAATCAGAGCCAGGATCACGCTTTTGTGCCAAATTAGCATATTTAGCTAGTATGTAGCTAAATAATAGCTAACACACTGTTCCAGGAAAACTGTTTATCTGCCATCATTGGTGGCTATGCTAGCCAGCGTTAGCATTCACAACAGGCTCTGCTGAGGGAGCAGCATGCACACAGGCACAATTGGCAGTGCTAAGACCCGCCTCCAGGCTGTGATTAGCTGTTTCTAGTTAAAAGACGGAGGAGCTGATTTTTGAGACAGATTTTCTGACTCATACTGTCACAATATAGTGACAGATTTTACAAATATGTAAAAAAAAAATTTTTTTTTTTATAAAAGCGACATACAGCAACTTCAATGTTTAGATATTGTATATTAACTTAGAGAGCAAGCATGTTATTTTTAGCTAATCTAATCCTCCACGATATTTTACAGTATGACTTGGAATAGAAATCTATCAGATTTTTCTGACCGGCTGCTACTTCTGCTAACCAACCGATCACCGATCCGAGCTCAGGGAGCTGGAAACCGGGGACTGATTTCTGGGTGACATCTCTGACAACAAGAAACGCAGCCGGGATAGCAAACTTCACTTCAGCCAGTTTATAGAGACATAAAAAAAACGGACAGTATTTGCCATCACTGCTGATGAGAACCAACACTCCTGATAATCGAACCAATGCGTCTGTGCAGAGGCCATCCTATCCTATCGAATGTGACACATATTCCAATATCAGCCAGTGCAGATGAGGGAGGCATGTGTGATAAAAGCTGAGCCAGAGAGGCATCGAACATGAACAGGAAGGAGAGAAAGAGACACTAAGAAAGTTATCACATCCTCACAGGGCAAATCAAAATGCAACTTCAAAGCGACAGTAATGATTTTTTCTAGTGTGGGTGTTTGTCCATAATAATCAAAGCTGCGCATATAAGTGTATAGTTGGCTGGATTCAAGGTCTCTACTGTTTTCATAGTAAACAAAGTACAAGACACATTGTCTTTACAGCTGATCTAATAGAGTCCAGGCACTAAACATGGGATCGGAGGCGGCATTTGACTGAAAGTGAAGGATTGCTGCTAACTGACGTTAGCTCGGCCACAGACAGCAGCGGCAGCACGGACCGGGCTCGACTCGCCCAGAGCTGAGGACAAGCTGTCATGTGTTGACCGGTGAAGTATAAATAAACAGTAAGTGCTCCCAGACCTACAAGGCACGGCCACAAAGAGAGCTGTAAGCTGAGGTACAAGCCTTAAGAACAGATTAGGTAAAGCCTCTATTAGCAAGGGCTTCCAGATCCAAGGGCTGTTTACTTAAAAGCCTCGCCGCACATAAGGGGAAAGGACCTGAGCGCACACAAAGCAGGACCTGAAAGGACATGAAGAAAGAACGAGGGAATGCATCAGGAAGTAAAAGAAAAAAACTCAGGCAGACAGTTTCAACAAAAAGTCACAAACGGTCGCTGGACTGTAATAACGGGTCTCAACGGAGAAGAACTGAAAACTTAGTCCGACTAAGCAGACTTTTATTGGACTTCCTGCTGTAAAATAGTAACATCCATCCATCCATCTTCTAACACGCTTGTCCTCAGTAGAGTCACCAGGGGAGCTGGTGCCCATCTCCAGCAGTCAATGGGCTAGACGGGGTTATCCTGGACGGGCTGCCAGTCCATCACAGGACATCCAATCATAATAAGAATAATAAGAATACATTCTGGGTTTATTTGCATGCAGCACAAAGACTTGAAGACATGCCTGCAAAAGTATTCAAAAATGTTTACATGATGGCCAAATAAACCTTTATGTGATAGTTCACAACAAAGTAGAGAAGGGGAATGAGAAAAAAAGCAACTCATTTCACGATGAATGATAAATGATTTAACATACGGTTTATCATTCATCATGAAAAATTTCTAGTCGTAATAAGAATTTTGATTTATCGTTGTGACAGAAAATTTTGTTTTTTTAAGGTAAATAAAAAGACAAAGCAAAACCGACAGTATAATCGAAAATGTTATTTTTACTATCTCTTCCATGAGAGCATTGATAAATATCAGTAAATTTGAAAATATGATTAATTGCAGTGATTAAGTGCATTTTAGTGATATAAATCACACTTTATTTTAAGCCAGTAGTGTCCTGAAGAAGCCTGTGGAAAACTGAAATGTTTTTACAAGAACAATATTTGTCACTATGGATGCTGCACCATCCAGTCACAATCTAAGTATTAGATTTTTTTAAGCATCATTTTTATATCACTATAACATTACAAAATAAAATTCTAAGTCCACATCGCCAACCTCTGTCTACCCCTGAATAAAATCCACTGATACCAACTTACTGCCTTCAGAAGTTGCCATAACTAGTGAACAGAGTGTCACTCTGAGGTGTCAGATTTTATATGAAAGAAAGGCTCAGTCAGAGTCAAGACCTAAATCCAAATGAAAATTTGTAGCAGCGCATAAACCTGTGGCAGTGAGAACGTAATCCATTAATCACATGATCAATTCAAATGAGCTCAATCATTTGGATTCTGATTATTTATATTTTTTAAGGTTTTCTTCCAAAGACTTCATAATCAGTTGCATTTATTGTTTTGGATGTGTGTGGTTTTATTTCTGTTTTATTTATTGTTTTCAGTTATCATGCGTTTTGTTGGACATTTAAAATATCTTCCAGTTTTTTTTTTTACAGTTTGTTGATCTTTGAGAAGGCAAACTTGCATTGTTATGCTGTTAATAATGTATGACTTTTATGTAAGTGGTCTCAAAACCAAAAAAATATTGATTATTGCAACCATTCTGGAACCACTTATCATCAAGCAAAATTAGGTTTGGTGACAGGCCTAAATATACTTTAAAATACTGTTTAAAGACACTTTTCATCATGTCTGACTGAGCTTGAGCTATTTTGCCAAAAATGTCTTCTACTGTGGAAATCTGGTTGAGGTATTCACAAAGCACTTGTAATTGCAGCACACAAAATGTTGACTCACAACAAAAGTAAGCCACACTTTTTACTTTTTGTCTGTAAAAAAAAGTCTATGTATCCATATTTCTACAATTATCACTACTTTGTGTCAAAATTGTAGTCACAGTCTGTCACCGTCTGAAGTTAAGTTCAAGGGGTATGAATCCCCAGCATATGAGCATAGTTAGCTAAAACTAACGAGCTAACAATATAATAATCAACTACCACCACAATAAGACAATGGCTTCCTATTAAAGCCTGCCTGGCCTAATTAGCATGAATGTTGGATGAACTCTTGAGAAGTGCAGACGCGCGCGCCACGTCAACACCCCCCCGGTCTGGCATGACAACAAACGACATGAGGCACAAAGAAAAGACCATCCGCCGCGCGCTGCCCGTCCAGGATAATGTTTTTGACAGCGATATGAGCCAGCGTCTAGAATATGTTGGCTATTGTTTCAAAAACCGACACAATAGGCTGGGCTTGAATTACAAAGATGCGGCTGGGTGGAGATGAATGGAGCGGTACCGCCGCCGGATGAATCATGAAGTCCACTTCAGATTACTCTAATTATCGGTGAATGTATTAGCCTTGCAAGCTAAATCAGCCAGCCAGGGTGTATTTGCCATAACAGGCTTTGATCTCTAGTGGTTGCATTTCACTTGTTATCATTTCAGATGGAAATCAACTCATTTTAAATTCACATTAGGACAGTTAAGGTGTGCAAAATCGAAAACGGTTGCATGACCTGGGGTTTCCTAACAGCAGCTTACAGTGCTGTCTATTCTCTTCTCCTCTCCCCTCTCCATGCTATGGCTGGCCATGTTGGGAACATTGCTCGGGAGATTCTTTCCACAATTAACTCACTCTCTCCCCACTGGCTTATGCTGCAGCATTCCAGTCCTCTGGCAGGACATTCTCCCAGTGCCCTTGCAGACAGACAGGGATGTGGGCTGCGATGGTATTAAGTAGTCTACTGGTGAAGGAGGCAGCGTCTGCAGGGGTTGGGTTATGTCCTCTCTCTCTCGCTCCCTTTCTCTCTCTTTCATTAGTTGCCCCTTACTTGCCTGACCCAAAAACAACAAATGATGGCATGTCTGTTCAAAGCGCAACCACAAGCTCAGCGGGAAGGAACCAGATTGTTTTCCTAACTGTGATAAGATGGCAAAGACTGTTAGGTAGTTGGTTTGTTTACTGGACTGGTGTGCGTGCATGTGCGTGTTTAGGGAGGGAAAGTTTTGTGGTCATATGACAGTATATTGGGGCCATTGCACATAGAAAAAAACAAAAGGAGGAGTACATTTCCATCAAAAAAAGACAAAAAAACATTGACATTTCTGAGTTTTAAAAGTCAAAAAACTTGCTAGAAAAAAACTCCAAAATTTTTACATTCATTTCAGTAATTTGAGAAAAAATGGGCAATTTCTGAGTTTCAAAAGTCATAAATTTGCAAAAAATAATAAATTAACCAAAGATATTCAAACTCTCAGCGATTGTTTTTTTCTGAGATTAATCTAAAAAATTTTGAGTTGTCTTCTAGCAACTTTTCAAACTCAGAAGTTTCTGAGTGTTTTCTAGAAAATTTCTGAGATTCATCTCAAAATTTCTCAGTTTTCTAGTGAAAACTTACTGCACTTTTCCTTTTCTATCTACAATCTAATATGTCATAGAATGGTCCTGCTATGGACAAGCGAGTGGCTGGTCCTTAGAGCCACTTTCACAATGCCTCTTAGTAGCTTTGGCAAAAAAAAAAGAAGGCTTGAGACATTTCCACTACCCCGGGGGCGAGCATCCTTGGAAATCCGGATCTGCTAATTACTACTGGTAAACCCAAAGAAACACAATAGCCAGCAGCATAAATTTACTGGCCATGCAAACTGGATATATATGTATAATATATAGCACTAATATAAATCTATGAGAGGAATGCACATTTATCTTTGACTCATTCCTGGTTCTGCTCAGCCTCCTCCTCTCATCCGTCTCTATATATCACAACAGCATCAGAAAACTCATCAGATTCTCTTCTAGCATTTGGTTTGGGGGTTTTTTGCCCCAAGAGTTTTACGGAGCAGCTGCTATTTGTGCACCAATATATCATTTACCATTGCACAATTTGGTTTCCAGGATTCCCGACAATAACGTGAAACAAACCCACGCGTAATGTGTTGCCAATTTTTTTCCACTCCCACTAAAACAGGAACGTCGTAATGTTGCCAACGTTTGAATAAGACAAATTGATGTTTGGTTTTTCTGAAAACGAGATTTGTTTGAAATCGACCAAATAGTCAGTTAATAATTTGACACGCATGCTTACATAGGCCTGGATCCCCTCAAGAATTTTATGTGATTCATATCCTAACATTTCAAAATTTTACGATTTGTTTTGGAGATAAAAGTAACTAAGTATTTTTGTCCCTTTAACTGTTTCAATCATGAAAACATATTTTATAGATACAAATGTGACTCTTTGTCTGAATAAAAGGGATTATTACAGAGTAACAGAAATAATTAACCATTTATTCTAATCACTGTCAGGAAAAAACACATATGAAAGGATGTTAAACATTCCATTTCAAACTACATATAAAATATTTTTTTTATTATTTCAAGCAGCTTTTTTGAGTTTTTGGTCACAATTTTTAGGAAGTTGGAATGAAAATTAAAGGGCATGAATTTCCTCAGAATGCAAATATCTTAAATCTACATCCATGATCACTTGAGAGTCGTTTTCATGCTCTAATGTGAACTTATTTTTTAAATCTTGCCAAATATATTCTAACAACAATCTGCTCCTACTTCACCGCCTGATGAATGCAGACCTCTGAGCCTTCACTTATTACTTATACAATTAATCAAATTCATGGCTCAGTGAAGCATCACTCTGGGTGTATTTTAATATGCCACAGAAAGAAAGAAAAAAAAAGTGTATCCAAGCAACAGGAAATAGGATATGCTTCTTTTTTTTCCTAACAAAAACAAAAACAAAATCTCTCATTCTCAGTCGAACAAAGAGTGTAAAGTTTGGCCAGAAGCTACAGGTGGTTTCGCCATCCACGCAGCAGTGACTCACCTTTGATAAGCCGTTCTGTGGTGGACTGTTTCTCCTTGTCTTTGTCTTTATCCTTCCCTGACATCTCTGCTTCGGCTGGGTGCTGCCTTCAGCGGGGGGAGAGCTTCAGTTCTGGAGAGGCTAGCGCATAAGTCCGCCCGTCCACACTTTCGGCTGGGTCAGCCGTACCACTTTAATGTTCGCGGTTCCTCACGCGCTTCCCACCTCCAGCTCCCTTCTTCTTCTGCTGCTGCTGTAATTTACCGATAACCAGACTAGCTTACGAAATTAACGCTGGCGACTAATTAAAGCTTAAAGTGGCGGCTCCCGACTCCAATTCTGGAGATGCAACGAACTAAAAACAACAATGAATGCGCACGAGGAACATTGGAGCTGCAGTAAGTGACCAGCGCGAGCCACGAATATGTTTCCCCCGGAGGAAGCAGGTAATCCGATTTAGTTACTCTTTTCCAGCTAGTTAGCCAGCTAACATCTTAACGCCTTGGCAAGTCAGCGGACAAGCAGAAAGAGCAACGAAGGACCGGCGGCTCATTTTGTACCCGCCCGTCGTGATTTGCAGGGGGGAGAGACAAAAACAAAAAAAAAAAAAAGCAAAGTGACAGCAGGACCTAGAAGCGCCTTTATTTAGTGTGCACACACACACACATTCAAAAAAGAAAAGAAAAACCTGGCGCGGCACGACTCCCTCCGAGATGCAGGCAGCGTCTTGATAGCGCGTCTTCCTCCTCCTCCTCCTCCTCGGATTAAATTGTAATCTGACAGGGAGTGAGGAGCAGCCCAGGGGCGGATTTCCTCCAACATGGAGGAGCCCAGCTGATATGTCGGGAACTATGGAAACGTAACATGTGGGGTTAGGGATGCGTTCAACAAAACAAACTCAGTCTTTTTAGAAAATAAAAAAGGAATCTAAATACATGAAGACTCAAGAGGTATAGCAAACACTGAAATTCCACTGCAACCGCAGTGTTTATGTTAGGGAATAAAGGATGAGAGTACTTTCGGACATGTTGATTATATCTTACATTCTCCATACAATCTATAAATGTTTCTTTTTCAGGGACATAATAGATGGGCAGCAAGTTAAAGCTAACTTTTTATTCTTTATATTTTTTTAAACATATTTGTTAAAGCTGTCACTATCTGGTGACAGTATGAGGCAGATAATCTGAAAAGAATCGTGCTCCTCTGCCTCCTCCTTGTGGTCCTACTGCCATCTGCACGATATCTCTAAAGCTATAGTTTGCTACAGCAGAGCCTGTTGTGGATGCTAACACTAGCTAGCATGACCACCGATAATGCCGATAAACATTTTTAACGGTGAGTTTTTTTTTCTCCTCTACGATGAGCAGCATGTACAGGAGCTGATTGACAGCACTAATACATTCCTTCTGGCTCTGATTGGTTGTTTCTGACTGGGCGTTCCTCCCAGTGAAATGCTCAGTTTCACATATCTTTTGATTCTGCGCAAAACAGAACAATTTGGAACAAAGTAGGCTTTGCTTCTTCTAATTGGATGCAAAGTGCCAGCAGCATTCATACTTTATTATTTTGTTTTTCTTTTTTTTCCACATTTGAATATAGAAAAAAAGATTTTAAGATGTTTCCGTCCTGAAAAATCTTAGGTAAGAAGACAAGAGATCAGGAAGACAAACCTGGACTTCTAAACGTTTTTGGTTCATCCTGTGGTACGTTTTCTAGATGCGTGGAGGTGACCTGTTCAGAAGCATCCCATCAAAACAGCAACGCTAAGCTCTGATTTCAGTCCCAGATAAAAACTGTGGGCAGAGGTGACTTAAAAACCTGCCTTCTAATGCAATATTGTACCAATTTATATTCATTGCCTAAATGTAGCAACAGATTAAATCACCAATATCAAAATATAACATTTGTTGTACATTTAAATTATTTTCTGCTGCGTGTTTTCATAGTTAACGCTCTTGATTCCATTTTTTTTTAGTTTATACATATTTGTAAACAAACATTTAAATTGTTTTGCTTTTTTGTTTGTATGCACAAAAAAAGTTGCATTTTTTTTTCTTTTCAAGGCATCTACTTCTAAAGTTTCAAGATGCTATAAAAAGAGCAACAAAAGTTTATAATTATTGAAAAGTGGCTTGTTTCTGAGATGAAGTGTTGCTTAAAAGGTCCTCTTGCTTCCGTGCATGAAGGTGAAACATTATGAACGGAGGCAACAACCGTCCAGACAAAAACCCAAGCTGGAGAACTAGTTCAAAGTGTGAGGCTGTTTTTTTTTTAAATAGACCACTAGGGGGCTCTCGTTCCCTTTTTAGAAACCGCCACCTTTTACAGAAAACAGGTGTTGGAAAACGATGTTTTCTTCTGCATAATTGGCCCTAAAACTCTTAAACCTGCGTGTCTATACGCCACACAGTCGTTAGTGGGGAGTCTTGGTAAAAAAAGCCGTTCGAGTCTCATTAATGAAGCTTGTTTTGCTCCAGAGCAGCCTGATCTGCTGCACAGGTTGGAGAAAAAAAAAAAATCCATCATTAAATCACGTCATCCAGAATAGTTCAAATACATAAAAAAAAAAAACACCAAGGGAAAAAGAGATAGAAAAAAAATGTATGATTTATTGAACTCAAAAATAGCATTAAATTCCACTTAAACATTCATTAAAAGTAAATAACTACAACATTACACTGAAATTATCACCAATCACATTTAAAACCACCCACTGATGCAAAGGATCTGTTAAAAAAAAAGAAAGCAGCAGGTATTTAAGAGGAGTTGTCCAAACAGAAACATTCCATGCAGAAAATATATAGTTTTAAATCTTGGTGTTATCAAATTTCTTAATTTTTTTTTACCAAATTCTCTGACAAAAATCACTTTAAAGGCCTGTTATTTTATCAATATAAGTTAAATAAACAAAAAAAAATCACATGCAAATAAATGTGGCTTCACTTCAGACAATGGAAGACAAGCACTAGCACCGCTTGGCACTTAGCCTGGGAAGCTGTCTCTTGTCTTTTTGGCATGTTTTAAAGGAATGGCTTGGACTTTTTGAAGTTTGGTTGCAGTAGCAGTCCAACTCTCGTTCACTTACTGTAAATCAAACGGAGGCATATTAACGTCTTAAAACTCCTCCAGTCTATGAAACACTGCACCCTTCCCTGTTATTGGTCCCAATAGGGAAGGGTGTCCCGATCCGATATCGATATCTGTTCCATATCAGCTAAAAAGCATCAGATTATATCAGTTTTAAATCTCTGATATACAACTTCTACTCCAGCACTGCACTCCAGCATTAAGTCCGGCCCAGCATTTCTATCCAGCAGCGCTTGTATCCTTCACCCAGACCCATCGGTTCACAATAATTGTTCCTATTCCGATTGTTTTTGACTCCTCCCAAGTAATGTCACTTGATCAAGCCTCTTCTAATATTTCACTCTACAAAATCAATATTAAAAGAACATATGATTCATCCCAATATGGTACTGGGTAAATATTGTATTGTCTAATACCTAAAGCTTCAATATCGGTAATATCGGTATCGCATCAGGAGGTGAAAAAGTTGTATCTACCCAACAGAAATGAGTGTAAAAATGAATAAACAAAGGTTCACTTAAGCCACTACTGTGTTTTGACTAACCAAAAGAGTTAACTACTGCCAGTAAGACATTAGATGCTAGTAACCTTTAAACCAAACCTCACTTCCAAAATCTCAAACCATTCCTTTAAGTGTTGTTTTTTTGCTACTGGGGGAGTTTCTCAGACTTAAAGACTTTCCTTAAATGCACTCGTACAGGGAGAAAAAAAAATAAAAAATGATGGTATAGCAGCAGGTGCCAATCTCAAGAGCGGGGAAGGAGGATGGTTCTAACGTTTACAGCTGAGCGTAGATACGTAAAGTAATCAGCACAATGTCACTTTCAAGTGTAGGCACTCGTGGCTCGTCAACAGTGCACAGCGAACAGCAGTCGGGTTGGTTGGGGAAAAACAACAACAATATTTCAGCAGAAATGAACATTTCTCCCAAAGCCAGGTTGCTCTTCTTAAGGTCTTCTGGCTGTTGCATGATTACAAAAAGAGCGTTAAAGCCTCACAAAGAGATATTCTGGGAACAATGGAAGATAACTACTCTAAATGCTTCACTTACAAAAAAAGCTAAAAGAAAACGGGAAGTCTTTGGTGCTCAGTGTCCAAAGAACTGTTGGCATTGTTTCCCCATTGAGTTCCTACTAACGGCAGTAAAACAAAGACAGACATCATAGATGGAGTGTTGTAGTGCAACAGGAGCCCATAAGGTACAACACACTCCTGCAGCGTATTGTATGGCTGTTCAGAAGTCCTTTACTTTCAGCCACTGGTCCCCATTTGGCCCTCAGCTGCCCGGAAACGGAGCAGGCCGGGGGCCGGACTCTCACTAGATGCATCCGCAAACTGGAGAAACCCCGACCGAATCCCTCCTTTACATGTTAATCCTGACTATTATTATCATAACTCCATTAGTCTTAAATCTACAGATGATGCTCAAATTTAAATATTCTTATGTACCTTTTAAATGTATTTTTTTAATATATTTTAAGAGAAAAAAAAAATAAAATCACAGCATAGATGCAGTTTTTGCCTGAATATATTCTGGAAAAATGATATTTTTATGAAAACTGCACAGTAATCTGCGTCTCTCCTGGCTTGCATATACAGGTAAAGTGTCGTGCTGTGATGGAGATGATGAGTTAAACAGTTTTCTGGGAGGAAAAAAAAAAAAAAAAAAAAAGTTTAGTGTTCCATAAACGGAAGATTTATGTAGGAGGGGGTGGAGCACTGGAGACACAGAGCGCTGATCATCAAGTCTCGGCTTATCGACTGCAAGGCTGATGTTGGTCGGCTCCCTTCTCTCTGCTGAGAGAGACCTGAGATGGGCGCAACAGTTCTTTTTTTTTTTTTTCTTTGTTGGGAGTGCTGCTGATGCGAGCGAGTAGTAATCCACAGAGGTTATAGGAGATATGCCTTATATGAATACACTCAGACCAACCCATGTGCATCTTCTCCTCTGGTGTTGAGATTGGGGCGTAATCCGAGAAGGCGGATGACATAAGAAACATTGTTCTCTGAAGGAGTTCCAGTTGTTAAATGTTTGTAATAAACACTAGAACCTCTAAAGGGATGCTTTTGTTTTTTTTTTTTCTTTTTAATATGAGCTTATTGAATGATGAATCCAGGCTGCGGGGCCAAGCGAGGCGGGGGCCTCTGAGGCAGAGCAGGAGGGTACTGAGAGATATAGGGGCTGGGGTATCCGGTAGAAACGCTGGGGAAGGGCTGCCCTGTTCTGGGAGGGATGGGTGGGTACTGCGATGGAGGGCAGAAGAAAGGAGTGGTAGCAGCTGGAGGTGGGCTTAGGACAGGAGGGGCGGGAGGTTTCCTTCTCGGCTGGGCAACCGGAGAGGAGTTGCTGCTGTTGCTGTCGGTGAAGAGGGACGAAATGGCGGGCATGTCCAGAGGTCGGGCGGAGGGCGCGGCAGTAGCCTGAGGGAGGAGGTGCTGGCCCTTCTGCACCATCTCCTGCAGCTTCTCAATCTTCACTCGTCTCAGGTGGGCCAGCTTCCTCTTGTTCTGGTAGGAATCGACAAAGGCGTCCAGGGTCATGTCGCCGTCCAGGAAAGAGTCAGCCATGTTCTGCAGACACAAATGGTAAATTAACTCAACATATATACTTATTTAGAGCTTTTCCAGTCATTCTAACCACCCAAAACCCTTCACACATTCACCCATTCGCAGTCACAAATGCATTTTACATTGATAAATTGGTAGGCAACATGGGGTTAGTTGCCTAAGTGATAATCTCAAACAACACTTAAAAAACCCAGTTTTCAAAACCCCCAATCTGCCAACAGTGACAACAAAAGAATAGATTTCATTGAATCATTTAAAACAAAAACAGAACAGTTTCAGTTGGTTAAAAAAAGGCTGATTTCATATATGCCAAAGCTGCAGCACTTTTTTTAAAAACAGTAATAATACAGTTACAATGTCATTTCTGTTGAAATGACAACCGAGTTAATACAGTTCTCTGCCACTAGGTGGCTGTTTGTTTTCATGCCCCTCTAACTAGTCCATAAAGAATAGACACTGCAAAAAAACAAAATCATAAGTAGTTTTCGAGTTAGTAAATATCTTTAGTACACTTTGAAATGAGAATAAACTCAAGTCATTTTTTAAACATGAAAAGGAATACTTCTTAGTCATAATGTTGTTTTTTATAAAAGCTAATTTTCCACTGGCAGGATATTTTGCCTTGCAACATGGAAAACACAAAATTTAATTATTGATGATGAAATTTTAGTAACTTGAAATGAGACTTATTTAAACATGAATAGCTCTTAAGAATACTAATATTATAAAAAGTTACTGGCAAGTTATTTAGCTCAACATGGAAAATGTTCAAAATTATTGATGATGAAACTAATCATACAATGAATTATCATTAACATGCTCTTATTGCTGAAATCTGCAAGTTATTAGGCTATTCAAAATACATGTTAGGACTAGCCAATCACTGTCAATTTGTGTTTTTGCAGAGCAGTGGGTTGAAATTCTCAACTGTTAACGAAAGCACAATTCACATTTCGAAATAGTCAACTTCACAGCAGCGGGGGGTCTAGAACAGAAACTGCCGAAGTGTTACTGCAGCAGACTAAGGTGTGATTCTTGAGTTAGTCGAGACTCACTGCTGCCCATCAAGGCCTTTAGATTTGAACAATGGAAATGTTCAAGGCAGAGAAAAGAGAAACAAGCAGAGAGGAATGCATATGAATCACTGACTCGGGATGGATGAGGTCATCCATGGAGGGAGCAGTAGAATGCTTACCTCTGTCTCTTCTTCTATTTTGGCTCCCTCTGCCTGCAGCAGGGCTAGCAGAATGTCCAGGGAGGTGGCTCCTGACTTGTGGTCTGTTAAATGAGAGTTTTCATTGTGATATTTAGCAGAAGTGAAACCGAGTCATGTTTTGCAGTTTTTTCAACCAAGTCTCAAGTGAAGTCACAATGGATCAAAGTTGAGTCAAAAGTCAAGGCATGCGAGGCCTGAGTCAAGTCTATTGACAAAATTTCACTTAATGACAACATTATTTGGAAATTAATAAATTTTTTTTATGTGTTTGTTTGCCTGAACAAAAGACAAAAGAGGAACAGAACTTGAGAAAAAAAAGGGATTTCTGTACAAAACAAATAATCTCCATGTCAATAAAGTCACTGGAGTGAAAAATCAAATAAAGTCCAAATTATTTTTTGTGATTTTAATTAAGTGTGAAGGTCATGGAGTTCCTGGAGTCCGACTCGATTCCAGGTCTAATAACTCAAGTCCACACCTTTACTGAAGGTGTGGACTTGGGCGTTTCAGTCGCAGTGCTCTTACTTAGCGTTTGCACACGCCGTACAGCAATTCCACACAGTAGACCAAATGCGGTACAATTCCTCAAGACCAAGTTGTTTCCAAAACAAAAACGAAGAATGCTGTGAATGTTTTTACTTTATAAATTTAATTGCTGTTGACGAATCATGATACAGAGACCAACCAATCATGATGCCTTCCTGTTCGCTGTGACTTAAAGTCAAGTGAATCTCTGTTGGTGTCACAGTTGGGTCGTTTCTGAAAACAGGGCTGTAAGTCAAAACTAGCAGGGGTTTCAATAGCACACACACAACAAAGAGACGGTAATAATTAGTGATCTCCACAGCTGAGCAGTAAACTTGCAGACATTCCAACAAGTCTTGACTGAGCCTCTCTACACTGGATCTCTAATTACACACTAGGCTCTAGTCAAACCTGATATGCTATTCTGGTTGTTAAGGCCTGCAAACCGAGTCAACAAACATGTGGTCTGATCCATTTGTGCACAAGAGCCAGACCAAGCTTGATTTTATTATTAACGTTGAATAGTTTTATTAAGAGCTGCATCATATACTACGCCACAAATGTTAATGAAACATCACTTTCATAAAACTGACTCCATGGACTTTTGAATGCAGAAGAGGATGCACTGGTTCAGAAGAGACTAAAATACTATCAACATCTAATATGTTCTTTTTGCTCTCAAGCTGGAAAACAAAAAACAAGATACAACTAAGAAGTCTTGGTGCTGGTAATGTCACAATGACAAAAATAAAACAAATCCGAATTTCAATTATAAACCCCATTTTGCGTTGATCCATCCAATTAAACACACTGTGGAGTTTGTGGTTGTCACTGGGCCTGTCAATTGTCCCGGAAATGTTTGCGATAACATTGTTGTCTTGAGACCATTTTCAAGTAATATACTGATAGTGGCATAATGCAAGTTTGCCCTGTCAAAGAACACGCCACAGAACCAAAAGACATTTTAAACGTGCAAAATTAAACACGACAACCAAAACAATAAATAGACATTGAAATAAAAGCCATTTGCAACCGAATCCATAAATAAAATGTTATGTTAAGCCAGTTGGACAGAGCCTCACAGAAACAGACGCCATCACTGGACACAAAGAACGTTACCCAAAATACTAAAGGTCACAGAGTGCAGGCAATAACGAGAGGAAAGAAGAAAATTGTCATCACAATAGATGGAAGCGGAGATGTAAGGAGATATTTAAAAAAGACCATGTGTTTTCTGTGACATGTCTAGATATGAGGTTGATAGGTGGAGCTTAGCCTTTTATCTTTTTCCTTTTTAATTCTGGCCTGTGTTTATTTTGACACTTGTTGGATTTGGAAAATGGAACTAAAGAGTCATTAATAAGTCAAAGATCTGGAGAGTGTACATCAAAAACTTGTTGAATGAACTTTTTTCAGCTTCTCAATGTCGAAATGTTGGGCATTTCTAACATTTGTAAAAGTATTTTAATGTTTTTTTAGTCCTTCTCCTTTTAGGTGTTTTTGCACTCAGGCAAAAACACCATAAATAATTGTCCTTAATGTTTTGCCTGGTGAAATCAAAGGTTCGACTAGCCAACCAATTAAACCCTTTCTATTCAAACAGGAATTGTGTGCATTACATAAGCTGCCAGCTGCATGCACAATTCATGCCAACAGGTGTCACTACATCTTAGCAAATTTATTAATTCAAGAAAAAAGTGCAAATAATAAAGTTTTGGTTAAGTGCTCCAAAACAAACCAAAAAAAAGCAAATGCACAAAAAAATGGTGGAATCCTTAGACACAATCTACTTTAACAAGCCTGTTTTCTGAACTGTAATGACACAGAGGAGGACTGAGTGTGTTCAATCTGGCTGAACTGAGCTCAGTTTATTTCTAAATATAAGACTAACACGGTGTCCCACTTGTAAAAGACAAAACAATGAAGTAGCGGCATAGCTGGATGCGTCACCCGCAGGTTAATGAGCCTGCAGAACTGGATCGCACAGTGACTTAGCAAGATCACAAGACCGGTGGCGGAAAAAAGGAGAGAAGCCGAGCGTTACTCATCAACTTCACGTTAAAGCGGGAGCACAGCCAGCTGGGTGGTGCGATACGAGAAAACACAAACCGCTTACCGGTTGGTTTTCAAATATGAGGAAGGAAACAGTTTTTTCAGGAAGGAATCAAGAAGCAACCCAGACTTCCTTTGCATTCTACTCATATTGTCACCGTCAAGAACTCCATGCTTTCTTCATACAGGTTGAAGCTTTTAAGAGGTTTGGGGTGGGGGGGGGGTGTTCGGGTATGAAGGAAAAAAGTACAAGAAAGTCTAGTTCGGAGATTATAAAAGGGACATTGTCAACGTGACTCAACATTAAACGGGGAGTTTTTGGTTGAACTCAGAAGAAGTCTCCCACTCTCTTTCTCCACTCTTTCAAGTCTCCAGCATGGCAGCTCCTCCATCCCCCCCAACAAAGCCTGCTTGGGAGGACAATGGTACACTGAGGGGTGGAAAGGTCTCCGACAGCAGGGCAGAAGGAGGCGAGGCCAAATGCCCGACTGTATGCAAACAGCAACACAACCGGCTACTGTACTGTACGCTTTTCTGGGTCAAACAGCTACTTTCCTTCAGCTCTATCACACAGCTGCTCAACAGCAAATCCACAACTCGGACGGCTATTGCCCAGCAGGCGGCGGGTGGGAGGCAGGGAGGGGGAAGGGCAGAGTGACAGTGGGTAACCTACATTTTATGAAAGCCATCACTTGCTGTTATCAGACAGAAACAGTGCTGTATTAGTCTACTAAAAATGAAGACCACCAGCTTCGAGAGATTAAAAATAAATAATAAAGAAATGCTCGAGGCGGTTAAAATGGCTGTCACATTTAGACGTGCAAACTAGAAATCATACCAGACTTCAGTAAGGTTTCAAACGGTTGAATGGCTTAAAGCTGAACAATGCAACTTTTATCAAAAATATGGATTTTTTTATTTATTTATTTTTTTTACATATTTGCTGAAACTGTCACCATGTTGTGACAGTTTGGTATGAGACACAATCTGCGAATAAAAAAAAAAAAAAAAATCAAGTCTTGCCTTTTCCCAGTGCTAGCTAGAAACAACCAATCAGAGCCAAGAGGCTAGCCTTAGCGCTGCCAATCATGTCCATATGTGCGCCGCTTGCTCTCCCCATCAGCAGAGTCTGTTGTGAACGGTACAGCTAGTTAGCAATGCTAACTAGCTGTACCGATGACAACAGATAAACGGACAACAGATAAACGGTTTTCATGTTACAGTGAGTTGCTTCTCCACCATTAGCACATTTACCAGCTCGTACACGAGGTTGATTGACAGCCCTAAGACCCTCCTCCTGGCTCTGATTGGTTGTTTTTGACTGGGAGCTGTGTACTTCTTCAGAAGGCAATAGCAGCACTGGGAGAAGACAACATGTGTCACTATGTTGAACTGACAGTTTCTACAAATATGGATTATTTTTTTATATAAAAGCTACATTCTGCAGCTTTAAAGGAGAAGAGATCCAGCCCAGCAGTGAATAACAGGGATGGTATTTAAACACAGCTGCCTGGCAACCAGACCGTAAACAAGGTCACAAGTATTGTCACCACTTCTTCTCCACCTACCAGTAAGTGCTAAGAGATAAAGAAGCCGATTGAGTTGCTGGAGCTTGTTTTGATGGCACAGTGGATCTCTGCATCAGATCAGCAATGAGATCGACCAGAACTCACTTTGAGTTACATGGGTGCAGGAGGCTTCAATAGGAAATGAGGGAACTGGCTAAGCAGGTTCTGAGTTATGAGTAATGTCAACAAAATAAATACAAAGAGGTTTAAAAAAAAAAAAAGAACTTAAGTTCTTCTGAGTTCACCTACCGTTTTTGAACAGGTTCCCTTTTAAAGAACAATCTGAGGATGACGTCATGCCACATGTCTTACTGAAGCGGTCAACAAGCATCGTCTTTAAATGAGTAATTGGAGAACATAGGAAAAGAATACCAATTTTAATGAGCCGATTCTTTAATCATATGTTGCCCTAACTAGAAAAATTGGAAACTTTAATAATCAGTTTTTGACAACTGGCTTGATAACGGTGGTAATATTCTTAGCTGCATTCCTACTTCGCTGATATTTCACTGCAGTTTTAAGGTATTATCTAAATGAGAGAAGCTTAGAAACTGCTGGCTTAGAGGTGTTTATGTGCAACTGAATTATACCTGAAATTGAATCCAATTCTGACGTGAGTTTCTCCTAATAAAAAAAAAATATTATAAATATAAGTAAAGCCAATGGCAATGAGTCAAAAAAAGTTATTTTTTCTGCATCAGAAAAGGAGGCTTGGAAACACAGAAGCCCGTTTGATTAATGGACTTTAACCAAACACCATAACATTGCCTCAGGATCTCGAGAAAATAAGTCGGGATTTTGTTTTTTTTTCCTCCATGTCCTCTTAGGGGCTCTGTAGAAACAGGCTAATTTTGAAAAGAAAAAAAAGCCTAATTTTTTTTATAAAATGTTCTTGCTGTAGGATGAAGAGGTTTTTCAGCTGCATCAAAATCAATATATTTCAACCTCTTGTATTGTTCTTAAACAGAAAATATGTTTCAGCTATAATCAGTCACCAGAAGTCAAAGTTTTATCAACACCAGCAGAAATCGGAGGCAACATTTTCAGAGTGCATTTCCAAAAGCAGCCATAGCTAAACCGTTCTCCAAATGTCTTCGGATAACACGTTCACACCTGGGTTAAACATCTACTTTTTAAATTTAATAGCCAAAGGAAAAGGTTGGTATGCTTCAAGACAAGCACTCTGGCTGCTTTTATTAACAGTTTTCAAAGGTGGCTGGAGTGGGTCAAGTAGTAGTTCAACAACAAGCAGAAAACGTTTCACCACAGCACAAGCTTTGAGTTTCATGATTAGAAAATCCAACTGGTTGACATTGGTTGATTTTAGCTCCTGATTACAGTCCAGATTTAAAGAAGTAAACATCAAACTTTACTTAAAATAGCTTGCTTCAGCACTTAGAAAACTAAGAGTAAATCTCTCTAAACTGCAGTTGAAGCTTCTGCTGTAAAGTAGGATAAGTTTTTTTCCTTTCAAAAGAACCTTGATCTAATAGTCCTGATAAACCCTGAGAGTTAGAATAGGCTGCACTGTTTCTAAACCCGGCCCACGACACTAAATGGACGAGGAAGATGAGAAAAAAAGCTACAGCCATGCTGCTTTAAAGCACCATTAAAGTATCCGTTTCCCATGACTTCATTTGTGAGTGTGTTCAAATGTCTAAAGAAGTGAGTGGCATTAAAAATTCCAGTCCCCGATATAAAACCAATCAATAAAGGATGGTTCCCGGTATTTTCTGCGCACACGGCTACAATACCTAGCTTGGTCTTGCGGAGCTGATAGGATTCAAAGCTCTCCTGAAGGCAACTGTAGCTCTTGGTGAGCTGCTCCTTCTTGTGCTCCAGCTGGGGCTGCAGGGTCAGGTTCTGTTCGGCCAGGGTTCGGTTATTGGCCAGGGTCTTCTCCTTGTTCTGCTGGACCTCCTGTACCTGCAACAGACACCAAACACGTCAGAGGATAACCTGGACACACACAGGTCACAGAGGCTGCTTAGCATTGATTGATGCTGGCTTAACACATGCTGAAACCCCCAAAACAAGAATGAATGAAGCAACCCGAATGGCTTTTTATTTTCCTACCAAAGAAGAACAAGTAGAAAACTAATTTTGCTGAATAAATTGTCCCAGAAATTATTGCGATAAACAATGATATTGTCACTTTGAGATCATTTTCAACAAATATAAAGATAATGGCATAAAAATTGACGTTTGCTTTTTCAAAGACCAATAAACTTTCATTTTGTACAGTATGCTTCACACTGCAACTGAAACTATGTTTTAAAATATCCAAAATAAAAAAACGCACCCAAAGATGATAAATAAAAAGGCTTTGAACGACCACACACCCCCCCCGCCCCACACACACACACACACACACACAAACACACCCCCACACACCCAAAACCATAAATAAGTCTTTTCAGAGACTTCCTGTAAAGTCCTTCAAAACAAAATTGCCTTTCAAAAAATATTGGTAATCAGAATGGAGATTATCAAGCTAATTTTAATTCATCATGCGATAATCAATTAATTGCTTATTGCAAAAGGTTTAGGAACCAAAAACATTTCTTGTCAAATTAAGAGTACATCTTTAACAAATCACTGTCTTAATAAACATTCATTTGGTATCACTTGATTCACCTCTGTAGATCAGCTTTGTGTTTGTTTTTATTTGACTTTGCTTCTAGTTCAAACTAAAATCTTTTGAACTAACATGTGATCGTTTAATGTTGCATTTGCAATATTTATTACAATGCATGACAGTTGAATTCTTTTTCTTTTCCAAACACCAAATTAAACAAACCAACAAACAGCATGTTTGACAAGTTCAAAACCTGAAAATGTTTCTTTCAAAAAACCAAAAAAAAAAATGAACACGAGTGGTGCAGAAAAGCAAGTTATTTACCCAACAGAGAGCTGCTTTCAGACACTTCCACTTATTTACCATAACTTCCCAGAAATTCATATGCAATAATCTCTCATGACTGTCCTCAAATAGAAATCAAGTACGGGTATTTGTTTTTGCGTGTGTTCAAATCAATAATTTATTAACATTGATGAAAACGTTCTAGTTCCACCAGCAGATCACCTCACCCACAACATGGGAAAAATGTCTTATTGTGAAATAATCTGCCAATAGCTCAAGTGTTTTTTCCCCCCACTTTTTTCTCTATAATAACATTTTTTTTCATATTTGCGAACATTTTTAATGGAAAGGCAAGCGAGTGCAACGCCTCCGCAGCCTTTTCAACTTCTTTATTGCCATTATGACCCAGATATGAAATTCCCAACTCAATCACAACGTATCAGCACCCTGCCTCCTGAATGGCGCCGGCGCTCTGATGAAGGTTCTCCAGAAAGTCATATTCCGTCTTAAGGTGGTGACGAACTGAGCACGCTGGTTTGATGCGAATTTAAACTGAAACTATCAAGATAAATTTGGCAAAGCAACAGTGATAACAAAAAAAAAAAAACTATCACGGTTCTCATCAAATGACTCATTTCACACATGCACTCAGCACGTCAGATGGACAAATATAACCGGGACTGAGCTGGAAATCTGTTATATAAAGCGACACCTTGTGAAGCCTTCTGGGGCCGTAATGCAGGAAAAGCAGCTCAAAATTACTTTCTCATTTTGCCCCACCATATCCTGAGGCAACTCCTCTTTCTCACTGTACAATGAGTGGCAATTAAAAAAGAAAAAGAAAAAATCTGATCTTTGAGCAATCTGGAGCATTGAGGTTCCTCCGTCTGATTGTTTGCAGGGGGAAATCTTCTGTGAAGCGTCTTGCTAGCTCTTTCCTGTATCGACCACAGAGCTCCACTTGTGAGCGGGTCGAGTAAGAGTGTGTTGCTGATGTTCTGCGTGTGTTATGGTGGCACTCTGGCAACAATATGGCAGACAGGAGGGCGAGGGACGTTTCCAAACCATCAGCGCCGCAAACGCAAAACCACCACAACAGTAGAGTTCACACATGCACAGCATTCCTCGATCATACTAAAAAAGAAACAAAATAAAAAAGTTAAAAGTGTTGTTTACGTGGGAACAAAACGAATTCATCTGATTATTGTGTTTACTCGCAATAATGTTTAAACTGACATGACAAGCACAGTCATGTCAGTTTACCACTTTCTGAATGACGTGAACACAACAAGTGTGTACACGCCCGCCGTTCGGATAACAGGTTCGTTCCGAAAGAACTGAATCCCATCGGAATATTCCCATTGGAGCGCCGACGCGACATGCTGCGGCAGAAACTGAAGTCTTAGGGGTTCAGCTTCTGCCTATTGGTTGGTTAGCAGTAGAGCTAAGCTGTGTAATATTCACACAGCTTAGCTCTACTGTTGTCTATTGTGTTTCGCAATAGTCGGTCCCAGAGATGTGTTATCCATTTTCGACAAAAGGCCCACGCAGCCGTTCCTAGAGCATTCTGGAATAATATTTAGTTTTCAGAATCCTCATTTCCAAACGACACCCACATTTGGTTTCTTTCCTCCTTCCTTCTGTACGACCACACACACTGCCAAGCAAAAACACACTGCCTCAGTACAAACTGAACTGAGAAACCAAAGTTATGAAGTGTGAATCCCAAACAAAGCAAGTTGTCTCAGAAACAAACTAGTTGTCCAACAATGGCGTCCAAACTTATGAAAAGTTAAGGACGCTACTAAAAGTGCAGCAATGAAAAGTGCAGCAATGTCCCCCAGCAATGTCCCCCAGCAATGTCCCCCAGCAATGTCCCCCAGCAATGTCCCCCAGCAATGTCCCCGAGCTGAACAATGGAATGGAAATAATCACTGCTAAGTTATATCAGCAGTTTACTTTTATCATTTTGATAAATAGAAGCAATTAAATGAATGGGGAAAAAAAGAGCATCATTTCATGTTAATATTTGAGGAATACATCGTAAAACTGTGGCATTTATGACGGCCTGGGTGATCTTGTAAAGAGGCCAAACTCAGATTAATACACTGACTTCAACTTGAAATAGAGCAAATAAATCAGGCTGGCATGAGCAGGTTTTACAGCTTAATATGCGTCAGCCAGTCAAAGTTCACCTCGAGAAGAAGCGGCACACTGTACATGCAACTTCTGCAGTAACAGCAAAACAGAGTTCCGCAAGACGCAGGTATTCAAAACCATTAAAAAAAGCTGCACAGGAACTAAACAAATCCACAAGCTGTCGATTTGCATTATTCAAAAGGGAGCAAATGCTGAAGTCTGAGGGTGTTTGAGTTCAGCTTATGACCACCATGCTTTAGACTCTACTTCCCACCGATCTCGGGTTTCTGTCGCTGCCTTTTGACACCCAATGTCTTTGTTCCGATCCGGAATACCGGTAAGATTCCATCCTGTTCCCGGACAGCTCCACCTTTGACTCAGGCACCTCGCTAATCCTCTTCCATGATCGTATAAACTAACCTGAGTCAACAGGTGGTGCGTCACTGCACAGCACAGCCCCCCCACCCTCCGCCCTCACTTCATCTGCAACCTGGGGGATGAGGAAAACGAAACTACAGAGACAAACGTGTTGGGCATGGATGTTAAGCTGCAGGAGTGACAGGGAACATTTTTTTTTTATAAAAGGCGCACCATGCTGTGATCCTGTAAGCTGCATCAGATCTACAAGCAGCTAAAGGAACGGAAGCAGTTAGCATGTTTTCTGACAGCAAGCCATCCTCCCCCCACACCAGCACCATCACCTCCCTCCCTGCAAAGCAAAATCAAATTAACAGTGCCAGAGAGAAACCCCGAGCGCCATGACAACAGACGAGTCAAATTCCTGTGCCCTGACGATGTGCGTTTGGTGAAGTTTAGGGGGGAAATGAGTGCGGGAGAGGTCTGGGGGAGGCGGACATGTTTAGGCTTCACTGGTAAACCCAACAACAAGAATTAGAGGCATTGTCAGAAAGTTTTGTGAAACACCAGCAGCCTCCGCTCAGGCTGATGGTGAAACCATTTAGGAAACCATACGGAGCACTCAGATGCACAAACGTAAAAAAAAAAAAAACTCAACTCAAAATAAATAAACTTTTATTACAGTAAATGTCTGCCTGAGGGCAAACCTTCCCAGTGACTCCAGCTGGTAACGACTTTGTGGATGGAAAAAAACAAGGCGAGGCTGTTGATACTAGGAAGCCAGGTGGACAATAAATGAGAGCATCTGATTTCAGAGTTCAGATATGAACTAAATAGCTGTGTGTATAAAGAGCCATAATCTGGAGGTGAATGTCGCTAAATAAACGCAGGCGCAAGCTCATTTAAAGACAATTAGAAACAAATACATGGACAGATTACAGATATTTAAACTAGTAAGCCAGGCCAACATGAGAAATGCTTCATTAAGTAATTACAGATTGAAATAAATGCTTAAAACGTGCAGTCATTATATGCCAATGTAACATTTTTTTTATATTTCAAACATTCTTCTGTTTCTGTGCAACGGTCCAGTTAATATGGGAAATAAACTCTTGTCGAGATTTCTGAATATGGCTTTTTCTGCTAGTTTGGTTTAAAGTTTTTTTACCTGACAATTTATCACAAACCTTAGCTTTTTCATTTTAAAAGCAGTTAGGTAATGTTAGCTACTTTTCGCTTTAAAATCTTTCAGAAATATTGCGATATTCTCAGTTATCACACTGTAAGAATCTAATACTGACTTAAGCCTACAGTGGGTCAGGAGGTCATTTAAACTTGAATTGATTGTTTAGTCAGCACAGCTAGCTTCAGGCTAACGGAGCCTAAAGGAGAGTTAACTATAGGCTCTGTAATCTTAACGTCAGTCACAATTAGGTCTGTACAATATATTCCAAGTATCTTGTTTTATATTGTTTTAAATATTTAGATTTGCATCATTTAGGGTGAGATAAGTATTTTTGACCCCAGCACATGAGCTATACTTAGAATATGTAAAACATCTTAAACATATAAGTAAAAATTATTCACTGTTGATATTCATTTCCTGACAAATTTCCAGATTGAATTATGCATTCCACATTTTGAAATAATTACATATTCCTCCAGTTACATTCAAATGATCGCTTGTTTATATCCGTTTAGTGGATTTTGGCCCTTTGTTTTTTTGTGAACAATAAGCCCTGCTGATGGGAGTCGACCAGCATGCTCCGTTTTCGGTTTATCGAACAGTAAAAGTACATTTTGGGTTTTGTTTCTCTTCAAACGACCAGAGTCAGTTGCGTTGTCAGGCTGTACAGTTCTGAGTATCACGAAGCAGATACGGATTAAAGCTGCTCAGTCGTGTTTTCCCTCTGTGTCGGTGTACCTGCACACACACAAGCTGCCTTTGATTGGCTCATTGGTGACCCAACTTAATCAGGACGACATGTAGCTGACACTACTTCGAAGCCATGCTATCCTTTTACCCGTTACCTTGACAAACGCGATCTTGGCCTGGCCATAACTAAGTGAAAAATGATTTCTTAAACATTACATAGCTTCTTGGGAAGCTACTCACAGGGAGGGAGGCGCGTTGTTCCAGGAAAACAATGAGGCAAACTGTGAATTATCACTGTTAAAACTTAAACAATGCTTCCCTCAGTCAGCACCAAGGGTAACAATTTCACTACCCTTATTTTTTTTTTTTACTCAGTAGACCTTTTTACTCTAGTTACATATTTAGGCTTAGACTCAAACTGTAATTTCAAGCTATTTCCGTGACTGTACAGAGCGTATGATGGGAAAAGCACAACAAAGGCTCGACAGGAAGGAGGAGGGGAAAAAAAAAAAAACAGTGACCGAGTGAAAAAAGGAATGAAGAGCCAACATTTCGGACTGCAACAACGAGTGGTTTTAACTAACCTCATCCATCTCCTGGACCATTTTTGAGAGTTTTTCGTCGTCCTCGAGAAATTCATTAAGCTGAGTCATCGTGTAGCCGCCGAACTTGGTGGAAAAGCTGGACATTTTGGCTCTTGTTGTGTTTCTTCTCGCCTGTGCTCCCTCTTCTCGCCTCTCTCAGATTGTGACAGCTGACTGCTTCCTTAACAGGAAGTAGAGAGTACAGGCCCCGTGATGCCTTCACGAGCACTCGGAAAAACGAGGAACAACCGGACTGAGAGCAAAACTTGAAATTTCCCGAGCAGCTAAGAATGAATGCATGGCATTCTGATTTTGTACTTTTAATAATACATTTGAATGGTCTTTTTTTCAAGGTGGAAGGATTATGCGACATACATCTTCAATTATTTAAAAAACCCAATAATTCAGCAACTTTAAGCATATATTACACATTAATCAAAATAAAAAATAGACAAACAGCACCACTAAACTCCCGACCACTTTTTGGAAGAAATTCACAAGTCTGTCATTATTTTTGGCTGGATCTTTGACTACTCCTCTTCAAGCCAATCCGCTTATTTTGGACCGATAAGCCATAAATAATGTTTTTAAAGTGTGATGGACCTATCAGAGCACCCGTGTTTTTCTAAGTTTCAATACTGTCAAATGTAAAACTTATTCAATCGCGTACTATGACACATAGGTGCTTCCAACTTCAGTGGCGCAAAAAAGAAAAAAAGAGAGTACGCACTGCATGCAATCCACAGGGGCGCTGGGCTAGAGGGGACGCCTGAAACAATGGCGTAAGATTATTTCTAATCTACATTTTCAGTATTTAGCAGCCTTTTATGCATGTGTATATGTTCTGATTTGTAACAGTGACACGATGGTATTGTGTCTGCATACACTGCATACACTTCAGAAAGTACAAAGTTGCACTCCTTTGCAGCTACTTCCATGCAAACATGAGCCTGGTATTTCCCCAAATTGATCCTGAACACCTTAGTCAATGTCATTGAGTCTGGATATAGTAGTTTAATTCTTTTTGCTGACTCATCCCAATTACTTCCATTTACATGTTTGAACAGATTTTTGTCATCTAAATTTGTTTATTTTATCCCTTAAAAACCATTGCAATTGTACACTTTAGAATACACACACACACTTAACGTGGCATTTATACCACAACTCTGCAGAACTGGAAGCACTAAAGTAGTTGCCGTTACAATATTTGCTCCTTATCTGTAATTTGTAATTATACTTTCTTCAAAAACAAGGGGGAGATCATACATGTATTTATAAATACTTGGCAATCACATTTTTAAAAATAATTTTCAGTATTTGAATGTATATCCAGCAAATGTAGTGCCAATAATGGAATTTTTTTTATAAATAAACAGAAGTTAAAAAAAACAGCTAGACAGCTTCAAAGTAAAAAACAGTTACATTGACATGTCAATGAGGTATTGCTAAAAACAAAGTGCATTGACAGCAGCACATCCCTTTTTTTAAGCTGATAAAGCATTTAATGAACATTCATTCAAGGCTTCTGATGCACTAAAATATTGCATGAACACATGCTCTCAAAATGTGCAGGTCCAACACAGTTGAATTAACAGCTGAATTACCTTCTGATCATATTCTATATGTTCTCGTAATAAACAATTTAGTTTTATTCCAACACTCTGAACCGGAGAATAATCTAAAACGTGCATCTCACCAGCTCTTGAGGACACAACTGGGTTATTGCACATTTAAAATTTTTTATACTTTTTTCTTCCAAGTTTGTTGAACTGTGTAAAATAAGGGTTGTCCTGATCCGATATTAATATCGGAAATCGGTCTGATATCAGCTGAAAACCGAGCGCAGGATTGTATCGGCCAGCCTGTGTCTAAAATCTCCAGCTCAAGCATGCCAACAGAAGAACTCCGCTCCAGCATTTAGTCCACCCCAGCCTTTCCATCCAGCAGTGCTTGTGTCCCACACACAGACCCATTGATTAATAATAAATAGGTCAATTGTTTTCATACCTATTGTGGTAGACTGCAGTTCTCTAAGCAGCACAACGGAGCCTTTTCTAGCATTCAACACTACAGAATAAGTAATAAAATTTGTGCTGTTATCATATAGAGTGAATATCGGTATCGTATATCTGTCAATTGATATGGAAAAGTTGTGAAATTATTTATCTTGCTTTTATTTTATTTTACGCAGTATGCCGTTGAGAGCCCCTGAGCTACTTTAACGAAGCCGTTAAGCAAGTAGACGTGAAATTTTGTACAGAATCTTTAACATGACAACCTCTTTGGATATCAGTGGACTGTTTTGACTTTTATGGGGGGGGTTTTCCTGTCTCGGTAGTCCAGACCAGCCTGATCATCATTCGCTTGTCATGTTGAATACATTTTGCACTCTGCAGCTCGATCTCAGTAACGCATATTGTGCTCCGACTCGCTTCCGCTGCTGCTGGTGCTTTGTCTCCTCCGCCTTCTGTCAGACTTCCACCGGACGGTCTCCGACGGGTTGAGGACCTCCGCCCCGGTCTCGATGCCCAGGACCTGCCTCTGCACCAGCTTGCAGTAGAGGACGCCGGTGGTCATCAGCTGACTGTGGGTCCCCCGCTCGGCCACTTGGCCCCTGTCAATCACGAGGATGTTGTCGGCCTTTTCCACCGTGCTGAGCCGGTGGGCGATCACCAGCACCGTGTGTTCCTGCATGATGCTGTTCAAAGCCTGCTGAACCTGCAGTTCAAATTGTTCACACACGCTTTCATTAGATACGGTATTTCTAGTGACAACGCCTTGCATTTAACAGCACTTCACCTACAATGTGTTCACTTTCTGCATCCAGAGCACTTGTGGCTTCGTCCAGGATGAGGACGCATGGCTGGCGGATGAGAGCTCTGGCTATTGCCACCCTTTGTTTTTGTCCCCCAGACAACTGCAAGCCTTTCTCCCCAACACCTTTGGAAAAAAAAAAAAAGTTAATTTTCTGCATAGTTTCAGAAAATTATACAGTTGATTTTGACAATGTCATATGTATAAAAAAGTACATATTTTTCAGTCTACACTGTGTGTTCTCATCATTGACAGGAATTCAAACATTGTTTATTTCAGTGTTAGCATTTTGTCTTTTACTTGTGTACGGAAAAGTTAAAAGTGACCGAAATAAATAAATAATTAAAAGGCCTTGTTGAACCATACAGGTCAACGGTCTTATCTTGCAATGATGAAATGTATCATTCAAGTACCACTTGCGCTCCGGTAGATTTCCAACATGTTTGTTTTTTTGTTGACTTCCCTGATCCACCTTCACAATTTCAAATAAAAAGAGGCGATTTATTTAGAAAAAAAAATCAACAGGTTTGTTAATTACTCGTATCATAGCCTTTGGGGAGGCTGGTGATGAATTCATGAGCATTAGCCTTGGTGGCGGCCTGCACTACCATCTCCATAGAGACGTCACCCAGCCCGTAAGAGATGTTCTCCTTAATGGTCCGGGCAAACAGCACAGGCTCTTGACCCACCAGAGCAATCTGCAGACACAAAAGTAATAGACAGAAAAATTGAACAGTGATATAATTATATGCTGTAAAACCTAGTTACCCTGAAAATGTACAATTATTTGCAATTTAAGGGTTTTTATGCATGTGTACCAGAGCTGCCATTCCATGTGTTTTTCCCGCATAGAAGAGAATAGAAAGTGTATTTACCCCTTAATAAAGACTTATTCCAAACCTGGAAACTAATTTAATCCTACTTTTACAATAAAAAGCATGTTACCTCCACATTATTAAGTTCAAAATTTTAAAAAATATAAATTTTCAAATTGTAAAAGGACATTGACAGATGAACAATAAGCCTCGGCATATTCAACTGTTTCATTATTTGCTTGAGAAGGACAAATAAAATTCAGTGAGTACACTATATACTTTCATTTCCTGATTCTGATATTCCATGTTATGGATTGGTGTTATGTTGCATATTGAGTTTCAGCCATGCTGCAGTAGTCAAACAGATGGCCTCACATTTGACTCTGAAATAAGCCAATGGCTCAATAGCAATGTTTCCATCAATGTTTTTTATGTGCACTTTTGAAGTATCGAGTTACGAAAGGTTGATAGAAACGGCAAAATTCAAAATGTCGCACTTCATTTTTCAAAAAGTTTACGCTCACAGTTCTAGGCTTTTCTGAAAGAGTTCATGAACTAAAGAGGAGATGGAAACACATTTGCCGAATAAGTTCTGGCACAGTGAACTCATCCACTGGTGACTCTGTGCCTTACCAGAGGCACAAGACTGAAAATATAAAAGTCCAAACCTCCAGGTGGAAGTGGAGAGCTGCAGCCTAGGGTGGCCGACGAGAGCCATTCCAAGGTGGGATGGGAGTGGTGGATCGCCCCCCATCCGCTGGTTGTGATGGAACGCTCGGAAATTGTTAAAGTCCAAACCTCCACAGAGTGGAGGACTCTCCGTTTTTATGAGATGTGAGGTCCATGCTAGTTTACAACCTTTACATCCGCCTCAACATCTGACAAAGTTATGCTTTGCGTTGCTTGGTTTATTTGCTCCAAACCAGAAGGTAGAAACACAACTAATGACTGGAGGGTGCCAAATCATCACCCCTCCACCACCGTGTTTGACAGTTTGTAAATGTGATGTTTTCCACTATGGTTTCTACTTTGGTTTTGTGAATTAATAGGAGTCTTTCAAAGTATTCATAGTTCTTAATGTGTTACTAGCAACTTCACAACTTCTGTCAGTTCCACTTTGTAAATGTTCACCTTAGAGTGCAGATAGTCATGCTGAAACTCATTAACAGGCTTCCCATCCAGCAGCACTTGGCCTCCCTGAGGGAGGTAGAAATTTTCCAGCAGACTAACACAGGAGCTCTTTCCACTGCCTGAAGGCCCCACCAAGGCAGTCACCTCTCCGGGCCGCAGAGTGAACGATACTCCCTGCAAGAAGAAACGTATCCCAGAAATAGTCGTCTTAAAATAATAAACAAGTCAGACTTATTGGATCATTTACTATATGGCTATCACAGAAGTATAAGATCTCCTCCTTCATGTCGCACAACACAGCTTAACTAAATGCATGGACTGGAAATTGAAGTGAATTTAGTGGATTTACATTGTAAAACTACTTGAAACTTATTTCTATCATTTGCAAAAACAAACTTCAATGTAGTTTACTGACACAGTATCTTATATTTGGGGGAAAAAATATAAAATTACACATGGTAGGGCTGGGCAATAAAAAAAAATCAGATTTTTCTTCATTTCAATTTTAGTAAAACAAATTTCTTGCTGTCTTTTCAAAAATAGAAATTGTGAATGACAGAAAATATTTTCAAAAAGTTGCTTATATTTCATAATTTCTGAGATTTTTATGAAAGAGCTTTAGGGGTAAGCCATGAGAATTTATGTTTAATAAAGAGAATACAGTTATACAATTATCAGAATAAAGACACAATATTAGCAGAATAACATTCTAAATTTGTTTATTTGAGAAAAAAGCATTGATATAGTTAGCGCCCAGTCCATGGTTCTTTCTTCTAAGTAGACTCACTAGTTTCAGTTCTGATGCTGATGTGTTATAAGTATCTGAATGTATCTGTAAAAACAATGCCAAAATATAACTTCAAAAGATGTTCAGCATTTGTCATTTAAATTTTTTGCTAGTTTTCATGTTATATTCCTTTTAATATTACAACTTCATTCTACAAATATTATGACATTATTCTGGCAACATTGTGTCATGCTTCTGATGTTATATTTAGACTTTATTGTCATATGACTCTGTTCTCATAATAAAATCTAATAAGATTTTGACTGTTTTCTATTATAACCAAAAATCTGATTAATCGATCAAATCGAGAGGATTCCCAGGACAAACCTTGAGGACGTCAATTTCTGGCCGGGTTGGATAAGCGAAGGTGATGTCTTTAAACTCAACCAGACCAGTGCATGAGTTTGGAGCCTCTGTGCCCTCCGCTGGATGTTTGGGTTTCCTGTCCAGATACTCAAACACCTTCTCAGCAGCTCCAACCCCCTGCATGAGGCCAGTGTAGACTGACGCAATGCTCTGAAAGACAGGCAGGACAGGTTTTCATTGCAATCTGCTGCTCTGTTACGACTCCAAATGTGATTGACTGGTTAGGGCTGAAACGATTAATCAGGTTAATAGTGATTAATCATGATTAATCAGTTTAGCTGAAAATTGGATTAATTACATAAATTGTGATTAATTCGATTAATTGTAATTAATTGTAGATAATCCTGATTAACTGATTATTGAAACAATCAACTAATTTAATAATTGATTAATCACTAACTGGAGAATCAGAAGGCCATTTTGCAGAAGAACAACAATCTCAGAGAAGTGATTAAGCCAAAATAAATAAATGCATTTTTCATTTAAGATAAAGATTACAAATAAAACTTTGGTCTGTAAAAACGTTTTATCGGAACCTTCACAAGTGGCATAAAAAAATAAATCCCTATTAAGCACCTTATGCAACTGAATTGTTTATCAGCCTTTTTTTTCATAAAGAGGCCTAAATGAAAAATCTGCAGAATGTGCCCGTTTTTTTTATCCTATCAATTGACTAATAACCAGAGTAATTGATAGAATAATAGAATATCAAAATAACTACTTGTTGTGATCCTAGAGAACTGATGAAATAACCGAGGTAGTACCTCAAAACATTCTCCCAGCTCCAGCATGTAAATAAAAAAGGAAATCAAGCCACCGCTGCTCAACTGATCAGTGAGTACAAGATGGCCTCCGTAGTAGAGAACAGCCACCTCAAGAGCAAGCTCTGATATCTGGAAAACAGAGATGAAGTTCAGTGATGCTTACACCTTAAAGCCCCCAGCACTGTGCATAAAGATGCAGTACCAGAACATACACAACTGGACCACATGTAGCAGGCGTAGGCCAGGGCTTGCTTTTTGTTGAGCTGGAACATGACCAAGAGTTTGTCATAGTAGGAGTCGGCCTCCCCGCTCTCATTGGCGAAGCTCCTCACTGTCCTCATGGCTGAGATAGTCTCTTCGGCGACCTTGTTGGCTTCTGCAAGGACCGTCTGCACCTCTTTGGTCAGTTTCTGGAAGGAACTGATTTCAGTTTGGCTGCCATGCCACGTTAGTCATCAGGTGTGTTGCAAAACAACCGGAATACCTTGTAATATTCGCCGTAAAGCTTGGAGACGAGAGCGATGAACGGGAATCCCATCATGGTGACCAGCGTGAGCTTCCAGGACATCCGAAACATGAAAATGATGAATCCGGTGCCCTTGATGACGCTCCGCAAAAACACGTTGACATTCTGGGAGATGAGGTCGCTCACCTGGGTGGTGTCTGCTGACAGGCGTGAAAGGATGTCCCCTGTGGGCCAACAGGGACAGGTCAGAACATCAGAGAAAAAAAATAAATACAGAGAGAGAGAAATTAGGACTGGCATAAAAGTGTGATTCAGGAAGTTTTGCTGTTTAAGTGGTTTGAGAGCTTTCAGCAGCCTTTCATACAAATGCTATTGTATTTTATTTTCCAGAATCCAGCAAGTGGCTGATATCAAAAGGGCAATTTTATCTTATTGTGTTCTGTATGGAGTCCCTCAAGACTCTGTTCTAGACCTGCCACTTTTCAACCTTTACATATTACCTTTGGTTTCTATTTTTAGAAAACATAACATTCCCTTCCATTATTTTGCTAATTATAAATTGCTAATGATATTAAAATGTATCCAACAATTAAGCAAGACAGCATAAATGTTCTTCAAACACTCTTAAAAAAATTGTCTGAAAATGAATTTCTTGAATTTAAATGAAGATAAAACCGATGTCATCAGCGTTGGGAAACATAAAACCCTTGACCGTCTTGGACCCTCGATGTGCTTCTTCATTACCGGTGTGGTTTTCATCAAAAAAGGCAATTTCCTGCGTCATCAGGGTTCGGAAGAGGCGGCTCCTCAGCCGAAGGTTTAATCTCGCAAATGTCAGGGTGAAGACTCCTCCTCGCACTCCGATGGCCATTGAGCTGGAGAGAAAGGAAAGACTAAATGGGGCCGCTACTGACACGTTCGTCGACATGCATCTGCAGCTGCTCACAGAAAGAAAACACACTACAATCGTGAACAGAGATATAGCATAAGAAAACCTGACGGCCACACAATTGTAGAGGGCATTAGCCACCTGCTGATTTGGCCAGTGTATTTTCTGATATTTAAATTGTTTTTTCCAGTTCCAGTGTTAAATGTACTTTAGAAGTGAAAGTTTTTTTTAATGCTTGAGAGAGTACTTTAGTGTGGCATTATTACCATTAATATTGTTTTAGCTAAAAATGGTCTCAAAATGACAATATTATCATGTATCGCAATAAATCCTGGGACAACATATCGTCTAACAAAGTTTGTTGGTCTACCTTTTACAGAGCTGTTCACACATGCTGGTGGTAATGACAGTTTAATAATGCATTTAATTAGTAATACTTGGGAACTGCTTATAGATGTAGATTTCTACACACACACCTGACCAAAGCAAGCAAAGCCAATGTGGCTACAGGTTTAGCAAAGTACTCCATGCTCTGGTGAACCACAATACTGTCTATGGCCTTCCCGTAGTATAGTGGAATGAAAGCTTCACCTGAAAGAAAAGAAAGAGATGAATTGTGATATGAAATAGATCTGTTCAGCATGTACTCATTAAATAATTTGGAGAAGCATTAACAATCGGAAGGACTATCAATATTTGGTCAAATTATGGGGATTTGAAGTATCTGCTAATTTTTTTACAAAGAGTTACTCGGAATCAAGTCACATGACTAATCTTGTTTCTGTGGAAATGTTTTGGATTTTCTACTTTCGGGACCAGGCAAGTCTCCATTTAGACTAGCAGATGTTATCAACTAGTTGTCTGGAAGTGATCAAAGGACAAATGTCTTTTTTGTCTCAAATATAAGCATCTAGTGTTTGTTAAGCTCTACTGGAAATTGAAACTTTGGTCATGAGGGCGAAGAGGGAGATTTTCACCAACAAACATCCGGAGGGAGTTTGACTTAAGAAAAATAATGAACATGTAGAAAATCCCTTCCTAACAGTTAACAGTTGAGGATCTGTAAAAGTAGAGGCTCTGAGAACCAAATGCTTGAGAAAGCTGTTTGTGTGGCCCTTATCAACAACTACTGAAGGAAATGACATAAAAACCCCTGAAGGAGACATGAGCGTAACTTCCTTCTTCAGGAAATCTAAACAAAAATGAGGTAGCATCAGATTTTAGCGTTTGGAGGATTTTTCTTTTGTATTTAGAAGGTTATTTTGGTTGCATTTACCCAGAATGCCCTGCACTGTAGTCCGCTTCCTGCTTCTGGAGCGGTCTCCAGTCCATTCAAACCACACCAGCGGTCATTCTAACCCAACACAGACCTTGGTTTGTAGGTGGACTTCACTTTTTTGGTCAGCATCGGACTTGATGAGGAGTCCAAACAAATCGGACTTTCCAAGCAAACAAACTGGAGTTCGATTAAAGCGGACTTAACTGGGCTGAGGTGACTTCAGGATAATGATGGAAACAACCTTATAAGATCACCTCTGTTCCCAGAGGCCTACATTACCATAGAGAATCTGTGAGCTGACCTAAAGACAAGATAGGACTGAGGATGGACCGTCTCTAGAGAGATTGTGCAAAGAGAAATGGTCAAAGCTCCTTCCTGTGTGGCGCAAAGTTGAAAAGTAAAAGGAAGCGATTAAGTGATGCTTATTGCCAAAATGGGCTTCAGGGGAAGTGTGACATTATGCAACTGCAATTATGTTCATCACTGGTGCCAACAAACTGAGTGTAAGGCGTTTTGTTTAGTTTACGCAAACTAAAGAGTTTTAAAACTTTGTTTTTTGAAACTAAGTTTAAAAAAATCCTTGAAACATTTTTAAAACCTGACGAACCAAAATAAACCGCTCTTAAAAGCCTCTACATGAACGTCAAGGAGTTTAAGAACGAATGTAGAACACCTGTTACAGCCATGAAGCTACTTATTGAATGATAACGAGAATGCCTTTCGTGTTTTTATGACAGCTGCTCATTGACCTTTGGCACTGCTGTGTGTAGTTACTACCCATAGGGGAAGAAGGCTGTAAATGATTACAGAGTAGAAAGATGAGTTGTTATTGTGATATTAAAAGCTATGGCAGCATTGTTTGACGGATACTCACACACTGCAGAGATGAGCAGGAAGAGGACTGCTAAAGAAAGAAGTCCAGCATCCTTTCTGCAGTAGCTGAGCAAGCGTCCCAACGTAGCCCTAGAGCTGACCTTCTCTTTCTCCTTTCTCCCTCCCGCCTCCTCCTCTTCTCCGGCTGTATTCACCAGCTTCTCTGTGTCCTCGGAGACCCTTCCTCCTCCACTACGGCTGTTCCTGACGTCCAGCCCGCTCATGGAGCTGGAAACCCTCCCGAGCTGCCTCCAGAGCAGCACGACACCCAGCGAGGAGGCGCAGGTCCATCCCATCAGGCTCAGGAGCCATGGCTGCCGGCTGAGGGGCTCTGTCTCAGTTAGCATCAGCAGCTTGGCCAAGGTGTAGGTGATGACTACCATGCAGAAGAGAAGAATGACGGTGGAGACCCGGGCGACCCTGGAGGGGCCGTCCTCCCTGTTCCATAAAACCCCGATGGAGGCACCAAGCAGGAGGGATGCTCGGAGAAGGACAATGCCCCACAGGTCAAGGGTAGAGCTCAGGATGTTAAAGTCCAGGACATCACGTATGAAGAGGGACAGCTCTGTCCCCTTGATGTATAGGACAGTGGTGATGACAGTGTCAAGGACAACGTAGAGCAGAGTGCAGATGACAGGTGCATGGATCCCCATGATGATTATTGGAGTCAGAGTTTAAAACTCCTGAACCTTTACTGACCGGAAAAGTAGCAACTTTAAAAAAAAAAGTTAATTATTTAAAGCTAAACTGTTGACATTTAATTTAAAAATAACTTTCAGGTAACTTTCACTTACATTGTAAAAAAAAAAAAATCTTCCGCGTTTTTAAGTATCTCATTAAACTCTTATTTTGAAATTATTGTTGCTTCCGGTTCCTTCAAGCGTATCTTCTAAACATTATCAAGAACTGAAGTAGTTCACTGCGCCATAAACTATTTCCAGGGATGGCGATAAGAGCAGATAATTCCCAGTCATTCCACTATTGCTGCCTCGTGCCTTGGTGTTTAATATTAGCAGCTAGCAGGTGCTGAGCTAATGTCAGGTAGCAGATAGTAGCATATTGGTTTTATACCTCACCGTCCAGCAGCCTGTCCACATGTATGCTACTTCTGCTTTCTAACTGCATTCTGTCCCGGTTTTGGATAAAGTACGCAAGCAAACAGACGCGACACTCGCGCTTCACCGAAGCAAGTTGGGCTTCACTAAACGTATGGCCGAAATGTCAAGTTTACACCGGCATCAAAGATCGTCTATACTCTAGACCGCTCACAGGAAAAGCCAATAAAGTGAACTCCATTATCTTCTGGCTTAAGTTCTGTTTATTAAGTCAATTAGAACGTTAGATTAGAATATAATATCCAGCATGGCGGCCACACATCTAAACATGTTGAAAGATGAAGATATGAGCTATTTATTGTCACCTCTGTATGTCATTAAAACAGTGACACACGTCACTATCTATTTGTGAACAAACGAAGAAAAAAGCATTGAATTTCCCTGCATTGTTAGTAGAAGTTAGGACTATATATTTTTTTACAATTCAGTTTTTCTCCGATTGGCATAAAACAATACACAAACGTGATGTATCATTCCCAGATGCGAGCTCACAAGAAAGTGTAGCCTTAATCAACCCGTATTAATTTCCCAGAATGGGTGGCGCATCTCGTATATATAGGATCTGTGAGATTCTACTGCTAGTTGTGGTAATGACAGCCATGAGGCTCCTCCCAGTAGATTATTCAACTGTATGGTGAAACATTATAATCACTCATTTAAATGGTTTAAACCTCTAACTTTACGAAGCCCTGAGAATAAAATAACTTTATTGTTACATTGTAAAGTTGATTAAATTCCAAATGTTTCTGAGAGTCATATAATTAGTAGCTTCCCAAGGGGTAAAACATACCATATTCATGTTTTTCTTTCCAGGTGTGAATTATTTCTGTTTTGCTACTACGTTTTATGTGATAACACAAAGTAGTGCATCATTTACAAATAATACTCTAAAGAGTGTCTGGGTGTTATTTAATGGCATTAAAGGTTTATTGGAGAACATCATGGTAGAAACGGCATCATAGAAACAAAAATAAGTTATAAAACACAGGTGATACACTAACAGGAAATTGTTGAAATTTAACAATGGACATAAGCCCACACACATGATCAGTGTAACATGGTGGAGGTAGCATCATGCTGTGGACATGGTCAGAGTTGATTAGAAAAAGATGGATGGAGCCAAAAACAGGACAATCCTGGTAGAAAACGTGCTAGAGGCCACAAAGATTCACCTTCTAGCAGGTCGGCGACCTTGAACATGCAGCCGAAGCTAAATTAAATAGTTTAGTTTAAACCATATCTACATGTTAGAATGGCCCAGTCAAAGTCCGGATCCAAATCCAGTTGAAAACCTGAGACAGTACCTTGAAATGGGCAAATATTTCTCCTTCTAGATGTGGAAAGCTGTTTGAAACACACCGTGGATGAGCACCTGTTATATTTATTCACATACGAAGAAAAAAATAACAAAGCCAGGTGCACGTTTTCTTCCACTCCACAGTTCTGCACTGTTGATCCATCACATGAAATCCTAATATATTAAAAATTGTAATCTTAAGATGTGGAGAAGTTAATTTTTTTGTTTGTTGCAAGGCACTGCAGGTGCTTCTCAGCGTTCATCCTAGTCGCTTTCCAATGCTTGTTGACGTCGACCTTTGACCTTCTGCCTGAGGTTCCAGGCAGCCCTGGGTTGCGTTCGGTCACATGCTGCTGATGCGTCGTCTTTCTGCCGAGTCGTCCTCCTCAGTGGACGTCAGGCTCAGCCAAGCGGTACGTGAGCTCAGCCTTTACATCCTCAGAGCTGTTCTGCTCGGTGGCCAGCACCGTCTCCACGGGAAACGACAAATACAAGCTCTCTTTGACCTTTTTGGCTGGGGGCGAGTCCACCACGCCGAACAGGGGCTCCGTTTTAATGTACGGGCTCATTTTTAATGCGGTGGGGGGCGTGTTCTGCGTCCTGCGTTTGGCGTTCTTCTTCTTCTCCTGCCTGTAGGCTGCGTTCATGTTGACTATTACCTGTAAATAGACGTAAATAGTCATCATACATGCTAGTTTTAATGCATCTTTCTTTTTAATTGGATTATATTTGTGTAAACTAATTTGATAAATAAAAAAGTTTGTCTTGTAAGGTGTAAATTTATTAAAGTGGCATTATTTCAAAAGTGGCATTCTGCCAGAATTGTATTGAATTCTATGTGTATTTCTTAATTATTTAACCACAGCAGACAGCTTTATTTGACAATGTTAAATCTGAATGAATAAGAATTACATAAGAACCTCAAGGTTCCATTCTTGGGCCTCTGTTTTTGGAATGGACTACGAGGCCTGTCATCTGACATTTGACTTGAGCGTAAATAATCCTTCAAAATGCCAGTCACGAAAATGATTATCAAGGATATAGTTTTTGTTGTTATTTGAATTTTTATGTCTTGAAATCTGTCGTCTTTCATTTTGGAAGATTTTTTTTTGTCCTTGAAACACCTGACAGCAAAGCAGCATATTCAGGGGTTAGTTTTAGTATGCATATGCATATAGAGTTCAGAATAGGGTTTGATGATGTTTGTTGCCATAACAACAGCAATGTCAGACCTCTTTACATTCCTGTGTCATCACATGGCTACAGTACCTAGCAGTCTGTATGACATTTCAATAATATCAAGGGAGGAAAGAGTTTTCTCCAACTTGGTCCCAGCGACAGAAGGTTGACATTTGCTCTCAATTACAACCAATAATGTTTAAAACTACAGATGCCTTTATCTAATCATGGATTTAGACCTCACTGCAGACATACACGTAAAGTCTATTCTAAAGCAGCCAGCACTGCAAGATGGAGACGCTCCCTGCCCAAACAGGAGACCAAAAACTGGTGCAAGCTTTTACTTTCAGTTGGTTAGGCAGTAAGAGGAAGGTTGTCTTTACAAGAGTCGGTAAAAACCCAAATTATTCAGAGGACTGATCAACACAGTACACCAACGGAAAACACTACACCTACCCAATCTTTATGAAAGATTTCAGAATCTTGTTATTAACTTGTAAGGCAGTATCTGGTGACGGGGCCAGAGTTACCTGCAAGATATCCCGATCCCTCGGGTTTCAATTACTACAGATCAGCAGGGACCTGTTTACTTAGCGTTAAAAGGAACAGGGCTTCACTAAACCAACAGACTGGAAACTAATTTAATTTCCTTTTGGTATCAATAAGGTATTTTTGAATTGAACTGAAACCGTAGAACAAGCTGATAAAGCAGCAAAGTTGTAGTGGAAAAATAAATTGGTGTACCCATTTTGTGGTTCTGCTGCCCCCAAGTGGCCAACAATAGATTGTACTTATTTTTAGTTAGTTTTGTTTTTTTTATTTTTTTATTACCAAAATTGGGACTCAATAAGCAAAAAATACGAATTTTTTTAAAGGAATACTTTTGAGACAAAAAGAGAAAACGGGGTCTTACCAGCTGCTTAACAGCATTCTGTTGCTCATGCATTATGTCCATATATCTAGAAGCTTTCTCTTTGCACACATCCTGCTCAGGGTCGTCATAACTCAGCAGGGTCTGTGTGGTCTACACGAAAGGAAAAATAATTCAGAAAAGAAATAAAATAAAAAAACTGAAAACATGGTTCATCTTCTGCAGACTCACCTCGTTGGGAAAACTGGCTTTGCGGCTGTACATGAGCGAATATGGGGTGAACTTGGTGGTCGGGTTGGCCGAGGTCCGGAAGAAGAAGAGCACCGGGTCCAGAAAGTCGTCCCAGTCGCCCTGCTTCTCCGCCACCATCTGCACCACGGCCTCCTTCAGCAGCGGCGCCGTGCAGTCGTGCAGCGGGTTGAGCTGAGGTTGATCCAGAGGAGATACCCTCTGCACCAAGCTCCACTTGTCACACAGCAAATTTGACACCTAAAAAAAAAAAGAAAAATAAATAATTTCCTCAAATTTCATAGATCTTACCTGAAGTCTGGAGACTGCAGGCGTTTTGTGCTGACAATCTCACCTCTTCGCAGAACTCTGAAGTTTGCGCACACACTATTGTTTTAGGGGCTCCAAACCTGATGAAAAAGAAGACTTTAGGTTACAAAAAGTGCAAGTTTCTCTTAAGTTGTCAGATCACAGCCTCAAACTGTCATGTATTTTTATAGGAACGAGACAAGACGACAATGGTTACCATGGAGGACCTGCAGAGATCTACAGCTGTGGTCAACCTGATGAAGCTGAAAAACGCATCACGATACAAGTGCTTCATATCAGTCAATAATTATTGGTTCATTATTTGTTTTAAATGTCTGAAATGCAGCGTGACCTTTCCCTTTTTATCCACAGTTTTAACTCCACACCGCTGTTTTGTTTTATTTTATTTTCATACAATTGTCTATCCGGCACGGCAGCTAAACATGAAACTGCTGCTGCGCAATTCACTCAACAGGTTGTTGCTAGGTAACCAAAGAGGGGGTGAGTTAGTTGATGCCCCCCACTTTGATGGCTAAGCTGGCAAAGAGTTTGACTGTGTGTGTATCGCGATATGCATCGTTATTGACTTATCGTCCAGCCTACTGAAATGGCACCGCAGATGAATCAGAGTCCTCTTACCTGTACACGCATTTAGAGATACACCTGGCCACTGACGGTGGGTCTGTTGTCTGCGTGGGGAAAGCTTCTGGCCATTTGCTAAAATAATCTATGAATAGTATCACACTTTTGTTGCCATGCTGGCTTTCAGTGAAAGGCCCTGTTGAGGAGAGAAGGATCTTCAGCATACATACTGTCGATGTAATCTCTTTGAATTTTCAAAACAGACCTATGAAATCTATCCCAACTATATCCCAGGGCGCGTCCACTTTGATGGGCCGAACGGTCCTGGCCAGATTCTTGTTCCTCTCCGTTTGTTGGCAGGTCTCACACAGCTTGATCTAGGAGAGTGGCAGCTGCGTGTTAGCGATGCAGGATGTTGTGAGATGTTAATGCAGCAGCAGGAAGAGGAAGTAAGGCAGGCTTACCCAGTCCACTACATCCTTGATGATGCCCAGCCAGTAGTACTTGCTCTGGATCCTGTGGACGGTCTTCTTCTGGCCCAGGTGATGGCCGATGTCATTGAAGTGGCAGTCAAGGAAAATCTGTCTCTTCCTATCAGCCTCGATCACCACTTCCCTTTTCTCATCCTTTTTGGGTCCCACATAATACAGTTTTCCATCTTGGATACAGACAGTAATAAAAAAATAAAACCCAGATGCGTTTAAAACTGTAGACAAATCCAGTTCTCCTGATCCACTGACTGCAACTTTGCACTTGTTTATCTGAGAATCTCTGAGAAAGGACGTGGGTGAGTTTTGCGAGCGGTCTTACCATCAAAGATGAACTTCTGGGCGTATCTTTTGAAATTCTTCTTCTGTAAAGGATTCATCGTCTGCGGGAGGCTGCCTTTGGCCACAAAAGTGTAGATGTCAGAGAGTTTGTTGGAGCTGGACTCCACCACCTCCTCCTCGGCCACCTGTAATGAGTCCACGCTCAGCATGTCACACAGCGACTGCGCAACCCAAAGAGAAGAAACGAGCCAACAGCCAGGTAGCCCCGGCCAGCATACTCAGCAGCAGAAAGCTCCTCTCCGGTGGGACACAATCACAACAGCGGCAAGATAGCAACACAGAGCCCATGGATGTCTGGGTGCGCTCCCTAACAGTTCGCCGGAGGATGAGTATGGTAAAAGAGGACAACGAAGCGGAGTTGGAGGAATTTTTCTAAGTTTGTAACAGGATTAAGTACTGACTATTTAAACGACGAGCCATAATTACATATAAAGCAGAGACTCCTTGTGACTCTAAGCGGGCCATTCGACTTGTGCGCCGTTTGACATGGAGTACACTCAACACCTATCAGTCGCTACGTGCCTTGCCGAATTAAAAATGGTGCACACCCACTGTTTTAGTTCTTCTTCGTGTACTCAAAACCTGTTTTTTACGCTTTTGTTTTCGTGTTAGTACCCCCTCTGGAGGAAGATGTAGTAAATTATTCCAAGTCTTTCAAGGCAAATTATAGATCTTAGGAGGCAGGTAATTTTTCATAGTTCACCAAATTTCATTAGAACAACTTTGTACCCCTCTAATAAATGAAATCATCATTTTAAAAAGTCTTACATTTTAAAATCTTGTCTGGCTTTCACTTCATATTACCCTACCTACAAAAAACGAACGTCTATCTCATGTTTTAGTTATACTGTGTCTAAAAGTGTTTAATACATCAGTTAATAATTACCTTGGGTACACAAGCTTTGCTCAAAGAAAATCTTTATGTCTTGAACAATACTTCCATTTTTCTCCTTATGCCTTTAATTTGGAAGACTCACCGGATGTGGTAGGCAGGAAGAAATAACCTGCGCTACCATATGACAGCTGCGTTGGGATTCAGTTTTTCAGTTGTTTTTGAATAAAATCTCTTTGAACATGACAAACGAAGGAGACGAAAAGTCTCGATTTTATACATGCAGCTGCTTCACAACTGATAACATCTTCCTGGATGACTTCAAGCTGCATGTTCGTTTTGTGTCCGAACATCAGTTCAGACTGGACTACCAGCCAGTGAGTCAGTAATAGCTGTTAGCGACATACACAAATAAGATATTTAACAGGGACATGCTCGCTGTTTATTTTGATATGAGTATAATTAGTAACATTTTGTCTCCACGTACAGCTGCTGACGAGGCTCGGGTGCGTCACGGAGCGGCAGTTTGTGGAGGTTCTCAACAAGGTAAAGAGGCATGAAAGCGCGAGCGTGTGACTTATTGTTTATAAAGTATTTAGCGCATAGAAAGCTACGGAGGCCGTCTGGTGACATACGAGAGAAAAAAAAAACTATTCCTGGCCGCAATTTTTTTTATTTCTCCCATGTCACCAGACAGGCTCCGTAAAACACCATGTTTGCAAAGTATCTGTAAAAAAAAGTTCCTGGGGGCCTGGAAGCCATATTTGAATTCAGACCCAAATAGCTAATTTTCCATTGGATTGTACACTTTGAGAAAACGTTGAACCCTAGTCGCAGCCTACTAATGTAGGTTATTACATATATACTCTCTATTATCTTGTGTTTTAGAAAAGTGTCTATTACCCCGTAATGGTTCATGAATACACATGATGAATAAAAGTGTTATCTACCAATCAGATCAGTCCTAACAAATTCAGTTTAGATTTACACTATAAAATATGAGTTTTAAACAAATTGACTATACAGGGAAAAAACAAAACAAACAAATAAAAAGAAACCAGTGCAATAATTCAGGTCAACTGTTCTTCAATTCAACCCAGTTTATTCCAGATTCCAATTCCAGGTTTCCCAGGAGGTGGACAGAAGAAGGCGCATATGTGAGACATCGGCTGAAAGAACTGCTGCCATTAAAAACTCATACGAGCCTCTCCATGCTCATGTCTACCGTCTGCAGGTACCCAATGCTCACTGGCTGCTTATTTGTGTCGTGAAGGAGTGAGACTCCACACCTTCACTCCTTCTCTCCTCAGGAGTCTTTCCTCGCGCCGAAGCTCAAGCAGCTGGTTGCGTACTGCCGCAGCAGCGACGCATGTGAAGAAGGTCTTACCGAACTGCTGGAGGACGTAGGAGGTGAAGAAGCATCGGTGGAGGAATGCGGGAAATAAGAGCAATTCTCCCACCTTAGGTTTCCTGTAGTTTGCATTTGTTTAGTAGTACATCTAAGGCCAGACTATTTAACCACATATTTGGTTGAGCTGCACTGAGAAATCTCAAGGCTTGCAGGTTGCCCTGAAAACATTTTTTGTCTGTCTTTCAAGCTCCGAGAGTCTATCGTCTCCCTGTGTTTGAGAAAAGCTTCTGTGAGCAGCTGGTGGAGGAGCTGGAGCACTTTGAGCAGTCATCAGCCCCTAAAGGAAGACCCAACACCATGAACCATTACGGGGTAATGAACACTTGTTTAAAACACAAGATAATAGAGAGTATATATGTAATAACCTACATACGTCAGCTGCGACTGAGGTTATATTAATCCACTTAAAAATTTCTACTACCGCGATTCATACCTGTACATCATTCACAGTAATTGCAGCGATGAGAGAAAGATGGCTGTGTGCTGAGCTCTGAAATTTTTCAGAAAAGTCTGAAAATGAATGGCTGGGAGCCTACGTTTACTCTGTCACATGATTTTGCTCTGAAACACCATGACAGAAAACCGTAAGCCCTAGAGAAAGTTTGAAAACATTTTATGGGAGCAGGCATTCGGTACGATGTCCTGACTGACTTTCATACCAATCGAGCGATATTTGTAGCCACGAGGGCGATTTCAAAATTATCTTGGGGTCAAAAATCCACTCTTTTTCTCACTCTAATGGAGCGGCAGTTGATGTCAGTTACACTCTGTTACAATCTGCGTTTCGGCAGTTGGAAATTTTGCTAGTTTTTCGTTTTTTATGTTGCCATCGTAACTCCGATTCCCACTAAAATAGGTTAAGAATGAATTCCTCTTTTCTGTGAAGATGCAGCGCTAACCAGTGCATCACCGTGTTGTTCTTTTTTTTTTTGGTCCAAAATATGAGATGTAATTTCAAATGGTTCAGACCTGGACACTTTTTCCTATGTGCTTGTTCTCGAGGTTTTCTTGCTTCTCATCCTTTTTTGTCGTTCCTTATATTTCATAGTTTGTCGCATGGCTTTCCACACTGAAGATTTTTCTGGGCTTTCCCCTTTTTTTGACCGAGTTTCCACACAGCGGTCTGTCACTTCCATCTTTAAAAGATTAAAATCAAGAATGCTTGAATCTTTCAGCATGTCTTCTACAAAGTAATTTAAGTCCTCGGGAGATATCTCAATATCCTCTGACAGGGTTTCTTCTAAGAGACGGTCCAGATCCATGGTTGCAGTGCCAGAAAAGGTTTTTACACAGCCAGTGTCTTCTTCCCCATTTGGCTCTGGTCACCTGGCCACTTTTCTTCTCGGAGATCCTAGTTCTTCTCTGTCCTGGGGCTCATCTCACCGTTGGAGTTGTCTGGTCTTTGATATGATATGTTTGGACAAATCAATACATCTTCAAATCAAGAAGGTAGAAGTCTGCTACATGTATACAGTGCTGATGACATCACAAGTTGGACTCTAGTTGTGACATCACAGAGTTTTCCTTCATCTCTGGAATGATGATGCAAGTGTTTGAGAACTCGACCACACTCACCAACCAACCTCCTCCCCTCACTGCATATTGAAATTGGGCAGGATTTCAATATGGGTTAATGAGGGTTAATTCAGAAAGAATATTCTTTCTCATTTATTTTTTCTTTTGTTCATGGTTGTTTTTTGTTGATTCATTGCGTCTTAGAACAGTTGTCCCATCTTTGTTTTTGCTCTTACTGTTTTTAGTTTCGAGTTTATTCCAACTCTTTCTCTCTCTTTCTAAAACAATCAAAAATAGAAAAAAATGAAAAAAAAAGATGTTTGAAAATGTGCCACTTTCATGTTGAAGATGGCTTGACAGTGGCACTTTCAACTTCTCAAAGCTGTTTTTCAATGCATTCGATTTGTCGGAAATGAATAAACGTTAAATTATTTGCAGATTTCTGAAGAAGTTTTAAAGTCCATGAAGTTTTGCGTTCTAAACCTGTTCGACATTGTCAGACTCTTTCTACATTGTGGCATATTTCTTTCCAGAAAGGGATGCAACTCAGCTCAAAAAGACGGGCCATCCGAGGTTTTGGATTCATGAGCGACATAACACTTCAGCAATATTTTTTGAGAAACACTGAAAATCTTAAATTTTTATATATAAAACAACAAAAACCTTAATAATCTGTTATCAGCATAGAATCAATCATTCCATCCAGGTTACAACTGGGGCTGTCATAACACATCCCAGAAATTAGTGCAATAAACAATAATGTCATTTTGAAACCATTTTCAACAAATAGTGGTGGAATATTAAAGCAAACACTAGAAAATTCCTGAAGAAATGTAACCCGGGCCTTTAACAGTCGGTTTGGAACCAGCGTTCTGATGCTAAAAATTAGCATCAGTGCTACGCTTAGCTAAATAATTAGCATGTGGATGTTGCACAGCTAATGATGAGTCAGTGTGGTTTTTCGCAGGTTCTTTTATTTTGACGAACACTGTTAATGAACAGGAGCGACCGTGAGCGCCTCCGCTGACCAGCCGTTACTGCGCTAAATTGCCGTTGACTCGCCCCACAAACAAACATGAAAACCTCCACACAAATATTCCGTCACTCCACTGTAGCTCACCTCTCCGACCAAAAGACAGTCAACATAAATAGCAGTGCTAATTAACGAACAAGAGCCACAGAGAGCGCCTCCGCTGACCAGCCGTTGCTGCGCTAAATTGCTATTGGCTCGCTGAGTCAGGAATGCTCACCTTGCTCGATGTGCCCACTGGTGGCGAACCGCCGCAACTGCAGTTCAACGCATCTCCCAGCCCGAGTAGGAGAAGGGTATGGAGTGAAAATAGTCTCAAAAGATTTGTAACTCGTAAAAAGATTTGTAACTCGTAAAAAGGATTTGTAACTCATAAAAAGGATTTGTTACTTGTGTGAAAAAGATTTGTAACTCGTGTGAAAAATAGATTTGTAACTCGTGTAAGCATCAAACCTTTTCCTATGCCTACAAATGTTGAAAAAGTACACACGAGTCACCAGATACACACACACAAAACTGCAGTTATGTACAGATCCAGTTACGAGGCCACAACTACTTTTGAGACTCATTTCAAGCCTCCCTGATTTGTGTTGTAGATGGTGCGTTTACATGCTAGTAAAAGCTCGGTCATCTGAGTTTATTTTGGAAGGTTTTTTTTCCATAGTTCAACACGTATTTCCCTCTCTGCTTGTCTCGTCTCGTGGCTAAGACATATTTTTGTGAAAAATATATATGTCATTAGTCCCACGTCTAATTTTTAATATTGTTTATATACGATTCCTCGTTTGTGACTGGTGCAACTGTAATTACATGGGTAAAAGATTCGACCACTACGTGGCGGAAGTTTATTCTGCTCTGGCTGGGAAAAGCGTTCAGTCAAACACTCCAGAATGGCGGGTCGGGTCGGCCCAGTAATCATGGTCTACCCTCAGAAGTTAGTGGATGTTCCGGATGGCTCTACCTGCAGCCGAGTTCTCCTGAGGTTCGGGACATGCGGTTCTGGAGGCGAAGCAGCAGGACGGCCCTGTTCCAGTGTTAAACCCGTCAGTTCGGTCACCTTGTCTCGGTTCCGAGACCCGATGGACCCCTTCCTCAGAGTTTTACCTGCAGCCGAAATATCACCTTAGTTCTGATTTAGTTCGGATCACTCAGATCTGTGACCCGGACTCTCCAGAACCCATTATTATCCGGTTTACTTGTAAAATTAGAGGTTCTGTTAGTGCGGTTCGGCGCTGACATGTCCGTTCTGCCGCTGCAGATGGCAGAAGTAAGTGGATGTTAAAACTTGCAAGGGGTCTACCCTTACTTCTGAGGGTAGACCATGATTACTGGGTTTCCAATGACACATGAAAGAGTTGTATTAGATACAGTAAACAGGCCTGTGGAGGACTAATGCTGCCAACAGGCCTGTGGAGGACTAATGCTGCCATAATTACGAATTTTGTCTCCACATATACACTTCCTGTTGTTCTTTTTTCATATCTATTTCTTCATGGGGCTTAGCTTGGCTCGGCTTCTCTGCCTGAAGAAGCTCAACCTTCAAGATAGATATATTTATTCATTTCTGTTTTTCTTTTTTGATTCTGGAAGACGAAACCTGACGTAATCATTTGAGTACAGGAAGAAAAATATATAAATATCAGTTCATAAAGACAGACATGTTCATGGAACTAGGTCAGTTTTAAGAATAAAAGGCATCAACAAATGAAGATAGCACTTCCACCAAACCTTCCTAAGAACCTGAGAATGGAGCGGTGGGATATATTGAGACGGCGGCAGCTTTTGGAAGTTGCTTTATTTGGGCTTTTCTCATCTTCCGTAGATTCTTCTCAACGAGTTGGGCTTTGACGAGGACTTTGTCACTCCTCTGAGGGAGCACTACCTGCAGCCTCTCACCTCCCTGCTGTACCCAGACTGTGGCGGCCGCTGTCTGGACAGCCACAAAGCTTTTGTCGTCAAATACGCCATGAACGAAGACCTGGACCTGAGCTATCACTATGACAACGCAGAGGTCACTCTCAATGTTTCCCTGGGCAAAGAGTTCAAAGACGGAAACATTTTCTTTGGTGACATGAGACAGGTGATGCTCTCAGCTCCACATTTTTCTGTTTTATGATGAAATGAACTCCATTATTATTAGCATGTATTGACATGCAGACACATTAGCCTTTTTTCCTAAACCTGATTTAAACGTTGTCCTGTCTTGTCGCTTGCTGCAGGTGTCCATAAGTGAGACAGAGTGCACGGAGGTTGAGCACAGGGTTAGTGAGGGACTCCTGCACAGGGGCCAACACATGCACGGGGCCTTGCCCATCTCCTGCGGCCAGCGTTGGAACCTCATCGTCTGGATGAGGGCCTCGCAGGAACGCAACAAGCTGTGCCCCATGTGCAACAGGAAGCCCTCGCTGATGGAGGCAGATGGTTTTGCTGATGGATTTACAAAACAGTCCGAGTCTCAACAGAACAGCTTCTGTGAATTAACGTGACAGTATCCAGCTGCTGCCTGTCTTCCGTCACACACACAGGGCTTTAGGAGCACACATGCATAAACACACACACACATTTTTTATACCCCTGGTCAGGCTCTCTAGGCTTTCTGCTGACCTGCAGTAGCTGGTTTGTGAGAAGCAGGGTGCCTTCAGGAAATCTTTTTAAAGAATTGAAAAATATTGGATGATATTTTGTAATGTTTTTGGCTGTCAGATATCTATTAAAAATATCAGAACTCCCACAAACAACTTGGACGTGTTGAAGCCATCCCAGGCTTCCTTTGGTTGCTAGCCAGGCCTTTCTGTAAACACAGAATCGAATCAAGATTAAACACGTCCAGTCAAAAACAAGACAACATCCCGAGTGCATGCAGATCAGACGATTCCACCTTTTCAGTGTCACATTTTCTTTCTTTGTGTTTGTGACAGCATTTCTCCAGATTGAAATGTCTAGAACGGTTAGATTTCCTTAACAAAGATCTCCAGTGATTATTTCAGGATCAGTTTTATTAGAACATCTGTGGTTTGTTAAATGTGGTCCATTAAGGTGAGTGATGTTTGCATTGCCTACACAACTGCTGAAGTTCCAGTTGACACTAATACAATTCAGAAAAAAATCAAAACCAGTCAGAAAGACTTAGTTCTGGAATGCTATCATACACTACTTTAGTCTCAAACAAACAAGTCATTTTCACAGGCATGTAGATGATCATCTTTCTGTCTATGAAGAAGGAAAAACAAAGTCAAAGTTCAGAATAATGAAAGTTTAATTCAATAGCTCATGTGTTTGATGCCTCCAACGCACGTTCTACGTCCCGCTCATTGTCGGCTGTATTCTCACACGTTTTACAATGGAAAAACACACATGTCAACCTGTCATGGCAGCATTTACAGGAAGTGAGCCTATACATACATAACATCAGCGCCTTTTGGTTGTTTCTTTTTGTTCTTGCTAACTGTGCCAATTTGGAGTTTTGCAGTAAAGGGAAACAGGGAAAAGGCTCTGTGGGATTAGATAGACTCAGCAGACACACCTAGCACAGACATATACAGTACATGCTAACATGCTAACAATACAAGGCAGAGCTATATACAGGAAAAATTTACAGTTGCTGACAAAAGGTGATTGCACATTTCCTGCCTCATTGTTCATCACTGTACATACATACAGTCAGCATCATTTAATATTATTGGGTTAATTACAGTTAGAACTCAATTATACAGAGCTGCTTGTAAAATGATTATATTAATTACATAAAGTTTACAGAATATCGTAAAGAGATACATATTTTCTCTCTTCAGCGTTCTTTACATTATAAATGTAACTAAATAAATAAATAAATTCAAATCTTAATGTACTGTCCACAGGACCTCGTGTCATGACGACACATTCATTTAAAACCCTCCCGCGGTCTTAAGAGACGGGGTCAATTTGACCACACTTAGCTATGCGGTCTGGTAGGGTCGAAATGAATCCGCGTACGCATTCACCAGGTTGGTTTAGGTATGTGGTTTTGGTTGGAAAAGTCAACCTCCACACCTCCAGCGTCAGACCGTGACATCTGACGCGCTCCTCCAGAGCATTGCGCTAAGACCGGGGGAGGGTTAAAAGTGAACACCTTTTCCAACAAGTTATCATAGCGTCGTCTCGCTGCTGATATCCCGTCCCCGGTGGCGGTCCATGTCGGAGTCGTAGTCCGACTCCATCTCAATCTTGACCTGAGGCACAGGGCAGGCCATCCCTCGGCCCATAGGCATGGCTGGTGAAGACGGGCAGGAGATCTTCAAGTGGAGGGTGATGCTGAGGAAGGGCAAGCTCTAGTTATCAGACACACCCACAGCCAAAAACACCAAGGGGGCTTACCTAGGAGGACACAGGAAGCCCAGGCATGAGGCATCACCACTCCAGGCGAAAAGAGCCCTGATGCCTTATACCCCAGAGCGGGAGAGGGTACGGACAGAGGGTTTGTGGTGTAGCTTTGCAAATAACTTCTCTTGTTAGGTCAGTAGAGAGATTTTCTAAAACTAAAACTCTGAGTCTGATGTGGTTTGTCTGGTAAGGTAACCCAGACAATGTACAGTGTGTTGTAAAAAAACTGCATAGTTGAGAAGTGGAAGAAAAATGGATACCTGTCAGATATTTTTACTGTTTGAATACAAATTTAGTTGTATCCCATCCCTAATTACTTTCAGAGGTCACCTAATTGATTCTAGAGAGTTGATGGGAAGATGGATGAACACCTGTTAAAGGGACTAACTCTAAATGCATGCCACACAATTCAAGTTTACATTTGTCAAATGCAAACTTAGTTTGTTTATGTTGGTCTACTGCAAAGGTTGTAGTTACATGACGAAAAAAAAAGCTCGAGGTTGCAAACACTTTTACAAAACACTGTACAGCTGAACTTTACAGAAATGGCCATGCTTTCTAATCCTCTGCAGTGATGAATATAGTTTGTCCGAGGCGCAGTCCACACATAGCTGGATATCTGGAAAAACATTTGCTACATTTAATTCATAGCAGGATGTTGTTTTGATGCAATCTGATTGCAGATTACACTGCCCCCTATAGGTTTGGCATGTTTAAAGCAACACACAGATTCGTTTGTGCGGATTCACTTGGATGAAAACTTTTCTGAAACTGATCCCATGTGTACAATATTTTTTTTGAACAACGTGGCAGAGATATTCATTTTCATAAATACCCAACTATGTGCGTACAAATGTGATAAAAATTCTGATTTATCTTGGTTAAGAACGTTTATCTCACTGACCTTCACTGATTTTCACAAGTGACTTAACTTGGTAGAGTTGAGTCATTTATGAAAACTTTATACAAACTTTATATGGAATCTTGTTATTGAATGAAAATTGTAGTATCACTTTTGCTTGGCGCTTACATAAATTTCTTACCAGGAAAGTGATATTTATTGTGTATGTCTAACTCCAAAGAGAGAATGTAAAGAAATTCAGATCAGCCAATAATCCCTGCTTTTGTTGATAGGTAACCATGCTTCTTTCAAAGCAATGCAGACATTATGGAATTAGATTTTTTTTTTCAAAAATATCAAGCTTGCCACAGAGGACAAAACAGTTACAAATAATATTTAAGTCAGGAGAATCTGTGGCTCCAGGTGAGGGCAGTTGGTTCACAGATGATCAAGCTGAGGTGAGGCTGAATTTGACATGCAGCTGTGACTGATGTGCTACAAAACCCAGCACAGTGAGGAAAAAAGAAACAACCAAAACAGAGCCTGATGCATATATGTATATAGGTAACTACAGACAAAGGGCCTGCATGTACAAGATAAACACCAAACTAAAAAAAAGAAAGACCATACATCATGAAATCCCATGTTATGTTCAACTACACAAAGAAAAGGGATGTGGCTTTCATGTACATGACATTTCACTCGATCACCCCTCCCTCCTCGTCAAAAGCGTCCAAAGTGGGAACAGACATCAGCGAAAAACACTGTCCGCTGAGCTGTGTGTGCGTACAGAGGGCAGTGCAGTACATGTACATGATCATCACATTCCAATCATCTGCATTGCCTTAAAGTGCATGGAGAGGAGACTGACATCACATTTAAAGATACGGAGAAATTTAGCCAGGAGGCGAATCTGCTCCCGGGAGGGAACGCATGAAGTTAACTGCGTCTTTAAATGTGTTCAGTGACACTGAGAGGTGAACAGGAGAGGGTCAAACAGCAGCAATACATTATCTAGAGCTGCAGTATGCAACTTTTATAAAAATACATGTGTTTTTTTACTGATTTGTCAAAGCTGTCAATATGTCAGCATGATCTGAGACACGTAATCTGTGAAAACAAAAGTCAATCTCCTTGACCTCCGTCCCGAACTACTGTTGAAGAAAAGCTCCGCTCCAGTCAAAAACAACCCGTCAGAGTCAGGAGGATGGTCTTAGCGCTGTCCATCACCCTCATGTGGCGCTGCTAAATGTGCTAGAAGCGAAGACACAACCCACCATTACAGGAAAACCATTTATCCGCCATCATCGACGCCGTGCTAACTAGAATGACCTTTCATGACAGGCTCTGCTGTAAGGAGGAAGGGTGATTGACAGCGCTAAGACCCGCCTTCTGGCTCTGATTGGTTGTTTCTAGTTAGCACTGGGAGAAGGTGGGAAAGATTGATTTTTTTCAAAGATTATCTGTCTTATATTGTCATGACTAGTAACAAATATTTTAACAAACAATTTTTTTTAATAAAAGTTGTATATTGCAGCTTTATAAGTGTGAACTAATAGCATGTTAATACAACAACATAACAGATTAATTTCCATTTCATGATCAGGAAACAGAGGCCATATAATAGAAATAATAGGAAAGCCTTTTTTTTTTTTACAAACGTATTCACACTTCTGTTACATTAAAAACATCAAAGCATTTTATTGGGATTTTGTGTAACAAGCCAGCCAAACTATGAAGTGGAAGAAAATACATGGTTTTTAATGTTTTTTTTTCTTTTCTTTAAATTAAAATCTGAAAAGTGTGGCACGCATATGTATCCACCCAGACTGAGTCAATATTTTGTAGACCCACTGAATTACTTTCAATTGATAATTTTACTACACATTAGTGAAGGGCAGGACTCAAATTTATTCCTGAATTTTTAATGCATTAAGGTGAAAAGTAAAGTTAGAGAAATGTATTATTTAAATGATTGAACATTTGAATAAATAGCTTACTTGGACTGATGTTTTCAAGAATTTATTTTTGCTCATTTGGAATCATTAATTTGTTTTGTAGTAAACATGAGACCGGTATTTTTTATTCTAATCACCAACTTTTTTTTTATGCATTAACCTCATCGGTTAAATAGCTTCAATCATAATTTTACAGCAGTATTTTGTGATTATTCAGGTAGTTTCTGTCTGATTTTAGCATATTTAATGATCGGAAACATTTAAATGCGACATAAAGCAAATAAAAAAAAAAGTCTGTAAGTCTGTTAAGGAGCTAATATGTTGTCACAATACTGCTTCAACCAAAATGTACTGCTTTTTCTTCACCATAGTTTATGTATATATTCTGTTTGTTTGCTTTTTATCGATTGTGTGAATCTGTAAGGCGTGAACTGAGCCTGTAGGGAAAATAAATGCAACAAGATAAACAGGAAATTTAAATTCAGGGTATTTGAATACAGAGACGTTTTCCACAGCAAGCCAGAATATTTCTTCTGAAATGCTGTTGAAGCTGGAATAGGATGGAATGAGCTCAAATAAAAAGTAAAAATGATCAGTTGTGTGCAACAGGGAAATAAAGTCAATGTCTTAAAGGAGAACATTTTTTAATTGTCATTTTTTGTGAACTGACCCTTTATGTTTCCTGTTTGGGACGACATGTGGGAGTGTGTGTTAAAATACACTACGTGTTGCGGCGCGCTGGCAGTACGCTCCCCACTGAGACTGCGCTACGTCAGGGTAGACCAGGTCTCTGTAGGGGATGTGCAGCTTTAGAACACAGTACCTGCGATCCAGGTCCGACTCAGAGCTGGGCGAGTGGTTGGAGTAGCCGTGGTACTTCTCCTGTGAGGGCCGCACGGTACAGAAAGCAGTCGGTCATCAATGTCATACCACTGGAATTCCTGCAGGGGGCAGCAGAGATCTGGGTTTCTCACCTCCTCCTCGCTGTCCTCTGCTTTCGGCTTCTTCTTTTCCTTCTCCTTCTTCTTCTTCTTGTCGTCTTCCTTCTTCTTCTTCTCTTTCTCAGGCAACAGGTCATCCAGCCAGGCCAGGTCATGCTGGGAGAACATCATGTCCAGCATCTTCCGGACCACCATCAAACCCAGAATCTGGTGTTTGCCATGCAGATAATACGTCTCTGTTTAAATTCAGCTCACATACAGGTTCTGTATTTACTGTGTAACCCCAGTAAGCACTCCGCTCCTTTATTTAATGTTTTTCAGCCTAATCATAAACATCTTTCCTTTCTTATTCATTAACATTTTCTCCTGTCAAATAAAAGTTGGCTTATGGACTTTTCATTTAACTTGTTCTGCCTCCACAAAATCGAGGCTGTTTGTCTGCAGAATGCCTTTTTTTTTGCATTTTGTTGCATTAAAAGCATAAAGTTGATCAAATATCTTACTAGTTGATTCTGTGGGGTAGTCAGCGTTAAAGCAGTAATTCAACCTGAGCTAGCATGTGGGGACAGTGGCAAGGAAAACTGCAAAAACAAAATCTTACTAGATGTTTTTGGTCTAGTTTCTAGTGTAAATATCTCAGTACCCCTGAAATAACAGAAAGCTAGCTTATAAGTAACTTTTCATCATGAAATAGAAGTTTGTTTTAAGTCTATAAGTCCTAAATATTCATTTTAAATATATTTAAATTATAACAAGACACGGGCTGCCCAGTGGCGCAGCTGGTAGAGCTGTTGCCTTGCAGCAAGAAGGTTCTGGGTTCAATTCCCGGCCCCGGTCTTTCTGCATGGAGTTTGCATGTTCTCCCTGGGTATGCGTGGGTTCTCTCCGGGTACTCCGGCTTCCTCCCTCAGTCCAAAAACATGACTGTCAGGTTAATTGGCCTCTCTAAATTGTCCCTAGTTGTGAGTGTGTGTGTGCTTGTTTGTTCTGTCTGTCTCCGTGTTGTCCTGCGACAGACTGGCGACCTGTCCAGGGTGACTCCGCCTCTTGCCCGAAATGACAGCTGGAGATAGACACCAGCAACCCTCCCGACCCCAGTAAGGGACAAGGTGCAGGAAAATGGATGGATGGATAACAAGACATTTTGCCATGTTATAAGTGAAACTCGTGGGGTTCCACAAGGCTGATTCCCCGTTTATTTATATTATATTATTCCACTTGATGGCACTATCCAGTCCTTTTCTGATATCTCCTGTAATATTGCATTTAAACCACAGTACACATTCCACTGGCCGATTATTTCTTTGATAAAAATAATATTCTTCTACTGGTGAAATAATCTGCCAATAGAACTGATACTTCTTCATCAATATTAAGGAATTATTGACTTAAAACAAGGTCCTATATATTTGTGAAAAGTCACCTGTCAGTCAGTTTGCCTCGTTTCAAGCGTACTATGACATTTGCACTAGTAATACTTGGTAAAATGTTGGGTTTTTGCAGTGCAGAGCAATAGGAAATGATTCATGCACACTGCATATCTGAACATACCATGACAGGAAAGATGATGGCTAAGAATGTGGATTTGAGGACCCAAAGTACAGCCAGGCATATGATCTGGATAAGTGTGAAGAGATGAACCCTCCTCAGAGGAACGTGACGGAGGTAGGTGAAGTCCGGCTGGTGTTTGGACGGCATCAGGTACAACTTGATCCGGTCCCAGAACTGAGAAAAGGCAACAACATCAGCGTCCCAACAGAGTTATATGTAAATGCATTAGAATAAGAATAATAAAAAAAGCTATTCATTTTCTGTCTAGTTTACTGAAGCTGAGAAAAAACAGGACTTAAACTCTTTTCTCCATCCTGCAAAGCTTGAACGTGTTGAGCTCATTACAAATCCTCAGCGGATTTGTCCTCAGTTTCTCCGTCAGAGTTGATCGTATCAGTCCGCTCACAGCTCTGTTTGTCTGTCGACTTTTAATAAGTGTCCTCCCATCTGCTGTCAGCTCAACAATGCGCAAGATGGCCAGACAAAAAGAATAAAAAAGCAATTTATGAAGATAAACGAGAGGAAACAGATGGCTTACCTGGATCCCACTGAGGGAAGCTACGCCCATGTAGAGGAAGACGCCGTACAGCACAGGCATCGGGATGAACTAAAGCAACGACATGCAGGAAATGATATGTTATTCTGTGACAGAATCTCACTTATGCACAATAAGCCTTGCCTCATAAACATAAAGAAACTCACAGAAAAACAAATGTTCAGTCAGAAAACCTGCATGTAACGTTTAGATACAACTTTATTAGCAACATGGCTTAAGTTTGATTTTGTAGATCTTGTTACTTCGGGTGGAGAAGTTGAAGAGACGCTAGATTCAAACATTTAAAGCTTGAGTTATTGTATTTAAAGAATGTTTCCCTTGCTACTTTGCAAAAATAATCACTTTGGATGGAAAGTGATTTTGAGATTCTAGGTCTGAATACTCCACTCCGTTAAAAAACAAAGTGCTACCGGTGAAGTTTCGAGTGCTTCGTACCTTCAGAATCGGGGCGAGAAAGATGGACACTCCGGTGAGAACAAACACCAAGATGCCTGTCACTCTCTGCTCTCTGTAGGTTTGACAGAAGACATTTGTTTCATGACGGTTGTCTGCAGAGCAGCATACAGTGACTCGTTCTGTTATTTAAAGTGACAGCCTGAACATTATGTTAGCTGTGTCCCCATTAACCGTAAAATTGAGCAAATTAAAATGATGAAAATAAACACAGCAATTAAAAAAAATGTTGATAAAAAGTTTTTGTACTAGGATGATGACTTTATCTGCTTGTAACTGTTCGACTGACCTGACTCCCAGGAACTGCGGCTGCTCCCCTGGAGCGCTGGATTCACTCTCCATCTTCAGGGAGTCGATGTGGGCGATGGAGATGACCGTGGCAGCCACGTACCAGGGCAGCCCCAAGAACGAGCAAGCGGCCATAAGGACCCCCACCCAGAACAGGTCCAGGTGGTAGCCGCAACCTTTCTGCCATGCAAACAGATTGCAGCGAAATTTGGTTTTAAGCCGGAAACCGTTGATGCGACGGAAGAGGATGAATGAGAGCGCACCTTAAGCTTGTTCTCCTTGCGGTTGACGATGACGGCGCTGATCTGCTGGTCCATGAAGATGAGGATCGTCACGAGGAGGGCCGGAACGAAGCTGGCCAGGTAGATCCACCAGGGGTTCTTTCCAAAAGGCATCACCAGCCAGCCGCGGCCCGGCCGCGTTGGCTGCCACACGGGACAGGAGGATGGATTAGAACAAAAACGTCTGCATTCATCGTCATGGAAGAGGCAACTGTGCAAATGTGTGTAAACCAAGTACAACGGATTCGTTCAATTCAATTTATCCGGAAAGCGCCAATTCAAAACACGTCATCTCAAGGCAAGAGGTCAGCCCAGTCCAATCATGAATATGTTCCAATGCAGTCAAGTTCTGTCTGTTATTCAAGTTGGTATAAAATGTTTCTACCAAAGGAAACCCAGCAGATTGCATGGACCTGCAGCATTCACTCATGGTGGCCCCATACGGGTTTGCCCAGGTAGGGCCCCTGCCAATTAGGGCCCATGTAGGCAGTGGCCCTCCATGGACAAACCCGTGAGGAGCCACCATGAAAACCGCGGACAAACCCATGTGGGACGCATATTGTCTGCCCTCCTTTTCCCCATTTGGGACCCACCTAGTAAGCTGGCTAGGAGTCGAGCAAGTGGGGTTTTAAATATGCCACCATTGATCAACTTTTTTTTCCTGTTTCTCCACCATTAGCACATTTAGCAGCATGTACATGAGAATAATTGACAGCACTAAGACCATCTTCCGGGCTCTGACTGGTTGTTTTTGATTGGGAGCGGCGCGTGTCTTCAAATGGCAGTAGTAGCGAATGGAGGACATCGATCTTTTCACAGATAATCTTTCTCATCTGTCGACATGGTGACAGTTTTAATAATATATGCTCAAAACGCATTTTGGTAAAAGTTTCACACTGCATCTTTAGCAAAAAGGAATGTGTTTTACCTTAAATTCAGTTGGGACTATTAGCTTGGGAGTTTTGAGTCCCACTAACATGTCAAGCCCGACAAATGTCATGATGGACATAAAGATGGAGAAGTCACTGATGAGTTTCCTCAGCTGGCAGGACAAAACAAAAATCCATTATTATTCATAGAACTGACAATGCTCGCTTGCAAACCATTTTTTCCAAACAACCGAGCTACCTTGGTGGGGAAGTAGCGGCTGAACTTGAACTTTTTCAGAGAGACCGTCATGGAGTAGGTGCCAAAGAAGAGGATGAAGGACATGAGGGCCAGATCCGGGACATACTTGCACGACTTTCCGACCAAAGAGCCTCCGTACTTCAGACACTCCTTCTTGCTCAGCTGACTCCAGTCCAGAGCTGTCACATTCAACTGGGATGGCGGGCGGCCATGATGGGCAGACAGGAGAGGGCGAAAAGTGAAGCGTTTCGGCAAAGACACGGACAGAGGAAGACATTTGTCAGCACGGATTTTGAAGTCAGAAACCATGGAGAAGAGTTAGATGATGGCAGGACCGACGGTAAGAAACAAACAAAGGTGAGAAAGAGGAAAGCAAAGCGACTTTTCTGTCACAAAGACGTGATACTGGGGTTAGCTATGAACAAGCATGTTAGCTCTTTTTGATTTATTTTGTCACTAAAAAATAAAAAAAAGTTGCGAATTCTGGACGCATCAAGCTTACTACACAAACAACCAAAATTTAGTCCAAAAAAAAAAAAAAAGTGAAAACAAGCACTTACCCCAGAGACACTAGAGCTGTTATCTGGCATTGGAACTAAACCATTGAAGATGATTGCAGCCACTGTTAGTGAATGGTGGAGAGAGACACACACGCACACACACGCACGCACGCATCCACGCGCAAACACACGGCGTAATGAGACAGAAAATAAGAGTGGGTGAGGAGGAAAACAAAAGGGAAGCAAGAAGAAATGCAAAACATGATGAGAATTCAACTGCTGGAAGTTGCTGTGAGCATTTGGAGACACATGCGGACAAACAAAACGGTGCTCACTTGCAAAAGGCGGCAGCCAAATTGTTGGTGCGTGGTGGAAGCAAACAAGAGACAAATCAGTTACAGAAATCAATGTCCACTCAAACTACTGCTGATCTCGGCGATTTTCAGCAACAAATGAACGGGCATGAACATTGCAAGAGGTGGCTTTTCAAACAAACAAACAAAAAAAAATATATCGATCCCTCCATCAGTCTAGTTTTGGGAAGCAGCACAGAACTTTAACTTAGGGATTCAACCAGGGGGAAGGTTGTACAAACCGTGAAAAAACCGGTGCTGCTGCTACAGTTTAGATACAGAACATCTTCAAGCTTTTTTACAATGGCGTATTAAGGCTTTTGTAGACAAGAAAAAAAAAAAAAAAAAGAGTAAGTTACTGAAAATTTTTTTTGAAGATTAATCTAAGAAATTTCTGGAAAAAAACAAGGACATTTCCAAAATTTTTCCAGAAAACTTCAGATATTCACTTTAAAATCTCTGCGTTGTTGCACAGCTGAATGGCTGCTACAGGACGTTAAAGGATTTTCTCAAACATGCATGAAAGAACCAAAGCAACAATCCAAGCATGTTTTAAATAAAGGAATTACATTACATCACAATGTAAAGCTAAAAAAAAATGTATTTTACATGATACTGCTCATTTAACATTGCACCTTAATGGCTGACCAAACAGAACAGGCACTGTTTGTCTGCGGCGCTATCCCAAGCACCCACAGAGTGTCAAACTAGAACCGCATGCAGTTATCAACGGGTTCTGAGCCCCACCCTGCTGCACAGACCTGCAGGGATGAATGGACCAAACTGCCTAAAGACACATGAGATGAGCTGGTGGCATCGGATTGAAAAACACTTGGGGCTGAAATTGCTACCAAAGTCGAGTCAACGTCCATAAGCAAACACTGTTACTACTTATACGATTTCTTAGTTATTTTAGTTTGAAAAAATTTGGAGTGACGCTGAAAAATGACAAAATGTGGGAAAAGTGAACGACTTTCCAGACGCGTCTTATGTGACGTTAAACTTTTGGAAGATTTGAAATAATTCGCAGTCCAGTTTTTCACTCCACAAACCCCCTGGTCTTAAACAACCACAACCCTCCCCGCTGATTTCCCTGGGCCAAGGGGTGAACTCACTCGGGTCTGGGGCCAGGCACTCGCACTTGTAAGTGGTGACGTAGTCTGGCTTGAAGTCGGTGTTGATGGGGTAGTACTTGAAAGAGCCCACCATCTTCTTGATGGCATCCGAGATGAAGATGAAGGAGATGAGGCTGGAGAAGCCCTCCTCAGTGAAGCGGGTCATGTACTTGATGATGTAGCTGGCGTCTGACGCCACCAGGATGAAACACTGCAGACACGAGTGGATGCCGATCCACAGGCGCAGCTCCATGTAGTCTATGCCGTTGTTCCTTTGGACGGGAGAGGGCAGAGGAAGAAAAGAAGTCCAAATGAACAAAGCAGTGCAAATCGGTGCACTTCTCTATGCTATTTGTCTGTTTCAAAGTGGATTAAAACCATAGAAAAGTGGGGCTTAATCGGGGGTGTTTAATGTGACGGATGGATAAAAATAGTCTATAAAAAAAACCCAGCTCACTTGCTGAATTCAAACAGGAGCTTTTCAAAGATGAGAATGGGTCCTGTGGAACTGAGGATGATGAGGGGCTGACCGCCAAAGAGGCAGAAGACAGATCCAGCCAAGGCGGTGCCCAGGAAACTCTCCATCACACCCTGGTGGAGGAAATGGAGAGAGATCGGAAGGAGGTAAAAGAAAAGGTTCAAAACAAATGCTGAAAAGGAAGAAGCAGCAAGTGGCAGCTTAAGCAAAAACTTTGCCAAACTGGCACATTTACAGGCCGGGCACAAAAATGTATGAAATATTATTGTCACTACTTGTAATATCTACAGATGTAATGTACTTTATAATAGGCATGAGCAGTAGTAGGATCCTACATGTAAGAGTTTAATAAGACTAAAATCCACAGGAAGCTGTAGTCAATCTGTTTTGAGGTTACAGATTGGATTGCTCTTTGCCAGCCACATGGAGATTAGCAACTTTGAATTGAATTGGACACATTTTACATGTGAATGTTCCATAATGCATGAAAAGTAAAAAAGTTCATTTCTATCCATAAAGCGCTTTCGGCTCAAAAATGAATTACGAGTAAATAAATGCAAAAGTTGATTCCATTGAGTGTGACTGTTTGCTACCTGGTAGTTGTCGGTGGCGTCTCCGAGGAGACCGCCAAAGGTGATGGCGTTAGTGATGCAGCCCAGGTAGATGAAGAGCACAGCTGAGATGGACTGAATGTGGAACCCCTCATAGAAATCGCTGGGCAGGAACGGGAGTTTCCGCTTTATGTCCAGGTACAGGCCACCGCAGAAGCTGAAACAGCGGCGCCCTCGAAGGTTAGGACACTACACACTAAAGTGCAGAGTAAAATATTTTTTTCTCTGAATTCACCTGAAATTCGCAGAAATTTACATGGATAACGTAATATAAATGTAACATGATACTATGTGAACATGGCATCATGTTTTCTGAGCAAAACAACACAATAAACCCCGTTTAAGATTCATGTGATTCAGCGGGCCGGTTACAGGACGGTCACCAAAGTGACCACCACTTGCTGCAGTGCCACACTGATAGCAGCAGCTAAAGACAAAGCCAACCCCTCTGTCGGGGTTGAATTCGTACCAAAACCATTTGCATGATGACAGTTACAATTCTGATTTTCTTGCCATGTGCCAGACAGTGACTGCTTGTGTCCAGCTACCCACCGACCAGTGAAGGCCAGCTCCTCTCCCAGTTCATGCTGAACCGGCATCTCCTCATCCTCAGAGAGACCGCCCCCTTTCCCAGCCGTGCCGTTCATCTGGCCCAGCTCGTTCAAGGAAAACACAGACTTTCTGCGGGGGAAAAAACCAAAAAACGTACAAATTACGTCTGCGAGTCGAAAGGATCTTTATAGTGATGGCAAACTTTGATTGCTGCAGACAGGAGGGTGGGTTTGATTCCACCCGTCATTAAGCTCTTATCTCCTTCTCTCATGCACAGTGCAATCTATTTTGCCGCTAAGTCTGCATCGTTGACGACAAAGCGGCTTTGGTAGACGCATTTTAGTTTGGTTCCTTGAGCTTAGAAAAAAAACACAAACCTTTTGTCGGCTGTGGGGACTTTCTTTGGAGGCTCAATGCGGATTTTGGGATCCCATTCTCCAGGCGGAAGCACAATCACTTCATCCAGAAACTCATCTATGCCGGCTATCAGGTCCTCTCGATCTCTGGCTTTGTAGGCCACGTCACTGAAAAGCTTGATGGGGAGGAGAGAGCAAAGGAGAAAGGGTTCACGGCTTCACCTTGTCTGTAAGATGTTCAAACCAAAACAAAAAGCCACATTAAAAGTTTTATGAAACTTACAGGGTGCTTGGACCCAGTTTATGTTCAAATTAGGACAATAAAATATTAAACCTCAAATCTTACAGATGTAGATGCCAGTTTTAGCTAAATCAGCTCAACAACTGGGCAGGTTATTAAACAATTGATGCGTTTCCCTCTGCACACTGATTAAACAGCAGAGATTCATCTGAAAGCTGCAGACCAGCGTTTAAATGCATCGGGTTCCAACAATGTGCTGTGTAAGTTAAGTGTATTACAGGTACCAAATCCATGTCAAGTGTTTACAGGTAATCAAATTAGGATTCTCAGGTTTTAATGTTGCTGTATCAATAAGTGCCGTATAATTACCATCGCCCCACTTTCCTCCTCGTGAAATGACTGTCCTAATGTTCAAAAGATGCTATTTATGTTCCCAAACCTGAAAAAGCCAGTTTGTTTTCATTGTACAATCTGCTGTCACAGCTGCTGTATGCAATTTTTTAAATCATTTTTGTTTCTTGACATATTTGTCAAATCTGTCACCATGTCGTAACAGTATCATAAGACAGCAAATCTGTGAAAAAAATGAATAAATAAAAAAAATCCAGCTCCTCTGCCTTCTCCCAGCGCGAACTGGAAACAACCAGTTGTGGCTTGGTGGATCTCCCCCAGCTGCTCTCTGAACTGTTATTGCCATTTGAAGCCAACCAAAAACAACCAATCAGAGCCAGGAGGCGGTCCTTAGCGTTGTCAACCACCTTTCATGTGACGCTTCCATCCCCCTTGCTTTTTGTTATGATACAGCTGGCAGAGCCTGTTGTGAATGCTCGGTCTAGTTAGCATAGCCACTGATGACAGCAGATGAACAATTTTCCTGCAACAGTAAGTTGTTTCTCCGCCATTGTCATATTTAGTAGCAAGTGCATGAGGATGATTGACAGCACTAAGCCCCGCCTCCCGGCTCTAATTGGTTGTTTTTGTTTGGGAGACGGAGGAGATCCGTCTTTTCAGAGATTATATGTCTCATATTATGCCGACAAGACATGGTGAACAAATATGTAAAAAAAAAAGTCATTAAAGTTACATCCAGTTTTGAAATATGAAAAGAGAGTTTATGATTAATGATCAATTTTACGGAAAGATTACCAAAGCAAAATCTCAATAATTAAAAAAAAACAATATCACCACTTTTGCAAGTGTCACAGTGAGGCTTCTGGTCAAACCATCTAATTGATGCCGACCAATCAGGAAAAGGAACACACTGTACATTCGGCTTTCCCTGTCTTTTCTGAAAATAACAGCAGATCTCCTCAGACAACGTCGCTGTCAGCACTGCTCTGCCTAACAAAGACGGGATGCCACTGAGGCATTTTTCTCACACAGTGACAGACACTTACATCATCCACCATTAGGGTCGCGATAGCCCTGCCGATCTCATTATAAGACTTGGCCTTTCCTTGGGGACCCAGCAGAATAAACAGGAATCTGCAGAGAAGAAAACGCATGTAAGGGATGCGCTGGCAGCTCAGATGTCGGCTGTAGAGGCTGGACAGGTGGAACACGTGGCGTTTCCTCACCTGGTGGGAACCGGCACTTCTGTCAGCCCCCCGAGTGTCGTGGCCTGGGCCAGACGGACAAAGGCGACGAAAGGCTTGTTCAAGAAGTCCACTTCACCCACTAACACGTTGGATGCCTCGGCGTCTCTGGGGATTTTTTTCATGAATTTGTTTTTTAGCTGCGGCAAGAAAAGGAAGGAAAAAGTAGGAGCATGTTGAGATATAACTGCCAGACCGCAGCAATGTGAGCTGTGTTTATAAAGTTATCATGTATGTGCTCATATATTTATGACTAAATCTGCATTATTATTTGCTAACGGTGCCTTCCAAACGTTTTCACACACCTTGGCCTGTCACAATAGCAACATTCTCTAGATCGGGGGTGGGCAACTCCAGGCCTCGAGAGCCGCTGTCCTGCAACTTTTAGATGTGTCTCTACTTCAACACACCTGAATCAGATAATGAGGTCTTTAGCAGGACTCTGGAGAACCTGACTGCACTTAGGAGGTGATTCAGCTGTTTGATTGAAGTGTGTTGGACCAGGGAGACACCTAAGAGTTGCAGGACAGCAGCTCTCCAGGCCTGGAGTTGCCCACCCCTGCTCTAGATGGTAAATTGTTCCAATAGTTGTTGAGATAGACGACAATATTGTTGTTTTGAGAAAATGTTCAAGTGTATATTGATATGGGGCTGCCCAGTGGTGCAGTTGGTAGAGCTGTTGCATTGCAGCAAGAAGGTTCTGGGTTCGATTCCCGACCCGGGTCTTTCTGCATGGAGTTTGCATGTTCTCCCTGTGCATGCGTGGGTTCTCTCCGGGTACTTCAGCTTCCTCCCACAGTCCAAAAACATGACTGTCAGGTTAATCAATCTCTCTAAATTCTCCTAGGTGTGAGTGTGTGTGTGCATGGTTGTTTGTCTGTCTCTGTGTTGCCCTGCGACAGACTGGCGACATGTCCAGGGTGACCCCGCCTCTCGCCTGAAACAGTAGCTGGAGATAGGCACCAACCAATTTATTACAAGCAGTCAAAACAGGTTTATCCGAACTAACTGTCTGCCATGCATTTCAATGTGTTTTTCGTAAAACCTTTTGGAAAACAGTGTCATTGTTATTCCACTTTACAGAAAATAGTTGGAGGACGATGGCATGGCATGTTTTTTAATGACGTACAGCGTGAACAAACTTATTCCCATGTGATTTTAATTGTGTCTGTTATTTAATAGAAACAACTGCAAAATGTTGTTGGGGGGGAGGGTTGACATTAGCTGAATCTTTCCATTTGCAGTTGAAACGCAGCTACAGAGACACAACGGACCTGAACACTTGTGTCAGCTCTGCAGGTCATGTCTTCTAGATTTTATTATTTCTAAATATGAACTAAACAAAACAAAAGCAAAAAAAAAACACAAATTAAATTTAAGATGTCATCAACTGTTGTTTTTAATGCCGCTGCAGGTATATTATCTTTAAAATAACAACTTTTGGACGTTCTCTACATTGAGCAGTGACACACTAGCATCCTGTATGGCTTCCTGAGCAAAACGACCCCCGAGGACAAATGAACGAAGTTAAACAATGACAGCTGACACCGCTGTGACGGGGCGAGCCGTGCCAGTCCGGGCGGACATGCCTGGCCAAGCGTCAAGGTGCGGCAGGAAATCGGGCAAAGGCTCAAAGACGCTCAATAACCGGGAAGCTTTTGCCAATAATCCACAGCCTCTGTGGCTCCATGTGAGCGCTGGGCACGCGGACCGGACAATGAGATCCATGGTGCTCCCCGCTTCGGCTCGATATTGACACTGACAGTGCAGCGCAGGCACACAAGCACACAGTAACAGGAAGAAAAAAAAAGTAAAATTCACTTGTCAATTGTTGCGTGGACTGTACGACTGTAGCTGTAATCCTTGCTCCTGAACTAACAAAGACCGCTCATCACCCGTACTGTACCCTCTGAAACAAATCCTCATTCAGTTTGCTTTTTTTCTACTTCATCCCTCCCAGAGAGAGACACCTAATCGTGACCTGCCTGTTTCAAAGCTCAGCAGCCTGATCCCCACAACAACAGCACTGCCCCCACAAACTGCCCCCGCATGGGTCTCTGGGGTTTAAATCGCGTTATTGAAGCGGCTTCCTGTGTGTTTGCGCGCTTTCTGTTCCACTTTTTGCAACAATTGAAACGAAAGAGGCATCGTCAATGAGGCAACTGAGACAAGAGACGGGTGATTCCTCCTGTAATACAGGGCAGCAAATTGAGTACAGCTTGTAAGCTAACAAAAAAATCAGACAAGAAGAAACATAAACTCTAAATGTTTTTGGTAGATATCAGGATTTAGTGATTGGTGTCAAACTCCACTGCCCTGCAACTTTTAGATGTGCCTCTGCTGCATCACCTGAATGTAACAATTAGGTCATCATCAAGGCTCTGGAAAACTGATCTACATTTCATTCCAGTGTTTTGTACCTGTGGCACATCTAAAAACTGCAGGACAGCGCCCCTTGAGGACAGGAGGTCTTAGACAGATACACAACGAGCAGCTGGTCTGTGGAGTCACAGTTGGAACCCACCTGGTCTGTGCTGGGAGTGTCTGCAATGTCGTTCATACTTCTGCTCTGAGCATGACCTGGAAGGGAAAAAAACTCACTGAAAACTCAAGTCTACATCAAGTTTCCCGTTGCGTTATATAGTGCTTAAGTTAGGTTAAGTTAGGTTTGGCAGTGACAAAGTCTATTAAGGAAACAAGCGAATGAAATTAAGGAGAACAGGGCCTAACAGAAGTATTTGCATTCCTTTATTTATTCACATTTTACGAGAATCTTCTAGTACATTTTGTATTTTTGGTGCATTTTACTCCAAATCTAGGTGATGTGACTGAAATTTAACATTTTTCATGTTTTAGGACTTAAGAAAAAAAAAGCCTAATAATAAGTGATCATAGCAAAGCAACACTCACGCAGGCGTCCGTAGTTAGCAGCTTGCTGTTTAACTCGTAGATCTTCTGTGGATCGGTTAAAGTTAGGCCCTTGACCCTGGACCCGGACCTGGACCTGGACCCGGACCCGGACCCATTCCACCTCGGGGCGGTACGCTCCGGCCTAACGGCGGCAGGGAAGCAGACACAGAGGCAAACAGCAACTAAATGGCTGAAGGTGATGTTGTCTGATTTACTGAGCAGCATGCGCTTTGCCCTGATGAGACGGGGAAATGTTACAGTGATAATTAACTCATCAAACATTAATGTGTCCCCTGTGGAGGATATGAGCCCTGCTGGCTGCCGGGGAGCACGGACCCATTTAACAAGCACCGTAAACACATGCACAGTGATTTTCGGCACAAAGCGTCTTGCAGGGTTTGTGCAGGTTTCACCAACTCAAGTTTAAGACTTTTAAAGACCCTTTTTCGGGCCTTATGAATACGACAAATAAAATGCGAGGGAACCAAAACAGACACTTCTGGAGCCTTTTTGTGACTCTTGGCAACAGCTTTGCTCTCCTCAATGGCATATCACTCTCTAGCTAGCTAGATAGCCAGCTACGTGACTCAAGCAGTTAAAGTCACCAGTAGCAAGCTGCTAATACAACCTGGCAACAAGCTAGCAATATTTGGTTGCTAGCATGCAAGTTTTAGCAGCTTGTTAGCGGTAGCCTGAACTGCCGTTAAAAAGCACAAAATGTGACTCAAGATAAAGACTAAAACTTTTGCCTGATAAAAAAACTTACATAAAACATATGAGATTATATCGTCCTGCTACGACAAAATTTAAGACCTGTCACTAATAAGATTAATTTAAGACATTAATTTTAGGTAAATGAATTCAAGACATTTTAAGGATGAGCCTCTCTAGTTACTGTCGGTGACATTACATAGGAAAAATAAAATCACTAATTCAATGTTAACTCAAGAGCTGCAATTATGACCAGAAATCTAGTGTTGTTAATCATGAGAATAAGAACAAATACACTAAAATGTATTTTTGGTGGTATTTTAGTCATCTTGGATGGCTAAGATATAGCTTATCTTAGCTTTAATAATAAGCTTAATTTTGGTGACCACAACCTAATTATCTTAGCTTACACAGACTAGAACATTATCCTGTGTAAAGCAAAGGTCTCGTCAGGCCTTGCTGAGTCAGGCTGCAGCTTGTGGTGCCAGTGTGAACACTCACCTGCAGAGGAGCCGGACTTGCCCATGTCGGCCAGCGAGCGGTGAATCGGCTTCTTGGTCTGATGTCGGTGTTTCCTCAAGAGCACAAAGCTGATCTTCTCCCTCAGCTCAGGCGACAACATGCCCTCTTCTATCTGCCTCTCGATTATGTCGTCTGCACAGACACATGAGTCCAGTTCCCACGAGAGAAACGGCTTTTACTCAGACATACAAAGTGCTGATGGTGGAGGAATGAACCAGTGTTCAGAGCAGAAGAACAGTGGCTGATTTCTGTCCTCGAGTCGCTTCAGAAAAACAGAATACCTGTGAAACGCGACACTCCGTCGAAGTTCTCCACCACAAAAAAGGTGTTTTTTTTCTCAAAAAAACACCTTTTTCTAGCTCTCAGAAAAGAGAAGAATGCAATTAAAAGTCATCATGAGTTTTGGTGGATCAAAAGAAAGGCTGGTCAAGGACAAACTGATGTCAGAAAGAAAAAACTTTTAAGATAATATTAAAATCTTGACTAGGAGGATTAAGTACTCTACTATCAGCAAGTCTGCAGCTGCCATTTCTGCCCAAACCACTTGGTGGATGGTTTGGGCAGAAACCACCCAAACCACCCAGAAAAGTCTCAGCTTTTCCTGAGACTGGGCCGCTCTCTCAGGAAAAGCTTCTTTAATTTGCTAGTTCCGGAAGCAGTTGCTAGAATTGATTAGTTTGAGCTCCATGCCTTCTGGCCACATTCCAAAACATCTGACAGCTGGAGGACAGGCCCCGAACGAGGTTCTGCTAAGACCCTCAAATGACGTTGGGCCGGCCCTATTCCAAGAGCTGAAATTGATTATTTTTATCCTACAACTTAGCAACATTTAGTTATTCTAACTTCAAATCCTTTTTACTTTTACAGCCATATTGTACCATTTTATGGCACATAACTAAATAAAAAAATATTATTCTAGCTGCTACCCAGCCAGCATACCTAGGTGGGCCACATATGGGGAAAAGGAGGACAGACAATATGGGTCCCACATGGGTTTGTCCACGGTTTCCATGGTGGCCCTATACGGGTTTGCCCATGTAGAGCCACCGCCTACATGGGCCCTACATGGTAGTGGCCCTATATGGGCAAACCCATGTGGGGCCACCATGGAAACTGCAGACAAACCCATGTGGGACCCATATTGTCTGTCCTCCTTTTCCCCATATGTGGCCCACCTAGGTGTGCTGGCTGGTAACCTGTTTACTGACAAGCTCCTCTAGAGTTACCTAGATTTGGTTAGAGCAGAAAATACTGACTGAGAATCTTTTCAGACAAATTACACAAAGTACGCGTAATAAATATGATAAAGGAACATTCTGAAATCGTTTGGCTGTGAAACAACAAACAAACGACGAAACACCGATACTCCAATGCATCAGCCAATAAGACCACAAGGGACGGATATATATGTGCACATATGTTTTGGGGATTTCATCCCGTCTTTCAGGGAGACGTCTCACCAACTATCTGAGGCAACGAGTAGCCGTCCAGGTCCAGCAGTACCGTCCCTGTTTGGAGACAAGTCCTGAGCTCAAAAAGACTGTGCAGGGACAGCGTGGACACGTGGGGTTTACTCCATCTCTCGCCTCCCTCCTCCACCTTCTCCTCAAACTTCACCCACCTGGAGACATAAAAGTATCAAAAGAAACAGCGAGTTAGGAAAGGACAAAGTGTTGAAACTCACTGAGGTTTTCCACAAGTGCTGTCTGGGTTCCCTCTGCTCCACCTGGGTGACCCCACTTCAGTCTTCAAGGTTCTTGGGTATTTAGCTCGGCCAAAGCGGTCTGGCACAGGTGGGCATTAATTGCACCGTTTATCATTTATCACTATAAGAATTTTGATTCATCATTGTCAAGATAAATTCCAATTTACGATGCTCCTTTTTTCCCCCCGCTGTTTGTATAAATAAATATTAATACATTAGAAAATATGATCACAGCCTTTTATGTAACTGCTATCATAAAGAGGCTCTTGTTATTCAAGAGCAGCATTTCCGTTTGTGACTGCACCACGCTGCAGTCACAAATACACAGTTACCTAATAAAGAGATAATAAATAGTTCTCATTGTCACTTTTACCACTATCAACACTGCCAATCAATCAAGCAAGTTTATTTGATCAACACAGCAGCTCAGAGTGCTTCACGTCACGGAAACACAGAAAATATCAGCCACGTGTTGCATAGTCAACATCTGTAATAACCAATAACAGACGTTACATTTTGTCTGTTCTAACTATGATCAACACATTGATGATCATAGTTAGAATCATCAATGTGTTGGTCACTGCTCCTTTGTTCAAAAGCAACTCTGAGCAGATGAGTTTTCCTGTCATGCCTCACCCAAGACATTAGCTGGGTTTGTTCTGTGGGGAATTTTAAAGCTATTGTAAAGACTGTTAAACTCTGTCCTATGTGTCTCAATCCTGCAGTTACAGTTTTATTCATTTAATTGACATTTCCTTTTTATTTGATTTGTTTTATTATGGTTTTCATCTGGCGCAGCTGGTACAGTGGCGCAGCTGGTAGAGCTGTTGCCTTGCAGCAAGAAGGTTCTGAGTTCGATTCCCGGCCCCGGTCTTTCTGCATGGAGTTTGCATGTTCTCCCTGTGCATGCGTGGGTTCTCTCCGGGTACTCCGGCTTCCTCCCACAGTCCAAAAACATGACTGTCAGGTTAATTGGTCTCTCCAAATCCTCCTTAGGTGTGAGTGTGTGTGTGCATGGTTGTCTGTCTCTGCGTTGCCCAGCGACAGACTGGCGACCTGTCCAGGGTGACCCCGCCTCTCGCCTGGAACGTTAGCTGGAGATAGGCACCAGTAACCCCCCTGACTCCACTAAGCGTGTTAGAAAATGGATGGTGTGATGTGTGTTTTGGGCGTGGATGCACACCTGGCCGACTCCTTCCACTCCAGGTCGTCACCTTCTCGCTGCAAAGTGTCCATCTCTGTGAAGAGCGTTGGTGTGGGCATGTCGTCGTCTTCATTCAGGATGTAGCGCAGCCGCTCTGCTGCCGGAGACACTGCGTCGCAGAGAATAACTTATTTAAGATGTTAAAAAAAATAGTCAGAAAGCAGTAATTTCTTCTACAGAGCTTAATATGCTTATATAAACCAGGAGTGAATTGTTTGCAACTGAATTTGAATCTGTGCACACGACTGGGTAAATTTGATTAATACTGTACGTAAATTGGACTCGCTTTCCTTTGGATGACATTTCTATTGTAGTTAATTGGTGCTTTATAAATAAACTGAATTAAGTTGGATTAAAGGGTTCCTGGAGGGCATCTGCAAGGCAGCCCTGGTCCAGCAGGTCATTAAAACATTCTGCTGGAAATGATCTGACAGTGGAACAATGTTATCACTGCAGTGATTTACTCTGCATCCAGTGACCGTATCAAGCATATATTTAAGCGACTAACCTTTCATGATGCTACGTAGCCACATCTGACGCCTTTTAGAAAATGTTTACATTTTACATAGGAGAAATGTAGAATTATTTTTCTAAAATGAATTGTAGTCAGTACTTCACTTGCAGGGAAGTTTTTAATGCATCATAAATAGTCCATGCATGATTATCCATCATGCATTATCTTTTCTGCAGAAAAGATAATGCAACTGAAGGTTGTTTCATGCACACAGAGCCCAACGTTCAACTTAAGCTAATTCTGCCTCTTCCTGTCTTTCTCACTCAGGCTTTGAAGTTCATGAGCTGTTTTTATTTTTATTTTTTTTCATTTATTTATGTCATGCTGCAGTCATTCTGCAGGTGCATCAGATGAAATTGGCTTATCCCTCTAAACTTTTAGGATTTCAAAAGCCTGTTAATACTTTGCACTGATGTGTAATCTGAGTGACTCGAATGTTAAACACAAGGGATCAAACAACTCTGTTTATTTTATTAAGAGAAATACTGTTTCCATTTACTGAATTACTAAAATTAGATCAACAGCATCCCTGCTTGTTTTTTTTATTTTATTTTTGACTAAAGGATTCTATTGTATTTATTTTTTTGTGCATTTAGATGATTGAGATTATCAGATCATTTTTAAGACCAGAGATAAGGTGAGTAAACACAACAGGCGGTTTTCAAATGACCATTTCAATTATGAAGTGAAACGATAAGAAATCTGCTTACATATATTTCTAATATTTACCAGAAAAAAACTCAGAAATTTCCTCAAAAAAACAAGAACATTTTTGAGTTCAAAAAGTAAAAAAAAAAAAAATGTCCAAGTCTTTTCTAGAAAATGTTTATGGTTTTTCTCGCAAATTTCTGCGCTTAATCTAAAAATGTCAGAGTTTTCCTGGCATATTTTCAACTTTTCAAATTCCGAAATTTCCCTTCAGAGATTTTTTTTTTGGAGGAAATTTACATCAACGGCTGTAAACCACAGTCATACATGGCTGCACTTTTATTTTCAGTGAATTTCTTGCAACTTCAGGTGCTGTGCATTTGTTATTCTTTACAATGCATCTATTGTATGGTTTACGCTGTACCTTAATAAAAGAAAAAAAAACCCATCTCAAATTTATGGTAAAATACCAGCAGCTGTGGTTGCCAGATTTTACTGTATAAATACGGTAAAATGTAAAATGCATGTTATTCAATACCATTGAATTTCCCTTCAGAGATTTGCTGGAGAAAATAATAAAAAACTCACAATGTTTTAATGGTTGTTTTGTCATTCCTGTGCAAGTGGCAGAACATGTTAAGATGCTGCCGCCTGCATCGGGTTCGTTTGATCCAGCACCTCTGCTGTCTTACCACTTATTGCACCACACGCATTTGAAACATTGCTAAATAAAACCCTTCGATTTACCAACACTCCTACCCCAAAGTATTCGAAAGCCAAAGCAGCAGCGATCTGCTGCCGTGTTTATGACAACAGAAGAAGCAATCCCCACTCTGCCTGAGTCTCAGCCTCCTGCTGCTCACTGTAAAATGCCCAGGAGGGAGTTAAATCAAATCAAAAGCACAACAAAAAGCCCTTCTTTAATTAAAATGAAAACTTCACCTGAATGCCAGCTGAGTTCAGTAAACACACTGAGCTGCTGCTGCAGGTAAATACGGGAAGAAATACACAGGCTGGCGACAAATTTATATATTTATAATTCATTAACATTGACACCAGCTCAACAGGTCCGTTTTTTATAGACAATATTAAGTTGTCTAAATATAAACATAATGATATATAACTGTGTGCAGTTGGTAGAGCTGCTGCCTTGCAGCAGGAAGGTTCTGAGTTCGATTCCCAGTCCGGGTCTTTCTGCATGGAGTTTGCATGTTCTCCCTGTGCATGCGTGGGTTCTTTCCGGGTACTCCGGCTTCCTCCCACAGTCCAAAAACATGACTGTCAGGTTAATTGGTCTCTCTAAATTCTCCCTAGGTGTGAGTGTGTGGATGGTTGTTTGTCCTGTGTATCTCTTTTGGAGATGCATCCCATGGCCCGCCTTCTGGATGAACCATATTTGTAACTGTGATGGACTTTGTGGTGAGGCTTGCTTGTTTGATCGCTCTTACTTGTGCGGTTGATGTCTTGGAGACTCTGCTCAGCTGAGTCCATGAGTCCTTCCTCGATGTCTATGTCTCTGTAGCGGTCGTGGTCGTTGTGTCTGCTGTGGCCGTAGTGTCTGTCCCGCTCCACGTCCTGAGCCTCTCGACTCGAACGCCGTCGCCTCCGTTTGCGGCGCAAACCCCGCGACACGGGGACTCCGATGTAGACGGATTGGTGGTCTGTGGAGGAACATGGTTGCTGGTTAGAATCCGGAACAGTAAAATAGCAACGTAGCAGTGTTTTCACTCGGTAAAATGTTTAAGCGCAGTCACGTTTCACATGCACTGCAACTGCAAAATTGCAAACCGTTTTATAAAGTGCAGCTGTTTTAAAAAAAATGTCTCACTGAATAACGGAAGTGATTTGATCGCAGCTAAACATCATCAATTTAAATTTACTTAATAAAGAAAAGAGACAGAAACATGATTTTTAGCTGAAAATAAAAAGCTAGGACACATCAACGGCTTTGTAAACAGCATTATCACCATTGGGCTTTGACTAGGCTCAGTCCTTGGTTGGCACATGGGCTTTACAGTTGCTATCAAGTACTTCTCTTGTTTCTTATTTTGAGTTCATGCCTAACATGTTCAATTCATTCTGATCTCCTCTCCACAAGGACATCCATCCATTTTCCTTCACCCTTGTCCCTTACTGGGGTCGGGAGGGTTGCTGGTGCCTATCTCCAGCTATCCTTTCGGTCACCCTGGACAGGTCGCCAGTCTGTCGCAGGGCAACACAAAGACAAACAAGACAAACAACCATGCACACAAACACTCACACCTAGGAACAATTTAGAGAAGCCAATTAACCTGACAGTCATGTTTTTGGACTGTGGGAGGAAGCCGGAGTACCCAGAGAGAACCCAAGCATGCACAGGGAGAACATGCAAACTCCATGCAGAAAGACCGGGGCCGGGAATCGAACCCAGAACCTTCTTGCTGCAAGGCAACAGCTCTACCAGCTGCGCCACTGTGCAGCCCCACAAGGACATAATTACATAAATACAGGCAAACTTTAGTTGCTCAGTTGTTTCTTTTTTCTTTTGGAAAGTAAAGTTTTTTTTCCCTTCTCTCCTCTAATGAATGTTGAACTTCTTCTCTCTTTTTTGATGGCACATTTAATGTCTGACATAAGAGTCGACTGTAAGCTTAGTGGTAACAGTTTAAGCTTTACTGTAGCATCCTATGGCCAGCCTGCAGGGTGAACTGCTGGAGCTGGACATGCTGTTTTTAATATCCCCGCCTTGCAGACTGTTTTCCATACAGTGGAAAAGGCTGATTTGAAGTTAGACCTTGTTTAATCTCTTGCGGGGCTCATGAAAGGCAACAATCTTCTTTCTCAAGGCTCTTTGACCTCAATAGTTAGGCACATACCAAACTACAAGTGTAAGGTTCAAGTATAGTAAACCTCCTTTAAAATGATGAATACTTATGTTTTCGGTACCTGATGTGATACAGCTGCGTGTGATTCTGGCCAATTTGTTGTCTCACCAGGCAGCATTTTGACTATTTTACAGAAGGTTTTGATTTATTTTAAATATCCACATGTCCAAATATGTTTAAAAAAACACAAACATTCAGATGTCAAATTCTTTTACATATATGTTATATTTTGGACGATGTAACCTATATCAGGGTTTCAGCATCAGTCTTAGTCTTTATCAGAACTCGACGTGACTCAGCTTCATAACTCAGGCAAATCCCGGTCGGCACCAAAACTGTGAATGACGCGAGTTAAGATTGTCTGCTTCCAATTAAGATGCTGCTGTAACACTAATTTCCCAGAGTACTTTGGGTCGGGCGGCAGAACAGCAGGGAGACGCACAGCAATTCAGGATGTTTCCACAATAAAACATCCTGACTCTCTGCTCAGAGTCTCAGCTGAGACTTAGGGACTCAGCTGCATATTACCGATGAACTGGAATTGCATCGGTAATATAAAATACATGACATGTCTCACTTTCTGAATCTTGCTCACACCCAGCCAGCATACCTGGGTGGGCCCCATATGGGGAAAAGGAGGGCAAACAATATGGGTCCCACATGTGTGTGTCATGGCAGGTGGCCCTACATGGGCAAACCCAGATGGGAGCCATATTGTCTGCCCTCCTTTTCCCCATATGGGGCCCACCTAGGTATGCTGGCTGTGCACAGTCTAAAAATTAAAATGACATTGTCAAATAACCCGTGGAGGTTTGGACTTCATTTTGTGTGTTTGCAGGGAACCATTTATCCACAGCAGGCTTAACTGATGCACATGCAGACAAACTCACCATCCTCGTCCTCATAGCGAAGGTCAGACACCCTCATCCCTCTGTCTCCATGGTCCATCCTGCCAAGTTTAAAAACACTTTTTTTAGACACATGTAGATTCACCCGTAGATATAGTAGCATAGTGTGGCTGTGGTTTTTAATATCTACGTACACAAAGCGTCATGGCCACCCGAAGAGCAGCTGCGTTTCTATTGACCGTACAATAGTGCAATGCGATGTTTCGAAAATGAATTTGCTTAATGGAAACCTGGCACTGTCCAGTTTCTGGGAGAGGTTAGTGGCCTTTAGTGCTCATCTGGATCTCTATGAGTCTCACGTTCTGTAATGGTGTTTGGTCATTGTGGAATAGGATGGAGTCATCCGCAAACTTGTAACTTCACAGGCACGTGTTTTTTCAATGATATGTCATGCAATGGGTCGCCTTGCATGACCCATTTGTCTAACAAATACTGCAATGTAAGGACCTGACACTCCTTGTTGTTTCTGGGTTAGGGGTTAGGAGTGAATTGAGTTTAGGCTTGGTTTAAGGTAAGGGTTAGGGTTAGGCTATAGAGATGAATGAAAAAAATGAATGGAAGTCAATGCAAAGTGCATATGTGTGTGTGTATGTGTGTGTCAGAGCTCCATATCTGGGACATGACCTCCAGCTGCATTACCACCAGCAGCAGCTCTCACTCTCCGACCTGCTTGCTGCAGCACTGCCACGCAGATCAATGGGAAAATAATTAGGAGCGAGGGTAAGTCAATAAAAATGCACATAATTAAAACAAATGCGATGGTAACGTATCGCACGTGCCACCAGTTCACACACTGAGGGCCACCAGCGATAATAAGGCCACCATGTTCCTGCTGGTGGAGGTGTAGAGGAAATGAAATCTTTATTTTCATATACATGTTCTCTGAACTGTTCTTTTCCTTTACTGAACTGATTATGTTCTCAAGTTCTACGGCAGTGATTCTTCAGTAGATTCCCGAATTGCTACAGATATGAAATAAATTCAAATTATACCTAAACAAAAATACCAGAATTTAATAGAAATTTGAGAGAATGATCAAATATAATCAGCCAATCAAATTGCAGAGAAAAGAATAAAACTATTTTAGGTTAGCAACTGATTAGTGTGTCCACATTTTATGTTTAGAAAATGGAAAATTGAAAGTAAGTTCAGTCTGATTTCCACTCTCTGTGTCACATTTCATACCAGCTGCGCCTCCGTCACAAATGTGTGTAAAACGTTGTCAGTTTCCTATTAAAGCCAAAAAAACACACAATTCCACAATTGCGTCGTTTACATTAAATAAGAAGGGCAACTAAAATCACACATGAAGAAGGTTGTCGGTAAAAAAACATGCTGGCGCACATCGTCCTCCAACTACTTCCTGTTGTCTTCTTCTTCGTGGTTTGCGCCGGTGACAACATTCGGTTGCTGATCATGTAACTCGTGTTTCCACGGTTTTGCAAAATAAACCAAAAAAAACACCTTTTTCCTTACCAAACTTTTTTTATCAAATAATATATATACTTTTTAAAATTGGCTTGTCAATGGAAATGAGACTTATTTAAGTGAAAAGGGTTTATTTTCATTTCAGAAAAAAAAGAATAGCGTCCCAATCAGAGGAGGAGGCAAAAGTATCCTCTGTTCAGTCCTCTGACTGGCTCCCTGTGTGTAAACACTGCCTGTATGTGATCATTATAACACTCTCCAGGAGTGTGCAGGTAGCAAAAACACTCCAAAAGATGAACCTGTAGCACTCTGTGAGATAATAAAAGCCGCCCAGAGTTACTTCTGAGAAACTACCAGTCTCCCTCTCACCTGGGCTGGTCTTAACGGCCGGGAGTCAACCATCAAGAGGACACAGAATGGCAGGAAAACAAAAAGCAAGATGCTGCTCTTCAAAAACAGTAACACCTCTCTGCGGATGAGAGGCTGTTGGGGGGGAGAAAGGTTTTGAAAACTGAATTTTTCTTTTTTCAGATCAAAAGTGATGTGATCTGCAGATGCACGTCAACCATTAAACCTAATGGGGAACATGGACGTGGTGGTGAAATGATTTGAAATAGTTTCACTGTAACTGAGTCAACATGGCTTTCTGCTGATGAAACTAGGAAATATAAATGATAATAAAACAAAAACAGTTTTATGAGAAAATGATAATGTGCACCGCGTAAGTTTGAACTGATTGTTCACACAGAGTATTAAAATAAACATACAGGCTCAAATTTATACGTACGTCTTTGTTAAGATTTTTGCTAAATGTCCCTTGATTTGTTGTAGCCCATTCTGTTTGGGTTAGACTACGCTTCATCAGCAGCAGCAGCATCAGAGCCAACAATGTAAAAAGACTCAACAATCTGTTAAAGAAGGCTGGTTCTGTCTGGGTTCTGTTCTGTTCCGGTCTGGGGACGACTGTGGAACCTCTAGAGATGATGATGCAAAGAAAAATTCTTCATAAAATCAAGAAAAATATGTCAACCCTGACCGTCGTCTTAACACTGTCTTGGGAAAGCAAAGTATCTTCAGTCAGAGGGTTCTTCAGATTTGCTGCAATACAGACCGCTACAACCCAGCATACCTAGGTGGGCCCATATGGGGAGAAGGAGGGCAGACAATATGGGTCCCGCATGGGCTTGTCCGGGGTTTCCGTTGTGGCCCTTCATGGGTTTGCCCTTGTAGGACCACTGCCATGTAGGGCCCAGGTAAGCGGTGGCCCTACATGGGCAAACCCGTGTAGGGCCACCATGGGAACTGTGAACATACTCATGTGGGACCCATATTGTCTGCCCACCTTTTCCCCATATGGGGCCCACCTAGGTATGCTGGCTGGGAAGAGATCTTTCCTGCTATCAGTCATCTCCATCTACAGTGACTCTTTGAAGAATCTAAATTAATGAGTTACAACAACATTTAATTTCCCTTTGGGATTAATAAACTATTTTTGAATTTGATTTTTTTTTTTTTATTCACTGCAGAATTAGAAGAGTTCATTTAAACTGATTAAATTATAAGTGCACACCTGTAATCTCAGTCTACAGGGGCCTGGTTCAGAATAATGCAGATATTTCAGGTTAGCCTGCGTCGTTTGGAATTTCTACAATCTCAGTTAAAGTTCAAGAATTTGAAGGTAGTCTCCCTGCAGCTTTCATTCACAGCATGATGCTATCATGACCATGCTTCACATTTGACTCGGTGTTCTTAGGTTTGAAAGCCTCACTTTGACTTTTCCATAATTCCTTTTGTCGTAGCCAAGCAGATGAATCTTTCTCTGAGCTTGTCATTATGTGGCGCTGCATGATTCAGTTCAGGTTGAAATTTGATTTTAGCTTCTCGGGCGACACTTTGAAATAAAACTGGGCTCAATTTGGACAGAAGCAAGTTTCAGGTTCACAGCAGAATTTGCCTTGATTGTTCCTGAAGAAATTGTTCTTTCCTCTTAGGAATCTGGTCTTTCAGACTTCAGCAAAGAGCTGACACATGCTTGTCGTTACAGAGACTCACTCAAAAGTTTGCAATCTGCAGTTGGTTAGAAATGACTCTGAAACTTTTTCCCAACTAGGGAAAGCCCAAGAATCTCAGCAAAGTTCGAGAAAAGGCTTTGATAACTTTCCCATTCTTCTGAGTAACAGATGGTTCTGTGATGCTACAAATATCCTTTCTTATTGGTAATAGGTACTGAAATAGATCTTGGCCTGGCAAAGTTAAATTATATGCTAGGCTCTAGAGGTGAAAGCATCTCTTACTATAAGATTTCCGTAAATGCATGCATATGCCTGTATAGGTTTGAGCATGTGATGACTGCAGAAAATTCTCATTAAATGTAAACCTCCTCACACAACTCTTATGTTTAAACGTGATTAAAGTTATTCATTGTGCAACATTTACACCCAAAGATGTAACACAATTAATACTTTTTTATGTGCATCATCAGTATCGACAAACTTCTAACTTGTTTGAACTGTAAAGTTATGGCCAGAAAAGCCAGAAAAAGGTGAGTTAAATCAAAGATAGGAAGAAAAACATGTAAAAAGATGTGTTTTGCATGCAAAGAGTATGACAAATGTTAACAAAGACATCAAATAAAATTTGTTTTTCAAAACACAAAATAATTTATGGGTTTTATTCTGCTGACAAGACTGGTTTAGAGCTGCATGTCTCATGATGTTTTGGGTATGGGATGCTGGAAACGCCACCCTGGAGGGGTGAGAGGTGTGAAGCGGCTGGTGGAGGGAGGTTCTGACCCGGCAGAGTTCTGCCTGAGCTGCTGCTGGGGACAGTTGTAGCTCTGGCTTCCTGCCTCTGTAATTAGTGCTGTCACATCAGTGTCCTTCACACCCAGTGGGCAGCTGGAGTGAGCGCTGCAGGCCACCCCACCACCCTCCATCACAAGCTGATCGATGGGCTCGCCCTGCCTCCGACCCGCCCCCACCCCCCCACCACCTCGCACCATATGGAAATAATCCCCACTGGTGCATGAATGAGAGCACGAGACCTAGCTGTCATGTGCCCTGCCAGCGTGGAAGTGTTCCCAAACGTCGGCACGAGGCACAACAGGTTAATTTGTTGAGTAATTGTGGCTTTTACACTTTGGAGAAATCTGTTAGCAAGATCGGCAAGGTGTTTTACACTTTTAACCTCATCTAAAGGCAATCAAGGAAACTGAAATGACAACAAAACTTGCTCATTGTTAGAGAATGCTTTCAGTGACATAACTTCACCTAAACTTTCACAAAGCTTAGGGGAAGCTTTGCGAAAGCTTCACCTGAAGCTAAGGTAGTGCTTCACCTGAAGCACTATCTTACCAGTAAGGTAAGGTAGTGCTACCTTACCTTACTGTTACCTTACCTCACTGTTACCTTACTGTAAGGTAACTAATTTTCATTCATAATAACTGTTGTACAAGTCTTTATGAGACTTGTACAACAGTTATTATGCGTGAGGATGAAAACAATGATTCCATTAGCTTCACTGTTAGCCTTTCAACTCCCCTAGCAACACGTTTTAACGTAATTTGGAAACAAATCTTACCTAAGAATCATGATAAGAATTTGATTAAATATATTCACTGGTCTTATTCATGAAGTGCAGGGTCCAGCAGAGAAAGTTAATCCTATTGTGGTTTTACATGAGTAAAATCATAAAGATGTACATTACATTAGCTTAGTAAGTAAGCATTACCCACTGCACTGAAAGTGTTAGCTTAAAGGTCTTACGCTTAAGAAAGTTTTTGAATTGGAACAATTATTTAGAATTTCAATAATAGTAATCTTGCCTGTGAGACAAGACGTTAGATAGCAGTGAATTTGTTAAAAAGTGAAAAAGATTCTCTCAGGTGAACAGCTAGCCACTGAGGTTCTCTATTTTAGCCAACTTAATAGATTTAAAGCAACTCAAAAATAAAATTGTTATACCTCTGGGAGACCGGGATTATAAAAAACAAATGATATGTTGAGATTTTTACAAAGACAAATGTTTTTTGTATTCTCTCAACTCAACAATGTACATGTGACAATGCCAAAGTTAGGCTCGCTGATGTTGCTGGTGAAATTCGTCAGCTGATTTCACCAGTCTGACTGTGAGTTTGCTGGGCTCATTTAAGATAAAACCAGGAAGAAAACAGGAATGTGTCATTTCTGATGCTGTTTAGCTTGTTGCAAAATCTAAATGTTTACTTCGCTCCACAGACAGACCGAAAAGTTTTAACCGATCCAGCAGATTTATACGACGAACGGCCTGGACCTGCTCAACTTCAACGCAGTAAAATCGGAACAGCAACAAACTGATCAATGTTGTCTTGTGAAAATGTGGTTGTTAAACATCACTTTGCATCCCATATTTTTGGTTTGAGTAGTTTCAAAATGTAGGAAAAAGTTTGAACAGATGTTTAGAGACAAGGGAAGTGGTACAAACAAGAAACGTTAAGAAGGAAAAACGAACTAGTTCTTTAAATTTGTCTCCAGGTTTGCAAAGTTTGCAAAAGAGGTAGAAGTCAGGTTCTACGTCCGAGCTTGTAACCACTTTAAATCTGATCTGAGTTTTTTTCCTCTTATTTATAATTATAATATGCATGAATGAATGGCACATGATCATCTGCCTCGATCACAAATCGGTTCTTATTGGTCCTTTTTATCATTGAAAATCTTAAGAATTTGTTAAAATGCATGTATTTTTGGTTAACAGTCTTTTAGTAAGTTAAAACCTTAATATAAATCTCACCAAATAAAGAGTGTGTAAGCTGAGTCATCATTTCTATTGGCTAAAAAGTTACTTTCTTACTGTAAGGTAACTCCTTTTCATTCAAAAATATCTATACAATTTGTGTGTTTCTGTGAGTGGCTGCTGGATATTATCCTCATCAGTGTCAATCTTAGCACTTTACCAAAAGAGATGCCAAAATAATTTAGGTTTTCTTTATTGTTATTCTCCAAAAGGCCCAAATCCTCGAATGCTTCCAAATTCCAGTTTTTGTTGCTTTAAACCATATAAAGCATATTAACCCTGTCCCAACTGGAAACCCTTTCTGGACAAACAAACTAAGAGAATGAAACTGTTGCTCAGGGACAAAGAACAAACACATACAACTAAACAGAAAACAATAAAGTAGTTTGGAATAAGTGCCAGCCTACCTTGTTTAATTGTTGGCTTGAGTGACAAAGAGGAGAAACGACTTTTGATGTTCATCGAGCCGCGGCAGTGAAATCATGCCAGTGGAGCTGCAGCAAACTATTGAGTGGAATAAAGTGAGCAGAGAGGAGCAGCCCTTTCTGTCAGCGCGCGCCTCTGAGCCTGGCTGTCGCTCTCATCATGAGGTCAATAGTGGGCAAGCCGGCGCAGAGCAGAGAGCTGTAGGCAGGACGCTGATTCAGTCGACGGCCACAGATAGGGAATCTCTCACCATCCTGCACCAGCAGGTCAATTACCCACAGGACTGCGCTACCATAAACTTTTAGAGAATTAAAAGACTCTCTAGAAGAGAATCACTGGGAGATATAGACCAGACATTCATGGGGAAAAAAAGACAGCTCTGAGGTTTTATGTAGTATGAAACTCCAGAATTGAAACCACAGATCGTCCTGTGTTTTTTTTGTTGTGTGTTTGCAGGTTTTCTTTTTCTTTTTTACTTTTTACAGAACCCACGCCAACATAAAAAAAAGCACATTTCTGTCAGGCTTTGAAATTCATCACTTGCTAATGTGAGGAACGAGTGGGGCAGTGCAATGAGGAATCAACTTTTCATTAGCTTCAAATCATGCTAGAATGCTATTCATTAATCAAATCCATACCTGGAGTGCTGCCTTGATCCCTTCATGTTTGAGAAATCCTTTAGTCTCCCGTGGCCACCATTCAGCTGTGTAAGACGCTTGGGAGAGGCGAGTGCCGCCTTCGAGGAGCAGCTCCTCCTCGAAGCTGCAGTTTCCAAGCTTCAGAGCTTCTGCCTCACAGAGCAGCCCTCCCACGCAACTCCCTGACTCAGCTCCTTCAGACTAGCCAGCAGCAATGAGCAAACTGTGCATCACCTGAGGTTATTATAAGAGCGACTTCTCAGAACAAAGCTGGTAAAAACCTTGCTAAAGAGTTAATAAAGGAGCCGTGTTGTGAAGCCAGAGTTTAAGAAAGAGTAGGAGCTTCTTAAAGAGACTGAAGCCCAATTTCAAGCTTTCATTTTTTGCCCATATGGGCTCCCATACGTGCCCACATGTGACCCATGCGTCAGACGTTTTCATGGCACAATTGAGTGGCACAATTCTGATCTTTTCGCTCAAAACAAAACTTTGCCACTGCCATGTAGTTCTTAACTGGAAAAGTATCTGATAGTTGTCTGCGTTCAGAGCAGTCATGTTGCATTGTGTCTCATTTCTACATCAGCCTTCCTGATACTCGTTGCACTCAGAACCCCTAAATTCCAGCGCTTTACTGCAGGCAAAAAACCTGTTTAGGATGGAGTCCCGACACGCATAAGAACCCACTTTGTATTCCAAATAATACATTGAAGCAATGTCGGACCTTTCAACGACTCTATAGCGGTAATTGATTGAATTTTGTATAAATAGTCACCCGACCCATCTCCACTGATCTTCCACTGAAACTGGTGCATGAAGAACCTGAGAGGAAGAACTTGTTAAGTCTGATTGCCGTTGGACCAGAGATCTGAAGATGCGCTGCTATTAAAAGCTCTGAATCTGCGAAAGGTTTATCAGGGTGATGAGGCACGGAGGCTGGATGTGACCAGAAGCTGCTGTGCAATCATCCAGCACAAGAAAATTTGTAGCGTTAATGACCCGAGGGAGAAGCTTATCAAATCTTTCTTTCTTTTTTCTTTTTCGTTTTACCCTCCAGCACATTGAGCATTTGGTGTGAAATTGACTGCAGACTGGTTGGTCCCCCCCCCCCCCCCCCCGTACCCGCTGACACTCTCTAACTAGAGCCAGAAATGTGGGGGAATTCAATTCAGGAAGCCCACAGGTGTGGACTGCAGTCTGTTTTTTTTATATTGTTAACATATTGGAGTTCAAGTTTCCCTTAGAAATGTAATACTGATAAAGTGTTAGATGAACCAGCAGCATTCATATTCAGGCTGTAAAACAAATGATCCACGTTACCTTTCGAGGTGATGACTCTAGTTACAGATCTGTAGAGATGAAATCAGTTAAATTTACATAACTGGACATTTTTCTGTAAAAAACAAAAAAAGGGCAATTGCATGTGAATTTAGGCAGCAGACATGCACTGAACGTAATACGCACTGGCCCTTTAAAGATGGGCTGGAAATTGCAATGAAATATTGAAATAATGATGATGGTCCAGTAAAAAAAATGTCTGCTAAAGGTGAAAATAGTTCTGTTGTTCTGTTGTAAAGCTCAATTTGAAGAGCAATCAGAAACGTCACTAATGCATCAGATGCTTATTTCTGAATGGATGATTATTGTATTGTTATTTTTGTAACATATTTAGGACTTTTTTTAGAAGACGTGCAGAAGTTGTGTCACATTTTGCTGTGCATGAAAAAATTCTTTCAGTAACTGAAGCTATGTTTTTACACTAATAATAAAAATACTTTTAAGGAGTTACTGAAAGAGTTTGAATATTATGGAGTGAAAATTGTCTCAAAAGATTTGTGCGCGAAAAATGGATTTGTAACTTGTGTAAGTATCTTTGTCTACTTTCAATCCATAGAATATATTCAGAATGTAATGTATTTTTAATGTAAGTTCAAAGTTCAAATTACAAATACACTCGAAATGTGGTACTCTGACATAAAATAAGCACAGAAGTTCAAATATATTTCAAATAAAATAAGTGCATATAGAGTTTTTCCACATCAGCACACAACATACACTTTAAATGGAGATTTAATTGTATTTAAATTCAAAGTATTTGGTAGGTACAAAATCAGCTGTTTCAAAATAGCACTCAGGATTTATTTTGCTGTCATTTCTGAAATATGTTTACTATATTAGATTTTAGTACACTTATGTATATATTTTTGTCACCTGGGGTGTCAGAGACTCAGCTATAGATTTGACTCTAAGATTTCCAGATGTTCAGAACAAGGTGGCCAATTCCTACTGCTGTAAAATAAACCCACATCACTGTCCCTCCAGCACCGTGCCGACTCCAGTCACATAATGTCTGAAGAAACACACCAGAGTCTGTTTCTTCAGATTGTTTCTGTTTCTTCAGATTGTCCATCTTTGTAAACCTCACATATCAGACTTAGGGTGAAAAAATAAAAAAAACCTTCCAGGGAAGCTCCCCTTATTCAGGTGTTTTCTAATGCTGCTGTCATGAACTTTAGCCATCAATACACTGGTTTTCATTTCTTTATTCCCTCTCTCAAGTATTTATTTTCACTATCGCTACGTCTGTAAACCAAACACAAAAGCACCCAATGAAATCAGCACGTTTCGATCTTTTCACAAGGTGGGGGGGATGTTTATGAAATGTAATGACACGAACCAAATGACAGATCATTTGTAGATCATCTGCTGCCTCCAGAGCAGAGCTGAAGGTTGTTGACAGCGTGTGCAGCTGAGTACCGCTGAGGCCGTTCAGTGTCATTTCGGCCATTTCCAGGGAGTATAGTGGAATCGCGCTCTATTATCTGAGCTCAACACTTGTGCAACATGGATATAAATAGTGAGCCTGCTCCGTGACAGATAGGAGTGTAAAAAGTGGGTCTGCGGTGAAACACATGGCCACATTATCATAATCACAGGTTATTTTGATGTTCACACACCCTGCTCTTGAGGATTTTCTGTTTTAGGCAACAGAAATCATCTGTGTAATTATTCCATCTGCGCGCTCTGTTGATTATCTGAGAGACTGAAGGGGGTGTGCTGGAGGGGAGAGAGATTAGAGCAGATGACCTGCAGCTGGAAAGAGAGCTGCAGGTCTGTGTTTGTGTGTTGCTTGTCAATTTAATTAAAATGCAACATTTATAACAGAGGAAAGAGGATACAAGATGGAGATTTGGCTCCTGAAATGACATGGACTACCTGATCGTGGCATGTCAGGATCACTGGCCAGAACCTTACACACTCATTAAGAAATATCTCATTCACTGGGGGCTTATTTCAAGTTTATTTGATGTAATTGTACAATAAACAACTCAATCAGGTGCAAAAGTTTAGATTTATTGTGAATTTTCCACAATCTGCACATATCCCAGCCAGCATGTCCAACTGCCTATATGGGCCCTACATGGGCAAACCCATGTGGGGCAACCATGGAAACCGCAGACAAACCCATGTGGGACCCATATTGTCCGCCCTCCTTTTTCCCATATGGGGCCCACCTACGTATGCTAGCTGGGTGTCATCCAGTTTATGAAAATGAAACATTCTCAAATATACATAACCCTGATCTATCCATCCATCCTTTGTGTATCTGCTTGACCTCGCAGGTTCTTGGGGGCCCGGACTGCTTCTCGTCCAGCATTCATTGGGCGAGAAGCAGGGCCCACCTGTGCAGGCCGCTGGTCCATCACTGAGCAACATTAGCTGCGTTTCCAAATGTGCGCAGAAACTTTGCTATCAACACTTTGTTGATATTCGAAAAAAGCCTAAATTTCACCTTCACTGTGTTTCCATTAAATAAGAAACGTAATTAAAGTCACACATGATCATGTTTGATTGCGTGTTAACTCTTTAAAATCTTCCTCCTCCTGCCACTTCCAGTTGTCGACTTCGTCTTTTCCGCTGCTGGTTGTTGGTTACATGATGTCACATTATATGAAAAAGCTTTTTCAAAATTGCTGTACTTCCATTAAGAACTTTTATTATTGTGTGAATTTCTTCTTGTGCACATGATCAATGGAAACACAGCTGTAGACACTATTGTACCTGTTGTACTTTTCAGTGACTTTACTGCTATTTATGTGACTTTGGCTTCTCGGTTCTCTGTCCTTTTCACACAACTGCTAGGGTGACATCTTGTATTCTCCTTATCCTTTTCACTTTTTTTCCCCTCACCCTTTGTTTTCAATCTCCGTGTCTACTAAATTCAAAATAATCCAAAGCAATTTCTTGTATATATATCAGGTATGTCAGGTAGAGCATTATAGGCAAAGCTGTAATGCTCCACATGTGAAGGTAAATGTTTTTAATGAGAGCAAAGCAGAATTGTTTGATTCATTGTTTCCTTGCACAAATTTAGCAAATTTAGCTGATTCTGACGCTGGATTTGTTGGCTTTTCTACCTGTCTACTGAAAAACTCTTTGCCATGTAGAAATAAAACATGGCAAATGATGTTATCTATTTGAAGACAATCGGAGTTGATATGAAATTCAGATTTGTGAAGTTGTCTTATTTTAACAATTTCCAACGTGTGTTGTGTTACGCAGCACCGAGAAAGGAACATTTTGAATGTCATTCTCAGTTTGAATGAATGGTTTGAACATCTATTTTTTTAAAAAGATATTTATATCCTTTAATAGTGAGTGTTTGATTCTCAGTGATGAAATAAAACAGTGAAATCAGTAGACAAATTCAGCTTTATTGACAAGAACATTAGTGTTTATACAAGGCAGGAGCTGGGAGGAAGCTCAAAATAATGCAACTCATACAAAAAAAACTGTCCGTTTTTTGTTTCTTTCCAGGTCAGGTGGATAATGCCTTTAAGGATTTAAAGATGGAAGGAATAAAAACATTTTTTATTAAAATGAAAAAGCCTCAAGTACAGAGCTTTTTTTCTTCTTCTTCTTTAAAATGACTTCATATACAGTACAAAACATGCATCCCATGTTATTTCACAAATAGCAGTCTTACAATGTACAGTGATTGCACAAAATTAAATTAAAAATCATTTAAAAAAGACAACAAAAACTAATTACACAAACCGTATAAATCCGTCACAGACGCTACAAGCAAGACACACCTGGCTAGTCCTATTCTCACACAATGAAAAGCAACCATTAATTTATTTATACAACCAAAACTGTTTCGTCCTCTGACTACTGGGCTATTTTCAAAATAGCCTGAGGTAAGCTTTAGCACGTGAGCCATGGCTCAGTCAAGGCTTAAACAAATATGAAATGACTCATGAAAACAAAGGAAATATCTGTTTTAAAAGGAATTTTGTTTGAAATTTGCTGTAAACAAAGTGCAAAAAGTACTTCTGATCCCTTCAGCCGACCCACTTCCTTCTGATTCAGTGATTCGTTTTCAAACTTCGGAGTAGTGCAACACAACCGAAACGAATGTCATCAATTACACTGACAAGAAAATATAAAAAGAAAGGCATAAAAACCCCAAAAGGCAAAAAAATAAAAAATAAAAACTGTAAAAATGAGGCTGGATGGGGAGATGAACTCAATGGTCCCGTTTCTGCCGCCGGCCCGCGTCAACCTCGTCCAGGCCGCTGGCCGACCGTGACTGCTGCAGCTCCCTGAGCTGGGCGTGGGTCCGGGGTGGCTGCTTCTTCAGCTTCTCCAGGTGAATGTCAATGGGGTCGAGCTCGGGCTCTGAGGCCGGCACGGGCAGGTAGCCGCCGTCCCTGGGCAGGCACAGGCACCAGCCGGCACCCGCCAGGTCCAGCTCGCTGTACTCGAACTCGGACTTCTTCAGCTTGAAGTCCACCATGTCGGCCGACTCGCTCATGTCCACCAGCAAGTTCCAGAAAACGCAGCTCAAGACGATGCCCAGCAGCTGCGGGTGAGGAGGGGGACCCAAACAGCAAAGGTAAAAATAACGCAGCAAAACCATTGAAGAAGAACTGAACCGTTGAAGCGTAATGTTATTCAAGAATAATATCAATAATAATAATAATATCAAATTAACATCAACAGCTGCCTTGTTTGGCTCGGCGCTTCTCCCTTCACAGTGGAGGATGTTTGTCTAAATGTCCGGTAAGCTTCATAGCGTCCGGGTTGTGATGCAAACGTGAACGATCGGGTCAAATTTAAAACCTCAACAGATGATTTCTTCAGTGAATTTAGCAGAATCCGATCTTGTACAAATTAACTTTCCATTCTGAAATCATTTGTAAGTACACTCTTTTTATGTAAATAACATAAAATAATTTTTTTTAAACATACCCTTTTTCTCATTAAATTCGTCAGGCAAAGGAAAGCATCAGTTCGCTGTTTTTTATTTGTCTTTTTTTTTTAACACGCATCACTTATTGATCAGCATCTTGTGTTCCTAACAAGATGCTGCAAATGACCCCCATCGCTTGACTTAGAGGAACTATTTGTATGTGCAAAATGAAAAATAGGAGGAAGAAATAAACAGCAATTTAGCAAATAGACAAGTTAAGCTTTACATTTTCAATGCTTTTCGTCTGTTGTTTACTTCCTAATCGAAACATTATTAGTAAAAGGCCTAAAATCTTATGTTCACTGTAGGAAAAACTGTAGCAAAATGAGGCGTGTCGAAATAAATGAACTCGGTGAACTCGGAGACTGGTGGACACTTCAAGCTAAATCATATTTCAAAGACAAACAATCAGAGAGATATACATCCATTAGAAACTTTCAGAGGAAATAACGAGTTAGAATAAACAGCCTCCGGTGCCTCCAAGCCGTTTAGTTTCAGGGAGTTGCGGCTCTGAGTTTTCAATTACCTGTGGCAGGCCGATGGCGCAGCAGAGGGCGACGGTTATTCCAATGTTGTCGCTCATCCAGAGGTTAACTGCATGGATGCAGCCGCGCACATGGATCGCCTCCTGCAGGGTTTCACGCTGATGGCCGGAGCGCAGAGCGGGAGGAAATGAGAAGAAAGTAGAATTTCTAAAGTGAAACCACAGCCTCTCATCTTCTAGTTATGCTGCACTTCCTACCAAATGTAACACGATCTCGAGAAAAAAAGTTGAGATCTCGAGAAAAAAAAGTCGGGATCTCAAGAAAATTTGTCGGAATCTCGAGAAGTCAGTTGGGATCTCGATTTTTTTTTCTCCATGCTCCATGATCTCCATGCTCTGTAATTTAGTCTCTGTATTTTTCAAACACCATGACATTTTCGTCATTTATGGCGCAGCCATCACATAAAGCTGCATGAGCACAAGCGTGTGCGTGTTTGTGTGTGTAGGTGGTTTTTAGTTAATAACCCGAAAGCCAAGATAATGAAAGCTACGACTGTTTAATTGCAGACTGAGCTAAAAGGTGACGCCATGGTAACCGTGTCGATCTTTAATTATCAGTCGAAAATCTTTTTTCAACACTTTGTTCTGGGAGATGGAACAAACAGAGCTTGGAGACAAAAGGTTATTTTTACACAGCATTATCTGCTTTGGCTCATGCTTCTCTAGACTAGGAAAATACTAACTGTAGATTTTACAGTTGTCACAACTATGGGAGCTCAGGTTCTATGTTGTGAAGAATCTGTGCAAAACCAACAATATAAACAAAAAAAACTAAGGTGATAAAATATGTCCTCATACACATACCTGTTCATTCAGAGTGTTGTAGCCACAAAGGGTGTTGATAACTTCTCCCAGCTGTGAAGAGACAGAATATGCAGCAGTCAGACACAAAGTTTGTCACAGTGTGGACCACATCTACTGGAAACTCTGGTCAAGATGGCTGAAAATATATTTTTTCTATGTAATAATAAAAGCATCAACCGGAAAATGTTGATAAACCTGGCTTTTAAATTGACTGGGAATATTTAGTGAATTAAAAAAAACAACAACTGCAACTCAAACTTTTATCTGACAGAAAAGTCCCACAAGAAACAGGAGGGGGAGGGGAATATATAAAACAGTCCGGAAATGACCGGAAATTAACATGTCAGGTTACTTTCTTAAATGAATTTAAAACATTTTAGCGCCACAGAGACAATTGTATGTGTGTCTGTAGTTGTTCTTGTTTAGGTTTTGCATCCAATGAAATGGTCCCTTTTCAAACCGGGTTCTAGACTGGATACATGTCAAAACTCCAGATCCATATCGCCTGGATCATCATATTGCGGTGATCCAGGCGTGTCTTTTTTTAAACAATGACGTCTGTAGCTCCATCTCTCTCTCACAATAACAAAAATGGTGGCGTTGTGTGTTTTTTGTGTCTTTCTCTGGCAGTGTTACAGCGCCGCCGACTGGCCTGGCAGACCAACTACAGTGTTTTCACTTCAACCTGTTGAGGGGGATGCACATTTTTCTTACTTGTTTATGAAAGTTGTCCCATTGGCAAAAGACGGTACAAACATTTCTGTGGACATTTCTGCTACTGCAATAGTAGAGTGATTTATTTTTAGACTGAGCACAGATGTGGGCAGCACTGAATGTGACGTGTTTCCGTCGTTTAAAAAGCCTCTAACACGCCAAGCATTAGGAGTGTAAGCCTGACTGCAGCTGTGACAGGTAACAACTGATAACATCAGACATGTCTTTTTACTCGGTGTAATCTCTGTGTGTGGGTGTGCGTGTGCAAAAAGAGAGGACTGCAGGATTCTATCATAATTTATCTGCCCCAGCTTCCAGACAGATTATCAGTCCTTAAAGCTCAGGGGCCAGAGTGGCTGTGGGCCTGTGGAGGGGCCCAGAGGGGGGCTAACATCTTATTTCAACTGAAAAATCTCCCAAAGGCCACAAAGCTTTAAATAGCAGCATGTCTCCTGCTAGCCAGGCAATACGTTTTCATTGTGGAGTCAATTACGGTTCTATTGTGCAGATAACAAGAGCCTCTCCTTCATTTGATAACAGCACCAGACATTTCTGTCCCGTCCTGGATGCTCTCTGGATGTGTGTCTATAGCAGGATATGAGATAAGCAAACAAGATGGCTGTGAGTGAGCTGCAGCTTCACGTCAATCTGATAATAGTTGATGAGCATGTGGTATCGGCGTTTGGCTGCTATCCGGCAGAGACAGGCTCGGCTGGTTTTAGCCATGCAGTGATACAAATGAAGTAGGTCTCCTGTTGCTCGCATAATTCACAGCAAGTCAATTAGCTTTCGGTCAACATGTGACGCAGCAACAGATACCTTGTGTAGTGATTTGAACGGAAGCACACAGTGATCTCAGAACGGAAGAACAAACTGTTAGATCAGACCAACAGTATCAAGCCTAAAAACATTAAACAAGATACAAATTTTAGTTTCCCGATTGCTTATTTTCTGTTTGTTCTTCCGTTCATAAGACGATCATAGCTGATGATGACAGAAGATTAACAAATGACAGCTGTAGAGCTGAATAAAATGATGGAAAGAGATAGTGATGTGGTCCAGTTGTATCTGGACTTAGGAATTTCCAACTTCCCAGCCAGAAAAATCAACTAGAACTGTGGATGAACCGATACACTTTTTTCACTTCTGATACAGATATGTGGGGTTTGGTATCGGTCGATACCGATCTGAGAATCGACTCATGTCCAGACATAAATGTAATGAATTAGTAATGTATTTGATAACTCTGCACCAGTGCAGAACACTTAAATACACCAACAGCTTCATAAGGTGGTCAAACAGTGATTAAACAGAAACAGATTGAATAGATCTGCTGCCCTTATGTTTTGCCACATTGCAACTGAGACAATGTGCCAAAAATATTTATTTATTTTTTCTCTATTTTATAACCAACCATAATAATATCAGATCGACACTTTTCTCAGTACTGTAGACCGGTCAAACCCAACTGAATTGGGGCTGCACAGCTTACTGCAAATATACCGTCACTGCAGGATGACTGTGTGCAGTAAACAGCATCCAGCTGAGTTCTGAGATCTAACAATACAAACACAAGAGCCTGGGCGATGTTTGGAGCCCCAGATCAGAGGCGTTGGAACTCTCACCTTGCGAACGCAGCAGGTGTACGGAACCCCGCAGGCCAGAGGGCCAGTACCGTTGCACAAATGGTACTGGTTGACTCCCCAGTCCTTATATTCATCCCCTCCACAACAGGAAAACTAAAAAACGAAAGAGATGAGAGCAGAAATTCAAGGATTATAATAAAATTCTCTGAAAAAATATACAAGCATCTCAGCACACCTGAGATACGTCAAGCAAAACTCCATGGTAACGCCACTCTGAGAAAATGCCCTGTCATCCCCTCACACTCCATTATCTCTGTGTAGCCCCAGCTATTGCAGAACACTCACTGCAGGCTTCAGTTACAGGTTATTATTGCGACATAAAATCAAAGCAAAGTTTCACAGGGCCATGTTGGAACCTTCTCTGGAAGATAAAGAACCTCACTGCAGCTGAGACAGCAGCCTTTTCATAAAGCACAGACTCAAATCTCAAATGAAGCTCATAAATAATACTAACGATGCAAACAAATAGTCGACTTACGATTAATCATCAATTTATGTTTTATTAGATTAAAATGAGCTCTAATCGTTCGAATAATAATTTCCGCTTAAACATTATTTTTTCCTGGTGTAGTTAGCCCACCATCCAGCAGGGGACGCTGCTGGTAATCTTTAAGCAGAGTCAGACACAGAATTAAAAATGGCGTTCTATCTCAGAACAGTAGGAAGGTGGAAAAGTCCACTGTGTGAACATCTCTGTTCATGGAGGATTTGTGTTTTACATTTTTTTTTTTTTTAACTCAGCAGCCTAATGGGGTTTTGTTTTGTTAAAGTGGTATAAATATGTCAAAAATTAATAATGTGAGAAATCAACAACTATCTGTCAATTCAATCAGTATTTAATACAGCTGACTTTTTTTTCTTTTTTTTAATGTTGCCCTTCCTGTTTTGGAAAGACAGTCAACCCTTTTTCTCCTCTGAGAAAACTCGGGTTTCTAAGAAAATCCCCGCTCTTTAATTAATAAGATCATAAGATCAATCCACTTTGCATTAACTTTTTTAATTAATAACTTTCACTTCCCCATAAATTATTCCTGCTTTCAGCATAAAAGGATGAAATGGCCAGTTAAGATTAGCGCTGGTAATGTCTGTGTAATAAATATCAGACTTTAATGTATTCCTTTAGGATTTCATGTGATAACATGAAGAAGAGTTTATCTACACAAATACAGATGAAACCAGAAGCTTACACACTGAATAACGAAAAACAACCCCAAAAAAACACATACAGCCTTTTCCCCGTCACTGTTAGAAGGTAAATCAGACCAACTTTCTCTTGATTTAGGTCATTTAGAAATACCTAAATTATTTCTATCTCCTAAAGGGCACAGTATTGAGAGAAAGAATATGACAGATATTTTTATCAATGTAAATAGCAAACAACTATTTGCTACTCATGCTAAATTTGGTAAATCACTACATATTAAGTGTCATTCAAGCAAAGAAACTATTTGCACAGTTAGAATGTAACTGCCATTAATGAAAATAACATTTAATTCCCCTTTGGGAGCAATAAAGTATTTTTTGAATTTGAATCAAATTGAATTTTAATAAAGACTACAAAGACTGTTTTAAAAAAAAGAAAAAGAGAAAAATGGTGACTGTCGTGAAAAAGAATTGCAATCTTCTCAATACTCAGCAAACATATTACACCTGCATCTGGTTAGGAAAACGTAAAAAAAAAATTAAAGACACATACAGCACTAAAACACAATTAGGGTGATTTAAAATGATTTATTACTTAACATTCATTGTTTTTTTCAGAAAAATGTTTGCTAAAAATTGCCAAGCTGTTCCTTTAGTTTCCAGAACCACATCTTAACCCGTAGAAGTGACTTTAACGTGAATCCAGACGGCCGTCCTGTTTGGCTCTCTTTGCTCGTAGAGCCCCGTCCACCAGCTGCTCCAGCCTCTGGGCTGCAGGAGCTGATTAGACACTCGTCCCCGTCCTCTCTGCCAGAGACAGTCTGCCCACTCTTCCATTGAGAAATTTCCATTCAAAGTGACAACAGGTTCTGTGCAGCTGTCTCCCCTCCCAGTTAAACATGACAAAGTGCCACACTTCTGCTGTGAGCCTCTACCTGTCAGTGACAAATCCACACTGGGCTCTCTCCAACCCTGCAGAGGGAGCAGCACTGGGGGATGAAATAGCCTCGGCGGCCAGGCTGGGAGGAATAATGGCACTCCCACAGAGGCGCTCTGTTTGTTCTAATCCATAGCACTATGCCTTTACAACAGGATGATGTCACAATATCAGGGCTGTGTGCAAGTAGATGCACATGCAACAAGCTCCCACACCTTTAAAGCCTCTGGGTGATATTCTGATCAATAGTTTGCCCTGTTGGTGATAAAAATGTTTCCTTTATGCAGTCCCACGCACTGATGTCGGCCCACCTCAAATGAGCTTTTCTGCTGTGAAAAGTTTCTCAGAAATTCTCTTTGAATTGTGGCTTCAAAGCAAAACACTCCTGAGGTGATGAAGTGAAAATAAAACAAAACATGTTTGGCTTTATTTTCAGCCAAATAGGCTTTTAAAGGAGAAGTATTATGTATTTTCCAGACACATAGTGCCATCTTATAGTACAATCATGTTACCTTCAACTGTTACAAAAATACTATAAGTGTCAAGAAATTTGACTTTGTAATTTAACGTCTTAAAATTGGGCCTCTGTCTCTTTAAAAACTCCTGCTCTTTCTGAAACTCCGCCTTCAGGAAGTCATCACAACATGGCTCCTCTTTAGCAACGTTTTTTATTTTTTTTACCAGTGTTGCACTGAGAAGCAGGTCATAATAATGAGCTGCTGCTGGCTAGTCTGAAGATCAAAAAGTCGGAGTGGTTCCTCCAAGGAGGATCTTCGTTCACGAAAGCAGAGTTTTGTCCACAAAGGCAAAGTTATGTCCACGAAGGCGGAGCTATGTCCACCCAGGCGCTTTTGCTAATTAAGATTGAAGGAGAGCTGCAGCGAACAACATGGTTTCTCTTTCAAAGTGAGAAGTTAATAAGAGTTGGTCTAATATTTGGTTGTTACAGAAAAGCAAAAATTATTAAATTAACAAAAAACTTCTCTGATTTTCAAAAATTTGTGGTGCAAAATTATCTGCACAACTATCTCAGGGTGTAAGCTGACATAAAATCACAAACAAATACGTTTCATGCAACTTATAAAGTCAAACTTATGTCCCAACTGTTAACAAAAGTGAAGCCAAGTATGATCCTACCTTTTGCTGAACATAGTCCAAGATATTTTTGAAGTCCAGATCATCGTAGTAGTGTTTAATTCCTTCCCGTATGGTGCTCTGAAACAACGCAACCGTCTGCGCAGAGCACAAGCAGAAACACACAGGTGGTGGTAAGGAGGAAAATCAACAAAGGAGCCCTGACTGACCTGCCTGCAAACAATCAGATCGCTGGATGAAACATCTAGAGCCAAACACGATATGAAACAACTTTGACCTTCTTTTCAAAGATGAGAGCCATGGCGAGTGTCATCGCCTGGAGGAGCAGCAGCACACACAGAACACAGAGGAACTGTGGAGAGAAAAGGGACATTTAGCAGATTAAGGTGTTTTTTTTTTTTTACTTAGCTTATGAAAAGTTTTGACTGCTGAACATAGAGTGAGTTACAGTCTTCTTAAAATAGTGATCTGTTACAAAAAGAGATGGATTAAAGAGCTTTTCACTGACTGGGACTGAATCCCAGGCTCCTTTCGATGCATCTTCTGGTTTCCTTTCTGGGGATTAAAACTAATCCAAGTTGTTATGTGCAGACTCTGGTTTGATTTAAGAATTCTCTGTTGCTGACTTAATAATCAGACCACTGTTTAACATAGCTAACAACATGCGCTCCTCTCACAACGGAATGAAAAGCTACAGTTCTCGCCCCGCCTCCCGTTACGTCACATCCGACACATGTGCAGCGTGCCACTTACAGCTTAACAAGTGTATCTATAAAAACCATGAAAGTAAAAAAATTAAATGCTGCAGACTGCTTGATAGAGTCCGTAGTTTTCCACAAAGAATGACGATCATTATGTATGCATCGAAGCATCTGTTCCTCGCCTTTACCTGATTAAAACTGAGCCAGAACACACAATGGTGCATCCGTAGAAAAAAAAATCAAAAAATGAATGTTTTCTCATTCTGTATTAATGATTCTAGCCGGTAACAGTGGCTTGAGACCTCCAAAAAAGAAATAAGAAAGGAAGAAAAAAACAAAAACAATCCTCCTGAGATAAAAACAGCAATTACTCATGGACTATTGTTTGAGTCAAACACAATAATAGACATTCTCTTTTTTTAAACTGTTGCTATGTCATTGCTTTATTGACTTTCTAATCTTCTCCTCAAAAACACACAGCCATCACCGACTTCTCTGTTTCTAACTTCATTTTGCGCTTTATTACTGATTATTTAGCTATAGCTAATTACGCGGTTGCGTAGCAACCACAATAATGCAGCTCTATGCCTTTTGAGCTTCTCCTCTGTTACTGACAAAACCAACAGCTGTGTCTTTGCAATGCAGGGAGGAAAAAAAGTTTGGTGGTATTAACATCTTAAGAACTGAACTGTTGTGCACTCTGCAAATTATATTTCTTAGATGTAGTATTTGTGATAATTTATGTAATTAAGACACAAATATGCTAAAGTGAACTCGTGTGTTTGGTTTGAATTTGTAGCCGAATAGATCATCTCATCAGAAGTAAAGTGTAAAGTTTCAGTCAAAAAGATCCAAGCAGTTTAATGAAAGAGGCGCTTCTGGCACGGTTTAATTTTACTATCCCACTTACAAAAAACAACAACAAATCAAGGTGCTGTTAGCAGCAGCTAACTCTGCAGACGTTCATTCGCCGTCCCTACCATGTGCAACAGGGTCTTGTTGTCCCTGAGGGATCCCACCATTCCCACGACAGACACGGTGAACATCACCAGGCCCAGCAGGATGAGCACCACGGCGGGAGCCAGGAAGAGACCCTCCAGGGTCCGATTCTTCTGCCTCTCCACTTCTGCATACACTCCCACACACAACACGCACAGGCCCATGAGCTGCGGAGAGAAGAGAGGCGGTTTGTGACACGGAGGCCCTGAGGTCCGGTTTGGACCGGCAGCCACACCATATATTTACATACGCTGGATTTTACTGCTTGAAGTCCAGTCAGACAAAATCCTGTCTTGTTTTAGTTTAGTTTCAATGACCAAAATTATTTCTACTTGCTAAAATGCCGGAAAACTTGGCAAGGACATCATTTTGAAAATTCTTTGCAATTTTCCTCGAATTCAAACGTCTCCGTAGATTTGCTCAGTGTCAGTGAGAACTGTCTTTTAAAATGTTTGACTTGGGTCAAACCTTTTGGGATTCCTTCCACAAGTGGCTTAATCTAGTTTACTTATTTAGTATTTAAATGCTGTTTTGAACCTTTTAGCTTGTAGCAATACTTACAAGTCAAACACAGCAAATAATTCTGCTGTTTCTTCAAATGTCCTTCTCCGGTCTTAATGGAGGGTGAAACAGTTAAATCAGTCAATACAAGTACGACAGCCAGCAGAAGAGTGGCAGTCTCTCTCTGGTTGCAGATGTATTTTAGAAGAGCTTTAAACTTCCCAATAGTCGTTTTTTTTTTTAGAAAGAAATGAACAGGGACCTAAAACTAAGCCAGGTAGAACTCCTGAAAAAACAAGCTGGGATTATATTAACAACATTTCAATCAGAGTGGCAGCTTCTAAACCAAAAGTTGTCAAAGCAGCATCACTGAAATTAAAAGTGATTTCCATCGACACCTAAGCAACATTTTTATGCCTTCTCAGATAATTTTGCACTTAATTTTGACTGTAATTTGTGAAACCTCTATTACCATTTGTAAAAGCACAAACACAAGCAATTAAAATAAAATGTTATCCTTTATTACATACATAACTAAACATATAAATCAATAGAAAATTGTATTTATTAACCTTAAATGAATGATTTACACTTGCTCGTGTCGTACGGGAACAACTGCCAGCTCAGCTGCTGCACAGTGTGAGAAATCAACTGAGGTTGTGTTCAAATTGAATCACTAGACTATGCTACTTTCATTTGGTTAATGGAAAGTGCTAGAATACATGAAGTATGAAGTAGCTGCCTTTGCTTCTGTGCTTTTGACTTTCATTTGGACACAGAGGCAGTCTACTCCAGCTCCATTTACAACAGAGAACCCTGCATAAAACCTTGTTAAGTAGTCCAGGCTGGCTTCCCACATCCCAGTGTCGGCACTAGCCTTCCTTTTAGCTTCACCATCTTTACATCTCCCCTAAACCGACCAACTGATGGCAGAAAAGTGACGCAGCAAAGATCTGATCAGTATAAACTTTAGAAATCAAGCTTTAATTCTCTGAATGTATAATCATCAGTCAGAGAAAGCCAACACCGGGTGAGTGTGGGTCAATCTCGGCGGACACATATCGCTTTCCTTCTGTCATTAGAATCAGACTTTACAGACATTAGCTAAACCCAACACTCCCACAGCGACGATAGCTTTAATTAAGTCTACACGGCTAGCTTAGGGCCAAAAGGAGCCTTTGTCGGCAGAGGAAGTCCACAGCGGCCTAAATCACAGCAGCAGAAAGGAGAGCCAGAGGAAGAGGCAAATCACATTAGAGGCATTCTGGAGTGCTAACCGGATCAAGCTACTAATGGTTTACAACCACGTTCAACACAAAGTTCATGGGCAGATGTTTCTGTAGAAAACAGAGGATAAAAGTGGAGACGCACCGACCGGATCTGATACTGAAAATAAATCTGGATCTGCAATTGGTGACAACGTGCCAGTTTTTTTCAGACTACTTCTATGCTTTGTGTTTTCATTTGAATATTTTATATATTTTCTACACACAAAAAAAAAAAATACATTAAAAAAAATCCAAAGTTTGAAAGAGTTTCTGATTTAAAATTGCTCAAATTCTGCTTCATACGCTCCCTAAGGTTTCTTGTAACAAGATACCACAGATAATTCTGCCAGAAGAGGAGTTTCTGAATGGAGAATAGACCAATGTTTCTGCACACAGCCAATTAGCTTAAAGAAGATTCCCAAAAACTGAAGGCTATAAATAATAGGGCTGTAATAACTCAATTTGTTACATTACATTTGTTACACAAATCAAACTTCGCCGAAATATTTTTTGCTGACATTAAGCTAGATATATTAAAAGCTCGTAAAGTCGTGATGACTGGAATAACAAATCTCTGAGCAAAAAACAGCAGCAGGGTTGCTGTATTTTGCTTCTGTACTTTACGCTTGCTCGTGTTTTGTGTCGGCAGAATCAATTGCATTATCATTCTATGCCTTTAAGAGCATCCAACGCCCTGCACCACCGTGCTGTATGTTGGCCACTGACTGATGATGGCTTTGTATTGTCTAAGAGACAAATGGAGCCGTGAATATGACGGCAAATTATGTTAAAACATTGTCCATCTCTTCGCACAAAGTAAACGTATTACACTATAAATTGTTACGGTGTTTTGAATATTTTCCACCGGTATGAATCATTCATCTGTTAGCTTGTATCCACAGAGCTCTAAGCTATCACAATAACATATACCAAATTGCGTCTATTAACTAAAAGCGATCTGTGTGTGATTCAACAAACGAAGGGACAATGACTTTAATAAAATATCAGAAAAGCCCAGCTGTATGTAATGCTTTAAAGGTAAAAGTGCTCTGTGGTTAAGGGGGAGTTACTGATTTCGATTAAAATTACTATCAGAGAGGCCATACATGTATTTGTAGTATATGCCGAATTGTTGGGAGGATAGCACACATCTATAATCTATATGAGTTTATATTTTCTTAAACATCTATGGGCCTGGAGTAAGTGGTACATTTAAAAATAAGTGTTTTGTAAATGAAGACTGGAAAGATGCTTCTGAAGTTGATCTCTAGCTCGGCATTTAGGCTCAAATAAACTCCAAACGGATACAGACATAATAAAATGCATCTCGCACTTACCGAGAAAAGCATTGAGTAGACATTTAGTGTGAACTTGATGAAATAGTAGAAGTGGTTGCTTTTTCTCACTTCAGAGTAGGACGGCATGGCTGCTTGCTTTTATCAAGCTAGCTAACAGGCTGGCTAACGCTCCTTCGTGTAGCTCGTTTAATGTAAATATATGTAGGATATATTATTGAAATATAAAATACTCCCTTTGAGACATGAGAAACAGTTAATAGAGGCAACTGGATATTAAATATGCAGGAGCTATCATTTCTCAAACAGGTGCTGTTGTAAAGCCGCCGAGACGAAAGCACTTCCGTGCGGCTAGCCGCCCCACGCTTTGTTTTGACTCCATTCTTAAAGGAGCAGTCACACCAATTCACCAGCTTCACAAGTAGAGTAAACATCAAATTTGTGTTTCATTTAAACTTTTTTTTATATGTTTATATATATATATACACACACACTATTTATTGTAAATCACGACCTGGTGCTAACACCAAAAGTGGACTTCTTAAAACAACTCCAATCTCAAAAACGTGTCAGAGCCTCATGTAAATGCAGTTATTTACAGAGAAGCCCTCTAGTGACTATTTGTCCAAAAACTCAAAAATCAAAAACTTAAGGCTTCAAGGTGACCAAAGCAAAAGTGAATTCAACTCTAATAGCCACTTGATGCACTGTAAGTTTCTGGCTTAAGCAGCTAAAAAAATAATAATAATAAATCAAAAAGACATAAAATGCAGTTCTTTGTTGCTTTATTCCATAGTTCAGGCAAACAAGTTACAGGTTTCAGAAGATTCTGCTGCTTCTCCTGCTCTCATTGTCTCACCTGTTCATTGATTAACTGGTAGAATGAATAGTGAGTAGACTGACTGGCTGAAGTGATTGGCTGGATAGACTGGTAGAAAACCATGTGACCACCCACGTGAATAAAGAACTACCTACAACTTATGTATTTATAATGTGAAACACCAATGTCCCAAACTGAAATTAACCAATTAGTTGAATTACTAGCCAAAAAAACTTATTCTAAAGAACTAAAATTAAACAAAAAATCTAATTATAAATCAACCAGAAAATAAGCAAATAAAAATCAACTAAATAATCTAAATTTTAAGATTTAACTGAAAATAAAGAAATAGCTTCTACAAGCCCAGTAATAACTTTGTAAAAAAAACTGAATATGGAGACAATGCGTCGAAAATAATCTCTCTGTTATATATCTTTGTAAAGCCTTTTTGGTAAGAATGCAGTTGGATATAAATACAGAGCACTGTAATTAGCAAACATTTTGTCCCTGTGTCATGAGATTATTCAGATGGCCTTACTCCTCTGCTATGGTCAGCGCACACCTAATCCCAGCTCTTGCTAGAAATTGCATCATATTGATCTGTTCACAAATGGGATTAAACGCCTGCAAAGCTGCCCAGATCAGATCACCCTGGTGATTATCTGACAACTTCCTTCTTAAAGAATGGCCACCTACAGAAGAGGGTTCGCTTGCTGAGTCCTTTTATTCTCTAGGCTCAGTACCTCTATGTTTGTGTCAGTGTAATGGTGCAGTAGTGGTGGATGTAGATCACAGTCATCAGTTTATATTTAATTTGCTTGTGTTGCTCACACTCTGTGCAATAATCTGTTTTCAGCCACTGATGGAAAGAAGATTATTAAATGTAAAGAGTCATCGGGGGCTTTTCTCAGAGCTAGCTCTTCCAGCTTTTCAATATTCAAGTTTAGTTTTCTGTTGACTCTTAGAGAGAAATTTATGCCAAGCTCCTGATAAGGCAATCGGTTGAAAATGTCAGAAATAATACCTGGAGTCCAGAAATGTTTTTGTGCCTTCAATTGCCTTGGGATTATTGGTCTGTCTGCGAGCCAGACTTCAGGGTCAGAATTAAGATTCAGTTCAGAACTTTTTACCTATTTGAGGAGTTAAGTCATCTGAATCCAGGTGATTCTGTGGCAGCCTGCCGGTTCCCCCCTGACTGGAGTGTGTGCACACACGCACACACACACCCCCACACGCGCGCACCCCCCCACCCCCACACACACACGCACTCATGCACAGAGCTGCAGCTTTCTGTGGAGACCACAACCTGTAAAGGACGTGCACATGTATTTTTCAAAGATCGGATTTTTCTTTCACAGCTATATTTGGTATAAACATCAGTGGAGTAGCCGGATGACGGTTATTGAACTTACATGCACCAAAAGTAGTCATGCCCCTCTTATGTTTTTTTTTACATTTTGTTACGTTATTACCAAAAAAAATTTATGCATTTTATGGCCATTCATCATTGTAACATAGCTCAGTCTGACTGGATGGAGAGTGTCTGTGAATATCAAAGCTGAAGTCTTCCTCAAGTACTGAATTGGATTTATAATATAATATACATGTAGATATATTGAAATAAATCAAAATTAATATTACAAATCATTCACAGAATGATTAGTAATATTCTAACCATGAACAAATTGTTTCTTAGAGTACATTTCAAAATTCTAGCTTTAAGATAAATGGTTCTAGCAGATAACCTACCATTTTAACCTACCATTTTAAGAAAACTGATGTTTTCACAACATAACCCAAAATAACCATAATTTTTTTTTTAAATAATTTATTTTTGCTTTTTGGAAGTCAAAAGCAGCGATTTTACAGCAGTAATTTGGCAGAATGATTGTTAGAGAAACCAATCATTCTGTTGACAAACTTTACACTCCCCTTTTCATGTATGTATGGATATAATTATGCAACAATATGTACCCACACACAATGGGGTGTGTTTTTCATAGCATGATTGAGGTCATGCAAAAAGGTCAACTTGGTTAATGGAGCTTTTCAGAGAGCTGAACCAGCTGCCGTTTTGGAAGTAGGCGGCCTTCTGCTGCAGCGTCAGGTTGTCTGCTTATCTTGGCAATAAAAGCGTTTCTCAGAAGGAACAGGAAGCATTTTAATACTAATCCAGTGATGTAAGGTAGTTCTAGTTATGTTGCTTGGTGCAAGTGTGGTGACGTTATCACTGAGAAGTATGTGTACTGGCATGCTTTTCTGCTGTTCTGATACAGTACAGATACTGTACACATCTGATCTGATGACATCTGTCCAGGGTTCTCTAAAGTCAACCAGAGTTGATGGACCCGTTTGTCAATCCAAGAATTTTTTACAGCTGCTTGATAATTACAGCCCATTGCAAAAGCGTTTATACCGCCAAAACCTTTTCACATGTTGCCTACGTTACAGCCGCAAACCTGTAACGTATTTCACATGTCAAATTCAAGCTAAATCCGACCTGCCATAGATATTTATGTGGCTGTCAAGACTCCAGAAGGCCACTTAAGTAGAACTTCAAGATATTACTATTTTATCATTCAAATCAAATCAGCTTTCATCTGCATAGCGCCAAATTACGTAAATTTAAAAAGATGTTATTTGATTTTAAAGGAATCAAATTATGTCAATCCCCCATTAAAAGCATAAAATTGCATTGATTCTTTTGTGCATGTTTGAGAAATCCGTTAAATTTCCTGTGGCAACCATTCAACTGTGGAAAAAGCCTGGTTGTACATAGCTCCGCCTTTGAAGCAAAGCTCCTCCTCCTTGCTGTTTCCAAGCTTTCAGCTCAAAGAGTGGCCCTGCTCAATTCAGCTGAGTGAATTGAGAGGACACAGCGGCTGAGTGATGCCCTTCCTCAGCTCCTTCAGAAGCCAGCGTGTCGCTGGAAACTTTGTCAAAAGGATTAATACAGGAACCATGTTGTGACAACTTCCTGAAGGTGGAGTTTCACAAAGAGTAGGAGTTGGTGAAGAGACAGAGGCCCAATTGAATGATCCTCCTTTGAGATCCTTTGAGGTAGGGCCACTGCCATGTAGAGCCCATGTAGGCAGTGGCCCTACATGGGCAAACCCGTGTGGAGCCCATATTGTCTGCCCTCCTTCTCCCCATATGGGGCCCACCTCGGTATGCTATTTGGGTTCTGCTTTACTTTATGTTGGTTGATCAAATGAAACAGTTTGCAAGGTAATGTAAGTGAAAATAACCTGTGACGAATTCTGCTTTTCCATGAAGATACTGTTTACTTGTGCCAGACTTGTCAACTGACTGACAGTACGGTTGCAATAAAGGGCATGGCAGCGAACAGAGAAACTGTCGCACATTAAAGAAGGGCGAGCAGATGTGCTTCCAATCAGCTCATATTTGACATGTTAAAGTGACTAAAAGGAAATGCATGTCGTTTACTTTACCTTATTTGCATGTGCATTTTGACGTAAAGCACATGAATAATGCTTTTTCATTCTTTGCTTTACTTTCATCTCTCCATGCCTCCCATTGGTCTGTTTTCTCTTTGATCTTTGACTCTTTTTTTCTTCTTCTTTTTCTGCTCTGTCATTCATAACCAGGCCTCCTTCAGCAGTTGATAGATATTTTTTTTAAATAACTTTGGAAATAGCCTATTCCTTCAACACAGAACATAAAAGCAATATACTTAACAAAAAATTTATAATTTCATCAACCCAGAGTAAAAGTTTTCATTACACAGAAACAAAGATAATACTGCAACTCCTGGATTTTATTAACGGAGTTCAGCTGAAATAACATGTAAAATTTGAGTCCATTTCAAATGACATTCCCATTAGTAAAAAGCAATTCTACAGTAGTTACTTGATTTTGCTATAAAATTATTCCAGGTGAGTGGAAAACATAATATTGCCCTTTTAACCTTCCTGTTGGTAGATTGTTGGTAGTTGGTAGAGCTGTTGCCTTGCAGCAAGAAGGTTCTGGGTTTGATTCCCGGCCCAGGGTCTTTCTGCATGGAGTTTGCATGTTCTCCCTGTGCATGCGTGGGTTCTCTCCGGGTACTCCGGCTCCCTTCCAAAGTCCAAAAACATGACTGTTAGGTTAAATTCTCCCTATGTGTGCGTGTGTGTGTGTGCATGGTTGTTTGTCTCTGTGTTGCCCTGCGACAGACTGGCGACCTGTCCAGGGTGACCCCTGGAACGTTGGCTGGAGATAGGCACCAGCACCTCCTGACCCCACTAGGGACAAGGGTGTACAGAAATGGATGGATGAATGGAAATAACTGTGGGCAATTGTAAAAAACTTCTACTACTTCTCCACATTATTCTGAGATTCTGCTGCTGACTTTAACTACGTCAGTCTCAACATCCTCCTCTATCACAACTGCTGGGTGGAAGACGGTGCCAGCAGTGATGGGCTTGTGCTTTGTCACACTGCTGACAGCTTTGGGAAATAAAAGTTTTTTGTTATTTTTTAGGTACTGTTTAATAACAGTGTGTGGATTTAAAAAAAAAAAAAAGCTTCTATTTCCAGAAAGCTGAGCACATGCTGATTAAACTGGATCATGTCGCTGGGAGGGGTAAACAACTTATTTTCAAAATCATTTGCATTTGCATCACCTCAGATTATTATTATTATTGTTATTATTATTCTCTCTGTGGTTTGATCATACCAACCCCTAAGATTTCAAAGAATGACTGGCTTTTAATCAGCGGAAATGCAGGGATTTATCCTCCTTTATTAGATCCAATCATTAATCAGACTTCGTGACTGTGAAGATGTGACCGTGAATCACCTGAAATTATAAACTGGATCATTTCAGCCTGTAATTATTCCAGTTTGTACTTGTTTTTTCTGAAATGTGTAGGTAAATCTGCCTTTAAATGATAACTTTATTTATTTATTTATTTATTGCTAATGATGATTTAGATTTTCACATGTATATATCACGATACATTGGGACTGATGTAAAAACATTTTGCTAGACAATGTCAAACATTGAGAACTTTTAATTATTGTTGTCAAAAATGTTATGAAGGCAAAAAACCTCAGTAATGTACAGGGCCAACCACAAGAATCAACACATTTAAAGTTAAAACTCAGCTTCACACAAATACAAACATTATAACATAAACGTTTGGCTGCTGAACTGGACCGTTCAAGGTCGCTATCAAGCTAATTTTCAATTTGCAGCTCCACAAATTTTTCTGATAAACATTACATTACCAAGACACAATAAAACATACCTTTATCTTGACCTTTTCTTTATTTTTCCTCTTTTTCTCTCTCCAAGAAGGATAAATCATTTTTTGTGATATTGTTTTGATAACTTGTCTTCTGCCGATGCTTTGTGTCAAATGCTCCAAACGGTTCAAATCGTGCCATGCTAGACGCTCACAGCGCGCCGCAATAGCCCTCGACGCACCTCCACATACACTTTGAATGCAAACCAGATGCGCCTGATGCTCAAAACGCATTTGGTATGAACGCACCATTAAATGTCCAGTGTCACATCAGGTCCATCATATTAGGACCAAAAACTGGTCCTAATATGATGGACTCATTGCTTTGGGTCAGGAGTAATGTTTAGAGATAAGATGCAAATTAAGTGTTAGTTAATATTAAGGTTAGTGCCACCTGGGTGTGGGTCGGTGTAAAGGCCGAGCTGGGCATAGCTTGGCCTTCACACCAATGCCAACATAAAGGCCCTCCATGCAACCAGTGGAGGTTGGTCGCATGGACGTCTGTCTTTCCTCGGACCTCCATGTTTGTGTGGAGGTTTGGCTTTGCATGGACTCCTCTTTAACCTGGGTGGGTGCAAAGGCCGAGCCAGGCTATGCATGGAGACCCCTGGTTGATTAAGGTCTGTCTTTGATTGGACTCCTCTGTTTGTAGGAGCCTTCTTTTTGCCGGGGGGCCTCTGGTTGGGTGGAGAGTCTAGGATGGTTATTTTCCAGAGCAAGTTTCAATTTCACCTTCAGGTCTGCAACCTGACCCTGCAGAGATTTCACCATTTCCTCCTGTGCTCTGAATTTGGAAGCTTGCTCAATGTGACTTTTGAGCTGTTCTTCATATTTAAGTCTGACTCTGTATTCTGTACTTCTATTAGACCTTTATTGTGGGAGGTGTATTTTTCAGCCTCCCTCTTGAAGTAGTCCAGCTGTTCAAGAATGCTCCTATCGGCTGTAACTTTGGAAGAGCAAGAAACCTTTGATACATCTTTAATCTCTGGCACGTTTCTTCCATGTTCACATTTGACTTGCATGTGACGTTCTTTTCCTAACATGTTTTGCAGTTTTGGAATCTCCTCCTGCTGTGATTTGACTTCAGCCTGATATGCAATCCTTCGGTCTCTTTCCTCATGGAGATCAAAAATCTTACTCTGCGATTCTTTTGTAAGATCGTCTACCTGCTTTGTGTGATCAATGATGTGTTGGTTTGTCTCTCACCACGACTTCCACTGAGGGTAATCTGAAAGCCAGCAGAGGGAGTTGTTTCCAATGATGTTGGATTCTCAAAGTCACCAGTAGGACCTGATTCCCCCTGGATCTCTGCTGATTCATCTTCCAGATTAATAGTCTTCCAAAGGGAAAATGACAGAGTCGTAGTCGACTTGGATGTTGAGGTCCATCATGTCTATCCATGAAAGCTTAGCTGGAAAAGCTTCATGCTCACAAGCAATCTGTTGTTGCTTCATGGTGAATTCTTGCTTCTCTGGACGGCGTGTAATATCTGGAATCGATATCCCGCTCATTTCGAGTAACATCGAACATGCTCTGAAGAGTGATCTGTTGCGATAGAACTGTGGAACAGATCTGAGAAAACTCTGTGAGCTACATCCAAGAGAGAGATTGCTTTGTGATGTCATAGAGTGATGTCAACACTGCTGATGTCATTGATGTCATTGATGTCATTGGAACTGAACTTCAATCCACCTTATTCCTGGGAGGCTGACTGGGGAAACGATTATGGGTCTATTTCTGGCGCCCACTGGAAGTAGCAGTATTTCATTGTATTTTGTAGGGCTTTTGGCTAATCTATATTCATGATAGAATTTATATTTCTCTTTTCGGTTACTGTACAATATTTAGTAAAACTTGTTTATGGCCGTCTTCTATCAGAGAGCTGCTCAGTACAGAAGGCCATACAAAATAAAACATCTGGGTTTATTTAGTCCATCATAAGCAGAACCTCAAGGTTCTCTGTTGCTGAGTGACGCTGCAAATCAGCAGAGAAACGACCGTCGCTGCTACGTTCAGACCGTAATACGAATAATCCCCCCCCTTCTCTCACAGTCATGAAGGCCAGAAAAAAAGTAAATAATCTATGGAGAGGTTATGGTCAACAGGTTTACTGCAGTTAGAATATTGGCTAAGCTAAGATCAAGTCAACAATTTGACCATAAAACAAAATATGGAGGAAAAAAAATCCACATCAATAGCTAATTTTTATAACATCGTGCAAAATCCTACAGTCTATTGACATTTCTAACATGTCGACATGCACAAACTTGCTCTTTTCACTTTGCCTGGAATTATTTAATCACTGAGGAGAGTTATGAATCTGAAGATCAAATCTTATTAATGGTCTGATGGTATCATTAAAGCCTTGATCAGGACACCCTTGGGGAATAAAAACACTCTAGAAATGTCAGGAAAAATTGACTTTTTGAACTTTAAAGACAGAGTCTGCCAAGGGGACGTTCCAACTAAATACCTATAAAATGTTAAATAAATGTCATCGCAATCTGGCATATTCTAAAAGATGACACCTTCGCCTATAGAATAGAGTATGCTGGGCAAACAGAGATGGGGTAGAGTGATAGATCACCGCAGGAGGCGAGTTTAGAGCTGCCATCTTCCCCTCAATTTGAGCCTTAGTAAGGACAGTGGAGCACAAAGTGGTCCAGCAGGTGTAAGTGCAGCCTGGTTGTTGTTGGCATCGCTGCAGACCGAGCCTGGATGAAAGCAGCAGCGCACAGAGCAGCAAACAGAGAGACAGCAATCAGCAGAGTGTCAGAGATGTGAAATGGAGGAATTTTCTGCTCTCTGTGAGGTTGACAAAGTAAATTATGGCCTGCAGTCAGAAACAACTCCTGTGTTTCTGACTGCGGTGTCGTCTCCAAAGATCCATCCACCGTGTGGGATTCTGTAACTGCCATGATTGTATCACAGCTTTATTCATTTGCAGTCGCGTGATGGGTTTATTGTTCTATTAAAACAAATGATTTTTTTTTCAAATCTTTGAAATAAAAAGTGCCTGAATGTCTAATCACTGTGTGATGTGATCTTCTATTTGTAACTCTTAGAAATAAGCGTCTAAATGACTACATTCAGATGAACATTTTATTTATTTATTTATGTGACCATTTTTCTTCCCAGGTCGTCATCCTGCTGGAAAGCAAATGTTCTCTGCAGCCACAGTCCTCCGGCTGATGGAAACAAACTGTTCTCTTTGCTGTTTATGCCATCACTTATTTTATGTTAAATACTTTTACTTAACTGTCATTATTTTGTAAAAAGAAGTTTTCACTTTGACGTTATATTATTTCTTTGGTACTTTTTTTTTGTTTTTGTTGGTCATAAAAGCTATGACCAACAAAATTTACATGAGTCATGACTGATTTATGAAATCAACAAAAGGGTAAAATGACTATGAATGAGTGAATACTTTTTATAAGCACTGATCTATAATATATGAACGAGTTAAAAGACTATATCCTGCATCAGAACAGGCAACAAAGGTCTGCACAGCTGCTGCAAACCGTAAAAAAATCTGAGTCAAGCTGGTTGCAGACTGAAAACAACACGGCGCAAATGCACACCGCACTTTTCAGATTTGCTTTTGCATGCAACTATGCATGCAACCTTTTCAATAAATTTAGCAATTATGTTTTGCTTTCACTCGCTCATCACCTAAAATCTCCATGAATACATTGAAGTTCGTGTTTGTATCAACAAAGTTTGACGGTCATGAAGCGGCACGTTCTCATGAAGGTGAATCCGCGTTATCCTCGCACACCAAGGGGCAGAGCCATTAGAGAAAAGCGTTTCTGTGAAACGTGTCCCAGTCCTCACAGACACCATTTCGCTCATTTTCTCCGCAGGCTCGTTAATTTCCAAACACGGTTGATGCTGTGAGGCCACAAGAGGGGGCAGTGAGTGGGAACACCGGGGTGTTTTGTGCTTCTTCTTCTCTTCATCCCATTGCAGGGTAAGTTCTGCAGTTTGAGTTATATTCAAACTGCAAAATCACTGCTGCTAGCATCTTCTTTTTTATTAATAATATTATTATTCTCGTTTAATTTATTTTTTTCCGCCTTTGCTCTGTTTGTTGCCGCCAGCAGGGGAATACTAATAATAATAGTAATAATACCACATCAAATCAGGTAAGAGGTATTTAGGCATGATAATCCCTTTGGGCTCCCCGTGCGCGGATTGAGTCGGATGAGATGAATAACTCACCTGAGCTCATCCATAATCATGGCCGCAGAGCCAGCCCATCGGCGCGTCAGCTCGCTCCATAAGTGGCTCGCCGCGTCTCAGTTGGAGCAGAGGAGCAGGAGGACAGCTGCTGAAGACGGAGCAAAGCTTTCCCTTACGCGCTACCGAGTTAAGAGAGCGCGCACTCCTTCTGCTCATGGCGCTGCGCGTAAAAGTCGCGTCTTTGTTTTTACGCACAGCCCAGAGTGGAGAGATCTCTTTTTAGAAACTCCTAACTCCTGCACCTATTAGTTAGTCCATTATAGTGGGATTTTATTTGGACTGGCTGTGTAATTTTGTATTTAGTTGGCAAGTGCACGTGGCAGGAAACTCTCCACTACTGTTTATTTTTTGGGGGTGTGTGTGTGTTTGTTTGTTCTGAAAGTGGACTTCTTTCTGTTGTAGCCCCCATTGTGGTGACGCGATTCTTGCGCTCTAAACATCAAGTATGGATCCTTTATTCAACACCACCGAGGTGCCAAACGGGGCGGTCGGCTCCAACGGCACCAACAACGGAACCGCGTACTGGAACCAGTTCGTGCAGCCGGTGTGGAGAATCATCCTGTGGGCGATCGCGTACAGCTGCATAGTCGTGGTGTCCGTGGTGGGCAATGTGACCGTGATCTGGATCATCATGGCGCACAAACGCATGCGGACCGTCACCAACTATTTCCTCCTCAACCTGGCGTTCGCCGAAGCCTCCATGTCCGCCTTCAACACGGTGGTCAACTTCGCCTACGCCGTGCACAACGAGTGGTACTTCGGACTGATCTACTGCCGCTTCCACAACTTCTTCCCCATCGCGGCGGTGTTCGCCAGCATCTACTCGATGACTGCCATCGCCCTGGACAGGTAACGATGCGGATCATGGCGCACAACTGCTATGGTGATAAACCCCGTAATGCAGGTCACTTTACAAGAGGCTGGTGTGTTCAAGGCTCCTAAAAGGATCGATGCCCTAAAACAGCAAAGCAATATTGTGCAAATGTAGCAGGACAGCTCAAAAGGGAAAAAAGAGAGAGAAACTCGAGAAGAGTCGAGCAGTTAGAGGCTCGTTTTGGATCGTCTGATTATCTCCAACATGTAAATAAAATTAAATATAAATAACAAATGGGATGAAGATATCACAGTTATTCGAAAATTTCACAAGTTTGAAAATAAGTGAGGTAAAACGAACACTTATTTAATCCTTTAATAGTTATAAAAGCTACAAATGTCTAATCCAATACGAGGTCGCGCATATAAAACAATACACAACCCAAACCAAAACAACAAATAGCATCCTTACAGTATTTTAGTGTGTAGGTGTGTGATGGGAATCATTTCTAATTTTGCTGGGTTTTGGGGTCAGGGTTGTTTTTAAAAAAAAAAAAAAAAAAAAAGGTCCCGAAAAACAAATTATCATGTAACGTTGTTACATGATAATTTGTAACAATGTTACAATTTGATGAAAACATTAACTTAAAATTTAACTTGAATTGAACTGAATAAGACTGACCTCTCAGTAACTCGCCATGAAAAGCTTTTCCGCATTTTTTTTTTAATAAAGAGTTGTGCTGGACATCATTTTAATTTCACTTTTAAGCTGCTCCACAAGCTTGCATTGCCATTATATATGTATATATTATGCTCCTTCTGACCATATGTGTGAAAGCTTTTGATTAAGTGTACCAAATCATCCTCGTCTCTGTCACAGAAATTATTTTTTATTTCTTTTTCCGTGGATTATGGTCAACATTTTTTTGTCCTTACATCAAACAGGGCCGTTTTAAGTTCAGTTACATTCAAAGTTTTTGACTATAAAAATGCATTAGTGTGTTCACAACATCTAGCAGCCTGTATAATTCCCAGCCAGCACACCTACGTGGGCCCCATATGGGAAAAAGGAGGGCAATATGGGCAAACCCGTGTGGGGACACCATGCAAACTGTGGACAAACCCATGTGGGACCCATATTTTCTGCCCTCCTTTTCTCCATATGGGGCCCACCTAGGTATGCTGGCTGGGAATGGCTGGTTTCTATGCTGGCTATTTCAAACTTTTGTAAATACCACCTTCTATGAGCCCCAACCAGGTGTGTTACGCTCACAGACAAATTAGCTTGACTCAAGCTAGTACAAGCAAAACCGGCAAAAACAACTAGGGAAAACAAAGGAGGAATAGGCAAAAGGTTTTCTTTCAGACTGGTTATTCCTCCCATTGACCGCTGTAGTTCCTGACCTCTGTTAGCTCTTTCCTTGTTGTTATGCTTCTCAGGCAATACTATGAATCCGATTGCATCACAGCTCTGCAGCTAAGATGTAATAAAAGGTCATGTAGGTCAAAACGAAGACATGGAACATGTTTATCCACTGGGAAGCCGTCACTTCCAGTCGTATCTCCCACTGCTTTCGAGCTTTTGGTTTATATTTCACAACTTCTCGACTCGTGAGTCTAAGCTTCCCCACCGTCCCTTCCCGCTTGTGACATTATTCCTGCCGAACAGAAAGAGAGAGAGCATGTCTGTGGGAACTCGTCCCGGCTACCTGGTGAGACGTAGTTTTGTCATCTACTCTGCCGCTGCGATGCTTCACGCTCAGCACAATTCACAGCTCAGCAGCAGAGCTGAGCGCTGATGCCGATGTGCTGGCTGCAGCGACATAACCCGCCTGAGATGCATTCAGGCTCATGATGGGTGGTGGCTTGGTGTGGTGTAGAGAGCTTCAGCAGGGGAAAAAAAAAAAATCAGTGTGACTCTATCTAAAAGAGAATAGACAATGACAAGGTTTCAGCAAGATGGATTACTGAATGAAATGAGGATGTTCTTTAAATTACCCAGCCAGCATACCTAGGTGGGCCCCATATGGGGAAAAGGAGGGAAGACAATATGGGTCCCACATGGGTTTGTCCGCGGTTTCCATGGTGGCCCCACATGGGTTTGCTCATGTAGCGCCACTGCCATGTAGGACCCATGTAGGCAGCGGCCCTATTGAGACTGAGCAAAACCAGCATTCACTTAAGAGTTTCAAAGTAAAAAATAAAAAAAAAAAGCATTGGTGATCAGGAACATTACTTGACACATGTCACGTGAAACAAAAACATCTTAATGATCTTCAAGACATTTAGTAAAAAAAACTGGTGTAGGATGAGATGAAAGTGAATATTTCTCTTGCATCTGGGGTAAAACTATTTTTATTTTATGTGTTTATTTCAAACCGTTTTTTAAAAAACAATGAAAAGAAGCAGCGAGTCGAACAAGAAAAACATCGTGCATAGATAACCAATAGCAAATTAGCTTACCACTATTTTACTGTTTGAAAAACAGTAGAGAGGAACACTTATTTTATCCTGCTGCTTGTCTCATTTTAATGAAATATATCACTTAGCGACTCATTAATTATCAGAAATTCGTAGTTAAAAACATGTGGTATTTATATGCATGTTGAATTTAAAGAACCAACAAATAGATAATATTTCAGAAAAACAAAATTACTACATGCCAACTCTTATTACAGGACATTAAAATGTACAGACCCATAATAATAATAATAGTAATAATGACAACTGTACATAACAACCAGACATACAGCATCATAATAATTACCAAATGCTTTCCAATGTGCACCATGTAATATACTTAGATACTCTGAGTTTTATGGCAAATAGATCAAATTTAAAAAGATAATGATAATAAAATAAACACAACATTGTAAAGAAAGAACATCACACTGAGTGAAGGTCTGGAGCTGCTTCGCTGCTTCAGACCCTGAGAGACTGACTGTAATTTGTGTAGTTTAGCAGTTTGTAGTTTGTTTCCTGGGGACAGTTGAACCTTACAGAAATATCAGCCGTTAGCGTGGAACTTGTCCGATCAATTGGGCCAAGCAGACGGCGTTCATCTGCCACCCTGCTGAGGACGCACCAGAAAGTGCCAGAATGACTCGCTGTCTGGGCGTGAAAAAGCTAAATCTGCAAAACCTGCGAAACAAACACTTGAATATTTTACTACAGCATCTGTGGGGAAAACCAGCGACTGACCTTTACACCAGTGCTATGCCGTCTTTTTCAAACATCATCAAGCTGTGGGAATCTATTTCTGGAAGGGAGGCATTGGCTCAAAGTCCCAGAGTCATGCAGCGACTCAGCCAGAGTCTGGACTTGAACAGGGTGGAGGCATGAAAATAGCTGCGCATGCCTCCACCGGCCAGCTTGACCTTAGGCAAGTTTCCAGCAATAACAAGAGAAGGAAAATAATGCTGGACCACACATGCTGCGTCCAGAGAGGGGTTTGGTAACTGACATTACAGCCCAATGTGCAAAAAGGGATTGATTTATTTTTATTTTGAACCTTTTTAACTTCATTTTAAACGAGCAGTATTATGTAAAATTGATATTTTTGAGTTTTACACCATCTTATGATGTTATTTCCTCATGCAAAAACAAACCTGGAGTGTTCTCTTGATTCTTTCCTTCATGTTTGAGAAATCCTTGAATCTCCTTTGGCAACCGTTCATCTGTTGCCACAGGAGATTCCTGGGTGGACCTTTCCACTGCTAAGCTTGTTAGCTTGATGGGATTGACAGTTTTACAGCAAACGCACCCATAACCCATTCATTTTTCTCCTTTTTTAAAATTACAACAATAGAATATGTAATTATCTAATAATAAAAAAAAGAATACAAAGATTGAGACGGTTGGCATGCATTTGTATTAAGCCCTCTTTCCTAATCATGTAACTTCGAATGTTACCTGAATTACGGAGCCACTAAGGGGACATGGAGAAAAAAAAAGAAAGAAATCCCGACTTATTTTCTCGAGATCCCGACTTTTTTTTTTGAGATCCTGCGAAATGAAAAAAAAAAGTCGGGATCTCGAGACAGTAAGTTGGGATTTCTTTTTTTTTCTCCATGTCCACTTAGGGCTTCCATACTGATTAGCAACACAGTAGCAAAAATAAAATTAGGGCAAAGCTTAATTTTTTAGTAGAAGTTTTTAGTATCCTGTGTTGTTTTAAGGTTTGTTTATTCTCTGTTTCTTAGTTTCTTTTTATGAGAACAGTCTTGTTTCTGTTTTTCTTTGAATCTGTCCTTCCTTAGTGATTCCATTCTATTATGTTTATTGTCTTCTGCCCTCGACCCTCACACCTGCAACCCCTTCCTAATCAGTCATTTGTTCCTTGTTTAGTTATCAACCTCCCCAAAATATATGCAACTCATTCTCAGTCACTCCTTGCTGGTTTCTCCTGTTAAATCCCATTACTTCCCTTTTGTTCCTGGTGTTTTTGTCTGCTCTTGCTCCCTGCATTCTCTGTGATTTTTAGTGTCATAATTAAAAAACAGTTAATACAATCCATGCACCCAGCTCCTGTCTGCATTTTGGGTCAGCTAACAGACACACCATGACAGAAACACGGCATAAATCAACAACCCAAGCTTTGGACATATAACAGTTGACTGAAATGACAACTCAGACCCGTCATCATCCATAGGTAGAAAGGGTATTATAATGTAAATACATTCATAATATATTTACATTATAATTGTATGTGTTAGAAACATACATTTCTAAAACAATGTATGTTTCATTGTGTTAGAAAATGAAACATACAATTCCCACTGGGAAACATAGTAGAGGCAGCATGATGCTGTGAGGATTCTTTTCTTAAGAGACATCTGAAGGGGCTTCAGACTAAAGAATTGAAGGGAGAGGGGGTTTAACCTTCCAGCACATCTGCTATAGTATCCTATTCTATTCTAAGTGTAGAGATTCACTCAAATTTCTGCAAAAAATTGTTATGCAACCATTTTAAATTTAGCATGCTTTCACTTGACCAAATATTTCACAATTATTGGTCTACATATGTAAAAAAAATTATAAAATTGTGTAAAAGTTCAAACGGTATAAATGCCTTTGAAGAAGCATTGCATTGTATTAAACACAGGGAACTGGACAAACACAGCGAGTTACTGTTTGTCTTGTAGCGCATTTGTCAGGCCCCATTTTACAGACTGTCCAAATCCAGAGTGTATAAATTTATTCCCCATAATGAGTTCAGGAATTGCGGCATGGAAAAACATGCTGCCGCTGGAGAATAACAGATGAGGTGTGTGTGCGTGCGTGTGTGTGTGCGTGGGTGGGTGATGTGTGTGTGTGTGTGGGGGGAGTATGAACCCCGATTGATCCTGTGCCTGCTTCATCATGGCATTAAAGGTGACCTATTATGCTTCTTTGAACAGGTTAGGATAACTGTGGGCTTAACAAAAATATGTTCATTACATTTTATGCACGAAATCTTTTTTAGAAAATGAGACTTGAGTTTAGTCAGTTCTGCCTGATTTGAGCTCCTTTCACAATGAGCTGTTTTAGGGCCTCTTGTCATCTTGTCCAAATAAGCCTCTTGTTCCCCAACCCCCAACTTAACATTTACACCCACATTTACACAGTTATGCAAACCATTCATCTTTGAAATGCAGAAGTAGAGCCTCCTCCGCAGCAAGCAAGAATGCAGCAGGTAGTTTCTGGATAAGTCAATGACAAAACACTTGTCTTTTCCAGCAGCCATTGTACAATGCATACAGCGGAAAAAGCAGCTGACCAAACATGCTGGAGTTCTGCTTGAGTTGCTAGGTGGGATTTGTGATGCCTGCTGATTTGTGATGATATGCATCACGACTCATTTTCCACACAAAAAAAGATTAACTTCTTGCCGAAAACCACCTGGGTGTTTCTTTTTTTTTTTTTAAGTGCTTGGCCTGTTTTTAGAAGAAGTAGAAACCCTAATGGAATTATAATAACATGAAAAATATGAATTTTGCATTAAAACATCCCTTTTAAATAAAATCTGCTGATCATTTAGGAGGTTTTCTCTTCTTAATGCTCACAGAAGGACCTGTATGCACTATTTAGACCTTGTATGAAGGGGGCAGGCCTAGTCAAATCAAACAGTTCATCTAAACATGTGGCTATAGGCTCCAGTGAAAGAATGCAGACAGTGAACTGATTAATTCTGTTTGAGAGTTTCGATCTGTCAATGCGCTCCGTGCCGTGTGGAGGCTGCTCTTCTTCTGTGATTAATTTCAGTCCTGCGGACAGTCGTCTCTGATTGCTGCTCTTGGAATGTTAGTTTGAATTGCTGATGAGTTTCTTCTGTGCATACTTTAAATATCAAACAAATCAGTTCATACTTCACCCAAGTCAAACATCTGAGCACTAATCATCTGAACGAGTCAGTTGGGAGCTGTAAGGAGAGATTTTTCAAGTGCCTTTTGTTTAAAGAAAGCTCTTGATTCCACAGATTAGTTGGGGTAGGAGGAATATATTCTAAATGCATGTATGCTGCGCTAGGTATGCGCAATTTATTTACTCCATACTATCATGTTTACTCAAACTGTTTGCAGCAACTGAAGGTCATTTTGGAATAAAAGCCGCTCAGCTCAGCTTCAACACTGCAGTCGGTGCAATGTGCTGACAGTCTGCCGTCCTGCTACTCCCAGGATGGGAACTCTGGATCAGTTTCCCATAGCTCAGTTGGTCTGTTAGTAAAACACTGTGTAAGGATTTCATCAGATAGTCAGCAGCATTCCTGGGCACCATGCAGGTCTTATACAGGCCAAAAATATTCAGCTCTTCTAACACAAGATTCTCTCGTGGCTTTGTTTCCAACTTCAGCATCGGTCTTGGAATAGGTGTAGCTGGATATCTGAGCGCTCTGATTTTCAGAAAGAGCCATGAAATGGAGTTCAAAGAAACAAACATGTACTCAATTAACGAACGAATTCATTAACACACCCATTTTTAAGCATTTCAGTCATTTCAAAACCAGCTTTGGTGTGTCTCCAATGGGAGAACATTGTTTAGGACACATGGGTCAAACTCCAGTCCTCAAGGGCCGCTGTCCTGCAACTTTTAGATCTGCCTCTGCACACCTGAATAGAATAATTAGGTCGTCATCAAGGCTCTGGAGAACTTCACTACACAAGGAGGAGGTAATTAAGCCATTTCATTCCAGTGTTTTGTGCCTGTGGCACATCTAAAAACTGCAGGACAGCGGAACCTTGAGGACTGGAGTTTGACACCCCTGGTTTAGGATGTGTAGGAACCATCGAGACCCAAGTGTATCATAAACTGGAAAATCGAAGAGATGTCAAAAGTAAGGGAAGTTTAATGTCACCATGGACTGAGAGGGCGCTGATCGAAAAATGTTCACCTGTACTAAAATTGACACCTTCAATCTTGGCTGTAACTTTCAGCTGCTCATATGGACAAGCAAGCTCCTCAGATACATGATCTCCCATGTTTTCACTTCTTTTTTAGGAAAAAAGCGGCCACTTGATACATCATGTGACAAAAATGGAGGAAATTTACCCCCATCGTCTGTTTTTCTGAACAATAGTGAGAGGAAAATGGTGAGTTCGAGGTCGTCGGAAAGAAGGAATCTCTGAAACAACCAGAAAGATCTTACTTGTTCTTGAAGGAGACTTTGCCAAAGAGGAGATACTGTGGGTTGTAGGGTTGGGTCTCTATGTAGGCAACCTGGTAGTGATCCAACTTCCAGTGAGTTCTTGACGGAATGAGTTCTTTGTTGGAGATGAGGAGACGAGGAGACTGCGGTGGAGGGCAGACAGGTAAGTACAGGCGAGGAGGAGCGATTTGACTGCTAGCTGAGAATCCAGGAACGGAATGTAGTTCTGCGGAGACGATGGAGGGACTCAGGCAACCAGTGGGTAATATCCACCGCATCAGGAAGGGTAAAATTCTGAAGACCAGGTCTCGGGCTTCACAAAAGATATTTCCTGGGCGTCACAAGGAAGCATCTGAGAAAGAGGCGACAAGAATAAATTACTAGAAGAATCTTCAGAGAAAACACAGAGAACTCGCTCAGGAGGGCTCAGAGTACCAAAAACTGGCAAACACTCAGGCATCGATGTGCTGGCAGCCTGCCCCTCATATACTCCAGGATGATTGCCTGATAGATCACAGGTGCGCCGGCTGAGTCAGCAGGACGCGCCCTCCAGGGTGTGCAGTCACCATCTAGTGGATGAAGGATGAAGCAGCAGGCAAAACAGAGAAAACCCCCCACAAATAAATCCAAAAACCCCGGATCTGTGCTTCTGAGTTCATTTGGTTCAATGCTTTTTGAGTTAAATAACACTGAACAGAGTGATACATCGGTGTGTTTTGGAGCTTGGTAGTTTGTCATTGTGGACTGATCGAAGCTTGCGTTGCTGCCGGACATTTTCGCGCCAGGTCAGAAGTCATAAAGCGTTCAGTTTTGGCCATGCAGAGGTCAGTGTAAAATATCGTGCCACAGGTTTTTTGTGGCTACGCACACTGCCTACTCAGATCTGATTAGGATTATGTATACTGTGTGTGTGGTGGGGTGGTATGTGTGTGTAAATGTTTTGTGGGTTATGATATAAAACTGTGCATGTAAAGTTTATTTATTGGATCTGACAGCTAGCTTGAAATATTGTCTTTATTCAATATAGGATTTTTGTTTATTTTTGCTTTCTTCCTTTGTCTGTCTTCTTGTGTTTTTGATTGTTGTTTGTTTTGTTTGTTACTTCATTAGTGATAGATTGTCCGTCTGGCAGTGGGACAAACAATGGCCTCTTGCATTCGTGCTGCTCAAAATGTCCCTTTCTGTATGCTGTCCCTCTTAGGCAAATAAATAAATACAAATACAAAGTACATCAGATCCGTTGTCAATTGTTCCACGCTCTCTTGTGAGAATAGTCCTAACACTTGAGGTCATTTTGATAGTAACAGACACTGTTAATTAGGAACCACCTGTCTAGAAATCTCCCTAAGTTCCCTTGGCCAGCCCATCCCTGATCAGTTTGCTAGTTGTGTTGATAGAGTGATCTTTGCTTATGATCACTACCTGCATGTGGTTGTTTTTGTGTTGCTGACAAGCTGTGCAAGATGTGCCATGCCACCTGACGGCAGCTTGGATGCGGTCCAACCCCTGTCACCCAGACTGCAGGCCGGGAATAGAAAATAGATGGATTTTATTTTAATCTCTCCTATTTTTAGCATTTCAGAATCAGGGCCAGCATGGCTCAGGTGTCTTATACGCCAGTCTGACCCAGATGGGTCCACTGTCATCACCTCCAGCTTCCTTGTTTTCCGCGACGTTAACATCTCCAGTACACTGACAGCAGTCCGAGCCTCCTGTGCATCTTCAAAGTTTATCATATGGAGTGAAAATAGTCTCAAAAGATTTGTAACTCGTGTGAAAAAGATTTGTGCGTGAAAAATAGATTTGTAACTCGTGTAAACACTCCATAATGGCGGGTCAGGTTGGCCCAGTAATCGTGGCGGTGGTCGACCGCTTACTTCTGAGGGTAAAACTTGCAAATTTTAACATCCACTTACTTCTGCCATCTGCAGCGGCAGAACGGACCTGTCGGCGTCGAACCGCACTAACAGAACCTCTAATTTTACAAGTAAACGGGACTGTGACGGGGTTCATATTATGACTTAGTCAAATTAATGACAGCCGAAGCCGGACATCACTTTAACGCATTTTTATTGAGGTTTCCTTCAGGGTTTTTCCTTTTCAGGTGTACCAGGACAGAGATGCACAATATGAACAGAAGACATCTAGTATGTTAACAAACCGCAGCAGTACCTTCAGTTTTGAGTCCTTCACTTCTGATGTGACTTTCCGCGAGTCTAGCCACCGACTGCCAAATGCGGTGCAGAGCCCTGCTTTTAAAGCCACAGGCTCCTCCCACAGAAAGAATAAATGAACAAAAACAACTAAACAATTGCTTCTAACTCAAATAACCTCTTAAAGTAAACAAAGTAATAATAAATAATATAAAGGGGAAACGATAAATAACTAACTAAACATGTAATCAAAATAAATAATACTCAATTTAACAAACACGCTGTAATTCGAGATCACTCCGCCGTGATTCGCCATGACAGGTGACTCCAGGCGCGTCACAGCCCGGAACCAACCTTAAAGGAAAACTGTTTGGGAAAATGTTTGGTACTGCAAAAAAAAACAAAAAACAAGTTGGGCCGGGACACCGTGTGTGCACCCACGATGAACCGGGTATGTATAGACTGCAACAAAAAGAATGGTTGTGAGTATGAAAATGCGGACACGTAATTAGCTGTCAGATCGTGACGGCTCCTCCGTCACAGGGACAATCATGGGTTCTGGAGAGTCCGGGTCACAGATCTGAGTGATCCGAACTAAATCAGAACTAAGGTGATATTTCGGCTGCAGGTAAAACTCTGAGGGAGGGGTCCATCGGGTCTCGGAACCGAGACAAGGTGACCGAACTGACGGGTTTAACACGGGAACAGGGCCGTCCTGCTGCTTCGCCTCCAGAACCGCATGTCCCGAACCACAGGAGAACTCGGCTGCAGGTAGAGCCATCCGGAACATCCACTAACTTCTGAGGGTAGACCATGATTACTGGGCCGACCCGACCCGCCATTCTGGAGTGTTTGACTGAACGCTTTTCCCAGCCAGAGCAGAATAAACTTCCGCCACGTAGTGGTCGAATCTTTTACCCATGTAATTACAGTTGCACCAGTCAGAAACGAGGAATCAGATATAAACAATATTACGATATTAAAAAGTAGATGTGGGTCTAGTGACATGTATTTTTCGCAAAAATATGTCTTAGCCACGAGACGAGACAAGCAGAGAGGGAAATACGTGTTAAACTATGGAAAAAACAATTTCCGAAGTAAACTCAGATGACCGAGCTTTTACTAGCATGTAAACGCACCATCTACAACACAAATCAGGGAGGCTTGAAATGAGTCTCAAAAGTAGTTGTGGCCTCGTAACTGGATCTGTACATAAATGCAGTTTTGTGTGTGTGTATCTGGCAACTCGTGCTACTTTTTCAACATTTGTAGGCATAGGAAAAGGTTTATTTTCTTTTTACGGCTTACAAATCATATTTCACAGATACAACTATACAAACTTACACACAAAGATGCTTACACAAGTTACAAATCTATTTTTCACGCACAAATCTTTTTCACACGAGTTACAAATCCTTTTTTCATGCACAAATCTTTTGAGACTATTTTCACTCCATATTATCTTGCTTTGATTTGAGGCAAAGTCTAAGATGTGTAACTGATCAATAGGCAAATATTTGCAGAAGTGAAAAACACTTGTCATAGTGCTGTGGTTGCTTGATGCTTGTAAATAAAGGTCACCATCTATTAGTGAATCCTTTTTTAATTGTTAATGGACAAATTAGAACTAAATGATTTTGTAAAAAGTTACCACATTAAGAGAAATGCTTGCTAATCATGATATTTTAAACTGTCAGTTTTTATGAACAGATCTACTGATTTAAAGAGTTTCTGTTGGTCATTCAGTTATGGCATTAGCACTTTCTTGATTAGTTGAAAGATAGAGATGTGCAATGCCGAGTTTATTGCTGTCACTGAGCCATTTGTGCATTTTGTTAGACGACGAACATTTATTTTCTGCAAAACCATTACCAAAAGCTCAGAGGTCACTCATTAAGACAATGAATATGTCTGACTCTGTTCGCCATAATAAATATGGATAAGCCATTAGAAGAATGTGCAGTTTCATCTAAAATTGATTGGGGTCAAAGGCTTTGCGATTTTCTTTCATTAGATCAGGAATTTAAAAGCCCTGAAACTTTTTCAGTGAACTCAGCTCTCTGTGATGTTGAATGACTCATACAGTATCTATATTTCTTGACAGTGAAAGATATGTTGTTTAGCATCTTTTTTTTATAAGTTGCAGGGTTTAACATGATTAAGTATTTTGGTCACTCCTAGATGGGCCCCATATGGGGAAAAGGAGGGCAGACAATATGGGTCCCACATGGGTTTGTCCGAGGTTTCGATGGTGGCCCCACATGGGCTTACCCATGTAGGATCACCGCCATGTAAGGCTCAGGGCCCATGTAGGCGGTGGCCCTACATAGGCAAACCCACGTGGGGCCACCATCGAAACCTCGGACAAACCCATGTGGGACCCATATTGTCTGCCCTCCTTTTCCCCATATGGGGCCCACCTAGGTATGCTGGCTTGGCTGGAGCTCCTGTACCTGTTTTTACCTAGATAGGGTTGAGCCATGGCAAAAAAACAAAAAACAAAAAAGAAACTTAGTAAAACACCAAAAAAATAAAAATGTAACGATTAGTGCAATTTGTGTGAAATTATTTGTTAGCACAAGTCCGCACGAAGCATAAGGGTACGACTAGTTACAGAAAAGAGTCGCATGAGGAAAAACGAAGAAGAAGCTAGCTAGCTAGCAGGAGCTTTAATATTTCATTAAACCAGCAGAAGCAGGACAAGAGTTTATTGAAGGTTTGTTGCTATCTGTGCAGAATCAGATACTCACTTAGGAAGAAAAAAAAAACATTCTTCACTTTTGATTTAGCGCCGGCGAAACGTGAGAGCTAAACACAAACAGACTGACAGTCATGCTCTTCAGCAGAGACGTTTGTGACAGATGGAAGGAAGAGAAGTGAACAAAGATCCTGATCATTATGAAAGTGTGTGCAGAGGCTTTTATTGTTTGCCTGCTTCTTTGTAAGACACTTGACTGTTGAGTAAATTTTTCTAAAGAGAAAATTTTCTTTTTCAAATGTGAAGGACAAAAGATTCTTTGTTTTGGATATAATGTCTTAGTTGTTTTTAAAAAATCAAGTATATACTTTTAAATACTTTGCAAAAACATTAATTTTTTTAAGTTAAATAAGAAACTCTTATTTTCATTTACTCCATCATCACAGATTTTTAAGGTTAATAAATATGAATAGAACAGAAAAGTTTGAATTCATGAAAATAAAAATGGAAAAAGGAACATTTTGAAAAATCTTCACCGACCTTGCTTTGTGCACCAGTTCACAGACAGGTTGGAACAAACTGTTCAAATCATAAAATGAAAACTGTTTCGGCATGGCGCTGCACCAATAGTTCACATTTAACACTTTAAAAACGAGTATTAAAATATTTATTCTCTTGCTTCAGAAATGCAGCGCTTTGAACATAGTAAAATTGCATTTCAGCTGCTCTCTTTGCAGTGATGCACCAGTCTTTCCTCCTCAGCTACTGAATGAGACAGAGAACAGGCACAAGGGAAGGGTGCAGCAGAGTATATTGTAGTGCTTGTTTAATATCCAAGCATGAGATGTTTGTGTGAGCTTCAAATAGCATCTTGGCACTTACTGGACAATTGAACAGTGACTGGTTAGAAATAGAAAAAGACAAAATTATTAGTTTGAGCCAATGAGAGCCAGCAGTGTCTAAGTGCACTTTTCTGCTGACAAAATGGTAAAACGAAGTATATTTCCCAGAAAAAACACCTCATCTCACCTTAAATGCTAATTCTGTCAAAGTCTTACCCAATCTTTCATTTAAGTGATGAAATAAATCACTTCAGGTCAGGCTTGTTTAAAAAAATAAATTTAAAAAAATGAGCCAATCTTTTAAATGTTTTTTTTTTTATTATTATTATTATTTTTTGTGAGGAACAAGTTCATAACATTCGGATTTCTTCAAACGTTTGTAAATCCCATTCCTCCTGGGGGGAACTGAGCCTGTGAACATCCAGCTGGGTCACACAGACAGTCGAACTATTAGGTTCATTTGAATTCGCCTGCAGATTAGAGCACATTAGATTAGATTAGATTAGATTAGAGTAGATCATATTAATTAGATTACATTAGTTCAGATTTAGATTATCAGATTAACTAGACTAGGTTAGGTTGGGTTAAATCAAACAAATAGCACTCGTGGTGTTAAATAATACTTAAGTTGTGCAAACTTGAAAATAGGCCTGTTTCCAGAAATCATCCAGGAGTAACGCAGAGGAACGGCTCAACGGAGGCGAGTCGGACACAAAACCACAGAAAAAGAGGTTTCGGGAGTTGAGCTTCGTCAATAACTCTGAGCAAATGTTAACGTCAAAATATTAGTTCTCTGTATTCACGCATTGTTTGCAGTCCCCATCCTCTACCTGTGACATTTAATTTCAATTTGACACAGACCAAATGCTAACTCATAGCTGCACTGAAAAGAAATCTATTTTTAATAACAACAATAGCAAAACTCTGTTGGCAGACGGGCCTGCAGACAAAGCCTCCAGGTTTTTCACCTTGACCTCAGTTTCGTTCCAAAACATAAACAAGGACTGTGGAAGAGGCTGGAGAGGAATAAGGTGTGTGCACGTCAGGCGTCGCTCCTTTGTCTGCTCTCTTGGGTCCCTGCATCGTGCTGAATGTCACAGCTTCATAAGGCTGCTCATAGAATAATCCATTCACCACGGGGATTAAAACCTGACAGCTCTCCGCGCGCTCGCATGGCTCTCTGACCTCTGAGCCACTGCTTGGGAGAGAACTTTCCAGCAAATGAAAAATTGATAGTTTAAGTTTAGAGCTTCGTCAGCCTGTGCGATCTGACGAAGACACTGCACAGCACGGAAGAGATGCTTTATGGCAAGCTTCTTTTTATTCTCATTCCACTTGTTCTTTTCCTCCCTGCTGCTCCCAGAGGGCCGATCAGAGGACGCTAATCTGGTCTCGTCCTTCGGCTTCTCCGTGATCTTTACCCTGAGAATGAAAAGGAAGAAGGAAGTATTCCCCCCTCCTCATCCCCACCTCCTCATCCCTCCCGACTACAATGAGATTACGCGACGACTGAAAAGGAGGCATGACGACGGTTAAAATGAGAACAGGTTCATAAATTCACCTCCTGCCAAGTTCTCTTTGATTTGGAAATCGGTGCAGGAAAACGTCTCCAGTCTTTCAAGTTTTTTTTTTATTCCACCAAATGCTGAAGAAAGCTTTTCCTTTTCTTTTTAGTCTTGCAGTTATGGATTTGACATTGTTATACGCATCGAGTTTGACACCACCTACATGGGCCCTACATGGGCAAACCTGTTGTTTCCATGATTCTTAATGACTTATAATGTAAACATGCTTATTCTCATGTGATTTTAACTTAATTTCTTACTTAATGAAAACACTGCATTTGTGAAATTGTATCTTTTTGACATTTGCAGAATATGGACACAGATTTGTGCACGTCTGTAATGGAAACGCAGCTACTCTGTCAGATTATAGTAGATGACAATTACAACCGACTTCTTGTTGCGATCATTAATCACCGCGCTCAGATCTTTCCTCGGCTTCAGCTCGTTTTTAGCTGTAAGTCAGCAATTTCCACTCTCCACTGTGTTAGGAAGCACGTTTCACTGTAAGTTGGCAGCCGTCTTCTGCAGATACATGAGAAAAAACAACAATCACGACAAAACACTACAAAATAAAACACTAAAAGTATACATTTTTACCATATTCAAACCAAAGTGCTAAGTTTTTGAAGCAGGGCTTTTTTAAATGCAGTTTTTATTCACAGTGGGGGTTTGGACAGTTTTAGATGCAACTGCACATGAGAACTGAACTAAACCTGGACATTGTGCCATGATCTATGAATAACGATATCATGTAGTTTAATAAGAAGCAGATACTCAAAAGTAAAAAGGGAGAATTAGAAAAATATGAGTCAGGAAATTGAATTATTAGCAACATTTGGTTGTTGATTGTGTGGTAGCAAGTGTTTCCATCGCAGTTTTGCAAAATGTGCTGAACCTTTTTGTCCATAGGGCAACTTTTTGTTCTTCAGTCTACCGCAGCTGTTCTGTCTTCAGCAGTTTGACTTATTTGTGTTAACCTTTGAAATGTAATTGTCTTTGGGGTTGACTGCCGATCAGATGAACAGGTGCGCAAAAGGTGTTCAGCTTTGAACTTTCTGGCTGCCATTAGAAGAACATCCTGAGATGACAAAGCTTTGTCTTTATAATGAAGCTCCTTCACATCACAGCGCATCTCTCTTAATGTGCGGCAGAGCATGGAGAGACTAAATTAGTTGTGACTGCAACAAGCAGTGGCAGACAGGCGCAAACGCAGAGAAGAGGCGGGTTCTTTCTTCTTGTGTTTCAGAGGAGTTGGTGTTTGCAAAAACGCTGGTAATGAAAATCTGTTAGAACGCTAACAGAAACGCAGCAGTGCTGCTTCAAACGGCGGTTTCTCAGCGATGTGCTTGAATATTAACGTCCATGTTTGTCACACACGCAAATAAGTTTGTTCATTAAAAAATACGCCGCGCCGTCATCCTCCAACTACTTGGAGGTTTACGTAGCAACATTTGGTTGTTGATTGTGTGGTAGCAAGTGTTTCCATCGCAGTTTTGCAAAATAAACCAGTTTCCAGACGTCCAGCCCCCCCCCAAAAACTTCAACTCAGCTTAGCGCCAAAACCTTTTATCAAAAAACGAAAGTTTAAAAAAAAAATTCTGTGTTTCCATTCATTAAGTAAATTTATCTTCAAAATATCAAATTGCACAATTACACAGTCAACGGAAACGCAGCTAAAACACGAGTCACTTTGCATGAAGTGTGGAATTTTCGATAACATCTCAATATTTTTTTTTGCCACAAGCACTGGTGAACCTCTGGATAAATCTGACCTGACATGTGTTGATGAAGAGGGCATGCTGGTCACACAGACACACACATACAGGGACTTTGGATCCACTTCCACTCCGTTTTCATTCATGCCTACAGCCTAACCCTGACACTTACCATGAACCTGACCATTACCAGTACATGCTTAACCCCAAACCAACCTAAACTCAACACAAAACTTAGTCCGGATCCTAACCCACCATATGAAGACAGAAGGTTTTGCACAGGAGGGTTTGTAATGGAAACAACTTTAGGTGCAGAATCCCACCTACAATCCATCACCCAGCTCAAACACCTCACACACACACACACACACACACGCACACGCACACACCCCCACAGATCACGTGCACCTCCACATGGCTTATCTCCTTCCAAACGTTGATGATAATTTCACCTAACCTTCTGGAAAACAAACAACAGCAAGCTCTTGTGAGAACAATAAACCAGAGGATTATTTAGGGGTAATTCCTGATTAAATTACCCCAGCTTAGCATCAAATGCAATTTGAGAGAAAAAAAAAAAGAAGCCGGCAGCCTCGAAGGCAAGCAGTCCTCGCTGTCACTTCTGCTTCTTTGTTCGCAATCGCTGACATCTAGGGAAAAACAGCAAAGCAGCCTCACGGTGTTTATATATCGAGCCGCAGCAGTTTGGATGCTATTTGCAGGTAATTGGAGGTGCATGTCACCCACAAACTCCGGCAGCTTCCCCCGTGCTCTGGTAATCCCCTCTGCTCAGAGGAGCAATCCCCTCTGAGCAGAATCAGATATCGAACACAGACACATATTTGAAGCACGAGGTCCATTGGAGAGCTTTCTAACGCGAGGAATCAAAAGGTCAAAACAATAGGCTGCTACCAGCACATCTATAACAATGTAGTGTCTCTTTGCTGCAGCAGACTTACTTCACTTTATTAGATGACCTGTTCATGTCGAATTACGCTGCGGGAGCATAGATCAGCCTTTGGTTGGAGGCAATGAGAAAATCCAGCAGCAGCTCTGAAACACACTGAAAGTGCAAGAAAAAAGAGGAATGGAGTTCAAACATCAGACACAGCTGCCCTGAAATTCATATGCTAACATTTTTCTAGAACTAAAACTTTGGGTAGCTGCTGTCATCACAAGGGATTCCGACAATTATACTTTTAAAGCCGCAGTGTTGCGCAAGATCGCCTTTTTGGAGCTTTATATCATGTTATAATATTATTCCCTCATCAAAATCATACTTGGAGTGTTGCTTTGATTCTTTCATGCATGTTTGAGAAATCCTCTAATCTCCCGTGGCAACAAGTCGGAGGAGCTTGGTCTCACCGAGCGCCGCCGGCTCTCAGTGAAACGCTGGTAAAAACGTTAAAGGCAAAATGGAGAAATGTTGCGATGATGCACTGAAGACAAAGTGTTGGAAAAGAGCAGGAGCTTCTTAAAGAGACAGAGGCCAATTTTAAGGAATTAAATTGCAAAGTCAAACTTCTTTGAAGTCACGTTGGATATATATTTACCATTTTTAAAACAACTGAAAGTAACATTGTAGCACATTGATTGTGTTACAAAGTGGCACTACAGAATCCTGCTCCTTTAATGCTTTTGGATGCAATTATGCTGTGACTGAGTTAACACCAGACAAAGCTTTGTACCAAAAGATTACTTGTTGAACATAATGGCACATGTTGACAAAGTGGCACATGCCAAGTTCTGAGAGAATTTGTTTAGTGCTGAGAAGATTTACTAAGAGATACAAAGTGCTTTGCAAAATTAATTCCCCCTTTGAGCCTTTCCATGTTTCATCGTGTTATGTCTGCAAAGTTTGATTTATTTTACTAGAATTTTATTTGAAAAACCAGCACCATTCGACACAAACCTGGCATATGTTAGCAAGTCTTCTTGGTTCTGTAATTTTATTTCCCCCACGTTTGGGCAACAACTCAAAGTGATGTCAAAGACAAAATCAAAACTAATTCTTGCCAGTAGTTAATCTTATAATTGGGCGCAAGTGCAACAAAGCAAAATAAATGCGTTATGAAGACTTTGACTTTTCTGTGCAAAATATACTTTTTTTGTAGATTTTCTTCTTGGATGAAGCTAAAAATACTCCAAGAAAGTTGGACATATAATAATTGAATTTGATTAAAAATGCACAGAGTGCAGTGAAGAGTTTGGTAGACTGAATGAGCAGAAAAGGAGTTTTAGTAGTGAAGGCGTGTTCCAAAAAATATAAATTTTTCATGTGCACATGGATGCAAAACAATCAATAATTATTTTGAATAATACAGCTGTGTGATCTGTGCATGGGTGTGTAAATGCGTGTGCGTTTTGTGAATGTGAATGGGAGAATGTGGCGCTAGTGCAAAGAGCTTGGAGTGGTCAACATGATTGGAAAAGCGCTATACACTGTAGGTTCAGTGCATTTACAATTTATCATGAGGACCCAAATGCAGACTCATGGACAGGAAGCAGACAGATGAGGAAATTACAAACTTTACTACCTAAAACACTCGGGGTGGAAACAGAGTTGGAGAGAAGAATAAAGCAGAAAAAAAAGTCCTTGACTTGGCAAGCACAAATACCAGGAGATGCAATGACTAATGTAGCAAAGATGTGTGCCAACTGGCAAACCAAACTTAGTATGGGCCGTGCCGAGCAAAGTGTCAACTCAGGAGCTTGGATTCGAGCCTAAGACAATAGAAGGGAACAAGAACCAAAAAGAAAATGATAAATTCTACTTTTAAAAAATTAAAAGTAGAATTTAATTATTTTCTTCTCCTTTTCACAAGCACCACTATAAACACGTTGCATGTTCTTTACAACTGGAAATTTTGTGCATGCGTACAGTACTGTGGGCAAAAAACCTGTAGGTATTATTAATTTAGTGCAGTGCACCACAGCAAAGGGAAAGTAACAGAAAAACTGTTGAAAAACAACTCAAAACCACTCGGATTCGTCTTTTTTCTCACTCTCTGTCAGTTACGCGACATGCAGACTTATTGCTATAGCAACTGACAACAACGCTACTAATGTATCAGGACCAACATCAAAAAGCAAGCAAATATTTCCCACACAAAGAACAGAGCATTCAGTAGAAAGTGCGATATTTTTAGGCTTAATGTTTATTTAGCAACTATTGCTACCGCTGACATTAGCTAAGCTAACACACTGGTGGAGGATTAGCCAGTTTAAACCCGGCTCTACTGATGATCTGTCAGGAACCTAGTGCTTAGGTTGTCCTTTTTTTTTTACATTTTCTAACTGAACCGAAACACACCAAATTTTGCACCACACCAAATTCTGCAGCACATCCACATGTTACGGTTGCCAAAGTAAAGCTAGCATAACTGACCTACATCCCTCTCCCTCACTGCTTTTTTTTCTTTAATTAAAACTTTTTCCTGGCCTTGTTATGGAGTTGAAATAGTAGAAACGCACTATGACCCTTTGCCTCTTACATAGCAGGTATACATTTTAGATTTAGCAAGTTATGCTGGCATCTTAACAGCTAAAACCAATGCTGGTCGTCGTCGGTGAGCAGCTTTTTGCCTCCCATCAGGGAAGTGGGGGGGCAGGATTTGCGCATATCCAGGATTTCTATATTTTGCTATATAGAAACACAATGCAAAGTTTCTATATAGTAAAATCTATTTTTAAAAGAGCTGATTATTTTACAAAATCACTTTAATGCACAACCCGCTTGTGTTCAGAGCGACAGAAACAGTCATGTTATCATAGTAACTCATCAAACTCCTGCTGTGCTCAGCAAAGCATCAGAACAGCAAAGATAAGGCTCTACTGCCTCCCATTAAACTTTATCTGTTTGCTGTCAGCGGCCTCTAATTATGTGACAAAATCAGCTAGGACATAAACAGTGACATGAAATCATATCAGAGGTTAGCGCAGTGTAAGTTTCATCACTGTGAGAGCATTGGCAGCATTTTTTACCGCCAACTTAACATCTGAATAGCCTCCTCTAATTTGGCTCCAGTTTACAGAGCGGCAGAGCAATTATGTTGCTGCTTTTTTAAAATTGTTTGATAATGATTCTATGGGCTTTATTTTTAATTGAACGTGATAGAATTTGTGTTATAATATTTTAGCTACTGTGGTAGAGAGCTTTGTATGTTTATTGAGGAAGGTAAATTATCCCTTCTTAGATTCAGGCTCTGCTTGACAATGAATTAAACTAACTGGCATCAGACTTTAGAGCCAATTTTTAAATAGTTAAATTACAAGATTGAATTTCTTTTAATGAATCTCTTATGTATATAGAGCACTTTTTATAACAACTGAAGGTAACATAGATATTTGACTGTGCTATGACACGGCCCAACGTTCCTGGAAAACACACAATCCTGCCCCCTTTCAGCAAACCGCACCACATTGTGGAGCTGAATGTTTACTTCTGTTGCTCCTGCATCTGTGGTTTGGTAAATCCAAAAACATGATTGCATACCAGCAGGAGTGTTAGTGATCTGAGCTGTCCACTGCAGGCGTGTGTTTGATTCAAACAGCACCAGCTTGCTTACATGACTCACCTGTGCAAAGGCAAAGCAACATGGCTGCCCGCTTTGTTTGAAGTCAAAGCAGAGGAAAGCCAGCGATGCGCTCTCCAAATTTCAGACGACTGCGGGAAGCTTTTGATTCCAAGCAGCTCTGCGTGTGACGGATCTAATTAGAATGTCGGCGCAGCTGATTGGTTTGTGCTTTTGGTGGGCTCCGGCCTTTAATTAGACCTGTTTGGCTCACAGCGGCGTTTGACTGACAAACTTGGGTTAAAAAGGATCCAAAAATATTATATTTCTGATAAACAACGCTCTGTTCCAGGAAGATAATATGCTGCACTTAACCTTTGGATTTGTGCAATTATGGTGCCTATTTTTAATGACTGTTAATCAAAATACATTACTGGTAAAAAAAAAAAAAACAACAAAAAAAACATCATGCAGCGTTTTTGAACTGTTTTGATGCATTCATAATTTCCTTCTTTTCTCCCAAAGAAGCAATCAGTTACCTGAAAGTAACAGGTTTCAGTGAGCCTCACTGATAATGATGTAACAGGTCAGTCATAAGTTATTTATGCTCCCCATTGTCTGTCTGATTAGAAGCACAGTTATGAAAATGAGAAATGATTGCTTTGGCCCATTTGGGACTGATTTGATGAGAATTCTTACACTCTGTTATATGCCAGATACATTTTCCCGGAAAACTCTGGTGTTGGTTTCTCTCCAGGGAGGACGGTGTTTGATCCTTTACAGAGAAAAAAAAAAGTCATTTTGTTCAGAGTGAAAATTCAATTTCATATTTGTAACACAGTTGATATTTTTAACTGAAACAGCAGTCCAAGAGCCAGACAGTGGAAATGCTGTCGTCCTGCAAGTCTTTGTCCACCATGTGAAGTCTGCGTCACAGAAGCGATCAGATGTATGGTTTTTAGTGACACCAAGGATTCTGACACTCATGAAAAATCTGATAAAATATGTTGTAAAACGTGAAAAGTTTAGTGGGTATGGATGCTTTAGCGAGATACTGGATGGTTCAATTTCAAACACAGAACTCCGTCTGTGCAGCAGTTTGCCTTCAATCCCAGCCAGCATACCTAGGTGGGCCCCAATGAGGGAAGACAATATGGGTCCCACAAGAATTTGCCCATGTAGGGCCCATGTAGGCGATGGCCCTACATGGACAAACCCATGTGGGACCCATATTGTCTGCCCTCCTTTTCCCCATATGGGGCCCACCTAGGTATGCTGGCTGGGATGTTACACACTCCACATTCATGGTCCTTGAACCTTTCCACATTTTTTCCCAGCACAACCACAAACATTAAATTTGTGGTGAAAGAGCAACACAAAGTGGTATAAAGTTGTGAAGTGCAAGACACTAAAAGTCATCAGGCAACTTCTGAAGGCAATTGGTTGCACTCAGAGTGAAGGGGGCTGAATACTTTTGCACACAGCAATTTTCACACAATTTTATTTACAAAAAAATGTTTTCAATCATGTATCATTTTCTTTCCACATCATAATTGTACATCACTTTGTGTCGGTCTTTCACATTATATTCCAATGGAATTTGTTTACGTTTGCGATTGTAATGTGACAAAATACAAAATGCATATGTTTGCAAGCCATATATATATATATATATATATATATATATATATATATATATATATATATATATATATATATATATATATACACAAATATTTCTTTACATTCTTATAGACTGCACTCTAATTCCAACGCTGAGCAATTTTCTGTGTGAAAACATTTTCTGAGTCGGTCTCCTATGAGCCATGTGTTTGTGCAGATAACATTGTTGAGCAAAGGTTGCGTCCCAGGTGAACGAGCCAGACGGATGCTCTGTGCCTCTGGATGACATTGTTTGGCTTTCAAGCAAGCGGTGACGGTCGGGCCTTTGAACGTTTTTCATGACGATTTAGAGAGCCTGTTGTGTCCACAGTGGGTTTCATGACTGGAAGGCAATCGCTTGGATTGTGAATGCACAAATGAAAAGTGGGTAATTTTGTGTCCACCTTAAAGTACTTCATATTTTAACACAGCATAACAACAAGCTAATGTATTTTATGGGAATCGGATATGGAGCAACACACACACAAATGAACTGAGTGGTCTCCCATTCTGAATCAGTGGAGTTTGATTTGTGGATTCGTTCTCAGTTGTAGCAGTTTCAGCTCTCCAGGGATGGCTTTCCATATGTTTATGGGAATATTTGGTTATTCATCCAGAGGAGCATTTGTGAGGTCAGACACTGGAGTTGGACTAGATGGACTCGTATGGTTTAGGTGAAAACTTTGTGTTGACTAATCGAGGTTTTCCCCATCAAACACACTTTGCATGTTTTGACAGATCTTGCTTTGTGACGTGCAGCTATGTCAGAACAGAAATGATCCCCCCCAACTGTTCCCACAAAGTTGAGAGTGTTAAACTGTCCGAAATACGTTTCTCTGAGCAGCGAGAAAATTTCTCTCTCAACTAGACTTATTGCACAGGTCTCTTTCCATCACAGGACCATACATAAACCCACAGGATGTTTGTAGAAATGGCCTAGATGGCCTAGATCCCCATCCAGAGGGGATGGATTTTATTCAGCGGTGGCCATGGTACTGACTGGAACTCACATTATGCTGGTGTGACTCCAAATGGGCAGATAAACCCGTTCCTCTAAGCAAAAGATTGCTAATCAAGTCACGCCTGTAAATGGGCAAATGTTACAATGCTAGCAGCCATTGTAATTTGTCTTTGCTTCTGCAGGTACATGGCCATTATCCACCCTCTGCAGCAGCGCATGTCGTCCACGGAGACCAAGGTGGTGGTTGGCGTGATCTGGGTTCTGGCTCTACTCCTGGCCTTTCCCCAGTACTACTACTCCACCACGGACCAGCTGCCCGGCCGCGTGGTATGCTACATCGAGTGGCCCGATTACACCACGTTCGACTTCAAAAAGATGTGAGTTCCTCCGCATGGGAGTTGTTCTGAAAGCCATTGAGCATTAATAACTTTCCTACTGACAGCTAAAGCTAGGAGCGCCTTGTTTGCATTCAGGGGGAACCGACGGAGAGTGTGAGACGATGGAAGCGTGTCGCGCTTTGTGCTTGATAAATGGAGGCGTCTTGCAGCTGTTTTACGTTTTTCCCCACAGTGAAAAAGGAAAAAGCAATCAGTTGAACCTTACCAAAAGGTAGAAACTGACTGAGGCTACACCATTTATTTTAATTCCAATTCTCATTCTGCAGCTTTTAAGGCGCTGAACGTTTCCTGGAAGAAGTTCTTTTACAGGAGAAAAACTCAGGAACTCAGAAGACAGGAACAAAGACATTTACAGATTAAATGACTACTAATAGGAAAAATGAAGCACATCCTTTGAATGGGAGAAAATCTAAGACTCATTTAAGCTATTCCTTTTTGATCCTTGGGTAGTCAGTTGTGTAAAAATAACTTTTCATGTCAGCACTTAATACGATGAGTCCCACCTTGCTCAGCTTTTGATTCTTATTTTAGCGCAATAACATGTAGTAGCAATCTGAAATATTAATAATTCTGACAGCTTCCCATTTAAACATGATTGTCTGATGGAGCTTAGTGTAGACAGAAATTTGTACGGCTCCCTTCAGCTGTTTGTCACAGCGCGGCAGACTGATGCAGTTTGTTTTGAAGGAACAGCTCGTGTTTATTGACTCCGGGTTCTCAAAAAAGCCAGCTGTCCGCCTTTGCAATTCTGCTTTAATTGTATGAATGAGAAAGAGTCCTTTCAATCATCCCTTTACGGAGCCACACGCAGGCCTGATTCTTACATTTGCCGCTCTAAATTACGAGGGATTTCGACAGAACTGCCAGAGGGCTAGCTGCTCAGAATGCTAATGTGTAAACTCCAGCCAGAGTCCGGCGTACTCCGCAGGCACGCTTTGTGTGTTTTCTGATGAAAGTCATGCAGGGTCAAACTGCCAGCTCTACTGCACTCCAGCTCATTTCCTCTGTCGGTTCAAGCAAAATGCTTGTTGATTTAGTTGGAAATTTTCATTTTTCTTACTTTGCGCTGCCTTTAATTGAATAAATTCTGCAGTGGAGATCTTATTAAACATAAGCAACAAGCAAGTGGAAGTTTTCTTAGTAATGGACGTACGAAAACAAGAGGTGATATTCATGACAAAATAATACATGAGATGCATCAAAGCACATTGAGGGAGAGTCTACCAGATGTAGCTTTTAAAAAAAGTATTTTGAACATAATTTATTGATGTTTATCAGCTGTTGTTTGTGAGATATTTTAGCCGACTTCATGCTATAAAACATGATCTATTTCAGTGATTTATTTATTTATTGTACATGTCCAGCAATAATGTGGTCTGAAAGTGCGTATATATATATATGGTGAGTCACAGTATTTCATAATTTACTCAGAAGCAGTGACTTTTTCTATGTAGGGCCAGGTTGTGAATTTGATATCTTTTGCACCTAAACAAATATAACAAAATATTTGTTTGAAAATAAGAATGGAAACATTTCGGACAGAGAAAAAAAAAAAAAAAGCAACGGTCAGAGAAATCTATGCCAGTTCTTTTCCACAACCCTTAATGGAAATAGTTTCTATCTCAGGTTTTTATTTATCTGCCACATTTAGTTTGAAATATTCGCAGGAAGGAGAAAGACAGTTCAACAAAATGCAAAGAATGTTCCACAAGCTCTATGCAACCTTGGTCAGACCGCAGAGTTGGAGGCGACGAGTCGTCTCTCCTCCAAGTGTAATGTTTCTCTTGGATGCTAAAATAAACCCGAAGCACCATAGCAGCCGTTTAACAATAACAGAGATCTTTCGGAAAGTTTATTCATGCATTTCTTGAATAGGATAAAGTGCAGGATGATTTTGTCTCCCCAGAGTCGATGGTAAAAATTTCACAGAAGCCGTACCGTGGAAGACTACGGAGCTCCTAAAGGGACATGGAGGAAAAAAACAAGAAAAAAGAAATCCCGACTTATTTTCTGGAGATCCTGCAAAACTAAGCTGAGATCCCGAGATCCCAACTTTTTTTCTCGAGATGCTGACTTTTTTTTGCCATTTCTCAGGATCTCAAGAAAAAAGTCGGGATCTCGAGAAAAAAGGTGGGATCTCGGGATCTCCAGAAAGTTTCCCAGGATCTTGAGAATGTAAGTCGGGATTTCTTTTTTTTTCTCCATGTCCCCTTAGGGGCTCCGTAGAACACCTACTCTAGAAGCTTCCGTAGGAAAAAAATAAAAAAGTTCATCTCTGTTGAAATATTGAGCTTGCTCTTTACTCTAGCTCAGTAAACACTAGTGTCTTCTGTTTGTCTTTTTGACATCCAAGCATGGCGCACACTTGAAAGCAGACACACAGGTGCGCCTCCACCTACAGTAGGAAGAGCAGAAGCGGAACAACGCCGCCACGCTGACGCATGTGCAGGCCCACACAAACACAGTGATGGCGCGCTCAGCTCCCAGCCTCCAACCTCTGACGTCTTCATCATCTTCCGCGTCTGTCGCGTTCCTCCGTGGAAACGCGGCTCGTTAGAAAAGCCGTGTCACCGCTCGGTGGAGGTGACGGCAGCTGCTCTTATTTCTCATTTTAATGGACGCGTAATTGCGGCCTCTTCAGATGTGAGTGAAAACATAACCGCAGTCTTTCAAACTCAGCTGCCGGAGCTGTAAATGGCACGTCTGATATGAACTGACCCCAAGTCAGGTCCCACCTGTTGCCCCATCGTCTTGTTGTCTTGCTGCTGCCACCACGTCTGCACCCGTCCTGAAGGTCTGTGTGCAGGCGAGTGGGAGCTGATAAGTCGGCTGGGTCTCACAGGGGTATTTATAGATGTTGGTGTTTGTGAATGCATGCTAGCGGAGACAACTGCTCAGCCCTAAACCACCTCTGAGATGTTTTCACATAAAGACACAGTAAACCAGAAAGCTACTCTTTATATTATATTTACATTGTTTTTATATTGTTTCCCCTTTAGGCAAAGACAATGTGACAATAATTGCTTTTTTTACTCTGGTTATTTTGTTATTTATAACAACTATGGAATTGCAAACAGGTTTATAAGCTGCCTGACTCACAGTCAGTTTAATCCCAAAATAACTTAAAGGGGCGGTATTACAGTTTCCAGCACAGCCACAGAAAATCATTCTATAGCACAATATGTTACTTATCTTACCATTAGTTGTTATAAAAATGCTATATATATCATATATGACTTTTTTATATCAGAAATTTGACTTAGTAATTTAATGCCTTGAAATTAGGCCTCTCTCTCTTTAAAAACTCCTGCTCTTTCTGACATACCACCTTCAAGACATCATCACAACATGCAAAAGCTAGCATGGAAAATTCTTAACCTCTTTAAGATACATTTTGTAAATATGCAAACCCTTTGTACGTTATTAGTTTTCCTACAATTCTTACAATTTCGTTGCGTTCTCTTCAACCCAAAATCATGTGACTCTTGATAAACCGCAACAGCCCAGATACGTCCTCCCCACTGCTGTACCTCACGAGTTTGAAAAATGTGGATTACCTTTTAAACTTTCCTTTCGATAATAATAAAAAAAAGATCTGTAAAAGGACATATAGGAACAAATTAGCTGTCAACACCAGAAGGCTTATAGACTCCTTCTCTGCCGCAGTCTTTAAGTAACATACAGACGATATACAGGACCTGCCACAGCAGATACAGCAATGTTTCTGCTGCAGGGTTGTGTTCCCTGCTTAGCTGTAGAGGGAGATGTGGGTCAAGCGTTCGGGAAACCGTGACAGGTGAGACTTTTACGGCGCAGCTGTGACTTTGTTGTAACAAGCCTGTTTGTCTTCGTCATCCGCCGTGTGCCCAGGCATCGGGACACACGCCGCACATACGCCACGCCAGTGATGGAGGAGCCGATGTCCCGTTTACACAATCCAGGGCAAAACACAATGACTCACTTCACTGCTGATCTTCCGTGTGAGATGACGGAACCCTAGAAGTAGCGGGGCCCTTCTACCGCCTGGTAACCTGATGACCCTGAACGTTACAGCAGTGAGAATCAAAATCAGGTCACTTTCAAAAATACACTTCATGAGGAAAAAACACAAAGACAGATAATGAAGATATACATGGGAAGAAATGGACCTGAAATGTGTTCTGACCGGAAACACGTTTATAAAACACTCTCAGTGTAAATAAGCAGCCCTGATTCTGGGTGAAGTTCCTAAACTGGCCAGTAGATGATATGAACCTGCCAAGGTCTCAGAAAACAAGAGATGGAAGGTTTCCTGTAATGTCAGGTATTGTTTTGGCTGTCCTTTGTAGTAACGGGCCAGTAGCAGGCTTTCATCACCATGGTAACCTCAGGTAAAAATACTATCCTATGACAAATTGTTTGGAAAGTTCTCACCAAGTTCTTTATTACTGTGTTTTGGTAAAACTCTATATACTCCCAGACAAATTTTATTTAAAAAACAAAAAAACCCTCTTCAAAAGTATTACCATTTGTGAGATTACTATAAATATTCCAGTGAGATGCATTGTTTTGGACGAAAATGTTCATGATGCTTATTTATACTTAAAGTAAAATGTTATGAAATGTCAAAATACAGCCGATTTAATTTTTTTCTTCACCTTCACATGACATTTAGCTTAGAGCGTGCATATGCGTTTGTCGCCATGGGGTAAATGTTTAGCTGCCGTCTTTGTCCTGACTTTTATTACACATTTAAATTCACATTTCCCAGCCACTGGCTGATGCTTTTTAAGCATGACCAAGGAAGGAAAACATCAGCACCGTCCAAAATTAAAGGACCCGATAAATCATAGTTACGGTGCAAAATGCGTCTACGTGTCCGTGACCTCTGCTGAGTGAAATTATATTGATTCTGCTTGTATGACAACAAGGTGAAAAAGTACAGCATCTACTCCCCAAAGCATCGTTTGTCACCGGCTGCTGAGTGCCTGCTCGGGCCCTCTGGGGAGACTGGCTCTGCCTGCAGGTCTCTCTGCTTTCACAGAGCAATGCTTCACCTCCAGATGGCTCATTGTGAATGATGAAACTTGTGTCGCCATTTCATTTAAATGCATTCCGTGATTCGATTTGATTTTAAACCAGTTGAATGTTTGAAAAAGTGTTATTTTTTTAAGTGTCGTGGGGCGGGGGGAACTTTTCATAGGGAAATACATTCACCAAGACGTCTCAGAGGTAGAAAAACACCACAAGGCAGCCAATAATACACTGGCATATAAAATAGATTAAAACACACACACAGGTTTTAACACCAGAATTTAACATTCAAAATCATATTATTAAAAAGAACAATTTACTGTCTTTGCTATAAATATTACTAGTTGTTTTTGTTTTTTTCCTAAAATGAGCATGAGAATTAATGAGATTAATGCTGTGTCCAATAAACAATTTTTTTTCAAATTCAAAAATACTTTATTCATCTCAAAATGTTTGGGATGAATAAAGTCAGTGTTGTTGTAACCGATATTATCTAAAGCTTCAAAGAATTAATGTTGATCCTGATGACTGTGGGCAGAAGCAATCCCCTGTAGTCGCCTGTATCAAAGCGAATCTTAAGAAGCCTCTGACTGAAGACGCTGAACTAAATAATTAGCTTCAAACCAACTATTTAGTTTGGAACTAAGTGCTCAGCTATCAAGCAAAACACTTAAGTCCAAACTAAGTATTTAGCTACAAACTAATTATTTAGTTTGATAACTAACCATTTAGTTCCAACTTAAATATTTACTGTCAAACTAAATATTTGCTTGAAGGTAAACTAACTTTTTAACTAAATGTTTAGCTTGGAAACTAAACATTTAGCTCCAAACTACATACTTAGCTTCAGGCTAGTTATTTAGCTTGCTGACTAAATATTTAGTTTGAAGCTAAATGTTTACTTACCAAGCTAAATATTGATGTAACCTACGGTAAAATCTTCCCATAACTGCACCTTATTGCTCCAGATGCATTACCATTTTCATTAGTATGATAGTCATGTGATCACAATCACGTGTGTTCAGTCAATCACGTTCCCTGGAGCAGTGATACTGGCTGGAGCTGGAGCTTTTTGACTGTCAAGTGTGAGGAGAGTTGGAGACAAAGCTGCTCCAGGTTTGAACTTCCAAGCAACTTCTTTTTTCTTTTCTTGTTGTTCTGCATGTACTTCAAGGCTCACATCACAAATATGATTTCGGTGAGTTGTGAATGAAATGTTTGCTTGTTGGTTTTAGCATGCTGCTGTTTGTCACTAATGCTAATTGGTTGGCAGCCAATTGTTATATAGATCAACTTCTTAAACTTAATTATTGAGTTTATGTTGGTAAGTTAGCAAATGCCATTTTATCTTGAACATACTGAATTGTGGGTTACGCTGTGCAATATTTATATGGCTCTTAAACCTCAGTATAACTGAATTATTGATGATAAAACTGTGGATGTCTGCAAATATATAGGCAATGAGTATTTGTTGACATAGGTGCATATATTAATCTGATTTGTGAACACAACCTTTTGACATTTTTTAATGAAAATCCGAATCCATGTCAGAATCTGTTAATTCACTTATCCAAGCTAATTATTTAAGAAGCCAATGAAGTCCCTAAACTTCAGCACTTTGGGTGAGTCACATCACTTTGCAACTTTTCTTCCAAACCCTCTGACATTAATGCCCCAGATCATCCTTATGCATAACATTTAGGATATTTTTATTGCACTTTTCAAGAATGTTTTTAGATATATTCTTTCATACTAATTACTTTAAACTGAACTGTATTTCTAGTCATAGTTTTAGCATGTCTTTTTTAAAGATTTTTCTAATTGAATTGAATTTGTTCTACTTATTCTGATGCAAAAATATTTACATAAAACAAATCACATATTAAGGGGTAGAAACATGCTGTTAAGTTGTACACTAAATGTAGGCGAGGAGAAGCTGAGAAGCCACCTTTGTCTGAACACATTTAAAAAGTGGAGCTCTTCTTTATTTATAGCATTAAATGGATCTGAAAAGCTTTTATAAGCTTTTGTATTTTTAAATCTCACTAGGAATCTTAAAAGCTCATGCATTGTTGGAGCGTTATGTGTGCCGGCTCCAAGCAGATGGCTACTGGATAGACGCAACATTAAAACATTACGGTACCTTCTGCTTCATGGACTGTTGCACACAGTATCTGTTCACGTCTTTTACGCTTTTACATTTACATGTGACAGAAAACTCCCTCACGCACATTTCTCTCTGTAACTGAGCCAACAATGTCAGCATTTAAAAAAAAAAAAAAAAAAAGATGTTTTACTTTTCCTTAACGTAAAGTACTCCTATATTAGTGCTGCTGTTTCTCTTTTTCTTCTTTGTTCTTATGAGTCACCAGTCCAATATTAATGATTGTACTGGTTGTGATATTGAATTCTAGATCAGGTGTCATGACAATGTGCCAGATCTATAAAGGCAGATCTGTTCGGTTTAACTCTATGCTTTGTGCTCTGAGTGACGTCACGCCTTATTTATTTATTTTACGTCATATTTAAAATTCCCAAATCCATTTTCTTTCTGTGAAATAATGTTAATTTGTACTTGTTTGACCAAAGTATCAGCCTTTTGTCTTAGTCAGTTTCAATTTATGTATTTTATATTGTCTGTTCTAAACCAAAGTCATGTTGTTTTTTACATGACGGTCCAAGCTTGTGAAGCTGTTGCTGTATTTCAGTGTGCTGTGCTGGTGCAAAGTTATCAAATAAATGTGTAATTCAGTACATTTTATGTCTGCATTCTAAAATAAGAAACAATTTAGGTCAGTTCAACTGTTTTTCTGTATTGGATCGAATCAGCCGATATCAAATCTCAGATTACTATAAAAAGTGAAAAAAGTAAATCAGTGCGTCGCTGGTTAACGGGGAGTTTTTCCTCTCCATTGGAATGTAGGTGTGATTGAAACTGCTTTTTTTTGTAACGTGTGCATTTTAAAAGATTTAGACAAAGAAGTTATTCAGAAAAACTAACAATTTTCTACTAAATTGTCACTTGCTCTTTTATTTCATGAATTCTTTTCTGATGTCTTTGTTTATCTGCACATTTTCAAGCTAAAATTTAAAGTATCTTGTGCACTTCAGTGTGTGTGCGGCCGGGTGCGTGTGGGCGTGTGTGTTGGTGTGTTAGATGGCTGATGTGATACCAGCCCTCAAACCGTCCCCAAAGTCACTTCAATCATGCAAATTGTTGTTATCTGAAATGGAAGGCACCAACTTTCTGCTTGATCTACACCTCCGCTCTTGATTCACTTTGTGAAGGAGTTAGCAGCTACGAGCTCTCCTGACCGAGAGCGTGTGCTGCTTAGACTTCATCTGGGCTGATCTGCATGTCCTTGGTGACACGGCCTTGGAATCAAGAAAACATATTTCAGATTAGGAAGATCTTGCATCTAAACTGGCAAAAGAAAAAAACCTTGTCTGCTTTGTAAACTTGCTTACTGGTAAATAAATATGAATGAATGAACCTACCATCAGAATAATTAATTAATAGCATATGATGTGTATATTATGTTTTAATTTTGTCGAGTTCCCTCATTTCTGTCTGTACTGAAAAATATGCACACCCGAAAATCCGCTAGTTTGCTTTCGGGATCAAAAAAGTCAAACGGTAAAATCACAGAAGTATCTAAACACCAATTAAATCTCCCAAGAGGACTCATCCAGACTAGTTTATTATTGCCCCCTACTACTGCTTTGGTTTATACCCTTTAAATGTTCACCCTCATGTGAGTTTTTGCAAACAGTTCAATGCATTCAGGAGTCTTTAGTTAGAGACGGAGTCCTTTAGACCCCACAAACCTTTTATTCTGTGCACAGCATAGTGAGGTCGCACTGACCCCAACTTTTACTTTGAAGTAGTTTAGCATCTACAAAGATGGTTGCTTACAAAAAGTCAGCTCAGGCTTCTCAATCTGTATGTATCCGCTAATGGAGACTAGTTTTTCATTCCATTCGGTAGACAAGAGATACAGCCTGATTTGAGTGAGCAGAAGAAAAAATTTCATTAGCGACATTAATAAATTTTGAATGAAGCTGTCACTTCTGATTAATGCAGAGCAGGTGTTGTCTGTTAGTGAGACATAAGAGTTTCAGCATTGATACGCTGAGCTCCAGTCCCAACGCTGTCAGATGCTCTCCAGGCTAATTAGGAATGATTCACTTTAAATGTTTTTGTGGTGTTCTGCTGCTGTAGCTCAACTACTTCAAGGATCTACACTTTGTGCATTCTGAGATTCATTCTGCACTTGCATGTTTCAACCACTGGTTATTTAAGACACTGTTGCCTTTCTACTGTCTCAAAGCAATCTGCATGAAGTTCCCTGAAAGCTACGAGACATTTCATTCACAGAACTTCTTTGAGTGCTCTGACTAGTTTGAATCCTGGCTATGCTAACAAGCAACCAAACAGGTGCATTTAACAAAGTGGTTCGTGAGCTTAAGTAACTTTCTTCTTTTCCATTGACCATAGAATTGAGCAAATTGGAAGCACAAAAATAAGTTTGCGTAATGAAAAAAGAAAAAGGTTTTTGGAGAAAAAGAGTCCGCAGAAGGATGCGGTTGTTTTTTGGCCATATCAAAATAGATGCATTTCACAAAACTGCAATGGAAACACTTTTTGTATCACACTAGTCAAGTGATAAACAGTCGGCTGTTATTACATGCAGAAACGACAAAGAAGACGACAGGAAGTGGAAAGAGTTTGAGGATTAGTTGTTTTTGTTTTTTTGTACAATGTGCAGCTGGCTCCACCAGAGTTATCACAGCAACACACAAGTCATAAAACGTTGTCATTCAAATGTGATGGATCCATAACTCTTCTGTAAAATAACAGACGACAATTTCTCCATAACGCCACAGACATAGCTGCTCCTATGTACAAAGGGCTTGTTGCTTCAACGCCTGAATAAGGCGCCGACGTCTCCTCTGATTGGCTGATAGAGGATGAGCGCTGAATTATGAATATGCCACATTTACATCTGTCATTGCCATGATTTGTGATGAGTTGTCATGTGAACAAACTCATTCGCATGTGATTTTCATTTTATTCCATCAGATGTAAAAGCCACAATTGCATATTTTTTACGTTAGCAGAGTATACACAAAGATTTGTGCACATTTGTAATGGAAAAGCAGATATTATGCAAAGACAAGCATTTACCTGGCATGTTTACCTGGACTTTGGTTCTTGAAATCCATTCTGACTTGGATGAGTTTTACATAAGAAGTCAGAAGGCTGAGATTGTTTTGCTCTTCATCTTCTTTTCTCATTTCCTCTAATCAGCCTCCATCAGTTGCATCTGTATGGCTCCTATCTGCCTTAGGCAAATGTGACAAAAGTACTGACTTTTTGTGTTCAAGCCACGTAGAACCTTCACACCTTCTTAGAAAGCAGATTTGAACAACGTTTGCAGAATTTCAACAATGTTTTGTTGCATTCAAGTGAGCAAATACATGTGATACCTAACATATTTCAAGAGAAAACAAATCAACTCATGAAGACAAATTTATTGAAGTCTTCCTTCCCCTCTTAGCTCATTACTCGCTTGCGTGCATACAGATCACACTGGAGCAACTAAGTGGATTTTCAGCAGCTTCTGCTTTCTCTGAAATTGATTTTTGTCAGCCTTGTGGAGAACGCTTGGAGAACCTTTAATCACAGTGGCCTGGCAGGATGATTGGCTGTTTGCTTCACAATTAGGCTTTCACAATTAGAAAGATTAGGCTTTGCTGCTCTTTTCCTGAACCATTTTGAGAATGTTAGTGGCCAGCCCCAAAAATTACAATAAACACAATTTTATTTATTAAAAGGTAAATTTGTCTGGGGAAAGGAGATCTGAATAGATTTTTAATTAAAGCAAGCGGCGTTGAAATGACTTTTACCTCGGTGGTGCTCCGACCTTGTCTTTAGGAGTTGCTCCAGCTTCCTGTGTGATATTGAGGAAATGGACAACTTCTTATGAAATGTGAATTATTTGACTTCAGCTTGATAACTTTTATCTGACACACTTTGAAGCCAATCAACGCTTTTAAAAACATTCAAAGCTTGGAAATTGCAGCTCTGAGGAGGAGTTTTGTCCTCAAAGGCAGAGCTAGGCCCACTGAGACATTGTACACAGCTAAATGGTTGCCATGGAGATTAAAGGATTTCCCAAACATGCATGAAATAATGAAGGCAACACTCCAGGTAAGTTTTTGATGGATGAATAACATAACATGATATAAAGCTAAAAAACTTTTACATGATACTGCCACCTTAACGACATTAAATATAAGTCTGGAAAATTTTTTTAAACATTTCACTTAATCACCTGACAGAAGTATTTGTTCCTATTTTACATCCATGTAAAATTTAGGCTAAAAAAATTCCCATTAATTTTTCAAATACAAGTTTCAAAATGTAAAAAAAATTTTTAACTTGTATGTAAAGAACAATTTGGTAAGTTTTCTTCTCAGCCAATATCAGTCATTATCCTGCAGTCATCTGAGTTTGCTGTGGGAAACTGTTGTTGAAAACTATACAGGTCAGTTGTATCTGCAAGGCAACATCATGGATGTTTCCATCTTACAAGCTTACAGAGAGACTGAGAAGCCTCTGGCTGAAGAATGGACACAATTCTTGTTGTATTTCCCAGAGGCTGAGCACGATTTTTATTGTATGCTTGTGTGTCGGTGCGTGTGTGTGTGTGTGTGCACGCCTCAGCATGCTGTAATTTCTGCTTTGATTTCTCTCGTGCTTCCGCGTAGTTAGCGAGAATTAACATAATTGTGGTTAATTACAACAAAAACGGGCTGATAGGCTTCTATTTACATTGAGGACAGCGGGGAGAAATGGACTGATCCCCTGTGGATCGTGGAGTCCGCCACTCTTCTCCTTCTGAACACACTTAATCACAACATGCTTTCTGTTTGAAGCCCATAAAGACAGGACACAATTTTGTGCATTTTAACGGCCATTTTAGTGGACATTTCGACGTGCACACGCTCAGTAGAGAGCAAATTCTGTCCACTTTGTGAGCAGGATCAAGCAGTGCGACCATGACAGATAAGCAAGTCAGTAGCTCCCTGCTTAAACTGTCATATTTAATTATCCCATAAAGGATTTTAATTCACTGGACAATCATTGTTGAGACGCCACATGCTAAATTACTAAATAGAATTAAAAAAGACCGACTGTGTTTTTAACACGTCAATAAGAACCGATTCTAATGAAGAGCTTTGTCTCTGGAGTTTTGGCTCAAGAAAAACTATTTCAGAAGTTTTTAATTAACTCAGGCGTAACAATGCCTCTGATATTCCCTTGACCTCAAAATAAATATGGCGTTTGTTATACGCCAGAGTTCCTGAGCGGAAGCTGACTGTCTATGACTTGCGTTCAGAACCCTAAATAGCCTAAATGCCTTATATTTAGGCTCATGCTCACTGTTTTGAGTTGTGCTGTCTAACAGAAAGCAGTTTTTGAGTTAACAAATATAAAGTAATTGTGGTGGGCCCCCAACAACTGTTCAGCAAATACGTCACCTCTGTAATGAAGCATTTCATCCTGTAGACAAAGTTCCCCTGGTCATGGAGCCTAAATTGCAAGCAAGGAATGAGAGGAATTCAGTGAAAATATATTTATTCACAGAATCATTTCATCATCTCAATTTTAAATTGAACAATTATGTTACAAATAAACATTATTTTGGTTAAATATTGTTTAAGGAAGTAAACCAAGATGATGTTTAAAGTTGTAGTATGTAACTTTTATGAAAAATATTTTTTTACATACGTATTTGTTGAATCTGTTGTGACATTATGGTATGAAACAATCTGTGAAAAAAAAATTGCACTTCTCTGCCTTCTCCTAGTACTAACTATAAACAATCAGAGCCAGGAGGTGGGTCTTGGCGCTGTCAATCACCCTCCTATCTTCTCCCCATCAGCAGAGCTTGTTGTGTTAGCTCAGGTTAGTTAGCATGACCGCAGATGATGCTTCTCCGTTATTAGCACATTGGGCAGAGCGTACGTGAGGATTGATCGACATCGCTAAGTCCCTCCTCTTGTCTCTGATTGGCTGTTTGTGGTTGGGGGTGATGCATTTCAAGAGGTGGAGGAGCTCTGGCATTTCACAGGTTGTCTGTCTCATAACATAATGTCAGGACATGGCGACAAATGTGTAAAAAACTCATCACTTCTTTACACACGGCATAACTAACTCAGCTCTCAGAAACACAAACGGAAAACAACTTTTTTGTCCTATTTTTTAAGAATAGGAGGATAATGGATTTTAAAGATTTTATTATAACATCTTTTAATCACTTGTGATCATCTCAAGGGTGTCAGTCTCTTTTCAGAACAGTGACAACAGTGAAGTCTACATTGTTTCACATTGATGTGAATCTGCATTTGCTTTTACACAATTTTTCTGTTTCTTTTAGTAGGACTGAAGGTTTTTGTTCTACTTGTTCAGATTTTCCGATTTTCTGAACTTGAACTTGTTTGTCTTGAAAGTAGGTTTCTTCATGCATTTGCACGCTGTCACTGCTGCTGCTATTCTTCTCCTTCATTTACGCTACAGTGTGAGGATACAGAGAGAAGCATATGATGAGATAGTTTTAGACACAAAGACAGAAAGATTAGGAATCAAACACCGACTTAAACCAGAAGAACAGGCATCTGTGTTACCAGGGAAGGCTGGTAAAGATCACAGGTCATACACATAAGTAGAGGTGAGCAGATCGATCCAAAATATCGATACCAAGTCAGTATCAGTATCGGGTTGATACTAGTGTGGCAAGTTTGATACTTTAGTTTCATATTCCCTCTTGAAATGTTATTTTAGTTTTGTGCTGAAGTTTCTCAGGTATTCCTAAAGGTTTTAGATTTCCTCTCAAATTATATTATTTTTGTGCTTTGTTTTAGGCAAAATGCACCCAATTTTTTTTCTTTTTCTATTATTTCTGTTCATCAAGTTATTTTATAATTGTAGACACTTTTTACACCTTGTCCAAATTTTGCCCTGGGTTATGACAAAATAATTCAGGGAAAAAAAACAAAACACCAGGAGGTCAGAGGTCAGTCAGATATAGCAAACCTAAATAATAAGACATATCTGGATCGATTCTGGCTTTGTATTCACATATTGGCTCGATACTAATATGCAGTATCGCACACCTCGATACAGAGGATAACCATCCCTTCAAGTAACCACAACTTTGCTTCTGTTGTTCCGGTTTGACCAGAGATGTGTGTGTGCGCTCGGGCGCGTGTGTGTGTTGCAGGTACCATGTGTGTGTGACCATCTTAATCTACTTCCTGCCGCTGCTGGTGATGGGCTGTGCTTACCTTGTGGTGGGCCTGAATCTCTGGGCCAGTGAGATCCCAGGAGACTCCTCCGACCGCTACAAGGAGCAACTCACTGCCAAGCGCAAGGTACCTCCCCCCCCCCCCTCCATCCCCTGCACTTCTGACTCCTAACTACGTTCATGTTATCTGAATGTTGTTGTTTTTTTCCTTATTCATGTCTGTACTTCCCATCCTTCGGCAGCAGTGGCTGAAAGTCTTGCTGTGTTTGTTTTGTTTTGAGATAAAATAATGATGCTTGTACCACAAAACTGAAGCCGGCGCTCGTTGCTTTCATGTCGTTTCTGCTGGTGCTTTTCCAGCCCACCTGTTGTCCGTTCCTTTCAACTAACTACAGCCACTTTACCCAACGGTTTGCTGCAGCCTATTTTCCCCAACACACCCATCACTGTAGACATGTAGAGAGTAGCAGACTTTTAGATTCTTATCTTGAAGTATTTCCATTGTCACACTTTTCAAATGGCTATTTGTTTTTAGTAAAGTTTAGTCGACTTTGAATGCACATATTGTTTCCAGTCAGTAAAACCCTTTGCTCTAATGAGCCAGCCTCTCACATCTGCTTCATTCTGTCAGCATTATTTTCAGGTCATTGACAGTCAGCAGAGTCAGTTATTGTCTGTTCTCACTAATGACGCTCCTACGGACGTAGCATTTTCATTTTGCCAGTGGAGAATTCAAACCAACAGAGATTTTCTCTTTCTCCTCTTTTTTTTTTTCTTGATGGCAAGTTTTGTTGCAACCTGTTGGGCAAACTGAGAGGTTTTGTCTTTAGAAACAGAGTGAAAGCCGAATCCTCAGTGGAGATAAATCAGTAAACCGCAGCTTCCCCTGTGCAGAGGCAATTACAACATTAACAGAGAACTGACAACACCAGCAGCAACGCCGTTTATAGCAATGTCTCTCTTCTTTAAGCCTTGACATAATACAGTAGGAAACAAAGATTTGGGTTCCTGTTGTCCGCAGACTAAGGTCCTGTTTATGTAAAGCAACTCTTCATTTAACCTGCAAGGTTTTTTTGTTGCATTCCAGCCTTTGTTTTCACACCAGTGACAGGAGTCACACACGCTGGCAGCTTTTGAAACCATGTCGGAGTGGAACTCCACAGGTGTGATAACGCACAGGCACAGAACGGGGTTTATTTTAGATTACAATCAGACCAATTAGAATGGCGGCCAGCGTTGTGCTACTTAACCTGTTTAGATTAGCACAACATCTGGCAAGGAACATTTGTTTTAGTTGAACACTTTGTTCATGGAAGACTGGTTACTGTGTAAAATGAGGCAGAAGCTAAGAGTCAGAAGTGCACATGCGTTCTATGACATGCTAAAATGACAGTGCAATCTCGTGGCCTGGCATGACAACTACAGCTGACCCCAGGTGTCTTAGTGGTTGCCATCTAAACATGGGGCCTTTTCCTAATCAGGATCTGAAAATACCATCAGATTCCAGGCAATGGCCTCGTGTAAACGTAGACTTACTCTCTGAAAGATTAATTTCCTTAAGGTAAACAGTGACGTTGGGATGGTTCTCCATTGTTTGCTCCCTAGTTGTTTTCAATGTTTCCAGAACTTCTGGACTTAAAGCCCTTTACAACGTCAAGGACCTTTGTGCAATCCCCAGCCTCAGTGTGAATGCTTCCAGATCGGTCAGTTTCCGATCCAACAGGATCTAAAGATTTGGGTGATGATTTGGTTGCATGAGATAATTTTACATTTAAGTTACACAGAATGTAATGGGTGTGCATAACTTGAGGCTTAACCATACATGCAAACTTCTCCTACAAATGTACAAGCCATCTGAAAGTTATCAGTAAAAGTCACCAGACTGTTCAAATCAAAGGTTCCAACATTTTCAGATCGTATCCTGCTGCAGGAAAATGTTTCCTGATCGCACTCTCGTGCTGTCTTTTGTCCGACAGGTGGTGAAGATGATGATTGTGGTGGTGTGCACATTTGCCATCTGCTGGCTGCCCTTCCATGTCTACTTCTTGCTGCACCAGTTCTTCCCTGAGCTGTTTGAAGAAACATACATCCAGCAGTTTTATCTGGCCATCATGTGGTTGGCCATGAGCTCCACCATGTACAACCCCATCATTTACTGCTGCCTCAACGACAGGTTAGTCGGCACCTCCACACATGCAAATCTGTTATTCACACCTCATTATCATAAAGACTCATATGTTTACTGTCTGAGCAAATACTGATTTGAAAACAGCTTGATTCCCTCACATAGGGTTGTGTGTTTGTGGTGGTTATGATTTGGTCTGTGGCTTCTTTGAAGAGCTTTGAAGGGTGCTCTTCAACTTATTCATAATGAGTTTTTCTATACAGACGTAGTAGAATCTCGTCTCAGGGCGGAAGCAGAATTGATAGAGTATGCATTCATTTCTTTTGACAGGAAAATATCAGAGTAGCTCTTTCACAGCAACTAGCTGATCTGAAATGTTGAAGCAAAATGCTGATTTCCAAAAGCTGAACTCATGATGTTTCAGCTACAAATCAGAAACAGGTGAGAGTTGCTAAATGACCCGAGTGGCCAGGCTAACTACTTTTAGCTTATCCAGAAAATGCGATTCCATCTCCCTCTTGGTCCATTAACTCTCCTACGTCACAGCCAAAAACTACGTCAACTTTGCTATTTCCACCAATCTTTACTAATAAGATCCATCAAAATGTCCATATGAAACATTAAAATAAAAGACATACCTCCAATAGTGGCATATGTGTAATCTATCAAATGCAGTCTAAGGCAAATATAAATAGTGATTTCTATTTACTTGCTCTGTTGACAGGACACTATAGAATGTGTTTCCATCAGTCTTTTATTTTAATGTCATAAGGAGATACCCCAGGTAATTACAGCGCTGTAGCTTACACAGTTTGATCACCAGGTTGTAAGTATCAGATGTTTTTGAACAAGTTGAAAACAGTGTTTTCACTCTTTGAACAGTCCATGAGTGACTCTGCACTCATGAACATTGGCTTCATTTAAGCCGAATTAGAACACTGAATTCTACGCCTTTCATCCCAATGCACACTCACTATTCACAGACGGGTCTACATTCGCTTCAAAGACCTTAAAACTCCCAACTTGCTCTACATATTGGGATCGCTCACATTTAGACCCATGTTACTCACAACACACACAATTTCTGATACACCAACATACACTCCGAGACATGAAACACTTCAGCTTCAGTGACAAGCTGCTGTAAATTCAGCACAGCAGAGAGAGACTGCTCATGCTCACTTTGGAATCACTTGTTCAGGAATCTGTCAGCAACCAGAAAGCTTCCAAAAACAGAGAGGGGGATAGGATAAACATCAAACCTTCTAAATGATCTCTGGAGCTGGTTAAACGTGAGGAGTGGGCGTTGGGAATGTAGCGCACGTAGCATCCAACTTCTGAAAGATCAGTCCAAAGTCTTGATTTTCTCACAAAACAAAGACAGACGGTCAGCTCTGTTTGTTGTCTTTAACCGTCTCCCGTTGTTCTCTCCCTCAGCCACTTGTCTTTGTGCAACTGCTCAAATGAGATTTCGCACTTAGTTATGTTCTCCAAGGAAATTCATTCAGTCCTAATAAGGCAGACATGTGGGTTGGGTCAGCCTCGGCTGAGTCACTGTTTCCGTCCAGATTATCAGCAGGTTTCGGTCTCAGCCTATTTGGCTCATTTCAGATAAAACCCTCGATCCATCACCATCCCCTCTTCTCTGTCATAAGTTTTTTTTGTTTTACAAAAAAGCACTCCCTTTATGTATTCACACCTTCTCTCACTGTAAAAACCTTGGAACAGAAGATCATGCCTGAATATTCTCTGATTAAGTGGAATATCCAAGTTATTTTTGTCTCTTTTTCTAACAGCTTTACAAGTGTTAGCAGACGCAGAGATGCTTTGTGCTGTCGGATAGTTGGAGAACTATCCGACTATAAATTGATATTTATTATTATTTTTACTCATCTACTGAACTCTGCACAGTAGTAATTCATCAAGATGGAGGCAATGGAAACACCATGTCCAAGTCCTCTGACATTTTAAAGCTCCCTTTCTAAGCTAAGCTCTCTGAATAGTCATCCACTGGATCCAACCCAGCAAACCACACAGAGGTAGTGGATGCAGAATCTATAAATTATTGCTTCATTCATTTAAAAAAAAAAAAACAAAAAAAACTATCAGAACCAAATTGACCCCTTAAATTTGACAAAAACAACAACAAAGAGATCTGAATGTGTTTTAAAATGTGTTTTAACAGCACAGAAGTTTGATGAATCAAGCATCAAGCTTATTTCTTTTTAGTGCAGAGACTGGACTCATCTGTTTAAATGTATTGTTAGCCACAATATAGTGCTTAGTCTTTGTAACGAGCAAGTCTAACATTAATTTATTAATCTGGGATTAACAAATCTGAAGGTGTTACTTGCCTTATGTAAACGGTCGATTCCAGTCATGAAAATGTCTGTGTTTTAAAGCTTCATCCAAAGCTCTTTGAATAATCACTCATTGAATGCACCACATCAGTCCAAGCATGCTTCCATTATATGTTGCTATTGTGACTATTATCTTACCAAACTAGTGTCCCTATCCACAGCCAGAAAAGCACAGCATTAGTAGTAATTTAGAGCCATTGTCCACTGAGGACATTTAATTTCATCCATTAAATTAAATATCTGGATCTTTAGCCACTAATTGGTCTATTATGCTCCCTTGCTGCAGCAGAGGCATTTAAATTAGGCCGTACATGTTGAAAGAAGCAGAATCTGATGGCAATCTCATTTGTGTTTTTCCACTTTTAGTAATGCGTTTCCCTCTTTTACACACTTGTAATTGGTTATTTGTCTATAAAATGACAAAAAACTTGGACAAAGGCTACATTTAAATGTAGGTTTGAGAAGCCAAGGGCACCACTTTTCAGATCACATGTGACGTCATTGTGTATGATCAACATTTGATGGCATCAGTCAACTTAAAGTGCGTTTAAAGTGGAGGTGCTGCAGCCAGTCACACAGTCAACACGCCCAACGTCGACTCTTCCAAGCGCCAACAGCTTCACAGACATTTTAAAATCTGGACTTGGATATTTTCAGTTTGATGGAAGTTCTCTAAAAGTGGAAAAGTGGTTTAAAAAAATTGTGTCTCTAAAACTCCTTCGCCTACTCAGTATAATCTCCTTTAGAGAACGTGTAGCCAATTGCTTGATAGAGCAAATCAGAGAAACGGTTACTAACTTGTACTGCTAATAATTGCTAGCCTGGTAATGGTGAATGTCAGTTCACAAATCCCACCAGTTTTCAATAGCCGTGACAGCAGACGGCAAGAAAAGTTGAAAATGTTTCCACTTTTTTGTGTTGCATCACTAGGCAAGGCAAGGCAAGGCAAGGCAACTTTAGGGGCAGACTTACAGTGAGCCGGAAGCTTATTCCAGAGGGCTGGAGCATAAAAACTAAAAGCTGCTTCCCCATGTTTTGTTCTGACTCTCGGAATGACTAATAGGTTTAACTCGGTTGATCTTAAAGGTCTTAGTGGTATGTAGGGCTGAAGAAGATCCGCAATATAGTCTGGGTTTTTATTATTTAGAGTTTTATACACCAATAAAGAGATTTTGAATTCTATTCTTTTAGCAACTGGCAGCCAGTGCAATGATCTCAGAGCTGGACTGATATGCTGATCTCTTTTTGTTTTAGTCAGGACTCTTGCAGCTGCATTCTGGAGAAGCTGCAGCTGTTTTATTGCTTTTTTTGATAATCCAGTAAAAATGGCATTACAGTAATCGAGCCTGCTAAAGACAAAGGCATGTATTAGTTTTTCAGAGTCTTGTGGGGACATAAGTCGTCTAATTTTGGAAATATTTTTTAAATGATAATATGCTGTTTTTATGATAGATTTGATGTGGCTGTCAAAATTTAGATCGGGATCCATGATCACTCCCAAATTTTTGGCTTTGTCAGAGCATTTTAAGCCAATCGATTGAAGGTGGGTGATCATTTTTAATCTATGTTCTTTTGGTCCGAACACTAACACCTCAGTTTTGTTTATATTTAATTGGAGAAAATTTTGGCACATCCAGACATTAATCTGCTCAATGCATTTAGTGAGTATATGGACCTGACTGTAGTCCCCTGGCGATAAACTAATGTATAACTGTGTGTCATCCGCATAGTTATGATATTCTATCTTATTATTTTGTATAATTTGAATTAGTGGAAGCATATAAATATTAAAGAGAAGTGGCCCCAGGAAGGAACCTTGGGGAACTCCACAAATAATTTCATTCTGCTTAGATTTAAAGTTGCCTATGGACACATGAAAAGTTCTGTCGGACAGGTAAGATTTAAGCCAGCTGAGCGCTATACCTGAAATGCCAACCCAGTTTTCTAATCGGGATAGTAAAATATCATGGTCAACTGTATCGAATGCCGCACTCAGTCAAGTAAGACTAATACTGACATTTTATTAAGGTCTGTATTTAAACGGAGGTCATTGAATACTTTCACAAGAGCAGTTTCAGTGCTGTGATGTTGACGGAAACCTGATTGATGGACATCATAACAGTTGTTCAGGGCGAGAAAACCATTTATCTGTTGAAAAACAATTCTTTCTAATATTTTAGCTAGAAATGGTAAGTTTGATATTGGTCGATAATTGCTTAAGTGTGATGAGTCCAGGTTATGTTTTTTTAGAAGTGGTTTAACTACTGCAGTCTTTAAAGCCTGAGGGAAGATTCCAGAGGAGAGGGATTTATTAATTATTTGTAACAGATCAGGAGCAAGAATATCTAAGACCTTTAAGAACAAACTGGTAGGTATGATGTCAAGGGAGCAGGTGGATGGTTTCATATGAAGTAAAGTATGATTTAAATCTTTTTGGCTGACCAGATTAAAGTGAGTCATCCTATGTAAGTTTTGATTAGGGGAAAATATAGTTAATTGTTCATTTGCAACAGACGTAGCGGAATTTACTGTCTTTCTTATTTCCACCGTTTTGTTTATGAAAAAGTCGGCAAATTTGTCACAAGCCTCAGAGGAGAAGAATTCACGGTTAACAGAAGACGGTGGGTTTGTCAACCTGTCCAGAATAGAAAACAAAGCACGAGAGTTATTAATAGAGGTGGAGATGATGTTTGCAAAAAAGGTCTCTCTTGCAATTTTCAGTTCAAAATTGAAAATTTTGAGTTTGTCTTTGTAGAGATCGAAGTTGGCTTGTATTTTAGTTTTGTGCCACCGGCGCTCTGCTTTCCGGCACTCTTTTTTCCCTTGTCTAACCAATTCAAAATTTCTCCAAGGTGATTTACGTTTCCCAGAGGTTACTTTTGTAATAATAGGAGCAATGGTGTCAATAACTTTCTCTACTTTAGAAATAAAATTGTCGATTAGATCAGTCAGAGAAGTACAGGAGTGTGTAACAGTTGACGGAAAGGCCTGAATAAATTGATTGGCAGTAGCTTCTGTAATGCATCTTTTTGAAATGACTTGTGTAGCGTTATCTATTTTAGCAGGGAGAAAACTGTCCCAAAAAATACAAAAATGATCTGACAATGCTACATCAAGCACTACAATTGTAGATATAATCAGTCCTTTAGAAATAATAAGATCCAAAGTGTGTCCATGATTATGTGTGGGTTCCAAGACATGTTGGGTCAGTCCATAGTTATTTAGGATCCGACATAGCTCTTTACTGCCTCGATCCAGCGGATTATCGATATGAAAATTAAAATCACCAACAATAAGAACAGAGTCAAAATCAACCAGAATTAGGGACAATAATTCAGTAAAATCGTCAAAGAAATTTGCACAAAATTTAGGAGGTCTATATACATTCAGCAGCAGGATACGAGAGGAGGAGTTTAACTGTAAAGCAACATATTCAAAAGATAAAAATTTTACAAAGGATATTTGCTTACAAGTCAAGGCAGAATTGAACAAAACTGCAACTCCGCCTCCTTTGTTGTCAGTTCTGGTCTGGCTTATAAAGCTAAAGTTTGGAGGACATGATTCAATAAGAATAGATGAGCTGTTATTTTGATTCAGCCAAGTTTCGGTCAGGAACAAAAAATCCAAATGATGATCACTAATAAAGTCTTGAATTAAAAATGATTTTCCTGCCAGAGATCTGATGTTTAATAAAGCCAGTTTTAATATGCTGCTTGAGGCCTTCAGATTCTTGTTTGGTGTCAACTTTGGTTGAAGTGGAATAGACACTAAGTTTTGCGATCTGTAAACTTTTTTATCTCTTCGTGGTTTTACTAATTTTAGTCTGTAATTCATCTGAATTGGTATTAATGAGGGCCCCTCATGAGTAGCAGCTGATTTCACTAAGTTTAGGTCAGCAAGTAGAATCTCACTAACTTGTATAGTTTTTACAGCGTTATTCTGTAGTCTCTCAGTTTCATGATTGGGAAGCACACACATAGTAGGAGAGATAGTCGAGGGGCTTTGCCTAGAAACAGGCTGTGTTGATGCACATAGTCAATCTTGATTACTTAAAGTTGTTAAAATACAATAATGCAAATTAGTTTTTAGTATCTTGCTACCATTGTTGTTGAGATGAACTCCATCCCTCATGAAGAGGTAACCACGATTCCAGAATAAGTTAAAATTGTCAATAAAAGCAAAGTCCTGTATGTGCACATGTCAAATTTTCACATCTGAATTACTCCAGCCGCTCGACTGGTTGAGAACAGGTGACTTTCACCCCATTGCACAAGTTCCACAGGAAATGAATGGAGAGGGACATTTCTAAATTAACATTTCAAGCTAAATCCCTTTCTGTAGAACTTCGTGCATGTAAAAACCTGGAAAACTGAGAATTTTCTGACATATTTGGTTTGACACAGTAAAATATTTTCTTAAACATGTTTTGAAAACGTGCGTACATATGGGCAGTTGCCCAGGGCGGCATCAGAAGTCGGTGGACCAGCCAAGAACTAGAAAATAAAAGATATCTCATCTGTCAGTTGTTCCCTGAACAAGTTTGCCACTACTTGTATGCATGGGTAGTGGAGTAGGTTTCCCTTAGTTGCTGGCAGGTATTGTGAGACTAGACTATTTGCTTTGTGCTACAAAACAACAATCAGATAATTTCTTGCATTTTAATTGGTTGGGGCTTTCCCATGGCACCATTTATGTAAGAATCACAATTGCGTGCATATTTGTATTTCCAGCTCAGTCCTGGTTCGTCTGAAATTTTTTTTATCAATTGACAGCACCATATCAAAGGACTACAGTGACAAGCTGTAATATTTAGCAGCTTAGTCAACTAATTATATTCTCTCTGTTTTTCCGCCTCAGGTTCCGTGCTGGTTTCAAACAAGCCTTCCGCTGCTGCCCCTGTGTCCCTCCAGGCTCTTATGAAGGCCTGGAACTTAAGTCTACTCGGTACCTGCAGACCCAGACCAGCGTCTACAAGGGAAGCCGGATGGAGACGACTGTTTCCACCGTCCTTCACGCAGGGGAGGATGCAGAGCAGCCCAAGGCCAAAGTGAGAGGAGGTCTCAGACTGGGAGGGGCTGCCGTTGGCTTGCAGCCACACAGTTCCTCCCTGGACCTGACTTCCAACGGCTCGTCGTCAAGGAGCGTCTCCAAAACTGTATCCGAGACGTCCAGTTTCTTCTCCAGTAACAACCTGCAGGAATAGTCCCGCTTTTCACCAGACAGTACTGAGAGTGCGTGAGTTGACAGTTCTTCGAGGGATTCGGGCGGAGTATAGGAAGAGTGTGTGACTTTACCTACTGGCGGCTGTCAGCTTCTGAGTGTGTTTTAAAGGAACATCGTCCTACAGAACTGGGTCCTTCTTCTCTGAGCCCGGTCACCCACAGGCCTACTGAAGAAAAAACTAATTCATACGGATTCATGTTTATTGTACACTAGAGCCAAACGGCAGCAAATCAAGATCAGCACATTCCAGCTTGAAGGCCAAGCAGAAGCTGTCAGCTCCGATCTTCACAGCTTCTGATCGTCAACGCCGTTTCCTCTCAGTGCAAGAAAGGGGGTGGGAGGGGTGGGGTCACACATTCTCTCAATCACACAAGCCATGTGACTTCACACAGTCTATTTTGGACCGGAGCCACCGTAAAGCATGAGACAAGCGTGATGTAGGCAGGGCCTTGCTTCGACAGAGGGGCTTCTCTGAGAGACGAGAAAATTCTTCACACTTCCAGCTGAGAGAAGCTGCTGACGACAGGAGCGCTCCGCCGTTTCCACCACGAGGAACAAAGTATCAATTCTGAACTTTAACAGAGAATTTTGGCAGTTGTTGCGCGTGCGTGCGTGTGCGTGTGTGTGCCACTTGATCCGAATGCTAATTCTTATCAGCCTGAGCAGGACCGCATTTGGAATCCACCGTGCAGAATGTGTGTGTATCTCCCAGAAAGAGCGCTCTAAAGATCCCCTGTGGGCTTTTCTGAGAAGTTCTGGCAATCAGCGCAAACACCAGCAGCGACTGGCTCATCTTTCATCTGTCAAAACATTGACTTCAACAGCTAGCAGCACCGTTTCTGAAAACACAAAGGTTTTTCTTCTTCTTCTTCTTTTTTTTTTGATGCTGGAAAAGTAACAGCAGGATGGATTTAACCTGAATCCAAACTGCAGATCAAAGAAAGCCGTATTTCAGAATCCAACAGATCTAAACAACGCGTGGAGCCCAGCGAGTAACTCACCAGTTCAGAGTTCTTGGCACCTGCTCCGTGTTTATCGAACACTTAATTTCGATATTTGAGTAGAGCGATCTTACAGACCGTGAAGGATTTACAGCGAGTAGCTGCTGTGTCTCTACGTGCTTTGGCAGGATTACGTTTACGCCTCACACTCTGTGTCTGGCGCAAACGTCTCTTTGCTTCTTGTGTTTAAAGTGTAGATGATGATGACTTCTGTCATGTAGTCGTGTTTATAAAGTCTAACCTCGCCACCCAGGAAGGAATATCAGGGCTGAAGGTCTTTGAAAATCCTTTGGCCTGGAATGATAAAGGTCCGTAGTGTGTAGCTCTTTAACATGCAGCCGTATGCCTTGCTGCTTAGCATAACGTCTGTGAAAGGCTGACAGGATCTCAGCAGCAGCTCAGGCTGCTGTTGTCCAGAGAAACGAGGCTGTGAGGCGAGGAGCCGCAGAGCAGACACCCACCGGGACAGTCTGTTACATCCCACAGCATTAACACCCCCCACATTCGTATATACACATATTTATGTGACCGGTGGGTTTCGAGTTTATGCTTTGTTGCACTGTTCTTACTCAAACTCTTAAAAAAGGACTTTAAGGTCTAATGTAATATTGTATTAATTGTTTAAATGTGATATCTATGGAAAAGATAGATGTTATTCGATTGTGTTATTCGATTGTTTCATTTCTCATAAATGGTTGGTTTGATTAATTGATGCCTGGATGTTATACAGATTTCCTGCAGTTTGCTTACTGGCTAAATCCACGAGATTTACATATTTGCTTTGTAAAATAAAAAAAAAGACAGCTAGGCAATAGCTCACATAATCCAGTGCCTCAAATAGATCTCAGTGAGGTGTTGATGTCTCAAATCTAGTTTTTTGTCCACATAAGGGAAATGGCTTTATGTCTGCATCTTTTTATAAATTATATTTTTCAGATATAGTCCGTTTACATGCTGTTTTTAAAACGGGTACTGCTGGCAAAATCTGACAACGTCACGTAAACATCCACACATAAACACCAGTCACCACAGACTATACAGTTAGTTATTTTAAACACAAATGTCCTGATAGGGATTTTTGTCAGATGGTTTGGGCATATATTAATACCGACTTCAATTTTTCCTTAAAGTTACTAGAATCCAGTTAATGTATGTGCCTAAAGCAAATTACACTCCTCATTTAGTTAGTGTAAGAATATGCCAATTATAAGCACCATTAAATGCTCTTTCATTGATGAAATGTGCCACGGCGCTTCAGATGTGCATCCTCTTCAGCCGTCTACAATGAACTCATGTCTTAAATCTGCTAGTTTTATGCTAAGCTAAAGTTCACAGTGCTAACTTTGTGAGTTAACTTTAGCATGCTAACTCACTGTTTGGATATGACTTGATCTTTCTGCTCCTAACACAGTTCACTGTTCCTCTCGTTAAATGTGTGTGCACAAAATGTACAGAAAAGCATCATAAAACTCAACGGTAAGAAGACAGAGAAGGTGACGTGACACAGAAAGTAGAAAAGACTTTGAAGTCTAAGCAGAAAACTCAACAATATAATGTGCCATGAACTCCCAATGAAAAATGATTCAAAGCTGCCATGATTGGCTCATCCTTTATTTCTGTCTCAACTGTTGTGAAACAGTTACAAACTAACTTTGTTGAAATCACAGTAAAATTAACCTTTCCATCAATGAAGATTTAAAAGTACCTGGAGGTGACTTGAGGATATGCCATCATCACTCTAGAGACAATAGTAAAGAGGTCATGTTTGGGATATCGCAGCACATCCACAGTTGCCTTGTGGGTCTGGAGAAGGTTTATTACTTTGACCCCTGTGGTATTGTGTAAGGTTTTGATCATTTTAGGTCTATCTAGTCTTTGCATAACCGAAGCAAGTGCACACAAAGTCACCGTCGTTCCTTGTATTGGTTGGTCTTATCCAGGGTAGTTCCTTGTCACAAACCAAGTTGATGCTGTTGATGGCACAGTCACTGAGACGAGGCGTCTGATTTGGAAACTTCAGGGTCTTTGAGTTTTGCAGATGAGAGGTGACTCTCTTGGTCTCTTCCAACCTTGACCTTCAGCATGTACTGGAGAGGTTCGCAGCCAAGTGCAACGTCATAAGGCTTAGGCCCTCTAAATCAGAGGTTTTGGACCAGAAAAGGGTTTATTGCCATCTCAATGTCAGGAGGTTGATCTTTGTTTCAAGCAGAGGAGCTTAGATATCTTCCTGTCGTCGTTTATGAGTGATGATAGGATAGGCAGATTGAGGCCACTTCTAAATAAATGTGAGATGTCCTCATTCTATCTATCATGGTAAAGAAAGAGCTGAGTTGAAAAGCAATGCTCTTTGATCCATCACCTGTAGTGATGACTGAAGGAGCTAGGTTGCTGAAACAAACGTCCTCTGAATGGCCATGTGGCATTTGTTCTATGTTCGGAGTACAGACGCTGCTTCTAGGTACTGAGATGAGGTGGTTTGGCTATCCTAACTTTTGAAGACTTGTATGACCATCTTACTGGCATAATGTAACAATCTACAGTCATTTTATCTGCAGCAGTCATTGGTGCAGATCAAATTTTTGAGTCTGACGTTGAAACAGACAAACACGTCAACATTGGAAGTGTTTTCTCTGAGAAAAGACAAAATAAGTTCCTGCTGATTTTCTTGACAAGATGCGATTCACACATTATTAGACTCTATTGTCATCCACTTTTTCGCCAAAAGGTTTGATAAAAGTATGACTTGTGCAATTATGTTCCCAAGATATGCCATCTCTCTGCCTTGAAAGGAGTCTCTAGCAGACTACAGACTGCAAGGGAAGGAAGGAAGTATACTTTTGTTCATAAACTCAAATGAAAAAGAATTCCTTATCTCCTATAGATTTTGATGAATGATCTTGATGATCCATTCTGTCATCTGTATTATGCGGAAAGGGCAATTGTGTTTTCAGAAGCTCTCCCATGAACACCACTTGTTCCCACTGACTAACGCTCTTGAAAATATCTCCACCATATGTCTGAGTGGGTTTGACATCATTATGTGTTGAAGTACACTACAGCTCATCATGAAAACCTGTTACAGTCAAATATAATCCTTTTAAGCTTACTTTGCTCATAAAAAAAAAACATTTGTAGGCCTGCCTCCATGCTCAACTTAAATAAGAAAAACACGTCATGTTTTCTACTTCAAACTGTTTGGAATAATTGAAGTGAAAGAAAATATTGTATAATTTTAAATCTGACCTTAGAGATACAACATCACCATCTGCTAGACTTGTTAGAACCTCAGCATTATTCTAATTTGACCGCAGAGACTCCACAGTCTTTGTCAGGGAATAGAACCGGCTTTCTGAGGTTTTTATTTCCCTAACCAGACCGGCAGACCTGATGCCGCTGGCGCTGTCATGGTGATCTCAGAATCAGAGAACTGAACGGGGAAATACATCATCTTTCAGTGTAATTATTTCAGTGGGTTAGCTACAGAGGTTGTGCAAAGTGCTGCTTATCAGCATAAGTTGTGGTAAAAAAAAAAACCCCATCATTAATAAAAATGAAACTGATCAAAAAGCATAAAAATTAAGCAATTTGTTTTAAGTGCGTATAAAGAAGTTTGTTATTTTGGTTGTTATTAGCATTTACAAATAAGATGGTATTTTTAAGCCATTAATAATCATGTTTAGGTTAAATTATGAAGTTAAAAAATAGTATTTAATGCCTGGTAAAGTACAACTAACAAACCTCAGAGATAATGACACAAGTTTCATTCTCTGGCTTAAAGATGCAGTATGTAACTTTTAATTTTAAATGATACATTTTTTTACATATTTGTTCAAATGAATATATGAAAAAAAGCTCCCTTGCTCCCAGTATGAACTGCAGAAATAAACCCCTCCATCAAAAACAACCAATCAGAGCCAGGAGGAGGGTTTTAATGCTGTCAATCACTCTTGTGCTCACACACTCCCCCTTCCTCTTTGCTAAGCTGCAGCTGGTTCAGCACAACATAGCCTGCCACCATTGCTAAGGCTGGTTAGCATAGTCAATGATGACGACAGATAAATGGTTTTCCTGCAACGGCCAAGCTGCATCGCTGCCATTATCATGTGTACATGAGAATGATTGACAGCGTTAAGACCCTCCTCCTGACTGTGATTTGGTGTTTTTGGTCAGTAGTGGTTCTCCACTCTTCACACTGATTATATGTCATAACAATTTTAATAAATATGTAAAAAGCATTTTCTTTGTAACAATTACACACAGCAGCTTTAACCTTAGCGCTTCCTCGCCTACTTGAAATACTTAACTTTTCTGCTTCATGCAAGAAGTTAAAGCTTCTTATGAATTCACAGGTTAACACCTGATCTGACTGCTGTCTGTTTATTCCGGTCCATGGATTCACTACCAGCGACCTTTATGAGAGAGACTTCCCCACACAGTCATTTTTCTTAGATTGTTTTTTTTGTTTGTCAAAGAAGTGACGCTAAACAGAAAGGAGCCATCAAATTTGAAATTCAGCGATAGGCCTGCTGTGATGGAACCCACTCCTAGTATCAGCATAGTGCAGCTGTCTGTCTGAGCCAGAAAGGAGTGTAGGAGTTGAATGAACACTGTGAACATCCCCATCACCTGATTCTAACTTCACCTTGACCAGAGAGCCAGGACTCCGGCTCTGAGTCTGCCTCCAGGCTGACTGCATGCTGTGCTGGGTTGGGTGGAGTGGGTGAGCGACGGACTGGGGGGCTTTAATGAATGTGTAATCAACTTTGTTCCAATGAGTGCTTCTTAAACGAGCGTCCTTTCCAGCCTCTCGAGCACACAAACACGCGCACTCACCCGGGCGGCGACGGAGGCAGAGAGTACAGCAGATTGTTACCGAGGAGCGGCGCCAGGCGGGCTCCACAGTGGGGTGAATAGCCTCATCAGCACCATCTCTTCCTGGGCTGCAACCCATCCCTCGCTCTCCAATCATGCTAATTACAGCTGAGGAGGAGAGAAGGCAACTAGCCAGGCAACTGCGAGAACGCCACACATACACACGCACACATACTGGATGATGCATGTGCCAGCAGATCCCATCATTAAGACGTATAGATGACACAGGAGCACACTGAAGTGTGTGTGAAGATCTACCAGTTGTATAAGTAGAGTGTCACATGAGTTCACCTTAATTACTTCATCAGTCATGGTGCAAGGAGGAAATTGCGTTTATAAAAACAGATTATATTTTTTTTCCCAGCAGAGCAAAATCATACTGCCAGATCCCCAAACAGACAGTTTTCACAGGGTTTAGAGCCACAATTCACAAATCAGGTCAGGCTAACAGTAACACTTCTTAATGTAGAAGTTGTCGCTGTTGATAGGAGACTCTTGGTTAGCCATTTTAAGAATCAGCAAGGAGAGAGAAAAAGTCATGTGTGGTTAGATATTTTAAAAGGAAAGTGTATTTTCTGAAGTCAAAGCTTTATCAATTAAATCTTGGACTTTTAACCAGGGCAGAAAACAGGCTGAATGTATTAAAGGAGCAGTATTATGTAAAACTGACTGTTTGGAGAATTTTATCATCTTCTATTTTTATTCCCTCATTGAAACCTTACCTGTAGTGTTGCCTTGATTCTTTCATGCTTGTTTGAGAAATTGTTTAATCTCCTCAACCATTCCAATGAGTAAAAGACCTGGGTAGACTGAGCCCTGCCTTTTAGGCGCAGCTCCTCCTCTCTCTCCGTAGCCCCACTCAGTTCCTTCAAACTAGCCAGCAGTAATTAGCAAACGCCTGTGGGAACTGCACATCTGCTGAGCTCATGATAGAAGCTACTTCTTAGTGCAAAGTTGGTCAAAATGTCGTTAAAGGATTAATAAAGGAGCCATGTTGTGATGACTTCCTGAAGGCGGAATTTCAAAACTTTTTATAAAGAGACAAAAGGCCCAGTTTCAAGGCATTAAAATTCAAAGTCAAATTTCTTTTATGTCATATTTGATATACCCTTACAAAAAAAATCCCATGAAATTCACATGTGATCACATGGGATTTTTTTGTAAGGGTACATAGCATTTTTATAACAACTGAAGTTAGCATGGTTACTTGGCACTTTGTCGGGAACAGGCATAATACTGTCCCTTTAAAGGAAACTTACTTTGTTTTATTCTTTCAAGCGTTCAACCTTTAATAGTTTTCACATGTTGGATTTGGAAATGCTGGCTGTCTGTTGAAATTATCGCAGCTAAAAATTTACATTCTCAAGGCTACATGTAGACAGTTGATGTTTACAGCTGGTAATGCTAATCTAAATCACTGTGCTAATCAATGAGATGCTAACACATTTGAAACATCTAGACATTTTACCGCCTTCATGCCACATGCAGACATTTAGATATACAGTATGTGTCAAGCATAACAAGTTCATTGTTTTGCAGACATAAATATGTCATTTTTATGCCCTTCATGTCATAAATAAATTGGTGCTCTTGCCACTGCAAGCAAGCTCAGCACTGGAGAGATGCAAGCCAATATAAGAAATGTCCACTCATACTGCAAAAAATAAAGACTGAGACAGAATAGTTTTAGCAAGACATTGAGCTAATTGAGATGAGCTAAGATCCTTAAAAAATCCATAAATTTAAAGTTGAACATGAATTTTCAGGTTAAATAAAGTGAGATAGACCATTCTTCAATTGTTTATGTAAAACTAAATTATTCAGTGTGGTGTGTCACATTTTGTTGGCTAATTGCTTTGTCTACTGTTGGCAGATGGCAAGAAAATATATATATATTTACAATTTATTATCAGTTCCATGATGGAAATGTATTGTTCAGCCATTGGTCCAGCCCTCAAAAACAGACACAGCTGCTTTGGTTTTACTTCACTGACATTTTACATGAATACACAAAACATTAATCAAATGTACAGTTGCTAATTGGAAAATTCGCTGCACAGTCCTAGATCAACTCCAAATCATTTCGTGTTTGCTTTAACTGAGTAAAATACATGCAGACATTACCCTGACGTTATCCCTTAACATAAATGGGGGCTGAAGGCTGTTTGACATCAGCAAGGTTAAAAAAGCATTTTTGAATGCTGCTAATTATAGTCCTTTAAGAAAAATTGAAGTCGGCTAAAAGTGGGATGGGTAGGTCAGAGTTTTAGAAGACGTGTAGATAGGAAATCTGCAAGAGATATGTTAAAAGTTAAAAGTGCGCGCCAGTGGGGAGGTCGTTCTTCAGGATACCAAAACATATATTTTCATTAGGAATGTCAAATGATCACAGCAGCCTACCCTGTATGTATGCAGTACGTAACCAGTGTTGCCTCCAGATTTTTGCTTCTGTAAAGAGACTTTAACAACCTGCAGCCATTTTCCTCATTTATTTTTTTTCTCCATAGAAGCTAACCTCTCCCGTGAATTCTTTCGTAATGCTGCTGCTGAATGTAAAGTTTTTTATTCCTGGCTGAGAACCCGACCAGACCTGTGACTCAGGCATGCGTGTTGTGTTGTACAACTTATTCAGAATCAGATGTATAGCGCGAGCTCAACAGCAGCTGGGGTTTGGACTGTATCATTCAAGTAAAAGTGTTTATATTGCAGAGTGAGGTGTCTACTCTGTGTCATCCAGCAACATCTTCTCGTGCATTAGTGCCTCTTTCTACTCTGTGAGTCATATACTTGTCCCACCGCATGCTGTGTCTGAAATGTAAAGATCACTGCTTCTGCTGCACAAAGCCTTTAATCACATCAGAGTTCTTCTGCAGCCACACGCTCCATAGTTACTTCAGCTTAGTTGCACTCACCACGTCTTACTTTGCAGGTTCCTATATTAGTCAAGCAGGGTCAGCATCATTCACCCAGGCTCTACACTGCAAAGACACAATATCTTTAGTCTAGTTTCTAGTGCACATTTCTTAGTGCACTTCAAATGAGACAAAACTAACCCACAAGTAACATGTCAGTAGGAAATAAGAGCTTGTTTTAAGTCTATAATTCCTTTAAATTGATGAAAATCCGCTAGCTACACTGGCAGATTATTTCACTTAAAACATTTTTCACATCATAAAAGAACCTATCTGCACTTTTTCATCAAGATTAAGGAATTGTTGACTTTTACCTTGGTGAACTTAGTTTTGTCGTATTTCTAATGTACTGATATTTGCACTAGAAATCATCTAAACGTCAACAGAGTTCATGTCTCCAACAAGCAATCGCTCCACAGCCACGGGTCCAGATCTTCTGTCTGAAGAATAAGTTACGTTTTGAATTACCATCAATCATTTGCCTTTTATTACAAAAAACTATTTTTATATCCAATTATAAAAGCTGTCCCTTAAAAACTTTATTAGATTTAGTGTGTTACGGCCCAAGGCCTTTGGGTTTCCAACATCCCAGTTGCTAGAAATTGGTGCTGATTGGTAGTGGAGAAAGCTGGCCAGTGTCTCCAGAATGAATCAGATCCAGCTTAAGAAACCCATTCTTTCTGTCACTCTGACACCCTCCCTCTCCTCTCCAGCCAGATATGTTTTTTGTTAAATAAACTCAATTTTAAGTTATACCATGCGTTGCTTCCCTTTAATTTGTTATGGTTTCAGAGCCAGACCATAACAAGTGGAAAAGAGTACACAAAAAACATGTTTCTTATTTATAGTGAGCCAGACAAATTGTTCTCCTGTTCTGGTAAACTGCAGCAGTGTTTACCTTTTTTTAATTCATTCCCCTAATTTGTTTCATCAGCTGGAACAAATAGGATGAATGATTAAGAGAGCTTCCAACACAGGCTATTTGGGAGCCTAAAACTGTGACAAAGAGGATTAGCACATTGTTGTGTTTTATTATGTTCTCTTTAATACTGACAAATAAACGCCGCCATTGTATATTCTTTAAAAAAAAGTCATTCCAGCCTTAAAACTGAGGATTATTACAAGCCACATTCTTGCTGATCTTGGTGCTCCTCATTGAGTACAACACACACACACTCCTGGTAACATCATATGCTGCTGCTGCTGCTGCTGGAGGGTCAGATTCCAATCATTCAATTGCATGTAAACACTTTTACTTTGACATTTTGCATTGAAAGGTAAATGAGCCGCATTGCTGGAAAAACAGTTACAATGTAGTAAGTGAGCAGATCCTCTCATGTGAAAACTTTTAAAAAACTGAAATCCATTTTACGATTTTTCACAGTGGTGATATGAAACTGTTCAGACACAGCAATGCAAGCACGATCGCAGTTTTGTGCAGTTCTGCTGTTTCTGTTTTGATCAGAATTTCCATATCGTTCCTCTCAGTGTGTAATCACAGTGTTTTCATTTGCAGAGGAAAGCTACTGTTTATCTGCTGTGAGTATGTTTTCCAGTGCCAGTATTGCTCTGAAGTGACTGTACTGTGACTGACTTCCTGCTGTTCCTGCTTTTCGTAGAGTTGCATCAATTTGTGTTTCAACTGTTCTTTCCTGAAAAACTTTACTGTGTACACCTGTGTATTAAAGAAAAAAAGTTTTGCCCAAGAACTGGCTAACAACAACAACTCGTGTGTGGCTCGTGTTTGGTTCATGGAACAACAAAAAGATTGTGTGTGAGGGTTCCTGCTTTCTGTAGATCAAACAATAGCAGCTGACATGGAAATGGAAACCAACATCTGGTGAAGAAAGGACTGGGCTCAAAGGGCAGAGACACATACACATACGTATGAGCAAACAGAATTTACTCTGTTTTAAGTGTGCCACCACTGAAACTCTGTCTTTGTACCTCCTGACCTCCACTACATTTGCTCAGAGATGAGAGGCAGATGGAGAGAAAAGGTGCAACACCACTAGTAGTGGTAGTGTGTGTGTGTTCTTGTATTTGATACATTGTAGGACCATTTGTCTAACAAACATTGTGGGGACCCCTGCTCCTCACAGGGCCCAAAGTAAGAGGAAGTGCATGATTGAGTTTATGTTTAGCTTAGGGTTATGCAAGTACTGGTTATGGTTGGTTTAGGGTAACAGTCAGCATTAGAGGTTAGAGTTAGAGATAAAGTGTGAATTAGTTTTATTTGAGATTAGGATTAGAAGTACTGGTTAAGGTTAGGGGAAATGTCTGGCTTAGGCATAAATGCAGTTACTAAATTAAATGGAAGTCCTCAGTTTGTATAGAAGTACAAGATCTCTGTGTGTGTGTATTCTTGCACATTCAGCTAAACAGCAACAAACAGGCTTCAAACACCTCCCTCTGATTCACTGTAGAAATGAGACATTTTATCCATTCTTCTGCAGTGCATTGAAGAAAACTGTTAAAGAACTTGTAGATCTTTATCACAATCCTCTTGGCCACAGATCAATGTTCTTATAATACTTTAACAGTGTCATGCATTATTTATTCTTTTAGCAATAAAAAATTTATATTCATCAAGCCACAAACTATGTTGATATATTTTAGAACTCAACTCTACAAAACTCAGATGTGAACACAATTTGATTTTGAAAATGAGTGTGTTGAACTACAATCTACAATCTGCTGGGTAATCTGTGGGCTTTTTGGTCATCATCAGAGGAGTACCAACGATTTTCTTCACATGTGTATGTGACAGTATATCAAATAAAAGGTGGAATATAATGGTTATGTGGTATCCTTATGTCTATAGCACAAGTTTCCAATTTTTTTCATGCCATGGTCCCCCCAAAGAACATTGACCTCTGACCAGGAACCCCGTTGGCAAACCGACAGACAATGCTATCAAGTAAAAAATATAAACTTTTAGAATGTTTTTTATTCATTATTCAGTAATAATTGCATTAATTTAGCATAAAAGCTGCCTCATATGATCTGATTTTAGATAGCCATGAGTTCTATGGATTAAAATGTTATCGGATAATATAGCTTTTCATTACAATCCTCTCTTTTGATTATAAGAAAATATGTAATGTTTCCTATTAATCACATTCTTTTGGGTTTTTACAGCAGTGTGCTATTGGACAGTTCCTTCTGTCTTTTTCTTGTCAAACTTTTCTTTCTCTTTCTTGCTACACCTTTGATTAGTAAAGTAGCTTGACAACTTTGACTGGGACACAATCAGAAAATGAGCATCAAAAATAACATTTAAATACATTTTAACTTATTTACTTTTTTAAATAAAAAAAGAAAAGTCAATGACAGAAAACTAAAATGATGATGAATTTTAAAATTATTCTTGCATTTTTTTCCCCCCTTGTCTTCTCTTTGGGATAATTGCCACGTTTCAGCTGATTCTTCAGCACCTGCATCCTGGAGGATGTGTTACATTCTGAGTTTCCTCAGATAACACTCATTGGCTCCTTACTGTTCTCAGGTAAGTCTGTCATGGTTTGGCAAAAAAAAAAAAAATGTAACTAGTCCTCAACAATAACACATTTTCAAGGTTCTTGTCATAAAGACAGGTTCCAGAAGTTCCATAGACAGAGCGTTTTGTGAACATTTCTGACAGTTGTGATGTAAGACAATTATGGTTGCGCATAAGTACAGTACTTTTAAGTCTATAATTCCTTTAAATTGATGAAAATGTACTAATTACATTGACAGATTATTTCCATGTTAGAGTGAAATAATATGCCAATGGAACAAAGACATTTTCATCAATATTAAAGTTACTTGAGTTAGTTTTGACTTATTTCCCGTGTACTAAGATATTTGTACTAGGACCTGCATCATTACAACACAACTACAACTACCTTACTAACAAAATCAATTTTGTGTTTTTGCAGTGAGGCAGGTCTGACTGAAAGTGCAACATAATTGAAATGCATTTTTTATGAATACATGTGGGCCTCTGAAATCAAACGTCCCATACTTTATTAGAGTCTGTTACTTTTAGACTTTTTATGTTCATAAAACACTACACGTTTTATGAAAACTTTGAGTTTTACATCTATCAAAAATATTTCACGTCGACCAAAAGAAATTCAATCTTTTCATCTAGCAGTTTAAAAAAGGCTACAAACGACTGCTGCACGATATATAAGGTATTGTAATATCATTTTGTGAATTGTGTAGCACAGTGGTTCCATATTGTCATCAGGTGATAAGGTTCTGTACAAGCTCTCAGAAAACAACACAGCAAAGTACCTATAATAAACATAATTTGGACTTTTGAGTACTTGAGTGTTTTCTAAAGTAAACACTTCAGTACTTTAACTTGAGTAAGCTTTTGATCGAGCAACTTTTACTTGTAGTAGATTGTAGCTTTGACTATGAGTATCAATACTTTTATTCCAGTGGTAGAGTTCAGAGTTCATTTAGAAAAGAAAAGTTGCTTGCTACTATAAAAATTCCATTGCAGGTAAAAAGAAAAAAAATAGAGAATAGCTGGATCAGAATATATCCTGTGTTTAGATATCTTTTCCCTGGGAGATTTGGTGCCGGATATGGGAACCAAACATCCCAATGAAACACAACGCTGTGAAAATTGTGCTGGATGGAAATAAGGAAAAAACAAAGGAAAAACAATTTGATGCAGGAAGTTTCTTGTTTCATTATTTTTACCCATTTCTCCACGGGATCCGACTGGTTAGTTACTGATTGTGCTTTCTGTCTGGCCTACAGTGTATTAATGCAGAGTGTGTGTTAGAGCTGAGACAGGTGGTTATGAGGGCTGATTAGAGACTGCCATCAGGGGAGCCGTCTCTCCAGAGAAACCTGATGGACTATCATTTCTGTCCGCCGTCAGCACTGCTGACTAACACACTGCAAGTAATTACATACCAGCCAGGAACACACACACACTTCCCCACACACACAAAGAGATACATTTTCTCATGTGTCTGGTGGGATGAAACAATGTCTTGAGATTTTCTGATTTCTCAGGCCAAAGCTGACATTTTGATTATATGTCAGCCGGCGAGTTCTGTCCACCTCCGATGTGATGGAGGCTCCACCCAGGAAACGGAGCAGATTCCCCAGTCGTGGAGTGGTGGGTTGACAAAGTGGAGCCTACTGTATAATCTGCCACATTTTTAATATTGTTTAAACCTTCAAAACCATTTTACTGTAGACAAAGAGATGAAACCAGCTACTGTGACTGCAGACAGAAGTCTGCACACAGCCCTGTTTGAACTGTCAGGTATTTGTGATAATATGCAGCATTACATTATGTTAGACACTCAATGTGCTTCATTTTGCTTCATTTCTAGGCTTATTTCTAAATTATTGTTAATTTCAATGAAAACAATGAAGTTGAAGTTCGCCATGTCCTGAGCAGAGTTGGTTAGTAACTAGTCATGTTTACTCAGTTACATTTACTTTTTTGAAAATATTTACTTTTAGGATTTTTTTTTACCACGCTGTACTTTCTACTTTTACTTGAGTAAAGATGTGTTGAAGTAGTGGTGCTCTTATGGAGTAAACCTCTTGGGTACTCTACCCTCCTCTGGTCTTTGATGCAAACTGAAGAGATTCAGGTGGATTTATTTACCCAGATTTTTCCTTGTTTAATCTAAAAAGATGTAGCAGCCACATCAATCCTGAAACACTAAGAATTCTACATGAATAAGATTTATTTCTGCTGCTGTGTGAGCATATGATAATTTCAGACAGGACTTTTTTTTAATAGAGTTTGCAGCTACGTGAGGCTATGGTCTCTAATTTCCTCCTGCTTGCTCAAATTCAAGCTAAATTCAGGCAAAGACACCAAAAGATGTGACTGTAACCCTTAAGGCAGGACATACATGGTGGCTGAGATCATGGTTCAGACCGTTTACTTGGACCACTCGACAACGCAGTGGCTTTGCCTTCAGAATTCACAGCAAATACTGCGTGTCAACATAAGTCTCATTAACGCAGTTTTTTTTTTGTTTGTTTGCAGATACAGCATATATAAAAAAAGAAGGAAAAGACAGAACTATACAGAACTAACTACTTGGACATTGACAGTAACATTTGGCTACAGTGAGGAGCTGGCGGTCAGTATTGCTTACCTTCAGAATTCACAGCACATACTGACCACTATACTGCCAGCGCACAGTAACAGACGCCAAACTACAGCGTTCTACGGCGTTCTACACCTACTATGGCGAAGTAGGTGTAGACACACTACACCTACTTCCACAAACAAAAGAAGAAATCTAACATTTGTGGTGGAATCCGCTGACATATTTAAGCCACCGTCCTACATGACCAACAAATAGAAGCCGGACACAGAATGGAAACTGAATTCAGTATAAGGTGTAATGGAGATCACTTCCTCTATACACAATGTAACACATTTGTACAAAAAGCCAATGTTAGTGGTATGACTGCTTGGGGATTCTGAAAGAAAGGAAAAAAAATTACTTCTTGCATTTTAAAATCTAATTTTTGACACAAGATTAGATAAAAATGAATTATAGCATTGTATGTAGAGTCTTTTTTCATTGTTTCAATTATTCATATCATTTCATGCAGCCATGGTAACAAGAATAAGCAAGAAGGAAAAAGTCAAATTTCTTCTTGAAGTCAAAGATGTTTTGTGAGATTGGGAAAAGCTTTGTGTGTTTTTGTTCCATGATCTGCCGCTAGAACAGCTGCCCGGGGGCCTGTGCTGGGTTGGACAGGTTTTAACGCAAATGTAATTTTCTACCAAATAGAGGACTAAATTGCACTGCGTCTCCCCGTGCCACCTCAGCATTTGGTGTCAGGAAATTACCAAAAGGTGCTCAGCAACTAAAATGGCTTTGTGCCTGTTAGAGAAAGAAAACGTAGAGCCATTAGTCTTGTTTTATGCAACAGTCTGTTTTTCTTTTTTTTTCCTTGAAAAATGTTTCTGATGGTGTTGCAGAGAAATTGCACTGTTTTCTCTATTTGTGATCCAGAAGTCAAAAGCAGAACATTTCAGTAAGATTTCATCAAAACTGGCTTTAGCAAGATTTTTGGTTTGTTTCTGTTCAACCCATCATCAGCATCCAGAATACGACCAGTGGTCCAGAGCTCATCAAATTTATTTTACGTTTGTCGTGTTAGCACTTTTCTAGAGGATAATTATTTAATGAATATGTTAGTGTTTTGTATGTGGGGGGAAAATAGCAGGTTCATTATTTTTATTTGTTTGTTTGCTGTTGTTTTTTTAGTTTGTTAGTATTAGATATTGTAATGACGGCTGCTTGGTATTTTTCTTGTTAGCTCACTGAAACACCTTTCTATGCCCCAGCTGACAGATAGAAAGTTCTTTATGTATCCAGAATTCATGAAGATATTTGCAGATTTAATTCATTTGGGATTTTCTTTCCCTCCTCTATATTTTATGATTTCTTATGAAAATGTAAATAATTGGGGTCTGTTTTAACATAAAAGCATTTAAAGCCATGAAGTTGTTTTATACATTTATGTAAAATGTGTAAAAACACTCTAACCAGCTGTGTTTTTTCCTAAGTCCTAATCACAACAAGCTGTTATTAGCAAAAATTTCATTCAAACTGCATGCAGCAAAAGTGGTGTCTGCAGATAGTCCAATCATTTTGCTTTGCCGTCCATATTTAAATGTAAGCCTATAGAATAGGTAAAGCTGGACACTCTTTGCTTAGCAGCACAGTTTGATGTGCTAATCTCCTTCAGTGTGGGCTTTGTGAAATGGAAAGCTATGAATACTTTAGTTTGATAATGTTTTAATCATGCAAAAACTGTGTAATCCTGTTGCACAGATATGAGTTAAGCAGAATTGTTCCAGGCATTTTATGGTAGTTGAATATAAACACATAAATGTGATTTAATGCATCTTAGCTCTACAGTCCATTTCCTCCATGGAATATGAGATTTATAAATAACTGCACATAACTACTGCAGTTGGCTGTGTTTTCAGTTTTATTCTGTAGCATACTGATGCTGTTCATGGATTTTAAGGGGAAAACATAGAACATTTCTCTGTCTGCAGGTCTTGATGTTAATTCAAAATATTACTCTTTCATTTCTGAAGATAAATCCTGTGCAAGTATTACCTGTAAGAGTCCTCATACCTGTAGCAGAAAGATCACTGATGAAAAAGTAAGTGCACCCTCAGAGTGATGGAAGGCCACCTAGAGCCTGAACACATGCTGGTTCAATCCGTCTTGTCAGCTGGTTTGGTGAAACAGCTGATTATAAGTTTGTCAAGATCATATTCATACAACTTTTAGACCTGGAAAGTTTGTTTTGAGATGCAAAATCAATTTTTAACAGAAGTAGAACAGACTCAGCATATTTCAAACAGCCACTTACTCTACAAAGGCGTTGTTCTGCTGAACTAAACAGCAGCAAATGTTTGCCCAGACATTGATTTAAATTGGTTTTTTGAAACATACCTACAAACCTCATCAAACACATGTGTTTTAAGGCATTTTTTTTTTTTGCACCAGGTTTTGACTTTTGATCCTCAAGGATTTTTACTTTTGAAAACAGATTTTGAGGAGCCTTCTTTAAAGGGTTAAAGGTTACCTTCAAAGACAGCAGGCGATCAGACAGCATTGATCAGCCGTCCACCAGAGTGTTCGGCTGTTGATGTGAAGTATTTAGAGGCTGAAATGATGGGTTTGATGTATTCGGGATGTGCTACTGTACATTATGACGAAATAATTTCCAATTTAGAGTGTTCTGGTTTGGCACGCCAGTTTGAATGTCTTCTGGTTTGTTCTGTGTTGCTCCAATTGCAACATGTTGACAAAAAAAGGCCACAAATCAATCTGAGGCACAGAATTAAAAAGAAAGCTATTTTTAATAAAACTGCAAAGAAAGGAAATCACTTTCTCGCAGCTGACTAAAAAAAATCATGTGAAGACAAGTCAACAAGTTCTCAAGGCTTTGTGCCTGTGGATGAGGAGAACTGCTCCTTCTTTCTGTTGCAGAGACATAATTGTCAATATAAGATGAACTCAGCTGTAGTGTTATATAAACCCTCCTCCATTTCTTGTATTTCAAATAATCCGAGCAATATTTGATGTTGGACATACTTTTCAAAATGTAGCTGCACCCCAACCTCAACTACCCAGCTAAACAGAGAAAAGGAAAAATATTTCAGCAGGAGGCAGTTGAATGTTGTCTTCAGGTACCAGGCAGAGAGAAGCGTTTTTTTGTTTGTTTGTTTTCCACTAAAATCAGTCTTGCACAACGTACATCTGCATCCAACGTCTTGCCTGTAAAACGGCCGTCTGGCATCCACAAGGTGAAGATGCTATGAGTCCAGTAAAACCTTGTTGTACCTCACGGCATAAGGAGTAATGAAACTGCAGAACAAGCCAGCTTCAACACAAAATAAAGATCAATGTGTTTTGATAAAAACCAGCATCGGGTAAATGTTGGAATGGCTGGAATTCCAGGATACAGTATGTGATGCACCATGTAATGTGATTACCCACATTTCTCTTTTCATCATAATTTATGAAAACTTTATTTATGACCCACATAACTTTATAACTGATTTGCAATTTAACTGCATTGTCTTTATTAAAAAGAGCCTTGACTTTAGAGTTTTAGGGGAAGAACCTTTTAAAGGGCAGAAGCGGAAATGCTTCCTTGAAGGGTCGCAAGGGTCTAATGTGATCTGACATGATATCAAAAAGCTTCAAAGTGGCCGTTATGTTTAGAAATTAATGTTTTATGTAATTATTCAGACATTACATGTCCAATATAGGTTGATTCAAGTCAGTTAAATCTGTTCAGAACTTTATTATTAGTGGGCTTTGAGACTTACCGGATCCAAGTAAACAGTTACCCCATTAAAATAAGAGCGTTCCTGGATCCTGTTCGTTATTCCTTCAGTTACTATGACTTTCTAATCCTCTGCCAATCAAACTCTGGCTCCTATCAGCTCACTTCCTATAACAGAGCTGGGTTCGAGGTGGTGCTCTCTTTAGCTGGAACTCAAGATGGCCGCTACAGAGGACATGCCTACATGGTAACAAACATTTCAGCAGTACTTTGACACACAGAATGTCCATTCTTATACACTCTGGGGATAAAATAGAAAGATTAGAGAAGAACTTAGAGCTTCTTAACATTTGCAAAGAAGAAAAAGTAAATCGAAAGTCTCTGTATAAACAAACCTGAAGACACACCTAAATGTCCTAAAACCTGAAACTGCAGCATCAAATGGTTTACACAGTACTGACCAGATGGGGTAAAATTTGTTAAACTTCTTGAGTGTTTTTTTCTTTTTTTTAATTCATTAAAAAATATTGTTACAATTATGCAGTTCTTTGCAGTGCTCTGGGACACTAACTCCCAATAAACCACACTGAGGTTTGGAGTTATAACATGAGAAACTGTGGAATTGTTTAAGAAGCATGAACGCGCTGCAGGCAGACTGCAGGATGAATCTGTTTAACGACAGCTTCAACGATTGGGATGGATCACTCAATCAGCCGTCATGAGCATCAGGAAATTAATGAAATTATCACATATGTTCATGTCCTGCTCGGTGTTTGTAACCAGGGAAATGAGGCTGACCCTGATGTGTTGCTGTGGAGGGTGATCTGTATCTCACTGAGGAGAGACAGAAACTATTGAAGTGTGCAGACACAATCTGGGCATCTCAAAAACACATCACTTATTTATTGCTTCCAGGACAATATTAAACTCCTTTATGTGCTTGTTCATGTACCATTTTGTCAGTGTTTCATTCATTTTTACCAAACGAATTAAATGTAAAATAACCTTGTAGTGTAATTTTCTGTAGTTACACTTAAATGAGAATGTACTGTCAAAGTATTGTGAAATATAAACACTCTATTGTTCTCCGCCACAGACTTTATTGATTTATTTCATCTTACTTTTGTGTGCATGTGAACAAAATTTGCAAGGAGACAACTACTTTTTGTCCAGCGTCTCTTGTGTTTTCTAGATTAACCCAGACACATTTGTCAGAAGAGTGACGACATCTGATTTCTCCTCCGACTGGTTGGTGAAGGAATGGGGCAAACAGCTGCTCCCCTCTTATACAATAAAGCATTAATAAAAGTGCAGTGACAGGAGCGGGGCAAATTAGGTTAATCAAAAGCTTTCAGGGGATTTATGAAAATGCATCAAGCCTGCTGACAGTTTCCACCGCGGCTAATGCAGCGCAGCACTTAGCTGGCTGAAAGGAGGCCGTCTCTGGCTGCTGTCACACGGGGCCGGCAGGTCACATCCTGGAGTCGTTCTTTTGTTCATTTGCATTGCAATCTTTCAAGAATTACACAGCGTCTAATGGAGAATGGAGAACCGGAACGTACGCAGGCCTGCTCTAATGAAACTAATTGTAAATATTAAGTGCTCAGCGGAAGCTCCTCTTAAAGAAGCGGGGTTTGTGGTATTATTGCTTTCTGGAAATCAAAGCGTTTGGGTAAATTTAGAAATGATGGGAAACTTGTGAGGAGCCTCAGCAGGAAGGTAAGCATCACATCTGCTACGCTAAGTTTGTGGAAATAAATCCAAACGGTTTCCAGCAGTAGAAATAAAGCAAGTTATTCACAGCTGTTAAACTTTTTTGAGCTATACATCATATTATAATGCTATTCCCTTATCAAAACCACACCTATAGTGTTGCTTTCTTTCCTGCATGTTTGAGGTATCCTCTGGAGGATTTGAATGCATTCAGCTGTGAAAAATACACGGTTGGACCTAGCACCGCCGTTGAGGCCCAGCTTCTCCTCAGAGCAGTTTCCAAGTGACAGAGCTTGCACCTAACAGAGCAGCCCTCCCAGGAAACTGCTCCTCTCAGCTCCTTCAGACTAGCCAGCAGCGATTAGCTTATGACTGGTGGAACTGAGCATCTGCTGAACTCGTTATACAAGTTACTTTTCAGTGAAACATTGGTAAAAACAATGTTAAAGGATTAATAGAGGAGTCATTTTGTGACGACTTCCTGAAGGTGGAAGTTCAGAAAGAGCAGGAGTTTAAAGGCGTTAAATTACTAAGTCAAATTTCTTATAATTTATATAAGTTATGGAGCATTTTTATAACTGAAGGTAACATACTTATTTGATTGTGAAATAAAATGCCTCTACGTACCTGAGAACTACACAATACTGTCTCTTTAAAGATTTCCAGAAATTTCACTGTTCTCTATTTTTTTCAGTCATTAAGTTCACTGGGCCTTTTTCAAGTAATCAGGAACTTCACATCTGATGCAGACATTATACATAGTTCACTTGCCAGCAGGACAACAATGTGACACTAGTTGGTAAAATCCCATGTTTTTTGATGGAGACTGAGTGCATGATGGATAAAGATGAAACAAAACACTCAGAGCCATTCGTTTAAACATAACCCATAGCAGTCTCAGACATCAAGCTATTTCACTGCTTATGACTTCGTGATCCGCACTCCAAGGCTGAACTGTGGACTCCAGAAAAAAACATATTTTGACCTGCAGCTGACTGACAAAGTACCCAAATGGATCCAAAAACATAAATACTTGCTCCAGCAAAAAGCTACCTGGAGCTACACTGATAATACAGAGTAATCTCTGTGCATGTGTGTGTGTGTCTACTTGTTAACTGTCCTTTATGGCTGTTGTCCAGTGCTTTTGTTTTTGTACTTCTAAACAAAATAAATGAGGATTTTTCAAATTAACTTACAGTCCAGTTCAGTCTGAAGAACGTCTTTGACTTCATCGATTCTTCAAACTTTAAAATAAGCATCCCGAAAAAAAATTCTAATTGTATTTTCAAGTCCACTTAAAACTGATAAGTGACCAGGACTACAGTGAGTACTTATCTTTTTGTTCTGTAAGTTCTTCTTCTTGTCTTGCTGAATACAGCAGAAAGAATGCCTTGAAAATGAAAGACTTTCTGAAAGCCTAATGAGGCAGGAAAAAATGAAGAACGTCTACTTCTTTTATTCTCACATGGCTGTCACGGTATTGTGCTCAATATATGAAGCAGGTATAATTTTCTGGGTGCACTGGACTATAATTAATCCCCATTTGTCAGTCAAGTGGACATAAAGATGGTAAATCATTGCAGCCTGTCCCGCCTGGCAGCTCCAATGGGACGAATCGCGTCCATACTTTTGAGTTGAGGAAGAATTTCGCTCATCAGAGACGTTTTTTCATCTTCAAAATGACAAAATATAATGTTTAATATCAAATCTATGAAACCTTGCCCTGGTTGCAAAATGTTTACACCATTAAAATAACATTTCAAGGCATGTTTTGATTTATTTTATCATTATGTCATTTTGGATACATCAATTATAGAGAACTTGTTAGACTCAAAGCTCCCTCATGTGCACGTCTTAGCTGAAGCGAAAGCATCGTAGGATTTAATTGCACAGAGATATCAGCCAGGAGAAGGGAACAAAATATCCACAGCCTTACATCCACCATGGCACAGAAAAGACAGAAATCAATCATTTGATGGGGTTTCTCCAAAATAGATAATACGACAAAATCTGAAAAGGTCAGTGAGGCTGTGAAGAGAACGACAGGACTGGTCGTCTTCTACTAGCGACAAAAATCTCCTGTATTCTCAGAAGCTGCATTTAAATCACAAATCTGCTTAAAACTTTGTCTATTTTCCTCTAAAGTGGGAAAAACACAACTTTGATCCACTGTACCAAGTAGCATTTTGTCTTTGTGAGATTGATAATCTTTGTGAGATTGATAATCTTTGTGAGATTTTTTTGCAGATTTACAAACTGCAAAAAAAAAAAAAAAAAAAAAAGAAACTTTTAAAAGGCTAGAGCGGCAAAACAACCAAAAGGAGAAGATTCTAGTTTTAACTTTAATTTTATCTCACAAAAAATGATTTCTTTCCTCTATAAAAGCGACACTCATGTGAAGCGCTTGGTGGGGGGGATGAGGACACAGGACAGATGGAGGTGGAAGATAATGTAGCCAAGACTTTGACTAAGCTCTGAGAACTAAAAGCCATTCAAGTAGCAGATCTAAACAAAACATAAACATCTAAATGTGTATATTTGGTGTAATAAATGAGGGAGTCACCACAGCAGAAATAAAGTGCGATTCAGGTTGAATGAACTGAGTCGGGATAAACAGGCAGCATAAACAGATATTCCTCAGCAGGAAGGGCTGAAAAAACAGAACAGATGGTGACTCTAGTCCTACATTTAGACTCCAGTTCAACTAAAATTGCAAACTTGAACTGTCAAAAAACCCCGAACTCCTTCATGACCTCCTAACCTTGCCTTGGTGCAAAAAGAAGAGACTCTTTGGTTTGAGTTCCATGAACAATCTTATTCTCGTATGATCAGGGTTGCATGTACTCTTTGAAATAATGTGTTTATGACACATTATTGTTACCTTCATGAAGGTAACAACTTGTTCACGTTAGACGCAGCTTAATATTAAGGGACATCGCTTCATTGAACACAACTACTAGTTTCTAATGGGGTAATATGGAGAGGAAATAGTCTCAAAATACTTGTGTGTGTAATACTGGATTTGTAATTCGTGGAAGCATCTTTGTGTGTAATTTTAGATAGTTGTATCTGTGAAACATGATTTGTAAACCATAAAAAATAAATAGTTTGTAACTCCAGGAACTTTTAAATATGTGGTCAAATGCACACACAAATATTAAGAAATTACAAATACAAAATAAAAGTACATACACACACAGTTATAATTTCTACAAAAATTAAATTTCTACACACAGATTTTTTTTAACTACAACCTCACAAATCTGACAATTCAAAATTCAAATGCGCCTACAAATGTTAAATAAGTACGGACGAGTCGCCTGTCGCATACAGACAAAACTGCATTTACGCGCAGGTCCGGTTACGAGTGCATGAGGATTTTTGCATCTCATTTCATGCTTCAGGACAGCCTCAGATTTGTGCATAAGTGGTGCATTTAAATGCTGGTGAAAAGCTGGGTGATCTGATTTCTGTTCAGAGTTTCCTTTATGAAGGTAAAAAACAGAATATGGTTTGAATTCATTACCTAACAGCGCAGCAACGGCCACACATTCGCCATACAGCTGAGGGAAGTAGGTAAAAATACCACAACTTTAATATATTTTTACTGAAGTAGAAGCAAAAAGTAGTCACATTAAAATCACTCTAGTCGGTACTTAAATGATTTTTGTACAAAATGATGTATTCTCACAGAAAATATGGAATTCCATGCAAATTTTGGTGCTTTTAAAATTAGCATAAAGAATGAGTGCAAAGAAAATAAATTCAGACAATAGAAACACCATTTAAAGTGTAATTTGTGTTACAGTGTTCAGCATAAACATTTTAAAATACTTACAACAGGTCGTGTTTCTACGTTTGTGCAAAGTACTGCTGAACAATTTAGTCTCCAAATCTCACAGTAAATTCAGCAACAGCAAAGACGACTGAACACACAAAAGAAATCCCTTCATTTTTAACATGACTAAACGTGACTGAACAGGGGGGCAAATAAGTATAATATTAACACTAATAACAGTTCAGACTGTTATTAGTGTCCGAACAACACACTAATGCGTATTGTTCGGTCATCATGAAGATGACTGAAGGTTCCCAGGCTTCATGTCTAATCCTGCTGGCTGCTCACCTGCTAGTCCAGAGTAAATAGCAAGCAGCTTTGCAGAGGAGAATTCCCTGTAAATATTATGGTTACATAATCAGAGCTAAAAGTTCAATATTTGGAGAGCACAGCAGCACAATGTGCAGGACTGCACTGCCCTCCACTGATAAACAGCAGCGGGAGAGAGCCGGCGTGCAAAGCAGCTCTTTAGCTGCAAGACAGCTGAGCTCGGTGGAAGGATCAGGTCACGAAAAGTCCACAAAGCAGCTAAAGTTGTATAAGGAGAAAAATAAATTAATTTAAAATAAGGCTAATTCATAATATTATTCGGGCGATATTATGACTTTATGCTGGTAATATTACGACTCTGTTCTCATTTGTTTGACAATTCTCAAAATAATATCACTTTATTCTCGTAATACTACAACTTTATTGGCATATTATTTCAATTTTAGTTATGTACGACTTTATTCCCGTAATATTATGACCTTAATATTAATATATTAATATATTAATATTAATATATATTAATATTAATATATAATATTTCAACTTTATTTTTCTAATGTGACTTTAGCCATTTTCTAACACCCTTGCCCCTTACTGGGGTCGGGAGGGTTGCTGGTGCCCATCTCCAGCTAACGTTCCGGGTGAGAGGCAGAGTCACCCTGGACAGGTCGCCAGTCTGTCGCAGGGCAACACAGAGACAGACAGAACAAACAACTTGCACCTCGGGACAATTTAGAGAGACCAATTAACCTGACAGTCATGTTTTTGGACTGTGGGAGGAAGCTGGAGTACCCAGAGAGAACCCACGCATGCACAGGGAGAACATGGAAACTACATGCAGAAAGACCGGGGCCAGGAGTCGAACCCAGAACCTTCTTGCTGCAAGGCAATGGCTCTACCAGCTGCACCACTGTGCAGCCCTATGTGACTTTCTTGTCATATTATTTTGACTTAATTTTCCTAATTTATTTTTCCTTGTTTGTTATTGGTATGGTCCTAATTCTCCATCATGACAAAACACATCGTGTCAGAATTCATTCAGCAGCAAAATGTCTCCTCCACTACAAATCACTACCAACATTTTCGTGTTTAGAAAAGCGAGGTGCATCCCTTTTGTGTTTTGAAAATCAGAATTTGTAGCTGAAATGTGATGCTGTTCTTCAGACGAAAGAAAATCAGCTCAGTTTTGTAACCGTCCTTCAGTTGAGACGTCTCTTAACTCCATTAGGCAGTCGTCAAGCAGGGGGACAAAGACAGAGACGTGGGTGTGATTAGGAGACAGCATAACCTTGAGGAGGCTTCATCATTCGCTTTGCAAAGCACTGCTTTTAAAACCTGTTGTTCGTTGCTCCCAAATTATACTGCCAGACCAGACAATTTGTCAGACAACCTTAGAAAGTCAAACAAACAGAACTCCACTGATGTCTTCCTATAAATATTTTTATGCTGGCTTTTGTAGGCGCATCTGGCCATACAGCTCAGAACTCTCTGCTGAGAGCAGGAAATACGGCAGAATTAAACTTTCAGGCCTAAGAGGAGCCAGAACATTGGTAGAAGATCATTTTACCTTCAACTCCAGTTAAAAATCCATGTTTCAAATACGACCAGCTCACAGAAGTTACAGCCATATTAGAAATTACCTTGAAATCTTGCAGGTTTTTATGTTAATCAAAGTAATCAATGGAACTCTGAAGATAAAGCAAAAGATGACAGACGGTTGTGTCGCAAAGCAGGGTTTGAGTCAGGTCAACGTTTGATGTTTTGTTCACAGGGAGAAAATGAAACTGGGAAGGGAAGAAACAGCAGACTGTGGTTACAAAATGGTAACTTGACCTGGCGACCAGCAGAAGAGTTCGGAAACTTTCACTTTGAAGCCGCTGGGTTTGGTTTTAAAGGGCCAGTGTCATGTAAAATGTATTTTTTGTAGCTTTACATCACGTTACAATGTGACTACAATGTTACACCCACATCAAAAATATACCTGGAATGTTGCCTTGATTCTTTCATGCATGTTTGAGAAATCCTTTAGTCTCCCATGACAACCATTCAGTTGTGCAAAACACCTGAGTGGGCGTAGCTCCGCCCTCAAGGATTCAGCTCCTCCTCAGAGCTGCAGTTTCCAGTTTCCAAGCTTCAGAGCTTCAACTCCCTGCCAGAGTCCAAATCCGCTCCTTCAGACTAGCCAGCAGCAATTAGCGTACACCTGGTTGAAGTGCACATCATTGATATTCATTATGCTTCTCAGAGCAGGTAAAAATATTAAGGGGTTAATGGAGCAGCGATGCAGTGATGACTTCCTGAAGGCGGAGTTTCAGAAAGAGCAACTTTCTTAAAAAGGCAGACTTAAATTACAAAGTCAAATTTCTTTTAAGTCATATTTGATATATACAACCGAAGGTGTCATCATTACTCAATTGTGTTATAAAATGCCGCTACGAACCTGGAAAATACACACTAAGCTAAATGTGGTTTGAGGATTGGTAATGGCAGATGAAGGCTAAACTCTGGGTCTTCTCCTTCAGGTTCCTTAGTTTGCTTTAAATGGAAGGTATTTAAAATGTTTTACTCAGTCTGGAGGATGTTAACAGGCACAAAGCCAAGCAGTCAGTTTGCACATAGGAAATGACAGAGGGAAGAAAAAAAGAGGGAGCGGAACCTGACTTTTATGCATCAGATATTCACGTTTTGCTTTTATTCCTCTGTTTCACCGTCTTTTTATTGCATTCCCTCATTTGTTGTCTTCCCTTCTGTCTTACTTTCTTTCATCTACAGCCTGTTGGACGAAGTGGCTGCTCTGGTATTCTGCCTGGTTTTCTTTGATTCTGAGAGTCTCCATCTTTTCAGACTTCAAAGAGCATCTGTTGCCATGGAGCAAGTCAGAGCTCCCTCGGAAGCCTTGTCAGAACACAGGCCTCGCATTGTTTCTTGTCACAGTTACAATTTCCACAGATTTTTACCACCAAATGAACACAGAAAACTGAAAACGGAATGTAAATTTTACAAAACTGTTTGAAGAAATCTTGTGTTTTTAGAGTAATGTTTTTTTTTGTTTTAAAAACTGCCGGTCAGGACCGATCAGAGGTGGTGAAAAAGATTTCATGGTTGAACTTTTTTTTGTCACTTTGTTCAGTTTTTGTTCAGTGTGAATGTCAAGATCTAAAATAGCCTGTGGGGAAAACATAAAGCCCCCTTATTAAATCTTTATTAAATCAAGAATTGGCTGCAATATATCACATTTTGTCGATACCTAAGTTTATTTTCAAACAAATTTGCGTAATGGAAACACGTCAATTTTGAAAAAAACTAATTTTTCACTAAAATGTTTTGCTGCCAGATGAGGTGTTACTGAATAAAAACTGGTCTAGTTCACAAAACTGACATTTTTTTTGCATCTCATACATCGCATACTCAACAACCAGCAATCTACGCGCAAACCACGAAGAATCGCGAGAACAGGAAGTGGTGGGAGGACGATGGCATGAGCAACCTTATTCACATGTGATTTTAATTCTTATGAAATGGAAACACTGCAATTGTGAAATATTGACAAGGTTTTGCAATGAAATTTGTAAATTTGTACTGAAAGCTCAGCTGTTTTCGTTCACTGATAAGAAAAGGAGCGTATAAAATGACACGTATGGAAGCTTTTCAATACTAAAACCATGCCTGAAAAAATGAGCGCTTCTCACATTTCACCTAAACATTTTCATTATCTCCAAAATGTTCTGGAAATGATCAGAAGCACAGCAAGTTCAGCTCCAAGCAAATTAGAGAGAAAAAATTATGTATTTTTTATATATACATCATTTTATATATATATATGTATATATATATAAAATTATGTATTTATATATATATATACATATATTTTTTATTTTTATTTTATTTTTTTTAAGTGACTTAATTAAAGTCTGGTCTTTGAATTTAACCTTCCTCCAAAGTGGCTGAATTAAGAAAATTGTTGTAAATATGAGTGAGCCGTATTTTCTCCACAGTTTTTTTAAAAGACTAATTTCCAGTCATTTCAGTTGTTGGCAGCTTCATGGCATGTAGCTGCCAAGGCCGACAGTTTAGGAACAATGACTCTTACACAGAAGACCGTGTTGGTTTGGACAACTTTTTGACGTAAATTAAATCTTTGTAAAACAGTTTTCCGTATTACATCAGGTTGTATTTGTCTGACATTAGTATTTTAGACATTTTTCACCTGGTCATCCAGAAAAGTTTGAATCCAAAAAGCACGATTCCTGAAGGACAGCATCGCTGACGTGTGACCTGTGGGCCGACGTTTGCTCGTTTCCACATCACAGAAACAGTCAGATACTATCAAAGCACAACAGTTTGCATTACGATGACTCCTTGTCTTTATTGTTATTCGTACAGAAATCTGGTTTTCGTCTGGGCTGCTCATCTCCTGGCCAGCCTGTTGGCTCATTAAAGCCCAGCACAGACCAGCAAACACAGGACAAAACCAACAACTTAAGGACACCTCAGGTTCGCCAGATGTCCAACTGATTTTCCCAAAAGGAAACCTCTTCTTTCAAGTTTTATTCATTTTTTCTTTCTTTAAAAATAATTTTAAAAAAGAAATACAAAATATGTTTCTGTCTGCCTTTCTCTTCTTGCTTTTAGCAGAAGAGGCTGATTTCATCTCCTTTATTCATAACTCATCATTAAAAAGCTTCTGAACAAAAATACATTTATTAATCTTCACTTAAAATAACCATGATGTTGCATTTTCTTTGTATTTTATCAAGGATTGTAAACGAAAGGGGGACAGCATTATCTAACTGAGTTTGTCTCTACCCAGCTGGCTCATAAGTGGTTATAAAATGGTAACTTTGTAAAACCTCAGTAGCTGATGTCTGGGTATTTATGTCCATTTAATTTCCATTATTGATTTTCTCGACAAACAATGACTGAGGATAAATACTTCACATGCAATGTTGTCATGCTTCACGTTACAAAATCCAGTTCAATTCAAAAGCATTTCTTGTATTAAATAAATAAGTTCCTGTATTTATTATAGCTGGAAAGGTCTTGGCTTTAGTTAGTTTCTTTGTGTTCAGCTACTGTATTTATTTCTTTTTTCTGCTCTTTGTGCTTATTGGATTTGCTCTTACTGGTCAGTGTGGTCCATTCCTCTGAGTCTCATGAATCGATACTGTTGATTCAATCTGCCTCCTCCAACCAGCTTCACCTGGTCGTAATCAACCACCTGCCCCTCTTCTATCAACCTCACTCCTTTGTGTTTAAACTCACTAGTTTCGTTGTACTTTGCTTCTTTCTGTAGTTATGTCTGCAACTCTTCCACACGCCTGTGAGTTTTCTTTTTTTCATGTTAATTGTTAAATATTTGTAGTTTAACTCTATCTTTTGGACTTTTCTTAGACCTACAAACCACAACATTTGTTTTACTGTCATCTTGTTTGCTCATATTAAGTACTTAAAGGGGCAGCATTCCAGGCACGTAGTGTCATTTTATAGCACAATTAAATAACTATGTTCCCTTCAATTCTTATGAAAATGCTGAGTGTATCAAATCTGACCAAAAAGAAATTTGACTTTGTAATTTAATGCCTTGAAATTGGGGCCTCTGTCTCTTTAAGAAGCTCTTGCTCTTTCTGAAACTCCTCCTTCAGGAAGTAGTCACAATGTGGCTCTTCTATGAACCCTTTAACGTTTTTAGTGGGTTTGTACTGAGAAGTCGTAATGAGCCCAGCAGATGCTCAGTTCCTCCAGGCGTTTGCTAGTTGCTGATGGCTAGTCTCAAGGAGCAGAGTGCAAGATTCGTGGGGGATGGCTCCTCTGTGAGATAGGTGCTCCAAAGTTTAGAAACAGTAGCTACAAGCGAGAAAGGAGCCCAGGAGAATAGGGCTCCTTTCTCGCTTGATTAGTGTTTTACCTCCTCCTCCTTCCTCCTCCTCCTCCTTCCTCCAATAGCCAAGGTAAAACACTAATCAAAGAAAAGCTAGAACAACTAAGAAACTGAATACAAAAGATATGATCAAAATACAAACACAGAAGAAACCAAAATCAACCCAAGCATACATATTGATCTGTACATTCAAACTAAAATAAGAATGTCCCCTCCATAAACTGGGTGTAGACTTTGCACATAAAGTTGAACCCATCTAATTACATTACCAGTTGGCCCCAGACCAGCAGATTTCCATGTTCAAGGGCATCTTTGCAATAATGTTTCAATTAAAATGAGCATTTTTCACTTACTGACTCTACCGAGTTTTTAAGTCAGTTTTTGGCATCAGAACATGTCACAAGCTGCTTTTTGGTTCATAGGAAATACAGTATATGTAATTGGGTTAGTTTGAAAAAGTTAGTTTGAAACATAGTCATGATTGTGTTGGCCAAAAAAAAAAAAAAAGCTTCTTCCACATTCATATTTCCTGGGTTCCCTACATCTTGTTGCAAACCACAAAACTGTCCTCCAGGTCTAGATATTGGTGTTGCAGTTGAGTTTATAAAAAATATTTATTAGTGTATTTTTTTTTCCTTGTAAGCTGCAGAGAGATTTTTAGATTTCTGAAATTTCCTCTGTTTCTCAAAGGCAAAATCTGTTTGTTCCTCCAGTTAGAGCGACGGACACCCAGAATCTGTGTCTGTTAAACTCCATTAGTGCAAAGGCTGCATGTAAACTTTCAGTGTTTCTTTCTGTATATAATCCTTCTTGTTCTTTCATCAGGATAAGTAGTTAGAATTGGATGTTTTAAAGGACAGTCATGTATCAAGTGAGGGTCTTTGTAGTGCCACATGCAGAGCAAATGGAAGCTGCAGCAGGCAGACAGAAGTGACATCTGCAATCAGCATCCTGTAATCAGAGCTAAAGATGCGAGGCCTTGTCTGCTGGATATTTGTTTATGGTCTCTGGAGGGCCACTCAGGGACGGCCCTCATTTCTTCCTCATGTTCGTTTCTGTCATATTGGCAGGCGGCCAGACAGTGTTCCACTTTATTGTTGTGTTTCAGTATTGACCACTGCGTTTTTCTGTAATTTACTTCAAAACGAATCATGATTGAGTTAAATAAAAGGCTGCCAGGCTGTAATCTTCTACAACAACTTTACCTTTCAACTTCTTTTAAGTATGATTTGTGTGGTTGGAGAACAATAGGGAACATGGAAATCAAACAATGCCAAAAGTATTTTGTGTGTGTGGGTGGGGTGTGGGGGTGTGGGTGTGTGTGTGTATGTGTGTGTGTGTGTGTTGTTTTTGACACATGTGCTCTACAGTAACAGTAGTGCTGTACTTTGTGTTGGTTTATAAAATAAAATCCCAACAAAACACATTGAAGTTTGGTGGTTGTAAAATAAAATCTAAAAAAAGTTCAAGAGGTCCGAACACTTTTGAAGAACAATTTCAAAAGGAAACGGTTCTAGAACAATCAGAATCAGCCAAGCGAAACGTTTCAAGGAACTTATCCAGTTTTGGTTCCTAACAGAACTAAACCAATTAAACAGGAGTGTAACTGACTGCCCAGGCAGCCTGTTATGAATACTGAGAAAACTTCCCTTTTTTATATTCCTGTTTGTTTCTCTGTTTTCCTCACTGCTTTTTCTTTTTTATTATTTTTTGTATGTCCAGGGAGGTCCAGCATCCCCAAAATGACTTCCACGCCTCACATATAACTCACTCTGATTCCAGCTGCCAGAGGCTCATCCATTTCATCTACAACAGATATTTCACTCGCATCTAATTTATTGGTGCCATTCCTGCTCACGAACAGACCATTACAAGCCTCTGGCTCTTTTTAAAGCCCGACTGACAAAGGAAGCAGTCATGAGCTCCGTCACGAGACGAGCGAACCGGATGCAGGGGCCAATTCTGAGGCCATTAAAACACTGATGCCTGGCTGTGATACCGTAATATCAAAACAACCGTTACAATCATAAAACTATATGAGCCATCACCTCAACAACAAGACATTAGACGCCTCTTTTCACTTTCAAATGGCTTGTAATTAGGCTGAGCCCTGCCTGAAGGTCCCAGGCAGAGCTCTGCTGTATGTGAGCAGATGATCTGGTACTGATTGTGCCAGTGCTCTGATTGTACCTTCTGATTGTCCCAGAGCACTGATTGTACCAATTTTCACTGGTACAATTTTCACAAAATTTCCTTCTGTGAAAAGGAAATTTCACAAATTTCCTTTGTGAAATACAAAGGAAATTTCACTCTTAATACACTCTTAATAATGAATGTTAAAACTGGTCCACAGAGAAGAAGGTCTGTGAAAATTAGTAAAAGCAAAACAAAACAATAAAAAACAACAAAATTGATCACTGACATAGAATTTCTTGTCGTGGTGGCAACCGGTGATACTCTGGTAAAACTCTTTTTTTTATTTTTCAGTAGTTAGAATATAAAATCTGAGAAATTGGAGAACAACAAATTCAGATATCAGAGACATTTCTCTTACTTCTGTTGTATTGAGTTTATTTGATCCTAACAAAAGGTTTTAACAATTTACATCAGTTTTTCTCTAGTTATTTAAATTGTGAGGTGCTTTTTATGGTAGAGCAGCAGGTTTGTTTGTTTTTTGACTAGCACCACAAACTGCTCAGAAAGTGGAATTGATTTGACAGTTTAATTATAAAACAATCAACAAGAACATGAATTCAAGTGTAAGTATTTACTTTAAAGGGGCACTATTATGTAAAATCAACTCAATCAATCAACAATCGTGTACTAATGACTTGACTTTGGCTCTGAAGGCAAAAAGTTTGGACACTTCTGCAGTACGCTCTTGTACTTGTAGCATTATTACCTGATGCATTTAAAAAAAATGTGAGCCTTAAGCCCTGATCACCTCAAACTAAATTGCCTGAATTTCTTTTTAAGTCCAACTTCGAAGATGTTAGAGCAACATAGAAGCTTTAAAGTAGGAGGAGAAAGAAGGAGGAGAGATGATCAGTCTCCCCGATCGCCTTTGCGAATGTTCTGTGCTTTTTTTTAGCTCTTGTAACTTTCATAAATGACTCCGGAATGAAATGAGAGTCGTTAGATGTAAACAGTTAGCATAACAAAGCTGTCTGTGATTCAGATCTTCTGCCAGCGTCTCGTCTCCTGAGCCAATTACTGTCCAGCCAGTGAGCTGACAATATGTGGGTGGGATGGGAAAACCGGCCGCTATCTTGGTATTGACATTTCTGTGAAGGGACTAATGCACTCAATTTAAAGTTTAAACTTTACATCTCAGAGTTTGTCTGGAGTCAATAAGTAAGGGAAGCTTTAGCAAAGACACTGTACATCTCATTCAGGTTCCCATAGATAAACTGAACCAAATATTTATTAACCTTGTATGCAAACGAGATTCTCAGACTTGATTTAGATGCAAATGACCTTCTGATTGGTTAATGGAAATGTGTTTGCTTCCCTTTCACCAATATTATTGCCATTATTGGCCCGGCTTTTACAATAATTATGGTTCTAATAATCGGGAAGGATTTTTTTTTAGCGCCACCATCTTGTTAAGTGAGGAAAGGGACAATATTATGTATATTTCAGGCACAGAGGGCCATTTTAAGGCACAATCAAGTAACTATGTTAGCTTTAGTCTTTATAAAAATACCACCTGTATCGACAATGACTTAAAAGAAATTTGATTTCATAGTTTGACTCCTTTAAATTGGGCCGTTGTCTCTTTAAAAACTCCTGCTCCTTCAGGAAGTCCTCACCACATGGCTCCTCTGTTAAGCCTTTAACAACATTTTTACTACTGAGAAGCAACTCCTATAATGAGCTCAGCATGGTCAGTTCTACCAGGTGCCTGCTATTTGCTGCTGGCTAGTCTGAAGGAGCTGAGTCAGGCAGTCACTCAGTTTGGAAACTCGGAAGCTGCCGCTCAAAGGAGGACCTTCATCCTCAAAGGCGGAGCTAAGTCCAACTATTGTTGCCATGAGCTAAGTCATGGCAACAATTCAACCAGCGGTGAATTGTTGCCATGGAGATTAAAGGGTTTCTCAAACATGCATGAAAGAATAAAGGCAACACTCAATGTATGTTTGGATGAGGGAATAATATAATAAAATGTTGCAAAACTCTAAAGAGTTAGTTTTACATATGCAGTAAAATGTGAGTCAATTTTCATATCACTGCATTTCAACCACTTACTTCAACAGACTCTTCTGCTATTTCATGCAATAGATCAGCATAGATTATTGTGAAATGGAGGGAAGCGATGAGAAAAGGGAGATGCTTCAGTGCGAGAGGCTTTCTGCTCTCTCTCTCTAGTGCATTTGACACACTTTTACCTGCTGGACACTGACCTCATAAAAGGCCTGGAGAGGAGAAATGGACGCTGAATATTAATCCAGATATGTCATACCACTGCAGGACAGGTCACGTTTTACTACACTCAGCCTGAAAGTCACCCTGAGGACAGAGCAGCCTCCTTCGTGTTTTATTGTATTTGTCGTTGGTCCTGGTGATGGAAACAAAACGTCCCCCAGGTCGCTGTGCGCCACATCCCTCTCACCAGCCGCAGCCCCGTCGCAGCGGTGTTTGCTCTATGATGCCACTGCTGATTATCACCACAAGGGGCATCTGATTTATGTATTATAAAACATAAAGCAGGAAACACACACACATACACATCACCGGCTCTAGATGCCACCAAATGTTGCCAGTCATTAACAGTAAGCGTGCTGAACTTAATTGCCATGGCTCGGCATGCCTTTCTCTAATGAGAGGAGACTCTGCAGGCCCACATGGTGAGCCAGGTCAGCTGATCGGGTGGAGCCAAAGTTTATTTTTAGCTATAAACGGGATCTAAGTGAGAAGCTCATGTATCTTAAGACAGGTCTGAACATTTGAATTTTAGCGAGTGAGATGTTAGCGTGCAAGCGCTTTCCTTTCCTTGCTTCTCACCAACCTACATAAAACAGCCTTTAAACGTGTCAGATTGTCTCCACCGTTAGCTAAAGGCATAAGCTAAATGCTATGCTACGCTAAAGGTGCACAGCAAATCCAGCAGGCCCAAATGAACTCTGTCAGATTTGCTTTCAACACTTTTAAGGTGTATATATTGGTCCACACCAGAAAGTGTTAATTTAACTCTTTTCAGGAGTTGGTACCTTAACTCTAATTAAGTGTCAAATATCAAATCTGTCTGAAGTTAGTTATTTACTAACACTAACTCGATGTTAGGTCTTACATATTAACTCTCTAAGAGTATTAGAGTATTTTTTTAACATCATAAGAGTTATTTGTAATCAGTTTTAAATAGGTATTTTATTGTTTTGAACTTTTAAAAATCATTTGGAAAATAAACGTTTAGTAAAGAGGCAATAATTCTCTGAAATGCATTCATTTCAAAACATGCACCATAATTAGAAAACATATAACAGCGTGGAATAACAGGTTCAAATCTCTGTAATCGTACTGTGGCTTTTTTTTTTTTCATTTTTAATTTTTTATACAAAAATCATCCTAATTGTACAATACTCGTCATTCCTCCTGTAAATATGGGCACGGATGCATATTGAGGAATCCACCGGTTCGCCAGGGTTCTGTTCAAATCAGAACCAGGATGGTTCGGCTGTCTAGATCCTGTTTAAAATAATTTTTTTAGATTATGAATCTTTCTGTAGCTAAATCTCAATATTTGCTGGACTTCTTCATAAAGCAGCCGGCCTATAAAGCGGCTTCAACGTGTTTACGAGCGAATCGTCTGTCACTGACAGTGTGACGTTACGGCAATTTATCCAAGTTAACTCCCCCGACTTCACCCAATGTTTTTAAACATAAACATAAGTCTATGTTTATGCTTTAAACATGAACATGTGACTGTTTATGTTTATGACTTATTACATGAGATCATAAGACTCTTGTGCGGGCGTGTTTGATGTCTATGACGTATGAACGGACATCATACGTCAGGGTCTGTATTTGTTCGTTCTTTTTTTCTCTAACCGTCACTTTGCACTCGTTCATCGCAGAGCCAGGATAGGTTCTAGTTGCTCTCTAATTTAAGCGGAAGACTTGAAGTTTCTCCTCAGACTTGATAGGCCTAGAGCAATCATGGAAAGTCAAATGAATCAGGAATCTGAAAAGAGCCAGACTGGCACCGTCCACCCTCTGCTCCTCAAGTTGACCTGGATGGGGTTGATTCGCCTGGCTACTGGAGACCCAGCTTGCAGCACCACCGGCCGTTCTGGTCAAGATTTTGGGAGAAATCTTGGAGCTGTTTACATCCAACGTTCTGGATAATCTCCCCAAAGATAAATGTTCCACTGGAGGCGATTGTCGGCAACTAAGTGCCAGAAGCCTTAACAAAAGTTGTAAAGGCCTACTGAGAATTCAGGACGCAACGCCCTGAAAAGTTAAATAAGCTCATCGTCAAGTCGATACAGTCAGTTCCACCCACCTCAGACTCCGACAACCTTACGAGAATGCCATGGTTGAAGAAACCAAAATCATAATCAAGGACCTTTTTGTTAGATTGCATGCTTGTGAGGAATCCAAGCATCTTCTCGGAGGTCAGAGCTGAAAGATCTTCTTGGGAAAATCGAGGAATTCATCACAAAATTCTTCAAACATTCAGTGAAGGTTGCTCCAACACCAGAAAAGCAGGAAACTTTCTTGCCAACGCTGGGCAGACAGGTGGAAGAAGAGGCAAAGTCTGCAGGAGATTCTGGCATTCAGTCAGCCGAAGTGAGGGAGAAAACCGCTCCAATGGAAGCATTTATTTATCCGGCGATCCTGTCAACCGAAGATCTGCAGGAGGAGGAATCAGAACCGGAGCCAAGGTTCAATGAAACCTTTCTGGTGGAGCCTTTCATTCCTCCAGATGACCTATCTGGGGTTGTAGAGCTAGAAAACTGTCCCTCCAAAGATTTGCAGGTACAGATGTTAAAACCGAAGCAAACGTTTGGGGTGGACTTAGTTCTTGCAGGACAACTATCAGATTTGGAGTTGGAGGAATTCGAACTGGAGCTATTTTTTGATGAAGCCCCCGAGGAGGGGCTTTATATCATAGCAGATCCCGGGGCACAGAAATTTAGACTGTATCCGAGGTTTAGCGACTTCTCAACTCCCTTATCTCCTATAGAGAAAGTTTCAGAGTATTCATCTGAGGGGGAAACTGTTGGACAGCTTCAGTGGAAACAGAGGAACAGGGTTCAGGCTGCTTATTGTAGCACAACACTCACATTGTAGGTACAACACTCACTACACATGCACTGTCCACTTCGAAAAAGGACACGTCCCTTTAGAATGCTTACAATGACTTGCCCGCTTTTTTATTTTTTTTTTTCTGTCTGCATCCACTTTTTCCTTCAACAAAAATTACTTTTTGCGGAGAGGGAGGGATTGCTTTGAATTGATTTTTTTTTTTCTGTGCATTTATGTCTTTGTTCAGTAAAAATTTGATGCCTTTAAAAGGACTTCAGAACTTCAAGAGTCTGCAGTTTGCAGTTAGAATGGTTCAGCAGATTGAGAGGAAAAAAAAATCAAATAAACTCAATATAAGAGAAAAATGAGTGGGAGAAGGTTTGGGGTGGCTACGGCAAGAACTCATCTTCCCTTCAGGTCAGGATCCATTTGAAGGTCAGACACACGGAAAATCCCATTTTTATTCCTGTCAGCGTGTCCATTTATTTTTATAGAAGACATCAGGAGGAAAGCAATCCCTCAACACATGTAGTGTGAGTCTGACTGACTCAGACTCATGTGCGTGTGTGTGTGTGAAAAACACCACATTAAGATGCAGAGGACTTCTCAAATGCGCGTTACACAGGCCGTCCAGCACAGCCCTTGTTAATTGCATCACAATTTACCAAAGTTGAAGCCCTCAGAGCTCAGGAAACATCTCTGCATTTACCTTAAACCCTAACAGCCATCTCTAAGTGAAATTAAGAAATTCACCACGTGAAACATCCGACATCCGGCGCTGCAGCACGAATGCTTACTTTTTTCTGTGAAAGGAATTTAGCAGAGTCTGTGGGCTGAAATCTGCCACTGATTCAGTGCAGCTCAACGGAGGATATGGCAATGAAGGCAGTAAATCTGTCCGTGCTCATGGAGTTTGGTTTGTTTATCTCAGAGTGCGAGCAACTTGCCACTGCAAGTCTAGCATGGTCAAATAAAAGATGGCAAGCTGCTGTAAACACCTCCTCCATATTGGGAATAAATGGAATTATCTCACTCTGCGGCACACATCCAACAGAGTTTATGGCGCATATAAAGATTGATTTGGATTTGCTCCCTCTCCTTTCAGTGAAAAGATCAGACTGGTTGTTGGTGAACTGCAGGGTGTTAAATAAAAACATCGACACTGGGAAACTTCTACAGAAAGTACGTTTATTTAATTATTTCCTAATGGAAAAAGTAATTACAACATATACATTTCCATTCATGCTTCCATCCAGTGGTGACCAGTGATGGCATAGTTACTTTGAAAAAGTAACTTTAATCGGATTACTGACTACTTGATTTGGAAAGGAACCAAGTTACATTAAAAGTAACTTTTTAGTTACTTTCAGCAGCTGCTAACAACAACACTCCACCACCTGTGAAAATTACATTGAGCTTTGCCAATACTAAGCTATTGTATAATGATAACATCAACAATGTGTCTCCACTTATAAGGCTGAGCTGAAGGGGAGATTGTTCAATGGTTACAACAGTACAAAAAAAAGTTTGTAATATTTGCATGTTTTTGTGTGGTCCACAATTGTCTGGAAAACTCTAAGAAGGATTTTAAAGCCGCCCGCCCCATCTGTGCAGATGGTTGCTGCAGAGATTTGATACTTACCTTAATATTAATTATTATAATGGCGTTTAGTTGCACAACTTTACGGACTCGTTCCATCATGGCTGTTTTCACGTTTATTGCGCTGATCATATTAGTTTTGATGTTTGCGGTTTTCTGGAGCGCAATGCAAAGCTCGACGTCATTCACAGCAAATATATTAACTTGACATTAACAAAAAGACAGCGGGATGGATCATCTGGGAAATGACGGACAGGGAGAGTCTAACTAAAACTCACTGGATACCAGACAAATTCTGGGATTTATTGTGCGTCTCTGCTTATTTCCAAGCCCAAATGAGTAACTTCCCGTTCAAAAACGGAAGAGCATCCCGCGACTCATTAAATTTGCAAGCGACTTGAGAAAAAAAAAAAAAAAAAAACACGCCCAAAGCCAGTTATAATAATCAGACTTGGCGACAGAAACTCAAAATAGTTCCTGTTTTTCCACTAACAAAATGCACATCTCCTTCCATTGTTTAAATTTCTGTCTCTGCTGCTGCTGCCGCATAGAAACGGCGATCACTCCCCAAGACACATAGAGGAAATACAATTAAATTACAAAAGAAAATAGTAAAGCACAGCTAGTGATTTTGATAAGTAACTGTAGTCTGACTATTGGATTTGAAATAGCAACGCGTCAGATTATTTATTACTGAAAAAAATGGTCAGTAGCGTGCTGCTTTGTAAATAACATTTGTTACATTTTCAGATGGTGTGGTTTGCTTTCACACTGCACTGTGTCAAACGAACACAGTGCAGTGTGTTCCTTTCACCTACAGTGGCGCTGCACCAAGAACCACGGGACAAAATGACATGAAAATCTCTGAAGAAGACACTGAGTGCAACATCTTTCTTTCAAAAAGTTAGCCGAAATGGAGTGGCATCAGATTTCAGCAGTTGTAGGATTTCTCTTTTTGTCTTTGGTAAAATACCACCAGCCATTCTTCTCTCTAGCTCTTGACTCACACGTTTGTTTTGATTGTATTTACCCAGAATGCATTGCACTATAGTTCACTTCCTGATTTTGGACCATATGCTTTCAAACTGTGCAAAAGCTCACTTCAACCGAACCGAGCCCGAGGTTTGTAGGCGGACCACGATTCACTTTTTCAGTCCACATCAGAGTTTGATTACGCATGCACACTACCACAAACCAATTGGGCTTTAACAAACTGGAGCTCAATTAAACTGGGCCAAACAGGGCTGGTGTGACTGAAGCTTCCTGCATTCTGCAGTGGCATTATGGAACAGTCTTCACTGCATCAGGAGGTGTTCAACAAAGTCTAAACCTTTTACTTGTCAGCAGAGGACTGCAAATCCCAAATAAAAGTCAAGACATTCCAGCTTTTAAGATTGTCTAACTGGATTTTCTTTGCAAGTTCACACTCCGTGTCTGCCATAGACAGAGATAAAAAAAAAACATTTGCACCAAGCTTGCGACCGCTTATTTCCACATGACAAATACAACAACAACAACCTCCAGGCCCCTGAATACGATTAAGCAGGTAAACTATGAATTACATGGCATGACGGAGGTAAAAAAAAAAAAAAAACAAGATAGCAAAACATCTTCCTAGTTTGTTCCTAGCAGCTAAATAAACTCATTATCCTATTTAATATGCCAAAGGCTGGTGTGGTGTGTCCAAAGGTTCTCTAAAAGGAGATAAGGCAGGAAGCAATGCAGCACCTTCCTTTAGCATTGACTGAGATAACTTAAGCTTTGAGACGGTTGCCAGGGTAACTGTCTCTCTGAGCCTAACCATTGCATTTGGAGGTTTTCTTCAATAGATTGAGTTTCTGTCAGACTCCTCCTCTCCTGCTTAGCTAACATAGCTGACAGACCGTCACACTTATTTGTGACGCCTTATTTATAAGAACTTGAGGTGAATGATTTAGGATAGGAGTGGCAGACAGGGGACAAAGCATCGCTGAGGGCGACCGTCCCACAAACCAGGGAAGACTGATCGAAATTTACTAGATAAAAAAGTATTTGCACAACTTGAACTTTTCCACATTTTGTCACATAACCAGCACAAGTTATTGTTGCAGCAGCGACATTGGAGCAGCCATTTTCAAATGCTGCTGTCGAAGGCATTGCATCGGGAGGAGTTCCAGCCTCCTGAGGCAGGAGTAATAAGAAACCTCCTCGGTATGGGGCTGTAATCCCATTAAATTAGGAACACTTCAACATTTAAAATCATCTGTCTGATTGCTTTTTCTCTGAGCAGCTGTGGATCAGCGTAAGAGCTTTTATGAATGCAAGTTCTGTTTCTGCCAGATTTATCAAAGAGACACTTTCTGCTGCAAGTTAGCACTGCAAAACCCTGGGGGGATATGTCTGTGCACCCCTGGATGTGTTTTGCCTTCTCATATTTGCAGAATGACTTCAGATCAGTCAGAATGGATAGAGTGTGTTTGGTGAACAGCAGTTTTCAAGTTTTACTGCAGGATTCAGTTGGATTTAGGTCTGGATTTAACACCTAAAATTTGATCAGATCATATTAGACCAGATTCATTGTCTATGGTGGAGAAAAAAAATCCCAACATTACGATGCCCGTTCGCAAAACAGTTCAATTTTTGCTCTAATCTGAACATCAAGCCGGCAGTGTGACCCTGCGTGACCTGTGCCAAACCTTAAAGGGCCAGAGCTATATATTCTCCTTATTTTATAGCACAATTAATTAACTATGTTACCTGCAAGTGTTCTGAAAATGTTTTAAGTATCCATTTCATTTCATTCATCCATTTTCTTACACCCTTGTCCCTTACTGGGGTCGGGAGGGTTGCTGGTGTCTATCTCCAGCTATCATTTCGGGCGAGAGGCGGGGTCACCCTGGACAGGTCGCCAGTCTGTCGCAGGGTTATACAGAGACACACAAGACAAACAACCATACACACACTCATTCTGCAGCAGGTAATACAAAACTCAAACAACCATACACACACACACTCATTTCCTGCAGCAAATATCTGTTCAAATGCATAAGCTGTCTTTTGTAAAATAAATAAAAAAATAAAAAAAGAATAGAAAATGTACATTAAACACAAATTCATCAGGATAAATGAGCTACTGTAAAAATTAAATTGTTAATTTGAATTGTGTCACTATGCATACAGTTTAGTAACGTGATCACATTTTTTTAGATGTCCTAACTCATGTAACATTAGTAACTCTAGGTCATTTTATTCAGCAGGATTGTGGACATAAATGTCTCTTTTAATGGTAACATCATGAACATAGTTATTTTAAGATTAAAACCAAAACACTAAATTGTCATCTGATTTTAGATGCCTTTATGGTTTCAAATTTAACAGACTAACTAATGATTTGTTTCACCTGACAAACACACAGACACACATTTAAGGTTTCCTTTCAATCACCCTCTGTCCAACTTCTCCACAAGCCTTTTTCAGTCAGCAAAGCGACAAAGAGCTCTGCATCGCAGTGACACGGAGACATAAAGTAGCTGAACCTCTTGTCCACTCAGTTACATAGGCCTGTAATCACCACACTTCTCCCAACGCCAGCCCCGCTCTCGGTTTGCCACAGTGATCTCAGAGCTCTCTGTGAGGGAGCTGATTGGTCGGGCATTGTGGGGCCCAGTGGGACGCCTGCATGATTACAACGTTCAGATCGTTCCTGAGACGTTCCTCAAATCATCGCTGCACTCCACAAATGTATGATTGTATGATTGTTGCTTGTTAATCAGACATGGTTACATTTGATAAGACAGGAGAAGGACGGGAAAGCAGGGAAACATCCACAAAACCATGGCAGGAATGGTTTCTGGTGGGCGAATGCAGGTAAAAGATACTGAACATTTTGATCCACAATTTTTTTTTTATTCGCAGTGTATCATAAGCAGCTTTTCTTTTTTTGCATGTAAAACAATCATATATTATTTTCACAGGTAATTTGTCTCATGTTATACTTTCATGAAATTATGACAACAAATATGGAAACTAAAAAATATTTTGTAAATGTTACAAACCAAAGCTTTTATAGCTAACAAACTCTTTTCAGTAAGTTTTTTTTAACATCTCCACAAAAACAGTGCCTTTTGTAAAAAAAAAATATAAAAAACAAAAAACATCTCCGTAGTACTTCTGCACAGAAATGTTTTCATTTTCTGATCCCGTTGCCAAGAGGCATTTCTGTAATGGCGTATCGTATGGCGAGTATAGATGTGAATGATGTGAATGCAGATTTTTATGCATTTCCCCCATGTTGAGACCCAACTTAGCATAATGGCAGCTGCTGAAACATCTATATACAATATCAGAAAACATGTGAAAGCACCACCAAGGGCTGCAGGTGCCGTTTATGTCATTTCTATTTTACTCTCCTGGCTTTTCATCAAACTGCTTTCAGTGTTTTTTTCCTTTTCCTCTTCCGCTCTCATCGCGTCATGGTCATCCCCCCCTGCCTTCAATTACCAATGCTGATTCCTTGAACAAGACACAGGAACATTATTAGCATAATGCATTCCTGAATATTTTTCTTTTGCTGAGCTTATCCTGCAGTAACGTTAAACCTGGTTTCTTTCGTGCAAAACAAATACATGGGAGAGGAATCGGACAATTTTATTATTATATATATAAATATAAAGCCCTTTTTTGTTGTGGTTTTTTTTTTTACATTCTCCTCATCATTACGTCCATGTCAGCTCTCAAAGGTTTCCTCTTCATCTCGCTGCCTCCCCTTCCAATGGGAAATTGTGGATTCCTTATCACCAGCCTCTCCTGAAAATTGGACGGCTTTTATTCAAGATATCCTGTTGCCAGGGAACCAAAACCTCCTTCAAAGCATTCTGATTTGGGCAGATTTGTCATTTACCTTGTCAGTCTATATGCATATATAAACACTCACATGCACACGCACGCACACCCCTACGCACACACACACAAGCATATATATATTAAAGGACAGCTCTCCCCGATACTCAGCAAAGGCATGTAAATCTTTGAATTCGAGGAAAGTTACAAAAATATTTCCAAAAAATGTTCTCTCTAAGTTTTCTGATAAAAAATAGACATAGAAATAATTTGAGTAATTATGATTAAGCTAAAACAAGAAAAGTTTGCTTCTACTTTAACTTAATACAATAAGAAAAAAAACGTGGATGTGTCTTTTTATTTGGTGTGTGTAAATATCTGGTCTCAACTCTGTACACATATGGATGTTTTTTTAGAATTATTACTTTGTAATGACTGTGTTTAACTGCACGGTGAAAACAATCTTGTTCCTTTAGATAACTAATTCCAGTCATACAGTACTTTCTTTATGTGTAGGTGCTGGTATTTTAGAAGTTGCATTTCTGTCGAAACCTTCAAAAGGAAAAGCTATTTATTTCATCAATAGGCCCCAAGCAGCGTCGGATGTAAAACTGCAATGATCGTATGCGCATCACTGGTTCCTAATTCAAAGCTGTCATAAAAGTGTCCGGCACCAAAAGTTCGATTTTCCATGTTGTCGAGCGCTGGCTCGGGTTGAACACCAATTAAGCACCTGTCAGTCTTTGTATTGACTTTGTTTTTTCTTTTTAAGATTTAGAAATCAAATCAATATTTGGACCGGCACCACCTGCCTTCCTGATATGAGCCATCAGTATTCATGGATCACCTCGGCTCTGCGCTGAAAGGGGATGGAACTCCATGGGGTCATTACAGAGAAACATTTTTATCTAGTTAGCCTCAGCGCACATTGGAATATTTAAGCAGATGTCATGCATAATGTGGGGGGAGTAAACAAACCGTATTGCAATTGTACTGAAATATTTCACATAGTTAAAGTTTTTTACTCTTGTTCTGCAATTTTTCAGAGAATTTAAGTAAAAGATAGATAGAGAGAGAGAGAGAGAGAGAGAGAGAGTCTCACTCATACAATCCCAAATCAGAAAGAAAGTTATATTCCAGTGCTTAGACCTTCAGGTCTGAATCCAGACACTTCATTTGTCTTGTTGGCTTCATATTATCTGGTTATGAACAGATTTTTTATTTTTATTTTTTTTTAAAGAATTTGTGGCTCTTGTGGTCTTTGGACAGAGGCTACACAGGAATGTGGAAGAGAAGAGAGAAAAAAATGCAAATAGTCTGGGCTGAGAGTCAAACCAAGGACTCACAATGTTCACAACTAGCCAGCCCACTGAGCCCACATACCAAAACATTCGAAACTAAACAGCACAGAAATAACTCGACTTTCACCAATTCCCAACAGGCTGGTACAATACCTGTTTATTATAACTGTTGTGTCTTATCCAAAATCTTATCTTTTTTTTAGTTTTAACTCATGCTGTAATGTTATGCTGTAATCAAAAACATACGTGGAAAGTTGCCTCAATGTTTTCATGCTTCCATGTTTGAAAAATCCTCTAATCTCCCATGGCAACCATTCAGCTGTGCAAGTGGACGACGAAGTTCCTCCTTGGAGCTGCAGCTTCCAAGCTCCCCCGACATGCGACTCCCCAACTCGAGTCCTTCAGACTAGCCAGCAGCAATTAGCAAACACCTGGTGGAACTGCACATCTGCTGAGCTCGTTATAGGAGCTACTTCTCAGTGCATCTCTGCTAAAATCTTTAATAAAGGAACTTCCTGAGTTTCAGAAACAGCATGAGTTTTTAAAGAGACAGAGACCCAATTTCAAGGTTTTAAGTGGCAAAGGGAAATTTCTTTAAAGTCAGATTTTATAAATATATTTATAACAACTGAAAATTACATACTTGTTTATGCTATAAAACGTGACTAGGTGAAAACACTTATACTGCCCCTTTAAAGAAAGAAAGGAATTTGCATTTTCCTCCTGGTAGAACTGAATCTACCTGGAGGGGTTTTACTGCAGAAACAACAATGTTAGACTGAACTGTAATCCGTCAGATGGCACTTCCTAGAAAAAAAGGGAGAGATAATCACAATCCAAGGACATTTCTGGGAGTCTCTGAGGATATTGTGTGGAGATTTTCTGTCTCTCCTGACTGGCTCGATTTTCTGGTGCTGAGTCTTCCACCTGCTGCATGTTTCATCTTGCTTGGCTCTGCACTGTCCCTGGGCTTCATTCCGGCTGTTCTCTGGACCTGTGGTTCAGCTTAACACAGTTTAGCCAGTAGTGAATGCTGCTGTTGTACCTGCTAGTCGTTACCTCTTCTTCTTGTTCCTGTAGTTCGCCTGGTTGTTAGGCACCCAGCAGAAAGAGACGGGCTGGCTGTCTGCGTTCTTACATTAGTTTTTATTAAATTAGCTTTTCTTAAGCTCTCTCATGCTACTTGCCCGGGCTTTTTTGTTGTTGTTGGTGGAGACGAGTTATGATGAGTTTTTAGTCAAAGATTAAGAAAACAATTTAAAAAAGACCCAGCATGTTAATCACAGCAAATCCAGTCTCTGTACAGCCCTGGACTTGTTTCTGCATTCGGGTAGGAAACAAAAAAACGTAATTTTGCACATCTGTGATTGTAGGAAAAATTTAGAGGAACCTGGCAACTTTAAGGCTGCATGTGATTTGACTCCTGGGATCGGCTCCAGGCCCTCCGACAGAACGGCCCCGGATGGGATTAAGGAGGCAGCGAAAACGGATGAATGGATGGATGGACATGTTCAGTCTCTTATCTTTTCCAGTCACATCAATGCATGTCTGTAAACAAGGAAGCACAAAACTAAATTTTGCACGTGTCATGATTGGTGTTGGTGTCGGAACTGAACGTCCTCAGCCAAAGAAATGCATAAAGAAGAAAAGAAGATTACCTAACAAGGCGGTAGAAGATATCTTAACAGCTTCTGTTATTTTTGTGCAAACCTAAAATTCAAAGCATATGTGTGTCACATTATCTGACCATGTTTGCAGTAAAATAATATATTTGCTTGGGGGTTTCAGATGTGTAGCAGTGTTTAACAAAGTGGCTGCAGATTTCACGTCCAACTGGAAGAATATCCTAGAAACGGTTGTTGATGTTTTCTATGTCTCCAGTGGTGTATGTCATTCTGCAACACATTTTGGTAATGACATCCAAAACTTGTATTATGAAAGGCCATATCTGATGTGCAAGCAGTGATTGCCTCCCACCAGCAAAAGCTATGATTTCCATTTAACAGTTATATTCTTTCCTCGACATGTTTCATCATTTCTTGGAACCGGCTCACTGGTAAGGATTGGGCCCTGTTACTTTTCATGAAGTTCCTACTTGATATTAGATACTCATCCATCCATCCATTCATCCATCCATCCATCCATCCATCCATCCATCCATCTATCACCCTTGTCCCTTACTGGGGTCGGGAGGTGCTGGTGCCTATCTCCAGCCAACGTTCTGAGTGAGAGGCAGGGTCACCCTGGACAGGTCACCAGTCTGTCACAGGGCAACGAGACAGACAGGACAAACAACAATGCACACACACACTCATACCTAGGGAGAATTTGGAGAGGCCAATTAACCTGACAGTCATGTTTTTGGACTGTGGGAGGAAGCCGGAGTACCCGGAGAGAACCCACGCATGCACAGGGAGAACATGCAAACTCCATGTAGAAAGACCCCAGGGAATCAAACCCAGAACCTTCTTGCTGCAAGGCAACAGCTCTACCAACTGCGACACTGTCCAGCCCCACTTAACCACTACTTTATCCAAATTGCTGTGAACTCCTCAGATCATTATGTTTGTTTCCTGTTTAGCTAGACGTTCAGAAAACCTCCATAGGATGACTCCTGGGCATCTTGTTTTTTTGTTTCCTTGTCCCTTCTTACATGGCCAACATTTACAGGTACAATTTAGATTCTACATGTATTTTATACAAACAGGAAGTCTGTTTCTGTCTGGTTTTTGGCCCTGTTAGGTTGATTGACAGCTCGAAGATCCTACTCCTGCCTCTGATTGCTTGTTTTGGTCAGTAGAGGTTCTTTTCTTCAGATGGCAAAAGCTACATGGGAGGGAAAGGATCTTAACCTTTTCACAGATTATCTCTCTTGTACATGGTATTTTTTTTTGTTGTTGCCTTTTCTTGCAAATACTTGACTGTGCGCAACATAACAGGATATTTTTTTTCCCTAAGTGTTTTCCAATCGTAAATTCAAGAGTAAGGACCCTCTTGAATTTGAAAGCGCCACGGAATTTGTAATGTGGCTCAGTGATGCGAGGTGGTGGTAATTTTTCATGCTGTAAGTGATATTATGTACTGCACCCTGCTTGTTAAATAGCCACACATGCAGCCTGATTGGTAAAGTCAGGGTCCCAATCAGGCATGTTGATTAAGCACTCTGAATTATTAACCCAGCATCATCTGTGATAATAATGGAGACATCTTTGATTTATGAAAGACTACACGTAATGATTCTGCTGCTTTGCCACTCAAACACCGATAGAGTTTATCTTTAAATAATGAATTCTGTGGTTATTTTTCTTTGTGGGACGTCTGGACGTCATCCCTCGGAGGGCTGTGGGGGATGAGCAACGACTTTGTCCTGCATTTTGGTTCTGCTTGCCAACATCATCAACTGCTTCATAACAATACTTTTATTCTTAAATAGAAAGATGAGAATCATCGTCTTACATTTACATTTCTGATAGCCTGCTTTGATTGTGTTTTTCTTGTGCTGTCTTCTCAGACAGGCAGGTTCTAATCTTCCAGCCCACTTAAAACAACTCACCTGCCGCCCACCTTCCACCTAGGTGGAAGTGTCATCATTATTGCTTCCATGTATCAGAGGGAGCCTGAGGAAAATATGACACCATGTATTAGACAAAAAGAAAAAGCTGGAGCAGATCTGGACCCTGTAACCCGAGAATGACCAAAAATATATGTGTAAATTCACCAAGGACTGGCAGAGGCTTGAGAAATGAAAAGTCTCTGAACTTCTATATTTAAAAGCTGCTTCGCTTCACAGAAGGTTCTGCCAGTGGCCTCTCCAGTGTGTCCCTGACGGTTCTCACTTCGACGTGACGCCGCAATGATGACGACGTGTCACAGGTTGAGGCAGGAGTCAGATACTGAGCAGGGAGAGCCAACTTTAATAACAGAAGGCGCTGAAAGGCAGGGAACTTGAGAAACAAATGCAAATCAAACAAACACAAACAGCCAATTCAGAACCGGAAAAGATGCAACCTACAGGCACATGAGGAATCCATAGAATCAACCCGGACTGAGTGGAAATGATTGGACAAAATGTCTGAAAATACTGAGCTAATGTGTTTAGCAGCATCTTATTATTTGTATATTCATGCCAGATTTTTTTCTTTCCTCTTTTTTTTACCTCCATCAGTAACACTCTTATCTATCTCCATGTGTTTATAGTCACTTATAGTTTTTTACTGATTTTTTTTTTTCTATGAACTCTGGTTGCCAAGCAGACATCTTGTTGTCAAAGTCAGAGTTGGGCGTTTGTGCAATGACATTAAAGTAAGTCTAATAAGCCTAGGTCTAACAAAAATTTCAGAAACATATTAAGGACCCAGCTCTATGAAATAAATCATGAAGCAATAGACCCAAGTGAGAAACAAATCATAAATCAAGAGACAAACCTTCTGGACTGTGCTGGATGATTTTGACACTCAATTCATACATGCACATTATGCAATTATGTGAAAGAAAATGGCAAAAAATCTCTACTTTAGTCCTGTCTGTCATTCCTTTTTATGATAAAAAAAATAAATAAATTCCTGGCAACCTTTCCAAACAGGTTTTTCTAACTTTGCTGTCATAAATTTTCCATGTATGTAGTTCCAGGTGGGGTTATGAAGGAGGGGAGGTGTTTGCATTTCATCTCAATATTGCATAGTCTGACCTTGGGGTAGATTTGCTGGGTTGTCCACTCCTCTGATGAAAGGCAGAAATCTTCAGTGTTTTCTCTTTGTGAGTCTTTATGGCCATTCGTAAACAGCAGCAATGTCATCTCTGAGGGTGTTGCTGATTATTTTTGCTCCTTGACATTGACCAAAAGTCCTGCTTGTAAAGAGCTGGGACTGTTATGAATTATTATTACCCTGCAGCCGGTTTCTTTCCTAACCCCTTCGGAGGCTCCCAGTGCATACTTAGTTTTTCATGTGTCATGTGTCACTTTTCTGTAAAAGCTGCAGTTTGTAATGTTCATAAAAAACTTTTTTTTAGGTTTTTATAGCTCTCTTACTTATAACGTAACATGTGACAGATAATCTGTGAAAAGCTCAATCTCCTCCACCTCCTCCCAGAGATGCTACTGGCGTCTGAAGAAATGCACCACTCCTGACTAAAAACAACCAGCCAGAGCCAGGAGGCAGGTCTCAGCGCTGTCAATCAACCTCGTGAATGTGATGCTTAATGTGGCGAAGAAACAGCTCTCCACTACAGAAGGATGTTTATCTGGCCATTCTAACTCGGTTAGCATTCATGACATGCTCTGCTGATGTGGAGAAGCGTCAAGTAAGTAGAGAGCAATTGAGATGTGCATGATTGACAGACCCACCTTCCTGACTCTGATTGGTTGTTTCTAGCTAGCACTGTGAGAAAGCAGAGGAGGGTTTTTATTCACAGAGCTGTCTCATATACCGCCGTGACATGGTGACAGATTCAACTGATATGTCAAAAAAAAATTATGAAACCTTTAAAGCTTTCTTTAAAAAAAAAGAAAAAAACTCAATAAAACTCATTTGGAATTTGACGTGCGTTTTTATTCACTTGACTTTATGTTCAATTAATTTTACAACCTTGTAAAGACCGGATTTATATTTTTCTGGTGATGCATGAAAGCCTGGAAAGGAGAGAGAGTGTGATTAACATATTTTCTCTCTTTAGGTTTGCTTTACTGCCTTGGTCTGTTCAGGATTTAACAACTGAGTTGTCTTTACAGCTCTTCACTGTGTTGTAATTTCATTAAAAGCGTTGGAGCGGGGCAGCTCTTTATTAAGAATCTGCCTTATTGGCTCAGGCGTCAGCTCGTCCTTGCCTCCACCAGGCAAGTGAAACAATGGCCCTCATCGCAGTACATTCTGAAAGATCATTGTAATTTAAACTCTTCTTTAACAAGAGAATCGTGTCAAATCCCATAACCGAAGTGAGTTCTCCTGTCAGAAGAGGCAATTAAAGCAGCAACACAGCCAACAAGAACATAAGGCTAAGAAGGTTCAGCATCCTTTGTGAAGAACTCCGAATGTTTCTAGTGGCATGCAAAGTGAAGAAAATTGAGACGTTTAATAGTTGTCATCATGTGCAATCGATGAGCAGGGAGGAGAGATCGATCAGAGGTTCTTTGCGAAGTTAAGAAAAAACAGAGCAGAGCATCTAGGCATCTGCTGAAGAGATGAATGTTGGTCCACATGCCGCAACGTGTATGCGAGGGAGTGCGCTAATGTTCATGTGTGTTCGTGCATATAAAGTGCAGACTGATTTAAAGTTTGAATGCCACAACAATACATCACACCAAAGTGCTTTTCTCACAACTGCAAATATTTCAGGATATTCAAAGCCGTAATCTTTTGAGACTATTTTCACTCCATCCATCCATTTTCTTACACCCTTGTCCTTTACTGGGGTCAGGAGGGTTGCTGGTGCCTATCTCCAGCTAATGTTCCAGGCGAGAGGCGGGGTCACCCTGGACAGGTCGCCAGTCTGTCGCAGGGTTATACAGAGACAGACAGGACAAACAACCATGCACACACACACTCACACCTAGGGACAATTTAGAGAGGCCAATTAACCTGACAGTCATGTTTTTGGACTGTGGGAGGAAGCCGGAGTACCCAGAGAGAACCCATGCATGCACAGGGAGAACACGCAAACTCCATGCAGAAAAACTGGGGCCGGGAATTGAACCCAGAACCTTCTTGCTGCAAGGCAACAGCTCTATCAGCTGCGCCACTGGCAGCACTCCATAAACCAGGAGCTGAAATCTACACAAGAGTTTTATTTGGATGTTCAACTACAATTCAGTTACATTCAAATACACCACATTGATCCCACATAGAAATTAAATTTTGCTGTAACCCGTAACTACCCATGGATCTTTAAAACTAAAGCTAGAGAACAACTGAACAAAAAGATTTTTTTTTCCTGCCAGAAACTAAAGAAATAAAGTTAAAAAAAAAAACAAAAAAACAATCAGAGTGTAACTGCCTCCATGAGTGGTGCAATTCTACAATCTGAAGATTTAAAACTTTAAAATGCACATGACAGGAATCCCTCTAAATGTCACAGAAGCGCCAAAGAATTACACTTTTCTTTTTTTTCATCATTCAAAATGCAAAGCGCTTCAATGGCAGATTCATGTCAAGGAACCAACATGGAGTCATGCTCTGTGGCTTCATGCTGTGTCAAATGTCAGGCCAACAAGAAAGGGAAAAATAATAAGCATAAAAAAACTCCAGGACCTTCACTACAGGCAACAGCTTTATTTTCCTACAAGATCAAGAACAGACTATGGGCAAAAACTGTAAAATAGTTATATTCTCATATTTCATCACGACATACAAAATACACCCGAATCTTTAGAGGCATCTTTCACTTGTTCCGATTACAAATAAACTAAGAAAAAGAAAAAGTTCCTATAGTATTTTAATCGTCATAACTCACAATCCCTCATTATGACTTTCTTTATGTACATTGGCAGTAAAAAAAAGACTTTATCCCATTACATAAGTCTGCTGCTTTTCTTCCAGTTAAATGTTTCAGATAGTCAACCATTTATTTATTATTATTATTATTTATTTATTATCAGACAAGAGCGTTTACAATGGAAAAAGCAATCCAAACCAATAAATGAAAGACTAATTGCTTTTTTTTTCTGTGCCGCATTGATTCAAAAACCTGTTGCGAGGATTTTTTTTTAAATTCAGAATAATTGAGCTTCTCTTATTTTTAAATAACTCTTTGAAGAATCTGAATGAATATAACTTACACAACGTTTCATTTTCCTTTGGGATCAATAAAGTGTTTTTGAATTCTAATTTTGTTCATCCCAGATTTTTAATACATTCTTACCGACATGTGAAGGAGTTTGTAACTCATATTTTTCAGTATCCTAGATACATAAATGTTTTTTTATATATATAATTTGTTCCAGTCAGACGGGTCCTGTGCTGGGTGTGATAACATGCTTCCAGACTCTCTTAATAGATGAAAACAATTGAAAAACGACGGTTTCTTATTTACTCAGGTCATCCTTGTTAGGCCCGAGCAGCGAAGCGCTGGCGAATTAGGCCCGAGCAGCGAAGCGCTGGCGAAGGCCTATTGGAATCGTAAGATTTCTTAGTTATTGTTGTTGTTGTTGTTGTTGTTGTTGTTGTTGTTGTTTTTCTTATTATTTTTCCGTCACTTCGGCGCTGCTTGGGGCCTTTAACGGGCACGAAAACTCACCAAACTTGACCCAAAATTGTCCCCCTAGGAAAATTTTCGAATCTGGTGGAATCAACTGGGCGTGGCCAAACGGCCTACGGCGCCCCTAGAGTGAGTTGGGGAAACCGTAGGTCGTAGAGATCTGAAACTCGGTACGTAGGTAGATCTCCGCTGAATCAAGAAAAAAAGTCTCTTGAGGTACCCCTTAAAATGCACAGGAGGCGGCCATTTTGGTTCAAAGGTCAAATTTTGGCCATTTTTCACTTTTACTCACGTCGAACTTTTACGAACTCCTCCTAGAGATTTCGACCTATCGGCTTCATTCTTGGTCAGAGTGCAGTAAAGGCATAGGGCTTTAAAAGTTATCAAAAATTGACTTTTCACATATGTTCAGGGGCGTGGCAGAGCCGTGAACTTGGCGTACTCGCCGCAACAAACGATACGCTATAACTCTCACATAAAAGCTCAATTGGCACCAAACTTGGCATGAGTGAACTTGGTGGGATCCCTAACGATCCTATGTCATCACATTCTGACGTAATCTAAGCCCCGCCCCTCAGAACAGGAAGTGACTTTTTAATTGTAAAGGTCCATCTCTGGCATTCTTGACCTAATCAAGATAATCTTGTGTAAGATGACAGATAACAAGTTGGTCTCATTTGCTTTAAAGCACCAAAGGTTTTCAGTGGAGGGCGTGGCCGTGGCGGCACGGCGAACTGACTGCTGATGGCGCTGCCATACGTTTGCCTCCTGATTCCACATGTTTCAGCCCAGATGCACCAAACTCACAGAGATCCTTCCTTACCCACCCCAGACAAGAATATAGTGTAATATTTTGTGGGCGTGGCCTAATCCCTCCACAGCGCCCCTAGAATACTTTAAAAGCATAGCCCCAAGCCATGCTTTATCCCAGATTTATGAAACTTGGTACACATGTGTATCTTGTCAGGACCTACAAAAAAGTCTCTTGGAGCCATGATCGAAACCCAACCGGAAGTCGGCCATTTTGGATCAAAGCCGCCACCATGTCCATTTTATTGACGTCGTATCTGATCGAACTCCTCCTACAGCGTTTGACCTACAGACGTCAAAATCGCTCAGCACGCACTTGAGACATAGCAGGTCAAAAGTTATCAAAGACTTTTTTGTACGTGAAAGCATTTGGGCGTGGCTAAGTGTCAAACTTTGGCTATTTGCCGTGAAACATCAAAGCGCAATAACTTCCACAGAAAAGGTCGGAACTGCATCAAACTTTCCATGTCTCATTATAGATCAGTGCTCATTGACATGGTCAATTGATGACATTGCTAAGCCACGCCCCCTCCAACAGGAAGTCAGCTGTTTTTCTGCTGGATCTCTTACTTTACTCTGAGATCGTATGCGGTGGCGAGACAGTAGGCGGTGGCGAGCTGGTAGGCGGTGGCGAGCTAGTAGGCGGTGGCCGGACCTTAGGCGGGGCGTCGCTTCGCTGCTCGGGCCTCCAACGCCGCTCGCGGCTTTAATTGATATTAAAATTTGTTACGTGGTATGACATATCCAAGTGTGACAAGACAGCAAAAATGGAAGATTTTATTAAAATGATATTCATTTTATTAAAATCTTCCCACTGTGAGGAAGTTACAGCACATATAAGAAAATGCAGGATGCAGAGTTGGTGAATAAAAGTCTGGCTGTGGAGTTTACTGCCATCTAGTGAGCAGCCATTTTATTTATTTATTTACTTACTAAATCTTAATTTTTTATTTGATTTTTTTATCTAACGAATGCTTATTTTTATCTTAAATAATTAAGTTTTATATTGTTATTTTGTGAATTATTGCACTTCACAAACACACTCCAAAAACCTACATCTTAAGTTACGGATTTTGTTGGGGGGTTTTTTATTGCATATTCGATTTTTTGGAGGTATATAATCATAGATCCATATTTACTACATATAATTTAGCTTAAATCTGATGATTTCGATGTTGGACCTCTTTCTATTGATTGCCTTTTTCATCGCAGGGGTCAGTTGCTTCATGGATATAAGAAATCACAATCACTGATTAAATTAAAATAACTACGGTTATTTAAATAGTAGCTACGATCCTACCAAAAAATTAAGAGCTGTCGGAAGGAGTCAAGTGATTCGATTAGAACCAACAGACCTGAGTATTTCATACCGAAGTCAACATGCAGCTCACGTAGGCTACTTCCCATCTGCTAATTCTGTACCTACTTCAATTAAAGTTAATTGAAACTATTAGAAATGTCAAGGACACAACGCAGTTAATACATGAAATGAACTCTAAGTTTACTGACGACACTTCCGGGGACGGCTTTACGTAATGACGTTTTGTTATATTACGTAAACCGTTCGGCGCAAAAATTCAAACGCCGAACAGGAATTCAGAAAGTGCTGCTCCTTTCTCTCCCTTTGTTAAAATTCAGAAGCAAGTTTCCTCAGTCAGAACGGCCTCGTGGGAACTTTGAAACTATACGGTATGTTGTGTTGTGAAGTTCTCCTGAGCTAGCGAGACAGTTAGCAAACAATGAGAAGATAGTCAAACCAAAGCTCAGGTTGTTATGCTAGTGTTGAGTTAGCATAACGTTAGCAAGGTTTGAGCTCGGGCCAGAAACTTTCATGAGGTGAGCCTTTTTTTGCTGAAACAAAAATTACGTTATCTTGGTTTTGTTTTTATTTATTTATTTTTGGCATATTACGGACAGTCTGGCCAATAACTGACCGAAAATAAGATTCTTTGCATACATGTTACTGATTTCAAGCTGTTTCTCTTTGTGGATATCACCCGAGTGGTGGGCGATTCTATGACATGAAAAATCTTTCTATTCCCGAGAAAATCTTCCCTTAGAAGACATTTTGAATTGATCAAAACAGCTAGCTCATCAGTCATTCTTTAGCCCACGAGCTTCTCCATCAATTGATTGCGCTTGTTTTAGATTATTGGTGTGTATGTATTATGTACAAGATTGCCGATTCCAGGTCAAAAATAAATATGGTTTAAAAAAAAAAAAGTCATCAACCTTCCGTGTTTATATAATCTGTTCTTCCGTTCTTCATCCATCAGTTTTGAATTTAACCAGCTGTCAGTCATTCAAACTGTTTGTCCATCCATCCGTCTAGCAGCCTTTTTTGATTCACTTGTGTTTAAAACTCTCGGACTGACAAATATTCTACAGTGAAACCAGCTGAAATGGAGGAGAACTCTGCTGATTTAAATATTGAAAATTAAGGAATTTTAACCTGAATTTGATCTTGAACAAAACTTTTTACTAATTCTTCAGAGCTTTCTAGTGTAACTGTAAACATCGCCACAAAGCTGCCTATCAATCCGATTCACCTTTTCATCAGTCCAAGTTTTCAGTGGGAATTCCAAGCCAAACATTATTGCATCAGAGTTCTGTTTTTAATTCATCTTGAGCTTTGGCATTGTTCACACCTACAGTACATGTGCTTTTTAGAGAATAAAGTAAAGCTTCTGTATTTGAGTGTGGCATTTTTCGCCTCTCATTCATCTACTTGTGAAGGACAAAGTAACATCCTTTTTCTTCTGCACCCAGGCAGAATGAGTGCGACGTGCACGCCCGTCTCCCGGGTCCATCCGGGATGGAACTCGTCCTCTATGAGCAAGAACAAAGGTCTGTCGCCGGCAGCCTGCAGCACACCACTGCTGGCTGCCTTCCCCGGCAACGACGACGAGCAGGAACGCCGTCAGCGCAGGAGATCAAGAGTCATCGACCTTCAAGCTGCCAACGATTCATCCTTCACAGACTCCGGGTCTCACAGGTGAGGTGTGGAGATCAGCAGGATCTCTGGCAATTTGTGTATCGCACTCAAACGCAGCATCAGCTTGACGGGTTGCCACGTTTGTTCCTATTCCGACGAGTTTCTTGTCTCTTCTGTTCAGTGCCGTGGGGACTCCTGCTGCTGTACCCAAGCTGTCCAATGCTCAGATCTCAGAGCATTACTCCACATGCATAAAGCTTTCAACTGAGAATGTAAGTTGTTCTGGACTGAATGTAATGCATTTATGGAAAAGAAAATTGAAAACAAATTGTCAAGAACTTTCTTTCTTTTTAATTTTATGGCATTCTGTTTTTTCTTTCTAATTTTGTTAATAATTTTTTTTCTAATTGTTTTCCTCGTGACTTTCTTTTTCTAACTTTTTAATTTTATTTCTTTGGCTTCTTTCTTCCTTCCTTCAGCTAAAAAAGTAACCACATTCTAGAAAACGATGAAACAGAGACATACGATGATCACTAAATCCAATGTGAACAGTGTTATCATCAACAAGTAGTTGGTTGTAACCCTTTTTGTTTGTTTTATTACATGGATTTAATCATTAGTTCTATAAACGGCGTGAGGATTTTTTTTTCTTCTGTGCCACACATAATTTTTTCTAATTTTGGGAATTATGCTTTCACAGGAAAAGCCTATAAAATGCCTGTCTGGATTCAACATATGAAAACAAAAACATGTTTTGGCTTTTTGTAACATTTTGCACAAAGGGGGGGGATTCCAATGAAAAAGTCTCACTTATAAAAAGCAAGTACGATTCTAGGTTTTTATTTTTATGCGTTCATTTTCAGAAAATCACCACCAAAAATGCCTTTGGTCTGCATCTGATTGATTACATGGCTGATATTCTAAAGCAAAAGGATTCTGAGATCACAAACTTCAAGGTATGTCTCCTGAAAACTACTGCTTTGTCAGGGCTATGATAAGTATAACAAACGTAAAGGATAATATTTACATTTAATGCTAAGTGTTAAGTAAGGAAAAATAAGCATTACATGCTGAAAGTCTTGTTTTTTAAAGAAACTGCTTGTATTATTATGATTTTGGTGTAAGCATTTACACCGCAACAGACCGAATAATGTTTTTACCATCTATTTTAGAGTCGCACAGACATTTTGGGGTTTTAATTTTCATCATGCAAGTTGTGTTTTGTTTGTGTCTACAGGTGGCAGCTGGTACTCTGGATGCCAGTACAAAGATCTATGCTGTGAGAGTCGATGCTGTTCACGCCGATGCCTACAGAGTGTTGGGTGGTCTTGGGGCCGAAACCAAACCTGGAGAAGGTGAGAATCCAGCATTGAGTTCTGTTTGGTAGTTGTCCTAAACACTAGGGGGTGTGCTGTGTATTAATAATCATACTCAGTTCGTCCAGTATCCCTTTGTTATTAAGTCTTGATTTAATAATTCAGTTACCTTGTAGCTGTATCCTATTCTTCCTTATCTCACTCATGTGAGGAAGAGCAGCAGCTTCTTAAAGAAACAGAGGCCCAATTTCAAGGCGATAAATTACAATATAAAGTTTCTTCTCATTGGTAGCTTTTTTTAAACAAATGAAGTTAACATAGTAACTTGATTGTGCTATAAAATTGCAATATGTCCAAACAGTCTGCTCTTAATTTATTTATCCTTCTGCTTGTACTTTTTGTGCTCATGCAGATCATGGTTTGAAAGATGAGGACGTGGCTGGAGACGAGGCAGCTGGAGGGGACATGGTTGCCAAGCAGCCAAAGAAAAAGAGGCCTCCTAAAAAGACAGTGGAGCAGAACCTGAGCAACATCAACTGTGCAGATTCTGAGAGGAGATGTGAGGTAAAAGTGGAGCTGTTGTATACGACACATTTTACTGCTGGCTTCAGTTTAGGAGTAACTCATTTTCATCACTTTATCCTGTGGTTGGGGAATAAATCAGTTCAAATATTTTGCCGCTTTTCTTAACCTTGAGCTTTTTTTTAATGTAGTATTAAAAGAAGTTGTAATTTCATGAGAACTCCAACACAAAAAATGAATTATCCAAGCTGTTATCTTTTTTCTTTCGTTTTGTGTTTCCTCTTTAATCCCTGCTTTTTCATGGCCGCCTCACGTTTGTTCAGCCGTTGACATAAAGGACTGATCTCTTTGACTAGATGTCGGTTTTCACTTTGTGGCGGTAATTCAGCGCAAACCTTTCTTTAACTTTGACTCGCCTCCCAGGTGGACCCCATGTTTCAGCGGATGGCCTCATCCTTTGATGAGAGCAGCACAGCAGGGGTCTTTCTGTCTGTCCTGTTCAGTGAGAGCAGTCGCTGCGAGCTGCTGTTTCCCTCACACATGACCCTCCTGCAGTCCACACCCTCCTGCTCTCCGCCGACTCCACAGAGAGTCTCTGCATCGCCATTCAAGGGTAAAAATAAAACACAGCAACCAGTACAAAAGGAGTTTATCTTGATGAACGTTTGTTGTGCCCTGCGACATTAGTTGAATATTTGAGCCACGTTTCGCAGCTGATGCCTGTAAGGAATGTGAAGTCCTCTCTCTGTTTCTCTGTGCTGTGCTTCTCCCAGCTGCGCTGCAGCGGTCCCAGCAGAAGAGCTGCATCTGCCCCTCACTGCAAGACTTCTCATTCACAAGCTGGAACCCTGAGCAGGTCAGAGGAACCATCAAACTAAAATATGTGCTCTTGAAGTTCTTTTTAGAGGAGATGTAAATTATTCCCGACCACAACGCGCTCCTTCAATTACCAGGAGAGTTATTTTATTAAAGTGGAAAGATCTAGCTCTACCCTCTCATTCACACGTTTCTGGGTTAAAAGTTGAATACTATATATGGTGGCGTACTTCATCTAACAATGTATTTCTAAAAACGATCAATAAAAACCCATTGATATTGGATTGGAAACTTCTTGGAGCTCTTTACTTCTGTTATCTCAGGCTGAAAATAATATTTTTTTGCTGGGTTTTTATAAGTACTATTTAGGCGCTGACAATTATTGTTTTATCACTTAAAGTGATAAATGTCTTATCATAAAATTTAGATTTATTGTAGTCACCTTAAACTCCGATCATTATTTTTACGGGTTTTCACTGTTTGTCCAATAATGTTGTATCAATAAATATCAGTAGTTTTGAAAATATAACTAAATGCCACAAGGGTGTGGATTTTATTGGTACAAATCACAATTCTTTATGTGACTGGTGTCCTAAAGAAGCAGAGCAGAAATTCAAATTGAAAAATACCTGATTAATCTAAAAAAAAGAGACTAACTTCTGCTCCATGGAGTCATGAAAACATGTTTTAAAAAGTAGTGAATAGTTCTTATTGTAACATTTATCATTATTACAACAGCTCACAAAAAAAGTGATAAAACATCAGGTCCACATTCTCCCCTGCCCCCTATGGAGTGAAAATAGTCTCAAAAGATTTGTGCGTGAAAAATAGATTTGTAACTCATGTAAGTTTGTATAGTTGTATCTGTGAAATATGATTTGTAAGCCGTAAAAAGAAAATAAACCTTTTCCTATGCCTACAAATGTTGAAAAAGTAGCACGAGTCACCAGATACACACACACAAAACTGCAGTTATGTACAGATCCAGTTACGAGGCCACAACTACTTTTGAGACTCAATTCACGCCTCCCTGATTTGTGTTGTAGATGGTGCGTTCGCATGCTAGTAAAAGCTCGGTCATCTGAGTTTACTTCGGAAATTGTTTTTTCCAAAGTTTAACACTAACCCTAACCCTTTGTGAATTTTGCACTAACATGTTGATGAATCTCAGAAGCTTTTTTTTTTTTTACAGTCAGAACTAGTGAACAAGAAAAAACTAATGAATTTGAGGTTTGGAGCACATTTTTCTGACAAAACTATCTGCTTCTTCTAACTACAGGATTTGCTCTGTGCTGGTCATGGAAATAAAGTCAGGTTTAACGTACTAGCTTATCTTTTTAGAAGTGGAATCGTTATAATGTTGTTTTTTTCCCAGGATGATTTCCTGTTCTATCTAAAGGCTGACCTGATAGTCATTCCAGATTTTTTTGTTTCTTGTTTTTTCTTCTAAGGAGAATAACATCAATAGGAATATGCTGTATGTTTTTTAGAGCTAGTAGTAAATCAATCTTAACAGAAAATGATTAAGTTGATGCTTTGTTGATGACATTTTTGGAGATCAATATTTTTTTACTAAACTGCATAAATTATTAATTGATTCATGCTTTTATGGACCAAAAATGCTCACACTCGATAGATTTTATGCCTTAAATGAATTTGGAAAAATCTACATTTTCTTTTTTTGACTATTGAAATTCCCAATTTCTCCTTGAAGTCAATCAATAGAAAATTTGACACTTTTTATTCCCTTTAAGTGACTTTAAAGCTGTAATTTCAAGAAACATTTTAAAACCATTTTCCAGCTCATCAAAATATGATGAGACTAAACTGAAACTCGTATAATTTTCTATCAATGTTTTAGTTACTGGTTTGGTAATGGAACGGAAACCGCAGCTCGGCCTGAAGACATGAATCTGTCTGAATGTTGATCTGCCTTCAGACCATGAACCAGCTGCTGGAGAAGATGAAGCAGGGTGAACACGTGTTTGACGTGAATGCTGAGCCCGAGCCAGAAGAAGACGACTGCCCTGACTTTGATGCTGATTACGAAGAGGGACTAGCTGACTGCGAGGAAGGATCTAAGGAACACAAGGAGGGCTGCGAATCGTCCGGTCCCAGCAAAGGAAGGTACTGGGACGGATGTTGTCGACTGTGGGAATATTTGTGGCCATGATTATTATATTACCAGGAGTTCTGTTAGTTTTTTGTTTTTTTTATGTTTTGAGTTGTTGGGATTTGGAATCAACAAAAAAATAAGCTACATTTTCTAGTCATAAACCCTTTTTTTGCTGCCAAAGGATGGCTGAAATGGACAAAGATACTTATTGTTTTTAATCTGTTATTTATGTTATTCATCAGCTTGGTTCAAAGTGCTGTTATACTCAGTCTCCGAAAAAAAATTCTTTAGAAATGTGGACCCTTATATTAGTGCCAGGGACGTCTGTCCTGCTACGTGTTCAGCATTGAGGTGCTATTTCAGTCTTGCATAGCTTCTGTGATAAGCACAACTTGAACACAATACTTTATGTTAGCATCCCATCAGATCATTTTTAGAGGCATATGTTTTTCTTCTTTTTTTTTTTTTATTTTAATTTGTTTTTGGTGCCAAGAGAATCAGCTTTGTCGTACATCGCTGTTTGCAGATGCTGCTTATGTGTCAGACTCACGGGCGTACCAGAAAGGCAATACAAAAGTTCTGGCCAGAACTTTTTGTATGTGTATTGTATGTGTATAAAAGCGATTAATCTCATTAAGTGATTGCTTTTTAAATTGTTTTTAACGTATCGAAATCTACGTGGGGAAAAACATGTGAAATACATAACTTGTTTTGAGTAAAAATGCTTAATTGGGGCTTCAACAGCCTAAAACACGAGCTAGTTCCTCAATCTGGTGGCTTCTTTCCCTCACATCTCAGCTGTCATCAGCATGTTGATCAGAAAACACATTTTCACTTCAAAAGTGTTCAGCATTTTGTGTTTACTTCTCTCGGCTTCAGATTGACCCTTTCACAATACTCCTTGCTATAATTCAAACTGAAGTGTAACAAAGTCCTTTGCAGAGGTTGAGAGCAGGACAATTGAGTTCTGCTCCTTTCCAAGGTTACCATTTTCTTTCTGATGATCGTTCTGTTGATGCTCCAGGGACGTGATTCCCATTGGAGAAGGAGACATCGCCACCATGTGTCTGCAGCTTTCCTCTCAGCCCAGAGAGTATTCTTACTTCAGCCCAAGAACCATGGCAGCCTGGGCCGGCCCCGGATACTGGCAGTTCAAACCCAAACACAAACGTGAGTGACGAGAATCACTTTCCTGCTCATCTTAAAGCTACAGTATACAACTTTTATTTGTAAAAAAAAAAAAAAATTTATGTTTTTACAAATCTAAAAACATTTGTTTGTAAAAAAACGAATCAGTTTTTAACATATTTGTTAAAATGCTCACTATAAAGTGACATTCTGTGTAAAAAATCAAACTCGTCCTCCCTGAGCTAATATAGCTGTCTGCAGAAATGCATCGCTCACATATTGTGGCCATAATCCTGGTGGCGGCGGGCGCAGGTTCGATTCCCAGCTTGGTGACATTTGCCACATGTCTTCCCCCTCTCTCATTGCCCTCTTTCCTGTCTGTCTACTTTCAGATAAAGGCCACTGGAGCCAACGAATACGGAAGAAATCCCGAATTATTATCTCGAGATCCCGACTTTTTTTTCTTTTCGCAGGATCTCGAGAAACTAAGTCGGGATTACTTTCCTTTTTTTTTTTTTCTCCATGTCCCCTGAGGGGCTCCGTAAACAAAACCTTTAAAAAAAAAAAAGACTACTTGCTTGATTTAATTTAAAAAAATTGACATAACTTGAAGCTGAAATATGGAATTGGACTAAAACCCACATTTAAATTTCAAAATATGGTAGTTCCTTTGCTTGCTGAATTGAACGTCCTGAAAAGAGAGTAATGGATTATAAACAGTGACGTTTTAAACTGGGTCTAATGAGAAAACGGTTCATAATTAAAATCAAAACGTGCACCTTCCCATTAGCGTAAAGACTTAACCACGATTCTTTCTGCCCATTCGATCTTTTGTGCTTTCCAGAGGAAGGAACAGCAAACACGACCGCATCCTTACACAAACATTAGCTGTGCTAACACACCACGCCTGTTTTGTGGAAGCAAACGATGCTCACACATCCTCTCGAAATTGAGAGTTAATTATCCTTGTGGTTCATGTACACAGAAAACTGATTGTTTTTGTGTGTTTTTTTTTTTATCCTGTTGTGTTTCAGTGGATCACGTTCCTGACAAAGACACTCGAAAAAGGAAGCCCAAGAAAACCTTTGAAATCGACTTCAACGATGATGTCAACTTTGACACGTACTTCCGTACCACCAGGGTAAACCTGCTTTAACCCCCAACATCTGAATTCAAACTGTTAAAAAAAAAAGTAAAGTGTTATATATACTCATGTAAACTCTCAGGACATTTTTTTTTGTGCATCGATCATTTTTGCTGTTTAATGTTCTGCGTAAAGGGCAAGGCACTGGTTTTGATTGGCTAGTTAATAATAATAATATATTTCACGAAGCGCTTTTCAAGACACTCTGATGCTGAACACTGATAAAGATTAAAAACGGCAAGAAACGGGGAACCGGAAACATAAATTCAATGTTCAGATTTTAATAAGTTTGGTTTTCTTTGATGGGGAGTTTCCTGTTTTCATCTAAATCTTTCTCATTTTTGCTTCAGTCTTTGACATTTGACAAAGGCGGGAACAATCTATCATTGTTGAAACTGTCATAAATGGTTAGAATGTGCCTCGATCCCAATAAAATGCACTGAATACTGCGAATGGGACATGAATAAATGCATAATAGTGCGAGGCACTGCGGCTGGATTCCTGATTCCTCCTAAACATTTAGTCTTTTGTGAGTTTCTTTATTATTATTTTTTCCTCGTCACTTCCAGGCAGCCACTACGAACAGTAAGTCCGCCCTCAGTGCCAGCAACAAGAAAACGACCCTGCCTGCAGATTTCAAGTTTGCCCCAGAGACTCTCTCCCAGCTCAGCCTCAAACCGTCCAGCTCGGTGAGACAGCCGCCACGTCCGGTCACCGATCTGCTTTCTGACTTAAATACATCTGAAGTCACAATGGACAGTTTTGTGTTTGAGTGAGTCTGACTAATCAGACTAAATCCGAGTATTCAGGAGAACAAACTTTGTCTCTTTATTTTTTCATTTAGAGAATCCTTTAGTTCAAAAGCTCCAGTTCTGTGTCTTTACAGTCACACACTGATTTCTTGAAGCGTGTGACTGCATTTTAAATCGCATTATGCTGTGTGGGTTTTTTTTTTTTTAAGTGGGCACTTGGAGCATAAAAGATATTTGTTCTTCGGACATACTAACGGATTCCAACATGTCTAGAAAAGCATCGCATGTAATTTAAAGTTTCTGTCAGTGACTAAAAGAAATGGAAGAAAAATGTGTATTTCCAGGTTTCCTCCTTTTTGTTTTTCTTTCTTCATTTCTTTGTCTTTTTCTTTCATCATTTCCATCATTCTGTCTGTTTTTCTTTTTCTGTCTTTTCACACTTTCTTTGTGTTTCTGTCTTTCCTGTCCCTCTTTCTGCCTTACATTCTTTCTCTCCATCTTTGGCCTGACCACTTTTGTAAATATTTCTCTTCTTGCTCTCGTGGGAGGTCGAAAACGTGCAGAGAAATCCGGAAGTTTTAAGTCTGGAAAGTCGGGGATTCTTTGGCACGTGACACGTCGTCTAGATTTTCTAACATAGAATGTGTTTTCCGCTCCGTCTAGTTGAGCCAAGAGGCCCAGAAGAGACTGTCTGGGGAGCTTGGAGAAGGAATCGGGGATTATGACTACAACAACGCCAACGACACGGCCAACTTCTGTCCTGGCCTTCAGGTCTGGAAGCCATTTTTACATTGGCTGAAATCTGCTGAGTCTGCAGTACGCGTTAGGCGATCAGACCCACTCCACAGCAGTGTGGTCATATTCGTACTTATCTCGGAGATTACAATGTCCAGCGGTGATTCTGTTCTTCCTGAAGCTGCTGTTTGACTGAATGATCAGCAGCAGCATGAAAGCGGCCGTCCGCTCTGTTTCAGGGCGATGACAGTGATGACGATGTTGAAGGGCTCGCTGGTTCAGATGACGCCCAGCCTTCAGGTGATGGTCTGTCTCAGCCCTCGCAAGACCTGGAGGGGATTTCCACATACGGGGAGGAAGAGCTGGTGCCTGAGCCACACAGGGTATGTGCACTCTGTTTGAGACTTTCTGCAAAACAAACACAGAGCCTTCCAGCAGCATCCGCACTGCCGTAAGCTTTCATGTTACAAACAACAACAAAACTCCATGTTTTTGTCTGATATTTGTGTTAAAATAAGATATCAGCGATTGTTTTCTTTAGATCTATTCAATGAGGACCATCCAGCTGCCACAAATAATTTGGATAAAAAACAATCCAAAAGATGGAAAACATCTTCTGTTACTCTATATTCTGAAGTTACATGTGTAAAATGTGTCAATTCACCTGCCTTATCCCCCCTTTGCACATTGGAAAAGTCTTTACTTCGTAACGTCTTCGGGGCTTACTGTGTTACTTTGCTGCGAAGGTGAACAAAATTGAAATCAACTACGCCAAGACGGCGAAGAAAATGGACATGAAGAGGCTGAAGAACAGCATGTGGACTCTACTGACTGACAGCCCAGAAAAACCAAAACAGGTAAATCACTTCTCTTTTTTTCTTTCTTTTTTTTTTTTTCTCCTAACATCTTGTCCTGAGAGTTTGCGCGGGGTGAGCAAAGTAGCCAGCCGGTCGGGTCGAGCTGGATCCGTTTGATTCCGTGTGTCCAGGTCTGTTTTATTGCTTTTTCCCCTTGATGTTCCCAGCAGGTGGAGGAGACTGCAGAGGCTCCAGTGTGTGGAGAGAAAGCCTTCAGTCAGACCACAAAGACTCTGCTTCAAAGGTACTGGCCAACCTGCTGGCCCGGCCCGCTACGCCTCGGCACTGGTGAAGAATATTAATCGGAGTAGGCGCCGCATGACGACGAAGTTCATTCTGCGTGAAAATAATCACCGGCGTGCTCGTTCTTAATTAATCCCACTTTAATTTCAAAGATAACAGTTTCTGACTTCCAATTAACAAAAAAGTTTAAAATTTAAAAATGTGTTAAAGCGTCTCTTTTTCCCCATTTCTCTCCCTCTGCGCTGGTCCAGATTACCCAGCACCATGGCTCAGAACCTGTCGGTGCCTCTGGCGTTTGTTGCCCTGCTTCATCTCGCTAATGAAAAGGTGAGCGCCACTCAAACACAACGCCTGGACGCTTAACAGGAAGTAACGTTGCAATCGATGTGGCCAGTTCCAGTGGTTAACAGATGGACTCTGAGGAGCGGCTCCTAAGCTTCCTGCCGCTGGGCAGAGTGTGTGTCACACACTGTTGAACATGTTGAAATCCGTATGTCGTCGGAAACCTTTAGCATGACGGGTTTCCCTGTATGACACGGAGAGAAACGTATGTTTGTAAGATGCAGGTATTGATTTCTGATCTCTGATTTATTTCCCAGAACCTGGAGCTGGTGAAGGTTGACGACATGTCAGATATCATCATCAGACAAGGCCAGTGAGCTGAGCAGAACGGAGGATTTGAATGAAAATTCACAATTATTGTATTTTTTTGTTGTTATCGTCACTTTCTTACGGAAGCCCTAAAGGGACATGGAGAGAAAAAAAACAAAAAAGATATCCCGACTTATTTTCTCGAGAAACTTTCTGGAGATACCGAGATCCTGACTTTTTTTCGCGGGAACTTGAGAAAATAAGTTGGGATTTCTTTTTTTCTTCTTCTTCTCCATGTCCCCTTAGGGGCTCTGCACTTCCTATGCTTTCTACAGCCTTACTTTTGATACTCAATGTTTATCTAAAACGTTTATTTTTCTTTTCTTTAAAACATGTCTTTAAGTGTCTTTTCTTATCTCTATGTAACGGAGATTATCTGCTTGTTCTCCCTCCAACAAGCAGGCCTTCCTCAACTGTTTACTCTCTCTGTCTGTGTAGATAATTATAACAACTCCACCAGTGCTCAAAAAATGAATTGTCAAAATAAATTTGCTTTTTTTCATAAATGTTCAGTAATTCTTAAACACAACGATGACATAACTTTACTGGGAATCATTTTTATGACGGGAAGCCCGGATGATTTGCGGCGGCAAATAATCAGCTGGGCGCGCAGCTAATGTTGATCTGACCAGCAGGAACGGGAGCAGCACGCACCGCCTCCATCAGGGGTGGTGGTCAAACCGGTTGTGCGAGGTATGGAGTTTCTGGTTGGGCGTAGATCAACAAGGAGGAGCAGCTGGGCTTAAAACAGGACACCAAACTTTCCTGTTATGCTAGCTGAGGAAAAACTGGTGAAGTTATTATTATTTTGTTTTTCCTAAGTAGAGGAAATGCTTGATTAATCAGATCTTTGTTCATTTTCAATTAGCTTGAAACCCAGCTTCTAATTAATTAAAAGATGAATATTAAGGAAGCAAATCCTTTAAACGGCTTTGCAAAGAGGCCAGCAGCTTGTAGGGAAATGATTAAAAGCATCACTCTTGGAGGAAGTTCATTCAGCTCTTTTTGATTTGTAGAAAAGAAAATAAAGAGTCTAATAACTCTTTGCCGTTGTGGTAATAAAAACTGATTAATAGCTGTTCTTTAGATCAAAAAGCAGTGAGCAAATAAAAGCGGAGCGAAAACTTATTTAAGCTTCGTTTCAATTATTTACAGTTTATTGGGATTTGAAGCGTAAAATATTTCACAAGATTCAAACCTGGAGAAGCAGATAATTTACATGAAAGCGAGAGATTTGATTAAACAAATTCCAACCTGATCCAGAAAATGTTGGGTTTTTTTTGCTACATTAAAGCCACTTTTTTTATTTTTTTATTTTATGAGAAGTGCGAGGAAAGGATGCATGCTTTCAAGAAGTTTGTTGGAGAAAAAAAAACACCATCTGTATCTGTAGATACTTTTTAATAAATAGGTTTCACTTTTGTGTTGTTCAATTTCAATATTGAACAACACATGCAAATAAAAGGCATCATGAAGACGAGGAACACAGACGGGTCAGGAATGAACTTGTGGAAAAGTTACGGGCCGACCCAAACATACAGAGGAGAGAGATATTCTGGATACCAGCGTTGCAAACTATAGAAGAGCTGCAAAGATTCACAGCTCAGGTGTGACAATCTGTTGACTTACAATATGAACTTAGAAGATGATACTGTGGTCAAATGAGACTAAAATCCATCCATCCATTTTCTATACACCTTTGTCCCTAGAGAGGTCAGGTGGGGTGCTGGTGCCTATCTCCAGCTAACGTTCCAGGTGAGAGGCAGGGTCACCCTGGACAATTTAGAGACCAATTAACCTGACAGTCATGTTTTTGGACTGTGGGAGGAAGCCGGAGTACCCGGAGAGAACCCACGCATGCACAGGGAGAACATGCAAACTCCATGCAGAAAGACCAGGGCCGGGAATCGAACCCAGAACCTTCTTGCTGCAAGGCAACAGCTCTACCAACAGCACCACTGTGCAATATTTTTGGATTTTCATCAATATAAACAATATTCAAGTATTTGAAAATTATGAAGTTATGGTTGATTTCTTTGGAGTAAACAACCAAAACTGTTGGTTGTTTGAACCAACAGTTTGTTTGAACGGGTATCAGTTCATACCCGCAGATGTAATGGACTAACTATCAATGTGTTGTAGTTTTCATTCTTAACAGTATTCGTCTTTCTTGAAAAAAGGCACCAAAACTCCAGTCCAGGGGCCCACATTTCTATAGATCTGTCCCTGTTTGGATTAAAGCAGAACTGAGAACCTCTTTCAAACGGATGTTCACAGATCTATGCTTGTCTTATTTTTACAAAGTAGTGATATAATTGCCACCAGTGTGTCTTAACTGAAAAAAGTATTGATTCAATCCACCTCTATAAACAGAATCCATCCTCATCCATATTTATTTCTCAATCTTCCGATTTATTTCTTAACAAAATATAATTTTTTCCTAGTAATTTACATTTAAATTCCTGTCAATCTAAGCTCTTTGCCTTCTGCTGTAGACCTACGTTTTGTGCTGTTGCTTAAAAATGAAAGATAACCAAGCACATAGCTCTGAGTTTTTCCTACAGAGAAAAATACAATAAAGGAGAGTTTATGACTCAATAATTATGACTCAGTAAGCTGACATTTAGGATATACTGGGAAGAACATCTAAGTGTGACGCCACTGTAGGAGAGGCCCAGGTGTATTTTACGACAATGAGAGAAGTACAGCTGTAATTTCAAAATAAAATCATTTTAGTTTCGCTGTAAGCTGTGGATATTGGCCATAAAACGTTGACATCATCCTCTAACCCATTAAATAGTTTAAACACTTTAAATAAGCCTATTATTTTTAGTGTTTGCTCGTCGAAAAACAAATCGCATAGCTCTGCGAGGTGACGTATTTTCATGTGACGGAGGAAGCAAATTGTGATGCGGTTCACTTGACACCGGCGACGCGGAGGAATTTAGTCAGAAGGAAAAAAAAAACATCTACCAGGAAGTTAACTTGAAGAAGGAAACGTAGTTGGAACTTGAACGTATTAAACTTTTACATTTTAAAGCGGGTTTTAAAAAGGTCTTAAAGTGAACGCAACAAGGATAAATTAAAAGTCGGACCACCAATTTACGAGCAGAGGACTTTTGCTTCTGACAAGATGGACTATGATCCGGTAGGTGATGAGAATAATGGCTGAAGCCGCTGTGTTTGTTGCTCACTGTGAGCCTTTCCAACGATGCGGCTGCTGGCCGCCATACAGGCAGCAGGTGTATTTCTACAGAAAAACGATTCTATGGAAGAGAGAGAGAAAAAAAACAACAGGCTGATTCAGAGAACATGTTAACTTTTAAAAGTAGAGGAAGGAAGTTCCTGCAACGCCGAGCTAAAAAAAAAAAAAAGGCTAATGGCCAGCTCTCAGCAAAAACTGCGTCGTCGAAGGATATTTTTTTCTACCTTTGTTAAAACTAAAAACTTAGCACTAAAAAAATTTATTCTCTTCACATAACATGTTGCGGTGATATCGTTGACTTTTTTTAAATTTATTTTAAATAAATATATTTAATAGTTTTGCTCCCCAAAGAGCGCGTGCGACCAACTCTATTTAATTAAAACCAAACTTCTCACGTGCCCAAAGGCGACAGGCACAGTTAGAAAAGTAGTTACGTCAATTATGCTTATACCCACTTGCTTGTTAAGTTTAGTAAACTTAATAAACGCAATAAACTCACCAAACATGCTGCGCTACATGCTGTTATTGTCATAAAGTTGGTATTTTTTGCTTTACATATATGTTGCCAATTTTAAAACATGTCATTAGTTGCTGTTCTTGAGTTTCCCAACCATTTTTTTACAAGGTCAAATATTTTCAAATAGCTAAATGTATCCTTCTTGCAAGTCATGCAGAAGAATTTGTTCACCCAGCTGACTGGGGATAAGCAGCAACAGGTGGAGGAGGGGCACTCCAACTTCCATTTAGTTAGTGGAAGCTAAAGTCACTCATTCAGTTGTGTTTAATTAAAAAGACAAAGCTGTGATGAGTATATCAAACTGTCTTTGATATTAGTAGCTGCAGATCCCAAAAGACTAAACTTGAAAATACTAGAATTTTTTTATTTTGTGACATCTGCAGTGATTCACCTTTCTAAATTTTAATAAGTTACAAGGAATAGCTTATGATTTAGATGTTTTTCTTGTCTGCATCAGCCACAGATCTATGTACAGTAATGACTATAAATAAACTGGGATGGTGAAAAAATTAGTTCTCAGACATTATGACATTTCTAAAAGCTTCACTGTAATAAATCCAGTTTTTATGAGAGATTTTAAAACAGTAATAGTGGCAGTAGGAGATGGAATATTTTTAGCTGGTATTGTTTTACAATTAAAATAAAGCTACAGTGTAAAGGCACTGTGTGTTTGGTTGAAAGGAGTCGATTAGTATTGTTTTCATTTTTACTCTGAATCTAAACCTGCAAAGTCCCTGCATTGAAAATGAGCAGAAAGTTGAAATCATCAGCGGAACATTCTGAGATAATTCACCTGTCCTGATCTCGAAAACAAAAATGGCTGCAGTATATTTGAAGACCCAGACATAGCTGCAGTAGTAAATGGTTTATTTTTTCATTTCTGGAATCTAAATGAATATAGTTTGTACATCTGTCAGTCAGTCTGTCCCTTTAAGCTTCACTGAAAACAACAATTGACAAACTCCACAGGTTTTCCCCGTTACTGGAGCTTGACCGAGTTGCCGCTGATTTCATTTCCAGGTGTGACTTCATTGGTAAATGATACGCGTCATAGGAAGATCAGCTAAAGAAAACATTTAAGTTAAAAAAAATAAATACAATTTGACCATGTATTGAATTTACTTTGATTTTTCTCTCCATCGCATCGGCGAACACTATGAAATTGGTTAAAGGATCATTAAAAAGCTTTAAAGGAATCGCTTATTACTTTAAAATAAAGTTGTTTTTCTGTGTATTGTTTTGCACAACTTTGTGGTGAACCTTTGTGCTATATGATTTTATATTCTTTTTAGATTTGTAACGTGATATGCTCATTTTAGATAAAAATTGCTTTTATTTACCATTGTCATTATTCTCTTTTGCTGAAGAAGCTTAATAAATTGTCTGCATTGCGCAGTAATCTATTGTAATACTGCGAGTACAGATGAAAATGAGCCTTTATGGATAACTCTGTACTTTATCCCTTTTGAAATAAATAAATTGACAACAAATCAAATTGTACTTCATATATTCATAAATCCGGAGGACTTAGTGTCTCACAGGTCGTGAACCTTCACTGGTAGCCATCGTAACTTATTCCCGGTTCTCTGTCTTCCTCTTCGGCCCAAAGGTCTGTTTGAATATTTATGACCAACGCCACTCGGCTAACGCTACCGAATCCTAACAAAAGGCTAACAAACCCTTGGTTTGTGTTGCCAACGCCTCAGGGTGCCGTTGGTCTACTTAATATCTAGAATTGTAAAGTTTACATTAAAAACATCTAATACAAACCAATAAGGAACTGCTTAAATGTGACCAAGATTTAAAAAAAAAAAAAAAAGAAAAAACAAGCACCAGCGTTTTTATGTAGCAAATGTTTTTCTCTTTACAAAAGGGGCTATCTATTGTGATTGGACTATAAAGAATCTCAGAGGACGTTCATGACCTCTACGCTACTCAAAGCTCGGCACTTACTGTATTTGGTTAGTAAAATCAGACAGTTAGGATTTGGAGTTGTGGCTGAACCGGACAAGGGAAATCGGTCACTTTGCAGTCAGAGCACCAGTTAAACACACTGTATGTTTTTTTCCTCAAGTATCTTTAGCTTGTATACTCCAACTAAATAGCTGCATTCCTATCATCTTACAGGAGTTTGTATGAGTTTCTGGAATACCAAGGCCACTTTCCATGAATCAGACACATGCCCCTCTTTCTTTGAACATTGATAGCAGGCAGCCATGCATTGTGCCTTGAAGGAGTCATTGGTGTGTGAAGACATTAGGACAGGACTGAGCTGGATTTGTGTGGCAGGCGAATAAAATGTAAGGTTGGATGTCACACCTTGATGGACGTGGGATTTAGCAAAAAACAGAAACAGCAACATGCAGTTAAGCATTAACTAATGAAGCTATTAAAAATTTGTAAGACTTTGAACGGGGATGAGAACAGCATGAAGACAGAGGATAGCATCAGACAGACAAACGGATGACGCAGGAAAAACCTGCTCCGTTTCCTAGATACGGCTTTGTTTAGAGGTTGTTGCCGTCTTCTGGGATAAGGAGGACTGTGTGTGTGTGTGCGCGCACACCCGCTGCCATTTCTGCTTTGAATTCACACCCACAGCATTGAGAGGTGACGGTTTACTTCATCAAACAACACCAGGAACAAATAATTCGGCATTCAGCAGGGTAGGCTGAATACCGAATTATCAATGACTTGAAAATGGCAACACGACACAAATCAGTAGGTTACACTCAGAGATTTTGAGGCTAATCTCAGAAATTTGCAAGAAAACGTCTTTGACTTGAAACTCATAAATGTTCAATTTTGTTTTTTTCTAGCAAATTTTGAACTTTTCAAAATTGGTGCGCATTAATTCCTTGTTTTACACTGTTGTAGTTAACAGCATAAAGTTGCTAAATTAGAGCTGAAGACTTTTCTCCAGCTGCACTGAGCAACTCGGTCACTGCTGCACACTGCTGGTCCGCTGTCTGAAATCAGGCTTCTTGTTTTCTCCGTTGCCTGCAACAAAGATGAATTCAGTGATTCAGAAACATCTGAAGTCATGACAAACAAAAGGTAGCGCAGCTTTGTGTTCCTACTAAATATGGTACATTGAAAACTACACCTGGTCCCTGTAATAATCAGTACTGTATTATTTTAGTAGCAGTACTGGGAATAATTTAGTTTTACATCAAACAGTTGGCCAGTTTTTGTTTCTAATGTCGGTAAATACTCTTAAAATATGTTGGGTTTAGTACCTTGAGACTACAGCTCAACCTCATCTCACTGTATCCTCCACTGTATCCTCCACCCATTGCTCCAGGTCAGCAACATCTTGGGTTTCTGCTCCCAGAAATGTCTAGATGAGTCTGAATAGATGGTATTTCCACTATCTACTCCAGCTATGTACCATCCAGCTCAGATGCTCCTGGTCGTTTCCTACATAGTTGAAGAAACTAAAAGCAATCTCCCATGACCGGCTGGATGGAGATTATATCTTTAGAAACCTAATTAGGCTTTATAATGTAGGGCTTTTGACAGAACTGAACTTTACTGACGGTTGACACTTTGAGGAACTTGATTTTTTTGCTCTTTGTGTTTTAGCGGTTATGTGTTTGCACCATGTGTAGCTCTGCAGATTACCCCATCTGTTAAACTAGTCAACGGATGCTGACATGTTTTATCACCTACTGTTGATTTCAGTCTTCTCTATAAAATTAACAGTTTTTCTGCTGACGCTCGATTACCATCGTTTTCATTAATGTTCTGTGACTGTGTTGATGTCACAGCCTTATCCTTACCTTTAAGCAGTGACATCTGAGTGAAATGTGCAAAGCTACTTACTCATGTTTAGACTAATCACTACGGGTAATACATAGATCTTATTATGTGTGATAATGGTGAGCACATTGTGAGTTTTGCAATCGAGTTATTTAAGCTCTAAAGGTTTCTTTCTTGTAATTTCCTTGCATCTCTGCCTTTACTTTCCATAAACAAATTTTATCACAGTTCTGATGATCTATCTGAATTTGGGTGATACTTTTTTTTTTTTTTTTAACCAGACACTTAATGTAAAATTCCTTAAGATTTGTAGACTGTAAAGATAAGTTTATCCTGCATGTCCAAAGCCTTGTGCTTATTCTGTAATACATGATATGTTTTCAGTCGCATCAGGCTTAAATCTTAGTCCGGAGATGCACACAGGCCTTCTGAAGAGAAATAAGACTGCATACATTTAAATAACTACTCTGATATTGCTGCTTGAATTGCGTACCATCACAACTCCTTGGAAACAGGTGAGAGTAGTTCGAAAGCACTTAGGATTTGAGTGCATAAACAATATCATACATTTGACTGCAGCGTATTTATTGGGTCTTAGTACATGTGATAAAATGGGATAAAATGTGTCCAACAACCACAAATTGTCAGTGAAAAATATTGAGTCCTCATTGAGGTTGACATTGCAAAGTTGATGTTTGCTCACGTATTTCAGCTAATTCTGAGCTCTCTGTGCGCCGCTGCAGGAGCGGGCAGGAATTGAGGATGCACCAGAGCCCAAGGACAAGGTCCAGAACCTGAGGGACCAGGTGGATGGCGTGAAGAACATCATGACGCAGAATGTTGACCGGATCCTGGCGCGAGGAGAGAGGCTGGATGACCTCATGGGCAAGTCGGAGGATCTACAAGCAGGGGTCAGTGTTACCGCCGGATTTCTCTCATTTTGGTTTATCGGAAGCGCCAAGTTGCACTGTGCAGGTTTATCGTTGAGCCATGATCACCATGGCAGTCCTTATGAACAACTCTGAACAAGATGGTTTAGATGGGACATGTGGGGGGGGAGCAAAGAAAGTGGAGTCTCATTCTTCTGTTGAACGCAACTTTTAATGGAGAGCGTTTCAGTCAGGCACCTTGGAAAGAGAATGAGCTCATTAACCCCACAGCTTGCTACCTCAGGATCAGGTGTCTCATTACGCAGTAGGCTTCAACCCATGTCACATTTTAATTTTAGTGTTCATTAAAGGTTCTCTTCAAGTCTCTGGGAGCGAAACCCAATCAGCTGCTATAGACAGGAGTCTAAAGGGTATATATGGATTCAATCATCAAAAGTCCACACGAGTTCCTTGATTATGTTTTTTTTTTTTAACTTACCCAAGTAGAGGAGCCATTTTGACTGAGAAAAACTATGAAAAATCTTTCACCAGCTGTGTTTCCAATACAAATGTGCATAAAACTGTGAGTATTCCATCCATCCATCCATCCATTTTCCTTCACCCCTGTCCCTTACTGGGGTCGGGAGGGTTGCTGGTGCCCATCTCCAGCTATCGTTTCGGGCGAGAGGCAGGGTCACCCTGGACAGGTCGCCAGTCTGTCGCAGGGCAACACGGAGACAAACAGAACAAACAACAATGCACACACACACTCACACCTAGGGACAATTTAGAGAGGCCAATTAACCTGACAGTCATGTTTTTGGACTGTGGGAGGAAGCCAGAGTAGCCAGAGAGAACCCACGCATGCACAGGGAGAGCATGCAAACTCCATGCAGAAGGACCGGGAATCAAACCCAGAACCTTCTTGCTGCAAGGCAACAGCTCTACCAACTGCACCACTGGGCAGCCCTGAGTATTCCACTAATGTCAAAAAATCCACAATTTTGCAATTGATGCGTTTCCATTGAAGAGATGCAATTAAAACGACACGTGAATAAATTTGTTGTATGTTGATGTTAGTAAAAAACATGTAACTCCTTCTTGCCTTTTTCTTCGTGATTTGCACCAGTGGCGACATCGGATTGTTGATCATGTGACTTGTATGATGCAAATAAAAAAAAGTTTCCATGAGGCAAATTTATTTTTAAAACTTCAATTTGCATAACCATATGGTCAGTGGGCCCTGTGACAGACTGGCAACCTGTCCAGGGTGGCCCCACCTCTCGATGGATGAATGGATGGTCAGTCAGTGGGAATTCAGCTATTGTCTTTTCATTTGATTAAAAATGCCCTCATCCATTGACATTCAAAGGAAAACGTCTTTCATACAAGTGAAGGTGAGCCTGCTGTTTAATTTGAGCATGTGAAGCATCTGCTTGCTGTCTTTATTGATCCCAACAGTCTGAGGACTGCAGCTCGCAGCAGAACGTAGCCTGGGCTTGGTGAGGAGAACGCTGACATTTTGGCTGACGCCTCTCATGTTTTTCCATTCCCAGGCTCAGAACTTCAAGCAGACGTCTCACAAAGTGGCTCGGTCCTACTGGTGGAAGAACGTCAAGCTGGTCGTCGTCATCGTGGTGGTCGTGCTCATCATCGTCCTCATCATCATCCTGCTGGCCACCGGAGTCATCCCCGTCAGCGCGCCTGTGGGTCCTGTAGTCAATCCCACCAAGAAACCCTGAAGACGCACAACACGTCCAACGAGACACAACGAAGCTGCAAACACAGATTACCGAGTAATATATTGACCCTAGAACATGACTTATTACCGCTTCTGGTAAATATTTAAGGTTTCTTAGTTTCTTCAGGTTACTCTCATGCTTTTGTTACAGCCACTTTTAATGATAAACTCTTTGAAACAGTTTAAATAAAACCAGATAAGTGAGTTATCGTTCCTTTTTATATATTTTTTTTTTTTTACTTTAAGCACCTCAGTCGCCTTCTCCATCTGTAGCCAGTTAACAGTTAATCCGAATGATTGTAGATTTTTATTTTCCATAGTTCATCATTTACTTTTCCAAAGATATGCTTATGAAGTCTAAACCGGGAGGAACTTACTCAACGTGTTACGAGACCCACATCAGATTTTGAATGTTACCACTAACTTCATTAAAGGAGAATCTACTTTTTTACATTCACGCAAAAGAAAATGTGTACAACTAAAACCGATGACTGATGTTGGTACAATGAATGTATTTATTTATTTTTTTTTACATTCAAGCACCTGTTAGAGAATAGAGGCCTGAAGTGTTGAGAACAAGTGGGACACACCACCAAGCTCCTCCAGCCTATCAGCTGGGAGACACCGTTTCCTGCCCGTTTATTTTGAAAGCATTCAGGCCCACCTCTTTCTCTGCCCCACCACCCAGTTAGCTTCAAAGAGGTCAAAATTAACCAAATTATCAACTGTATATAGTTCTCACCAGTGTGTATATTTACTGTTAACAAGTGTCTTTGCTGAAAGTGTCTAATCATTAGAACCAAATGATGTAACTTTGTTATTCAACAAAATCAAGAGTGATTCCTACATATTTCTGTAAAAATAATCTATACTGATGTTTGATTAAATGGCACAGTTCCATGTTTTTTTTGTTTTTGTTTTTTTGGGGCGTTTTTTGCTGTTGATCAGATGATTGTATAAAAAAAAGCAGAATATGTTGGAACAAATTCTCTCTGCGTGTATTATAGTTGTTTGTGATTGTGGGATGCAGTAGCCTCTGTTCTCTTAGCCTGTTTATTTTTGACTGAGTGATGCCGGCCGGATAAATGCTGCCCTGATTGGCAGACCGCCGCAGAGCAGCTGCACGGTGTCGCTGCTCGCCAGGGTTTCTGGTATTTAATGGTTTTACTGTCTGATGAAGTCAATAAATGGTATTTACCTCAGCCTGGTTGCTTGGAACTTGTTTGTTGTTCACCGTGTCGCCTCAAGATGGCGACCTGGTAGCGGCGCCGGTGTTCGGTCTGCTTAACCTTTCTGGTTCCGCATTCCATGTCGCACGCGCTCGTGACCGGCCAATAACGGCGAACCAATCATTCGGTTGATGTGAGGCAAGCTGAAAAGATGGCGGCCACAAAAAGGTACTGAAACCATGGGTAGGCTCTCTTTTTGAACTCTTAAATGTACTCGCTAGAACTTTTATTTTGGCTGAAAAAAATGAATTTGTATTCTATTAGATAAACATTTAATGTGGAAATGATGTGTAAAGTTCAAATATACCTTAAAATTGCGTTAAGACTTAAAATAAGCATTCACCAAAAATACATACACGAAATAAACTTTTTGAAGTTTACATCTAATTTGCATAACTTAAAGTAAAAAATAACCCTCTTTAAACCTTAAAATTGACCAAATACATGCAATTTGGTTAAAATGTTCAAAATATATCTTAAAATTCTGTTTTGTTTATTGAAAACCTCTAAAGAATTGTACTTTTATCTGTAAATGAAGTACTCATCTTTTACCCAGATTAAATGTGCTAGCAGTACCTTGTCGAAATAGTTGCCTTCTATGTAACAATGCATTTAAATTGCCTGTGTTTTTCTCTGAAGGTTTTTTTTATCTGTTGCACCTGGTCAAATAAAATAAACCGAGCGAAATCTGAAGGCTGCTCCTGGTCCTTCAAGTGCAGGCACCTCGCAGTCACCAAAGCCTGCTGTTTTGGTCACAGTCAACGACAGAGATTCACTTGTATGTATTCAGTGTTTCACTTCAGAACAGCAAGAAAAGATTAGATTGAGGCTACAATGTGAACCGGTGAAAAATTTAACTAAAGTAAGTTTGTGCAATTCTGTGAAGTAGTTAGCGTGCGCATTATGTACACTGGTTAATTTTTTTAAAAAAGTTTCTTATTATGCAGACTGGTAAAGATGGCAAATATTTTCTGATCTCATACATTTGTAGTAAAGGCAAAAACATAATCTTTTTGATTTCATTGGGATGCAACTATTGTTTTTGCTGTTGCTTCTGTACAAGATACAAAACCTATAACTTTTAAGTATGAAACAGGAGGTTCTGAAAATACAGTCTGTGTGCTACACTCAAGGGAGATTAATTTGATGCATCAAAGAGTGATGTCATCACATCTGATGTCATAGTTACCAGTGGAATTGAACATTCTAATGGTGCATTCACACCAAAAACATTTTGAGTGTCAGGCGAGTCTGTTTTATATTCAAAGTCTACATGGAGTGTTGGATGCGGTTCAAATCGCGCCGCGCTACAGGCTCAAAGCGCACTGCAATAGCCCTCGACGCTCCTCCACATGCAACCAGTGAACCAGACGCATGGACGTCTGTCTTTCCTCGGACCTCCATGTTTGTGTGGAGGTTTGGCTTTGCATGGACTCCTCTGTTTGCAACCTGGGAGTGGGTCAGCACAAAGGCCGAGCCAGGCTATGCATGGAGACCCCTGGTTGATTGAAGGTCTGTCTTTCTTCGGACCTCCCTGGTTGATTGAAGGTCTGTCTTTGATTGGACTCCTCTGTTTGTAGGAGCCTTCTTTTTGCCGGGGGGCCTCTGGTTGGGTGGAGAGTCTAGGATGGTTATTTTCCAGAGCAAGTTTCAATTTCACCTTCAGGTCTGCAACCTGACCCTGCAGAGATTTCACCATTTCCTCCTGTGCTCTGAATTTGGAAGCTTGCTCAATGTGACTTTTGAGCTGTTCTTCATATTTAAGTCTGACTCTGTATTCTGTACTTCTATTAGACCTTTATTGTGGGAGGTGTATTTTTCAGCCTCCCTCTTGAAGTAGTCCAGCTGTTCAAGAATGCTCCTATCGGCTGTAACTTTGGAAGAGCAAGAAACCTTTGATACATCTTTAATCTCTGGCACGTTTCTTCCATGTTCACATTTGACTTGCATGTGACGTTCTTTTCCTAACATGTTTTGCAGTTTTGGAATCTCCTCCTGCTGTGATTTGACTTCAGCCTGATATGCAATCCTTCGGTCTCTTTCCTCATGGAGATCAAAAATCTTACTCTGCGATTCTTTTGTAAGATCGTCTACCTGCTTTGTGTGATCAATGATGTGTTGGTTTGTCTCTCACCACGACTTCCACTGAGGGAGTAATCTGAAAGCCAGCAGAGGGAGTTGTTTCCAATGATGTTGGATTCTCAAAGTCACCAGTAGGACCTGATTCCCCCTGGATCTCTGCTGATTCATCTTCCAGATTAATAGTCTTCCAAAGGGAAAATGACAGAGTCGTAGTCGACTTGGATGTTGAGGTCCATCATGTCTATCCATGAAAGCTTAGCTGGAAAAGCTTCATGCTCACAAGCAATCTGTTGTTGCTTCATGGTGAATTCTTGCTTCTCTGGACGGCGTGTAATATCTGGAATCGATATCCCGCTCATTTCGAGTAACATCGAACATGCTCTGAAGAGTGATCTGTTGCGATAGAACTGTGGAACAGATCTGAGAAAACTCTGTGAGCTATTATGGGTCTATTTCTGGTGCCCACCAGAAGTAGCAGTATTTCATTGTAATTTGTAGGGTTTTTGGCTAATCTATATTCATGATAGAATTTATATTTCTCTTTTCGGTTACTGTACAATATTAAGTAAAACTTGTTTACGGACACACCATCTGCTAGCAGAGAGCTGCTCAGTACAGAGGATGGTGATTGTGAGTTTAATCCCGGGGAGCGACAGGAACTCAGCGTTAGGTTTTGTAATGGATTGACCGTGAATTAGCAGCACTGATAGCAGTTTGTTTCTCTGAAGAGCTGACAGGAATAAAGAAGAGAAAAGCAGGGAAGTTCTGAGCTGCAGGTTTGTGCCGACAGTATGAATCAGCAGAACTTCATAATATTAGCTTGGTGTGATGTGAGTTTGATTTTTCATTTGAATTTAAAAAATAATAAAGTTCATGAAGTGACTGCAGCATGTGTGTTTTATCATTATGTTTGGGCCAGCAGTGCAAAATAAGATATCTGGGTTTATTTAGTCCATCAGAACCAGAACCTCAAGGTTCCCTAACCCTCACCCAGAACCCACTGACCCTACCCTATAAAAGTTGCATAACGTAAGTTGCATTTAATTCTCCCCTGGGATTAATACAGTATTTTGAAATTAAACTGAATTTAAATTTTTAATACCTAGCCTCCCTGATGACTAGTTATTTTTCTGGGTATTAGTCTGAGTCATAAACCACATATCCAAATGAATGAGGACGGGAATCACCTAAAAACCTGCTCACCAGGAAGTTCCAGACACAACATCAGAGGATCTTTACAGTAACCACAGCAGAGAGCTCAACCAGAGACAATGACAGCTGTCGTAAGTATTAAACCTTTCAATGTTTTTAGAGCAAAGAATAGCAGAGTTTTAAAAGTTTTTGTTTTATCAATATTTCTCCAGAACAAGCTGTTGATTTTTAATAGGGGACAGGCTGATTCTTTATTGAAGACAAAAATGCTCCTGTATGTCAGTTCCATTGTTATTTTACAAACTTAAATTTAAAATGCTAATATTTTTTTTTAATCCTAAAGAAACTGTAGATTTTGTTGCACTTATAAGATTGTTTTTTATTGCTTTAAAGAGCTACTTAATGTACTCATTCAGTGCAGCAGATCGATGAGAATGTCAGCAGCTGGTGACAAACAGCAACTAACTCTGCATCGTTAAAAAGTCACGCAGGACGCTGAGTTTTTGCTCATGTTTTAGGATGAATAGAAAATGTTTGAGGTCAAGCAGCTGCAATAACCCAACTTCTTGTTCTCATTCCTTTGGGTGTAACTTTTTTCCCCCCGACAGGAAACAGATTTTACAGTAACTGTTCTTCATGTGTGGAAAAAAACTGCCAGACTGCATAGATGAGGTCTGGCAGGAGGGCCTGCCATCACCAAGCCTGACTGATAACATTCAATGTTATTAGCATTTATTAAGTCTGTGGTGTTCAAATAAACTGAATGGCAAAACTGGACACTTTGCTTTTTGTTTGAAGTATTTATTGTTGTTGGCATTGTTTCATATTTTTGAGTTTGTCTCTCAGCCACAATAAACGATTTGGACGAACTTGATATCATCAGATTAAAAGGTTATTTTTTCTGATCGAGTAGAAAAATAACCTCGTTTTGCTCTAACTTTAGGAAATCCAAACTGACTCATAATGACTGTAGAGACGTTTTAATGACTGTTGAGCTTTTAATCTGTTAGAGATGCACTAGTGGTGAAAAATCTTGTTTTAGGATGAGTTGGTAATTCTTCATTACGTTTCTTTCTCTAGTGGGTGGCTTCTTTCTAATCAAATACTTCACTCAAGAATGCAGATTTTTTTTAGTAGTGTCAAACTTGACACCTCCTAATAATACAAACACACATACTGCAATATTACCTATATTTCTTTAAACACCCACTTTCCCTGTGATCAAACTGAAGCTCAGTGCTGCCTCCAAGTGGCTGACTGATATAAAATAAATCCCACTCTTGACATCTGCAGAGCTGCAACATTCACACACTGCCAGGTGATTTCAATGTAGATTTCAATGTAGCTTTCCAACTTCAAAATAGCTGCTGCTGAGTGGGAATAAACATAAAAGTGAAAAAGCTGCTGTTATTTTTAGGCATATGGTGTTATTTGGCGTAGAGATCCAACATTTTACAGTGTGCTCTACTTTGTTTCTTACCACAGACTCATTTGAGACTCAATATTGGATCAGTTAACAACTGTTGTAATAAGCGCTGGAGGAGCAGCGCTTGTAAGACACGGAGCAGAAACATTGTTTTCAGTGCACAGCCTTTGGTAAATAATTCTTTACCACATCTTTAGCATGCACACGTTGATACATATCTAGGTCAGACTAAAGAACATATGTGGCTCAGCTAGAGAATTTACTGTTCATGCTGTTCAGCTCGATTTAAATCTCACTTTGTCTGGTTTTTCTCCCATTCACTTTGATTCTCCTCTTTCTCCTGCTTGCCAGTCAGCAAACAGGACAAATTGTGAACAACAACGTCAGTTTTTCCGTGCTGTTTCAGAATTGTATTCGAGCAATGGCAGCGGAGGAAGTGAACAAAGCCAGTCAGTCTCCGTTGGCTTCATAGCGTCAAACTGGCACATTACATGCATCGCGAGCAAACGTTAGCAATTGGGTCAAATGTAAAACCTGGCCTTCAGGAAGCAATCACTTCTATACAGTCAAGAGCCCAGACTCTACAAGGAGCTGCTCTTAAGCATTATGTAATCTCATACTGCATTTATAAAGATTTGCCTATCTCAGCATGTCAAATGCTTGAAGAGGATCCAGATCACAGCAACCTGAACGCTACAGAAGATAATTATTTTGTCATTTAAGTGGACTTATAGAGCATTGACCTTACATTCCCAGATAGGAAGTAGATACTCTGAATATACAAAGAAATATTTTTTTCAAAATTTCGAACAATTAGTGCCGAGTTTCTCTTAGTTCGATGACTTCTCCTCCAGACTTGTGAAAGTTGTAATACTATTTGCTTTTGTTTTGGGATTCTTTAGTTTTCTTCTTTAAAGGCTCCCTGGTTATGATCTACATCATTAGTATCTTCACTGTTTGGAGTTATCGTGATGCTGTGACCATCATAGGGACTTCTGCAGGTCAAGTGAAAGCTGATAAAGAATGCTCAACAATTGCACAGTCAAGAAGTGACTGTTGGTTGATTTAAAAAAAGACCGTAATTGATTTTTAAAAAATATGTAAACAGAAAGGATGTGTTTAATACCGAATCTGTCATTCAATGTAAATCTGTAGTTTTCCCAAATAAAAAAAACTTTAAAAGAACATGGAGGCACATCCAAAATGGGATACAATCTATTACGCATTTCTTTTGTCGTTGCTTTTTGTCACACTTACTTATTTAAATGACATTTAATATTGGATTAAAAAAAAGGAGTTAAAGTGTTATATGTTTTACCTTGGAGCTGACTATAAGCTCAAAGGGTGAAAACTGCAATTATAACTGTGTGTTTATGTGATTATGTAATTACATTCAATGAAAGGTAAATGAATTGGCTCCTATAGATGTTGGCATGAAGACAGGAAATCAAGTTTTTTAACTGCCGACTCTGTCCATCATTACAGGAGATGGAAGGAAAAGATGACAAACAGCTGAAAGACAAGACCAGCGATCTGTCAAGTCAGATCGATAAAGTGAAGGAGATCATGAAGAAAAATTTGGACCAGCTCCTCCTCCGGGAAGAAAATCTGGAAAACCTCATTGAAGTGTCTGAGTATCTGAAAGACAAGGTGAGTGTCTTCACGTAGACCTTCCTAAAACCACGCAGAGATTTGGACTTTCTTTCATAAGAACATTTTTTAAAAATTGAAAAAACCTAGCATGCTGTGATTGCGGTGAAAGTCAACAGCCAAACCAGTTTAACGAGACGCATTCGAGGAGCTAAAAACGACGAATGACGTTCGGCCTTTTTCTTCTGCTCCACCAAACTTTTAATCAGGCACTTTTTAGTCGGGCATTACTGCAGCTCGCAAAGACAATGAGCTCATTAACCCAACAGCTCATCATATGATCAGATGCTCCTCTGCGGCTGGGGTCAAGTAGCTACCAGACATCCCTGATGAGCATCAGTCCTAATCAAGTTAATGGACACCACTCACATTCATTATTACCTACAAACAAGGATAAGTAAAAGAAATAACAGTGGCACAATCAGTCAAAGACAGCAGTTTTGAACTGCACCTCATCGTTCCATGTGGTGCATGAATAACTAGCAGCTCAAGTCGGCAGGAGGAGGCCATGTTGTCATGTTGTGCTTTAAAAGCAACAATTTTAAATTCAATTAGGACGACTGTAGGGCCAATGTAGGGCCCATGTAGAGCCCATATAGGTGGTGGTCCTAAATGGGTTTGCCCATGTGGGGCCACCATGGAAACTGCGCACAAACCCATGTGGGACCCATATTATCTGCCCTCCTTTTCCCCATATGGGGCCCACCTCTGTATGCTGGCTGGGAAATAACATCACTGCTGTAGGTTAAAGTGACGTGCTCTGATTCACAGCAAATATCAACTCAAACTATTTTACCAAACAGCGTCCGTTTGGTTTGAATTTGATTTATTTCTCTTGATAAATGAAAATGAAACTTGACAATTAATTTCTGTATTCAATTAACCCTCGTTATCTTTGTGTGGTATTTTACTACTTTAGAATAATTACCACTTTTAATTGGATTTTGAATTTGAATTAAGATTTGTTTGATAATGCAAAATATTTAAGTGAAAGGGAGGGGCAAAAACAACTTAAGAGGTGAAAAGCGTCTGCTGTAAACCTGCTTGAATTCTAAGACGTGCTCTCCACTTATTCCAAAGGGACGTTTTTTCTCATCTCTGTTTCTAACACACCTTCCTTCACAAAGCACATCCTCGTCCTTCCAAAAATCACATGAATCGTTTTTTGGGGTTTTTTTGTATTTCCTGTGCTCAGGCTCATAATTTCAGCCGTACAACAGAGAAAGTGTCTCGCTCCTACTGGTGGAAGAACGTCAAGCTGATCGTAGCTGTGGTCGTGATCGTCCTCATCATCGTCGTTGTTATCGTCCTGCTGGCCGTCGGCGTCATTCCCACACCCACAATCAAACCCTGAACAGCGCACAGACAAGACAACAGGAAATGATGGATGCATTATACTGAGGGGCATAGATTCAGACAAATTCTGATGTGTTGGAAACTGTATTTTTATGACATTAAATCTTTGCCAAACTGTCAAATTAGTTGGCAGTATTAATCGTTGTATTGCAGTCCTGTTGCTATTCAGCCAATTTACAGCAGGTGGCGTTATTTTCCAGCCATTTTATTGCAGAATTAAGTAATTGTTCTGTTCAGTTGTTAAGAAAACACTGCATTGAAGAGGTGATCAGATCAATCCAAAATATCCATAATACTGATACTAAATCGGTATCAGTATCGGATTGACATTTGTGACCAAAACTTTAGTTTCAGATTCCCTCTTCAAATTTAATTTAATTTTTTTGTTGTTCTTTTCTTGATTTTTTTTTTTTGTTTGTTTGTCCACAAATTATTAAAATATTTTGTGGACACCTTTATATCTTGTCCAAATGTTGTCCTTAGTTTTAACAAAAATAATTGATGTTATTATAGTTACATCATTCAATGTGTCGATGAGGACAATGGTGTCATCCTGACAGTTAAGGGGTTAAAAAGCCGCCGCTCCAGCGTCAAAGAAAACGTCATCACAGAAATGCTTCTCCGTGTTTCCAAGGGTGTCAAAAATTTGAAATATTTGTCTCCCTTCATTGGAACTTACACCAGCGCTGCACACGTTATCGCAATGATTTTTACACAAATTGCACTCTAAATAAGAAAAGTATTTCAACCTTTCACTTCATCTCAACTTAGCCGAAATCTCTGACATAGACTTTCCTTTTTTTATTGCATTTTAACATGAAATATTTTCAATGTCCTCATTAGGCTAACATTGTGTACAGAGATGAGTGCCATGTTTGCATGGCACCAAAAATATTGACTTTTAAACAGATAGTTGTAGCTGTACAAATGTTGAAGAAAATTCCATGCATCATTGAGTATAAAAATAGTACTATTATTTTTACTATTGTAAATATAATACAATGAAACAAAGAAAATGAAAAAATAAAACAAACCACATGAACAAACATAGATGAATAGTTAATATGAAGCCATGTTTACAGCTGAAATTTAATATCGCAAAGTTCTTTTCATTTCCCTCAATTTAAGATTTTCTAAATGTGCAAAAAATATCTTCTGACATCCTTCTTAAAATGATTTCAGCAACAGGAGGTGGAGGATGATGTCTGCAGATGAGTAGGTGGTGCAACCTTAATAAGTCATTATGAAAGTAAGATTTTACAGAGAAGACATGTGGGAAACATTTTGAAAGCTTTTAATCCAAATGTAAACTTCCTTTATTTGTAGGTTAAGAAGAGTTTTATTTAAAATGGAAATCTAAGAGAGCAAAAAGTTGTATCGTTTCAATAGAAGATGTGATAGAGGGAAGACTGGGAAACATATTTCCATAAATATTTTTTAGCATAACATCACATCCTGCAGCAGAGTCTCACACATGCAGCTTGTCGTTTCCAGGATCAACTGTCCTTCAGCTCATTTATTTTGATCTTTCAGTTGCCAGGAAGCTTTTGCTTTTTATGCCGTCATCATAGGCGTAGGAACGGGGAGGGACATGGGGGGGACGTGTGTTCCCCAATATCGGAGAAAGGCGCATTTGTCCCACCTCAATAATTTCACCACAGTTGCACCTTCAAGATAAAAAAGTGCTTTAATTTTGAAGGTGCAACACAGCGCTTCCTCCATCCTCCTCTCTCTGAACAGTTCAGAGTGTTTAAGAGGCAGCAGGAAGAAACTCCTGATGAATGACGTGACATGGTCTGCTGGGAATGTTGCCATGTCAGGTTGATTTTTGTTGGTCAAACTACTGTGTTGAGTTTAAAACTGCTGAATCCTATTTTAACATCTGCTTTTTTTCTTAAGGTTTTAGGAAGAGTCAGAACCAGTATATGTAAATGCACTTTTGACCAAAAATCAAATGTATTTTGGCCAATAAAATATATCAAAATCAGGTAGCCATCTGGTGTGCTACCAGATTACTTGGCAGAACGCAGCCTGGGCTTGGTGAGGAGAACGCTGACATTTTGGCTGACGCCTCATATTTTTCCATTCCCAGGCTAAGGACTTCAAGCAGACGTCTCACAAAGTGGCCCGGTCCTACTGGTGGAAGAACGTCAAGCTGGTCGTCGTCATCGTGGTGGTCGTGCTCATCATCGTCCTCATCATCATCCTGCTGGCCACCGGAGTCATCCCCGTCAGCGCGCCTGTGGGTCCTGTAGTCAATCCCACCAAGAAACCCTGAAGACGCACAACACGTCCAACGAGACACAACGAAGCTGCAAACACAGATTACCGAGTAATATATTGACCCTAGAACATGACTTATTACCGCTTCTGGTAAATATTTAAGGTTTCTTAGTTTCTTCAGGTTACTCTCATGCTTTTGTTACAGCCACTTTTAATGATAAACTCTTTGAAACAGTTTAAATAAAACCAGATAAGTGAGTTATCGTTCCTTTATATATATATATTTTTTTTTTACTGGAAGCACCTCAGTCGCCTTCTCCATCTGTAGCCAGTTAACAGTTAATCCGAATGATTGTAGATTTTTATTTTCCATAGTTCATCATTTACTTTTCCAAAGATATGCTTATGAAGTCTAAACTGGGAGGAACTTACTCAACGTGTTACGAGACCCACATCAGATTTTGAATGTTACCACTAACTTCATTAAGAAGAGTTTTATTTAAAATGGAAATCTAAGAGAGCAAAAAGTTGTATCGTTTCAATAGAAGATGTGATAGAGGGAAGACTGGGAAACATATTTCCATAAATATTTTTTAGCATAATAACATCACATCCTGCAGCAGAGTCTCACACATGCAGCTTGTCGTTTCCAGGATCAACTGTCCTTCAGCTCATTTATTTTGATCTTTCAGTTGCCAGGAAGCTTTTGCTTTTTATGCCGTCATCATAGGCGTAGGAACGGGGAGGGACATGGGGGGGACGTGTGTTCCCCAATATCGGAGAAAGGCGCATTTGTCCCACCTCAATAATTTCACCACAGTTGCACCTTCAAGATAAAAAAGTGCTTTAATTTTGAAGGTGCAACACAGCGCTTCCTCCATCCTCCTCTCTCTGAACAGTTCAGAGTGTTTAAGAGGCAGCAGGAAGAAACTCCTGATGAATGACCTGACATGGTCTGCCGGGAATGTTGCCATGTCAGGTTGATTTTTGTCGGTCAAACTACTGTGTTGAGTTTAAAACTGCTGAATCCTATTTTAACATCTGCTTTTTTTCTTAAGGTTTTAGGAAGAGTCAGAACCAGTATATGTAAATGCACTTTTGACCAAAAATCAAATGTATTTTGGCCAATAAAATATATCAAAATCAGGTAGCCATCTGGTGTGCTACCAGATTACTTGGCTAGCTGGTTGTGAGGCATTTTGTAGAATGAAGAGGAAATGGAAGGAGATGTTTTTCTGGGGCAGTTTGCCACCTTGAGATCAGAAAACATGTATGATGATATGATATATACTGCAGTTCATTTATTACCGGGGGTGGCATAGTTACTTTAAAAAGTAACTTGATTACTCAATGAAAAATCCATCAGCTGGAAAATGCACATCTCTCTTTTCCCTCCCTCGTTAACGTTTGTGTCGCTGGTGTTACACATGAGACACAACTCCCCAAGGAAACAGAGGAAAGCAACAATAAATGTTTTTACTCAATAAAATTACAAATACAGTAATACAGTGACTTGGATACATGACTTTAATCTGATTATTGGATTGTAAATGGCAACGTGTTAGATTACTATTAGGGGTCAAATTAGACTAACATGTTACTGAGCGTTGATGATCTCATTGTTTATGACATTTCTGCTCAAGCTATTTACGCATCTGTCACGTTTCTGTTATGGTTCCCTAATGTTTTTGTTCCCCTCGCCCGATTGGAAATGAAACAAAATAGCAAAGATTATAATTCCCACAATGACGAGTCCTGCCACCACGCTGACGACGATGATGATTGTAGTCTTCTTCTGCTGCTGCTGCTGCTGCTTCAACTTTCTGGTTGTTTTTTTGAAAACTTTAGCCTGGGGACAGAAAAACACATGTTTGGACAGGATCATCTAAAGTTGATTGAGTTGATTTATAAACTAGCAATTAATGGGCAAGTGGGCATTTTCTTAAAAAAGCGAGTTTTCTATTGTATCAAGAGGCCCCACAGTCTTTCCATGACAAAGTTCTAAATTGTTCATATGCTGAATAAAATAAAAACAGCCTGCTTCCCAGCCAGCATACCTAGGTGGGCCCATATGGGGAAAAGGAGGGCAGACAATATGGATCCCACATGGGTTTGTCCGCGGTTTCCATGGTGGCCCCAGACGAATTTGCCCATGTAGGGCCACAGCCTACATGGGCCCTACATGGCGGTGACCCTACATGGGCAAACTTGTCTGGGGCCACCATGGAAACCACGGACAAACCCATGTGGAACCCATGTTTTCTGCCCTCCTTTTCCCCATATGGGGCCCAGCTGGGTATGCTGGCTGGGTTCATTCATATTAGCTAACAATAGGCAATACGTTTCTCAACATAGCACCATTTTTACACAATCAATTGATGTAAATAGATACAAATATTACACAGGATTAATCCCATGACAAATTTAACTTCTGACAAAAAAAAAATAAGCGACCCAAACGACGCTGTGGCAGCCATGATGGGTTTTCCGGTTGCAGCCATACCTTCTTCTGCAGACTGTCGGCCTGCATTTTTCATCCGAAATACTTTCTCTCAACAGATAAGGAAGCATTCAAGCATACAATCAAGAAGCTATCAAATGTGGATGAAAATGGACTTCCAGGATGATGAAGAATGCGTCCAATCAACAGAGCGATTTCGACGAGGGCCTAAGCAGGATGTTTCAAGGAAGTCAGTGGATGTGAAACACAAACGCCTGTAATTTCTCCCCCAGTTTATGATCATACATCTGCTGTTATTTTTCCCCCCACAAGATGGAGACAGCAATCAGTTCTCTGATTTGTGAGGAACTAATTCTTCCTCATGCCTCTCATTAGCTCTTATTGACAAATACACATTGAAACACAGGGGGTTTTTTTTATAATGTGTGTCATTGACTTTTTTAATCCAGTTTCAACAAAGCAACATAATAAAAGAAATTGTAAATTTTTGCAGGGTGTTGTGCAGAATTTTTTGAAAATGATGTCAAATTTAGCAGCCAAATGGAGTCACTGCAATTTGAACTCTAAATGTGAAAGAATGCAACAAGGAGAAATAAGTGGGTATGAAGAAAATTGGAGTCAGCTGGTGAGGCTGGCTGCCAGAATGCCTGCACGGCTCACATAAACTATCTCAAGAGGTTAAGTGGAACTAAAAGGCTTGTACCAAACAGAGATTTATTGTGTTTTAGCTTTAATAATCGACCCCAGAGCATTATAAAGAACCAGGCATACGAGATGTGCTTTATTCTCATCTTTAGGCATAAATAGAAATGACTAAACCATTTTAATATTCAGTAGTGTCTTTTTTGTATTTTTTTTTATTCGAGGTAGTTCTGATCAAACCACAAGCACAACATGCAGCAACACGCTCGCCTCTCCTGTTTTGACTCAGCAGTATAGCGGCTCTGGAGGCTCAGTGTCTCGATTTGTGTGGGAACAGCGAGTGGATTTACGGGAATCTATTGCTATGACAAAGATGCCTGACGACTTTTCAGAGCGGCGGCCTCTGAGTAACAAAACGGCCTTTTGTTCCTGATGGGGGGGTGGAAATCGGCCCTCGCTCCCACTGCCCACTGCCAGGGTGATTCTACCAGCAACGACAACGCAGCAGTGAGGACGGGGTCAGCATGCTAAACGCAACCTTTGTGTGAGTGCAGCTATTCCCAGAACAACACTTCCAGTCTGCGCTGCTGAAGTCAAAGAGACGGAGAGAGAATTTCATACCCAGGGAGCTGGCTCTTTATAGTAAGACCTCTCTTTACTGGTCGATGGGAACAAAGACATGATGGGGCGGGAAAAATCTTGTCACCGAAAAAATGGGGAATCTTATCTTGAATAAAATCTCCAGTTAAGTTGAAATTCGAGGTGTGTCCTCTGGCTCGAGCAAAACTCTTTGGTCAGTCTGGTGGATCGTCTTCCTCCAAAAACCCTGCAAATTAAATTCTTACGCAATTTCTGCTCCCAATCTTTCTGGCGAGAAACTCAAACCGAATTCTTCTTCGCTCATCGTTCTATACTTCCAGGGCTGCATAATGACGATTGGAGGATGTAACTTCCTCAATTTGCACCTTACAAGGACTTTGGCCGACATTTTGCAATTCCAAACGCCTCGCTTTGCTGGAAAATACCTTTCAAGACTGCATTTCTGTTTCGGTTCAGTACTTTTTTTTTTCTTCCCCCAATCCCTCAATCAGCCTCCTATAACGACCCAGAATCACATCACACAACCATCTATTTATACTGATTCCTTTATTAATAGATATAAGAATAACACTGCAGCCATAAACCACATTGTTCCATCTGATCATTGCCTGCAATTTGTTCCTTAACATCAACATCAAGTTGCACAAGATTATTCTTAAAAGATTTTTCACGGGATTAAAAAAAAAAATCTTTATTACGAATATTAACTTCCCCTTCTCTCTCCGGTTTTTGCTTTGGTTTCCTCTTCATCTGTAGCTTTCTGTTTGTTCCTATAATCGTTCCTGTTCAGTAACAGGTAAAAAGACAAACCGGTCTTTCATGGGATTTGTTCTGAGTCGTCTACTCAGCGCTGCTGAACCTGGCAGCTTTTGCTTTCACTTAGTAAACAAACTGGGGGATTTTGATCTTTTCACAAATTTTGACACAAAATGGGAAGTCTTCTCTTTCTATGTGTGAGAGGAAAACGTGTGTTACCCCACTTCCTTTTTCTCGTCAAAATTTACGTTTTAGCTCTAACGCCTGGTTTTAAAAAGTGGAAAATCGTTATAGCAGCTTTCACAAACTAAATTGCAAATGAATCAGAAACAGTGATTTTCTGATTCATTTTTATTCGGAAGAAATAAAAAACACTATCTCGTTCTGAGATGAAATGGAAATATTTTTCCATATCCTGGATGCTCTGGAGTTTTTCCTCTCCTGGCTTTAAATCTGCTTCTCTTCAGACTGGCTGCATTAAAGAATCTGTCAGATGTTCCTTCTTGGCCTGATGGTCTTCTCTGTCTCCTCTGACTTTTCTCTTCCTCTTTGCTGGTTTAATATTAGTTTGAACAGACTAATTACTAATCAGCTAATGCTTCACTTAGTAAACATGTGCATGTTGGTTATGAATATTGGTCTGCTGCTGCACCGGATGGTAAATCATTTGCCTTTTAGAAGTGTCATTTGTGTGAATGATCTTGTTTGTGATGTTGAACTCCTGTCGTTTTGAACACATTCACATGCTTGGCCTATTGAACCAAGATTATTAAGTCATCTTCCTCTTGTGTAAATATGGATGTTTAGAATTTAAAAGCCTTTTGTACATTTAACCAGAAGCAGCAGCTCTGATGTGGGGAGCTTGTCATGTTTTCTTATTGCTGCTCTTTGAACTGTTGGATTTTTAAATCTTGCTATGAGTGATGCAGATGAAATATAGCAGAGTTGCGTTGTCTGCTCCTAATTAAAAAAAATAAATAAATCTCACTTTTCAAAATGTACACACACCATTGAGCAAACACTCCGCATTAAGTTCTATACACAGTGACCGCTCATGCATAGCATTTCATTTTTTGAACTCCATGTGAAAAAAAAAACATCCCATAGAAAAGATTTATGTTGCAACTCTGTTACATTAGTTTCCTGTTGTTGTTTTTATGTCTTGGAAGGAACATTTTAATCACAGAAGCTGTAATTAAAAGAATGGTGAAGGGGGGGTGGGGGGGATACTGTGGTGATATTTAGTGTGGAAAAAAATGCACAGCACAGAATTGGATGCAATCAGAAATGAAGGTTTAATGTCATTTTGAGAAAGCAACAAAAAAGGAAGTGGGGCTATCGGATGAATGTTTCTCACTGGCTGGACTTGCAGTTCTCTTATGCAGAATCAGAATGTGCGTGGCCCATATGTGTGGGCAACACCCTACAATGATCTAATGGCTTGGAGTTTTGTGCTGCGAGTCTCTGAAGGCTGCCTGAGCAAGATAACTTCGGGACGTGTTTGGGCCGTGAAGACGGCAACGGGGTGCCAGACAATGAGCCGGCAGTTTGGTGTTCCAGCTGCATGAAGGAGATAAAGGGGGGAACAAACTGCCTACAGCTGCTTCTGCTGATGGAGGCATAGAGGTTTCAGTTCTTTCTGGGGAGTAGTTTCAGGGTGGTGGGGCTTTTATGACATCACATGTTCAGCGACTACAGATGTGAGCTCATCTAGTGGCTTTGTTGTAGCAGCAGACGTCCACACTGAGCAAAAATCTGCTTCAGTAGGTTAAAACATGTTCTGGTGTTTTCATTCCATTTCTGACATGTACCATGTTCCTTATGTTATTTATTAGGCAACACTTGTCAGTCACTGGCTTTTGGAGTTTCGGTTGAAAATATGAAATTTTATTAAGTACCAGGTCTCTGGCAGATGAGTCAAATTTTAAAGGGGCGGTAATATGTGTGTTCCATCCACATAATGCCACAATTAAGTAACTATGTTAACTCCAGTTTTTATAAAAAATATTGTATATATCAAATGTGACTTAAAATAAAAAAAATTGACTTAATAATTTAACACCTTGAAGTTGGGCCTGTGTCTCTTTAAGAAGCTCCTGCACATTCTGAAACTCCACTTTAAGGAAGTCATCACAACACGGCTCCTCTATTAACCTTTTACCAACATTTTAAAGCCGTTTCACTGAGAAGGAGCTCATACAGTGAGCTCAGCGTGGTCAATTTCATCAAGTGTCTGCTAAATGCTGCTGACTAGTCTGAAGGAGCTGAGTGAGGGAGTCTTGGGGTAGACGAGCTCTGTGAGGCAGAATCTCAGTTGCTTGGAAACTGCAGTTTGGAGGAGGAGCTTCATCCTCGAAGGCGGCGATCGGTTCTCCAAAGCATTTTGCACAGCTGAATGGTTGCCATGGGAGATTCAAGGATTTTTCAATCACGCATGAGAGAATCAAGGCAACACTCCAGGGATGTTTTTGATGAGGGATGTTTTTTTTTTAATTATTGAGAAATAATTATAATTTTTTTTCCTTTTTTTTTAACGGAAACCTCCCCCCTTTCATCCCCCTTTTATTTTTGTGTCTTTTTACTGCAAGCACGGCAGAATTGTCTGTAGAAAAGCTTACCTTATTGTCCTAGGCAGTGCTGAGAGCTTTCCACTCTACCTTATATGGACAATGACATCACAAGCTGAAGAATATTACCTTTGAGAAATTCCTCAATCTGAAGGAAAAATCCAAAAAGTAAAAGATTCCCAGAATATCTCCATAAAACACTTCATAAAAATAATCCACTGATCTTTAAATAATAAAAAAAGGTTGTAATATATTGCTCAAGTTCAATTTCTTGTACTGATTGAGTTGCTGCTATGTCAGGGTTTCTCAACCTTTGCTCTCCCAAGTGACTCTGTGCATCTGGTGAAGGAGGATTTGCATCTTTCACACATAACCACGAGGCAACAACATGGTGTTGGACCAGTTCTAGGGACTTATGCAGGTGCTTCCATGTTTTTCAAAATTAAAGCAGTTCACAACCCCCCTCCTCACGCTGTACTTGTCAACACCATAAAAATTGGTAGACTAGAAACTGATTGCTCCGCAGCTCAATACCACTGGACCAAAGGTCTGTTGCTAGTCCAGGAGCCAATGGATGGAGATCTGTGCAAAATATAATCTAAATGTACTGTTTCTGATGTAGCTCTGCTGATAATTACTTAGTTTTATTATTAATATAAATGCATTCTGTGATGTATTAACTTATGTATTTTTAATTGTAGTCTTGCTCTTATGTTGACACCTAAGTGTAATTTAATTCATTTCAGTGTCTTAAAGACCTTAAAGTGAAATCATCCGAATACATGTTGCAGGATACATTTATATTGTGTTACTTTGAGATAAACTCTGTTAATGTCTTACCTTTCATCTATTCATCTATTTCATCTAATAATGGTGTTGTTAATGCTTTTCAAAACCCATGTTTTTATGACATGTTTTTGCAGAACTGACTGTGTAGGAGCGCGTATCTTTGCTTTGTTGTAACTTGAGATTGAGCGACTGAAAGGCTATTTAAGTTCAGCGCTTGAATTCATATAGAAGAGAGAGAGAGGAGAACGAAGGAGATCCGGAAATTCCCCTAAGTGGCAAATTTCCGGGAATGTCGTGAACGCCTCATAAGACAGCAGCGACGTCAAGCAGCAGCTGAGAGAAGCGAAAGTTTTGACGGGGAGGAAAAAGTCACACTTTGCAGAAAGCGAACGAAGAACAGAGTAAACCACGTTTTGGGGCGTTTCTCATTCTTTTTTTTTCTTTTTTTCATTTCAGTCGTTGGCTCCAAACCGCAGGACGAGTATGCCGCGTTTCCTGTTTTTATAAATTTGACATTAGTCGACCTTTAAATGCTCGGGACGCAGTGACACCATTGACTCCAAACATAGCCTGCGAACCGACAAACATGGTAAGTGAATGCCTGCCGAAGCTTAGGTAGCTTGGCTACAGGGGAAACAGCGTAGATTTACCAAGGAGATAAGACTGGAAGGAAAGTTTACTTTTATAAAATGCGTTTTAGATTGTCTTCAAACGCTTTCTATGCGGTGGGCAAAGGAGCTCTTAAAGTAGCGTGGGCGAAAACAGACCCGATCAAGTCAGCTGAATCTTTTTCTTCATTTATTTCCTATTTAAAATGCAATAACCCGATTTGTGACAGTGGAAAGACGCATCATATGTCAGTGCGTGGAGTTGAGCTGATGACATCACAAGAGGCACGAGAAACCGCCGGTGGCGTAGCGTCGCGGGGTATTGTAGTGGCGCAGGGGCAAAGCGCAATCCATGTATTGAGGCCATTAGTCCTCGGTGGTCACAGGTTCGATTCCCGGCCTTTGCCGTATGTCTTCCCCCTCTCACATTGCCCTCATTCCTGTCTAACTATTTTCAAATAAAGTAAACTAGAGCCAAGTTAGCACAGCATCGCCTTTATGTGATTGTGATATAGGTTCTTTGACTATAGTTTCCACACTGTGGTTTCTTTTTATGAATTTTTATCTTAACTATTTGACAGAAGATTTGATTTAGAGCAGCAGCAGCTTAAAAATTTAAGCCTTCAAGCAAAAATGATTTTTGCTTCATCGGAAACGTCGACAGAGTGGTGCTGTGGTACATTTTTTTTTCTTTTTTCTTTTAATTTTTTTGAGAACTCCAGCAGATAACAGTGCCTCATTGTTTCATTGACTTCTGAAGTTGGAACTCGAATGTGAGAAGAAATGAAATTACTCTGAACTTTTCAGTTCGACAACTTGGCACCACATCATATCCTCAGCCGACTAGCTCCTAACATACCTTTGCTAGCTAGCTATCTAGCTATGGAAACTCTAGCTAGCTATTTATATGTGTCTAAAATTAAGCCTGTACAATTTCTTAAATTAACTTAAAAGCAATAAGTTGACCTGTAGTACACTAATCACAGGTTACATTAATAGTCAGCAGAATATTTTTGTTTAATTTTGTTGACATCAGATTAGTTTCTTTGGCTAATCACCAGCTAATCACCACTATTAAACCCTGTATTCTGCTTGTATCAGAATACAGCAGAATATTCTGCTGTATTAAATAGCTACATGGCACTGCATACATTCTGACTTTGGTTTATCTTACCAAACCAATGTCCCTTTCTGATCTCTAAGTCATGAAATTTGATTAAAAGCATGCAAATCAAGAGGGGACAAAAAGGGAAATCTAAATGCAGTCAGCCTTTTGTGACCTCAGCAAGGCTTTTGAGCATGGAAGCATTTCAGTTTCTTATTTATGCACCTTTAAGTAAGGATTTACAATGAAACGACAAAACAAACAGAAAAACTGACTGTGATGCTAATTAGGTAACAAACTATATATGAGTCCGATATTTTAAAAGCCAATCCAGCAGCTCTAAATTTCTAGATATTGTTGCCCTTCCTGTGTGACGGTTATGATTCCATCGTTAAAACTGGCCCTGCCAGTTATGAGGAAGGGAGTGAGGGAAGGAAGGAAGGGAGCAAAGGAGGGAAACTAGTCTGGGCAGCAGTTCCTGTGTTATGAACGCTTGAGCATTGAACACACGCTATTGTTTGTCACGTCACGATGTGCCCAGAGAGAGATAGAAGCAGATAAACATCACTCAGCAGCAGATGCTGACGAGAACCACATTTGTGTGGTTCAACTGGAACTGGAGCGTGTTAGACAAAAGGAGAGTCGCAGCGAGATGCTGAGTGTATCAGTGTGCTTCTCAGATGGCTGGTTTCCTCTTCCTGTTACCTCGTCAGATTGTGCTTTCCTGTCACGGCTCAGAGGGCAAATGTGAAGGAGAAAGCAGGCAGGAAACAAATAACTCTGAGGTGAAACTTTTTCTTGAAATTTCCTGCTTCGGCCCTGGTCTTGTTTTTTCTAGACTGCACTGTTGATCGGATGCATTCTTCATCAGCCTGGACATCCGCCTTCCTGTTAGCTTCACATCTGATAACTTCTTGTTGGAATTCTTGAAGGTTTGCTTCTCTGTTGGGAAAAAGTATTTCCAATGACAATTGTTTTAAGTACTTCGAAACGTACAGAATTTCAAGTTAATATTTACCCCTACTCTAGAACTCAGACCATGGTGAACAATTCCTGCATATCAACCATCCATCCATTTTCTATACACCTTTGTCCCTTAGTGGGGTCAGGAGGTGCTGGTGCCTATCCCCAGCTAATGTTCCGAGCGAGAGGCGGGGTCACCCTGGAAAGGTCGCCAGTCTGTCGCAGGGAAACAGAGACAGACAAGCATGCACACACCCACACACACACACACCCACACCTAGGGAGAATTTAGAGAGACCAATTAACCTTACAGTCATGTTTTTGGACTGTGGAAGGAAGCCGGAGTACCTGGAGAGAACCCACCATGCACAGGGAGAACATGGAAACTCCATGCAGAAAGACCCCCGGCCGGGAATTGAACCCAGAACTTTCTTGCTGCAAGGCAACAGTGCTGCATATCAACCAGTGGTTTGAATATTGATGGTTTAAAAACTTTAGGTACTACAAACATTTGCACATCTTTCTAAAAAACTGAGTTCTGCCTTTCATTACATGATACTGTGTGTAGATACTGAACGACATAAATGCTCACACCTGTTTTTAGAAACGTACACAACACAGCAAAATGAGAGAAAAGGAAAGGGTGTGAGTCCTTTCTGATAACGCTGAAAGCTGACTTTCACAGCACCTCTGAGTGGCTTTCAGCCATAATGCCAGATCCTTTGTTTACCCCAAAACATAAGGAGCGTCATGGCTTGTTTACGATCTCAATCCTGTCACAAACACCTATTAAAGCTGTTCCAAATGACAACAAGTTCCCATCTGTCTCCACGTTCCAGGAAGACGGGAAGAGCCGCCTGCAGCAGACGCAGGAGGAGGTGGAGCAGGTGAAGGACATCATGCTGGACAACATGGAAAAGGCCAACGAGCGATCCGGCAAGCTGAACGACCTGGAGCAGCAGGCCGAGGATCTGCTGCAGAAGGTATAGCTGTGGGAGGCGCTCCGTCCAACTGGAAAACCCGTCATGGCTGCCAGCCAGACCGTCGTTTGTGCCACTTATAAAAGTTTTGGTTTTATTTTTATTTATTTTTTTTTTCAGTCGTAAATTCGTCATGGGAGTAATTAATGTGCGATATCGACGTCTATAAATATGTCCTAGGTGGAGCTGGGGGTGGAAAACAAATGTACAATTTACATCCTGACTGTGTAAAAACGGTGCTATGTTTAGAAAGGTATTTCCTATTGTTTGCCAAGATGAATGAAGCAGGCTGGTCTCTCTGGGTACGACGCAGAGATTCCAGGACGTGCCACGAGGCCAGCCTACGTCCGGGGGTCGGCAGGCAGGTCACATCATTCCCACATTGCCCTGCTGCTTCTGTGTTGCTGGACACTCCGGGTTTGATCCCCCAGAACAGCAGAACATCAGGAAGAAAGCAGAAGACAGACATTTTAAGCTTAAAAAAAGCACATATGATTCTGATTCATACTGTTGGGGACTTGCAAAAGTGATCACGCCCTTTATTTTTACATTTAGTCGTGTTGCAAGCACGAGGAAGCTCAAGGAAGCTGAAGAAAGTAAAGATTATATTGGTATTCAGGCCCTTTACTCTGCCAGACTTTAGAAAGGCCTTACAGGGACTAACGTAAGCATGTTTTGCATACATTAATATAAAATTCAAAAACCAAATATCAAATGAGTTAATATTTTGGGACTTTCATGGATATAAACAGAAGTCGAGTATATGAAAGTTACAAAGTTATAGGAGATTTTTTTGGGAACAATATAGAGCTTCAACATAATAACATATATCAGATCTTTGAGATCTCAAGATACAAAGATTAGAAAGAAGATCTATTATATGTATTACTGTTAGTATTCTTATTATTATTTGCATTAGGACATTTTAAACCTATCAGTTCATGCCAAAAGAAGAAGAATACTTTTCTTAGTCCCCCACGGGAAAATTGATATTTCAGTACAGCTCGTCCAAAGGGACCCAAAAAGACAAACAGCATAACACATGTGCAGACGGGTGACTGAGGCTGCAGCCATGGGAGGCGCTGCCCCTTCAGGGACGAGTTTCAAGAAATAAGTCGCTGTTGAAACGGAACTTGAAGGCGTTTTGTTTGCAGCTGGAAACACTGCAGACAACCCTAAACCTAAACCTCAGCCTGCAGACCAGCGCCAACATCAAACCGGGTTTCAGCATCGTGTTGTGGAAATATTTTTTTTTTCTTCAGCAGTGGGAGGAAAGCTTATCAGAGTTGATACGTGGACTTAAATATAAGGCGACCACATAATGAAACCTTTTATAGGCTGGAGTGGACTTCAGACTGAGGTGGACATTTTACCCTCCAGCAGATCAATGACCCTAAATACACTGAGAGATACGGTGGGGTGGTTCAGATTAAGGCATGTTCATGTGTTAGACTGGCCCAGTCAAAGTAAAACTAAATCCTTTTGTAGAAAGTTTTTTTTAAATAGCTGTACACGGATGCTCTCAGTCTAATCGGGCTGAGCTTGCGGTATTTGGCAGATACATGTATCAATCGCTTGCAGCCGAACTTGCAATGAAAGGCAGTTCTACAGAGACTCAGGAAGGCTAACCTTATCTGATTCTTATCTGTACATTTTGAAAAACATTGTTAGGGATTTTTATGGAACATGATTCATTTTGCTTTCACTTTTTAATTCTACACTACTGTATTTTGGCCCCTCACTTAAAACCCCAACTAAATGTCAGAGTAATGCAACAGGAAGTGTCTGGGCGATGAATACTTTTGCAAGGCGGCGTTACATTTGTGATCTGACAAACTGCTGAAGTAGATCTGAAGAAACTTCAGCTTTTACTGCGACTTTGTCCGATCTGACTTTCGGTTGACGTTCAGACATGTCTCAGATACATACTTGTTTGTTTATGTTAGGTGCTGATCTTTTGTCCCTGTGGAGACCATAAATCTCCATGGGGACAAATGGTTTTTCACTTGACTCCTTTATCTGTCCTCTCTGAAACATGGCGCAAAACAAATGATGCTTTATAAAAGCCTCTCTCAGACATGTTTGGACGAGTCTAGGCTAAAATCAGCACAAAGTATAAATGAACAGATGGAGCTCCTGATGTTGGATGCATAGGCCCTCAAAGGAGATCAGTTATCCAGCAGCTGCCTCTGCAAAATGTCAGTCGAGGCTGATTTTTATGCTGGAGAACTTCCCTGTCCTTGTCCGCTCCTGGTCCGCGTGATGTGATGGTGTGCCTCTTGAATATAAATAAATCCCCATGGTGAACACATCTGCTTTTTCATCCCGCTGGAAAAATGCTCCAACTGTGTACACAGAGCAGCAGTGCATTGTGGGAACATCATGTCCGTGTTATTGACCTCTGTGGTGTGAGCCTGCGTTAGTAAGATGTTTATTGGATACTAAAGGCACAAAATGCCTGAAAAACGTTTCTCTTCATGGAGTTCTTTTTTTTTGTTTTTTCAGACTAACAGCCACGCTTCAATCCCAGTCAGTGCGTCATAATGACCGTAGGCAGGGATTGTAATATAGAAAGATGTGTCTGAAAATGAAGATGAGCACACTCACTTACGATCTTGGAAGCAGATTAGGGATGCAAACAATTAATAAATGAATGAATGGTTTATTAGATTAAAATTAGTTAGTTCTATTAAATAATGCTGTAGTTTGGCTGCCATCCAGCAGAGGGTGCAGCTGGAGATCGTTAAGTGGACCCGGTTGATACAGAAACAAAGATGGCAGGCCCATACCAGAACGAGAAAGAGAAACTGTCCAAGCAGAGTGTGGCAGGACATAAAAAATGCACTTCATGCGTTTCTGTTTAGAACGATAAATACTCAACAAGCTGATTTAGTTATCACCGTGCTGCGTGATGAGAAATTATCAATTTCTCATTCGAAAATGGTTGATGTGCTGCAAGTACTAGAATGTGATGACAGGAAGCTGAGCTTCATAACAGACAAAACTTGGGGCATGATGAAGTAAGAGCACTTCATGAAGCAAAAACATTCTGTCAACCACAGACTGTACTTCTGCGTGAACATCTGTTCACATATTTTATTCTTTTAACCTTTTATTATTTTATTCAGAACTTAAGAGATGTTTTTAAAAATATAACAAAACAGAAACCTAAGTTTTTATCAAGTGAGAAAATAATTTTCTGTTTATTCAGTCAGTCCTTAATGCAGCTGACATAAAAATTTTAAAATGTAATGTTTGTTTTTTTTAATTCAGAATAAATGTTGCCCTTTATGTTAATGAAAGACGGTGAGCCCGAGAAAACTCCGGTTTTTAAAGAAAATGCCCACTTGTCAATGAATTGTTAGTTTATAAATAAACCGAATCAACTTTGGATTATCTAATTTGATAACTTAGGAACACAGTTATCGAATTAGATAATGTGTTATTATCGAACACATTACAGAACAGATATGATGAGAACCAAGTACTGGAACATATTTCAACATGTGTTTGTTGTCTTTTCTTTTCCAGGGTAAAGTTTTTGAAAAAAAAGCCGGCACGTTGAAGCAGCAGAAAGAAAAGTCCAACAAGAAGATGAAAATCATCTTCATCGCCATCGGTGTGGTGGCACTACTTGTTATCGTGGGACTTATAATCTTTGCCACTGCAGGATAGCATAAAAAGCAAAAGCTTCCTGGCAACTGAAAGAGGAAAATAAATGAGTTGAGGACAGTTGATCCTGGACAACAAAGATCCTGGAAACGACAAGCTGCATGTGTGAGACTCTGCTGCAGGATGTGATGTTATTGTGCTTAACAAATATTTATGGAAATATGTTTCCCAGTCTTCCCTCTATCACATCTTCTATTGATATGGTACAACTTATTGCTCTCTTAGATTTCCATTTCAAATAAAACTCTTCTTAACCTACAAATAAAGGAAATTTACATTTGGATTAAAAGCTTTCAAGATGTTTTCCCACATGTCTTCTCTGTAAAATCTCACTTTTATAAAGGATCTGTTAAAGTTGCACCACCTGTTCATCTACAGACATCATCCTCCACCTCCATTCTCTGAAACCATTTTAAGAAGGATGCCAGAAGACATGCCATAATTTATGCATATTTAGGAATTAACTTGAGGGAAATTACCTGAACCGTGTGACCTTAAATTTCAGCTGTAAACATGGCTTCATCTTAAATATTCATTTATGTTTGTTCTTGGGAGTTATTTTATTTAATTGTTTATTTGGTTTTATTGTATTATGTTTCCAATGTAAAAATAATAGCAAAGTTTTTACAATTTCGCTGCATTTGCATGTGAGAAAAAATCAACTTAAAAACGTGGATAAACAGCAGCCCCTGGTGGCTAATATATTTACTGCATGGAATTTTCTTCAACATTTGTACAGCTGTAACAAGCTGTTTAACAGTCACGATCATTACTTTTTTTGTGTCATGCAAACATTATGCTAATCTCTGTACGCAATATTAGCCTAATGAAAAAACATTTTTTACATTAAAATGCAATAAAAGTTACAATTTGTAAGTCAGAGATTTCAGCGAAATTACAAGTTGTGCCAGAGAGACGGTGCAGTTGAAGTGACTGTCTTGGAGATTAAATATTTTTATAACATTGTGCCTGTGAAGGCGAGATGTGTTTGTACCCATACATGCAATTTGTAACATTCATTTGTTATGGAGCTAACAGCAAACAAAGGATGAAGTTGTTTTTGTTGAAACTATGTCATGGTTGACAAGAGTAGCCATGTTTTCCTACTTTAATCTATTAAAGTTCTATTTCCTACATGTTTCCTGACAATAACTCATATTTGATATCATGCCAGTTCAGCGCCACTTACGCTGAACTGGCATAAGTGGCCAGTTCACTAAATCACTACCCATGATTCAGTGTCTAAAATATCATGTGGTTAAACATGGTATGTAAACGAGTCAAAAGATCAAATCTATGAGTTTTTAATATACTTTATGAGCAGATACATTTCTTTGAATAGCTTTTTCAATTTGTTCTAAACAGAAGTGTATGGGGTTCCATTTGTGTCAAAAATAAGTAGATGTCGTCGGTCTATGTCATTGGTATGTGTCTGGTTGATGTCTATGTTGCATGTCTACGTTTCTAGCTGCGTCGTGGTTATTACTCACTATCATCTTGTCAATTCATCTGCAGTAAAGCAGTGAACCCTTCACAGTTTTTTTTTATATAACTTCTGTGATTGGTCAATGTCGTTGATCCATGCTGTTGGTTCATTGTTGCTGTTGCCTGTTCTCTTCGTCATTAATAAGTGTTGAAGTGGGTCATGTCTGATCAAAGTGTGTATTAGATATTACAAAAATGTTGTTCTTTTAATATTAGTGGGTTTTAATATTCATCTGCAGTAAAGCATTGATGCTTCTACATTTGCATCATTGGGCAGGGAGGAGGAGACAGAGGGCTTAATTTTATAGGCCTGATAAAAAATAACATCATGGAGTTCAGGCTATTCACCATGTGTGAATACTCCCTAAACTCCCTAAACTCCCTAAACTGTGTGGCAAACCTGAAAGTGGAAGTTACTCAACATGTAGGTAACCAAAGAATCACTACATTGCTAGGTAACCAAAGAAAAAGTGAGTTCAAGCTACTAAAGCCTTCTCTGTGCCTACATCTCCCAGAATGCTGTGAGCTTTTGGATCTGAGTTCAGTGAATATCCTAAGTGTGAGCGCCAGGAGAGGTTTTTGAGTACAAGCGTTACAAGCTTTGAGAAGAAAGACATGAAGTTCTGCTCTCAAGATAAAAATGTAAACAAAAGTATTAAAAGCTTTGAGTGCAAAATACATGAAATCTTGATCTCAAACTGAACATGTGTGCTCTTGGATTATGGCAAAAAAATCCCCTCATGCCAATACCAGAGCTGTTTCTGTAATTGTTGCTTGAGTTGCCAGTCAGAGGCCTAAGACTTAAATCTCCCCCGCACCGTTTGGACCTCCCGTAGCCAGGTGATGAAATGTCCTACCAGAGTAAATCTAAAACTTAAAATATGCATTGTTTAGGTTTTGTGAAAGTGATTGAAGGCGAACTTGGTCCTTGGAAGTAAGACTCACAATTGTGAGTGACACACCATGACGAAACCAGGAACAAGTAGCCAGAGCAGAAATAGAGAAGAAGTACAAAAAGACATACATTTCCAAGAAAATAGTGATTTTCATTTTTTTCCCCCTCCAAAATATACTAGTTGAAGTCATGAAGAAACTGCCCCATGTGCAGTTTTGGATTCTTTACAAAGGTAAGCCCTCCGTCTCCTCCTCCCTGCCCAATGCTCATTATCCCGAGGCTGTTTGGGCCAGGACCCCCCCGACCCTGTTAATGCCTAAAGAAAATACGATGTAGAAGCGTTTTGAAACCACTAATATTGAAACCACTAATACTTTGATCAGATATGACCCACTTCAACACTTATTAATGGCAAAGAGAACAGGCAACAGCAACTCTGACCACCGACAAGGACCAACGACATGAACCAACAGCATGGACCAATGACTTGACCGATCACAGAAGTAACATACAAAAACTGCGAAGGATTCACTCCTTTACTGCAGATGAATCGACAAGATGATAGTGAGTAATAACCACGACGCAGTTAGAAACATAACGTGCAACATGTACATATGCAGCGAACATATATGCAGCATAGACATATGCAGTATCTAACATTTGCATCACCTCCATATGCAACATCTACATATCCATAAAGCACTAAACCATAGACATGAACCAAAGACACATAGCAACGACATAGACCAACGACATTTACACATTTAACTTCTACTTATTTTTGACATAATGGAACACCATAGGGGTGGGCATAATACTCAAAAAAATATGCTTACTTAATAGTTGCACCAAGCAATTTCGGACGGCCAAAAACATTGGCCATCTTAAGTATGCCAAGGTTTTCACCAGTCCTCTGCTGTCAAGTCCGTACATCAGCTCTAATTTCCTCCAATTTGTGTTTTGTCTTAAAAGTAGCTTCAGTACAACCACAAAAGTCTTCTCCCTAAATTGTGTGGCAAACTCATTGTTGAGCAAGAGCAGCATTGGTGGTGGCACTTGTCTCAGGAAGAGAAAATACTCTCTTTCCCATCCTTTGAGCTTCTTCTCTGCAACCAAAGAAGTACTTGACCTGAAAAGTTGTTCTTTTAACTTAAATGTTCTTTGCAACAATTTCTTCAGGGAAAGTTGGCAATCCTTGTGCAGTTAACTAATATGGATCTGATCAGAACTAACTCACTCTAGTGGATTATAAACACAGACTAAAACTGAAAAAACATCAGCATTTGCAAATCACATTTCTTTCACAGCAAAAACTTTTGTGAGGGAGGGGGTTCAACTGTAGCATGACCCCCATTCCCTCTCCACCAAAAAAAAAGTCTCCTAGCGGAAAAAGGGGATGGTTGGCAATTTTGACCCGGAAGCGATATCAACAAGTCCTTCCTGCAACAAGACCGGCGTTATGGCAGCGGACACGCAGGTTTGTGTGGTTGAATATTTAAATACAGCCTAAAAACTTTGTGGCCGCTCACTAAGTTCAAGGGAAAGAAAGATTTGAACAAACCGAGTTGGTTTTGACCGAACGCTTCTGCCCGTTCAGGCCTTTATGGAGGAACGTTGGAAGAAGTTAGCAGCGGCTAACTAGCAGGCTGTTAGCTGAGCGCTACGTGTGGCTTCAGTAATGTGACTGCTGCTGCCAGCATGACGGCTGTCTGAACACAGCTGTGGCCCGCTAACCTGCACCTGCTTTTCTAAACTACCTTATCAGGGCTAAAACTTGCTGTTTTTATCCTCAACGGATAAAACTCCTAAAAGTGGAAGGTAAAGAAACGAATGCCGACAGCCAGTGACGCCCCCCTATCAGAACTACCAACGGGCATTTTAATAAGTTCAGCAAATGCTTTTGGCTAAGTGAGGTACACAAACAGAGACAACATGGGAGTTTGGTATCAAACCCGTGACTTCCCCCTCCCTGAAGGAAACATCTAGAAATATTCAACTCAGAAGAAGAGTGTTGTTTCTGAGCAAGCTAAATGTTCAAGATTACAAAATGTTGTTAGAGTGCTTGTGTTTTGATTTAAAATGTTCCCGAATTCCCTGTTGATTCATCAAAATACAAGCAGTTAGAAGTGACAAAAGTTATTTTAGTCATACTGACTTTATTCCTGATTTTATTGATTCGATTTTATTACCAAGATTTAAACATACAATCTAGATTTCAGCAATGCATTATTGCTTATGTATGTGTGCTTTATCATTCATTACATCTTTCATGAATTTTCTATAAACACGTATTCATCTATCCATCCATCCATTCATTTTTGTCCACTTATCTGGGGTCGGGTCACTTTTATCAGATAATGATTGAATATTTGATGTCCCAATTGGGTTTATTGTGTAATCCATCCACCTTTTTTGCACTCAGAGCTATTATCCCTTATCAATACACTTTCTGTGCATTTTTCTTCTCCTTTTGTGAGTTGCCAAATGAATTGGCTAAACTCAGAATTGACATTAGAAAACCAAACCTCAATATCAGCTGGAAATTTTTTTTTTCTCCACTGAGATGCTTCAGTGGAGGTTGAGCTAAATCACACCGAACTTCATTCATAGGTACATTATCACCATAATGAATTATTCCCCAGGATACATTGCAAACTGTAAAATTTGTTTAATGTACCCTGCTGTAAACTGCAGTATGTAATTTTATAAAAACATTTTTTTTCCTTTCTTAAAATATTTTATTAAAACTTTCAACATACCGTTGACAGTGTGGTATGATGCACACAGTTTGTGAAAACAATTAATCTCTGCTTCAATACATGCCATGGCAGATAAACGGCTTTCCTTTAGCCGTGCGTCGTTTCTATGCTATTAACCCAATTAGCAGCGCGTTCACGGGTAAAATTGACAGCGCTAAGACACCCCTCCTGGCTGAGAATGTGGAGGAGATTGATCTTTTCACAAGATTATCTGTCTCATATTACACTGTCAGAAAATGGTGATATGTAAAAAAAAAAAAAAGGTTATTCTAAACTTTGCATACTGCAGCTTCAAGATAAACTCCAGACTTTTAGATCTCTCATTTGTTGGTACATCTCTTCATCAACTTTTGACATGATTCTCCCTCCAGGTTTCGGATACCCTTAAGAAATTTGCTGTAAAAGTGACTACAGCCAGCGTCAAGGAGCGCAAGCAGATATACGGTGATCTGAAACAGTGCCTGAAGGGTAAAGGTGAGGACGTTTGTGTCGTTTTGTTATCTGTTTTGTTTCAATTTGGCTCAAAATGAGCCTCCATCAGTAAAAAAAACAACCTGTGTTTATATGTTCTGTTGTAGAGTTACCAGAGCCTACCGTCAAAGGACTGTGCAAGCTCTTCTGCCTCACACCACACAGATATCGGTAGGCTTGTGTTGTCACCTAAAACATGACTTTTAATTTGTTTCTTTTTGTGATGTGGTTTACTCTTTAGTGTTTGTATCTTATTTGTTCAGAGATGCTGCGTCACGCAGAGAGCTGCTGTCCGTCATCAGCCAGCTGGCCGAGAGTCAGCCTGACGTCCTGGTAGCCGGGCTCCTCCAGGGCCTCCTCAACTGCGGAGTCATCAGCAAAAAAGGGGAGCCGAGGTCTGGGCCCTCAAACTCGTTCTTCTTTATATCTCATCTCTTACTGTTGCACAGCCTGTTTATTTCCCCTTACATTCTGCCACGTTTGTAACAGAAATGTATTTTTGAGTTGCGCAGCAGACATAGGTGAGTAATGCATAAAAATAAAATCTTCACTATGATGACAATCTTGATTTATCCTGACAACGATAAATACTAGATTATCATGTTTGAAAACCATAAAAACCGTCCAGTTGGTTCAGTTAGATCAGTATTAGTAGACAAAAATATGATAAAATGTAGTTACAGTGTGGAGCATAGTGATTAAAAAATCCCACTTCTTTGCCACTGGTTTCCTGAAGAAGCCTATCTTAATCATTATTTATCACAGTGATCAAATCTAAAGCCCATGTTGCTCCTCCTCCAGGAGGGATGAGTATCAACCGCAACATTTTTCATTCTGAAAAAGCATTGTCAAATTTTCCCACTGTTATCAAATTCCATAATTTGACTTCACATAATTACTGCATTCAGATTAGTTATTAAACTTTTTTATGTGTCCTCCTGAATAATTCCTTTTCAAAATGGCTATGTGTGTCTGTTTAAGAGCGGTATTTGTGTTTTTGAGGCTACGACTGCATTAATAGCTATATATATTTACCTAGAAAAGGTGGAAAAGAAGTTATAGAAAATGTTGTATTTGTCATATTTATCACAATAAATAGCACAAAATGTTGTGATAACACTTTTGAGTCCATGTCACTCCCCTCTAATCCCACCAGTGTAAAACGTCTTGAAATCATTTTAAAAGATGTCATTTGGCCTTAAATACATTAATCATAAAATCTTAAAGTATGTCGTGGCAGAACTATTTAATCCCATATCTGTAGTTTCCTGTCAGACAGAAGTCACGCGCAGGCATCTTCATTCCGTTCCACGATTCGATTCGAGACGTTAACTAGCTGCTAATACACAGTTGCTTGCTAGCCGTTTCGCTAGCTAGCTTTTTTTGCTAGCTTTCTGTAGTGTCTTTTTTCGCCACTTCTGTTGCGACCTGACTCGTTTCTCCATTGAACGAGATTTTGTGCCACATCGTCACACTTCCTCCACTTGAACCTGTTTGCTGTTGGCACAAAGTATTTTGCCAGGCTTCCATTAGCGGAAAGCAGACATTTTTCTTCCAAATGTGGCACGTTTTAAAGGGAAATAAAAAGATTTTACTTCCAAGAAGTCAGGTTGCAACAATTAAATAATTAACAGAACACAATTTTTTCATACCTTTTTTCTTTTACTTTTGCTAAGTTGAGATCAAATTAAACTGAACGACGAACACAGGCCTATATTGAAATTCTTGCCGTTGCTGCCAGTCGTTCTCATCCTCGGCCTGGTTGTGTTTGCAGTAAAAGCAGCGGCTCTGCTGCCTTCATCGGCCTGTCCTGGACCTGCCTGTTGATCCCTAAGGTGTTCTCAGCTCCCGAGAAGAGAGAAGGACCCGTCTGGAAAAAAATGGTCAGAGGTCTTCCTTGTGTCTAAACTAAAGTAAGCGAATGTGCTGAATGATGTGCCTGACCAGGAAATGTGCCGTCATTTTTTAAAGGTGGAGGTTCAGAGCCTGCTGGTGGCTGAGGTGGTCGGTGGAGCCAAAATCACAGCAAAGAAATCGAGCCTCAAGAATCTTTACCACCTCTGGGGGGAAGTGAGTGAGCTTTCTTCTCTTCACACGTTTCCATTCAGCTGAAGTTGTTCAAACATACTTGGGCATATATCACCTTGTAAGGTTGAACGTTAGTGTTGTTTTTACAGATGTCTCATCTGTAAAAACGGCATCAAACTTTTATCAGCAGCAGAACTTTGTAACTATTGAGTATCGTCTGAGTCCGTTTAGGATGGAGCCATAATTGTAACTCATGACTGTAAGATGTTCTGGAAAAATTGCATCTTTATTCTGCCAATATTATGACCTTATTTTTGTAACTAAGCAAAACTTTTTGTAACCTGGTGCTAATACTTTGACAGGTTATAATTCACCTGTCATGACATTATAGACTTTACGCAATGAGTTAATTGCAGAGGCAACTAAAATCAATTAATAAAAGAATCTTCTCTGAATATCATCTCATGGACACTGAACTAAATGTGTCTTTCTAAGTGGGAGCTGACAGCGTGCTGAAGAGTTAAGGACCGGACGCTTTGGAGCTTCTGGTTAGGAAGCGCATTCCAAACCTTTGGTTGAAATGGTGCATTTAATTCCAGTCTCAGTACATACAGAACAGAAAAAGTCAAAGAAAATGCAAAGTTGTGTTAATCCATTTATAGTCTAAACAGAAGAGCCAGCAGTTTCTCCTGCAGAAATAAAGTTGGAAGACAGAAATAAAGGTGCAGAAGATAATTAGACCGTAACATGTGCAGTGCGCTGCACAACTAATGCGCAGGCGGCGAAGAATTAAACTTAACTCACCCTGCGATTTTAACAAATGGAGCTGGAAGACGTTATTGTTACCCAGAAGGAGAGCGGCGCTCAGGAGGAGCGTGGCAGACGTAACATCTGTCCATTTCGGGGGAAGCGAAATCACGCATAAAAAAAAAAAAATAAATCAGATGAATCAGAGCAGATTTCTCTGCAGAAGCGACCAGGAGGAATTAGTGAGGCTGTGTGTTCAGAGCCCAGCGGGTCAAGGGCTGGTAATTTAAGTGGAGTATTTTAATTTCATTTATTATAAGTTATTAGGGCCACAGTCGGTGGTTTGCGTCACTATGGAGAAAAAGTTGGATGCATTTATCTGCTTTATGTGTGACGGGATCTGGATTCAAGGTTCAACTAGGTGAATATTAACTAAGCCGCATAAAAAATGCGGCTAAATAGCCGATATTAATATGATTATAATTTGCCGGGTAAAAATAGAACATGACCGTTTTTTTAATGTTGTGGGTCGGATAATAAAAAAAGTCTAGCGTGACCTCTGGTGTGTATATATATATATATATGTGTGTATATAAACACACGATGTCCCCTAGCCTAGTTGCTCTTATGCTTTTGGTATTGAAGCAATACAAAACTCTTTGGCTCTTTAATTATAGTCTCGGTGAAAGGGATTCACTCTTAAGATGTGGCTTCCGCAGCATGCCTGATTAATTTAGAACCCACTGTGGAATCTACCAGTGGCTGAAAGACTTGCGACAGCAGCAGCTGTTGTGTAAGAAATAATAAGTTGTGGTCAGAGCAACGTTGGACTCATTGTTTTGTCTCCAGCAGAAGCCTGGACTGGTTGAGCACTACATCGGCACCTTGCTGACCCTGGAGCAGAGCCCCACAGTGCTGCCCCTGCTGGGCGTGTGCCTGGACTTCTGCAGCGCTCAGAAGGACAAAGCTACAATAGAGAAACACAAGGTGGGATCGCTCAGCCGCGGCCCGCAGCTTCTCGCGCGATTCCAGTCTTTCAAATAAACTGTCTCCCATGTTGCACAGAGCGCTCTGTTGGACCTCTACGTAAAATTGGTCCTGATGAGCAAAACGAAACCACAGCAGCACATTCTGGACAAGAGCGGCTCCCTGTTGCGCCACGTCACCCATTCCGAGTTCAAGGAGCAGCTGCTGCCCGCCCTGCAGAAGACCATGCTGCGCAGCCCAGAGAACGCCATGCAGAGTGAGGCCTCACTGCCAAAACCCCAAATCACAGCAGAAATCTAAAGGATTTACGCTCTCGCTTCTAGTGACGACGTCTCGGTGCACTTGAAATAAGACAAAACTAACTTACACCTAACTTTTCAACAAGAAACAGAAGCTTGGTTTAAGTCAATGATTTCTTAATACTAATGAAAAGGCGCTAGTTCCTCTGGCAGATTCTTCCACTTGGGCGACTGTGGCTCTGTGGGCAGAGTAGTCATCTTGTTATCTGAAGGTTGTAGGTTCAATTCCAGCTCCTTCATGCCACATGTCGATGTGCCCCTGAGCAAGGCACATCAATACATATATATGTAAAATTGTATCAAATATCACCTTGCATGTATTTCTTACATTGTTTGCACTGTTTTGGAGCTAGCTTTAATCTCATTGTAAAAGTGTACAGTGACAAACAATAAATTCCAACTGTAAAATATTTCTCCAATCTTAGAAGTGAAATAATCTGCCAGTGGAACTAGTACTTTTTTTTATCAATATTAAAGGGACAGTATTGTGTAAAATCCACTTTTTTTGAGCTTCGCATCGTGTTAGAACTTTACTCACTCATCACAAACATACCTGGAGTGTTGCTATGATTCTGTTATTCATGTTTGAGAAATCCTTTAATCTCCCGTGGCAACTATTCAGCTGTGCTAGACATCCGGGTGGAGAGAGCTCAGTAACTCCCCCACCTGACTCCTTCAGACTAGCCCGCAGCAATTAGCAAACACCTGGTGGAGCCGCGCATCTGCTGAGCTCATTATAGGAGCTACGGCTCAGTGAAACGCTAGTTAAAAACGTTGCTAAAGGGTTAATAGAGAAGTGACGTTGTGATGACTTCCAAAGTTACTTGTAAGTTAATTTTGTCTTATTTCCAGAGCACCAATATATTTCCGCTAGAAACTAGACCAAAAACACTTCAGATGTAGTTTTGCAGGGCGTCGATCGTACCGTACGCTCACTAACGAAGCTGCTTGTGTCTTCTCAGCCGTTTCCTGCCTGCTGTCTGCTGTAACTCTAGATCTGAGTCAGTACGCCATGGATATTGGAAAGGCCATCGCAAGTAAGACTCTAGCGCGAAACAATTTTATCACATGGAGAATGAAAATAAAGCATCATGTAAGCTTGAACCTATTGATTAGGGTTGATGCAGTCTCTCGTTTCGTGTTTTAGGCCAGCTGAAGGCGAACAACGCCCAGCTGATGGAGGAAGCGGTGAAGGCCATGCAGAACCTGGCGCAGCAGTGCAGCGACGCCACCGCAGTGCAGGACGTCGTCACTCACCTGTTCAAGATCCTCGGAGGTCAGCATTTTGTCTCCTGCTCGCTTTGGGATAATTCACTGACTTGTTTGGCTTTGTGGGGATAATGTGTTCACGCTGTGGCTGCAGGGTCTGAAGGAAAACTCACCGTCGTTGCCCAGAAAATGAGCGTCTTGTCAGGTGAGAAATTTTCAGTGTGGTTTTGTTTACAATAAGATGCAGCAATATTTGTGTCTCTGACAATGATTTTCATCAAGCGTTTTGACACGCGGCATTAGGAAAGGTTGATGGCAAAATTCAAAATGACGAATGTTTAAAGTTCTCTGAAAAATGTCAAAGTTCCAGAAGAGGATGCTAGGCTGCAACCGCTACATATTTTTTATTACAACAATACGTATAGCCAGCATATGATGACATCACACTTTGTGTTACCTGGTTGATTGGCTCCAAACCAGTAAACAGAAACATGCCTACTTCACTTTTCTTCAGATTTCTGCTAATTATAAAAATTAGCTCAAAATTCGACGAATGACATACGAGGATAAAATCGTGCGAAAATGAAGTCGCAAATAATGCAAGAATAAAGCGTTAATTTTACCAGAATAAATTTATGTTTCATCTACAGCTCATCTACAATGAGCTGTATTTACTTTAGCGGTTTTGTTCGAGGTTTTGGCTGCAAGTGGTGATTCTGTTACAAACATTCTCCAACGTTAGATTATATTCCTACTGACTGACTAAATGTACTCCGGTTAAAGGCTCATGCTGGGTTTATTTTGGGGTATTTTTCTTTTCTAAATCTGCCCAAGTGTGTAAATGAGAGCAGACTTTGTTGTTGTCTCCTAAGGAATCTCCAGCTGCAGCCACCATGCCGTGTCAGGAACCTCCAGCCAGACTCTGAGCTCCGCAGTCACTGTGATGTTTATCCCTTTCCTACAGCAAGAAGGTATGGCTGCTTCTGGGTCAGGCCCTCGAGCGAAGTCCTCCCCCCGCCTTCTTTGAGTCAGACAAAATTGGTGTCAATTGTTTGTGCTGCAAACATTTTTTGTTTGTGCCATTTAAAAAATATTAGGAAATGTTTCCAGAGGTCACAAAAGGTCAACTAGCCCCCTACCTCCCTAAATTTTCATTAATATCTACAAAGCCAAAGCAGCACAAACGAAAAGTTTTGATGCACAAACGTAGTCGAGTTGATTGACAGCAATTTTGTCTGATTTGAAGAAGGTGTGTGTGGGTGTGTGTGTGTGAGTGGGGTTGAGGGTGTCGGGCGCTGGTTGACTTTTCATGACCTCTTGTAACAGTTCTTAATATCTTTAAAATGATAACGGCACAAACAACTTTTGCCGCACAAGTGTAGCACTTACTTTTGACACCAATTTTGCTTGATTTGAAGAAGGTCATTTGTATGGGGGAGGGGAAGCTTCACTCAGGTGTGTCAGGTCAGTGGTGTGTTTTCGTCGGTGGGATCTGTGAGCGGGTCTCCCCTGTGTGGTTTAGTTCATGAAGGCACCCTGGTGCACGCCGTGTCGGTGCTGTCTCAGTGGAGCAGTCGCCTCACTGTGGAGGTTCCCTCCGCTCTGCTGGACTGGTTCAAGAAAGCGTTCACCCTGAAGACCTCCACCTCCGCCGTCCGCCACGCCTACCTCCAGACCATGCTGGGGGCCTTTAGAGGTACATCCCGCTCAGGTCGGATGAGTTAATCCCCCTCCCCCGGTGTTTTCTCATAACGTCTCGTTGCCCCCGGCTCTCAGGTGACACTTTGGCCCAGTCTGCAGACCTCACACCCCTCCTCCTCCAAGCGGTGGAGAAAGCCGCAGCGCAGAACTCCCAGCATGCCCTGCTCGCGGAGGGCGTGACGGCTTCGGTTCTGCTGAGTCGACTCGCTCTGCTCGAGACGCAAGCAGGTGAGACTCGGTTTCCGTCGCGGTGCTTCGACACCGACGGAGTTTAAACTGACGGAGGCGTCTTCTGTTCGCAGAGGCCAAATTCAGCAGCTTCTGGAGCCTGGTCTTAGATGAGAAGAAACCGTTATTCACCACAGAGAAGTTCCTCTCTCAGAGCAGCGAAGAGAGTAAGAGCGATGAAGCGCGCAGCATTTGGAAAGCGCGGAATAATCGGGACCGATAAGAATGACCCGTTTGATTTTCTTCTGCGTCTGCAGCTCTGCTCACAGTGCTGCAGCTCTGTGAGAGACTGTTTCTGGACCACGCCCACCGGCTCAACGCCAGCAAATCACAGTGAGTCTGTCTGTCAGCACACACGTGTAGTCATCATGGCTTTGATTGTCAAACTACACTGCCTGGACAAAAAAATTAAGTTTCCACAAAAAAAGTAAAAAAAGAAAATCACACTAATATTTCATTGAAGAAACTGAATTCTGTGGAATACCAGAAAACAGAATGATTTCATGACTGTGAATACAGAAAACCAATAAGGGACTGCAGATGTAATTTAGCTTATGCTATAACCTGGTACAACACGTGAAAGGTGACATTTATATTTGAGTTGTCTCTTTTTTTAAAATTGACTTTAAAGAAACAGTTATAAAGTATATTATCAATGACACCCAAAGACATTACAGAATGCAAACTGCGTCATTCCAGCACAAGGGAATTGGACCGGAAAAGCATAAGAAAACCTGACTTTGGTCTTTATTTGTATTTATCATTTAAGCAACCAGGAAGTGCTTTAAATCATAAAAACATAGTACAGTAACCAATTATTAAATAAATGTTATCAAAATCATCAAACATCAAATATATCGATCAACCTTCCAGTTATTATGAATCAGAGGCAACTATTAACAGGTGGATTTTTAGCCTTCGAGTCAGTGTTTAGGATTAGGCTGTTTTGCAGTTTTCTGGAAGTTTGTTCCAGCTTAAAGAGGAGCATGATGAACGAATGCGGCTTGTAGAAGTTTGATTCTGACTGCGTCATTTGACATTTCCAAATTGTAGGTTCTGCATCTAAGTTGGCACCAGTGCGGTTGAGATTAGCTGACGACGAGATCGGCTTCTCAATCACGTATCACCCAAAACGTTCAGAGCCGATTTATCAGTGCCACCCCAGTTGGCGGTCCTCCTCTGACCGGATAAAATGCTGATGAGCGGCTGACGCGTCTCTGTGCTCTGCAGGATGTATCATCACGCCACCGTTGCTGTGCTGCTGTCTCGGAGCTGGCGCGTGAGGAAGAGGGCACAGCAGACCGTCAGGAAGCTGCTCTCCTCTCTGGGTGGGTCCAGTCTGGCCCACGGCATTCTGGGAGAACTTCGGGCCGTCATTAACAAACACAAAGTAAGAAGCTCATTTACTTTGCACCCAATAAGAGAAAGCATCAAAACAGATGATCCACGACTTTGGTATTTTGTGTTTTTTCCAACTTGTCCGCTGGTGTTGTCCCAACGGTTCAGGTTCTGCCCCAGGACGTTCTGGTGTCCGAGTCCGGAGAGCTGACAGAGCTGGGCCGCACCTACACACCGCCTCGGGTCCTACTGGATGCTTTGTGCGTGGTTTGCTCCGCCGCCGGCCAATGGGGAGACCCGACCGAAGCCGAGAACCTGGCCATGGAGACCCTCATCGTCACTCATCATCCATCCATAGGTGTGGCAAGAAATCCTTTCAAGGATCACAGTGTTGCTGCGCCACAGCTAATAGCAATGTTGTATAACAATAGCAATCAGGTTTTTTGACGATCATTGGATTAAAAAAAAATCTGCATTTTTTTGCAGGTTTTTTCATTTTGCCACTTATGCTTATTTTACACAATGAGAAATGCAAATAAAAAGTAATTGAATTCCTTTTTAAATAAGAAAGTAAACATCGTATCCCCTGAAATGCAATAATTACTGAACTATTGATCATTTGTAGCAAAGGATCCATCTGCTGCTTAAAAATCCAAACATCAACATGTAAACATGTCAGATCTGCCTGCTTGACTTCATATCAACACAGCATAGAGCTGATCCGTTGATTATCTTTTGGATGAACTGATTAACAATTGGACCACAAAAGATGCTCAGTAAGAGAGTTTTTTTAAATTTTTTTTTACAGAATTTAAACTTTAAGCACCAGTTAGCAATCCATTGATCACTAAATTAGTTGACAATTATTTCAGTTGCCTTTCCATCGCGATGAATCGCTTCAGTCTTAAAGCATTGATAACCCTGCACATTAGCAGGAACTCGAGGCTGACCCTGGTCACATGCCTCTCTTCCAGTCAGCGCCCGGCCCGGCTTGTGGCCCCTTCTGCTCTCCTCCATGAAGATAAAAGCTGAGGAGCTGATTGAGAAGAACCTGGAGGCCGTCCTGCCACAGCTGCTGCAGGCCAACGCCGACAGCCAGGTGAGGAGATCCAACTCTTCCTCTTCACTTCTGACTCACACCTGCAACATTTTGGAGCTAGATGTACCTCCATTTTAAAAATTCCTTCAGGTGAAAATTGAAAATAAAAAACTGGATCTAAAAGTAACTTCAGATTCCTTTGTAGTCTTTGTCTGGGTCGACTCAAAAAGTGAGCTGTTATTGTTGCAGGTTAATTAATTTTTTTTTATTATTAGGGATGCACAGATCCGGAAATGTGGGCCAATATCTACAGCCAATATTAATACGACTGTCATGGCGGTACTTACCAGTATTTTATTTGGTCAAATGTTGTATTTGGTTACTTTATCACTAACATAATTCCTTAGAACAGCCCCACATTAGATGGCCCCAACTAAAAATGTTTTTTCTTATAGTTAAGCCTCTTTCAAATATTTACAAAGAGTAAATATTTGTTTCCTTTTGCTAGGCGGTGAAAAACGCAGTCGGCGCCCTGAGCGTCCTTTCTCCAAACAAGCTGTTGCCGCGGGTGATGAGTCACGTCGTGGAGGGTCTCGCCCAGCCAAGTCTTCTGCACGTCACCAGGGAGGAGTACGCTATCATGCACACCCCCGATGGAGAGCTGTACGACAACAGCATCATCCAGAGGTAAACACACACACACACAATCACACATCCGATATGTTAGGTTCTGCTTTTAGTCCTGGGCGATATGTCTTGAAATTAAGATTTTCTTGTCTTTTTACTCACTTTTCCTGAAAAGAGTAATTTCAAATGAAAAACAACAGACATATTTTCAAAAAGTGGCTTTTAGTTCAGTTATCCTTCTGTGAGTTGCATGACCGAGTGTTAGGCACAGACTTCTGAGATTTTTTAAAATTGCCTAATTAGAAAAATAATGTCGTAATACTAGCAGGATGAAGACACAATTTTACTAGAACGTCTTGGAATCAAAAGAAAAAAGTGATTTAATGACCTGCCATAAACAGCTCGATACTTGCTTTTTTGTTTTTTGTTTTTTTGTTTTTTTTACTCAATTGTTGTAAAGTCCTGCTCCTGATAAAAAATGGTATCCAGCTGTGTTAAAAGATTAAATATTTTCTGATCTGTACACCCGATGCTGAAGTCTTAACTTCACAAGATGCTCTTTTCTGTTTCAGAATATTACAAATTTATTCTGGTAATATTTACTTTATTCTTATATTATTTCGACTTTATTGTTTGTAATTTATGCTGTAGTAGAGTTGATCTGAATTCAAATAAATAGAAGCAGTGAAACAGGCTTGTTGAATGAGATGGCCGCCCTCGACACTCTGTCATCACTATGGAAACACAGGGCGTGCATTGATAGGGGTGGGGGAGCAAACAATCCCAGTTGTCCAAACATTAAATCTTCAAAAGTTTGATTAATCAATTAAATCAATGCTCATGTTCTCATCCTTTCCACTCCGCAGCGCCCAGAAGGAAAACACCAAGAAGGTGAACATGAAGAGAGAAAACAAAGCCTACTCCTACAAGGAACAGATCATTGAGCTGGAGTTACAGGAGGTACAGTGAACTGCAGTTAGTTTGTTTCAGAAAGTGTTTTTTTTTCTTGCTTTACCTCCTTCTGTTTAATTCCGCAGGAAATGAAGAAGAAAAAAGGCATCAAGGACGAAGTTCAGCTAACCAGCAAGCAGAAAGAAATGATTCAAGTCCAGCTGGAGAAGGAGTCGGCTGTTCGCAAAAGACTCCAGGGGGTATGCTCTGAGATTCACTCAATCCAACAAATAATACTTAAGAGAATTCCTCATGTTTTGATTTCTACTTTTGTGTAGAGCTGGCAATAAAATGAGAGCAATATCTATTGCAAAATGTTTTTTTCTTGATGAACATATCAAGGAAAAAACATCCCTCAGACAGAAGGCAGGTAGAGCTGGATATAGACCTTCAGTATACTGAGATGATAATTAGCCAGTCATGATAAGAGTTGCTCCATGCTGGACCAATCACAGGGCTGGAATAGAGCCATGCACAGTTACACAAACGCATAGCATCCAGACATGCTAACGGCTAATCTTGGAATCATGACTTTAAACTTCTGAGATCAAAAGTCAGAATTCTTTTTTTTTTCTCAGTGGCTTTAATCGTTTTCTGTATCAATGACATGTTCAACTTTTAAAAATAAAATTTTAAATTAAAAAATAACCATGTTGCATCCTTAATATTACCAGGAAACGATGCAGTGATTTTTTTCATATCGTGATATTTTTATGGATTGCTATAAAAATGTTCAGCTTGGTAGGCTTGTTTTCCATATGACCCTGATCTGACCTGACCTGACCTGACCTGACCTGACGGTGTGGTTTCCTTCCAGATGGACGTGGAGCTGGAGAGTGTGGTGGGCCTCCTGGAGGCCACTCTGAGGGCCGGACCGCCTCAGATCACCAGGGAGCTCCCCGCCGTCCTGCAGGTCCTAATGCCCCTCCTCCAGTCCCCGCTCGCTGCTCCACGCATCCAGCAGGTCTTCCTGGACGTCGGCGTCAGCCTCATGCCCAAACACCTCCACCACCTGGGTAGGAGGCAGCCTTCATCAGGACTCCCTTCCCCTCTTCCTCTGCTCTTCTGTTCATGTTTGTTTGTTTTCTCCCCTTGCAGCTGTTCTTGTGGGTCATGTGACTCTACGGCTGCTGAAGCCAGAATGCGATCTGGACCAGGCGTGGGACGAGGAGGACCTGGACACAGCGGCCCAGCGCACCGTGCTGCTGTTGTATGACCACACTGTCCCACAGAGAGAAGGCAAGCCTGCAGGTAAAGCTGGACTGTGAACTTTTTTTTTATTTTATTTTTTTGTGGAAAAAATGTCTGCATTGTAAACAATGGAATTAAAAAAAGAACCAAGATTTCATGGGGGAACTATTCTTAATGTTATTATTTAGTTGTTGTTTTTTTTGCTTGGAATCCAAACTCTTAGATATCCTACGTGCAAAGTTAATTTTGTATCCGTTTTAACATTTTCACTCATGTAGCTCACTATGTTGAACAGCTGTTTTCTGACAGCTGGGTATTGGGGAAATATTTGCAAATCAGCATTGTTTCCCGGCCTACACTGACACCTACTGGCAGACTGGTGCAAGTGCACAAGAAACGTTAGAAACACTTGACCCAGAAGACAATCTCACTTAATATATTAGTTCTTCCATCGTAACAATTAAGGATTAAGACAATTCTTGAAGTTAATTCTAGATTTGAATGAAAACAAAAAAAAAGACAATCATCTGTCAATTAAAGTGGACTTCATACATCACTGGATATATTCAAGCTGAAATTTTGGCTTACTTTTTGCTTCCTCCGTCACATGTAGCTGCCCTGGCTGCGCCTGCCTTCGCGTTCTGCTTCCCCCTGCTCAACGCCATGCTCAGGGGCTCTTCAGGCAGCACCGAGGAGACGGAGGGCATGATGACCAGAGCGCTGCAGGTCGTCAACGTCCACGCTCAGCTCCGCGCCGCCATGGAAAGTGATGACATCACAATAGACGAGGTACAGACGTGTGTGTCCATTCCAGTCTCTGGAGGGCGGGGTCGGTTCACTGCATTAATTATGGTCGTCGTTAGACAAAAATGTTATAAGTGTATACCGTAACAACATAACACGCTTATTACATACTCAAAAAAAACATTAGTATAGTTAAGATGAGAGCTGAAACTATTCTGCTGACTAGGTAGATTTACAGACAGACAGATGGATAGAAACTTTATTAATCCCCCATGATAAAATCGGATAAAAATTGGCACAATCTGCAGATTTTTCACTTCACCACTTAAGCCTTTTTATACCATGTTAAAATTGCATTAGAAGATACAAATGAACAATTCAGTTCATTTTTCAGTCAAAAAAAGGAACATTCTGTTTCCTAAAATGCTAAAACATACCACTGTTTTAGTGAACTTCAGCCGAATTAAGCTAAAACTCTTCCATTTAAGGAGTATGGGACAAAACACAGTTACATAGAAAGGCAATTAAGGTTTTTGTCTTTATTTCAAATTGTATATGAACATAATTTGCACATTTTTATAGCTCAATTACTTATTGTTTTTTTGAGTCTGCATACTCCATTTAGCGATTAATCAAATCGCTAAATTAGTTGATGATTAATCGTTTCAGTCCTAGTTGAGTTTATTTTTTTTCCCCCCTAATCTGTTTTTGGTTCTATGACAGTATCAGTAGTTGCTGTGTCCCTCCCTGTTTTGACAGTTTATTGACCTTTTTGTCATGTCACCATGGTTTGTGTTAGATTCTCCTTTAAGCAGCGGATATCAAATGATGTTACTTTAGTCTTTGAAGGCTGATGAAAGCCCTGCTGTGCTCCTTGTTTTCTTGCAGAACGGTCCTGAACTCCTCCCTCGTGTGAACATGCTGCTGCTGCTGACCAGGATCATTTCCACTGCTACCCCAAGACTCCAGGTAATCGAGTTAACGGACAACGAGTGGTTTTCTTGTTGCCGCTCCATCTGTTCTGAAAGTAAATCAGTGCAGTAGGTAGAGCTTGATGATTGATCGGTTTTATTGATTAGTCAAATTTCTTTTCTTTTTTTTTAGTTGAATTTTTGGAAAATTTTCACTTCTTGGGTTTCCACAGCTCAGAGTGTTGTCAACCATGCAGGGCCGCCATCTTGTTTGATGAGCGTGTTTTACAGCCTGTATGAGTTCAGGTCAACTTTACACATCAGGAGGGCAGGTTACAATCTTTTTGAAATGACAAGAGTAGTTATATTATACGAATACTATATAATATATAGCAACTTTATTCTTTTGATGCAAGAATAAAGTTGCTGTGAAATACCAGAATAAAGTGGTCATATAAGGAAAATGAAGCAGTAATTTAGCGAGAGTTACACAACCCCAGCAACAGGCCTCTTGACGACGTGAGGTGTGCTGGTCGAACCCTTTCTGTTTCGTTCTAAATGACTTGACACCAGATTTCCTTCTTGTCCTCTCTTCTGGTTTCAGGTGTTGGCGTCTCAATGCCTCACAGCGCTGTGCGCGAGTGCCGGAGGAGGGGATGGCTGCACGGTTGCTGAGCAACCGGAGATCGACGTCCTGCTGAACGCCCTGCTTTCTCCCTGCTTCTCTGTCCGAGACGCTGCTCTTAGGGTGAGCTTCGAAACCCAAAATAACAATAATAATAAATAACAATATATTTTAAGTATCATACAACAAAACAGTAGTATTAGTGTTAAACTGTGAACATGCTTTTAAGTTTTGTGACATGTTGAGAGAGCAGTCACGTGTAAAAGCTTGGTCACACTTTCTGTTTCCACATGTGACGTGTTTTATGTAAAGGGGTTGTTGGAGATGGAGTTTGCTCTGCCGACGGACAGCACAGAGAGCAGCGGGATGAGTTTGCTGCGCAGGCTTTGGGTTGCCAGGTTTGACACTGAAGAGGAAGGACAAGCTTTGGCTGAAAAGTATGTAAAAGGAGTGTAGTAAAAGCAAACAGGAAAAGAATGGCGTGGCTTTGATTCAATTCCATTTGCTGTCTAAATCAGATTTATGTTTCCTCCTTTTTGCTACATATAAATGAGCATCGTTTTAGTATGAAATGCTGTTGTTTTTTTTTTTGCACTGTGTGGTAAACGTTGGCTTGTTCCCCTTAGGTTGTGGGAGTCTCTGGGGTTGGAGCTGGTCCCTGAGCTCTGCTCCCTGCTGATTGGAGACATCACCCACCACGAGGAGGCCATCCGTAGCGCAGCAGCCGAGGCTCTGTCCAGTGCCGTGTCCCAGTACCGAGACCAGTCCGCCACCGTGCTCGGCCAGCTCACAGAGCTCTACCATCAGAAACTCTACGTGAGGTTTCTTTCAAACACGTTTTTTTAGCGGTGTTGAAATTGCGAAACTCAAACAAAAAGAGGTTTGAAGTTGTTTTTCTGTCTTTAGAGGCCGCCTCCAGTCCTGGATGCTCTGGGGAGAGTGATCTCTGAATCTCCACCTGACCAATGGGAGGCCAGGTAGGACAACCTGTCTGTACAGAGCTCGGGAAAAGAATAGTCGTCCCTCACCAAAACCCCAGTTGGCTCCTGAAGTGTAGCCAATGGCAATTAGCAAACACCTGGTGGAGCTGCACGTCTGCTGAGCTCATTATAGGAGCTACTTCTCAGTGAAGCGCTGGTTAAAAACATTATTAAAGGGTTAATAGAGGAGCCATGTTGTGATGACTTCCTGAAGGGAAGTTTCAAAAGGAGCAGGTGTTTCAATATGCTGAATTACAAAGTCAGATTTCCTGTAAGACATATGAGATGTTAATATAATTTTTATTACTTAGTGTTTTGGCATTATGTGTCTGGAAAATGCACAATCCTGCCCCTTTAAAAGAAAGAACCTCCAAGTGAGAAAAAAATCTTATCAAAACTTGGATTTTATTTTGATAATCGCTTCGGTGAATTGACCTGAATTCAAAGTTCAAATAATTAGAAGCTGTGCAACACGCTTGTCAAGCAAGATGGTAGACAGCTAACATCAGTCTGAGCTATAGAAACCTGTGGAGTGCTTTGGTGGGGAAAAAAAATATATATATCAGATTTTCCTTAAAATAAAATCGTCAAAAACCAAAAATTTGATTAAACGATAAAATTGAATAATCGCCCAGCTTCGCTACAAATCCTTTTGCACGGAGGTCTGTTGATAACACCCAAATTGCTCCTGCTGCTTTTTGACAGATGCGGCATTGCTCTGGCTCTGAACAAGCTGTCCCAGTACCTGGACGAGTCTCAGGTCACGCCCCTCTTCCTTTTCTTCGTCCCCGACGCCCTGAATGACCGCCACGCCGAGGTGCGGCGCTGCATGCTGGACGCCGCCCTCTCGGCGCTGAACACGCACGGAAAGGTGCCGGCGACTTGCTATTTCGGTTCAGCCCGCCTCAGGATTTACCAAAAAACGCCTAACGCTCCCGTCTCCTGTGTCAGGATAACGTGAGCTCCCTGTTGCCGGTGTTCGAGGAGTTCCTGAAGAACGCCCCACAGGACGCCAGCTACGACTCCGTCCGGCAGAGCGTTGTCATCCTCATGGGATCTCTGGCCAAACATCTGGACAAAAACGACCCCAAGGTCAAACCCATCGTGGCCAAGCTCATAACTGCCCTGTCCACGCCGTCACAGCAGGTAAGTGATAAATGCTTCTTTTCCTTTTTTCTGTTTGAAACTTGTGGAACGAGCGGAGAAAAAAGGTTTCTGGATCAGAGATTAGCCAGTATGAGATTAGACCAATTTTCTTCCAGCTTTGAGGGAGAAACAAGATCCACTTAAAATAAAACCCAATTCTCACTCTGTTTTCTTACCAAACCTTCAGTGTGTGTTTTAAAATGAGGTACTTAGAATTAAAAACACCATATAGTCAACAAACCAGTAACACATTACATTTCGATGAGGGTCATCATCAGTACACATCGTATATTTTGGTCAGTAATCCATTTATTATGGTAACTCTATAGTTGTGGGCTTTAGTCTAGAGATAAGGGAAGTCAGTGTTTCAGCCGTTTTGCAGTTTTCTGGAAGTTTGTGCCAGATTTGTGGTGAATAGAAGCTGAATGTTAAAAACTCTGCAAAAAGTCTATGGCCTGAGAGGGTGAGGAAGAGCTTTAATAGTAAGTCCTCTGCATAAAAATTCTAAACAGCATTTGACAAATTATCACACAAGTTATTTATATGAATGGAAAATGAAAGCGTTTCAAGACCTGCACCCTGCGGAACTCCTTTTGTAATTTTAAGAAGAGAGGAAGAGGAGAGAGACAATTAAACTCTGTGGTTTCTGTTTGAGTGAAAGTCAGCCACCGATATCAATCTGGTGCAAAATGCTACTATATTTTAGCATATGATCAGCAGTATCAAATGGCTTTGCCATATCAATAAACTCAACGCAATGTTTCCTGTAATCAGGAGCTTGAATCAGATCATTTAAAACCTTCAAAGTGACGTGAACATTGTTGCGCCTTGTTTCTAAAACCAGATTGCAAATTAAGTCAAATTGAATTTGAGAGTATTGAATGGCAGCAGTCATATCTTTGTTTTCAAATATTTTTGTTTTTAATGTATAACAATGTAAAACGATCATACGTGACACCAGGTCCAGGAGTCGGTGGCCGGCTGCTTGCCTCCTCTAGTCCCTGCGATCAAAGACGACGCAGCAGGAATCGTCCGAAATCTGCTGCAGCTGCTGCTGGAGAGCGACAAATATGCCGAGAGGAAAGGAGCAGCGTACGGACTGGCTGGACTCGTCAAAGGTCTGGGGATCCTGGCGCTCAAACAGCAGGAGATCATGACCACACTAACCGACGCCATCCAGGACAAGAAGAACTTCAGACGGAGGGAAGGTCAGTCTGTTTTTTAACTGGTTTTAGAGATGTCTGTGACTGCTCAAGGAATTACATTAAGAAAATAACCTTTTTTTCTTTAACTTAAACTGGTACATTTTCTTGATCCTCATCATATTGGCTTTCTGTAGAGTTTAGATCCAAGAACTGAGATGTGATAAATATTTGTTTTAGGGATCAATCAAAAAAAATCGGTATCTGTCAGAATCGGGAGGTCACGTTTTTTGAAAATTGCACAGTGGCGCAGTTGGTAGAGCTGTTGCCTTGCAGCAAGGAGGTTCTGGGTTCGATTCCCGGCCCCGGTCTTTCTGCATGGAGTTTTCATGTTCTCCCTGTGCATGTGTGGGTTCTCTCTGGGTACTCCGGCTTCCTCCCACAGTCCAAAAACATGACTGTCAGGTTAATTGGTCTCTAAATTGTCCAGGGTGACCCCGCCTCTCGCCCGGAACGTTAGCTGGAGATAGGCACCAGCAACCCTCCCGACCCCAGGAAGGGAGGGACAAGGGTGTAGGAAAATGGATGGATGAATGTTCTGTGTTTTTGATTTGCATGCTGATCATGGTGTTGTTGCAGGAGCCCTGTTTGCCTTCGAGATGTTGTGCAACATGCTGGGGAAGCTGTTTGAGCCGTACGTGGTCCATGTGCTGCCACACCTCCTGCTCTGCTTTGGCGATGGAAACCAGTACGTTAGGGAGGTAAGAGGCCGCGAGGGGCATCTAGTTGACTCTTAGCCAACATTAACATGGAAAGGTTTCAGAATGCAGACGTGGATTCTATTGTTTTGTTGTGATTCAATTAAAAAGCATCTCCATTTCCAGTGCATGTGATCATTAAAGATTCAGTCGTTTTGATTTTCTTGCTTAATGTCTTTTTTTTAAAAACTTTTTTTACTTCTGCCTTCTGATTGTTGCTTATTCCAGGCTGCAGACGACTGCGCCAAGGCTGTGATGAGGAACCTGAGCGCCCACGGCGTGAAGCTGGTCCTCCCCTCTCTGCTGGTGGCCCTGGAGGAAGAGTCATGGAGGACGAAAGCAGGTCAGATGCACAAGAGATTTAAATCCTGATTATTATGTGTAGGGATGCATGACGTACCGGCACTAAAATCGATACCGGCTGATACTAGTCATTGTTTAAAACACATCGATCCAATAAATAAAAAACGGGCTAACGAAAGAGGATCGGAGGAGGCTGGTCATGTGATATTTGTTTGGTCATGTGGTAGTGACGCAGCTTGGGATTGTGGGAAGTTTAACTGAAGCAGAGGAACAGTGAGGAAGTCAAGGTGTTGAAAGTGTAGTGAATATATAAATGTATGTATAAAAATATGCAATTTCTGCTATCAGCCATAACAGCAATATTAATATCGGACATCCCGGCACTGGCCCAAATTCTCATATCAGTGCATCCCTGTTCATGCGATTGACCACTGGTGGTTTCTGGAAAGCTACAACAGAAAACCAAATGTTTGCAGAATAGAAATATCCTTCATTGTCCCACGTTTTTTATACACGTTTTTTTTGTTAACCTGCTGTCAACAGATTTTCATTGTGTGATCTGTCGTAAAGTTTGTAGCCAATCAGGTCTCTGCTGCTTCCAGGCTCGGTGGAGTTGTTGGGCGCCATGGCCTACTGTGCGCCCAAGCAGCTGTCCTCCTGCCTGCCCAGCATCGTGCCCAAGCTGACGGAGGTGCTGACTGACTCCCACGTCAAGGTGCAGAAGGCGGGCCAGCAGGCTCTTCGACAGATCGGCTCGGTCATTCGCAACCCGGAAATCTTGGGTAGGTGACTCGCGTTTGATCACCATGACGATCCTGTTGTTTGGACGGTGAAATACAGAGAGGTGAATAACTAAACATATGCAGCTTTTCGAATCATTAAAGGGGCAGTGCTTTGTAATAACACTGCCCCATGATGAGCTTTTCATCATGTTTAATGTTATTCCCCTCATCAAAATCAAAAAATCAAAAACAAAGCCTGGATCATCTCTACCAGTTATTGAACTTTCTCTTCGTCCAGCTATCACTCCCATCCTGCTGGACGCCCTCACCGACCCGTCCAGGAAGACCCAGACATGCCTGCAGACATTGCTGGACACCAAGTTTGTGCACTTCATCGACGCCCCCTCCCTGGCTCTCATCATGCCCATCGTCCAGAGAGCCTTTCAGGACCGCTCCACCGACACTCGCAAGATGGCCGCCCAGATCATCGGCAACATGTACTCTCTCACTGACCAGAAGGTTTGTGGTTTCAACTCCGTTTGGTCCCCTTTAATGGAACTCCAGCTGGTTTGTCTAGAAGGTCCGATTCCTTTGGGGAGGAAGTGAATTAAACTCTGATGCAGATGGAAAAAGCTAAATGTGGTTCGCTTAAAAGCCTCGGTTTCTGTTCGGTCGAAGTGAATTCTGGTGGCGTTTGCATGCATAAGTGGGCACAAAGCGGACCGGAGACCCCTGCACAAACAGTGCACTATAGTGCAGGGCATTCTGGGTAAATATAACCAAAACAAATGTGAAAGGCTAGCAGGAGAAGCAGCTCATGGTCTTCTGCTAAAGATTAAAAAAAAAAAAAAAAATCCTCCATACGCTGCTCCATTTTTGCTTACGTTTCATGAAGGAAGTTGTGCTCATGTCTTCTTCTGAGGTTTTTATGTTGATTTCTACAGTAATTCCTTGTGCAGCGCCTCTGCAGGAGATTAATTTATGTGTTTAATTTCTTTTAAACACATATATTTTGTTTTATATGCCTGCTATTTTGAACATCATTTTAAAGATGCAGCTCCAAAAAAATGTCTCATTATTTTATTACTAAATCAAAGGATTTAGTTTGTTTAGCACAACACAAAGTGAAAGTGAACCTCTGAAAATGCAACCAAACATAGCAACTTTGGTCCCCAGTCTACGGAACTATCAGATGGGGGAAACCCTAAATTTACCTTCGAAATGATTTCTTGTAAAATTGTGAGATATTTTTGTTACGCTGTGCTGCCTACAGGATCTGTCGCCCTACCTGCCAAGTGTTATTCCTGGACTGAAGGCGTCTCTGCTGGACCCAGTCCCTGAGGTGTGCCTAGTGAACATAAACACGACGATCACAGCACTAATATCGACAGGCGTCTCCTATGCATGAAATTTAAACATGTCCTCCTCCCCGGTCCAGGTGCGTACCGTCTCAGCCAAGGCTCTGGGCGCCATGGTGAAGGGGATGGGAGAGTCCTGCTTCGACGACCTGCTGCCTTGGCTCATGGAGACTCTGGCATCCGAGCAGAGCTCCGTCGACCGCTCCGGAGCTGCGCAAGGTCAGTTGTCCTCCTCTTTCTCCATACGGGTCTCGTCTGGAGGCTCGCCCGCGTCGGTGATGAAACATTTTGGCCGTCCTCTCAGGTCTGGCTGAGGTGATGGCTGGACTCGGGGTGGAGAAGCTGGACAAGCTGATGCCAGATGTGGTCCAGACTGCCAGCAAGGTGGACATCGCTTCTCATGTCAGAGACGGTTACATCATGATGTTCATCTACCTGCCCCTCACCTTCGGAGACAAGTTCACTCCCTACGTAGGACCCATCATCCCCTGCATTCTCAAGGTGTGCTGCCCAATCAGAAAGTTTTTGCTTTTGTTTGTTTTTTTAATCTCGCTTGAATTTTAATTTGCCAAAAATTAAATATTGGCCAAAAAACCGAGAGTCGGATTATATCGACTTGCATCTAAACTGTGGTCATTTCAGGTCTTACAATGATTTTTGGACTTGATCACAAGATACATGTTAAAAATGGAAACACATTGGTTAATAATAATTACAAATTATATTTTTTGGAAGTTGGCTGTTTTTTCAACTGAATTGTGACTATTTTGCACCTCTGAATCCAAGAATGACGTCCATTTTTCTCAATCAGGTCAGGTTTTTATTCTAATTTGATTTAGAGTAATCTGATCTTCTGACTAAACTGATGACATTTTTGTGACATCATCAGTTCATATTTCTCATCCAAAAAAGGTTTTAGGATTAAAAAAATATTTTTCTAACAAAATATTTTAATTAAATGTTGCAAACTTGGATTTCTGTAAATTGAATAACAAACACTGATCAGGGTAAGTACATGTGAATTGAGCATTAAGTCTCCGTCTCTTTTCTGTCCTGATTGAGTCTCTCCTCCTGCTCATCACTCATTGATCCCAGATTCTCAGGAAACTGATCCAGATGTGAGAACAAATCATGCATTTTGATCCTCATGTTGCTCCATAGTTCAGAAAGTTGACCTGATGGAGCAAAACCAATGTGATCGTTGGATTCAGCTCATCAAAATGACCCTAAAACAGTTGAAAAACCCCAGACAGTTATTGTTGGCTGTTGACCAGTGTAATCAATGGATCAGCTGTTCTCATACTTATGGTTCTCTTTTTGAGTTATACCACTTGATCAAGCCTAACATTCCACCTGTGCTACAGCATAAGTAATGAAAATGTGTACAGTTCCTGCTAATACTCAAAGCTGCAATCTTCTCTGAAATGAAAGCGCTGCATGAGGTCCCCCTGGTTGTAACGTCTGCATCCTCTGACTCCGTCTGCCAGGCTCTGGCCGATGAGAACGAGTACGTGAGGGACACGGCGCTGCGAGCCGGCCAGCGAATCATCAGCATGTACGCCGAGACCGCCATCGCCCTGCTGCTGCCTGAGCTGGAACAAGGCCTGTTCGACGACCTGTGGAGGATCAGGTCAGAGCAGAACAGCAGGGGAAAGCAGTGGGGCTGAAACAATTAATCGAATTAATCCGTTACAGAAGCACTCATCAACCGATTCAGCCATCAACAGCTGTCAGCCAGAGTGAACAGCCTCACAAACCAGCCGTTTGCTGAAAGAACAACACACTAGCAGCAGTAATTAGGCCAAATCTGTACAAAAGATCTATTTTCTCGTACAGATTTGAGATGCATATTTTATGTCTTGCTTCACATGGTTCAAATTATGCAAAGCAGGAAAAATAAGTCTCCTATTAAGCAATTAATTCAAAACTAATTGACAAATTGTCCCTGAAAGGTTAAAAGAAAGGGCTGAAAAAAGAGAGTTTTTTTAAATCTGCTACAAATGTACGCTTAAGGAATGCTGTGGTGTTGCTTTTTATTTTATAAAAACATTACAAGAAGAAATGATTCCTTTCTTCTTTTTTAAAAAAAATTGATAAAAACTAATTTCTTATTTAAAAAAGGGATTGTTTGCATTTTTGAAAAAAAAAAAAAAAAGCTTTATGCGTTTCTGCAGAATGTGGCAATTTTTTTTTATCCAAACCATTCTATGGATTAATCAATTGCTAAAACAGTTGTTGCAGCCTGATGATGAGAGGCTGTCGGATAACTCACCCTCTTCTTCCAACCTGATGACTGAACGTTCTTCTGTTGGGTTTCCAGGTTCAGTTCAGTCCAGCTGCTGGGGGATCTGCTGTTCCACATCTCCGGAGTAACGGGAAAGATGACCACGGAGACGGCCTCGGAGGACGACAACTTTGGCACGGCCGCATCCAACAAAGTCAGCAGCAGACATGAATGCACTGCAGAGCATTCATGTCTGCAGTGCATTTACATGCCATTGCAGAGGCATGGCTTTGGTTTGCATTTGGGTCATAAGGATCTCGGCTTTGCCTCTCCTCCTCTCAGGCCATCATCTCCGCGTTGGGAGCTGATCGACGGAACCGCGTGCTGTCAGGCCTCTACATGGGCCGCTCCGACACCCAGCTGGTCGTCCGTCAAGCTTCTCTCCACGTGTGGAAGATCGTCGTCTCCAACACCCCCAGAACCCTCAGGGAGATCCTCCCCACCCTGTTCTCCCTCCTGCTGGGCTTCCTGGCTTCCACTTGCCCTGACAAGAGAACGGTAACGCCCGCTTGTTTTTTTTTTTTTTTTCTCGCTTTGTTTGTTTTGGTTTTTTTGCGACGCCTGCTGGTAGAATCAGCCCTGAAAAGCGCGGCGTTCTCCGCTGCTGCTCCGCCGTTTCAGATCGCCGCTCGGACGCTCGGCGACCTCGTGAGGAAGCTGGGGGAGAAGATTCTCCCGGAGATCATCCCCATCCTGGAGGACGGGCTGCGCTCGGACAAGAGCGACGAGCGGCAGGGCGTCTGCATCGGGCTCAGCGAGATCATGAAGTCCACCAGCAAGGACGCGGTACGTTCAGAGAAAACCGGCGGCAAACGGGCCGAGGCGTTGAGGTAAAAAGCGAATCACGACTGAGTCGACGGCGCTCGTTCAACAGGTGCTCGTCTTCTCCGAGTCGCTGGTCCCCACCGTGAGGAAGGCGCTCTGCGACCCCCTGGAGGAGGTCAGAGAGGCTGCGGCCAAAACCTTCGAGCAGCTCCACGCGACCATCGGCCACCAGGCGCTGGACGACATCCTGCCCACGTTGCTGAAGCAGCTGGTGAGCAACGCGATCAGTCCAAAGGTCATCGTTTGAATATGCTCAACACCTCCAGTAATTATTATTTTTATTTTACATCCAGGATGATGAAGAAACGGCCGAGTTTGCTTTGGATGGACTGAAGCAAGTCATGGCGGTGAAGAGCCGCTCCGTGCTGCCTTATTTGGTTCCAAAGGTAAAACGTCGGCCCGTTTTCTCTCTCAGTCCTCTCTTGAGCTTGTGTCTGCGGTTAATTTCCTCCTCCATGTCCTGCAGCTGACCGCTCCGCCTGTGAACACACGGGTGTTGGCCTTCCTCTCCGCCGTGGCAGGAGACTCTCTGACCCGTCACCTCGGCGTCATTCTGCCCGCCCTCCTGTCTTCGCTTAAAGGGAAGCTCGGAACAGAGGAGGAAGCGCAGGTACGTCCAGCACCTGCTCAAACATTCCTTTAAGATTTGTTTTGCCTATATTGAACAGTACACAGCTGTGGAGCCATTTGTTCTTTCTTTATGCTCATCAGCTTTTACTAAGATAGATAATCCATTAATTGATAGTTTACAGGCAGATTTCAATGTATAAGTTAATGCGTTTGAGGAGTGATCAAAAATCGATATTCACAGACATGTTTCAGCTTTTTGTTCTTGTAATTTCTTTATGATTATGACTTACAGCTCATGAAGGCCGTTTTTATGAAAGTTACACCAGTACATGAGATGAAAGACAGATTTTATAGTGCCGACTTGACCGGTTCTGATCCTCCACAAGGTCGGTCGTCTCAAAGCTCAAGGATAAAGAGGTTTGCTGTTCAAACAGAGCTAAATTTATGATTGGAAAGTTTAGTGGAAGGTAAAAAAAAAAAACTATGTTCCTTTCTGCTGTAAGCCATAATGACCGAAGTTCACTAAATGGATAAAATATGTTTGTGTGTGATTAGTTCATATAAGTGTCAAACTCAATTACTGTTTAAAAAATGTTTTTACTCCACTTTGCTCAAAATGCTTAATTTTCTTTTGTACAGAATGCATAAAGTCCCCAGTTTTACAACTCATATTTGACCTAAAAATACATTTTATCTAATGTATTTTAGATAAAATGTATTTTAGCACCAAATATGGCAAAACTGGTAATAAAATAAGATTTTTGATTTTCTTTCGCTCCCAGATGTGCTGACCTTTGTTTTCTTTGCCCTGGTTTCCCTGCTGGTTTATTATTCTCTTTGAAAATGAAAGAACTCTGTTTTTGCAAATTAGATTTTTTTTTTATGCAATGTTTTAAATGAATAAAGATTCTGACACCGATTGTGACTATTTTATCTACATTTGAAAAGTCTTAACGGCTCCTGGTTGTGTCGTTCAGGAGCTGTGCAGCTGTCAGAGCGTCATCCTGTCTGTGGAGGACGAGACGGGTCAGAGGATCATCATCGAAGACCTGCTGGAGGCCACGCGCGGCGCCGACCCCGGCCTGCGGCGGGCCGCCATCACCATCCTCAACGGTTACTTCGCTCGCACCCGCCTGGACTACAGTGCTCACATCCGCACGCTGCTGTCGGGCCTCATCCGCCTCCTGAACGACTCCAATCCGGAGGTCCTGGCACAGAGCTGGGACACCATCAACTCCATCACCAAGGTGCAGAAAGTTAAACAAGCCGGGTGCAAAATGCCGCCTTTTCCGCTAAGAGTGTTTGACTTTGCGGACACAGACGTAACTATGTGGCATTTTGCCGTGCAGAAGCTGGATGCCAGCAGTCAGCTGGCGCTGATCGACGACCTGCACCGTGACATTAAAGCAGTTGCTGCTGACGTGAAAGGTCAACACCTTCCCGGCTTCTGCCTCCCCAAGAAGGTGAGGAGAAAACAGAAAAACACCTGAAAAATCTCTGCATGCTGCTTGAAAAGAAGAAGATGAATGGCAGCCTGACGGGGCCAATCAAATGTGGAGGTTTATCTTCTTAAGCAAGGGTGGTTCAAAGTAGAGTATGAGGGCCGTTTGTGGCCCCTGGGCTGATTTTTGTACTGCCCCCTGACGACAAATCAAGAATGAATTAAATAAATTAGGATAAAACTACAACTTTTAAATTAAAATTTTACTTACTAAAATGTTAGATGCAACACAAAGTGGTTGTCTTTTCCAAGCTTTCTGCTTTTTGTCCAACTAGAACCAAACCTAGAGTACTTTAAAGCATTGACTTATGCTTTAGATTTTCACTGTGTTGCATCTAAATCTGAAAACTTAACTGAACATAGCAAGTATTTTCAAATGAAAACCGATCTTGATCCTGTGTTTTTTCAAAAACAACACCTGCAAAACGGTTATTTTTATTATTTTGGGCTCAAAATAATAAAAAGCAGCCTGGGGGGCTTTTCATTTAATGTTTCAAAACAATTTGAAGTTTTGGCTCTGCGATCCCGTTTCTACAAAAAAAAAAAAATTACTCTTTACTGATTACAATTACAGTTTTTAGAAACGATAGTTGTTTTGCTTGTTCTTTGTTTTTTATCTACGTACTTGTGATCTGACAATTTTGGCCCAAGTGACAAAATGTTACAACACTCCTGCTCTAAATTGAAAAAAAAAACAAAATCTAAAAAAAATTGTGCTTTTTTTTTTTTTTTTTTCTTTTTCCTGCACTCCTACGTTCGATTCTAAAAAGAGACGTAACAAGTCAAATTTCTTCAGAAGTGGAGCATAAACAGACCACATTCACTTCGACGAGGCCGAAATGGAGACGCTGAGCCAGAGCGTAAAATAAGGCAGCACCTCGCAGCAACAAATCAATTCATCTTGAGATAAATAAAAACAAGCTTGGTAATTTCCCTTCTAATGATTAATATATTTTAAGTCATTTTTGTTTACAGAGACTTTATAATCTATCTAATACGGTTTCAGTTGTATGTGGTTTTTATTTGAATATTTAAAATATCTTCCCGTTTCGGTGTTAAGCATTCTTAGAAAAAAATAGCCTTTATTGATCTCTGAGGGTGCCAGCTTGCATTTTTGCACAATTATCATAACCTTCCTTGAAAATGGTTTCAAAACAACGTTATTATCTTCTACAGCAACATTTGATTGTGTCGGGATGAATTGTACCAACCAATCAAGCCCAGAGTTGGAAGTCTGATTATTAGCGCTTTTATTTAAAAGCAGGAAACATTTCAACCGCTCGTCTCTTATTACAGCCGTGCCGAGAAAGGAAATGATTTAAACGGTGCAAGAAAAGTGGTCAAAGTTCATATCTCAACCCATCTGATTCTGTGGTGTTGATGTTTAAGAGACACAAACCTGCAGATCTGTGACTCAATAAAGGTCCACACCAAACAGGATTTACTCTGAGTCACATTAGCCAACCTTTACACTTTTACATTGGCTTTTATTAAACATTGACACCAAGCAGAATGTTGTATTCTCACACATCAATGTCCTCTCTGTTATCCTTTTCTGTTGAATTACTTTTTAAACACACCTGGTAGAATTTAGACTTGATGAAAGGCTTGGTGGACAAATCGTCAGCAGAGAGTAACTTGGAAACGTCTGAGTGTTTTCCTCCTGTCGGCGGCAGGGTGTGACGTGTATCCTGTCGGTCCTGAGGGAAGGCGTCCTCACCGGCAGCCCCGAGCAGAAAGAAGAGGCAGCTAAAGCTTTGGGCGGGGTCATCAAGCTGACCTCTTCCGAAGCGCTGCGCCCGTCCGTGGTGAACATCACGGGGCCTCTTATTCGCATCCTGGGAGACCGCTTCGCCTGGACGGTGAAGACCGCTCTGCTGGAGACTCTCACCCTGCTGCTAGCAAAGGTTCGTCGTCTTTTTCTTCTTCCGTTTCTCGGCCGCTGGGAAAAACCTCCGCCGTCGAATCCCTCGAGGTCCGTGGTGTCTAACCCGGCCATGTTCCGTCAACAGGTGGGCATCGCCCTGAAGCCCTTCCTGCCGCAGCTGCAGACCACCTTCCTGAAGGCGCTGCAGGACTCCAGCCGCGCGGTGAGGCTGAGGGCCGCCGAGGCGCTGGGTCAGCTGGTCTCCATCCACACCAAGGTGGACCCGCTCTTCACCGAGCAGCTCTCGGCTATCCGCAACGCCGAAGACTCCGGAGTCAGGTACGCGCTCCGGCCAGCAAGTCCGAACAGATTTCCTTTCGCAACTGGATTGATTTATTTGTGTGTAAAACCTTATGAGAGGCAACTTCAAATGCAATTGTCATGGAGACGGAAAAAGAGGGAGAGAGGTGAGAAAGAGGAGAGAAAGAAGGATAAAGACAATATAGGACAACACCAATAGCACTTATTCTTTCTTTATAAGCCATTAATGCAACAAAAAAACTTCCTACAGGCTCCATTTTCGGTTTAAAATGAATACACTGTAGTAACCAGATCAATATTTACCATCCTATGAATCACCCAGCAGCTGTTCCCCAGAACTGACACCCTGAGCTAAAATGTTCCAAGAGATAAAAATAGAGATGAGAACGCTCCTTATTTATCGAGTCAAAGTCCATCATCGTCTCTTGTTGATAAAAGGCGAAGAAGTGAGCAAGTGAGTTTTAGGAAAAATGAAGCCATCAGGGAATCGTACGCAGACATTTAAAGCTTGAGAAGGGAAGACATTTCTAATTAACACTGAGAATAGCGTCGTTACTGAGCACAGCTACTTTGAAGGTGGCACTTAGATGCTAAACCAGGTAGCAGTGCGATAAATGAGTTGGCAGCTGCAGTTTAGTTCACCCTGAATGAATGTATGCTACTGTTTCTTGCCCATGTGTTAGCATTTCTTCTCTTCCTGCTTCTGTTTTGTACCTGGAAGCTCATCATCCTCCACACTCATCCTTTTCATTTTAGTTCATGTCTCATGAGTTCTGAAGATAAACAGCAATAAACACAGACCTGGTTAAAATCTGGATTAATACGGACATCTTAGTTTTGACTGAAACATGGTTAAACAATTCCATTGCCAATAAAAATATTTCTTTAGAAGGTTGTAATGTGTTTGCTTGTGATTGCCTTATGAAAGAAGTGGTGGAGTCGCTGTCTATGAGAACTTCCATGTTACACTTAAATGTTCTGTATCCATTCCATTGAAGATTGAATTCACTAAGGCTCAGCAGTTCACAGTTTTAGGGTGTTATCGACAGCCTTCCGCTGTCTGTGACGCACCCCCTAATTTGCACAGATATCTAGCCGGCCTAAATAAAAACAAATTAGTTTTGTTAGGAGATATAAATCTGGACTTGATTGACAGCAATCCCCAGATAGCTTAAAAACTGTCTGTGATTCTTTAAATATCACGCAGTGAATGAATTACCCCACCTGACTGAATAACAAATGTCCTCTAAAAGATTTAATTATGGCAAACTCTCCGCAAACACATCCAGGGATAGGAGTCTTTGCAAATGACATTTGTGATCATTGTGCCGTAGGTGAAGTTAGAAATCTTAAGTTGCCAAAAACCTAAGCCGTGTATCTTGACCAAAAGAGGTTTAAAACACCAGGCTTCTGCGCAGGTCCCTCTTGAAAATGAGATCTTGATCTCAACGGGGTTTACTTGGTTAAATAAATAAAGGAAGAAAAGATTCAATGAGATTTAACAAGGATGGTTCACATGTGGTTTAAGAGCAACTTCCAGACTAACTGGCAGGGAAAGTTATGCTAAAAAAAAAGAGAGTATGTATTTTATTCATTTTCAATAAATGTTGAAACTTCTATGATCTTTTTGACATTTAGTCATAAAGATCATAACTGCAGCCTATTCTTGAAATGTAATGGTTTAAGCGCATCCGGTCAAATCTAACTGGTGTTATTTTGAGTCGAGTCTCAAACCTTCATTTTTGTTTTGACATCTTCACACTTGCATTTTCTTCCTGGCGTTAAAGCTGATAAAGCTCTCGGTATTTTTGGCCTCCTGCCTTTTTTTTTTTTTTTCTTTTTTTTTTTTTGAGGTGTGTGGCTATTTGTGTTTGCAGGGAAACCATGCTCCAAGCTCTGAGGTTTGTCATCCAGGGGGCCGGATCCAAAGTGGACCCAGCCATTCGGAAGAACATCACCACCACACTGCTGGGCATGCTGGGACACGACGAGGTACGGGGCAGCAACGGGCAGATCGCTCGCAACGTCAAGCGGAGCCAAACTTCTTAAATCTGCGGCCGCACGAGTTTCTCGTTTGGTGCGGACTCTGCAGCAGCTACCGTGTAGACGCCGAGAAACGCTCGAATAAAGAAAGCAAAAGTTTAGAGGAGCTGCTGCAGAGGAATGCTCTGTGGAGTCGTTTTCGCTCTGATCGCAGTCGGAAAAAAAACGGAAGTCAAAGAGAGGATGTGGTTTTCTCAATAGGTGGTTTAGACTCTGCATGTCTCTTTGTAACACAGAACCTTTCTGTCTGGCTGTCTGCTCTTTCTGTGCGTGTGTGTGTGTGTGTGTGTGTAGGATGCTACTCGAATGGCCTCAGCAGGCTGTATTGGTGAGCTGTGCGCCTTCCTGTCAGAAGAGGAGTTGAAGAGTGTGTTGCTTCAACACATCTTAGGTTTGTATTTCTAGTAATAAAAGCTTTTTTTCCTTCCTCGTGTACACAAGCTCCTTATGTGGCACACAGTGGTGAACTTGAAGATGAGCTCTAAGCCTTTTTACTAATGAAGATCTGAAAAGTGTGGTGTGCATTTGTGTTCAGCTGTACTAAGTTAATGTTTTTCAGGATCTGCTCTGGGAATGTTTCTGTTTGTTTTGCACATGGAAAATGTTTTCGCAGTCGGTGGGATCACATATCAAGCATATGTTTACATCGTTTTGTATGACCTGTCACACATTTTCAGGGGGGTTGATTTCTGGACTTTGACTGGGACATTCTTATATATAAATATGGATGAATAAACTTTGATCAGTGCCTCCCATTGTATATCTGACTGTATATTTAGGATTGCTGTCCTGTAGTTTTCTTCCATGTTTGGCATATATTTAGCTCCTCCCCCTGTCCCCATCAACTCTGATGCTGCCACCAGCATCAGAAAAAAAATCTTTTTTAAAGTGTAATTACTGAGCATCATGTTTCTCTTGTACCCATGTTGCCCAGGGCAGGTTGGCTGCTGTGCGTATGAGTGTGTGTGTGTACGTGTGGACAGAACAGAGCTAACGTTCTCCTGCCTCCCCGTAGCGGACGTGTCTGGTGTGGACTGGATGGTGCGTCACGGCCGCAGCCTGGCCCTGGCCATAGCGGTGAAGTCGGCTCCTGAGAAGCTGTGTGGGAAGGATTACTGCGATACCGTGACCGAGATGATTTTAACCAACGCCACCGCCGACAGGGTGAGCGCAAACGGGGTCCGAAGCCGACGCGCAGCTTCAACATAGATCCATCGCATGTCGTTGTTTAGATCCGGAGATTTATGCGCATGCGCACTTTGCAGAAGGGCATAAAGACTATTCTTTTCAACTCCATCGATGGCGGCGCTGATGCGGTAGAACAATTCCGTTCAACAGAATGAAAGAAGGTAGATGTAGGTATTATTAATTTTGCGCAGCGCACCACAGCGAAGGGAAAAATAAAGCAGAAAGCCCCTTAAGAACAACTCAAAACCACTCAAGTTCTTCATTTTCTCGTCATCTGTGTCACACAGACCGGTTGCCAGACCAACTGACTGACAACAGCCCCACTAGTGCATCAAGATTCAACACCAAAAAACACACATTCATTTCCTACACAAAGAACTCAGCTTTTGGGCCGTCCCAGTACCATGTTTTCATGCTTCATGTTTATATTAACATCATTAAGAAGTGATCGCCTGAACACAGCAGTGCTTGATTAGCTAATCTCAGCAGGAGCTCTACTGATGATCTGTCAGAGAGTTGGTGTTTAGGTCGCCTTTTTCTGTTTAACTGAAACACACCGAATTGCGTGGCACATCTACATGTTTAAGGTTGTCATAGTCAAGCTAGCATAGCTAACCTACTTCCCTGTGCCTTTTTTTTTGTAATGAAAGCTTTTTTCTGAATTGTGAAATGTTACACTTTGGGAGATTTGTACGTGTGACGTCGCACTGCAACGCGTCTATATGTCATACTCTAAAGATTTAAACATTTTAGCAAATTCTAATATTGACCTTTATGGGTTTCCGTAACGAATGCGATTCCTCCTGCAGATCCCCATCGCGACCAGTGGGATCAGAGCCTTGGGTTTCCTGATGAGGCATCATCTCAGGACGGAGGGAGGCAGTGGCGTTTCACAGCGCTTCATCACACAGTTGGTTAAGGTGAGACAAAGGGAACTCTTCACGTCCAGCTGGTAGTCAGAGTCACTTCCTGTTTTTATTCCTGCAGGTGAGGAAAAAGGGAGAAGTGGGCGAACAGAAACGATCTGGTCCGTGTGCTTTGTGACTGTAAATCACAGCGCTGAGAAATGAGTTGACAGAGGTTGTCTATGGGGAAACGGTTGATTTGTGACATTACAGTTAGTTTAAATGAATTTGCAGAAACAAGAATCTGTGAATGTTAATAGATTTTTTTTTAAATAAACAGTTTAAGTGTTTTGTTGCCTGTTCAAAGTTTATTTAGTTGAACTGGATGGATCTGAAAGTATAAATCATAGGATATATTCACTTCGTTCACCAGTCTGATGGAAACTGAAATTGTTGCCAGAGCATTTCATACACATTCTGTAAAGCAGTCTATTTGGACATAAGTTTATATATGGGTTTTGTGGTAGATATTTGTTGGTGATGCATTTTGACCGTGTGATCCCCCCCGCCCCCCACAGTGTCTTCAGAACCAGTCCAGTGACATCAGGCTGGTGTCGGAGCGAGTGCTGTGGTGGGTGTTCAGAGAACCAGCCACTCCCTCCATGGAGCCCGGCCTGATGAAGCCCCTGCTGAAGAGCCTGCTGGACAACACCAAGGACAAAAACACCACGGTCCGAGCCCAGAGCGAACACACCATCGTCAATCTGCTGCGGCTCCGCCAAGGAGAGGAAACCATGCAGGTGGGTCTCCCGGTTTACCGCTGCTAATCGCACACCAATGAGATGCATTTCTATTTACCATATTGAAGTTATGTAAATACAGTAAAACAGTTTAAGTGACAAGTAATCTCCTCCCTATTGAAGAAATGCACCGCTCCTGACCAAAAACAACCAATCAGAGGCAGGGTGAGGATCTTAGCGCTGTCGATCAACCTTGTGTTCTCGCTGCTAAGTGCGCTAATGGTGGAGAAACAACTTACAGTTACAGGAAAACTGTTTTTCTGCTGTTTTCAGTGGCTGTGCTAGCTAGCCGGAGTAGTCATGACAGGCTATGCTAGCTGCAGTGTACCAGAGAGCAAGTGCTACACAGAGAGATGATTGACAGCGCTAAGACCCACCTCCTGGCTCTGATTGTTTGTTTCTAGTTAGCACTGGGAGAAAGCGGAGGAGCTCAAACTTTTTTTTTCCCCATAGATTATCTCTCATATCATATTCTCTCAACAAATATGGAAACATATTTTTTTATGAAAGTTAAATACTACAGCTTTAATAGTCATTCCAGTTTCGTAAAAACTCCTGTTTTTCAATAGGTTTTTGTGTGGATTTCAGTTTTTTGTACACAAAAATACACAAAATTTGTGTATTTCGTAAAACTGCGATAGAAAGACTTTTTTCACAAAACACGTGTCACATGATCCACAACTGTATGTTTCACTTTTGTAACATGTCAAGTGGCCACAGATCAGAATTAGCTCGTTAGCTTGAGCTGTGTAACATCCCTTTCTATATATTACTAATAGTGATAAAGACAAAGAAGGAAGTAGTAGTACTGACGTCGCTGCATGTTTTCTAATGACTCATCACATGAACAAACTTATATCCGGGATTTTATTTGTATTACTTATTTAATAGAAACACAGCAATTGCCAAATGATATATATTTTGTCATTAACTGAATTTTTACCTTTTTTTTTTTTGCGCGTACTGGCGTCTCAGATTAACTTGTAACCCTTTTCGTCTTTTGTGCTCACCAGAGAATTACTGCCATTCTGGACTCTGCGAGTAACGAGCTGCTGTCAGAGTGTCACCGCCGCTCACTGAAGAAACTCGCCAGCCTGCCAGACTCCAACGAGGAGATCGACGACACCATCCTAACATGATGGAGCAGGACTTGATAATAAAATGTCTGACTGACAGTGAACAGGTCCTGAGTGTATGAGAACCCCAGACACTCAACATGCTCAGATTGAACCAGCGTGGGAGGAAGTGGTGACGGGTGGAGCTGCGACCGATCTCCCGACTTTCTTCAACCCCGCCGCCCCCAAATTTTTTTTTTGTTGCCTCTCACTTTACCCCGTTCTTTTAGCTGCCTTTCAGCCCAATTTCTTACCTGTTTCTTTTATCTTGTATCAAGCAGAGTATTCTGTACCAAACTACGTGAGGAAGACACAACGCCAAATCTGTTTTGATATCCCAGTGTTCTGCTACTACTTTTACCGAACCGATTTGAAGCATTTCAGATGTGACTGTAAAGAAAGCCAACCTTGTCGTTAATTTTATTTGGACTTGGCATGTGAGAGATGTTTGTGGGGGAAGCAATCGCTTATGAGACAAATCATTCTTATCAGTGATACTGTTGTAAAAAGGCAAAGCTGAATAAAAATTGATTTCATAATGTGATATCAGGAAGCTCGTTTCTGTCTGTATGTGTGAGTAATGTATTCACTACGTCCAACTGTCTACATTATACTGCAGGGTTACAGAGGGTCTGGTGCCCAGATCACACATACAGTTGTTATAAAATTATATATTTTTCAAACACGACTTAAAGGAAATTTGACTTTGCAATTTAACACCTTGAAATTGCACCTCTGTCTCTTTAAGAAGCTTATGCTTTTTCTGAAACTCTGCCTTCGGGAAGTCATCAAAACAATTTTTCTCCATTTGCAACTGTTCCTGTTCCACTCAGAAGTAGTTTACATGATGAGCTTGGCAGATGTGCAGTTCCATCAGGTGTTTGCTAATTGCTGCTGCCACTAGTCTGAAGGAGCTGAGCATTTAGGCATCTAGAATGACTGCCTTCTCAAACACCCATGAAGGAATCAAAGCAACGCCCCAGTTGTGTTTGATGAGAGAATAACATAACTTGATATAAAGCTAAAAAAAAGTGCATTTTACATAATAATGCTTCACTAATTACAAGCAAAAACAAAACATTCAAATTTTCTCATTAGAAGAGTGCTTTCTGAAACAACAGGACACAATGCTTCCTGATGCACAGTACTACCCGCATTAGCTGAAATGACTTCAATGAAAACTTGTGGTCATGTCCCAGTTTAAATTTGCAATCTAATGCAGAACTATCAAACACTGCAGTTGACATATTCCAGATAAAACTGAAGAATATGTTGCAGATGGGGTTACTAAAATAATCAAACAGGTGATACAAATGACAATCTCAGTAGTTGTCAGACTTTTTAAATAAGTACCACTCTAGTATCAAGTTTACCAAAATAAAGCAGGAGTTGTATATTTTGTTTTGTCTTGTCGCAAAAGAAAAGTGACAAGAACAAATTAATGGGTTAATTCTTTAGTTATACATATTTTTACTATGATAGGATAAATGTAGCATTAAGTTCTCACTAAATTTCGTTGATTTTTTTTTTGTCGTTAGTTTTATACTACATACTTTATTAATAGAATAAACGATAAAAATAGTTCAGTGTTTCACTGATTCAGATGCTCCACATCTTGTTTAGTCCTATGCGCGCCGTGGCTGGAGTCTGCGCAGTGAGGCCGGTGTCACACTTGGGTGCAGCTCCGCTAGAGAAGGAAGCAGAGTTTCCGGCTGTTTGCAGCGGAGCAGGAGGATTGCTGACGCCGCGAAACCCCGAGAAAAACGCCACCGGCTCGGGGGGCTAGTAGTTTCAAGCTTCGGTTGTGACCCTTTTTTTCGCATCAGGGGATTTGGGGGCAGATAAATTTTCTACGGGACAGGGGGAAACTGAGCAACAAGCCAAGCGAAGAAGCTGCACAAGGCGGAGGTTAGCTACCAGCTACCGGCATGGCCAGGGACTACGATTACCTCTTCAAGCTGCTCATCATCGGTGACAGCGGTAAGTAGAAGCCGGGGATGTGGGACGGGAAGTGGGCCTTGTCGAATTTCTTGATACATATATTTTTAATTTTTACCAGTAGAGAGGGAGAAATACAGCGTTGCGCCACAACACACTCTCTGAACGCTTTTACCGTGTGTAATTTTATAGCTTTAAAGCGAAAATAACGAGGGAAATGTACACATCCGCCATGTTTCTGTGACAGTGACAGGGCGGAGGTTGTGTGTCCGGACTGGGCACGTCAGGCCGGATACCGCCTCCACATCTTCTCTGGTTGTCTCACGAACGTTTCGGGTGTCGTTCGGTAGTTAGTGGGGCATTTATTGTATCTCCATAGCAATAGCCTCTCTTTGACCTAAATAGCTTCACCGGGACTGTCTCATGTCAGTCTCATTTGGCCTCTTGGTTGTATCTGTTAGCTGAAGCTAAGCTAGCATCTCTGTTTCTGTAAATAACTATTTCTACACATTTTTGTTCATGTTGTTGGCGTTAGCTTCTTGACTCAGTAGGTTGTTTGTACTCATTACAAGTGCTTAATGTTGACTCAGTGGCGGGGAGCTGTTGCAGTGATTCAGTTTAGCTTTACCTGGTTAGGATGGAGGTCTGAGCTCTCTGATTGTGGAAGAGTTCAGCGCTGCCCAAACTGAAGTGAGAATAACGACGTGGGCAGTATTAACACAAAGTGTCACCAGTTAAGAGCAGTCAGCTGTCATATGTTCTCCTAGCCCAGGCAAGAGAGACTCCCAGCCACAGCTGAACTCTGTACTGGGGTGGTTGGAGCTGCTGCTCTGGCACTTTTGTAATTCAACTCCACCCTCTTTAGAAGCAGCGTCTCATCCTGCTGGGGGTCTGATTTTGTTTGAGGTTTGGGGGGTCAATAATCTTTGCTTTCACTGCTCCAAATCCTGGCACTGCTAACCCATCAGCTGGCAGTGCAGACAGAACAAGGCACATCTCTCACACAGGCTCCAGTGTCCCTTCAGCTGTGCTGCAACTGTCTGCTGTTTAGCCCAGCTTATTTTCAAAAAAAATGGTTGAGCGGCAGGAACATACAATTTCACTTCAAGCGGTCAAAAGTCGCCTGCTACATTTTGTGCAGCTCGCCGGTGTTTAATGATGCACTAAGCGATCTCTATCTGATCAGACGGTAAAATACTGAGAAGTGTGAAATTTTGTCCCCCTGTTCGTCTACTTAGTTTTGCTCGGATTTGATGCAGAACTGTAAATCATAAAAGTCCCTCCGACCTCCAAGGTTTTTAAGATATCTTAAATATTCAGTTTAAGCCTTAATAAAGCAATTTTAATTCAACATAAGGTGAAAGTAACCAGAGTTTCACCTGATCACTTTAATGGACCGTTCCTCCATGTGACCGGTCAGCTGGATGAAAGATTCCTGCGTTTCCCCTTACACTTGCAGAAGAGAAAAGTCTTTTTGAAAATATTTCTGATCACAAAAACAAAATAATAACCTTCACGGTGTGAAAACGAAACGTTTCCCACTTTATTCACTGTTGCTAAAGTCACACAGTTTGAAAACTACAACTTAAAATCGCCGTGGTGGTGAAACCTTGGAGTTTTTAATCGAAGTTACTGAAATCAGTTCAAATCCAAAAATACTTTATTTACCCCAAGGGGAAGTTAAATGTTGTAAATCACAGAGGTGTCCTCTCTTTGTTGCAGATGCTGTAGTGCAGTGCAGCTTGACATAACCTCATTCATGTTCCATGTAATCCTGGCAAATATTTAATCATATACCTGCGATATTTATTCTAAGTAAAGGCCCATCAAACTCAGCTTATTCTAGTCAGAGAAAGTGATTTATTCTTTTTTTTAAGTCGGGCAGCTGGAAGCCATGATGTTTTCTGAAAACTCTCCTTTGAAGCTTTATCTATTGTTAGCCTGAACAAAACTCTGCGCCGTAGAGATCACAGGAGCCCGCGACCGATCAAACATTAGACGTCAGCAACAACACAAAGCAACGGGCAGGACAGCAGAGCCTGGAGCAGAAAGGTGATCTGCTGAGGACAAAGCAGCGATCCCGCTCTACACGCCGTCGTCCTCCTTTTTGTTTTCCTCCATCATCTTAATGTCTGATGTACGCAGCTCCTCCGTTCCTTTTAGGTGCTTTAGTTTGTTCACACTTTAGCTAATCTAATTGAGCTCGCGAGGCGTCTGTGTAAGTCCACTGTGAAGTCGGTACACAAAGGTTACACCAAGTTCTGCCGTCTCATCACATGACGTCTGCGATGCGAGCCGACGTTAAACTCTGAGTTACACCTGCAGGTCGTACAGACCAAGGTGGGAGGTTTTAGGAACTTGCTGCACTCTAAACCTTTTTCCCGTGTTTGTTTTTCTTTTCTCTTCAGGAGTGGGAAAGAGCAGTCTCCTTTTGCGCTTCGCAGACAACACATTTTCAGGTTTGTGGTTTCACCTCTGGCGACACAGAAGGACTCCCTCCTCGCCGTGACAAATTGTCACATTGCAGCCACAAACCGCAGAGGGTCTTCATGCGGCAGAACGTAACGGGTTCTCTGTCCGGTTAGGTGGAACTCGTTCGGAGCCAGAAATGTTTGGGAAAAAAAAAAAGAACACAGCTTAATTTCTGGTTTTAGGTTTTAAAGTAAACTAAAAACAAAAGTTTTGCAAAAAAGAAGATGCCTACATTTTTGTGGAAAAGTTGACTTTAAACAACTCCTAATTTTAGTGGCAATTATTCCATGAAAAACAAACACTTGTAGCTGCTGATACCCGATTATCTATCACTATTCTATTCTGTTCTATTGAACACGTGTCAAACCCGAGGCCAGCGGGCCAAATCCGGCCCACCTGAAGCTTTCTTTTCTTTTCTTTTTTTTGCGGCCCTCTAAAGTCTGGATGTAAAACATTTCAAAGGAATATTAGTTTTAATCAATCAAATCACTGCAATTTTATCTTTAATCTGCCAAATTATATGAAGGTGAAAAGATGTTCAATATTATTTAACTTTAAGAGGTTCTCATATAATATAGAATCAGCCATTTACTAATATTTGAACAGTTTGAGTAGTTTTAGCAACACATTTGGCCTCAACTGGCACCAATGCTGGAGCAAATACTAAGATCAGAGGCAGATGTTTACCTTTCTGTTGGACGTGGATCCTAAACTGCATGCATGCGTTGGAACGGCCAAGTCAAAGTTCAGGGCAGAATAAAAAAAAAAGCTTTCTGTCTAACCTGGCCAAGATTGAGCTGCTTTATAAAGACGGATGGAGAAAATGTTCAGCCTCTGAATGTAGAAAAGTCACAGTAAATACTGAGAATGTATGAGGCTTAGTACTGGCTGATAACCATCGCATAGAGAACAACAATGCTGAATTTACTAAAAATGTTTATTTTTTTATACACATATAAATGTACTGAATTATAAATATACTTGGTATCTCTGCACCAGCTCAGAACACTTAAATACACCAATAAGCGCCACAAGCTCGGTCAAACACGTAAAAACAGCTTGAATTTGTTCAGTCAGTGGAGTTGGGAGAAGAGCAGCCGATGTCAAACAAATGAAAGAAACTGACGAATGCACGACGCCTACTTTGGTCAGACATGTAAAAAATAAACTGCTACAAATCTTCTTTCAAATGGTCAGAAAGTGCAATTAGGAATTCTAAATGTAATGTAAAATACATTAAAAAAAGCACGATGTAGCTCACAGCATAAAGCATTAGACTGAATAGATCTGCCCTTAGGGACAGGGCACCTTGTCATAGATACCTGATCTAGAATGTTTAGTAGAGAGTAAAAGGCTGAGTAGAAATGCATATTACAGCTTTACATATGTAACTACTACATAAAACTTCAAACCCTACATTCTCCTTAGAAACAGTGACGCTTGTGGCTGCAATGTGACAAAACGTTGGCAGCGCCACGGGGTCCGAATCCTTCAGCAACGTTTCTCTTCTCCACACCCGCTCGCGCCGCTCTCTACATATCCGTCTCCGTCCGCTGCTCACAGGTAGCTACATCACCACGATAGGCGTGGACTTCAAGATCCGGACGGTGGAGCTCAACGGCGAGAAGGTGAAGCTGCAGATCTGGGACACGGCGGGCCAGGAACGCTTCCGCACCATCACCTCCACGTGAGTAGAGAGCCGCCGCACCCGAGCTGCCGAGTGAAGCCTCGGGAGGCGCTCTGTGGTCGTCAAATGAGATATTATACGAGGGGGAGCAGCTAGCAGGCTACGGCAGCGAGTTTGTGCTTCGCCGTGAAACTGGGTGGGATTCCCCCACAGATCCTAATTACAGACGGAAGAGGGAGGCTCCTTGCTGTGCAACGGCAGCAGCTGCACTTTTTTACACTTTTTGGTTGGTTCGCCTCTTGGCTCGCTCTGATTCCTAACCACTTGGACACTTTAAAACTTGACTGTTTGTCAGGTTTTGTTTTGTCTTTCAGTTAGCCGCCGTAAAACATCACTGCTCACCTAGAAATGTTTAGATCAGTCAGAAGCAGCATCGATGCTGCAGTTTATTCTTGGGTATTCACCTTTAATCTGCATCGTTTGTCCCAACTGAAACATGTTGCAACATGTTAACGAGAATCAGATGCATCCCAGTGATATAATGGTAGATAAAACGGCAAGGTATTCTTTTTTTTTTTTTTAGGTTATTTTTTATATTGACCAAAAAAAAAGAAACTTAAAGGAAAACTTGACCCTTACTAGAACATCTACACAGACTTCTCTGCAGAAGTTGCAGTCAATGCTCTGCAAAATTCTGTTGCCATGAGCTGTGCTTTCGTTTTATTAACTTCCTCTGTGTTCTGATTTTGTCAATACTGCCTGTTCCTACTACTGGGTAAAATTGAAAATCATTTCAGAAACGTCTCCATCCAACCGAGCTCTGCCGTGTGGCGCATGCGAGTCGCGTTGGGATCGTAAACCGTTCACGCAGGAGTCTCATTGCACTCGCATTTAATTCGTAATATGAATTACCACACGGGGAAAAAAACAAAAACAGATTTCTTGAAATCATTACGGCAATGCTCGATTAAAAAAACTCAGAATTCAGTATCAGTTAGGCCTGTCGCGATAAGCAGTAAATCAGTTAATCAATATGTTAAAATTAGCTCAATAATTTCCATTTGCATGATTCATCGTTGATCTCTTTTCTCTCTTTCTACCAAAAACTGGATGACAGAAGTTTTCAGGTTTGTGTTTTGGTCTCAATCACCCACCCTTTTTTTTTTTTTTTTTTAAACAACTTTCTTTATCTAGACTTTATAATTCCTTTTATTTATTGCTTCTGTTGTTTTTGATTTATTTTGTATATTTAAGATGTTTTCCAAGTTCCAGTGTTTAAATATCATTGGAATTAAAAGCTTAGTGATCCTGGAGAATATGTTCTTCCATTATCATGCCATTACTTGAAAATGGTTTCAAAACAACAATATTATCGTTTATCGCGGTAAATTCAGGGACAATTTATCATCCAGCAGAATGAGCTTCTAAACAGACCATTGCGCTCTGCATAAGTACATTTTGTTTTTAAATTTAGTGAGCGTGACTTGTATTCAAATATGCTCAATAATCCATAAATTAGGGAAACTTTGTGTGTGGTCTTCATATATTTAGGAGTGAACGTCACAGTTTCCTGTCGCTACACCCCAAACCCCAACATCCACCCCAGATGAATCATCAGCACGTCACTGAGCCGCAGCGTTTAAGTGGGAGCGACTTAATTCTCCGTTAATTTGAATAATCCGGCAGCAAACTGAACCCCAGTGACTGCGTTGTTGCCGGACCGCATCGGTTCGTCCAGCAAAATGAGCTCAGGAAGGCGAAGAATCCAAAACATTTCAAGTGACTAACGTTCCCGTGGTAATGATGTCGACGTCTTTTCCTCGTTGCACAATGTGTTCAGTGTCCTGTCGCTGTTGCCTACCTAAATATCTCTTGTCAGAGAGCCTGTGCTTGTTATTTATTGCCAGCGTCTCCTGTAAAACTGAAATGATGAACTTTGTAATTTACACAAGTTGACTCGTAGGGTTGGGCCATATTTATTTAACACTGTTCAGACTTTGGTGAAAATACTTAACGGTATTATCCACATCTACAAAGGCTTGTGATGTTGATTCACTACACATTACATGTCAATTTAAAGATCTTAAAGACTCTGATGGATTTGTATTATATTAAAGGGGCACTATAGGCATATAGGAGCGTTTTATAGCACAGTCAAGTAACTGTTAACTTCGGTTCTAAAAGTGCTGTATATTTGACTTTGTAATTTAGTGCTTTGAAATTGGGCCTGTCTAAGAAGCTCCTGCTCTTTCTGAAACTTCACCCCAAAGAAGCCATCACATGGCTCCTCTGTTAGCTTTTTAGCAAAATTTTACCAGCGTTGCACTGAGAAGTAGCTCCTATAACGAGCTCAGCTGATGCTCAGTTGCACCAGGTGTTTGCTAATTGCTGCTGGCTAGTCTGAAGGAGCCGAGCCGAGTGGAGGGAGGGCTGCTCTATGAGGCAGAAGCTCAGCAGCTTGAAAGCTGCAGCTTTGGTGAGTTGCGCCTTGAAGGCGGAGCTAGATCCACCTCATTTAGCCCAGCTTGAATGGTTGCCATAGGAGATTAAAAGATTTCTCAAACATGCATGAAAGAATGAAGGCGACACTCCAGGTATGTTTTGGATTAGTGAATAACATAACACAATGTAATGCTCAAAAACGTTAATTTTTACATAACACTGACTTTTAAGATGTTGTGGAACAAAGTCATTTAAATGACATATAAACAGATGAGCGTTAAAAACTGCAGTTCTTCATGTTACTGTAGGGATACAGAATCAAGACCTCTACACAAGTCACAGCTATAGAGAAAAGTAATACCAGGAAGTGCATTTTATTTTGTTATTTTTGGTTGAATTCAGCGTGTTAGCATACAGGCCTCATCAGGTCTCAGCGGGCTGCAAACGTTTCAGCTGAAGACTTACTACCAAATGAGCACAGGCACGCTGTTACTCAGTGGGTGGTCTTTGTGTTCTTGTAGGCTCCCAACATCGTCTCGCTGGAAATGATGCATGTTCGAGTGCTTCAAGTTGCCTAAAATCTGTGTGTCAGGGTGTGAATGCATTCGCACCAGGACTGCCTATATTTAGCCAAGCGGTGTGCAAGTTCAGTCCATTTAGCGCACAGAAGGCAAAACAGGCTTTGTCAGATTTTATCTTCATGGATCACAGGCTTTATACTTCTGCCCCGTCACGCTCGCGCTGTCATGGTGAGAGAATGCCTCACAGTGTTTTTCCTGGTTTCAGCTTCCACTATTTCACTCTTGCTGAATTTGTAAGAGTTTTTATAATGGTACAATATGTTTTTGTTTTGATGTGTCTTTTTAAAGCAAAGATTTGAACTGATCTGCGGTTTCTGGGTGTTTTCTGATCATTTTAAGTGGAGTAATCTCAATTCTAAAGGCCTTTTCACACCTAAAGCTGCAGAAGAGGATCTTAGTGCTGTCAATCATGTTTGGTCTGTGTGATTGAGCCCCTCCAATCACACAGACCAAAACAACTGGATGTGGTCTCTGTGCGGTTCCAACTGCACTCCGGATCCGATCTCGTATGATGTGAATGCGATCCAACAGAACCACCAGGTTTATGCTGCAAGCTTGGAGCAAAGCTGATTTCTTGTCCCTTTGTGAGTTTAGCAGGGACAGACAGCTTCTTACACACAGCTGTTAGCCCAAACCAGCTAGCAAGACGTAGATGGGCCACTGCAGCGAGGACGAGCATAAAGTCAACTCTTCCTGAAAGAATAAGGTCTTGAGGCGGTGCGGACGTTTCGGCTCCGAAGGAGGATCACGGTCCCGGTTTACTAGGTCTCCCTCTGCAGAACACGAGGCCTGTTCAGGCCGATTGCTGCCGGCGCTGAGGTTTGAGGGTTGTTGCGCCTCATTACGTCCTAAATGAATTTTGGCGTGGACATGGACTGTTGGGCCACGACCTTTTACGGCCACTCAGGCAGAACAACCTGCAGAGGCAATCGAATAGCCAACAGTTACAACTTTGATATTTTTTGAGATGTAAAAACTGAACAAGTATTCTGAGGAATATAAGTAACAAGTTATTGAATAAAGGGGTTCAGCTTTGTGGAATGTTTTCTTTTTCTGAAGAGAAGGCAGCATCAGGGACAGAATTGGTGGCTAACAAAGTAGAATCTCCATACAATCACACTGAACAGGAAGGCTGACAAGAGTGTCTCTGTGTGTTTGATGCGTCCTCCCTCCACTCTCCACCTAAATGTTGGACGTATAACCAAACTGATTATTGATGCTGCAATTAGCTAACAAGTTGCAGGTTGGTTACATTCAAAATTGAGATTTGTCCCCATCTCCTGGACACCGGCTACAATTTTCCAGTGGTCTTCTGGCACCACTGGAAAACCATACAAAATCTGCTCATCTCAATTTTTCTATAAGATTTAGGTCTGGGTGCTGAAAGGTTGATTTTTTTTAAATAGCTTTTTTTTTCCACTGGTAGGTCAGAGAATAGACATTAGAATACTTCCTCTAGTTTATAAATCGCTGAGAGGCCTCGCATCACAATACTTTAGAGATCTGTTGTTGTGGTACCAACCTTCCAGATCTCTCAGCTGTTCTGATGATGCAGACCAGAACCAGAACCAAACACAGAGAAGCAGCATTCAGTTTTTACATGCCACGCATTTTGTAGCAAATGTCAAGAAAACTGCAAAACGCCTGAAACACTGAATTCCTTTAAATCGAGACCAAAAAAGTTTAGAGTTTTCCTTGATTCAGAATAACTTGAACATTGATCAACATATTTGATATATATTTGCTTGATGATTTTGATTGTGCTTGACAAAGTATAATGTATTTTGCTTGTTTCGTTGTTTATTATGTTTTTTAACTGTGCAAAGCACGTTAAACTGCCTCGCTGATTAAATGTGCTGTACTAATAAACGTGACTTGTATAATCCTCCATGTACGCAGGAAAATCTTGTGAGACTCATTGTCCTAACTGGACTTGGGCGCTCCAATAATGATCTCTGATTTTCTTCATTTAACAATAACAACAACAGTCACTCTTTTGTTGCCAACTTAGTTACTTTGTCGCTACATTTAGCAGTTTTTCAGACAAAAAATCTGGCTAAAATCGGAATCGGCATGTCGGGCTTCTTAAAGATCGGCTAGAAAACTGCAAGTAGCCCAGGGACCTTTTTGATTTTACATATTAGTTACATTTGTCGACTCGCCAATTGTCCGTCATACGTTGACGCGTCCAACACCTTCCAAAGACAACGAGGTGCTAACACGAATCCTGTGTTCTCCCTTCTCCAGATATTACAGAGGAACGCACGGGGTCATAGTGGTCTACGACGTCACGAGTGCCGAGTCCTTCGTCAACGTCAAACGATGGTTACACGAAATCAACCAGAACTGTGACGACGTGTGCCGAATATTAGGTGGGTTTTGTTCTCTCGTCGCCGAACGAGGCCCAGCTGTTTGCAGGTGCAGAGAGACGATCGGAACCTGTGATCGCTGTGGTTTGTTTCCCCGTTTCAGTGGGGAACAAGAACGACGACCCCAGCTCGAAGGTGGTCGAGACGACCGACGCGCAGAAGTTTGCCGAGCAGATGGGAATCAGCCTGTTTGAGACGAGCGCGAAAGAAAATATCAACGTGGAAGAGGTGAGGCAACTTCCTCTTGAAGTGCAGAGTTCTCCTGCTAATCGCTGAGATTTTACTGGGGTCCATGATTGTGTTTTTGATTTCTGAAATCAAATGAAAGTCCAAACAGCACGGCGTGATTCAGTTGCACCTTTCGCCCTATGGTACTTACCAGCTTGTACATCTAAGCATTTACATTTTCCTCCATTCTTCTTGTATACAATAATCCAATTCTCAGTTGCATTTAGCCCTGGACTTTGACTGGATTGTTTTCATATGAAATGTTTTCCCATCTCAGCAGTTTCTCCACTGTCGCCAACGTAACAATTGTCACTGTATTTAGCGACTTTTCCCACTAAAACATTGATGTCGGCCAAAATCGGAACAGGTCAGCCTTTTAAAAGATCAGTTATCAATCGATGCAACTCAAGCTTTAATATTTTAGCTTATAATACAAAGGCCATGCTTCTCGCTATCTGCAGACCAACATCAACACTGTACACCTGTGCATTTGTTTTATACTCACCAAGCTTATGGCACATTGAGTGTTTTTCTGGAACAGTTCTGTCCTGTTTACTAATTAGATGACTACTGAAGTTTACATTGCCTTGTATTTAGGGTATTGGAGTAAAGGGATATGTTGAATATATATAACTGCATGATTTTCACATTCACAATTCAATTCAGAATTACTTTATTGATCCCAAAGGGAAATAAAGGGTTGTAACTCAAATTCTTCAGGGTTATTGTAGACAGTGATGGCTGCTGGCAGGAAAGGTTTGCTGTAGCAGTCTGTTACAGTGAGTTTGAAGAAGCCTCTGACTGAAGACGCTCTGTTTTCACAAGAAGGTCTCCTTTCACTTCATAAGTAGTCGTCTGTTTGTGTTGGTTTGTCATATAAAATTCCAGTTACGCTTTGAACATTGTTTTACATTTTTGTGTTTTGTTAATCAGGCCTTCCAGGCTTCCATGATTGTTTTTGTGATTTTTAAAAAAATTATTATTATCAAACTCACTGACTTTTATGCTGCTACATTAGAAAAATATTTGCAAGGAATTTTGCTATATTTTTCCCCCACAATGAACCCCTTCAAAAACCTACATTAAAAAAAGTGAAACGTAAATGCAAATATTTTGATTCCTTAAAAAACCCAAAATAGCTTGATTTTTGTTTTGTTTTGTTTGTCACCATATTGATCACACACTGCTGACGTGTTCCAGTTGTGGTCAGAACTGTGAAATTAAAACTTCCAAGTAGAAGTAGTGAAAGTAAGAAATACTGCCACCTGCAGGTGGGAGGTAGCACTCACTGAAACTAAAGGATTTTGACCATTTTTTGCGAAACATTTGCAAGAAACTCACAATTATGCATGAGCACAAAAAAAATGCCGGGATCTGTTAATTACTGTGATCTTTAAATTGATTAATTTATCAATTTGATTAAATTGATTAATTTAAAAATAAATCCAGCATTGCACCAGCCTCTTTCCAAAATGATAGTAATAATAGTAAAAAAGAATGTCCTCCAAACACATTGTAATTGTCACGCTGTTGCTTTGCAGATGTTCAACTGCATCACAGAGCTGGTGCTAAAAGCCAAGAAGGAGGTTCTAGCCAAGCAGCAGCAGCAGCAACAGAACGACGTGGTCAAACTCACCCGGAACAGTAAACGGAAGAAAAAGTGCTGCTAGCAGACGCGAGCGGTGAACGGCCGCAGGCACCTCCTCTCCACACACTCACACACCACACCATGGGACTCAGAGCATCTAAATTAAAGAGCAGATAAAGATTTAATGAATATACAGTAAAAAAATAAATAAATAACATTAAATACATGGAAATATTGTCCCCTTTGGACAAACTAAATCATGAAGACTTTAAAAAAAAAAAAAAAAAGGAAGAAGAAAAAAAAAATTTGTACAGATTTTTATGAGACGTCAGATCAGGTTTTATTTGGAACGCATCATCAGATAAGCACTGTTTGACCTGAGCTCCTCGTTTCGGTGGAGAATCTGAAGCCGACGTCTGACGGACACAAAGCTCAGATTTCCGTCTGCGTGTCCCGCCGCCCCATCGTCCCTCCTGTCAGTATCTCATCTCTCCTTTCCCGTTCCACCGCACACAGGACGCTCCGCACCTGAGCGGGGGGAGGGACTCGTTTGACTTGTTTCCTTTAGACTTTGTCATTTAATTATTATTTTTTTCTTCTCTTTTCTTCTTCTTCCCCCCCGTGGGCGGAGCGAGGACTTTGCGCACGGCTGCAAAGAAAGAACAACTCTCATGTTTAAAAAGTGCGTACATTTCATCCGCCCGCATCGCCAACAGATCATGAACTTCTCGGTTTCGTTGCCGGGGGAAACGAGCCCGATGACGAAGTCGATTAGCACGTTTAGCAGTTAACCTAAAGGACTGAACTGGTGTTGTCTTGTGTTTTTCTTTTTTTTTTCTCTCTCTCTCTGTATTTTGCCAAGCTTCCCCTTCCTTCATCACCTAACTTCCAGTAGCGCTGAGCCAATGTTAACTGATCTCATGTTTTCCATTGTTTTTGTGTTTTGTTTTTATTTTTTCCATGCAGCAGAGCAGTTGAACCACTCCCAGAGCTCCCATTGCACTGTTCACTGCAGTCTTACTTCCCCCTTACATCTTGCTTTAAAACCTTTCTTTATATATATATATATATTAAAAAAAAACAAAAATACTGCCAATATTATGAAACAAAGAAAATCTATATAAACATATTAGCTCGGCAGAGCCTCTCATTGGACTGTTGCCATAGCGGCTGTCGGCTGGCCGGGATACAGGGTGAATCGGCATCTGATGGGACCCTGTTGAGTCCTCAGGAAATGCTCCCTCCTTCTCTTCTTCTTCTTCTTCTGTGTTGCTGGCGCCAGCCATGTGTTCCCTCATCGCCCATACATCAGCACCTCGCAGCCACCGACTCGCCATCTGCAAGAAGAAACCCGCCATCGCTGAGACCTCTCCTCCAGACAGGACTCGGGTTCCTCTTGCTCTCTTTTTCTTCTGTTTTCATTTTACTTTCTGGTTTTTTTTATTTATTTTTATTGGCATGGAACTCTTTGTTTTGCAGATTAGTTTTTTCTTTTTTTGTAAAAGCTAACGAGAACCGACTGTGTTCTCGCCATTAATGGTGACTAATGTCATGTTTTGATCTCCATCGCCAGCCTCCCTCCTCCTCAACCTGTTCGAGTGTTAGCAGTCAGTTTTCGGTGTCCATGGCGACAACGTGGCAGAACTAGCGGCAGCACTGGATCCCCTGCGTCTGGACCCGAGTCATGTTTTTTCCCCCATCAGCATCTATCACTGACATTTATTGTTATTTTTGTGGGGATTTGTTGTTTTTTTTTCTAATTGGGAGAGCTTTACTGCAGATGGAGGAGGAGGAAATACTCTGAGCGGGTTCTGGTGGGCCCACGCCAGCAGGCGCCAGAAAGCCCACACTTTAATTTCTCTCTACCGTGTGTGTATGTAGTGCACACGTGGTGTATAGTGTATATATACAAATGTGTGTTTATATTCAATATAGAAGATACACACACGATCGGCGCACCAAACTGTGCATGTGCTACACATGCCTCGTGTGCTGGGGTCATGAAGCAACACACTCGTCAGCTGTGGTTCGCTGTACACTGGAGAAATAAAGATGTACTATTCAGTTTTCCCTACATGAATTAAATCAGTAATAAACGTTTTAAAGAAATAAATATTTGACACATAATGATTGATTTTGGTCCCGAGTTCATTTTAATAATCTGTTGGGGTTTTTTTTCCCTGAAGGTGGTGCAAAGTTTGAACTGGTGTTTGGGTTGATGCTGAAGCCTGGCGAAAGCAATAAGGAAGCAAAAATAGTTGCAATTTAATTGTGCACTGGATTTACTGATATGACTAACTTTAATATTGTCACCTTCCTAAAATAATAACCGTAAGTCTTTTTTTTTCTTTTTGGCAAAAAAAAAGAAGACTTAAGCCATTATTTAAGGAAGGTAACAGTATACTTTTTGTTTTGTGAAAAAAAACAGCATTTTTTTTTTTTTTTTTGCAACTTTGTTTTTTTAATTTGGTTCCCAATGAAATTTTCTTTCATTCTAGCTGGCAGATCAGTTTTGGAACCATGTAACTTTTTCATAAGTCTTTTTTTTCTTTTCTTCACATATTCTTGGTCTAACACCAAAGATTTTGGCTTCATCAGGGTGAAAAGAAAAGATGCAACAAGGGTAACAGAAGCCTTGTCAAGCAAAATCCATTCAAAGGGTGACCAGAGGTTCATCAAGAGTCACATTGTGCCACTGAGCCCAAGAGCATCAGAGGTGTCATACTGGGGCTCAGCAGAGAAAAAAAATAAAACTCCACTCTTGCTCAGAGGTCCAAAGTTCTCTTTTCAGATGAAAGTAACGTTTGCATGTCTTTTTAACTTTTTTAAAGAATTTTTTTAATTGATTTTCTGTAATAAAACTTTCTGAGGCACAGAATTTAAGGATTTTATTTTCTGTAAGTCCTATTCTTTAAAGTTACACAAAATGAAGGCTTGAAACATTTTAACTGTGATGAATCTGATTAAAAAAAGGCCTTTTAACAAGTGTCAGCCATACTTTTTAGATTTGCAAATATTTTTAACCTTCCTGCAATTTTAAGAGATGGAGGTCATCTGAAAACCATAAGTTTTTTACAGCGCTGCACTGATTCCATGAGCTCTTTTCCGATTGAGTGTGTGTGTGTGGCTTTGGGAACTGACTGTTCACCCTTACTCCTCTGCCTCCTCGCTGTCATTTGCAGCGTTAATCCTGAGAGGGACGCTAATTATTAAATCATATTCTTTTTTTCCCACCGTCAAAGAAAATCTTAATAAAATATGATGAAGTTTGTGTTTGTAATATGACAGCATATAATAAAGTTTAGGAGATGATCTTCAACGACACTGGATGAAAATGTCCACTAAATCTTAACTTTTACATAAAATACTGGAGAAAATGTTTCACTCAAAACTACAAATAGCTTTCTTTTTGTCCTGCTAGAGACAAACATGTTTTTTTTTTTCACTAATTTTTAAATCAGCAACAATTTGCACAGTATAATCAAACTGATGCACTGTTTTTGTAATCGAGCGGAAGGATTAAACGGATCAGCAGCTTCACTTGTCCAACTGTGGGAACCACAAACACGAGCGCTTCCAACTCAATGACACCGAGACGCGAGGATTGCAAAGAGTTTATTCGTACAAAAACAAGGATGCTAAGAAAATTGCATGATAAATATTTTTGAATAGTTCGAAGTATTTTGTAACTAAAACAGTGCCGTCAGTCAGTGGTGAATGGAAGCACTCACACGGAGTACAATGAGCCCACCGAAAGCGCTAACTTCGAAAACCAGGGAGAGACGAGTAACTCAAACACTCAATGGGACGTCTGTGTTTCCCACTGCAACACACACTTCAGTCTATGGCGGCCAGACACACGGACACACTGGACATGTTTTCAGACGGGGGGAAAGAACTGATTCAGTCTGCAGTGTCTGAGAGAAATTCAACCAGAAAAAAAAACAGCATTTACATCAAAATAATGTCAACAGAATCAAACATAATGTTTTTTTTGTTTTTCCTGTAAGATGCGACATAAAAAAACCAAAACAAAACAAACTGAAGTTTAGTTCTGGTCCCGTTTCCAATATGTTTTATTTGTGTCATTAATCCAATGTGATTATTGGTAACATAAAAATGCTGACAGTGAAAATGATTGTGATCATCTCTGCTGGCCAGTGTTATTATATATTATAAATTGATGTCTGAGGTTACAATAAAAAAAAAAACTGGGCTGATTGTGCCATTTTGCTTTACCTTAAAAATAGAAATAGTTTCTCGTTTAGCTCTATAGATTATAGCTCTATAGATTATGGAGTAAACTGTTCTATCAGGACAATATTGCTAAAAAAAAAAAAAATAATTATCAAGGCTATCTTATTTAAGTAAATGCTTACACTAAAAGTGATTACTCACTAGTCTAACTAAATCTGGAAATTATCTTTCATTTCCAGGTCTTGGTTAATTAACCACAGGCTAACAGTTCATTTTCAAAACTGTTGTTTCTTGAAATGGCCCTGACTGGGACTGTTGACTTTTGAAGTTTTATTTTAAGTTGTTAATATCTGACCTAACTCTTACGTATAGTACATAAGTCTTTCTGTGTCTTCATTTCCTAAAACATCCAGATTATTTGATCCTGGAGGCTAAGAAGAGCCAAGGTTAAAGTGAAATTCTGACATCCTAAAAAGTAATTTTACTTCAAAAACATCATCGGGGTTTATGTAAGTTTTATCACTTGAGCCTGTTAGTCATTGTCATGTTTGGCTTGGATGCTTATTTACAAAAAAATCTGTTGATTATGGACACCGATTACGGAGGTAGGAAGTGGTGCGGCGCTAAATATCTTCCTGACTACTCAGAGTGAAACAAGTAAATATTTCCGGTCAGTGTAACTGATATAAATATAAAAACAAAACACAGAGGTTTAATGTACACCATTTTAACTATTATGCCTTCATTTTCTACTAGGTAGGTTTGTATAAATGCTTCACATGTTCCATTCTCAGCATGTTTCACAGAGGAAGACAGTTGGCGTTGCACAGCCTCCAACCTCCATTTCCCTATGAGGACTTAAACCATTTAATGCAATGGTGACAGGTTCATAAAAATATGACCAAAATCACTTTCAAGTTCTTGTAGTTGAATGGAGAGACACACAGAGGTATGAGTTGGCTTTGGGCTTGGCTCTTCTCAGACTAGTTGGCTTCAGCCTCTACGATTATCAAAGCATTACAGCTTGATAGATGTGAATATAGGTGGTAACATTCACAGTGATGCTAAAGTATAAACTTTAGCTGGCTGCGTACATCCCTTCCTAAATTCCAGTCTTTACTAAAATGAGACAAATTAAGCTAAGCTAAATCTTGCTAAACATCTGCTGTTTACATGCAGAAGAAGCATTTAACTGCCAGAACACGGAAATAAATAAATACAGGAACGGTATCTCTTTATAATGAAATATGAACCTCATAAAAACTTGAAAGTTTTTCATTATAGCAAGAAGGTTTCTTCTTTTAGTGGGACACTACTCCTGTATTTATTCACTAACTTGGGTAGTTATAAACCTCCGTAAAAAAAATACAATCATATATAAATCTATTTCTTTTCGTCAAGGTCATTTAAATGTGCAGACATTTTAGAATTTTGTGTTTAGGTCCAGTAAATTGCATCATATAGATAGAATTTGAATAAATAATTGGGATTTCTGACATTTCTCACCAAAACAACAAAAGAAGAAAAAAGAAACCAAAAGATGCCCGTTCCACCAAAGGAGGTTTACAAGACACGTAAAAACAGTCGACAAGAACATCGTACAGATATTTTTCTACAAAAAGATTTTCTGTCAAAAAAGTATGATTTTTCTTATAAATATATCATCCAAACCTATTTGTCATTTTTATTTTTTAAAAAAATCATTCTTTGGGTTGATCCTTCCCAACAACCAGCTGAGATGACGTGAAGACACCTGCATAGGTTTGCACAGCTTCATTAAACGCGAGCTCAAACACACACACAGACGCGAGACTTTAATGTGCCACACAGAAAATCCTCCAGGCTCAAAGATCTGAGCCTCGCTTCGCTGCGTTTCGCCCAATGGAGCCAGAAATGTATCCCAAAGTATGGAAGCCCGCAAGCTAAGAAATCAAAGTGCCTGTGAAGTATTGAAGCGAGAAGAATGGAGGTAGACCATCTCCATTAGGAGTGAATGCAAACGGCTGACAGCTGTGGTGCACTGACATGCTTCTAACCGGTGGAACTCATTGTTATTGTTCATGTAATAAATCCCATCCCCTCTCCAGCTGATGTAAACAAGAAATTTGGTCAACTAGGAAGATGACTGACATCACGGAGACAACGACGAGCAGTGCTTTTTCTTCAAATGATGTCTGTGGAGTGAGCAGTAGGAAAATAATACCGCTAAGATAGATTTAGGGAGTCCTACCTGCAAACGTTTATTCATCTGTCAGTGACGAGGACGGGGAGTTTCTTAAGGTCCGAACATCCCCCCACAAACTGAACGGCTCTTTTTGTCATTTGGTTTTCCTCCTGCTGCTTCAACCCGATCCTATTGAAGCTAAATGTTTCAACGTCGAGTTGATACATTCTTAAACAAAGGATGAAAATTCATTAGAATTTTTAAATACAAATGAACTAAGATATTAAACTGAAAATAATGATTTATGTTCCCAAAGAAACTACAACGGTTTGGTTTCGGAAGGAGAATTTCACCATGAGACTGGCTGGCTTCATGTTCACGTCAATGTAATATTGCCAATATTCTCTCCAGCCCATAAGATCAGAATAAAGGAGCCTGGTGGGGAAATCAGGACCTTGTCCAAGGCGTAAAAAATATAGATTATAACTTAAGACCCTGCAGAGTTTTGGAATCTGATGTAGCCGGGGGAGGCTGGTAATACATGGACCAGTATGACCAAGTGCTCCCTGGTGTTTAAAATTAAATTAAAAATAATGCATTACAACGTGTGAAATTTTCAACAAAACTGGCGCCAAACAGTGAGGGGAAAATCCCAGCCTCTCCAAAGGGCTAACTTCTCACAACCTTGTTCACTTAATGTCTTATGTGGTTCACAATAATTGTCGCGCTCTGGTTGGTTTGCAGCTCTTTGAGGGTAATTTTGCCAGCTTGTGACCCTAAGCTTTAGCCAATGAGGCTACAATAATACGCTTCGTGTAGGTGGGTGTGGCCATGGACAGGTCGCCAGTCCATCAAAGTGTCCGTAAGTCGTCCCCTCCGTTTCTGTCCTTCCATTTGGGAATTGACCTTTTCCAGTAGTGCTGAACACACCGTGCTCCGTTTGTTCCCTGACACATGAATAAACCTGAGAAACTCCCCGTAGTTGTGTGTACTCTGTCACTGCCAGAACGTCTCTTCATACTCTGAGCTAACCTCTGATTTGCCCAGACTCCTCGGCCTGATAGCTGACATGCATATTGTACATCCTGTAACATCGTCTTCCACCTCTAGAGTTGGCAGTGGGTTTTATAGGCACTACAAGGAAACCTTCCTCTGTGGAGGTAAACTTTGTGACCCTGTCCTGTTAGACCAGAAAGCAAAGCGCTCTTTAGGGTGGATTGTTGAGCCAAAGCCTCTGGGGAAGTGTTGATTTTTTTTTTTTTTAACCTTAATTTCCTTTCAGTAAGGAGCAGAGCAATGGGACAGATAAAGTGCAAAGATGATCTGAACCCCCCCCCCCTCCCCCAACATATACCGCCGCCTGTCTTTGGCTGAGCTGTTCACCCAAACACTCCCTCACCTGCGTCTGTCTCTGTGTCTCTCTGCTGTGCTTTCAGGGCCCCTTCCAACAGGGCTCAGCTCTTTTTGAAAAAAGAGAAAAGTCTCTTGTCCCGCTCAGAGACGCGGCGAGCTCGCCTCGGGGACTGACTCCTCGACGATCCGGACAGCGCGGCGTGGACCGAGCGCCATTCGTCCTGGTGCTTGTCCATCAGCTGCTGGTCAATCACTCTGTGCATGTCGTCCTACGGCCAGAGACGGCAAAGTGAACGAGAGAGAAGGGAACAGCAGAGAAACAGAAACACAGATAGCACCAGCCTGTGGGTGGAGGAGGGTGGAGGGGGAGTGAGATGTGAAACGTTGGAGACGAGGCTGGACTGTGTCAAGTTAACTGATGGTGTAATAATTCAAGAAGTACTAAAACAACAAGTCAAAATGCACAATGTTGAGATCCGACGTAACTCACAGGTTCAGTTAAAAAGCAAAAACTAATACCGATTAACAGCAATTGCTAAAAGCAGTTTTATTCAATAAATTTATCAATTTTCTTCCATCTTTGTGGAAGAAATTGAGCCTAAATTTCGTGCCCTGCGTTAAGTTAACCGAGACTCCCAACACAGCAGTTCCTTCCAGGTTGAGGTTGACTCGGTTGTTGCAATTCCTGAGTTTTTCTTCTGCAGCTATTCTGTTCTGTTTGGGACCATTAGCTGCATCTTTGTTATAAATGTGCACAAAACTTTCAGTGTTCTGCTGATGTAAAAAGGACACGATTCAGCAGCTGCATCACATAAGAAACAGACATGAATAATTGTGTTAAAATCCCATCACCCACCCACCACTTCCTGTTGTCTTCTTCGTGGTTTGCAGCAGTGGCGATATCCGGTTTTGACTTGTGTGATGCGAAAAACACAAGTCACTTTGGATCACATAGCTACCAGATTTAGCTCAGACGTCCAGGAATCACTGCTTGCTTAGACGGGATCGTAACAAAACATGCTCACATGGGCGGTTCGTGTCCTTTTCAACATTTGACTGTAAGACGAGCTAATTCTCACCTGATGCAGTTTGAGGAGTGTGCACAAACATATTTTGTGCACACAAATCATGTTTGTGTGCACAAAACTCTTAGTATATGCTCAAAAATCTGAAAATTAAATTAAATTAAAAATCTCAAAAATTATTGAAATAAGTCGCTAACTGGAGCGTACAGGCTCAAGTAAAGGCGATTTGCTCAAAGAACAAATTCAGAGCAATTAATCCAAAATTGTACAAAAATAAGAACATTTTGCATTTAAGGTAGAACCCTTTGATCGTAAATACGTTCTACCCAAAACTCATCAAGTGGTATAGTTTTAGCCTCACCTGGTTCAAATTCTGTAGAAAAAAAAAAATTCATCTCCTATAAGGCATCTTTTGCTATCCGAGTATCGATCGGTTAATCTAGAAATAATCAACCGATCAGCCCCACACTGGATGGACAAGTCAAGCAGAAATGCCTGAGCTTTTCACATGTTGATGTCGGAAGGATTTCTTTTTACCTGGAGACGCATCGTTTGCTACAAATGATCAAACTTCCAACAAAAGGAATGTTATGTTACTGCATATTAATGAAATGCTTATTTTTCCATTTGAATTATTTATGCATTTTCATCTTTTAATGTAGTCCTAATATTGTATAAAAGTACCGTAACACAGAACGTGACCATTTTTTTAAACTCCGATTAATCGTCAGAATAATTTATAACTAATGCAATCTTTAGTTGCAGCCCTGCTATTTATATTTATAGGCTCTCTTGTTTTACAAGTTTATGCTTAAAAATAAGTCTAGTCATTGTGAACTGCACAGTCTCCTCTTGATGTTTGGCTTTTAGCCACCAGAGGGCTCCGTCAAGCTGCGGCTTCAAGCTGGAAGACGATAAAAAAAAAAAAACACTCTGCACATAAAAACATATTTTCCCACAGCAGAAACGCAGTCGGTGCTGACTTGTATACGAAGCAGCACAAATATAAAACCACTGGTCACTAATCTGTGATTGTCTATGGATCAGTTAAGATGAGCCCGGCCCAGTCTCCAAACAAAACTTAAGGTGTTGCAGTGGGGAGAGAGAGGGAAGGTGGAGCAGGGATGATGACGACTTGGATGGTTCTAGAAGCCAGAATGAGCAGATCTTCAGCATGAAATGACTCGGCGTGTCATGGTCAGGTTAGAGCGGTGAGGCAGCGGCTCAGGGCTCACCTCTAAGGCAGGAGGGGGGGAGGTACCACAGGGGGAGGGGAGAGGGTGGTACTGAAGTTGAGAAAGGCCACTAGATCAGAAACCACAAGAGCCAAACAGTAAAGAGCCCTGAGGAGGCAAACTGTGGGCGAGGAGAAGAGAGGAAAGAGCTGCTGGTTACAGAGGAGAGAGGGCGGGGAGGGAGACGCTAACATGTCCCCCTACTGGGCGCCGACACACACAGCAGGTAAATATTAGGGCAGAGATTCTGTTAGCAGATTTAAAGCTACATTATGTAACTTTTTTTTTTTTTTTTTTTTACAAAAAATGGTTTTCACATATTTGTTAAAACTGTCACAATGTTGTGACGCTGCAATCTGTGAAACATCCAGTTCCTCCACCTCCTCGCAGCACTACTGCTGGAGAACTGCAACAAATTATTTTACTGCAATGGTTTTCCAAAACTGTTTTTGGGTGCAGGAAGATTATTTTTGGAAGACGTCCCACTTGGATTTTTTTAATGTTCCTCGTCCTGCATGCATATGGAGACCCTTCTTGGACTATGGCCAAGGACATGTGTCCACCATCTTGTCTTTATTAACTCTTATGAGTTAGACTGTAAAATGATGAACTTATGTAAGCTGTATATGTAACTTTCTTTGGTTTCTACTTTAGACTGCACTGCTGCGCTTTTGTTTTGTGCTATGTTTTGTTCTTAAAAACAAAAATTAATAAATATATACATTTTTTTGTGGGGGGGACCAATCAGTGCCAGGAGGAAGGTTTTAGCGCTGTCAATCAAGCTAGTTTGCACACTGCTTAATGTCCTAATGGCCAAGAAACAACTTACAGTTTCAGGAAAGCTGTTTACCCGCCGTGATCAGTTGCTATGCCAACTAGCATTAGCATTCATGGCAGGATATGTCGGTTGTTTCTGACTGGTGTATTACTGCACTTAGCACTGGAAGCACTGGAAGAAGCAGAGGAGCTTTTTCACTGGTTGTTTGCCTTATACTTTATTGTCACGACACTGATGATTTTAACAAATATATAAGAAAAAAAACGTATTCTTTTCAAAATAAAAGTTACATACTACAGCTTTTAGTCACAAATACGAGACTAGTTAAGGGGAAGGGAATCGTGATGAGGTAAGTTAGTTTCAGTTCACTCAAACGGTGAATAAATGCACTTAAAAAGCTGCCTGAACAGGCTGAGTTACACTCCATAAACAACATTTTTTTTGCCTTTTTTTTTTTTTTTTTAAAAAGCTGCTCCTTTGTTTGTTTCCTGTCCTCTCTGACCCACCTGCCAAGCCTCCAGCTGCTGTGATAGGTTGAGTTTCTGCTGGATGGCATCCAGAAGTTGGCTGTTCAGAGACATGATGTCTATTTTACACTTAGCCAGCTCCATTTCCACAGCTTTTTTCCTGCAATGCACACACACACAAATACTGAGTAAGAAAGAATGTAATGTAATGTATTTTTACATTTGCAAAATCAAAATCATAAACTTTGTTTGAAAATGTTGGCAATCTCTACTTCATGTAGATAAAAAAAAATATGAAAGTGAAGATTAAAAACCCATTTTCATATCAAGTCTCAAGACAGCATTTGATCGGCAAACACGAAGTAGTGCATAGTTTAACTAGAGAACATTAAGAATAACCGTGAGCATCTTTATGACTCTGTCATACAACAGAGGGCTTTCAGTCAGAGGCTTCTTCAGATCAGCTGTAATGCTGACTGCTACAGGAGAACCTTCCAGCTCACATCCACCAAACCTAAATATTGCTGTTATTCTTTTTTCTGCGCAACTTTACAATGGCCACCCCACATATAACGAGTCAACACAAACCTCTTAAAGTACATGTAGTTATATCTGTATTGTTTGTGTCGGCCAGTGTTGTGCGTTCTGTGATGGACCCTACTTGGCGATGGCGTCGTCTCTGTCTCTGATGGCACTCTGGAGCTGCTCACTGGGTTCCCGGACGTCCGCCATCGCCCTCATTCGCTCGGTCTCCTCCCTCAGAGAGCAGATCTCAATGGAGAGCAGCGCCATCTGGAGGTCGCACAGGAGACATGGAGGGGAGTTGAGAGATGAATGCTTTGTGCATTCCAAACAGCTCGGCTGGCACGGCTTAGTCAGACTGCTGCTCATGTGTGAAATAATTATTTGACCCAGTTAAAGTGCAGCTGACGTCAGACGGATGTTTGCAGGACTTGTTTTTGAGCAAAGAGAAGAAAGTCGGTTGCCCTGGTGGAGTGAAGGCAGGTTGAAGTCATGTCCCACATAACAAACCTTCACGAGTTTCCCCATCAACTCTGCTATTCTTGGACCTACGAAAGGCATTCCCTTAGAAGAAACTTCTGCACACTCTGAATAAAGTCCAACGGAGTGAGTGAAAGTGTTAAACGGGCAGTATAGTGGTATTTTATAGCACTATCAAGTAATTATGTTAACTTCAGTTGTTATGAAAATGCCATATATATCAAATATGATGAAATAAATTAAACTTTGCAATGTAATGCCTTGAAACTGGGCTTCTATATCTTTAAAAGAAGTCACGCTCTTCCTGAACCTCTGCCTTCAGGAAGTCATCATGGCTCCTCTATTAACCCTTTAAGAATGTTTTTACCAGAGTTTAACTGAGAAGTAGCTGATATGAGCTCAGCTATATGCTATAGGTGGCTAGTCTAAAGAGGTTGAGTGGGGGAGTCACCAAGCTCGGAAACCTCAGCTAGGAGGAGGAGCCGTGTCATGAAGGCGGAGTTAGATCCACCCAAGCGTTTTGTATAGCTGAAAGGTCACTAAGGAGATCAAAAGATTTCTCAAACGTGCAAAACTACAGGAATGTTTTTGATGAGGGAGTAACTCAAGTCAAAAATATTGACTTTGCCTGACACTCCCCTTTTAGGTTGAGCATCAAAATACCTGACTGTGCATCTGCAGCAGCTCCTCTTCGTTGCCGCGCGTTTTGTGCTGCTCTGCTTCATAAAGCTCTCTGACCTCCTGCAGTTCTTCTCCCATCTTCCTCACCTGCTCCTCTAGTGCCTCCTCATCACTGCGGCGTGAACCCTTCCAGAAAGAAACAAAAACCCACTTCACAACACACACCCCGGGGAGGAAAATGTCGAAACGAGGTTTTTTGACTTTTACGAGAAAGTCTAGATGTAAGTATCCTCAGCTGAAATTGATATGCACTAAAGAAAAACTGAAAACATCTACAGCTAAACCCTGGTAGATTTAGGTTTGAAGCAATCTCTTAAAGTTACCAGCATGATTCCACTGAGTGAATGCAACGTTTTGGAGTTGTAATTCAAATGTGATGGAGAAGCTAGAGGGAGCTAAAGATTAGAGTGACGACAAGCAGACTTGGAGCTCATCACCAAAGATCAATTTCCAGTGAAAACATTCCAAAAGTCCATCAGTATTATAAGAAGTGTTTGATTACTGTAATGCTGTAATTATGTTATTAATTATTAGGAAAGTAAAAAGTATATAATTTTTTATGTTATTTTTGAAAGAAAATATAAATGAAAAGTGGATATATTATTATTCTTAGAAGTCATGTTTGGTCATGTCCATTCAGGACTTATACTCATGTAGCAGGATCTTCATAAAAATAAGTATCTCCACCACACCATTAAAAAAAGTAATATTGTACAGGGTCAGTTTCTGAAAAGTTTTTATGCACATCAAACCCATAGGGGGCAGTGTAGTACAAGGTTAGAACATATATCAACCAATAAGATTGCTTCAAAACAACCATGACTTCCTGCTAGGAATTAAACATGGCGTCAGGAGGTTGATTTGTGTGGAACTATATGTAGATTGAAATAATTTTAAATAGCGTATTAAAATATAGAGTTAATAAAACACAAGACGACGTTGATTAGGAATCATGTCGCAGCAAGTATTTGTTGCAAACCAATGCGCCAGACCTTAAATCTTCGTTTTCCCACAAATACAGTTTTCTCAAATATCCGCGTTGGTTGGAGTTTTTAGTAATAAATAAATACATACAACTGTATTTATTTTCCCAGATATCCTAGCAGTTAGCTTTAGCCCAAAAGGGTTATGTACTGCACCGAAAATATTAACTACTTGGTGCCCCATAAAAGAACCTCACTCAATTCAAAATGTAATTTTTTAAAATTAATTGAGAATTTGAGCTGAAAGCCAGCTCTGATCCTTTACCGTAGACTCATTCCCATCCAGCAGATTCTGTGTTAACCTCCGCAGCTCTAATAGGCTGGTGTGAAGGCTCCCCGTAGGCACATCCTTGATTGAGGACGTCTCCGAGGACTCATCCATGGATGAGTCGGTGGAGAGCGCCGAGTCGGTGACATCGTTTCCCCGGAGATGGGAACAGAGTGAGCGAACTTCGCAATAGGCCTCCCAAAGTTGTAGACGCATCTATAACAGGAAGCGTTCAGATGTTAGCGGTCCATGCGTTCAGCTAGCAATGCTACACAGAAAGCGGGCGAGTCAGAGCTACCTGTTCCCTCTCCTGCTCCTGCTCCTCCTGCTCCATGCTCTGCTCTATCTCACACAGCAGGTTGGACGGGTGGGGGGTGAAGGTTTGAAGACTGTGCTCCTCCGTTAGCTCGGTCAACTTAGCCGTCAGTTGTCTGTGGGACACCTGGACCCCCTGAAGCTCCAGTTGGCTTTGTCGCAACTAGGCATAACAGAGCATTTAAGTCTTTGAATTGGTTGCTATCATCCATGTGAAAAAAACAACAAAAACCTAAAAAAAACTGTCAGTGACATGCAAAAAAAAAAAAAGGATTTATATAACCATGTCTATAATGTAAACCTTTCTCAAACTTTCTAAGTCTTAATGGTGTCCTTCTGCCCAAGTGTGTATTACTGTGATTAGAGGTCAGATGAAATGAATTGGAAAGTAAATAAAAGTTTATAAAAAATAATGACTGAAACTCTGATTTGTTCTGCCGCAAAATTGTCTGGTAGCTTCATTCCAGTTAGCTTCTCGTTACCCTGAGGATAGTAATTCTGTGTGCATTAGGAGAACCGAAAGGTGCTATTGGCATTAACTATGGGTGATGTGGCTGAGAACATATCACAAGACAAGCTTTTCATACCAGTCGATTGATAATTATAGATTTTTTTGTTTGAAATTTATGTGGTGATGTAACCTTCCCTGTTTTATCCACAACTTTCTCTTCCCTCATTTTCTCCCTTTACTCCACGCCTGGCAGCACATAGGTCCCTTCCCTCCAAGACAACTATAGCTAAAGTTATTTTTCTTATTTTACACCGCTTGTTTTAACATCTGGAAAAGGAACTTTCCAGATAAGAAACGGTGAGGGTTTCCACCGGTCTGTGTCACATCAGTAGCGTGGCGCCCTGAGACCTTCGCTGTGTGGCGATGCCTCAAGTCTAACGGAAAGGGCTCAGCGATGAAATCAATAAAGAATGAGGTCAGCAAGACAAACATGTTGAAATTGTGGATTAAAAAAACTCAATAATACTGAAAACTGCCTCTTTGCATGAACTTGATCTATTTCCTAGTCAGAAGTCCTGAAACGGTTAATGTTGAACTTCACTACACCAGAAACACAGAGGATAAAAACATCCGACAAGACAGGAGCAGAAAAGTTTGTGGAAAAGCAAACCAAGTTGTCACATTCAAAATTTTTGGTCACAACTACTCAATCAAACTAAATAGCTATAAAGGGCCCTTCGGCCTGGGTTCACCTGAAGGTCCTTTTCGTGGCACTGCTTCTCGAGCACCAGCGTCCGCTCCCGAAGGTCGTCCACGGTGTTCTGCAGCAGCTCGTTCTCCTCGATCATGGCGGTCACCCGGCGCTCCAGCTCCATCTTCCGCTCCGACAGCATCTTAATCTAACATGTCACACGGAGGTGATTAGACGCTATGCAGCGGAATGCCGTGAGTTGAGTGGAGACACTTGGTTGCTCACAGAAAATCAAGTCATGGAGCTGATTAAAGGCTACATTTGGTTGTTTTGTTTTTTTGTGTTTTTTTTTTCTACCTCTGGAGCAAGCTGGGCTCTTGCACAAGATTAAAAAGTACTCCCACTGGTCTGAAGAATGTGTGTTGCCTAGCACGAGCGTGGGTGTCGGTTGCCACCCTCGTCCTCAGGAATGCTCTGGTATCCTTAAGTATCCACACAAAGCTTAGTATGAGCCTGTTCATTACCCTGCCAGTTCAACGGCCTTCAACCGAAGCCTTGGACAATAACAACCGTTCCCTCCGAATCTATCCGAGCAGCTTCCTCCCCATTAAACAAAAATCACATCTTGTTCCTTTTTATCCCCTGACCTACATCTGCTAACCTACTTCGCAACGCGGACGCTCGAAGGCGGATCTGTTGTGCTTCTCTGCCGTTAGAAGTTCTACGCCGTCACGTCCTGGGCTTTCACCTTTTTAAAATATGTGTTTTCATGCAAAACAGACTGGAGAGCCGTTAGTCATCAGCACATGTCACATGAAGGCAACTCGCAGGGAAAGTGGCAGCACCCAGACATTGCAGCATCTCGGCTCTAAATATAGAGCAGTAGCCTCTTCGCCCAATTATAGCGCAGGCTCTGCAGTCTGGGTGTTTTCTCGCTGCAACAGAAGAGCTGAACTTGCAGAGCTCCTCATCAACACATATCATGAGCACACCTCATGCTTCTTTTGACACATTCGCCATGATTGATGGCCCAAAAATTAAAAAAAAGACAACAGCGAATGGAATTGAGTATGTTATCATGACATTCGACCATCTAGCTGACAAAAACATGAAGGACGTTCCCTGAAAGCCGGGTACTCGTTAAAGGTAACACTGTAAAGAGGGACACAGAAGTCACATGCAGCATGCAGCCTTGGCGGAACCACTCACTTCTAGCCCTTGCTGCTCCAGCCGAGGGAAGTAGCAACAGAGAGAGACAGAAATGTTAAGATAAAAGAAGAAGAGATGACACTTCAGTTATAATCCCATCCTTGTCTTGACAGAGCATCAAGAGCATCCTCTGAGAATTAAATTCTGACTGGAAATTTTAAAGCAAACATCAGCTACAGTCTAAACTTTTTTTCTGCCCTTTTTATTCCTTTAACAAACAGTATCCTGTCAATAATGACTTATTTGAATCATGTTTTACAAGGTGTTTTAATCTGCAGCTCTCATTAGGAATGCAGAATCTCAAGATTTTGCAGCTTAAATTCTGAGTTTTCCAATCAATAACAGCAGCACACTTAATCGCTAACCGGCCACTAGTAAAACAACACTCTTCATGTGGAAGCTGGTACTGAGTGAAGAAGGCTGTTAGCTGTATCGCTGAGGTGTTTAAGAATGAAGTCAGACGACGGCCAAGATGATATATCCAACAGAAGCATGTCTGCTTTCGATTCAGGCTGTCACGACTGGGAGTTAGACAAACAGCAGGAAGTTGAACGTATTAGAATAAAGCTGCTCCATTTTATCTTGGGAGTTGTTATTTTTTTCCATCTGTTGTGGAACATACTGGATTAGGAAACGTTAGCAGGTTTTTGGAAATCCCTGACTCTGATTGGCTATTTCTGATCAGGACTGGTGTGTTTCTGCAGATGGCAGTAGAACCACAAGAAGGAGGCAGAGGAGCTCAATTTAGTCACAGATTATGTCTCATACTCTCAGGACATAGTGACAGTATTAACAAATATGTAAAAAAAAAAAAGTATATATTTTGTGCGTGTGACGTCTGTTACTCATTTGCGGCTGACCTCGGCTTGCAGGGTCTCCAGGCGGGTCATGTGCTGCCTTGTAGACACACTCTTCTCCCTGAAGTCGTCCCGTAACGAATGGACCTGAGTGGACAGCTGCCTCTCCACATCTGCAGCCTGCATGAGGACAGAAAGACGAGACGTGGCAGATACTCAGTTCACTGCCGAATAACACATTCATGTTATGTAGATTTGTTCTGGTGATCATCACAGTTTGTTCCAGAGTGGTGTGTTTGATCGCTGGACCCCTAATTGCATCATGTGTCACGGTCTTTACTAAAGCATCCAACAGAAAAGCAATCACTGCTAAATCCCTGTGTCATCACTGTTTATATACCAGGTGGGATCGGGCCACATAGGCACGAAGGAAGTGACTGCTGGCGTTGTCATAACTGCCACGGCAACTGCATTTCCAAAATGGAGGCCAATTTTAAAGGGGAATTATAACGTATTTTCCAGGCACATAGTACCGTTTTATAGCACAATCTAGTAATCATGACACCTTCAGTTGTCAGGAAAATGCTAATTATACCAAATATGACTTCAAGGACAATTTACTTTCTAATCTAATATCTTGAAATTGGGCCTCTGTCTCTTTAAAAACTCATTCCTTCCGACAGGTCACCTTCAGGAAGCCATCATAACATGGCTCCTCTATTAACCCTTTAAGAATGTTTTTACCAGCGCTTCACTTAGAAGTAGCTCTTATAATGAGCTTAGCCAATGCTAAGTAGTGGATTGCTAATTGTTGCTGGCTAGTCTGAAGGACTGGGCAAAGGCGCTCTGTGGGGGGGAAGGTCGGAAAACTGCCCCTATTTTAGCTCAGACTTTATGCACGCTGCACTGAAAATCATGTAAGTATTTAGGAAACTTACGTTTATGCATTTGTACAGGAGGCACATGCGAACTAAAACAAATCAAATGGAATATTTCAAACACAATAGAGACCTATTCAAACCACTTACCTTTCTGGATGTGCTGAATATGTCTGGGTCATTGTTTACTAATGTCAGCTCAATTCTTCTCCCTCTTGTGATGTCATCAATCCATAAACACACCAAGCGGAATTAGCCTTGTTTTTTTAGCTCGTGCTTTTTAAAGGTTTTCGTTTTGTAAAATTCTGCAGCAAAAATCCATACTTCACCACCCAGCTTACTTTGTTTTTCTTCGTGTACATTGTTAGCTGGAAAAAAAAATCCACTGATGAATACTGGCATCTTTGAACTAAAAAGGAAGAGTTCACTCAGTAAACAGACCGATTTAAATAAATCCTAAATTATTCAAGAAATCTGAAACAGGTTTAGAGTGTAAAGGGCAGGAGCAAAAGGTCAACCTGTGATCTTTGATCCCTTAGAAGTCATTGCAGAAAGGTCAGTCTGCTGTCGCCTCATGGACACAAATAAACCAAAAAGGATGTAAAAAAGGAAAAATTTTCTTCTTTTATGCCAGCTTTTTCCTGGAATTACATGCTCAGTACATTTATTTTGATTAATGGTTTATAGTTTTTATTCTTCGAGTTATGATTCTGTTTTCCAGCCTTGTTTTGTATTTCATTGCTGTTTTTGATGAGCTTCACTCCCGAAATCTTTCCCTCATGTTTACTACAGCGTCAGTCATCCAGTGAATACTGGATGTGTGACTCAGTAACTAATTGCACCAATCAAATACTTTGGCTCATTACTTTCTCTAATGTTTGCCTGTTTGTCTTAATAAATGTTGCGTGTGAGTGTTTCACATGACAGGCTCTGCTTATGCTGAATCTATCTGGCAGAGGAGCCCAGTGTGCCATTTTATAGCACAGTTAAGAAACTGTTACCTTCAGTTGTTATAAAAAAACATCCTACAAATATCAAATAAGACTGAAAAGAAGTTTGACTTTGTAATTTATCGCCTTGAAATTGGCCGTTTCAAGGCGTTAAATTCTCTTTAAAAACTCCAGCTCTTTCAGAAACTTCACCTTGAGGATGTCATCGGAACATGGCTCCTCTATTAATCCTTTAAAGCAGCTCCTACTTTAAACGAGCTCTGCAGTTCCACAGTGGTGGATTGCCAATTGCTCTGGCTAGTCTGTAGGAGCTAAGGGGGCACAGGTGCTCTGTGAGGCGGAAAGTCGGAAAGCTTGGAAACTGCAGGAGCTTCATCATTGAAGGCGGGGCTAGGTCCAATCAGCTGAATTGTTGCCATGGAGATTAAAGGATTTCCCAGACATTTATGAAAGAATCAAGTCAACACTCCAGGAATGTTTTTGATGAAGGAAAAACATTACAACATGATGTAAAGCAAAACAAAAGTCAGTTTTACGTAAAAAGACAGAAGTTTGGTGCCAGACCACTTTTACTCCAGTCACAAACCTGTAAAATTTCAGTGCAAAGCCACATTTTTCCCAGGTCAGACTGTGATCCAGATGTGAGAACCCAGTTACAGACTGGACACAGAGTTACAATCTGTGTCTAAATCACTATCATGAGCCTTTAATCCGCTCTGCGTTCAGAGGGACAGATGTGCATTTTAAACCATGCTGTGCAGCTGGCAGGGCCCAGTCGCAGTGACTGATCAGGTCACCGTGGTAACGTAGCATCTGACCCACTGGCCCAGTAAACAGACCGATTTAAAGATCACACTGGAAAACTATGAGGTTGACCTTGGACTCGCGTGCATACAGTCTCTAAATCTGCGGCTAAATTCCTCAGATTCCAGATTATCAGTGAAAGAGGCCAAACAAGGATAAAAAAGGAAAAAAAAGCGGACTGTGGGGAAGGAAGGAATCCAGAGCTCTCCTGCCTCTGACGTTATCAGAGTGTCGGTTCCCCTCCGAGGCCGCCGGACTCATGCATCATGGGGTCCGAGGTGACGCACCCTCGCATCCGAACACTCTGTATCACGGTGCCATTCAGAAAAGCGCATTCCCATGGCAACGCCACAATTTGCATGTCACCCTGGTTGTCATAGCAACCACGGAGAAGTGGTATTGGCAAGGCTGTGACACGTCAGTCTGGTTGTTTTTGCCATTTTCAGGAGTCACAATCTGACAGTCAGGTTTGAACCTGTCGTTCTAACTGCTGCAGGTGACAAGAGGTCGACCCGACAACCGCCGTCCTGAGAACAACGCTTTGCACTGATGGGATGCAGATGCTCTGCTCTGAAACCTGGATAGATTCCCTCTGACAGCAGAGAAAAAAATCCTGCTTGAGTTTCACGTGGAGGGAAACATTGTGTCACTGAGACTCCAACACAAGATGATAAAAAGTGAGATTGTGCACATTCAGGGTCATGTCTAGAGTCGAGGTATTCGCAGTTTTCCTAGTTGCACTTTCCGTGGCGCTGGTGACCTCTACTCACATTAATCAGACAAAGAAAAGGGGAAAACATGCAGCAAAGGTCTTAAGGAATCCAACCCCAGATAAGGACTGATAGCTTAGATACAAAACCGCTCTGATGTCAAGCACTGCAACACTAAATTTCCTTGTTTTTTTGTCTATCTGGATGATCTCACATTTCTAGACATGTCCACATATGACTACTTGTTTCACTGCTTATGGCTCTACTTTTAAAGCTGTATTACATAACTTTTATAAAAAAAAATGTTAACATATTTGTGGAAACTGTCACTATGCTGTGACAGTTTGAGACACATAATCTGTGGGTAAATGTAGGCGCTCTGCCTTGACCTAGTGCTAAGTATAAAGAACCAATCAAATTCAGGTGTCTTAGTACTGTGAATCACAGTCTTAACAGAAGAGCCTGTTGTGAATGCTAAGGACAATTAGGTTGGCCAGCGATGACAGCAGATAAACGGTTTTGCTGTAACGATGAGTTGTCTCTCTGCCATTAGCAGATTTAGTAGCGAGTACATGAGCTTGATTTACAGTGCTAAGCCCCTCCTCCTTGCTCTTATTGGTTAAATTTTTGGTCAGGAGCGGTGCATTTCTTCAGACAATAGCAGCTCAGTCAGGAGGTGGAGGAGATTGATCCTTTCACATATTATCTATTTCATAACACACTGTCACAATATGACAGCTTGAACAAATGTGTAAAAAACTTTTTTTTAATAAAAATGACTTACTGCAGCTTTAAGTCAAGTTTATTTGTGTAGCACATTTAAACAACAAGACAGCTCAAAGTGCTTCACACCAAGAAAACGTAGCACAGTAACCAATTAAAATCAAGCAAATGTACATCAAACATATCGATTAATGTTTCTGTAGATACGAATCAAAGGCAGCTCTAAAGTGGTGGGGAGTTTTTATTATTTTTGAAGTTTTTGCTTTTTGTTCTCTATTTTAAGTCATTTTGTAAAATCTTTGGTTTGTTTGTGTCAAGCAACTCTTACCTTCCATCTGATCCCCGGGCTCAGTCGCATGCAGTGTGTTAAACTCTAGTAAGTAAGCAGGAATTGAAATTACTTTTTCACTATAGCAACAAATAAGCAATGATGAGCCCCTGGAGCTGCTGTCAGCACTTAACTCAGTCAGTCCAGTAAGATGGAGCAAAGCCATAAAACATGAGGACGCTGAAGCCGGGGTTGGTGCATGCCCAGCCTCCTCTGAGCCTCTGGGGTGATGTAATTACAGAAAGGTCCCCTTCCTGCTGCTTCACTCTGATCTGATTAGGTTCAATGAGACTGGCTGTCCTGACACAGAGACCAGCACACCCACACACACACGCCCACCCATATTTGCGTGGCTACCTTTGTGGGGACTTTCCATTGACTTCCATTCCTTTCTACAGCCTAAACCTTACCCCTATCCTAAACATAACCCGAGCCATTACATACCTAACCCTAACCCTACCCAAAACTCAATTCACACCTTAGTCCTAAATCTAACCCCTGACCCTAAAACGGCGTTGCCTGGTCCCCAAAGGAGCAATGGGTTCCCACAACTTAGTATGTGTCAGGGAAATGGTCCCCACAAGGTATTACAAACAAACAAACACACACACACGCACGCATCCCCGCACACCCCCCCACACATGTATATGTGTTCAATATAAGGCATCGATTTAATCAAACAGCAATACCAGTAGCAAGAACAATGTGATTTCCTGTCATGTGTTCTGTTCTAGGTTACTGTTATAAATGAGCTCATTAATGGCGATACTTTTTTTTAAAAAATACTCTTCTTCTTTAGATCAATTCACTTTACCTGCTGTGATATTTAGGCCCGTCACGATAAATTTTGCTGAGCAATTGATTGTCTCAAAGATTATTGCGATAAACGATAATATTGATATTTAATGGAAACACCGCAATTGCGAAATTGTGTTTTTTCGACATGAGCTGGAATATTACCAAAGTTTGGCAATGCAGCGACAAAAAACGACAAAGGAGCCTGTACAGTTTTTGTTTCCGATCCAAATCGGTTTGTGTTAAATTGCTGCTTGTCAGATTTGTTTCTACCTTTTATAATTTCATTTTATCCTTAGTTCCATTTATTTTCACTGAGGACAGATTGTTTTTTTGGAAAAGACAGTGATGTATCACAGAAGCCATTTGAGGACACTATGCATGAAATTCACATCCTGCTGAGCTCTCTTTAGGATTTTCACTAAGAATGTCAGACGGGGTTAAACAAGAGAACCTAGAGGATCATCTGAAGTGGAACAATCTTATTCTGATCAAAGAGTCAACTATGAGAGAGAGGAAGGACAGATGGGAACAGCAGGAAGTCTCCGGTGGCTTCACGTCTCCTAGGTCCCCTCAGGCTGCTCCAGCGCTCCCTGCATTCAGACTGAATGTGTAACATGTTACTATTACTTAGTCACGGCTCGTTGCTTAGTAATGAATCTGGACAGAAAGGGAAAAGTGAACAAAAAAACTGGAAAAAAAAAATGAAAGCAGGAGCAGTGGTGCTGACCTTATTTTCTCTATTACCCTGCAGGTTTCCCCTGGCCTCCCCAGCTCACTGACTCATGCCATCCGAATCGATGCATTCAATTAGCCAGCACCAATTTCGAGGACTTACAGAGACCACAGAATGGGCCATTGCCCCACCAGTCACAACACTCCCTGGGAAAATCTTTCCACATTCCAACAACCGGCTCTCAGCTAGATTAAACATTTAATTATGTTATTATGTTAAGTGTTTTTGCTTTTGCAGCGATCCACAGCTGACAAGAAAAAGGAAGAGCAGAGTCTTATGAGGTGATGATGTTATGGCAACCTGTCGGGAGTGGGGTTCAGGGGGGGCTGGATAAATCGGATTAAGATGTGACAGGAAGATCCTCTGCAAACCCGCAGACTAGGGGTTAAACTTCCTCCACATGGAGCTGCAGGTGCCTCGCAGCATATCACTGCTTCTCCCAAGAGAACAACACACACACACACACACACACACACCCCGCACACACACACACACACACACATTTTATCAGAGGAATCACAGCTGACAAGGTTATCAAAGCACCTCTGCATTGAGCTCCGGAGGCACTTTTTCCATCTGGTTCTCAGAGCTAAACTATGAAACAGACGTCTGGGAAGAAATGAATCTGAGCGTTTTCTGCTTTTAATGTTTATGCAGTTTGTCTGAATTTCACAGATAAATCTGAGCAGCATTCCTGCTCCCATGAGAACAAGTAGATCATTATGATATTAATTACACCACTGCTAGCAACGGCTATCATTGGTGTAATTATGAGAGGTAAGTGTGAGCATGTCTGTATCTATGTTTCTGTTACAAACGTGCACAAAACTTTGTCTACATTCTGTTAATGTAAAAAGAAAAAAAAAACATACATAATTTTTCAGATGCAGTGTTTCCATTAAACAAGGAATGAAGTTAAAATTGGTCTGCACAGTGACACAGTTGGTAGAGCTGTTGCTTAGCAGCAAAAAAGTTCTGGGTTCGATTCCACAGCCCGGGTCTTTCTGCAAGGAGTTTGCATGTTCTCCCTGTGCATGCGTGGGCTCTCTCTGGGTATTCCGGCTTCTTCCCACAGTCCAAAAACATGACTGTCAGGTTAATTGGCCTTTCCAAATTCTTCCTAGATGTGAGTGTGTGTGTGCATGGCTGTTTGTCCTGTCTGTCTCTGTGTTGCCCTGCGACAGACTGGCGACCTGTCCAGGGTGACTCCGCCTCTCGCCCGGAACGTTAGCTGGGGATAGGCACCAGCACCTCCCAACCCCACAAAAGGAGAAAGGGAGTATAGAAAATGGATGGATGGATGAAATTAAAATCTTTATTCAGGAGTTGGAGCAATAAGCCTCTAGTGCTTTCACCTGTTGCTAACAGGTGCTTCTATGGTGCGTTCAAGTACATCTCCTGCACCAGATTGTCTATAGGTTGAAACATCTCCAAAAGAATTTAATCTGCTTTTCTTTGCTATGGTATAAACACAGTGCATGTCTTCTTATTATTTATTATTTGACTAGTGTAGAGTGTAGAACTCTCTAGTCGGTTCTACACCAGCCACTTGTAATGCGTCAACAGATTGACAAAATCAAATTATTGTCAATCATTGTCAGAAAACTTCTTTTAACACTGCTGAATGAAGTGAAAAAAAAGTGAAGTGTACATTTTTTTTTGTCTCTTGACTGCAATGTATCAAACGCACTGAACTCTGAAGGCTTGGTTGGGACCCAGCCTTCATAACCTTTAAACCTTTATAATGTAGACACAATCTATATAACACAAATGGCAGTTCGTTCTTCCCAGTGTAGAATGAACGAACATAGATGTTATTTCAGGAGCTATTATAGTAGCAAGTGGCCATCCTGACTGAGGGAAGTGTTTGTTTCTTGGTGTCAGCTGAGCAGATTGAGACGTTCCTCTGAGCTTCTTAGAGCGGCTTAAATAAGAGCAGCTACAAACGTTAGCACTCTCAGTTCCATCAATCTTTCCCTCGCAGCCAGCCTCGGCTTACCCTGCACTCTGTGAACCACTTCCAGCAACGATAAAGCTTCAACGTCTGGCCCAAACGGCTCAAGCTTTGTTCCCATTAATTTCTCCATTCATCTGTCTCCAAATCTCTTCATTCCATCTCAGCCAGTCACAAATAACTGCACTCAAATCACCTGTCAATAAGCAGAGGGCTTATTGCATAAGCGCATAGTTCAATCGCGTAAATTATTCAGTGTGAGACCTGGAAGCCCTGCTTTTATATTTAGGACCTGGTATAATTCAGATTAAGTGAGAGACATCAGCAGAACAGGGGTAGGTCCACCATGAGGGGGATGATAGGGCCTGGAAACTCATTTAGCTGAGCAGCTTGTGCTATTCCAGCCAAGCAGACAGAAACTCAACAGATTGGCCCCAAGGGAGAACACATACACATACAGACATAGTAAGTGTTTCTACCTTCAAAAAGACTTTGCGTTGACTTCACTCATTTCTATAGCCTAACACTTACCCATACCCTAAATCTACCCATTAACAATACATACCTAATCCTAGTCTATTCCTAATCCCAATCTCAACTAAAACTTAATTCACACCTTACCTCTAAACCAAAACTCCAAGGGCTCCACCATAAGCACCCATAAGATCCATTTGGTTTTCAGATGGTTAGTAAATGTGTCAGAAATGGCCTTAGAAAGAACATCTACACAAGTCTGGTGAGACATGACTGTCGTGTCTCACTAGACTTGTGTGACTGTCATTGATTTGTATAGCCCATACAGTGACCTTTCCCCTAAACCTAACCCTTGCCAGTACATGCCTAACCCTTAGCCCAACCTAAACTCAACTCACGCCTAAACCAAACCATTAACCCACAAATTATGTTGGTCCATTGTGAGGACTAACCCCAACTCTCAGTTCCATCTGAGAGATGGGGAAGTGAGAGTTGGGGTTATAGAAATAAATGGACTTACATTTATTTCAAAGGCCTCGCCCTGATCTTTTCCTCAAACCTAACCACCTTGAGTATAAACCCAACCCCAAACTCAATTCACTCTTTAGTCCAAAACTTAACCACAAACCCACAAATTCTTTGTTCATTGTGTGAACCAGCAAAATGTCCACACAATGCCAAATGGTCAAGTACTCTGAGAACTTTTGTTTTCAGAATACATACAAACATCCACACACACCATAGTGCTTCCCTAAGAAGTGTGCCGTGACTGGTTGGAAGGCCATATAAGGGAAGCATTAGGACCATGTGACCCACAACACAAAGCCCCAGCTAATTAAATCTTCCTTGCAGATTTGCCCAGGTGGCCTAAAGCTGTAACCTCTGAAGCATGAGAATGGACATACACACACACATCCACACACACACATGTGCAGACTCACTCCTCCTCACCCTACTGAGTTGCTCCAGCAGCCTGTGGTTCTGTTCAGACAGTTCGCTGATGGCCTTGGTCTTGTCCCTGTCCGCCTCCCTCAGTTGGACCTGGTGGCGCTCCAGCTCGCCCTGCAGGTGCTGGACGTCCGTCTCCAGCTCGGCCACGCGGCCCTCCCATTCACCCTCGCGACTTTCGAAGCGCCGCCGCAACTCGTGCTTCTCCTGCTCCAGGTGCTGGGTGTAAAGGAGGGGGATAGGAGGGTGACAAAGGTTATGTTCTTCATGTACTTCATGTAAACACACATCTAAAGTAAGTAACAATGGTAAATGGACTGGATTTATGTTGCCCTTTTCTAGTCGTTTTGACAACTCAAAGCTCTTTACGCTACAGTCACATTTTCCCAATTAATATGGCTCAGAAAAGCTCACGCATTTCTACACCGATATGCAGATCAGTACTTGGGGTTAGATGCCTTATCCAGGAGAGTATCAACATGCAACAGGAGGAAGCTGGAATTTGAACCTATAACCTTCTGACCACAGAGCCACAGTCACCCCAGAATGGGACAATGGCGTCACTCACACTGTTATGCTTTATAAACAGTTCAGTTTTCTTTCTGTTTGAGAAAGTTACTACAAAGTGGTAGAGAAGTTCAGGAAACTCAAGTTAAACTCAGATGTCTGAATATGATAGTGTTGATTTACCCACGGGATAGATTACATTTGATGTAGAACTGACAAAGTACTAAAAAATTAACATGAAAATGTTAAATGAGGAAAGATTATGAGAAACAAGGTAGTGAACAGTAAGATAACACTCTGGTTTTCAGTAGGGGAGCATCGGTAGAACAGCCAGCTGATAAATTTGCCTCATTTTCCTTAATTTTGGGAGAAAGGTCAGGTGTTTTTTTTTTAAAGATCAGTAATTGGTGCAGCCCTAGTTTTCAACCTAAAAATTGTCTCACTCCTGAAAAATAATTCAATCTCCTTCATTTTTTTTCTTCACATTTTGTTTAGCTGCAACCACTAAGTTTTATGTAACGGTATGTACTTTCATTGTTTAGTATATGAGTCAGAGAGTTTGTGTTATAATTTTAATATGTTAGCAAGAATGGGGGGAGACACTGAGATTGTACAAAGATACTGATGTTAATTTGGAGGATGTAAGGTTATATGCAAGGAGGAAAACTTCATTATAGTTATTACATCTTGATTTATGAATTGCACGTATTTTAATGTATGGTTTTTGTTGCACAATTTGGAGGTTCCCAAAATAGTTTACATTTTTTGAATGAAAATGTACATCTCCGTGTAAGTATGTATGAACTTTAATGCATAGAAAATCCCAACATTGCAGGTAACTCACAGCTAACTGGAGTTGTGAGCTAGCTGTATACTCTCGGTGCAAGGCATCAATTACATATTTGTTCTGTTCTATGTTTGTGTGTATCACCTCATCAGATGAATAAATAAATGCAATGAAATTTTGAAAGATTTTTTTTCCGCTTTATAATTTCTGCAACATGCTGGCCTCCCCTATTATCTATTACAAAAAGTCAAAACAAAAAGCTCCAAGTTGAATTGTGGCAAAAGTGCAAAGAGTTTGAGTAGTTTCACAAAGAACAGTAAAATCTAACGACTTAACTTCATTACAGACAGGTTCTTTGTAACCGATCTCAACGGTTTAAAAAAAAAAAAACGAAAACGAAAAGAGGACAGAAGCACTGCACTGCTAGCGGGTGTAGTCAGAGCTTGATTTGGAGATGTCATGATGCTTAGGTCCAAGATTAAATTAAATGGAATCTGAACTATTTTCTTCTTTGGACAAAAGCCAAGAAGAACAAAAAAGAAGGATCAGGGTGAATCAAAACAACAACTTCAAACAATGTGGGACTTTTATGGCAGCTTCTTTCCCTCTGAGCTCATGCAAAAGGATGAATATGGATCAAAGGGCTGAACAGATGCCCAGCAGATACTCCCGGCCCAGGACATAAACAGGATTAGTCTCTGTCTGTGGGTGTTTTTCTCAGCCTGCCGCTTAGCTCATGTAAAGCATTTTGAAAACAAGATAAACTAGATCCCAGCTCCCCGCTGTAAAAATTACATCTGAGATAAAGATTCATACATAGTTTTAGTGTGCATTTGTCACCATCAATTACAACCTTATCCATCTAAAAATCAATTCTGTCAAAACCACCAGTTAAGTCTTAAGAGTCCAAACTTGACAGGAAAACTTCTATATTTCAGACTATCACAACTTTTACAGCTGCGTTTCTTGTTTACCTCCAATTTCTCACACAGATCTTTGTGCATCTTCTCGTATTGCTTGGTCAGGTCTTGGTTTCTCTCCAGCAGCGCTTTGCCCAGTTTAGCTGCTAAAACCAAGTCCTTCTCTTTTTGCCGGAAGAGCAGCAGCATGTCTGCGCTATGCCCCGCCGCTGGCGCCTCCAGCTCCGCCAGCTCCTCGTCGACTCCCCGCTCCCCGGTGATCATGGCCAGTTCCTCCTCCAAGGCCGTGCCGAGGCCTCCAGAGCCGGCGCGCCGCGGCGGCGGGTGGCCCTGGAAGCCGCCCGGCTCCTGAACGCCGGGGCTGGCCGGCGGCTCCATGCAGTCGCTGTCCAGCTCTAGTGGTGCTGAAACCACGGCAGACGTCTGCAGATCCAGGCAGAAAGCGGACATCGCCGCCCGGCGTAGAAGTCAACAGATGGGAGCCGACTTCACACTGGACGAGCCCAGCCTGTTCCGATTCGTCCAGGCTGACCGGACCGGCTCGTAATCACCAATGTATTCATTGTTTCCGCTCAGTTCAATGCGGTATTTAGTTAAGTTAAGTCGACTTCCCAGTTTCCTCACGTCCGTCTCTCCTCGTTAACCTACCGAGCAGTGACTCCAGCTCTGATTGACTCCCAGAATTCACCGCCTCCTCCTCTGCAGCTCACTTACTGACACATGAAAGCTCTCCTCTACCCCGGTATGAACCGCCTGCACGGTCCCTGCGCTGTAGTCGCTCGATGAGGGTCCTTCTCGTCTCGGGGTCCAGGATCCCCCATAATGTTGAACCTGGTGAAGCGGGCACTTGCCAGCCAAACACGGTGAGCGCGACCCCGACGCCTCTCAATCCCTTTCCCCGTCTCGGACGCGCATTCCCGTCGCCGTCGTGACGGCAAGCAGAAACCTGTTACAAACCGGCCGGCTATTGGCTGGAAATGATAGCGCCATATTTTGGTGCTCCTCGCACACCTCTATGACATCCAATGGGCAAGCACGTGAGGAGGTAGAGCGAGGGTCTGTTGAATCAAGTGATTCACCAAAAAAAAAACACACCTGCCACGGAAGAAAATCAAAACACGTAAACGGGTTTTTTTTTCATTGCTAAATTAACGGTAACAGTGTCGTCACGTTCCCGCAATAATGGCCTAAGCCATTTTTTTTGCCAAAAGCGATTTTTGAAAATAATAATAATAATGAGAAGAAGACAGAGGCAAAAAACAACATTATTCTATTTCAATTATTTATTTTAATTCTGATTATTTCTGAAGGTGACGACCTGTAAAGCAAATTAAAATGTCTCAATTTAGGTGATTATCATCAATAACTTAAAAATAAATATTTTTCAAAAACTTGCAATTTACATATATTTTACTGCGAAAACTATTATCCCAGCTTACTGATATATATTTGTTTTTGCTTTTCTCGTACTCCAAAGCTTCAGGTTACCAAACAATTATTAACATTAGTCATAGATGGCACGATAAATGCAAAATGCAGTATTCAAATGATGTTTTAATTTATTAAAGGGTAGCTAACTAAACTGATATGGCTTATTCTGAAAGGGCAAGATGGGTTAAGAATCGTGAAAATTGATAATCACTTTAAACACAACCTGTCTGAAAAGATTTCGAAACAGATCATCATGACGCTTTCAAATGTAATTCAACAACAGTTGGGAGAACAAACCAATGATGTCACAGTTTGGGAAAGAACAAAGAATGATAAAGCTGTTTCAGAGAAAATGTTGTGTTATGTTTTGAATTATTTTTCCCCCCATTTATTTATTTATTGTTGTTAGAATGCCTTACAATAACCACAGTGTGGCCCACAATACTTGGGATAAAACTGGTTTATCCAGCTTTTTTAGCCTTTACAAAAAATGCCCCTCACAATATGGCGCCGACTTTACCGTACGATTCATGCGGTGTCCACTCCTCTACGTCGGTATGCTCCAACACACCTGTTTCAGATGAACTGACCACCCACACCTGTCATCAGGTTTAGTTGAAACCTGCTAATGACTCATTGACTTCAGGTGTGCAGCAGCTGGGAAACGTCTGGAAATTGATTCCTGGATGTAAGTGCCCTCGGACACATGATTGTTATGCTGTTAGAATTACGTAACAAAACCATGAGTAAACGCAGAAATTAGCGACAATACGTGCTAGCGTTAATGCTATATGACCTTACAAAAGTGTTAGCTTAAAGCAGTTTTGGCTTTAGCAAGTAGAGCAATGGGTTTTTACTTCGAAGAACTAAACTTCTTGGGTTCTAATAACTATTTTATGAATTTTACAAATCTTATTTAACCTAGGGTCATGTTAAAGTCATTTAACTTCGTATGCAACTCATACCAAGCAAAATAATAAAAAAACAAGAACATTTGTTTAGAAATGACACCAAATACTCATATTATTTGAGTTTCCTTTTCTTACCTTCACTTTCCCAAACTTTGACAATGGATGAAGCAGATTTGATTTCTTTCTATCAGCAACTACTAGCTTGATGTTTAGTAAAATCAATTAAAAATCAAACTTAAAAAGTTTTATTGTAAAATTTACGAATGCAAACACATCTGGCGACATCACGCTCCACCTTTTTGGGTTGTTCTTTAGATTTTTGTTCCCTCTATTTTATTGTTGTTAATCAAATCCTATCAAGATAAAGAGGCGGTCCTTGTGTGTTTGCCGCTCTGGGTGAACAACCCCACTGACATAATACTAATGCGTTAGGCGCTATAATAGCACAAAGGTAGTAAAAGATTGAATAAAAAAATAATTCAATTTTTAAATAAGAAAAAAACATTTTATTGCCTATAATGCAATATCATCTTTCTCTTAGTGAGCTCTTGATCATTTGTTGCAAAGGATGCATCTGCAGCCAAAACAATGTTGTTTACTAATCTGTTGACTGTTTTTGGAAAAATGTGTTTAATAGAAGTTTAAAAAAATTTTTTTTTACTTGAGGAGTTTTGGGATAGAACATATTTTTACAGGCAAAGATTTTTCATCTTAAAGGCAAACTGTATACACTCTTTGTACAGTTTTGGTTTGACTACTGCTCTGACTGTGTTGTTCTTTCAGCAAATGGCCAGTCTTTGACTCTGTATTCTCCAGTTAACAGACAAATTGATTTCTAAATTAGTTTGATTCTTTCAATAATGGGCTCATCATGATTAATTCGATTAATCGTTTCAGCCTTGTCAGTACTATTTTACCCAGCTGTGTTTGTGTTAGTGTATAGCTGGTGAAAAAATACACTACTGTCCAGTATCTTTAATGAGTAATTATTAACATAATAAGTATTAGTATAAATACTTAATGTATGAAGCCAGTTTATCACAACACTAATCTCAGGTCACTTTAAAAGATATTTTAATCTAATTTTATGCAATCCGATAAATTTCCAATTCAATTAGCAGTTTAACTCAAACCTTATTTATATATCACATTTGTTTGATCAAAGCAATACAAAAATAAAATGATACTATTGATTACAAAACAATATTACATACTGTACAGAATTGGAAGCTAAACATCAAACCTAGGAAGCAGAGGTTGTGTTGGATCCACCAGAATATCATCCACCCGTTCAGAAATCAGCTGCTGATGCCTGGTCAGCTCCAATAACCCTAACAGCTTATTTAATAATGCACAGCAATTCTTTATGATCCTCAGCATGCTTATTTCCCAAAGTGCAAATAAGCCTGAGAGATAAAACAGAGCTGTGTGAAATAACTGGAGAATGCTGCCATGTTCCCTGAAAATGTTCCTTTTTCTGAGGAAAGAACATCCTCTGTTGCAGTCTCCTGCATTTACTTTGTGCACAATGATTAAATCGCAGTTCATTGTCTCTTTCAACAACTTAACCTTTGTGAGTTGTGACCTGCTCTGCCTTTTCATCATCAATCTTGGATGGGGAGACAATTATTCCGTTCTCACTAAAGTCTACAAGCTTTTCTTTTGTTTTCTTACCACTGACCTGTAAAATCTTTCATGTGCATCAGCAGAGAAGGAAAAAGCAGTCAGTGGGTCCCCAAGCAGCATAACTGTGAAGATGGCCCTGAAGAAAGCGCAAGCTTAAGGTTTTTGTTTATGAGGGGAATCGTTTGGCATTTTATTTTGGTCTGAACAGGGAGCCATTAAAGAGAAACAACAATTGAAGAAATATCTCTTCCTGTAGCTCTTCTCCAGAGTCTTACTGCAGAATGTTTTTGTTGTCTAGCCACTGAGTATGAGCTGAATGTCTTTGTATTTTATATAACTTTCATGGGTTAAGTGATCTTTGGACACATAACTTTTTTATTGACGGCTACATTTATCCCTTATTACTGACAAAAATCAGCATGGGAAGTTTTTGTTGAGTTTTTGTAAAAAAGACCGATTTGACAAGAAGGGATATATTTATAGCAGAAATTAGTTTATTAATTAAGTCTTCGTGGATTTAATATCATGTTAAGTCAGTTTTATTTGTACAGCACATTTCATCACGAAGGCACTTCAAAGTGCTTTACACCATAAAAATATTATAAAGTGACGAATTATGAAACAACAATAAACATTACATTTTGTCAAATGCCATCAAACAAGAAAACATAAAACATGTTGATCAAAATCCCAGTTATTATGAATTGAAAACAACTCTAAACAGTTGGGGCTTTAGCCTTGATTTAAAGGGACTCGGTGCTTCAGCCGTTTTGCAGTTTTCTGGAAGTTTGTTCCAGATTTGTGGTGCATAGAAGTTGAATGCTGCTTCTCCATTTTTGGTTCTTTGGATGCAGACCAGAAACAGCAGATCTGAGGAGGTCGATACAACACCAGCAGATGTTTCATGTATTGTGGTGCTAAACCATTCAATGCTGCAGAATTCTGATTTTATTTTATTTTTAGACAGACCTGAAAAGACACTGTTGCAGTAATTAATGCAACAAGGGGTAAATGCATGCATGAGTTTCTCTAGATCTTGCACAGACGTTAGTCCTCTAATGTTCTTCAGGTGATAGAAGGCCAACTTTGTAACTATCTCTATGTGGCTCTGAAGGTTGAGATCAGTTCATTGCTACACCCAGATTTTGGGCCAGATCTCTAGTTTCTAGCAATAAAACCTGAAGTTGTGTGACTCTATTCGTTCCTCTTTAGGACCAAAGATGATAATTTCAGTTTTGTTTCTGTTCAACTGGAGAAAGTTGCGGTCCATCCACACTCTGATTTCTTCTGTAGTTCTGTTAAGGGTTAACTTAGGCTCCTGCAGGTATGTTTGTGGATCATGTGTTTTATGGTAGTTGGATGGAGTTGCGATGAGGTTAGCATGTGGGGGGAAGCGGTGTTGGACTCTTTTGATTGAATACAAACAAAAGCCTCTTGAGCTGATAAACTGGAGGCACAAAAGAAGTGGGTCACAGCATGCTGGTCCACAAGGGGCCAGGGGGGCGGGTCATAGTGCCTCATAGATTATTTCCGCATAACACATCAAAAACTCTGGACTTTGATGAACCCGCTAAGCCGAATCAATACAGCCGCCTCCTTTATCCTGATTAGTGCAAGGCTCTTGGTTGAAGGAAAAATGCCAACAGCAGCAACCTGCATTCAGGCCCATTAAATTATTAACTAGACACAAATTGTATCTATTAACTTTTTATTTGTATTTATTTTCTTTCTTTTTAATGTGATTATTGAAATGATGTAAACACAGCAGCAGTGCTGAAGCAGCGCTCCTCTGCTTCTTATGGCAGACAAATGCGCCCTCTAGGGGTTGGAAACCGATCTTACACATCATTATTTAAAACGGATAAACAATGATCAGCATGGCTGCTGCTCATTGTTTACATACATCAAATCAAAATTTTTCAATTAGCGACGGTGTGATGGTGTATTTAATTTTTTTTTTAAATGATGGATGGCTGAAATATGTCCCACAGTTCTGTGTTAGAGCTCCTCTTTCTGCATGTGGCAGCAGTACGGTCTACCAAATGTGTGCTCAGGCTTAGAACCCTTCATAAATTAGATTCTACAGTTTTATAGTTTATAATAATTAAAAACCGTGAGACGTGTTCGGTTGCTTAATGTCACTTATGTAACATCAACTGTTAGTCATACGGCCCTGGTTCTGCCTTTTTTTCTTTTTTTCCCAGTGAATCCAAGGTTGTTATATAACAACGCTGGGCTTTTTAACCCTCCATATTGCAGTGTGTTTTCTGATAGGCCTACTTTACATCGGCATGAAACACCACCCAGGATATCATGAAGACCTTAGTTCAGTGTATTGCCAGTGGATGGCAGTGTTCATGTACTGATGCTTATACAGTGACTTAAAAACAGTTTGGGTCTTGCTAAAGCATAGTGACTGCTGTTGCGGTTTAATATTTATCTAAATAAATGTTTACTCTTTTGCCCGAACAAGAAGTACTATGACTATGTCATGTAAGATTATTTAACGTAGTAGATTCAAAAATCTACTACAAAGACAGATTATTAAAGTATAAGACACCACTAAATGTCCAGTGGAGAAGAGGTTTTATTTCCCAGCTTTAGGTCAGAGTTTAGCTGAGATTGCTCTTTGAGAGGGATACACTGTCTTGTTGCTAGGTAACGTCAGGACTTTCTCAGTGCCTAAGCCCGGTACTAGACATCACTTTGAAAATGCCATCCGTTTTCCTACCGATGTCAGTAAAACATGCTCACAGGCATGGCGAAAGAAGCATTAGCAGTATTGTTGACAACTTTATTGCTCTCACTTGTGACTCATCAATGATAAGAGTACTTGAATTCAGAGGGTCCAGCTGGCTTTTTTTTGCAGCTGCTTCACCATGCTAGGTGAATGTTGTGAAAGGTTATAGATGTGATGAATAGGTGAACTGTCACAAACATCCATATACAAACTTACGTTATGTAATGACATAATTTTAAAGCAACATATTTATAGACCACTGCACAGACGTTTTTGTTTTTTTCTTTCTTGAAGATGAGGAGGAATCAATAAGATAGCTTCTTGTTGAAGAAGTTTCTCTCTTCTACATTAGTCATTTTTTTTTCTTTTTCTTTAATCGTAACATTTTCTATTACCCTTCCAGGGCCTTCTAGGGGACCTATCTAATTAGGACAATCCATCTGTATCTTACTGTTCCAGCAACCAGTAAGTGAAAGGCACAGTGCATCCTGGACAAATAGCCAGACCAGCCAATACGTACAAGTATGGCAAATATGGCATCTTCTTACAGGGCTTTATGACATCTAATCATGATAAAAATAATATTTGATCGATTCCAATGTAACTAAGCACAAACAAACCTAGCTCACAAAAGTAAAAGGCTTACTGCTTCTGCAGAATATAAGGGGCAAAGTAGAAGCCAGGTTCTGCTAACTAAAAGCACTTGATTAATCAAAAGCGAGAGTGACCACTTCTGTGGAAATTTAGCAGTTAGCTGGAGCACAGAGGTGTGTGCTAACACAACTCCAAGGGTGAGAGACATTTGCATAGAAATTAAAGAAAGCTTTACAAGTCTATTTCCAGACTACTTCAATTCCTTCATTCCTAGGATTTTGAAGGACTATTTACAAGTGGAAGACATTTAAGTAGCTGTTAATCTTCCCAGGAGTGGAAATCCAAAAAAATGTACCGCAAGGGTCAAGAGTGTGCAAAGTTCAGAGAAGGGCTAAAATCCAGAGGCTCCACCTCAGACCCTACAGGCCTTAGTTACATAAATGTTTGTGAGAGTATAATGAAGAGTGGAAATATTTACTTTGTTTTGGAAAGGATGCCAGGAGAAAAGCTTCTGCTGTCCAAAAGAAAATGGTTACATGTCTAGGTCTGTCATGATGAGAAATCTTGCAAAACATTGTCCAGAAAAAAGGAAGTTATTGTGATAAATGATAATATTGTTTTTTTAGACCATTTTTAATAATGGCATAATGATGCAAATTCGCCCTCTGAAAGACTAATGAGCCACCGTTTTGTGCAGAACACATGACACTGGAACTGTAAAACATTTTAAATATGTTTTCTGAATATGATTGAAAATAATTACTCATGTAATTATTTAATTTAAGGCTTAAAAAAAAATAAATGTATAGAAACAGTAAAGGAGTTATTTCACTTGACAAGTTGAACGAATCAATAATAGTTAATCCAGTTTCATCAGTTTCTTTTCCACCAAAAATTAAATGCTCACATAGTAAGGTTCAACTACTAGCATCCAAAAAGATGCATCAAACACCTGTGATAAAAAGACTAAAAATATTTTCAGGTGAAACAACTCAACAACACCACCCAGAAAAAAAATTAATTTTGTTCCTTAAAATTAATATTTCCCACAGCTTCACAATGACAAAAATAAAATGACTTAAGAAACAGCTTTGGACTTTTAGAAAAGACATTTCAGTTGCTTCAAATTGTAACTGAATTGTACTTCGTCACACAATTCAGTTAAATTGTGTGACATTGTGTGTACATTGTGTGTACATTGTGTGCCATCAATGCCTGGTCTTCATGGCAATTTATGCCATGAAGCCCAGGCATAAATTCAAATTAGTGGACCCTTCGTCTCACCTGCTCAGTCCATCACCTCGTCACGATCCTCCTTCTTGGCCTGTTGACTTCGGTCTTCTTCTCATCTCCTACCATCATCAGACTTTGCTTTGCTTCCTAAAAAGCTGTAGAGAAGTTCAAGTCCAGTCCTCGAGAGCTGCCATCCTGCAACTTTCAGATGCATCCTCGCTCCAACATGCCTGAGTCAAATAAATGGCCTGTTAACAGGCCTGTTCAGAGCTGATTGATTGCTGGTGAGGGAGTTCAGCCATTTGATCATGGTCCATTGGAGTAAGTGTCCTCCCTCATTGGTTTTTGGTCTTTAACCTTTAGGGAACAACCTTCTCTTGGTTTTCTCCAGATCCCTCATTTCATGCAACTGCAGGTCAAGACTTCCACAGCACGAGAGAAGAACCTTCTTAAACAACTGCCTTTACTTTTCTGGAGCTTAAGGAGTTGATTTTGGAAGCACAACACGATTATGTTGTCGGCAAACTCATGTTCCATGAAAGCCAGTGTCCATTGAGCAGAACAGCCCAAGGTTTTTGTTATGTCCTTGAAAACCTTCTGGCTGAGGCTTGGAACCCATTTCTGCTCTATTTGAAATTCCTGGCTCTCAGCTACGGCCCAGAGTTTGTCAACAAGATGTTCTTTAGTGTCTTTCAAGTCCTGAAGACAGCAAGATGTCTTAAACTGTCTGATGCCTCTACACATCAACTCCTTTACAAAAAGCTGTAATGTGCACTTTCTCTCGTCCTCAGGTGCCACATCCTCGGGAATGTCTGTTCATTTCTCAGAGGAAATACTCAGATTTTCCATTCCACCCTTCATCGCTCTCAGTTCTTGGATCATAGCGATGATCTGTTGCACCAGAGAACGAGATCGTACACTGGCCTTTAGTAGCTCAACGGGGTCCTTCTTCTTCAAAGGAGACATGACCTCAGATATCACATGTTTTAAGAAAAACACGTTAAATATCTCGGCTGTCTCCGACTGGAAGTCCCCCTCGATGCCTATGGCCTGAGCAAAGGCCTGAGAAACAATGTTTCCAATTACGACTTTAAGGTCTCCATAATTGTATCGGCACAACTTAATTGTCCCCAAAACCGAATCTGAAAAGACCTGTGTGAAGAAGAGCAACAGATATTCTGTCTCCTCTCTGATGTTTTCTTGTGGAAGTCCTGATGGCAAATCTTCTCAGATTTCTTCAGAAATGTGGCAAATAAACTCCTCAATTCCAGGAATCGTGTAGGTTTTGACCAAAAAACTGGAATTCCAATCTCATAAGATCCACGGAAGTCATCTTGTTTGCTCAAACTACAATATGTTTCCAGTGGGACTGACTTGTAGTAAAATATGGTAGAATTTTACTACAAGGAGTTCTATATATGCCGCCCACGTGTGATGCAACAAGGCCATATGTGACATCACAAACACATCAGCACAGTGCAGTGTTATGATGTCATCGGTCTAGAAATTGAATGTTCTGACAATCAGTTCTACCTTGTCAGGTTATCCTACTGTAGCACATCTAGACAGTTAAGTCTGTTGGTTTGCGCTATCTTTCCAAAACCGCTAGCATCCTGTTTACATGCCAAAGAGCTTAGCAATTAGTGTCAATGTTAAATATAATAATCGGAAATCATTCTTTAAGTGATAGGACTTAAGTTAAGCTTAGCAGTGATGGCATTTAAAAAAATATGTGAATGACAAAAAGTTTTCTAAAAGCACCAGAATATTAAAAAAAAACCCAGCTTGTGTAAATTCACTAAAATCCTTAACACAACTTGTATGCATTTAATCAGAATATCCTACCTGTTAGATATGTGTGGATATCTGTATCAGAATATTCTACCTTTTTAAAAAAAAATTTAAAATACTGAGGTAGGGTGCCATAGCACTGTAATATATTTCTACCCCGCTGGTTTTTTGGGTCTGAGCAGCGAGTCGCTGCGAAGGCCTATTCTTTTTATTGTGTTCCTGCATTATTCTTTTTATTTCTATTTTCTGCCCAATATTGCATGTTTGGTGTCTAATCGTATTCAAAAACTCACCAGGCTTTGCTCAAAATTGTCCCCAGCATGATTTTAATGGAATCGTGAAAACTGCTCTACAGCGACCCCTAATGTGCAATAGGACAAACTGAACATCGTAGAGATCTGTTGGTTGATACGCCCCAAATTATGAAAAAAAGGTAACTTGGAAGTATGCCCTAAAATGTAAAAGGAAGCAGCCATTTTGAGTCAAAGGGCAAATTTTTTTGCATTTTTTTCCAGATTTACACACCTTAAATTTTAACTTTTTAACTCCACATGCCACTTAGGATAACATTAGCATTTTGGATCATTTGTCTCGATGATCACAGATCTATCCAACTGATCTTTCCAAGAGATGGGACTCAGTTGTCTGAATCCCATCTGTCCGAAGAAGGGATTTGTCAATATTTTAATACCACATTTCTTGCTAGTAAGTATTTTAGCTTTCATTGGATGAACAAACTTTTTGTCCGAGTTGGCATCGTTATGGAGAGCTGCTTGTCAGGTTAGGTCCTGCCATCTGCTATTGTGTGTGTGTGTGTGGGTGTGTGTTTGTGCGTGTGTGTGTGTGTATTGATCACAGTGACGTGTTACTTGGTCTCAGTCTTATTAAGTGTGCCAGACAATGAGGATCTTGTTAGGTGGTGACATATCATGTTATCCTTTAGAGTTCAAATGATTTTGATTCACAAATCCTCTTACTGGGGTGGGACTTATTTGCTTTAAGTGAGATTGTTAGGATGTTAGAGGATAAACACTTGGACTGTGAAACAAAGAGTAGATAGAAAGATAAATAGGAAGTCTATTACTGATTGAGAAAACTTTTACATCATCAGCTCCAATGAAAAAAAACACTCAAAACACTGACTTCAAGTATTATCATCCCACAACTTCTACTGTCAAAAAGGGAGATTCTGGGGGGGCTGTGGTGGCGCAGGGGTTTAGGACAACCCACATATGGAGCCCTCACTTCTCGACGCGGCTGTCGCAGGTTCGATTTCCGGCCTGGCGACCTTTGCCGCATGTCTTCCCCTTCTCTCATGACCCTATTTCCTGTCAATTAACTATCAAATAAAGGCCCTAGTGCCAATAAAACCTTAAAAAAAGGGAGATTCTGATTATTTTCCATGCTGCTTTTACCCTAAACAGTGGCTCAGATTACCTACTCAGCTTCAGGATGCTGTCCTCAAAGTGGTACTGCCTGGAAATGCCCTGGGGTTCCTTGGAGACTTAAATGCCCAAGTGGATAACTATAGTGACCTGGAGGTGTCTGGTTGGGATTAATGTCTGTGCTCGGGTTGAAAACTACATTTAAGGACAAGGTGGTAACCAGATGGATTTGGTACTTGGCCATCTTGGGCTGAAAGTTGATGATGGATTTTTTTTAAAATTCTGTCATCAGAGCTGCTGTTTTATGTCCAGGATACTCAGGTGGAGAGAGTTCCCTGATAACGACTTTGTAGTCAGTTTAATCCACTGCGTGAGGGACTACCACTGGTTTGTTTTATGGGGTATTAAATATCCATCCATCCATTTTCTTACAACCTTGTCCCTTAGTGGGGTCGGGAGGTGCTGGTGCCCATCACCAGCTAACGTTCCGGGCGAGAGTGCGGGGTCACCAAGGACAGGTCGTCAGTCTGTCGCAGGTATTAAATATCATTAATTGGAATTTGTTATGACAACTATAAATCAAAATTTGCATCATGATACAAAATATTACACGATAATTGATAAACGATACGATAAATGCCCACCCCTATGAACAGGTGTACTAGGGGCACACATAGGGGTTCTTAGGTGTACCCCTGAATGAATCAAGGGGATACTGAATGAATCCCCTTGATTCATTCAATAACCAATCGTGTGTTGTAATAGCATCCTCTCTGATAAGGCTGTTTGTTGGGTCTCACTATGCCTAAGTTATAAGCACATACTTTGTTCTCCAAGCTGCATATGTTGGCGCGTTTAGAGGAAGCCGTGCCGTATAGTGACAGCAGGAGGGTAAACTGGTGACAAAGATGAGCGTGCGAGAGCTTCCAGTAGGCAATCAGTGTTTTGCTGCATTACTCTTCAGTGTAACTTCTTCCCGTTCCTCCTCACCCTCCCTCGTCCCTCTGCGCGAGCAGCAATCTCCGCTCACTCTCGCTGCCTCTCTGTGATCCAAACTGCCACAGCGAATCTCTCTCTTCCATCAGCTTTACTTTCTCCCCCTGGTGAGGATGACATCTCCAAATTTGAGGAACCAGCGAAGCTCTCATTCTGGCAGGAGGTTTCCGAGGGAGACCCCACATGAACGGGCTCGTGGGACGAGGAGGAGCTGCGTCTAAGGAGCTTCGTGGAAAACCTGTCAGCTCTGGAAGGCACTGGGTAAGTGCTCCCAGCATGTTGGGATCGTTATGTGATGGAGACTGAGCCCAGAGTTGAGCATTTGTACAGTGACAAGGTACAGTAAAGTCAGGCAGCAGCGAGCCTCTGCAGCAGCTGTATCTCACTGAGCAGGGCTTACAGCACTAGTCTTGGTCACGACACTGAAACGCTGTCTCTGTTTGCCCATCTGTCCTCACCGCTGATCACATACTCATACAGATGAACGTCACTCCCTCAAACCGTGTTCAAACTCTGCTTTTGTGGTTGATGCTCATAATCTCTGTTATGAGCTTTTATTTCTCTGCAGAATTATGATTAATTCATGTCAGACTGAGGAAGTTACATGGCAAAGTTTACATGATCTGAATGTGGGTGTTCCAAGTGATTTGGGGACTTAAGAAGTTCAGGTTCACAGATCCGACAACAGGAAGAAGGGTAAAAACCACAAAGTCAGTAAAGAGAAAAGCATTACAAGATAAAGACTGTGGCTGGAGAAAAGTATCGCTATGGAAACAGCAGGCAAGGGAAGAGGAGAGGTGAAGGAAGCTTGCTGAGTTTTTTTTTTTTTCCCTTGGCATCTGTTCAGCTGGATCAGGAAATACATTTTTGACAGGACTTTTCCACATAGAGCCAACTGGATATTTATTAAAAAGAGATGAAATATAATGTGAACTTCACATTATCATTTAAAGAAATATGCCATACATTTTGTGTGTGTTTCTTCTGGTATGACAGATTTATAATTGTTGATAAACTAGTTGTAGGTAAAGATGGCTACTCATTAACATGTTCATCTTTTATCTGGCTATTGCAAATAATAAAAATAAGCAATAATGGGGAAAATAAATCCACCTGAGTACAGACCGAAGGCAAACTTGACTTTTTGCAGAACCAGTCTGTTATTGTGTGAGCAGCATCGATGTGAGAGAGAGAGAGATCTCCACTGCTGCATATCCGCAAGTGTCATTCTCCCAAAACGCTTCTTCAGAAGCCCACACTGATCCTCTTTGTCATCAGGGTTTGTGATATAATGATAGACTGGATTTCTGAAGTGCTTTTCTAGACACTCTGCATACTTTTGTAGATTGTGATATTCACTCTGCTTAGCCACGTCAAAAATAAATAGTACTTCAGCATCAAAACGTTGAAGTGGCAGTCTGCAGCACCGCCAGGCTCAAAGTGTTTGTACTCTAGCTTGTTACCCGGGACTGTGCCTGTAAAGGAGCACAGTCATCGGACTTCATGGAGATTAAAAGTCAATCAGCTGTGGCTGTAGTTCTGGCCGAAGACAACCAAGTAGAAAGCAACATACTCTTACGGCTTGTCATAACGTGGGTTTTAGTGGTGTGCATCATTTATTTGTTTTCATGCATTTTTAGCCTGGTGAAAATCAGCTCCTTGTCCTATGCTTTGCTTCATCCAAGTGGTCTGGACTCTTGGCTACTGAGAAATGATTGCTTCCTGTAGAGTCTGTTGAAGTTTGAAACGATTTGATTGGATTTTTACCTTAGCTCGATCATTTCCTTCTCACACAAATCCACTTGATTCTTCTTCCACTTCACAGTTCAGATTGGGCTTTCTCCCATCGAAGTGGGTTTCTCAACCAAGCCAATCAGCAAACAGAAGTAGAAGTTGTGAACGATGACGATTTTCTGTGCCGTTTTAGAATTGTAGTCTGCCTGTAGTTTTAGCAATGGCAGAGGAGAAAGTGAACGAAGCCGTTCAATCCATGTTGGCCACTCTTATATACACTCAAATATTGAATTAACATTAGCATCTTGCTTAGCGCAGCACTTTCTTTGCAGTGGAGCATGATTGTTTACAGCACACGCAATTTGCGGTAAGCTTCTTTGCGTCAAACTGGCGTATTGCATATATCACAAACGTTAGCGATTGGGTAAAACTTCAAACCCCACAGTCCTCCAGAAAGCAATAGCTTCTCAATAGCACACAGCTCAAACCGCCTGGACACAAAGTGTAGATTCAACAAGGCGCTGGTTTTTACCAGCCTAGACTTTAGCCAATTGTTCATGTTTTGCTAAGCTGAACTGGATAGCTGTTAACCACTTAACATTTGAAAGTGTGACTAACATGGATTGAATGGATTCGTGCACATCCTCTGCTGCCATTGCTAAAACTACAGACTACAACTCTACAACAGTACAGAAACCCCTAGTTTATATTCATAACTTCTTCTTCTGTTCATTGATTGGTCCGGTTGAAATTCAACTGGAGAAATTAATTTTAATGGGAGAAATCCCAGAAAGGCCCTGAAGGGAGTTGAGAATTGAGCTGAATTGCATAGAAAGACAATAAGTGTTTATTGCTCATAACATTCAATATTTTTTCTTTTGTTCTTCATGAATCACTCAAGTATAGCAGGCTAATTTAGTATGTTAATTAGTCAGGCTATCTGTTCCTGTTGTCAAACTTGAAAGGCAATTTGTTAATGTTTTGACAAATGCAGTCTTATTGCAGCATTACCAAAATACAAGGGCTATAGTATTACCAAGTAACTTTAACCCCAGCACTTTCCTGCAAATGTTGCCCATAGTCTATATTTACCATTCAGTTGCTTAGCTCCCCCTGCTGGTTTTGTTAGGCGTCAGAGTGTGTGCAGTGCATTCAAACAAGACAAGTTGCACCAAGGTAGACCTTGAAAATTTGTGTAACTCACTCATCATTAAAAATCAATTTCACATTTTTCTCTGTTTGCGTCTGAGTTGGGAAAATATTTCATGCACATTGTAAATAGATCAGCAAGTAACGGCCATTTCCATTGCTGCTTTGGAGACATCATTAAACCTGGCCCTTGACCATCTGCTCGCGTACCGACTGCTGAAGAGAAAATAAGTATGTGCTAAACGTAATGACTCCCTGGATATTCACTATGATTTCTTTCTAAAACATTCAGGGACATAATCTGGATTTTTCGATTTTAATGTTGCTACCGCCTTGCTTCATTTTTCTGACAGGAATGAGTAAATGAAGTGTAACTGATAAAATAATTACCAGTGCCTAGCACCGCTCAGTCTATTTCTAGTTTATAACTGTAAAACAGTTGAGGAAGAATTTAGAAACACAAAGCAGGAGTCCACAGCATGAATCGGAGGACAGGTCAGTGTAGGAAGATTTAACTGGAGGCGGGCTCCCAAATAAGATTGAGCTTAGAGCCATAAACAGCTCCGGACCAGCTGTGGGGGCTGATTTTATTCGTTTCCATGCATGCAATAACTTGTGCTTATTTTTTTCTTTGGTGACCTGAAATTCCTGCGACAGACCAGCAACCTGTCCAGGGTGAACCCGCCTCTCGCCTGAAACATTCGCTGGAGATGGGCACCAGCAACCCTCCTGACCCCACTAAGGGACAGCGATGTACAGAAAATTGATGAATGGAAGAATGACCTGAAATTTGTCTAAGTAACAGAATTGTTTTTTGTAATACAGGCTGATCAGGTTTGCTCAATGGGTAGCAACAGGTGGGGACAGGTCAGCCTTAAATTGCTCTTTGCTCCTTAAAATTCTTGCACTTCCTGCTATATCAACAAAATGACTTTAACCAAATGGAATGTGTGACAGGGCTGCCCAGTGGTGCAGTTGGTAGAGCTGTTGCCTTGCAGCAAGAAGGTTCCGGGTTCGATTCCCAGCCTGGGATCTTTCTGCACGGAGTTTGCATGTTTGCCCTGTGCATGTGTGGGTTTTCTCCGGGTACTTCGGCTTCCTCCTACAGTCCAAAAACATGATTGTCCTGTCTGTCTCTGTGTTGCCCTGCGACAGACTGGCGACCCGTCCAGGGTGACTCTGCCTCTCGCCTGGAATGTTGGCTGGAGATAGACACCAGCACCTCCCGACCCCACTGAGGGACAAGGGTGTTAGAAAATGGATGGAATGTCTGACAGAAATGGCAAATCACATTTTCGCAGATTAACTTGTATTAGATGCTTGCGGTAGACTTAATGGTATTGATTAGTAGCTTTTGAAGAGACGTCTGTCCTGATGTTTGTGGTGATGATTGAACCCCCAAACAGAGCAGGCTGAGGCGGTGAGTGGATGGTTAATAATTTTAATTAAAAAAAAATGAAATAAAAACTTTCAAAGCAGCAAGAAAAGCACAGGAAGCAAAAGCATACGGAGACCGGGTTCATGAGGCAAATGGAAGAATCCAGCTAGCAGTGAATGAAGGAGACATGGTTAAATACCAGGAGTGTGATTGCTGGAATAATGGACTGGGACTGATAACTGAGTGCAGCTGTGAGGGTGAAAGAGAAGGCAGGCTAACGGAGGAGAGACAGAAATGGCACAAGAGAGCAAGGAGAACATGTAAACAGTAACATGGGAGCAGGAAAAACAAAAATCTAACAATATCCGTCCGTCTTTCCGTACATCCTCCGTACATCCTTTGTACATCCTTGTCCCTATTGGGGTCAGGAGGTGCTGTTCTCTATCTCCAGCTAACGTTCCGGGCGAGAGGCGGGGTCACCCTGGACAGGTCGCCAGTCTGTCACAGTAACAATAACTAAGAAAAACTGAACACAAGGAATGAACAACAGGTCCAACCAAAATACACCAACTACTCAGAATCAAAAATAAAGGAAGAAACTAAGGCTAATCATGAATAAACAAGGAAGTAGAAAGGAAACAAGGAAACACAAAAAAAACCAAAGGAACCCAGGATCCTGACAACAACCTCCAGTACCGTTCCCTAGTGGATGGTTTTCTCCAGGCTAGTGCTTGTTGTTCCGAGTGAATAAACATTGTTTAAGCTTGAAACCGAAGATGGCTGCTGGAAGCATTTGTGTTAGACCTTGGAATTTTGGCAGCTGAAGCCCGAGGACACCTGGTTTAGTCATTTGTCTTTGTCGACTGTAAGCAAGAAATGCCACGGTTTGTGCACAGAGGTTCAGAACTACGTGAAAGCTTGATTTTTAGAGAGGAATCTGTGCCACTACAGTGTTTCAACAAGTCTGTGATTCACTCCTGCCCACAGTCCATACAGTAGCACTGGCCCTGGTCATCCAGACTGAATGCAGAGCAGCACAATGACTAGGATGCAACCTCTCTCCACTCCTCCTCCTCTTCAAGAACTCTGACTCACAGCCCAGCACATTTTAATCAACCCACGAAAAGAAGAAAAAAAAAAGCTCCTCGACTGAGATGGAACCCATAGTTCTTCTAGAAATGTGACTGTTCTGTTCTCGGTGCTTTCTGATGATAAAGGAGTAAAATCTTTCAAATAGACAGTGGTACAGAGCTAACTCGATCATTTTCTGGACTTAAACGTGTCTGAGTTCACTTCTGCATTGAAAGAGTCATTATCCATGAGACGGATTGGCAGGGACACTGTCTTCCCTGCAGTTATGATGAGCTTTTTAAAAATATAGTTATTAGTAACTGCTTTCAGAGAGTTAATTATTGCAATGGAGGATCCCAGCTGCAGAGTGTGTTAGCACAGCTCATTATGGAGCGTCAGCTAGCGCCCGAATCTGGGAGGAAGACAGCCAAATCTGTTTGCCATCTGGTGCCTTGTGTTCGGGTGCCCCCCCACCCCAAACCACCAACTCTACGGCTGGCAAACCGATGGGGAAGTTCTCAATATTTTTAAGAAGTAAACAATCATGCGGCATTGTCGGCACGGCGGTGCAAATGTCCTGGCAAATGTATTTATAGCACTTGGACATTTTTAGATTGTGTTATGTTCAGCTACAAACGTCTATGCATTTTAATGCAGAAAGAAATACGAAGTGTGGCAAAATTATAAATTGAACAAAATAATTCAGACATGTTTTTCAAAACAATTTTCAGGCAAAAAATCTTAAAAGTGTCTCTTGCATTAGTATCCGACCATTTTGTTCCAATAGTGCAAAACAAAGTGTTAATCCAGTGCAAATAATTTTCTTCAGAAGTCTCCTAATTAGTCGACCTTTGTTTAATTGAATTTCAGTTCAAATCCAAATCAAGTCCAGGATTGTTGGTGAACATGTCTGTCTAAATCCCATAAGTGTAAATAATGCTTAATTCCATTCTGTCGTAGTTTGTGTTCAGTCATGTGATAGTTGTGCGTTTCCATTCACTATACAAATGTGAAAATTGAAATTAGCGATGCAGCACAGGATTGTGGGATTGTTTCACTGGAGCAATGTGGTTGTACAAAATCCATAAAAATACCATGTGAATGCATACATTACCTTATGTTTTTCTTTGGAACGAGTTTAAATAATATTCATAAGCACATTTAATTCCATTAGTCTTTTTATTTTTCACAATGTACTAGGACTTTTTCTTCTTTTTTTTAATATATGTTCTGTGTGTTTGGCTTTAGCTTAATCTTTGTTAGCACATTAGCTCCAAACTAACCTTTGGTTGTCTTTTTTCATGTCAAAAGGGGAGGGAAATACATGTAACCTGTATGACATCAGTAAATCTAGGTTATAATACTAATATCATATATCTTTCATGGCTCATGATAGATATATCGGCGCATCCTTAATTTTGTCTGTGCTTCATCAGTCATTACAAGCCGGCCGCTCCTCCATCATGTCATGGCAGTAAAAGTGGAACTCCAGGCAGAACCGCGATCGCACTCTGTGCTCTGTTGTTACTGAACCTCTCAACTTCTCCCTTCGCAAAGCATCGTGTTTACTTCATTCATATCTAAGCAAATATTAGTAAACATCATTCCCATCTCTCTCTCTGTGTGTGACATTCTAAGTCACATTCATTTATACTCTTTCAAGTAAAGCTTCATAACGCAACAGTTAAAAGAAAATGGTGAAATAGAACACTAAGAATAAACGGTATGATTGTTGTTGTTGCAAATATAGTCTTGCAGCAGCAGAAACGCATAGCTGTGCCTGAGTGGAGAACGTTACTGTAAGGAGGAGTAGGAGGTGAGCCTGGGCTTTTAATAGAAATTTTCTGTCGTTCATTCTTTCTGCCTGCTACTTGGTCACAAAAGCTGCCAAATTTATCCAGTGGTGGTAAGAGAGGCTGTTGTGTGAACACGAGCAGGCTATTCTTAGCCTCTGCTGAGATACGGAACGATCACACTTTTAGTGGGAAAAATATGCGTCTCGACTGCTAAAGATTTCAGCTGTGATCGCTGCACCTTATAGTCATAAATCTGATGTGTCAACACACTGGGATGACAACAGTATTTTTTTCCCCCTGTGAAAATGTCAGAGCTTTGGCAAGTGCTTTTATTCTTTTTAGAGACATTTCCATTCATATCTTTTTTTTCTTTGCTTCATGAAACATCGTAATGCCTTTAAAAGCTAAGTGTGTCATCAGGAGCATTAATTAAGACCTTCTGCCTGTCGTGTTCCTCCTCCTTTTCTCTCTCAAACACATTTATTCTCTCTTCTTCCAGAGCACCAAATACAGCCATCAGCTCTCAAGTTAAGACCATCTCACTGGAAGAAAAACAAAACAACTACTCTCACACTCAAAGTAGTCGAGAAAACCAAGCAAATGTCACAGGTACGTGATTGAGTCTTGCTTCTCTTGGGAGGAGGTTGTTTTGAGGGGGAGCAAAATCACGTGTCGTTCACTTCCCTGGTTTTCGCTTGAGGTTGTTCGGGTACACCGGATGTAAATGTGTGACGTAAATTCTTGGAATCAACTTCTTTTTTGTCATCGCAAAATAAAATCTAATCGATAACATTATTGTGTGAATGTTGGTATGAAAGGGTGAATGATGAAGCGTATCCCAATGGAGATCATTCACCATTTACCAAAACTGCTTTAATAAGAGAGCATCCAAAAGCAGGTGCATTCAGTCAAATTTGTTGGCTATTATTATAACAGAGCATCATTATTGTTTTATGATGCCATGATATTTTATTTGGGTATATAAGCAACCATTTTCTTATTGTATGTACAAGTACATCCCAAAAAATTTCAATATTGTGAAAAAGTTCAATATTTCTGTAACTTTTTTAGAAAGTGAAACTAATATTTAGACTTGTTGCACAAATATTTTAAGCATTTATGTTGTGTAATGTTCATGTCTATGGCTTATAGATAAATCATCTCTAATGTTCTCTGTGATTTAGGAGCGTCTTGACCTGAGGAGTGTCACATTTATAGGATCCTCGACAATTCTCTCGAGGCTCCAGTTTATCTGTTGTTGCTGGGATTTTTCCTGCCACACGTTTTTCTTCCACTCAACTTTCTCAGAATAAGTCTGGATACAGAACTCTCTGAGTAACCAGCTTCTTTATCAATGAAATGACCTTTTGTGAAATGTGTCAGTTGTGTAGTCAACCATTTTCTCCTTGTTTGTGTCCTACTGACCCAGAGTTAGACCATTTAAAGGCACAGGAAATCTTTTGCAGGTATTTTGAGCCAATTAGCTGATTAGGGTGACACCATGAGTTTTTGATATTTAACTTTTTCACAATATTCTTTTGTTTTTGTTTTTTTGAGACACTGAACTTTATTATCTACAAGCCACTGTATCAATTACAAGATAGACTAAAATATTTCAGTCAAGAAATTTTACTTATTATAAATGTATATAATATGAGTTTTACTCCTAAAATTATTCACAAAAAAATAGAACTTTTTCATAATATTGTAATGTTTTTAGATGTGCTGGCTTAACCTTTGGGAGCATTTCTGTCTGTTTGTTGTTGGCGTCTAACAATATGTCCAACTGATGTGAAAATGCTCATTGGTTTCATGAGAACAGTGTAAGGTTTTAGAATATATTTAAAAAACAACAACTAAACCTCCAGTTTCTATTTTTGTTAGCAGAATAAATGTTCCACAAATCACCAGCGATATTTCTGGAGAACCTGCAGGCAGCGTAAAATAATCCTGCTCAGGATGGAGTTCAAGTGTTTCAGATTTTGAACTAGATATGCAGCCAGACTCATTAAAAACTCTGAAACAACCATTTAGTCTTGTGTCGATGGGAAGCTCTGCAGCAGATGGCAACTTTTGCATTATTGATAGCCGACAGCTAGTTCCTGTATTCTCACAGTGCTAACATCAAGCACGCTACTTGATCACAAGGAGCATGCCTGCTTTAGTGAAGTCTGTCAACACAACAGGACACCTTAACAGCTACTTACTTTAGAATAAAAATGTTACGGACAGTTTGTCAAGCTTAATCCCACCTTATTATCGAGGGCCCGTAATAGTAGCTTAAAGTGCATGAAACCATTGAGCTTCTATGACCTGATGACATTATGTGTTAAGGGACAGAAATACTTTAATAAGAAATATGGTGTCTTATTATAATTAGATTTTGCATTGAAGTCTTGCCACAACCTAATTTCTAAGCACTATAATCCAACAATATTGTGTTTAAAAGTAGGAAAATCTCCAGCCTATGACCACCATGTTCAGCACCTGTGGCTCCTGTCATGTTCTGAAACATCCCAACCAAACCTGTCGCAACAAGCGGTTAACCAGTTAATTGCATGATAAATTAAAATGAGCTCAGATTAACATTTTTTTGATTACAGACTTCACGATGCATTTTATTAATGGTTTCAGTCGTTTGTGGTTTTATTTCTGTTTGGTCTATTGCTTTTGATGGTCATGTTTTATTTGGGGTATTTAAAATGACTTCCAGTTCCAGTGTGGAGTTAAAGTTTATTAGACTTTCAGACGGTAAGCTTGCTTTATTATGCCATTATGATTATATTAGTTGAAAATGGGATGAAAACGACAATTTGTTGTCGTGACATCCTGATCCCAATGTCTTTAAAATCTTCAGAGCTACAGATTTTTATTTTTTTTTATTTTCAGATTTCATGTTGTGATTGCTCACTAACTCCTGCTTCCATTGCTGCGGTGACTCTTTGGTCTTTGTGTCTGAAAAGGCCACATTGTGACTGCATGTGTTTGCAAGGACATGTTCTGTTCTGATTCTTACTGTGTGTTAGATCAGCCATACTGCATGCTGACTACTGTGATTATCTGTGACTGTGCTGTGATCACTGCTGTTTCCCTCCAGTCTACACTTCCACTCTGGCTATGCTCTACTATAACAGCAAATCTCCCACTAAACCCAGTGACATATGGGGAACAACAAGTACATAGACACAGACATGCACGCACATTCTCATGTATTTAGGTGTTAGGCTGGTTTTGCTTTTCAAAACTAGAAGGTTTGTCTGGAAAATCTGTTACAAGTAATGCGTTGTTGTTTCATGTATCTGAAACGTATAGTGATGCAAAAGATTATCTGGGAGAATGTTGATGTAGGTGAAAAGTTTTCCTTCAGATGTAAGAAATCAAACAGCTTTTGAGAGGGAAGCAGCACCTGTCGCATCACATCCGAAGCAACAGAAGGAGTTGCCAACAAAGATAAATGTAATAATGGCTGTCCCAATCCACATTTAATTACCATGGCAACCAGCTGCTATCCTAGCCAGTGGATGGTGCTAATCGCCACTGCTTTCATTACATCATCATGTAGGTTAGACTCTTCTTTCTTAATGAGATGTTGGTCTGCTCAGTTCTGCCTTTGTTGAGCTCTTTCAGAATGAGCTTCTGGTTTCTAGATAAGTAAACAACAAAACACTTGTCTTTTTCAGCAGCCATTATGCCTGCTGACCAAACGTTCTGGAGCTCAACTTGGGTTGCTAGGTGACGAGTAGAGCTGTCTGGACGTTACTCAGGTTGCTAGGTGAGGGGTAGTTCCTGTTGATTTGTGTTGATACATTCTGGAGAGTTTTGAAAGTGGAATTTTACAAAAGACAAAAAAATTGGCTTTTTGGCAACTTATTGCCAAAAAACTTCTGGCTGTGTTTAAGTGTGTTTTTTTTAGAAGCAGCAGAAACCCAAATGGAAGTACAAAAAGGTGCAAAATGTGAGTTTTGCATAATCGGTCCCCGTTGAATCAGATATTCACCCCATCATTAGGACATCGCTCAATTTCTTTGCCTTGGAACATCAGTCCGGTTTTCAATGTGTAAATAAGTCTAACTAGTTTACTGTTGAATTGATCAAAACTAAAAACACTTGCATGAGGAAATGATGCGTTTTATTGCCTGGGGGACATACAATTGCATGGGAAAGCAGTGTTTTTTGTTTCCAGCTCTGCCAAGCACACCTCATCGGATGCCTCCTCACTAAATCAGTGGGGCAGCTGCTGGAGCACGACAAGACAGCCATCATCCTCCATACATCACTGATGGCCACCCTTATGTCTGTGTCGTACCATCCAGGTTGAACAAGAGATCTCACTGGTCCAGAGAAAGATGTCTGACCTTGAGTCAGTTCTCCAGCAGAAAGACATAGAGCTGAAGGCCTCGGAGACCCAGAGGACAATCCTGGAGCAGGACTTGGCAACTTACATCACAGAATGCAGTGTGAGTGGCTGGGCAGTTAAAAAACATTCAGCTCATGAAATCCTTTCTATTGAATTGGAAAATAAATCGGTATCATGTATTCAGTAAGGAAATTCTCTTTCAAAATGACCGAAGTTGATTGACCACATTTTAAAGTGAACCCGACCAAGAACTGCATTTTGTTTTGAAATAATTTTGTATTACTTTTTGCCCTCGTACAACAAACAAACACACTCATCTGACTGATTTATGCGTTCATTTTTAGAGTCTGAAGCGCAGTTTGGAACAAGCACGCATGGAAGTGACCCAAGAAGACGACAAAGCTCTCCAGCTGCTTCATGACATCCGTGAGCAAAGCAACAAGCTTCAGGAGATCAAAGAGCAGGTAGGACAAAAACACTTCAGCCACCAAACACTTTGGATTAAGACTAATAATGTGGGATAAACTACTATAAACTGGTAACATCGGTTTATTTGATAAACTCTTTAATCTCCATGGCAACCACTCAGCTGTGCAAAACTCCTGGGCGGCCCTAGCTCCGCCTTTGACATGAAGCTGTTCCACCTCCTTCAGACTAGCCAGGATCAATTAGCAAACACCTGGTAGAACAGCAGATCATAATGAGAGTGTGTTAAACTACAAAGTAAAATATCTATAGCATTCTAATAACAACTGAAGGTATCATAGCTACTTGATTGTGCTATAAAACGGCACTATGTGGCTGGAAAACACAACATTTCCCCTTTAAGAAGTCCTGTTTTATGTCTGTCTTGTCAATAAAACAGATTAGGAGTATGTTCTTATGATAGATCTACATAACAGGTCAAGTAATCAAGACTGTGTGTGTAGGCTGTCTGCTAATTAAACATGCACAAGATGCTGAAAACCCAGCCGTCTCTGTAGGGTACAGTGAGCCTAACATTAAACACTTCAGACATGCAGAAATGTCTGCTGTTGCAAAACCTCTTTATGCAAATTATTGTTATTATTTTCTATTTTTATACTCTAATTTCATCTGGGAAGGAAAGCAATGTTTCATCTTTTGCAGTAACTTGTTCATGTCTGATGTCTGTAAAGTTCAACTAACTTAATGAATATTTTAAACGTAGCCCCACACAGCACAACATGACGGTGCAGCTGTCAGAATTAAGCTGGCGCCTGATCGGTCGTTTCATAAACGGCTTCAAAAGATCCTCCTGCTTTCGTCGTACAGTTCTTTCTGTGTTTATCTATTGGGGAAAAAAAGGTAATTTTAAAGCAACCTGTTTTTCCCTGCCTACACTCGTGCTTGTTACAAAGCGCTGAATACATTGTGCTCTGGTTGCCATGGCGACGGGAGCCATATACCTCAAATGGGGAGCGAAATGATGCAGTGGGCAGGCTGTTGAGATGGGGTGCTGAGGCCTTTTGCTCACACTGTTTGAAAAACAAATTTTGTTGAGTTCATTTTCCAGGGATTTCTGAAAGAGGATTACAGCATGTTTTCTTCTTTTGGTGGATTTTTTTTTTTCATGTCTCATGGTTTACATACATTTATCTCTCTAGTGAAAGTACTAGTGGGAAAACAGCTTTACTTGTTTTCTGCTCGTGTGCAAAATCAAACTTTAGATGAAGAAATTTTCACCCCCACATTTATGAAGGTTTATGAATCTTGAGGTGTATTTCTGGTGAAAACCTCTGTTCTTTGATTGTACATTGTTAAACATAAAATAGGTAAAAGAAAGAACTAAACAGTGTAAATATATCAGGATGTAGAGATCTTCAATCTGCTACTTACGTCAGGATTGCTAGATCATCATATTCACATCTATACTTTCAGTCAAGTATGACGTATGATGTGTACGCAAAACATTTTTTTTTTGTAAAACATGAACCTGCAGTACTCACCGTGGTTGAAGCATTGTGGAACCCAAGCCCCACTTCAAGGAATATAAAGTACCTGTATAATCGAATCTGCAGTCCTAGAAAGACAAGGTCTGATGTCTGTAGAAGAAATCCTGACTGCTTAGGGCAGGTTGTTACATCTCATCACTATACACTGTGAAAAACCAATGAAATTAGACATCTGCAAGCTCGAGAGTTTAACAGGAGGTTTTTTCTAATCAGGACATCTACCTAATTTGTGGTTTTTATATGTAAAAAAAAATCTATCATCTCTATTTAAGGAATACTTTTAATAAACAGCAGCGGGAAGCAAAGTGCGGTACAAGGAAAGCAATAGACAATAAAAAAGACAAAAAATGTCAACAGAAATTTCATTAACAGAGATTATGTTGGTTTTCTGGAATGTTGGAGTTTTAGTTAATGATGGTGATAAAACACCAGAGATGTTTGATCTGAGGAGATCAGACTCTGTAATATATGTTTAAACTGTGATCAGACAGGTAAAAAGATGGTTTAATTAAATTCAAATCTACATATAATTCAAACAAGTGGTATAAAAGTTAAAAACTTGAGCTATTAAAATAGATCTATCAATTATGGTAAAAAATAATGGTAAATGTACTTATCGTAATAAATATTTGATATTTAAAATAAGTATTTTAAAATAGCAATAAAAATATCTTTAGCTAAATCTAATTCAGTAAGATATGTGTTTGTTTCCAAGCTTCCACCTACGGAGACGCAGACCCCCGAGACGCCGCCACTCAGCTCCTTCTGACTAGCCAGCAGCAATTAGCAAACAGCTGGTGGAACTGCACATCTGCTGTGCTTATTGTAGGAGTTACTTCTCAGTAAAACGCTGTTAAAGGGTAAATAGAGGAACCATATTGTGATGAAGGCTGAGTTTCAGAAAGAGCAGGAGTTTTTAAAGAGACAGAGGCCCAATTGCAAGGCGTTGAACTGCAAAGTCAAATTTCTATTAAGTCAGGTTTTATAACAACTGAAGGTAACATAGTTACTTACCTGTGCTATGAAATGGTAAGATGTGCCGGGAACATCCATAGTAGTGGTCCTTTAAGTACATAAACTAGGTCTGAATCAAATATAAGACCAGGGTTTGCAGCTTTCCTGTGAGTCTGCCTCTCTGAAGGTCATTTACAATCAGCCAAAACTCAGTTTCCCAGAGCTTAGCCAAAAACAGAAAACCTTGCATAACTTTGTGCTTGGAAAAAAAAAACAACAAAAAAGACCTGACAACACTGGAACAAATCTCAAACACTGAATCAAACAATTGCCTAATCACTGAAGCCGACACTTTGGAGCATTAATACTGTAAGAGGATTGTCTATTTCTTCAGTTTTATGATGAGGCATTTGTTGCTCATGCTTATTATACTCCTCTGTGTTCCCCCTGGTGCCTCTCTGCTGGGCTCTCAACAGCAGCTAAATCCAGCTTTTCATCTTAAAAAGCATCTGTCTCCCACGCTCCGTCATATGACTGTTCTGTTTATCATTTTTATCCAGAAGTCATGCGCTGTTGGATCAACAAAGTGCAGGGATCAGGGGCAGGATTTTTTCTGAGGCAATTAAAGAATTTGTGGAAAAGTCACCTAAAATAAGATAAGGTTGGAAGACATGGTGCTTTATATAGCCATCAGCAATGCATGTATTGCACACATTCATGTGGATAATAAGAACTGAGTTACATTTAGTCCTTCGTTATTGCCATTATGGTTGTGGCCTTTTTTGTATTATCCTTTGTGTTTAGTTTGTTCGTTTATTCTTGTGTTCTTTTATTTGTGTATCTGGATTTATTTCCCTTAGATCAGTGCTAGTATTTTTTTTATCTGGATTTGTAGTTTATCTGTTTCCCTATCTATTCATGTGGCCTTTAGTTGAAGTATACAGCTATTTATTATCTCTTATTTAATTACTTCTAATTCTAACAACTTTCAGTTTATTTACTTTTTAAATTTAATGGCTAAGTTTCTAATCGTGACAAGTTTATCGCAGGTTTAGAAATGTCATTTTATTGATTTTGTGTTTTATTTATTTCTCCTGGGTATTGCCTTAGCCCCCCTCCCCCTGAACACGGAAATGTATGGAAGCCCATTTCCGCGATGAATGAAAAAAATAAAAGACCAACAGGAAGTTGAAAGTCAAAATTATGACTTTGAATCTCATAATTATGACTTTGAAAGTTGAAATTATGAGATTCAAAGTCATAATTTTGACTTTCAACTTCCTGTTGGTCTTTTATTTTTTTCATTCATCGCGGAAATGGGCTTCCATACATTTGAGATGTCCATTCTTTTTTTTTTCCTTAACAAACCTCTGACACTTTTACAGGCTGGATTTATACTGAGCTGAAATCACACACAGCTGGACTCCGTATACTAAACAAGACTTCTGAAGACAAATGGATGTACCAGATTATATTTAGGTGTATCAGAGTAAAAGGGGTGAACACAAATGTATGCCACAAGTTTCAAACTTTTAACAGTAAATCACAATCCATTTATTTTGACTTAATTACTTTATTTTATTTGATTTAACCAAATAAAACCTCATCTCAACAGCGACTTTGCGACGTAGCAGCATCGTTTGCAAGTATCAGCTTTTACATTCATGCAGTGACATGCAGTCATACATACACCGCCTCTTCGTGTAGCACTTGATCCAAGGACAAGACTGGATTGTTTTCAGGGGCTTTGTTATACAAGAAAAGCACACACGCCTTAAGCAGGATAGAAAATTGAGAGTCGGGTTCATTTGTTCCTGTTTTTGTTTCGTTGTTTGGCTTTGAACATTTCTCATCTTTACAGGCAGCCAGTTTTCAGCTTGGAAAGTGTCAAGTTACTGTTTTTAAAGCTGTAAAGATAAAAGGAAAAGGTTCCCAGCTACAAATGTCCGAACCACAAATGTCTCAATTTTGTGCTTTTAAGGGGCAGAGTTAAAAACACAAGCTTCTTTTTTGAGCTTTACATCACATTATAATGTCATTCTTTCATCAAAAACACTCTTGGGGTGTTGCTTTGATTCTTTCATGGATATGAGACATCCTATAATCTCCCATGGCAACCATTCCGCTGTGCAAAAGGCCTCAGTGGACCTAGCTCTGCCTTCGAGGTGCAGCTCCTCCTCTGAGCTGGAGCTTCTGGCTTTCTGCCTCACAGAGCAGCCCTCCCCATGTGACTCTTCCATTCTGCTCCTTCAAACTAGCCAGCAGCAATTAGCAAACATCTGGTATAACTGCTGAGCTCATTATAGGAGCTACTTCACTGGTAAAAATGTTGTTTAAAGGGTGGCAGAGGAGCCATGTAATTACTTTCTGAAGGAGGAGTTTCAGAAAGATCAGGAGTTTATTAAAGAGAGGCCCAATTTCAAGGAGTTAAAATTAAAAAAATCAAATTTCTTTTAAGTCATATTTGATATAAAAATACGTAACTGCAGTTCTTATAGAAATGCTAACATAGTTACTTGAGTGTGCTATAAAATGGCACAATCAATACATAATGTCGAGCCTCTAAAACTTAAGTAAAATATGTTGTTGATTATAAGGAAACTTTTAAAAATGTAACATTACTTGGATAAACTTTTCTTTTTAGTATTTTATATTTTACAAAGCCATATCAAAACAAATAATCCCAGTGCAAAATACGGAAAGCGTATCTTCAAATGAAACATTAGTTCATCTCTTCTGTCAGCTCTTCCACCAGGACTTATCCGCTGTTTCCTTTGCCGTTGCACAGGAGTACCAGGCTCAGGTCGAGGAGATGCGGGTTTCCATTAGACAGCTGGAGGAGGACCTCTCTGCCGCCCGTCGCCGTAGCGACCTGTATGAGGCAGAGTTGAAGGAGTCTCGACAAGCCAACGAGGAGCTGAAGAGGAAGGCTACGGACCATCAGCACAGGATTCAGAAGGTCTTCACCGTCACCAAAGCGGTTCATGATTCAAAAGTAGAAGCAGAAAGTTGTGGGCTATTTACCATTTTAAAACGGGGAATATATCATAATTAGTGAAGATTGTAACAATAAGTAATTGTTGGTCATTTATCATAATCGTCCTTACAGGCCAAAGAGCAGGGCAAAGCAGAGGTAGAGGAAACGATCACCAAACTGGAAAAGGTAGATTGAGAAGTTGCTACAGTTCTGATAAAAACTGTCTGTTGAATTTGCTAAATATTAATGCTTAAATATGAATGTTATTTTTTTCTATAGAAGCTTTATAAAGGATACAGGATTCCTTTCATATCCAAATGTCTGCTTTGCTCTTAGGCGAGTGCTGAGCAGCAGGTGAAAATCCAGGAGCTACAAGAGAAGCTTGCCAAGGTAGAAAACTTGAAGAAGAAGAATGAATAATTTATGGAGGCTTGTCGTTCCAAATGCAGGAGACAGACGTTTTACCATTTCAGATGGGTTTATATATTACCTCTTCACCTCTCCTGACCTCTTTTGTTCTGCGTGTCCCTGCTGGAATCTGTTTCTTATTAACTGTCTGCTTAGAGAGCCATCCAGTTGTCTTTCTGAATACGCCGAGGAATAGAAAGGCTCCTCTTTAAATGTGCTGAATTAGATCATTTCGTCCGAACTGCCTTTTGTTTGAAATGAATATTTAAACACCTCCCATACGGTTAAAAATAAAGGACATTCTGCTGACTGTACCAGTTCCACCGGCAGATTATTTCACATTTTCCCCATGTTACAAGTGAAATAATCTGCCAGTGGAGCAAGTACGTTTTCATCAATATTAAGGAATTGTTAACTTAAAACGATCTCCTATTTCTTGTCCTTGTAAGTTAGCTGTCTTGTTTCAAGTGTACTAAGATATTATTGCCCCAGAAACTAGACCAAGAATATTTGGTAATATTTTGTGTTTTTGCAGTGAAAAGGTTTGATGGGTTTGGATTCTTTAGTAAGTTATCTAGCAACCCTGAGCAGGAACACCTAGTTCACCTACTGTAGATCAATGTTAGATTCTTTATATTCGTTTTCTCTTTCCTTTGGTTTGTTATATTCTTTGTGTTTCCTTTTAATTCATGTAAATCACTTTGTATTGCCTTGTTGCTGTAAATGTGCTATATAATTAAAATTACCTTTCCCTTTAGATTTGACTCTGGACAAACCAGTTTATTAAATAATCAGCATGTGATAGGTTACTTATGTTAATGTGCTTCAGGGCTTATTCCTGGAAGAGCTGGTTGATGTGATAGATTGTGTTAAATCATATTCTAAAATGAAGACTTCTCTGTTTGATTTGATGAGGTATATATTATAAATATAAAATATACTTCTATGAACTTTATCAGTTCAGAGAAGTATTGAGGTGGAAACGTGTCAAAAGCTCACCTGAATAGTTTTTCATAGATCCATAAGATCAATCTTTCATAGATTTCATAGATCAATCTTGAATTATAACAAAAGAATAATTCAAGATTGAAACATATAAAACCCAGCCAGCATACCTAGGTGGGCCCCATATGGGGAAAAGGAGGGCAGACAATATGGATCCCACATGGGTTTGCCCATGTAGAGCCACTACCATGTAGGGCCATGTAGGGCCCATGTACATGGGCAAACCCGTGTGGGGTCGCCATGGAAACCACTGACTGGGATGAGACAAAAAGACAAAGTTAAAATGTATTCAGAGTAGGTAAGCAAACAAAGTAAAGTCAGTGTTTAAAATGTCCGGCACAGAGGCATCAGTGAGGTTCTTTTCTTTCCCAGACATCAAAGGCCAGTGCCGAGGCCACAGACCATCTTCAGAGCATGAAAATGGCCAAAGAGCGCCTGGAGAGGGACCTGGAGAGGCTGCAGAACAAGGAGGACTCCAGCGACAGCCTGCGCAGACGACTCCGTGAGACGGAGGTACGTACTGTATCTGCTGCGCTTCTCTGTCAGGACTTGTGATGGAATAATTTATTTGTCCACATAAGGAAAAAAAAAACTCTGAACGTGTTGCATAAATAAATCTGCTGCGGGATGCTACAAAGCACAAAGAGGCCATATGTTCCCAAGACGAGAAGTTGTTGCATCCCCTGATGAACATTTGTGCTGCGACTTTATTGTAGCATGTCAAAATGTCTCTGTGTTTGGATTTCTCCATCAGAGGACCAAATTGACTGAACTATTTTTGAGTTAAAACAACACGGTGACCTAATGATTTCATTCTCCTGAACCTTAATGCAGTCCGTGGGATGTGGAGTGGATCTCAAAAGTGCGGCCCACCTCCTCAGGTTTTTGGGATGTAAAAATTTAAAACACTTTTATTTTCATACAATATCACATTATTCCCATTTCACTTGTCTGAAATACAGACATTTTGTAAAGGGTAAGTATGTTACCCACTATGTTAATTGTGATCTAAAATGGCATGATGTGGTTGGAAAACACATAACACTGCCCCTTTAAAAAAAACATTCCCTTATGTCTTTGTGTCCCTTATGTCATTATCTTTGTTTTCTTTTGTGTTCTTATCTTCAGGATGGAAGGAAGACTCTGGAGAACCAAGTGAAAAGGCTGGAGATTGTTGAGCGCCGTGAGACTAAACTGAAAGACGAACTTCAGAGCAAATCCCAGCAGATTCAGCAGATGGCAGAAAAGATTCTGGTAACTCACCTTTTATCTTTTCGGCTCTTATAGAGGAGTCAGAAAACCCGCAAGCAGAATTAAAGCTTGTCGTCATTTTCTGGAGAGCAGATTCCTTAAAGTTATAACTAACATGCTAAGGTATTGCTTCCGATGTCTGGTATAAAATTAAAAAGGTTTCAACAGTAAATGTTTGCATTAACATAAAACACTTTACTTAAGAAAAGTCAGAGGTTATAATGTTCTCTCTTCCTTCATGACTGAAAATCAAAAGATGCAGTAAAAACCCTTCAGGTGCAAAAATATCTTTAAACAAAACTTTAAAAAAATTGCATCGTGTCTCATTTTCTCCTTTATGTAACAGACTTTCGATTCACACCACAGGATAATAAAAAACTATTTAAAATAAGCTCTCATTTACTCATCTGCAATGTTAGTGAATCATTCATATACGTATTATGTCTCTGCAGGAGCCTTAAGCAGCCTTTACCTTGTCACTGCTACTATTATTTTGCTGCTTAAGTCTGTGAGAGAGCAGTTAGTGTCACACAGCTCCGCAGGTCAACAGTATTAAAGAAACACAATTGATTAACGAGGTGACATTTTAGACTCTTTAGCAGCTTATGTTAGCATTTAGCACCATTAACATAATTGCACTGTTAGCCTAATTAGCATGGCTAACATTACAAACTATGACCATAGTCTGTGTGTATTCCCTGTTTAATCAGTAGAGCCTTACTTTTTCTGTGAAGGTTCTTTTGAGCTTCTTCTCACTTTCTCTTTTTCATTTGACAGCCTCACTGAAACTTTCCTTTGTCGCAATTTTCACACCGAAGTGCAACCTGTTAGCACTTAGGTATGGTGAAAAAAATTCAGTCTGTTGATGACTGATCAAGGCCGGTCAATAATAAAACTTTTCCAGTTCCAGCCACCATCTAGCCACAGTAAGTCGATCTGTTCTCTTTGTCAGACCAATAAAGAATCCATCAAAGGGAAAAGGAGTCCATGTTTTGATAAAGAGGTTTTATGAGCTTCCTGTCTTTCTCATTTGGCAAACCGAGAGCCCTGCTTTTTCCAGCATATGAATACTGTCTCCTGTCAACAATGCTTTATGAAAGCTGCAGCCAAAGGTGGTACAAAGAAAAACTGTCCATTTCATTTTGAAAGATGACTTCCTTCAGATTTCTAAATTCATGAGAAATTCCCAGCACAAGAAGTGTATAGAATATTTTTAACAACAATTAAAAACTGCCATAAAACCCAATTCACTGGTTTAGTTTATGATGCCTTTTGCTGCTGTTAGCCTACGATCATCGCTCGTTTGTGTTTTTGTGTAGGAGTTGGAGGAGAATCTGCGAGAGACCCAGTCGACTTCCCAACGGCTGGAAACCCATCTGAAACAGAAGGAAAAGCTCTACGAAGACAAAATAAAGGTTTGGTCAGCAAATGCATCCAAATCACATCCCATAGGCATATCAGAGTTAACTTTCAGGCATTGATGTAGAATTATTTGGGAACTTTAACAATGCATTTCAAATGTTTTTCATTAGGTGGAATAATCACACCGCATACAACTTCAACGACTTGCACTGTAAAACATAACCCTCTCAAAAACAAGCTAAAAATTTTAAAAAACCATATTGACCCTTTTCTAGTTTTTCTTAAATGATGAATGTCTGTGCACCTCTCACTGGTACTGTATTTTTAGTGTCCATGTTTTGGCTCAGTCAGCAGTGCTTTATGCTTAGAAAAAATCTACACTATGACATCTTCACACCATTCTCTGTGCTGCTAAGTGACATCCCGGTTGTGGTTCTGTGGGCTGGCTGGCATCGAACAGGTGCTGGAGGCTCAGATGAAGGCGGACATGGCTGATAAGGAGATGCTGGAGTCCAGTCAGAGCAAATATGAGGAGGAGGTGCGGGAGAAGTGCAGCATCATCAGTGAACAGAAGGCGGTAAGAACTGACCAGCTTGGCAACAGCGCAGGTCTCAGGCTTATTTTAACATTGATCATACTGACACATATTTTACATTTGAAATAAAAGTCTTGTTGCACAACTCAAAAGAAGGAGCTGACCTAAATGCAACATATGCAGAACTTTTCTAAATGTCAAATTGAAACATGGTTTTTCTTTTTTTTTTTTTTGTTCAGACCATTAATGCGATGGACTCAAAGATGAACAGCCTGGAGCAGAGAATTGCAGAGCTGTCAGAGGCTAATAAACTGGCAGCTAACAGCAGCATTTACACCCAGAAAAACATGTAAGCATCCGCATGAAGACACGCCTTCCACCAAAACCATTAAACATCGTACGGACCTTCCTTTATCAGAGTGTAGGCCGCAGCTTTTCACGCCATTTGCCTGTGAAGAGTGAAGGAAGCTTGTGCACGGCCTTTAATAAATCATATCCAGCAGCTCCTGCGACTGATTTAGATTGTGCCTCTGCTGCATAACCTTCTGTTAAAGCGCTTGCTCAGATCAATGTGTGGTCGCATCAGGAAAGCCCAGGAAGAGATGATCTCGGAGCTTCGGCAGCAGAAGTTTTACCTGGAGTCTCAGGCCGGGAAGTTGGAAGCCCAGAACGCCAAACTGGAGGAGCATCTGGAGAAAATGAGTCAGCAGGAGCAGAGCAACAAGAGCCGCGTCCTGGAGCTGGAGACTCGGCTCCGGGAGGTGAGAACACATTTAGGGGGAGTCAAATGTGAAGCCGTTTTATTTAGCAGACTTTTTCTTTCTCCTTTTTTTTCATGTGGTTAAGTAGATGTAAGATTGAACTTTCTCTCTCCCTTTCAGTCTTGCTAGTTATTTTCCAGTATTTCTTCTGTGATTTTGAGCTTAAGTAAAAGGACAATTTATAGGGCCAGTATTATGTAAAACTGACTTTTTTTAGTTTTACATCGTGTTGCAATGTTATTCCCTCATCAAAAACATATCTGGATTGTTGCCTTGAGTTCTTTTTGATTTTTCAATGCATGTTTGAGAAATCCTTGAATCTCCCATGGCATCCAGCTGTGCCATGGGAGAGGAGCGGAGTTGAGCTGGAGGCTGCTGTAGCAGTTCTTACATGGTGGGACCTAGCCCCGCCTTCAAAGTGCAGCTCCTCATCAGAGCTGCAGATTCCAAGCTGTCAAGCTTCCACCTCACAGAGCAGCCAGCTCCACAACTCCCCCACTCAGCTCCTCCAGACTAGCCAGCATAAAATGGCAAACACCTGGTGGAACTGCACATCAGCTGAGCTCATTGTAGGAGCTGCTGTTCAGTCCAACGCTGGTAAAAACATTGTTACGGGATTTATAGAGGAGCCATGTTGTGATGACTTCCTGAAGGGAGAGCTTCAGGAAGAGCAGAAGTTTTTAAAGAGACAGAGGCGCAATTTCTAGGTGCTAAACTGCAAAGTCATATTTGATATGTATAGAATTTTTGTAACAACTGAATTTAATATAATTACTTGATTGTGCTATAAAATGCCACCGTGTGCCTTTAAGTAAACTTCATGGACTATCCTTTCAAATTGCACAGCTCATTTAGATCTGCTTCTAACTGGCGGGAACACGCCTGTGTTATTGCATCATCTTAGCACTCTAAGATGTTCTTTAAGAGAGGAAATTATCTCAATTAGCAAGAAAAAACTTCAACAGTTTTTGAACTTTCTGTTCAATCAACCAGATATTTATTTTTTACCGTCTAAACAAGGAACAGAAGCATCAGTCAGACTTTTCTAGCTCATATCTGATGACTGGTCATATAAAGCTCAGACCTGACAATAGCCATTTAAACCAAATCTGTTCTTTTTGTTCTCAACTACTGATCATCACTTGTGTGTGACAGGCACAAAGGAATGTAAAATAGAGACTAAATCAGAGTTTTATTATTATTCGGCATACCAAGTTATACAAATAGAGATAGAAAAAAATTATCAGAGAGTTACAATGTGTAACCGTCTTTTTATGGTAGCAGTTAGCATAGCCAGGATTAGTAAGACATTGCTAGCTAGGTTTTTGAGAAGCTTGAGATCTTAATCTTAGGTCTGAAATTTACAAAATATTACTAACTTTTTCCGAATTCAGTCAGTCCTTATCGACAGAAGCTGAACGCTCCAAAGACTTAGAGAAACCTTGTTGCAACATGTTTAGCCTTCCTGCTAATTCCCCGCAGCAGTGTCACACGCCTGTTTCATTCATAACTTTCATGCTTCCTCAGACTTTATTTTTAAGATTGCTAACTTTGAGTGTTTTTCCTGTAGCAACCTTAATATCAAAGATTATTGTAGGAAGAACTTGTTGGTGTTTAGGTATGTTGTGTTGAAAAAAATATTACTGGCCATTACTGAAGGCTAAAACTATGCTAATTCCAGTCACCAGCAGATTGTTCAGTGCGTCTCTAGCTTTTTAATTATATTTTAAATATCTACTAACCAGTGAATTTAAGTTACTTTCGATAGCCAGTTTTGCTGCTGTTCAGTGGCGTTCCCAAAGGGGGATCAGGAAGGCCAGGGTCCCCTCTTAGAAAATGTTGCCTCTCCCTAGAAAATCATGTTCAGGTCATAGGAAGGAATGACCTGTGACATAAATGAAAACCCCAATAAATGAATAAATGAATGTACAAATTAAAAAAAAATTATATTGACACATTTTTTATTTTATTTTTAATTTCAGCCCACCTAAAGTTTTTTCTGGTGGGGTCTGGCCACCCCCTATGAACATTTTCTAGAGGTGCCACTGCTGCTGTTTGGAAAGCTTTGTCAGGTCTACCTGCCTCTGACTTTCTGGCTGCAGCTGCAAATGAGGGGATTCGTTTTCCCATGCAGATCGGACTGGAGAACGAGGAGCAAAAGCTGGAAATTAAGCGTCAGGTGACAGAGCTGACCCTGTCACTGCAAGAGAGGGAATCTCAAATTACCAACCTCCAGGCGGCTCGCCACGCTCTGGAGAACCAGCTGCAGCAGGCCAAGACCGAGCTGGAGGAGACAACCGCAGAGGCCGAGGAGGAGATCACTGTTCTCAGAGTAAGGAAAGCAGAAAGCAAAGAAGCATCTGCCAAGCTTTGGTGTCATGTCATTTTGGCAGTGATGTCTCCCTGTCTCTCCTGCCATGTCTCGTAGGCACACAGAGACGAGATACAACGGAAGTATGATGCCTTGAGAGACAGCTGTGCAGTGAGTTGCTCCCTTTTTATTGTTTTCTGCCGTTTCATTGCTTCTTGTTATTGACAGCTTTCCGTCCCTGAACACCTTCAGAATCGTCACACATAATGTGATGATGTTTGTGTCCCTGCAGCTCTTGCACCTCTTTTCTTCATAATATATTACTTCTCAATAACATATTGAAACAATCTATCTTCACGGGAAACTTTCAGTATGCGCCATGATTCTCCATCTGCTTCCTGTCATTTTCTTCTTCGTGGTTTGCACCAGCGGCAACATTTGGATGTTGATCATGTGAGTCGTGTGATGTTAAAAAAAATAAATACAAGTTTCCATTTCAGTTATGTGAAATGCAGCCAAAACAATAACCTCTTCCTAGCAGCAAAACTTTTCATCAAAAAGCTTTTTTTCTATTTGTCAAAATTGGCTATTCCATTAAGCAAATTTACTTTAGAAATGTCAAATCGCAATAATATATTCAATGGAAACGCAGCTAGTGATGAATTGTATTACTTTTTCAGAGTAATAAAATTAAGTGTAAACATTTAAATTGTAATGAACGCACTGTGCTCTGTTTTTCAGGGCAATACAAAATCACTGAGGCCTTGTTAATTTATTTATTGTTATTCCAAATGCCATTTTAAAACAAGAGATAGATTCATCCTCAAGTTTATTAATTGCCCTAGTAAAAATATTAAGTATATTAGATTAAGTATATTAGATTATAAGATTAACTGTGAAATGATAGAAATGCGATAACCAGTGATTCTTCATCTCCAGTCCTGTAAAGCTTTGAACTGCAAATATCAATTTCAGCTCATTCAGATTTCTCTTCAATTTATATATATATATACATATATATATATTTTTTTCTAGCCCTTCTGCTTTGAGCAGATATTAATCTTTAATTTTAGGAGCAGAAGCAAGGCCACGCAGTCACTGTCCACTCTCAGTAAAATACGACTTAATAAATCATCATCATCATATCTTCATTCCTTTTTGCTTCGATCTGTTTTCTGTTCGGTGAAATGTTACTTTCATCGTTCGTCATGGTTAAAAAGGGCGAAGAGAACTTGTTACGCAATAGATGTTATTTAAGTGTCTATAGATTCCTATTCTAATACCATCAGCATCTCAGTCTGTTTTATCCCATTGCCCTACTTTTGAGATCCTCCCACTAACAAACTGTTCAGATTGCAGTGTTCATAGATTCCTATGTCCAGCAATCAGGCAACATCACTAAGTTTAGCAACACGAAGAGCTTGAGCACCTTCAGTTTAGTGACCCGCAAAACTGCACAGTTCTAGTCTGAGAGTTACTTTGTCTGCGATGCACTTTAAAACAGCAGAATTGGAAAAAAAAATAGGGCCCATAAAATTCTGATCTGCTTCCAGGATTATCCCAAAGAACCACATTTCCTGTTTTTATTAAAGCTTTTATTGCTGTGTACATCCAGTACATTAGAACAATTATTCATATTACTTAAAACTTTTATTTTTTTATATTATTACTACAAACTTAATAACACGTTCTGGGACAAAAAATAGTGCAAAATTGTAAAAAAAGAATACATTTTTGAAAAGATTTTCACATGTAGAAATCTGAAAAGTGTGCAACTTACTGTGATACCTAAAAGCCAACACTACAAATGTTTTTAGAAGGTACTTAAATAGATGACAGAATCCACCTGGGTGTTTGTTTAATGTCAGTGTAAATGCAGCTGGTCTGTTAAAGAGCAAACTGCATCATGAGTGCAGCAGACTGGTCAGGGAGAAAGTTGTTGAAAAGTTTTGAAAAGCATAATATAAGCTTTCAGCCTCTTGTGGACAATTGTTCAATCCATCATCTGAAAATAGAGTTTGACACAACAACCAAGACATCGCTGTCCACCTAAACTGACACTGCAAGCAAAGAAAGCAGTAGAGAGACAATTATTAGTCCTGAACTCCACACACGTGGACTTTCTGAAAGCACGGCAAGAGGAAAGCCGTTGTTGAAAGACAGCCATAAATTGTTCTGCAGTTTCCACCAGCCATGTAACAAGAGCAGACATGTGTAAAAGGTCCTGTGGTTTCATGACACCAAAAATGAACTTTTTGTCCCCAAAACACAAATGTTGTTTGCTATCCAGAGCTGGCCCAAGGCACAAGCAAACTATGCTGCTGGTTAGGGCCAACCAACCATCATGGCCTCCCATCAATGCCTGAATTTTCACAGAAATCACAGCTGTGACATCTTTAGATTTGATTATTGAGAAAGAGATGCTGTTTAAGTTTTATTTTTACGTGTTTTTCTGAAACAATTTAAAGTTTCGGAACTGTATTTCAGAATGAGACCGCACTCAAAGGAAACTGAGTTGAAGCACGCTAATTTTAAAACTATGGCACAATAAATGAAACGCATAAAAATAACTTTTGAACTGGCAGCTGCGCAACCTTCTGTTCACTGCTGGCAGCGATTATCTCAGAAGATATTGCACCGCTGCAGCATTTGGTAACATCATATTCACTTTGTACTCAGGGACAGTTTGTTTAAGACAAAGTTAAGACAGATTGTATTCTCTGTTTTAAATATAACATAACAATATTAAGCCAAAAGGTATAAGAGCATGAATACTTTCTTTGCACAAGGTTCCCAGTGATGAGGTTTCATTAGCACTGGCACGGCTTGGCTCAGCCTCCAGTGATGTCTCCTGCTCTCATCCTAGGTGAACATTTTCAGAAGAGCTTCTTATGATGGAGCCTCTCCACTGATGCTTTCACATCCTCTTTGTTGTAATTAGCACAGTTACATGAAGCATTAAGGTTAGGAAATGTTGGGCGCTGACATATCCTGGCTTAATCAGCAGTTGATTGAAATGCTTCCCTTCTTAAGCTCTGAGAGGAATCTAGTACTACAAATAAACATTGTCTTTTGATAAAAACAGGAAGCTGCTTCCACCGTAAGGGAGGCTGGTGACTGAAAGCAATCTTCCAGTTTTTAGATAATATGCAAAATCCCCTAAAATTTCACAGAGTTGTTATTTTTTGGTTCACTTTCACTCTGTGGTGTTTGATATTGACAAGAAAAAAAAGCCACATTAATTTGATGATTTTTTTTCTGACTCCAAAACCCACACATTTCATTTCAGACACAAATTGGAGAGTAGAGACAAAATATTCAACAAATTACATTATCACAGCTTTTTATTTGGTTGAAAGGTCTGCTGCTAACCTTTGCAACTATTAGATACAATATTGCCTGGAGTCATAGTCTCTGTGCTTCCACTCACTACAAAGTAAAGATTAGAAAAACAAGCTGTGCCATAGTCCTTCTGCCACTTCCTGTTCTTTGTTGCGGTTTTGCAAAAATAAACAAATTTTAATATGGCCAAACAAACACACCTCATCCAAGCGCCAAAGAGAGTTTTTCAGAACTGTTGTGCTCCCATTAAGCGCATTTATTTTTTAAATGTCAAATTGTGGAATTACTTGGTCAATGGAAACGCAGCTCCAGATGTGCTGCGGCTACAAAGACGGAGTGATGCGTTTCAAGGATGTTGAGCTTTCAGATCACATCTCTTTCTCTTGTTGGTTCATTTTGATCTGCTTTCCCACTTTGAGAAAATAGTTTTTTGTCTGCTCCAGAGTTCAGAAGAAAGAGGGAAACCAACCCTGGTCCCTTTAAAGCAGGCCAAACAGCTCTTCAGAGACACCCTGAGATGTTCTGAGAGCAGAACGCTCGATAGGGAACGCATGGAACTGTGAAGAAAGAATTTAAATTTCTTATATTTTATTAATGGGAGGCCAGAACTTTACAGAAGCAACATGATTTTTCCATTAACCTTTTGTCTAAGGTTGCCACATTTCAAGTGAAATAGTAAAAGCAGGCCTGAGCAGACAGCAATCTCCTGCAACCCTTTGCACCAGCAGAAGTTATGTAAAAAAAAGATGGTCGCAAGAAGTATCGAGATTCATATTTAGTACTTTAAGTGCTTTTGTTTTTATTAATTAACATTACAAAAACTGAGAAACAAATATTTATAGGACAGAATAGACAAATTCAGATGATAGATGTAAAGATGCCGATTCACACAAAGGTAAAATATGATAATAAATATAAGAAACCTAAGACTGTACAGTCTTAAACACAGTCTTGTGTTAATTTTTACAACTTACAAAATAACACAAAAAATAGGATTGATTGTATAAAAATATATTACCAATCTAAATATAGCAAATATATTGGTAAATGCTCCATTTATTATTAATTAAATGCAGCTACAAACACATGGGGTTTTTAGCCTTGATATAAAGGAGCTTTGTGTTTTCAGGAGTTTGTCGTTCTGGATGTGTGGAGTGTAAAAACTGTAAGTTCATTCGGTTTTCATACATTGTTAAATGCAAGTAGAGTTTCCATCATTGAGTTATTAATCTGGCTTTATTTATTTGCCCATATTTAAAGTATTTAAAACGAAATACACAACGTGTTCATCGATTAAAGGGCTATTCTGTACTTTAAGAATAAGTGGCAGCCCAGCTCTAATCGCATTGCTCACATTTTGGATCAGTTGAAAGTGTTTTTCTGAACTTTGTCAAATCATCCAGTCATTAAGGAAAGACAAGTACATGTTCTAGTCGTATACAAAACCTTTCAAGGTTTTGACAGTCAGTTCAAAATAGAGACTCCATTTTTTTTTTAAGGTTTTATTGGCTCTAGTGGCCTTTATTTAATAGTTAGTGGACAGGAATGAGGGAAATGAGAGAGGGGGAAGACATGCAGCAAAGGTCGCCAGGCCGGGATTCGAACCTGGGACGGCTGCATCGAGGACTAAGGCCTCCCGTATGTGGGTGTACTAAACCCCTGTGCCACCAAGCACCCCAGAGACTCCATTTTGAGTTTGGCAATAGATTACTTATCAATTCCCTGCTCAGTCATACTCTGAAGAAGGCGAAGATCTATCGGCGTTTTGCAGCTTCAGCTCGCAGTAAAATGTTAATTACAATCAAAGAAACTGACACCCACAGCTTCCACAAATAGAATCGAGCTATTTGCATTCAACAGCGTTGAGGAAGTAAATCTCTCAGTGCAATTTACTCCAGTTCTGAAAGTTGCTCAATTGATTTGATTGCCAGTTGAGTTGAGTAAATATAGACGCATGACAGATCACCCTGCAGCCCTCACACAGTTTATCTCTTGCCCCGCCCTTTGGATTCAGTGGATGTTGTCAGTCCCCTTCCATTCCTTAGAGGAGCTGACGCACTGAGTCAGTGCTGAGCAGACAGCTAATTTATGTACTTAAAAGCTCTGCTTCTTTCCTCAGCCTCCTTGAAGTTCTGCGTGGTTTACATGTTCATGTTAGAGCCGAGAGAATCAGGCTTTCAGCATCGAGCCTCATCTAGCCCTCATTTCTCCTTCTGTGCCTGGTAGTGAAGGCTGATTGAGAAAACAGACCTTATGTTAATGAAACAATGGGCCACTTCTGCTTCTGAACACCTGGACTAACCAAGCAAGATATCTTGCCAAAATGATGAATGCATTATATCACTAACCTAATGTGCTTCATGCAACACTGGAGTCTAATTGTTGGGGGGTAAAGCTGCTGTATAAAACTTTTATAAAAAAAAAAAATATTTTTTTTTTTTAAATGGGGCTGCACAGTGGTGCCGTTGGTAGAGCTGTTGCCTTGCAGCAAGAAGGTTCTGGGTTTGATTCCCGGCACGGAGTCTTTCTGAATGGAGTTTGCGTGTTCTCCCTGTGCATGCGTGGGCTCTCTCTGGGTACTCCGGCTTCCTCCCACAGTCCAAAAACATGACTGCCAGGTTAATTGGCCTCTCTAAATTGTCTCTAGGTGTGAGTTGTGTGTGCATGGTTGTTTGTTCTGTCTGTCTCTATGTTGCCCTGCGACAGACTGGCGACCTGTCCAGGGTGACCCCGCCTCTCGCCCGGAACGTTCACTGGAGATAGACACCAGCACCTCCCGACCCCATTAGGGAAAAGGGTGTATAGAAAATGGATGGTGGATGTTTTTTTTAAATATATATTACAACTGTCACCATATTGCAACAGTATGACATGAGAACTCTGATTTGTTGTGTCTAGTTAGCACTGGGAAAAGGCAGAGGAGCTTGATATTTATTTATTTATCTATTTGTCTATTTATTTATTTTTTCTTTTGGATTATTTGTCTTGCATTACATTGCCACCATAGTGACAGTTTCAACAAACATGTAAAAAAATATTTTTTATAAAACTTACATACTACAGCCCTAAGTGCTGCGGTCAGATGAAATAAACACGTCCAAACACATTGCAAGACTTTCTCTGAATTAGAAATGGCAAGATGCCACTTTATCACTTTACAGAGATTAGTTTGGCTAAAAGAATTACATTTCTTCTTCGTTGTTCATACAGCTCATCTCGTCTCAGAATTAGAAACTAAGTGGCTCGCCTCAGCAGATAGCTGAGCTGTGATCTGGTTTTATGGTTTCGCTCGTTACCATTTTGTTCAGAAACAGAGGAAGCTGATTCATTCAGTTCTTTCACAAGCTGTTCTTGATGATGTTTTAGATGGACTCTGGCTGTGATTATTATTGGATTGCTGGGATGAGTCTGAAGATTGGCTGTTGGTTTCTGTTGTATCCCTTACTTAATTTGATAACACTCATCAAAAATGCATTGTGCAGAGAGCAAGCAATATTATGCTATTGTTATGGTCTAAACAGACACAGACAAACTGACATGAACTGTTTAGGAGGAAGAGAAATCTGACTCTCATTCAGCAAAAATAGGAGTTTATTAACGCAGTTTTAATGGCCGCGCTTCCATTAACCATGAAATCGCGCAAATTGAAATCACAAAAATACATTTCCTTAATAACACCCATTTTTGAAAAAAGCTCATGTCATGTGATTAAAAGTTTTTGCACCAGGGTGAGGTGCTTTTTTCAGCTGTATCAAAACGGATGTATTTCGCAAAAGTGCAATGGAAATAATTTTTTCACATCACGAGTCACATGATCAACAGCTGGATGTTACTACTGCTGAAAACAACAAAGAAGACTACAGGTTTATTTCATCTGATGCCACTAGAGCTCTCACAGCATCACACAATTCATAAAGGTTGTGTGTCATTCCAGCGTGTTGAATCCATATCTATTCTGTAAAATCTCCAAATGCCGCGGGGGAGGGGCTGTCGCTCCTGAATTTGACCCCAGTGTCTCTTCTGACGGCTGATGAGTTCTGAATTATAAATATATCTCATCAATTTACATCCGTTGCTGCCATAATCTTTCATGATTTATTGAACAAACTCATTCGTGTGATTTTAATTGCGTTTCCTATTTAATGGAGACACTGCAATTGCAAAACAGTTTTTTTTTTCACATTAGCAGAATATTGACAGAAATTTACTTTGAGCATATTTGTAATGGAAACACAGCTACAGTGTTCCTCCTCTCATATGGCCTACATCTCGACAAACAGGTAGAAAAGCTCATTGGATTGTTTCTTCTTCTATAAACATGGCAGGCAATAATATGTGCATATTCAAAGCTTAGATCAAATTTTGACTCAGAGCATATCGAATGTACTTTGGAGAAATGTTCCTATGTAATGGAAATCGGTCATTTAAATTGAGAGGATAGTCAACAGAGTTCCAGATCAGAATCACTGTTGTATCTGTGATCTGGGTAAAATCAGACCGAGTGGTCTGTCCGAGTATGAAATCAGTAAAACCCAGAGAAAGCTATCAGTAGCGCAGCTATAGGGAGAGCTATCACTCATAAAGGCCTGCTCTGGCTCTCGACTCCTGGTCAAGTAGGTAGTGCATGTGGCATCATCCCTCCCACACAACTCCCAGGGGAAAGGTTCAGGCACGGGGTCTGGAGAGCAACAGCTGTTTCTGCAATAAGTACATTCAAGTGCCTCATCGCTGATCTTTCTTTAGACACCCCAGAAAAATCCAGTGGGGTTCTTTGAAAACACTTTACACATATTAGTTTCTGCACAATCCTTGGCGTTTAGACCAAGAATTTCTTTTCAGTGCTTTTGTCCATCCTTGAATAAACCTTTGCAAAAGTCAAAATTGTGGATTTTGTTTTTGAGTTGCTAAGTTTTTATAAATTATTTAGTAGTGAAATATTGCCTTCAGATGGCTTCAACTAATGGAAGAATCACTACATTATATGAAGTGGGCGCCTGCAGTCAGACCAAACTATTCTGTCTCTGTGTCAAAGTAGGGCATATTGAATCCTGGCAGCCCACCAGAGTTTGCACTGTTTATTTTAAATAGGGTATTTTATACACCAATAACAGCTGTAGCAAAGTTGATTCCTGCTCTTGCACCTCCATATTTTTGTTACTCCACATTTAACACAGAAACGTTTTGGGCCCTGGTGCCCCTGCCATCAGGTTTTTTTGGGGGGGATACCCTGTCAACCTTAAAACAAATAACCTGCAAGCATGAGGACAATGTTACCAAAACCCAGTATGAAGCCATGAATGACCAAATACAGGAAACGCCACCAACTGCTTCTTCCATTCTTCTATAGGTGATCACTGATCTTGAGGAGCAGCTGACCACTCTGACTCAGGAGAACGCCGAGCTGAACCGCCAGAACTTCTACCTGTCCAAGCAGCTGGACGAGGCCTCTGATGAGCGGGAGGACCGGCTGCAGCTCAGCCAGGATGTGGACAGGTTGCGGCATGAGGTGGCTGACCGTGAAATGCACCTCAACAACCAGAAGCAGGTACGCTGCTCACCAGCAACCTTTTTTTGTTTAGACAAATATGTCAATCAGTCCACTGCTTTAAGGACGTCTTTGTGACTGAGGGACAGGTTGGATAATCCAGCTTTAAAGTGCCTTTCAAATAGCAGACTTCATGGGGAAGGTTGCCCCATAATTGTGAAGCAGAATGAAACTGAATGGTTTCCAAGAGTTGCATTCATCCCAAAAGTCGCTTTTCGCTGTAATTAGAGTCGCAATTCTTTTGGATTCTTATGTCACAGTAACCCATTTTACTGGACAATAAATTGTCCCAGAAGTAATTGCAATAAACGATAATATTGTTGTTGCATAATGTACAATTTTATTACATTCTAATTTTTTTTATTGTAATAATGCTATTACATGATGCAGCACAAAGTGTTATGAAACATGTTCAAGAATTGTATTACTTTTTGTGATTTTGATGATATTTTATTACACTTTGAAGCCAGATTTTTATTACGTTATTACATAATGCTTTACAAACATCAAGGTCATGAAGTAATGAGATTGGAGCACAAGATGCCATATTCTAACTCCTGCCGTATTCACTAAGATTGATGCCTTTAAACACTCACACATGTCTGACTGAAATCTGAAATGTCTGACTGAGCTACAAGTTGTTTCACAGACATACTGTATATTTCAACCTGAGATCTCTGCAACTCCTCCAAAGTCACAACAGGCCTCTTGGCTGCTTCTCTAATTAAGTTTTGTGCTCCGTCTCTGTTTAGACTCCCATGTCTTGGCAGGTTTGCAGCTTGATCGTACATTTTCTATTTTCAGATAACGGATCAAACAGTTCTCAGTGAGATGATCAAAGCTGGTGATATAGTTTTATAACCTAACCCTGATTTAAACTTCTCCACAGCTTGTTTACTAACTTACTTTGGATTTTCATCATGGGTTAACAGAGGGAGCCTCTCAGAATAATGAACTGCTTTGTGTTGATCTATCGTAAAAATCCAGTGAAATAGGTTGAAGTTTGTTGCTGCGACATGAACAAGTTTGGATGAGTTCAGTACATATGAATGCTTTTATGGTAAGTCAGCATTGAGGAACGACTGGTTTATAAGCTGAAGATGAAGCAGAATTTGTTGCTGGGAGACAATTGGAGATCATACAAACCGACTGAAACATGAAACTGTTCAAGTAAATGAAAGGTCCAAAGTAGCATAAGGATGTGAAAGAAAGAAAAATAAACCCTGTAGGATGTTGACATGGATCACAACCAGACGAGAAAGCAACCGTTTTCCCTTCATTTTCCGTAACACCTCGGATGTGTGAGTCTTTTAGCAAGTAAACACACAAACAGCAAATGTCTCTGCCCAGTTTTAGAACTGACTGTTTAGCCAACATTTTACAACAATACTTGGATTTACCCTGAATTTGTAGTAATAATTGTCACAAAAATATGATCTGTGTTTTGTGAAAACAGTGTACTGCTATGGAGGGATGCTTCAGTTTGTCTTCTGGTCCTCTGGACTTCACTCTCACATGTAGACGCTATGCATGTTTTCACTCTGGTAGTCTAGCAGACTCTGTTTGATTGGAGACCAAAATGACAACATTAGTTACATTTTCAGCTGGTGCGGTTCGCTTTCACACTGCACTGTGTCAATCAATCCAAACTAATTGTAAAATCTGTTCCCCTCCTCGCCTGTAGTGTCGCTGCACCAAGAATTATTGCAGGAAACCTTCAAGGAAGACATGCAACATAAACAAAAATGGAGTGGCATCAGATTTTAGCAGTGCAGGATTTATTTTTTTGCAAAGACCACGAGCCATGTCTTCTGCTAGTGTTTGACTCGCGCATGCCTGTTTAGGTTGTATTGAGCCAGAATGCCCTATGCTGTGGCCCACTTCCTGCTTTCTGAGCACCAGAGTTCACTTAATCTGAGCCCAGACCGAGGTTTATATGTGGACCAGAGTTCGTTTTTCTGATCCACATCACAGTTTAATTGCGCATTCATACCTCCCCAAACAAACCCCACTCTAGACAAACTGACTGGAGTTCAGATTAAATGGCGCTGGTGTGAACGCACCCCAAATCTTCATTTTCCCTTAGATACCCGCAGTCCTGTTATCCAGGGGCGACCTCAACATCTTGCGTCTAGCAGGGTTAAGTGTAAATCAGGCCTGTGAAAGTCTCATGTTATTTTGGTGTTGGTTATGTTTTATTCTGGCTGCAGTGAAAGAGAGAGAGAGATGAGGCAGTGTGATGTGAGCGCTGGCCCTGTGGGAGGATGTGTGTGTGGGTGTCCAGCATCGCTCTCAGCCCTGCCGGTTGTGTAACCAAGGAAAGACGAGGGACGGGGTGGTGTGTGGGAGGGATGTGTCATCCCAATCACTCCCAGGTCGTGTCAGCTGTGGAAGCGTTGGACTTCAGAGGGCCGTGGTGTTGCTGCTGCACCAGCAGAGGCTATATTTGTCTTCAAACTCTTTGTCTAAAGCAATGTGCCGTAAGACGTGAAACACAGGTCTTTCTAGGCCCTGCTGTGTCCAAATATCTGTCGGAATACAGATGCAAACAAGCTGTGCAGCTGCACTGGTTTGGGTTATTATTTAAAATGACGGCAGACATATATATGTTTTTTTATTAGTGTTCTTTTTTCCATTTAACCCAGATATTTTTAAATTTGCAAGCTGCAATCCATCTGAAGTAACTCTTTCCATTCTTTATAAACCACATGTGATCTGATGCCAGTCATGAAGGGATAAAACTTTATACTTTGTCACTTTTCAAGTCTCTCGTTGAAGATGCATAATTTAGGACTGTGGTCAGTTTGGCTGTTTGGAACATTTCAAATAAACAAATTATTGAAACTAAAATGGATTCTTACTTTATTATTTAAACTTTTATTTCGCTGCTGACAGAAAAAAACTGAAAGTACTTACTTGCAATTCCAGCCTGTTGCCTATTGCAAACGTCTGGTTGAGAAAGCTTTTACCACTTTGCAATGCTGTCATCCTGTCCTACAATATTTAAGACATTGTGGCTTTGAGGATGCCAGGAGATGAAGGGTTTTTAGCTGTAATGGTCTCAAGTTCTTCCTGCAAACACAGCGTATAGTATGAATTTATATACTAAAGCTTCTACCGGAGACAGACGGGTAGAAGAAACGGTGATATCATCTCCCCAGCAATGCCTCTGTATTGTTTCAGAAATGTTGGTCATCGTTGTCATCTGTGGTTTTTGCTGGAAATAATGTTTTATTTTAAAAGAATGCAAAGCAATTTGCTTTAAACTCATAATTTGTATTTTGGCAACTATGCTGCCAAAGTGTAGCTAAGTTTTGCCAAAGGGCCTTGGCTCAGCCTCATACATTTACAAAGCCTGCTTTCTGGACTCGCTGCTGAGAATAATGTATGTTTCTTCCAAAGAACAGCTGGGAAACTAATTTGTCTCTTCAAGCTACACTTCCCTCCTGTTGTTTCTTAGGTCGACCTACCAGACGAGAGATGTTTGACATTACCCTGCTGATGATGGAAATAAGCGCCTCTCTTAAGCTTGAGATGTTATTTGAGGGATTGCTGTAAAATCAACAACATGATGCAAGCGAGTGTCTGTTGCACATGTTTGTACGGGAGTGAATGCTGCATGTCAATGACTCGATGCAATCTATCTCCTAAGATAGAAACGTTTTAAAGCAATTTGAATAATTAGCAGAGGTTCATGCACTGTTTGATGACTGGGATCAGTTGGAATGTGCGCATGATTGAAATGAAGTGATTTTCTTCCCAAAGTGTCTTGAGGTGACATTTGTTGTGAAATGGCAATAGAACAATAGAATAGTATTTATTTAATGTTAATGTTACTTCTCATGCACACATATGTTGCGTGTGGAAAGTATTCACAGCTCTTCACTTTTTCTACATTTTGTTGAGTTACATCCTTATTCCAAATTGTAAATGAATCCCTTTCCTTTCCTTCTTGTTCTGACGATGAAAAAAGATTGTTGAGCATTTTGCAAATTTATTAAAAATAGAAAACCGACGTTTACATAAGTATCCATTTACATTACATCACGACTCTTGATTCCACCTGTCGATCTCTTCTAGTAAAGTATTGATATTGTGAAATATTTTATTAATATCAGATTAAGATGAAACGGGTCATTTTTTATAAAGTCTCCCCTGAAACGGCTGAGGCTCATTTTGAAAAGTGTTTTTTTGCTTAATGGTTTTCTCATCGCCCGAGTCTTCATTTTGCATATAGCATAACGTAACGTACCATCTGATGTGAACAGAACCTCGAGACGCTAAAGACCACGTGTACCATGCTGGAGGAGCAGGTTGTGGAGCTGGAGAGCCTGAACGACGAGCTGCTGGAGAAAGAGCGGCAGTGGGAAGCCTGGAGGGCCACACTGGAGGACGAGAAGAGCCAGGCCGAGAGGAGGACCAGGGAGGTGCAGAGACTGCTGGATACTGAGAAACAGAACAGGTAGACTACACCGCTGTGTCAGGGTGAGTGATCTGCGGCGCAAGAACACATTTTCTTCGTAGCAAGACACGCTATATTTTAAAACGAGAGCTTGAATTTCTAGAAATACCGAACATTTTTTGCTCTTAATGTCTCAGTTGGTATTGTTATTAGCTCCAGTTCCACCTACACACAGTGAAATCAATGAGCTTTGGGCGTATTCTCTTGGGTCTGTTTGAATGTATTTTTGAAAAAAAATCTGATTTATTTTCTCTAATTTTATAGACAGACAATAGCGGTGCCATGAACACTTGGTGCAGTAGGAGAGTATTAAAACATGCTCTTCTGATCCGTTCCCCTGTCGCCCAATCAAGTCACTCAGAGCAGCAGATAAAAATAATGAATGCACCCCAGCATTTAGGTCCTCAAAAGCTTAAGACATCTCGTAGGTAAGTTGGTGTTCTGTGTTTCAGGCTGCGTACAGAGCAGCGCTGCTCTGAGTCTCGTCAGGCTGTGGAACAAGCCGTGAAAGAGCACAAAGCTGAGATCTTGGCCCTGCAACAAGCCCTCAAAGACCAGAAACTGAAAGCCGAGAGCCTTGCCGACACTGTACGCTTTTCTACACTGTGAAACAAACATCTTACCTTGTTGCTGTTGGCACATTTCAAACCTGAAGTTTCTTCTTGTGTTCCTAAGTTAAATGACTTGGAAAAGAAGCACTCTATGCTGGAGATGAACGCCCGCAGTTTGCAACAGAAGCTGGAGAGTGAGAGGGACGTGAAGCAGAGACTGCTGGAGGAGGTGCGGCGCCGTCTCTGAACCGTACTGTTTCCACTTCACATGCAGATATTTTAATGCTTTGTGACGAGTCTGTTGTTTTCTTCATGTGTTACCTTTGCAATTAATACAGAAACTCTGCTAGAAGTAAATGCTCAGCAAACACTCAGTGTCCAGGCCTAAAGGTGTTTTCCCACCTGTGGATTTAGTTTGTTTGGGGAGCAAAGATGCAACATTTGTTTCATTTTCAGCTGGTGAGGTTCGCTTCCACATTGCACTGTGTCAAACTAAGCAAACTCTTTGAAAAACCTGTTCATCTTCTTGCCTCTGGGGGTGCTGCACCAACAACCACAGAAGAAAACCCAAAGAAGTCACTGAGCAATTTCCATCTTCCCAAAATCTGAACAGAAACTGATTTCAGGGGTTATAGGATTTTTCTTTTGTTTTTGGCAAAAGATTAGCGAGACCGCTGGCGAGACATTTTCTTGCAATAGACTTGCATGATTGATTTGGTTGTATTTGTCCAGAATGCTCTACACTGTGGTCAGCTTCCTGTTTTTGGAACAGAATCCGGTCCACTTGGTGTTCACATATGCATTCTAACTGCCCTAGAGTTCACTTCAACCAACCAAAGTTCACTTTTTTGGGCCACATCAGAGTTTGATTATCCATTCACACCTTTCCAAACAAATCAATCAAACATAGTTTAATTGAAGCAGACTGTTGTGAATGGACCCTAAGGGTGCAAAGTGGATCAAAAAAGTGAGCTCTGGTCCACCTACAAACCTTGATCTTGGTTTCTTGGTTTGGTTGAACCTCTGATGCGGTTTTAATACATATGTGAACGGCACTAGAGGCTGCTCCAAAAACAGGATGTGTACTACAGCTCAGGGCATTCTGGGTAAATGCATCCATAACAAAGATTCATGTCTAGCACTAGCAGGAGAAATCTCTTATAGTCTTTTGCCAAAATAAAAGAAAAATCCTACAACCACTAAAATCTGAGGCCACTCCATTTTTGTTTACATTTTGTGTAGAAGAACGTTACACTCAGCATCTTCTTTGGAAGTTTTGTGCTGCTTTCTTCTGTGGTGCTGGATGCAGCGCCCCCCACAGGTGAAAAGTGCAACATGTTTTTCCAAAGGGTTGCAGTAGCAGAAAGCAACCCGCACCAACAAATGTTGCAACCGTTGTCTCCGAACGAACACGAGTCTACTACTATCAGGCGCGAAAACACCCTGACATTATGGATAATAATGTTCACCTCATTATTGAGGTTCACCTCATTATAATGAGGTGAACATCTGCTTTTCCCTACGCAGCAAGAGAAACTGCAGCAGCAGCTGGACGCCCAGAAGACCCACATATTCCGCCTGACCCAGGGGCTGCAGGATGCTTTGGACCAGACCGATTTACTCAAAACAGAGAGGACTGACTTGGAATACCAGCTGGAGAACATCCAGGTGCTTCTACTTGGCATGTGCATGCACCACAGCTAGCATGTGGGAGAGTTTGGGGGGGATCAATACATATATATATTAGACATGAGAATTCCCAGTGAGCACTGAGATATGTCTACGCTAAAGTTAGTGTAAACATTTGTGTCGTTATCTGTTCCAGTCCACAGCATTACATAACTCCCCCCCTGCAAACATGGCACACAGTCCCCCTCTCTTTCCACCCATCTCCGTGTCTCTCTATCACCCTCTGTGTGAAGTGAATTACTTGAGGAGAAATTCATGGCGGTAGTGATGTTCACTTAGCTCCACCTGCAGGCTGTATACTCTCATGAGAAGGTGAAAATGGAGGGAACCATCACCCAGCAAACCAAGCTCATTGACTTCCTCCAATCCCAGGCCCACGGAGGCTCCAAGAAGAAAAAAGTGAGCTCGACTCGCACGGCAAATCCTGACGTTTTTAGGAAATGCAAGCAAAGATGTCTGAAGCGTGCCGACTGATAACCTTGGAGCCGTTCTCCACTGTGTTCCTCTCTGGTTTCGTTTGCATTGCGTTGTTCCAGGGTCTCTTCGGGCGAAGACGAGAGGACCTGTTGGCCGCCATGGCTGCTCAGGCCCAGGCCCAGGCGCAGGGCCAGAGTCAGGTTCAAGGTCACGTCTCCCCCGTGCCCCCCATCCAGCCGGTGCCTCTGCAGTACAGCGACATGAAGGCCGCTCTGGATAAGGAGCGCTCTCGCTGCTCCGAGCTGGAAGACGCTCTGCAGAAAATGAGAGCAGAGCTGCGATCTCTGAGAGAAGAAGGTGGGACTGACCTGCATCGGCTCACACACTGAATCCTACGTTTAGTAATCGAAAACAGAAGGCACCTCTGGTAAAGATGCTTAAAAGCCTTAATCTTATTGCAGCAGCATGATCTTAGACTGAACAGTTTAAAAAAAATCTAACTTTTAATTTGAGCACATGGAAAAACATTATATCAAAGAATAAATATTTTTAACATCATATGTGGCACCTCTTACCATCCATTTCAAATAAATGCACATGAAGCATTTTGTTTTGATTTTTGTTTTTTTCTAGAAACGTCTAATTAGTAATTCATGAATTGCTGTTTCCTCATACTTTCGAGGTGACGCATGGATCAATTTCTCTTCGCCTGTGGCCACGATTGTGGATGAGAAACTTCACCTGCCTTGACAGAGAGAGCAGGTGGTAAAAAACAACAACAATCCATTCAAGCACAGGGAGAATATGTTGGACCACTTCTAATGTTGTTAAAAGCAGTTGTTTCTCAGCATGTGGCTCCCACTGAATAAATGTGATGCAGTTTAAAAGGATGTTTCTAAAATCTCATACTATCCAGTATGAGATTTTGCTGCTGCAATTAAAGTTGCCTTTATTCTAAGTTATTTTACGTATCTTTAAGAGTGGTGCCATAAGGGAGTGCATGTGCACATTGGTAAAAATGAATGAATAAATTGAGGGAAAAAAAATGAATCCATGTCAGGAAGAACCTTAAACATTTGGTAAATGTTTGTTTTTGGTTGGCCAAAAGGAGAAGATTTGTCCCTTGTCTTAAAATCATCTTTGCAATAGAGGTGAGGATTTTATAACAATGCAAGTTCATCTAGTGACTCTGCACTCAGCTCTCCAGTATAAGGATCATGGCAGCGCTGCGAACCCTGCCGCAGCACGGCAGCAGATCATCATGTCTGCCATGGTGAAGTCTCCTGAGCACCAGCAGGGTCCGACGGGCCTGGCACCTTCCAACTCAGGACGCAGGAAGGATACACCAACCCCTGAGGGTGAGTTAGGGACAACCTCCACCTTGGCTCTGGTCACACAGGAAAATTAGATACGGCCTGACAATGAAAACACATGTTGACCCAGTACAAATGCAGCATGACTACAAGCTGATAACAATAACATCTGAAAGATTCATTTACAAATCCTCTACTATCCTCTTTTACACACCTTTCAGAGAGAAGGAGGGTCACATTTGAAAGTAAGTCGTACAAAGTCACGGTCTCCGCAGTCTGATCTCTTTTCTCCTTTTTTGGCCAGATTTTAAAAGCTCTGCACTATTTGAAATGTCGGGTCGCATCGTGTTCGTCAGAGGTGGCTGAAAGGCCGCAGTGCAAAGCTTTAGAAATCTGTAGCACTTTTTGATCCCAGTTGCTGCTTCTCAGTCTCATTCCCAGAACCTTTCTCTGTTATTTAGCCGACTGCAGTCCCACCTGTACTTCACACCATACACCGAGATGCACCATGTGATAAACTCTGCAATGCACAAACTATTGGAAACTACGTCCTGAGCTAAAGGTTTTATCCAGTCATGTTTATAAGACAAATAAACACAAAAACGCAGAAGCGCGTGACAAACTGGTGTCGACCAAAAACTCTGCTTCATACAACCTGTCTCTGATAAAGGAAGGTGACTCCACTGCATTATGCAGCTACGTGATGCAGCTAAAATATTTTCTCAATGCTTGATGTAAACGCAACATGCAGAAATCGACAGGTTTTAGGTGTTTAGAAGGTCAAAGGTCAACCTAACATTCTCTTTGTCAACAGAAAACTGTTGCATCTGTTGTGTCAAACACAGCAGCAGCAAATTTACCTAAAGAGTTTTATACCAAGAAATTGTTTAGTTTCTTGGTATGAAACTAAGAAACTAGGTCAAGGTCAGACAATTTCGAGAAAAATCTGTGGTCAGAATATTGTGACAATATTGTCACCTTATTGTCAAGGTGACAATAAGTCAAAAGTTTATTTGCATGGCAAATTTCGGGATCAAGTCAAAGTGTTTCACACCATAAAATTAAGATCCATTAAGCACTAAAGAAGCAAACCTGAGAGTTCAGGTCTGAGTTCACCACTGCTCACAGGTTTCAAGCTCGATCTCTATTTTCCATCAGAAAAGGGCCGATAGCCACGAGAAAACTGAAACACAAGCAGAGGCTTTGAGCCGCTGCGGAATTACCAGACCCAAATTCCCGTGGATCATTTTCTGTAGCCGCTCTGGTCAGTTAGATTTAGTTTTTTAAAGGTACTGCTCATTTGCCTTTTGAGACTAAAAAGCCACAAAGAATGGTCTTGCTCAAGCCCAAGTGTTTAAGAGCAGTCCCCCCCCCAGCTGCTGATGGGGACTGTGGAGCCCTATGACCACAGCAAACCTTCAAGTAAAGAAGCTAAAGTTAATCAAAAGCTTTTTGTTAAAAGAGAGCGGCATCGAGTTTCATTGATGTCTAAATCATCGGTTGATGTAACGGTAGAATTAACGGTGCGGGATTTGACAGTGAAGCGTGAATTTTGACTCTGTCCTTTTCTCTTTGTGCTCAGCTGTCTGTGTTGGTGTTTGTTTACATGGGGGAGGGACTGATGAGAAGGCTAACCTCTCATCTCACCCACGCAGGAGCTGTCAGCTGAGAAATGTACCTGGCTGTTAGATTTTCCCTGAATTCACAATGACGACGCTTAACATCACCAAAACGCAGGCGAGGACAGATTTCAACCGAGTGCAATATCTAATGAATATGCTTTCTGCATATCAGCCGCTGGTTTATGAGCAGCTTCACATGACAGCTGCATTGCATTAAGGCACATCAGTCCAAAAACGCACTTTTGGACTCCACTTCACTGTGGAGTCCAAAAGTTCAGCATTTGATTAATAAAATGTCACAATTCAAGTCGCAACAGTGTGGAGAGAAAACAATTTAAACCTAATTAAAATCACTGCAATAAAACCACTAATTTGTTGGTAGTTTTTTTCATTCAGTTAAACTATTGTTTGATGAGGATCCTGATACTTTGGAGTCAATTTTTTTGTTCTTCAAACAATAGTGGAGCAAATTTAGCTCTGTCCCAGCCAGCATACCTAGGTGGGCCCCATATGGGAAAACGGAGGGCAGACAATATGGGTCCCACATGGGTTTGTCCGCGGTTTCCATGGTGACTCCACACGGGTTTACCCATGTAGGGCCAACTTAAGTTGTTTTTACTTCACTGTGTGGAAAATAAATCTGAGTTTTTGTCTAGCCTAGTGTCTAAAATATGCAGATAAGTATTTATTCTCCAAGCTAACAGAAAGTCGTGGACGATTAGTTGGACTTTCCTAGAAATTAAAGCTAAATTGAGACTGAAAGCTTTGGTTATTTTTATTTAAAGTGGATTATTTGGGGTGCCAGTAACTGTTGGACAAGTGAGTTTAATTTAAAGCAATTATTTCTTGACATGTATTTTTTCGCCCCCATCGCTGAATAAATACTTTCAAATGAAAGGATGGATTTTTAAAATGACTATTTCTGAGTAAGATTTTTTTTTCTGTCCACATAAAGACCACTTCCCATTTCAATTCAGTCCAATTCATTTGGCCTGTTTCATTTGATCACTGTAAAGTGAATAGATCGATATGACAATCAGCTCTAAAACTGCATTTTATTGCACACAGAACAAATTTTTTTCCCTCTATATACAATGAAGAGGCTTCACACTTGACTGGATAATCCCTTTAAAAATCAGCAAAGTCAGCCCAATCCGAAGCGAACGATTAAACAAGTTGACCTTTAAAGCGTGTTTGCCTTCAGAGTTTACTTGCATACGCATTCTGCTCAACATCTTCCAGTTCTTTTTGCAGCATGACGCTCTAAGGTGTTGAGGTTTTGGATGTACCCGGGCGAGGCAACTCGGGGCGGCGCGCCCTCACCGTGTTTCCTGTCTGTTTTCAGAGTACAGCCGTCGTCTGAAGGACAGCCAGCGAGACCGAGAGCGGGAGAGAGAGCGGGTGCTTCACCACAACACCCCTCACCGGTTCACAGTGGGGCTCAACATGAGGGCCGCCAAGTGCACGGTGTGTCTGGACACGGTCCACTTTGGCCGCCAAGCAGCAACTTGCCTCGGTGAGTCAGAGAACATGCAAACCTCAGAGCCGCCTCACCTTCATACAAAACTAGATCTGTTTGTATAACGCTGTAGAGTCAATCTGATGAATCGATTATCAAAATAGTCAACGAATTTATCATTTATCTTTTCTTTAGTTTCTCTGGGGGCTGCCCAGTGGCGCAGCTGGTAGAGCTGTTGCCTTGCAGCAAGAAGGTTCTGGGTTCGACTCCCGGCCCCGGTCTTTCTGCATGGAGTTTGCATGTTCTCCCTGTGCATGTGTGGGTTCTCCGGGTACTCCAGCTTCCTCCCACAGTCCAAAAACATGACTGACAGGTTAATTGGCCTCTCTAAATTGTCCCTAGGTGTGAGTGTGTGTGTGCATGTTTGTTTGTCCTGTGTGTCTCTGTGTTGCCCTGCGACAGACTGGCCACTTGTCTAGGGTGACCCCGCCTCTCGCCCGAAATGACAGCTGGAGTTAGGCACCAGCAACCCTCCCGACCCCAATAAGGGAAAAGGGTGCAGGAAAATGGATGGATGGATGGATCATTTCTCTGGCAAAAATACAAAGATTTATTGTTAAGATGTTTAACTGCTTAAGAGCAGCAGAAACTAGAGGCTCATTTGATCACTTTTTTTAGGGAAAACAAATATTTTAAAGAGGAAGTATTAAGTAAAACTCACTTTTTTGAACTCTACATCAGGTTATAATGTTATTCCGTCACTAATTGCCTTGATTTGTTCATGCATATATGAGAAATCCTTTCATCTCCCATGGCAACCACTCAGCTGTGGAAAACGCTTAGTTAGCTCCGCCCTCCAGACGCAGCTCCTCCTGCAGAAGCTGCAGTTTTCACATTTCCGTGCTTCCACCTCACAGAGCAGCTCTCCCCTGCAACTGCTCCAATAGACTCCTTCAGACTAGCCAGTAGCAATTAGCAACACCTGGTGGAACTGCACATCTGCTGAGCTCATTTTACAAGCTGCTTCTCAGTGGTAAAAGGATGTTAAAGAGTTAATAAAGGGTGTGGCAGAGGAGCGATGCTGTGCTGACTTCCTGAAGGTGGAGCTTCAGAAAGAGCAGCACTTTCTTAGATACAGAGCCCCAATTTCAAGGCATTAAATTAGAAGGTGAAATTTCTTTTAGGTTTTATCTAGTATAGCATTTAGCGACAACTGAAGTAATGTAATGTAATGTAATGCTGCTTCTCTAATAACGTTGCTTAGATTTGGTACAATTAAACACGTCAAAGCGCTTTTAAATATATTACTTTGATATATTCTTCTCTCAGGTGGTGCACACACGCCCTTGTGCTGAGTGTTTGTGTCTCTCTCCGCAGAATGCCACGCTCTGTGCCATCCAAAATGCTCAGCCTGCCTTCCAGCCACCTGCGGCATGTCCAGCGACTGCTCTCTGCACCTCTCCGAGGGCCTGTGTCGAGACAAAGGCAGCTCTCCAGGCCAGCAGATCAAAGAGGCCGGCGGCCACATGCACCTGGAGGGCTGGATGAAGCAGCCCAGGTCAGCTGTGGCCAAGCTAACACAGGGAGAGTCAAAGTCTTTAGCAAAAATACTATTTTTCCATTGTTCTCTGCCAGTAATATGCTTTCGGGAGCTAATCAGACGGTACATGAATCCAACTCCCCCTTTTGAAAAACACATTTGTTGTCAGAGCACAAAACAGGCACTACTTATGTTCTGACACCCAGTTTTGTGTAAAAGCTGCTTAGATACTAGTACATTTAAAGAAAAATAGTGTAAAAGTGCAATATTTCTTGCCAGTCGTCTTTGGCAAGTGAGCTTGAAGTTGTTTTTGTCACTGTCTTCCTCAATGTTTATTTTGGCAAGATGGATATGTACAGTACAGTTGTTGAGGGTTTACTAGATGAAATAAAAAAATAACACTTCCGGTAAGTACAGGTACAAATACTGCACTTATTTGATATTTAATATTCCTTTCCTATGTGTGGCAGGAACGGAAAGCGGGGTCAGGGCTGGGAGAGAAAATATGTGGTGCTGGACGGCACCAAGATTTCCATCTACGAGATTGAGCCAAGAGAAGGTTAAACAATGAGTGAATGATTGTTGGACACCTGGAAATACAAGCGCTACCACATACTCACCGCTAGCTGCTGGTCCCTTTGCCTTTCAGACTCTGTGAAGCCTCTGGAGGAGTTTGACTTGTGTCTGTCAGAGGGAGAGGTGATGATTCATGGAGCGGTCGGAGCCTCTGAGCTGCCAAACACCGCCAAGTCTGGTAGACACACTTCATCTCCAAATATCACAATCATTCCCACTAGCTATTATTACCTGCTTATTAGTTTTCGTTTATATTTATGTTTTTATGCTATTGTCACATTTTGTCATTCTTTTTTTTAAAAAAGGGATGAAGTGAATTCTGAACTTTTTCGCCTTTATATGGCTTCCTCTGTGTCAGACGCTGCGTACGTCCTGAAGCTGGAGTCCCGCTGCCACACCCCCTGCTGGCCTGGTCAGGCTGTCTACTTCATGGCCCCCAATTTCCCCGACAAGCAGCGCTGGGTGGCCGTGATGGAGTCGGTGGTGGCCGGGGGGCGAGCCGCGCGGGAGAAGGCGGAGGCCGATGCAGTGAGTATTGCTGCAGCGCACTGCTCTGATGATGGATGTCTCATATTCATTAACACACTGAATGTCTTCAGTCATTTTTAAAGAGGCAGCATTCTGTGTTTTCAACCACATAGTGGCACGATGTGCCATATATAAGTTATTTAACTTATTTAAATAAGTTAAATAATTTAACTTATTTAAATAAGTTAAATAACTGTCAACTTAATTTGTTAAAAAATATTCTATGTATTCAGTTCTGGAAAAAAGGAAGAGCCCACTGCACTGAACCCACCTGATGGTTAGTCCACCAAATATTGATTTCTAAAATATTCTTGAGTTAAAGCATTAGCATTGTTGTTTCTGAATGAATATGAACTTATTTTCTTTGCATTACTTAAGGTCTGAAAGCGCTGCATCTTTTTGGTTACTTTGACCATTTCTCATTTTCTACAAATAAATACTAAATTTTTGCTTTGAATTTTGGAGACATGTTGTCAGTAGATCATAGAATAAAATAACAATGTTAATTTTACTCAAACATGTACCTGTGCAGAGAAACTGATCAGTTTAAGTGGTCTCTTATTTTTTTCTGTATATCTCATATTGAAATTGGGCCCCTGTCTCTTTAAGAAGCTCCTTCTCTTTCTGAAACTCTGCCTTCAGGAAGTCATCACAGCAATGTTTTTATCAGTCTTTCACTGAGAGGTGGCTCATATAATGAGTTCAGTAGACATGTAGTTCCACCAGGTGTTTGCTAATTGCTGCTGGTTAGTCTAAAGGAGCAGAGTGGAGAAGTAAGGGGGGGGGGGCTGATCTGTGAGGTGGAAGCTTGTACACTGCAGCTCTGAGGAGGAGCTGTGTTTTGAAGGCGGAGCTATGTCCAACCAGGTGTTTTGCCCATCTGAATGGTTGCCATGGAGATTAAAGGATCTCTCAAACATTCATGAAAGGCAACACTCCATAGCGAACACCATTATAACATGATGTAAAGCTCAAAAAAGAGAATTTTACATAATACTGCCCCTTTAAGGATTCATTTTAAGATTCAAATACTGACCTCCGATTTCACATGCATATGTCATTAACTGTTCTCTCTTCTCTTCTTTCTCTCTTTGTCTCTTTCACTCCTGTTTGTTGCTCTCCATCATGCCGCGCTGTATGTCCGATATATGGGCGTGATTTGTTGATTTGGTGCGTGGTTCTGATACCTTGGCCTTTCCTTACACATGTAGGCCGTTGCGTGCAAAAGACAAATGCTTCTGTCTCCGCTGGTTCAGGTAAAGAGTTTGGAGAGAGACAGGAGCACAGGTTGTCTGCTCTTTCCCCCTGAGGAACACCGTACTGCACCTGCCTGTTGTCGTGTTGCTTGGTCCTCCTGGTTTCACCTCACCTGCTGCCACTCTTCCTCCCCACTGCTAAACTCATCCTGACAAAACTGAATCTTTTTTTTCTCACCAACACACGATGCCTTGCAAACGTATTCACAGCCCTTGAAACGATTCCGTTTTCGTCAGGCTGAAAACACAAACTGCAGTGATTTATGTGTAAAGTAAAAGCAAAATACTAAATGTTTTTTTCAGAATGGTTTGCATATAAAAATTTGATAAGGACAGCATGCGTTTATAATCAATCCACTTTACTTTGGCATCTCTAAATACAATTCAGTGTCTTCAGAGGATAAACTCAGTATAAATCCTACTTATCCGTTAAGGTGTTGGAGCTTTGCTACATGAAGTTAAAATAATATAAGAATTTTAATTGTAATAATACAGGGTTAATATTATAATATTACCCCAAAGTAGAAATAATGCAGGAACATAGTAAAAAAAAAAGTCATAATAAGGTTGTACATTAGGAGAATAAAGTCGTACATTTGTGAGAATTCCTCCAGAAAAACTATTACAAAATAAAATGACACATGTTGGGCATCTTGTAAAGTTATACGTTGGTGTAGGTTTTACAAATCTTTTAGCACCTCAGCATCAAATTGTTATCATTAGCAGGGCTTTGAAATGTAGAACAACACAGACTTGCTGTGTTGGGGAGTCTTAAAACCAAGTTTAAAAACCGTGTATTTTGTTTCCACCTCTCAGCTTTGCACTGAATTGTGTTGATCTATCACACATAATCAAAGTCTTAAGCTTTTTGGTTGTAGTGAAACCTGAGAAAGGGCATGAATACTTTGTAAGGTCCTGCATCCCACCACGTTTGGTTAGAGTTGGTGTGTTTATAAATTACTAGCTGAAAATATGAGCTGAACCTAATAGCTAACACTGTTTATGATTTTATTTATCAAGGAGCTTATTTTGATCATGATTTGGATATAATCACTGAAGAACATTTCAGTTTCATAATGTCACACTGTTTCCTGCCTAATTCAAGTTTTCCAACTCTAGAATATTTCATATATCTGTGTACAGTACAATAAAAAAAAAGTAGCATTTCCAGGCCAGTTAGAATTGGGCTTGTGACAATAACACGTTTTGTTATCATGAGTGAAGCAGCATTAATTTGTGTGATGGCATATTAAGACCATTGCAGATGGAGGTGGGGGGTGTAAATCTCTGCTCCCCCAAAAAATTTTATATTGAGATTAGTCAAAATTTCATAATAGATGAAATATCAAATGTAAGAATATTTCTTCACTTAAACCCTGAAAGTCACAACCTATTTAAATTTAATAAAATATAGTAGGATTTTAACTGAATTTCTTTTACTTCATTACTAACACAAACCTTTTTCTTCAATTCCAGTTGAAGTTGGCGTAAACACAACATCAGCATATGTGTGCCAGTGGAGTCATTTCTCCTCTTCTATCTTTGTTAAAACTCTGACATCGGGTTAAACTCTGGGCACTTTCAAAAATCACTGTAGGGTTTTATTTTCTACATTTCCTCTGAAATCACCTTGGAACTGTTACACAGACATTTTTTAAATTTTTTTATTTTTTCTTTGAAACGACAGATGTGTGACCTGATCCCTCCTCTGACCCTGTAGCCCTGCCCCTGCCCTGCCTGCCCCTCAGCAGCTGACCGCTCACCTGTTTCTGTCTGCTCTTACAGAAGCTGCTCGGAAACTCTTTGCTGAAGCTGGAGGGCGACGACAGACTGGACATTAACTGCACTCTTCCTCTAACGGATCAGGTACCAAAAGCCTGATGTCATGATCCCGAAAACAGGATAAAAGTAGCTTTCCAACCAGCTGAGTCAGCCTGAATGTCTGCCTGTTGTGTAGATCGTCCTGGTGGGATCTGAGGAGGGGCTGTACGCTCTGAACGTCATCAAGAACTCACTGACTCACATCCCTGGCCTGGGATCCGTTTTTCAGATCCAGATCATCAAAGAGCAGGAGAAACTCCTGATGATTGTTGGTAACATGTCCGACTTTGTTTTTGCCTGTCGGTGCTCCGGCGAGCTCCGCTGGAGAAGTTCAGTCCAGATGTTGTTGCTGGTAGAGTTCATGTCAATGTGCACTCTGAGCCTGGAAGATGCATAACGCTGCCCCTTTAAATAAATACTTGCTAAGATGATTCTGAAATGGACTAAATGAAGGTTAATAAGATGTGACGCCAAACAGTGATGGTGAGGTGTCTTATTTTAACATGTGGGCAGATACTTTTCATTATAAATGAACCACAGAGCTGTCTGTAACCTGTGTGTGTGTGTGTGTGTGTGCACTGTAGGGGACGAGAGAGCTCTGTGTCTGGTGGAGATCAAGCGAGTGAAGCAGTCTCTGGCCCAGTCCCACCTGCCCAGCCAGACTGAACTCTCTCCCTACATCTTTGAGACGGTGAAAGGCTGTCATTTGTTTGCTGCTGGCAGAGTAAGTCTGCAGCTCGCCGTGCAGCAGGGCTGTGTGCGTTTATGCAGACGTGTCGCCACGGCGATGGGAAGCTTTACCGTCAGAGCTGACGGGTAAATGTTCTGCCTCCAGGTTGACAACGGGCCATGCATATGCGCCGCGATGCCAAACAAGATCACGATATTGCGCTACAACGACAATCTGAACAAATACTGCATCCGCAAGGTGAGCAGCAAGGGCTGGTGGAGAAACACAACATGGAGAGAGACAGAGGGAGCGAGAGAGAGAGAGAGAGAGCAAGAGAGAGAGTGTGAGTGACAGAGAGAGAGAGAGAGAGCCCGTGTATGTTTTGCAAATGTGCAAATATGCTGTATTACAACAATCCGAATCCGTAATATTTTTTTTTATTTATTGATGCAAATAAGTAAATAAGTTTCTCTTTAACTCCAAACCTCTCAGCCTTTCAGTTTGAATCCAGTTACTGGAGGTGTTACAAAATGAAAAAATAAATTATTGTGATTTTTTTTTTTCTGAACACATATGTACATAAAAACTTCACAAAATGATGGCTTTTATGGATCATAATTACTATGGGTAATTGTAATCAGCAGGTAGTTAGTACATTGATGTAAGCATTCTTATTCACTACTGAGTCACATGAAACAGATTTTTACTTGGCATAACTAAAATATGTAGAATAAAACCTCATTTTTAGGGTAGAAAGAAGATCCAGTGCTTTGCAAATGTACTAATAATGCACATTATTAAGGAGGTCAGTATTCCTCCTTTAGTGCATTTCTGGGCCAAAGCAAACATCACATCCTCCACATGTGACCAAGCTGCTGAGTTCTCACCTAAATATTTAATCCAGGTGATCTGTCTTAGAAAGGTCCAAAGTACAGACCTGAATCTAATTGAGAATTTTTGACAATTTACTGATGTTTTCCACTCACTAAGATTGAAATGAATGGACAAAAAGTCAATTTTTTAGATGGAAAAAAAAAATTCCAAAGACTTACAGCTAAATACTAGTTAGAAGGTTTTACCTCACTGGGGTTGAATATTAATGCATACTTTTGGTTTGTCAACAACATCATATGTATTCCTCTTAAAAACTTTACCCTACATTGTGTTGCTCTGTCACAAAAGACTGAGGTTGTAATGTAACAAAATGTGAAAAAAGTTCAAGGCTGTGTAGATTTTTCCAACACATTACAATCCTTCCATCTGACTTCAGTCCATAACATCTCATTTCATTTTCTCGTCTTTCTGTGCGCCAACGTTTCTCGACTGACAGGAAATTGAAACTCTGGAGCCGTGCAGCTGCATCCACCTGACCAGCTACAGCATCATCATCGGCACCAACAAGTTCTACGAGATCGAGATGAAACAGTATGTGCTCGAGGGTAAGAACACAAAGTGTGTGTGCGTGTGTGTGGTTCTCCTCTGGAGCCTGCAGGGTAACACTGCATCCCTCTGGTTGTTCCCGTCCTGCAGAGTTCCTGGACAAGAACGACGTGTCGCTGGCCTCGGCCGTGTTCGCAGCCTCTTCTCACAGCTTCCCCATCGCCATCCTGCAGGTGGCCAGCAGCTTGCAGAAGGAGGAATACCTTCTCTGTTTCCATGGTGAGTTCAAACACACACCGTACTGTCACCAGGAACTGATAGAACCCCACACAATGTGGAGGGTTATAAAAATATTATAGGTAAACTGCGTTTTTATGCAGTTTCAGGGTTTTTTTGTGTTTTTTTTTATATTCATATAAGTTAATTTTTTTAAAAAATATGTATAAATTGCTACTGGATCAGAGATGATCCAGTAGGAGCAACGGGAGCAGATGTGCCTGAAATCATTTTCTTTCCCACAACCACTTTGCATCCAAACAACTTCACATGCAGGAGGAAAAGTTGCTGAGAATGTTGCACATGAAGGTCGAAATTGTCGATCAGTCTCCACCAGCGCAGAGCTTATTGGCAGCAAGTGGAGTCTGCAGCGGGCAAAGACAATCTTTTAGTGGGAGGACAGAAAGATTTGGGTTTAGTCTAAAAAAAAAAAAAAAAAACAATCAGAAGACAAGAAGGCCAAAACTCCAAATATTCAAATATTTGCCAGTAGAATGAAATTATAAGCTAAGTGTTAACAGGAATCAAAAAGATAAATGTAAAGCGCTCTAATGTTGTTAAAGCTTTACAGCATTTAGAGGTAAAGTGGGATGTAAAAGTGTCTAGTTTTTCTTCTTCTCTTGCTCCTTCTGTCACAGTTTAGGAATCTGCAGCTAGATTGAGAAAACTCTAGACATCAGACACGTTCCTCATACCAAGACCTAAAAATGTTCTGAAACCACAAAAATATTCCGACTGTTTAAATTTCTATCAACAAGATGCCAGAGAAGTGCTCACTGCTGCTCAGCTGGCTGAAAGAAAAAAACCTTCACTGTCCTCTGGTTTAGTAGAAAAACTGTTTCAGCGGTTTGGTAACATTCCAGGTTAGAAAACACAAACAGCCGTGGCTTATTTTGAAACTGTACTAAAAAAATCTAATCTGCCAGAAGATTTATCTCTAAATTTAAGTTGTGTTTTAGTATTTTTCAATTTGTGCAAATATTTGTTGCTTCAGTGTTTTGAACAATTGATGTCAGATCATGTTATGCATTTTTATTTCAGATGCTTGTTCAAATACCGACAAAACAATGTTTTGATTCAAGACTAGTGGAGTGTGACTTTGAATTTTATCGCGATATTTTGTGGCACCATTGTGACAAAAAGAACTACCACTTCTTTTTTTATGTAAAAAGGGTGTGAATGCATGGTGCAACAAACAAGTGCTGCTCTTGAACAACATTCCCATTAAAAATGGATTTCTTCATTGAGGTGTGAATTAAGCTGCTCAAATTTAACCATATTTTTGAATTTACCGATGCTCTGGCGAAATAAACAACAGAGAAAATGTTAAGAATATATATATATTTCCAGTAATACCATCAGTTTTTTCTCTAACATTGTTAATTTATTGAGACAAAGATAAATCAAAATCCTGATCATCAGAAATAGTTAATGATAAATAATAACCGATAAATCGCTTATCAGTGTCATGGATTATCAAACCATCACAATCATGTTTTCAACATTTTCTCAGTGAACTGTTGCTGTTTATTGTCTACACAACCATCATTGTTTGACTTCCTGTGGCTGTAACGATGTTCTGTGACAGAGTTTGGTTTCTTTGTGGATTCGTACGGACGAAGAAGTCGGACCGATGAAATCAAGTGGAGCCGCGTGCCTCTGTCTTTTGGTGAAAGCAACTTTTATCTCATTGTTTTTGTTTTTCTCTCAGCTCCGTCTGTCCAAATGTTGAATACGTTTGTTGTCTTGTGCTGCAGCCTACAGAGAGCCCTACCTGTTTGTCACCTACTTCAACTCCCTGGATGTGATTGAAGTCCAGGGACACGCAGCAGTATGGTGAGGCAGATCAGTCACTTCCTAACTAACCTAAACGTCTCTGTGCTTGGCAGCTGGAAGCTCTTAAAACTCTGCTGCTCCTGTTTCCAGCCCCGTGGTGCTGGCCCACCTGGACATTCCCAACCCGCGCTACCTTGGCCCAGCCATCTCCTCCGGAGCCGTTTACCTGGCCTCCTCCTACCAGAGCAAGCTGCGGGTCATCTGCTGCAAGGGAAGCCTGATCAGGGAGTCCGGAGAGCTGCAGAGGACCGGCTCCAGCAGAGGGTCAGCCAACAACGCAACCGCACCGCCACAAAACACACAGACGCTCGATTTAAAGCTGCTGCAGTGTGTGACTGTTACAAGCCGAAGTTGTCTTACAGACTTGTTCAAATTGTTGCTGACAGATTGGTCTGTGAAAAAAGATCCTCCTCCTCCTCCATCCAGGGCTACTACTGCAGAAACGCACAGTTTCCAGTCAGAAACCACCAATCAGAGCCTGGAGGAGGGTCTTAGCGCTATCAACCAATCTCATGTATGTGCTGCTAAATGTGGTAATGGGGGAGAAACAACTTACCGTAACAGAAAAACTGTTAGCCTGAGCATTCATGGCAGGTTATCACAATACGAACGTTTCATATCAGTCGATATCAATAATTACTGATTAGTTTTTTGTTTTAATATCTGAAGTGCTGCTCAACGAGTTGCATGGCCTTTCCTGATTTATCCACTGTTTTCATTTCACACTGTTTTTTATTATTATTTTTATTTTTAAGTAGTTATGAAACGACTAAACTGCTGCTGTGCAAGTTACTCACCAGGTTGTTGCTAGGTAACCAAAGAGTGAGTTAACTGATGCCACCAGTCTTGCTTAGCTTAGTTAGGTGTTTTTTTTTTTTAATCACCGACATCTTTGTGGGTCAAAGGTCGGCTGAGTGACATTTACTGTAAATATCTGACAGGATGATGGTCAGGCAGTGAATCAGTTCCTCTCTGCTCTGTCGTCTGCAGCAGCCCCAGTAAGCGAGGCCCCCCCACCTACACGGAGCACATCACCAAGCGCTTGACTTCGGGCCCCGGCAGCCATGACGGTTTGCACCGGGAGCCGAGCACCCCGCACCGCTACCGGGAGGGTCGCACAGAGTTCAGAAGAGACAAGTCTCCTGCCCGTCCCCTGGACAGAGAGAAGTCCCCCGGCAGGGTGCTGGACAGTCGCAGGGAGCTGGACAGTCGCAGGGAGCGGTCTCCCGGGAGATTTGGGGACAGCACTCGACTCCATGCCGGCTCCGTCCGAACACAGCTAGCCCCCGTTAACAAGGTCCGTACGGTGGGATCCCAGTGGTTCTGAAAACAGACTGCCTTGTGTTAAAACCACTGAAACATCCTGCAGGAAGCAACGTGAAGCACAGAGCCTCTCAGACATGTTTATGCTACTTGAGCTGTTTCACATTTTGTAAAAGTACAACCACAAACTGAGAATTGCATGGGAGCTTGAGCAGCTAAAGATTTTTTTTCCCAGAATGCTGTGCAGTTCTGGATCAGCATTCAGTGAATATTCTTCATATTGAATATTCTATCAGACATATTATCTACTGATATTGACCACATGTCTATCACTATATATGGCTATTGATTTATCTTACAGCCTTCATGTTATTGTTGTTACAGCTGCATTCATCCAGTCCTGAAATGAATGCACTACTTATTCCTGCCTCAGTAAAAACTGCCTCTCCCACCTTTCCCATCATATTCTTCTGTGTTGCTGGTTTGCAGGTCTGGGATCAGTCATCAGTGTGAGTCCTCCATGCTGCTAATGACTGAGCCGCCGTGTGAGTTGAAGCACAGCGATCCACCGTGTCTGAGGCCATCGCCTGTACATACTGCAGCCTGAGCTCCTGGTTCAGCCTCACCGCAGCGGCAGGAGTCTCCTGTGACAATCCTCTTTCCAACATGTGGTTTCATGGACATTAACCCCGCAGTAGGTCTGCTTGGCAGGGAGGTGGCGCTGTTCTCCAGGTTGTGAGAATCTTTTCTTAACTAATCCGCTGTACATACCCGTGTGAGTTTTTATAAAGGGAACAGTAGGCTGGTGAAGCCATGTCTATTTTTTTTAAAAAGACTTTCTAAAGATGTTGCAGGGAGATTGTTGGCTAAGAAACAATATAATCCTCTTTTATGAATGATCACTTTAAGGTGTTTTTTGTTTCCTCTGCTCTGAGAGTGAGACCAGGTTTTATTTACCTAGAGAAAGCTCTCTGAGGGGCAACTCTGTGCACAGGAGATCGGGTTGAACAGGAGTTACAGACATGACCAGTCTTCTTACTAGAAGGTCCTCTTCACTAACTAGCCTTTGATATTTACATGCATATGACTGCTTTATTGACCGTTGTCGTCCGGCCTTACTAAAACACGTAAGCAACGTTTTTGCTCCAAGTGTTCTTTGTGGTGTTTTTTTTTTTTAGCAAACCTACGATAAAGAAACATGCAGCTCTGCCTCTTGATGCCGGACGTTGCACAGTCCAGCAGGTCCAGCCGCCTCAGCTTGCTCTTAGTCCACCGCCGCTGCTGATTGTGGTACAGATGTCCCGTTTCTGTGCTGTGATATGAAGTCTAGTGACCGTCAGGAGGGTCATGACCTCCCCTCTCCCCGTGTCGTTTCTTTGGGCCAGTAAGAACACCTCCACTCTTCAACATCAGTGAGCATGACTTACTTAACGAAGCATTAGTTGCCTTTGGATCTTGATTCTTTTTCTTGGTTGTTCTCTTTTTGTCACGTAATCCACTTGACTTTGCATTCGGTAAGTAGGCATCGGTGTTAGTAACTTAAGATTTCCTTGATTTCTAAAGCTGTACAAGAGAACATACATTAAACATGGTCAAAGCATCTGTTGTCGTCCTTGATTCACCAGCAGAGATTCACAGGGTTCCAACAGAACTCCAGACTTTTCTTTTTAACTAGAAATGTACAAGTTCACTGTAAATTTGCAGCTGATGTTTGATTTGAAAAATGAAGGCACAAATATAATGGATGGATTGACAAAATGACAAACGGATAAATGGGTTGAATGGTGGATATAAACATGGCTGGAACAGAAAAAGAAATACAAATGTTTTCATGTAATGTATCCAGACCTGGAGAACTCGTAAAGGCAGGGGACACAGGGACATTTTAAAGCACTTGATTATGAACGGAATTTCACTTTGAGGCCTCAGACTTTGGAGAGAGATGCAGTTTAGTTTCCTTTGTTTCTTTTGGACTGGGAAGTCAGAGTTTAACTGGAACGAAGCATTGGATTAAGAAATCTTTATCTTGAAGTCAGCAGCCAGGCGGTTCCACCAGGCGTTTGCTCAGTGCAGCTGCAGCTCCTGTGGGGCTGGGAGACGCTGCGAAAGCAGGAATCAGATCAAAACCCACTGCTTTGGTTCAGCTAGTTTATTTTTCATTTGAATTCTACAACAATGTAATGCTCTATAAAGTAAATCCAACAAAACTAAATATCCAGACTGAACAAGGAGCACTTGTTGTTACAGGAAATCGCTATGTACAGCTACACACTCCTCTGACAGAAGGTTCAAAGTGCTTATCAAACACAGAGGAGAAGAAGAAAAGAAGTAAAACCAACCAAAACATGACTGATCCCTTTGTGAGAGACCCGTAATAAACTGCTTGGCACCAGTCTCCACCAAAAGAGTCCCATTCATTCACTCACTCAGTCTCTCACAGCAATGCCTGACACACAAACGTACACACACGTCCAGTGATTACTGGGCCGTTGCAGCGAAGCCTCCGATAGAGAATGTCGGCGTAAGCTGAGAAGGATAAACATCTGCAGACCGAGAGGACTTCTTCTTGGGATGGGGCGAAAAAAAAACAAAGGTACAGCAACAAGTGCTTTGAGAGACACTCCTACAAACACGCATAGCACCAGCTCTCACCGCGCTCCTTCAGTCGCAGCTGATCTGTGGCAGTGTCTACTTAATGTCGTGCAATATTCATCAATATAGACAATTCACATTCATGGATTGTTTAAGATAAGATGGCGACTCACTTCGCCTGCAGTGGGAGAAAATCGGATGCTGCTGCTGATGGTGTGAGGGAAGAGAAGAGCTTTAGCCTCACAAAGGCCTCTTAAAGCCAGAAAATACATTTCATTTTGTTTTGTTCCTTACACCAATTGCTTTAAAAGCATGTTATATAGTGATAAACAAAATAGTTTGGAATGAGAATAAACATGTTACAATTAAGAGAGTCCTCCGCTAACGCGCCTACACACAGTTCAATGAAAGCACATGCAGCAGCAGCAGCAGCTCATTTACACACGCAAACGCACCACGAGGCGTTCAGGACCCACACTGTCTTAGATCAGATACATTTGTGCACTTCAGCTGATCGAAATAAACTTGCTGCTTCTGCACTTAACTAGGGCTGGGCGATTTGACTTGGAAGTTAAAAATCTCAGATCTTTATTTTCATACCAGTTCCTTTTTGCACCGATTTTTATCGTGTCACTTTCAGGTCTTAAAAAGAAAATATAAGTAAAAATATTTTCCAAAAAGTGGCTTTTATTTCAATCAGACCTTCTGTGAGATGTACAACGGAGTATAAGGATCAGGCTACAGGAAGTTTTAAATAGAAGAATAAAGTCATAATAAGTCATAAGCGAAATAAAAACGACTAATTTTTTCTGTTTTAACCAAAAGAACGTGGAGGGGGCGGAGTTAGAAAGATCTTAGTGAACAGATCAGTCTGGTTCTTCCTTCTAAATAAATGCAATCGCTTCAAAGTTCTGCTGATGCGTCACTTCCTTTTTAGAAAAAGCATCATTAAAGTAGAACTTCACTTGCCCTCATTTTAAGTTTTTATAAATTTTCGGGATAGTTATAAAATTACTAAATCTTACTGATTTTACGACTTTATTCTCGACCGTATTCTTATAATACTATAATTTTATTTTTGCAAACAAACAGACAAAAATCAGCCTGGCGCCATTCTGTGGTAAAGTTGACCTGAATTCATAGAACCTGTAAAACACGCGTGTGAAACAAGATGGCGGCCCTCGGCGGGCTGACGTCACTTTGACCCAAGGAGTGGATTGGTGGGGAAAAAAATTTTTTTTTAAGATTTTCCATAAATGTAATCTTTAAAAACAAAAGAAAAAAAAATCGATATCGCCCAGCCCTATGTCTAAACAACAACAACACAAAAACAATCAAAAGGATGCTAATCTACTCTTTGAGGTCTGTACCTTTATTTAAAAAAAAAAAAAAGAAAAAAGGAGAAAATATATTGAACAATGACAAAAACCAAGGCCTTTGTTGATGATGAAAGTCACCGAGCAACTAGAAGTCAGGTGTGCGCGTGTTTAACAATTACAAAGTAGAGGTAGAGTGTGGAGATAGTTTGAATGGAGTCGCAAATCGAAGATGTTAAGATGAGATGCTTTGATTTTGGGTTCAGGCTGTTTGTTTTGGACCACTGTTTTCTCGGTGCATAGATGAGGCGACTACTGCGAATCCACTAAGCGCTTCATTCAAGATGGCGCCCCTCCAGTCCGCTGCAGGACCCCATCGACAAATTAAACAATGCGGCCAATCCCAGAAGGACAAGTCTGTCAGAATCAGTTCAAAAACCATCTCTCACCCCCCCTGATTATCCTGCAGCAATTGAATTATCTGGATTCCTGACAGCAATTTAACAACAACTCTTTAATAAATAACCTCCAAATAATAAATCGCATTGAAAAGAGAAAACCACTGCAGCATCAAAAGGAGCACATCCTGTTTCTCTATTAAAAAAAAAACAAAAAAAAAACAACCTGTTCCTTTTCTCACAGGATGCAAAATATAGTCATTTCTGTGCAATTTTAACAAAAGAGAACAAAGAAATAAAAAAAAAAGAAACGTGACTAATTAAATGAGCCACTATTCAAGAATTCTATACAGTTTTCTCAAATGCTATATAGGTATCTGAATATATTATCTCATTCATTTATTTTACAAAAAGAAAAAGAAAAAAAAAAGAAAAAGAGTGCATCTGCGTGCGTGTGTGTGTGCGCGCAAGGAGGTCATAGACTAGGATGTGCCACAGAGAAGCTTTGCTGTCTGATCTCACAAAGAGCCGTTTCTCCTGCTGCCGGTCTCCCCCAGCAGGAGGGATTGCTTCTGCAACACCGACGCTTCCGAACCGGATTCCCACCAGCAGAGCCACCGCATGCTGGGAGCTGAAGCTTCAGTCCCGTTGTTACACACAAGAGTTTTACACCGCAAAAAACACAAAGCCTTAAAGAGGTTTTGGTCTGGTTTCTACTCCAAATATCTTCACACATTTGAAATGAGACAGAAAGTAACCTACAAGACGTAGGAACCTTTAATTCCTTAATATTGACGGACATGCACAAGTTTCACTGGCAGATTAAATATGTTTGTTATAAGTAAAATAATATGATAATGAAACCAGCACTTTTCTCATTAATATTAAGGAATTATTGACTTCAAACAAGATCCTGCATCAACCTTTAAGTTAGTTTTCAATAGTAAGACATTTCAGGAGAAACCAGACCAAAAGTCCTCGGTGAGATTTTTGTGTTTTTGCAACATTAGTTTGGTTTAACGCTCTTTAAGAGGCCTTCAAATCTGAGATTTCACTTGGAACAAAAGAACCAATTAGACAGAAAAAAATTTGCAAACCAGGAAAAAACAAAACAGTGGAGCCTGAACGGTGCCAGTGATGTCTTTACACCATTTGTCTGAAGGGTTTTGATACAGGGAGATTCTCTTTCCACGTCTTGGTTTGTTTTGTTTTGCAGTCCAGAGAAGAAAAAAAAAACCTTGTGCTCAGTGTAAGAAGTGACGTCTGCAGAAGCCGTGGGTGGCGGCGCGGTGCTGGAGCCGTCGGCCGTACGGAGCTCCGCACTGAGACTTGCTTCTCTCGACACCTGGAAGTCCATTCTCAGTCCTTAAAGTGCAGTTTCTCCACTGCCACCCACACACACACACACACACACACACACACCCTACACACTCCTCTCGCAAACCTTTCCAGACACCAACATTCAGAGTTCTTGTTGCGTAGCCAGCATGTCATCCTAAAAATATACACTTTAAACTCCAGATGGGCAACACACACACCCCCACACACACACACGGGACATTCTGCGTAGCTTCCTGTGCTCCTGAGCGGTGCGTTTGTGTCTGCGGCTGGCGGCCCGGTCAGGTCAGGCCCGGCCCGGCTCCTCTGCGCGCCGTCAGTTGGAGCTCGCCGCGATGGGTTTCTCGAGCTCCAGGTCGAGAGGAGCGGAGTTGAGCTGGAGGCTGCTGTAGCAGTTCTTACACACGCGGCACGGCTCGAACAGCTGCTGGCTTGGCACAGGGATCTTTTGGTCGCAGCAGCTGGCACAGAACACGTTGCCGCAGTTCCTGCAGAGGGAGACAGAGGGCGATCACGTCCTCAGCTAACAGGTTTTTCTGAGGCTAATCGATGCACGGTGGGTCTGAGCGATCAGCAGCTCCCCGCTGTCGTTTGTCTCGCCCTGCAGCACATGGTGAACCAGGCGGGGACAGAAAACACAGGAACAGCACTCACCTGTGAAACATCAACACATGTTCTCACACAAAGCAGAGGAGCAGCTGAACTATCGGCTCAGCTAAAGATGGACGCGGACAGAGGAATCAGGTCATCTTCTGAGTCATAGTCCAGGATTAGAAACTCAAAGGGAAGATTTTCCTTGTTTTTTTGTTTTTTTTTCCCTGATCAATAAACGCACCATAATAAAACTTTTCACCATAAACTGAGTTTAACAAATGAGTTTTAAGGTCAATTTTAGCCTTTTGAGCTTCTGTCTTTCACGGAACACGCAGAATTTGGGAACGTTGGAAACCATGGTAACAGGAAGGATACGCATTCTACAGAGAATACACAAGACTACAGCTGAAACGATTAATCGCGACTAATCCATTATCGCAATAATCGCTGAATAATTTACTAATGATTAATCATTAGCTGGAGTGTACTGATTCAAAAAGGGTCATTTGCAGGAAGAACACACGAAACTATAATATATTTAGATACATTTTTACTTTATAAAGTTCATGTGGAATAAGCAGTTTGTTTATGTTAGAAGTAGCTTTCAGCTTCAGATGCATTCTATGCTAAAGCTTAGCTAACGGAAAGCTTCACTGTTGCATTTTGAAGAATAAAATCATTTTCTTATTTTAAAAAGGGATTACTAAATATAATTGTTAGTTGCAGCCCTACATGAGACTGCTGTTTTCAGTAATTGGACTAATTACTAATTTAAATGGCTAAAAACATCTTAAAATGTCTGCTCAGACATTTTTACTTTGTTTTCTAATAGTGAATCTGTGTTTCATGGAGCAACATCACCTTTTGCTCCTGCTATAAACGATTATTACTTGGTAGTACAGTTAAAAACAAAATCACATTTTTATGAATATTTGTGTTCTAGTTCTGGAATAGAAAAAACAGAATCGGTTGAAATCAGCATTTGACAAGTGAAGCATTTATGTGTCCTGGAGGCTGGTCGGTAAGCGAGACAGACGCCAACACTCAGATCCCCATGCTCACATTCAGATGTCAGGCCATGCACACACACACACCTACACACACCGTGGTGCACTGCGTCCCGAACTGAACTGAACCGCAGTAAAACAAAGAAATAAGAAACTTTAAAACATTTTTCAACCAAGTGATGGCAGCAGCTCTGGGTGCCATGCTGTGGAGCCGGAGGGGTGGGATGTGAGGGATGGGGGGGGGGGCAGCATGCTGCCGGGGCAACTGGATGCTGATGTGCCACTATGGTGGGTTGAGGCAGTCCACTTCTGTTCTGGTTAGCAAATCAATTTCTCTCATGAACTTAAAAAAAAAAAAGAAAAAAAAATCAGCCTTCGACCAATCACAGCTGGCCACGTCACGGCGCCATGCTTTAGCTTACAGCCAGTTGAAAACGAAACACTGTGGATCCGTACAGCCGGATGAAAACTCTGCCGTCAGAAATCAGCGTGTCCCTGAGAAGCTACTGATCAATTTAAAAATAAAAGAAAAAAATCAACCAAAACGGAGCAGGTGAGGACAGGAGATGTGAGAGGGGGGAGAGGGGAGGGGCTTGGATTAGGATTAGGAGGAGCGGGGTGCAGCGGTGGGAGGGTTGGGCGGGATCTCACCAGACCTCCTGGACTGCCTCTCTGCCACTGTGGAGGAGGAAGAGGGGCAGACGATGGGTAAGAGCTGCCGGAGCGATGCACAAAACATGAGCACAACAACATCACACTTCCTGCTCGGCGCTCAGGTTAGGAGGAGTGATGACAACCGACCGCTTCTGAATCCACAGACCATGAAACCCCCAATCATTCTGAATAAGAGGGCACCATGCCTCTCCAAAACAGTTCAACCCAACCCAACAACCAGTCACCATGGCGACGTACTACTGAGCGCCGACAAAGGGAACCAAGAGTCAATAAAACACGGACAGATGAAGCTACAGTCTGATAACACCAACTGTCTTTAGCGGATTTCATGTGACAAACCAAGAGAAAGTGGAGAATTAGTGAAGTGAAGCAAAAAGAGCAGGACAACTTTTTATAAACTATTTTAACTTTAAATATAGCAAAGGGGTAAAAGTCCAACAGTTAGGGATGCATCTGCCAGAAAATTTGAGCCAATATTGATATCCAACCTTTAAAGATGTTGTACATACAGTGTAGGGTAGAGGGGGGGGGGGGGGAGTATTTAGTCAGTCACCAATTGTGCAAGCTCTCCCACTTAAAAAGATGAAGGAGGCCTGTAACTGACATCATAGGTAGACCTCAACTATGAAAAATGAGGAAAAAAAAATTAGAAAATCACATTGTCTGAATTTTAAAGAATTTATTTGCAAGTAAAGGTGGAAAGTAAGTATTTGGTCACCTACAAATAAGCAGGATTTCTATCTGTCACAGACGTGTAACTTCTTCCTTAAGAGGCTCCTCATTACCTGCATCAATGGCTCCTGTTTGAACTTAACAGTATAAAAGACGCCTGCCCATAACCTCAAACAGTCACACTCCTAGTCCCACTCTGGTGAAGACCAAAGCATTGTAGACCTGCACCAGGCTGGGAGACTGAATCTGCAATAGGGAGCTTGGTGTGAAGAAATCTGCTGTGGGAGCGATAATCAGAAAATGGAAGGCCTACAAGACCACTGCTAATCTCCCTCCATCAGGGGCTGTCGACATCTTAGACAAAAAAAAACCCAGCTGACTTCAGTGTTACTTCTCTGCTTCAGAGAAATACCCACAATCCTCTGCTGCATCACTGTTGGTCACATGACTGACCTCCTCCTCATCCCGTCCAGAACCAGACCTCAGCAAGACGGAATCAAATCCTGGTTTTATTCATTGGACAGATGGCAATGTGTTAAAAAGTGACCAATAGAAATACAAATGTATGTGGCAGTGCTTCTACAGCAACGACCAAAAGCTCAACAAATACAGACGTATCCATGGGATGTTACTATTTGATATCACTGGCTTCCCCACAGTGTTGATTGGCTGGAGGCGAAGTGGTCAGTGGGAGTCCAGCTCACCTGCAGTGATGCTTCCTGGTGGCCAACCAGAAGCGGCTCTCGCAGCCGTAGCACTGAGCAGCCAGGTGATCGGGGTACCAGCGAGTGACCTGCAGCAAGCACACAGAGCCATTCACGGCTCCAGAGGAGTTCTGAATGGTCTCCATGGTGACTGAGTGGTCTTGCTCACCTCCGTGTCCTGCTTGTCCACCTGCTCCCAGCTGGCCTCTGAGAAGAGCTCCGTGCTGCAGCGGGACAGGCAGTTTGGGTCCAGGTTGTACTCCGAGTCGATCATTGAGGTCTGCACAGAAAGAGGCGGGAGCCGAGTTTACATCCACTGCGCACATCGAAAATAAATCTGCTTAATAAAAACACCCCAAACAAACTCTTTACAAAACGTTTTTGAGCTGGGATGACGTGGTTTTATAGCCGTATCAGAATAGATGTATTTCACAGAGGAAAAATGCGCAAACCAGCAGCTGGATGAGCCTACTGGCGACAACAGGAAGTGGCAGGAGAAACAAGGTTTGTTTTTGTTTTTTTCTTTTTCCAAACGCTGTGCAACTGGCTCGACTAGAGAACTCACAGCATCACATAGCTCATAAAAGTTTGGCATCATTCTAAAGTGATGAATTCATAATTTATCTGTAAAATCGCCAACTACATCTTCCTAAAACGGCAAAGTTTAAGAGGCCCATTGCGCCAACGCCTGAGTTCTCTGATGGCTGATGAGCGCTGACCTCACAGCTGAATTATGAATATATACATCATGTAACTGTTTACATCTGTGGCTGCAATCTTTTTAATGACTTGTCCTGTGAACTAGCTTAATGCTTATTCATGTGTGATTTTAAAGTCTTTTCTGAATGGAAACACTGCCAATGCAGCCATTTATTTATTTTTTTGATACTAGCAGGATTTAGACAAAGTTTTGTTGCACATTTTCAGTAGAAACAGCATGGAACGTTACATTTTTCCCTAGAGACTAAAGGTCAGACCAGCGTCTCACCACTTCGTCACCCACATCTCCGTTGAGCCGGTGCGATCCGGCGTGCTGCTGGTTCTCCAGGCGGCTCCACAGCTCCTGCACCTGCTTCTTCAGCGTCTCCACCTCCATCTGGTGCCCCGCCTCGATCTGCCTCAGCCTCTGCTGGATGGCATCCGTGTGCAGCGTGAGTCCGTCGTCGTCCAGGTGGCTGCGGGCCGGCTGCTCCGGGCTGACGGCGGCCCGGCTCGGTGTGGCGTGGCAGCAGCGGTGCTGCAGGCAGGCGCCCCGTGGATGAAGGACCAGGGAGTTGCAGCTGGCCAGAGACACCTGTCGGCTGAGCGGGGCCCGCTCCCCGTTCCCTTTGGCCCAGTGCGGTCCGACGCTGGGGTCTCCGTCGGAGCAGTCTCCGTTGTAAAGCCCTTCCCTGCTCAGCTCAGCGCTGGCAGACTGAAAGGCACTGACCGAGGCATGCTTGCTGCCCCCGTTTAAAGTTCTGCTAAAGCCCGGCTCGGCCGCCTCCCTGAAGCCGGGGTGCTGGCTCCTGCCGTCGCCGTGCGGCTGGCGGTTGGGTATAACACTTGGCTGTCCAGGAAGAAGCTCCAGCTTGCTGCAGGCTTCTTCGGTTAAAGTCTCCGTGGAGCTCTCCATGAGGGACGCCCTCTTGTCCAGCGGCTCGTCAGATTCCGAGACGGCCTGCTCGGGTTCTGAGACGGGACCGGTCTCGTCTACGTCCTGCTCCTCTGACAGCCCGTCCACAAAGCCGTTAGTAACGGCTCTATGGGCCTCAGACAGCGGCTGCTCTCCTAAGCTAGACTCTTCTCCAGCAGCAGAGCAGTTGACGTTCTGCTCCACAGCGCCCTCTGGTGTTTGAGTTTGCTCATTCGGCTGCTGATGGAGTTCCTCTTCCTCCTGTGAAGGCAGAGGAGGAGGATCCCCATCATCCTCAGCCTCCATCTCGCCGTTGTCAGGATGGTGACCGTTTGGAACTATTTCTCTCTGCGTCTCCGTCATTGAAGTTTCCCCGTCACTCTCAACTTCTTTCTTCTCTTCTGTGTGAGCAGCAGCAGCAGCAGCAGCAGCAGGCCTCTGGCCCTGTAAATCTGCTACTGTGTCCTGCGTGGCTTCCTGTAGGATGTTCTCCATTTGCCCCTCAGCCACGCCCACCACCACCGAGAGCTCCGCCTCCTCCGCTCCCCCCTCTGGGCTGACTGGGGCGTCCTGTTGGAGCGCGGCTTGGGATTCGTGGGGCTGCTGGTCGTCGCCTGGCTCCGACCGCCGTCCGTCCGTACACGGCCCCTCTCCGCCGGCCTGCGGCTCCTGACTCGCCCCTCCCTCAGGGCCCACCGCCATGTTGAGCTCCAGAGAGCGCCGGTGGTCCTGCCACTTCTCGTTGAGGCTCGGGTCACTGGAGCGCCGGTTGGGAGCCAGCGTGCTTCCCAGCTCACATGCACTGGGCAGGTTGTCAAAAGAGCGAGTTTTTGTTCGTCTAGACGGGAAACGAGAAAAACAATTTGGAGGTGAAAACACAATTAATGCATCGTTAAGACCATTAATGCCTTGCAGAAATATTTATAGACACCTTAACTAGGGACAGGACTTTTTATTAAATAGATTTAAATTTATTGGATTAATTTAATCTTCAAAAATTAATCACATTTTTTCTCCCAAGTGGAACCTTTGTAATTGTGCATTTCTGGTACACCTGTAAATCTGATGCACAAGGAACATCCACAAACAGTGACGGATGATGAAGCTGCTTCTCTCAGCCCCCTGGAGGCTGATTTTCACTTTCAAAAACAACAATCTGATTGGATGAAAGGAAAGTCTACTGATGTGTTAAAGTTTTGCTAAAAGGAATCAGCCCATCAATCTGTCCAAGCCTAAAATAGGACCTCGATGCTAAACATGTAGCAATAGCACAAACGTCCCCAGCGCTAATGTGAGGATCCACAGCTCACATTTCTACAGAACGCCCACGATCAGGAGTTCCTGGAACACCTGAACGCTGAATGAACAGAGCACCGCTCTGCGTCAATGTGACGGCTGAAGAGCTTCAATTAAAAACAAGAGATATTATTGTTTTTATCTTGCAACTTGTCAAAGTTACTGTAAACAAACCACACCATCAGCCAATCACAGACAGGTCTTTTTTCATTCAGAGTACTCCTTGCATTCACTTGGACAAACAACCAATCACAACCAGCAAATGGAAGCATTGCTCAACTAAATGGGTGGATTTAGGAAAACGCAAAACTTCACACAAGAAAAACTGGAATTTTGTACTAGGAATATTTAGCTAAGCATACAAATACACTTTGTTTGCCCTTAATATTTCTTCTAAATGATTTTACTTTTAAATGTGACCAGCAGTTCACAGCTGATTCCTTCATCCGGGTGCAAATAAACTGATGTTTATGAAATGAAAGGCTTTTATGTTTGCCTGTTTTCAGAATCTTTAGTTGCCGTTCCTTTATAATGTCTTCCAATAACACATAACTGCCTGGTCCAATTTCCTGTCGACTTTCACATTATTTGAAACAGTGAGCTGCTGGCGGTCTGATCTGGCCCACCTACCACCAGGCTTTGCAGGTTTTCCAGGTGAAACCCTGTATAATAAATTATTTCCAAGTATCTGTTTCAAATAAAAATAAAATAAAACCCTGCAACATTTTAAATGCCGTTTCAGAAGAACCTTTGCGTGACTGCTGGGTGACATAAAGCTGCTGTGAGGCCTGGCAAAAGCAACGTCAAGAAGCAGAAGGGTTGTTAAGCCGGGACCCTCTGGCTGTTGGGAGTCGTCGGTTTGTGTTCATCTTACATGGAGCAGGAAGTGGGGGGGGTCGGGTGCCAACGCGCCAGGCTCACCTGCCCAGGGGCGCATCCTCCGGGTTGGCACCGGGCACAGGGTAGGGCGCACAGGAGTCGTCGGAGGGGGTCGTTGGGGAGGAGCTGGGCAGGTAAACTGCGGTCCACAGCATCAGGTTCCGCACATGACAGACTGGGTGGAGAACCTGTGGGCAGAACAAAGAACCCACCAAATGGGATCACAGGGATATAAAAGTAGAAGTCTTTAAAAGTCCCAGCACACTCAGGTTGAGATCAGCAAAAGGTCCATTTTTTTTACAGCCAAATACGAGCAAAGTTAATTATTTGCTGGGAAATGGTGTTCAGATCTAACTGCTCTGTATGCGACACTGAGCTGAAAATGTTGAGTCGCTCTTTGTGCCACACGGATAGGTGTGTGACGGCCGGACTGGTTAGAGTTTAGATCAGGCCTGAGAGGCCTGGAAGAGTCCAATCAGAGGCCTGAACTCAAAGTAAACGTCACATATTCTTTAATTCTGATTATATTGCTTTTGTTTTTAGGCCACCATTTAAGTGAGAAGTGCAACTTCTCCCATATTTAGCTTTAGTTTAACCTCCTCCAGCTCCGTCTTGCCGCTTGTTGTAACTGCAGAATGAGTCGGGTGCAAATCAAATCTGGGACGTGTGAGTGAACAGATACTCACTCTGCTGCTGCTGCCCCAGCGGGGCGGGGCCACGCATGCAGGCAGTGCGCCGCGCTTGTTACAGTCTGACTAACTCTACGTACTTACTTCATTTCTTCAGCAGGTTCAGCTATCAACGCTACAATGAGTAGATTTATATCATGTATTTTCGTTTGGGTTTTCTCTGTGTGTTGCAGACTTGTTAAACGACTAACCCGGTAAGAATGTCGGGTCAGGTCTGGGCCATGAATCTAAACTTTAGCTCTGAAGCAGAAGAAATGGGGCTAGGTGACCCAAACAGCTCTTCAAAGTTTCTAGCGCCCATTTGGATTGTGCGAAGTGAAAGAAGGGTATGCATGACCGACTACGAAACCTCAACTGTGAGCCGACAGTGAGCCTGAGCGCGTGGGAACCTGGAGATGGAAGTCTGAGCAAGACATGACAAGAACATCTGCTTTGTCAGAATATTGTTTTTAAATTTGCTAAAGGGGGGAATTTCACTGCCTACAATAACAGCAACCACAACAATGCGACACTTGGGAGGCTGAAAAACAGGCTTTAAATCAAGTTTGAGAGCAAAACAATTAGCGATAAATCTGGAGCGATGTGGAAGACGAGACTATGGTTTCATCCCGTCTGTTTACGGTCTCTTCAGCTAGACGTTTGTCGTGCTTTCGTCTTGTCGGGCTTTAATCTGAAAGAGGCCTCTGGAGATGCGGGGTGGAGGCCCCGGCGTCCTGGAGGAGACGAGCGGGTGAGACGTACGGTTTCAGAGTGGGAGGAGTACAGCATGTTCCTCAGCGTGCGGTTGGCTGGCCGCAGCAGCGACCAAACGGAGCAGGTTCTCTCCTGAACGTGCCGGTCCTCCCTCTCCTTGCCGCTGTTGCACAGGAAGGTGCCGAACAGACAGGAGTAGGTGTGCTGCACCAGCTTCACCTGCATGTACACACACACACACATTTACACACGTTGATGTGCATGGGATTGTAAGCAACCCATCGCAAGTGTAAAGATCAGAAGTTCTCTTCGTGTTACTAACACTCCCTGAAGGGAGCTGAGATGTGTGGTGGTTAGAGGAAAACCATCCTCACTTCTGGACAGCGAGACGCTCAGAAGTGGCAGAAACAACACGGACTAGCAGAGGAGCTCGTACCAGGAAGGCCTCGTTGAACTCGAAGGAGCATGGGAACTGTCTCTGCAGCTGGTGAACGCAGTCCAGCCACTGCAGGAAGACGGGGCAGCGCTCGTTCAGGTCCTCAGAGTTCTCCCCGTGACCACAGCGGTCTGCAAACTTGTGGCCAAAGTCCAGCCATTCCGTTTCCACCAAGACCTGGAAGCCCTGCACAAACGAATCATCACACCTTTTCACTTGCAGGAAACAACTAGGAGAAAAAAAACAAAAAAGAAAACTGACTATTTTGTGTCATAAGTTGCATTTTGGATGGAAAATGCTGCCAAAGTGAGCATTTTAGCATGTAGAAGTGAAATAAGTTAAATTCTTCCATTTTTAGAAAGCATTACTGATTTATGTCTGTCCACCAAAGCTCCGCCAAGTGAAGGTTCTTTTGGTATAGATCATAAATGCATTTCTGACGTGACTTTGTAATTTCACGCCTTGGTCCTCTGTCTCGTTTAAAAACTCCTGTTTTTTCTGAAACTCTGCCTTCAGGAAGTTGTTGCAACTTGGCTTCTCAATTCACCCTCTAACAACATTTCTACCTGAGTGTCACTGAGAAGTAGCTCATCAGATGCCCAGCTGCTCTGGGTGTTTGCTAACTACTGCTGCTCTAAGGCGGAAGCTCAGAGACTGCAGCTCTGAGGAGGAGCTTCGTCCTTGAAGGTGGAGCGAAGGCCGACCATTAAGCTGTGCGTTCTGCAGATTTGTTAGACAGTCAAATATTTTGTGTTTTACTAAAAATGGAAAATTAATCATAATTTTACCCTGATTAAAAATAAAAAGTCTATATCTGCAACCACCTTTTTAAATTTTTTTTTTTAATCGCCCCTGGGGAGCCGCACAAACTCAGTTCAAGAACCACAAATGGCTTGTGCAGGCTGCAGAAATATGTAACAAAATTTGAAAATCTCACTTTTTGCTAAATTTCGTCTCAGTAGAATTGCTGCGAATTCAAGTTTGTTTGTTTGTGTTTGTTTTTGTATATTGTTAGCAATTCCCAAAATAAGCTGACACAGATTGTTTCAAGCAGAGTAAAGTTATCAACAAAAAGATCAGACAAACGGACCACGTTGAACGGCACCGGTTTGGTTTTGCTGCTGAAACACGTTGCTGCATATAACCCAGAAAAAGAATGGAGGATGTTTGGTTGATTTAATGATAAGCAGAACACAAATAAACCCACTGCTGCTGTTTGTGTTTGTGTGTGTGTGTGTGTGTGTGACTGTGAATGATTCAGTCCAGACTTGTGCAGTATTCAAGGTATCACCTGTAAAAATAAAACCAGCTGAGGACCAGAATCCGACTCCAGATCCCAGCAGAAAGTCAAATTGAACTCGCTTTGTTGTTTTTGTTTAGAAAGAAAAAACAGAACGTTCTAAAATAGGCAGGTCAGAGTTTTAGAAAAACTTGGCAATCCGTCATAAAATGATGATCAGTGCATCACTACCGCTCGTCTGCAAGACGTTTAAAGGAAATGGGAGAATCGGTACCTCGATGGTGCGATAGTACGGGTCCAAGAGCAGCTTGGACAGAGCAACAATCTGCGGCGTGCGGTCCCAGCCGTCGGAGCAGTGCACCAGGACGGGCCGGTGGTCTCTGTCCACCGCGTTGACCACCAGCAGGGCCGCCTTCAGCAGCAGAGACAGGTGCTGCAGCCACTTGGTGCTCTCCAGCGCAGACAGCCAGCTGGGGAGGCGGCAAAAGAGAAAAACTTTGAGGAACCGCTGAGATCAGTACAACAGCTCAATCCGTTCCTACAGTCAGGTGTTTTAAAAGGCCAAACGATGAAAAGTAAAACGAGCAGCAGCTTTCACAGAAAAGAATAAAAATGGTTTCCGCGCTTTAATTTTACAATGTTTCCGATTTAAATTCACAGCTGGAGATTTGGTGTTCAAAAGAAAACAAAAAAAGAAGCACAGACTCTGGATTTAGATCTAAAACTATCAAGACTTTAAAAAGTCTATCAGATCGGTTCACCTCATCAGATGAACCGATTTGATATTAATATCTGATATTGAAAAAAAATCTAGACTGGGCAGATCTATTCAGTCTAATCTTATGCTCTGAGCATGCTTTATTATTTATGCTATATTATATTTAGAATTCCTAATTGCACTTTCTGAACCGATCCAAAGAAGATTTGTTGCAATTTATTTTGCATGTTCGATCAACCTATTGTTTTTGTCATTTTCAGTTTCTTTATTCTTAATTTCACATCGGCTGCTCTTCTCCCAACTCCACTGATGGAACAAACTAAAGTTGTTTTCACATGTTTGACTGGGCTTGTGCAGCTACTGGTGTGTTTAACTGTGCTGTACTGGTGCAGAGTTATCATGTATGTTTTTAATTCAGTACATTTAAGGAAAAGAAAAAGTTCAGCACTGTTTTCTTTGCTTGGGATCAGCCGATTCTAAACCTCAGACATCGACATCGATATTGGAAGTGGAAAAAAGCGGATTGGTGCCTCCCTCTGCTTGCTTTCGTGCATCTTTACAAAATATGATTATTCCAAACAGCACCGACACGCATAAACATAAGCTGGAGTCCTTTACTTCCCCCAAAATACACACATCTATTCTGGTGCATCTAGAATAACCCCGACTCTGAGGATATTTCTGACCTCCTGACTGCTTTCTACAATCTTCTCAAGCAGCAGTGCAGTTTAATTACACATCAGCCTGGAGTTAACTTGGAGAGTTCAAATGGAAAGAGATCCTCTACCTGGGCCGGGGGCCAGGCTCTAAATCAGGCACAGATGTCTGAGCGGGGCCATAACACCACAGTGATTACTAGGTAAACCTCCAGCAGGCAAAGCTGTGTTGCAGTTGTAATCTCAGCCTGCATGGTCATAATGTTGTGTCTAGAATCTGAAAGCGCTGCTGGAGGGAACTGTAATTAAAAATAAAGAGAAGAAGAAGTAAAACAAACAAAAAAATAAACATACTTGGCTGGGTCAGGCATCTGAGTGCAGAGGAAACGCAGCGACTGGAAACTCTTGCGGATGGAGTGAATGTTGGCCATTCCCATGAATACGACCTCACAGTTGGGATAGTATTCTGGAACAAAAAAAGAAAGACAAAAACTAAAGCTGTTTAATTTTAGCACAAAGAACAATAGCATTTGTGGCTAAGTGAGCTTCTGATTCTGCAGCATGAATTGACCCAAATCTGCTTGAAACCTTAAACCGAGACACAAGGCCTACCTGGGCACTCGCAGCCGCCCCCCTTGGCTCTGTTAGCCACCGCCGCCGCGTACGACCTAGCATCCAGGATTAGCAGCTTGTGGGGCTGGATGGCCAGAGTCTCCACCTCAGAGCTGTTAGTCATGGAGGATTCTGGGGTAAAAAAGGAGTTATTGTAGTTTTATTCAGATTTAATAGAAACATTTAGAATGTTGCTAAAAAATAAAATAAAATAAAAATTGCTATTCCAAAAATATGCATGAATTGCCTTTCAGAGGAATTCTGAAACTTTCCCAGTTGATTACATTTATAGCCACAAACCTTAATACATTGTATTGACATTTCATGTGGGGGAAAAAAACTGAGAATAATTCATCACAATTCGCTCATAAACTTTATGTTTTCATTTGGATTTTTTTCTGAAAAATCAGGAAGATTTAGAGACTGAAATGTTTTGCACCATTCTTCTTTTGTAAAAGTAAGAAAATAAGATAAGAATTATTTCATAAAGCACCATTTAAATGTCAAATTCTTGCCCTCTAACTCAATTAGATTTAGGTTTGGACTTTGAATGGGCCACGCCAACACAAAAATTCAAAACTTAGTATATTGTTTTACTCAATTAAAAAAAAAAAAAAAAAAAAAAAAAAGACTTATCCTGAAGGAAAATTTAATGTTTTCTAACTCATATCATCCAGGTAAAGAAGTAAACAGTAAAGAGAAGTAAAGAGTTGTTATGGATGATCCATTATGATGATCTGAACTTCCTGTCTGGTGCTGCTCTGAATCCATGAAGCCTCTTTTTTGGGGTCATAGTTCAGATATTATATGAGCTTTTAAGAGGATTATCAGCTGCTCCTGGCTGTAAAAACAACATCTTGCTGCCAAGGTTACATATCATAACTGTCCGAAAGTAAAACGTAAGACCAAAAATCCTTCCTACTGTCAGCATCCAAAACCAGCAGAAAAAGCAACTCCTTAAAGAAATTTATGAACAATGACTTGTTCATAAAACTACTACTTACAGCATAATGTGGCTGACCTCTATGTGCAACCGAATGCAACTACTTTTATTTTTTTGATGGCACTGAAGGTCACACTTCACATATCTGTACTTACAAAACTTTTGAATGTTTTAAAAGCCACGAATCGTTTTTCTTGATGTAGCTTACAGGAAAATATTCTTATAAGTTTTATTTTATTTTCTAAAAAAATAAAAAATGAAAAATATTCTATAATGTTGAGATGGTATGAATAGTTTTGCAAGACTCTGTAATTAAGCTACAGGATGCATTTATACACCTTCAATCTAAAACGATAACACATTATTACCGTGATGCACGTTTGAGTCAGCCAGCTGCTACAGACAAGCTCTAACAGGTAGGCTTGCACAAGTTCTGCTCATAGCAGGCCACTGTGATGAATGTGTGTGTGTGTGTGTGACTGTGAGGATAACAGCAGCGCATCTCATCAGTAAGAACTCTTGTACCGAAATCAGTATCGGGCGGGTCTGAGCCGTTGGTGTAGCTGCCTTTGGGAAGATGTTTGCGGCCGCTGCTGTCCACGGCGCAGGCCTTGGCGATGGACTGCACCAGGTGCTCGTCGTCAGCATTCCTCCATCCCCACCAGCTGACTTCTGGCTGGCCGCAGCGGGCGATCACAGCGCCGGTGCTCTGGTGCCTGCATGGGAAGGGGGAGAAAAAAAAAACATGAGCCACAGATTACAGGGCTGAACAAAGAGTGTATGATTTTATCAAGAAAACTATATTTACAGTGCTGCTATGATCAGCCACACAGCGGTAAACAAATATTCAAGACACAGAGCAGCTTGGAGACAATGGCTGGGCGATAAAACAATGATATATATCGACATGGAAACTTAATAATAACAATAGAAAAAAAAAAAGACGACGGATAGAATGTTGATAATGTTGCAGATCCAGAACCCCAAGGGACTCTGGGGGTTGCAGGCAGAGGAAAGACTTCAGTTGCTCGATCTCTCACAGCCAGCTAAGGAAGCTAGGTGGCATCAACTACAGTCACTCACTCGGGTTACCTAGCAACAACCTGCTTAACATGTGCAGCAGCAGCAAAAACAAAAGAAAAAAAAAATAAACGGCTTTGGGCCACTTCAGGCTGCAGTGTGAACACAGCCATACATCACAGTGAATTAACAGGAAAGTCAGGTGTGAGAGAGGGGGAAGCCACCAACACGCAGAGGTAAATGGACATTTGAAACAAAAAGCTAATCAATAATTATCTAGAGTCGATTAAGCCTGTTACAATAAGAGAAAAAATTATTTATGCATTTATTTAAATTAGTGCAGTATTTTTCATTTGGATAACAAGTTGTTAAAGAGACTCTGCTCTTTAGTATCACTGAAAAGCCGTCGTCGTGAGAGACGCTGCAAACATTTGACACCCAGTAGAAAGTTGTTAGTTTGCACTGCATGATACTTTTGCTTGCTTTTCCTGTCTGAGCCAAATGACTAAAATCGACTACAAAGGCTCAGTAACCAAAACTGCATTTCAAAACATTAAAATAAAAAAATCATTGTTGTTTCAGTTGCTTTTTTTGTTTGTTTTGGATTTTCTAAATGCTTTTCAGTTCCGGTGTTAAACGAGGCACAAGCTGAACACTGGAGCTCTGGAAGGTGATGTCAGTGTTTTCTCAGCAAAAATAAAGTCATCAGGCCACGAGGCAACGATAAACAGCCATAAAGACTTTATCTTATTCTTAACCACCAAAGGAAGTTTTTTATTTGGTTGCAGAACCGTAAAGATTTCATCAAACAACTCCATCGGCTCTTTCACAAAGACAGTTTCTGTGCAGCAATGAATAAATTAAACAGATACGGTGTGAAGGCAGAAATAAACAGACCGACCTGTAAACCACGGCAGGAAACCTTTTCCAGGAGCGGAAGGCGGCCACGTTTTCCAGCTCCTTGTCAGTGATCCAGGCTGGCACCAGCAGCTGCTGAGGATAGCTGGGGCAAAGCCTGGCAGGATGGAGGGCCACAGAGAACAGAGTTAAACCAAGGAGGCGGGGGGCCCCGGAGGGCCCACGGCTCAACAACAGGCTCTGTCTACAGTCACATAATCCTGGTCTGGCTCCTTATCTACCGAGGGCTGCAGTGCCAGCAGGGTATAATAACTTGAATCCACAGAAATACGTTGTTGGTGAGAGGAAGCAAAAGGACAGGATTGTCTTGCGGACGTTAACACATAGCAGACACTGAATGAGAGTCTTTTTTTTTTCTTCTTCTTTTTTTACCTGAACTTGCTGTTGATGTCCGATATCCTCCAGGCGTTCTGAGTGTCGAAGCCCATCCTCTCCACCTCGTTCTTGAACCATGAGGTCACGTGTTCTCCTGCAAAAACAAAATGAGAAAAAGAAATAACTCGGTGATGTCCGATAAGCGCCTGGCTGAAGGAAACCTCCCTGCGAGGTTCGGGAAGAGACAGGGAACCTGGCAGTGCACCTGGTCTGCACAGCTCGCCGTGCTGCTCCTTCTCCCCGGCGTACATCTCCATGCACCAGGCGTGGAAGGCGAAGGAGAACAGGTCCTCCAGGCGGGACGGCGGCCGGACGGCAGAGTTTAAACGCTTCAGCCACTCCTGGCATTGCTCGAAGGTGGAGAACTGACACCTGGAAGTTCAATGGGACACCAGGTTGATTCCATGACGGGGTTTCTTCACGACTCAAATTTAAGGCCATGATTGAATTTTAAGACTTGCTTTACGACAGAAAGGCGTTAATGAAAATTGTATATTTTATAATGTAGTAGTGACGAGCTTTATTGCACAGAACACGGAGTCGGCAATAGAAGTGAGTCAGCGGCAAAGACTAACTGGCAAGAAATTTACACTTACCAATGATAAACACAAAATATCTAGCTAGCTATTTAGCGGTAGCCTCAGCCACTAACTGTCATGTCACAGGACAGAAAGATGTCTGCGTGTGTAATTTAAACAAAACAAATCTCACAAGAAAAATAAACCATCATTTATGACTAAGAAAATGTGCTTTGTAATTTAACACCTTGATGTTGCCGTTCCTCCATCAACCCGTTAGCGACGTTTTTATCAGAATTGCATTGAGGAGCTCAACAGATGTGCAGTTCCAACAGCTGTTTGCTAAGTGCTGCTGACTAGTTTTAAGAAGCAGCGTCAGGGAGTCGCGGGATTGAGGCACTCGGTGAGCAGGAGACTCAGAAACTGCAGCTAAGAGGCGGAGCTTTGTCCTCCAAGGCGGGGCTAGGTCCACCCAGGAATTTTGCCAAGATGAATGGTCGCCATGGAGATTAAAACAATTTCTCAAACATGCATGAAAGAATCAAAGCAACACTCCAGGTGTGCTTTTGATGAGGGAATAACATTATAGCATGATGCAAAGCTAAAAAAAAAGTTGATTTTGCATAATAATGCCTCTTTAACACCCAACATATTTCACCAATATTAAATCTTAACCATGTTTCGCATTGTAAAATACTAATAATCCTGCTGCAGTAACGCTAGAAGGGGTAGAAGCGGTGGGGGATTTTAAAGAGGGAATGTGGCCACACAACCCAGAGAGACTGCCAAGGGAAAAACATTTAACTGCCTCCCACCAGCAGTTGAAGAACAGAGAATATAAAGAAGGGATACCATTTTTATTTTTTTTATTTTTTGTGACCATTAATTGGGTTTCAGTTCAGAAAACTCATAAATCCAGGCTGGAGGCACGGGACTCCAACATGGAATTTGCTGGCAAAATTAAAGGAACACAATGGACTATGCAGCAAACCCTGCAGGTCTACACAGCAATCACCGTTTCTGATATATTAAAGTTTCCAGATTTTTGTCCTATTCACATTTTGGCCGAATTTTTATCTATTTTTTTTTTCAAATCCACTCTGTTTCCCATTAAATGTGTTCTCATCTGTAAGAAAGACTAAGGGCTTTGAGTGTCGCCGCAGCATAGATTTACTACACAACCTCTGACCCTGACTTTCTGTTGTCTTTATAATAAGATAGATAATAAGAAAGATGTCCACCCGGACATCTTTCATTTCTTTGAGGTTTGTTCAAAGATCAATCCGACTTGCAGAGGAATCACTTTGCACAGTGGACTGTGAACCATCTCCTTCCCATTTCACTTTCATTTTCAGTGGTATGCAACTTTTACGTTTTAGATAACAGTTAAGATGTAACTGTTGTCTAAAATTACCATTTGTGGGGGAATAACTTGAAATTTAAAGACACCTCTATCTCTTCTATAACTACAATAGCTGGTCGTTTATTGAACTTTAAGAAAACGGAAAAGAAACAGAGCGACGCCATTACTTCCATACAAAGATGGCCCCCTATCGTTACTATCAGCTGAAAACAAACGCCAGTCATCTGTAGGATCAAGCTGACCGTACAGTGTTTTTTTTACTGTTCCGATATTTATAAAAGGCTCTCGATTAAAATCCCTTTGTCTCATTCGGGAACAATTTTTCAACCTAAACAAAATACGCCAGTAACTAACAGTAGTACAGCGTTCTTATACATGTTTCAGATCAAAACGACAGTTTCTTGACTAAAACTTTCAGGGTTGAGAACTATTTAAGACTATTTTAAGCTTAAAAAGAAAATATTCACTGTGGATTTACTGAAGGCACTCCTACAGTAATCAGGCTTTAATATATAAAACTTGCAATAACAGGAAGAGGCTGACAGATGGACTAATGGATAAGCTCTTATCGTCCCGCAACATAGAGCTGCAGAACACGCTCAGCGGCGCTTTAAAGAAAGAATTTGTGAATTTTACATCGCTGCAGCGGACGCACCAATTAGTATCAAAGACAAATGCGAGGGAAAGTCCTACACTCACGTTAATGCATTCTTTATAATCAATGAATATGTGATCCTCTCAAACACAAAAGAAACATAATAATGCGTGAGGATCATTGCATTTTAACTGGATGACGAACTGCACTGATGCAGGAGAAACATATTTTGTTGGATCTTCTGAGATCTCTCAAATCAGAAGAGTTCAGATGTACCACGTCGACATGATGCATCATGTCGACATTCGTTTCTTTATCTTTTTAAAGCAAAAACAAGCGAACGTGTCCTTTATGTACGTTCAACAGCAAAGGATGAATTGAGTTTTACCTGACGACCTTGCAGTCCTTACAGGTGACATGAAGCTGAAACATGTCCCGACACTCCACACACTCAATCAGCTGGAGGGGGACCTGCGAAGCCACAGAGAGGAGAGAGCATTTCCTTAAAACTGAGCGGTCCGTTTTCACACGAAATAAAGCTCTGACATGTTTTGTCACATTACAACCACAGACTTTAACAAGTGTTAGAAAAGTGAAAGCAAAGAATGGGACATGGTCGTCAAACTTTCTTACTGATAAAAGACCAAAAACCATGAAGTGTGTTTGTATTCAGCCCCCCATTATTACAACCAGGCTTCACCCACTCACATTTAAGACTTTTTAAGACCAGCATTAAAGAAATGTAAGACCTGTATCACAACAGAAATGTACAATAGATAGTCACGCATTTATACATAAACAATAGATATAGTCAAAAAGACATTTATTAGTGTTCCTTTGAATTCTGTGGCTCTTTACTCTCTTATGGTACCATGCTGTCCTCCTTTCCCCTTTTCCTGTTCTCATCATTCTCAGCTGTATGCAGTTCCAAGCTTTTCCAAACAAAAAATCTGTGAAAATGGATGTTCATCTGATCGGGTATTGTTTAAAACCCATTCTGCAAAAGCATCCAAGATGTGCACATTCCTGTCTGTGTTTGAAACATATTGGAAAAGTCATGCGTGGCATCGCCACAAAAGGCGGTACGGTCCCACAAAGAATTTGCCAAGAAGCGTGAGTTGGGTTAGGGCGCAGGTGGGTATGTGAATCTAAATGCACCTCATACTTTTCAATTAAAATCCCTGTAAAATACAGCTTGTGGTTGTAAATTGACGAAACATAAAAAAAAAAAAAAAAGTTGGAGAGTTTGCTATAAATCTGCTTTTATAGAGGAGACAAAATTACATATCAGACATTAGTTACACAACACCCATTTGGATCACCTGTACAGAGTATTTAAGACGTGTAGCCATCGTGCTCACGCAGTCGGTGCAGGCCGAGTGGCGACAGCAGACTGAAAATCCCTTCAGCAAATTAGTCAGGATCACTACAGTAAATGTTCAGAGCCAAGAGTGAACCGCCAGCAGGGTGATGTTCACTTCAAATGAGCATGGCTACCGAACCAAACGGTCAACCAGGGCCATGCAGACAATCACTAGGTTACACAAACCACTTCGTCACACTGCAGTTGATAACAGCATAGCACACCACAGATACCTGTGGGCTTAAAATATACTAAATCCTCCGAGGTGTGTGTGTGTGTGTGTGTGTGTGTGTGGGTGTGTGTGTGGGGGTGTGTGTGTGTGTGTGTGGTGGCACAAAGCCATTATGAACAGACAGGCCTGTCACAATAACAAAGTTTGCTGAATGATAAATTGTCCCAGAAATGATTGCAATAAATGGGCATCATGTCATTTTGAGGCAATTTTCAACTAATAATAATAATAAAAATTCTAATGGTTTATTAGTGCAAGTATACCCACCCAAAGATAAAAATAAATAATTTCTGAAGAATATTTAGCACTGGAATTGGAAAACAATGAAAAGATTCCAAAATAAACAAAACAAAAACAACAATAATTATAAAAGAATATTACGCATCTGTAACCAAAACTGCATTTTCAAAAAAAATTATCATTCGGCTTTGACAGGGAAAACAGGCAAAAGGGGCAGGCAGTGCAAACTACCTCAAACCTATTAGAGAATTTCGTTAACCTCTGTTGTCCAAATGAAAATGATCGCACTCATTTGAATTTATCCTCCGATTAATTCATTTAGTGCTTAGGAATAAAGAGCTTGCTAATACGTCCTCTTTGACACTGGTTTCAGTCGTCATATCAGTTACAGGCAAATATAATACAAAGTACAGAACCGTCACAGGCACATACGCCCAGATAAGACATGAAAAGAGCAGGAAGGCAGTTCTGCTGCTTTACACTGAGCTTTGTTAATGAGTTAGGAGCTTCTCATTGTGGTGCGGCAGGCTTTTAGAAAAGGTGAGCCTGAAGCTTATGTTCTAGCAGTCGTGCATGACTGCCAGTCAGCCAATGTACAAGTCAGCTCTCATTACAAGAACACAAAGGCAGGTACAGTTTAGTTGATGGACAGGAGGCTGGCCACCTTCATCCAATCTTTTTCTTTTATCTAGTTTACAGGAGCTTCTTAAAACTAACATCTGGTGTCAAGCAATAAAGCCTCCAGTCCCTGAGGCACCAGCTAGTTAGCGGACAAGCACACAGTGAGCTCTATGGTTAAAATTCAACCACTCCACTCCATGCAGTTCTGCAGGATACTTACTGAAACCTCACAACAACAACAACTCTAAACCCCCAACACAGAAAAGGAACATAAAAACAAAGAGAACAGTCATGTAAGAGAGGAATGTCCATTTGTTAGCACTTTTAGTGCGAGCGCAGGGCTGCTATTACCGCATACTCCGGATATTTCCACCTCCTGCTGTCATTATTTAATCCCTGTGCTGCGATCTGCATCTCTAATCTGGCCATCATCGAAATTCTTCCGCTGCTTTTTTAGCCGCATCTCTCGCTCACCTTGCTCCGGAACTTCCTGCTGCTGTTTTCTGAGCCCTTACAGAGCCATCGGGTGACACGGACGCGACCCGATGTGTGTGAGGAGAACTCTGGTCGGTGAACCAGAGGGTCATTGAAACTCAGGCTCGCCCCCAGTCACAGGTGAAGGATGGACTGGCAGCAACAGGAAGCACAAGGACTCCTTCATGCAGCATAATCATCAAAACAGCCACATTTTCGTCATTATGAACTAACAGTCACATCTCTATTTTGCACTTACATAATGCGTTCCAATTATTACCAACGTTAAATTAGAACTTTGGCTTTTTTTTTAAAGAATGTCATGTTTGATCATTTTTAGCCGATTTAATACTTCATTAAAACAATTTATTGTTTAAATGTTTGTGCTGCCCGACTGCAGGCAGACGGTCCTTTCAGCTGATGCAGATCAACACTCTGCACGTTTTTATGATGAGATCTTTTTTTAAATGGAAAATGTTCAGTACAGCTCAAGGTATTTTTTTTTCTTTTACTGTACATGTTTTTTTACTTTGACTTTGTATCACTGATCAACAGACTTAAGCTTGGCAAAGGTTTAAGTTTAAGAAGAAGGTTGGCATTTTTGTTGCAGAGATTAGACTTAAAAAAAAACAAACAATAAAATAAGAAATATTTGGCCCTAAAAAAGTTGGAAACCTCCCAGCCAGCATACCTAGGTGGGCCCCATATGGGGAAAAGTAGGGCAGACAATATGGGTCGCACGTGGGTTTGTCCGTGGTTTCCATGGTGGCCCCACATGGGTTTGCCCATGAGGGCCCTCCTTTTCCCCATATTGGGCCCATCTGGGTATGCTGGCTGGGCTGTACACCTTTTTTTATTTTGGAAAACCTCTGAGACCCACAATATACTATTCTTTTCTACTTAGTTTCAGAAAATTATTGCGTATTTAAATCACAAAAATAAAAGATTTACCACTTAGCGTTTTTCATCAGATAAACAAAAGTTCGAACACCGCTGTTCCAAACGGAGCCCAAAATGCCTCAACGCTGCTGTTATTTAACAGGCACATCAAAAAGTATGTCCTCAAGTGATACAAAATGATGATAGTAAACACTACAAATTCCAATGGGGCCCATTTAAATTCATTAAGCATCACTTACTCAAGTAATATTGTGTAGGATAACATTTTGTACAGTAAGCAGAAGCCAATAAAGCAGTTAAACAAGCAGGGCATTGATCCAGGCATTCCTTTGTGTGGCTGTGGAGTTCAGCACTAAGCCCATTCATAACGACCACATAGTAAAAACACAAAACGGCACAGAGCGAACAAGCTACAGGGGAAATATTCAGAATTAATTTGGTTGTTAAAGATGTGTGGAATTGACTAAAATTAGCATTGTATCAGTATTAGCATTGTCTAAACAAAGCTCCTATTTTCTTAAGGAATGAGGTTGAGTTTTGGTAAATATTTAATTTGGTATCAAAGGTATTTGGAAGAATTTTATGTAAAAGAACAAAGAAAAAATAAATTTGCTGAATTGGAAGTGCCCCAATCATAAAAAAAAAAATTAAAAAATCCTGTTTTATGATAAATAGTTTTGTGCCAGATGAGATGGGCCCATCAAAATAGATGTATTTCACAAAACTGCAATGGAAGCATTTTATCCGATCAACAACCGGCTGTTACTACTGGCTGAAACGACGAAGGAGGAAAACATCAGGAAGTAGCATGAGGATGAAGGAGGATCATGTTTTTTATTGCGTGAACAAACTTATTTACATGTGACTTTAATTATATTTTTTAATCTAATGGAAAAAAAAAATCTCAATTGCGTACATTTCTAAAGGAAATGTAGCTAACGCACAGCTTGAAGCTTGGAATTATGAAACATAAACAAATGTAACTTTAATTATTTAGCTTTTTTCTTTTTTTTTTTTGCTTCCCATCATAATAAGCTGTGATTTATATTAACATGAAAGCGCAGACATTTCCAATTGAAACTACTTGTGCTGTGTGTAATGAAAACACACTGGTCTGTCTCCTTCATAGAGTGAAAAGGTTGAGAGAGCCAAATAGAGGGCCTGACTGTTGTGCATCCCCTCTGGAGCAGCTGCAACCATAGCAACAAGCAAGTCCAGAGAGGATTGGGGGGGGGGGAAGAAACAGAGGCTGTGCAGCACTGCTGCCGTTGGAGATCAGGTCTGAATGGCCTGGCTCACCAGGCCGGCTCTGTTCATTCACAAAACAACGTCACACACTTTCACACGGCCTCCAACACACACACACACAACGCACATCGTTCTGGAGTTACTTCCAGATATTCTCTAATCGGATTTGCAACTTTAAAGCACGCTGGAAACTTTTCGATCATACTTACATTGGCAACGGACTCTTTGAACTTTATGTGCAGGCGATAGTTGGACATTGCGATGATGGCATCCTCTGCTCGTCCGACGTACTCTGTGAACTCCCCGTGCAGCTCGGGAAAGGGCACCTGGCAACAGCGGGAGACAGGAGGAAATCTGACCTGAACTGCAAAGCCACACAGATCAGATCAGCAAACACGATCATGAGAAGAAACATGTAATGTCACCAAATGTGTTTATAGTGAACCTTGATGACAATTTTAACATTTGGTAGGAATTTTCAAATAGAAATATAAAGAAATATGTTTTCTGTGATAAAAAAAAAGGGGAATACTTTCAGTAATGAGCTTCCTTTTCAGACGTGTTATACAACAGCAGCTCATCAGTTCGTCAAAGCTGAAGCGTTCTGTTATTTCCACAACATAAAGTTAGCGCTCCTCTGTTTCACTGGGTACAAATGCAATCTCTCAAAACTAACATCTCACCTGCTGCTGCATCACTTCTGATCCCTTCTCTCCTATTGATTTCCAGCTAAGATCACGATAATTATTCACATGAAGACATTTGGAAAGTGTCAGTGTGAACCGCCCTACATGTGCAATGCAATTAGGGCATAGACCTTGACGGTTAATTAATGAAGTACAGCAATCTTAATGCAGTAAAATGTTTTGCAATTATATATTTTTTCATTATTTATTTATATTTTTTTTTTACATACTTAAGTTCTGGCCGGAACTTTTGCAGTGAAGCATTTGTGATAAAAGCAGATGCACCAGCAACTTCTGCAAACAACAGCAATGGACAAGAAACCTGTTTATAATTGAAAATGTGGCTGATTTTATGAGTTGCGATTAATTCACTTTAGACCCTCAAATTAACTCAATTCAAAAAAAAAAATTTATTTGAGTCCCAACATCAAATAGCATGTTACTTCTCCAAGTGATGTTTCTGTTGCTTCATGAAAGAATCCATTCCACCCGACAGGCAGCCCCTTAGGGGACATGGAAAAAAAAAAACTAAAGAAATCCCAACTTACTTTCTCAAGATCCCAAGAAACTTTCTGGAGATTCCAAGATCGCGACATGTTTTCTCGAGATCCAGACTTGTTTTTTTCATTTCGCGGATCTCGAGAAACTAAGTCGGGATTTCTGTTTTCTTTCCCCATCTGCCTTTAGGGGCTCTGTACATTGCCTCGCTTGTGTCATGAAGACATTTAAGGTAAGGAAACGTCATCTGATAAGAAATGTAATGATAAATAATACCATAAAGGGCCCACCCTTGAGGCCAACATTAGGAATCAGCAGCATTCAACTTGATCAAACCTGACCGGCTAACTTTAAGCTCAAATACTGAACATTTTCTTGATCACTAAATGGAGCTACTAAATAGGGCCAACAATATTCTTCACTGCAAAGGTTTCTACAAAGTACAAAAAAATACGAAGTCAACAGTTTTATGTCTTAAAATGCTGAAATGAATTTGTCGCTTATTCGGGCTGACAAAAGGTGAGAGAGTGCAAGACTTTCTGAACAGAAAGCAAAAGGCCTGAACCTTTTGAGCTCTCACACAAAGACTTTAAAATTCAACTTAGTAATAATTTTCTTGATTAAAATATTTGCTGCATTTACAGCAACCGCTCACTGCAGAAAGTCACCTCTGCTTCTAATATACACAATTAAACCATATGAAAATGTTTTCTCTCTCACGTTGCAGTGTGTAAAAGAAAAAGAAACTCAATTGCAAAAGTAAAAGAGAGGGAAAAAAGAAAAAGTAGATCCGAAATTGCTGCAAGATCACATTTATTGTCCTTTCATTGCTTTGTTTTATGCTATAAATGAGGGTACTCTTTTAATGAGTCACTACGGCAGTTATGTAATCAGCAGAAATCACCAGTGAGGGTTGAAGCGTTTTACGGCTTACGGTGATCGGCGAGGACGTGGCGCGGCTCACCTGCATGTTTTCCTCCTCCAGCACTGGGGACTTCTTGGGGAAGATCTGATTGGCCTGGATGCACTCCAGGCTCTGCTGCTGCCCCTCCTCCTCCTGCACAGACAGCAACGCATGTTTATCTGCAAACTAACTAGTGTCAGCTTTTCAAAACCACAGCTTTCTCTCACTCTCATATTTCTCTTTAGTTTTAATTTAAATTCGGAACACGTGACAGGAGATGGTTAGCTGAGTATTTCCTTTACTGTTGCTTATCTCCCGTTCAGCACACACACACTCACCACCGCACACACACACGCATGCACACACATATTCAACTTTCTCTCCCAGCTAGGCTGCAGAAAGCATCGAGGCTGGCTTTCAGATGATTGGTAATGGTCAGCATGTCACAACAACCGTCTTCCTCTTTCCACCACGGCATGTTATGCAACCGGGATGATTTGAAAACAACCATGATAGATAGAACCAACAAGAGCGACAGAACTCCCAAAATTAGAAACTTGGAAAACCTGAGTTAAAGAGGCTGTATTTTATGGCACTATAAAGAAGCAATTATGTTAATATCAGTGGTTGCATAAAATGCTATATAGATCAAATATGACTCAGAAAAAATTTTACTTCATAATTTAACGCATTCAAATTGGGCCACTGTCTCTTTAAAAACTTCTTTCTGAAACTCCACCTTCAGGAAGTCATAGCATGAAGCTAAATACAGCCAAAAGAACAGCAATTTACTATACTACTATAATCCAGCCATCCATTTTCTAACACCCTTGTCCCTTAGTGGGTCAGGAGGTCCTGGTGCCTATCTCCAGCCAATGTTTCGGGCGAGAGGCGGGGGTCACCCTGGACAGGTCGCCAGTCTGTCGCAGGGCAACACAGAGACAGACAACCATGCACACATAGGGAGAATTTAGAGAGGCCAATTAACCTGACAGTCATGTTTTTGAACTATGGGAGGAAGCCGGAGTACCCAGAGAGAACCCACGAAAGCACAGGGAGAAGATGCAAACTCCATGCAGAAAGACCCCGGGCCGGGAATCGAACCCAGAACCTTCTTGCTGCAAGGCAACAGCCCTACCAACTGCACCACTGGGCAGCCCGCTACTATAATTACAGGGGGAAAAAAACAAATATAAAACAGAAGCAGCTCAAACAGGAAATGCACAACCAGTCAGTTGCCCACATCACAAAGTCATGATAAAACATTTGTGCAGTGGAAACTGAAAGCTGTCCTGAGACGACCTTTGACATGTTCGGAGCTGACGCAACGTCTGCCACCTGATAACCAGAGCTGACTGAAAGCAATAATCAATGGATCGCTCTCATTCTGCAGATTGTTTGCAGGACAAGGGACACTGCAATTAGCATTCATGGCAGTAAACAAAGTGAGGATGCTTTACCATGGCCCCTGAGAAGGAGTGTGGGTCTCCCAACGAGGAACTCTGGCTCGGTTATGTCTGCTCAACACAGAAATACAGAGACACTTGTAAACACTTCACATCGAGGGGTTCTTTAACAGCATCAGGTTGAACAAGCAATCATTTTTAATTTGACTTATTCTGAGGTTTTTGGGGGGGTTTAAATCAGCAACTCTAGCTGCCTCGCACGTAAAAGTGTTGCGTTTACACATTAGTGCACCGTCAAATGAGGCCTGTCTGAATAGAAAAACAAATTCAAATTGGGATAATTTGCTACCGACGTCTCGGTGATTGCTTTATGAGGTGGTTACTGGTCTCCGGGTGCCGCGGAGGCCGAACTGTTACCACATTTTCATTTTCCCACACTGACTCCAATCAGAGACCGCCGTGTGCGCAACATCCATCATCTCTACTTAATCTGACTGTTTTCTTCCAGACGTGTCCACTAGCGGGCATCAGCTCAGAAACACTGAGATAACTGGAGATGGACGGTGAGATCGGCAGGCTGGAAACTCAAGCACTCGATCCGTTTCCCCCTCGGTGAAAAAAAACGCCATGCCCGAGCGTTACCGGGTCATGGAAACATTCTTCATTGAGAAAGTTCTTTTTTTTTTTTTTGTAGCATCAGAGGGAAATTTCAAATGAATTTAGAGGAAGAATGAGCGATGAAGCCATTTAAATTTGGCACAAATCGGGAAGCTTAAACCGTTCCGTTCTGTCTGTCATGGAGCTTGCTGATTTGGAAATGCTGCCCCTCCTTTTTGAAATCTTACAGGTAAAAAAATGTGTATAAAATGGTGAAGATGGTTTAATGTGTCCACATCAAACTCAGAGTGAAATCCTCTTTTACAAGAAGCAATTCCCTAATACACACAGTGTGACATCACCTCTACTCCTCCCAAAAAATTTATAAAAAATTACAAACAAAAAAAAATATTTTCAAACAGTGATTTCTAGTTTGATCATCCTTTTTGTGAGTGGTACGACGGAGGATTAAGGAGAGGGCACGAGAACTGTTGTTTAATTACATCAATACAGTCATAACATTAGCAGAATAAAGATGCAATTTCCCATGTAACATGGAAAAAGTTGCTTTAACGAGATCAAATCGTTGGTAGTTAGCGAGACCTGATGTGACCAACCCGGTCTGTGGGGTTCTTTTTTTTGAAACAGAACCACACAGCCTGAGTTTCACAATAGTTTCAGAGTCCTGTTCCTGGCGGTTTGATGCTGATGTGCTGAAAAACGCAGCACTTCCTTATCTGTAGAAGCCATACCAAAGTATAACTTCACAAACGCTCAACATTCCTAATTTAAGGTTTTGATTACTTTCCATGTTGCAGTTCTCATCAAATAATTACCTCATTCAGGTACTGTTACCACTTTATGCTGGTAATATTAATGCTTCAGTCTCATATAATTTAGACTTTGTTGTCTTGTCATGCAACTTTATTCTCATATTGCTATGACTGTATTATTGTAATATGACGACTTTGCTCTCATAATTTAAAAATAATGCCTCTCATAAGCTGTAGAACATGCTTGTCAAGATGGCCGCCCTGGGCGTGCTGAACTACCGAAATTCTGAACTGCAGAAATTTAAGAAGTGCATTGGTTAAAAAAAAAAAGTGTTTGCCCAAAGAAAAGAAAATTTGATTTATTGCCCAGCTCCAACTCCAAATCTAAATTATTAATCCCGTATAAACAGAGAAAAAACAGGCTACAAAAAGTAATGTTTTGGGAGGCGTCAAGCCTGGTTTAACTCAATCACCAATCAAAGAGTGCTGCATCTGATTGAATTTTATCAATCAGATAAAATTGGTTTCAGCAATTCAAAGATTCGTTTAAAAAAAAAAGAATAATAAAGAAAGAAATCAATAATTAGCATGAAAATCTCAGGTCAGTTTTAAGACAACAAACAAAAATGTCAATCATTCCAGATTATAACTTACTGCAGAAGGTCGGCAAGGCTCAGTCTGCAGTCCCGGTTAATCTGTTCAGAAATTCAAATAGGGAAGACGTGGAAATCTGTGGAAATGAACAGAAACTGTGAGAGAATGTTTTTTTGTTTTTTCTTTTACTTTTTAAATATCCTTAAACTTACACAAACAGAGGGGTTCTTTACAAACTACAGGAGCCCTTTTGATTCTCTGGCAAATATAGATGTAGTGGTGGTCACAGTGGCATGCATGTGAGCTTTGAGATACCAATTAAACTCAGATGTGGATTGGATAAAAAAAAAAAAAAAAAGATGCCTGCTGGTGCCCAAGGCACCAAGTCCACGTCTGACCAGCTATGAGTCTTTATCACATGAAAACTAAATTTATACACAACTGTTTTTTAAAGCTTTCCTATGAAAAAAATCATTTTGTTGCTTCCTCCTCGTCTTTCACATATTGTGCTCTGCAAGCTTTCAGTATTTTGTGCCAGACTTTAACACACAACAAGGATTTTACACAAAAAAATAGAGCAAAAACAGAACAAATGGAGTCTGTGAAAAAAACCAGAATGACAAGACTTGATTACAACAGATCTTAATTGATAAGTGTCAAGTTCAGGGATTCCCTCTGTGTATTGTAAGCCTGGCGGGCCACCAGGCTTCACTTGCCTCCCCACCAGGCTAAGTGTTATTTTACTTCAAATAGGATTTTTTTTTTTTTTACAACAGTGACACTGAAGACCAATTAAGCTAAGTTTATAGCTGACACATTGTGAACCAACTGCCCCATCCCTGCATCTGCCTGTTAGCCTCACAAGTTATTATTTTCAAAATATGATGTCTGCTTGTGCACATTCACATTTTTTGAACACAAAAGCAAGGCGTGCCACTGGTGGATTGACCTAGCGCCCCCTACCACCGCAAGTGAAAATGATCTACTATGACAGAAATATACATAAACACGACACAAATCAAAACAGTACTGACAAATTATATATTTACGTTGTTACATGCAGGATGAGGCGTCAAACGGTGGCAAGTACACACAGAAACCAATCAGATGGAAAACAACTCAACAGAACCAAATAATTTGCTGTTTTTTATCCTCATTTAGTGAAATCATGCAGCAGAAGTCCAAACTTGATTAGCCAGCTGTGGACTCGTTGTCAGAATGTTTGTTAGAGGGGAAAACATGCACCATTGTTGGCAGCGTTGAGCTAATTCAGCCATCGGTAGGCTTGTCACAATAACTAGTGTTGCTGGACAATAAATTTATTACAAAAGAAGGATAACATTCTTTAAATAAACTTTAAATTCTAACAAATATTTAATGCTGGAACCAGAAGACATTTTAAATATACAAAATAAATAACCGAAAAAGAAAAAAAATGAATTATTAAGTCTTTGTGAACAAAATTGTTTTTTTGTTTTTTTTTTTAAAAGAGGTTTGTTGAGAGAAAAGCACCAGACCAAAGACTTCTGTCATCCAGTTTTTGGTAGAAAGCGAGAGAGAAAAGAGAAATTGTGTAAATGGAAATTCTTGAGCTTTAATTTATCATGCAATTAATTAATTCATTACGAAAGACGCAGCAATATTGGAGATTAAAATAAACTGACAAATGGCATGGAAGACCTAAAAAAGTTTGCCAAGCATAAAGCACCAGCTAAGTTTTATTTAAATATTATTTTACAGCCAGGCTGGAACAAATTATATTCATAAAGAACAAGAACACAACTTTAAACTTCATTACAAATGTAATTCCTATGTACCATAAAGTTCTTTTACATTGCTAAAGTTTGTTTCTATAGAAGTACCTTCTTTTTCTTTTTTTTTAAGAGACCAAACATCTTGCTGCTAAACAGACAACCTGTTAGGTCAGGGGTGGGCAACTCCAGGCCTCGAGGGCCGGTCTCCTGCAACTTTTAGATGCATCTCTACTTCAACACACCTGAGTCAAATAATGAGGTCATTAGCAGGACTCTGGAGAACCTGACTGCACTTAGGAGGTGATTCAGCTGTTGGGTTCAAGTGTGTTGGACCAGGGAGACATCCTGGCCCTCGAGGACCAGGATTGCCCACCCCTGTGTTAGGTATATCTCAGCAAACCGCCCAACAAATAGCTGAAAAGGTCAGCTCCTACTGCAGAGACTGAAACCTGATCTAAGAGGGTCAGTGAATGGACAGCTCAGGAGCACAACACACCTACTCATAAACATTTAAGATGCCCAGGCAAGGGGAGGGGAGAAAAACCAGAGGAACATGGGAGAAAAACAACAAAAAACAAACAGTCGAAATGGTAACAGATGAGCCCCTTAAACGAGGCCTCGTCTCCAAGAAGCAAGGCAAATGAGATCATTGCGTCTTTGCTTTTACTGCTGGTGCTACCTGATAAAGCATATCTGACCGAGGCACGGCGCGGCTCTGTTTACAGCGGAAGGCTTATGAGCAGAGCCTGGCTGGCTTCAGTCGGAATCACACACGGAAGAATAAGCTCCGTTAGAGCCGAAGCGTTACCCCTGTCCCGTGACGAGAGCCGCAGCATCACTCCGCCTCCACGGTTTTAGCTAGTTGAGAAAGTCCAAACTGACAACCGGCTACTAACGGCTGGTCAGCAGTAAAAATCTTCGACTGAACAGGCTAAAATGTACCTCAAGAAAAAAATGCTATTGCACCCTGGGCTTTGTATGAAATGAGCTATAATGAAGCCACTGTCGTTATTTACATTTTTGAGCTTCAAAACATAAATTCGACTACAGAGAAATTATTTACTGACACCCAGGAAGCAATGCCAACGTACTCAAGTGGCGACGGAGAAAACTGTAAAATTATGACTGGTCTTCCTTCTCTTTGGGCATGTTAACTAACGTTAACGTCAACAGTTAGCGAGCTAGCAATTTCAGCTAACTAGTAACGTACACTAGAGCGTAGTCCTAAGAGGTCGTTTAAGGAATACCATTAGCTCTAATGACTTTTACAATGCACTGTTATGTTGCGATGTCCGAGCGCTGGTTATACCACTGAGAAGCTAGGAAGTTCACTTGCTAGCCTGTAGCTGCGGGAGATAGCCGCTCAGTGCGAGTGTTTTTGTTATGAGATGGAGGGCGGACCCCGGGACGGAGGCCTCTGTCAAAACACACCGCGGACGAGACTACAGCCGCTTGACTCACCAGTGAAAGGAGCGTTGAGAAGTCCGCCTCCGAGGATTTATCCGAAGCCAATGGAGTAACTGAAGAGCAAAGCAATCTCCAACAAATACGCATTCGTCATATCCAAGCCAAAGCCCCGCTTTCAATACGTCCCGTTCCAACGCCGAGCCTCAGTCGCCATCGCCGCGAAATCTCCAGCCCTTCAATATACGTACCCGTGACGTGATTACGTGAGAGAGAGCAGCCGTGAGGGGGCGTGGCTCAGAAACACCACGCGGTACAATAATGTAAACACTGTCATTACTGCCAAATTACCGCAAAAACACCAAGTGGTGATGAAGAATACATTTCGCGGTCTAGTTAATGAAACTCACGTCTTAAATTTTATAGAGTTCTATTGGCAAAAAAAATATCTATCTTTGCATCCTTTTGATGAGAAAATAAATACACAACACAGCAGGTCTTAAACAAAAATGTATTGACTGATGGCTTACATATGCAATTTATTTTCCAAGAAAATTGGCATACCATTGACCGTTCTTTAACATGGATAGATTGACATGTGAGGCCTTACAGTTCATTTCAAACATTTCTGGAGCCTTCCTTACCGAGACACAGGCAACATTTAAACAAATTTTCTTTGGGACAAATCCTCAGGGTCAGAGTTGTAGCCACGTTTTTTTAAAAATATTTTTTCCGATCCCCTACATTTTGCTTACCAGCTACTTTCTTTTTAGTGACTGATGTCAATTATAAAGTAAAACTATCGAGTTTAAAGTTCATAATTAAAAACAAAGCTAGGCTTTTCTTTCTGAACTGGGTTCCAAACAGCCCCACACACAAGAAATTCCTCTGCAAGGAAAAATGCATGAAACATATGATATGGCACAAAATAACCTTAATTTAAATATTAAGCAAAAATTCTTGAGTTTCTGTTTTTGACAGACTGGTAATGATTCTGCAAGTCATATAAATCAGCTGCACCATGCATGGACATTTCTAATGTAAAAAGGAGCTTAAGTTCGGATTCACCGTTCCTGTGTAAGAAGAGTAACACAAAAACAGTCTATATCCCCTTGTCCTGTGACCAGAATTAATTGCATGCAAAACAATTAGAGTCATGATGATGTTTACGTGAGAAGATCATGGTCAGGGTAAATACATTTCTTTTCACGTGACCATGTTAATATGAAAAACAATGACGTTTTCTCCATAAGAAAATCTAATCAAATCTAACCAGAGTATATTATGCACAGAATGTGGTTGCTAGAAAAGCGGCACAAAAGCTTTTCCGACTCCAAGAGGAAAATAAAACTGTGTCGTTGGAGAGCAAGTCTGCTGATCTTAGAAAAAGCAACCAATAAGCCTCCATCCGGTGCTTCCGGTCTGCACTGTACTTTGACACACATCTGTCTAATGAATTACAAAAACTGCATCAGTTCTCCAAACAAACCACCACTTTATGGGACAGCTCAAACTCCAATAGCCATACAAGATCCGCATCATCATTTATTGAAGAGCATAACAGAGTCATTCTCTACACCACATGTTTATCATGATCACCATCACCGATTAGAGCAACCGTTTCAGTAAAGCTTTAAAAAGCAAGACTACCCTGAGAGAAGGTCTAAAACGTGGGCAAGCTTGCCAGATAAGAACTGGCTCAACAGAGTTTGGTTTATTAAAATCTGTACACTATATCTCAATATATTCAGCACATTTTAGGGTTACGTTTTTTTTTTTTTTAATAATTGTTTAATATATAGCTCTACATAATACAATCCGAGTCCTCTGAACTATGTAGACATGTGCAAGTGTTTACTACCAAATCCAACAATACAGTAAAGGCAAGACTTGTGGACGCTAAGTAGGGATAACGATCATATTGGAAAATTTCTTGGAGTTCCCACAATTATCAAAAGTCTAAGTGCTGCAAGTAGTTCATACAGGAGGTATTGGATATCTAGGTAAGTGTTCAGAGTATAAAATAGAGGCAAAATACATAAAGAACATCCTGCAAGCATGACAAAGAAACGGCTACAGACACAATACACAAGTGGTCAAAGATAATATGAGGGAGGGGTGCGCTTTAATATACTGTACTTACAGACTGAAGGGTTTTAGGATGATGACAAGCATCATGCTTTCAGATATACCGAGCTTTAGTCCCAAAGTAGATGGATGAACATCTCATGTCATCAGTGTTACCGTTGGCCCACATTGACCATGTTGCAGCTGTTCCATTAAAGCTGCTCCATTTGTTCTGACAACTGGGAAAGATCCAGTTCAGAGAACGGGAACTCGGTCAGAAGTTACCCGTCAGCAGCATCTCTGCACATACGAAGGAGAAAGTTACCACACACCCTGTTGGTTCTCTGTGGAGTGAATGCTCAGCTTCGCCCCTTCACCATTTTGTACCTTGGCAGTTTTGGTCGATGCACGCGCAACTTTTTTTTTTTTTTTTTTTAAACAGAACCGGTAATTTATTAATTTTGGTTAATAAATTATTAACAGTGGATGACTAGATAAGGTGGAAAATCTGTTCAATATTTAACTTCTAGAGGATCTTGTCAATCATAGAGACAGCTATTTATTAATAATTTAACAGTCTGTAATTGAGTAGTTTTATCAATACATTACATTATTCCTGATCCTGATATGGCCCAAAATGAAAATGAACTCAACAACCCTGAGAATCTGGAGGGAGCAGAAGATTAGGGTGATGGTAAAGAGGCCTTCCAACCTCAAAGACTTGGAGCTCATCACTAAAGATAAAGATAAACATGCAAAAAGCTGTTCATAAACAGTTTTACTTTTATCATTGAGAAGGGTATAAATAATTTTTGACATGCCATTTATTTTGTTAAGTTTTTTTTTTAACCTTTTATACCAACTCTTGATAGCAGTGTAACTTCTCTCGGCAGAAAATAAACCCCGCTTGTTTCAATGAAAGCAAATTAGAATCTAAATCTGCCAGTGGTATGAATAGTTTTGAGCTCAACTGTGACATTAAATGATGAGCTTAAAGGGCCAGTAGCCTGGGGCACCAATTTTTTTTGGAGGGGGGGCCAAATATTTAGTTTTTCTCAATGTTTTGCATAACTCATGAACCCATATGAGGTCAACTGCATTAATGTTTAGGATTTTTATAAATATAATTCATTCTCAAGTATTTGAAAATTATAACGTTAATTCTGTTTTTGTTTTTTTAGGACAACATGGAGCTACTGCTTAAATCTACATGGTTGACCGCAGTACAAGACCGTGTAACGCATAGCCTGGAATGAGGTAATCTTCCAAAGAAGAGGTTTTTAAGTCAAAATAGGAAATCTGATCAATCTGCATCATGTAATATTAACGAGGTAAACTTTTTAGATTAATGCATTACCGCGTTAATCTTCATTAGTGAAATATATTTATTACAGGGTACAGGTATAAATCCAGCATTGGGCGTCTTGGTTTTGAAATCAAAGTTTTTAAACTTCAGAAAGAGCTTCAGAAAGAAGGGCACCTCCTACATGGGCCCTGCATGGCAGTGGCCCTACATAGGCAAACCCATGTGTCTGCCCTCCTTTTCCCCATATGGGGCCCATCTAGGTATGCCGGCTGGGAGTATACATAGATAAGTAGTTAGCAGTTTGTGCCTGTTAACTACAAAGATAAACAAACATATGTGATGGTTTAAGCGAATGGGTGCAACCCAGAGGTACAAATTAGTGGAAGGACGAACTGTCCTGTAGCCGACGCAGAGCGCTCCTCCTCTGCTGAGTCAATCTGTTGCAGTTCATGTTTCTGTTTATGAAATGCATGATCGTAGCGTGATGTGTGTGAACCTAATCTGAGGTAAACCAGCTCTGTGTGTCTTGGCCTGTTTACGGCCTTAGAGGGTCGGAGAGGTAAGTCTGAAAGAAATTGTGTAAACTTGGCTCAAGTGAAGTGAAGCTTTCACTTTCAACCAAAAAGTACAAGGGCCTGAAACTGTAAACCTCAAGTATTCTTAAAAAAAAAAAAAAAAAAAATAAAGAGAAAAATAAAATAAAACACTTATATTCCTTTGTTTAACTTTTTTCCTTTTTTGCAGGCTTTTCAACTATTTGTTGTGTAACCTCTTTTTTTTTTTTGTTCATTTTCGCTCAAGTATAATCACAGGTGACTAACTACAGAGGATAACAGGGTCAGGTGAGTACCATGCTACATCAGATTTAGAGAAGGCTATTGCAGACAATTCTACAACATGTACAACCACATTTTATACGTGTGAGTTACAAAGATTTCAAAACATATCACCAAGAAACTAAGTACATACAAGGTGTTGTATATTTAGAGTCTTAAAGGACTATCCCTCAGTCAGTAATTGGAATTCACGTTACTTGACTTAAACTGTCCAGTCTGACAGACAAAATTTGAAAAACTGCTATTCAAAAAGTAGCAAATTTGGTCAGTGTCTTTTTTTTTTTCAAATAGTCATAGTGCTTTTAATGGCTTAAGACAGAGGTCTTTTTTTTAATCTCACCCAGTGGCAATCTTCAGAACTTCAGTGTACATTACATGACACCATAGCTGCAAAAGTCTTCATGTCGAGTCCAATAAGTTAAAACAACAGCTAGCGCTGTCACATACATTTCAAAGTAGTATGCATTATCAAAAGAAAAAAAGAAAAACATAAACAAACAAATACATTTTTATAAATTTTTTTTAACTCTTAAATTATTGTAGGAAGTTCAGCTTCGTGTTCCCCTCTGCATTCGTGACTCCAGTCCCAGACGGCGCTGCCTCAAGGAGCCAGGCTCTATTCAGGTCTGGAAGCTTCCGTCCCAACCCTTCTTCCTCGTCGTGTGCAGCAACAGTCTTTCTGGATGAGACGCAGCAAAGTAGGCCCTAAAACTCCCACTCCAGTGTTTCTTCTCGATTGGCCGCCCTCTCCAGCCTGTGGATGATGTTATTGAGGTTGGCCATTTTCTCGTTGCGTCTCTGAGTGCTTCTGTTGAGTTTGGGGCTTTGGAAGGGAGGAAGCAGGTTAGCGTCCATGCCGTGGTTGGCGCTTGTCGCCTGGTTGGGCAACGAGGGCGATATGGGCGCGGAGGAGGAGGGCACGGGGGAGACGGACATCATGAGGCCGGGTGACGATGCGGCGGACGGCGAGTTCAGCGAGACCTCCAGGCTGCTGCGGCACGGCTCCGACGAAGCCTTGAAGCTGACCGGGTCGACGGGCGACTTCCTAGATTCTTCTCCGTCGTACCTGGACTTGTTGGCTCGCTGTGGGCCGTCCGCGGACGCCGCGCCGAGGTGGAGTCCCTGAATCTGGTTGCTTGCGCACTCCTCCTGCATTGGGCTCTGGCCGGCCGGGTGAGACTCGCGGGAGCCAGAGGTGGACTCTTCGCGCTCGATTTTCAAAGGGGGCAACGGCATGGTGGCGGGAAAGCACTGCACTCCAACTTCTTTCTGTGAGCCATCCTCTTCCCTGTAAGTAGCCTCCTGTTTAACGTGAGGCAGTGCGTCGGTAGTGCTAAGAGGAAGGCCGGGGTTGGTGCCGAGAGCAGCAGTCTCTTGTCCTCACCATCGGAGTTGGGGCTCCGCGTTATTGAGGGGGAGTAGCTGTTGGGGTCAGCGTCTGTGTCATTATCTGGAAGACCGCCCATCAGCACTTCACGCCTCATCCTGGACCTGCATGTAAACATTTTAGTTATAAAAAGTCCCTAAAAGTACAGACAGAAATATTGAAGTTCACAGTGCCTTGCAAAAACCTCCGTACTCCCAAAACCAAAAACTGTTTTTATTTGTATACGGTCAAATTACATCAATGTGAAAAGATGTTCAATTTTGCTAACTTTTTTTTTCAAAGGTTTTATTGGCTCAAGTGGCCTTTATTTAACAGTGAATGGACAGGAAAGAGGGAGATGAGAGAAGAGGAAGACATGCGGCAAAGGTCGCCAGGCCGGGAATCGAACCTGGGACAGCTGCGTCGAGGACTAGGGCCTCCGTATGTGGGTTGTGGTAAACCCCTGCACCACCACAGCACCCCCAATTTTGTTAACTTTAAGAAGCACTCGCTGAATGAAGAGGCAGTTATTGAATAATATTTCAACAGTTTGTTAGGTAGTTTCTCAATATGCTCTACCATAACAGGCCCTTTGAGGCCATTCATGGTCTTAATACAGCTCAAAGTGACTTTGACAACCCTGGTCATATCAACCCCTAATAAAATGCATCACAGTTTGATGTGAGTATTCACATCTCAAGAGGTATGAATACTTTTAAAAGGACATACTGACCAGAATACATATAATTGGCCTTGCCTGTAGTTGTGGAACCAGTTGATGACAGTGTTGGTTTTGAGGTTGAGCTGCGACGCCAGCATCTCGATGGTGTTCTGGGACGGGTACGGCTCCTGCATGTACGCTTTCCTCAGAGCTTCTTTCTCCTCGGCTCCCAGCACCACCCGAGGTTTCTTCACCTGGCTGAAGGGACACAAGTCCAGCGAGGCGAGGGCTGGACTCACACACTCGGAGCGAGTGCTGGGCGAGTCGCTGTCGGAGCCAGTGCTCAGCAGACCGTACCGTCTCTTCAGGTAAGCTAGTAAGCACAAACATCCGCCGAGGTTAGGCTACACAACCAGCATGCAAACTTCAAACCGTGAGTAGTTCTCGGCCCCCACCTTTCTTCTCCATCTTCTTCATGACTCTCAACTTCTCCACATTGTGCGGATCGTTGAGCCATAGCTGCATGCGGACAAAGGGTTCCCGGCCTTTCAGGCTGAGTTTGTGCCAAGGCTTAGGCCTGGAGAGCAGGTCAGACACCGACCCTTGAGTCAGACCCAAGATGGTCTCCCCAAAAAGACGCTGGCCTGTCAAAAGCAAGTGGCAGATGTTGCATTGAACCGGTTCCTGTCCCTCCAGAGGGAATGTCAGTAAATGCAGACCTACCAAGGTTGTTGTCTGTTAGCACCTCCTTGACCTTTTTGGTGATGGCGTATGTGTCTAGCTCTGGAGACATGGCCACCAGCTCCTGGATTCCTAATGGTGTTGTAGGCTGATGCAGGCCCATGAGACTGGAAGTGGATTTTCCCACCTTCAGGGTGGCTGGGCAACTCCAAGCCAAGGCTTTGAGGCTGCTGGTTCTCTTTGCTGCTCTCCAGTGAGAGACTGACTGGCTCAGCCACTGGACTCGGGTTGCTCTCTGCTGGACTAGGCGGTGGGGAGGGACAGGACTGGGCTGTTACAGGACTTTTATCTGGAATTAAGAACATTTCATGCGGTTACTTTAGTATTTGTCTTCCTGTAAGATAGCTGCTGACGTCAAAAGGCTTTGTTAATGCAGCATATACCGTACTTCCTAGACTATAAGGCTGTATTCACACCCATCCAGTTTAGTCCTCTTTAATCAAACTCTAGGACTATCTGAAAGGGCGGCACAGATTGTCAGAACACCGGCAGAGCGAAGCCATTCCTGACCACTCTGATTTAGAGCACAGATATTAGTGAGTCAGAAACTGTCAGAACATCCAAACCAAAGCCGACAATTTCAGTAAGTTTGTTAACAAGTAACTGAACACAAGATGTCACCAGAACCTTTCATCAACATGGACTAGGCCTCCATCATGTTTCTTATGAGGTTTTTTTTCCTCTTCATGATGCTTTTTTTGTCTTCTGAGACTCACACTCAGAAGACTAATATCCGGAGAAAATGATGCTTTTGCATGTTGCACGTGTGTGGATCCTCACCCTGACTGTGGCCCTGGTTCGGAGGCTGGCTGAGGCTCTGGCCCAGCTGGTCCAGTAGCCACAACTGCATGCGGATAAAGGGCTCCCGGCCCTTTTGGGTCAGCTTGCTCCAGGGTTTGGGACGTGACAGCATGTCACTGACGCTGCCTTGAGAGAGGCCCAGAACCTGTTCAGCACAAACAGAACGACATGTTAGGAATACAAATCCGTCTTTGTAGCTTACCAGGCACAGATACGTACCTGTCTTTACTATTTCTAATAATAATAATATAGTAAAGACAGATTGTTTGATTATTGTAATTTGATATTCACCCATTAGGCTTCTATATGAGGCCTTACCTGCCCGTTCAGTTTTTTTATTCTAACACATAAAAGAGAAAACATGAAGGAATTTCCAACCTCTTCCTATTTTTGCATCAAAGTATATTGAGTATATGATGGCGAATCATATGCTGAATACAGTGGAGGTGCTTAGTTTTGATGCATTTCATGAATAGAAATAAAACTATGTTCACTATGTGAGTCAGCCAATCATCAGAAAAGAAGCCTCTTCTGATCGCAATATTTGTTATCTTAATGGTGAAATAAAAGCCCGGCGCTCTAGAGATAAATATTAGACAACTTTCAGTAAAGTGCCACCAGAGGGAGACAGTGTACCACAAATCATTTGTGCATTCTGAAGTCATTATAATTCATATGATTGGGAAGTGAACTCCAGAGCAAAAAATGTGATTTAATAACTCAAAATATAAATTCTCTTTGTTGTTGAAAAATGTGTGTATGTGTGTGTGGGGTAGGGGGTCAACTTTTACCTTTATATCACTGTATTTAACAATACAATATTATAAAACACTTATATAATCAGGTACACTGCAGTTTTAAAAACAATCTGAATGTTATGTGATCTGCAGTGTTTTCACTGCAGTTTTTAAAACAATATTCTACAGGCAGACATTCCTCTTTTAATCCATGATTCAACATTTTTTCTTTGCTTCATTTATTCCGACATCATTTACAGCTACAGGAGTTAAAATTAGGCCGCGGGGAGCCCGGAAAAGAAAAATGTTAAAGAATTTTTTCAAGTAAAGTTCATTTAAAAGGTTATATAGGCGGTTAACATCTTACCTGCAGAGGATAACTCTTTTGGCATCTTCATTAAATATAAATCCAGATAAGAATGTCCTGGAGGACAAAGCTAATTGCAAGTCTGGAAGAGGCCAAGAGCGAAAGCTTTACTGTCTTTTAAGTCAACTCCACTCTCAAGAAAATAACAGCAATTTATAAGACGTCATTTTATGAACTTCTAAACTTTTATTAGCAGTGGGTGGTTATTTACATAAAAATCAAAGATTATTTACACGGGAATATGTTGGAGGTGGTGAGCCCCTGCGTGAAACACACCGAGAACAAAAGATAGAAAGTGTTTCTGGTCAGAGTAACTGTCTGATGAAAATGGTAGCGTGAAAATCTGTAACATGTCGTCTGCTTAAACTACTGTAATATTAGTACAGTTAAACAAACGCTACATGTTCCCTTCTAAGGTACGTATTTCATGTTCGTCTAACATAAAACGATTATCCGCTTCCAAATAAATGCAAATTTAACGCTGATGTAGAGGTCCGTTAAACAGTGTTAAAGCTGTTTGATGTTGAACAACATGATGGTTTGTCATAATAACACCTGGGACATTAAACAATGCTTTTCTGATCCGAGTTGATTCATGACAGTCAAGCTTCGCTCTGGTTTCGCTTCAACTTCTTGGACAAACCTGTTTTCGATTTATACTAAATGAAGAAACCAAAACAGCTATTCGATGGATGTAAGATATTGACTTACCTGAAAACAACCTAACCTAAAAATCATAAATGATGCCTTCAACTACAAATTAGTAGCATCACAATTGAGATTAAATGAAACATGTATCATAGCTCATGGCAGTGATCAGTCGACTGTGATTGGGTTTGCTGGTGCACCAGTAAATATGCCGTGGCTTCCTTCATTTTGGGAGATTGGCTAATATTTACACGCTCAATGAATTTTTGAAGGGCAATATTTTTTTAGAGACTCCATCATCCATTTGATTTATGGTTTCAGAAGTGTGCAGGTTTTTATTTCCTTTTTATGTGCTGCTTTTTATTTTAAGTGTCTTCCAGTTCCAGTGTGGCTTGCTCTGTACAAAACTAAAGTTTATTAGTCTTTGAAAGGGTGAAAATTTTCTCAAAACAACATGCTGGTTTATCATAATAATAACACCAGGGACACTTTCTTGTCTGGTAAAATGAGTTTTTGTGACACGTCTAAAAAGGTGTACTTGCACTATTTTGCTACCATCATTATTAATTGAAAATGGTCTCAAAACAACGTTATAATTTATCGCAATAAATACTGGGAAAATGTAACATCCAGCAAAATTTATTGTGGCAAGAATAGATACCCGCATACAGAAGGGTTTTATTCTTTTTGGAGGATTAACAGATGCACCTTTTCTCCAAAGATCCTCTGACAGATGCCGTTCTTCGCCAGCTTCTCCTTCACCTGCCTGGTCAGCTCGATTGTGTCCACCTCTCGGTACATGTACATCTCATACTGCTCCGGCGTCAGGGGCGGCACGGTGGGCTTCAGGGCACGCGGGATGTATGCCGGGTAGTAGGACAGGCGGCCCGGACTGGGTCCGGGGGACTCGCCGCTCACCGAGGTGTCCGACTCCACCTTCACCTCCACGGGCCGGCCCAGGCCCAGCTCGTCGTCCGCGTTGGAGACCTCCTCGCCGCTGGCGAGGCCATCGCCGTTCTCCAGGCGGGGCCAGGTGCGGGACAACGTTGGGGGCCCGAGGAGGAGGAAGACAACGAGGGCGAGACGGAACTAAAGGGCCGGGAGGAGCTGCCACCACCGCCGACACCGCCCAGGATCATGGCTCCCCGCTCCTGAGACCAGTGTTGATCGAAGTAAGTGCCGGCTTCGCCGATCTCCGACTTGACTTTGCGGATGATGTTCTGAACGAAGGCGGCCGGGGAGAGGACGCTGAGCGGCGTCTGGGGGCTGCTGATGGAGTTGGCCATGCACACGGCGATGCATCCCCCGTCCTCCTGTTTGATGGAGATGGGCAACGGGAGGACCCTGGAGCGCTCCGGGGGCCCCAGGCGTTCCACCTGGACCCCTGAGCTGGCGGCGGACGACCTTCCGCAGGCCTCCATTTCCATGAGCGCCTGCTGCTGGGCCTCCATCTCCCTCCTGGCCTGCTCAAGGATGTTCTTTATGGTTTCATCAGAGCTGCTGCCCGCGCCATTGCTGCTTCTGCCAGATGAGCTGCTCAGAGACGACTTTCCATCACCTGAACAAGGGAAGAAAACAACTCCATGTTTGTTGTGACGCCGCTTTGTAATGTTCTGTGTTTTGTTTTTGTCTTTTAATTTTTAGCCTTTCTGTTGTTTTTTTTTCTCTGTGTGTTATTGGTTATTTTATAGGTCAGTACCTCCGTTTGATAGTGTGTAATATTTGTTTGTATGCAGTAACTGATTAACAAAAGAAATCCCATATTCTAAATGCCTTCTCCAACTCAGATCCATTAAAGACGCACTATGTAACATTTGATGTTTTTATATGTTTGCTAGAATTACCTTAATAAGACAGATAATCTGCGAAAAAACTGAGCTACAATTAAGCACCAACTGCAGATATGCGGTGCTCAGAAACAGCCAATCAGAGACAGGGGGAGGGCGTTACAGCTATTAATCACTTTAAGGCTGCTGTGTGTTGCTGGCTGACCATGAATGCTAAGGCTACTTAGCACAGCCACCGATGGCAGCGGATAAACGCTTTTTCTGTAACGGTAAGATGTTTATCCACCAGTAGCACATAAGAGATTGATTTACAGCGCTAAGCCCCTCCTCCTGAATGTGATAGGTTGTTTTTGACCAGGATCGGTGCATTTTTTCAGACAACAATAGTAGCTCAGAGAGGAGGTGGAGCAGCTCACTGTTTTTCACAGATTATCTGTCTCATACTAAACTGACACAACACAGTGACAGATGTAATAAATATGGAAAAAAATATATATTTTTGTAACAGTTACATACTGCAGCTCTAAAGCAGCGATCAAAATAGATCCGAAAGTCAGTCGATTTAAAAATAAAAACCAATCAATTGAGCTGTCAACTGTGACTCGTGGCCTTTATCCGTACCGCCCCTCTGTGACTGGATCTCCTTCTTGGCCTGCTCCAAGATATTCCTAATGGCGTCGTCTGACCCAGTTTCAGGAGTTCGGATGCGTGGAGTGATGCTCCCTGCCACAGAGGGTAACAGAAAGAGAGAGGAGAGAGAGAGGCAGAGAGAGGCGGGTGGGGGTGAGTGGGATGGCTGATCAGAGAGCAGTTCCAAGGCTTTGCTTTTGACTGGTAGATCAATGGCTGCCTTTGAGCGCGTGCTGTCTGAGGTTGCAGTATACGGGAAACTCAACTTTCAAACGCTGTAAATCTAGGGAGAAAACAAAGTTTAGAAGTAACACTATAAACATGCCAGAGGAAGTTGTGACGAAGCCAAGGATGTGGTCCAGGTGGATTAAGGCGCACACGGGTCCAGGAGAAATATCACATCTGTATGAGAACAAAAAACAACTAATTGGTCGTTAGGCTGGAAATTCTCTAAAAAACGATTAAAGATGTTTTCAAACACCTTTGGTTGCTTGGGTCATTTGTGGTAGAAAATAAATTTTTCTCGTGTCTTACAAAAGTCCTTTCTGTTTTTTTTTTACATTTGGTCACATCACAACAATACACATCACTAGAATGTTTTAGTTCAGTGCTTCTCAACTCCAGTCTTCAGGTCCCCCTGCTCTGTTCTGCAGGTTCTAGATGTGCTTCTATTCCAGAGCAGCTGATTCAAATGATTGCATGACCATCAAGAGCTGCAGAAGCCTGTTAATCACCAAAATATTCAAGAAGGCAGAAGGAAAACACCTAAAACATGCAGGGCAAGGATTTGAGAAACACTGTTTTAGTTGAATGCTATGTGATTACTGAACACAAGGTAGTGCTCAACTTTTTAGTGGAAGGAGATGGAATGAACGTGGATTCCCTCCTGGTACTACGGCATCCTCCAACAGTCAAAAACATCATTATTTGGACATTTGTTTTTCTCTAAATTGTGTGTGTGGTCCTGCTGTGGACCCAGTCCAGTGTTTACCTCCGCTTCTCGCCTAATGGCTGCTGGAGATGGGCACCAACTCCAAGGATGGCACAATACACAGAAATAAGGTGTGGGAGTACTTTTACAAGGCATCGTATGCTTTCTATTCATACAGTTGTTTTTATGTCTGTCCTGTCCAGAAATATCTGCCTTTCTATTGACTGTATTTGCACAATTAGACATTTTTAAAATAAATCTCCTAAATGGAAAGAGGCCAATTCTGAATAAAAGTTTTTTGTTCTTGGATGATTTTTTTTTTTTTTACCACGTAAAAATTGGTTTGTTTAGCAAAATTGCAACATAAGCACTTTTTTTTAGCATCACACTAGTCATGATCAACACCAAGATTTTGCCACTGGCGCAAACCACGAAGAATACGACAGGAAGTATCGTTGAGAGGTCACGGCGTGGCATGTTTTCAAAAGTCTTACTCATGTGAACAAACTTATTCTCATGTGATTTTAATTGCGCTTTGTGTTTAATGGGAAAACCTCAAATGCGAAATTGTATATTTTCTTTTACCTTAGCGCACATTTGTGATGTAAACGCAGCCACTGTGGCCCAACAGATTTACTTTTACAAGTTGAGCATTCCATCTTTCGCCATGATGCTCCACTTGATGTTCATCTAAATTTTATAGGAAATTGCCTTGGATTTATTTCAAACACAATGGACACGCAGATGGAAAATAAAAGGAGACAAGACAGGGAGGAAGTTCAGAGAAAAGGTTCAAAGAGAAAGAAAAAGATTACAGTAAAAGGAGAGAAAAAAGGACGAGATGATAACACAAGACAACACCATATAAGTCTGCTTATCCACCTGCATGAGGAGAGAAAAGAAATCTAAAAAAAAACCCCACAGAACTCAGAAACCATCGCGGCAAACAATACATACATGTGTAACAATATCTCTGGAAAGTCCACAGTACAAGTTAATACAAGAGGCGTTTAGTGGCAACTGCAGCCAAACAGAGAACAGAACCGTCCGCCGCAGCGTTTTCCACTCACCTCTCTGCCGGACCTGGATGGTCCTCAGAGCCAGGATGTTCTGCTCATCAGAGAGGAACTGTTTCATTTTGATAAAAGGTTCTTTGCCCTTCACCGTCAGCTTCCTCCAGGGCTTGGGCCTGGCCAAGATTTCGCTGACCGAGCCCTGGGACAGGCCCAGCACGTAGTGGCCAAACACTCGCTGGCCGATGTTATGCTTCAACAGCTGCTCCTTCACCTGGAAGGCGATCTCCGCCGTGTCCAGCTGGTCCTCGTCTCCTGCCGTCGAGCTGCCGCTTTCCGATTGATCGCTGGGCAGGCCGGCGTCCATGGCGCCGGTGCCCGCGGACCCTTGCGAGGCCGACATGAGTGCGACCTTCGCTGCATAGAGGGCGGTGGGGAAAGCCATGACGCCTTCCTTCTTAAAGTGTGGAGAGAGGAGCTGCTTGTGGAGGATGTGGTCTCCCGACATCCTGTCTCCAGAGCACGGCGACGCCGCGAAAGGACGCGGGAGGTCATGGCCCGAGGAGGACCCGTTCAGGGTGGGGGGGCCGGGGCTGGGGGAGGCACGGCTCTCCGCCTGGGAGGAGGAGGAATGGGAGCCGGGCGGCCTGCTCGCCTCCTTCCCTGCGTCGTCGGAGCGGTCATCGTCTGATCGGAAGAAAAGCAGAGTCTCACTCAGGGCGCCGTTTTGTTGCTCTCGATGTGATAACTAACAGATGGTAAAGAATATCAATGACCTTCCTTCTCGCCTTGCAGATTCAAACTGCCTCTTGCAGAAATTTATTCTAAAACCTGACACCAGAATCAGCTGAGCCTGAATACCTCTTCTTATTTTTTATTTTTTAAGTTTTAAGATGGTGTCAAAATTCTCAAATGTCCACAGCGTTCTGCACTGAACTCAATAAAAGGCAGTGGAGGCAAAAAGGCAGCAGGCCAAGAAACCTCAGAACATAGAAAAGCAGTTTTCAAATGATCTCAGTCTTTCATTCAAGTCATAGTTTGTAACTTTTATAGGTTTTTTTTTTTCTTACAATTGTCACTGTGTCGCAACAGCATAACTTTAGGCAAATCATCTGCGAAAAATGGAGCTCCTCTGAACACTGTGGTACTACTGTCATCTGCAGAAACAACCAATCAGATCCGGGAAGAGGGTTTTAAGACTGTCAATCTCATTGTGCTAATGGTTATTCATTATTTCATTAAGCTTTATTTTACCAGATAAATCCTATTAAGATTAAAAATATCTAACAAGAGAATCATTCCTGGTAGAGAAACAAGCTATCGTTACAGGAAAACTGTTTATCCGCTGTCATCATTGGCTGCGCTAGCTAGCCTTAGCATTCGAAGCTGCAACCACTGTTGTGAACCGGCTATAGCAAAGCAAAGGACAAGGAGGAAGGTGTGAGTAGTGTGTACACAAGCTTGATTGACAGCGCTCAGACTGTCATTACACAGGTTATCTTTGTTGCAATATATTGCTTTTTTAAATATTTTTGAAACATGTAAGTGTGACAAAAATGCAGAAAGAAGAAATCTTAAAGAGGATATGTAATGTTTTCACAGCACTGATCTCTAGAAGCAGACAGGAAGTGAAGCTTACCATTACTGTGCAATAGTCGGGTTTTATCTCCCATGTACTTGTGAGATGGAAGAAAGACATCTTTATCTAACAAAAGAGCCTCTGCAGCCTTGGCAGAATCCTATAAAAACACACACACACACACACATGCGCACCCCAACCCTGTTAATTTCTGATTAATCAATAGCCGTGGCTGTCGATATCCGTATAATGGGTGATGGATCAATGAAGAGTTCAATAGCACTGCAGTGGCTATTTTCTCTTCCCAAACACTAACAGATGATTAAGAAGAAAGCAGACATCTCATTTTGTAAATGGAGGATTTTTAATATGCAAAGTGCTGCGTGAGCTGGAGCTTCCATACCTGCGCCGAGCTGCCGTTTGCTGAAGCCAGCTTCATAACCTTTAGGATGCTGCAGACAGAGAAAATTGATTTTAATTGGATCTATATGGGATCTTTGACTGGACAGATTCCACTATTTATTTATTTTTTACCTGAGCTCAGTTTTAATCTCCTCATAGTCCATCTGTGACTGCAGTTTAGCCTCTAATCTCTGAGGCAAAAAACAAGATATATTTATAATAAGAAGCGACTGGTTATTTTCGATTAAACTGTGCGCGCTGTGTTCTGTCGGGTCTCACCTCGATAGCCTCCGTCTTGTAAGCCAGCTGGCGCTCCAGCTCCAGGATCTGGTTGGATGACGTCTCTTGAACTTCCTGCAGTGTGAACTGCAGCCGCTGAATGTTTTCAAGAAGCCGGAGGATTTCACGATCTTTGGCCAGCAAGGTGGCCTCCACCTGGGCTGACAGCAGCTCGCTCTTCTCCTTCTTGTCCTTCATAGGCATCACGACAAAAGAAACAGACTTCAAGTCTCATTTGAGGAAACAAATAAGCCGAATAACACAAAGTACCGTCGGTACAAAGTGCACCCGAGGAACAAAGTCCACGTCTTGGTCTACTTTTTATGTAGCTGAAAAAATTTCACTAGACATGTCTCTATTCTGCAAATGTGCAGAGAGCATCTGAAACATTGACTATTAAATTCAGGGATGTTGAAAACATGGTGCTACGTTTATGACGCAGTAAAGTAACTTTTTCCACATGTCGTGGCACGATTAACAAGTCGACTCATCAACAAGTCATATCAAAACGGAGAGGAAACACGCTAATGTTAGCTTGGCGTTAAAGCAAACTGCACATAACAATGCTAGCAAGACAGGACATTATGGAAGAAGCTGTGTGTTGAATAAGGAAAATTAATAATGATAAAGCTATTCCAAAAAAAGCATTCACAATACTAGGACTAGGCTAATAAATGAATAAATAAAATTATGAGAATAAAGTCATAATATGTAATGAATAAAAGAATAACATCAGTGCAGTGTTGTGTCCTGCTGCTGATAGTAATCTGATGCTAACAGCAACAGATGACGTTGTTCCTTATTTGTAAAACTAGAGCTAAGAAGCTCAACATTCCTGTACCCAGTTATAAGACTGACTTTTCACATTAGAGTTCTCATGATATTACAACTTTCTTTTGGTAATTTATGCCTCAGCCTTGACGTCGGGCTAAAGTCTGGGATTGATATGGGAGTAACAAAAATTGAAGAATAGACATGTTTGTGTCCAGCCTACTTGCTTTTTGGCTGTATGTGTAGATTTTGGGAGGTGTTTAATGATAAACAAAAATCCCAAAGTTCATTGCAAATATTCCTAAAGCGGATCCACAAAGTCTGATTTGAATCACAAAAAATAGTTAGAAAATCCTGGAGGGGACTGAGGGGCCCAAAATACTTAAGACCCATAATTAAAACTAAACAGGAATTTTGCTGTGGGTTACACCCACAGCCCCAGTCTGCCGTCCCAGGCTGAACCGCCTGCTGATCCCCCCCCTATTCTCCACAACCATCTAAAATAACCTCTAAAAACAGGAATATTTTCTCTATTTATGAAGATTTTTTTATAAGAATTAGAAGAATTTGCACTTATAGATGTAGCACATCTATAAGTCTTATGGAAAGACATGGATTCTTAATAAAATAGGATAAAGTGCAGCTTTATAATAAGCTGCATGTCATGTATTCAAATAGTGAACACACAGCAATCATATTAAAATATAAAAGCATGAAACTAAAAAATATTTTCTGACAGCAGGAGCAGTTCTCTGCATATTTTTTTTTCAGCTGCATTATGGGCATATAAAAGATGAATGTGTGTTTGCGTTTTATTACTCTGGAAATATTTGGATTCTTTAAGCCTTAAAATAACCCGCAGCTATATCCATCAATAAAAGCAGCTGAGCTGAAACCATACAGCATCAAACCTTTTCGTGCCACGCTTACCCTGGTGGCGCCCTCTGCTGGATGGCAGCTCCCCGTCACTGCGGCCGGCCCGCTGGCTAGCTGCTCCTTTAGCCGCTCCACTTCCCTCTGAGCCATTTCTGCTCTCTGCGTACAGAAACGGAATCGCCCGTTTTTGCACAACCTGCCACATCAATTGGCTAATGACGTGATCAAGGCGAGCGCAGGCACATAAATCAAAAGCACGGGAACTCAGAGCTGACTGAGAATGGCGAGCGCGCGCAGGGCCGGAGCAGGCGATTGCAGCCACGGATTTATTCTGCTGAGGGGGCTGTTTAGTCAAACCACTTTATTCCCCAAACTGTTTACCTGCTCTGTCACACCCGGCCTGCTAATTAATGATTCATTTTGAGAACATTTGTCTGGGAGCTGCTGGCAGAGAAAGCAGCAGAGAGAGAAAAAGAGAGAGGAGAAAAGAAAAGTATTGCCGGGATGGGAAGCAATCAAGAGAATGAGATAACCCAGAACCCCAGTGTTCAGCTGTGTGGCATCAATCGCTACTCGCAGGTCTCCCGTTCTCTGCCATGGCGCGCCCGCCAACAGGGGCTCCAGTTTACGCTCACTAATCACACACTCAGGGGGAGGAGAGGGCGGCGTGAAAGAGGGGAAGGGGCTGAGTGTGTCTAATTAAAGCCGGGGCTTGATTACAGGAGTGATTACCTTAACGAAGAAGCTTCTCAATCAGGGGAACAGTACACAGACAGACTGTACTCACCTGGTTCGCTTTCTCCAGATTCGCCACGATGGCGTCGACTTGGGCTTTCCTGGAACACACACAAACACGGCAGACGCAGAACAAGTGAATGAAAGAGTCGCCTCCGAACAGAAAGCGCCGGCGTTCTGTCTGACGCTTGACAATAGACGCTCCTGCCTCAGGAGATGTCAAACCTCAAAGGAAATCCCCGTTTTCAGTGTTTTCATGCATTGTTTGGGAAAACCGAGCAAGCTTTGCACCTGGAACCGCCAACGTTCAGAAGAATTCAGTTTAGACTAGAAGAAGTCAGTTTATCGTACCGCAGGAATGATAAACTGAGCTTCTAGAGATTGGGAATCTCAAAGGTAACTTCCTGGTTTAACGAAAAGGAAAATAAAATTATATGTACTTGTATTTTGTAGATGTGCAATTTTCCTTTTTACTCTCTCTGTGCTTACTTTTCAAATGTTATCAAATTAAACTTTGTTTACACTTTCAAGTAAACCGCCTAATGATAACCAACGAGTCGTACGTTATGCAGATGATGCTGTAATGTGTAACTAAGACCTTATACACCTGACTCACCAATCATGTACAGCAAGACATCTTTTTACAGCGCTCAGCTCAACATACAGTGGATATAAAAAGTCTACATACCCCTGTTCAAATGCCAGGATTTTGTGATGCAAAAAAAAAATGACAGCAAGACAAACATTTTCACAACTTTTCCCATCTTTAATTCGACCTGTAACCTGTACAATGCAATTGTAAAACAAACAGAAATCTTTCACGGAGGACAATATAAAATAAACTTTCAACGACCAGGTTGCATAAATATGCACACCCTTAAACTAATACTTTGTTGCACACCTTTGGCTTTTGTTACAGCACTCAGTCTTTTTGGGTAGGAGCCTATCAGTGTGGCACATCTTGATGTGACAATATTTGCCCACTCTTCTTTGCAAACCCGCTCCAGATCCAATGGATTGCGAGGGCATCTCCTGTGCACAGCCCTCTTCAGATCACCCCACAGATGTTTGATGGGATTCAGGTCTGGACTCTGTCTGGGCGTTTCCAAAGCCTTAAGCTTATTCCGGTGAAGCCATTCTTTTGTTGATTTAGATGCTTAGGGTCATTGTCATGCTGAAAGGTGAAGTTCCTCTTCATCTTCAGCTCTCCAACAGAAGGCCGAAGGTTTTATGCCAACACTGACTGATATTTGGAACTACTCATAATTCTGTCTGCCATGATTAAGGCCCCAGTCCCAGCTGAAGCAAACCAGCCCCAAAGCATGATGCTACCACCACCATGCTTCACTGTAGGTATGGTGTTCTTTTGGTGATGAGCAGTGTTGTTTTTTGCGCCAAATATATCTTTTGAAATTATGTCCAAAAAGTTCAACCTTGGTTTCATCGGACCATAACACATTTTCACACAAGTGGCTACAAAAATGCCAGGTCAAGCCTACCAGAGCTTTATCAGAGGCACTTTAATTGGTGACAGGTGTGTGCTGACTCCAATTTAACATGAGTTTGAATTTAATTGGTTAAATCTGAACACAGCCACACCCCCAGTTCTTAAAGGGTGTGCACATTTATGCAACCCTGTCACCTCAGTTGTTTATTTTTACTTCATCTACGTGGAAGATTTCTGTTTGTTTTTCAGTTGCATTGTACAGGTTATAGGTCACATTAAAGGTGGAAGAATTTGTGAAAATGTTTGTCTTGCTGTCATTTTTTGCATCACAAAAACCTGGCATTTGAACAGGGAGTGCACTTCTTCTACATCCACTGTACATCATTTCATTTTTAGACTCGTCCTGAATTCCCCCTGGTGTTTACAGTAGTTTTCAAATCTGGACCCAAACTCTTCCATATGTGAGGATTTTTATGCAGTTTAGTTGGTGTCCGACTGGTGTTTAGGAATTTTTGGTAATGGTCCAGCATTTCAAAATGATTTTTTGCTCCCACTTTTATGAACCAATTGGGGGAAAAAAAACCTGTCATTTGTATGTGTTGAATCCAAAGTTCTTCTGCGAAATCTCCACATATGTAAATTTAAGGTTCTTGTCTCTCTAATTCCTGAATGAGACACCGACGGCTCCTCTGATGGTTGATGAATGCCAGCTCTATGGCTGAATTATGAATATAATGTCATGTAACTGTTTACATCTGTTGCTGCCATTAATTTAATTGCTTATTGCATGAACAAGCTTACTCACATGTGATTTTCATTTTATTTCTTTCATTTCCAATTGTGAATTTGTGTTTTTTTTTGACATTAGCAGAATATTTGTAATAGAAACGCAGCTAGAGACGACATGTTTTACATGAAGAGCAACCTCAGTCACTGAAGGTGAGGTGGACAAATAGTCGTTGTCATTAACAAAGAAGGAGCTGCCATTAAGAATAATAAAGGCCTGTGTCACGAAGACGATAAGTGACAGGAGCTGCGTGGTCGCTCTGGGCCTATAGGAGCGTGATCAGCGCGCGGGTGACAAACCGCATTACGGAGACCCTCCCTCAAACTCCCCGCTGCCCGCCGAGGCCGAGCGCCAAACTGGAAATGTGTCCGGTCCGACAAAATAGATGGCGGCGGCTCCAGAAACATCAGTTCAATCGCGCCATGGATTAAGCCCGGGAGAAAATCCATTAGCGGCGGGGCCGCCTGTGCTCTGGAGCACAGAAACAAACAAAGGAGTGTTTACTTTGAATGTCTATCGACATCCTTCATACGAGCTGAGATTCATTTCGGCTGCGCAGTGGATACATTGCGCTCAAACACCGGGACAAGGTAGAGTGTTTTCTGAAGCAATCTTTAAATGGAGCAATTCTTCTTGAGGGCTGTCAGGGCCCAGCTGCTGGTGCAACACCGAGGCTGCGGCATCGACCTGCGTTAGCGGCTGAGTCACTCCCAGCCTCTGCCACGGCATTCCTCAGCTTTACGCCAGACGTGACGCTACGCAGGCTGGAAGTGCTCAACAGCAGAGAGGGGAGGAGGGATTTCATGGCATCCTGAGTGCAAGAGGTGGAGGGTGTGTGCCTGTGCGTGTGTGCGTGTGTGTGGGGAGAACAGGATTTGTTTTGATTTTGTTTTGTTTTTTGGGAAGAACATGAAAACATGATGAGATTCTTACTTGTTTGCCATCTCCTGGTTGTATTTACAGCGCAGCTCCAGCAGCTCTGTCTGCGCAGCGTTCAATGCTGGGAGAGAGAAACCGCAGGAAGTGAGATATTAACTTTTAGGAAACACACAAACTTTGACCTTAAAGCAACATGACGGCCTGATTTACGGGTCTGATTTGAGGCCATTTTTCCCGCGAAACTGCGACACAAAGAGTCGTGTCGCAGTCACAGAGTTTACAGAGGAGATTACGTCGCTACCTAGTGAGAAAATCCAATCCCCCTGCCTTTAAAAATAAAGCCTGTTTTAACAGCCATTAATGTAAGTAGCACCAGCGGGATGGGGAGGGGTGGGGTGGGCGGGAGAGGGCTTCGGCAGGGGGCACCATACTGCAATTCTAAATGAAGTGTCGTTTTAATAAGCTGAAATTAAATCCAGCAGCTACAGTACATGCCAGTGTTTAAACGACTTACATGAATGCAGAACTTTGATCTTCTCCTCGGCCTCTGATAGTCTGTCAGCCAAACTAACATCAGCGCCCTCCTCCTCCTCCTCCCTACGAGAACAAACTGTCAGTTCCTTCTCTACATCACGGGGACACATTTAAAGCTACAATAAAGGGCTCGGGGCTGGGGGGAAAAAAAAAAAAGAAAAATGTAAATGCCAACATCCTCCCACTTAGCGAGGGCATGTGTGGCAGAGTTCACAGCAAAAAGAGAGACGGCGTGAAAATGGAATCGGAAGCGTTCAGAGCCACGTTGGAAGCGCCGTTGGTTGAGACGCAGCTCTAGTTAACTTTCTAACGTAGGTTTTGCAGAGATTCAGACCCGCTCAGTTGCTGCATGGAGATTTGCATCACCTCCAATGGTCTGTTGTTGTTACGCAGCAGCAAAATGAGCATCGGCAGATGGAGACTGACGTCGTGCGAAGGCCAAAACATCAACATTTCACTGGAATGTTTTTTCTTTTTATTACGTTCGAATTTTGTGTGCCAGCCCAACACAATGTAGCACATAAATATAAGGTGGAAAAGGAAATGTTTGGGTTTTTTAAAATCTTTTTTTACAAATAAAATTTGTAAAGTGTTGCCTGTTTGTGTTTTATGACAGTAAAGTCATAATATAAACATAAATAAAAGACAATATCGAACACTTTTGTAGTTTTAAAGTTGTTTTAATAAGAGCAGAATTGTAATAATTATCAAACTTTGACGTGACCAACTCGTGGTTCGTGGTTCTTTCTTCTAAATAAACTCGGTCGTTGCTCAGGAGTTTCAAAAACCTGCTGCTTATAGTAATTTGATGCTGATGTGTTAAAAGATTAAGTAGAAGGTCGATATTCCTTGTTTTTCATAATTTCTTGTCATAAAATGGAAAGAAATTACCACATTCTGCTGATATTATATCTATATGCACGTGACATTATTACTTCATTCTCGTATTATTTTGACTTTGTCATATGAATTTTTGCTTGTGTCATTATGACTTCATTTGGGTAATATGATTTTAATCTAGTATTATTTCGACTTTATTGTAATATGACTTAATTCTCCCTTCGTTTTTTTTTTATTATGAGAATAATATTATGAAGTCGTACTGTATCCTGATATGCCTTTATTTGCATATTGTAACTTTTCTCATACTACTAAAATATCATTCTGGTAACATTATGACTTTATTACAACTTTTCTCCTGTGTTAATACAACTTTATTCATGTATTTCAGTTTTATTGTGATATGACTTTATTCTCGTCTCATTATAACCTTTATCTCAATTTGTTACAACTTAATGAATTGTTTGACAACTAGGATTAGTAGAAATTTATGTGTGATTAAATTTCTTGTAAAGTGCCTCGAGACGGAATTTATTGTGAATTGACATTAGACAGAAAAAATTGTAAGTGTATTCATATGTCAGGACGGCCTACTTAAAGTACATGCCTAAATCTAACAGAGAAATTGTGGAAAGAACAATTTTGCAAAGGAAACTGGATGACATTTCTCCAGCTGTATAAAGCTAGAGAAAAACAAGAAAAGATTTCCACCTTTAGTTGCAGCAAAAAAAAAACAAACAAAAAACTTCTTCAAAGTATTGACTAAGAGATGCTGGATAAACATGCACCAAACGTTTCAGATATTTTACTGGCAACAACTTTTTTTTTCTTCAAAAGGGGCAGTACTAATTATTGATCCTTTGACTTCCAAATTAACGCCTTAAAATTGGGCCTCTGTCTCTTTAAGAAACTCCTGCTCTTTCTGAAACTCCGCCTTCTCGAAGTCATCACAACATGGCTCCTCTATTAACCCTTTAACAACCATTTTACCAGCGTTTCACTGACAAGTAGCTCTTAATGAGCTCAGAAGATGTGCAGTTCTAGCAGAAGTTTGCCAATTGCTTCTTGCTAGTCTGCAGGAGCAGAATGGGGGAGTAACTAAGCTCAGTCCACCCAGGTGTTTATCACAGCTGAATGGTTGCCACAGGAGATATTTTTCAAACATGCATGAAAGAGTCAAACCAACACTCCAGGTATGTTTTTGATGAGGGAATAACATGTCAAAATCTCAAAAAGTGTATATTATATGGCACTGCCACTTTACACAGTTACAATTTCACTTCCACGTCACAATAACGCACAATGTGTTAATCTATAAAAAAAAACAACATCCACAATATTAGAAGTTAGCGGGTATAAATACTTTTGAAAAGAACGGATTTTGCCTGTGACCCTCACCGTCGGTCGTCCGTTTGGTCCTGGTGGTTCTGCTGTGGGGACCCCGGGGCCTCGGGGGCCGGCGTGCTGTTCGGGGTCATCAGCGAAGCTGGAGAGCCGGATTCCGAGGCCTCCTCTGGTGCAGCTGGAGCCGCTGAGCCGTCCTCTGTGGGCTCTGCAGACGTACAGAGAGCTACTTTTTGAAAATACAAAAAAAAGCAGAAAATGTTCACAAGCTCTTTCCTTTTTTTTTTTTTTTTCCCAAACGTTCCCAGATTTTCCGGCGGAACCTCAGCTTCTCTCTGCAGACGTGTTGTGTAGGGATTGTGGCTTCACGGGGGATGATTGTGGACTGACCTGTCTTTTCGAGGCACTCCAGGTGTTTCCTCCAGTGCCTGATCTCGCGCACCAGGGCCTCGCTGTCTGGGGCCGAACTCTGAAGCTGCTGCAGCCTTTCCTCCAGGGACTGGGAGGCCTCCAGCAAAGGAGCCGGATCTGTGCCAAAAAAAAGAAGAAAGAAAACAAAAAATGGAAAAAAAGCTTTTCAAAAAAAAAAAGAAGAAGCTAAATAGCTGTTTTACGGCATGCGCTGCCTGTAAAGCACATTACAGAGTTTTTCTGCCTCACAGTTCCGACTATTCCACAGAGACCTGTTTCCAAAAGAGTGACTCTTGGAGTTTTCCCTCACTCGGTTTGCCTTTGAAAATCTCACAGGCTGGACCCTAATGACACGAGTGCCGCTCAGACCCACGTGAGCGCAGAAAAAAAACCCAGAAAAAAAGATCAAATCTAATGAGCTTTCCAGCGCAGCGGTGAATGGCAAAGTTGATGAAAACATTACAATAAATATGTGAAGGGGAGGGGGGCTTAAGTGCCAAATATACACCTAGGTAAAGTGTGGAAAGTATGCTCCTGAAAAGGGGGTTAAAAAAGAGAGAGAGAGAGAGAGATTCTTTAGCACAACAGAGGAGCTGTTTTGCAATGCATGCGCAGCAGCACGGGGCCCATGGGGCCAACTAGGAGGCTGTTTCTCAGCTAACAAGTCTCCTCTGTATCATTTGATCATTTAAATTATTATGCCAGGAATTCTCAGGAGGCAGCTCGGCACTCCACATCACAGGGCTGTTTTTAATCTTCCCCTTCCCCTTTCTTCCCCTCACGAAAAGTTCAACAGCTCAGAGAGAGAGAGAGCTGCTCCTGTTGTGTACCTGCCTGCCGAACACCAAAGGAGGTGACTTCTAGTGCCAAAGCACAGAGAGGGAAGCTCAGGGGAGCTCCTTGACAAGAAGGGAGGGGGGGATGGGGTAGAGCCACACGCACAGGCAGACGTGCACTAAAACACACACACACACGCACACACACCCCAGCCCTTCAAAACTCCAAAAGAGGAGGGAAAAAAAATAAAAAAAATCGCTGCTTTGCTGCACAAACTTTTTTTCTGCCACCGCTTTCATCTGGCTCATCTTAAAGACTTCTGTGCGGAACCCAATTGGATCCCGTTCCTTCGGTGCGGGCACCGACTGAAGTGACTTTTCATAAGAAGTTGGGAGCCACAAACGTTTAAACTTCGCCAGATGCCACAGAGAGAATGCAAAAAAAAAAAAAAAACTCCGCGTCTGGCTGGCCTAAAAAAAATAAATAAAATAAAATAAAAATCTGCTCCTCAGCGGCGGTGCAATTGTGTTGAAATCCCAGCCGCGTGTTGCACCGCGCCGCATCTGCATTTTCATCAGATGATACATTTTGGACCGTTTAATTGATGATTTTTTTTTTCTTTTGTTTTTTCTTCCCAGGACCGTTTACAGTCAAACATTGTCTGCATTCATTGTTACAGCAAGCGCGAGGCTATTGCATCAGTCACAGGGGACGTCACTATTAAGAGCACAGAATCTTCCAAGACAAACAGGATGAGTTAAAGCGTGGCTATATCATCGACCCCTCTGTCACAGAAATCACTTTATCAGCCGCTTTTTCCCCCTTATATCCTTTCAACTTTTAACGATCAAAGGACAGGGATTACGGTAAGGGAGCTCTCACGCATCGGACAAGCCGGGATTATCAATCAGCGGCGAAGGAGGGTGGAGTGAAGTAAAGTCAAATTTAAAGTGAAGGGATATAACTTAAGTCTGTATACAAAAATGAAACCGCCCATCAAAGCGGAGCAGCGGGGATGCTCTCCGAGGACCTGGGATCTACAGTTGATGAGAGAGCGCCCGGGAAGGCGGCTGCCTCCAACGCCGGAGAACCAGGCATCTGCTAATTGATGGAGGCGATAAGAAGCTTCTGTTGGGAAAGCGCCGGCGGTAAATCCAACAAGAACAATCGGAGAGAGAAAGCTCGCTCTAACCGGCTCATCTTCCTGTCCACTGCTAATTATTGCCAACATACAGAAGTGATGATTACACATTTAATCTGGAGTTTAAGAATCGTTCTCACACTGAAAACTTTTCAAAAATCAAACATTAAATTTAAGTACATCCGTTTTATTTTGATTTTTTTTCCAATTGCTACACCCCAAAATCACTGAATCTTATACCAAGTGTTTTTGGTCTAGATTTTTGTGCAAATATCCTAATAGACTTGGAATGGGACAAAACTATCTTACAAATAACTTTTCAGCAGAAGTTCTTTTTTTAATTTGGAAGGAAACGTAGTTCCACTGGCGGTAATATGAACTTTTTTTGTTTTTTAGCTTTACATCCTGTTATGTTTTTCTCTCATCAAAGACATTCCTGCAGTGTTTCCTGGATTATTTCATGCATGTTTAAGAAACAGTTTAATCTCCATGGCAACCATTTAGCTGTGCAACACACACAGGTGAACCTAGCCCCGCCCCGCGAGACTCAGCTCCTCCTTAGAGCTGCAGCTTTCAAGCTTCTGAGCTTCCGCCTCACAGAGAAGCTCTCTCTCCTGTGACTCGCCCACTCAGCTCCTTCAGACTAGCCAGCAGCAATTAGCAAACACCTGCTGGAACTGAGCATCAGCTGAGCTCACTTCCCAGTGAAACGCTGGTAAAAACGTTGTTAAAGGGTTAATGGAGGCGGTCATCACAACCGCCTCAAGATTGTGATGACTTCCTGAAGGCGGAGTTTCAGAAAGAGCAGGAGTTTTTAAAGAAACAGAAGCCCAATTTCAGGCCGTCAAATTTCTTAAGTCATATTTGACATACACATCTTATTGTTAACTGAAGGCAATATAATTACTTGACACTGCTATAAAATTGCACTTTGTAGCTAGAAAATACATAATATTGCCCTTTTACAGATAATAAATCACATAGTACGTAATGTGTTAATTTTGTTGGCTTCCTAGGGAGTCAGCACTGATTTAAAACTGGCTGTTTGCAACATGTACAACTGACTGACAGTTCTCTGTTTTTCTACCTTCATAGTGACATTATCACAAGAATTGGATCATAGAAATGATTTTCTTTTTATCAAGAAAGCACGAAATGCAAAGCAGCACCGTTATAAGAGCTGCATTTTAAAATTTAGCATCGATCTCTAAATTCCTATCCCACAAGTTCCAATCAGATCATAATCTCAAAGATTCACAATGTATTAACAAGTCGATGTTTAACAGTTTTGCTTCAATTGTGTTTGATTGATACAGAGTTAGTTTACATAGAAACTAACTGAAAAAAACACAGTCAGTATTGATAGTCAGAAAAGTGAAAAGCCTCTGTGACATTTATCAGTTTTCTAACCATCTCAAGTTTTTTTTTTGCTTCAATTTGTTTTTATCTAGATTCTAAATGAATTCAAGGAAGAAGAATTAACAGCAAAAAATGTTAATCATCTCCACTTTCCTCCCTCTAGCTTCTCTTCCTGAGCTAATGCCTCAGCCCCTCTTACTCTGGGTAGCAGAACATTATGGTTTACCATTTTCTCCCCTTCTTTAACTGCATCTTGTAAAGCCAGATGGAGTCGTTTAACACTTCTTCATTATCTGGAGTGAGATGTGTCTACACAGGAACTTTCCCGTCTTTGTCTCCTTCTTCTATTATCGTTAATAGAAGAGCGCTAAAGAGAAAGGAAGAGAAGCAAACAAATATTTTCAGACTAAGGACGTGTTTTCTACTTGTAAAAATAAAAATAAAATCTTTGATATCTGTTCAAATCGAGTCAACCTTCCAGAGTTCAGTACAGAATCATGAAAACCAACAACAGCGGAAAAGTAGTGGAAAATTTAAATCAGGGTTAAGTGAGATGAAAATTTGCTAAATGGGTCATTTTGCCAATAATAACTAATGTGCAAAAGAAACAGAGACAATGCTGCTAAAAATGTGGAGCCACAAAGTATTGATTCATCTGAGTATAAACACACCCCACACTCTCCAGGCTATTTGCAAAAAAAAAAAAAAAAAAGTTTTTCCTTCGGTTTTATCAGTCAATAAATAAAGTCTACTCGTCTAGCACATTTGAGCAACAAGGCAGTTCAAATTGAAATTGGACCTCTGTCTCTTTAAGATACTCTACCTTCTGCACTTCATCACAACAATGCTCGTCCATGATGCTGTTTACATGTGGTTTTAGGAGCGTGGGACTGAGAGATTGTTTGTGTAATGAGGTCAGCAGACTTGCAGATCCACTAGGTGTCTGCTAATCGCTGCTGGCTAATCTGAAAGAGCTGAATGAGGGAGTCACAGGGGAAGCCTGACTTGGAGACTGCAGCTCCGGAGGAGCGGTGTTTTGTGAGGGCAAATGTTTAGGCATTCCTGAGTGGTTGCCATGGAATATTCGAGAATTCCTCAAACATGCATAAAAATGATCAAAGCAATACTCCAGGTGTGTTTCTAATGAAGGAATAACAATGTAACGTGGTAAAAGGTGCAAAAAAATTGATTTCACATAATAGCCCCCCTTTTAAATGCCAATAAACTCCGTTGAACTCTGTAGTTGTAACATGGCAAAACGCAGGCAATTCAAATAGTCTTTTTAAAGTTATTTCATAAGCTCAGTAGGAAAACCAATTTTTACCCTGATTACATTTTTTATTTCACTAACCGCTGCTCTGCTTAGAGCAAAACAGCTCTAAACAAAAGGGACGCCTGTCTTGAAGGTTTTTAAGACACTCTACAAATTAGAACATGTTTCGGTTCTGGAGTAATTAAAGCAAAAACAGGGCCTGGCAAACTCCGCACAAACAAGAACAACTTAATAAAACCCTAAATATCAAACGAGCGTCAAAAAAACGGTTTGCAAGAATTTTTTTGTTTTGTCTGTGTGTGCGTGCGTGCGTGGGTGTGTGTGGTTTTGGCTGGATTGATACAGAGTTTCATCACTTTGGCTGAGCAGTAATGAGGTTACCACCCTGCAGCTGCCTGCTTGTGGTCACCATCGTATTGCACATCTGAAAGCAGGATCAGAAGCTGGACGGCTGAGCGTGCTGTGGGTGGCTCCCCCGAGGGGGAAACGGAGAGGAGGGGGCGCAGGTTTAGGTGGGCGGGGGAGTGGACGGGCGCACTGCGAGCCAAGACAAGCAGGTGTGTCAGGGCGGTCCGTCTTGGCCCTGTCAGCGATACACCATCATTAGGCGGTGTGGGCGCAGTAGGGTGCACCATTATGTCTCCCTGGGCTCTGTGTAATTACGCTCTGACATAATTAACCCAGCAAGCCCATTAGCCAAGCATTGGCTGGCTGAAGAGCGAGGGAGAGAGAGGAAGAGAAGAAAAAAAAAAAGCTATAATTATTTGTTGTGCGCATGTTAATGAGGCCAGCTGTGTTCCCATCATACAACACGAACAAATTAATTTACAAGGCTGTGCTCCAAGGTTTTTTTCTTTTCATTCAAAACAGACTTTTTTTTTCCTTCTTCCTCTCTCTTTCTCTGCGAGTGGACTTCAAGGTCCACAAACACACTCCGCCGCCGCCGCTGCTGCAACAAACAGCAACGCTGTCGTAATGTTGTTGTCAAGGACCAAATCCGGGTTGACGGAGCACTTTCACCTTCACACACAATGTAAAGCGATATACCATGTGGAAAAAAAAAACAAAAAAAATCCCGCCTCTTATCTTCAGCCTGTCAAGGAACAATTTTGATGAAAAGAAACACAAACTGCTTGCAACAAATTCAGAAACACTGTCTGTTTGTGGCATATTTTAAACCATCAGGCATTTGATACTCAAGACGGCAGAGCGAACACTTCTTCTTCCCTTGATGTGGCAGAAGGAAGGAGGAAATACTCAAATATGAAGACGTGTGGAATGAGAAGAAAAAGAGGGTGGGGGGGGAGCGCGACTGTGGGAAGCGGGCGGCGTGAAACAAAGCAGAGAGAGAAAACTTTTTAACCTGCGCCTTCTTCTTTTTCTTTTCTTTTTTTTTTTTTTGCTGTTGTTATTATCGCTGCTCTGCGTGTTTCTTTGACAGACTGAAGGACGAAGACGGAGCGACATCAATGTCGAGGCATTTTAAAGCTGGGAACAAAGAGGAGGGTGTCAAGGAAACAAAGAGAGGAGGGTACGCGGCGTTTAAAATTAACACGCGACGCCGCCGTAGAGAAAGAAGAAGCGCCTGCGACATCCGAACCAAACTGAACCAGAATACAGGAAGTTAAAGAAGAAAAAAAAAAAAAGAGAGAAACTTTCTATTCTGATTTATCAAATCCAAATTCCAATGAATTAGCAGCAATAAATGCTACTCTTTTTTTGAATTTCTGCATCCCATCAGCTCTCATCAGCACACACATTCCTACACACACACCCCGCCTTTTGAGAGCACACACACTCTCTCCTGCTCCCTCTAGGGTCTCCAACTCCACAGGGACGAGTTGGAGAGGCCTGGCTCTTTTATGAACATAATGCATTATTAAGCACCTCAAACATCTCCTGGGCCTTTGTTTATTACTGCTCTTATTAATCACTTATGCATAATCTCGTCCCGCCCAGAGAGCTTTCATTTTCCGTCAGCTTTTATATGGCCTTATTTTCCAACGGACTCGCACAAAGCACTTCTCCTCCACTCGCCTCCCGATCCGAGGCACTTAGCCGCACAATTACAATAAAACCGGCTGGCCGTGCCTCGCAGGCCTCGCTTTCTGGTGCTGGCGTTTGTCTGCGGGGTGGGCTGAGGAAGGGCGACTCTTCTTTATGCGTCTGAAAGACAGCCAGTCGCCGAGTTCAGCGCCGACCGTTTAGAGTAAAGCACAGGGCAACATCTGTTGTGAACCGGTAACGATGCTTTATTGCAGGTCTGTGACACTTCTTCCAAAAGTTACACACATTTCCTCGAACTTCTACATCTTTCTGGCAGTTTCATGAATTTAAAGGCAAGATTATATTGCTGAATTTGTCTTCTGACACATAGCAGTAAACAGACTGGACAAGTAGGGACTGGGTTATGGTAAACATTTATTTATTTTTTACCTACAGCTTGGGATCTCTGATGTCTTGTAAAGGAAAGACTATTGATATTTTCACACCTGACAGTCTGGTAGACTCGGTTTGTTTGGGGACCAAAGTTTTAACTCTTGTTCTGTTTCCAGCCGGCGCGGTTTGCCTCACTGCGTCAAACAAACGCAGTGAGGCTTTGAAAAACCTGTTCCCCTGCCAGCCTGTGGTGGCGCTGCAGCAAGAAACACTGAAGAAAACGACACGAAAACCGCAAGACACGAGCGCAACTTCATCGTCACGAAGCGGAAACAAAAATCGAGTAGCGTCAGATTTTAACACCTGTAGAATCTCGCCTTTGTCTTTAGCAAAAAAAAAAAACATTTCTCTGTCCATCGTATTCTGCACTGTAGTCCGCTTCCTGCTTTTGGTCCGCTTGGCGTTCACATATGCATTCGAACCACACCAGATACAGAGTTTTGTAGGCGGACCAGAGTTCACCTTTTTGGACGATTGTCCTATTCACACCTCTGCCAACAAACCAGACTTTCAAGGCAAACAAAAGTTTGCTTATCTCTTTCTAGAAAGTTTGTTGATTGAAGCGGACTGCGCTCGACTGAAGAGGGTTTAGTCCTCTTGATTAGAGCAGGCTGTACCATTACTGACCATTAACACCAGACACAGTTTAAGTTTTTTAAGATTTCCAGGTCCAGGTAACACCTCAACCTAAAATACTATGGAGGAATTTAGATTTTTGAATCAATGTGTATTTATTGTGATTTCTTTGTCAGTGTCTAAAAAACTAAAGTTCTGGTGGCTGAACTCACTGAAATATTAAACTCAAGGAGAGAAGCAGCAATTTCAACTTAAATTATATCATTTTTAGAAGTTTTGAAAATAAAGTCTAAATGGAGAATGGATGGAGAATATGGGCCAGAATGATTTTAGCTTTTTTTTAAATAATGAGAATAAAGTTATAACATAACCGGAATAAAACTATAAACATATAAGAATAAGTCCATAAGCATGTGATGAATAAAGTGGTAATAATAAAGTGGTAATTCTATGATAACTCCTTCACAAAAAATAATAAAAAGCTTAAAATGAGGAATTTAATGAGATAATGAGATTTTCTCTAGACTGATAAAGGTTAAACAGAAACCTTTGTTTGTGATCCAGAAAAACGTCTATAATGGAACCTCTCAGTGCTCTAGACTCCACTATTCCACCATAAACCTTGGGTTGGATTTTAACTCTAGTTTTACTTCCAATGTCCATGAACTGCCTTTGGTGTTGCTTGTTTTTCCAATCATTTCAGAAATAGCGCTTAATTAAGTTACATAGAGGTAAGCATAGTTATTTATGCTTTGATTTCTTAGTCATGGAAATGTAGTTCATTATTTCCCTGCTTTAACAAAGCATGTCAGTAGTTTTAAACTCATCTGTCCACAGCAGGTCCCAGAGGTCTGGTGACCACGGCCTACTGGATAAACCATGCTTGAGGTTGGAAATGAAAGGAGACGGCGTCTGAAAGCTGTAGACCTTTTTTTAAAGCAGCTAAAACCACACCTTTTAAAAATTGCTTTGCTTAATGGATGTTTTGTTTAATGTTTTTAGTTTTTCTTTGCGGTCTACATGTAGAAAGGTGCTACATAAGTTAGGTTTTACTGACTTAATCTTCTAAGCAGGTTCTTAGTGGGTACAGGTTTCCATCTCCCATCAGACTCGGAAATGTCTGCATTTTTAGCCACTTTAACCAATCTAAATATTGTCTGTTGCGTATTGATCGTTTTTTAGTCTTACCTGCACTTCTATGTTTTTTAATCAAGTTTTGCATTTAACCTCAAACGGTTGAAGGAGTGCAATTTAGTGCCACACCTTCCAATCAAATACTAATTGTTAGTGTGTTATTTTCATTGGGACTTTCTGCAAAATTAATGTCCCATTGCATAAAGATCTGAATCTGACTCTCCAAACTAAAATGCTAAATTTATTGTAATCTTAAAAGACTGTGCATCAATTTCTTAAACTGCGTTTAAGAAATTAAACCCAGTTGTTTATTATTATTTTTTTTTAGTTTTCCAATTACACTTTTTCCTTCCACTCAACTATCCATCAACAACCCATTAAACGGCCAGCTTCTTCAGCAGTGATTTTGCATGGTGAGTTTCAGTGACAATTGTTATAAGTGCACAAAAAGGCCACAGCATTTCTGAATCAGAAGTTTTTGTCTGTTTTTTTTTTTATTTTTAATCGGCCTTATGTAATATTCCAACTTTCTGATAAACTCAATTAATCCTTTCAGTCTATTTGTAGTGAATCTAAACAACAAGAGATGGATTTTTTTAACCGACTCTGGAAAAGAAAACTTTAATAATACATTAATTTAATTTAAGTTGAATGTATATAATGTCTTAACAAAAACCCGCAGTACCAATGGTCACCACTAGCAAGCACTCTTGCCCTAGCATTTCCACCAACAAACACACACGCCTGCACATCCACATGCGCTTCCACCTTCACCTTAGACATGCCGTAGGCCCTGAAAACACACATGAACCCGCACACACACACACACACGCACTTAAGAAGGGTGTATTTAGATCAGAATCTTCACAAAGTCTCCGTGAGCTTTTCCGCTCAGATAAAAGGAGACGTGTTCTAAAAGGAGAGGGGGAGCAGGGCGGATCCTGGGGGATGAGTGTGTATACTGTGAGGAGGCGAGGAAGAGCAAACACCTGGAGTGTCAGTCTCAGGGCTACGCCCCTGGCGACAGGGCCTCGCCGCTCTCACAGAGGTGGCAACAAACGCAGGCGTTCAAACGGCGCATGCATGCACACACACACACACACACGCGCTCCAGGAGAGACGAGCCGAACGAGAAGGAGGAGGAGGAGGAGGAGGAGCGGTTCGGTGCATCTCCGGGAAGCGGGCAGATGCTGCCACTGTTTTCCAGCGTTCAGTGATCAGGATATGTTTATGCGCGCTGATCAAAACCGTGCGGAGGTGATATAAACATTGTTAGGGAAGCGCTGTTAACAGGCCCTCTTTTCAAGCGTCAGGCTGGGTGGGAGTTACAGCGCGCAGCATGGGGAAGTGTCACAGGCAAATCAAAATATAGCACGCTAATGAAACACTCCGGTGGATTGACGTGTTGGCTTAGGGGCCTGGAGAAATGAGATTTAACAAAAAATAAAAATAATAATAAAAAAAAGACTTCAATCACTCGGATCAAAAGTTTCTTGCTCAGAGTTGACTGTTGCGTTCTACTTGTATTCAGGTACTAACAAAGCATTAACATGTCATGACGAACGCTCACATGTGTGACGGCTTTGTTATCCGTTTCCAACGGTATCGGCGTGGCAACTGCTACGTGACCAGATTCAGGGTGGACATTTATTATGCAGTTTATCATTTATCGTGATACATTTCTTAAGAATTTTGATCCATATTGTCAATACATTTCATGTAAGGAATTGATAGTTTTAATTTTTTCTCAACTGTTTGTTCAGTTAGAGTACCGCTGCATATCAATAGATCTGAAAATATGAGTAAATGCAGTAACTGTGAGCAGTGTCTTTTTTGTGACTGGTGACCTAAAGAAGTGCAGTGCAAATGAATGGGCTTCTCAGGGGAAGTATTTCTGTTTGTGGGGCCAAGAGAAAATAAATAAATTGATCTTATTGTCACTTTTATCTTTATCACAATAATTCCACAAAGTATTGTGATAAAATTTTAAGTCCAGATGTCCGTCTAGACCAGATGTCAACAGCATCCAGATACAACAGGTCACATATTGAGCATCTCCCCCCACAGCCCTCCTTCTGCATTCATTAACTTCGCTGTTGGCCTCATCTGATTGGACCTGCCAAGCCTTTCTGGGCACACCAACACACGCGTGTGCACGCGTACACACGTAGGGAAGAGGCACTTTCAAATGAAATAATAGGAGGGGAAAAACGCCACGCCATGAATAGTAATAACTGCATTAAGATTAACGAGCATGGCGTGTAAAGAATAATTGCATCTGTCAAAAGATTAAAAATACATGAGCTGTGGCGTTTGTTGGAAGGGGGAACGGCGGGAATGCTTGCTTGTTGTGTTTGAGGGGGCTGGAGAGAAATGAAGCGGGGCCACGGCCAAATGAGTGTCCTCCCGTGTACCGGCCTTCCCGGCGAGAGGTGGGTAGGAGAAGGGGGTGTGGAGGGTTGGGGGGTTGGCAGGGCAGGACAGGCGGGGGGTGCACGGGGGGAGGGGGGTGACCTTGGACACCAGCAGCAAGCTGTACAGTGACAAACAGGGGCAGAATACAGTGAGTTCTCCTTACAGATGATACATACTGAGCAAACCCCCAACATGCTGAAACACCAAGCCTTTCATGTTGAAAGTAGATATGTTGCATCAATTGAAAAGAAGGTTCTACTTATTTTTCAGGATCAGACTGAAAATTTTTTCCAAAAAGAATGATTTTATTGCTAAGAGGGTGTATATTTTCCCGGATAACACAAATAAATACATGAGAGAAAAGTTAAAAGGAGCTTTGCCTCCTATAGGTACCCATCTGGCACAACGGTTTGTTTATTGATTGATTGATTCTCAAATCCAACTTCTCCAACACCAAGGTTTTGGAATAGGGTTGCAAGGTGACAACTGTTGGTCTGATCTTTCAAAAACTGAAAGAAATAGGACATGGCAGCGGTACAGTGGTATAGCGCAGGGCCCATACACGGCCTTAGTCCTCGACATGGCCGTCGCAGGTTAGAGTCTCAGTACGTTGATCTTTACCGCATGTCTTTCCCGTCTCTCACAACCCAACTTGCCGTCAATTCTCAAGGCCACTAGAACCAAAGAAATCTATCTGGAACTCCAAGTGAGATGTAGTCCGATGGAGTAACACTGATTATCGTGGTCGATGACCTGAAGGGAGCTAGAACCACAGGTACCAAGAACGAAATTCGTAACACAAACTCTCAGCTGCGGACAATCCTCAGTGTTTAAGTCCAGTTCTTTTCTACTTTAGATCACTGGAAACTAGGAAAGTAACAAGATCATCTCACAATATTAAGACATCACGAGGTAAATGTTATCTCTAAAGCACTTAACTACACTTAAATCGTTTGTTTGGCAGCATTTGGGGGTTTCTAGTTGTAACTATAAATGCAACACAGTGACAAACAGGACAAAAAATGTGTAAATACTAGATGAAAAGGGAGGGAGAAAGCTTTGCCCTTTCGACTGCTGGATGGATGTTGAAGGCTACATTAAGCTACAATCACAATCCACTCTATCAATAGCAACTTGGAAATGTCTTACAGCAGACCATGCATAGTCAAGAGAGCTGTCCTAAGGTCTGAAGAGATGGAAACAAATCAGAAAATGAAACATCAGTTTGTTGAATTTGTGGTAAAATCTATAAAATGCAGAATAAAGGACTTTTTTTGAAGCATAAATTTGATCTCTGAAGTTTTCTTGAAAGTAAGATAAAAATCTTATTGCGCATCGTTCTCGTGAAATCAGTACTGTGTCTCATCTTGTGAGTTTTAGGCATCATTACACCTTTACTGGAAACTCGAGATGAAATCTCCCAGAGTGCTTCTGAACAGAGAATGAGGGGCAAAATCTTGAGCGTAAACTTGATGACCAACTACAAGAAACGCTTTGCTGGCCAACGAAAGCACAGCCGTATAGCTGCTTCATCTTTCAGATACTTCTCAACAAATTATAATACGTGTTCTGATGAGGCGAGCTGGTCAGATTAAACAGATTAAAAATACCTATTGGAAATTATCTTTAGGCAGGTCTTAACATACTTTTCATCAAGTCTGCATTCAAATGATCTTTGTGTTGCTCCTTCACATAAAATGCCAGTCAAACCCTTAAGTGGCACAGTGGCAAACGAAGAAGTTCAGTCTGTAGAGATTTTTACAAGACACTGCATATTTATAATATACTAATATATTTGTGGCACGACTAAAGAAACAAGACCCGTACCTTTACAAATGTATGGTCAAATGAAATTCGGCAAGTGGCTTTGCAGGACTACCTGATGTGACAGGGTACGTGATATTCTACACCCTTCAAGTCAAGTGAATGGTTACAAAAAGAACATAGTCTGTATTTCAAGAAAAGAGGAGAAAAATATTTAGTTTTGTAAGACAAAGTCTTTGTGTTATGTGGGATGACAGCAGCCTCTGCTACCTGACCAAGGTCTGTTTTAAAACCGTGTACCATTAAAATGCTCTGAAGCTAGAATTAAGGTCACCATGTGAAAAAAAAAAAAAGGCACAGGTTATATTAATCAAACCGAATACGTCTTCAAAGAAAGGAATTTCTTATCAAGGAAATAACTCCATTCAAAGTCGGCTTGTGTTTGTGTGTGCGCCTGAGCGCGAGGGTTAGCGAGTGTGGGTGGTTGGTGGCGCAATATCAAGCAGGGGACTTCAAGGAAAAATGGAGACCTTTAAAAGTCAGTTGCCGTCGTCGCTTTTTCTCTGACGCTGGCTTTTATCTCGTATTCATTGAATCTGTAAACAGCATTCTCTACTCCTGCCACAAGTGCTTCTCTGATCTAGACTGAGATTGGGCTGCGTACTGCTGCCGTCTCCTGCAACAGAGAGCAATACACTACATGTTCCCCGGCACAGGAGGAAAAAAAAAACTGAATAAACACATATTTGTGCCTTTCCTTTACCCCAATTTTCCGCCTTTTGCACCCCTTTGCCTTATCCTCCCACCCCCCTTTGGCCTCATCAGGTTCAACACAAACCCAGACTTCAGTTGGGATTTTAATTGGTCCTCCACAATCAACAGCCGAGCTCCTTAAGAACGTGTTTGCTCCTCAGTCGGGCTACACTCGAGGACCAGCGCTGGGTTTTGAAGTGGCCTCACGCAGAGTTTTGGAAACCACTCTGAGAGCATAGACTTTGAAAAATAGATAAGAGCCACAGGGTATAGGGTTTTCTGTATCTTACATCCATGTGCTGCCGCACAGTATCCACCGTATCCACGGTGAGGAAAAATTACTTTCTGTTTTTTTTCGTGTGTGTGGCGATTTGTACGAACGAAGTGCGCCGAGCGAACCGGTCCACCCGCAGATGTGACGATTGACGGGGAATTGATCTTTTAAAAGATTGATCTTCAAAAGCAGAATGGTAATTCTACGCGTAACGCTGGCGAGTGTGCTGGTGTTGTTTGTGTAGATGCGCTTCTCTGGTCTTGGTGGGAGACTCACCTGGGGCCTCGATAAGCTGTTTGTAGATTCCCAGGAACGCAGACTCTGCCTCCTTACTGCGCTTGTTCAGAGCTACCACCTGCAGGGAAGGAGATGCCATTAAAGTAAACATGGACTTGCATAACCCAGGACCAGAGTACACGAACGGTTGAGTGAAGTGAAGATGATCCGACTTGAAGTTTAAGGTAAAACATCATTGATGACATTCATGATGCAGTTGAGAAGTCTTGGAATTACAGCTTATTTATTTTAACTTCACTTGTTAAAAAAATGACATACAAATATATCAAATATGACTTAAAAGACTATTTACTTTGTAATTTATTGCCCTGAAACTGGGCCTCTGTCTCTTTAAGAAACTCCAGTTCTTTCTGAAACTCCGCCTTTAGGAAGTCAACACAACATGGCTCCCCTAGTAACCCTTTAACAATTTTACCAATGTTACACTAAGAAGTAGCTCCTATAATGAGCTCAGCAGATGCTCAGTTCCACCAGGTGTTTGCTAATTGCTGCTGGCTAGTCTGAAGGAGCTGCTGTGTGAGGCAGAAGCTCTGAAGCTTTGGAAATTACAGCTTTGGAAAGCAGCTGGACCTTGAAGGCGGAGCTAGGGCCACCCAGGTGTTTTGCACGACATAATAGTTGCCACGGGAGATTAAAGGATTTCTCTAACATGCATAAAAAAATCTAATCAACCCTCCAAGTATGTTTTTTGATGAGGGAATAACTTTATAACATAATGTAAAGCTCAAAAAAGTTAATTTTACATAAAGCTGCCCCTTTAAAACTGTGTTTAGAGTAATAGGAACCTCTTCTACCATAAAATATGACTGTAATACTTAATCAATATAATAAAATGATTTCCAAGCAAACATTGCTAAAATAATTAGAATTTTCTGTGGCTCTGCACCTAAAACTGCTACGTATGGTAATTGGTTAGAAGAACATTTGTCATGCTTGTATCACCTGCTGAGCAAATCCAGCCATACTTCACACCAATCAGACAGAATATTATAATATGAAGTAAAGGGAAACTGACAGATTTGTTATCATATTTGAGTTAACAATTATATGCTCTCACAACAATATGACACTAATAACACACAGTGCTACTTTCTGGGACATAAAATACAATACAAAACTTTGGGAAAACCTCTAATTGTAATCGACAACATGAAGGATCTACAGCATGAAGGATCTACAGAATGAAGGATCTACAGAATGAAAGATCTACAGTGGTGATTTTGCTTGCCATTTGCTCAGACTTTTCATCACCACGACATCACAAAAACACATTTTACTGGACGATAAGTCGTCCCAGAGGTTATTGCGATAAACGATAATGTTGTTTTGAGACAATTTTAAAGTTATATAATGGTAATGGCATAATAATGCAAGAACACATTCTTAGAGATCTTTAAATTCTAATGATCCTTTAACAATAGAACTGGAAGACATTTTAAATATCCAAAATAAAAATAAAAAACAGAAACAACAAATAAAACAAATAATGAAGTCTTTGGAAACAAAACTGTCCTTCAAAAGAAAAGGACAATTGAGACCAGATTTAAGACTTTTATCATGCAGTTTTTGGTAGAAAGAGAGGAATGATAAATCATGCAAATGGAAATGATTGAATTGACTTTAAGTCATCAAGCCATTAATTGATTTATTGCTTATTGCAATGCACTTTTGCATCTTGATGTAAAAAAATATCAGTATGCAAAGGATGACTGCATGGCCCTTGAAATGTGCCATGCAGTCATCGCTGCACCCAACATTAATATTGTACACATTGATTTTGCTAAGATTTTTTTATTCTAAATATTGTGCAGCACCTACACAAAACGCACAAAACATTACGAGCTACTGCTGAAAGGAAAGCTCTACAGTAGAAATGCTGATATTCTATGATGACTCTACGAGACAAACTGCACAGGGAGGAGTTCTTAACAGCAAATCAGAGACATCTTGAGAGAAAGCTTAAACCGTGGCAATGTTTCTCCTGTTTAACTGCCAAGCTGTTGCATGTTGCGAGGTGACATTTGGCCCGGTAAATGTAGGCGCCGGTTGTGCGAGGACACTCGCCGGTGGCCTCCATCACCAGCAGCACTCGGCACCTGCTATCCGGGCTCGGCGGGTGACGCAAACCAATTAACGATTCATTAGGAGGGACAAAGAAAGCAAATTAGCCGCCACCTGGCCCCATGGTGAGGGCACCTGCACTAGTGGGTATGTGGGTTACCCGCTCTCAGCACACACCAAGACTTCGGATCCGTTTCTAAGCCAGAGGACGCGCGCGGTGCCTCCTCCCCGACGCCCTCTACTCGGAAACGGTGAAGTCGGATCTAGTCTGACTCATCGACTGGATTCAAATTATCGTCATATACTGTCCTTGTCATTTCTGTTGCTGCTGATTACACCCCCCCAAGCCGTATCGGCTCCATTGGGCCCCAACAAAGGAGCCAGGAGGTTTTGGCGGCACGTCTGAGCCGGTGCTACTCCTCGGCGTTGCAAATACACTTGGAAAAATAACAACAACAAAAAAACACACATTCATTTCGCAAAAGGCTGAAAACACTTATGAGAATGGCGGCAGTGTGTTGGAGCTGTTTAGTGGGGTTATAAATAAGGTGTGTGGAAAATAGCGTGAGACGGAGAGCCTTTGATTTACTGGAAATGGCTGGCGCGTTTTACCCGGGGGAGGCATAACGACAGCATCATGTTTAAAGAAATATCATAAAGATCAAGCAAATCCCCACCACCACCCAGACCCTCACCTCCCACTCCCTTCCGCACCCCCATCACTCCCACTCAGAGCAACTCAGAGGAGTTCATGGAAAATGGAAAAGGCTGAAGTCCAATCAATACAGATGCAATAGTCTGCTGCTCTTAGGCAGCTCCCTGATACACAGTGCTGCTGTTTCACTCAGCCGGACCCCAGTTTAACCTTCCACCCTCCCTACACACAAGTACACACACCTACACACACACACACACACACACCTGCCCTCATCTACCTCCCATCAACTCTCCTCCCTCCAGGACTTCATGAAACTACGTGGCAACAATAAACAAGAAGAGTTCACAAAGCACCTTGCTATCATAAAACAACTTTTCCAGGTTAAACCCCTTAAATTCATGGTTAATGAATTACATGAATTTAAGACTTTTTATGGATGCTGTGAAGAAGTATTCAAACTGCTTTAACTTTTCCATATTAAACAGCAAACCTGCAGAAAACTGCAATCTGTGCATCCCTAATTTATATTTTAATTATTATGTCTGTGGCCATAACCGTCTCAAGTCACAGAATGCAATGCAGATATCTGAGTGTGACTCAAAAAAAGCAACCCAGAATGTACAAGATTAAATATGCCTGTCAAGTAAAAATTTAAGACCTTTTTTACATGAATCCAAGACATCTCTCCGTTTCGCCCGCTTCGCATGACATTTATGGGATTTTACGTGGTGGGTCAACAGAAACTAGCACATTATTACAAAGCATGTGCAAAATTTGTAAGCAGATATTGCACATGGTTCTGACAATATCTGCTTACAAAAGTCTGAAATGTGATGTGCATTTATATTCAGCTCTATGAGTCTTTACTTTGTAGAGATGGAAATGCTGAAATTACACATGAAAATTCTTTTAGAGCATGTCTATCAGCTTTTGATTAGAATGGCCTACTCAAAGGCCTACTCAAAGAATGATCATGTGGCCTAAACACATGAACATGCTTTGATCTAAACCATTTCTTAGCTCAGACAGTATGTTTTGGCTCATTGTCCTGTTGGAAGGCGAACCACAGTTTTCTGAAAGGCTTTCTGAGCTCCTCCTTCCTCCCCTGAAGCGGATTCATCAAAATCCCCGGTTGCATATGTAGAACGAATAAAACAAAACAAATAAACTAGAAATCCTGCAGAGGCAGCAACTGGGGCTCCATCTTCTAGAGTACATGCCGGGGGTGTCCTGGCCCTCCATCATCCTTTAACGAGAGAACACGGAGATTACCTCCACAATCACGCCATTAACCTGCCTACAGACGCCGGCGGAGACATCAATCACTTGCCTGCCCGATGCCCTCTCATGTTGGTCCCACTGCCTGCGTACCGGCATGACCCCGCCCACCTCCCTCCAAGCTGCCTCTGCTATTATCAAAACACTCGTGCTTAATGAAAGGCTGATCACAGAGTCACCGTCATGTCCAGCATAAGACGCCACCTTTGAAACAGGTGGGATTCGCGAACTCCTACATCGTGCTGAATAGGGTGAGCTGCACAAAGAGTTGCAGCTCGAGGTTGGGCTTCGACTGGGAAATCTCCTCTGCTCCTTGGCTGGAAAATATGGCCCCCATCTCTTGCTCTGGCTCACAGCGCCTTCTTTGTTTTCACCCGTTTTGTGATAAAGGATACGGCCACCAAGGGAATAGGCTTGGCCCCGGGATGATTTTACAAGCAGGAGTAAAGCCTGGGGCACAGCGAGTGAGAGAGACACAAAGGAAACCTGTTAGCGCTCCTCCATAACTCTTCACACAGAAACAGAGTGGGCAGTGCACAGCCTCTGGGACAGGGCTGCTGGGAAATACTTACTGATGAGCCTTTGAGAATACTTACTGTACCCGGTAGTGAGTGTGTGTATTGGAACAGCCTAGTGTGTGGTGGGGAGTGTGAAATAAATGAGGGAAGGGAGGACAAATCCAAAGTGAAGAAAGACTGGAGCGGAGAAGAGGGGCTACTGAGCGACGTGTGGAGAGAGTCAGAGAGACAACGGAAAAGAGAGGCTCCCTTAAAGAGCGCAATTAGCAATTATGCAGTCATCAATTACAATTATCACAACTGGTGATTATGCAATTATCACTCTAAATCATCGTTTTCCCCCCTCTGCCTTACCAGTTTGCCACCCCTTGTGATTTGGTTATTTGAGGATGGGTTGTGACGATGTAGGTGATTAGAGTGTGTGACAATGACTGTTGGGTGTTGGGAGCGTGTTCTTGCACCAAGTTGTGCAAACAACTTTGGGAATGCTCAAAGTACGTCTGCATGGCTACACACAGAGATGTTTAACACATCTTTAAAAAGGGGAGGGGATGTTATGTAAAATCGACTTTTGTGAGCTTTACATCATATTATAATGTAATAGATGGATGTATTTCCATCCATCTATTTTCTGTACACCCTCATCCCTTAGTGGGGTCGGGTGGTGCTGGTGCCTATCTCCAGCGAATGTTTCAGGCGAGAAGCGGGGTCACCCTGGACAGGTCGCCAGTCTGTCGCAGAGCATGTGACATTATTTCCTGATCAAAAACATACCTAGAGTGTTGTTTTGATTCATTGTATCTCCCGTGCCAACCATTCAAGGTGCATAACCACCTGCTCATACAAAGCTCCACCTACTCATACAAAGCTCCACCTATTTACCTACAGCTTCGCCTTGAAGATTGAGTCTCCAGTCGAGCTTCTGCCTCCACCAAACTAGCGTCAGCAGCAATTAGCAAACACCTGGTGGAACTTGATGCCTGCTAAGCTCATCATACAAAATGCTTCTCAGTCCAACGCTTGTAATGTCAGTTGTAAACAGGATAAAGGAGGAGCGATATTGTGATGCTATCCTGAAAGCAGAGTGTCGGAAAGAGGAGGGGCTTTTTGAAGAGTCAGAGGCCTAATTTTGAAGCATCAAATTGCAGAGTCAAATTTTTTTAAGTCATGTTTGATATATATACACAGCATTTTTATAATAACTGAAGATAACATAATTATTTGATTGCGATATAAAATGGCACTATATGCCTGAAAAATACACAACACTGCCTCTTTAAAAGAGAAATTCTGGTAACAAATTTGACTGTCCCTTGATAAGGCACTTTTAAATAATGAATGTAATAACGACAGTTCACCAAGATAAATTGATGCATGAATGGATGGATAGATAAATAATAATATGATTGGATGGACTGATTAAAGGATAAATGAGCAGACCATGGATGGATGGATAATTTATGACAAGTGGCAAAAAAAGTTATTTTTGTTATAGTCAATTCCCTTTTCCATACACACACCTGGAACATACTTAAAACTCCAGCCCTTCTTGGGCAGTCTATAGATTCCTCTTCCCTGCATGTGTACATGTGTGTGCATATGCACTGCATATTGACACGCTGCTCCTATCTCAAGGTGAATGTGGTCGCCGTGGTGCACTGGTTTGGGGGACAGCAAATGTATGGTTCCACAGTCCCTGAGGCCTCTAAATTACCTGTCATCTTCCTCATGATGCAAAGGTCAGCGCACAATCACAGGGAATCCATCCTACAGAGCTGTTCACAGAGCAGCAGTCCAGCCCACGGGCTGACAGGGTGTCACAACAACCCCGGCGCCGCGCCATGCTTATTAGAACAAAACCGTGAGAAAGCCCCACCACCAGAACACTTAAAAATCAGCCCTGGAGGAACCAAAGGCAAGCTGAGAAAACGAGGCACAATATGGTCACCGTTGCACCACTGCGTCATGTTAAAATAAACAACTTCTGGTAGTAAAAAACGCACAACAGTCATTTTCTATCCAGAAGAAGGGAAGTGATCATATATTAGCTCTGCCACCCAGCACTTCTGCAGCTGTCAGTGCTGCCAACAATCCTTTATTTTGTTCCTGCTTTGAGTGTAGGTTCATAGAAGAGGCGGGAGCAAGAGAGATGAGTTGGTGAGGAGTGACTGATGAGTGGGTGGAGGAGAGGGGCAGAGGTAAACACTATTGCAATACAGTCTGGATGGTGAGAGACCTGCACACGCCCACACGTAGACACGCGCGCACACTTGAACTGCGGGAGGCATGCAAACACACACGGCGAAGCACTGCAGCGTACACGTGCGCTTCGGGGCAGATTTAATCATGGTGACACCCCGTCTCTGAGCCGCAGTGGCAGCGCGGCGGTGGCTGCGGCCGTCTTTGGACGGCCAATGAGATGAGCAGTCAGAGCGCTGACACACATCCCGTCGCCGTGTCAATTCCAATCAGCGGCGCCTGTCAGTCAAAGCACACTGACAGCGCAGCCATTCTGTCTCTACGGAGCTGCCGGTTCGGCCAAAATAAATAAATAAGTAATGGCCGAAGCTGACCGCGCAGATGTGATTTTGCAACTGATTGCCTTCATGTGCCTACACACTGTAACGTCACAGCGACACATGAATGACAAATTTGACTGGACTCGCGGTAGCCGGACGGCCTGGAGATTTCACACGCGACTCCCACCTTTAGTCAGAGCGGTAAGATCTCAGAGTCTTTGTTCCGCTTAAACTTTATCAAGCTTGAGATACAACCAGAACATTCTGTGGATCTTGGTGCTATTTTAGAAGACGGACCAAGACAAGGAAAAAATGCAAGGTCTTCAAAATCCTCTGATGATTCTGGGCAACAAATTGTCCAAAATTCCCCAATTAGCAAAGAGCAGAGTCCACCTGTGAATATTTTTGATTTAATTATGAATCCGGTTATTATTTAAGGATTTCAGAGGTTTGTGGCTAGGTTCACTGTAACATTGATAAAGCAGCAGAGATTCACAGTTAATGAGAGAATTAACTCCACAAAGCTGTCTTTTTGGAAGATAATTTCCCCTCTATCTCACAATTAAGGAGTACTTTGACTTGGCCTGTTGCATAAAATCCAGATAACGCGCATGATTTCTGATTTCAACGTGACAAGGACGTGAAGAAAGTTCAACTGTAGGGGTCTAGAGCATAGAAATTAACTAGATCCACTGAGAAGTGAAGTCGAAGGGCTATTAGGGTTCAAAGTAAACACAAAAGTACAGAACTACCCTCTAAACGTTTGGTACAACCAATGTCTGTCAGGCACCGTTATACCAGTGTTACTGTCTACGGTGAAGCACGCTTAACATCAGCATGATCTGAAAAAGAAGCGCCTAGTCTAAAGTCAAAACCTTCAAGCTCAACTTATACATGGACTAGCCAAATTGATTTTGGACGAGCAGATGGGAAACGTTCAACTGTTTGGCCACAAAGATAGGAAGTAAGTCAGGAACCAAAACTAAGAACAAAACTGTCACCAGTAATAATCTAATTGATGTTTCAACAATCACAAATACACTTCAGATCAAAAGCAGACCGTTATGCTACTTTCTTATAGGCCTTTGGACCAATCCCTCTCTACTACAACAGCCAAAAAAAAAAAAAATACAATATATGATGCGAGACATTGGATAGAAACTTTGGGTCGTCTTTTAGGAGAATGAAGATAATGACCCAGGCTTGGTGAGATAGCAGATGAAGGTGGAGCTGACGTAATCCCAGAGGACATGGCATATGGAGCTGCCTGAGAGACAGAACATGGCACGACATTAAACTGAGATCAAAGGGCCTGCTGTCTCCACCGCGCAGCAGGTGGCTTCTGGGTCCCCCTCTCCGTCAGCAGCCGGCAGAAACCACTGTGTTGCCGGCTCTCGCCGCAAAATTCATAAAGCACCCGCCTCAAAGTCACGGCAAAGTCAAAGTCAAGAGACAGACAGAAAGAAGAAAACAAATCTTTTCTCGGCGTCTTTGTACTTCAAAAGGCGTGAGTTGTCATTTTCTTTAAGCTTGCTTTTCTCAAACCTTTCATGCAGCGAATGACCTAAACCTTGAGGAAAGTGCGCCTGTTGAAAATGGATCTATCAGAAGTTGATGGGGAGGGAGCGTGGGGCGTGCTGAGGATGAGATGAAGGCTGCGCGTTTGACGTGTTGAGAGGGAAGGCTGTAAGGAACAGTGCCGAGTGCTCCTGGACCAGATTTCCAGTGCTGGGAGAACCGATAAGAGGTGAGAAGAGAGGAGAGGTGCCGGTAAGGGCTAATTATAAAAAATAAAGCGCCCCCATTATCTCGGCGCTGTACTGCAAGAGTGAACAAAGCTATAACAGATGGGGTGTCATGGGTAACTGTGCCAACGTGAGCTGAAGCCCCAGAGTGGACAGACCCTGGCAGGCGGCTGGCGGAGCGGTGCTGGCACTGGGGGAGCCACAGCTGCATATCTCGCCCTCAGACACATGTTGACAGCATTTCTCTAGTCCTACCTGCACTAGTCAAGGTGAGATAGCGTGACACTAGAGGTGTGGAGGGGGGAGAGAGAGAGAGACGAGTGAAAGAGGCAGAGAGAGCGCTAGGCTATGATGGATAGTGCTCTCTATCCACCTCTCTTCTCTCTGCCTCTTAGAAGGCTGGTGACTTTCCAGTGAGGCAATTATCATTGCGGAATGCATAATAGCCTAATTAATTACAGGTGTCAGTGCTGCCTTTGTTTCCAGCGTGGAGGAACATCGTGCCAAAGCCGCATCCGCTAAGAAAGAGTGGCGCTGATGAACGAGGCCCGCGCGGCGGCTGAAGGCGTGTGGCTGACAGAGGAGCGGACGGCGCGGAGACGAACCCAAGTCTGCCCAGCAGTCTTGTTCTGAGCAGAAGATGGATTGGAAACACGCGGTGTAGAAATTAGTTCCATTACTTGCTTGATGAATCTGATTTTGTCAGCGGCAGTGTGCGTGTGTGGAGGAAGATCTCAGGTAGGCCTTGTGTGCACACTGGCCACTTTATTAGGTGCGCTGTGCTAAAGGTGTACCTATGTTGGACCTCTTGTCACCTGCGGAGCTGCTTTATGTCTTTGTGGCACAGATTCGACAAAGACGTCTGAAACATTCCTCAGATGATAGAATGAACTGATTGCTACAGATTTTGTGTTTTCACCATTTAAAGCACTTTATATGTACGATACAAACAAAACTGACTGACTGGCTGACTCCAGGCTTTGGTGTACAGGCTACTAGGGACATGTCAAGAAAGTGGGTGGAAACAAATTAATACCAAGACGCAAAGTGAGCCAAGAAAATATGCCCCACCACCAGCAGCATGAACTATTTATACAAGGAAAGGTGGATCAATGCCCTTCGGTTTGAGCCCCTGCTCCGTCTGCCTTTGTCATTGTGTCCTTGGGCAAGACACTTCACCCGTCTTGCCTGCTGGTGTCGATTAGAAGATCCATTGGCGTTGGTGCATGGCAGCCTCCCCTCTGTAGGAAACATAAAAATCACACAAAGTCCACAGAGGTCACCAACTTTCTGGAGTCAATGACCTTCAGCTTGGCTGTAGAACAATGCCAGGAGAGCGCCGTGGATTGGGTTTCCATAAAAAGGGAACAGAATCCAAGCTTCGTCTTAAGGTACAATGTAAATTGTCGGATGCGGTAGCGTAAAGCATGGAATCATCGGACTCCAGAGCAGTGGAGACATTTCCTCTGGAAGGATGTATCGTTAGTCTTTGTCTGACAATCTAATGGATGAGTCTGGGTTTGCAAGTCTTCAGTATGACACGTTTGCCTGACTGAGTTGTGGGCGGTTCATAGAAAATAACATTGCCTCATCAGCGCCAGTGAAAGGAACTCTTAATGTTGAAATGCCGAGACGTTTTGGAGAACTTCATTTTCCCAACTTTGTGGCAACAGTTTGCAGATGGCTTCTTCCTGTGAAAACATCACAGGAAGTACAGCGAAGTACAGTCCGAGTACAGCGGACAGGCTTCCTTGTCCAACACCAATGTATGACCTCGCAACTACACCTTTTGACAGAATGGCGAAAGAGTCCCAGAAACGCACTTCTAAACCTTCAGGAAAGCTTTTCTAGTAGCTTGTCTAAGTGCACAGGGTGAGCTGACAAACTACTTTATTACGTCCTACAGATTAAGAAAAGGGTATCACTTAAATTCTGATTTGCATTAACACAGCAATACACTTTCGGCAATCCAGATTAGTCTAATATAACCGTATCGCGTTCAAAGTCACCTAAATCCTCCTGCTTACCTATTCTGATGCTTAGCTTGAACTTCAGTCAAGTGATTTTCATCACGTCTGGATGTCTAAACGCACTGAGTCATGTGTCGCTACTTGTGTTAAGAAGCAGTTGAACAGGAGTCTCTAATAAACTAGCCACATCGCTCCAACCAGGACACGCTGGTAGCGCTTGTAGCAGCACCATCCACATCCAAATGGCACCTGACAAACACGGCGCATCATTCGTCCAGTCAGATTTGCCGATTTCATTTATTGCGGCGGAGCAAGCCGGAACAACGCGCAATTGCCAGGGGAGCACGAAACAGAACCTGCGATGGAGAGAAGTGAATGATGGGGTGACTAGGGAGGAGAGACAGCATAGAGATTTGTGTTATTCTTCCCCTCAGCCTAACGCATGCATACTTTGATGCAGAACTTAATAGAACGTCACGTTTAATGTGCAAGAGTATGCGCGTGCTGTACGGTGCAGCGTGCGTGGGTGTGGGGGGGTGTGCGGGTGTGTGTGTGTGTCTTCCTATGGGGGGTCGTGGCAGTAGGCTGCTAATCCCTCCACGCCCCCAGGCGGTGGGGGGCTCATTGTAGAGTACATTGAGTCTAATAGGAGCGGGCGCTGCAGCTCTATGCAGCTCTTTCTGCTCCCACTGTGCGAAGGGTTTTACATAATTAATGACTGTTGATGTTTCCCAGGTAGTCGCCCGGCAAATTCACTCCAGACTCGGCTGCCACCGTCGTCGGTTCTGCGGAGAGTGAGCGACACCAGAACAGACAGCTTACATTACAGGCATAAATAAGGCAATTTTGTACAGTGTCTTCTGACATTACTGTGAGAGGGGGGTTCAGGGCCAATAATTTGACTCGCTTCAGAGAGGAGCTCCGAAGAGCTTTTCTGTGTCTCAGAGTCTACAGAGGATTTCAGCTTGATGCGAGTAAAAACTGCCTCCTTTAGTGTGTGTGTTTTTTCTTTTTTTTATAATTTCGTGTGCCATTAAAGAGACGCCGAGCTGAAGAGGCGCCTTTTTAAAAGAGAACACGCGGCGTCTCCAGACGTGTGATCGCTCACATCTGCATGAAGCGGTCTAATGTGAATGTCGATCTCAATACACGTGAGCCTGGCACTCGGGGTTTTCTATGTTCTACACCACCGGCAGGCTGCTGGGGGCCCCGAGGGCCCGTGCGGATATTGCTGGGAGGCAGTCCACATTTATAGCAGCGCATGTTAAATTAAACATTTAAACACGACACCGAGGGGAGGCTATTTTTTACTACTCTCAGCCCACTACTCATTATTAATTTGTAATAACCTTTAAGGCTTTTTGATGTCATACATATTTTACAGAGAGATATCACTCCCAGCCCGGCTGGAGTGGGCCTGTCGATGACGGATCACTGTCGCGCCACTAAAATATGGCTTCTGGGGTTATAATTAGGACCAGGTGAGAGGTAGAGAGGGATCAGCAGAGCCGGTGTGTAAGGATTTGTCTTAACCCAGAGTTACACTAATGCATCAGAAGTGTCACGTCCAACAGCCGGGAGATCAGGGTCTTGTCCACACGTAGAATGATGTAGCAGAGACGTTTGTTTCTCTAAAATAATCTCAAAAAGTATTCGTCCACATCTTCTCGCTTAATTACATGAGCGTTGTTTTAAACATGCCAAACCCACAGGGGGCAGTATAGGGAAAAGCTAAAACCTATGTCAGCCAATCACAATCCTTCAAAAGAACCACGGTTTCCAGTGTCCACACGCAAATGCAAAGAAAAAAAGGAGAATTCGCAAATCTTTATTATTATTTTTAGTGACGTTAAACAGAGTTTATGTGTAAATCAAAGGTCAAATCGCGTAAAAATCTACTTGGTGTATCGGACATTCGGCTACGTCCTAAAAAGTTGAAAGTTAAAAAGAGGGCACGCAAAGACAAGGCACCTTTCTGTCAGTGACCCTGATGGTTGTTTTTTACACCATTTAGGTTTTTATGAATGTCTGGTGTGAAAAAGTTCATCCTGCCAACATAAATCAGTGGAGGACTTGAACAGTTGGGGAGGGAACGGTGGGCATGCGTGCAACCCTCTCTCTCTCTCTGTGTCTCCTTCACATTCCTGTGTTAGAGGATTTGGCCAAGACCCCCCTTCCTGCTGCCGCTCCCCGCTCCGCCAGGAGGCCCACCCGTGCCCGCTGGATGCCAGCCTAAAGCCCATGTATGCGGGGAGCCAACACGCCACTAAGAGCTGTAAAACAAATGAGCTCTGTTTGGTTAATGTACACTGATTGACCTCTGCTGCCAGGCATTTGATGTCATGATTGTAATGACCAGCTTTCAGCCTGATCACTCATATACAATGTGACAGGCGCGAAGTGGCATTTCAATTTGACTGAATGAGGGCTAATTAGGAGAGAATTCTAATAGCAGCCGCGCCGGTGGTTTTCAAATGCATATCCTGGCAACGACTGATGAAATAAGAGTCTGAATTTTTTTTTTATTCCTTTCTAACCCCACCCCACAAACATTTACAGAGCCTTACAAAAATGTTCATGAACCTAGGAATTTTTCTCATTTGTCACGTTACAGCCACAAACCTCCATAGATGTTGGGTATGCGATAGACCAACAGGAAGTAGAGCAAAATCGTAAAGTTAAAGGAAAAACAATACATTGACAATTTTTACAAATTAAAATTTTATTCATCCCACTTTTACTTTGATACTCTGAAATAAAATCCAACGAAACCAATTGCCATATGTATATTCACGTATTGATTTTGATGATGGCTTTTGATGAAATCTAAGGTTCATTCCTTCTTTCATTGTCGGTAACTGTACAATGTTTTAATGGTGTAAAGCACTTTGAACTGCTTTGTTGCTGAAATGTTCCATACAAATAAACTTGGCTTGACTTCTGGCTACCAAGAAATGGTCGTCTACCCAAATGGACAGGAGAGGCAAGGTGAGCGTTCGTCTGAGACAGAGCCAATAGGTTCATAGTAACTCTGGAGGAGCTGGACCAATTCGCAACTGAAGAATGTGTTGACACGGCAACTGTGAGTTTTGCACGTTACAAGTTTGGTTTTTAAAGGAAGAGTGACGAGCAGAAAGCCACTCTTGAAACGTTCCTTCATGTGGTGATGTCCTGTTTGAACTTCACCACAAGTCATGGAGTGAAGACATCAGCAAGAGACTCAACTTCCCAACACAGGACGTGTTAGGCTGGTAAAAACTAGCCCCTTGTCCTATGCTGCACTATTGGCCACTGACAAACAATTGCTTCCTGGAAGAGCTGGAAGAGTGGACTCAAATCGCTATGGGTAAGTAATTAGTTTGATGCTATGAGGTTTACCCAAAATTGCCTGAGCTGTAAACAACCATCCTCCACTGCACAGAGCGACCTGTGGAGCCAAATGAAGTGGCTTTTAATGTTAATTCAATATTTGGAAGTGTGACCAACATGAACTGATGTTCACTTCCTCTGCTGCCATTGCTAAAATTACAATTCTAAAACAGCGCAGGAAATCAAAGTCATCGTTCACAACTTATTTCGTCCGCTGGTTGGTTGTAGTTCTACAGGAGAAATCCACTTCATTGGGAGGAATCCCAGACAGAGCACTGAAGAGAGATGAGAATTAAGAGAGACTGTGTAGGAAGGCAACGGTCACGCAAGGGAAGCCGTATGTGTAGCGGAAAACAAACACTGCACATGATGGTGGTAGCATCATGCTGCGGGGATGCCTTTCTCTGCAGGATGGAAAAAGGAAGCTGTTCAGAGTTGAAAGACAGATGATGAGGAATACATCCTAAGGGAAACCCTGATAAAGCTTAATAAAAAAAAGTCAAAAATAGGTATGAAAACTTTTACAAGGTACTTTATTTATTGTTACTTAAAAGACAAATGAATCAAATTAATTTTGTAGTACATGTGGTGTACAAATATTTGTCTCTGTGTCAATCCCGACTACACTGGAACATTTCCTCTTGGTCCTGATGTTAAAAAAAAATAGCTGAATGTTTTGTCACTTTTGATTAATCTGACTACTATCTACTAAATCTTTTCCAGGCAGGACTGAGGCAGAGCTTTCTTCCTTTTTTTTTTTAATAAACACTTTGAAAAAGGTTTAGACTTTAATAAAAATGTTGTTTTTTTTAATGTTGTGAAAAATAAAGCAACAAATAGTTTTGATCTGAATCACTCAATGTCACACCGAGCACAGAGAGTTAAAAGCCCCAATAAAAACCAGCCTTGACGTGTCCCGGCCCGCCCTTTGAAAAGCAGTTGCACATCTTCTCGGTACACGTTTTGACTTTTTTTTTTAACAGCATTTGACAGACTTAGTTCTTCTAAGCACCTTCTACCGCGGAAACCGCTGCAGTTCTTTTGTCGATTCACAGTAATTTTGTTTCCCACTTCACAATAACTCATAGCAAGAGAGGTAGCAAAAAAAAAAAAAAAAAACACAATCTATGTAAAGCAGACATTCAGGAGTGATAAATCGATCTTGTGCAGCTTCAAAACGAGTCCTCAGCAAGATTTATGTAAGCATATAGGGTTCTGACTTTCGCTGTTACCTACTGGATGCTGAGTTACATAAGCCTCCATATGCTCGGAGTGGAGGACAATTCAATGCTGGTTATAAATAACAAAACCTGACGCACGGCTGCAGCCACTGTGATTTGGGCAACTTCTCACATGGGATGTCACAGTTCTGCAGTGCTAGTAGCCCCACTGCTATTTCAGGCTCTGCCTCATTAGAGCATCCATTGTGAGTGAACAAAATATAAATATATATATAAAACAGGGTGTACAAAAGACATTTCATTAGGGAATGAAACGCTTAAGGAGAACGTTCTGTCTCTCAGCAATTGTGCGGGCTAAGCTAAAACACTCGCTAGATTAATTTACAGATCTATTGCACGTGTGTTGATACCATATAGTGTCAGACTGAGGCGTTTTGGGGTCCGTGTCGACAGGGACACACACACACAACGCAGCCTAGATGACTGCAATTACCCCACATCCACTGGCCCCCCATCAGGGAGCCGTGTGAGGGACAGAATGCGCATAAGTTTAAGGGAGACACAGTGAGCGACAGGGCACGCGGTTACGAATATATGTCTGAATTCTTGCATGGAAGAGGACAGGATGGGGAGGAAACAAAACAACAACAAAAAAAAAGGTACATTATTGGATGTCTGCCTGTGTCTGTGTGTCAGAATGTGGCTGTGCATGCCTGTGGAGGCCCTCTCACACCACAGCGGCGGACTAATTTAGTTAGGGAATAGCTGGCTGTCCTTCAGGTGAATGGACAAAGATTGGTCTCAATATGAGATGTAATAAAATAAGCCCGTCGCTGGGTATCACCGCTGTCCTTCACGTGTCTCGCCGCCGAAAGACACATGCTGGCAAACATACTCACACATCGTGACACACCCCCACTGCCGGTGTGTGTGTGTTCACATCGAGTTATAAGGTTTGATGATTCAACCAAAATATAAGAAATTATATATTTTTTTGCTTTCTTGGTACTCAACATCTTAAAGGCAAAAAATAATAATAATAATAATAAAAAACATAGCTATTTTTTGTGTCCTTTCTCCTTATTCTTTTAGCAGCTTACCGTTACAAGACGTTTCCCAAAATGCAGAGGAAAAAGAAAAATCAGTAGGCCCTTGCAATTTGCATTTCTAAAACATAGCTGCATAAGTCTAAATATGTAAATGAGAGTGCAGCAAATAAAAAAAATTTTAAAAAAGTGATTGCAGGCCTCAACAAGCTGTCAAAGCCATCTGACTGACAGAAGGTAATTCAGCGTTTACGGTGGCAAAATATGCTGGTTGTTCCCAAGGAGCCAGGTCGGAAATTTAGGAGTAAGTGTGGACAAAAAAAAAAAAAAATCAGGATTGGAAAAGCAAGGAAGATGTCAAAACAGGAAGAAATCTGGAAGACAGGAAAGACATAGTAGAAGAGTTTACAATAAACCGGCAAGAACAGAAGTTTGCTCTGAACAGTTGAAGCATTTCTCCACTGAAAGCCGGCCGGCCTCAGCAGGATCCACCAAGCTGACAAATAAAAACGTTCGTCAGTGAATCAGTTCTTCACCAGCAAACGGGACACGGGTGACAATAATTTGCTCTGTAATGTAAATCCATGTAAAGAGTTTGGATTAGTTACCTAGATATTTAGCGCTCTCTCAGCCAAAGGACTGAGAGAATGCTATGCTAGCTACCTTATAGCTATTTGGTGCTGATTGTCTGCAGATACTGTAGACTATAAATGTTAGCTTCTGCAGTAGCTCTAAGGCAGTTTCCACTCTGGGTGTTAATGCATTTAAGGGTCTATTTGGTGTTTGAACTACTAAAATAGGCAGTAGTTCAAACACTGCCTCTAAAGTTGCTTTTAGAGGCAGTGGGGATCTCAGGAATGGGTGGATTTTAGGTACTTTGTGAAAACTAAGGGTTCACTGTTGTTCACGGAGGACAAGGCATGATTTTCAAGTCATGTTAAAACCTGGTGAATATATAACTGTCTTTGGCAAATGTGGAATAGGAAAGCTAATCTTTCTGTAGAAAATAATAGAAATCCGCCTAGCATTGGACTAGCCTTTTCCAAAGTCTAGATCCAATTGGATGGCACTGAAGACTAACGTGCCAGTAGATTTAGCTTCCCTTCCCTTTGAGGCAGATTTAACTTTGAGCTATGCACATGACCGGTGGGACGCAAAATCCAGTCGATCTTTTCCCCAACATTCACTGCAACTAAAGTCCAAAACGGCCCTTTCCAGTAGCAGCCTGGTTATTCAGGCTGCTCCAACAGAGCAGGAGCGTTTAGCTCATTTTACACTTTTGCAGGTTAAGGCCATCTTAGCTATGGAAAGAAGCAGCAAAATGTTCATTTGTACCAAGGTTGGGAAGATTCTATCAAAATCCTGAACTGATCCGATTGATCTTTAGCAAATGAAAAGAAAAGCCGAGTTACAGCAAACCCACTGTAATGAACTCATAGAGGATAAGATCAGAGTTAATATGATTGTCTATATTCTCTTGAGAATGTAAACTGACTTGTGATTACAGGGAAGTTGCTGTTATCATTGTGGATTAGTTTTAAGAGTTAAGTCTTATTTTACAGTGGCTGCGTTTCCACTGATGATATAAGCGAGTAAACTGGGAATACGAAAATAAATTTGTTTAACGGAAACAGCAACTCAAACGCTTTTTCAGCTGAATCGAATGTGTGTGTTTTGCAAAACTGCAGTGGAGGCATTTTCTTCAAATCACACAAGTCGTGACCAGCTGGTTCTGCTACAGACAGAAAAGACGAAGAAGACGACAGGAAGTGGTAGGCATCAGATGATGGGGCGGCATTTATTTTTAATGGCTCACCGTGTAACCAAACTTAGTCACATGTGATTTTAATTGCGTTTTTTATTTAGTAGAAACGCCACAAATGCGAAATTGTGTTTTTCTTTTAACATTAGCGGAATATTGATGACATTTGCGCACATTTGTAATGGAAACGTAGCAAGTGACCGCTCTCTTTCACATTCACTTCTGCTTCAAATAAAAGCAATAAATAATATAAGGAAGGCTTGAAAAATGATCTTACTATTCAAGCACACAAGCCAATCAGCACAGATCTCCTCAAATATGGAGAAATGGACAAAGGAAGCAGCACATGAATGGGGATGTCTGGTGTAAATATTATAGTATGTTTACAATGGTGACCTCAAGGCCAGTGGATTGTAAAAAAAATACATCCATGCTATAAAAAAAGAAGACGCCAACATGCAAAATAATATATGCATATATCTATACATAAAACCAGGTTAAAACCTGGTTGTTCTGACTACTGCGAGTCAGAACAGCAACATTAAACCTTCTGGGTGAAACAAGATGGAGTTGCATCTTGCTCTTACCACTTCCTCCCAGAAGCTGAAATTCCTTCGCCTCGCCAGATAGCCCCCCATCACCACCACCTCCTCACTGACCGGCCCCTCAACCCCTCTCCAGGCTGGGCCTCCACTCCAAAACAAGAACCACAGCTCTTCCTCTAAATCCACAGAGACCCAATTACAGCGACTGCCGGCGAAATCACAAGAAGATGCAAAGTTACTTTGCTTTAATTGAGGATGTGTTTAACACTCTCCAGGGGCCGCTGCGGCCACATTATGAGTCTGATGAAACAGCGGAGCCTTTGCAAGAGGGAGTTTAAAACATATATCTGCGTGCGACAAAGGAGAAGAGCGCTCTGATCCGGGGGCTTGGATGTTCGAACTCAGAAATGTCACATCTCTGAAATAACACGAATAAAACAAATAGGTCTCTTTCGAGTGTGAAAACATTTGATTTGTGGAGAAGCAGCAGCAGCAGCAGCAGCTTTAATGTGGTGGACATCAGAGGAGCGGCTTCTCTCCCAGGCAGCAGAGCTCGCCTTCATAGAGCCACATGTTAATTAGTATTGTAGTTAATCCCATATTAAAGAGACCCAAACTGTCAGGTCATATTATAAACAATCGGTCCTAACGTTCGTGCATGTGACATTTCGCGCTGCTATCACTTCTAGCAAAATGTTCCCTAGGTACTAATTGGCCTACTTTACGCTGTCTTTCTTTGAATTGCCACTTTCTTTATCATTTGGGGTATTAGCCTTGACAAGCATCATCCCAGACGCACTAAAAGTGGAGATGATTTTTTTTAGTTTTTTTATTTTTTTATTTTTGTATAGGGACAGCAAAAAAAGAAGAAAAAAAAAAAGTGGAGTAAATGTTTCATACCAGCAAGTAATACTGTGAGATCTACCTTCATGGGATATTAAAAACAATTTGAAAGAAGAATAAAAGTTCAAACACGTAGCCGGCAGCACAGTGAGTGTAACTTTTCTCTGGCTTGCATTATTTAAGATAGACTCCATCACTTTATCAATCTATCGATCTCTCGGCAGAAAGATGAAAATGGAAAAATAATGAGGCCGATGAATGCTGTGTAAAGAACATCAATGTGCAAAATTTAATTATCCGCGCTGGAAAAAAAAAAAAAAAAAAAGAAGAAGGAAAATGTGTCGGCTGTTTTCTAAAACAAAAAGAAAAGCGGGAAAGAGGAAAAAAAAAGGGAGCAGCTAATATTTTTTCCCCCCTCTCTGCATATTTTAATTACCAGATCAATCATAACCTACGTACTGCGGTACTGCAGAGAAAAGAAAATTGCAAGTCTAAATGAAAAACAATAGATTTGCTTTAAAGTCTTCGCTCTTTTGAAGTCTAAATTAAAATTTCAGGTACCTTTACCAGAGCCTTCTTTAGAAAGTTATGATATTTAATTAGCGTGTTTAGATTTTGCTGAAATTAAACTTCACAGCCGAGCATCATGTGAAATGAAGACTGGTATTCCCAGGCTGCAGCTGGCTGGCTGGGTGGGGGGTACTGAGGGGGCAACACGCTGCAGATGAACAGAGGGAATTAAATCAGTTCAGCATGTGAGGCCTGTGTATCCTCTGACAGGAGCTCATGTTCCTGCGACTCGCACTGCCACTGGCTCAATCGGAGGCCGACTCCCGGTTGTTCAGCAGAGCGGCTTTGCTCCCTCCGTAGAAGCCCGTTTCTCCTGCTTGTCTCCGTTTCTCTGCGCGCCTGGAAATCAACCCCGCCGGGCGCCCCTCCTCCCCCACGACTCTTCCGCCTTTTCCCTTCCTCACGCGAGTCTTCCCTGATGTTTATTCCTCCTGGCGTGTCCTCGCCGGCACCGAGCCACTGATTTCACACGGTTTTTTTATTGGCTAATTTGACTGCGCTCTTGCCAGCAGCTCAGGCTTGAGCCAGGGGTTTCGGAGGATGTCGGAAACGGCGCTACGGCCTCTCTGCTGGTGTTACTGCGAGAGCAGGTGACGGCTGGGTCGTAGAAGTGTCTTCCGAGATGCTGGTGAGATCTGCCTGTCTCTAGTATTGCCAGAGTGGGTGGGAGGTCGGGGGGCTTTAAGAAGAGAGGCCTACCATCCAGCAGAGGGGCAGGCGTCCCTCAAACATGGCTAACATTTGCACAGCAGTGGCAGTCAGGCGTGACGTCTCTGGGCTCTGAGGTTTGTGCTGTCAGGGCGGTAGAAATTAAACCTGGCACTGCAGAGCAGAATGTGCTGAAACTCATCAATTCCACATGGCTAGAGCGCCAAGTGCCTATTTATAACACCCCCCGTCTCCCACCCACCTCCTTACTTCTTCTTCTTCTTTACCTGGTGCGCATCCCTGGCTCTAAACACGCATCCGTAATGATGAATACGGCGGGGCGGGACGTTCCGACAGGGCATCAGTCAGGACAGGAAAACAAACACGCGCCCCGTCAGATCGGCGCGCAGCAGAGGAGGGATAAGGCCGACGGAGGGGAAGGCTGATGGAAGGGTTTCGGGGGGGGGGGGGGTCGGGGCGTCTCGCCGTGGAAAGCTCGCGGCGGGATCGCAGCCATCAGTCACCTCGCCAGGAAACAAACAGGAGCAGTCAGATAGATTCAACTTGTACAAAGAGGCCCAACATGGAGCTGAAATATGGAGTCTGATGGGTAAAACACTGCCACCCATCTCCTGGGTTTGTTTATGCTGTCATTTACTGAATTGATGGTATTTTAGGATTTTTTTTTTAAGCAGGGGAACTTTCATGAAACAGACTGATGGCTTTTCTTTTTTTTTTTTTCTTTCAGAAATGTTCAGGTCATATTTTTTTTATGTTAAGCTGCTTTCAAATACTGCAGGTGAAAGCAGAAACACAAAGCCTGTTTGTGGAAGACAAAGACAGAAGTGCGAGACTTTAGTTTGTGTTTATTCAAGCAATGTCTGAATTACTGCCCCCCGCCCCGGTATGTGACAAATCCTCAACAAATAATTAATTTAAATCCATTGATTTACAACATCAACAACAGTTTTATAAAAGATGGACAGTGCACTGGCTCTAGAGAGGCACAAGAACTGAAACAACTCGGGACTTATTTCACGACCAGTCCTGAGTGTCTATGGGCTCAGAAAGTCTAAATCTTCATTCAAAGTGATGAGATCCACTCTCAATGGCAATGTTTTTATTACAAATGTGCGCAAAACTTTGTTGATATTCCAAATATCGGAAAAAAAGCCCAACAGTTTTGAAATTTTGGTGTTTCCATTTAATTAAAAGTACAATTAAAATCACATTCAAATAAGTTTGTTTCTGCAATAAGTCCTAAGCCAACACGCTGCGTCGTGATCCTCAAACTGCTTCCTGTAGTTTTCTGTGTGGTTTGCACCAGTTACAGCATTTGGTTGTCGACGTTGTCACCCGTGCCTCGCGGAAAAAAGCTTCCGATGCAGTTTAGCAAAAATAAACTTGCCGCCAAAACGTTTGACTAAATTGCCATGTTTCCATTATGCGAATTTATTTTCAAAATGTCAAATTGTGCCATCTGACATTCGAATGGCAAACAATTACTGACATCCGCAGCTAAAATTGCATCCGCCAGCCGAAATTGACACCTAGACCCGAGTCGAACCGTTTCCACGGAGCTCTGTGCAAAGTGTTGCGCGATTGGTCAGATGTTTGCTAATGTATTATATGCAGAAATCTGCTCTGGAAGCAATGTTGATATTTGGCTTTAGCTACCGCTATCACGGGCGAAAAACACTTGGAGGGAAATTGCAACATCGAGACAGCCTGCAGAAAAGTGAGATGCTCTCTCCATCGCCCTTTTCGTAAAAGCAAAGCAGAGGACGCAGCGAAGGAGTGGGAGCCCCACCGTAGGACTCTTGCTGAGGATCTGCTTCTGTTTGATTTTATGTCTAGTTCACCCTCAGCTAAGTGACTGTGATTTGCTTTGCCCACCTTTAAAAGTCATGGCCTATTTTGTGCACACTATTGCAAAACTGTATCTTAGGCCATGCAGATAATTTTATTGAGTCCAGTGTTTTATATATATATATATTTTAACTTTTACAATGACATTTGCAGTTAAAATGAGCCAATCGGCTGCTGAACCTTCCCGCCTGTCTGGGCCATAAAACCTGCTTTGCATGGCTGAAACGTTACTCAATAAATTTGAATGACATTCGGGGAAAAGGATGAGGCAGGAAAACACCTTTTTCTGTACGTTTTCTTCGAAAGCCACATATTAACTGGAACATCCTCCAGCACAACCAAGCGGCAAAATACGTGGGCGTGAAATTTCGAGCTCATCCACCTAGATGTTAAGAAAGTTGGAAAAATGTTCAACTTTCGTCAGGTGTCGTTATGGCATTGGGCCACCACAGTTTGCAGAAACGTTCATCTGTTGTTGTTTCTCGCTCCCCATAAAGTGTGAACTGACTTTCGGTTAGGGTTAGGCGTGTACTATTAAGGGTTAGGTGTAGAGTAAAGGCCAGGGAATGGGAATGAGTGACAAGAGTGGAAGTCAATGCAAAGCCCTTGTGAAGATAGAAAGAAAGTTTGTGTGTGTGTGTGCAAATGGAAATGTCTGGGCAGATCAATTATTTGTCATCCTGGGCTTTGTGGTGCAGTGGAAAGATGGACACAAATAATAATATCCAGAATATACTGGGTATTATATTTAACTTTGATTAACTTCAATGAATAGAGCATAAACCTTAAAGTAATGAAGGTGTATAAACAATCTATGAAAAGAAGTGCTTTAAGTGTGGGTCAAAGAAGCTTTGCTGCACTGAAGTGAAAAACCTCTGGAGAGGCAGGAGACGTAAGAGCCTCAAGGAAGGTATTATCTAATGTCCAATTACACTCCTACGAACCCCCTACATCTCTCCCCCTCTGCTCCATCTCTCTCTCTCCTCACTTCTACCTTCCTGCCTCTCACCTTCATTCCCTGCTCTTCGTATGAAGAGGACACAAGTGATAAACCTGGAGCAGAAAGCCAGTGGTTTACATGGCCCCAGAGCCCATTATGTTCCCCACAATAGGCTGGAGGCCCGGACGTGCCGTGAATTGGTAATGGCCAGGAGATCCTGGGCCTGGCCTGCTGCTCAATGAGCCTGACAGTCGAGCAGCAGACAGACATTAGAGCTACTTCGTCAGCCCGGTGCGGAGCAGTCTAGTGGCGGCCGGGGGGGAGGATGATGTGAGAGTGGGAGTGACGGTGTGGATGGTGTCGTAAATGCCCCTTACATAAGGTAGGGCATGAATAATAACGCAAAGGGAGTATTCTGAGCCAACTCCAAGGTAGGGATCTGGTTTACTGCCACGGAATTACGAGTCTATAATGTATGATGTACTGAGAAATCAACACGAGCTTGCCTTTTAAAACTGTATCAGACTGTATGAATGCGCTGCTCACTCATTCTGACACCACCTTCCCAAGTTAGCCATCCGCTCAGGCAATCTGTACCTAATAAGCCCAAGGTTTAGCCCGTGATGAAGATCTGTCTTCATTGAGCTGGAAAAGCTGTAGTGCCGCCAAGCATTTTTCCTAACGGTGCAGTCCCTCATCTATGAAAGTGCCATAGAGTCCCTCAGACAATTAGGCAGGGAAAAGCTTTATGACCGTTAGACTCACTCAGCGAGCGGCACTCTCACACCGCCAGCGCTGCCAGGAGCGCTGGCTCGTGCAGAAAGGTAATTACGGAGCCTCTCATAATGACACGGAGGAAGCTTGCGTCATAACACCCACAGCCTTTTATCATGGCGCTGTAATTAATTATCATCCTTTACTCTTTGATTCATTCCACTATTCATAACATATTCATACATTCAAGAGAAATTATCATTTCCTTCAGGAATTAATCAAAAAAGAAAAAGAGGAAGAACTGTTCGCCCCTCAATGGATCATCAAAGATGGAGTTCGTCTACCTCCTGGCTTGGGAGACGAGCTCTGGGTGAGTCACTGTGGAAAAAGATCTCCAGCACTTGAACACAGACTCCTCCATACTGGTGAAATACTCTCTACATGACGGCTCACAGAAGTATTGGAGATGTTTTTGATCGTTAAGATAAAGAATTTTTTGCTACCAGGTTGCAGTGACATCAACACTGTTTGGTGTGGAAGTTGTTATTCGAGGAGGATTTAAAATTAGACATACTTCAGTGTCAGTAAAATGCATGAAAATGACATCAAATGAAAGACAAAAAGTAGAAGAAACCTTAAGAAGATGCGTTTTTCTTTTTGTTTTTTGCAAAGGCATGTTCCCTGTTTACCACACCATTGCAGCTGCTAGCTAAGCTCTGATTGTTGCTACGTCGCCATTTTGTACTTATTGAATTACAAAAGTGCGCAACACAATTTTGACATGCAAAGCGTAAATCGTTGCGTCTAAGTCACTCGAGATGTTATTTTACAGAATCTTCTGTCATACGAACACACACAGTGTGACGTCACCTCTGTGAACTAAAAATAATGTGCATGTTAATGCTGCGCAGTAGACCCACTGGTACGCATATTCAATTGCAATTCAAGAATCTAAACATTGTGAATATGACCAGCCAAAGTTCAGCATCAGGATGGAGAAATGGGGGGTTAAGTTGCTTTGAATGTGCCTCGATTGTTGGTTCTGGACATTTCAGAAAATGCTGATCCATCTGGATTTTCACACGCCATCGTTGCTCATGTCTACAGAGAATGCTCCGAAAAAGAAAAAGAAGAAAAAACCTCCAGTGAGTGGCAACCAAAATGAGCAAAATGGCTCATCAGTGTCAGAGAAGAATAACTCTGGTTCAAAATGACAAAAAAAGTTGACAGTACTTTGAATAAACACTTGCAGGTGCAAGGGATGTAGAAATTTGAACATGTCTTTGAAGGAGATGAGCTAAAGCAACAGAAGTCGACGCAGATGCCGCTCCTGTCAGCGAAGAATAGAAAACAAAGAGTCCAGGATCCGTCGACTCTCCACCACTCGATTTCAGTAGAAATTTCGTCAAGATGATGGGATCAGAATTTGACATAAGCAACAGGACAGCATGGATCCAAATTGCATTGCACCAATGTATAGGCTGCTGCTAATGCAGCAATGTGTGAAATATTTTCTCGGTAAACTTTGGGCCCAACCAACCTACCTAAAGGGACACAAGGATCGGCTCAAAGTCAAATGGTTGATGCGTGGTCATGCGGTTTTCGGACCTTCGCTTTCGCACAGACCTTTCATGGTCTACGAGTCACACCGAGCCGAGCTCCTCCTCCTCCTGCCCCGGTAGCATCACGGTGTTTTGCCATGTGTGATTTACAACAGTATAGCAAACAGCGACCCTGGCGGAGAAGAACGACGAGTAGAAAGAAAAGGAGGAAATGATAACCGACGGGCGAGAAAATCTCATTTTACTTCTCACGTTATTGTATAGAAAAAGAAAAAAAAAGAGCGGACGGTGTCGATGATCCGTTCTCCCTCTGCATCAGACCAGAACTGAACAGAGGGAATTTAATATTTCAGTACTTCCCTCACATTGCTCCTCAAAATCTGCTCTTTGACAGAAAAACCAGAGTCCTGACTACCTCCTGACTACCTGTGCTACCTGACGACCCGTCCTACTTTGCGCAGACATTCAAAATGGCAGCTACTGGAAATTACGCCGTTTTCCGCATCAATAAACACAGCTATGAACACACAGTAGGTTCGCATGAAGAAGAGGGTGAAAGGAGGCAGAAGACATGAGGCGGAGAACAAAATGACGTGATTTTCACCAACTGCAACAATGAGAACCTGTTCTGGCAGCTCAGCTTGACCAAGCAGAGCCCGTTAGCCTACATTTGTGTCCCTGCAGGGCCACACATCTACCCATCATCTGAAAACATGATAAGGCGCCATGTAATGAAGCTAAACTCAGCTCCAGCTGCTTTCTTTCGCATTAAAAGTTTGCGTCAATCCAAACGAGTTCCTTTGAGATGCAGTTGAATGGAAAATTCACATGCAAAGTCTCTGAGGAATCCTTCTGACAGCATGTTAAACCTATGCCACGAGGGGGATCCGTCCTGCTAGGTGCACCTGATAAAGTGGACGTTAAACATGTAAAAGCACGTCAAACTTTTTCAAGAATCAAAGGTTAAAAATTGGCTACAATTTTATCAGTGCAACTCATAGAAGTAGACATGCCTTTGAGTGTGAAATCTTAGGGGAACAGATGAAACTATGCTGCCATTTTCTGATAGGTAATTTAGTTTTGAGGAGAAAAGAAGAGGTGCTGCATCTTCAAAATACCCCTCGCGCTCTCAAAGAGAGCGAGCAGCAACTGCAAAAACAACAACAACAGCATAAAAAACAATATCTAACCTCACACCATCCCTCCGCAACCTCAGGGGAAAGAATGGCACAGTTAGACTCATAAACAGGTGTCCACCGGCCCCCGGTTCGCTGTGCTTTAATAGCTGTTTGATGTTTTTGATGTCTAGTCAGCTCGATCGTACCTTGCTGCTTGATAATGAGGCCCAATAATGATTCCTGAGCTTAAGGGGTTAATGGTATGTAACCGGCAGAGCTGCTAATTACACGTTACAAACTATTTATCAGAATCTCCATCTGCGCAAGCACCGCGGCTCTCATTGTGCACGCTAAATTACTCCACGGATTATCATTGTAAAGCAAGTTTCAGTAATTAGGGAACCATACTGCTGTTTTCTTATTCTGAGAGCACCAAACGACATCAAGAGGAGAGGAGAAAAATAGAATGACTTGTTAATTTGGGCACCGGCGCTCCGGATGCGAGGCGGAATCTGCCTCGTTGGAAGAAACGTAGAAAGAAATCAGTCACTGTTCTTTCTCTTTCCTTCAATCTGTCTCGACTAAAGGTTCGTCCCCAGGGCAGTTTTTTACCCGCCAAAGTGAGAGGGAGGTGTAAATTGCGTCGAGAAACCCACAAAGTCTTGGCGAGGCCGTTTGGTGTGCGTCCGGCGGGCAGCGAGAGAGCCAAGTCTGCAGAGCTCCGAGTTCTGCAGAAGAGCGAGGTCCAGCGGGCGGCGGGCTCTCCCGCGGTCGGTTATTTGAGAAATAACCGTCACATCCCTCGGCCCCGAAGGTGTGCCCGGGACTGCAGAGACGTGTACCATCTCCACTTCCGCTCTGTAAATTTTTATTAAAATCACCTTCATTATAAGACAGTGTTCATTATAAAACCAAAAACGCCGGTCTCTCAGGGGCCCCGTGGATTAATAAGGACAGCGGTGTATTTTAAGCCGTAAACTCAGCTCCTCACTGTCCTTAATCTCCTTCCTACTTCACAAGGCCAAATTAACACCTCTCCTCAGCTCTGACGGGACCTCATTAGCAAACTTCCAGGGAAAGAAAAGAGGAGAGCGGAACGAGAAAAGAGGAGAAGAAGGAGGGAAGCGACCAATGACAGCCACCAGCTCTGGGATTAACCCTTTCTCCTCCTCCGGCTCGGCAGAAAAACTAGGTCGGCAACGTGTTTCTAATCAGTCGCCTGGTTAGCGATAATTAGAAGGCAAGATTGAACGGGAGAAGAGAGGAAAAGTGGGTGGGGAACGCTGAAATAAAAAAAAAAATTTAAAAAAAGGAAAGAAAGGGAACCTGTCATGTCGCGAACACTTCAAAGGAGCCGACTTCTCCTTTAGAAGTGGCATGATGAGGGTCCAAATACCACGAGGCGCTCCTCTGGGCCTCCGAACCCAAGCTGAAGAGGAGGGGTTGATGGAGAAACGAGGACCCAGTTTGTTCTCACACACATGTATCCACACACACACGCACACCTGTACGGCACAGCTGCGGGGGAGCGTTAGCCTACTCCTAACCACCCAACCTGTCCAACTCCAGCCTCCTCTTCACACTCGCCCCCCTCGGCAGCAGCAGGTCGAGGTCCCGGCGCTCACGCTGGGGTCGCGCAGACTACTGCTGGGTAAAGTTCACAAGCCTCTGCAAGCTGTTTGACATTAGCAATAAGGTCAAAGTGTATCAGAAAACACCAGAGGATTACAGGGTTGTGATGCGCCATGAGGCAGGTGCCGCCTCCCCCGACCAAAAACCGAACGCGTCGTAAAACGTGAATGTTAAACGGTTCCTTCTCTGTGTTGCAATAAGAAATGAGCACAAGCAAATATGGTTTTCGTGAAGTAAAATTAGATGCAGAACTTTGAATTCAGCGCACATTTTCTGTAATCTACCAGGGCTGAAACGATTAATCACGATGAATCGATCGAAATAATCGTCAACTAATTTAGCATTCATTACCCAGAGCATACAGACTGAAAAAAGGGCATTTGCTGAAAGAACAAACATACTCAGAGCAATAACTAGGCCAAAACGTACATCTAAGATTTTGATGCAAGAAGTAATTTCTTAGCTGCAGATGCATCCTTTGCAACAGCATAAACTAAAAGAATGACGTGCTTTTGCTTTTTATGCAATGAAATGTTTGTTTTAAAAGGAAACTGAATTGTTTGTTTATTTACATCTTATTTACATCTTTTAGCCGATTTATCAAATCACTGTCCGAATAATAATATTACCAAAGAAAAATCCTTATTTGAAGCATGGAGGTGGTAGCATCATGCTAAGGTTCTGTTTCACTGCCAGGGTTGTTGAGGTAGGTGAAATAATTCAGATGGATGGATTAGCTTCAACTCCAATCAACAAGTTAGTTGAAACTTGGACACAATAGGGAATAATAACCACATCCAGGTAGTTTTTAATGGATCTAATAGATCATGTACCTTGTTTAGTCCTGTCCCAACATTTATGAAACATGCTTAAATAAACCAGGAAAGCACTGAATCTGCCGAAGAGATGCTACAATTTGACAACACAAAGTGTGTGGTTTCAATGCATCAACCAAATGCCAGAGGCAGCATATGTACAGTGCAATCTTATGCAACCTTGTCTTATTTTTAAGAACTGCTGATGTTTGCTTTATTACCAGTCTGCATAGAAAAATCCAAGCTTAAAAAAAAATCCACAATGACTGATTGGTCCCAACGATAATTGTACAGGAACTTCTCATCTGTACAGTCTACTACATGAGTCTGTTTCCTCAGCCTGGGAGTGCACTTATCAAGTTACACAAGAGAGACCAAGAGGTACCCAGAGAGGCCTCCAGCAAAACAGAAGATAAGGGGGGTGTAAAAAAAAACTAAATAAATAAAAATCGTTGCTCATTATCAGCCATCTATTTTGTCTACTATAAGGCATCTCTCAAATCCCAGTTGTCAGACATCAGTGGCGTTCAAATTAATCCTTTGGGTTCCCGTTCGCACAATGAAGACATGGACGGCTCGATTCAGATATTTCTGCAACTTTGCAGTCGGGAGCAATTGAATTAGCACAGAAATCAGCCACAGAGCTGTGGCTGGAGAGCGTGGCGCGAACCACGACGGCCGCCGCTCGGGACCCCGGCTGCCCGGGCACAGTCAATTAGAAAGCATTAAAAAGGAGCTGCCAATAATCACTTCCAAGAGATCTGAACAATCCATGCTGAGTGTTCTCATGTTTACAGATGATAGGGCTTTCAGGTTGGCGCTGAGCGGGAGTTTAGAGGTGGCGAGGGCGCGGGGGAGGGGGATGCGGGGGGGTAGGAAACGAGACTGGAAACATATTTGCGGTATCATTTCCATAAGCCTCTGCTTTGCGGACCATAACGTGGCTCGCAAATGTGATTTATGACCTTGGTTTAATGGCTGGAGCACAGTCTTCGTAGGTATCAGATGACTTTTTCAATATGGCGACGTCAGAGGGGAGGTGGGGGGGGCGCACGGCAAATGCACCATCTCAACAGGAAATGAGGGCTTGTCTCAGCCAAGAAAATATGAGAAGCCAGATATCTGATCATCTAATGGCAGATAGATGCTACTTCACTTTGACAGAAAAGGCATCAGTCAATACGCACTGGATGAGCAGCAACACGCAAAGTACGCCATGGATTTCTCCCTCCATCTATCAAACCGCTCGCTGAAGGAGCGCCGCGGTCCGTTTCTGGTCAATGTTGGCGCGGCGTCCAACAGGAGAGTCGACCTTCGACGGATATTCGTGGGACGGAAACGTTGGCAGTCGTCGATAACTGCTGCTTAGTGGTCTCTCTCGACTCTGCAGTGTGTGGAATCTAAGCAGAGACATGCGACTCACCTGCGCCTGGAAACTCTTGAGAACAGGTGCCACCATCTCCCGGACCTCCTATTCATACACACACACACACACAACACACAAAAAAGGAAACTCTGTCTCAGCAGATTTTACGGTGCAGATGCTCCACCTGTTCAGGAATCAGACTGGCCCCTGGGAGCCACAAGCAGCTTGCTAAGAAAGTCTAAACACCTCTAAGGTCCCGGCGATGTCTGTAGTTTGGTGGGGCGCAGGGCATCAGTGGTGCAACTGACAGGGTTTGGGTGGGCATGTTAGAAAAGTGGGGCTTTCCAATAGCTTGATTTAGAGCTCAGAAATCCTGACTCGTGCAAGCTCTCGCAGCTGCAGGTAAGGGGATTGTGCTGCCAGCGGTGACAGCCTGATCCCGTCTTAAACGCCTGCATTATACCGACAAGATTCCGGCGCAGTGCCGAGATAGGCAGGCGGCACGGCAAACAGCCTCAGGGTTCATTTATAGAACAGAAAAATATTCCCTTTGACTTTAGCCAAATGTCAATACGTGATCATTTCAAAGAAAATTACGACGAAAAAGGACAAAATCACATCTGCACCATCCATAGATTTAGCGTTTTGCCGTTTTTGTCTTTTTTTCTTTTCCTTACAAAATAAGACAGAACAAAAGTGACATGTCTCACTGCAAGGCAGAGAAAACAAAAAGTTGATGCACAGATGGCATCTCAGCAGGTGTTAGCACTGTATGCAGAACAATAATGACATTTTAGTTTGCCTAATGCAAACTGACATTACAGTCAGCCGGGTTACCAGCTTCTGATCTGACAACTGACAAAACTAGCTGACACGTTGTTATTTCGCTTGTAACAGAACCTCTTGCTTCAAGTGCACCTGTGTCGTAACAGCTCAATTCAGTATCTGATCTGTTTGCCAAAATGTTTTTTTTGCTTTTTTGCTTAAATTAAATCTACTTTCAAACAAAGTATTCAGATGTGGGTTTGGTGCCCAAAAGGAAACATCGGGCAGAAAAGCAGCCAAAACCCAAATAAGGTCAGTACGGGATGCGTGAAGTAAATGAGTTATGCTAATATTTGTTTCTGCTGATCGCATTATCCTCGACAGGTTGTCTAGACTACTAGTTGAGAAGCAATTTGTTGCGCTACAGGAGTGGAAGGTATTTGGCATCTTCAGTTTTACTACAAGATGCCAATAAATGCTGCACACTTTTCATTTCAGAACTCGGCTGCTGTTAGCATTTGACTTTGTTGTTCCTGTAAATCTAAACCAACATTATCCCTGGGTAAGAAGGTTCTTCAGTCCCGATGTGTCTATGTTTGAGATAAGCACAGATAAAATTGAGCTAGCATGCTAGCTGGGGCATGTTAGGTCTTTGAAGAAGCGTCCGCCAGACAGAGTAATCTACACTGACTTTTACCGTTAGAATTTAATCTAATAAGATTTAAGTCTGAATTCTGAGAAAAAAAGTCAGAATTGTTTGGGTTTTTATTTTTATTCAGTACATAATTGAATAGTACATAACTGATGAGGTCAACATTTACAGTAAAAGTCTGCTTATTCCAGCTTCTAGGAGATGCACATTGTTTGTGATTTAATTGTAAGTGAAGTCAAATTCAGAGTCTCTTGTGTTGGCAGAAAAATTAGATTCTAAAGTTTAGCTGAAAACCTCATGATAGCTGCGTCTATTCTTTTTACAGTTGAGGCACAGAACAAACGGGTGTAATTTAGTGAAACATGTGCGATGGTAGATGTAGAAGGGATTTCACTTTCTCTTAGACTCGGGACAGTTTGCCACTTACTGCAAATTCGCATTTGTTTCAGCTGAAGAAATTTTAAAAATATTCCAGTAGAAATCTGATATTACTGTTGGATCGGTGCAGTGGCCCACTCCAACGTTGATCATATCAGCCCCGATATTGAAAATAAAATTCATATCGGGTATTTGTGACAATGTTTTGCATGTTTGACAAGATAGTCAACTTTTTGATTTTGTCAGTTTCTGTTTCTTATTTATTTTACGTTGGCTGTTCTAAATTAAAGTTGTTTTTACATGTTTTACCAAGGTTGTGTATTTAAGTGCACTGTTCTGGTGCAAAGTTATCAAATAAATTTGCAATTCAGTACATTTGTGTCTGTGTTTAAAATAAGAACATCTTGAAGCCAAATTAGAACTGCTTTTCTGTTTTGGATCAGTATTGACCAATATTCAGATATCGGTATCGAAATTAAAAAAGCTGAATCGGCGCATCCCTAGTCCAGACAGCAAGGTAACTTTTTCATAAACCGATGCTTATGAGGTAAATCGCATCCGTCAGTCATAGACAGAGGCTACAGCAAGGCCTCGGCATTCAAATCTTAATGTCAGGAGTTATCCAGTGACTATTCGTGAGGTAAGCGTGCTCCCAACATACGGCTCTTTAATGCAGATTTTTCGAAAAGCCGGACATAATTCCCCATTGATAATCGCACGCGGGGGCTGAAGACGCACCACCTGAAGTAGGCAGCCGGTACCTGCTGAGGTGAAGATGAGGAAAACGACACATACTGGCTGAGATAATGGGGGGCAGGGCGCTAGACTCACCTCAGGGACATTTCTCTTGAACTCCCTGCTCAGCTCCACCAGGTGCTTGTGGGAATGGTCGCTCTCCTCCTGCCGACTGGCCAGCTCAGACGCGACAGAGTTCAGCTCCCTCTGCAAGAACACAGAAACAGAAAAGAGAGAAACGTTGAGGGCGGAGAAGAAAGAGAAGAGTGAAGAGGCACCACGCACTTCCACACTTTTTTTTTTTTTGTTGTTGCTTTTTTTCCCGGTTTACGTGGCCTGCCGAAGCTCATCCGGCGCGCGGCTTAGAGAGGGCACATAAATAAAAATACACACTGCTGAATATTAACAATGCAATCCTTCACGATCTCACAGCAGTAATACTTACAGCTAGCCCTGGCCCATAAATAATTAAGCCAAAATAAATCCAATGCCTACAGTAGCAGAAGGCCTTTTAGATAATCAGTATTTGAAATAATCGATACACTTGCAACGGCTATAGAGCGCCAGAGAGCAAGTGGGACAAGAGGGAGGGGGCCAGAGACACACACACACACAGAGAGAGAGAGAGAGGGAGGGAGGGAGGAGGACGAGTCACGTGTAGAGACCCAATAACCTGACAAACACCAACACACAGCTTCCTCCTGAAATAAAACATTGTTTTATAAAATCAGCCAAGACCAGGTTGTGGAAGGCACCGCGTTGGGTTTCTGCTGTGATTACCACGGCTTTTGAGTCTATTTCCAGTCTCTTTCCCATCCCCCTCTCCCTCCAACCTGCACCAATCCTTATATTGATCCTGCATCGATCTCCAATACATGACGGCAGCCTCCATGGATTTAACCAAATGACCCTTCTGCTGCAGCAGCAGCAGCAGCCCTGATCGCTATTCCATTAATGCTCCAGCACATTGCTTGTTTACATCTCAGTGTTATGGCAAATCGGAGCTCCACCCCGGCAAAGCGTCTGATCCACCATTCAAAGCCATCTGCGTGGCGGGTCTTCCATCAGAACCTCGCATTCATGCCCGACTCAGCTGCTCGGCACGCCGTCCGCAAATCCAATATTATTGATCGGTCGTCCAATTCCTGGCTCTTTCAGCAAACAGACAAAAAAAAAAAAAACAGATTCCAACTCTGCTTCTCTGTGCTGAAAGCAGGAACAGCAAAGACAACTAGATATTGGACCCCGGCTTCGTTCCGACTGCGATTATCAGTAAATTGATGAGGAGCCTCTTTTGTAACTGCTTGGCTAAAATAGAAGAAAGAAGAGTAGGGGATTCAATTACCACTGCAAATTCATATATGACGCTGGGAAATTAAATTGACTGTGTTTTAATTAATCTGCAGTCTTAGTTAAAGGCGGTTTAATAAATCATCTTACAAAGCAAAATAAGAGAAGGAAATGGAAGGATGAAACTTTTAGCGGCGGGGCGGTGCAGGGGGGGTGGGATGGGCGCCTCATGGGATGGCAAAAGTCTGCCGGTCAGAGAAGCAGCCGCTAATTGAAGGGCTGCCGGTTCAAGTCCCTGGACAGGCGGAGCAGACGACGGCTAAAGTGAAGATGAACGCGGCGGCAAAAAGTAAGACATGCTGACAAACTATTCTTTGTTGTCAGGGGTAGAAATTTATGGGTCCTTTGTAACAACAGAGTTAATTTAAATAACATTGATCTTATAAGCTAAAAAAAAAAATACAGTAAAAATATTGTAGGCTGCTTAGTTTTTGTACATTTAAAAAAAAAGTGTCACATGGACTTACGAGGAAAATAAACTTTTCTTGAAACTTGACATCTGTTTATCAGCTCCCCTCATCTGATGACATTAACTTGACCAAATCAACTGAATCTATGGTCTGAACAGTAACATTTGGAATGAACTACAATTTCAGTTCTTTTTTTCTTTAACTTTAAAGTAACACTTTTTTAAATACACAATCTAAGGATTTTGGAGAGTCGATATACTCAATTTGTGCTGTATGTAATATAATCAAAGGAAAAAATAGATACTGTGTGAAGAACTCATACCATGGTGGCAGGTACCATCCATCCATTTTCTACACACTCTTGTCCCTTAGTGGGGTCAGGAGGGGTGGTGGTTCCTTGGTTAACTTGACAGTCATGTTTTTGGACTGTGGGAGGAAGCCAGAGTACCCGGAGAGAACCCACTCATGCATAGGGAGAACATGCAAACTCCATGCAGAAAAACCGGGGCCCAGAATCGAACCCAGAACCTTCTTGCTGCAAGGCAACAGCTCTACCAGCTGTACCACTGTGCAGCCCTGGTGGCAGGTACCAGTCAGGTTAAAAAGCAGCCCCTGAATGTCTGGGACTTCCTGACTTATCCAAGCCACATGTGACACTAAAACGCCGACATCTCACCTACCCAGATTAGCCATTAATCCTGCTTTGCAGTACATCTTTGGATTGGTCGCTTTGTACATCATTTGCTGCTTTGGCTGCATTTGTGAAAATAGTTTGGGCTCATCTCTCAATTCTTCAACTATGAGATGGGGGATTAGCGCTCAGAAAGAATCCATTAGATCTTCATCTTTCCACTTCTTTCCCTGTGCTCTCACCTTTTCTGTACTGCACACAAGAGGAAAAAACACACACAAGCTGAGCTGGTTCATCACCCAGCTCTACAAAGAAAAGTGGTATTCAAGACAGCAAAACAAAAATGTAGAGACTAGGGTATCTTGATACATTTCCACAAAGCATCTCTCAAAATATTCTAACAAGTTGACTGTTAGAACTGAAATGGAAAATTCGCCTGTGTGCTTGGGGAGTTTTTACTGCTCTTGAAGGGATATTAGGATATAAAATGGTGAGACAGACAAAGTAGGTACTTGCAGGATCAGTCAGCTTTGGTCTTTCAGTGACTTTTACTGACGAGAAGAAAAAAAAAAAATCGAGAATACCCGATTACCTGATTTATCCTGTAACAGAACTAATTCGTTCAAACATAAGTAGATTGGATCAATATATTACATTAGGCTTCTTGGCTATAAAGCTGAAAACGTGTAAATGAAATTGTAATACCTAGAACTGCAAAGCTTAAATGTAGAAACTGTACAGCTGAGTGAAATAAGTCGGCAAAACAACAATCGTGTTATGACAATCTAGGTTTATGTTAGGCTTTTACATTGTGTTTGACTAATAGCCTGGAACGTGAAACCCAAAGTCCCAATTATCCGATATCATTTCTATCCTCAGGAAACCCCAAATGCCCAGATAAATTACCAATTAACCACAGAGGATAACACCCAATCATACTGTTGCATATATTCCATGTCAATAGTGTAGATGGATGAACTGCCTTAGGTGAATGAACAACATCCCAGCATTGCCTTCCTAATTACTGAATATTGTAGAATACACAATTTTATCCCTTGCTAAGCCAAGCTGTCATGCTTTTTTTTGGCAAGGTGGAAGAGTTATGTGGTTTCAGATTCCAGATGTATGGTACAAATAACAAAGCAATGCGCAATAATAACATCAGCTAAGCAGGCCCTCTTTTTGAGCAGACAAATGACGAATTCTCCGAGTAGCTCCAACTGACAGCAGCCTGGCCTATAGTCTGACTAAAGCAGATTTGAATGGTTTTACAATTTGACTGTGTGTAAGGCATTTCACGTCCATCTCCAGGTCACCATGAAAACATTACAACAAAATTCTAAGGTCATGACAAGACAAGAAATTCAATTGAATTTATTTCTATTCACAACACACGTCCTGTCAATTCACAAGTCATTTATGCTCAATTGTACATCCATTCTAATCGATCAAACTGTGTATTAAGTTCAGTTCATTATTCAAATTAGTTAAAAAATAATCCCACTCCTTCCCACCCAATTCACAGTTACTATACAAAAGAGCAAAGCTTCAAAAGTGACATAGATGTGACGGAACCTGGTTCCACAAAATGCACTTAATCTCTTCACACTTGGATTCCTGTAAGACTGCGATCATCAGGCAAATGTTGATAGATTCTCAGACTGGGATTGAAAACAAACTCCCAAGCTGAACTCAATATTAGTATTTTACCCTTTTTTTCCAAGTAAATCAAGTCAGTACCCCTGAATGCAGTGGGTCTCTTCCCATTTAGAAGTGAAAACAGTTTTAAAACGACTGGCCACGTCACCCTATTTCTCAATTGAACTCCTAATAAAGTATCCAAATACTTGGCCGGCGTGGCATTCCCTTGAAAAGTGCCGTAACTGAAAACGGATTTTACCACATGGGATAAGGCGACGGGAATTTATAAATTCCTGTTAGCCCTTTCACAGTCCATCTGGGATGAGCCTAGCTGGAGATTAGAGAGGGCTTTCAGAGCAGTGGGCAACCTCTGCAGGATTCAAATGGCCCCGGACCAGCTAATCTCACCAAGAGAAAAATTCCTCAAGAAATGGCATTGAGTGGATCTTTTTTTCTTTTTTTTCTCCTTTTGAACTGCTTAAGATATAACAGTTCGGTGGTGATACTAAGTCTGCCGGTGCTTCTGTGGCCGCTGGTTTCAGCTCGGATGATAAGGATGCTGGATGCTCATGCAGTATGCAAACCAAACAGTGCAATCATTGTAGCATGGTTATTCTGAAAGCATCCCCACAGTTTCTAGACCATTATGAGGGAGGGGAGCCTGGGCAACAGCCCATCAAATGAAACCTCCTGCCTGTCCTTCTGGAAAGAAGTGAGGCAGAACAGGCTGTTTGCTACTTTGGTTGTCTTGCTAAGGCTGATGATGGGAGGAACTCTGCAATATAGTGCTGCTGAAATAGTAATGCCGTCTCAGGAGGCGAAAGTACTAAGATTTTTCCTCTTCTCTCTAATCAGATGCGAAACATTTCAATCCACAACAAGAAGTAGACCTCTGATGAGATTCACCTATTTGCCTTCACTATGGAGAACTCCCTTTTATTTTATATTTTACATTAACATCCAGATGCCTTCCTCAACTCCAAATCAAGGTGAGTTGAAGAAAGCCGGGCTTCTCAGAAATCGTTTGACAGGTTTTAAGAAGGACCACTGGGAGCAAATTTTAAGTGTGTGGCAGTCTGGTCAATACAGAGCCCCTGTCATTAAGCCTCTGCCAGTCAAACATCCAGCCATAATTGATGAGTTTCCTCTGGGGAGGGTGGAGCTGTCATAGGGACCGGAGGGGCAGAGACGAGAGATTACGAGGATGGAACCGGTCCTGTTGCGCTTGAGTCAATATGCCAGGGGAAAGCAATTTTAGAGACTCCTGACTTTGAAAACAGAGACCAAGAAATCAAGAAGATTATTGGGTTTTAAACGGGTAGAGCAACAGTCTAAGTGGACCTGCGACTGAACGCAGGTCCACTCAGAAGGAAATATGCTGTGGCTCTGGGAGTTATTTGGCTTGGTTAGAAGAAAAGCAGCCAGAGATGAACCGTCTTCTAAAGTTTAAGTTAGTGTGGGCCTTGGATGGGAGCTTTAGCCTTGAGATCCTGAATTTATGTTCCAGCTCATGTTTTTAAGTAATAAATGAGTTATACAGACGTTTACAGTGTTTCTTTTGAAGAATTTGGGGTTCTACGTAGAACACCTTGTAGGGTCCGCAAGAACACAGACTACCTGTTAGCCATCGACGATGACGAAGCTACACTCAGTCTGCACTCAGTCATCCCCAGCTCAAACCCAAATACTTTGATCAAACCTGAACTGGATAATGTTACAATTCACTTTGGTTTGAGTAGCTTAAAAACCTAAATATTCCCCAAAATATTGCTGAAATCTCCCTGTGTGAATCCAGTATTATCATGTGTCCTTTTATCTTCTGAGCTCAATGTATAATTATATACTTCTTCCATGTTGGCCTCTAACACCAACCAACATGACATAAGCCAGTCAAGGTATCTTACTTAACAAGACCCAGCGGAAAAAGACGTGACAATCGGTGCCAAAGAGGAGTTTTGTGTTGGCTAAAATGCAGCGCTCACTTGTATGGCGACGGAACAGATTTGACATTGATTCATTAAACCTAGTGGATCTTGATTACATCTGTACTCGTAAGCTATTTTCTGGCCTCTCAAAGACAAACCATAGAGGAAAATGTTGACAACTAGAGAGGGTGGAGGCGGGGGGGGGGGGGGGGGGGGGGGGGAAAAAAAAAACTTTCAAGGTACTGCAAAAATGTGGTAGAGTGAGTCTCTTTTGTGTAGAATAGGCACGGACAGCACAAATTAAAAGAGAAGGAGGAGAAAAAAAACAGCACAGAGGAAGAGAGCGGGGAAAATGCAGATGGGGTATTATTTTTCTTTTTGTATCCCATTTAATTGCAATCATAGGCAGATGTCTGAAAGTGTGACAGCATCAGCAGAATTGCTGCTGAGAGCACAAAAATCATTGTCTAAAAATAATCAGACATTCTGTGTGCTGCTGTTTGTTATAATGGTAATCGATGCTGGAGGCTTTGAATTCCATCAATTTATAGATCCACTCTGTTCTGCCTGGTGACTGAACTGCCTCACAACCCACCATGCATCCCCCCCCCCCACCACTCCCACCACACACCCATTCAACGGCGCACACTCTCGTGCGCAAGGTCTTGCAACAAAAGAGCTCTTTGGTACATATGTGCTCTGACATCTGTACGCTGGGGGTCTGCAGTGAGGCAGCCAAGGGGTCGCTCTGTGATTAAGATAAGTGTAGTTTCCTTTCATATGCTGTTTATCGCCTCCTGTTCTCTGTGAGGCACAAGACCGTCTATGGCCGCCTCAGATTAGCCACACATCTCAGGCGCCACATTCGAGAGGGTGCGCTGATCAATAAATCAAATCGCTGCAATCAATAGTCCCAATCACTGCAGTCTAGTCTGGACTCAACATTATTACTGGCAACCCACCCAGCTCCCCCCCTCGCTCTCCCAGTCGCAGGGGAGAAGAGGCAGCGGTTTGGAGAGGGGAGAGCGGGAAAGGCGTATATTGGCGTCTGTCCATAGTAAAGATCCAAAATGGATTCTTATCTGGCCTCTTTCGACTGAGCAGCAGTCGAAGGCACAACAAACAGACTATTTCTATGCATGCAAGTGGACCGTCCAGAGAGAAAAGGGCGGGAGAAGCCTCTGACCTCTGTGACCCGGCACTGCAAACGCCATCGGAGTAAGCGGCTTTTGACAGGCACAACATTTGGGAGGTCTGCAGTCACCTGGCATCTCTCTCCATCTGTTTTTTCCCCCCCAAAGTGCAACAGATCTCCTCTCCATCAGAACAGAGAAAGCTGTTTTAACTCACAGCAGCATCGGAGTACTGTCAGACCACACCACACTCAGGACAAATCCTCAGTGCATTTCATCCCCAGATTTAGTCTCAAAGAGTTGCAAGTTTCAAAAGGATGGCACTCAATTTAGAGTACCATGGAGACACAGAATCACCAAGCAGAAACGATAGAAATATCTTAACAGTAAAGCAACCACATACCGCTCTCCTAATGTTAACTAGCTAATGACGTTGAGAGACCACACACGTGACGAAAAACAATCGAGGTTTGGTTGTGATGTGTGACGTAGAGCAACACGCCAAACATAAACTGATTTCTAGAGCAGATCACCAGAGGCCCAGCTGGTTCTCAAAAAATTTAACTTGCAAAAATTTACAGGTGAAGCACAATTGGTGTTCGCCCCCCTGCGGTTCAGTGTGTCATTTATGCAAATACATTGATGCAAATACATTGGCACCAACATCGATATTGTTCGATATTAGTCTTTTTTTAACATATCAGTATCGGTCCGATAAATAAAACCGGGCCGATATTAACAACCAACATTTATTTCCATATTCCATCCTAAACTCTCAGTAAAATAAAATCGGATTTCACTCGAAACACAAATAATAGTAATAAAAATATTGAAAAAAATTAACACACAACCTGTAAAATATCCATTTTTAAAATGTATAAATTGCTATTCAAATGAATATTTGTAATTTTGTGTCTAAAAATTGCAGATTTAATTCAACATGAACAAGTAAGCAGCAGATTTTTTTGGTCTCCCCCCTTTGTATCGCTTTAGCCTGGCAAGTCAGGGTGTAAATGTATTTTGGCTGCAAAGCAAGTCCAAATCATTAACCCTCCACCCCCATGCTGTAAAAACAAGAACAAAACTAAGACAAAAACAAAGAGAAAAAATAATTTAAAAAACCCAAGCACTCTCTAAAAAGACAAGTTATATGCAGTTATTTCTACACTGACACAAATGTTTGTTTCCCCACGTTAGTTGCCTGTCCACTCTGCATCAATTACCGCTGCCTGCACTGTGCCGAAACATGTAGGCACCATGTAGGCTGTCAGGAATTACCTACAGAGCCGAACAGAAATAAATCACATTTCACTCTGACACATCTCTCAACTCTGGACTGGAAAGTCTGCAGAAAAAAAAATAATAAAAAAAAATCACCCAAAAATAATTAATCCCCAGTCAGTCAGGCTGTCTTCAAACAGCATGCTAAATCTTACAAAAGGATGGAGAAGCGTGTGAGCGTTAAAATCATCAGCGAAAGGTGTGACTGGTGTTGTCAGCCATTATTCGTCATACCCTGCTTCATTCAGAGAGTTTTTAGCGCCTGATGCACCGGAGCACAGCCTACTTGTCAACACTTCTCCCTCTTTAATTCTAACATGAGCACTTCAACTTGCAGGCGCTCTTTTTTCTTTATTTTTTTACTTCTTGCTAATGTAACGCTAGCGCATCTCCGTATGATCGGGGAGGCTCTTAATTTCATTTCTTCTTTTTTTTTTATTTTTTTTTTTTTTAATAGTATCAGGAGATCTCGGGAAAGCATCTTATTACGGCACTTTCAAACAATCCTGCATCCGCGCCGGATCCCATGAATAACTTTAAATGTCCCCCCCATTAGAAACTTCAAAATTACAATCTATGACTGAATGCGCCAAACGAAGCCCAATTACAGCACCTTATATCATCATTAAGTCCCACTATTGTTCTGCTGCTTTCAAACTGTGGTTACAATCAGGGTGTCTATTGTCACTGTGTGGTACATGCAGGGTGACTAATTACACAGTCCTATGATTCATTAGCAGGCTGGTGGGCTAGAACCTGGGAGAAGATGCGATAACTTCGGTCGGCCAAATGAGGGGAAGGTGATAGACGTTCAAGCCTCCAAAGTGAGGGGTTTTTGTTTTTCTTCTTCTTCTCTTTTTACAAAGGGACGCATTAAAAATTGAAACAGCAGTGACACTGCTGAGTTGAACAAATAATAAATTGGGGACAGGGTTTGTTTTCCTGTTTTGTAAAGCTTTCAGTGTGGGTAAAAAAAAAACGAAAAAAAAAATAGGAGTAGTGTCCTCAGAGGGGGACGTATTCCTCTGAAGCTCCACCATCAAGGTCAGCTGACGGGAGGACAGAACGGCTCTGGCGGCGCGGTCGTCGCCGGCGCCGCACTGGCCCACTTTCACCTGGAACGACGACAACGCAGCTAACCTGCGATTGTTTATTCTCTCTTAAGAAATGTCAATCTGTTCGCTCTCAGGTGTGCTGCTCTTCCTTCTTGTTTTTGTTGTTTTCTTCCCCCTCCTCTCCATCTTCTCTTGCTCCCCCCCCCCCACGCTCCTGGATTTCCCCTGTCAATTGCAGCGAGATCAAAGCGACGCCGCCGGAAGAATCTGAATATTTCAGGTGCAGAGAGAGGACTTGCATTTCACACCACCTGCGTGGCGTGCACAAACTGGTCCCTCCTCTTGCTCCGACTCACTTTGCCGGGCCCCCCCTGGGGCCCCCGGCGACATAAACCAGGGCCACCTGTCTGAGAGCGAGAGAGAGAGAGTTGGGAGTGCTCCTCTACCCTCCCTCTCTCTCAGCAGCGCACTCTCGTTTTACTGCATTTGAACCAAAAATAAATGAATCTAAATAGAGCGAGGAGAGTGGGAATAAAACTGCGGCTTATGTGAAAAGGGATAGTTCAGAATTTCTGAAGTGAGGTTCTGGTGAAAGTTCACTTCTCACCTGCGGTACGCAACTCTCTTTTGATACATCAGTGCTTCTCAGTGAAGTAGAATATCATCCGATTGATGTTTGTTTATGGTCAATTTATGACCTAAACAATTGTCAGGAAGACCGCAGACTCGACAGCTGTGGTTCATAAAGACCCTCTAACAAGGCAAAGGTCAGTGGTGAAGTCGGGGGCTTTATCTGTGCATGTTAAAGGAAAGTCAAGTGAATGAGGAAAGTGTGTCAAAATGTTTTACAAGCTTTGTAGGAAAGGTTGAGTTCCAGTGTGAAGTTTCCACAACTTATCATTACAGGGTAACTGTCCATGCGCACTGGTGGCCATGCTAACTAGCTTTAGCATCCACAGCAGGCTCTGCTATCAGGAAACCCTGTAGCGTAGCTGTGAGCATGAGCACCAGCCTGATTGACAGCGCTAAGTCCCTCCTCCTGGCTCCGGTTGCTTGTTTGACTGAGCTGCGTATTTATTAGTTCACACTGGGAGGAGGTAGAAGAACTATTTTTTTTCTTACACTGTACTGTCACAAAGTAGGGACAGTTTGAACAAAAATGTAAATGCATATAAGTTGCATATTGCAGCTGTATGCAAAAATAAATGGACTCATTTTCCTGCAAGATCCTTGAAAATGATTTCAGAGGTTGTTTTTAAACCTAGCAAGCTGTACCTCCGGAGTACAACAGCCCTCCATTTCCTTCCTGTCTTCTACTCTATCAAATTAAGACCACTAGTCCCTAAAAAAACTAAAACGGAAAAAAACCCATAAGGCCTCAAAATCTCAAACCGTTTGAATTGAGTTTTTTATTCATTCAGAGAGGTAAGAGATTGTGTGCCACTAGATATCTTCTCATTTGAAACATAGTTGAATATTTATGCCTTTGTCTGTCAGAGCCAATCATTTTATGTTTCGTTTTATCCCTCCACAGACATTAAACGGGTATTTCTGTTTAGCCCCGACACCTTCCTGGCATTGCTGCCAATGACTTCATGTTCTTCCCGTATAGATTTTTGTCTTGGACAAAGCAACTGAAGAAGCTATTGCTGCAACTTAATTTTATGCAATGTGTTTTTCATCCCATTGATTTTACTACTGACTCAGTTCTTATATGTTTAGATGTGTTTCTCTCCTTTAGATGGAGGTGGTAAAAGAGCCACTGATGCTATTAGCCTTCTACTTTGTCGGTCAGTTGCGACAGATGGCTGGTCACACCAAGCCTGGATCTGCTGGACGCTTCTTTCTGGTGAAAAGGACGTTTCCATTTCCACTGTTACCACCTGAATGCTCAGAATGAGGGACTAATGTTCTGACGCGATCGACTGAGCGCCGTTGCTACGTCCTTGTTCAGGAAGAGATTTCTGCAAAGTCAGTGTCTCAATGCAATTGTTGTGATCTCTTTAAAGGAGATGTTGTATGTGTTTTTCAGCCGCATAATGCCATTTTATAGAACAATCAAGTAACTACGTTACCTTCAGTCGTTATAAAAATGCTGCATATATCAAACATAATTTAACACTTTGAAATTGGGGCTCTGCCTCTGTAAAAACTCCTGCTCTTTCTGAAACTCCGGAAGTCATTACCACATAGTTCCTCTATTAACCCTTTGACGTTTTTACCAGCGTTGCACTGAGCAGTAGCTACTATAATGAGCACAGCAGATGTGCAGTTCCCCCAGGTGTTTGCTAATTGCTGCTGGCTAGTCTGAAGGAGTTGGGGAGTCATGGGGAAGGGCTGCATCTCTGAGGAGGAGCTTTGTCCTAAAAGGCCGCGCTCGGCCCACCCCGGTGTTTTGCACAGCTGGATGGTTGCCATAGAGATTAAGGTATTTTTCAAACATTCATGAAAGAAGCAAGGTAGCACTCCAGGAATGTTTTTGATTTAGGAATAACATTAAATCATGATGTGAAGCTCAAAAAAGTTGGATCGTACATCATACTGTCCTGGGGCAGCATTACTACGCAAGTAAGAGTTTTAAGCGGTAATAGAAACTCTCGAAGATCTGGAAGATGTTCACTGCCAGAGAACCAAAGCAGGAACTTGAACGATCAGTTTATACCTGAATCTCGTTAAGGTCTGTCCTGTTGTGCAACAGACGGCAGCTGCCTCGCCAAGATTTAATGACAAGTCTGGTCAAGAGGATCACCGGGATTATTTCTTGCCATAAAAGAGCTCATGTTTCCGAGTAGGTCTGTGAGATGATTCTCATCACATCATCAGGGCCCCCACTTCTAACCCAAAGCAAATAAAAAGTTTCCCTGATGTCTGCACAAGCCTCGCCAGCTTGATGCAGTCGCTCTCCTCAGGGGTCCGTGTTCCCTGACATGTGTGCATGTGTAAGCATTTGTGACAGCCTATGTGTACGTGCATGTGTGCAGACGTGGGATCGAGGGGCGAGAGCGGTGGAGTGGTGAAGAGGGTTCGGGGGGGAGGGGATACGGTCGGGGGCGTGGAGTGAGTTCCACACTACCAGTTACCAGCCATGTCTCTCAAAAGGGCCGTAAAGTCCTTACAGCAAATTCCTTACATTCATCTGTGTCAGAGCGCTCGGCACACATTAGGCGTTTACACGGGAGGAAACACAATCTATTTGATGCTACACTGCCCACACGTCCTGAGCCCTCCTCCCCACGCTGGAGATTCACACTGTTTAACTTCCATTTCATATTCCGAACAGGCAGGCAGACAGGCGAGGCAGGCGGGCGAGTGCAGGGAACGGACTCCATCTTGATGGAAATCAGAATTTCAATATTTGACCAGATGTAATCCAAAGACCCTGGCATTATCAATCCCTAATTGATTTCTGTAGTTTCTCCATATGCAAAAAAGGCGAAGTGACAGAAGTCGGTCTTTAGTCATAGTCTTCTCTGATGCTGCTTCCTTTTTTTGTTGTTGTTTTTTTTTTTCCTTTAATATCGGAGGTGCTTATGAGAACAAGCAGAGGTTAATCTGGGAAGCAGGTCGGAGCCCGTCGGCTCTTTGTAAATGTCAGCAGGGAGATCAAGCCCTCGCTTATTACAGCACTAAACCAACAAGGCTGGCTGCACCTAGACAGATGTGTGATTTGGAGGTGTCTTAACCCCCTAGCCCCCATCTCTCTCTCTCACACACACACACACACACTCCACACGGCCGCTATGTATCAACCCCATCATGCAAAACCTTATTAATCAATCGATTTATCGCCATAAATCAGGCCAGGCTTTGATTGTATCAGCAAGTCACGTAATCAATCAATTAGCCAGGGCCTAGCAACCCAATTTGCCTAAAGAAAGATGAATGCTCCCCCACATCATCCATTTGCCTGTCCGTTTACCCATCAAACCCAGCTCCTGTTGACTCCCCAAGCCCAACGTGCATCCCCTCTATTGATTCCTGCAGATTAAACTTGCAAAAGAATCAAAGGACAGTATCTGACTGGGGAGAATTTCAGCTTTCATTTGTAGGGGAGTATCGCCTTGGCTGTCTTATGGTAGTGTTGCCTCATTCCATCAGAAACAACAAAGCATAAACACTGCAATCCCGGAGCAAAACCCGCCGAAGGTAATGCTTATGAGCTGCAACACCCACTCAAAGAAAAATGGAGCACAACGGGACGTATTATGGATTATCACGAGGTACCCTGGCGAGGTTTTCGTGGCGCAGAAAGAAAGGAGGAAACAGCTGGGTGAACAAACTGTAAAGAAAAAAAAACAAACATATGTGTAATGACATATTTGCTTCATATTTTATCCCAGCAGTGAATTCCCATCCACGCTGTGACACCAGCCGCTCCGGTCCAGTGCCTCCCATCTGCAACTCGGTGTCAGGACGTCTCCCAGGACGGCCCGGAAAACTTTGGGGACAACGGGAAGCGACAGGAGCAAGTGGAGCACGACAGAGTGGGCTGCTCGGAGGCTCGGCGCACTTCTCCCACGGCGGCAGAGTTGGGGAAACTGACGTGAAGAGGAAAGAACATAGGGGGTTCCCCGGGGAGAGAATCTGTGCTGGGATTAGAGGCCCCAGCAGACCCGGTTCTGCTTCACACTCTCAGAACCTGCTGGGCTGAAGCCAGGGGGAAAGGGGAGCCCTCTGAGCTATGTTTGAGGGGGGCTTTACAGTTCTGCCCAATCTCCCCATGCCTCACCATGTAATTAGAGATAAAGACAGAGGGCTCAGCTGCTCAACCTCAATTCTCCCCGTTTCACACAAGGTGGCCACCCGTAGACCCCAGAGGAGACCCCGACACACAACCACTGCACCGACACCCTGTTGCCGGCTCCAAACCGCTCATCTCCCCGCCAACTGGTCAATCACAAACTAAACACTCTACAACCCATAGCGTGTTTAGTGGGGCTGGGATATCAAGTGAATGAGCGAGTTGCTGCACCAACATCCGACATGACGCTGTGATCTTTACCACTTTCCTCTCATCATTGGCATTGAAGTGGCTTGTATTGTGGAAACTCTCAGGTATACAATAAGTGGAGTAAATAAGTAATTTTTCTTCATTTCCACAACCTCATCCAGGCAAGGGGGGGAAAAATATTAGCGCGTATAGCGGAGGGGGAACTCTCGACTATATTCAAGAAACACAAAATTATACTACAGAGGGATCCATTATTCATCTCAGATACATTTTTCATTTAAGAGTGGGCTGGATATGAGCAATGATGAATGCATCGCCCAGGATGCAATTTGTATGTAAAATAACAGAAGATTACAGAATATGTTTTAAGTGCAAATGCAGTTTGTTGCCACCTAAGTAGAAAATGCATTCCCACGAAAAAGGAATAAGACCTGGGCAAACATGATGCTGCTTCATAAAAATCACTTAGCCCAAAGCTAGGGCCTTCCGCTGTCCTCACAACAGGTCACAATGAGAGAGGCTCAAGTGATGAATGAGCCCAGCAGAGCAGAGCTCCAGTTGGATAATGTGAGCCAGGCTGGGAATGACGTTTGAAAAATGTGCAATGAGCTAGCCAAATACCTGAAACTAAAACAGCTCTCCGCTAACTCAGATTCCTCAAATATTCACACCCTTATTAAACTAATTGTTAGATGGAGACGCGCAACAAGACATCATTCAGTTCTTAGCTAGGCTCTTCCTGATTCTTGACCTGCACTGTCAGAAATGCTAAAATCTGACCAATGATTGCACAACCTGTAAGTACTACCTCGTTGTGAAGTTAGTAAGTGAAGAAAAAACAAAGTTTATGAGAAGAAGAAGCACAGAGATGTAATGTGACAGACTGAAGAGACAGCAAGACTTCTAAGAGATAACAGGAAGGCTGATTATAAAAGTTGCTTTATTTTACCGTTTTTAGCATCTAACCTCTGTCTGACATACAACAAGCTGGTTTCAGAAATCTTCGCAGTGTACGTAAGGAGGGTGAAGGTAAAGAGTCACATTCTTGTGCAACAAGAGACTGCAGTCAATGCCAGCAATACTAGCTGGCTAGCTAGGCGTCACACATTCATTTCAACATAAGATGCTAAAGAGAGTGAAATATGAACACAGTTTGTCTTTGCTTTGAGGTAAGGTAATTTTATTTCTATAGCACATTTTTCGGCAATTAGGCAATTTAAAATGCTTTACATGAGTCAGAGGAAATACAAACAATGTTCAACGCTAAATATTAATCTGAGGTAACAGACCTAAGCGGTTGCAGAGGGATACGATGTTACTAAATTCTAAAAAGAATTTAAAAAAATTATACATGAATTAATTAATTTTCACATCCGTTTGCAGTTTTACTTTTCATATATTGTAAATGGTCTGTCTTATAATGCACAATGAACATTTTGTACAATTTTTGAAAATTATCCTATTCAGTTACACATTCCTTTGCTGTTTTGATAACTGCACAGTATTTTATGTTGTAGTTTTGCCTTTACTGCACAACTAAGGTTGGAATAGGTTAGAACAGCTGAATAGTGATTACTGTTTCAGTTGTAGACTTTTGTGCTTTTGCTTTAGCGCCTTGTTGCTGAAATGTGCTATACAAATAAAGGTTGACTGATTGAATGTCCTCTGTGAGTCGCGGCTAACGTGCTGCTCGTTGGTAAATACTGCTTCAGGGTTTAGCAAGTTAGACATTAGTACTTGGGGCTGTTGCTAAGCTAGCTAAAACCTGATAAAAACTTAAAGTCACCCATTCACATACATGTTCACATTATGAATAATAAACTTAGGGTTCAGTAATCAGTAGCAAGGAAACTTTGACATATGGGTGCAGAAATCCCGGGCGTCTGATTGAAAGAAGCTTCAGTGGGCCTTTCAGGATATCTTCAGAATAATGGAGGACTCGTTTTGGCTTCTCATAAAGAAAGGAAATAACACTGAAGACCTTAGAAGTTTTGAAATTGCAACTATTTAAACTATTGCTATACTTTGATCCAACTGGTCTATGCCTATTGCAAGCTAATACGCTAAGAATAAGTTTAATAGCTAATAAGCAATACCCTCCAAAATTCCTTTCCATATTGCACAGTTAGACGTGGTCTGTGTATAAGTGCGCACAAGCACAGGAGAGTGTTTCACTGCCTGCCAGGCATCCACATGTTCCTCTCAGGACTCGCTCTCTCCTCATCAGCTTCACTCGCTGCACACCGTTTCAACCGAGTGCATCTAAAAGAAACACAAAGAGCCTTCCTCTGCTCTCACCGTACAAAGATTGAATGCAGCCCCTCTAACGCAAGACATGCCCACCACAGAGCATGTAATACAGCTCATTACTGGGCACACGGGGTGTAAAGGGCTGCGATGGGGAAGAGACAAGTACAACGGCGAGAGAACAAGGGGGAGACCCCTTACGCCAACGTCTCCATCTCTCTTCACAAGTAACTGTGCTCTAAAACCAACTTCAATAACTAAAGCAACCCCATTGATTTTTTTTTTTTTTTTTTTGGAGTTTGTGAAAAGTAAGGGTTATAATGGTGGAGGAAAAGGGGCTGTTTGGGTAAAACTACTCCAGAGGCAACAAAAACTTGGACATGTCCAGCATGATGGACAGAACTCTGAGCTTAGTTTGACTCTTAGCTTGCAACTTAGACAATCCTCTGTCTCCTAATAGCATGGGCTTTGCATCCCTAACTCCTTAATCGTCACCCTAAAAACACTTATTTGCAAGTCAATGTGTTCCTGAAGACACCCATTGACAGCTAAGGCAACACTGGAACTTTTATGAAGAAATATGTGGAATATAAAAGTACAAAAAGTGAGAGACGTATGGTATGTAGTATGGTAGTATACAATTGATTTTTATTTTGTTTTTTGGTGTTTTGCATGAATTAGCCTTGAGTTTTTTTTCTTCTTCTATGTGAATTTCTTTTCCTTTCTGTTTCTTTGTAATGTATCAAAATCTAGATGCTTTTTATGAATGCTTACCATGAAAATTAATTTAAAATAAAATAAAAAATAATACCAAGCTCCTCGGCCTCATGGAGCTTGATATTGTCATCTACAGAAATATACCAGTGAGAAACAATCAATCAATCGGTGCCAAAAGGTGTGTCCTTTGGCTGTCAATCACCCTCATGTGCCCACCGCTCAGACTGCCTCCCTTGTCCTCTGCTACCCTACAGCTTCTCCCCGTCAACAGTGTGCCAGGATTGCTAAGGCCGGTTAGCATTGCTAAAGATGAAGACAGATTTTGTGGAACCATAAGTTGTTCATCCATAATTTAGCATCGCATGCACAAGGGTAATTGACAGCACCAACACCTTCCTCCTGCTCTGATTGGTTGTATTTCTACAGACAGCAAAAGCAGCTCATGTAGCAGCTCAATTTTTTCATAGATTATTTGTATCATACAAAACTGTCAACATGGTAAAACAAACATATTTTTGTTAAAGTTACATGCTATTGCTATAAGGGATTAACTGACTGTGTAATTGTACATAAGCGTGGTTCTTGGATCAGGTTGTGTGTGCTGATGAGAGGTATGGCTGGCTATCGTTTGAGGCAGCCAGCGGAAACAGGCATTTGAAGGAGAAGGGGACCGGCAAATCGGCTAATCCCCCCCACCGTACTCGGCCTCATGGACCTTCCTTAACCTCAAGGCAATCCCATGACCTGAGGCAAAGCATTATACACATTAAAAAGACATCAACCTTTGAGCATCGGAGCTTCAAGCCCAATCGATGGGGCCACAGGTGCAAATGTTTTTGACGCACTTCCAATGGAATTCCCGGTTCTCGCAGGAGTACTGACGGACTTGTTTCTCTGTATTTTCATGTTAATGTCAGCAATAATGAAGACTTGCAGCAAAAGAAACAATATGAAAAAAAAAACATGCTCGAGCTGAAGACAGCTTTTTAAAGGTGGGCTGGAAACCTCACAGGGGAGCCGGGAAAGAGGGCAGGATGAGAGGAAGTCTGTCAACTTCTCCTTGTCGGCTCCTGTTTTCGCTCGCTTCAGACTGAGGGGAGCAAATGGGCCTAATTCACACCGGCTATGTGCGATTGTCTGCTGCTGTCGAGCAGTGTGAGCAGGAATTAGATCTATGGTTTGTAGCCCTTCATCCCTTCCCAGACAGACTTGTTCCGGCTCAGAGGCGCTGCCTAATCCGCACCTCTCTCCCGCTTGCACTCCCGGAAAATGACTTCACACAGCTGCCTCAAACACCCAACGCAGCAATTCTCGTCTGACTGAACTCCCCCCTTCTGGAAAAAAAAAGCAGACCTCCCATAGCTCATTTAACATACCAATTCCTCCCCATAAAGCCCACACTGCCCCCCCTTACCCACACCGCTTATAATAGGAGATGAAAACAGGAAAAACAACAGGAGTCCCACTTGATTCAACGGATGCTTTTTTTTTTTTCCAAAACAGAACCAAAGTGGTTGGATTTCAAAGGTTCATGTAGATGTGGACAAATTTGTTCAGACACCTGGTATGTCAATTAAAACAGAGAAATTAAGAAATACCTGGTTTCTATGTTTATACAGCACCGCTGCCTGGAAACTGCTGGTATTTCCGGATGTTGATTGATGGGAAAACCACACTTAGATCGCACTGTCAAGACACCAAGAGCCAGCTGTAAATGTCACACCAGACCACACGGTGGTGCTGTGATTTTAGCATGTCATCAAACATGCCTTAGCTTCCTTCTCACCATTTTCCAAAAATGTTGGTACTTCCAAAACATTTTTACTGCTGTATGTTCGAACATCTAAGCCTCTGAAAAGAGAGGCATCTTCAGGGCGTCATCATGTCTCCATAGAAACCATTAGGCTTTATGTACATGCTAACCAGTAGTAGTTAGGCTGGTGATTGGTTAAGTTGTTAATGAAGCCGAAAAAAAAACAAAATTATTCCAGCATTCAATCATAAAGATGAGTTTCTTAAAGATCAAGGTTTTCCTACGACGAGCGGAGCGTTTGAGGAGACCCTCACAGTCATTCTCATGTATGGTGGAGGATCAGTGATGGTGTGGGCCTGTTCCTGGCATGATGTGTTAGAGACAGAAAGATAGCTGCATCATTTTGAGATGACAACTCCCTGTACAAAGAGCCTTACGTTTGCAAGTCTCTTTGTGTTTGTAAGACACTTATTAACGTAAATCTCTTTGTGTAGGTCTATCTGCTGGTATATCGTACTGTGGTATATCGTATATTGTTTTTACACAAGAAACGCTACAGGAGAATAAGTGCTATTCTTCATGGTGGGCACGTTTTTCCTTGTAGGTATCGTGGATATTATTTCTCAGCTGAATAAATGTCAATGTCAGATAACGCCACGAAAAACAAGATGATTTTATATTTTAAAATCTGTTACACATCTTTACCAGGGATGCCAGCAGGTGGCTCTGTGTCTGTACACGACACTGTAAAAAAGGCAAAAGGTGGAAGAGTTGCGTCACCCACTGGTATCTGGGCTCTTCAGGCCTTCCAGGCCCTCTCCATGAGGCCGGGAGGATGAGAAGCGAATCAGACTGAATGGCAATTCAGAGCGAGGACTCTGGGAACACAAAGCTACGTACGTTCTCACAAGAAGACAAACAGGTTTTGGCCAGGTGGTTTCTCCTCATACACAATCATCCTGCAGAGGCAAGGCTGCCAGAGTGTTTCTCCCAGGCAGAGCGGCCCACTTAGGTCGCCCAGGATAAAGCCTGAGCCACTCAGACAAACACTTCAGCCTGGAGGACAGGAAACACTGAGGGGTCCTTCTTCTAAACCAGACTTTACCCAAGGTCTTTCATCGGTTTTTATGAATGTTCCACCTAGCAGTCTCTGCAATGACGAGGTGTACTGAAGAGTTATGTCCTTTGACAAAGCTGCCATTATGAAATATGCTGCTGCAGGACAAAAAAAACAAGGTGATTTTCACTCTCTTTGAATGCGGAATGCTACATTAAGGTTACAGTGACTAAAAACCTGTTTGTGCTCTTATAGATTTCCTCTCTTTAGCGGTCACCGTCACTGTGGAGGAAATTTGCCTGACTCTTTGCAGAATTGATTTAATTCAGCCACATTTCAGCATGAGAAGCATTGAGATTTTGCTTAATGTCACAAAATCTCAGCTGGATTTAGGACACCGACTAGGCTCTACGCCATGCAGAGTCGAACTCATCAGTGGATCACTGCCCTGCTGTTTAAAGCAAGTGGGATTGTTTTACGCACCAAAATGATGGCTGAACCTTCCTTTAGGATTTTGTAGATGAAAGCAGAAATCAAGAATCTGACAATTACAACAAATTGTCGATATTCTGAAGTAACAAATGAGACCCTGACCATCCAATACCATGATTGTGTTTTAGTGTAGGTATAAAAAAAAATTTTTCAGGGAAAAAAAGTCACACCTTCCAGAAGTTTCACTTTCCTTCCATAACTCCACTGTATATGGTCCCATAGGTGTTGCTTCGCCAAATACACAACAAGCTTTTGTGGGGTTATTTTTCCGGTTTGTTTTCTTCCTGATTGTTAGATGATTGTTAAAGCAAATGAGGCCTGCAGTGCTTAAAACCTTCCAAAAAGTTTCACTTTTCGTCCATAACTCCAATTAATGATTCTACAAGTACGGTAGCCTTTAGTCCCGTGTGTGGCTTGAGAAATTGAATGTGGCTTTTGTGCTATGCGACAAGGGGGCCATGTTGGTTTGGACAGACTCTACTTACATGAACCATAACCCAACCCCAGTAAAATTCAGAGAAATTTAATTTACCAATTTAACTTTTTGTCACTCTATTTGCTGACTTTTCACATCCTCCTTTCTCAAATAAAGGAGAGACTAGTGACAAAACCAGCAATTTTTCCTGTTGCTAGAGGCTATATGAACATGTAAAAGCTCCAAACGTTCAGCAAGCAGCGAGTCCTGCCCTGAACTCCTCCCATTTTCTAAGCACCGCAGTCAGAGCAGAGAGGAGGCTCATCCCACTCTGTGTCCACACTGCAAGAGTGACACATGTGCAACTTAGCTAAAAAACACCATCAGTCTTTGATCGCTATTCTCAGTTATGACTCGCCGTCGGGGCATGTCTGAGTGAAATGGTTTTACATCCAAACAGAGCTACGACTTAGACGAGCTTTATTATTGTAACCAATAGGAAAATTCACCTGCAGTACAACCCTTCAATCCAAAGAGGGCAGCACCAAAACGGCTTTAGACCAAATATTAGAAAATTAAACAAGCTCACACGTCCCAATTTGTGCAGGAGCAAAAGATTACACCCTTAAGGCCCAATGTATGCAGCTTATATGCGAAAAAAAAAAAAAAAGTTGACGGGTTTTAGAGAATTACTTTGAGGCAACTCTATATTCACACTGTTTATCCTGGATGGTTGTTTTGATAATAAAAGACACGTAACAAAGAAAGCAAAACACTGTATTGGGGTAAACACTTTCTCATTTCATTCCTAAGAAAACTGGTAAAAGAGCCAGCAGCAAAACACCGTTTTATAAATGCTGAAACCAAAACATTTATAACCAGGCAGCTGACGATGTGAGAAACACAATAATGTCCTCAAGAGCTCCTAGAAGTGAGAAACAAATGATATTACAAGTAAAAGGAGAAAGATTAAGGCCTAATATGGAATAGCAGAGAGGGGAGAGCGGGGTGATTTATCCCTTCACGGCCTTTTGACACTAAATTAAACTGTTAAGTCCATTCCCCCGTGCCAGCTAGTTATCTTTCCGGGCTAATTTAACACTATAATTTACATTCCATATAAAATACATCCTGATGTGGTGCTGTCAAGACCGTACATCATCTGCAGAGAGTGCTCCAGTTTCAGTGAAAAGGACAGAATTAGATCATATTCATGATGCAATTAAACACTTCAGTGGGAATCGATGTAAAACCGATGAGCCCTGAAAACAATGCATATGGCTGAGAACATTAGAACACATTACCTAGCCTCGGATCCCTCGCTCCACGGGCGCAATTTAAAATCCTCCACTACTCCACTCTCCATCTCTCCAGATTCATAACGCGCAGCGATAATAAATGAATTTTTCACAAAATTATTCAACTACTAAATTGCCCATGGTAACCGAGTATCAGATGAAAGTGATGTGAATTATTAAGCAGGGAAACTGTTTGTTCTCGCCACGGGTGTAATAAACGGCCAAATGAGGGAGAGAAGGGGCGAAAGCGGGCCAGTCTGCGAGTGAAAGTAGACTTCATAACAAACGTTGGTGTTGATGTAAAAAAATAAAAATAGGGGGGGACTCTGTCTGCGGCCGTGGCCTCCAGCTGTGATGATGGTATCGACCCATTTCCCTGAGGCTGCAGGGTTTACCTATGGGTATGGGCGGGTGGAGTGGTCTGTGGAGGTCGGTGGCGGGGGAGCGCACATTCAGGAACCAGCTCTGAGGCTGGCAGACCCCTGAAACAGAGAGCCAGAGTTCCACCACCTCACCCCGTTTTTACATAATCACGCAGACAGGGCAGCGGACCACACACCGACTCTCCTCCACTCCAGATCACATCACACTCCTCTACGCAGATTCGATTTGATTGGCTCACAGCCACCGGAGGCAAGGTGCAAGGAGGCTTTAAATCCGAAAAAATATATATATTCCCAATCAAATGGTTTGAAGCGCTTTCAATGAAATACCAGAGAAGAGCAGAAATGATCAGAAGTTCATCCAGCTGAGTTTGGGTAACCGAGCGTTGTCTCAATTACAGATGCAGCACACGGGCAGTGAGGTAGCTAAGAGAAGCTAGCTTTTAGCATTTCCTAGCTTCTTAGCAAAGGAAACGCTAAATGTTGCTAAGAAGGAAGACTAATTTTGCCTTTTAGAAATACTTGTAGATGTGAAAAACATCTACAAGTTTTGCCAAAATTTTTGAATTGCCACGTTGTGGAAATTCAACTACCTGCTGCTGCGTATTGCTGGTCAGCAAGCTTAAAAAATGCTTCTGCAGCTTCACCTTAGCCTAGTTGTTCCCTTTCTACGCAATTCTGTGTGATTCCAATCTCACTCACTCTGGGCTTTTTCCCACTGAAGAGCATTTCTCTGGCAGAATTTCAATCAGGTGAATTAGCAAACAAAAGGAAAAGTTGTAAATGACGATGTCGGTTCTGGTGTCGCTTGATCCTGCTAAGTTTTAGCCTGTAGCTTTAGGAATGGCAGCAGGAGAAATGAACAAAGCCATTCAGTGCGTTTTATTTTCTGAGCCTCATATCGTCGAACTGGAACATTACGCAAGTCACGACAAACGTTAGCAGTTGGATAAAATGGAAAACCTCAACAGAGTCTATGCTACCAGGAAGCAGTCATTTCTCAATATCCGAGTGTCCAGCTAGCTGTTTAGCTAGCTGTTTAGCTAGCTAAACTCCTGTAAAATAATTTTTTTAATTTATTTTCATTTAAATTTTATTTGATCAAAGACAAAACAAAGCTACATCTAGAAAGGAAGAAACGGTTAATGCCATCCTTAAACCCTCTAGCTAAAGGTTACACAAAGAGACCGATTTAAAACTAACAGGAATGTAATACTTGAGAAACAATGTGTTTCAAAACTCACTAACCTGCCTAAAGACTGACTAATTACCCAGCTAGTATCAGCTGGTTAAACTTGTGTTACTCCGTCTTTTCAGAGGCTGTGTTACAAATTTAAACCTCTGTGGCAAAATCAGAATAATTTTAGTTGATAACTTTGACATAACTGTACTAATTAATATTTTATTTTAACAGCAGGAAGGATTTTGTTAGTTTTTTTGTAAGAAATGCAATCATAAATGTTAATATATTGAAGCGTATCTCCAGATTCTTGTGTTGGCTCATGCTTAATCCACTGATTGAAATAAAATCTTTCAATGCCAAATTGAGTAAAAAAGAAAACATAAAATCTCCACATTTGCATTTCTGACAGCTTAGTCTTTGCGATGCTCCTGGCCGAACACTTTTCCATTTTCAAAGCCCCCCGCTTCTTGATAAGGAGAAAGTGGGCATTCAAAGAGACATGCTGAATTTAACAGAGGGCAGAGGTGCGGCAACTTGTAGCTGTTTCAGATGGGATGAGTCGGCCTCTTCAACTGAAACAGTAATTACGTTTAATGGCCCTTTAATCTGTCCATCAGGCGGGAGGTGAGCAGTAGGGTCAGCCTAAAGTGCTCCCGGCGTCGCAGCGTGTCAGGTACAGTCAGCGAGGGGCGAGGTGCTCCACGAGGAGTGCCAGGACCGCTCGCTTCAGCACGCCACACCGAGACATGGGCCTGCCCCCCCCCCACCCCCCAACAGCATGCATTAGTCAACACATCATCCACCTCCTGACCTCCTCCTGCAGAAAAACGCTTAGAGCGAGGCCGCGCAGCAGGGCCACGCATGGAGTTAGCAGATGAGAGAAAAGCAGTGTGGGCACCTGACAAGTTTGATCTAATTTGGCAAAATCCTAACAACGCCGGATAGGACGGCTGATGTCAAAGTCTGTGCTCCGAGGAGGATTCTGACTGCTGCGTCCAGCTGGTACCCTGGCTCTCTGCCACAACTTTTATTTTGTAAAGCTTCGACCTGCTTTCAGAACCGACACCAACTACATTCAGAGTCTTTTCTCCCACCTCAGCTGCCGCGAGCGTCATTTGCTATCGATATGAGGAGCAGCGGAGATTCCCCATGGCGTGTCAGAGAGATTTCACTGTAAAACAGGATTTCAGTGATATAAACAACAACAACGTGATTATAAGGCCGCCATTCTGAACTGCTATTAGATGCGTCTAAAAGTGGGAGTCGATGAAAAACTTGGTAGCATTTTATTTGAAGGCGTGTGCGTACGACTGACATGATGCCGTCAAAGCATGACATAACACCTGTTGTGAATATGAAGGAGTCTTTGTAAATGGTTGTAACTGTTGTCATGAAGTAAATGACTCTTTTAATCAAGTTTTTTTTTTACAACTTTGCTTTAAAAGTGTCACTATTTACTGAATGACACTTCTTGACAACAGTCATAAACATTCATGAAGACTCCTTCATGTTCACAACAGATGTTATGTCATGCCTACATGACACTGTCATGCACACCCCCTTCAAATAAAGTGTTACCAACATGCCGTGGCGACCACATCGGTCTCAGCTCCTCCAACCAAGCCACGACGGAGAAAGATGGCAGCGGGTTAATCCCAAACAGTCACAGCAAACAGCCTGCACCAAAAAAAAAAAAAAAAAAAAACAAGCCTGAACAAATGGTACCTTTGCACTCAGAGTCATTTGTACCCAGCTCAGGCGCATGGATATCTTAGAAGCACGGCGGAGATAGCGCTCCGAGTCCAAACCATGCGTCTGAAACTTGTGCCGTATTTGTTATCTTGGACAAGCATTCTCTCCTTCCTCACTGTTTCTTTGGCCAAATAGAGAGAGGTAGAGAGGTGGGGGCGGGGGGAGAGAGAGAGAGAGAAAACGAATCACTCCCAGACCTACTCCTGTTGTTCCCTCAGCTGTCAACACTTCGCGCAGACTTCACCCCCGCCTAGCCACATCGATACAGAGAAGTGACTGCCGTTTGCTTTATGATTGCCTTGTTTTATTCTCGCGGCCGGGAGCTTTTTCCTCAGCCTTCAGCGCTCTAATCAGACCGCCTTGCCCGGACAACAGAGCCATTGTCTCTTAAAGTGAAAGCGGCAGCGGATCAGTGGATACCCCGCTCTACTTCTCCCCCCCACCACCACACTCCCTCACAACCGAGCTTTATTAGCCCTGCGGCACGCTACTGTTTATACTGATGGGGTTTTCTGTGTTTGCCGAGAACAATTACAGTATGACAAATGATCCGTCAATGCCATCTATCAGGCTGGAGCTGACAGGAATCCTATAGACAGGGCAGCAATTCATCCCAAGCTCCCCATCTCTGGGGTCCCATGCTTTAGTATCCATGACAACCAGCAAGCCACTTGCCACACTTGCCACTTCACAGTGAGAGATGAGCGCCCCGTGAGTGGCTTTGAAAATTAGCCTTTGACATCCCTGGACCGAACGGCCAGAGCGTTTCCTGAAATCTGGTGTATGCCAAAAAAGAAAAAGAAAAGAAAAAGAGAGAAAGCTATAAACACTCTTCGCTGGGTCTCGCGGTGTCAGTTTTATTATGCTCGAGCTATACGATTCTCAACATTAACCTCGCAGCTACTTCAAAAGTCCAGGGATGGAAATGGAAGGGAGCCTGGCGAGCGCCCATAAAATCTGGTAAAAATGAAAAAAAAAAACGGGTGAAAAGCAGAGTGGAGAGGTGCCTGACTGCACACGGAGTGGGGTGGGGGTATTGGGGTTTCCTGAACTGTAGAGTCTCCGCTTCAAGACGCATCTTCTGCACAAGTCGGGTTTTGAATAAAAGGAAGAACTTCAAGAAAACTCAGAGTGGTGCTCAAGATGTTGTGGGTCGCTGCATTTGAAATTCAAAGTTAACACTTGCAACATGAAAACTGATTAGGGAATTGAATATACAATGGTTTGCTGAAGTGTTCTCCTCTTTTGAACTTTTACCACATTTTCTCAGTGTACAACTACAAACTTCTGTGTGTTTTTATACTGGGATCTGCATGGTTTCCAAAACGATCTTGCAATTCCAAATCTTCAGAGTTTCCTAAGTAAAACAGCTCAAGCTCAGCCAGATCGTCTTTGAACAGCAAATTTCACGTCTACCCACAGATTCTGGATCAGAGTTAGGTCCGGACTTTGACTGAGCCAGTTCAACACATCACCAGGCTTTAGTCTAAAACTTTCCACTGTTGCTTTTGCTGTGAACTGAGGGTGGTTGTCCTACTGAAAGGTGAATCTCTACCCCAGTTAGGTCTGAAACAATTAGTTGGATTAATTGTGAAGAATCGATTCCTGAAACATCCATCCATCCATTTTCCTGCACCCTTTTCCCTTACTGGGGTCGGGAGGGTTGCTGGTGCCTATCTCCAGCTGTCATTTCGGGCGAGAGGCAGGGTCACCCTGGACAGGTCGCCAGTCTGTCGCAGGGCAACACAGAGACAGACAGGACAAACAACCATGCACACACACACTCACACCTAGGGACAATTTAGAGAGGTCAATTAACCTGACAGTCATGTTTTTGGACTGTGGGAGGAAGCCGGAGTACCCGGAGAGAACCCACGCATGCACAGGGAGAACATGCAAACTCCATGCAGAAAGACCAGGGCCGGGAATCGAACCCAGAACCTTCTTGCTGCAAGGCAACAGCTCTACCAGCTGCGCCACTGGGCAGCCCTGATTCCTGAAACAATCGTCGACTAATTTAGTAATTCCAGATGCTTGCTGTGTCTCTACATCATGGATCCACAACCAGTGTTGTTAGCCCTGCATCTAATCAGTCAGTTTATATGGACAGCCATGTTCTGTTTGTTTTTTTGTTTCTAGATGTGTCAAACTCTTTCCACCTTTAGATTAGGAATTGGTTGTAGAATTTACTTTTTTGAGCGTGTTATCATATTATTCCTTCATCAAAAACATACCTAGAGTGTTGCTTTAATTCTTTCACGCATGTTTGAGAAATCCTTTAATCTCCTTGGCAACCATTCAGCTGTCCAAAACACCTGGGTGGACCGAGCGCCGCCTTCCAGGGAAAAGCTCCACTTTCCAGGCTTCCACCTCATAGAGCAGCCCTTTCCCTTGACTTGCCCACTCAGCTCCTTCAGACTAGCCAGCAGCAATTAGCAAACACCTGGTGGACCTGCGCATCAGCTGAGCTCGTTATAGGAGCTACTTCTGAGTGAAACGTTGGTATAACCGTCGTTAAAGAGTTGATAGAGGAACCTTGTTGTGATGACTTCCTGAAGGCGGAGTTCCAGAAAGGGAAGCAGCTTCTTAAAGAGACAGAGGTCCAAGTTCAAGACGTTGAATTAAGTACAATTGTTTAACCAAGTCATATTTCATATATATACCAATTTTATAACTACAGGAAGTAACAGTTACTTTATTGTGCAGTAAAATACATAAAATGTGTGCCTGGAAAAACCTAATAATGACCTTTTAATATTGTTCAAGTATAGGAGTTTAATAGATAACGTTCCAAAGGAGGATATGTACCTCAAAGTTACAAGATTCTAGTGATACGAATACTTTTGCTATGCTGTCAGTATTATATTGATGTGACCAATAAAAACGCGCAACATCACAGGTTGATTAGCTGTTGCAGGCCAGCTGAACCCCAGAGACACCTCGACGGGACGCCGTTTGCGTATAAACGCCACTCGGCAGGCGAGGATCCCGTTACCGCCAGGAACGAAACAAACAAAGCCGTGCAAACGCGGCGCGCTGTCAGACGTGACGCTTTTATGGCCCGTGATTAATCATATTTGGAGAAACATTAAAGAGATAGGAGCAAACCGGCTCCGGCACCAGGAGGTAAGGGTGTCAACTGATATAACCCGGCGCTGACATCAAGCAGAGCCAGCAAGCTCATTGATGTGGCAGCGTCTCATTTTCGCCAGTTTAGAAGCAGACAGTTTTGCAGCGCCTTGCGGTTCTTAATTATCTTCCGACTTTGTCTAATTCAATCAACACAAGTCAGATCTGGCTGCGAAATGGCACTCTCATCCCCTCAAGCTCAGCGAGTCAAAAAAAAAAAAAAAAAAAACACTGAATAAGTGGAACAGTCAAACTGACAAAACGGCATCGCGCATGAGAAATAACTGCTATTTTAACTCCCGTGCCGCGGTCTCATTCACAGCTGAGGGGGATGAAGGGAGGCTGAGGGGGGAGCAGCCAATCAGGTTTTGGTTTTAAGTTGCAAGGCTGCTTAAAGGGACAACGCAGGAGGCAAGTGATGACGCTGCAGATGAAGCCCTTCTGGAGGAGTGGGAGGTCACTGAGCTGCTGGTTTCCCCTTGCAAAAAAGAAAGAAAAAAAAAATATATATATATATATATTCAAACTAGAAATTCATCACTATTTATTTATTTTTTTCTAATATTATGTCATCTCTATTGATTCCCAAGCATGCAAATTTTGCAAAACATCTAAAAGTCACAATAACATAATTTCAACATTTAAAAGAAGTAAAGATTTACTTCAAATAATTGTCACAACAATCGGAATGAAAAGTAGAATAATGTAAAAGAAAGAAATTAAATTAAATAATGATAAAGTGTGAGTGGACTGTCAGGGAGGTTTCATCAGGCCTGGTTACTAGAAATAAAATCGGATCTTCTGAGTTTCACAGGCGACTCAACTTTACCAACTTAAACTAAGTTGTTCAGTGTTGTGATTAAGAAAGGTTTTTTTCCCTGTTTCATAGATGTCACATATTGCATCCATCCAGTCATCCGTTAATAAAAAGGCCCATTTGATATTCGATATCGAGCTCGTTTGACATTTTTGAAGCTTCTTAAAGCATATTGCCAGAAAAGACATGAGCTTGTCATACATGAATGGCAGCAAGTGACTGTTTCTATGAAATTTTGATAAAATATTGAAGCATGCAGTCACACTGTGCATGCCGATATTAAGTCAATCGGCTGGATTCACGTATAGATACAGGATTGTTACAAGAGTCTGAGGGGAACGAGGGATGAACACAGTTTATATTGGTATTGCAATCATTTACAAAATCTCAGCTGCGACCTTTACCAGTATTGCAAAGTCTTACTGATTACCAAACAGCAGCTTTGATAAAGCTTTGACCTGCCGGAAGAAATTTTAGCCGATTCCGATTCAACCTCAAGAACTATAATTACAAAATGTTGGAAAATATAATCTTTTTAGTCTTCCTGGCGTGAGTAGTCAATTATACTGAGACGGAGGTAGTGTTGCAGCTTGTGTGTGCAAGAGCAATTTCTGCAAATGATTGCTTTACCATTTTAAAACACAGACAAATCCAGGGCTGAGGTGACTTTTGAGAGTCTTTAGCCATACGAAGCAGTCTTTTTCAAAAGAAGTAGACCCTCACCTTAAGTCTAAAAGGCAGCATTTTGGCAACATTTGCGAATGCAACATGTTCCACAAAAGACCGAACACAAGAGTATAAAACAAAGCAGCTTTGCTGTGATACGTTCAGCCTTCGTGTCATCTGCTTCAAGGCAAACTCGTCTCTTTGCCAAATCATCAAAATGTCCCAAAGATGTATAAATTGACATCCTGTTGCAGGATCCCTGAACAAAATGAAACAATCAAGTCTGAAACGGCCAAAACTGAACAAGTCCAAACTGGTGAAATAGTGAAATGACTCAAACCAGACAGAGTTCAGCTTCCTGTAGCAACCAAAATAAAACCAACATCTGACATTCCTCTTTACAAAATATGCATTCATTTTTAACAGCTCCTTACTGTTTTGTTGGTCCTTTAACTTTGTTGTTAAACACCTCATTGATGCTGAAAAGAACCAACCTTAAAATGTTCTTAAATGCTAAAGATGTTTTCACGCTTGATAGGCTCTGAATGATTGGGACCAGATGCATTTTCAGTTGGTGTGATTCGCTTTCCCACTGCATTGATCAAATTATCCAAACTCAGAAAAACCTGTTCACCTCCTCGCCTGTGGAGGCGCTGCACCGATGAATTCTACAGGAAACGTCACGAAAATACGACTTCATTCACTAAATGTACAGAAAAATCGAGTGTCATCAGGTTTTAGTCAGAGGTAAAAGACGAGGTGAAAGATGTTTTCTTAGGCTCAAAAGTTTGTTTTGGTTGTGTTTACCCAGAATGCCCTGTGCTATAGTCCACTTCATGCCTTTCGAGTGGTTGCCAGTCCGCTTGGTATTCATATTTGTACAAAAGTTCCCTTCAACCGAACTGAGACCAGGGTTTGTAGGCGGACCAGAGTTTGCATCAGAGTTCGATTACACATTCACACCTCCCCACACGAACCGGACTTCCTAGACAAACGGACTGGAGTGGGATTAAAGCGGATTAAACAGGGTGACCATCTTAAACCCTCCTCCCTCAACAACAACTTCTTCGCCAAAAGTTGTTTCTATCACTTATCTGGTTCATTGGACTGAAAGAAGATTGGATTTTTGAGGTTTGGATCTGCTGGGCAACTGAAAATCGTCCAAATCTGCTCACCAACTAATTTCTCCGTTGCATCTCTCGCTAAGATAACATCAAACCAAAAGGCGGTTTGATGTTTGCTACACGTTTTCTCACAGAAGACAGACACAGAGCTCGTCTTGTGAGGGCCCCTTCTCAAACCCTGGGTGGGGGAATTTAAAGGCTATTAGGGATTAAATTATTTGCCAATTTGCATTCTAAAAAGTGAATGACATAATGAGAGGAGGTGGATATGACTGAAGCCACCCCCTTCCCCAAAAACCTTCTCCACATCAACACTACTCCCAGCCATTTACCTCCCATCTCATTCCAAGGGCCATGGCGTTATTAGATTCTGACATTATTAGCTCAAATAGCAGAGAGGCCCTGCTGTCATTATAAAGCCTTTACTTTCTCGCTCGCTGCCAAATCTGTTTTGCACCAGCTACACGCTGCCAAAGCCCACAATGGCAGATTAGCGAGGCCCTTCTCTTGTTGCGGCGGAGGTTAATATAAAGCGACAGGGCTAAGTCCGCTCCGATTAAGTATGCCGGGAGATATTGCGGCAGTATGTTACATCAGATCGTTATTGGATTAAACAGCATGCACAACAATGAAAGTTTAATTTTCATTTCGGCAGGAATATAAAAACAGCCGCCCGTCAGAACACAGACAGCTCTGGAATAACTTCATGCACTCGCCTCCCCTTTGCCAGCACCAGAGTACCAGACATGAGGAGGGGTGAGGGGGCTGGGGGAGAAGATGCTAAGTGAGGATGTCAACCTTTAGATTTTCCCCCTTCATCCCCCTTGAAGTACATGCATTATTAATAATCCAGGGGGGAAAAAAAGAGACTGAAATCCACAAACCAGGATTTGGTAAACTAGAACATGAATTACATATCGTCTTCCTCTTTCACTCCCTGAACTTCCTCCTTGCACAGAGATCCCTCGACCTGACCAATACGCTGCTCTCGATCCATTAGGCCTTCGGGTTTTTATGACCCTGTTCTTTATTAGATGAGCCCATCAGCTGTCTATATGTATCTGAGTTATGGACTTTCTCATGTGGACTGCAACACTCCCCATTTTCCCAGAAGACCTGCTAGGCCAGGTAGAGCGAATCCGACGCCCCGCCAGAGGAGCACCAGGGAGGAGGGAGAGGAGGACTGGGCCGGGCTCGGCTGGGCTGGACCTGCCAGTCTCCTGGGGTATTCCCCACCGTCCCGTTACCTCCGATAAATCACAGTGCTTTACGATTAGGTACATAAAATGAGTCATAGATCTGGACGGTAAATAAGAGCTTGTCAGTGGGGCTGACGCCAGTGCTCCAGCTCCTCCTCCGCCTCCGCCAGATAGTCCCTCTGCTCCCCGGCCATCAGACCGCCGCTATTGAGCTGGGGCTAAAAAGGCTCCAATAAATAACCCTGATATTTCCCACCGGACCGCGGCGGTGCCACCCTCAAGCAATGCTCGCATGCGCTGCGCAAACAACAACAAAAAAACAAAAAACAAAAACAAACAAAAAACATCCGGCATCAGAAAAGTTCAGGGACGATGATGACTTTATTTTCATCACGCTCAAAAGTGCGATTCGCTCCTCGTTTCTAATTACTCCTTGGGTTAGAAAAGCCAGGAAGTCAATGGATCAATCCATCTCGAGTTTATTCAAACTGTATGGCAGACTCTGATGTCTCTTAATGGACCTTCAATCCATACTCGCAATTAGCCATGCAAAATCTCCCATTAAGTTACTCCACTTACAGTGTATTTACGCCGGTGCTGTTTGGGGTGTTTTTTTTTTTTCTTTTCTTCAGGGAGCATCTTCCTGAAGCGGGACGAAGCGTGGGAGGAATGATGGTCTCCGAACGCGCCAACACAAATGACGGACACTTCCTCTGGATCTCCAGCTCATCATTGTTGCCAACTCGTTTGCACGGGTCCAAAACGACTCCCTAAATGACCGCCTTCGCATATTAAATGGGCCAAACGGACAACGGCGACACAGTGCCGGATGACGAGAGATCCGCTGAACACCAGCAGTGTTGATGGTCTGGGGGAGCGGAGGTCTCTAATAAACACCGTATGTAGAGATGAGAATCAACTGGTTCACCAGGAGCATAATAAACAGGGTTATGTTATGGATAATTGGGCATGGGCCGGCATGAGACTGCTGCTGTATGATAACCTCGAGTCTCACAGGATTAAGGCAAAAACCTTAAAGCTGTACCACATCATGTAATTACTTTGATTTTCTTTTTTAAAAGGCAGCAATAACACCCACTGCTGCTAAAGCTCGGTTATTTATGGATTACTGTAGTCATGTTGCTTGAGATTTAAAGCAACGTTGATTTTGATACGTAGATAAAGAGTAAACTTTAATTTATAACTGTCCCTTATTGGGGACAGTTATGAGAGCATTGTTCTTTCAGCAAATGGCCTTTTCTGATTTTGTATACTCTTAACGATTAATCGGTAACTCCATGCATCCATCCATTTTCTTACACCGCTTGTCCCTCAGTGTGGTCACGAGGTGCTGGTGTCTATCTCCAGCTAACGTTCTAGGCGAGAGGCGGGGTCACCCTGGACAGGTCGCCAGTCTGTCGCAGGGCAACACAGAGACAGACAGGACACAACCATGCACACACACACTCACACCTAGGGAGAATTTGGAGAGAACAATTAACCTGACAGTCATGTTTTTGGACTGTGGGAGGAAGCCGGAGTACCCGGAGAGAACCCACGCATGCCCAGGGAGAACATGCAAACTCCATGCAGAAAGACTGGGGCCGGGAATCGAACCCAGAGCCTTCTTGCTGCAAGGCAACAGCTCTACCAATTGCACCACTGTACAGCCCTAATAATTGAATTAGTTTATTTAAAAATAATAATAAAAAATCCGATTAATTACGATTATGCCGATTAACCGTATTGGCCTTAAACTGCACTGTTCCTGCTGGCCAGTCAGCCGCAAAGCATCTGCCACCATTCTGCATGATATAAATCAAGCCTAAATTCTACATAAACAGAAAGTAGGGCCCATCAGAAGAAGCAGGTATTGAGAAGAAAGCAGAGAAAGTGCACGACTGCAGGCACACAATCAGCCAGTTTATCCAGCTCTATTAAAAGAGCAAAAGGAGGGGGAAAAAAATAGCCATTGGCACAACAGCAGAGATTCAAAACATTTTCATTACCGAGCAAAAAAAGAAAAAAAAAAAACAGTACTTCTCAGTGAAAGCATTGCTGCTTTTTGCATAAGTTTGATGTTAAAAGGGAAGATTACACGGAGCACAGGGTCTTTTAAGTCAAGTCAGAGCTTTGCAAAAACCCTTACTTCTAAATTACACCATCCCAGTCATACCTCTCCACTGCTTGGCTGTAGTCAGAAACTGGAGCATCTAAACTATATTCACAAAAACATGTACTTTTATAGGTTTATGTTGATCTGCCCCTGTCCTGAATTATGGTATATAACAGTAGACATTACAAACTATATAAATATATAGAAATCTGCACTGATGTCTGAGTGTCTTCTAGAAAAGTGAAAGACGGTGCTGCAACAGATGACACGAGGAAGCACGGCGACATTGGCTCCAAGCAACAGCAAGCCGCACAGAGTTAAGTCTATGCATGAGCCTGTCATTCATCCTGTGTGCTCCAGCACCAAGCTATTCATTATGAAGCAGGCTGACTCCATCATGTTAATGAGCAAACATGACACCATGTGATCTGTGTCATTTGCAGTGTGTTATAAATCAACTTGTCTGTTTTTATGCATTGCATCGTATACCGCACTTAATGTTAACATATATAGCAAAAAGGTTATGTTACATTTGTTAGATCACGTCAAAATTTCTTTGCACGCGACTTGATGACATATTTGCCTCCACGGAATGTAAATATTTTATCAAGGTAGGAGATTAAATGGTATACGTTTGAGAATGGTCTGCATTTTCTGTAGTGGGTTCTTCTGATCCAGAAAAAGGTACCAAAGTTCAATATGATGGAGTTTTTTTTTTTGTTAGTTTTAGATTAAGGTAAAGATGGCGGACAGTTTCTTGTGGAATCAAGTTACGAACTGTATTGTAAAGCTACAATACGGTCTGCCCAAAGAACAAAAATCATAGGGGTGACCAAGCTAGCTGAAAGCTAAAGCATGGACTGCGGCGCTCTTTTAGACAAACATGTCAAAGAGCATAAAACAAATTGATTATTTACAGCTTTAAATAATCAAATTATGTTTGATTATTTAAATCAAACGTACGTTTAAACAAACTACATTATTTTTAACCGTCAAAAACAGCAAAGTTTCTGGATCGAGCTAGCTAGAAGCTAGCATCCTTTCACCTCAGATAGGCGAGTTAAGATCCTGACACTGAGTCAAAGGTCAAAATTGGAACCGGAAAGGACTGAACACCACCATCCATCGGCCAATGAAACAACTGGTCGCCATGGAGACTGAACACAGACAGGGAAACTGTCTGTGTTCGGTGGCTAATTTCTCAGGCAGATCTAATGTGCCGCTCCCTCCAGGGTTACGTGCACACACCAGGCAAATGTGACCCATATCTGACCTTATCATGTCTATCTGAATGGCTCGATTCTGATCTTACTACCTAAATAAAAATCCAACCTGTCCCACTTCATTGTATATATATTTCTATATATCTCTCTCTACATATATATCTATATAGATTTATATCTATGTAGATATATATATATATAGATATAAATAAATAAAACGGCTTGCTATTAGTACAAAGTGTCAATCAGTGTCATCAGGTGACCAAAATATTATTTAAATGAGTTAATGCAGCGATGACCAACTTATTGCAAACTGATGGCTCACATAATGTTACATCAAGGACTCATCAGAGCACTACGTCAATATGTGATTTTGCCAATATTGTGTCAAATCAATACAGAACTGAGGCGTGACGTCAGGGTACACCACCCTGTCAATGTCCAATAAGAATATTCTGTATACTGTACACAGCATATTGGTCATTGAGAGCAGGTTGCTCTTCCCACAGTTTGCAACTGTTCTCCAAAGTCCCAGACTGATTTATTAGGTGGTTTTCAACATACCTTTAGAAATGAAATACAGATAGGTTAGGCAGCTAAGAGTCATGCTGCTGCTGCTGTTCATCGACTCAACTGCTTGTTCATTTGAACTGTGAAGAGAATTTTTTTTCTTCTTCTTCTTCTTCCTCGTGACAGATTTGCTTTAGGATTCCTGCAGCTGGAAATTTCGAATCGGATTTTTTTTTTTTCCAACGCTGCCTCGGTTCTTCTCTGTTGTCCCTCTTATGACAAGTATTTCACTGTTGTAAGTTTTTCAGGAGTGTCAAAAGGCTACATTAAAAACATGAAATGCCACAATGGTGCCATAATTTATTTGACATCAATAGGATGTCAAATGACATGCTCTATTAGGCATAGTGCAGTGAGGAAAGGTTTAATCTTCTTTAGACTAATTTAATAGAGAAAATGACATTTTGTATTTTAGTCTTTAGAAAGCTCTGCTTCATTCCACATTAGTTGATGTTTTTGGCCTGTGGAAATTGTTGAAAGGCTGAAAATGGAAAAGAGCAAAGCACATTACAAACAGAGATTTTTTTAAAGTGTTTGTATTGTCATAACATTGATTAATCTTGTTTTTTCTATCTCTGATAAATTGATTTGGCCACGCCAGGAGAGAGACTTATTGATTTTAGACTACATTGCACCGTTTGACCTTGTTTACTAAAACCTTTTGCTGTTAGAAGGGGAACACGGTGTGAGCTATTCTATTTTCTGTATATGTGATGAAGCCAGCTTCCTATATGCAGGATTTCATTTCAGCATCTGTAATCACTTGCACGAATTCTGACTGAAATACAAAACAGCTCCGATATCATTAAGGGTAGCAGTTTAGGTGGTGGAAACTTACAAGAAGAAACAGGAAAAGAGTTGCTTGAATTTGCATTAAGAGCCTTTACTCTGATGCGCTGTACATAAGCATGATTGACAGAGCTAAGACCCTCCTCCTGGCTCTGATTGGCTGTTTCTGATGACGTGTAAAACTGGGAGACATCTTTTCTAGAACATCATAGTACTTTCCTTCTACTTCACAAGTTTGCACTACTTTGTGTTGGTTTCTCTCATTAAATCCCAACAAAAACACAGTGAAGACCGTAGCTTTAACGTAATGAACAGAAAATACTTTCAGTAAGGCGCTGTGCAGAGAAAAAAAATAATTATTTGTAGTAATGTAAAGTCTAATCCTCTTAATATTTAGACTGGCATTCAATATTGTTCCAAAAAACATGCAAGAAATCAGATTTTTCTAAACTTTTTAACTATAGCCTTGACAGTACCGTCTACTGGAAGCATGATTTTATTTATTTTTACTCTGATCTTATCAGGAGGTCCTTGAAGTGATCACATAAATAATATTTGAGAGCTGGACGTTTAGAAAGCAGCCGGGCTTCAACGAGGAGCCGAAGGAGAATAACTCAGCCTGCGCACCACATCCTAACTAGGCACCGTCAGCAGTTCCAGAGAGGTTCTCGACATTAAGTTTACGGGCTCCTCATTATTTAACATGTTAGGGTCTCCCCGAAGGCCAATGAAATTTTGATGGCTGTATTACATCCAGTGAGTCGACTCCTCACTCCTTCTCGTCCTGATCCAGGCGGGTAATCTCTTTCGACGGACCCTCGGTATCTGTGTTTCCGTTGCAAACGTGCGGAAATCTTTTGTCTATATTCAGCCAACACAATTGGAGCGTTTCCATTCAAGAAGAAATGAATGGATCACACACACACGAGTAAACTTGTTCATGCGATAAGTCATTAAAAATCATGGCACAATACATGTAAACATGTATGTGAGATATATTTATGATCCAGCAGTGCTGTTGGCGCTCATCACTTATCGGCCAATCAGAGGAGAGGTCAGCAGGGTTCAGGTTAGGTTGGTTTTCTCCAAGAGAAAAGTAGCGATGTCGATTTTGCTGGGCAATGAAACTTCCCAAAAATGATCATATTGCCATTTTAAGACCATTTACAACTAATATAATAATAGTAATAACAATGCCATATTAATCCAGTAAACGCAATAAAAGATTAAAAAAACAAAAAACATTTCATTTCTAAAGAATATTAAACACTGCAACTTTAAAACATTTTCAATATACAAACTAAAAAAAACAAAACAAAAAACTTAATGGATTAAGACATTTCTGACTAAAAATGCATTTCAAAACATTTTAACCATTCAGCTTAAACAGGGAAAACAAATAAAAGTAGCAGCTAGGACTTCTGTTAAAAAAAGTGCAAACTAATTATTTTGAAAATTTTTGCAGCATTTTTCAAAATGGCAGCTTTACGACAATATTAAAAGGGAAATTGATGAGCTCGTTTTAATTTATTGTGTAAGCGATTTAATGCTCATTGTGACGGCTGCTGATCATGTGATGTGAAAAAAAAAGTGTTCCCATCGCAGTTTTGCGAAAAATAGATTTATTTTGATACATTCGAAAAGTCGCCTCTCGAAATTTACGTATTTCCATTAAGTGAATTTATTTCCGCAATTTAAATTTGTGCGATTTTCTGTTAAGTGGGAGCTCAGCTAGTGGTGCTAGGAAGACTGCAGTTCTGGTTGACTGAGAATGTCGGTTCTCATCCAACTTGGACAGAGAGAGACGGACCTGCTCCGGATTCGATGCAGCAGACTTGCGTCACAAGGTGAGATTTTTTGGAAGTGGAACGATCTGAGTTAGCCGTTTGCCGCCTTCCCATCTGCATTCAGTAAGACAAAAATAAACATCCCTGTAAATAAAGACGGCTTTCCGGCAACTGTCTTCCCAGCCTCAGAGCTATTGACCGAAGTCAGATGCTCCGCTGATTAAAAATTGATCCATTTTGAAAAATCTAATCAGCTGAATAGGATTCTTTCATACGTGAGGTGGGGTCGGGGGTGTTTGTTAGGCATTTGGGAAAGGAGAGGGGGGGTAGAGCGGGGTGTGACAGCAGCTGCTGATACAGAGGCAGACCTGTTATTAACCCCTGCACCTCCGTGAAGCCCACTCCCAACCCCCAAAGCCCCCGCGCCCTGCGTCTCTCCCTGCACCTCGGGACGGGGCGCAGCCCAGACGCTCTGAATTATTCAGCAGTCTGAAAGAGGCTCCGGCCACTTGGCCTATTAATGCCTGCCAGCAGAGGCTAGTGGCTCTAATGGCCAGTCCAGAGGAGCACCCCCCCAGCCCCACCACCTGACTCCCGGCGGACAGGGGGAATGGCTGCTAACGCCGGGCTGCAGGGGATGTGAGAGGGAATTCATCGGGGACCGAGGTCACGGCGGGTTAATGATGCTGCACGTCTAGACGGACGCTGAACTCACGCCCTGCCCAAAAGGCGGAGGGGGGGATGGGCTCGGGACGTAATAATATTTTTCAGCTTTGAAGGCGAGCCAAGCCGGCAATATTAAGACTCGGGGCTTATTTATGAAAGAGCAGCATTGTTGGCTTTGACTGTGATCCACCGTTGGCCTGGGGAACAAAACAACGAGCCTCTCCAGAGCCACGGACAGAACCGGACTGGTACTGATCACAAAACAACTGGGTTATATGTAGCAACAGGCCTGTCGCTACCATCTGCATTATTTGTCGTTTTTTTTCTTGTTCTCTCTAACAAAAACTGGATGACTGTTGTTTTGGTGTGAACTGGCCCATTTTTTTTATTTTTATGGAAGGACAATTTTGTTTACAAAAACTTCATAAATCATTTTATTTGTTGTTTCTGTTGTTTTGTTTATGTATTTTGGATATTTAAGATGTCTTCCAGTTCCAGTGTTAAATGTTCATTAGAATTGAAAGCTTATTGATCTATTGATCTTTGAGAATCAGAGAAATGTGGAGATGCACCTAGAAATCAGCTCATTTTGAGCTCGATCGGCCAAATTCAACGAGCACAGTGTGAATGACCATTATTAGATTGCGCAACAACCACATTATTTAGTGTGGAACTTGTTATTGAGGGGGAAAAAGGCTTAACATTAGCCACTTTCAGCATCATTCAAGTGTTTCAAATAGCATTAACTTGGTTTTGAAGAAAACTACATTTACTATGCCATGCTGAGACATGTTTGATGTTCATTCAGATTCCAAAGAGGAAGAACTTGTCAGTAAAGGAGCTAACTGCTTTATTTATCCTGAGCTTTCAAACTTTCAGAACATTGAAATATTGGCAGCCCTTTTGATACTCTAGAGTTAAAAGGGCAACATTATGTCTTTTCCTGCCACATAGTGCCATTTTATAGCATAATCAAGTAACTCATGCTGTCTTTAGTTGCTATAAAAATGCAAAATCAAAAGTAACCTTGATGCCTTGAAATTGGGTCTCTGTCTCTTTAAGAAGCTTCTATTCTTTCTCGCACTCCGCCTTCAGAAAGTCATCACAACAAAGCTCCTCCATGATGCTGTTTACAACTGTTCTTTGGAGCGTTGCACTGAGAAGTAGGCCGTTTGATAATCTCAGCTGACGTGAGGTGTTTGCTAACTGCTGCTGCCACTAGTCTGGAGGTGCTGAGTGGGGGGGTCATAGGGAAGAGCTGCTCCTTGAGGCAGAAACTCAGCTGGAGTCTGCAGAGGTGGAGCTTTGGGTAAATAGATGCTGCATTGTACAAGCAAGTATCTAGGCCCCCTAAATGGTTGCCACAGGAGATTCAAGAATTTCTCAAACATGCATGAAGAAATAAAGCATCACACCAGTTATGTTTTTGATAAGGGAATAACATTATGTACCATAACATTGTAACATAATGTAAAGCTAAAAGAAAGGTCCATTTTACATAGTAATCCCACTTTAAAGGTGCGGACCTTTCTTTAAGGTTTGTATACGTTGTAATTTTAGTGACACTATATGGCTGTGCTAATTGTTAGCATGGCGTTTTTGTAATAAACGATGGTTTTACACATCAGTGTGACATCGCCTCTGCTCCTTATGAAAATATGCAACTAGTCTATTCTAGTCTATTTGTGGGAGATTGACTAAAAATATGTTCCGAATGCTTACCTACATTACAGTCTTCGAAGAGAAATTGAAATCAGCTGGAATTGGTATTGGCAGGTTAAAGGTTTTTAAGAACCGGAGTTGGTTGAAAAAAATAAATTCTGATTGGCGCATCTCTAAAAACATGTGTCTGCAACGCCTGGGTCTCATTATTCTCAACCAGTCATCACCACAAAAACAATCCTCAGAGCTGGAGAGGGCCCTCAGCCTCAGCACAAAGTCACTCAGTAATCAGGGCATCTCCCCCCAGAGAGACTGGGGATGGGTGCAGCTCTCATATGGGAGTAACTTTCCTGCTATATGTGGTGCATCACCTTAGCAATCACATGCACCCACTAGGTGATTCAGGGGGTGTAAACAAAGTCCCAAACAAAGCACCGCCCCTAGTTCCCTCCGCACCCCCTCCATAGTCATGGCTGCCACAAAGACAATCTGATCAACAACAGCAGAGAGCAAAATCCGTGTTCCATCTACCAGGAGGATTCCTAATGGAGAAAGCTCTCAGACAAAAAGTAATCATTTCTGCGCTGGAGCACTCAGTCATCATTCTCTGTGAGGACAAACAAGTCCGGGCAGAAAGGCAGGGAAAGGTATTCTTATTATCCTCCACTAGAGATTTATGCACTTCAAGGTTGAGTTCTTTGAGTGAGTGGGCTTGATCGGGCTGATGAAGCGGAATGAGTTTAGCCTTCGGTGGAGAACGCCGCGAGCGCCAGGCGGCGCCGCCGCGACGGAAGCGATTCCCTTTTCCAGGACGCAGCGCCGAGTTTCACTGCGCCAAACCAAGGGCACCTGGGAGAAGGCCGCGGCGGGGACGCAGACCCAACCCGGCGCCCGTTCGCAAATGCAATTTCCTCCCCTCCGCTCAGTCAAGGTGATCAGGCCCATCATGTCAGGATGAGAGCGGGCGTCTCGCTGCAGCAGAAATTTAAAACACGACGGCGAGAGCAAGGTTGGAAACGGAAGTACAGTTCCATCACGATAGGTTGTGGTAGTATTGTGATGACGATAAACGTGAGCTGAAGAACTATTTATTACTTTTTTCATGGCGGTAACTAACGATTATTTTAGTAATCTATTAACGTGCTATTCTGATGATTAATCGGATAAAAAATGTCATTCAGCATTTTCATTCAACCACTTCTGCCTTTTTTAAACAATATTGGAAATGCATTAAAAGATGCAAATAAGTCAATTCCTTTTTTAAATAAGAAAATAATTTTATTGCCTAAAATGCAACAACATAGCAGGGTTTCCCCCAGTGTATTTTAAGCCTGGCGGGCCACCAGGCTAAGCATTGCTTATTTTTTTAAGCTTTTTTTTAATATTAGCATTTTTAAATTTTTTTATATTTGGTGTCCAGGTATTAATCTCCCAATCTTTCAATAACGCATAATTATCAAGTGATGTTTTCAAATTTCCTGTCAACTGCAAACATCTTTTACTCAAAAACACGACGGGCTGCTGGATGAAGGACTGGCCTAGCGCCCAGCCACCGGGCTTAGCAAGTTTTCTAGGGGAAACCTGGCAAAACTTTCCTTTAGTAAACCTAAAACGATGTGAAGCTAAACTAAGTCACTTCAGGGCTTTTGGATAAAACATATTTGAAAAAAATTTACATATATTTTGTACAGTTTTGACTTAATTACTGCTCTGAATATGTTTTATTCAACAAATGGAGGTTTTTTTGAGTCGGTATGCTCCAGTCAACGAGTTATCAATTACTAAATTAGTTGACATCTATTTCAATAATCGATTAATCTTTTCAGCCATATTTTTTTTAAGTAACTGCATGGCTGTGAACACATGCACAGACACAGATGCATCGCTTGAAAACCATGTCCATTTGTAATATGACTCTATGTGACCAGCCACATAAAAATAGAGGAATAATAGTAAAACTTAAAATCCCAACAACTCAGACAGTTTTAGGGGTTTTTAAGTATTAATTAGCATTCATCGTGACGATGATAAATCAAAATCTTACTACGATAAGAAATTTATCACAATAAATGATACAATTAATGGCCAACCAAAGGTGAGAGCTATGTAAAAAAAAAAAAAAAATAGGGAACAAAAACCATGCCAACCATTCAAGAAATAAATGTGAAAATTACACAAGAATCACATGAAAAGCAAATTGCTCTGCCTTGCCGCAGCTAAAACCCATGTGCTGGCTTATTACAAATATTGGCTCTGCATTATTAGTCAGTTTGATCATTTCCAGTCAGCGTTTTTCCAGATGAAGCATTTTAAATACATGCGTCCCACCAAAAGTCTGTGGAGACTTTCTCCAGTCAAGTACGCAAGAACAACAACATGGACGTTCCCCATTTTGTCACACTAGCTGACCCCCCTTCAGGTAAGCCGCATTCCGCTTCTTTAGGCATTATCTCCTTCCTGCTGCATACAGCAGAAGCCTGGAGCAATGTTTAGCTAAACCTGCTGTCCTACGTAGGCAGGGAGATTCCCCAGAGGGCTGAACAATCAGACAATTTCAAGATCATGAAGCATTAAACCAATCCCGGCAGGGTACACTAATTAAACAGCCGAGCCCGGCACAGCCAACCAATCCCCACAGAGCAATTAAATCCATCCCCTCTAAAACACTGTGGAACCTGTCTGGGGAAAACTGCCGAGAAGTGAGAGAGAGCGAGAAAAGAGGCAGGGATGCTGTGAAGAGAGAGGGAGCGGGGAGGGAGGAAAATATCATAAAACTCATCTGAAAAAAAAAAAAAACTATAGGGAGGAATGCAGCAGGAGCCTAACAAGGGAAATTGAAAAAGGAAAGGATCTCAATTCGCTTCTTTTGTTCTTCACTGGGGGTCCCCTTTGCCGTTCGAAATGCCTCTCGACTGAGGAGACGGGGCGAGCGCGACCACGTCCCAACTCAAAAAACGTTGACCCTGACGCGATCAAAAGTTGCACATTTAATTATGACTACAAGGTCCGGAAAGCACTCTGGAGGCCGAGCGGAGACGGGAAAGCCTCGAGGCCGATGCTGCACACCAGCAGAGCTGTTAACACAGTTGCAAACCCTGATCAATACCCCGATTCCCTCCTTTACCTAAGTAAATGAACAGGTGACAATGGCGGCGTGACATCACTGGGCTTTTCCAGGGTGCAACAGTGCACAATAAACTGGACCACAGGGGATAATGGAGTCCAGGTACATCTGATTTAGAGGTTTACTGGGGCTCCTGTATGCTAGAATAAGGTTGTGAAATAGCACCGTCACGCTCACAGATTCTTTCAGTGTTTGTGGGTAAATGTTAGCATTAAACATTTTTTAACATTAGATGAAAATTGCCAAAATTAAATGCAAAAATATAAAATAGGTTTCAGTTTATTTATTAAAACACCCAATGTATGATAAAGTGAATAGTTAGAGTTACGTTTTTGTCTTTGCATAGACACAAAAGGGAATTTGGCAACAAATTGTTGTTGCTTGGCTACCGGAGTACACAGAAAATATTCTGGAAAAAATACAGGTTGGACTATAAATATACACTATATTGCCAAAAGTATTTGTTCACCCATTCAAACTATGGTAATCAGGCGTACCGATCGCTTCCCATGGCTACAGGTATATAAAAATTAAGCACCATTTCACAAATGTTTTTGGTGAAATGGTGCTTAATTGTTCAAATGTTTTCAAAAACATTTGTCAAAGAACGGCTTGCTCTCAACAGCTCAGCGTGGAACCGTGACAGGACGCCACCTGCGCTTCAAATCCAGGCGTGAAATTTCCACGCTCCTGAACATTCCGATCATTCTAAGAAAACCAAAGTGTTTGGGAACAACAGCAACCCAGTCACAAAGTGGTATCCCACTTAAACTGACGGAGCGGGGCGAGCGGATGCTGAAGCGCATGGTGTGAAGGGGTCGCCAACTTCCTGTCCATCACTGCAGACCTCCAGACTCCATGAGGCCTTCAGATCAGCTCAGGAACAGCATGCAGAGAACTTCGTGGAACGGGGTTTCCATGTTGGAGCAGCTGCATCCTACCTATACACCATGTTTCATTCTTAACAGGAAGCCAGGAAGCAAGCTCAACGCGCACACTATGAACCTAGCTTAACCCGTCCTCACTGTCACTAGCGTAAAAACTATTTAAACTGAACAACATTTAGCCTGGTGCAAAGGCAAGTAAAACCTGGTGGGCAGCCAGACTGAAAATACACTGGGGGGTGGAACCCCGGTGCAATGATTCAAAACATCTGTGACAACAGAAGAAATCTGTAAGGGGGCAAATGCTTTTTTTTTTTACAGCGCTGTGAAATTGCTCACATTAATTTTGGAGATTAAAGAAGTAAACAGACCTTTGTTAAATAAAATCAGATGGTTAGGTAGATTTTTCACCTTATTTCCCCGGAGAGGCTCAGACAAAGTGCGTCCTCACGGCGCTCAAGCTGAGCCGAGAACGCCAAAAAGATGGAGGTGGCGGCGGAGGTGGATGATTTGAGCACAAGCGACTGCAAACCGGAGGTGAGGACAGCGAGACAGACTTGCTCTTATCTCCCCCCCGACTGAGGTGGTGTATAAATCACAGGGCCCCAGCTTCATGTCTCCACTTCCTGTACCTCTCCATTAAAAATGATAAACTGTACCTCTTGAAGCAACTCTGCTTGCTTCGGGGGTCCCAGTCTGCATCTTTCCCGGAGAAGAAGCAAGATTCCAACCCCCTCCCATTGTTGGAGATGAATAAGAGAGTAATTAACTGCGTATGTGTGTGTGTGTGTGTGTGTGTGTGTGAGAGGGGGTAGCAGCTGCACAAAGACAACAACCCTGATCCATCTACCTTTGCTATAACGCACCTTTCATATTATTTTGATAAATAAGAGTATATCTGCTTAGTAATAACAAATGCTGGTTTAATACTCAAAAGACCAGCGAGAACCCCTCCGCCGTCCCCCCACGTTTCTGGGGTCTTCCCTCATCCGACTTAAATGAGGACAAATGGGTCGTACAAACCGGCGAGATGCGCAAGACTGCTATATTCCTTCTTGTCCGGTAAACACTCTGTGCACAAGCACATAATGAGAGCGGCGGAGATCCCCAAAGACAACATGGAGGAGGTTAGTGAAACACTGGTCTGGTGAGCACCCTGCACTCGGTGGCGCCAACCCCACATGACGCCTGCACAACAGGAAAGACAACAATGTGAGAGAGGGATGAGATCTCCATAGGTAAACCCCACAATGTTTCTAGTCACTGTGTGTGTGTGTAAAGCATTGTCCATTCACTGCCAGCATGTGATGAAAAAGATACGAGCTAATTTTCATGGTTTGACATGACCCTGTTCTGAAGCATTTATTTTGAACTACGGAAGGAAGCAGCTTTGGATTTGCCCACAGAATGCTTTGAAGCTATATTTAAAGGGGCAGTATTATGTGTTTTTCATTAACACAGTGCCATTTGAAACCACAATCAACCATGTTTTCTTCAGTTGTTTAAAAGAAATGCAATACATATATCAAAATGACAAAAGAAACTGCACTTTTTAACTAAACACCTTGTAAATTGGGCCTCTGTCTCTTTAAAAAGTCCTCCTCTTTCTGAAACTTCAGGAAGTCACAACAACATGGCTCCTCTATTAACCGTATAGTAACGTTGTTACCAGCGTTTCACTGAGAAGTAGCTCCTACAATGAGCTCAGCTGATGCGCAGTTCCACCAGATGTTTGCCAATTGCTGCTGGCTAGTCTGAAGGAGCCGAGTGGGGAGCCGTGGAGGAGGGCTGCTCTGTGAGGCGGAAGTTTTGAAGCTTGGAAAATGTTGATCAAATACGACAAAGAGCTTCATCCCCGAAGGCATAGCTGGTCCATCCAGGTGTTTTGCACAGCTGAACGGTTGCCATGGAGATTGGAGGATTTCTCAAACATGGACAACTTGACACAAGCATCATTGACAGCGCTAATACCCTCCTCATACCTCTGATTGGTTGTTTCTGACTAAGTGGCGTAACTCTGCAGGCGGCACCGACAGCACCAGGCAGAGACTGTTTCACAGAGTTTGTGTCACGACATAGCGACAATTTTAACAAACATGCAACTGTGTCACTTTTAATCGGCTGAACTGCTATACTCCTAAAAGGCATGCAGTTCTTTTGATTATTGACAAAAATACATTTGAGTAAAATACAATGAACCTCTGCCAAATCCAACCGAGGCGTATCAGGCTGAGTGACTGGGAGACGCAGGGCTGTAGGATTCATAGCAAATCTAGTAAACTGAACAAGAGAGAAGAAAAAAACCCGGTGCACTCAATACGTCTGGCGTGGCATCAGACGGTGAAAACAAATAAAGCCAAGGCCGCGGTGGCAAACGCAGCTCAATACAGACTGACTGGGCAGGGGGACTGGGCTGTCAGCTGGGAGAGAGGACACAGCTTTACACCCAGGCCGATGAGCTATTACCTCCCCCCTCCTGATGCTTCCGCCTGCCTCAGCAGGGGGAAGAAGAGGCCGCCCTTCCGCCACGCAGCCATCCTCCAGCACACTAATGTGTCCCTGAAGTTTTGTTAAAGCTGGTTATTTACTCCAGCAAAGCAATGGCTCCAGCCTTGGGGCGGCAGCATGAAGAACACGCCGTTATGAAAAATCTGCCGTCTTTGGCTATGAAGCACTGTCAACTTTCGGGAGGCGGTGGGGGGAGGCGGGCTGTTAAACGTGGAAACATGGCGGGGGGTTTTGTTGTTTTTTTCCCCACCTCAAGTGAGCTACTTTAAGGAAGGAATAAAGAAGTGAGCGTCTAAAACTGAAAAACAGAAGGATTAATGTGAAACATAAGGGAAGTTTACTGACAGTAGTTTTTGGCAACCCTTGGCCACAGCAGTTTGGGATCAATACTAACAAGGAATAGGTCCAAATCTTGGCTATGTTTCCAGCTCTTCTGTATTATATAAATGGATACTTACTCACCTCTGGTTGCAAAGGACCACCATTTGTTTTCCCATGAAATTACTCTGGGTTTTTCTAATGATCCAGATCTATAACGCTGATACTATACGATAAAGAAACGGCATCTTATTTTCTTTTTTTTTGGTAGTGAATAAAATATGCCTGATGGTCTTCGCATACTGCAACTGCTGACCTTGCCAACATGGAAGCACAGCTTTCCAGTGAACAGACGTAGTTTACTTTACAGCCTGCAAGGGGGCGATAAAGTGCCCGTTTGGTATGCGTGTACGCCGAAGGAAAGAAGAAGAAAAGTCTTCTTTCTAGTATTTTCTAGAATCTCTAGTAGTTTCTTAATAGGAAAAGCAGCTTTAAAGATGCAGTATGCAACTTTTATAAAAAAAAATTTTTTAAATGTCCTTATTTCTTAAAACATTCAAGTTGTGACAGTATTCATAAGATAAATCGTGGGGGAAAAAAATATGTAGCTCCACCTCCTCGCTGTGGTCCTACTGCCATCTACAGAAATGCACAGCTCCCGGTCAGAAACAACCAATCAGAGCTGAGATGGTGTCATCACTGTCAATCACAATTCTATGCAAGCTGCTAAGTTTACTAGTGGCGAATTACTGTTCAGAAAAACTGTTTAAATTGCTTTGCTAACTAGCCTATCGTTCACAGCAGGCTCAGTTGATAATCAGAGATTATCTCCTTCATATTATACTGTCAGGACATAGTAATAATTTTAACAAATATGTAATAAATAAATAAATAAATATTTTTATAAAAGTATGGCGCTATCTGTTAGCTCACTGTTAGCTTAGTCTCAAAAATCAGAACTTCAAATGGACATGATGTCAGACTGCTACAGATGACTGATGACTGTACGTACAGCACAGTTAGCTAAGTGGACAGTCAGAGTATGGATTCACTCTGAAGAGGAAAAATAAGCATAAAAGCCAAAAAGGAATCCAACTGACAATGTTAATGCATTATATTCACCGGTTTAGATTGGAATCTTCCAGAAACTGAGATCTTTGACCGGATTCCTATCCTGAACCCTCTCTGTTTTCCAAGATGGAACCAGCAACTAAATAACTGTGAAATTCACAACAAAGGTTTTTTAAAATTCAGCAAAAACTATTGTAGTACAATACAGTTAGAACTCCATAAATTAAAATTCATGTTTGTATAAGGATTGTCAGATTAAAAGTACCTTTTGAAAGTAGAAACCTTCAAGCAGGTACTAAACACGCTTCTCACAAAGCCGACGTTTCTGTATTAAAGGTCTTATTGGTCTGATGTAATGTTTTCATTAGATGTATGCAGAAAATCCTCGAAAGTCACTAATTACTATCACTCTATAGAACGTGTTTTCCTCTATGAATTCAGCTACTGACATAAAGGAACTTGTCTATAATATTCTAATTTATTGAATGCGGCTGAACTCTGTGCTTTCAGCCTTGGTGGGATTAAAAGAAAAAGATTTCTACAGTTCTTTGAAAGAAAAGCCCCCAGGCTTCTAGGTTATGGGTACCTTTGGTCAAAATGGGCCAAATTTAAACTTTGCTTTAATTTAATAAGACATGGCTCAAGGCTTTTTCTTTTTTTTTTTTTTTTGCTTGATTAGTGGTGAACTCAGCAAAGCTATATCTGGGTACAAGCCTTTAATACGCACAGCTAAATAAAACTACGTCTTTTTTGGGGGGCTCTACGGTTTCTGCTCCATAATTAGTCATTTATTTAAAAAAGAAAAATCTCTCGTCTGTTCAGTAACTGCAATCTATTTTTGTTTTATGTTTTCAACAGTCCTAAACCTTAAACATCCTGGTTGGAAGGCGTAATATATGTGACCTGGACATTTTTTACAACTCTAAAACCTTGGAAAACAAATGGTATTTAACAGTCATATCGTATATAATATTTAGGCAGAGTAGAATTAAAGAAGCATTTGTTTCTTCTGACTCCCGTTCGGATTTGTTGCTATTCCTTCTTTTCATTCATGTTATTACTTATTTTTGGGTTCGTTCACTTGAAAACTCCTGTTTTATTTGTTTTCATTACAGAAATGACATCAACAAATCAAAAAAAATCTGATTATTTGATTTTGTGATGGTTTAAATGAATCTAGTTTTAAATAAAAGGGTGGAAACTTTTACAGCATGACGGAACCAAACTTTAACGTAGCAGTTTAAAAGCATGTATTGGACCAATGAACGGCAGCTTCATCGCACCGGGTTTTTTTTTTTTTTTGGTTTTTTTAATCAAACTCCTGAGCATCCTGTAGCCACGAAGCAGGAGCACAAGCACAGCAAAATGATAGGATAGGTATGGAAATCTAGTTGAAGGAAGGTCAAAGTGATTAAGCTGACATTAATGACAGGCCTAGTCTTCCTGTGAGAATGCTCGCCTCGGCTGTCTCTAAACCCCATTTGTCATTCCGCTTCCAACGCCAAAGCATCTGCTTTGAAGTCTCTACCACTAATGCTACGCGGAGAGGTTAAACAGCTTAATGCTCGACTCCGTTTCACTCCTCTCACTCTCTAACGTTCCAGCCGTTTTATGCGTTTTATGCAGCCGCGGCAACGGCTGCTGGATTCCGCGTCTCAATTTGCCCCGGATCGTCCTGCAGGAGCGCCCTTCTCCCTCATTGGCTCAGTTGTCAGGAAAAGACGGACGATGACAAACACGCTCCCCCACCACTGTGACATAATGTTCAGGTTCGGGACTTGCAAAAGCGTTCGCACAGTGAACTTTTTCACATTTTGTCACTATGCGGGTACGAACTCGAGCTGCGACTAACGACCATTTGAGTAATCAATTATTCTGAAGACTGGTCGATTGGTGGTATTTTTTTTTTAATTGGTACATTCTGCAGATTTTTCATTTGATCACGCAAGCCTTTTTTTAATTTTTTTTTTTTTTTACACAATATAAGAAATGTAATAAAAGTACAAAAGTAACATTTTACGTTTTCAGACGACCAGCGCAGCCCATCACACTGACCTTCAAAGTCACTGGAACACAGACGGCAACATTTGATTTCATTTTGGACTCATTAAAGTACTTTTGAATCTGTCAATTACGGCGGTGGCAGCATGACGATGCGCCTTCAACCCTGATGAAAACCCAGAGAACTTTCTTTCCTGGATTTCAGTCTGTGGGCGCACAAGCTGGTAGAGACAAATGCATGCCACACTTTTCAGATTTCCCCCTCCCCTTCATTCAACCATATATGACACATATACGTTGAAGTTTGTGGTTGTCAAGTGTCCGGTTGCAGAAAGGTTTTCATACTTTTGCAAGGCGTGCTGCAGCTCCTAGGCTTAATCACGTCCCCTTATCAGCCTTATTCAAATAATCTGACAACAGAAGCCTAAAAGGACAGATAATGAGCCAGTACGTGTCGGGGTCATCTTTAAAGCTTCTCCAAAATCTCTCACACATAGAAATATAAAATGACAGTTATTATGATAAATAAAACGAGATCTGAGAGACTCCGGACTCCTTTGCTCTCCAGCAGAATGAGATTAGACTGATGCATGTGACATTAACAATATCAGCAAACAAATATATGAACGCATGAATGAAAGGGAAACAGAGAGCGATTTTCACAGCCAATTTGAGATTGCAATGTGTGCCTGCGTGCGTGTGCAGGGGTGTGTGTGCGTGTGTATGTGTGTGTGTGTGTGTAGGAGAGGTTTTTGGCAAACAGCACACAGAGCAGGCTGGCAGCGGAGGCAGCGAGGCTCACAGGCTGCAAAGCAATTTCACTGTTTGGCAATACTGTTGTCTCTGTGTGTGGATTAGAGCTGACACCAGAGCAACTGAGTCATGCTAAATGTAGTACAATCACAAGCTTTTTGTTCCTGATCTGAAAACCCTTCGCACCGCCTCGGAGATTCATGAAAGAGAGGCTGGAAACCGGGCCGCGGAAGACGGGAAGCGAACAAGTGGAGCGTTATTTGGCCGTACGAGCGCGGCGTTGCGACACGCACGAAAAAGACAAAGGAGGGGTTTTATCAGTAAGGGTAGCCAGCCGGGCCAAAGTTTTTAAAGAGGGAACAATCGAGCCTCTGCTTTGACGAAATCCTTGAAAATCCTTGATGTTTGACTTCATAAAAAAGCGGGTTACATTCCCGTAAAGCCGTGCAGATCAAACCCTATTTTGAGATTTACTCGGCCGGTCCTCCTCGTGACCTCGCAGGCCAGAACTCCTCCCGCAGTTCTAACCTCTCTCTCTCTCTCTCTCTCTCCAGGTACATCGCCGGTCGGCGAGTTGTCTCCGGGCCAGGCAGGACCTGGCAGCGCAGACCCTGACCCGTCCTTTTCACGCTCGCCCACGGAAATGCCATCTGGCTGGTGTGAATGATTACCACAGCAACGGCCGGGCGACCTGCAGCCAGCGGGAACCAAGGTCACTCCACCTCAGCGCTTCGCACTTTCCCTGCCCTCCTTTTCATCAGCCCCTGCAGGTGAATTATTCATCCTGTGCAACTCAGGGGCACAAATCCACTGCACAAACACTCCAAAAAAAAAAAAGTGCACACTCAGTTTGCTGATATAATAACTTGTAATGAGAAAATAAATGCTCCGGTGTGAGCCGCGACGATGAATAGCTCGCAGATGGCCGCGGATGTAGCAAGAACGCCGCTCTGGACAGGGGGAGACAGCTGCGGCGACAACTGGCTCTGACCATGACTGAATGAGAAATAAGTGCTTTAATTGATTTCTGACACGTGTAGCAGAAAGGTGTCACATCCGAGATACGGGCGTGTTTACGACCAGAAGCCCGCGAGGTGACTTTTAAAAGAGCTGCAGCGAGTCGAGTTTAAGCTTCCTTCTGCTATAGGGAGGAAAGCGAAGAGTTTCAAGCAATCACAGCAGTCCATTCACACCGCTCCGCCTTTACTCAACCTACAGTTTGCTTGCCTGGAAAGTCCGTCTTGCTTGTGACTGAACTCTGGACCAAAAAAAAGTCAACTCTGGTCTGTCCCCAAAAACTTCAGTCTGGGTTCAGTCTGAAGTGAACTCTGGCGCGGTTCGAACTTATATTCGAACGCCAAGCGGACCTCGCTCCAAAAAACACAATATGCTGAGTAAAGCGCAGGGCATTCTGGGTAAACGCAACCAAAACAAACGCACAAATCTAGCGCTAGCGGGAGAAATGTCTAGCGGTCTTTTTTTCCCCCAAAGACAGAAGAGAACAATCTACAACCACTGACGTCCAACGCCACTCCGTTCTGGTTTCCGTTTCGTGAAGGGGGAAGTTGCGCTCATGTCTTCTACAGGCAGAGGAGAGGAGCAGGTTTTTCAATTAGTTTGGATCATTTGACACAATGTACCATGAAAGTGAACGGCAGCAGCTGGAAATGAAATGTTGCAACTTTGGTCGCCAATAGAAGCAAGTCTACTGGACTGGCGGGTGGGAAAACGCCTTAAATCAAGACCCCTGGATCACACAATAGGGTCATTAGTAGAACTCTGCAGTACTGCGCTGGACGTAGTCCAGGCATGTGATTCAGGGGAGTTGGACTTGGAACCTGTCTAAAGGTCGCAGGACAATGTCCTGCAGTGACTGCTGATCAACATTTCTTCTTTGGAGTTCTTTTGCAAGGTAACTTGGCAAAGGCAGCAGGAGCTCAGCTCAAATCCACACAACACCGTATAAAAAAAAAATACATGTAAAAAAAACTCTCACAGATTAGAGCACTACATCCCAAAATATACCAAGAAACATTTACACACACCAAGTCTAGATTCCAGAGTTTTTACCACGGCTTTAAATTAGGGATCTCCTTCATTTTGGGCAGCAGGCAGAGATCTGCCTTTCAGACCAATCCGTAAAGGTCATTTGAGAGGGTAAACCTATAAACCCGCCCACCACGTCCCGTCTGCATGTGCGCAGTTAGCAACAGTCGTCTCCAATGTTGCCAACTTAGAAACTTTGCGACCACATCCAGCAACTTTCCTGACAAAAAACGGTTCCAACCAAAATCAGACTGCGATCGACCAGAAACCTCCACTCAGCGCACCGCTACTTTGAACATATTGCTAAGTTTTGCGGATGAGGGTTAGCTGGATGATCAGCATCGCATGAGACAAAAACCCAACTGCTTTCTTTCCCAGCTCAGTTCTGGATTTCAAAATCTCTGCAGATTTACCATTTCTAATTCATATTCTGTGAAACGTAAGGAGTTACACCATGAATTGCTTTGTACAGAAAACATAGAAACCATAGAAAGGCAGTGGAATTAGTCTCAAAGTAACACCTTAAACCAGAGTTGGGAATAAACCTTTGTGCAACATGAGAAAGACGGCGATGCTTTCGAATACAGACCTCCATAGTCAACTACAAAAAGAGCAAAACCAAGAAATCTAAAGTAAAGACTCAACAAACAGTAAGCATTGTTCCAAACTACCCAAAAACCAGAGATTAATCAGAGGTGGAGATCAGCCTAATTCTTCCCTGTCCGTCTTTAATCAGGTCATCAGGTAATCGTTTCAAATATCCTGCATCCATTAAAATGCATCAAAACTAAGAACTCCCATCATTTTCAGGTTACAAACATCACCTAACAGCATGTACTTTGCACTTTTGAGGTAATAATTTAGGGCAAATTATGTTGCATAGATTGGGAAAGTCTGAATTCAAAACTGTGACCCTTAACAAAGAATCGGCTGGATTTATTTTTCTTTTCTATGCATTTTGGCTCTTTAAAAAAAAAAGGAAACTGGCTAGTCAGACCAGAAAGAAAACTGGAAATCAATCTCGATCAGAAAAGGCTGTCCACCTTTTACCCAATCATCAATCAGGAAAATATTCATCCATAGGGTAGCATTCGTGCCTCCAGACTAGATTTTTACCACTTCAAGTTATTTCAAAATCATTTTTATAATCAGAATTTAAGATCAGTGCTTTGAACACAAACGACAGTTTGAACCGATCCGGTTCAAACTGTACTGCCTGGATCGGTAGTTTAGATTTAGCTCCAACTGAGGCAGATTTCAAGTCACTAACATCCAGAAACTTTTCCCGTGAAACCAGGTGAAGCAGGCGTCAAAACTAGAAGACATAAAAATGCACTATAAAAAGGAATTTTGGAGGGTACTCAATATTGGTCACAATATTGAAATTTTATTCAAGCATATTGGTTTACAAATGGTTCAAAGCTAACATTAAGTTGTTTTCGATGAGATCCTGCCTAAACATCCTGATTTGGATTTGGCTGAACAGGTTTGTTCACCATGTGTGGTGCAGCGGCAGAGAGGCACATACATTTATACCTGCTACGATATGAACAAACATCAACCTGTGGGAGAAGCTGAGAATTGGCATAATACTTCAGGTTGAGTACGTTTCTATGTTGGGGCAAGCATAAACATTAGCATCCTTTTTTATATATATATATCTTTAGCTTAGCAATAGCGCTAACGCTGATAATTAAACTTCAGTGAAAAGGTTTACATGTCACCTCCGTAGATTAGATTTAGTCATTCCAGTGAGGTTTCTCATCATCTTGATCAAATTCAATTTTGTTTTTTGTTTTTTTTTAACATGGGACCAAATCACCAAAATGTTTCTAATTTGCTCAAATTTTATGCAGGTTTTATTTTTAAGTGTCGTTTGAGCTCTTACAGTTATACACATTCTAATATGAAATACTGTCAAAATCTTCCAAAGTATGCTGTACTCAAATTGTCTCAGAAATTTTATTGGCTAAACCCCAACAGTTTGTTTTATCAGTGTGCACCGCAACAATAGCAGCTCCTCCATCCCCGCCCCCGGCCCAGTGGCTCTATCTCAGGCCGGAGGAGAGGAAGGTCCAGCCGGCGGCACACGAGCACAGCCCGACCCACCGAGGACAGAGAGCCACCGGGTCTCGTGTCTGCTCCTCGGTCTGGTTTTTTCCGCGCGAGCCGGGCGGGACTGCCGCGCTGTTGTCATTTCTCATGTTACAGAACATCAATCAGCCGGCAGAGACGGTGCCCTTGCGCCGGCTGAGGCTGATTTACAAACATTAGCGGGGAATACAATTACACAGCCCCCACCGCCAACCACCACCACCACCACCCTACCCTGGCCGAGCAGAGCAGCCCTTATGCGGCTGGAGGAGAGGAGAGAGGTGGACCCCGACAACAGCGGATACAAGCATCCAGCCTGTCAGCGCCGTGGTTTAAAAAGCCAACTTTGAGCTGGGGTGACTGAAAGCTACAGCAGGCTACACGGGGCGCATACAATGGTGTTACACAGAGCAGGCTAAATGATGGCTGTGATACAAACAAACTGCTCACCTGCCACAGTCTCCACGCCATTATTCAGAGACATTCTGCTACCACGCAGTCCGCCGGTCGTGCCTTTAAACACTGAAAAGACGCGATTCAAGACGACCGTAGCGCTGTTTTAATTCAATTATTCTAGGCAGATAAAAACGTCCGAGCGTTACGACTAGCAGCTAAAAAAAAAAACGATTAACTTTCCAAATGAGAAATAAAACTTTCTCCGCCGGTCCAAAAACGTAGTAATTAGAACTTAATTCCCCGGTAGCTGGCTGGGAGAAGCGAGCAGCGACGCTGCGGCCGTCGAAACGAGCCGCATAAAACACGAAGCTGCAAGAGAAAAGTTGCGGCTACGTCCAGGAACAGCGATTCAGAGGCGCATTAAAAGTTTCCCTACGCCTAAGTACGGCCGAGCTGGTTGGGGAAGGATAAAGAGTACAAAAACATACAACCAGGAGGAAGGATAGCGCGTGTAAAACAGCAGTGCTGTCCGCGGTGCTGATCCCAGATCGGTGTGGCTAACACTGAGGCTGTGCTGCTCCGCCGGTCGCTCCACCGCTGATCAATGATTGAACTGAACAAAGGCAGAACAGGGATCAATTTCTAATAACTATCAATGCAAACAGCGCCGACTCTCCGCTTATACTCGCCCGAATCGAGTGAACAAGCGTCGGGACGCCGTTAGGAGGCATGTCGCTGAAGAAATACGCGGAGAAAGGTGAGAATAGCACTAACCTGAAGCCGCCGTAGATCAAATTTCTTCCAATATTGAAACATCGATCCTACATCGGCGGCCATCTTGGGGGATATTGAGGAGATTTTTTTTTCGGCGGCTGCAATAAATATGTGGGCTGGATTCCCCCTCGTTAAACAGCGTTTACGGTCACCGGTCCCACTTTTTTTCTCTCTTTCTTAAGAAAAGTACTTAACACAAGAGTCCACCGATGTGTTGGCCAAGTCTGCCGGCATTTTTGTTTTCTTTTTGAGAACCACAAAAAAAAAAAAAAAGGAGAGGGGGGAAGAAAAGTAAACTATATTTTTTCGCGTCTTAAAAGAAATCAAACATATATAAAAGAAGCAAAGTGTATCCTTTTCGTCCGCAATATTAAATTGACAATTGCTCTTTATTTATTTTATTTTTTAGTTTTTTCTGCTTAAGCAAAGTTATCAATACTGACGTAAAGCCCGGGCTTGATCAATATGGTCTGGAAAAGAGAAGGAGATGATGTGTAGATAAGTTGAGTTCTGGGAAAATAGCCAAGCCTACTTTTTTTTCCTTACATCTTTTTTTTTTTTTTTTTTTTTTTTTTCCTTCTTCTTGCTGCGTGTTTATTGCAGGAGTACCCGGAACATTACAGTTAGAGACAGAGGGGCAAAAAGTGAGAAAGGCTACAAAATAAGTACCTGTACTGCTTTGTTATTTGTACATGTATTATTTTCTAATTTACACACATTTTACACATATGTTGCTATATAACTGGAGGTTTTTGTTTTAAATTGTGACTAATCTATGAATACCTGACATTTGAAAACTGAGATAGCTAGATAGGTAGGTAGGTAGGTAGGTAGGTAGGTAGGTAGGTAGATAGATAGATAGATAGATAGATAGATAGATAGATAGATAGATAGATAGATAGATAGATAGATAGATAGATAGATCTGTCACAAAACTGACTCTCTGTAACTTAATGAAGCTCTTTTTCTGCTCAGAGTGAGTAATTCCTTTGGTCAGGAAGCATGCAGCTCAGTTCTGCTGCTCCCCCTGCTGACACCATGCAGTCAGGAGGTGCAGTACCTGCAGCAGGGCACAGTTTGATTTCCTTTCATACACTTCCTATATATGTGGTTCTGACAAAGTTAAGGTATTTGTCACACTTCTGCAGCCCAATGTTCAACAGAAAGGCCGTCGCTTGTTTCACCACATGAAATCAGTCCTTGATAGAGATTTGTGTATTCATGGTTCAAGTGAAATAGTAAGGGATTAAAAATTATGTTTCCCGACACATATTCTAGCCAAGATATTATTAAAATCGTCTCCCGGATTTGAGGCAGCAGCTAAATTCTTGCATTTGGACGGTGGTGGTATTTGCGCCCATTGAACGTTTCCGCATGTTGTCCCTGACAGCTAACCTTAATAGGCTTCGTTTGGTGTTTATGTGAAAACAGCAGCATGTAACAAACTTCCAGAAAACCGCAAAACAGCCGAAAAACTGAGTTCCTTTAAATGAAGTTTAGACCCCCTCCCCACTTTGTTCAGACCTTCCCTGTGATTAGCAGCAACTGGAACATTTGATGTATACTTGCTTGGTGATTTTTTTCTGATGACATTTGACTAAATGTAATGTTTGTTGCAGACTGAAAAGCCCTGTGAACTGCTGTGTTGCTAAACTCTAAATAAAGTTGACATCATTTGAGGAGAAAATGTTGCGTGTTCCTTTTTTTTTTCACAATAAAAATCTGAAAAGCATGACATCCGTTTCTTGCGTAGCCTCTAAAGCAGAGGGATGGGCAGGGCCAGGCCTCGAGGGCCCGTCTCCTGCAACTTTTAGATGTGTCTCTACTTCAACACAGCTGAGTCAAATAATGAGGTCATTAGCTGGACTCTGGAGAACTTGACTGCACTTAGGAGGTGCTTCAGCTATTTGATTCAAGTGTGTTGGACCAGGAAGACATGTAAGAGGGACACCAGCCCTCGAGGGCCAGGATTGCCCACCCCTGATCTAAAGGCTTTTAGCTCCATCTTCAGCATCTACTCTGACCAAGTAGTGCATCCACACGGCATGATCCTCCCACCACTAGATGTCACCATGTTGGGCTCAAGGTGAAATTTTACACCCCAAAAAATAAAATTAAATACAATATGGACAACTTTGTTTTTCTGACACAAAAACAAAGTGTATTCAGTCAGAGGTTTCTTCAAATTCCCTGTAATATGGAGCTTACTTGATTATTTCATGAAATGAGTTACAACATTTAATTGTTGTAACTTTTGGGATCAATAAAGTGGTTTTGAATTTGAATTCACACAGTAGTGTGACATACAACAGTAAAATGCTGGTCTGATCTGACAAAATCATTTTTCTTTTGCGCGTTTGCTGGGCTGCACATTTTCTCTAACAAACCACTGAGGCCTTCACCGGACATTTTTGATTTTATTACATTGAAGTGATCTCTGTTGGCATTTGATTTCTCTTGTGTTTATTTGGAGGGCATCAAATAAAAGATGGGGTTAACTTCAAATGCGTATCACACTTTTTAGAAGTGAGAAAATAACATTTGAGCATACTGTTGTCATAAGGTTTGGTCTGCCATGGAGTCTAGGCGGCCTCAGAAATGGTTCTGGCGAGTCGGATTTGTCCCACGTACCTTGAGTTTGCTGCACATGGGCAATAACGGACACATTCACATATGACTTAGTTGCATTTTCAAACATTCACTGAGCAAAACAAACAAGTTTATTCTCAATACTTGAGAGGGATTTCGAATGAAAGCAGTTGATTTATTACTATTCTGTACAGTTGAAGAGGACTGCTGAAACGACTGGAAGTCAGAATCTGGACACTTCAGCAAGTCCACTGACCTTACCGGACGTGAGCAAGTGTTTCTCTGAACTAAATCTTTAGTCTTGTCTCTGTGCCCAAAAAGCAGAACCTCTGGCACAGTGGCTGCCCACAGATCAAACGGAGTATTTGTAATCTTAAGACTTTTCCAGACGTCAGACAGGAAGGCTTTGGCTCTGACTCAACAGCAGCAGCGCAGCGCCCCGGGTCAATGGGAACCCAGGCGGGACGTGAACTCCCCGTCTCCACCGCTGGAAGCTGACGAGTTGTCTGTCTCGCTCCTCTGGATGCTCACTCGGCCTATAGGGATGGGGGGGGGGATTGCAGAATCTAATGGCCTCAATCATCTCTCTGCTTCTGAACGTAATTGTAGCCTCGTCTTCACCACCAACAAAGCACTACGGGCCTCCTCCAATAACCTTCTCACCCCATTCAAATTAAAACATACTGCTTAATCTAAAAAGCAGTGCTTGGTTATTTAAAATCAGGACACTGATGGGAAATTATCCAGGAGCTTTGAAGCCATTGTTTTGATGAGGTCACCGATTTTTAAATGACAGATTTTTGTTGTTGTTTTATTTGAAAGTGTTATACAGCTTTACACTCAATTATTTTTGATGAACAGCAACATGAAGCAAGAGCTCCATCGCTTCCACCATTAGCTAAGTCAAGTCTTACAGCATCACATCCGTTCTGATATTATTTCAATAAACAACAGCTTTCCAATTAAATGTCTGGATAATCAAAGCAGATTGTTTCACATTCACCCACAAAGCTAATGTTTATCCCATGGTGCATCTGCTCTTCGATTGCTTTCGAGTTAGGAGTGAGAGCTATTAAAAGCTCAGACGTAGTGACAACGCATTCTGACTGAGCCACCAAGGTTCACAAAGAAGCAACAAAAAATAAATAAATAAAAAAATTACCGAGAGTCAGACTCAGGCTGGTGAAGCAGTTTGGAGGCTGAATGCAGTGGGTTGCTGGCGCTCTCTACTGGACAAACTGAGTAAATGATTCCTCATGAAAAGACTTGTGAAGCAGCAACCCACCCAGCCAGCATGTCTAGGTGGGCCCTATATGGGGAAAAGGAGGGAAGACAATATGGGACCCACATGGGTTTGTCCGCAGTTTCCATGGTGGCCACATACAGGTTTGCCCATGTAGGGCTACTGCCATGTAGGGTCCATGTAGGACCCATGTAGGCGGTGCCCCTACATGGGCAAACCCATGAGGGGCCACCATGGAAACAACATGGGACAAACCCATGTGGGACCCATATTCTCTGCCCTCCTTTTCCCCATATGGGCCCACCTAGGTATGCTGGCTGGGCTAACCACATCAGTTGTTCAAATTAAACACTGAGCATGTTTCTTTTTGAAGGAGGCTATTCTGCCTCTGTTATTTTGTGGAGAGGATGTTTCTTCTATGATTTAAAGAAAGGATGCTCAAAATGACCAGTTGCATCAAATGTTATTCAGTCCAGCAATGGGTTGATTTTTTTGACCCAATATGTTGGTTTAGATTTAAAGTCGCTATAATGTGGCCTGGTTTATTAAATAAGTAATAGTTTGGTTAAAATAAGTGTTTCACTGTGAGGGAAACATATTTCTTTGAAAACTTTCTATATTTAACAAAGTAATTAAAACCAGATTAAGGTGCAGCAAAGTGTCACTGGATAGATGTGGTGCTTGCGGGAGGATGCAAAAAGCCTTGATATTTAAAGACAAATAATCATTGTTGTTGCTAACGTTTTCTGTTATAAGAAGATTTTACTTTGTCTGTGATCATTTTGCGTGAATGACTGGCATTCCTCAAGAGCCAGAGTCCCGCAACCTTTGTGTCCCTTTTCTTACTCACTTTATTTTAACGGCTAAACTGCCTGACCAGCATGCAATCAAGCTCCTCAGAGCTCTGCCAATTAGCTAATATGGTAGCCAGGTGTGCTTATATTGATCTTATATTAATCTTCAGTTTCCACCTCTCTTTCTGTGGAGTTAACCATCAGTTACGTCCTGCAGATAGTATGCATCTTACATTCGGTTGAATGGAACTCAAGTATAAACAAATGTATCTTATAACGACTCATACAGAACTAAATATTTATATTAAAAAAAACAAATTTAGCTTCTATAATTTACTACCGGGAGTCCATTTAACCCACTCATTTATTTTGTTTTTTGGATAAATATAGTTGAGCATCATCAGCATAGCACAGCAACAGAGACACGTTTACCAAACAAGAAGCATGTACAACGTAAAGAAAACTAGTCCAACCACCAGAACTCCATCGCTATCTCACAAAGTGGATTCATCACTCAGACTGGAGAACGTCTCACACCTTACAGCCTTTCTCTTTACTCATAATTCAGGGTTCCTGCTTTTTCAGCACAAGCTGAACTTGCAGACTGTAATGGACGACATCGGATAACAAATTAGGATCAATAGCTATATGCCGTTGTGACAAAGCGGTTCAGTTTGCGTTCACCACTTGTCCTTTATTCTTATTTCACAAACTTTCTATAGTTGGTTATAATGCTTAAATGGCTACTACTTTGCAATTTTGCTTCACTTACCATCCCGGGTTTGTTTGCATTAGCATTATTTTGCAGTTTCCATCTATTTATATGTTTATGTTAAAGCTACTACTTCTGGACCATTGGTTGAATTGGTTTCTTTTGTTTCAAGGTATATTTTTATGGTATTTGTTTTCCCTTTCACTCACCATTGTTTGTCCCTTGTGGATCTGCAGCAGGGCAGCAGCATGGGCGGGGCGGCCCAGAATTTCCTGTTTAAATGGCTGGATGATGTCACTGATTACCTGGCTGAGTTCAGCCAATTGGAGGGTTTTCTCTTGAGTATTGCTTTGTTTTTCTTTAAAGTAACTTTCTGAGTCATTTTGTATTACAAGGTTTATTTTGCAGACCATTTCATTATGTTGATGAGTTTGTAAATTAGACTAATAGTTTTATTCTTATTTTTCAGTTTAGATGTTTGTTGTTTGACCCGTTTCATTGTGGCTTAGTCCAATCAAGCACAGGTGTGTTGCCAATTGGCTATAAAGACTGTGTGTGTGTGTGTGTGTGTGTGTGTGTTTTTTGGAAGTTTGGGGGAGCGAAGTCTGTCAAATGAATGAATAATAGTCATCAGAAAAAACTGAAACCGGTGGCTGCTGCTGATTTTTCTGTTCCCCTTCTGACCCTTTTGCCTTCACTACCTTTACAGCCACACGTTTGTTTTTTTTAATGACTTGTCAGGTGAACAAACTTATTCATGTGTAATTTCTATAGCATTTTGGCTACATCCTAAACACGTCGTGAACTGTTACCATCTGGGAAACCTTTTACGATCTCCGCTTGCAGACTTAACAGATTCAAAAATCCATTTGTGTCTACATCAGTCAGAATGATAAATAAGGTGGGTATGTAGTGTTTTGCAATTCTGCTGATGCTCTGGTCTGATTTGTTGGAACGTATGTGGGAATGTGCAATCTGTGTTTTTATCGAGCAATAAGTGTAGTTTGATTTTATTTTCATGTTAGTGTTTAACAAGCTTTTATTGTTTGGAGTTTATTTAATTGTGGTAACAGTTTTATTTAAAGCATAATATCTATCCATCCATCCATTTTTTAAAAGTAAAAATGGTACAATGATGGGTTTTTTTTTATTTTTAGTGTAAGATTTCCACAGACAAATTAAAGTCTTCTTAAAATGAAGAATGTTAGGTACAACACAAATTCATCATGTATTGACAGATGATTTTTTTTTTATCATAGCTTATGAGTTCTGAGTGTTAAATGCTCACATGGTTGAACTTAGCTGTTGCTATTTGTCAGCTTGGCTACAGCAGGAAAATCCAAACCCGTTGTCATGAATTTGAGACAGAATGTTCCTTTATAGTACTCTGTATTCCTCCTGCTGCCTCCATCAGCTGTGAGCCCAGGACCCGGCAGTGTGTCCCGGCCCTGGCTCTAGACAAACACACCTCCCTCTGTCATTTGACACAGATGAAGCTGTGTTTTGTCTCTGGGGTCTGTGTGTGTAAGTAAGTGTGTGTCTTGGGGAGGCGGGAAACGTGGGGGACCCTCCACACTTTTTCTCTTTGGGTCATTTTTATAGCGATTGATTTTCATTTCATCAGCCCATGGAACCTCTCTCTGTTTGTTCCTTTGTTTATCTCCTTCCCTTGCATGGTCACCTCTGCGCTCCTCGTATCGACAGACCGCTCCACCTCGGTCTAAATGTCAGCTCTAAACTCTCGATCAACCGCGCGCGAGCTCTTTGATGGATGAACTTCAAACAACACCTCGCCAATAAATATGAGGTGTGGAATATTTTAGAACCGACTAAATATGGGCTGCATGCATTAAAAGGGCAATAAATCCCATGTAGTTTTTCTTTATACGTCAATGTTTGACTGGCTAAATTAATCAACAGAGTCTGTATTTAAAGGGGCAGGATTATGCATTAGGCACATAGAGAGATCTTGCAGCATAATAAAATAACAATGTTACCTTCGGTTGCTATAAAAATTCTCTATTATATATCAAATACGATTTAAAAGAAATTTGACATCGTAATTTAATGCCTTGAAATTGGGCCTGCGTCTTTAAGAAGTTCCCGCTTTTTCTAAAACTCTACCTTCAGCACGTCAATACAGCATAGCTCTTCTGTTAACCCTCTGACAATGTTTCTACCAGAGTTTCACTGACACGTAGCTCCTATAATGAGTTAAGCAGTTATCCAGTTCCACCACGTATTTGCTAATTGCTGGTGGCTAGTCTGAAGGAGCTGTGACTGTAAGTTATGGGAGAGCGCTGCTCTGTGAGGAAGTCCTTGGTGACCAGGGACCTCGATCCACCCAGCCGTTTCGCACAGCTGAATGGTTGCCATGGAGTTTCAAAGATTTCTCAAACATGCATGAAAGAATCAAGAATCTTCAGGTGTGATTATGATGAGGTAATAACATGATGGAAAGCTCAAGAAAAGTTGATTTTACATAATACCGTCCCGTTAGGTTTTATTTCAAACGATGCAACTAAAGCTGGTTTGAATCCTAAAAAATAACCAAATAATAATAATAATGATAACAAAACATTAATACTTTTTGACTACTAATTACATGGTAACCTCATACAGTGCAATAAGATCAAATTCCTCTCCTTTGGATTTTTTTTACTCTTTGTATGCTCTTGTAAATTAAATCCTGGCTAATGTAATTTTTTTTAACAAGAAAGTGCCCAAAAAGATGAGGTGAAAACAGATTTTTACTATGTTAATAACAGTAACTACATGTTAATAACAGTAACTACAATACTAACATCCTCTGTAGAGTCCTATATAGTAATAACAATAACTATAATAAGCAAAATAAAACAGCATAAATATTTATGCCATTCATATCAGTATTCAGTACTGCAGTCTCAGCTCTGAGTCAATGTGGAAATGTCTCAGTCAGACTGACACAACTGGGCAGCACATTTTTCCTCTGTACCTGCTTATAAAACAGATTTGTTCTGTCAGGTTGCCTGTGAATTTTACATGAGCAGCTCTGGCTCAAATTCTCAAAGGCAAAGTTTTCATTTGCCTTTTCGCTCTTTGTATTAACCACAGAAACACTCGAGGAGAACCCTTACTGGAGAATCTGTAAATAAGACCACTATTCTGGATCAGGCATCAACAAACACTTCACTGAAGAAATCCATCAGGATTCCTGTCTGCAGTTTGCCACAAAGAATCCAGGGGGCAGCAAAGAGCCGGAAGAAGGCGCTCTGGTCCAAAAAAAGGCCCAAACTGTCCATGTAAAGTTGGAGCTTTACAACTTTACATGGACTTTACTTGATATATATATATATATATATATATATATATATATATATAAAAAAAAAAAACTATGTGACTGAGATTGACCTGTTTCACAAGACTGAATTGGCAAAAAAATAAATAAAATTCAGTATCAAGGCATACAATTGTGGTCCATACTTACCCTAAAAGACTGTAACTACAGCAGAATGTGGATCTGCAAAATACTGACTGAGGAAGGTGAAAACAAATGCAGACTATGGTTTTTAGATTGATAACTGTGAAACTGGTTTTTTTTGTTTTGTTTTGTTTTTTTAAGTCAGCCATTATTTTTATTCCATAATAACATTCTATCTTGTGCTGATCTAACCCTTGCTGACATTTGTGGCTGTGTCAGGGTAAAAATGTCAAAAGAATCTACATTTTGCAACTACAGTTTGTAGCTTAAACTCAATAATTTGAGTCTTCCATGTTACAAACATGGAAGACTTACATCTGGTAAGGGACGAGTGATTTTTATTTTTTATTTTTATTTTTAACAGTCTTAAACATATGTGTCAAACTCAAGGCCCGGGGGCCAAATCTGGCACGCCATTAGTCTTTATCTGGCCCTGCAGACTCTGGAACAGGAATCCACAAAAAAAACTGTTTCATACCTAAAGACCAAAAAATAGGTCTAATAAATGTCTTTTGATGTGAAACTTCAATGTAATTTGTTATTAGCAGCTATATTTTTAACATTAATTGGCTATTATTAGGCAAAGGTATTAAAAGCCATAGTGGCAGGTTTTTAATGAGACACATAGAACTTTCAAGTTATCAGTTATGTTTTTAAATATTGTTTTATCAATTAAATGAAGCAATTTTTATCTGTATTACATTAATGTGAAAAGAGCTTGAGTATTATTTAACTTTAAGAAGTTCTCATCTGATGCATAGGCAACTTTTTATTCAGCCAACAGGCTGTTTTATTAATACTTTTGAAGACATTTGTGGTCTTGATGTGGACAAAATGGAGATGAGATTGACATCCCTGGTCTAAAACATCCATCCATCCATTGTCTATACTCCCTTGTCCCTTTGTGGGGTCAGGAGGTGCTCGACCTCACTAACGTTAGCCATCTCCAGCTAATGTTCTGGGCGAGAGGCGGGGTCACCCTGGACAAGTCACCAGTCTGTCGCAGGGCTAAACAGAGACAGACAGGACAAACAAACATACACACACATACTCACACATAGGGAGAATTTGGAGAGGCCAATTAACCTGACAGTCATGTTTTTGGACTGTGGGAAGAAGCCGGAGTACCCGGAGAGAACTCACCATGCACAGGTAGAACATGCAAACTCCATGCAGAAAGACCCGGTCCAGGAATCGAACCCAGAAACTTCTTGCTGCAAGGCAATAGCCCTTGGTCTAAAACAAAGAGCGAAAAAACAGAAATGACATATAATGAGGCGCATAATACAGTGAATAATGTTCCCAGCTAACATTTCCCACAGTCCAGCATGCTGTTTATGACCTGGTGTTATTGGGGCTCAGCGAGCTTTAGCTAACAGTTCCATTTAGTGGTGGGCCACTGAGGAGCGGAGCCCCTTTCCCCGGCCAATAAAGTGCTAGCAGGTCCGTCACTAGCAGGACGGACAGCTGGATGATGGACCCCATCAAGTGCAGCTGTCAGTCACAAAACACAACTGTCCTTCGCAGGCCGGAGCTATGTCCTGTTGTTATTCTGGGGCCTCGGTAATGGGGGTATGTGCGTTTGGCTATTGTCCCTAAATCTCATGAACTCAGACAATGGTGGGCGATGGCAGGGAGAGAATAGTCCTCCTTTACCTGCGCCGCTGCCTAAAGAAGGCATGGAGTATTTATAGTCCATAAGCATGCAGCGTTATATATCAGAGGGGAAAGCGGTCAGCATATCTATCCATTGTTTCGCGTGCTGCTCCATCACAGAGCAGCAGGGACCCGGCCTGGTCGTCGCCGAGCCACAAGGAAACATGGTGAGTAGATGCACATTTAGTCAGCATCGTTTTGCTGGCCGTCTGGGGAAGTCTGATTCCAGATCTGCTAGGTCAGTGACAACTCATAGAAAAACCAAGGAGAAAAAAAACAAAAAAAGAGACAAAAGATGAGCGATGGCAAGATGGAAAGGAGAGAAGAGTGGTGTTAAAAGAAAACACTGGTTTAAAAAAAAAATAATTTAACCAATATTTATTGGTATTACAGTTGCCGTGCTTTGTGGGTATCTATTTACTCAAACCCTGTAGTCATATTCAAAGTATTAAGGCTATTTTCCTCTTTTAATTTTGTCATTTGTGTTTAAGAGAAACAATAACAACAAAAAAGTTGAGATTAAGGAATAAAGCATTCCTGAAAATCTTTTATCCAAAGATTAAAAAAAAAAAAGTGGTATATAAACTTTTCCCCCTGACAACAAAAGCAGCAATCTGCCATCCATTAGCTATGCCTGCCTCAGGGTGAAAAACCTGAGTTTGACTTCTGTCACCAAACCAGTTAAAACTGAAGATACATTTGAATTCTTGCTTTTGACATGGAAACTTTATCCAGTCTTATTACAGTTCTTAGCAGTTATTATCCAAGGTTTTATCACAACAGTATTTAGCATTATAAAATAATAATAATAATAATAATAATAACCACTTTTTAAGCGATACATTATCAAACCAGTATGTTTGGTTAAAAATGTTTTATTAATTTAACTGCAGGAATTGAATGTCCTTCAAAATTCCTTTATAAAGTGTTGTACAGAGGACACTTAGGAGAAGAGGTGCTCACCAGCAAACTCTTCATTATTTCATATTTAACCATCTTAAGAAAAAAAAGACAAGGCAACAATTTTGGGGCGCCACAGGTCCTGTCTGAGGGATATCTGAGCGCCCCAGAGCTAATCCACAGCACGCATTAGACCTCAGCTGTCGAGAGGCATGCGAATCCAAAATTATGTCATGGCGCTGCTTTCCTTCACAATGCTTTTTTTTTAACAGTTCCTTGGCCGTCATGTAAATAGCTCAACATAATCCCTCCCTGTGAGGGTTCTCTGATCAAACAGGACTCAGAGTAGCATCCTGTCATCATCCAGGCCCTGTGGAATAATCCACTGTGTGATCCTGGAACTGTGGAAGTGCAGGCAGCAGACTAGACCCCCCGCACCACCACTTCCCTCTCAAAACAGTAAATAATATTTCCAACGACCAACTGAGAGAGTCTGTAATCCTTCTTAAGTAAATGTCTGCCCCACTGGAAGCGCCCCTACAGCCTCGGACTCATCATTGGTTTGTCTTAAAGGCACAGTTGACAGTAAAAGAAAACAACAGTAGGTCAACTTGGTGCAGGGGTGAATCTAGAAAGTTTTTAAAAGGGAGGTCTTGATGGGGGGCCAGAGGGCAGGGGGCTGCTAGTAATCCTGGGATGGAACACAAAAACCAAAAACAATGGTTTCTGAGCAAATGAGCAAATTTGCTCATATAGCCCAGAACTATAGTCCAGAGGTGAAAGGTTAAGTGATGGACAGAAACATCTTTCATGATCCCACAGTGGGGAAATTCAGGTTTACGAGGAGCAAGTTTAAAGCGAATGGAAAAATACATAATTAAACTAAGGTAGAAAAAAAAGAAGTGGTAAGAGGCTGTTTTTAATTTATTTTTTTTCACTTTTGATCATCTTAGCCAGAAATGAACAAAATTTGGTTGTTCTCATTCATAGTGTGCTGTGAGGAGGCTGATATGTTTATGTTGGCTCTACTGTGAATAAAAAATATCAACTTGAACTGTGATAAAACTAGCAGTAGAGAAAGCTTCAGTCTTGGGTCGACAATTTAAGCCTGCATTCATTATTCAGCATTAGCTAGCTTAGCAAGAGTGCTAATGCGAAAGTCCAACCTGCTAGCCTGAACTTGTTAGCCACATCTTAGTTGTGCTGCTGGTAGTCGGAGGTAGTTTGGGTTTAATCTTGGTGTTGTGGTCAAACCCTGCAGTCTCCAAAGAAAGCCAAGAAGAGAGCGGAGGGAGCGAGCTCCAACGTGTTCTCCATGTTTGAGCAGGCCCAGATCCAGGAGTTCAAAGAGGTGAGCAAAACCGGACCCTGAACTCTGCACCCCGCAGGGACCGCTTGCTGTGCACACTCGAGTCACACCGGGTTATTTCTGAATCCCCCGTAGGCTTTCACCATCATGGATCAAAACAGAGATGGATTCATAGACAAGAACGACCTGAGGGACACGTTTGCAGCTTTAGGTGAGAGAAAGCAATGTGTATGGGGGCCCGTTTGTAAAGTTACAGAGTGAAAAATAATAATAATAACAGTAATATCGAGGTTTATTTAACCTGTCATAGAAAGAAAGAAAATGCAGGAGTTCATTTTTCAAAGTCACGTATTCAAAATGTTATTCCTAAATGTCAGATTTAAATTCACAAGCTAAATATTTAATATGGAAAATAAATGCTTAATTTGACAATTAAAAGGTTCAGTGTGGAAATAAATATTTTGTTTGGCAAATATTTTGTTTTTATTTTGGAGCTAATTAAGTTTTGAAAATGAATCTTTAGTTTTGTGAAACTAAATATTTAGTTAGCAAAATAAATATTTCATTTGGAATCAAACATAGTTTGAAAACCAAATATTTAGCTCAAAATTTATTTTGGAACTAAATATAGTTTGCGAGCTAAATAGTTTCCTAGCTAAACATACAGTTTGCAAACTAAATATTTAGCTAATTCCATTTGGAACACTGACACCTATAAATGTATGACTAACATTTGTCATTCAAACAAAGTGATGAATATATGATGTTGAAAAATTAACACCCATATTGTTTTCTTTGTGACTCACTAAATAAACCAAATATATTGCTGTTAATTTTTTACAGTGTAACTTCATAAACTGCATCTCACAAGTGAGTCCATTTATGTGATTCTTTGTGATGGTTTCAGTGAATTCACTTTTCAGCTTTTCCATTCAATATTGAAGTTTTTTTTTTTTTTTACATAAACACGATTAAATGAATAAAACAAAAAAAGACTCGTCATAGCCAGAGCCCCATGCTTCACTCCACCCTGACCTCTGACCTGTGTCTTCTTTCAGGCCGGTTAAACGTCAAACAGGAAGAGATTGACGATATGCTGAAGGAGGCTCCGGGTCCAGTCAACTTTACAGTCTTCCTCACCATGTTTGGGGAGAAACTAAAAGGTAATCCAGGATCATCATCATCATTCATGCAAATAAAGTTTTCTTTTTTTTTTCTATAAATCCTACAAAAACCTATTTACATTTTTGTCAGGTGCTGACCCAGAGGAGACCATCCTGAATGCTTTCAAAGTCTTCGACCCCGAGGGAACGGGAACTCTAAAGAAAGATTAGTGAGTAGTAGTATAAGGCTAACATTTTGAACGAAGTGGCCACCTGATTTCCTCACCTTCCCTAATGCCCTTCGCAGCGTGACGGAGATGCTGACGACTCAGGCAGACAGATTCTCAGCTGAAGAGGTCAGTGCTCGACCTCGGACAGTCATCCTGTGAAACTTTGAACAGTTTGAACTAAACTGACCATTAAAAAACAAAAACAGTTTTTTATCTAATTTTCTGCCCACAGATGGAACAGATGTTTGTAGCATTTCCTCCTGATGTAGCAGGGAACCTAGACTACAAGAATCTGGTCCACATCATAACACACGGAGAAGAGAAGGACCAGGAATAGATGGGAGTCAGCCTCACGGATCCATCTGGTGTCCAGTTACGTCGGCACACAAACCAATGTCTGAATAAAAAGGTTGAAAAAGAAATTTCGCTAACTGTCTTAATTAAAGCTCAATCGCATACTCGGGGTGGGCATTTATCGCATCGTTTATCATTTATTGTGATAAATTTCTTGCCATGGTAAGAATTTTTATTTATCGTTGTCACGATGCATTCTAACTAGAAAATTCCTGCAGAAATTTAACTGGGGCCTGCCAAAGTGTGCTCGTCGGTTTCGACCCAGCGTTCTGTTGCTAAAAGTTAGCATCAATGCTAAAGAAAGCTGCAATGTACTCTACAGAATGTGAAGGTTCACAAGCATGTTGACCAAACATGGACTTATGCCATTCTGTATGTTGTAATTAGTGTGTAAGGTAAAATTAGTCAAATGCTAATGTTAGCCTATATGCTGTCAGTGGCATGTGGGTATCACTAGCCACATGCTAGTGACTTACTCTGTTTGACTTACTCCATTCAGTATACTAAGAACACTATTTGCAGGGCTATGACTGCTGTGTAAGTCATGCAGTTACCTAAAAAAAGTAGGTAACTTTTATCACAAAAAAATTTGTGATAAACTAAGTCCACGTCACCCACCCCTGTCATGGTGCCTGCCTGCCTGCCTGCTAACGTATTGTAATTTTCCCCAGTAAAATAATTGTTCTGCAGCTGGACACACTGGATTTTATTCACAGGTATCGGAATACAAGGGGTTGCACAGTACAGTGCATCATCATTCCCCCACTTTTAAACTTAAACAGATTTGATGTGCATCACTTCTCATCCACTTTAAAAATGTGCAACTCTTTGAGTTGGTATTTAACATAAAATCCTGTGATCTGATTGTGTTATTCATATAGGCATACAAATACTTCTGAAAGGTTCTGTATATTGTTCCTTGGCATATATTTAACTCCTATTCATAAATTGTGACTATAGGACAATATACATGTAAAATATATATATAAATCTTTTAAGTGGATGAATAAAGTGGGAGGGTTTGATCTGCACGGCATCAACACAACAATAGAATAGAAAGCATCCACGGTGCTCCACTAACACCAAATATAACTGCGACATGCACCGTGACGCGCGAGCCAGCCGCACACCTCCCTGCTTCCTGTTTTAGAGGCTTCCTATTGTTGCAGCTGGAACACATTGTCACTGATGATATCTAATTATAGCTGCGTGAAGTCAGTTAAGTTTTAATCCCGTGCTGACAGTGCGGCAGTAAAAGAGGCAGTGGGAGAGCACCGGCAGCATCCCGAGTCCTAATGTCACTACAAACTTCTTTTGAGCGCCTAAATATAACGGAGGGCGTCGCGGGCTAAGCTATGTATCCTTAAAAGGTTTCCGTGAGGTTTATTAGCTTCAGCTCATTAAACAGGAGGTGGCCGCCGGCTGCTTTAAACCGGGTTCTGACAGAGCTCATTTCAAAGACAATAAAATGTCTGTTCAGGGGTTCTTCCTTAAGCTTTCAAACTCCCAACATTAAGCTACATACGGGCCCGTCTGCAGCCGACAGGACGTAATAAAGTAGGCAATGTGAAGCAGTCCGGACTAGAAATCATTATTTATGACATTTACTATTGGGAGGAATGCGGGGCCGTTTATATGTTTTAGCTTCTTTTCAGCTGTTGCTTTAGAATAATTGCCAATTTTTTTTTATATATTTCAGTTGTTTATGAGAACTATCAAAAATAGTTAACATATGAATCACGGAGAAGAAATATAACCTTTGGAACTTTGAATGCGAGTCTGATTCTGTCGTCTGAATTTCTTCTTTGGGATAATAATGCTATTTCTAGTCTATTCTATTTACCCCCTGTGGCTATAGGAGCTATACTATAACAGTATAATTTCCTGTTGAACATTTCAATGAGTCAAGTGAAAGTTTTCATCAATATGAGCATGATCAACACATTTTAGTAATCAGATTGATTTCTTATCATCCCAGCTCAAAATTGATAGGTTTTTCAAACTCCATTTCTTCCAAAGGCCGCAGGAATAAACTGTGAAAACATCAAGAATTTTCCTGATCCACGCACAAATTTTAATGTTCTCTTTCTAGGGATTTTATGTGATAGACTAACATAAAGCGTTGCAGGAGGTTGTTTCTTTTTTTTAATGTTGCTTGAAATGAAACAAAATGAGAAATAAATTCAAGAAGTATACAATTATTTCACAAGGCATTGTAAATGTCTGAAAATCCAAAAAGACTGAGTCTAGGTATAACTGAACTTTTCAAGCTAGAAAAAGGAAATTAAGAATGGAGACGTCAGTGTTAGTCAATGTAAATTAAAAAATGTCAAAATAATTTGTCTAGTTCGTAGTTCCGGATGCTTTTTCTCCAGCCGCAGCAGTAGGGGGCAGCAGAGACGCAGCTGGCCGTCCCATCCTCCCAGGAGTTTGCTGGTTAGCTCTTCAAGGTGCGGCAGAGGGAAAACAGAGACACCATCGCTAGCTAGCAGCTAGTTCGGTTGGCGTTTATTTTTTATGCCCCGGTTTTTTAAAACAAAAGCCGTGGTTGTGATTCGTTTTTTTTATGAAAACGGGGATGTAAAGTAGCTTTTAAATTTTCAACAAAAATTTGTCAACGAGCCGACAAGCCGAACTCGGTCTCAGTAACAATTTTTTACGTTCAGTCGGAAAATTAGCGTAGCTGAGTTAATAGGCTGTAGCTAATGCTAGGGTAGCTAGCGAGTTAGCAGTCGCAAGTGTACTAACGTCGAGATTTTACCGAATCGATATTTTTTTATAGAAGCAGAAAATGGCTGATGTTGACAAGCTCAACATAGACAGTATTATTCAACGTCTTTTAGAAGGTAAGTACGATCTCAAATAAAATACATTGGCAATTTCGGTACTGATGTGACGTTTTCTTATCTTTTAGTTATCATTTCCTTGCACTTATTCCTCATAGGAAATAAGCACAAGTTGTCACTAGATGCGTTTAATAATTAGGAATCTCAGTATTCCCAAAGGTAAAGAAAAGCACTGTTCTCACACAGACATTGCGCATACCGGTGTAACGTCACTTTCTGTGACCCTTAGATGTGTGACCTGATTAGGTTTTCAGCGGCCGCTAAGCGTATTGTCTGTATTGAGTTACTGTTTGCAACGAAGAATGCACCGAACCCATCTTTATGAGGTGCTATAAAGTGATTTATGCTCAATTTTTGAACTTTGCCTCCTAGTTAGCTTCAGTGTCGCTCAGACATCGGAACACCTGCTTTTTTCGTTTACTTTAGTTGTTAAAATTAGCCACTCTTTGGAAATGCTACTATGAAGTCTGCCTCTCGTTTTGGGCACACAGGTTGCTGCTCTCTTGTTCCACCCAACCTGCCCATCCAGATTCTGCACTAGGTGTTGCTGACTTGGCAGTGAGTGTGCTAAGGTTGTCATCTTTGCTGATTGTTGTTTGTTGTCGTCTGGGCACAGTCCGAGGAGCAAAGCCTGGCAAGAATGTGCAACTGCAGGAGAACGAGATCCGTGGACTGTGCCTCAAGTCCAGGGAGATCTTTCTCAGTCAACCCATTCTGTTGGAGTTGGAGGCCCCCCTCAAAATTTGTGGTGAGCGAAAATTTGTGTCAATAAATCCAAATCAGTATTTGATTCAGAGGCCAAAACATTAATTATATCTGATAATTTTTTTTCCTCCCCACACGCCTCTGTCTGGCAGGTGACATCCATGGGCAATACTATGACCTCCTCAGGCTTTTCGAGTACGGGGGCTTCCCTCCAGAGAGCAACTACCTGTTCCTGGGTGACTATGTGGACAGGGGGAAGCAGTCTCTTGAAACGATCTGTCTTCTTCTGGCCTACAAAATCAAATACCCGGAGAACTTCTTCCTGCTGAGGGGGAACCACGAATGTGCTTCAATCAACAGAATATATGGTTTCTATGACGAGTGTGAGTATTGTTTCATTGAACTGAATTTGAGATGTGTTTTGTGTTCAAAGAGGATTTAGCAGCTAAATAGAATTCAGGCGTTGACATGATTTTTCTGGCAGTGCTTAGGCTGTTTGGGGGAGACAGACTCATGTGAGATTACAAAAGGAGGGATTGTAAAATGGAGGGGAGGAAAAGGAATTCTGTTCTGAAGAATTACAAAAAACGTATAAAATTATACAAAGGTTTTATTAAGGCTTAAAAATAAAGACAAAAGCTTGCGATGACCTTTTTTTCTGCTCTTATCAAAAGCTTTGTATAACTTCGGGGTGTTGGTTATTCCCATTTTTTTGTCATACTATAAAAGCATTTCTTATATTCTAACTATATGAAAGAGATGCACCCATCTGGTTTTTACTGACCAATGCCAATTTTCAGTTTTCACCTGCTGACTCTGACATTCTTGCATAATGATTATAACCCATCCATCCATCTTCTGACACCTTTATCCCTTTGGGGTTCGAAGGGGTGCTGGTGCCTATTTCCAGCTGTCAACGGGCGAAAGGCGGGGTCACCCTAGACAGGTCACCAGTCCGTCACAGAACAATTATAACCCATAAAGGAGAAAATGTGCCACAAGGTCCAGCAGACAATGAAGGCGTTTCATTGTCTGTCCCAGTATTTTTTATTTATTTTTTTCTTACTTAAAAAAAAGTGAAATTAAAGAACAGGCTATCGATTGAATAAGTTATGATTGAAACCAGTGGAAGAAATTAGTTTAGATGGCTTTAGTAAACATGGGGAAAACAATCAGATTTTTCTGTGTTTAACCTGTCATCATAGTTTAGTCAGAACCCAAGGAAACATCTGACAGGTTTCCACCTCTGGCTGTTCCTCTTAGTGTATGTTTATTACACAATGACGAATTAAAACATCCTTTGTTGTTGTCATAATTCAGGTAAACGAAGGTACAACATCAAGCTCTGGAAGACCTTCACAGATTGTTTTAACTGCCTCCCTATTGCTGCGATTGTGGACGAGAAGATCTTCTGCTGCCATGGAGGTCGGTTCTTGTTTTCACTCGTTCTCTGGACACGGTGTTATGTTTTTTGTGTGTATTATTTTCACAACTGTGGCTTATTAGAAAACTTGATGTGTCTTTGACGTAAGCTGCTCTTATTTGTCTCTGTGAAACGCTCCCTCTGCAGTTTGTCGTTCCGTTTGGACTGACCCACATGTGGCAGGTTGTGACCCCTGTATTTGCTTGTTTTATTGGTATCGCTGTCCTGTTTTTGCTTCAAGGACTGTCACCCGACCTTCAGTCCATGGAGCAGATCAGACGCATCATGCGTCCCACTGACGTCCCTGACCAAGGCCTGTTGTGCGACTTGCTGTGGTCCGACCCGGACAAGGACGTCTTGGGCTGGGGGGAGAACGACAGGGGCGTCTCCTTTACCTTCGGCTCCGAGGTGGTAGCCAAGTTCCTGCACAAGCACGACCTGGATCTGATCTGCCGTGCCCACCAGGTAACTCCAGCGCCCCCTGTCTTTAGCAAACAGAAGTGAGATTGTGTGAGAGCGCATTTGTACAAGGACTTTGCATCCAACGCAGGGAATTGGCAGGCGCACCGTTCCAGACTGAACTTGTGTTCCCAGCTGTTCTGTTGTTGTATTCCTTTGGCCCATTTTTTCAGATTTTAACGTTTGTGCCCAGAACAGCAGAGTGTTGGGTTTTTATCTTTCTTGGCTTTAAAATAAAATCAGTTAAAATTATTGAAATTTGTAGGTTTCAGGAAAACCTCAAAAAACAGGGCTTTTGTTAGTCACCATCTAAAAAAAGAAGTCGATAAATAACTATTCATAAGTTTACTAGGGCATCATGATGTTAGCAAAACATTGGTGAACGTCACACCACACAGCAGTAAATAAGGAAGACTTGCAGTAAATAAACAACAGCTGTGTTTCCATTAATCTTATAATCGCGCAACGTCACATTTTGAAAATAAATTTGCTCAACGGAAACACGATAAATTTAAAAAAAATTTTTCGATGAGGTGGATTTCTTTGATAATATCTAAATTGGTTTATTTCACAAAACTGCAAAGCAAACACTTTTTTCACATCCCGCGAGTCACATGATCAACGAGCTGTTGCCACTGATGCAAACCATGAAGAAAACAACAGGAAGTAGTTGAAGGATGGTGGCGTGGCAGGATTTTTAATAACTTGTCTCGTGAATAAAAATATTCACTTCTGATTTTAATTGTGTTTCTTATTTAACGGAAACAACCCAATTGTGAAATTGTGGTCTTTTGACATTAGCGACACAAAACAATTAGCGGAATATTGACAAAGTTTTGTACTGGAGACGCAGCCTATGTTAGTGTTGTTTTACTTTGGGTTCCTTGCAACCTTTGGCCTCATATAGTGATTGTTCTTACAGGGGGAAAAAACAATTACTGTTACCATTTCAACAACATGGTTTGATTTTAAAAAGTTGCATTTGACTACATCTTTTGTTTTGTAAAAAAAAAAGAGGTTTCTTGGCACTTATTTAATTCCCTAATCTTAATTGCAGTCCAAACAATTCCCAATCATATTGATCCTACACAAAGTGAGATTATAACAACTAATAATCACTAATGTATCATGCGTCTCTTTAACATGAAGCTTTAATTTGTTTTGAGCATTGTTGAAAAAATGTCCCTGAAAGTGGATTCATATGAAAAACGGACTGGTTGTGTTCGTCGTCATGTGACCAACTCAGCGTAGCCGTTTCTGTAAATGTTAGCAGTTTGAGCACCGGACTAAACTTATCACCATCCACAAGTTACGCAATTCAGCTTTAACATTCTTATATTGGGCAGAACTTTGAACTGTCTCTGTTCTATCTGTGATTTTATTTATTTACATTTTTTTGCAGGTTGTTGAGGATGGCTACGAGTTTTTCGCAAAGAGGCAACTCGTCACATTGTTCTCGGCACCGAATTACTGTGGGGAGTTCGACAACGCCGGTGCCATGATGAGCGTTGATGAGACTCTCATGTGCTCCTTTCAGGTATCCAGCCTTTTTTCTGCATAAACCATCAAAAGCAAATGCCGACTTTTTTTTTTCTTTTTGTACTGCAGCAGAAAAAACTAAGAAAAATGGATTTATAATATTTACTGACATTGAGCTGTGCTCCATTCTACTTAAATCAGAATTTCAGGGCAGGGGGGGAAATAAACAGGCTGGCATTTTGAAGGCAGGGTACCAATCAAAATCCAATATGGCCGCCAAACATTGAACTGGAATGTCATAATTATTCATTATGTAAAATTTGATGGCTTTGGTCTTGTTAGTCACACACTGTATTATGTCACATTTAACATATTTGATTCGTGTTTGCATAAACTGAAAGAAAAAAAAATTATAGAATCTTATGTGTTGCCATTTGAAAGTTGCAATATCTAAATTAAAAAATATATATGTATATTGTTTTACATATTTGTTGAAACTGTCACAATGTCATGACAGTACAAAATGAGTCAAATAATCTATAAAAAAAAAAAATTAAGCTTCTCTGCCTTCCTCCCTCCTGCAGATTTTAAAACCAGCTGAGAAGAAAAAGCCCAACGGCAGCCGTCCTGTGACTCCCCCCCGCAACATGGTCACCAAGCAAGCCAAGAAATGAGGGGCCACACTGCTGGGGGGGACCAAATGACTGGAGATGCACAATTCCTGGTCTGCTTTTATCTTCTGCATTCAAAGGATTGGTTATTTTTCACGCTGCCAATACCGCAAAGATATCCACTCCTACTTGATGAAAGCAAAGATATTTTCTTGTTTTCCTGTCCACAGGGGTAAATTGATATGTCACCATGGAAAAACCTCAGGTGTTTTTGCACTCCATTTTGCAGCTAGTCTTTGCCACATATGACTGTTCAATCAGGAAAAATGTAATAATATTGCTACTTATGCACAGGAATGCCTTGTTTGAAGCTGTGCACACTTTGTTTATTTTTTTTCCCAAGTTTATTTTATGTCTTTCCTTTGTCATTTCATTCACCTGTAATTGTTAATGGCGTATAAAAAGTTTGAAGAAAGTCACAGACACAAGTTTATGTCTGTAATCTTTATTGACTGTTAATTTACACATAATTTCATAGAGAATTGACTACACTGCTTCACATTTTTGAATAAGTCTTGTGCTAATTAAAAACAATAAGCAAGCACTATTGTAATGTCTAAATCTTTCTAATAAACTCCGGTGTGTTTTAGGATGGAAATTGATAACTGAATGCTCTTTGTTCCTAAGGCTTTTATTCCTCTTAAACCTAATAAACAGAAAACACAAAGAGAAGTTGTATATTGCAACGCACTGTGACCATAAAAATGCGTTTCGCGGGTTTTCGCAAGGAGAAAAATATTCTGCCAAATTATTTTAATTAGAAAGTTTTTCAAAATTATTTTTAATTGAATTTTTTTTATGGTTAAACTACTTTTTTTAAAGAGGTTTTATCGATTTCCAGTGTTGTATTTGGTGTACGTTTTCTGCCTGAGTTCGATAAAGGACAGAACGTTGTGTTTTCCATATTAGGAAACGTTGATTTGGTAATAACCTCTGACGTCAGAGCAGTCACAAGACCGCGCGGTCTGAGGCCACACGGCAGCTGCTCGGCTGTCTCGCGCTTACGCAGTGTCTCCGAGGAAAAGGGGCAGCATGGCCGCTCGCGACCAACCCTCGCAGGACTTCAACAGAGGAAGAAACCAATTTCTTTGAATTTCTTTCTGCTTACAGCACAAAAAAAAGACAGCTTCGGGAAACTCTTGCTACAATTCGTCTTTATGCGTGGCGGCTGTTTTCTGCGGCGGCATTAGCATTTCTCCTGCCTGGTTCGCCTGTCAAACATTGCGTGCTTACATCAACGCTAAGCTAGCTCAGCTGCTAGCTTGGCCGGTTTGTTTCGTACGGAGCTGGTGCGTAGGTGATGTTGTCCGTGCTGTCTTACGGTAGACTTGTTGCCAGAGCTGTCATCGGCGGGCTTTCTCAGACAGACAGCCGCGACTACAGCCTGGTGACGGCGAGCTGCGGCTTCGGCAAAGACTTCCGCAGAGGCATCCTGAAGAAAGGGATGTGTTATGGGGACGACGCGTGCTTCATCGCCCGGCACAGGTCCGCCGATGTTTTGGGTGAGTGTCTGCTCTTTTGTTTGCTGTATAAATTATATCGCTACGCACGCAGGATCATTCTCCTCTTAACAGCTTGCAACTACAGGTCTAAATGTGTATGGTCACTTTTTTTTCTTAGACTGGGCTAATTTGTGTAAAACCTGAATAGAGTGAAAATCCAAACCTGCTGTTTGTGGAATCGATTAAAACAGCACTGGGACACAGAAACCTTGATCTGTGTGGACAACCTGTCATTTAAGTCCTGTGGGTCTCCTACCACCTAAGCTGATTGCATGTGCTGACACCCGCAGAGTAGATCAGGTTGCCAGATTTAACTTGCAAATTGGAACACCTTCAACACAAAATCGTATTGTTTTTGGACCGGCTTGCTTCATGTTGCAGGCTGGGTAGATGCAGCGGGACTGTCCTTGTATGGTCAGCAGAACAGATTCTGGCGTCTTGAGCCCAGAAACCTTCCTTTCTAGGCAAATCTTGGATTCCCACCATAAAGCTCTAATAAGGCAAAACTGTAAAACTTGGTAAACGCAACATCTTCAGGAAGAAGTCTTAATAAATAAACTAGTTTATTCCCCCTCATCAAAGGTGAATACACCTTTGAATAATTTAATTGGATCTCTGCTCAAAAAGTATTCATGCCTGTTGATCTTTTTTCACATTGCTACCACAAACGGAGATGTTTTGATTTCCATTTTTACGTGATCACACAACACGAACCGAGTGAAGTAGAAGTAAAACGATGGTTTCGGTTTTATGTGTGTCGCAAAACTGTGTACATCGGAACGACCACACATGATGAAACACGGTGGTAGCAGAATTATGCTGAGGGTGATTGATATATGAGCATGGGTGGAGATTGGGTTAGAATGTTTTTAGATGTGCAAAGCTAACAGAAACACAAAAAAAACTTGCAGTTGTATTTTCAGCAAACTAGCCAGAGTTATGGATTGGAAGACTTTAACTGAGCCTGAGCAGAAATAACTTTAAAATCTTATAAATATTAACTGCCAAATCTGACTCTTTCCAAAGACGTATTATTATTTTCTTGCATTTCAGTGCTTGTTTGGATTAGATAACCGTCTCACCTGTTTCCTTTTTTTCAAATGTGTTTATTGTTTTTAGGTGTAGCAGATGGAGTTGGTGGCTGGAGAGACTACGGTGTGGACCCTTCGCAGTTTTCCAGTACGCTGATGAAGACGTGCGAGAGGCTGGTGAAGGAAGGACGCTTTGTCCCCAGCAGCCCGGTGGGAGTCCTTACGACCAGCTACTACGAGCTACTACAGAACAAAGTGCCTCTATTAGGTAAGCAGAAAAAAACCCATTTATTTTTATATCTTGGACGGTATCTTGTTTTGTTTTGGCGCTTTTATTATTCTACGGAATAAGAACAAACCCCACCATGCAGAAACCGGAAACCATTGGCATCAGTTGATGGGGGGGGGGGTTCAGGCTGTAACTGTGTGCAGACATGCTCTGCCTTACAGTGAAAACGGCTCATTTCCATGTGGTTTAGATCTGAGCTACATTATCCGGACCTAGGCGGTTTTCATCTATTGGGTTTATTGCTGGCTGGGCTGGGATTTTTGCATTATGACTCACAACAGTCAGATCCCATTAAGAAGTCCCAGGAATGTCCCAGCCAGTATCCCTTCCCTCCTCCATGCTGTTGCCTCAAAACAAACCCCGCGCACGCGATCTAACACCGGCGAAGGAGCGTGACAAGAGAACGGATCTTTGTCTTGGTAGTTTTCCACTGAGAACCAAGCAGCAGAGCCGGGGAAAACAAAAGTTTGGATTGTACCGTCCTTTGCACGGCCAGAGGAATGCCGTTGAGGCAGGCGGCGTGTGTAATTGTTTAGCTGAGTCAGAGCGCGTAAGGGCTGGAGGAGTTTGAAGGTTGGTCCCAGAGAGAATATTGTGATCCTCTGGATGAATCACCAGCAGGGTGTGTCCTCACATTGTCAGCCTGCTCCAACAGCTACGGTTTCCTCCTTTTCATCTCTCCTGCAGATGGGAGGTTACAAAATATATATATATTTATGAAAAAAAAACTGTGAATTCTCAGGGTAAGTTAATTTGTCTCCTAAATGTATAAGTTGAGTAAGTTCTTGTGTTGCAGTTCAGTTGTCAGGAAAATTGACAAGTAGGAAAAAATTGTTTGTATTCACCTTTGATGAGGGGGAAAAAAGTTTTGATAAATTTTGTACCTTCGGTGACTCGAGACGGCTCCGCATAATTCTGTAGTGATGGTCACATTTTTTGCACCTGGGACCAAAACTGGCAAATTTAAACTACTTGCAGGATACAAAATTCATTCCATTTACAATGCAAAAATAAGTCTATTGTGATGTTTGTTTTAGTTTCACTAACTCAATAATCAACACCATTTCTTATGAAATCTGTAAATTCTTAAAGATCCAAAGCGCGCAAAAAATACTTGACTGTTGCCTTACTAAATGGAAAAAAGACAATGTCATCATTTTCTATTTTTGATTGTCTGTAGGTAGCAGCACCGCCTGCATTGTGGTGTTGGACAGGCAGAGTCACCAGCTGCACACAGCCAACCTTGGAGACTCGGGTTTCCTGGTGGTCCGGGGTGGGGAGGTGGTCCACCGCTCAGACGAACAGCAGCACTACTTTAACACGCCCTTCCAGCTGTCCATCGCTCCTCCCGGGGCGGAGGGAGCCGTGCTCAGCGACAGGTGAGCCGCCCAGCAGAAGCCGCACCTCACCTGTGACCGTCATGTGCCACTCAAAAACGATCTGCAGTTAAACAAAGAACTCTAAACTTTTTGTTTTGTAAAAACAAACTGGATAAAAGATCATTGGATATTGCATCGTGACTTTTTTTTTTTTTCCCGTCAATCATAATTTAACCATAGTTATATATCAAATGCAGTCAGCACAGATTTTCTCTGCATTATTATTAATGTGACTTGAGATTTCATCTATGTCTCTGATCTGTATGTTGGGGATTGATGAGGAATCCTAGGTTTGCACTTGTTACTCTGGATTTTGGTTTAGTTGTAGGACAGAATCTTCAGCTTAGCAGTTTTGTTAATGAGAAAATCGCTCTGCTCAGTGAATTATGCCATGGAGAATTTTTTTGCAAAACGTTGTGTTTTCCTTTAGTTTTTAACTCCTAGTTTTCTCCTTTCTTACTGAGTGCAGCACCATGTTGTTTTCCGGCTGTGTTTTAACATGGATTTGCGAAAAGCCAGAGAGCTACAAGACGTTGGCATTTTTTCCAAGTCCCAAAAAGTTGGGACTTTTCTGCACAGCTGCTGCAGCGCGGCCTTCGACATCCTGCAAATAGGCGGTCTGCATTGCAAACACAACAAAAGAGATTATCTGAACGGAACCGCTCTGCAGAGCTTTTCAGTCTAGCCTGCGTGTCCCACATGTAGCGGCGGGTCAGGGGCCACGTGCTGCCGGGTCTCGTTGCCGTGGCGTGCCAAGCAGCAGCGCTGCAGACGTCAGTGGAGATCAGGATGTTTGCCAAGCTTTCCCTCTTACCCAGGTCAAAGTCTGTGTGGGCTGATGACGGGCAAAACGAGGAGTCCGGAGTCGGTCCTGCTGCTGGTGGATTCAGCTCCCTGTTTCACTTGTGCATCCTTGATCCACCAGATTATCTTTAAGACTGTTAAAAGGTGATTCTTAGAAAACTGGCAAAATGTGAAGCAGGGGTGAAGGTGGGCTGCATGGCTTTCAGTGACTTAATGGAGCCGAATTTAGTTTCTGCCAGTCTGCTTTTTGTTCTGGTAAGGCTGGACGACACAGCCGAAAAACATATCGTGACCATTTCGTTATCAGTCCGTCGACAATCGCTGATTAGTTTGTTTTAAATACTTGAAATATTCCCAAAACTGGTGTGACCTTCCAGTTTTCACTCCATGCCGTTTTAACATTTTTTTATTTATTTTTAAGCTGTTTTGAAACTGTTATACTGCTGCTGTTCATGTTACTTAACAGGTTGTTGCTAGGTAACCAGAGTGAGTAAGTTGATGTCACTCACCCTGCTTGTCTGGTAGCGAGAGGTTCAGTGGCTCAAGTCTTCTCTCTGCCTACATCCCCCAGAATGCATTGCGGTTCTGGATCGGAGATCAGTGAATATTCTATATGCCAATACTTTTTTTTTTTTTACCAAAATCACTTGGGGGGGAATTGACTTAGGACATTATTTTAAATAAATACATTAAGCTACTATACATTGTGATGTTATTAATTAATTGTCCGGTCCTATGATCTGGAAATTTCAATCGTCTGACTGCAGATTTAATCAGCAGCTTACAGAATGCAACCGTAGATCAAACCTTTAGTTCAGTAGCAGCAGCAGATCGAAGAAAACAAAGGTCAAAGCTGAAGTACATGAAGATCCGTTGAATTAAAGTCAGACGTTGCATATTAAACGGTGACGTTTATATCAACCGTTTTTTCTGCCATGAGGAAAATGTGCACGCTGCTTTCTGAATGTCACAGTTTCTGCTCCATGATGATTTTATCTGCATGTTTACAGTTGAACATGAGGATCTAGTTTGTTCTTTCCGGCTTAATAAAAACTGACTTGGCCTTAGAGAGTATTTGTAAAATGAGAACAGTCAGGGGGTTTTCTTTCATATCTACCCATTGATGCCAACACTGCATATACCACCATCTCCGTCCTAGCCTTGATTTCCCCCCCACTTCACAGATAACACAGTGCAGGGCAGGTTGTTCCTGCTCGCTGTGTCTCGCTGTGTCCTGATGGAGTCCAGACACCTTTTCTATTTAATCATATTCATAACTGTGTGGCGGGTTTGCAGCAGAGTGGAGGCATCCGCCAAGAAGCAAACATGCGACTGGTCGTCTCTCTGCCACTCTGGTATAATGGACCGCGCTGTTCTTTCTAAGATCCTTGAACACGTTTTACTTTTAAAGTGAGATCATGTTTTCATAACCGAGGTGAATCTGTGTAATTCCACATGAAGCAACTGGATTTTTTTTCCCCAGAATTGAAGACAAGTTATATTGCAGGTCTAAATAAACTAAAGCTAGTTTGCAGCACTCTTTACGAAACTGCATTTTTCATCAAAGACTAAACTGACAGTACTCCCTATCTGAACCTGTGTGCTTCCAGCCCAGAATCTGCCGACAGCTCCTCCTTTGACGTGCAGCTAGGTGACATAATCCTCACCGCCACCGACGGGCTGTTCGACAACATGCCTGATTATATGATCCTCCAAGAGCTGAAAAAACTGAAGGTAAGTGATGATCATGGCTGCTGCTGCCGCCGCCAAATCTGAATCCAGAAGGAAAACTTAACGCTCTCTTGGTTTTTTTCTTCTTTCTTTTGTTTTTTGCTTCCTCAGAACTCAAACTATGAGAGCATTCAGCAGACGGCCCGCAGCATCGCAGAGCAAGCTCACGTCCTGGCATATGACCCCAACTACATGTCACCTTTTGCACAGTTTGCGTGCGACAACGGACTGAATGTCAGAGGTAGGTTTGTACCCAGTTTGAAACTACAGGATATACAGCATTGGAACTGAAGACACAATTTCAGAGGGTGCAGTAAGACTGCTTGGAGACCGTGTTGGTTGGGTTATTGTATTTCATGAGTCGGGCAATAAAACTCAGCTAAAGTCTATGTCAACGAATCAGATTGCTTCAAAATTGCTTCTTGTTAAGAATAAAAAAAGAATGAGAAGATCAAATGAAAGTCGGTGTATTGCCTGCAGACTAAAGGAAGAAGAAAAATGGGAGCAGTTCAGGAGTCAGAGTCATTTTACCAGCAGTATAACGGGACAGGAATGTTTTTTACTTCGGACCGGGATTTAAACGGGCCAAGTTTTTCTTTCTTTTTGTTTTTTTCTTTCTGTAGGAGTGGGATTGGACAGGAATCTCTTTCCCAGAAATGCATCTAAAAGTTAAAGGATCCTGGCCCTGGAGGCCCCCTGATCTAGACGTCAGTGAGACGTCCAATCACTGCTGGCGTTTCCAAAACATTCAGAACAAAAGCTCAAAAGCACCTTTGCTGCACTCCGTACAGCCTTCCTGTTATCTGCTACACTCTGCAGCTCCACAGTTGTATTACTACATCGTACTTCACACATCTCACCAAAGCTAAAAAATACTTGCATTTTACTTACATTCTCATTTTCCTCAGGAGCTCCATTCACACTGAAGAGTGTTGTTGACACTGCTTAGTATTGTACGTTTACTTTCACCAGTTCAGGGCAGTCGGACTGAAATTTGCCGATTTCGGTCCTCTGCTGATTTCTGCGTGCGACATGAGTCGTGTCTTTTCCAGAGAAACGGCACGCGACGTTAACATTTGCTCTTTGTGACGGCTTAGACATATTCTTTTCTACCACCATCCTAACAGTTTCTGTGTTTGTTTGTGCAGGAGGGAAGCCAGACGACATCACGGTACTGTTGTCCATCGTGGCAGAATACACGGACTAGAACCCGCTCGCCGGGACGCCGCTAATCTGCCTCTGGAAGTGATGAACTGCTTCGATTCCTGCTGGCCAGGATGTAGATTTGACGTCTGATGCTTCCTCCACATCCACCCACTCTACTGAAGAACCGTCACCTCACCCCCGAGTCCCTTCTTGTTCCCCCATAAAGAGTACCGCCAACGAAAGGTCAAATTATGCAAACGAGAGGCCTAAGACACACTTCTGTCTCAGTCGGACTGCTGGCATCTTTGTAGTTTTTTTCCACTGCTAATCCCATTGCCAAGGATCAGCCGTCATTGGTTGGAGATGAAGCATCCAGTTTGAGGTCAAGTCTCTTTTTCCTGATCGGAGGCTGGGGGTGAGGAGAAGGCCGAGGCTAGGATGTAGCCAACGGCTGCCGCCCGAGTCTCCATAAGGGAACAGAAAGTTCTCATTCGTGCAGAAGGGAATGGCAGCTTTAGGGCTCAATAACCAAGCTGCAGCGTGTTGATGTTTCAAGACCTTCGCGGAAAATTCTGGATTGTTTTCTAGGAGCATGGAGCAAAAGTTAAACAAGATGGTGTGTTCAGAGTCTACAATACTTAAAAAAAAAGAAAAAAAAGACTCAGCTTATGTGACGATGATGCACCTGTCGGCGGTGCTCATCTTTAAGGATTTCACATGGACGAGCGGCAGCTGCCTTTTTCTTCTTACTGGTGCGATTGGAGTCCGGCACACCGCCCGGACTCCGCCCTGCTCAGTGTTGTTACTGAGCAGGGCGGAGTATTTATAGCCGGAAAGCCTCTCCGGACGTACGCGACGACGCACATTATTTGTCAAACCGATGTCCTCCCTTTAACCGTACAGCTGCTGGTGAAGCCGTGACAGTGATGTTGTGTGTATGGATGCGAGTGTGACGGATGACTGGTGTTGAGTTGGACGTTAAGGCGCCGGACGAACTCCACATCCACTGGACTTAATGGGTCTGGCAGCCTTAAACGCACACAGCTAAAAAAGTAAAAAAAAAAAATAATAAAGTTGGTCGGATGACCAAAGTGTATTTTTGTAACTTTGTTCGGTGTGGTTGTTCGCTGCTTCAGGGTAGCTTAAGCTGCCGTTCAGTTTCCCCCTCCTCCCTTCTGCTGTAGGTTTTAAAAGCGACAGTTGTCGTGTTTCCGTTACACCGCCACGAAGATTTGCACTAGGTGTGTTTCTGCGACTTTCTACCTACACTTAGTGAGACGTCACTGTAAGGTCGAGATGTTATTATGACGTGCCTTGTATCAGGAGATGTTGATCCTGGCAGACATGTCCTCTATTAGTCACCCGACTGAGCACAGAGCCCTCAAACTGTAAAGTAGCCATAGAGATGAAACAGCTCTGCTGCCTAAAGATATTCTTTTGTTTTGTTTTCTTAAAATCTACCACTGTGTTCAGGTCAGAATGTTGGGGCGAGTGACGGTCCCTGCTTCAGAAAACCGTCCCTGTGAATTTCTTTGTCGTTGTTTACAATCTGCACTAATGAAACAATTTTTTTTATCCCCCTGCTCCCCATAAACTGGGGCTGACAAGAAGAGCTGCAGAATCGGGTACATTAAGATGACGACAGAAGTGGATCCAATTGTGAAAGTATAAAATGTTGGACAATCTCGGCAGCGTTGGCTAAAGCTGTTCAGTTCTCCCCGTCATCATGACACCTGCACCAACGCTTTCCCTCTTTGTCTCATCTTTCAAACGCACTTGGTTTGACCGGAGCGTGTGCATGCGGTGTACAGTTAAATGCAGATCTGAGTTCTGTGGGGAAAAAATTTGAAATCTGTAAAATATTTAAATAAAGACGATATTTATTTAGGATGTTTCGACTGCATTCTGTTTTTACAAAAGTCGCTTCTTTACTAGTGTTTTTTTGTTTTTTTTTTAGTAAACCTGCTGGCTGTTGCCGTGGATCAACAGAATAACATCAAATCTAGGAAATGTTTTGCACGCATCCTCCAACATTCCACCGCTGGCTGGTTTGCTGATACAGGCGGCTGTGGCAGCTTGATGCCGATGTGTTTTCACAGAGAAGGACAAACTAAGAGCAGTTGCCATGCCTACGACATCAGGTCCCAGAAAAGAAAAGAAGTTTGGTAGAAACTGTTAATTCAACATTAAACAAATTGGGCAGCAGATTAATACTCAGAATGCTAACTCTGCTGGGTTAGCATTCTGATTCTGTGAAAACATTGCCTTGTGTCGAACGGAAATCGCAAGTTCTGAAGAACAACTTGTGTAATCTCTCACAGTGAAGGCCTTCTCGGGTGGTTGTCATCGGCGTTTTCTTCATCACTGTAACATGCCAGGACAGGCAGCCGGGCACCGCAACCATCTTCGTCTTGCTGAGAGGACAAGGCGTTGAACAGCAGGGAACAAACCTGATGGAGAGGGGGGTAAAACGTTAGTTGATAATAATGTTCTAAAACTCTACAAAAGCAATTCTGCCACTTGCATTACAAAAACACTCAAAAGTGTTGGGGTGGGGGGGGAATGATGCAGGCTTTTACCACATTTTTCCAGTCAGTGCAGCAGTTTGACTGGATCCCAGATGTTTAAATGTATCGACAGCCATAGTTTGCATATAGGAGCTGCAGAAAGTACAAGAAGCCACAACGCTAGATAAGAGCAAGAGAGGGAAGTCGGTGGTTTGGGCCTTGCATTGCACCTGTCAGAGCTTTGACTTTGTAATAGCCAGAAAAGCTGCAAGTTCTGGTTTTGTGTCATTAAAGTTTGAAAACATGAAGAAGCCTCTCTGACCTCCAAACTGAACAGCTTCTCACATTTCAAGGAAAATTAGCTGCAAATGCAGCTTTTCTTAAGCTTCAGGTTGAGCTCTTCACATTCAAAGTTGCTGATCAGCCGTCGTTTAGTTATTAATGTCACTTAACATAACGATTATGTAATTACAAAAGAAAAAAAAACATTTTTAAAATGGGTGTGTAGATAAATACTGACATTGTGCTAGAGCATGTCAAACAAAACCAGCTTTTATGTAGCACTCTACAAATAGAACCTTACAATCGCTACAGGTTTATCTGTACATACGGCCAAATTACATGAAGAAGAAAATATGTCATTCGATTCCAAACAAGTTCTCTCTGAATGCAGGGACATATTCATACTTATTCATATTTTAACCGTTTGACGGATAGTTTTTATCAACACATTCATGCCCTTTAAAGGGGCAGTTCTGTGTAAAATCTTTTTTTTGAGCTTTACATCATGTTCATCAAAAACATACTTGGAGTGCTGCTTTGATTCTTTCATGCATATTTAAGAAATCCTTTAATCTCTATGGCAACTATTCTGCTGCTCCACGCGGAGCTTCAGAAAGAGCAGGAGTTTCTTAAAGAGACAGAGGGGTTAAATCAGAAACGCCTCTTTTAAGTCATATTTGACATATACGGCATTTTTTATAACAAGTGAAGGTAACACAGTTACTTGACTATGCTATAAAATGGCACTATGTGACTGGAAAACACATAATACCGCCCCTTTAAAAACTTTCTTGATCAAATGTCTCCTTTAAGTAAAAAGAAAAATATCTGAAAAAAACTGAAACCTACTCAAACAGGAAGAGCTCGTCACCTTGGTGGACGCAGGGCTTGAGGTGGAGCTGGTACGTTCCTGGCTGCCTCCACTGAGGCGGGTCGGCGCCCTGATCTCAGGGAGACGCTTTGCACCGGGACAGCTGATGACAGGGCTGCCCTGGCTGGATGGAATCAGCTCATCAGGAACGGCGTAACTCCGGCCGCCCGCTCCCTGGGACACAGCCACAGGTCGAGCTGGGGAGCTGACGCACCTGAAGACACCACAGGATACATTTAAGTCTTCCTAAACAGTCTGTCCATGCTGCGTAACTACTAAACTGTTTTTACGGAGAACAGTCAGTGAAGTCTGACTCATTAGCATGTGGATCATAACTGAGCCCGGTTAGGACAGGCACTTGTTAAACTGGAAAAGTGTGACGACGTATGTGGAAAATAAGGAAAACGTCCAACGAGTTAATAACGGAGTAAAGAAACTAGTCACCGGCCTCGGACCGTGTTGAAGTACAACGGTTTAAATGGTGCAAGAAATAAAACAAGCCTCTGCATTGTTGAAACTTGTAACTGCGATGTCGTTCCTGAATAATGCGACGTCGATACCGATTGCGATTTACCCTCATTTACCTAAATTTGCTGAAAAAAACTCATAAAATGTTTTTTCTGGAGAAAAACATGGACATTTCATAGTTTGGAAAGTCACAAATTTGCTCGAAAAAACAACAAATTTTGAGATTAATCTCTGAATTTTTCTTTAAAATGTTCTTTTTAAAATACCTGGAAATTTCCAAGTCAAAAGGAAAATTATAGCAAGTTTTCTACTGCTCAAACTCAAATATCCTTTTTTTTTTTCTAAAAAATTTCTGCGGTTGATCTCAAACTTTTTGGCAGAAATCTACTCTTACTTTTTTTTTTCTCTATCTCCAGTAGCCCTGATTCGCTCCTGTGGAAGACCTGAATTAGATGTTGTGTAATAACAACCAGCTGGAGTCAGAAAAAAAAGCGGCTCGTAAAGCGGGACGGTGACACCCGGCAGAACGGGCTGGTGCAGAGGAGCAGAGCGGATTACAGAGCATCTCACTGGCAGGCTTCAAACCTACGCTTGGCCTAGTTTCTGACTCGCAGACACTAGACCGGCTGCAGTAACACCACACCCTATTAGGGGGCTAAAAACAGCCAATGAGGGCAACGAGACTTGGTGGGACGCCAAGAGTGACGGTCAGATAAAGTCAAAAAGCAAAGACTGATTTATAGAATCGAGCAAACGAGACGTTTGCAAATGTATCACAAACTTGAACATAATTCAGTGGTACTGCTGACACCATTAAAACCTGGAGCTTGTTACCTGGGTGTTTTTGGGGTCGAGGGTTTGTTTGGTTGAGAATGGCGCCTGCTTTCAGAGTCCGTCGCAGTCGCCAACAGCACAGTGGCCTCAAGGACCATGTCCTCCACAGAGAAGCACACAGGCCTGCAGACAGGGACAGCTTTACCACAACCAATCAAATAGTGAGAAAACTGCTGAAACGCCCAGACCCGGCAGTCAGAGACAAAGAGGTTTTGAAATGGCCTAGTAATGCCTCCAAACAGAGGGTGCATCTTCAAATTTGATTGCGAATTACTCTAAACAGCATGATGAGACTCACTTTCCCGCTGCATCGAGGTAAACCGACACTGGAAGGCAGCAAGACTCGGCAAAGGACAGTATCCCCTGAAAAACAGAACAATCGACTCGGACACGCTCCTCTGCATGCTTATGGCACGGCTGGAGCAATAACATGACCTACAACGATTGGGACAAAGAAGAAGCAGAAATTCTTGAAACTGTGACTGACTAAAACTCAAAGCTCCGTTTTGCAGATTCCAGAAGATGTGGAGGCTGGCTAACGAGGAAAGACTCCCGGCAGGGGGTTCAGCAAACATTCCAAGACATCAGGGGACAGGGGTGGTTGAGAACAAAGAATGTCCCTTCAAATCCTCAAATGAAACATGAACAGTTACTCATTCATAAAAATAAAAATTATGACAGACCAAGCCGCCTTTCTAGATTTTCTTGTTTAGGAAATGATGACACCCATCTCCTAGATTCTGTGTTAACTCAAATTACTGAGACAACATGAGTTTCATCGGTTTGGATTGAAGAATCGGGTTGTGCAACTGATTCCTTTTGTCATGTTTCAGTGAGGCGGTGCGTCACTATATCGTCTCTATTTGAGCTAACGCTATGTATGAAAGTAAATGGGACATTTTGCTACACCATCACGGTCTATATCCTGAAGCAAGAAATACTGCCACCTGCAGGTTGTGAGCTAGTATCCCTTAAGCCAAATGTTTTTGGTCATTTTTGAGAGAAATTAGCAGTAAATTCACAATCACGCCTTCGCGCAAAGGACACTAGAAATATCACCGCTGACACAGAAAAGTCCCCGATGAGCCAGACACACACATGCTGTAAAACTATGCAGCACATAAACTACACACGACATACTCAGGTGACAAGATAGTACCGTACTAAAATAGCTCACTTACCCTCAGCTCCTTCAGACAGAAGGTTATGTCAGAGTCCAGCCCGATCTGGAAGTAGTCAAACTCGTTTGGGTGTAAGGACATCTCTGTGTACATCGTCTTCATGGGACCTGCCACATAAGTACATCCAAGTCCTTCAGTTACATATTAAAGAACCTGAAGGGAGCAGAGGGTTTTCTGTCTGCTTGCCCATGCAACTTTGTCTTGACGACTCTCTGGATGCTTATAAAAAAACTATTTAAAAACTTCAGCGGTATTTTTATTTTTTTGATTGACATCATATTATAAAGTTATTCCCGCGTCAAAGACAAACCTGGAGTGATTTTTTCCATGCATGTTTGAGAAATCCTATAATCTCCCATGGCAACCATTCAATTGTGCAAAACAACGTAGCTCCGCCTCCAAGGACAAAGCTCCTCCTCCAAGCTGCAGTTTCTAAGCTTCCGGGCTTCTGCCTCAGAGCCAAGTACGCCTCGCTGCAGCAAACAGAAAGGGTCCGGGACGGACCGCTGTCAGTCTCAGACCTTATTTGGAAATGAGACCATTGCACTCCGGAGGTGAAGGGGGTGCCATTTCCTATATTATCCGCCGCCTCCCATTTTTATTTTCTTTTTAAATCTGTGATATATCTTCATCTTTAGGAAGGAGTTTCACTCTCAGCATGTTTTTGAATTTCTCTCGTTTATTTACTTCAGCACAGCTCACAGTTTTTAACAAATTCTGTCGCTTTGGTGTACTTCTAAATCTGCTCCTTGCTATAAGAATATAAAAATGCTATAATTTAAGATACAAAACTGTTGCACTTTTATCACATTGTGCCATTTTATAAATTCAAAGTAAACAACGTGTCAACATCGGCACACCTTTTCCGCCCTGCTGGTAATTTCTGAGAGTGACTTTCATTGGAGTAACGGACAGAGTGATTTCCTCCTGAAGCAGGGGAAAGTGCACCACCATGTCCGCTAGAAGCCTGCAGGAACAAAACAGATGCAAAATCACATGGCTTCTGTTCAACTAAGTGCGAATTTCCAAATTGTGTGCACTTTCAGCAGTTTCAAGTGTATTTTAGGACATATTCAGATTACCAACAGGTGGGAATAGAAAAAAAATATTTTCTATTATACTAAAAGGGTCTAATGAAAGAAAAAAATCATAGGAACCTGATGAAAATGATTAGTTTAGTCGCAGATGTATTAATCTAAAATCTTCTGTGCTGATTTTGAAGTAAAATGCATAAACTGTGTAATAGAGAGCTACGTATAAACTCAGCCATGGACTGATGAATGGATACAAAGGGACAAACTGATCAATTATCCAATGCTAACCTGGCAGGAGCCTTCAGCACATTAGGACAGAGATGTGAGTCAAACACAGCCTGCAGAGCCTCACTTTCCTGGAAATGTATGTTGTGGGTTTTAATGATACCTAGAAGAGCAGACACAAGGTGAAAGGAGCACACTGCCACCAGGTGTCCACAACACGCAACGCGTTATGGGCAGCAAAAGGGAGAGGGGTCCAGCACATGTTTTGAATTCTGTTAATAACTATAAAACAAATACAGAAAGGTTTTCTTTTGTTTGTGTAGAATCAGGTTATTGTCCCAAATGCAGTGCTTCCTACCATGTCTGCAGAAAAACTGGATTGTTACTCGGTCAGTTTCAGGTCTGACTGATATGTGGCATCGTTCCACACTGCGGTCAATGGAGGCCAGACACCGAAACAGTGGCAGCACGGACTTAAAGGCAAACAAGAGGAGTTCAAATCTTCATCTTCTTGATTATATAACTGCAAAATTGTTATGACAGATGCAGAATAAACTTTTCTGGCGTTCATTCCTTAAAAATGGGGTCTAACCCTACCCCTAATCCCAAAGACACAATGAAATTTTTGTATACACACACAAATTACAAAGGAATATGTGTTGCCAAATAATACAGTCCTCGTTTGACTTGGGTAAGTACAATAGCTTCTTTTAAAGTCGGGGAAATGATAAGGAAACGTTAAAATAGCTCTTTTAGTACTTTCACAAATCACAAACTTTACCTTCATAACCAGTTTGCATTTGATTGCTTTGCTGCTCTGCTTTGATACTGATTCCAAGCTGTACTGCTGGAAGAACATGGGTGAGAACAGGAAGCAGCCGTATGCAGACTGAGCAGAATTGACTGATCTCAGTGCCAGCTTTGGAAAGAGAGACAAAGACAACATGATGAGCACAAAATGTGAAACTCACCTAAAATAACCTGAAAGAAAAACTGGTCAGAAATGGAGAAGGGAATGCATACTGCATTATGTAAGACTCCCTCCTAATACAGGTTTTTAGGAGTAGATTCAATAAAACCTCTAAAGTTTGAGTTTTCTCACCCCTTTCACCATGGGGTCCAGCCAAAGCTCATTTCCAATCCGTGACAGCGCATGAATAGCCTTACCAAGGGCTGTGAAACAAACACAGCTTATAGTTAGCATTAAGCTAACATCCATTAAAAAAAAATCACAATTTTAACTCTTTTTCTGTCTTTAACGTGCGATTTTCAGATACGTGAGTAAGATATAACTTTAACAAAGTTAAGTTCAACTTGGCCCAGCTAATGCTTAAATACAATTTATGAAAATTCTGTTGAAGTTATTGAAAATAATAATAATAAATTCATAAATATATATATCCGTGTTATTACAACCTTTCACAGAGTTCCCTTCAATGACGCAGTTCATATTTCCGAACAGCTAAGCTAACTGGCTAACTATTTCTATTAGCGTGAAGACAGACGTAAAGAACTCACGAGGCGCGTGAACCGCAGAATGTCCTCCATGGACAGCCTAAACCTGAAAAACAAACTAAAAAATGTGCTTAACGTAGTCACAAACCAAGTAATGACAGTGAATGCAGAAGACGCTCATATTTTAGATTAAACATGACAACACGCGTCGTCATTAACTCTATAGCTTAGCATTATTTCAACACGTTCGGCCAGTTTAAATTTAGCCCATAGCATAAATTTAACCTGAAGAGACCAGGGAAATCTGTGGTATAAATTTATGGGGCTTATCAATAACAACACTTTAAACAAAGTGTGTTAAATTCAAATATTCATAATTTTTGGAACAGAAGAATAGAGGCAGCTTCATAGACGTTATAACACTTTCATACTTCTGGAACTTTTTCACATCACAACAAATTTTATTGTATCTTATTGGGATTTTACACAATATGATTTTGAAGTGAAAGAAACATTTATTTGAGTAAAACCCTGAATAGCTACAAGGATGGCCCTGAAAAGCCCATCCATGTACAGGTAAATCTCAAAATATTTGAATGTCCTGTAAAATCACATTATGGAGATATATTTCTATATATATATAGCCCTATACACAAATACAGGAATAATGAGTCATTTAGATAAACGACAACTGAAATAAAATCAAATAAAAATGATTTCAACAGTTATTTTAACTTTAATAAAAATCAAAATATATCAGTAGACCAGGTAAATAAACTCTTCCATTTTTATCTAAACAGAGGTTAGGTTAACGTGGGGATACAGCAGACTAGTCCTTTGCAACTTGGTACATTTTAAGTCGGTCTACAAATACAGACCTGCAAATGAACTTGATGAGAAATCCGTTTGCAATACTAGAGAACTTACTCGCATTAACTCAGTGAAGATGCTGCTGCTGGGTCATCTTATTGAAACGCCAACTGACTTGTTTTTTTAAACATGCGTTTCTTTTTCCAGGTGCCTCATAAATGCAACTTGCTTCCTCATCATATGAAACAAATCCCAACAATTCCCGTCAGAGGTCATCGATATCTGCTCAGTGCGATGTCGTCAGCGTGGCAGTGTGTCCTGTTCTGAAACGCGACTCTTTTTAACTAGCTTCCAATTACAGAGCAGAGGTCTGACATGCCTTCACCCCCGATGCGTTTGCATTCCTAATGTAAAGCAAAACGGTACCACACAGGCCACTCGGTTTACACTTTATTGAGCAACATGTCCAATATACATTGCATTGACACAAAATGGAACAAAACACTAAAAAAAGAAGGAAGAAAAAAAAGAAAAAAAGAACAGCAACCTGCAAGAAACAAATAGCGGCGCCCTTGGTGGATTACCTGGACACATGACCATTTTCAGAGGGTATTGCTTAATGACGTTTCGAAACGCACCACATCTGTGCCAATACAGTGAACACCGGTCGGAGGAGGTCATGGTGGGTTGGAAAAGTTCTCAAGTGAAAATGGTGATGTCGACAGCGGTGATGCGACCGTTACGTCTGCATAAATGTATGAACTATACATGTCACAGAGGCCAGAGCGCACCAACAGAGGTTTCCTATTTTAAAACATAACCTTAACTCCTTGATATCTGGTCAGCTGTCTGAAGTGTTTGTCACGATGGATGTTAATCATGGCTATCAGTCTGTTACCAAACAGAATATGATTTTTTTTTTCTGGGTCGTGCTCAGTTAAATATGGAGAACATGTCTAAAACTTTACCGGATTTTAACATCTCCAATCATAGAACCCAACAATGTTCCATGATGATAACAGAAACTTCAGACAGAAGAAAGGAAAAGAGACTTATTCAAGAATCTAAATCCAGATGTGAATGCGATTTAATCCAAACAATAATAAAACCAAAAAGCGCCGTGGAAAAAAAAAACAAAACCACTAATCCAACGGAACAATGGAGCCTCTAAAATCACGAGCCTTTCCTCAACAGATCAAGAACTCGACCATAAACCCGCTCAAATGAGCTGCGTGTCAAACATGAGGTAAGAACCAGTTAACCACACGTAGAATATTTACAGTCTAATGTCCTTCTATTTTTTAAAATCTGGCCATGATTTATTCCAAATCTGAGTTAATGATCGCTTACGGATGATTCCACCTTACTGACTGCCATTCGACGCCTTCATGAAGCCTGATCCTGAGAAGTTGGAACAAACCTTCCTGTACCATCTGCTACACCTCGCCTTGTTAACATATCATTAAAAAGAACTCAAATTAATGTGTAGGTTGTACAAAAAATGTTTTAAAATTCCCCACAACGAATGAACAACAATAGAGCTATCTAAAAGATTATGCACATTGGACGGGCATGGCTTTGAACATCTCTAACACACGCTGGTATTAGAAGAACAACACAATCGGGAGGCAGTTTCTTAGGAAACACGTAAAAACCCCTAAAGTCGCACTAAAACTTCTCCTGCTTTTTTAAACCAAGAGCCAACTGTGAAAAAGTGACGGCAACAAAAAGGCAACGGTGATTGGACGACAGGTTGGGGAAAAAATAAATCACACCCACTACAAAACGTGTCGGGTAGACGACAATCGGGGCCGGGGTTTGGTGAAAGGAGGACGAACAGGCGGCCTAACGAGGACAGGCTTTTGTTTTCGGTCTACACAATCTAAATTGCATAAGAAACCTGGTATAAAGTAGAAACTGTTCAGCAGCAGATAAAAAAGCAAGTTCATTTACAGTAGTGACATATCTTACATCATTCTCTTTTTTTTCCCCAAAATAAATTAAATTAAATACACAATTCCAGGTAGGAAACAGGATAATTTCGCTGGTAGTGTTCTCAAATTGGCTCATCTGGCAGACCGTTCACAGAAACGTGGTTGGGGCCCAACCGAATCCTTTGACTGGCAAAACAAAGGGTGCAAAAGCCTTTTTGCTGAAGTTTCCCCGCTGAAGGCATTTCCTGTAACTGCACAGAAGCAATTAGTAAGAGATTATTATTATTTATTAGACATCATGTTTTCTGCAAGAGTCTCGCTAAACAGTTCGCTCACCCTGGAATTTACAGCAGATCTCCTAATCGAATGCCATCTCTTGACTTTTCCTTACGCAGCGAGCCACCTTCTTCTTGAATTCTCCGTTAGGATCCTCCCTCCATTCTTTCTGTGGGTGCAACATTGCATTATTGAAACCACAGCGCATCGGTTCTCCTTAACGACAGAGATTTTGAACACAAATGCCGACTCGGGGGAGGAAAAGAAAATGTTGCGCAACTCACCGCAGCATCCACATTAGCTGGTGAATCACTGTTTGGGTCTGCGAGCATGGAGATAACGCTAATCATGATTGTCTCTACGGTGTGGATCGGAAGCCAGCGCTCCTCTGGCTTTTCGTAACCAAACTTGTCTTCTCCTGGCTCGTGCAGAATTGAGATGCAAACGTCACCGTTCTTCGCCACTTTGAGGGAGCAAGAGATGAAAACGGTTAAAGCTGCAGTAGGAACATTTTATAAAAAATATGCATTTTTATGCATTTGTTAAAACTGTCACCATGTCGTGACAGTATAATATGAGACGGACAATCTGTGAAAACGTCCATCTCTTCCGCCTTCAATGCACTGCGCCCGACCAAAAACAACCAATCGGAGCCAAGAGGAGGGTCTTAGCGCCGTCAATGAACCTTGTGCACTTGCTGCTAAATGTGCTAATGGTACAGAAACAACTCACAGTTACATGAAAACCGTTCATCTGCCGTCATTGGTAGTCATGCCACCTAGCCTAAGTATTCTCAACAGGATCTGCTAACTGCAGAGTAGCAGAGAGCAAAGGGGGCAGGACAAAGGGGGATGAGCAGCGCCAAGACCCGCCTCCTGGCTCTGATTGGTTGTTTCTATCTAGATCTGGTCGAAGACTGAGGAGCTAGATTCTTTTTACTTGTCCAATACCAGACTGTCACAACATGGTGACAGCTTCAGCAAATATGAAGTAGAAAAATAAACGTTACACACTGCAGCTTTAAATAAGGAAAATAGTTTGGATCTTTAGCCTCAAGCCATACAATAATATCCTGAGAGACATCTTTACCATTTGGATGCCAAATTTCTGTGATGAACTTCATCTTTGGCGGCCGTAGCGGATAATCATAGGGAAAGGTTAGGTATGCCTTGAAAAATCCTCCTTCACTGCAAAACGAAAGAAAAAAAAAAGAAATGTAAAATAAATAATTCTGTCAGATCCCATTTTAATATTTCCTCACTTACAAAAGAGTATCTTGTGGACCGATTATCACAACTTCCCACTTGTATATGTCGTCATCGTCTATCAGACCAGCTGAAAAGCCCTCCACTGGGTTCTTGTTGAGCTCTGGCAGGACATGGAAAAGCTTAGTTATGAAAAGGGTCTGCAAAAAGATAACAGTAAACTTGTATGGCTTTACAGCAAAAGTTTAAAAAGGATTTTATCCAGTATTAATGTCACATCACACCAAACTCTTTCAAAACGACATTAAGCTTGTGAATGTGAAATGTGAAACATGAATGCCGCGATTATTTGGCTAAAGACTTTAATTGGCTCTGCTACATTATCAGTAGGTCAGATATGGACAAAACTGATTTTTTTTGCCTCATTAAATGCATTAAAACTACTTAATATTACACATTTGGTAAGTCGGATCTCGGAAGAATATGACCATCAAACACCTGCCAAATATTACAAAATGTTAAAAATGTTAATCAGTGTTGAGGTAATATAGAGATGTGAACAATAGTGAAGAGATCTACGTCAACTCACTGATTAATACAGTAAAGGTTAGGGATGCACCGACTGCAGTTTTCTGGCTGACCGACGATTACCGATCTTCTAAAATGCCTAACTTACTGATTCAGATTTTGATTGATGCCAGCTTTTTGTCTGAAATGTTGCTCAATATATCAAGAAAGTCGCTGAATTGGCAACAATGGGGTGACTATTGTCAACTGTAAATGTGCAGACATGACCTGGTTGATCAGTTTGTCAGTCAAGCCTCTCTCACAGGAGAAAAGAAAAGCACAGGGGTTGATTTTAAGGCCTTTGCCCAGGTTGATGACTTTGGTGGATAAGATCTGCTTCACATGTAAAAATTGGCTGATTACCAATCTCCCAAAGTTAAGGAAATGGGCACCGATAAATCTGTGCACCTATAGTAAAATTGTAAAGAAAGTATATCTTGGCATATTGGGCACTCGGGGAAAAATACATCAGCCCTTAAAACTGATTATGTTAGCTTGAACTAAAACCCATTTGTAATCTTTGCAATAATAGCCCTCTACCTCCAATCAGAAATTAAATCAGCATGCTATTGATCTACAAACCTTGCTCTGAGTACCCAATATTTGAACAGAGTTTAAACAGCCTGCTAACTGATGAGAAATATAGATATTTTTTCTATAGATGTTACCCAGCTCCATTCCAGCAGAGATCCAAATGTTCCGCATCATCATGAAAAATCAGATGCCCTTCCAAATGAACTGGTTACTAGAATATCAAGCATCAAACTAATACATTTAACAGCATCACGGACTAATACGTGAAATGTGATCTTAAATGTGTAAAATAAGAACGTGCATTGATTTCGACTAAATGTTTACAGATGTAGTAACGTGTGCCCTGATAGAAGGCTCGGACTACTTGCAACTATAATTAGCCTTATTAGTGATGAAGGCATGAGATGTTCTTGGATTGATTATTCCTTTGTTCTATCTGACAACTAATACCAAACTAGCTAGCAGCTAGCAGGGTTCCCGGTACGAGTATGTACTAGTTTAGATGGTTATTCTGTAATTTGTAGTTCTAAATGTGTGTGTTGAATCGCAAAAGTGATTAGCTAACCAAAGCAGCTTAGCAACACGCTGAGGTGTATTGATTGATAAAGGCACCCTTCATGTTGCTGTGTTAGCTCCCCGAGCTCAGTTCTATGGCATAAACAGCGTTCCTTGTAGCTCACAGAAAAGCTAACGTTAGCGTAGCGGTTACACACATAACCTTTGTTTCGTCGTCAAGACTAATGGTTATATTACCTGCTAATTGTTTTCGAAGAAGTAATGCTGATTGTTCGGTCATGGTACGCGAACGGAACCGAGGGAAAACGCTGTCTGTAGACAAACACCTTCGGAAAACCAGAGCTAAAACTGGGACAGGAACGAGGCGCTGCGCTGCCAACTGCTGGCTATTTAGACACAACATTCATCTGCTGGATGGGAAGAGTGCGCATGCGTATCTTTCTATGCCCAGAAAACAATGTTTTCTCAAAAATTTTAAAGTTCTTGTCTGAAAGCGTGTTTTCCACACATCCTAAACTAGCTCTCTTAAACCTTCCCGACTCTTGACTATTATGACACTGTGCAAGTTTTGGCAAAGACATTATCATTGTTCATCATGTTCATATTTTTGGCTGTTTGCATTTACTGCTAGGTACAAAATTAAGGGATTGCCAACTGAACACGAGTTAAAATATACATATTTAGTAGAATGTATAATTATATTCTCGCGAGGAGTTAAAAGTCGTTTATTTTGTACTCACAACTAAACATGTACTTTGGAATAAAAAATTTTTTTTACGTTACCAAATAAACATAGATATTATGCACAATAAAAATAGGGTACAAAAAATTATATTGAATTTCTTTCGGAGCGTTTAACATTTTTTAGCTTACGTCTTTCGCTCCAAATTATAACGATTTTAAGACGCGTTCAAAACTATCGGAAAGATAACAAGATCTAAAATCCGTTACTTAAGCATTAATAAAAACACAAAACCTTGAACCTTTAAGAAAACGGTAGTAAAACAAAGTCAACAAAAATAGTTTGAAAACTGCAGTCAACAAAATACTTAGGACGTTATATATATTTCTTGCGGCTGTAGAAAAAGACGAGCAACTGAGGTGTACCAGAAGGCAGCAGTAGACGGAAGGAAGGCTGCGCGGCGCCATATTTAATACATCCGATGCTAGCCACCTTTAGCTGTTTACTGACTGAAACTTTAAACTGGACACGGAAAGGTTTAGCAAACCCTTGCTTTTCTCCAAAATGAATGTAGTGGATCATGTTCGAGATATGGCTGCAGCCGGCCTTTACTCCAATGTCCGCATATTGAGCAGTTTGTTGCTGACGATGAGTAATAATAACCCGTGAGTAATATCAGTGTGGGGCCCGTCTAGTTCCTGAAAAGCGTGCTTCAACACCAACATTGTCTTGTTTTCTCTTCCTGGTTGTGACAGTCAAACGCCAACTAGTCAACAACGATTAACAGTAATGTTTGTGTTTTTCACAGGGCTGTGGTTTGATTATAACCTCACGAAATTAGGTCGGAAAATGATTATAAATCACGGAGGCGCATGTCGGTCCCAAGCTATAGTCGTATGCGGGCTCTGAAATGTAACGATGTTTCCAGCAGTTAAAATATCCGTGGTCGTTTAGCATTTATTCTGTTGATATTTTTCCATGTTCCTCCTTTAGTCCTCTTATTTTACTGTGGATTATTTTAACGTTAACTGATTGGAATCATTATTTACCAAGACAGACAGTAGTAAAACAATAAAAGTAACTTTTACTCTTTGCTACTGTATTTATTATGCTGGCAGGATCTTGCATAGGCCGAATTGGGTGCTTTTCTCTTATGTTGTTTTTAATTGTTTAAAATGTATTCTCGTGCATTGTTTTGATTCATTGCTAAAGTAATCTTTGTGTGTGTAATTCCAGAGAGCTGTTCTCACCGGCCCAGAAGTACCAGCTGTTAGTTTACCATGCTGATGCCATCTTCCATGATAAGGAATACCGCAATGCCGCCTGCAAATACAGCATGGCGCTGCAGCAGAAGAAGGTGCTCAACAAAACATCCAAAGTTCGAACCTCGACTGGTGGAGCTGCTGCCAACATCCAGGCACAGGTTAGTTTTGTTGGCACCTTATTGTGTATTGTTCAGGGTTTCCTCCAATGTATTATAAGCCTGGTGGGCCACCAGGCTTTACTCGTGCCACACCAGGCTAGGCATTATTTATTTATTTGAGTCTTGCATTTTTTAAGACTTTATAATCGGTGTTCACATATTAATCTTCTAATCTTTCAGTAACACATAATTATCAAGTGATATTTTCAAATTTCCAGTCAACTTTAAAAAAATTTTAAGTCAAAAACACGACGGGCCGCTGGATGAACCACCGGGGCTTCACATGTTTTCTACTTTCACCACATCTGATTTCCAGTATGTTGTTATAATCACGGGTAAAAGATGCAACGTATGAGTCGGTGACTAAGTTTTGTTGTTTTTATTTCAGCTTGATCCTCCGTCATGTCAAATTGGAAGGTCAAAAATCTGTTGTTTTTCAAACCAGTGACGTTATTTGAAATGGAATAAGAAGTACAAAAAAAAGATTTAAAAAAAAAAAAGAGGATGTTATTTTAAAGGAAGTTGTATTTTCCGTGGAGGCATTCTGACACGGAGCAGAAACATTCACATAAAGGGAACGGTGAAAGGAGTTCAGCCGATTAGTTTTGTTCTTTTGAGCTTTTCGATGAACTTCTGCTGCATTTATAGATCTCATATTTGACTTCTTAATTAAAACATAACACCTATACAAGGTGCTGTGAAGTTCAGCAGAAACTTATTAGTTGCATTTTTGTTTTTGTTTGTTTGTTTCTTTCAGAGTTTGCCGTCAGAAATTGAGGTAAAGTACAAGATTGCTGAATGCTACACCATACTGAAACTGGATAAAGACGCCATCGCCGTTCTGGACGGGATCCCATCGAGACAAAGGACTCCAAAGGTAGAGTTGTTCCTTTTTGAGTGGAGAATCAACTGTGAACAAGCAGAATCCCAACAAGGACATGACTCTGTCTCTTTTGATCGAGTTTCTTATTTAATGGAAAAATCGTAATTGTGAAATTGTTTTTAATTTTCTTGGCATTTGTGGAAAGTCGACAAATATCGACACGTGTGGAATGGAAACACTGCTGCTACTGACAGAGCAGCATGACTCCAAGACTTGGAAGGTTTGCGCGACAGAAACCTGGACTTGAGCGTGTAACTCTAAAGTTCACCTGGATCTACTGACGAAAGCAGCGTTTCATCCAAACACCGCTGTTGTCAGAAATGCAGATGCATAATAGGAAACGCCGCAGAGCTCATGATATGAACAAATAATAAACTGAGTGGATTTTTGCTTTAACGTTTTTGTGGAATACTGTCTAATAATGTTGAGATTCTGTTATTTTTTTATTTTCTGTTCTCAGATCAACATGATGCTGGCGAACCTGTACAGGAAAGCCGGTCAGGAACGCTCAGCTGTGACGAGCTACAAAGAGGTGCTCAGACAGTGTCCCCTCGCCTTGGACGCCATTATTGGTACGCACAGATATTTACATACAGACTCGGCTTTATGTCACCGACATTTCCAGCTTGGTCAGGATCATAAAAAAATCATTCTTATTGGCTATAAACATATCAGAACAAGGAGCAATTTTTATTCATTTATATTTACTTTGTTAAAATTTTGTTAAAACTTTGTTAATGCTTTTCTATTGTTGGCTACATGGAGGAATACTTACGGACAGATTTTAAGGCGACAGCTGGAACGCACCAGCTGCTGCTGTCGTCATGGAAAAATGAAAGAAAGGAGCTGAGACCTGAGGAGGAGGAGAACTGAGCTCCACAAGTTTCCAAATCCAAACAAAAGTGTTTCTGTTAAAAAGCGGTTTGGATCTCTTTCAGGACTTTTGTTTATAATCCAGAACAATTTAAAGGAGCAGAACCACAAAGATGACAGGAAGTAGTTGGAGGCCAAATGTTTTTTTTTCCCCTGTATTGTCATGTAAACAAACATTCTTTTTACATTAAAGGAATAATGATGAAAGTTTTGTGCACGTTTGTAATGGAAACGCAGCTACAGTGTTGTATGGAGGTTCATCTGTAAAGGCGATAAGCCTTTGTTGTATATTTACCTCTCTGTGCTCCCAGTTTTCATCCTGCTCCAACTGCTTGGATTTAGTTGACGAGTCGACTTTGAAAATCAAATCAAGGCATCTCTCTCTTTCTCCTCCAGGTCTTCTCTCTCTGTCGGTGAAAGGAGCAGAGGTCGCCTCCATGACCATGGATGTGATCCAGAATCTCCCCAACCTGGACTGGCTCTCCGTGTGGATCAAAGCGTACGCCTTCATCCACGCCGGGGACAACCAGAGAGCCATCAACACCATCTGGTAAGAACGGGTTTGATGTTTTTCCTCCCAGCTGGGAGCCGCCTTCCCTCCACCTCCCTGAAACAAACCTTCCGGCCGCTCTCCTTCAGCTCTCTGGAGAAGAAGTCGCTGCTGCGGGACAACGTGGACCTCCTGGTGAGCCTGGCCGACGTCTACTTCAGGGCAGGCGACACCAAGAACGCCATTCTTAAATTTGAACAAGCTCAGATGCTGGATCCGTACCTCATCAAAGGTGCGAAATGTTACGTCTTGATTTTTATTTCGCGACCAGCTCAAACGATTAATCGCCAATTGAAATAGTTGTCAACTATCGATTAATCATTGACCGGAGTATACAGAGCAGCAACGAAGCCAAAAATGTCTGAAAATATCAACATTTTGCATTTAAAATCCAAAAAAAAACAAGCAAGCACTATTTCTATAAATATGTTCTACCCAAAATTCCTCAATGGCATTGTTATCGTTATAGCAACACCTGGTTAAAATTCTGTAAAAAGAAGAAAAAAAAAACACCTTTTGCTATCCATTTATTAATAGGTTAATTCGAAAGTTAGTCATGTGTTGTATTTATGTGAAGTCAAGTAGAAACATTTTTTTTAGCTGTGCCATTTTGCTACAAATAATCGAGGGTTCACTACTGGAACCTTCATGTTGCTGCATTTTAGGCAATAAGATGTTTATTTTCTTATTTAAAAATGAATTGAATTGTTTATTTGCATCTTTTTATGCCTTTCTATTACTCCATAAAAAAAAAGACTTAAATAAAAAATCTGCAGAATGTGCCAAATTTGTATTTATCCAATTAATCGTCAGACTAATCGATTAATTGATGAACTCAAACAGTCGGTTGTTGAAGTCCTAAGCAGCTGCTTTTTCGGACTTGCAGGTATGGATGTTTACGGCTACCTGATGGCCCGGGAGGGACACCTGGAAGACGTGGAAGTCCTCGGAGGTCGGTTGTTTAATATTTCCGACCAACACGCTGAACCCTGGGTGATCTCTGGGTGAGTCTTTGAACGCACCCATCTTCTCTTAAATCAACCTATATGTCAATGTAAGGTCTTAAATACGTGTGTGTTGTTCAGCTGCCACAGCTTTTACAGCAAGCGCTACTCCAGAGCCCTCTACTTGGGGGCTAAAGCCATCCAGCTGAACAGCAACAGCGTCCAGGCCCTCCTCCTGAAGGGGGCAGCACTGAGGAACATGGGCCGAGTTCAGGAGGCCATCATCCACTTCAGAGAGGCCATGCGTTTAGCGCCTTGCAGGCTGGACTGCTATGAAGGTACGATTTGTTTGTCAGGCGGTCCGGGTGTTTTGGGAGGAGGGTATTGCTGATGTGCATTCGTTTATCAACTTCAGGTCTGATCGACTGTTACCTGGCGTCCAACGGGATTCGAGAAGCGATGGGAATGGCGAACAACATCTATAAGACTCTGGGGGCCAATGCACAGACTCTGACCATTCTGGCCACAGTGTGCCTGGAAGACCCAGTGACTCAGGAGAAAGCCAAAGCTCTGCTGGACAAGGCCCTCGCTCAGAGGCCCGACTACACCAAGGCTGTGGTGAAGAAGGCCGAGCTGCTCAGTGCGTACCGGTTGCCACACAAACCTTAGATTGCACGTAGGACGCTAAATCGGTTTAGAACACGACATGGTCGTCTGCATACTAATGGAATAATTCTCTGTTTGTGAAGATCGGGAACAGAAATATGAAGAAGGGATCGCACTCCTGCGGAACGCACTGACCAATCAAAGCGACTGTGTCCTGCACAGGATGCTGGGAGATTTCCTGTTGGCAGTGAATGATTATCAAGAGGCCATGGACCAGTACAGCATCGCTTTGAGGTAAAGTATTTATTTGTTGTTTTTTTTTATCCCCCACAAAATGTTTAAAATCGGGCATCTTCTTGCAGTGTGTCGGGTTTTCAATGATTGGGAGCGAGAACACAGCCTGTTGAATATGACAGGTAGCCAAACAGAAAGCGCGGTGACGTAGCTCACGGAGGGGAATCCCAAACAGCTGACATGGTGCAACAAGTCCGGTGGACATCGGAGATGATATGTGGAAACAGCATGAATGTTTATTCAGCATTTCGTACAAAGAATATCCACAGGAATGATGAGGAGCGGAATTGGAGCAAAATTGCTACCACGGTAACTTTTCAGCGATCCGTCATTAACGTGACACAAGGCTATTCATTCAGTCAGGGCTTTGACACTTACATGATACAAGATAGTTTGTAGTTGTGACCAGTGGCGCAAAAAGTGGGTATGCATTGTATGCAACGCATAGGGGCGCTGCACTGGAGGGGGCGCCAAAACGATGTGGGGAAATTTTTTCTAGTCGTTGGAGCATGCAGTAATAGAGGAACAGCACTGATTAGGCGCATTAATACGCTGTCTGACAGACTTTATTAAATGCAGCGCAGCCGCAATGTGCCCACTGAACTGTGCAGGTCACTGAAATAATATATGATTAATATACACTAATATTACATGGCTATTACACAGCTTCAATCCCATGTAGTATCGCTACCAACATCTATTTAGCAAGGTTTAATAATTAAGGGTGTTATTAAACTAAATTATTTTAAACTATAGGGACAAAAATGCCCACAAAACAACGTGTTTCGTCCAGATTAACTGCCAAACAATAACTTGTAACGACATTGCAGACGGCAAACTAGAGCCATTTATAAATATATTTACAAGCTGCCTGTTATGTAAACTAAAAGCATTAAATAATATAGCAGCTTAATGAAAGCCAGGTGAAAAATAAATGAAATAAAGCTTACCGTAATCTGCAATGAACTAAAACACATGAAACGAAACTTCCACAGGTAGGACGTATTTATAAGAAATCTGCTGAGTAAGCATTATGTGACATAGCATCGACGTGCGCAATACCACAAGGTAGGACAGATTTACAGAACACCAGAGTTCCCAGAGAGAACCCTCGCCTGCACAGAGAGAACATGTAAACTTCATGCAGAAAGGCCCTGGGATTCAAACCCAGGACCTTCTTGCTGCATGGCAGCAGTGCTACCAACTGCACCACTATGCATCATTCCTTCTTTAATAAATATTTAAACTCAACCCTTTATCCTTTGTCCCTTCATCCTTGCATCCATTCATCCCTTCATTCCTTCTTCAATAAATCTTTAAACATCTATCTTTATGATATGGTCCTTGGTAGTGAATTACAAATCCTCATCCGTCCATACATCCATCCATTATGGAGAGAAGCTTCATGGTTTTGGCTCGTAGCATAAACAAGTGTTACACATTTTCTTCAGCAGCCTCCTTTTTCTTCCACTTTCCCGGTTTCCTCAGACCCAGAGCACGTCGAAGCTTTTTCAAAAACGGCTTCGTTACAGGTTCCCTGAAGCAAAGGGACGGCAGCCTTTGCTTCAGCAATCTCCCGATCCTTCTGTTTTAGCTCCTCAGAGAGCTTATAATTGCGTGCAAGTTGGCGTTCAGTTTCAGCTGTCGATGCATCCAGCTCTTCTATACGTTTTACTTCATCTAAACAAAGCTTGAGTTTCACTTCATCCAGTTCCTTCTGCAGCATGTTCTTCTCGGCGTTCTGTATTTCAGCTTCAGCATGATGATGTCTCTCATCCCTGTGCTCCTGCTCCGTAGTTGGTATTTCTTCTCTACGAGCTAAAATTACCGACTTCATACTTCTGGACCATTTCCAGACTCGCGTCTTTGACTTGCTCCAGCTCTTTCTGGATGCGTCTCTCTGCCTCTACAGAAGCTTCTTGGATTGAAACCATCTTTTGACAGAGTCAAACATGAGATGGTGAAAATTCCTTTGTTGTCTTTCAGCTCCTTCTCCTTTAACCCTTTAAGAAACAGGTGTTTCTTAAAGGGTTAAAACATCTGTTTTGAAATTCTTGGTCATTTCCAGGTTTGCCTCTTTGACTTGGTCCAGCTCGCTCTGGAGACATGTCTCTGTCTCTCTGGTGGCGTTTTGCAGGGATGACAGTTGTTGACGAAGAGCCTCATTCTCAGCTTCTTGAACCGCATAAAGTGTCTGGTTCATCTTTAACACTTCAGCAGGAGCTTCTTGTCACTGAAGTTTGATAATTGGTGTTTAGTTCCTTGTATGACTCTTTCATCCTCTTCAGCTCTTCCTGTAGATGCCTCTCCTTCTCTGCAGACGTCTTTCTCAGCAGTGCCTTGGCCTTCTTCAGTTTTGTACTCTGATCTGTTTTCACCTTTTATAATCTCAAAAAACTTCTTGTTCGTATTTGTTTGAGTCAGCTGTTCTTTCTATTTCCAGCTCTTCCTGCAGCGTTGCCACCTGATCTGACAAATTAATAATATCATTTTGACGCTTAGCCAGGACTTCTTGATATAAGGCATCTTTCTCTGTAAAAGTGCCTCTTTTTCTTGAGAAGATCTGAGCTGATGTTGGAGGACATTATTTTCCACGAGGAGCTCAGAGGATAGGATGCCCTCACTGGCATTCAATCCTTTTTTTTGTTTGCCTCACTGCATACGGCAACGTCGTTTTCATTAAATTTTCATCGCATCGTGCAGTTCTTTTTCCAAATCATTTGCTCTTTGGTGTTCCTCGTTGAATCCGGCTCGTTCTGCGTCCAAAAAGAGTCTTTAGCCTGTTAATTTCCTCCTCATGAGAATGACCACTTTGGGTATCGTTACCTTGAATCCAGGCATCTGGATTTTGCTGAGTCTCTATTTTTCTCAAAAAACAGTTTTGAAAATATGCTGCAAATGATCCAAACAGTGTTTTGTGTAGAAGCAGTCTGCCTCCACACGACCTTTGTGAGAAGCAAAACAACTAATGGACTGAAGTTCTGTGGTGACAGCATAACATCATGCAGTGTGAACCAGACTTGAGACACAACCTCTACTCCTGCCCTAACGCTCTCTGACTCTGGTCGCTATGGCAACGTTTACTTATTCCTTCAAAATAAAATATAGATACGCCACAAAAACGAACATTTACTTTCATGAAAATTTTAACTCACGACAACGACAAATTAATGGGGAGCCCTGAGATTGTTTCTCTGCTATCTGGGAAACAACGACACCCGAAAGTGTCACTTATGCAGAGGCTGCTTGGCCTGTAATGGCGAAGCAGTTTGAAGCTTCGTTGCGTCAATAGCGAGCCGGTTCTAGTTGGGGAACTAGAACATTCCTGAAGACATTGAAAGGGGCCTGACGAAGTGTGTGTGGTTCTCCGACCCGAATCTCAAGCTGGGTTGAAGAGTCTGGTCTAGCAGGCCTAAAATTTGAGCTTTAAGCGACAAAAAAGCGAAAAATGTCCAGAATTGGGTAAAACCGTATAGTAGGCTAACATGCTATCATTAGCATGTGGGCTGTCGCTAGCGTCTTGACTTGCAGTAATGTCCTCCAGACAGCCTGCAAACAGTAGTGTATAAGCTAAAATTAAAAAATACTAACATTAACTAAAATAATGTAATAACATGGGGGCTATCATTTTGGCTAATAAAAAACTTTCAGTAAGTTAAGTTTAGCTGTAATATCTCATTAGCTAAAATGCTATAATTAGCATGTTTACCTTCATTAATGTACTGGAGTACATTAAAGGTATTAGAGCTCTGTATTTTTTTTTTTGTACATTTAACTCTTAATGTTGTTCTTCCAGCTTGGATCCGAACGACCAGAAGTCCTTGGAGGGCATGCAGAAAATGGAGAAGGAGGAGAGTCCCACGGACGCCACGGTGGAGCTGGACGGCGATGACATGGAGGGCAGCGGGGAGGACGGCGATCTGGAGGGCAGCGACAGCGAAGCGGCTCAGTGGGCCGACCAGGAGCAGTGGTTCGGGATGCAGTGATCGTTAGCACACCAGAAGCCTGCAGTCGTTGCGGCAGTTAAACTCCCACCCCGCCCCTTGGTGGCACCCTTCGGATGGTGCGGCTGCTGACTTCTTGGAAGACCCTGGTTGAAGCAGTTTGCAAAGAATAAAACACTGAGCAACCTTTAAACTGTGAGGTTTCTGTTGCTGTACTTTACTTTATAGAGCTGCTACTCACTTCTACTGCGATTCTCCTTAATGTGGAGCTCAAGCATAAAACCGTTTCCCCATCATTCTGCCAACGTCACCAGCTTCAGTCAGAGGCTGCTTGAGCTTTATTTACCCGTTCCAATCACCTTAGCGGTTAAATAAAAGCACCCAACACCCGACCGCACAGAAAATCAGCAGGTCCTTCAGTTTGTGGCGAGAAATGTAAAGAAAAAAAGTGACATCTTGTCTTTTTAGTCTCTAAATTATTATCATATGTTAGCTTTTTTTTGTACTGTACAAAACAAAAGCTATTAAACTGCAGTCTGCTCTATTCAGAGGCGTTTTCAGTTCGTCAAGCAATAGACGTATATGTTCTAAAAAGATGAATTTGTTTTGAGTCTCACCTGATGTCCACAGTGTCGCAGCAAGACGTGAATATGCCTGGACTTTGTGACGTTTTTAATATTTTGGCTGCTTTTTAAACTTTGTGTTTAATATTCATTTCAAATATTTTATGGGTTTTGCCATAATGAACATGCTTTGTGTGTTTTGACTGCACTAAGACAAAAAAAAGAGGAAAATAAACCCATAGTCAGCTGATTACATTGTAAAGTTTCCCTTAACAAGCATATAAGTGAAATGTTTATATTTTTGTACATATTTTAATAAATGTATAATAAACCTTGTAAAGATTCTGGCATGCATTTAACTGTCTTGTTTCTTGTGTTGGGTCTCATAAAAACTGGTATCTGTCTGGAGCTTAAAGCTCTAAGTAAAGCCTCACAGGAGCTCTTAAAGTCCAGTCTAATTAATTTAGAATAATCTTTTGCTCATTTTTTTACCCTTCTAGACAGATTTGTATTCTCCCATCATGCCAGCACGAGGACCCAATCCAGGAAGCTTTTATTGTTTGTCAGATGAAACGGCTCCTTTAATTATTGATTCTATAAGTAATCAGTCCAAACTGAATGACTGAATTGGGTCTAAAGTGTTCATCTTAGCTCTCATTATTTAATTATGCTTTTATTTAATCAGAGGTGCATTAACTAACGTTTAGTTGAGCAACTATTTCGGGGGAAAAATACTTTTAGGAATATTTTCACTGTGCTGGAAGTTTTATGTTTTAGTAAAATGTCTGGCTGCTTGACCCACTGTGACTAACTCCATTGAATGAAAAACGAGATTGTTTTGACCAAAAATGCACCAGATACGGACACAATTTTAATTAGAAGTGAGACCTCCTGTTTGTACAAAAGCTTTGCTCTAATTTCTTATTTGCTGAACCCGTTGAGCCATTTGGGAATGAAGAAAACAGTAAACACTATTTATAGTCACTGGAAGTACATTACATATATATACACATTATCTACTGTAGCAAATGATAAATTAAGAATAATTTTTTCTTGTTGAATTTGACATTTTTTAATTAATTGTGACTTTTTAAAATCGTTTTTCATTTTAGTCTTGCACATAAAATGACATGTTTTTCCATCTGATGACATTATCAGTTACTCAGTACTTCAGCAGTCTTTTCAGGAATGCTTTTTTATTGGACAGCTATGTTTTTATTTGATATTGAAACAGTGCTGCTCTTCCCACCCGTGCATTTCAGGATTCTGAGTCTTTCTGTGTGAAGCTGTAATTTGTTGATCCTCATGAACAGAAAGCAACCTGTCAAAATAATCAGGACAAACGTGAATAAATTCCTCACGTATGACAGTAATTTTTTTTTATTTACCTGAAACGGTTCATGTGATACATCGTACAATTATCTGAAAATACAGTACAGCAGTTTGGCAACGAAACGCCAGTGCCTGACGTACTTACAGTAAAACATTATGCATCACTGCACAGCCGCCCTTCCCAGATATGGCAAGAAAAAAAAAGAAAAATCCTCCAAACATGTTGCACATCTCAGTGCAAAGCGGAAAAAAAAAAGCCCGCCCAAAGTAAAGCAAAATTTTTGTTGTTAAATATCCCATAAAAGTATTTCCTTAGGAAGAAAAAAAAGAACAGGTTTCTTTTAAGCTTTATAACATTTGTACTATCTGACGAATGCCTAATTGGTTGTTTTACTAATACTATTACACTGTTGATTAGAAGGTTGCGATGAAGCAGCTGACATGCAGCATGAAGAAACGGATGACCTGTACAGTGTATTTCTACCAGCTTCCGGAGACAAATGGAGAAATGTTTCATCTGAGGCTCCTCATGCAGGAAGACGGGGCCGACTGCTTTCTGACCGGCGTTCGCTTGCAGCCTCGGACTTCACGTCGCAGCTGCAGGCAGCTCTTTATAAAGACGCGCTGCCCCAAAGCACACATGCACACTACAAAAACCAAAACCAAAGACTCTGTAAGGATAAACAAGAATAACAAAAGCGCAGAGGCGGGCTTATTTGGCCTTTCCTGTGAACGGAAACAAAAAAGAAAAGGAAGAATCAGACGGGAGAAATCATATGTGGGAAGCTCAGAGAGGACGGGGTGCAATGCAGGTCATGACAAAAACACACACACAAAAAAAATCTGATCAAAGTTATATCCTGTATTAATATCTGGGCACTTGTTTCTGCCAGTCGACAATCAAAAACAACCAGCGCCAGCGACACTGAGCCTGGAAGCAGGAAAGGGTCCCAGTCAAGTGTGGCGCTGGCACTTGGTGGCACTGATGGCATTTCACAATACAATCTCAGTCTTCACTCTCTTTCTGCACTTGTTGTACCTTAATATACATACAGCAGTAACGAACAGACGGTTTTATTCTGAGTATGAGCTGGTAGTCGGCATGCTGATTAGAGAGCTCTCACTCTGCACGTAAAACTCCCGACTGTTAATCTACAAAAACAAAACAAAAGAACCACAACCAGCGTTGGAGTGAAGCAGGCATGCAGAGAGGCGCTAACCGTCCCCACCGGAAGGAGACTCTAGTATCGCTGCTTTTTGACATCGACAAATAAAATATACATACACTCTACTTTGTATGTTATGTACAGATATACATCAGCTGTTTCAGCCTTACGAGTCCTTTTTGTTGGTTTTTTTGGTATTTTTTCTTAAAATGTTCATGTTGTGCTATGCTCATAAGACTAAAAGCTTCTTGGTGCTTTTTTTTCTTTTACATATTCAAGTACAGTATGTGCGGGATACTCACGTATTAAAATCATAACAGTAGGAATAAAGGCAGAATCTAAAGAAAAGCTGAAGGTAATGACGAAAAAGCTTTCTTCTAGTATATACAGACACGATAATGTGTTGGTACTTTGGTGAGGAGGTGTGAAAAAAAAAATCTAATAAATGTAACTTTTACTGTGGGAACGTGGAAGGTACTGGGCATTTTTGAATAATCTGACCTTTAATTTGAGCACATTTGTTCAGCAGGAAGGTCTTTAAGTCTCTAATGCAACATGCAGGAGTGCGGCAGATGTCACAGTCGGACTGTCCATCAGACCATCAGTTCCCAAAACGACACGCAAAAGACAAAAAAGGTTGTAAAAGCATACATGGGGTCAGCATACGTTGGACCGTGCACAACTTCAACATCCCACTTGTTACGTCTTAACCGTCCTGCTCACCGTTTGTGATGGCCAGTCAAAGCAAGTATCCTCATCCAGCCTATTGACTAAAAGAAATGCCCCACTGTGTCGCTATATTTAGCAACAATGCCAAAATAAAAACTAGTATCAGCCAAAATCAGAAGTATCAGGTCAGTCTTTTTAAACATTGGTGATTGGTCAGAAAACTGCAAATTGGTGCACCTCTAATTAATTTATCTGCATAACTGAAAGAACATCAAGTGTAAATTAAAATAATGCCTCAGACAGATTTATTCTGAAGGGATTGGTAAGTGGAACTTTGCCAAAACATATTTCTTAACATAAAATCCCACTGAATATATGTACTCAAATTAATTCAATGTATTTTAAGGCTTTTTAAAGGGGCAGTGTTATATACTTTCCAGACTTACGGCATCATTTCATAGCAGTGACATTTCACAAAATTTGACTTTGCCAATTAACACCTTGAAATTGGGCCTTTGTCTCTTTAACAAGCTACTGCTCTTTCCCGCACTCCACCTTCAGTAAGTCATAATAACAATGTTTCTCTATTAACCCTTTATTAACCCCTTAATGTTTTTTATTGGTCCTCCTATGGTGAGCTCAGCAGAAGTGTGGTTCTGCCAGGTGTTTGCTAATTGCTGCTGGCTAGTCTGAAGGAGCTGAGATGAGACCAGGCATTCTGCAAACCAGAACGGTTGCCACGGGAGATTAAAAGTATTCCTCAAACATGCATGAAAGAATTAAAGCAACACTCCAGGTGTGTCTTTGAATATTATTGTAACATGAAGTAAAGCTCAAAAAAGTTGATTTTACATCGCACTGCCCCTTTAAACATCTTTACCACGGGTACCCACTATATTGTCTGCGTCTGTATACTTAACAACAGGCTGTATCAAAAGTTGCCGTGAAATAAACTTGTAACAGGTTTTTGTCCTTTTCCCCCATAAAAAGAACAGAAAAATAAATTCAAAGATTAAAATGTGTGAGCATGTGCGCCGCAAAACAAAGTGGTACGTACCTCAACACTTTTAGTGATAACCTTAGAAATGGTGTCCAGACAAAATGGGAACTTCTGGTCATAATAACAGCATTGAGGTAGCTGCGCTCTGCCTAGTGCAGAAAAATAATGAAGGTGTACAGAGTTCAATAATAACTGAGATTCATATATTGCAAGACTTTCCCCTCCTTTCAGCTCTGCACTTTTCAGGTGTTACAATCACACGTCCTCTTCACACGCTTACGACTTTTTGTTCCCTCCCTAAAAATTACAAAATATTAATAGAAAATAGTGTAAATTCTCTGTACAGCTAAAACACGAAGCTCCAACCTCACAGGCTTCTCTAACTGGTCGCCATGGCGCTCAAAGATGGGAGAAGCCCGGTAGGAAAATAACAGATGTAATATATAAGTCATTAAAATATGACTAAATACCAAACCCTATTTCCCGCAAAATAAAAAAAAAAGTAAATGTATCAGTGGAAATGTAGATAGAACATATTTAACAGTGGTCGGAGCAGGTGCGGATGTTTATGACAAGTTATTCAGAGTTAATGTAACTGTTAGGTGTGTATGTTAACGTCCACTTCACACTGGTGTGCAGGAGGGGTAGTGTGCCAGAGTCAGTCAGGGCCACAACATGGCGGACACGTTAGTGTCTGTGCTGTAGATCCACAGCACCAGGGGCAGGGCGACGGCCACGAAGGGCCAGGAAATGCCCTCGGCGCATGCAGACAGAGGGCGGCCTCTGCGGGACGGGTCCTCCAGCTGTTTACCCAGCTCCAGGTAGTTCCGGGCGGCAAACTTCAGCAGCTCGTCCAGCAGGATGACGGGCAGCGACATCTTCAGCACCATCATCCACTGGGTGGTGTCCAGTGGGGTGATCTGGAAGATGACCTGGGTGTGGTACAGAAACAACGGTTGGTAAGAAGTGACGTTGTGGGATGACTGGACGGCGGTGGCAAACGGGGGGGTGTAGCGGTACACGGCCACATTAGAGAGCTTCCACTTCTCATTTTAATTTAAAAACGTCTTAAAAACTGACCAAACATGTCAGCATTGATGTAGTGCTGAAACGATTAATCGAACTAACCGTGATTAATCGATTTCTGAAATAATCGTAATCCTACTCCTGACTAAATCGATAGTTTAGTAATTGGTTAACTATGCAGATTGAAAAAAATGACATTTACTGAAAGAACAAGAGACAGAGCAATAACTAAGTCAAACGTGTATAAGAAACATAGACATTTTGCACTTAAGATACATAAAACACCTGGTACATACTCGGTTTTAAGTACATTACATAGAAAGTAATAATTAACTGACAATAATTTGATTTCATCACCAACTAATCTGGATTTATACTAATTATCAACAAAGGTTAGATTCCAAACAATCCCTTTAAACTAAAGTTACGGAAGAGGACCTGTAAGGGCCACAAAAAAAAGGAATCTCATTTTAATCTCAGAAAATTTAAATCAATTCTATGAAAAAATAGGTCTGAATTATTTTTTTCAGTGGCCCTAATTCTCGTCTGTTTAAAGTTTCTTTTTCCTTTAGCTTAAAATTGAATTAACACAACTGTAATAACAGCATATGACCACTAGAGGGTCCCACAATGACTCCACCTGTGTTTGGGAATAAACTGCCTGCTTAAAATGTTGACACAAGGAGAAGTTCGGGAATGAACTCACGGGTAGAGGCTCCACATACAGGATGAGGAAGTGGAGGGACATGGAGAGGCAGATGGCCCCCAGCAGCCAAATGTTCTCCCAGGGAGGCATCCGCAGCAGGGACTGGTTCTCTGACAGACTGCAGCGAGGACAGAATGCAAATGGTTTGTTTCAGTGACACAGCAGGTGCTTCTCCTCCTCCTCCTGACAGCAAATGCTCCTTCTTTAATGACAAGGAAAAAAGTGGAGCCACCTGTTCAGAGCGTTGCACATCTCGATGGTGACGAGCACGGAGAGAGCCATGGTCATTGGATACGGCGACTCGAACACGTGGCAGTCTAAGCCTTCGAATTCAGGGTTGTCAGGGCTGCACTGCAGGAAGTGGCTCTATGGAGAGAGGAACAATGGAATGAAGGTGCGAGAACCTGAAAACGTTGTCATAGCAGCTGCGTTTCCATCACGAATGTTTGCAAATCTTTGTCAGTATTTCGTTGTCAAAAGGCCACAAAATTTTGCATTTGCTGTGTTTCTATTAAGAAATGAATTTTTTAAAAATCCAATCCAAGTAAGCTTATTCAAACGACAAGTCATTGGAAGTCAAACGCAGTGATGGAAGTAAACAGTTACATGATATATATTCATAATTCAGCCATGGAGCCAGCGCTCGTCATCTATCAGCCGTCAGAGGAGACGTCACCGTCTTAGGGTGTTTTCACACTAGCGCTGTTTACACCGCTTTCATCAAACTCCAGTTCGTTTAGGGAGGTGTGAAAACAACATTTGGTCCTCTGTGGAGGACCAAATATGCAAACATCTTGTCCGCCTGAAAACCTAAATGCGGATCAGTTGACTTGATCTCCGGAAAAAACCTACAGCTGTAAAATCTGACACTACTCCATTTTTGTTGACATTTTGCAAAGATGGAAGTTGCGCTCAGTGTCTTCTTCAGAGATTTTTGTGTCATGTCCTTCAGTTGTCCTTGGTGTGGCGCCACCCGCAGGTGAGACGGGAAACAAAGGGTTTGGTTTGTTCGACACAATGCAGTGTGAAAGAGAACAGCATCAGCTGAAAATGTAACAAATGTTGCAATTTTGGTCCCTGAACAAACCCGGGGAGCAGGCAACATGCAACATTTAGGGTTTTTACAGAATGATATACAAATTTTTATGAACTGTGTGATACTGTGTAGTAACATCATGTTGATCACGTGACCCGGTCGATGTGTAAAAAGCATTTCCATGCAGTTGGCAAACCACCTCATCATGGCGCAAACACTTTTTACTGAAAATATTAGTTTTTTTTTCAAATTGGCATGTTTCCATTCTGCAAATTTATTTTCATAATTTTAATTTGCACAATTTTGTGGTGAGTAGAAACAGCTATTGTTGGGACATTTACCAGCTGGTAGAGAGTGAGTTGTGGGCCGTCCTCTGACACAGTAAACCACCAGGCAGCAGCTCCCACAGTGGCAGCGCCCACATAGCCTGGGAGCAGAGACAGAGAAACATTCCCATCACACAGGACACAAAGATCAATAAAACTAAAAGAAGGTAGCAGCAGTGGTGACTGGCAGCGGTTCCTTTCTGGTTTCATCAGCTAACCTCCAATAGCCAGGTATCTGAAAAACAGCCAGCCAGAGATCAGCGGCTCCTTGGCGTTACGGGGCGGCTTCTCCATGATGTCCAGATCCGGGGGGTTGAAGCCCAGCGCGGTGGCGGGGAGGCCGTCTGTCACCAGATTGACCCACAGCAGCTGAACTGGGATCAGAGCCTCGGGGAAACCCAGAGCGGCGGTCAGGAAGATGCTGTTAGGAAGAGAAACGCAGTCAGAAACTGGAACTAAGGATGAATTGCTACTGTTGCTTCTCAGGACGCACCGATCCACTTTTTTCACTTCTTGTACCGATATATGACATTTACAATCGACCGATACCCAGCTGAAATGACTTAAAACGTTTCTTTTTAAAAAAAAACAGACATAGATGTGAATACACAATTACAAATTTATTTGATTTTATTTACCAGAACAGCACACTTAAATATGCCAGTAGCGTCACAAGCTTGGCTAAACACAAAAACCTGAATTTGGGTAGTCAGTGCAATTAGGAACAGCCAAATGTAAAATTAATGATGAAGAAATGGAAAGTGACTGACCTTGGTCAAATGTGAAAATAAACAAATATTCCTTCAGATGGTTCTGAAAGTGCAATTAGGAATTCTAAATATAACGTAAAATAAGTAATAAAGCACGACGTCGCTTAAAACATCGAATTAGACTGAATAGATCTATACTTGTCAACATCAGAGATCTAAACATAGAGTTAACAAGGAATCATTCAAACCAAAGTAGATTCATGTGTTCATTAAAAACGACTTAGTCAAGGTTCAGCACTAAATCCTATTGAAAATCTGCGACGAGTATAAATACTATTAAAGATGGACTGGTAACTTTCATAAAAATATGCTTGTGTTAAACATATTTTTCACACATTATCTGTCTTAAATATTATTATAAGTGACAGTTTTAACAAATATGGAAAAAACAAATTTTTTATAAAATTGACCAGCTGGAGCGTTAGCAGAAACTCCAGCTGAATCATTTTGAAAGAGAAATGAGCAAAACCTTCAGTCTGAAAAAGGTTAAAATGGGCTAAAATAGTAAATCATGTGCAATATTCCCTCTAGCTCACAGTTTTGCACGACGATGTTTTGAACTATGACATAACATCTACTAAAGTTTATGGTTGTAACATAGCAAAATATGAGGAGGGATGAATTTGTTTCTAAGGCAACACATAGTTTTTTTTTAATAGAAGCTATTCCGCTTTCTAAACAGAGCGCTGAAAAATGTCAGTAGCTGCAGGGCACCAGAGGAAACTCACCAGACAACCTCACCCACGTTGGAGGAGATGAGGTATCTGATAAACTGCTTCATGTTATTGTAGATGGCTCGGCCCTCTTCCACAGCAGCCACTATGGAGGAGAAGTTGTCGTCTGCCAGGACCATCTCTGAGGCCGACTTGGCCACGGCCGTGCCGGACCCCATGGCGATGCCGATCTCTGCCTTTTTCAGAGCAGGAGCGTCGTTCACTCCATCCCCCGTCTGGAGGCAGACAGTGCCACAGTGAGGTACCGCAGCATCAGCAGGAGCTGTGTTTAAAGTTTACTGGTCTTTGGGAATGTATCATTGCGCTATGATATCATTATCATTACTTTAAAACAATATTATTGCATTAAATTCTGGAGCTATTTATTGTCCAGAATATTAGCAGAGCTGGTGACTTCCTTCCTATGGCTGCTCACCATGGCGGTAATTTCATCGAATCCTTGCAGAAACTCGACGATCTTGGACTTGTGGGAGGGCTCGACGCGGGCAAAGCACCTGGCCTTGGTCACGGCCTCCCGTTGGGCGTAGGGGGACAGCTCGTCAAACTCCCGCCCGGTGAAGGCCATGTGCTCAATGTCGTCGTCTTCCATCAGGATGCCGATGCGCCGGCAAATGGCCACCGCTGTGCCCTTGTTGTCGCCCGTGATCATGATGACCCGGATGCCGGCCTGGCGGCACAGCTTGATGGAGGCGGCCACCTCCTGCCTGGGCGGGTCCAGCATGCCCACACAACCGACGAAGGTCAGGTCGGACTGGGGAGGCGGGAAGGGACACGAGGGTCAGAGGGTTTAGTTTCACCCCACTGTTCAAGTTTGCTTTTGAAAATGGGACGATGCGCATCAATAAACGCTGACATATAAATGCATGAGATTATAGCCAGGTGGCTAATTTCCATTTCCTCTCATATTGGCAGGTTAATGCAAAAGCACAATACATCCACCAATCATGAACTTTACACATGGCCCCTGTCAATTTTTGATATGGTAAATAAGACAACATCTTCTGCACATGTCTGGCGGGTTACATTTGATGGGCAACGTTCTGGAAAATCATCACTGAATAAGCTAAAAGCAAAACTTCCCGAAAATTGATGTACTCCACAATTATTTTCAATCGCCCCATTCAAAAAGCTACTGAGTGACAATGATAAACACTCACCTCATACTCTGAGAACTTAGCAGTGTCGGACAGGACCATGTCCTCTGTTTTAGGGGGGCTGTCCCTTGTGGCCAGAGCCAGACACCTCAGCGTGTCCCGACCTGTCCCGTACTCGCGAATAACGGACATGATCTTTTCCTTGATGCCTTGAGTGAGGGGGACTTTGGTGTTGCCCACTCGGACGTAAGTGCATCTGTCGATGACGCCCTCCGGCGCCCCCTGGGGAGCAGAACGGGGATGTTGATTATTCCCACAGAAGCCAACGCCGCAGACCGACTCTCGACACTTTTTTCCTTCTTCTCTACCTTCACGAACATCTTGCCGACAGCAGAGCGGGACTTGTTGGCGGTGCAGTAGACGGACATAGACTTTCTGTCCCGGGAGAACTCAAGGGTGAACTCCTTCTTCATCAGCTGTTTGATCACCTGAGGCGATGAAAGGCATGGTCAGCGAGAAGAAACCTGCTGAGAGGGAGCCGTGGGCGGCTGCCACTCACCGAGTTGCAAGCGTTGGCTCTGTCGATCTTGGACAGGTTGTGGACTTCCGTGTCGAAGACATTCATCTTCTCCACCAGACAGGTCAACGCTGTCTCTGTGGCCTCGCCCACCTTCTCGTACACGCCCTTCACCTGATCAGTCAAACACAATCCGGGTTACTCGTTTCCCTCTTTGTCATCCTAAAAACGAAACGTGTTTATCGTTATTTTTTTAATCATCTCAACAAAGCAAGCTGTTCAGACCTCGTTGAAGTCCAGGGAGGAGTCATTGCACAGCGCACAGATGGTGGCCAGTTCCACCAGAGCCTCATACTGGGAGCATTTCACCAGTTTGCCATCTTGGTAACTGTGAAGAGGTGTAGTAGTCTGAAATATGTTTTTTTTTAGACTGTAAAAAGTTGATTTGTCACCTTGTTTGTTTGTTATACTCACACTTCTCCTTCAGGTGCGTAGGTTGAACCTGTGATGGTGAATTCTGACAGAGAGCAGCTTTCTCCTTCTGCTTTGCTGAGTACGAACATCTGAGAATCAAAGAAGTTGAAAGGATGAAGACCAATCAGGGCAGATCTGCCTGCTCTTCACTGGGACAGCAGGGGGCAGCGTCGTTCACACAGCGTGCCGCCTGCAGTGCTACAAAGTGCGTCTTTGGTTGCTCCGGGCTGAGAGGCAGAAATAAGTGTTTCTTCGAAGAAGTAAACAAAAGCGACTGCCAGGAGGCCTGAGTAAAAAGTAAAGCTGTGTGCAAAAGGAAGAAGTTACAGTGCCAGGCAGGCCTGGCGGTCTGCAACTGAAACAAATCAGATATTCCTCCTTCCTGTATCAACTAAACATGAAATCCAAAAACTATCTTATCCTAGTCGTTAGGTTAGATCTGGTGAAGCAGATGCACTGTAATGGAGATGCTTGATAGAGATATCAATAGCTCTATTGTTTCCAATACTGGAAAAAAAACCTTCCAGATCGGGTATCTGTGACAATTATATTTAGAATTCGTATGTGCGCTTTCTGAACCATCTGAAAGAAGTTTTGTTGCAGTTTCTATTTTACTTGTTTGATCAAGTCGATTTTTTTTAGTCCGTTTCAATTTCTCCACATTTGTTCTCTTTTTTGTGTTTTGTCTTTTTAGAAAAAAAAGAATCCCATCAAAATCCTAATCTGAAAGTTCAGATCTAGCATCTTTCTAATTTGATCATGTACTTCCCAGATAAACCTGTCACAATAAGCAATTACTCAGTTAATTGCATGACAAATTGAAACGAGCTCCATAATTTCTGTTCTGATGATTAATATGTTTTGACTGGCATTTTTGTTTACAGAGACTTCATAATCCATTTTTCTATGGTTGTGATTGTGTTTCATTTCGGATATTTATAATATGTTTCACTGTTACAGTGCTCTTCACAAAGTTAAAGTTTATCATACTGAGGAAAAAAATTTGCACTGTTATGCCATAATTGACATAGTGTTTGAAAATGGTCTTAAAACAACAACATTATTGTTAACAGCATTCATTTCTGGGACAAATTTGTTATTGTGACAGGCCAACAGCAACCTACAGAACAAAAGTGTAATATGAAAAAAAAATGCAAAGAAAAGGATTAAACATTACTGACAGCCAAAACGTCTTTTTCCATAATGCATGGTCAAGTGTGGTGTTGCTGATTAATACAGAGAGATAAACAGCAACCACAGGCTGGCCGGCTCGCTGTTTTGTGACGCAAGGTCAGTTATGCAACAGCAGCTCTGCATGTCATCAGCTGCGTGTAGATAAGAGGAGCAGCAGCACATTATCCTCTTGTTAAAACCCTGGATACCTGATCATAAGGAAAACAGTCTTAATTTTGACAACGTCCTCAGGCTGCAGGCAGGAAGTAAAACGATGAAAAGACACCGATCACAGCTGCTTAGTAATGCACCAAGAGAGGGAGGTGTGTGTGCGTGTGTGTTTCTGTGAGCCTCACCCTGCAGACAGACATCTGGTTGGTGGTCAAAGTGCCGGTTTTGTCCGAACAGATGACGGAGGTGCAGCCCAGAGTCTCCACAGAGGGCAGGCTGCGGACGATGGCGTTCTTCTTGGCCATGCGGCGGGTGCCCAGGGCGAGGCACGTGGTGATCACAGCGGGGAGGCCTTCAGGGATGGCGGCGACAGCCAGCGCCACGGCGATCTTGAAATAGTAGACCGCCCCGCGGATCCAGGAGCCACCGTGGACGGGGTCGTTGAAGTGGCCGATATTGATGATCCACACGGCGATGCAGATGAGGGAGATGACCTTGGAGAGTTGCTCGCCGAACTCATCCAGCTTTTGCTGCAGCGGCGTCTTCTCCTGCTCCGTGGCCGCCATCTCGTCACGGATCTTCCCAATCTCCGTGTTGACGCCCGTGGCCACGACAACGCCCACGGCCTTCCCGGCGGCGATGTTGGTGCCCTGAAACGGCGGGTCACACACACACACCCGATAGCATTACACACACCTTGAAACGACAAGACAGTCTACATGTAGACTACAAAGTTTTTATGAAAATGTTTGAAGGAAAGTAAGATTTGACAATAAATCAATAGCAACATATGCGCACACATAATCAGTAGATAATACGTCTGAACCGCAATGCATTCTGGGGGACGTGTGCAGAGGAAAGGCTTCAGCCGCTCAACCTCTCATTACTAAACCATCTAACTCGCTCACTCTTTGGTTACCTAGCAACAACCTGTTGAGTAACATGCACAGCAGCAGATTCATGTTTAACCACTGCGCCTCATAACAAAGGAAAACTGTGGTTAAAACAGGAGAGGCCACGCCACCACTTCCAGATATTTAAAACAAAAAACAAACCAATATTTATCGATATCGACTGATATTAACGATTCGAGATTAAATGATTTGAGCTGCATCGTCCAGCCCTAGAAGAAAGTAGCGTAGATTTTCCCTTACAGAGAAGAGCATGTTCTTTTTGTCTTGATTGACGGCTCGAGGGTCCGGGACGGGGTCGGTGTGCTTGATGACAGACACAGATTCACCTGCGAGGAAAACACAGAACAAAAAAAGGGTTTCTTCAATTTTTCAATTGTCAAAGATGTTGCTTACTTTGTTGATATCCATCCATCCATCCATTTTCTAACACCCTTGTCCCTTAGTGGGGTCAGGAGGTGTACTGGTGCCTATCTCCAGCTAACGTTTCGGGTGAGAGGCGGGGTCACCCTGGACAGGTCGCCAGTCTGTCGCCAATTAACCTGACAGTCATGTTTTTGGACTGTGGGAGGAAGCCGGAGTACCCGGAGAGAACCCACTATGCACAGGGAGAACATACAAACTCCGTGCAGAAAGACCAGGGCCGGGAATCGAACCCAGAACCTTCCTGCTGCAAGGCAACAGCTCTACCAACTGCACCACTTTGTTGATATATGGTTTTTAATTCAAATGTGATTAACTCAACAAAAAGATTTAGGTTTTATGTATTTGTTTGAAATTCTTGTCCTGCTGCCATAAGAACGTGGCGTTTTTCCTAAAGGTTGTCACACCAGGATAATCTTATACTGGTCCCTGCCTGGTTGTCAGGGAACTGTTCTGTCACCAAGCAGACAGTGAGCTACTCTTTAACCAATTCATAGTGATGCAAAAGGTCAGACAAAACAGAAGTAATAAAAGCAACAGTGCTGTGAGGTAGAACTGAATAAAAAATCTCCAGAACAGTGTTTGGCGTCTGTCGTGTTGTGAGCCTCACCTGTCAGGATGGACTGGTCTACCCTCAGAGTCGTTGACTTTATTGAACAGATGCGGATGTCGGCAGGCACTTTGTCTCCAACTACAACCAAACAACGGCCCAGTTAGAGAGAGTACACAAACAAATAAGACAGGAGACGGAAACATAATCAGAACAATGGCATTAAACTGATTCACAGAGGACTGCGGCTGCAGCATTTGCATATCAGTGATATTATTTTATCACCAGTTGAGTAGCTCCTCATCACGTTCCTGGTAAAGGTTTGTCTTTGTGTTTCTTGGCCCAATGAAGGCTGAACAAACGAGATGCCTGTGCTGTGAAGGCAGTTACTTAGCTTCACTATAAACTGGAATAATAAAGTGCAGCTCATTACAAAATGTTTGCTGTGCCACCCAAAAGGAAAACAGTGCAGCAATCACTGTCAGGAGAAGAAAGGGAGAACCGAGGAGAGAGAGGGAAAAAAAGGAGAAAACGAAGAACTTGTGAGCCATAAAAGGCTGGTCTCTAAGGAAAAGGCCCATCTTTATGTGACAGAATTGCTGTGACCCAATTCAACATCCTAATGGTACATAAAAGGCGTGGAAACTGGGGAAATGGTTCACGGTATGGCACAGTTCCACAGGCAAAATCCACATATAGACCTAGGAACTGTGTCACAGTATTACAAAACATCCTACAACAATAGTAGAGTGAGAGTCAAGGAAACAACAGGAGCTTGCCAAATATCTCATTTTTCTAAACTATCAAAACAAAGTGAGTTGAAACTCTCGCCTCTAACTCATTTGTCATCAAGACAGCACATCATTCCCCGTGTTTCCTTCAAGTTACTGGACCTTTTGTTTAAAGGGCCAGTAGTATGAAAAATGTTCTTTTAATCTCCATGGCAAAACACCTGCTTGCACCTTCTAGACACAGCTTCTTCTCAGAGTTGCAGCTTCCAAGCGTTCACCTCACAGAGCAGCCTTTCCCCCACTCTGCTCCTTCAGACTAGCCAGCAGCAATTAGTAAACACATGGTAGAACCGAGTTCATCATACAAGCTACTTCTAAGTGCAACACTGGTAAAAATGTTAAAGGGTTAATAGAGGAGCCAAAATAAAGTAGCACTACATTACTTTTCCTCAAGTAAGAGTAAAAAGGTACTTGGTAAAAAGACTACTCAAGTTCTAATCATAAAATCTGATTCAATACTTTAAAATGCTGACAAAATATGTGCAAATTTTGTCATCTTACAGACTAAAATAGAAAAAAAAATACTATAAATACAAAACACTTTCAGGCAGAACACTTTTTCAAACCAAGTTTTCTATACATAAAATTAATATTTGCAGTAGGTAATTTAGAACAGAGAAATGTTTTTTAAAGTGGCAATATGTAGTATTTACTCCGTCAAATGCTACAACAGGCTGAGCTGATAGGAAATGGCATTAGAACAACAAGCTGGTGTAAAAGCATCACCGAGTATAAACACTGTTACAAAGCACAGTCTGGAACGGTTGTTTAGTTAGATCAGCATTCCTTTCTTCAGTTTTAACGATTGTGACTAGACTGACCCCTACAGATCGATCAACATATACCATTCATTGCCAGGAGGCAGAGAGGGTAATATTTAAAATCAAACTGCAAGTCATGCATTTTTAGCCTTACATTTGTTTGCTATGGGTGCCATTTTTAACGACCAGATTCTATTTAAATGGGCGATATTATGTTTTCCAGTCGCATGGTATGAGTTAATAGCACAATTAAGTAACTACGTTACCTTCAGTCATTGTAAAAATGTAATATATATGAAGTACAACTTAAAAGAAATTTCTGAAAAGCCGCCATCAGGAAATAGTCACAACATGTTTCCTTCATTAACCCTTTAACAATGTTTTTACCAGCGTTTTACTAACGAGCTCAGCAGATGCACAGTTCCATCAGGTGTTTGCTAATTGCTGCTGGCTAGTGTGAAGGAGCTGAGAGGAGGCATCTCCTATGACAACCAGTTGAATGGTTGCTATGGGAGATTAAAGGATTTCCCAAACACACACGACAGAATCAAGGCAACATATATATATATATATATATATATATATATATTTTTTTTTACATCATAACATGATGCAAAGCTCAAAAAGGTTGATTTTATTTAATACCGTACCTTTAAAAAGAAAAGGTTAACTTGAGGGACACAAAAGGAAAGATGTGCTGTTTCGATGGAGAGAGTGAACAGAAAGAGTGGAAAGGAAAAGAGTCATACAGTGGATCAGGCTTTATCTGTGGCTATTGTTTCATTTTTAATGTTTTATATCACAGGAACAAAATGTACAAATACATTTCACACAGATAACCAAAGAAGTAGGAAGTGACCAGTCCTACTTTTTTTTTTTTTTGTAGTTTTTGATTGCATGCACCTTGTTAAAAATCTGCGACTCTATTAAAAGCCACAAGTGTCCAGAACGTCCCACTGCAGACCTGCGTTCGTGACGCATGTGTATATCCTGTGTCCTTCTATGTCAACATCCTCTTTGGTTGCTGTCCAAGCATCTTGTGCTGGTTTATATCTGCTTGCCAACGCATCTCTGACTCCAGCAATCGCAGATACGCTGCACTGAGTTCACACCTGGTGATGCATTAAGCCCGCTGTGACTCCCCTAGGTGCTTTTTAAACAGACCTTTAAATAGCAGGTGAGGACGGGAGTGAACGCGTCCAGCTTTGAGTGGCAGCTGCATCTGCTGTATGTTAGGGAGGGACGACAGCGGTCCAGGCTTCTTTGGAGACAGCCTGGAGGCTCCATGTGCCGATGGCGGCTGAACAAAGGCTGTCACGTTGAGTGGGCCGTTTCACATCAACAGGCTTCCCGACACATCTCCCACTGACTAAGTCGTCAGCTCCGTTTATGTGTGTGCAAGAGGCGCGATTCAAATTCAGGAATCAACAGCGTGTGGGAAATGCAAATGACAAGTCAATAAAGCGAAGAAACCTAAACGCGTCGGTAAACGTGTTGCTTTGCAAGTTCGTTTCACTGTGACCGTTCAGCCTCGACTCCGGACACCAGGGTTCGTTTCCCCTGGCATGATGTTTAGTTAACAGTTTGCTGATGGGAAAGATAAATCAACATTTAACAGGTCGCTGGTTTCTTGGCTCCCAGTTTCTAATGTAAACAGGTGTTTACATTAGACTAACTGACCCCTGTCTAACAAGGGGTCAGTTCTCTAATAAAAACATCATCTCTACATTGTTTTCTCAGGATTTCAGCTTTTTTTTGTCATAAAACAGCAGCAGATAGCCGCCACATGATGCAACATAATGCCATTTCCGTTACCAGGGGCAACCGCAAGAGTCACAGGAGGAGATTCATCTTTTTCGAGAGCAGATTAGTTACTTTTGTATTGCTTAGTCCGTAGCAATGAAAATTCTTTGCACATTTAGATTTAAAAATGACTGATTGCACTAATTTTTCCACAAGCCTGATTTTCTGACGCCCTCATGGGTAAAAAAACATTTAACACAGTACACTTTGTCACTCATCTCCACCAGTTTCTTCAAAAGCATGTCGTCTTTCAAAAGTATTCACCCAACTCAAACTGATTTTACGTTTGATTTTAAGTTTTACGGCAAACTTCATTGTGTTTTACTGGGATTTTAAGTAATTGACCAACACATATCAGTGCATAATTGTATGGCAGCAACTAACAATTATTTTAGTGGCGGATTATTCTGGCTGTTAATTGCTTAATCGGATGAATAAATTGGCACATTCTGCAGATTTTTCATTTAAGTCTTTTTTTCTACAATATTAGTAAAAGACATAAACAGTAACAAAAACAAACTATACAATTATTTTCTTTAAGACTGAAAAAAACAACGTGTTATTGCCTAAAATGTAACACAGCACTCCGTTAGTGCACGTTTGATCATTTGCAGCAAAAGATGCATCTGCAGTTAAAACAATGCTTTGAACATCAACATGTGAAAAGCTCAGTCCTTCCTGCTTGACTTAGCATCAGTACGCTACAGGGCCGATCCGTTGACTCATTTTTGGATTAACTGATCCGAAAATTGATTTAAAGCAAAATGTGATTTACTACTTTTTTCTTTTGCAGAATGTGATCCAGGTGAAGCTATAACTATGCCATTGACGAGTTGTTGTAGAAAAATACGAACAGTTTATTTATTTATTTTTTTAATCTTAAATGCAAAATGGGTATATATTTTTGCACATTTTTGGTGTGTGTATTGTATCATCAAATAGCTTTTTTTTTAGTCTGTGCACTCCAATTAACGCTTAACTGATTACTAAATTAGCTGACCGTTACTTTAATAATAAATTTTTCACGATTGATCTGATTAATCGGTTAAGTCTGACACAATTGTGATGCAATAGATTACACTTGGGTAGAAAATTTACTAATTTGGTGATTTTTGAAGGAATCTGGATGTTATTAAGGGTATCTACATGAAATGGGCTGAATAGCAAAGCAATTCACACTTTTCAGATTTCTGTTTGCAAAAATATTCAAATTTGCATGAAATCCCTACTAAAAATTTTAAGTGGTGTGTGGAAGATGAATCAGCTGCAGCTGCAGAGAGGATGAAAATGGCGATGTGAAGACGCTCTGGTCGGTTAAAGTTCAGACGCGCCAACAGCAAGCTGGAGGTGTGCATTCCTTTCATGTTCCAAGTGTGTGCCTCCTCTCTTCAGACTGACATCTCAGCGTCTCGCCTGTCAGCGGAGAGCATAGCACAGATTCCCAGCAGTCACCACAGTACAGAAGAGCTAACGAGGCTCGTGCGGCCGGCGGTGGTGAAGAATCTGTATACATCCAAACGCCAGAGGATTACTGCTGTTAACTACACAACATAACACTTTGCATTTAGAGTAAATGTTTAAACACAGGGTGAGAATTTCTATTCTGACTATATACAATCCTACAAGCTGGGGTTCTGCAGATCGGCCAGAGCCGGATGAGAAGCTCCGCCTCACCTCCCGTCTGCACCTCTGACCCCCTGAGGTTGTGTTTCTGTCCATCTCCCCGGCCGGGCTAAATCAGAGCGCTTCTGTCTTGCTGACAAGTGAGAAGCTTTGGCCAAAAGACCGTCCCTCGGTGACAACGGAAACTTGCCAGACCCCAGTAAATGCCACATACTCTCCATGGTGTCTGGAATCTTAGCGGCGGGTGCTGATGGGTACAGTAGCAGCAGAGCACAGAGCCCAGCGGCGTGGGACGGTTATCTGCAGAAGTGCTTCCCTATAAGGTCAACGCTCTCTCTCCAACTGTCTGTCCGGTAGAATAGGAGCGCTCCTCTCTCACACACACGCACACTAGCGGACTCCACAACAAGAACATCCAAATTTGCAAGCCCTCAAAACCAAACAGTAAACTGGCAGCTGACAGAGTGCACTGTGATGACAAGGACTTAAATCCAAACAGAGCCTGTAAACTAACTTTATTAGCTGTGACATAAAACCATAAACTATTATTTATGGCAAATCTATAAATAATCACTCCTAGTGATATATATATATATATATATATATATATATATAAAAAACCAACGCAGAGAACACAATCACCAATTTTGTTGCACAAATAAATTAAACTGGCTGACGTCGATGAAGGTCTGAATTAAAAGTGTAACAGTGATTCTGTGTTCAGGCATAACAAAATGGAAATGCTGAAAACAGCAGCTGGGAGATGCAGGACAGGCTTCCTGGCTGTTCTTCCCACAGTGGAGGAACTCACAAAGGACTCATCTCTGCGTCCTCCATCTCAGCCACCCGGCCAGCTACTGCATCATCATCATCATCATCACACTCCGCCTCCACATGGCACGGGTCACTTTGAAGCTCCGGTAAAGGAGAGCAGGGGAGAATAGTAGGACGGCAGCCATTGTAAGAGGAGGATTTAGAATTGCACGTACAGCTGACGAGCTTGTCCCGACCACGGGATAAAACGTCCACTCTTCTCTACCTGCTGCGATGAAGAGAGCCTCGTGCTGCTGACAGAGCGGCATCCCGCTGCTTTCATCAGGAGGGGGGCGTGCACCTCACTGCTAGCTACAAATGTCCGCAAAACATTGTAAATATTAAGCTAATGTGTAAAAAACAACAACAACACATTTTTCCATGTGAAGTGTTTCCATTTAATAAGAAATGCAAAAAAAAGTGTTTCCACAAAAGTTTTGTGCATTTCGATACGGCAGAAAAACCACCTAATTTTACTGCATCAACTTGTTCTGGAAAAAAGTTAGATTTTTTTCTTCAAAATTGGCGTGTTATGCCAATAAATATCATGATGATTATAATTTGTGCAATTTTATGGTCAACAGCTACCGGCTCTCATTTCATCAATGTTTTTACGAACATTTTGAAGTACCACATCGATTAAGAAAGATTGACGGAAACAGAAAAAATTCGAAAAACGTCACATTTGTTTCAGGTCATGCAAAAAGTGGAGATGGAAATACATTTGCCAAAAAGCGAATTTTCACAATAGCAGGTTTCTGCTTTACCAGAGGCAGGAAACTCAACAAAAAAACTTTTTTTTTTTTAAATAATGATAATCAGTTTTATTTATAACGCCCTTCATATCTCCAATTGAAATCTCAAAAGGGAACATTCACACACTGGTGATGGAATGCTACAGCTGCCCTGGGGCAGGCAGACAGAAAGCAGACTGCCATTTTGCCCCAGGGGCCTTCCTGTTCAACACAAACAGGCAAGGTGGGTGAATTGTCTCCTCCAGGGACAGAAACGATGAGGGTTGACAGATCGAACCATTGATCCGCCGATTGCTGGGCGAACTCTTACCGTCGTTACTGGTTCCTTCACTTCAAACCAGTAGGCGGAAATGCTAAGTGACCTGTACTTGTGTAGCGCTCCATCAAGTCCAGAGGAGCCCAATGCCCTTCACACATTTAGTCACCTACCATCGTTGCCATCATCGCCTGCTCCCTCTTTAAGTTTGAACCAAATGTTTAAGTGGCCAGTTTCTTTTTAACGGAGAAAATCCCAAACATTAAGACCAGGACTGACTCCGTTTGTCCCTGTCAAGGTTAGCATGGATTCCCTCCGTAGCTATGTTCCATGATCAGGAGAGGCTCAGGGTGGGACCAGGCACCTGTCATTTTCATGACTGTCAGTGCCTCTATAAATACAGCATTCCATAATCTAAACAGCCAATGATGGCTAAAAATAAAACCTTCCGTTATCCTCACAAACTCTGACCGTCGCTTCGTTGACTTAGGGTCATACTGAGTATGAGATGGAGCCACCGTTTCTGAGGATGTTCCTGGGCATGCCGGTTTCCGCTCATCCCTCTGCAGAATTATGTAAGTGAGTGGGCACTTTGGAAACCACAGCGGTACATCCTGAGGATTTTCTAGCTGCTGAAATACGCTGACTGGACCTGGCCGGGAAGAATTACTCCGGCGCTCATTTCACTGACAGCGCAGTGGGAAAAATCTCACAGCGGATCCGTCGGGAGGATGTAGGGGATGAATTTAAAATAGGTGTGTGTGTGGAGAAATACAAACAAAAAGAACAAGTCAGTGTTCATTTTCATTTTACCCATCCCTTAGAGACAATGGGTTAATAGGAACACCTCAAAGTACATCACTTTTGGAGGGTGAGTCACCTCTGCAGTGGCTCTTAGGGCTTGGACAGACATGAGCTTGTTGCTAAATGTAAATTGTGACCTTCGAGCAATTATAGGATTTCTCTGCAGCAGGGACAAACATGTTCAGAAACTGTCCCAAGAAAACAAAAGGTTTTTTTGTCTAAATATCCAGAAAAGGTTTATAAAATGAAATATTTAAAACAGGTTTTGGTCTCAAGTAATTTTAAAAGGGCAACATTGTGTGTTTTCCACCAACATAGCGTCACTTTGTAGCAAAATCAAGCAACTATGTTACCAAGAGAGATTTCTCAAACATGCATGAGAGAATCAAGGCAACACTCCAGGTACGTTTCTGATGAGGGAATAAAATTATAACACGATGTAAAGCTCAAAAAAGTTGATTTTGCACAGTACTGCGCCTTTAAATCTTTTCCATATTACATCAATATATGGGATTTTGCAAGAGAGGAAGTCAATGAGATGAAGTAGAAAGAAGAATGCAGGGAAACCTACCAGCCACTTCCACAATGTCGCCCGGTACAATGTCTCTGGCCTTGATCCTCTGAACGGTCTTCCTGTCCTGTCGGTACACCTTGCCCATCTCCGGCTCGTACTCTTTCAGAGCCTCAATGGCGTCCTCAGCATTGCGCTCCTGGTGAGGAAGACGAGAGTTTGGTCCGACATCTGTACTTGCTGCTGATGGGAGCCACATCAGCAGCTGAGGTGCCAAGCAAAAGCATTCATATCTGTAGGACTTCTTCACAAACTCTAGTTTATTTCACTGGGATTTAGTGTAATAGACCAACATGACAGTTCATGATTGTGACGTTTTTAATGGTTTTACCACCCTGGACAGGTCGCCAGTCTGTCGCAGGGCAACACAGAGACAGACAGGACAAACAACCATACATAGGGAGAATTTGGAGAGGCCAATTAACCTGACAGTCATGTTTTTGGACTGTGGGAGGAAGCCGGAGTACCTGGAGAGAACTCTCGCATGCATAGGGAGGACATGCAAACTCCATGCAGAAAGACCCAGGCTGGGGATCGAACCCAGAACCTTCTTGCTGCAAGGCAACAGCTCTACCAACTGCACCACTGTGTAGCCAGAGTCCACACTATGTGTAACTTAATTTTAGTATTAATCCAGATGTTTTGTGAAGGCCCCAGAGTTTTGTTAGAGAACACAGGTGAACAAAAAGCACCTGTGAACATGAAGACCAAGACAGCTGGTCTGAGCTGAAGGATGGAGCTAACTACAGCAAAATTTCTTGAAGAAGACTTGCAAAAAAACAGAGGCTGAGTAGGAGGTTCAGCTAAACATGCAGGCAGAGCTGGAATGGCTTAGATCAAAGCAGATTTGTCTGCTGGAAACTTTAGCAAACCTTGAAAACTGATGTTCACAGAAGCTTCCCTCCCACTCTGAGTGAACATAAATGTGCAAAACTGAGAATAGGCCTTTATTTCATTTTATTTTTCTCACTTTTATCTGAGATAAAATTAGATCTATATTATTAATCTTACTTAAAAGATACTCACTACTGTGTCGGTCTCCCACATAGAATCCAATTGTAAGGAGAAAAAAATCTCGAGATGTTCTTGGGAACCTTTGCGAGCTACAGCATGTTCATTATGCATTTTAGTTGGTTATAAACCTTTTCTTTTTGCCTTCTCCCAGTTTCCCTCCACCAGAATGTTCATCATTATATAGCCAGGCAAACATCACTCAGAATGGCCATCCCACACATTTTTTTTTATTATTATTTTTCAATGTGAAGCCTTTCTTTGAGACGAAAATAACTGGAAGTACACAGTGTTCATCTACAGTGCTGGTGAAATCTAACTAACGGATGCAGACTGCCGTTTCTTACGTGAAAATGTCCAGCAACAGAATTATATTTTCACCCTTGATCATATAAGCCTTTAATTACATTCACCAGATTAGAGAGTGGCTGATTAGGAGAACTCCATTTCATACAGATACACCTGACTTTTCAATACTCTCTCAGACAGCCCTGGAAAATGCCCAAGTGTTGTCGATTCTGAAGCCACACAAAGACATCAGCTGCGTTTCCACTACAAACATGCGCAAAAACTTTGTTGTTAACGTCGAAAATGCATCATTTTCCAATTCCATCACATATGAAACGCAAATAAGTCATTAAAAACCATGCCGCTGATACCATCCTCCAACTACTTCCTGTCATCTTTTTCTTTGTGTTTTGCATCAGCGGCAGCATCCGGTGGTTGATTATTTGACTCGTGTGATGCGAAAAAAAGTGTTAGGTTGTTTTTTTTTTTGCAGTTATACGAAGTTAACCAGTTTAAAAAAAACACCTCATCCAACTCTTAACATTTTTCTTATCGACAAACATGCTTTTGTTCAAACTAGCATGTTTCCATCAGGCAAATTTATTTTCGAAATAATGCAATCATTTGGTCAATGGAAACGCTGACGCGGCGTCTCACCTGCCACACTCCGACGATGGCGTTGGCGATCAGAATAAGTAAAATTACAAAAGGCTCCACAAAGGCTGTGATTGTTTCTTCTCCCTCCTCGAACCAAGCCAGGACCTGAAAACATAATTATCTGAAATCAGCTGAAAAGGCTTCTGGAGACTTTCACCAAAGCACATTTAAGAAAAGCACATTCTTTACATGCAGAACAGGAGTGAATCTGCCGGAAAAGAACAAAAAAAAAAAAGAAGCCCAAGCGTGTTGACCTGCAAGCTCATTAAGCCCATTAAAACCTGCAGCAGAGTGTTGTGTGTCATCAGGTCGTAATGACTTAATTAGGTGTTCCTGTAAAAGAAACGGTTCTAAAAGTATCCTGTGCGTCACAAGCTATTAGCTCATTTTCCACAATGTAATGAAACAATCAATTTTACAAAGAGTTATGTATTTTACTGCTCAGGAAGGTGGAGTTCAGAGCCTGGAAGTTTACAAAAGATGTCTGTGTCTTCGCCACAGAGAACAGCCGGCAGTGAAACTAGACATGAGTCCGTTTCCTCCATTCAGCTGGAAGAAGGTAGTGAAACATTTTGCTTTTGAAACTGCCACCGTTTGCCAAAATACTGTGAGAGACACTAGAAGAACTGCTGTGAATGACTGGTGTTTTTCCCCCCAGTTGTTCCAGCACTTTCCCCCAGGTGGTGCTGTGCACTGCTTGTCAGCTGGCTGAATGAAGGCTCTTACACTTTCCTTATTGTAGCGTTATGAGCGTGTGACTATCCCATGTGGGCTTTAAAAGCAGCTTATCTGGCTGTGCAGCTATGAAGTCGATAACTAGATAATCAAAATATTGAAATACAATATCGTACCAAATGTAGCGTCCAATCAGCCATTCGTAACTTCATTATGCTGTGAAACTTAAGATGATGTGTTAGGTGAGTTTTTGTACGTTTTAAATGTGCTTTTTGTGATCTTGAAAATGTCACACAAAGCGGCCTTAGCTCATCATCCAGGCCGGCGGGAAGAGCGTCCCAAGATTTAATTTATACTTTAAAACAAACCTTAAACTTGTTAAATCTGGCTTTTGAGTTGACGTTTACTAAGCTGCTGCCATACTGCGTTGTCCGTTTTATTTATTTAATAATTCTATCAAATTTCATAGTCTTATGCATTTGATTTGCATATATTTTTTTTTGCTATTAATTTCACATTTCATACACTTCTGGTATTTCTCTGTTTACAGTTTATGTATTATCCTGGAAAGCAGGATTTCTGGTACGGTTTTATCTGGTTCTAATGTTTCTTCTGCATTTCCTCAGTTCTCTATCATTTTACAAAATATTTTGCGGTTTTTTCCCCCACTTACTTTGATCAAATTGAGAATTTTTTATTTCCGATTGTTCTTAATCTCTGTACATTTCGGAAAAAGGCTGTGCAAAAAAAGTTTGACTGATTCAGTCTTTTAGCACTACCAGGAGTAACTGGTTCAAATTAAAGTTATTAGGTCATGCAATATATACTCTTTATGTATAAAACCAGCAAAACTGTACAATTTTTATCTATAAATGTCTGAAACAAATACATCTGTTGTAGCTGAGTGGAAAAATAACTATAACTACTATATAAATATAATAAATCAGAAACCATTGAGGAGACTGTTGTAGTCAGCCTTCCTAAACAATCACCAACCGTCTCCTGATCAACAAATCCATAAAATATCTGATTGCTCCCAACCATCCTTCATTTTCACAGCAAAACAAAGTAATCGTAAAACAACTGAAACCGATTCGAGGGTTGACGATGGTGAAAGCGTCTAAACTGGTCTGAGATGAAGTGCGCATGGATGTGTGCGTTAGCTGAATGGAAAGCCCTCCCTGAGTAGAGAGAGCCCAAATTTGGTCTGGAGTGGTGCTCTGTTCCCCTGTCAGACAGCAGCCACCGACACCTCTGTATCACCTGACAGACGCGGGAGCTGCATACCAGCTCACAGGCAGACGCAGAGGGAGGTTCGCCTATCGCTACGCAGCTCTGCTAAATGTTCATCTGGACAAATAATCGCTGCCGTATTAAAGGGTAAAAGTCGACATTTTTGAGCATTTTTACATCATGTTATGTCCTTCACTCATGACAAAACATACATAGATTGTTGCTCTGATTCTTTCATGCATGTTTGAGAAATCTTTTACATTTCCCTTGGCAACCATTCAGCTGTGCAAAAAGCCTGGATGAACCTAGCTCCGCCTTCGAGGATGAATCTTCCCCTCTGTTTCAGAGCAGCCGTCCCCCTTCGCCTCACCACTCAGCTCCTTCAGACAAGCCAGCAGTAATCAGCAACCACCTGATGGACTGCGCATCAGCTGAGCTCATTATACAAGCCACTTCTCAGGGAAACGCTGGTAAAAACGTTGTGCAAGGGTTAATAGAGGAGCCATGTTGTGATGACTTCCCGAAGGCAGAGTTTCAGAAAGAGGAGGAATTTTTGAAAGAGACGGAGCCCCAATTTCAATTTACTTTGTAATTTACAAATTATGAAGTCAATTGTCTTTTAAATCATATTTCTATACAGCATTTTTATAACAACTGAAGTTAACATAGTTACTTGACTATGCTGTAAAATGGTCAAATGTGCCTGGAAAATACATAATACTGCACCTTCAACGGTTAATTTCTGCTTGGGAAAACATTCCTTTATGCAATCTAATTCCTTCAAAAGTACAAAAATAAAGAAAAAAAAGAGGAGTGAACCGGCTTTTACACTTTGTGAAGATGTCATTACATAACTACTGTCCACTCGCTATTAAACACTGAAAGTCAGCAGCAGTCCAGACAAGAGCAGCTTGAGTCATCCCGAAGCGGTTCTGCTTGGCGTCTCATCAGTCTTCCGGATCAGAGGAATGAGGTGACAGTGACTCAGTGCTGCTACCGCTGTTGTCACCATTCCTCAGATGAGCTGCGAGCCATCTCAGCTATTTAGCTCCTTCCTAAGTAAGCGTAAACCGCCACCTCCCCTCTGGCACAGCTATGCAAACCGAAGACGTTCACAGTTCAGCGCCATGCGCCGCACTAGCATTCATCACCCTGGATTTATTCAAACCCCCACCAGCAGCCGGAGCTTAATGTAAACATTTGGTCGAAGTGAGTGAAGTCAGTATGAAGGAAGTATTACATCTGATTTAAAATGTGTGATGAGACCGAGGTGTTGACTTACAAAAGATATGCATGCAGCTAGCAGGAGGATTCGAACGAGCAGATCCTCAAACTGTTCCAGGACGAGTTCCCATAAAGATTTCCCTGCAGACAAGAGAGTACAGTTAACAAAAAAAAAAAAACAGAACATTGTAGGGACAAACGTCAGAGACAAGAGCGATTACCTTCTTCTGCCGGTAACTCTGTGTGCAGAGACATGCGGGTTGATCCAAGCAGGAAAAACAAAAAAGGAGAGAGAGAGAGAAATAGTTTCATTCATTTTTTGGGTCAAAAGATACCCGTACAACCAGTTTTACTGCAGTCATTTCTAACTTTCTAGTAATATCTGATTTTAAATCACTTAGTGTTAAACATTAAAGATAAAAGGCATTCAGATTTTCCATTTGCGTAAAGGTCAGGAGGGATTTGGGAGAAGGCCAGAATGCTCTATGTGACCCCCAGGTGATATTATTATGAAACAGCTGTTAAAGTCTGGAACAACAGAGATTAACTCTGACACATGAGGGTTACTTCAGTGACCCCAGGGGCCGGATGCCTGCCAGATCTCCGGCCACAAGAGATGAATGAAGTGTGGTCCTGAGATAGAAACTTTTTAAAACTACTTTGAATAATTAACTGAGATTACTGTACTATTAGATAACATATGTGTGACTGAATTTAAATTATGTTTCTTGTAAAATGCCCCAAGAGGACATTTGTTGTGTATTGGCGCTATGTAAATAAATCAAAATGACTTTAACCATGCCACCAACACCACAGTTTGGCTTTGGTTTAATAATAGGCGCAACCTGTTTACAAACACACAAAAAAAATGATGATACCCTACATAAGCCACACTCTTGAGTAATGACGAATTTGTTACTATGGAAATGATGGGAAACCCTGGAGGTCAGCACTGGTGACGTCAGCCAAAATCCCTTTACAGAGAACCGGGTATCACCGATGATGTAGCTGACTTTTACCCCCTGTACAGAACCCGGAGCACGCCGCGTTCACGCTACAGCAGCGTGCATGAAACGTGCCTCATTCACCGCACCAACCAGCCAGAGCGGCAGGCTGCGGGAACTAAAGCTGTTCCTACCGTTTAGGCCCCATTTCTCCTTCTGCCGCTTCACCTCTTCCAGAGAAAGTCCTGTGCTCTCATTGACGCAGAAATAACTGTAAACTTCTTCTACAGTCTTCGTGTGAGAGTTCTCCATGGCGGACGGCTCCTTCCCGCTGAGCTTCACCTGAATTAGTCAGAGGAGACCCGGCGGCTCTTCAAAGCTGTCAGTACTTTTCGGCGGAATAATGAGTGTGCCAACTGAGAGCTGTACATTCACTCTCGGTTAGCTACCGTCGGCAGTGTAACGTGTTCCCCTGCCCCCTTTCTTTCCTTTTTCTTTTTCCTAGCAAAGGTGAGTCGAACTTCTCCTTCTTGTCCGGGTGAAGGTTAGTGTGAGGCTCCGCTGCTCTCCGCTGTCGGTGGGGAAGTGTCTGCGGCAGTGCTCTGTGGTCGGGACTGCATTCGGTCCAGTCCTCCAGGTGCCGTTTCCTGCCTCACCGTGGCGCAGCTCTCTGTGCTTCCACTCCGTCCTCTGAGTCTGCTTTTATGAAAGCGAAGCGCCTCTCTGCTGCCTCTCTGCTGCCTCTCTTCCCTGTGCTGCATGTGGACTCCTATCATTGGAGGAAGGCTGGCAGCTGCGTTCAAACGGGGGGCAGATGAAAGAACCCAGGAAGTCGCTGGGAAGCGCGAGGCTGGAATATTGTGTTCCCGCGCTGCTGCTGCTGCCTACTCAAATTGTTAGGATCACACCCAAAGGCTTGAGGGTTATTTTGAACTGTTTAGTTTTGCATGGAAGTAATAAAAAGCAAATGAACAAATAATGATGAACAAAACCCAGTTGAACAACTGTAAAAGTGTTCACGTGCGTCTTTTCCCTGGAACAAAATATGCAAATACTTCAGCCAAACCAATCTTGTGCAAGTGCTTTTTGCTTTTTGTTTTTTTATCTTTATCGTGATCTGGTAGAGAACAATCCGAGCTGTGCGTTGCAGAAAATCCTATTCTCTTCCGCATTTTCACTTTTGATTTTATCTAATAGGCCAATACGGTATTACAAAAGTGAGAATTGGCAGCAAAATTATACATTGTTGACATTTTTTGTATATGTCATACATCAAATTGAGAATCTTACCATGAATTCTCGGTTGGATTTAGGGCTCTACTTTGACTAGGCCAGTGGTCTAAAGCCTGCATCTAAATCACTCCCATTATTTTTGGCCAATAATACTTATACTTCTAAGTTTAATAACAGTATTGTAAAACTGAAATAAAAAAATGGAGCAAAGAAAGATTTTCATGAACTATTTTCAAAATCATATATACATACAAAAAAGTAAAATAGAAGTGTTTATGGTAAAAGCATTGTTTTTTTTAATTTTGTGCCGCTACATGGTTGTTGTTTTTTTGTCTTTTGGCTGTAAACAACTTATTTCCAGGGTCTTATTTTAAAAGTTTGACATTTTCCTTTCCTTTTAAAATCTAAAACAAATGACAGATTGTGGTTTCTAAGTTTCACCAGTAAACAGGCAAGTTTTACATGCTAGCTTTTTAATTCAATTAATTTCTCTAAGTTTAATAAATGTAATTGTATTTTTTATTAAGCAACATATTTAAGGTATTAATTAATTCTTAGTTCAACCCATACTCATAGATTGAAAAGTGCCAAGTGAGATGTGTAACATTTTGTACGTTGTTTACCTATAATCATTTTTGTGTTCCTCGGTTTTTATAGTGATGTTTGTTCTAAGGTTCTGTGAGACTTTTAAATGACTAAATAAGTAATACTTGGTATTCGTTTAAATAGTTGTATGGGTTTTGCAGGACTTATGTAAAAATCTGATTGCTTTGAATCATTTGAAAACACTCATTTAGAATACATGTCTTACTTTCACAGTTTATCTCACTGTGGAAGTGAGTGGGGCTTGTGATGAGTTAAAAGGGGACTATTTATTTTTGGTTAATAAACAAGATATTTAAAATAATTTTTTTTTTAGCTTTACAGGATGTAAAGCTCAAAAATCAAAACATACCTGGAGTGTTGCCTTGATTCTTTCATGCCTGTTTGAGAAATACTTGAATCTCTGTGGCAACCATTCAGCTGTGCAAAATGCCTGTGGGGACCTAGCCCCGCCTTCAAGGTGCAGCTCCTCCTCAGAGCTGCAGTTCCCAAGCTTCTGCCTCACAGAGCAATATAACTTTCCAACTCAGTTCCTTCAAACTAGCCAGCAGCAATTAGCAAACACCTGGTGGAACTGAGCATCTGCTGAGCTCGTTATAGGAGCTACTTATGAGTGAAACGCTGGTAAAAACGATGTTAAAGGATTAATAGAGGAGCCATGTTGTGATGATGATGAAAAAGCAGGAATTTTTAAAGAGGCAGAAGCCCAATTTCAAGGTGTTGAATAAAGTCAAATTTCTTTAAGTCATACTTTTTATAGAAAGCATTTTTATAACAACTGAAGTTAACCTAGGTACTCGATTGTGTTGAATGGCTCCATATGCCTAGAAAATACATAACACTGCCCGTTTAAAACTGGAATGAGCTCATGGTGGCTGTGCAGAACGTAAACATTGGGTTGAACGTTGAAGTCAGGTCAGACCACACAGAAATCATTAGCTCAGGATTACGAAACGTGATCTTCACAGAGAGTATTATTTTTCAGGATCTATAAACCAAGTTATCAACAAAAACTGTTCAAGCTGTCGATTTGTTGAAGAGCGTCAGGTCAATATCTCAGCTTCCTCTCAGTTCTTCATTCAGCTGCTGGGTGTTTTACAGGTCTGGCGTACATCAGCTGTTAACATGTCTTAATAAGGCGGCAAGACGTTTGGAGCAACAGCATGGCAAATCCCCGATCGGACACAAATGCACACCTCGTCTGTTGGGTTGGAGAGCCTCTAACGCTGTCAGCAGCAGATTAAGTTTCTGTGGCAGGCAGAGTGCAACCCTGAAGCATCCATGCAGATAGTTGGAGTGCTGTGAACATGGCGAGGCACTCAAACCCTCCAAAGGTTATAGGATTTCTCCAATATCAGTCAGAATAGAAGTTGGACAACAAAACATGAGATACTCGATAAACCCTCGCGAGTAAAAAAAACTGGAAAGTGGGCAGACTTTTTCAGAACTGCAAACTTTAATGCAACCAAGCACATATAAGACACAGTTAGGAACTAAGGATCGGTCATTTGAATGCCGGTTAATGTTATCAACAATTAGAAATGGACAAAGAATTTAACGAGCATAGGAACCTCTCAATGGTCCAAAGTCCTGGTGGTCCCAGTGAATTCCAAAGCTGGACGCCACAATCCCTGCACGTGGTCATGCTTTGTGCTGCCAAAAATAGCTGACCGCTGTCACACCCCAAGTGCACCACTTTGTACGCCAATATGTTTGGACACGTTTGACTGAAAGAGTATCCTTAAAGGCGTGTAAAAAGGGATTGACAAAAGAGAAACTCCTTGACCAGAGAGATGTGGTCATCGTCAGAGGTCTCAAAATATAAACTGTCAAGTGAAGCTCGACGTCTCTGGTCCAAAACATTTAGGAGAGGGAGAATCAACGAGACCGCTTCTGGGAACAATCAGGTCTTCACGATGTTTTGGCCATGTGACAGGAGGAAGAAGAATGCTAAGTTTCGTCTAGTGTAGGAAATAGTCGGCGTGGAAACATCACGTCTTCAGAGAACCAGCCTGTCCTCGCCTCCTTCCTGAATGACCTGACCAATAGAAACCTGGTTCTGAGCCTTTATGAAGCACTGCCTCTTGCACTCCATCAGCTGCTCTAGGTCCCGCCACATCTTCATCTGCTCCATGTTGGCGCTGTGGTTCTCCCTCACGACCTTCTGCTCCTCACGCAACTTCTGAAACAACAATAAAAACACAAAAATAAATAAGTGAAAGTCATAAAGTGATGCAAAGGTTGAAAAGATTTTCTTAGATTTTTTTTCAAAGGTATTTCATATCCAACATATCTTAACACGCCTAATTAATCCTCAATAAAGTGTTTTATTGAGAATATGGCTACAATATATATCTTTTTTTTCCACAGGTGTGTTTGTTTAAAAAAATCAACAAATAGATTTTCTCAATTGCAGGTTTGTACGTTGATTTATAAAACACCAGCTAAAGTAGAGCTGGGCAATATGGCTTAAAAAATAAAATCTCAGATTTTTAGTTCGTACCAGATCTGATTTTAATAAATTTTTTTTTCACTTTTTTTTCTAAAAAAAATAAAATAAAAAAATTGCAACTGACAGAAAATATTTTCAAAAAGTGTCTTTTGTTCCAATCCCTCAAGTTGTATGACGGAGTATTATTGACAAGCTGCAATCATTTTTATTTAAATACGTACATATGCTCGTACTTAAGCAAAACAAAGACACAGTTTTATCAGAAAAATGTCCTGGAAATTATAAGAGAAAGTCATTTTGATGAGTTATCAGGATATGATATGACGCATAATTTTCTTCAAAATAAACTAAATAAATGGCTTCAGAGTCCTGCCATTTGATGCAGATGTATTAGAAGATGAAGCGTTTGCTTATCTGTGAGATTGATCTTACAAGATGCTCAGCAGTCCTCATTTAAATTTTTTGTTAGTTGTTGTGTTGCAGTTATCATAAAAGTACTACTTTATTCATATAATATTATAACTTTATCCTCATAATTAAAAAAATAAATAAAATCATAGCTTTGGCGCTAATATTCCATCGTAGTGTTGACCTGAACTCATAGAAGCTGTAAAACATGCTTGTTAAACAAGATGGCCGCCCTGGCCGGGCTGATGTCACTGTGAACTATGGGGTGCATTAATGGGGGGGAAAAAAAATCCAGATTTTCCAAAAGTTAAATCTTCAACTATTCAGTTAATTGACATATCACCCAGCCCTAAACAAAAGGTAAAATTCTAAACATGAAAACATCTGTAATATCTGAATCCGGCTGTGTGAGCGTTCGATAAACCTTCGTTTCCAATCTGTCAGCCTTCAGACTGTTTTTGGTAGAATAAGGGAACATTTCCAAGTATAGCTTCATCTTAGTCGGCGCGCAGATCGTCTCCTCTCACCTTGCCAAGTAATTCCTGTTCTGCAATGTTCTTCATGTAAACTTCCCTGCAACAAAGCAGAAAAAAAACCTCAACAAAAAATGGATGGGGTGAAAAAAGTCACTTTTCACCCGGTGCCTTTTTTGTTTAGAAAAGGCGTGGCACATCAGTTTATCTTTATTCTGAAAGGTGTGGTAATCTGACTTTCTTCTGTACAGTCGGGAGAAAATGTCAGCAGATTAATGCTTATGTAATAAGAGTCTTAGGTAAAGAAAAACGGATGTGATTCCGGCGAGCAGCTGGCAGGCCGAGCCCGACAGGCTCACCTGATGGTCTTCTTCTTCTCCTGTGGATCAGATGACACATAGGCCTTCATCTCTTCAGCAGCGCGCTGAATTTGCATCTCAACTATCTGCAGATGACAGAGGTGCAAAGATCGCCATTTTAATTGTGGCCACAGGTCTCTTGTAGATGGAAAAATGACGCTTTAATGGGGCAGTATTATGTATTTTCCAGGCCATTTTATTGTACAATCAAGTAACTATGTCAACTTATAAAAATGTTATATACATCAAATATGACTTAAAAGAACTTTGACTTAAAATTGGGCCTGCATCTCTTTAGAAAACTCCTGCTCTTTCTGTAACTCAGCCTTCAGTACAACATAGCTCCTGTGTTAATAACCCTTTAACAGCATTTCACAAGCATTTCACTGAGATGTAGATCCTATAATGAGCTCAGCTAATTGCTGTTGGCTAGTCTGAAGGAGCTGAGTGGGAGAGTCACGGGGGAGGGCTGCTCAGTGAGGCAGAAGTTCTGAAACTGCAGCTCTGGGGAGGAGTTTTGTTCTTGGAGGCGAAGCTAAGCTCACCCAGGTGTTTTTGCACTACTTATAGTTGCCATGCAGATCAAAGGATTGCTCAAACATGCATGATAGAATCAGATCGACACTCCAGGCATGTTCATGATGAATGAATAACATTATACCGTGATATAAAGCTCAACAAATATTGATTGTACATAATATTGCCTCTTTAAATCTTTTTATATTTGTTTAAGGAATAACAAATCCAATGTGGCAAATGTGTGTCTTTCTTCAGCAATAAGCAATTATTTAGCAAAATTGTACTGGCCTCTGACATGGAGTTGATGTAATGGTATCGGTTTTCGTTCTGGGCCATCTCCTCTCTCAGTGCTTTCACCTCCTGAGATTTTACAAACGAGGACAATTTTCATGATAAGCAAGAAGGACGGAAAACATTTAATTCTTGCATAATCACAAGAAGCGTGGAAAGAACCAAAATGAACTTTACCTGTTCCAGTTTGGATCTGTTGCTCTCCAAACCTGCAGCACAACTTTCATACTGGGCCTTCTTCTCCTCATACTCTTGATTCAGCCCCTGATATGAATGCATTCCCGAGGATTGGGCAAAAGAAAAGAAGGAATGAAAACCAAAACAAAACATTACCAACAAGTAAGCGGCAGGAAAACCCAGAAGTGCAGGATAATGTCTCAGCTGGTGTTTTAGCAGTTTCATGTTCAACAGGCTCAAACTAAATCTATTTCTGTCTTCCTGTATTAGCAGACATTAGCCAGTAAGACGAAAGAGCAATTCTGGGAACACATGTAGGAAAATCTAATCCTCTGCTCCCACTCAGCAATGTGTGTGTGGGGGTGTGGGGGGGGGGGCTTTCCCATTGTATAAGTTATTCAAGGACTATGTAAATCGTCCCTAATGGACTTTATGCAGGATAACACACAATATGAGTTAAACCCCAATTTGTTTGCATGGGATGACGTTAAAATCCCTGCATTTGTTTTTATGGTAATGACAGACTTTGCTCAGAGTCGTTCCAGTCCACACTAACAGCGTTAAGTGAGAAATCCTGACGCGTTTTGGTTCTGGACAGTCACATGTCTTGGCAGGATGAAATTATTACATCCCATTCATATCCTGTTGGGCACCCGGGGGAGCTGTCAGCGACGGTCTATTTTAGCTGAAGCTTTTTTGTCGGAATCTTACGCACACAAAGGAGTGACCAAGTGGTTATGGCAGCAGAACCTCGAGGTTTCTCTGATACTCACCGCTCGCCTCTGCCTCAGTGACCTCAGCTCTTTAATAATTGGCGCGAGAGCGGATTTCTTCTCCACAATCATCGAGTTCAACTTCTTCACCTGGAAAACCACGTGGCAACAGCGCAGACTTCATTACATCAGGAAAAACTTGACAAACCTTAAAGTAAGACATCTTAAAAAACAGGCAGAGAGAAGGAACGAGGAAAAAAAGAGCAGAACTGAAATTGAAGGCCTTTTAAGACCGTTAGGAATGAAATTTAAGACCTGTAAAACAACAGAAATGTGCACAATTTATGCACGTCCAAGCTTTTTAGCACAGAATGAACGTAGCATCATACGGATTGGCAGTTGAAGTGAGTCAGTGGCGAAGACGAACGACGTCCAGCCGACTAGCAATAAATTTACACTTAACCACACTAGCTATTTAGCTAGTAAGGATATATTAGCAGCTGGTTAGCGGTAGCCGTTACTGCCTCAAGTCACAGAACGCAGCACGCAGCTCAAATGCTTGCCTGACAAAAAAGTGAACTACATAAAATATTCAAAATTAAATAGTCCTGCCATGACAAAAATGTAAGACCTGTGATTGGCATATTTAAGGTTAACTTGCATTTTTTACATGAATTTAAGACATTTCAAGGCCTCAATTTTAGGTAAATTAATTTAAGACTTTTTAAGGGTGCACGGATGCCCTGCAGTCCCAAAGCCATGCCCTGCCCTGCCAAATCAAATTAAAATAGGATTTTAAGTCAGTGTAGAAGCTCTTTTTTTATTGCTGATGTCTGTATCCAATGTGAGAAAAACCCCAGAGGTCTACATAAAAATTGCTCTCTAACTTGTTGTGACAAGTCAAAACATGGGCCATGACAGGCAGCATGCACCACTGCACCACAGCTCTGAGACCAAAGCAGCTAAATATCCAGTTGTTCATTTTATCAGTCCTACATGTGCTACTCACATGCTATCAATCCTATCTGCGCAATAAAACAAAAGAGAAAGAAAAAATGTAAAAAGAGTGATGATGTTGGTTCCAGTTTAGCAGGTCATAACCAGCTCTGGAAAACACAGAGCCAAAAGCATTCAGCCCCCCTATAGGGACCTGCTTAGACCGAACCGGGTCGCAACCCCAACCACAACATTAGCTTCAGAGCGGTCAACGGTATGAATACTGTAGTAATAAAGTGAAACTGCTTATTTCTAGCAAAGCCCTCAAGCAATGCTAATACTTTTGAAAATGCTCCTTTTACATTTCAAATGTATGTGATGCACAACTTTACATTACATAAAATCTTAATATAACATATATAATATATATACATATATAACATTGAGAAAATGTGAACAAGTTCAAAGTGTAACTGTTCAAAGTAGGAGAATAAAAGGGGATTGCTAAAATAAGCAATTCCCCGCATTTACCTTTAGCTATATTATATGTTTTAGTCTGAAAAAAATGGCAGCCAGAATTCAAAGCTCCAACACATGACATCTTTATTCTTTAGTTTACATACTTTAGATCAACATTAGATTATTTTTCTTTTGCTCTTTCCTTTGGTTTCTTATTTTGTTCATATTTCCCTTTAATTCTTGTAAAGCACTTTGTATTGCCTTGTTGCCGAAAATGTGCTGTATAAATAAAATTACCTTTACCTTCCAACATGACAAACCTGCACTCTAATGATTTTTTTGCACCTCTGATTATCAATAGTAACTGTATCACACTTTTGAATGACTCTAGATATTAATAAGGCCAGAATGATAGCTTTAGTGTTTAGTATGATTTAAAATTCCACTTATTTGGATGTTTTGGGAGTTTATGTGGAAATGTCTCCATTTTAATAAGCTAGCTGAGGGTCACTCAAGAGTCCTTTGACAACACATTAGTGATTTTTTTTTTCTTTCTCCAAAGAGTGAAATGTGTACTGTAAAACAAAACAGCATTCTCCAAATAAATAGAGAAGTCTTAGAAGCTGCCAGTCTCCATCAGTGTTCCTGTTCTGTGCTACACTGAGGCAACTGGTTCCTACCGGTGGGTACTCAGCATACTCACCATTTCAGACATGTCATCCAGAGTGCGGCCCTTCTTCTCGTCCAGGTCGCTCTTGATGGCGGAGACTCTCTCCAGCTCCTCCTGGGTGTCGCTGTATCCAGAGATGCCCTTCTGGGCCTCCACGGTTTGCTGCAACACAAAGAGTGGGGGAGTATTTTTAAAAAGGTCCCAATAAAATAACTGATATTCTGTACTGCACACTTAAATAATAATAAAACAGTCAGAAAAAGTGTTGCAACTTCAGGATTGCGACAAACAAGAACAGACTCTGCTGTTCTTGTTTGTCTATCGATGACTCCGACGATTAAGCGGATTTTTGAAAAATGCCACATTCTGCAGATTTTTCATTCAACCACTTAAGTCTTTTAACACATGACTAGAACTAAGTTAAAAAAGGCAAATGAACAAATAATTTAATTTATAGAGTAGCATTCCTTTAATATGAGCTTGATCATTCGTAGCTAAGGATGCATTTGTAGTTAACAGAATTTAACAGAATTTGAATAGAATGAAGTTAAATTTTGCAATTTGAGGAGTTCTGGGTAGAACATGGCTGCCCAGTGGTGCAGTTGGTAGAGCTGCTGCCTTGCAGCAAGAAGGTTCTGGGTTCAATTCCCAGCCCAGGGTCTTTCTGTATGGCGTTCGCATGTTCTCCCTGTGCATGTGTGGGTTCTCTCTGGGTACTCCGGCTTCCTCCCACAGTCCAAAAACATGACTGTCAGGTTAATTGGTCTCTCTAAATTCTCCCTAGATGTGAGTGTGTGTATGTGAGTGTGTGTGTGCATGGTTGTCTGTCTCTGTGTTGCCCTGCGACAGACTGGCGACCTGTCCAGGGTGACCACACCTCTTGCCCGGAACGTTAGCTAGTGATGGCCACCAGCAACCCTCCCGGCCCACTAAGGGACAAGGGAGTATAGAAAATGGATGTATGGATGGATGGGTAGAACACATCAACAGACAAGAAAAGTTTATTTTCTCTTAAATGTAAAACGTGTTTATAATTTCTGATTTGACTGTGTTGTTCTTTTAGAGAATGGCCTATTACCGAGTCTGTATGCTACAGTTAACGCTTAACTGACTGCTAAATTAGTTCACAATTATTTCAATAATGAGTTAATCACGATTAATGTGATTAATCTTTCCAGCGCTATGCAACTTAAGTACTGAAGAACTAAAATGTTGTTTTTTTTTGTTTTTAAAGCAAAAGTCAAAAACCTATTAAAAAAAACGCCACAATCAGGGGCAATAATATGTCATCTGTTACTTGATGTGGTGTCTAATAAAAAAAAGGTTGTGGAACGCAACAAGAATCCAGCTGAAAAAAAAAAAAAAAAGAAGAGCAAGAAGAGGACATGTTGTCAGCCTGCCATGTGATCAGAAGGGAAAACTTGCTTTAACAAACCCTAATGTGGGACGCAGACAGAGGAGGAGCAGCAGATGCAGCTTCAGAAATAGCAGCTCGGCCTGCGTCAGACAGGCCGTCAAAAAGCCAGGTAATCTGACCGCGCGAAGGTGTGAAGCCATTTCCACGAAGCTTCTGTCACTTCACTGTAAAAACCGGCCGCGAACGGAGGGAAAACAGCGCATTCACAGAGGCACGCAGGCTGAATAATGCAAGGCAGAGAGATTGGCTAAGAAGGCTTTCCTGATCTAAAGGAGAACGAGGAGAGCAGTAGGGAGGACGCCATATGGCTCTTTAGCATTTTGGCTAATTCAGCTGGTCAAACAAAGCAACAGTTCAAGGTTAGCTCTCAGTACAAAAAAAATGAAGAACAGATCAAGAGAAATTTAAAAGAAAGAAACCAAAAGTTTCTAATGAGTCAGACATTTTTTCAAAGTGTGGGCCATTTCTAAAGGACAGAATATAGGTACTTATTCTCCTTTCTCCTTTTCAGATACACATTTTTTGAAGGCCTGGAATAGGTTCGGCCACCAGTGAGCATGAAATGATCGATCGGATTAATTGTAATGAATCGTTTATTGAAATAATAATCAGCTAATTTAGTAATCCATTAATCGTTAACTGAAAAAAAAAAAAAAAAACCAAAAAAAGTAAATCTGCTAAAAGAACACGATCTTTGTGATTGTTAAATGATTAATCTAAAAAATAATCAACTGATCCGCTCTTTTGATTTTAAGCTACGCAGAAAGGGCTGAGTTTTTCACATGTTGATATTAGGAGTATATTTTTTACCTACAGATGCATTTTTTTGCTCCAGTGATCAAGCATTCACTGAAAAAATGCTGTGTTATTGTATTGCAGGCAACAAATGTTTATTTCCTTATATGAAATGAAGCAATTCACTTATTTGTTTATTTGCATCTTTTGATGCCGTTTTTATGTACAAAAAAGCCTCAGGTGGTTAAATGCATAAAATCTGCAGAATGTGCCAATTTCTTTATATCCGATAAATTGATTAATCGTCAAAACAATCGAATGACCACAGTAATCGTCAGCTGCAGCCGGAGTTACCAGTTTCTGCTGGACGGTGTCGTGTCTCTGTCTGAGAATCTCCTCCGTCCGTTGGAGGACTCCGTATTCTGCTCTCAGCTCAGCAATTTCCTGCCTCTTCTTCTTGTAGGTCGTTCCCTTGCTGCGCAATTTTGCCACCAAGCGTTTCAGCTGAAAAAAAAAAAAATCTTAATAATTTAAGTTTTAATGCAATGCAGTACTTGAACAACATTTAAAATATTTCAAGGCTGTAAAAGAAAAAGAAACTTTAAGCAGGACCGTCACAATAACAAATTTGGCAGAAGGTTAAATTGTCTCAGACATTATTGCCAATAAATGATAATTGTGCCATCCTGAGAACATTTTCCACTACTACTACTACTACTAATAGCATATTAATGCAAGAATACACACTCATACACAAACATTTCATTTCTAAAGGATATTTAACACTGGAATTGGGAAAACAACCAAAACAACAATAATCCTAACGGATTATGAAGTCTCTGTAACTGAAATTGCATTGCCAAACATATTGGGAGACGAGTGTTGTTCAACTGGAAATGATCAAGCTCATTTAAATGATTTATAGATTATTGTGACAGGGCCAACTGTAAGCATAGAAGAAAAAAAAAAGATTGAATATGGCAACGACACCAAAAACAGCCACTGTTCGCAGGGAAAATGCAGGATGACGTCGACAACAGCTGAGATTGTGGAAGGCCTCAGGAGGAACTGATGTGGGGAAAAAAGGGGTTAGAGGACTAAAGAGGGGTAGTGAGAGCGAGGCGGATGCATGCCATGATCTGGAAGTTTACAGGTCAGCCGTGAACGGCAAAAATCTCCGTCAAACGAGACAACTTGTTTGGAGTGGATATTCGGTCGTTCTCCACGCCGCAGTCTGCAGGGACGCGCTGAAATTCCTCCACAATGAAGAGCAGCTATAAATGACCACAGACACGGGAGAACAGCCCCAGAAATCACAGAATGTGCCTTGAGTCCCGTGGGCATCCATGAAGCCAGAACTGGGTGTGTGTGCGTGTGTGTGTGAGTGTGAGTGGGAGGAATGGCCGGCTGCGTGCAGTTGTGCACACATTTATTCTTTTGCGTATTTTGGGACGTCAAGGGCAGACGCGGGCGGTGAGAGGAGTTAGCGCGGCCGACTAATCCAGCATGGTTCCGCACGACATTGTGTCCCCAAACACAACAACTGCTGCGAAACTGGACTGCAGCTCAGCCGCTGGTCGTAACTCGGACATGCGGCTCATTCACACCCACGGCGTCCCGTGAAAACATTTACATGATCGTCTGCTCATGCACGCATGTCTCCTGCGGCTTCGCACGTGTAAAGACTCCCTTTTTTCTTATTTTTATTCTTTGTAAAATAGCTCAAGGTCAGTTGCTTCTGATGAACAGCTGTGATTTCCTGCCACAAATTCTCTGTCGGCATTAGGTCAGGACTTTGACTGGGCCTTTGATCTAGGGTTGGGGAAAAAAAAAAATCAATAACAGCATATGTCTTGATAGACAAGTGATCAGTATCAACACATAATACGTCCGAAGCAATGTTTAATAATTTCACTCAACTCCGATTGCCCAACTGCACGGCATTATGGGGGATGTAGGCAGAGGAAAGTCTTTAGCCGCAACTTCTCACAGCGAGCTAAACCAGGTGGGTGGCATCAACTAAATCTGGTTACCTAGCAACAACCTGTGTGTACAACAATCTCCACACACAGATTCTGCTGAACCTTGTTAACTAATTAGGCGAATGCTAACCGTTATCAGAGTTAAGGGGGCTAAATACAAATGCACACCACACCTTTCAAAATTTTACTTCTTCTCACTTTTGCACTACTGTGCAAAATTGCCCCTTTACATCAGATTAAAGGGGCAGCATTGTGTGTTTTCCAAATATATATTGCCTTTTTGTAGCACAATCAAGTAGCTATGTTAACTTCAGTTGTTACAAAAATGGTTTATATATCAAATGTGACTTAAAAGAAATTCAAACTCATAATTCAACCCCTTGAAATTGGTTCTCTATCTCTTTAAAAAGCTCTGCTTTCAGAAAGTCATCACAACATGGCTGCTCTACAAACCATTTAAAAATGTTTTTGTTTTTTTTCCCCCACCAGCATTGCACTGAGAAGTAGCTCGTATGATGATCTCAGCATGTGCGGTTCCAACAGCTGTTTGCTAATTGCTACTGATGTAATCAAGGCAATATCGCAGGTATATTTTTGATGAGGGAATAACTTTGTAACATGATGTAAAACAACAGCAAAATAAAAATTTTACATAATACTGCCTTTTTAAAAAGAAAAAGTTAAGTGTGTGTTTGTAAACTCACAAGACTGTGAAAAAGGTTTTTGCAAATCACTCCACTAAAACAGAATCAGATATTTTTGATCAGATTGCATACCTTCCAGGTTCTCCACTTTACTATAAAAAAAACACTGTGTCACAGATTTAAACGTCCGGCGATGCATCTCGTTCAGGACTCGCTTCCCGTTACCGGGTCAAACATTGCCGACCAGATGCAGCCTCGGCCCTCATAGGGTCCGTGCAGTTGGTCAGAGGAATGCGACAGTTGTCAGAATGGAAAATACCTCTCATAAAGTGATCGTGTCCATCACAGCCGATGGCCCAAAATGACACAGCAGTCTGATAAGCAGAGTCTGACAAAACATTTTCCACTAACTTCATTCACGCGACGCTTCAAGGGCCTCTTTGTCTCTACAAACAGCTTCCACTTGTAGTTCAAAGTTAGTTTTAGTCTGTGAAATACTGACTGTGAAATATGAACATGTGACCTTGCAGAAGATAGTAATTATTACAAAAAAAATAAATAATTCACATTAGTTGAAATTGTCGGTACATCTTGACAGTATGGTAGAAGACAGACAATTTGTAGGAAGACATAAAAATCAGGCTCCTCTGCCTTCTCCATGCGCCAACTAGAAACAACCAATCAGAGCCAGGAGGCGGGTCTTAACGCTGCCAATCACAGTCTCGTGTTCTTCCTGCTTTGGTAACAGCAGCGCTGCAGCTAGCAGAGGATGTTGTAAATGCTAGGCTAGTTGACGGCGGATAAACTGTTTTTTTGCAACAATAAGTTGTTTCTCTGCCATTAGCTCATTTACCAGCATGACTGACGGTGCTAAGCCCCTCCTCCTGGCTCTGATTGTTGATATTGGTTTCTTGAAAAAAGCAACAGCAGCTAAGGGAAGAGGTGGAGGAGATGGATCTTTTTACAGACTATGTGTCTCATAACAAACCGTCACATCATGGTGACAGTTTGAACAAATACGTAAAAAAACATATTTTTTAATAAAAGTTGCATACTGCAGCTTTAAGAAAAAGCCCTGCATCTAAATCCCATTTTTTCTGTCACAAAAGGATTTTTGCTACTTGGACAACTTTCCGCTCCTCTTCCTGAGGAGAATAAACACGCTCAAAGTAAGATTTCCACTGATATTTCATTGTTTCTATAACTGATGTGCAACAGCAAATTGTTTTACTGTTGCTTTCCTCGTACAGCCAAGTTTTGAAACTCACCTCTGCAGAAATCACAATTCTTATCCTGCAGCCATGCGCATGTCAAACGCTGCACCCACTAAAAGCCACCAGCATTTCTCCACTGACACAGAACCACGTATGGTTTGTGCAAAGACTTTCAGACACACTTGTCACAAAAGTTTAAAAGCGGCCATGCTAACAGCCTATACAACAGGAGGGGTTTAGCGGGCACATCCTCAACATAAACTATAAATAAAGACTAATGTTTCTGTAACCCAGCTCAGCTTAACTAGTCAGAGATGACTTGGACAGTAGATTTGTTAGAGTGGAGATAAAGGGAAAAAAGCCAACTCTCAGGAAGTGCGCCCAGCACAGTTCCTTGTTCTGGATATTCTCCCTTTTGTGTTCTATTCATGGCTTACATGGGAATGTGGGGGAAGAGTGGGAAAAAAAGAAAGGGATAAGTCACGTTAGACAGCGAGCCTGTCTGTGTTTGGATAAGGACAGAAATAGCCTCTCGACTTTTCAGTGCTTTACTAATCTTCTTCAACGTGTGCTTTTTGATAAAGCTGAAAGCGAAGCGTCCTTTTCGCCTTTCGGTTTCGACAGGAACATTCCCAGACGTCCAGCCTGGAAAGCATCGATTTGCGGCTTTGCTAAAACTCGGAGGTGCCCCATCTTTGTCGCCCTGTGACGGCTGCAGCCGACAGAACAGTTTACCTCGTCGCCGCGGACGACTTCTTCACCGTTTGAGCCTTGTCCCTGGCCTCTCCTCTGCCTCAGCTCCCTCTCTGCGGCGGCCAGCTCCTCCCTCGCTTCCTGGAGCTCCTCCGCCTTTGACTCCTTCTTTCGAACGATGATGGAGGCCTACGAGAGACGCGTTGCATCAGATAAGCAAACATAACACTGAGTTTACATGGAGTCAAACAGAGGTTTTTGTTTAGAGACTTTTCAAACGCTGGGTCAATTTGACCCCAAACAATCCCTGAACTCAAACCCCCCTAAAAATAATGACAAAAATAAATTAAGAGTTCATTTTTCCATCGGTTGCCTTGGCAGATAAGCAATTCAGATGGTGACGCTGCATTCAAGCAGCAACTCTCTATTGCTGCTGTCATAAACCACCTTGGCCAGTTAGATAGGTTGCATGGTGGCTTGTGGTTGACACAGAAAAAGGATATGGCTAGCTTTGTTTTTCTTTATTTTTTAAACAAAACATGAGCTAGTCAGGAAACATGAGCTCAGTGGAAGTAAACACAGATACGGATACAATCGAATAGTTGAATTTAAGGGAAAGAATGACCTGCTGTAGGTCAAGCAGGGAGCAAAATGGCTACAAGCGTCGTTTCTAAGGATAATGTTCATCGGGTAAGAAAGCACTTTCTGTAGCTTTAGCTTGACTGGATTTTTAGAGGACAATTTCTTGTGAGAAAAATTAACTAGAGATGAACTGGAAGAGTTCGTGTCGTGTAACAGATTACATGTTTGGAGTTAAACACTGGCAACTTATGTGGAGAAAAAAAATGAGGCACAATCGTGTCTATTGAGATCCGAATAACTATACAGGTCAGAGGCTGAGCAGAAATTGCAATATTGGAACCTGAATGTGAACAAAATAGAAGTTTTATTAAATATAGTCTCTATTGTACACTGTGTTTTGCTGTTGTGAAAGGAGACTGGGACCACCACAAAGGGCTTTTAAGGAAGCCGGTTTGTTAGGTCTCCAAGCTAACAAGAAACATACAAATCAGCCAAAACTACAAAGACCTGAAGAGATGAAGGGGCAAAATCTACAGTATTGGATATTTTCATTCTGATCACAACCAGGACTGCCTTTACTTGGAGGGAAAACAGGCCTACAATACAAGCTAGCAATAGCATAAGTTCTAACACTACAAGGACAGATTAAAAGCACAGAATAGGAAAGTATTTTTGTTATGCTGTAACTGAACGGGACATAGTTAATTTTGAAATTATCTCAGAGTTGTCACAAGACTGAAAACAAAGAGGAACAAAGAAATCGGCATTATCAGAAATTTTACTAATAACACTGGTCAACAGCCAACAATAACTGTCTGGGGTTTTTCAACTGGTTTAGGATCATTTTGATGAGCTGAATCCAACGATCACATTGGTTTTGCTCCATCAGGTCAACTTTCTGAACTATGGAGCAACATCAGCATCAAAATGCATGATTTGTTCTCACATCTGGATCAGTTTCCTGAGAATCTGGGATCAATGAGTGATGAGCAGGAGGAGAGACTCAATCAGGACAGAAAAGAGACGGAGACTTAATGCTCAATTCACATGTACTTACCCTGATCAGTGTTTATTATTCAATTTACAGAAATCCAAGTTTGCAACATTTAATTAAAATATTTTGTTAGAAAAATATTTTTTTAATCCTAAAACCTTTTTTGGATGAGAAATATGAACTGATGATGTCACAAAAATGTCATCAATTTAGTCAGAAGATCAGATTACTCTAAATCAAATTAGAATAAAAACCTGACCTGATTGAGAAAAATGGACGTCATTCTTGGATTCAGAGGTGCAAAATAGTCCTACATTTACCATAGTAACAATCCACTGTAACAAAATAGGCCAAAAATAAAAGACATCTAAAAAAAAAAAGTGGTTAAACCCGCACCTGTTGCCTATAGAGGGTCAGTTTGTCGTCCATGGGGTCACTTCTCATCATCTTCTTCTCAATCAGCTGGTTTATCTGAGAGTCGACTTCTTTAATCTGTGACAGCGAACACGTCAAAGAAAGTCAAGCACTGATGACGTCAGCACGTAGGAGCCATTAGAAATCCCATGCAGGCGCAGACCTTGCCCTCCATCTCCTGGAGATCGGCCTGGCCCATCGCAGGCTCCGACGACACTTTCTGCATGTACTGCACGGTGCGCCTCAGGCCCTCCAGCTCTTTGGGGAGTTTTTCGGTGACCATGTAGGAGTTGATCTTGATTTCTTCTTCAAGTCGCTTCATCAAGCCTGAAAGACACGGAGGTTTGATTTTTAGCACTTTAGAGCCTTCGCGGCTTTTGGTTATTTGAAAAACAAAAGGGCTGCAACAAAGTGAATGTTTTAGTTATTGATTAATCGTCAGAAATTTTTTTTTTGAATAACCAAAAGATTAGTCGATTAATCAACCATTAAGATAATTGTTCGGCTCTACATTATTTTTCAGATCCTAAACAGATTTTTAATTTTATAAAATATTAGAAGGATAATACAATGTTTTGTTTATCCTTTTGCAACACTGCATTCAAATAAAGTTAAACTCAACCCAACGTTAAAAGATGTGAAGAAAAAAATAGTTGAAAAACTGAATCCTTTCAGCTTGACTTAACGTCAGCACAGGCTAGAGCTAACCCATATTTTGGATGGGGGTTGAGGTCAAAGGTCGCTCAGTTGGAGTTGTTGTTTTTACTGAATCTGAACCAGGTGAAGCTAAAGCTATGTTGCGAGAACTTATTTTCTTATTTTTTTTCCAATTTACAGACAAAGGTTTTTCTAAATCAAATGCAAATTATATTAAAAACAATTTTTGTACAGTTTTGGCTTAATTACTGCTCTGACTATATTGCTCTTTCAGTCAATTTTAAATCTGTATGCTCCAGTTAACGATTGCTAAATTCGTTGACAATTATTTCAGTAATCGATTAATGACAATTAAGAAAATGTAGAATTCATTCATTATAATTAATTTGACTGTGAGAATGCAACACTAATAAACTGATAAAAAAAAGGACCAGTTTGAATCCCCTTGCTTTCCTGTGTTTGCAAAGGTGCACATGCAGGATTCCTGTTAAGCTACTTTAAGTAGCCTGTAGCCAGTATAGAAACCTTGAATGTGTAAATCTCTCCCGCAGCTTAAAAAGGCCAACATAGCAGCCACATAGGATCTATTACATCACATCAAATATCAATATAATCAGAGGACGAACGCGTATGTCAGTTGTCTGATACCCGTCTGACCTCTCACCTCCCCAACTCCCCCGCCCAGCTCCAGGAGGCAGCGGGATCCCGGGGGGCTACTCACTCTCTGGGTGGGCGTCCGCCGCCGCTTGACGCAAGTCCTTCAACTGTTGCTGTAACCTCAGGAGTCTCTGCTCGGCCTGAAACAGCTGATCACACAAAAAGCAATGAGCAATCGGTAGGATGCTGCTGAATGAACAGTCGTGCGTTTTCCCCTCTCCAAATAAATTCCAAATAAATCAGTCCACTGCGAAACCAAAACACAACAGGCTCCCAGATAAGCGCTATTTTAAATATTATGACTTGCGCATAAATCTGCTGCATATGAGACGTGAGCATGATTTGACCCCGATGTGCGTATTATGGAGCTATTATGGTTTATTTACTTAAAGGGGAATATGTTACTTTTTGGAGCCTACAAATCTTGAGAGAACAAAACATAAATAAATCCCAGCTGGCTTTTCTGTTGATTTTTGAAAATGTAATTTCGAAACAAATTTTTCTGAGACAAACAAAAAAAAAAAGAAAGAAAGAAAAAAAAAAAGGTTTTTGATTTCCACCCACTCCAGGCTTTAACAGATACAAATAACAATGTTAATGTTTTATCTGGAAAAGTAATCTACGTATAGATTGAATTAATGTGTGGCTGCTTATTAGAGGACACAAGGACAGACTTTTTCTTGCTTAGTATCTTTATTGTTAAAATAACAAAGCAACTGTGGTTGCTATTTATGAGAACATTTGATCTCGTGTGAATTGTATGTTCTTCGAGCCAAATTGTGAATAGAGCTTTGACTGCAGGTGCTGTAATAGCATCTTAACTTGTACAGCATTAACTTGAAGCTTTCTTTGTTTTGTTTTTTAGAGTCAAATGACACATGATGGAAAACTAAGTATAGACAAGGTTATAGAGTTTCAGCAATGTGACCTCAAAATAACATTTTAAACTGAATGTGTGGTGAAAAGTGAGAGTTGTATTGTTCCCTGTTACAACGCTGTCAGAAAACAGTCAGAAGCTGCAGCATCTAACCTGAAAGCTGGTGACATTAAATGTTGTTGAATTGGAGTTGTTTTCACAACTGCTGACCGCAGAGCGCTTTTAAATCCCTAAGTAGAGTGACGGTTTGTTAAGTCTCGGAGATGCTGTGTTCCGTCATCTGTTTTTAGTTACATTTACAACGGGCTTCTCCAGGACACCACTTACTTAAAAAAATAAATAAAAAAAGGTGAGATTTATATCACTGAACTGCAATGATATCAACTGAGGGTCTTGTGGAATAAACAGCAAAACTAACATTTGCGATAATACAACAAACTTTTAATTTACTATCAATAACTGAAATTGATCATGACAGCGACGAATCAAAATTCCTGTCAAGATAAATGATAAACAATGCAACCCCAACCTCTTTCAGGTGTCCACTAAGAAAGGGAACAGTTCCCTTATGGTTGTCGAACATGAGCTAAAAAAATTTCCTAAATGTACATACATACATAAAAACGCAGAAAATGCACATGTACGTTTAAGAAGCTGATTCAAAGTGAATTTTTGGCTTAAAGGGAAGTTAAATTAAAGATCAGCAAATTTACTGCTAATAAATCCTCTCTCTCTGTCTCTACCTGAAAGTAATTAATATAAGTTGCTCGGTTTGTAAAACTCGGAAATCTCTGGAAAGGACAGTTTCCGATGATTTCATCTTAAATTCATCTTAACGTTCTTTTAGAGTACAACACTCTGAAGCAAACACTATGCTGCACATCTGTGTTATCCCTTGCAGATATATTTAAAGTGCAGACAGACTTGAAGTGATCTAAAGGCTTCACCTGGTTCTTCTGCTCTTGCTTCTGATGAGTGAGTGACTCCTCTCTCTCCTTCTCCACTCGCAGCTGCCTGGCCTGCTCCAGCATTCGCTGATGGTTGGACACCGACTCCACCTAGTGGGAGCAGCGAGTGGTCAAGGCGACGGATGCTCATGGCACAAAGTCAGCGCCTCTGTCAAGAGTCAGGTTTCACCTTCTGTCAGAGTCCATAAGTAAGAGCCATTAACTCAACACCTCGTTAACTTCTCAGTCTTGTTAGAGCAGCTGAGCAGCTTTGTCAGAAGCCTCTTGAGTCCGATATGGAAGCTGATAATATATGTCTAAGGTGATGTTGTCATTCAGCGATTAACCTAAAGCCTTCTGGACCTTACTAAAGCAAACAGTCTGCCTCACCCTCCTCTTCAGCCTCTCCACACGTTTAAGTAGTTGATCTTTTTCTTCCTCCATGGCACTGATATCCTGTTGTAAAAAAAATAAATCCTGTCAGTGAATCTACTGAAGCAAGCAAAAGGTGAATTAATGTCACTGATTCACAGTCTGTTTAAAAGTATGAACACAAGTTGAACTTTTATGTTACAACAGCAAACATCTACGCAGTAAAATGTTGCGTTACAAAATACCGACTTAGTGGTACTAGACGCAAATTCAAGCCACACTTTTTAGATTTTTATCTCCAAAACATTGTAAAAAGCAGTGCACCTTTTTCCTTCTGTTCCATAATTATGTAGGGCTAAAACGATTAATCCGATTAATCGTGATGAGTTGATGATTGAAATAATTGTCAGCCAATTTAGTAATTTATTAATTATTACCTGGAGTAAAAAATGCCATTTGCTTGAAGAACAACACAGAGCTCAGAGCAATAATCAAGCCAAAACTGTACAAAAAACTTTTTTTTTTAAATTTAAGATAAAAGAAGCTTCGTCTGTAAACATATTCTACCCAAAACTCAAGCTGCACAGATTTAGATTCACCTGCTTCAAAAAAAAAAAAAACTTCTTTTAGCACCTTACCTTTTGCAAACGGGTGGTTAAATGATGGATCCAAAAATGAATCGACAGCTGGCCCTGTGCTGAGTTTTCAAATGTTGATAATAAAAGTATCTTTTTTTCCCCACTCCATATGCATCCTTTGCTACAAATTATCAAGTGTTCTCTAGAGGATTGCTACGTTGTCTCATTTTAGTGTGTAAAATGTTACGTTTCTTGTTAAAAAAAAAAAAGAATTGAATAAATTCTTCAGAAATTCATTTTTCAATGCATTTCTAAAAATGCATTAAAGAAAAGCTTACATTAAAAAAATCTGCATAATATGCCATTTTTCTCCGCTTAATTGACGAATCATCAGAGTCGCAAACAGAGTAATCGATTACTAAAGTAATTGTTTGTTAAAGCCTTACATTTACGCACTGCTTTTAGTGGAGAAATCACATGAGATCCCAACAAAATGCACTGAAGATTGGGATTGTCACGTGTCAAAGTTCAAGGGGTGTTAATACATTACATTCAGCAGATGTTTTCTTTAACAATTTTTTTTTACACAGCACAACTTAACATCCAGTACTATTAACAAACTGTCAACGTGATCTATTTTTTTTTTTACCCTTCTGATTTCCGCCGTGGAGAAGCCTGAATTCCTCAGATGCTCACACTCCTTATGGTACGTCTTAAATCCTTCCACCAGCTCTTCGTACTGTGAACACAGACGGTTCACTTCAGATCCGTTTGCGCCTCCAAAACACAAAACATGACATGGTGACGGCTACGGAGCTTCACAACACACCTGGTGATGGTTGTCGTTGATGATGTCATCCTGCAAAAACTCAGCAGGCACCTCCAGCTTCACCAGAAAGCGCGCCAGGTAAGCCCTCTTCTTTAGCTCAGGGACCTTCTGCAGTAACCAGTGCAGGATTGGATGAACCACGGGTTTGCTGCCAGTCACCAGACCCTGTCTGAAGCTGCTTCTGTATAAGGGATGGAAAAGCCTCACTGCATTAAATCAAAAGTACAACATGAAATAATAAAAACTGTGGCCCGAATTCTAGCTTTGTAAAGACACAAAACAAACGTGCTGAGTGTATAATATGGATAATGAACAACTAAAGGGGACAAATTGCAAAAGCAGACATGATAAAATAATATTCTTCTCATATGACATGCAAGAAAATGAAAATGTTGAATATGGGTTTGGATTTAATTGACAAAAAAAAATAGACAAATAAGCACATGCAACAAAATTCTCTACTGTAAAATCATTGCAGCAACAAGACCTGTTGACAGATTGTGATAAACAATAATTATTCTAAATTTTTTATTTTTTTTAAGTTTTTGCTCAGTTTTCAGAAGGGCTGGACAATAAATCAATAACAGTTTATATCGCAATAGACACATGATCAATATTCTACATGTAGAATATTCACTGAACTCTGATCCAGAACTGCACTGCATTCTTGAGGGATGTAGGCAGAGGGAAGGTTTTAGCTGCACAACTTCTCACAGCGATAGTTTTTTTTCATGGTTGGTGGCATCGACTAATTCTCTCGCTCCTTGGTTACCTAGCAATAACCTGTTGGGTAACTTGCAGTTTCATGTTGCCTCATAACTGCTTCAGAATAAATGGTGAGGAGTAAAAACTGTGGATAAAACAGGAAGGTTCACACCACCAATTTGAGCATTTCAGATATTAACACAGAAAAAAAACTAATAATTAACTTATATGAAATGCTTATTTCGCGGTATGTTTTTCGGGCATATTGTTGAGCCCTGCATTTTTTATTACAGTACTATTAACATTGGAAGAGCAATACCAAATGACAAAACATACAAGTGTCTTGCAAAAGTATTCACACCCTTGAACAAACATCTATGTATTTTCTTGGGGTTTTACATGGAAGACCAATACAAAATAGTGCTTCATTGGAAGGTGGAAGAAAAATGATACAAGTTTTAAAAAATATTTTACAAGTTAAAAATACATAAGAACCACATATTATTTTATTTACACTTCACAAACTACAAGTTGCAACTTGATAAAAATAAAAAAAGTGTTAAGAAGTTCTAGAGGTATGAATAATTTTCCAAGTCACAAATAATGATTAATATGGATGTATTTGATGGATATATGGAACAACACTCACACGTCAGTGAGGTTCCCAGGAGGTTTGTATTTCAGCATCCCTAGCAGTGATGACATCCTCTTCACCGTTTGTTCTGGCATTTCTTCTCGGATATCCATGGCTTGCTACATGAGTAATAAGACCAATCAAAGGTGTTAGATATAAAAGATTCATTAGCAAACGGACACAAACATTACACTGTCCATTTACCTTTGGGTCTATTTCAGCCAGAACATCGTTTAAAATCTGCAGTAGCTGCATAGGCTCCAGAGAATCAAACGTGATAAGGTTAAAGTTTTTCCTGAATGGCTCCATGTTCAGTTGTTGAACGATGAATTTCAGTTGTTCGCTCATAGTTGGCGTTTCGAGGTCTGATTCCTAGTAATATGAGCTCTTCGTTTTGTGGATTAGCGAGCTAACCAGCTAACGCTAACGTAAAAAAGCCCCCTTGTCGATAACAAAGTTAGCCTAGCTGGCCTGACCGACACAAAAGATTATTTAAAGGGTTTCTTGTAACGTCGGAGACATGCACCGATTAACAAATTCACCCCTTTAGATTTTTTAGGTCCTTTTCACGCGTTTCCGAATTGCTAAGGCAATAAAAAAAAGAGCAGAAACTGTTGTCATCTGCTCCATGGATACCGTACAGGCGTCATGACTTGGTTGCTAACAGGAAGTGCCGTAGTGGTTAGTTCAATTAAGTTGGAGTTTTCTATTACCTCCTTGACTTAATACCATAAGCAAAATGTATTTAAAATCATTTATTATTATCATTCATTTATTTACAAAATATAGAGCAAGGGACAGAAATATAATATTTCGAATGTACTTTAGTGTTGACATATTACACTAAACATCAAGATGACCCTGAAGTTAACATTGAAGTAACAGCTACGTTTACAACTCTGGACTATCTTTGAGCTTCTTCAAACTTAAACTATTTATTCTGACTAAATCCTCTCAGTATTTACCTAAACGTGGTTTGTAATATCGGAGGCAAAAATTAGGGCACTTTAAAGCTTCTTTTTTTTCGAGGGCCCAGCTTGTATGCTTCAAAGTTCAGAAAGCACAAACTTAACAGTGAGTTTGTAGTTATTTATACATTTATCTAACTCCCTTTCACTTCTTTTATTACTTTTAGTATTGTTGTGCTACCCCAAGAGGAAAAGAAACCCCCATTTGTCCACCCCATTGATAACTTTCTGGAGGTGACTTGACTAGAACAAATGAAAGGTTTTTCAGATTCACATAGAGGAATGAAATAGCCCTTTATTCGAGTGCATAATTGAATAAAGCATTTTAAGCGTCGTTTATACATAAACGTTTGTACAAACCATTTCGAGCGTGAAAACTGAGATGTTGGGATTGCATTTGAACGCAGCAGCTGACTCCGTTTGAACCGTAAGGTGGCGATGTGTTCACGAGATGTGAACAGCAGCGGGTATTAAGCGGAGTTTTCAGAGCACGCAACTGAAAGTGCACGGCTGGTGCGACTAAACTCACATGTCTGGAGCTACTGGAAAAGAGGAAAATATTAGAACGACCCAGAGACATATTTAGTTTGAGGAACATGAAAGGTTCGTTTTTTCTTTCTCTACCCACCTGACCTGGACTGTGGCCATTCGAAGCCACTCTTCACTTTAAATGTTTTTCCTGTTTAACGCAAGCTGAGTCAAATTTACTATTTTAACTTGACTTGACATGTTCCGAAGGTGTTTTTTCCCCCATTCGCTCTAACTGTTCACAGTTAGAAAACAGCTAAAGCTCGTCTTTTATGTATTTGAGGCATAAATCTGAGCAGTAGCCCCTCCTCTTTGAGCTGCTTCCAAACAGCAGAGAGCTGCGAGTCAGTCTGACACCAGACCCAGAGGCAGACAGAAGATCTCCAGAGACCGCACTGCCTCCACTCGGGATCGAGTTAGAAAACTGGGAGAAACTCACATGTGTTGGACTTGGCGGTAATAAGATCGCACCCGTGATTTCTGCATGACTTTATCCTCATCTTACCGTGCCGCTAAACTATGGAAGCTGTGAGTTGTAAACACTCTGGCCCAGTAGAAGCTGTATATTGGTGTATCTCTCTGTTATTGGTAGATTGAGGTGTTTATATACGAGTTTTTACAATGGTGGAACCGTTGGGGTTTGTGGAGGCATGGAGAGCCCAGTTCCCAGAGTCTGATCCGCCTAAAATGGACCTTGGCTCGCTGGGGCATATTGAACAGGAGCTGGACAAATGCAAGTCCTCCATCCGGCACTTGGAGAAAGAAGTCAACAAGGAGCGTTTTCGGATGATCTACCTTCAGACTCTTCTGGCTAAGGAGAGGAAATCGTATGATGGACAGAGATGGGGGTTTAAAAAGATGCCACCAATGAATGACAGAGATCTGCCCAGCGGTGGGTCAGAAAACAGGAGGTCCTACACTGAAGAGGCACCGACAGATGAGCAGAAGCAGAGAGGCTCCTGCAAGACTCAGAGGAACACAGGACATCCAGAGGAGGTGGTGGATGGTTTGTGTCTGGCGAAACAGAAAGAAACTATGTCACCTGTTCACCAAGACTCCGAGTCCACTGACTTCCCAGTTGGCATGGGGTCCGTGGCGGCCCTGAGGTCCAACTTCGAGCGCATCAGGAGAGCCAACTCTCACACAGCCGGAGACAGCAGGGGGTTGTCGATGATGGGGAGCCAGGAGAAGCCCTTCTACGTGAACATGGAGTACCATCACGAGCGAGGCCTGGTCAGGGTGAATGATAAGGAGGTCTCAGATAAGATCAGCACCCTGGGCAGCCAGGCCATGCAAATGGAGCGGAAGAGGTCCCTGCATTCCCTGCCGGGGAACCTCTCTGCTGCTGTGGGGGACCTTGCCAAGCCTGTTCAGAGAGGCAGGTCCACTGAAGGGAGCTGCAGCTTCAATGGGTTGCCCGACGACCCTGAGGTCAGCCCACACTTCCTGAAAGAAGGGGCAATAAGGTCCACCGACGGGAGGTCAGACAGACAGCCGCTGGAGTGCCAACCTTACACTAGTGTGTATGTCGGAGGAATGATGGGTGAAGGGGACACTCGGGTGATCCACATCAGGGACCGCAGCATGGACGAAGATCCTCACCTCACCTGGCCAAGGCGCTCCTACTCTCCCGGAAGCTTCGACGATGTTGGGGGTGGCTATACACCAGACTGCAGCTCCAATGAGAACCTGACCTCCAGCGAGGAGGACTTCTCCTCCGGCCAGTCCAGCCAAGTGTCTCCCAGCCCGACCACCTACCCTATGTTCAGGGAGAAGAGCCGCTCTCCCTCCCAGCACTCCCAGCTGTCCCTTGACAGTGGCAGCCCACCTACCCCTCTATCCCAGAAATGTCTGAAGCAGCAGGGCATCTCGTCCATCGTCGGTGTCCGTAAGAGGGGCCAGATGTGGCCCAGTGACGGGGACTCCACCACATCCAGCAGGACCTCTCATGACAACAGTGTCCAAGGAGATCTGGGTAGGTTGCTGCAGAACACACACACGTTCTCTGACTCTTTTAGTTCTCCGAAGTTAAAACACAAAAGTAGAAATTCATCAATCAAGCCTCACCTGCCCAATATCGACTCTGGTATTCCTCATAGTCTGGCCTGCTGACGATAATTTTGTCTGCATTATTAAATAGGGGTGTACCGATTAATCTGCCCTGATTTCCTTAATGTTGGGACATTGGTGATCAGCTGATACTTGTAAGTGAAGCCACTTTTCCACCAATTCTACCTACTTTTGAAAAGGTCTAAAAATCAAACCAGCCCACCAGGTCATGTCTGCATGTTTGTGGTCCACAGTCCATGAGAGGGACCACAATGCTGCCAAGTCAGCAACTTTCTTGCTATATTTAATAACAATCAGACAAAAAATCAGTATCGGACAAAATCAAATTTGGCAGGTCAGGCATTGTAAAGATCGGTAATCGGTGCACCCCTACTATTAATTACTATTTTAAAAAAAACTTTATGGTCCAAATATGATGGGAACTCTTGCCTTAATGTTTTGGGAGGAGGAAAATGTTTCCATATTTAACCTGCTGATCACTAATGAGAGCCAACCAATGGGTCCCTTATCTCTCGGTGCATCTCTATACTACAGTGGGTCTATTAGCAAAAGATGATAATGCAGCAGAAGTGACTTTAGGTTCTTGTAACTCTTCAGTTAAGCAGAGATTTGACGCTTTTTTTTATTGGTCAAATATGGAAAAATCAAACCAGACTCCAAATTTCACTTTTTTGATGCAGTCATGAACTGCATCAAAAACAAGAACTTTCTCGATGTTTTGTTTAGAACTATATCAATCAGTAGAGCTTCTCTGATGCCCTATGCTTTTGAGTTAGCATTAGGGCATCAGAGGAGCTTATCCTTTTGATACATAAATGGAGACAATCTTGTGGTTCTTTTCTTTGTCTTTTGGAGTCGGAGCGACTACCTCCATCGCTGAGGTCACTAGTACATCTTTATTAAAGAGACTCTTTAATCACTAAAATTAAACACAGCAGCCCGTGGCAGAGACTGAGTCACTGATGCGTAAAATGCACCTGCAATCTCTTTAATGTTCTCGTTTTTTTGGGCCCCGACGTGTTTAAATCCGTCCTAAAGTGTTTTCCTCTGGAGTTTGGATTAATATGCATTGACACAGTTTCTGAACAAACTTGAGGTTTTCAGATTGGGTTCACCAAACGGGAGGGGAAGTGTTTTACTCCATCGTAGGTGGCCTACTAAAGAAAAAAAAAGGAGGACATGTCTGATTAAAATTCATTCTACTTATTTTTCTTTAATGAGTGTTTTATTTTCTCCTTCTAGACCTTACCTGGGAGGTCTTATCGTCTCCTGTAAAAGGACATTGGTTAGACGAGAAACGTGCTTTTGCATCCGCAGTCTAAACAGAATCGCCCTCACTTTTTCACCCCCCTTTTCTGCCCTTTAGCCCTCTGAGTGCAGCGTTACATTCAAGGGGACGCAGTGAGGCGGCGGGCGCCCCGGGCCTTCAAGCTCGCCCGGCCAGTCCACCCGGAGAGTTTTTGTGTCAGCTCACATCGGCGTTGTTGTCCGCACCACAGAGTAATTAACTTAAATGGGTTGGTCTAGCGTGATAAATTTAGGGAGGCCTTTTGTTAAAGGGGATGGGTTGAAAAGAACCCAGACATGTCGGTGCTTTCAAAAAAAAAAAAAAAAAAAAAAAGAGGATGGCTAAGCTCTAAGTGTGTCACATGGCCTCTAATCAAAACAGCAGCCATCAGCGTTTCAGTCATTAAGCGCCGGTATTGGCACAGCAACAATATAACTATGTTAATTGCGATAAGGAAAGTGGCTTTTTAGTTCTGATGGAAGGTTTCCCTCCTTTGAGAAAGTTTGTTTAAGTCAGGCATTTAGCTGAAGTCCATCAGACTCACTCACTCAGTCAGGGTTTCTGGTTGTTTTGCTCTCTACGTATGAATCCATCAAGCCAAAAGCTTTTGCTATTAGAAAGAAAACACCTCTGGTTAGCATCTTTAAGGTGATAATTTCACGCGGATGTGTTGTCACTGGCTGAAGCCACCCACTTCCCACTGTGGGTGTGATCTGGGCACCGCCTCGCTTATATTAGATGACGGAAATGGGTAAGTGACTGTTTCAGTGTGAAAGCAGTCCACTGTGGATTGGGTTAAACAGATGAGCAGGATAGTGTTGTTTTTTTTTTTCAGGCTAAAGCTCCTTGTCTCAGACCATGTGATCAACAGGGTAGATATTCAGTGACATAATCAGCATTAAGTGTAAACTAGCATGACGCTTGCATGACTATGTTGAGATCGTTTATCAGACATTTCATTTCAAATACTGTAGCAGGAGGAGGAAAGTTTGCATAAAGTTCACTTGATTGGTCTATAAAGAAAACGTCTCTCAGTTGTCATAGCGATGAGGAGTGTGAAACGCGTCTGGCGTTGAGTGGTTGTGATAGTTTTCTTTTGTCTACCATTTCTATGGTCAGCAGTGGGACTGAACGCTCACAGCTGTTGCAGCAGGCAGCGGCTCATCCTGTCACCAGTCGACCTTCCCTGTGTTAAAAAAAAAAAATCTCTGCTTCCACACTTTCTGCTATGTGTCGTTCTCTTCCACATGCACACTGAGTTGGCCCGTCTCGAAGCCCGAGCTCGCAGCTTTTGTTCCTGGTTTGTGACATAATGGCACAGCTGTCTCATGTGGACCTTGCTCTGTGGATTACCAGAACTCTGGATTTACTTTGTGATTTTGTAACGACATTAGGGTGCACACTGCTGGATTAGGATTTTTGCTGGAGTTATTTTTTTATTTGATTTTTTTTTTGTTTTGTTTGTGGCTTTGTAAGCAGCATTTGGAATAGTTGACTTTGGTTGCATTTATCGTTAAATGATGCAAATTAAACTGTTGTAAGCATGCTCTCAAGCTTCTTATATCGGACTGTTGCAAACAGTGAAATGAGCTGCGAATAGCCTGTCACCATAACAAATTTTGTTGGATGATCAATTGTCTTATGAATTGTTGGGATAAATGAAAATATTGTCAGTTTCATCTAATATAATAATAAAAGTGGCATAATAATAATAGTAATGCGAGAACACCCACTGATAGATCAAACAAATTTAAATTTCTAAGGAACATGTAACACTGAAACCAGTCGACATTTTAAATATTCAAAATAAAACAAAACGAGTGGAACAACTATTAAAAATTGTATTTCAAAACACAATAGTCATTCAGCTTAGACAGGGAAAACAGGCAAAAGTGGCCGGAAGTTCAGGCTAACTACTTTGTATCGGGTGTCAAATGTTTGCGGTGTTTCTCAAAATGGCTGCTTTTCAGCAAACTCTTTGACGAGTGTTGTCCAAATGGAAGTTACTGTGCTTATTTTAATTCACCATGTGATTAATTAATGCGTTGTTTAGTGTGACGGGTTTAGCTTTAAATATTTCAAAACACAAATATGAAAGGAAAAATCCAAAAGCAGCCGGCTGGACTCAAGTGGGAGGTTCTGCTGAAATCACATCTCTACAAATCCCGACTTCATAGAAAACAAAGGCACATGAGACAATATTTATATTTCTGTTCCTCATCTAAAACTGGATCCGTGGTGGAAAACCAATGCTGGACAATCCCTCCATAAGGCAAAATATGGGCGTGTGGATGCACATGACAGCTGGTCAGAGTTGGTGGGAAGATGGACCTAAATAGTGTGGCGTTGGCAGAAAACAGGCTGCTAAACTGTGAAAGAGTTGAGGCTGGAGCAGACGCCCAGCTTCTTGGAAGAAGACAAACCTTAACATGAAACCAGAGCATAGTCATGTGTTAAAACGGCCTAGTAAAAGTCCACAACTCCAGCATGGTTTGCAGTCTCTTGACTGAGGGGCACTGAATCCAAACAATTTTCGGATTTATTATTTCATTTTATTTTTTTAAACCATGTATTGTTTTGTTTTTTCCCATTTTCCAAAAAATATCCAGTTTAATGTTGGTCTATCATGTAAAGTTACAGCAAAATGCACTCATGTTTGTTGTACTGAAATAACAAAAGAAAAGCTGAGGTGTGGAATACTCTAACCTTCGTTTAGTTTAAAGGAAGAGAATGACTTCAAATAAACTTTTTTGAGATTTACATTATGTTATATTGTCATCCATCAAAAAACACACCTGGAGTGTTGCTTTGATTTGTTCATGCTTGTTTGAGAAATCCTTTAATCTAGGTGGGACCTAGCTCAGTGGGCTACGTCCCACCGTGCAAAATACCTGGTGGGACAGAAGTTTTTAAAGAGACGGAGGTTCAATCTCAAGGTGTTAAATTACAAAGTGATAATAATAACTGGAGTTAGCATAGTTACTTGATTGTGCTTGGGAAATGCATAACACTGCCCCTTTAAATTGATATTAATAGTAAACATAGATGACTAGATGAGGGTTTTTGTTGTTGATAATCCACACTGCAGCAGACAGAAGTGACATGGCTTCCTGATGCGCAGATGATTCACCGTGCATCTGGTGTGGGGGCTGTGTCTGTCTTCAGCAAAAACGTGATTGTTTTTTTTGCCGTTGAGTACGTCTCCTTGTTGCTGCAGACAAAGCCTTGCTTGTCCTGGTATCTCTTGACTTTATTTTCCTGTTGTCTTCCCAAAATGGCCCATCTGCAGAACCGACACATTTCAGCAGACTCTTACCCTGAGAGCGGTAGAAATGAGCATCATCTCCTGGTTTCTGGTTATCTAGGCCGATCGCCAAACACAGCTGTGAACGTAGCTGCCGATTAGCTGTGGACCTTTAAAGAGGCCAACCCTCTGATGGGTTATTTTTGCCATAATTATCATCACGACACAGACATGCCTGCGGCTCTTAAGGGAGTTCTGCCGCGACTGAGGAAGGGTTAAAAATGCATGTATGTAACATTTATAAAAAATGTGTTTGTTTTTTTGAGGTTTTTTCTTTTTACACTATAACATAACACTGATGAAATGTGAAAAGATCAATCTCCAGCTCCTCCATGAGCTGCTGTTGCCATCCGAAGAAATGCACCGCTCCCGACCAAAAGCAACCAATCAGAGCCAAGAGGCAGGTCTTAATGCTATCAATCAATCTAATGTACTTGCTGCTCTATATGTTATGGCAATAAACTGTGACAGGAAACAGTTTATTCACCATTAATGGTGGCCATGCCAAGTAGCCTGAGTATTCACAACAGGCTCTGCAAGCTGATGAAGGGGGATTGACAGTGCTAAGACCCACCTCCTGACTGTGATTGGTTGTTTACAGTTTCAACGGATATTTAAAAAGAAATAATTTTCATAAAAGTTATTTGCTGCAGCTTTAACATTACGTAAAAGACGCAGTCAGACAAAATGCGATGCTAAACCTCCCATTAGGCTAATAACGATACCTACAAAAAAATCAAAACACTAATTTGTCTTTTCGGATGCATTCACCCGGGAGCACCTCAGTCAGGACGCTGCGCGGGTTCGGCCTGTAAACGCGTCTGTTTGGGATGCTGTCTGTCTGCTTCAGACCGGAGGCCGGCTCAATCTGCTGCCTCGGCAGGAACCGTGCCGTCAAACCCAGTTAACTGCAGACTCGTGGATATTTGATGTCCCTCGTGGAAACCCAGACAGACCTGTCATTGTTACCTGGATGTGAACGTCTGAACTCCAGGGGTAGGGAGGGTGGGGAGGTGAGAAGTTGGGGAGCCAAAGAATCCAGCCTCTCCCTTTCCTAAAGTAAACGTGGGCATACAAGAGGAAGTCCTACAGGGCAACCCTGTATTTGTGTGAAAGTGAGGCACCTGTTCTCCTTTTCAGCGCCCAGAAGCTGGCAGCTCATCAGTACACCAGACCAGGCCTCCCCAGCTGCTCTGGCAGTGGAAGGCCTGAATAGTCTTTGTGTTCCCCCTCGTCGATCAGAAAGCGCAACAGAAACGCTTGTTGGGACTGTTGGTTCTGAAAGCTGCTGTTCATCTCACACCGTTCACGTACGCAGCGTAACATACGACCCTCCGTAGACGATCCGGAGGGAAAACGATGTGTGGCATGTTTTCGGAGGGCTGCAGGGCTCTCGTCCCTCGTGCTCAGCCTCGGCCCCCTGGACCTGCAGGCTGGGCTCCCCTCCCTCGGTCCCCCCTGCTCAAAGGGCCCTCTGTGCTGCAGGCTGGCAGGCCAAGTGTTTATGGAATGTCTCAGCTGCTTGCGGGGTGTGGGGGGAAGTGGTTAATGAAATGTTAAGTGCTGTATGAGTTCACCTCCATTGTAGGGAGCCTGACCTGTGAAGCTTGTTTGTTTGCGTGATGCTAAGAGTTTTTATTTTTGCTTAAACTTTGAACTCAAAGCGACTTAGTTGGCGATGAATACAAACGGAGACATATTCTGCCAGATATGCTCACTTATTATTGTTTTTCTTTTTTAATTTGATTAACTTTTTGACATTTTATCAGGAGCACAAAGTTAAACGTCTTCTGTTGTGATTTCATGTGACGGACTGGCACAAAGCAGCGTATAATCAAGAAACCAGAGATATACGATGCTCGGTTCTCCCGCTTTATTTACAAACGAAAATCTGAAAAGTGTGGTGTGCATGTGTATTCACTGTAGTTACCTGAGCCTCTGCCCCGGTTGCAAGCCTCCCACAGACTCTAACATCTTCCTGCGTTTATCTCCTTCCCCCGTCAAACAGTCTAGCCAGTAGCTGCGTCTCCATTTGCTTAATGAAAAAACACCAATTTCAAATAAACTGATTACTTGCAGCTTTGAGTATTGGTCGATAACACACATTGAGCCGATATGACATCAGCATGATACATAAATATTCTTATTACTTATTCAAAACTACTTTAATTAATATCAAAAGGAAATTAAACGTTGTTGTAACATTAATTTAGATTATTCATTAATTCAGATTCATCAAAGAGTTGTTGAAGATGATGATGGCTGTTGGCAGGAAAGATCTGCAGCAGTCTGTACCGCACTGAATCTGAAGAAGCCTCTGACTGAAAATGCTGTGAAGTGTTAGAAAAGGGCTTGATGTTACTCAAACAGAGAACAATAGTCAACGGCAACAGATTTGAGAATAACAGACCCATATATTAATAACCTATAAATCGGAGATTTTAGATGCAGGCTAATCTAATCAGATACTCGGTTTTTGGCCGGTGTCGGCCCGATTTCCAAAGTCAATATCGGATCTCTATCAACAAGTGAACTCTTGACTTAATGAAGCTCATGTAACATCCAGAAGCCTTTGTGCAGATTTTGTGGAGTCTTGTATTCTTAAATCTAACTGTTAAGCAAAGTAAATCTGAAATGTTTTCACTAATCCAGTTCTGGTCCGGTGCTCTGATAAATGAAACGCTGCATTAAATTCTGTGTATCCAGGCAGATTATGACAAAGTCAATCACATCTAAGCACAGCAGGTGAGCTTCGTTCACTAATATTTAATCCCTCTCAGACATTCGCATGAATATTTCAGAGAACCGAGAGGTCGCCGATTTCTTCTCGTCTCCGCTCATGTCAAAACACCGATGTCATCTGTCGATTTTAATTTAAACAAAATGGTTGATGTAACTACACCGCTTCTAGTGCAAATGGTGAGTTCAGTAAGATTGATTCCCTTTCATGGTACTCCTTTTGCATTTGCACACTTTTGTCTATTTTTCCAGATTGCAGCACTTAGCAGGCGCTGTTTTCTTTTAATGTGGCGCGTTATGAACTGAAGTCTGACCACCCTGAGCTATTTCAATGTACCCTGATTAGTAGGTGCATGGGGCTCGGCTGCTGCTCACTTCTGACCCTCAGCCCTCAACGGTGGCTGGTGATAATTTTAGGTTTTCTCTCGGTGAATCAGAACCATGTGCTGGCGGACCTCAGCAGAACTCCGGTGTAGAAGGCCTTGTAGTTCAGCTGATGCTTTACGTAAGACACAGGGTGCGACACTGTTACACTCTGCCTGAAGACACACAACTTGTGTCAGGATTTGGCGTGTCGGGGTTGCAGGACGAGGCAAAATGAGCTTTTACAGAGTTTACGTGTAAAAGTCAAGGGTGCGTTCACACCAACCGTTTTAATCCAACTCCAGTTTGTTTGTCTAGAAAGTCCAGTTTGTTTTGGGAAGTTTGCGTTATTTCAACCAAAAAAAGCTAACTTTTGTCCGGTTCAGTTGAAGTGTACTTTGGTGCAAATGTGAACGGCAAGTGGACCGGAGACTGCACTAAAAGCAGAAAGTGGACTACAATGCAAGGCATTCTGGGTAAATACAACCAAAACAAACAAGAGCATCTTGAGCTACCAGGAGAAATGACTTGTGTTTTTTTTTTTTTTTTTTTTTGGTCAAAGACAGAAGAGAAATCCTTCAACTGTTAAAATCTGGGAACATCTTTGTGTTTTTTAAAGGGTTTGTTTTATTTAACACAATACAGTGTGAAAGAGAGCCGCATCAACTGAAAATGTAACAAATGTTGCAACTTTTATCCACAATCAAACCGAGTCCACCGGTTGTGAGAACACCCCAACATGGTACATGCAGAATATCCTGATCAGAACAAATTCAGGTCATTTGGATCACTTCTGCCACAGATTTACTGTCGGATTTAAGTCTAGACTTTGACTGGACCATTTTAACACGAAAATATTGCTTGATCTAAATCATTCCACCAAGTCTTGAGGTCTTTTGGAAGTTTTAATAGGTTTTTTTTTCCCCAGGATCCTTCAGCTCCATCCATCTTTACACAAACTCCGACCAGCTTCTCTGAGGAAAGGCATCCCTACAGCTGATGTTACCACCACTGGAGGGGAGGGGCTTCAAAATGATGTGCCTTGTTATTTCCTCCAAAGTGCTTTGCATTTAGGCTGAAATGCAATATTTTGAGCACCTTGCTTCGTGTTTTCTGTGTGTCCTACATAATTTTCCCGCTGTTCCAGATGAGAATCCATTTTTCGGACCCATAAAGCCGGGGCTCTTACCCAGCCTGCTGCAGGTTATTATATGAAAGTGTTGTACCTTTCAGACAGAGAGGATGTCCTTCACTGGACATTTCTTCTCTCCTGTGAGTTCTGAAGGCTTAAATTTCATCCTCAGGCCTTTTCTGAGCTGCATAAATCAGATCTTTCTGTATTCATAGAGACTTGTGATCACATTTCTGTCCATCAGCCGGCTGTCCTCTGCATGGGACGGTCAATATGTTCACAGCGGGGAGCGAGGAGTTTGCGTCGCACTCATCTCTGTGCTCTTACGAGTTTGTGCTGCATTCTGGTTTACCCTGTTGGTGAACCGGGCCGGGGGGGAGGACATAGACGCTGCTATTTCGGTGCCAGATGGGCTCAATCCATCGATCTTTTTGCTCCGTTGGGTTTTTACTCTTGGGAACTGGTGTCTGAAATTTATGCCATTAGTCGAACAAAATTGATATTTTCCCCCTGTGGACTTTTGAATCTGTCGTTCTCCAGCATGAATCAGCAGAAGCGTAAATCAGGGTTATAATAGTTTCGTTATATTTTTGATGCGACTTTTTGTCTCATTTAGTTAGTTTGAGTGAGTTTTAAGAGGTTGTTTGCTAGTTTTTTTTAGCAATTATTGGTTAAATATTGTTTAGTTTCAATTTAGTTTTAGTAGTAGTTTTAGTTTTTTCATACTTTGCTTAATTTGTCGGTGCAAAATTCTAAAAAGTCAAAGCATTGTATTGTGATTATACATCGGTTGGGTTATAAAAACTCAACAAAAAATAATATTTTAAAAAATGTATCCAATTACTGTTCAAGAACCAAATGACTGGTGTTTTTCTTTTCGTGAATTAGCATAAGCCCCGCCAAGGGGAGTATGGATTATTGTAATTTGCTGACAACTGACCAAGATTATTATAGTTAACTAAACGATTGTTATGACAAGAACTGAAACTGAGAAAACATTTTTGTTGACTGAAATAAGTGAAAATGGTTCATCGATGGGGAAAAACTAAGTGCATTGCGCGTTTATAAAACCAACTAAAACATACTGAAATAGTAGATGTAGCATCCTACCTCTAATTTCCGCACCTTTAGTTAGTTTTAAAAACATGGTATAGCTCCACTTAGTTTTTCAAGTTAAGTCTTGAGTCTTAAGTACCGTTTTTATTTATTTCAGTTAGTGAAAATGTTTTCACTCTTTCAGTTTTGGTTGTTTGGTTAGTTTTAGCTAACTATAATAACCTTCCGGTCTGAAACCGCTTTCATGCTAACCTCATTTTAAAACTAAGCACGAGCTGTTACTGTTAATATAAGTAAAAACAGAAAACTCGAGTCTCAAAGGCCGCATTTTAGCAGAACTCGGGTACTTAATTATTTAGGGCAATGGAAAAGCTGTGACACTGGCGACTTTATCTCTGCTGCACATCTGTCGCTGCCTCTCTTTCTGTTTTGTCATAGTTCTTCTGTAGGGATAAGGATCAGGGCTTTCACCGTGGCTTTGCTTGGTCATGAGGGTCCTACAGGACTCTTGCTACTGTTCTGATCGGGTCTCTTGTTCACATGCTGCAGGAAGGAAAAGTACTTCATGGTGACTAATTGTTCTCAGAAGCAAGGCTTGAGAGTTCGGACCCACTTTGTTTGGCAGAGGGGTTTGTATATTCCTCTCCGTCTATTTTTAAGTCTGGGTGTCAGTAAGGCAAAAAAAAGGGGGGAAAAATAAATTAAAATCTGCTAACTGCTGAATTATGCTCTCATGTATCAGATGTTGCAATATATACCTGATTCATTGGAATAGGTTTAAATGAAATTCTTGAAAAACAGAATTACAGAGTTCAGTGACGGTCCAGAGCGACACCAGCTCATCTGTGATCCCCCCCCGCTCTGCACGGCTCAAACACACAGCTGTTAAGTCTTATGTAACGTCATTAGAATGTATTTATTACGTTTCGATTGCAGAGCTTGAAAGGGTTTTAAGCTGCGCAAAGTTGGGTATTTGGGCAGACATGTCACGGTTATCACAGCCATCTTTACCCCCCTCCAGCTTGAGGTCACGCAAATCGAGGGCTGTCTAGTTACAGTGGATCCACTGTGGTGTTAAGGAGCAGTTCAATTCTTTAAGCCTCAGATGGGGATTATGTCTGTGAACATTATATTGGCTTTATTCTGTATGTATGTGTTGACTGATTTACGGCAAATCCATTGAAGGCAGATGAGCCTGTTACGTAAAATGGAAAGAAACCATTTGAGGTCGAGGTAACGCAAATCTGAAACGGTCTTTTTTTTCAAACGACCGTGTAGCGATGCGGCTAACGGAGTTACTTTGTAACAATTATTAAATGAAAATGTTGCGGACTCACTCACAACATCCCGCTTGATTGTTTGTCACCGTTACATTAGCAACACTGATTCAAAGCAAATCCCATGAGTAAAATCTGTGCAGAAACGACAACCTCTTGTCACGGAGACACTGTGTTAGTAAGCGCTCATAAGACTGTTCCAAATACATAACCTTGAGGATCACCCTTTGAGTTGGGAGTAAAGACGACTGAGAATAGTTTTGTGAGAGATCGCGCTGAAACCACAAGCAGCTACTGCTGTCTGAGGCATACAGGGGGAAAGCTGTTGTAAAAACAGCATGTTAAACTGCTTCAAAAGACATTTATTACACTATTTAAACTACGCATGCCCTTCAAAGTACGTGTGTGTAGGGGGGTGCTCTGCTCTGTAAACATATAATGGCCGTGACTTCTGCGGGGGGGATGTGTTAGGAGTAGGAGTGAGGGGCTGTTTGTGCAGAGATGACCTTGTGTAGAAAGCCTGTTTCCTCTCTGGAGCAAAATGAATTGCTGAATTTTCCGGGCAGACCTGCCTGGACATTTCCTCAGTAGGCGTCCTTGTGATCGCTACAACAACCGCTCTCGCTGAGGATCCATTGTGATGTCGGCTTTCTCACACCGGCCGCCGCCAAACGAGCGCCGTGCTTGAAAGCCGTTTGCACATCAGGCTGAAACGACCAGGCTCAGAGGCCTCATATTTAAATTATCCTCTGGATGTACTTCTGGTATTAAATAGGTTCTGACAGTTACCTAGAGGAGGATGTGCTGCTGGTGTTGACTAGGAAGCTGTTTGAACTCCATTGGTGTCTTTAGTGTCTTTTTTTTCCCATCCTTGCCTCCTGAGGTTGGGTGTTTGTTGAGTTTCATCCTTTCGGATTCACACCAAAATCCTACCAAGTATTGTGCAAATACACAGAATAGGACTAAACTAACTTATAAGCAAACTATTCTGCAAGAAATAGGAGTTTATTTAAGACAATCATTTCTTAATATTTATGAAAAAGTCCTAGTTCCATTGGCAGATCATTTCCCTTTCCGGACAAGACATTTTTTTTCCTGTTATATGAAATGATCTACCAATGAAACTAGTAATTTTCCATCAATATTAAGGAATTATTGACTCTAACCAAACTGGTATTTCCTGCTGAAAAGTTACTTATAAGTTAGTCTCATTTCAAGATATTTGCACTGGAAACTACACCAGAAATACTTGGTGAGATTCTGTGTTTTTGCAGGGCTCTCCAGAGCGACATGGCTCTGCCTTCCTCCTGCTTCCGGAATCCTTCACTTTCCTGTTTTCATGCTGCAGTGAACCAAATTCACGGCCTCCTTAAAATACTCTGTCCAACAGTACAAAAAGATCTTAGACATCCTCTTTCTTTGGACGACCGTTTTAGATGCTTTTCTATTCCGTCAGTGAGCTGCCAAGTGGTTGACAACAAGGCGATGATGATTATACATGTTGGTGAGTCGGAGTGGCTGACAGTAATTACAGTACGCAGAAGGCTGCTTGTCTCAAAACGACCCGCTGACAAGTGTCACATAATATTCCTAACGTGTTTTTCCAGGCCAGGCTGGTTGTGAGCGTTTGTGTTGCAACACGACTCACACTCGGCTCTGCGTTTTGCCCTTTTTCTTTTTTTTTTTTCTTTTTTTTTAAACAGGATTCTTAAAGAAATCTGTTGTTGTGCGAGTTTTGAGACTTCTCTAAATGCGTGGTTATGAGTAAATGTCACACCGAGCTACAAGATCTCGTTTCTTCACAACAACAAAAAAGACAAAAAGACACATGTGGATAAAGGGGGGGACTCTGTGTATATCCAGCAGGGCACGTGAGTTTGCCTTGCCGTTCCACTTGTTTATCCAGCCATCGACTTCACCTCGCTCACTGGGACAGGCTTTAAGTAGGTCGCAGGTTTATGGAGGTTAACAAAGGATTTAATATGAAAACAGAAGAGCTTAATGCTGAGCGTTTATTGTCAGCTGTTCACATCATAATGACGACTGGAGTGAGGATTTTTCTTCACTTTTTTTTTGTATTTTAAACCGAGCACACAACTCGGTTTACCTCATTCTAAATGGTGACATCTGAACAATAAATAACACAATTATTCATATTATCAATAATTACGGAGTTTCAATGTTATACATGCTAATACCTGTCACACACGAATGTGAATTTAATGCACTTGATGTCTTCTTGGCAAATGACAACGATGAAGGTACCGTTGCACGGTTTTGTAAAGTCATACAAAGCTAACTGGACCCGCCCAAAAGCAGCCTTAAGTCACACGGTGACGCAGCAAACGTGTGGAGCGAGGAGCTCCGGTCAAACGTATGGAAGCCCACGTCATAAGGACGAGTTTTAAAGTCATCACTTCTAGTTTTGAGTTTAAAATTCCGGGTATGGAAGCCATAGTTTCGATATTCAAATTCATTATTTTGATTCGATTGTGGGACCTTTGAATCGTGGATTGAAAGTTGTAATCCTGAGATTCCAAACCACAATTGACTTTCAAAGTCATAATTTTGAGATAGGAAAACATAGAGTTTATCTAAGCAGATAAGAGGCCTTGAATCTCAAAATTACAACTTGTGACTTTTTATCTCAGTTATAACTTTGATTCCGAAAATTAGAACTTGAATCTCATAAATTATGACTTTATGTCTCAAAATGCTGACATTGAATTTTGAAATTATGACTTTGAAAATCAAAATGATGACTTTTCATTTGATTTTTCTTCCATGCCTCGCAAATGAGACCAAAATGAATTTATCTTTTTTGTGCCACAAGAAAATTGCAGCCCCAGGGGAAACATGGCAGTGGCAGCATCATGCTCTGCGGATGCTTTGATTTCAGCTGGTCAGAGCTGAAGGGAACCTGGAAGGAGGTAAAAGCAGAGCAAACCTGGATAAAAACCTGCTACGGGTTACTAAAGACTTGAAGACCACAACCCTAAACATTTAGTCAGAGCTGCAGTAGAAAGAGTTAAAAAAAAAAACTGTAGAAACACAGAAAAATAGTCTCCAACACTCATTTTCCAAAGAAGAATGGGCAAATATTTCAGGTTCAGCACAGATGTCATCTTGCAATGACTGCAGCTGGAAGTGGTGCTCTGGCTTCATGCCTTCCCCATAATAATGTGTGTCTGTGTTAGCTCCATGACCTAGCAGCGTCTCCAGCTCACCATGTGACTGTTGTGCTTTGTCTGCCCATTTTCTCCTTAGACATGGAGAATCCTCCGTCTTATGGCTACGACCTGGAGCATTCCGAGGAGCACCCGCTTCGCCACGAGCCTCTGTCCTTCAGCGGCTCGCCGTCCTCCTCGCCGCGGCTCCGCTCCAAGAACCGGAACAGCCGGGACACGCAGTCGTCCGGTTCTCTGGAGTCCACGCAGTCGGTAAAGTTGCTGTGACCGACAACTCTTGACACGTTGCCCGTCAGCTCCTGCAGCCACGGTTTTCCCGCTCTCTGCCACTGCATTGTCCTTTGGTGTCCTCTGTCCACCCTCCGGTCCCCAATGCTCGTTGTCTGTGCTTCTTCCTTCTGAGCATAAAAGTTGTTGCTTTGCTTTTCATGCTGTCTATGTTAACCGTTCCTTCTATTTTTTTTTTTTTTTGCTTAAAATTCAGCTGTCTTTCACATGGTTTATGATGCGTCTTGTTGTCTGCCTGACCATCACCCAGGAAGTTCTCAGATTAAACATCTGAGGAGAAAAAGCTGAAATAGGCCCTCCATAAATATTCTTTATTTTTTTCTTTTATTATTATTTTATTTAGGGCTTGACAGTTTTTAAGAAATTAACCTGTAGGATAAACATCACTGCTTTGTCACGTTACTATCATCAATAAAAGGGTCTACATGGATTTTTATTTGACACACAAAGTAGTACTTGGGGGACGGGGGGAGAACACATGCTTTACACGTGGTCCAAAAATACAAATCTGAAAAGTGTGGCATGCATTTGTCACACCATCATCCCCCGCTCCCCTCTAACTCCTGAAACTCTATACAAACATCAACAACATGGAAATAAACATCAGTTGTATCGGCCCAGTTTTACTCATTGAAATGATGCGACATGTTAATAAATGACTAACATCGGCCGATACCAACGATAATGCCGATATTAGGGCTGCTGTAAACCAATATTTTAGTAATCGAGTAATCTATCGATTATTCTTGCGATTTATCGAGTAATCCAATAAAAACTAAAATAAAACATTGGTAAAACTAACACAACAGCAGAATTACTATTGCATATCAGCATCAGTCCATTTTTTTCACATTTAAGCTTCCCTAACAATAACTTTTCTGTAGTTCAGAAAATTAACTTGGAACAATAATAGCTCATTTTCTAAGTTAACCTGAAGAAAATTTATACAAAAATCAGAAATTGTATTCAAGTTAATAACAAAGAGGCAGACTCACAAATAAGCTTATAAAAAATGTCTATACTCCAGCTTTTAGTTTATGTATTCATCTCCAGTCGGTTTAATAGCTGATTAGATGAACTCTCACCTTCCCAGCTTCGTGTTCATGTTAATGACGGGATTTGACACCTGTGTTCGTCGCACACAGAAACACATCTACCAGATATGTAACGCCACGATGTGCTTCGCCACCCATTTGTTGCGACCGGGATGAGATGACATTTATTTTCCGTTTAGACAGTAAACCTACGCATTTAAAGCTGCCCGCAGTGTTCAGTCTATCCGCTCACCTGGATAAGTAATTCCCGATCGCTCTACACCAGCATCTCTGGGAGGAGAAAAGCTGTGGTACTCCAAGCATCGCTCCGTCATTTTCAGGTTCAAGAGGTGACATGCTGCACCTTGTTAAATCCACACTGCACTATTTAAGATGTCTTTAACCTAAGTCACTAATTTTATTATGAGATTTGCTTAAATTCTGGTAAGTCTAGATATATATAAAAGCTGATTCTTTGTATTATTTTAGCCTCGTTTTTGGTGAAATCAAACGATTTAATGAAGCAACAAGATTTGTACAAACAAATCTGTCCGATCATAAATCGATTCATTTAGTTTGTCGCAATTGCTAAAAAAACTAAATCTCAGATCACATCTGATACATTATTTTTATCCAAATAAATCTCCTTATATCCGATTTAATTGCTGAATTAAAAGGTGTCAGCGTGGCAAATTAAAATGGAAATAAAAGTACTCTGTGTATGTTTGCATTGCAGTGTTCTCTGTTTAATAGCTGAGCTGCTGTATAACAGTAGAAATAAAAAAAAAAAATTTAAAAATGCCAGCCGATGCACCCACATGCCACCAATTAAATGCAGAGCAGCATGGAGCTGCCAGATGGGGGAATGCTTTTCATTGTGAAGTGGGGCGTCGGTGAAAAGGCCGTACATAGTCAGCAAACACACTGTAGCCAAACAGATGTTGGAAATAAAACAAAACCCTAAAATCCCTCCCCATTTTTTTTGCTCTGTTCCTCTCATATCTGCGGTATTCTTCTCTTCTGATGTGATTTTCAAAGCCTAAATGGTGGAGGAGGGGGAACTGGGCTTCTTTTTCACTCCAGCACACACAGCAACAGAGTTATTACCGCCAGAGTTATTCCAACTGAATTGAGCGATATCTTTGACCCGCTTCAAACAACTCCTAGTGGAGGGAGAGAAAACAAACATTTGTCTTTTCTAAGAGGTGAGGAGTGTCTGCTGCTGGCCTCCTGGAATGTAAAACTCCTACAGAGCGTGATCAGAATGCAGCTCCTGCATTGCCCAACAGCTAGGTTTTCTGCTTGTGAGCAAGTTTTCAAAGCTTATTTTGCATTTCATTAATCATCTCAGTTGAAAATTAAAAAATGTCCTCCTATCTCAGAAGGTTTTTTTTTTTCTTTCCCCACCATTTCATGTTTGTATCAGGTGGAGCTGGAACAGGAAAAGGGGCAGGAGATGAGGAAGTGGGTTCTGTCTGGGATCCTGGCCAGCGAGGAAACGTACCTCAGCCACCTGGAGGCCCTGCTGATAGTATGTAACAACTCTTTATGCTGAGATGCCATTGATCCCATTCTGAAAGGATTATAATATCCACTAGAGATGCAGCCACATAGAGTCCAGTCGAGTTTTCAGCTTGATTGGTTACGACTCATCACCAGCTACTGAGAGGATAAGACTTTTGTAAGCTTAAATGAATTATTCACTGTCAAAATGTTCTAATAAGTACTAAGAGGTAAGAATAATTAGACACATGCTAAGTTTAGATAATTGATATAATGCGCGTTTTAGATTTTTCAAATAACTTTCCGCTACCTGAGTGTGATTGTTTCTATAAACATGACAAATGTTTAAGGTGCTTAGGTAAAAGGCACATAGCTATTTTTTTTTTTACTTTTCCATACATAAACCTGAAAAAAAAAAATCACAATTCTTAAGAAAAAAAAACAACAAACAAACAAACAAATTGATCAATGGCTAGCAGATGCCTCCATGCTGGTCCCAAAAAGATCATTTTCAAATATTTGAGTGTAGTTTAAATGAATAAAAATCCAAAATAAAAATAAAACCATCAAATGAGCCCATGACTTTCATATGAGGTGTAATATTTGTAAAACATTAACAGTATACACAAAAATCTTTCATTTTTGAGCCGCCCCAAACCTTGGTGCCCTGGGTTACCACCCCTTTAAGCCCTTTTTACTGTCTGGCTCAGCCAATAACTAAAATCTGGTTTTACCTTCCTTAGTAGACAACAACTGATCTAATGTGTTTTTATACCGTGAACTCTAACCTGTTTTGGGGTTTTTGTAACTTCCAGGATGAGTCATTAACGCTTCATAGGAGTAACCGTGGCAACCAGCCATTCCAAGGAAGGCCTCCCTACTGCTCCCAAAGTTACAAAGAAATGGCTTTATAAACATTTGGAAATTGATAATGTCATTGACTTTTGTTTTTCCTCATCCGTTTTTGACTTCCTTTAGATCAGGACGTGATGCGTTTACTTTGCAGATCTTTTAGCTCACTCTGTGTTGTCAGACAAGTTTCTATATAACGGATTTCTTGTTCAAACAGGTTCAAAAATAAAACGGCTCAACGTCTGGCTTGGGAAACTGAAGCTTAACTTCCTGTAAAATGTGGTTAATCTCAGTTAATTCATGGCTTAACAAGTGGAGGAGGGGATCATAACTTCTTCACATAGGGCCACGATAATTTGGATGTTTTCATTTATTTATTGGTAAATAAATTTAAAAACTGCTGTAATCTGAATTTCATATTTACTCCCATTGTCTGTATGAAATAATTTCTTTCAGGATTTAGCACATTTTGAGTAAAAACGGAAGAAATCTTCTGAGTTGTCAATAATGTTTTCACAGCAGAGTTTAAGAAATATATTTAGCATCTATTCTCCGGTTTGTTATTCGCTGACTTAAAATATTTGAGTACCTCAAAGAAATTGTGCAAGTTGGATCTAATTTGGGCCGCAACTCTTGTGTGAGAAGATCCAGGTCTGGGCAGATCCAGACATGGAATCTCTGTCTGAGCAAGACCGAAAGTCTAATTATGGAAGAAAAAAATGTTCAGTTACATTATACTTGCTCTAAAAATTTTGCTCGTTTGCTCGTCTAAAAGTTATCTTTCATTCTGCTGGCTATCAACATTTAAAATGAACAGATTTTCCCCAGAAATGTATTTCAAGTTTGGAATTAAAAAGAATAATTGCAAATCACAAGAGTGATTATTTAATTGAAGATATAAATCAAACAGAAAAATTCATTTAAAATAAACATTTGATGATGTTTAGAGACAATTAGCCTGTTAGCAAAAGCCAGAATGCATTTTGTACTGCTATTAGAGTAATAAAATAAAATTGAGAGACATTCCTTAGAATATTACTTCTGCTTCAACAAATACTGACAAGTCTGCACACATGAGCAATAAAAAATGTATCAAACATTTTCTGCATTCAAAGAAACAAAAAAACTAATCAATCAAAGCTTCAAAAAGTTAATAAACGAGCAATTAGAGTTTTTGTCAATGAAAATTGAAATAGTTCTGATGGTCTGTGCTTGTCTCTTGTAGCCCATGAAGCCTCTGAAGGCGGCGGCCACCACCTCCCAGCCGATGCTGACCATCCAGCAGATAGAGACCATCTTTTTCAACGTCCCCGAGCTCCACGAGATCCACAAGGACTTCTACGACGCTCTGCTGCCTCGAGTCCAAGACTGGAGCCACCAGCAGTGTGTGGGCGACCTCTTCCAGAAGCTGGTACGCTGGTTCGGTTTTGATTTCACTGCACCGGAATCAGTTGTGTTCCTCATAAAAATCAGAGGAAGTAGCGCCTTTTTTTTTGTTTTTGTTTTTTTTTGGGCATGGGTGATGACATCCAGGAGATAAGTCAACATGTCTCGACAATGCTTTGACACACAAAACCGGTTTTTCCACTCACTTTGATCCAACTTGAAGGAAGTTGAGGCTAACACTAAAAAAAACCCCAAACAAAAACAGAAATAAAGGAAGCCCATGGGAAAATGGCTGTTATGAGTAAATCTTTTTTTTAGTTACATTTGGCCAACATTTACTTACAGCTCCCAACCCCCCCCCCAAAAAAAAACCCTTGTGATCTAAACCTTGTGCGTAAGGACGCTCTGCATCAAGCAAGGAGAAGCCCTGCATAGCGTGTGGGTTGCTCATCAAAGAGACCACGGTTCAGCACGTGAGCAACTTTCAACAGACTAATTACAGCTCTGCTTAAATGTCATAACTTTGATCTCTAATGATTGCTTAAAGAGCAGAAAACGTGCCGAGTGGAAAGGTGACGGCCTCTGGCTCTAATTGTAACGTTTTCGTGTGGATCTCGTTGGGGCTCGCGTCTGAGCCGAGTAGACTGCCTGGAGGCATCCCCTGGCCAGATTAAAGAGCCGCTTCGCCACATTACGAGCAGCAAAGGAGCGCTCAGGGCTCCGTAGGAGGTTGAGCTACCTCGGCGAAGGCGAAAGATTAAAGGCACATACGTAAAAGCGCGAACGCTGAATCAGAATCAGCTGGGTCGGCTAAGCGATGCATGGCGTGCTGCGCTCGCCAATGCCCTTTGGTAACGTGTGAGTCTCTCACTCTCTGTGTTCGCCGCAGGCCAGCCAGCTCGGGGTGTACCGGGCCTTCGTGGACAACTATAAGGTCGCCGTGGAGACGGCAGACAAGTGCTGCCAGGCCAACGCTCAGTTTGCACAGATATCAGAGGTATGTGCAGCGGGGGGCCGCGGCGTTCGAGGCTTTGTTGCCCGAGACAAGTGATGACTGGGCAGTTTTTCTCCAGTCCTCTCAGCAGCTGCAGTCAGTCAAGCTCGCTGTGAACTAATCAGGGTGTTTGTTTGTTTTTGTTCTCCCTGTTATCTCAGAATCTCAAGGTTAAAAGCACAAAGGAATGCAAAGACCAGTCTGCTAAATATTCTCTGGAAAGTGAGTATTGAGTCAGATGAAATAGCAACTCTCCTGTTACTGGAATCCATTTTTTTTTTGTTTGTGTGTTTCACCGTGACATCTCCTCGTCCACAGTTCTCCTCTACAAACCTGTGGACAGGGTGACACGCAGCACTCTTGTTCTCCATGTAAGTCAGTCATTGAAACCGCAGTTTCGCATGGGGGAACCCTTTTCAATACTTCGATTTTTCTGTTTTCACCTCCAGGACTTGCTGAAGCACACGCCCTCCGGTCATCCAGACTACCCGCTGTTACAGGACGCCCTACGCATCTCTCAGAACTTTTTGTCCAGTATTAATGAAGAGATCACCCCACGCAGGCAGTCCATGACTGTTAAAAAGGGAGAGGTGAGTTTGTTTGGAAACTTGAAGACTTTTCACTGCCTCGAGATTCAATTATTATTATTACTATTTTATTTTGAATCTGCAGATTGATGCTTAGCTTCCCACTTATTACAAAATAATGCCTATAACAGTTGTTCCTCCTTTCAACCTAGAAAAAGTAAATTAATAAGATGACATCACCATCTGGACTTTCCCAGTTGATAAAAGTCCAACTATGGACTTTCATCATCCCAAAGTATGTGAAGGAATAGCAATCATAGAGTATGTAAACTTCTGATGCTGAAGAAAAAGCTCCCTAAAACACGATCTCTCATTCTTCTGCCGTTTAACCAATAGAAATAGTTGCCAATCCTCACCGAGCTAAAACAGGAAACCGTCTGGTTTCTACTGTAAATGTATCATGTGTCAGGACAGCTCATCCAGAAAAAGACAGACACATTACAGGGAGGGGGGGAAGATGTATAATAATTCCCCATGTGACTTCCAGGTTTAGTGTACCGCATTTTATTTGAAAGAAAAAAAAATCCTCCTTGTGGATTCCAGGATGACACCTATAATTTCCTCCCTGCCCTGACAATGGACGGTAAAAAGGCTGAGAGCACAAGGCACAGTAAGACAGCGGCGTGAGTCAGGCTGCCACTGACTCACTGGCCCAAGCGCCTGTTGCGAAAACAAGCAGGCCGTTCAGGAAGCAGCACAAACACAGGAGGCGAGAGGTCTCCGTGTCGCGCAACCAGAAAAATCAGCCGTTCTTGGCGCCGCGCTCACTCCTATCTTTCCCTGCTGTGGTGTCAACTGCGTTTCCCGGAAATCACCGGCATGTTGCCTTATCGACCAGGCTGTCGGACGGAGCAACCTTTTGCACTGGGTGGGCGGGCTGACTTGTCTGCGTTTCCTGACTGCCTTTTCTACTCCCTTTTGTGCAGCACACACCTTATTGCTTGGATTCAGATGGTCTGATTGGGAGCCTCCTCTGTTCTTTCCTGGGAACTTGTCCTGCCCAGAAGGATAGGATTTAAAGTTCCTAAGAAAAGTCTCGTGCATGTTGTCTAAGGAAGCCTGAAACGCCACAAAGAGATTTACTGAAAACAAGCCAAGCCTTGACAATTTGCTTTAAAATTACGAGGTGGTTGCTGCAAATGACGAGCTGCTGGCTAAGTTTGTATCTCTGCTAATGTTCTTGCGTCGTAAGTGCCTGTAATTACTGCAACCATTAAAACCCTAAGAATTTATTTAACTTTTCCTCTTGTGCATACCCCAGCGCTCGGCGTCTCATTACTTGCGCAGAAAAACAAAGACACAGACACTCAGTGTTTAAAGCTTGACATCTCGTGCAGCGGTGGCTCCTAATTATTATAGTTTTTTTTCCGTCGGCATTGCTATTGACTTGCGGTCACGTTTGCGTCCCCAAAAACAATACACGGAACTAACCCCGGTGTTCCGCGGGCTCTGCCACTGGATGCGCTTCATTCTCTCACCAGAGTGTTTGGAACGAGTCCGAGCCGAGCTGGAGCGCGGCGGAGCAAAAGCATGCCGAAGAGCTTTTTTCCCCCTGTTTTTCTGTAGCTGTGTTTAGTGTGGGGAGGCGCTCTCACATGGGCAGTGCCTCAGCGCAGGGGTCAGAGGGCACTGGAAGAATTTAGGGTGCACGCTCTTGCAGGATAAAAGCTCAATTCCATCCCATCCGCGTTGAACCTCCGACCGTTTGGTTTACTTAAGTCTGTAATTGAATACAGACTCTCCATACAAAGGGGCACTATTATGTAAAATTGACTTTTTTAAGCTGTCCATCATGTTGTTATGTTATTCCCTCATCAAAAACATACCTGGAGTGCTGCCTTGATTCGTTCATGAATGTTTGAGAAATTCTTTTATCAAACAAATACTTTTTTTGTGCAAAACTCCTGGTTGGACCCGACTCCACCTTCGGTATGCAGCTCCTCCTCAGAGCTGCAGTTTCCAGGTTTCCACGCTTCCTCCTCACAGGGCCCCCACTCCCACGCATATCCTTGTGATATGCGAGGATGTTCGCATATCACACGCATATCCTCCACTCAGCTCCTTCAGACTAGCCAGCAGCAATTAACAAACGCCTGGTGGAATGTCGTATCCGCTGAGCTCGTCATAGGAGCTACTTCTTAGTACAACGCTGGTAAAAATGTTGTTGAAGGGTCGAAAGAAGAGCCATGTCGTGATGACTTCCTGACGGCGCGGCGTTTCAGAAAGGACAGAGGTTTTTCAAGATACAGACGCCCAATTTCAAAGTGTTAGATTCCAAAGTAAAATTTCTTTTAAGAAATATTTGATGTGTCCAGCATTTTTATAAGCACTGAAGGCAACACAGTTGTTTGATTGTGCTATAAAATGCCACCTTATACCTGAGAAATGCATAATGCTGTCCCTTTAAATTCATGCTCTTCAATTAAGGGCCTTGAAATGTCTGAAAGTTATCTTGTTTTTCTGTGGCAGAACCGGCAGCTGCTGAGGGATCGCTTCATGGTGGAGCTGGTGGAAGGGTCCAGGAAACTCCGGCATGTCTTCCTCTTCACCGACCTGCTGCTCTGCACCAAGCTGAAGAAACAGGCTGCGGGGTGAGTCCTGCTCCGAGACGCTCATGATCAGGTCTGAAACAGTTAATCGGGTTAAGCGCCAAGAACGGGCTCTTTAAATTCATCGTCAACTGATTTCGTTATCGATGAATTATTGACTGGAGTGTACAGACTCAAATTAGAAAAAAGCGCTTTCCTGAATGAACGACACAGCCAAAGCAGTAACTAAGCTACAACTGTATACACATTTTACATTGAGAAAACATTGATCCAGAACTCTTCAAGTGACATCGTTTTAGCTTCACCTCGCTCAAAGTCTGAAAAAAAAACAGCAACCATGTAAAGCACCAATTATTAATCAGTTAATCCAAAAAAATAATCACCAGATCAGCTCTGCACTGTATTACTGATGTTAAGTCAAGCAGAAAGGAATGATCCACGTGTTGTTAAAAGATTTTTTTTTCTTTGCCGCAAACAATCGAGTGTTCACCAGAAAAAAATGGTGTTATTGCATTTTTGGAAATAAAATGTCCTATTTTATTATTTCAAAAAGGAAACTGACTTGTTTAAGTGCGTCTTTTAATGTATCTCTAATATCAAAATGCCTAAGCTGTTAAAGATTAATCAATAGATTAATGGCTAAGTAAAGGAATTATTAGTTTCAGCCTTAATTTAATAAAAGATAAATGATTTTCTGCTATTTTTCCCTTCTAAAATCTTAATATAAGTTTTGCATGCTATTATTATTACTACATTTTGCATTGGAAAGTGGAAGATTATAACTCACACTTCAGTTCAAAGCACATTTAACGAGACATAGAAACACATTACCATGACGGGGAGCCTTGAGAAGTTCTGATATTGATACGTGTGTTGTCTTAAAGAAAAGGGCAACAGTATGACTGCAAGTGGTACATCCCGCTGGCCGACGTGACCTTCCAAACCATTGACGACTGCGAGTCCAGTCCCATCCCTCTGGTCCAGGACGAGGAGATCGATGCACTGAAGATCAAGATTTCCCAGATCAAGAATGAAATCCAGAGGGAGAGGGTGAGAATAATTCAACCCACAAACACTAAGACGCCAACAGGTTTCATGGAACAAAGTGTTCAAAAATAGCATGAGGAACTTAAACAGTCGAGTGTGACTAGAGCAAAGCATCGAGTCTGTGACCCTGCAGAGCAATAACTCTCTTCCTTTTTTATTTTTAATTGTAGAGGACGACGAAAGGAGCCAAAGTCATAGAGCGACTGAAGAAGAAGTTATCTGAGCAAGAGTCGCTACTGCTGCTCATGTCCCCCAACATGGCGTTCAGAGTGGCCAACAGGAACGGCAAAGTGAGTCACACTCGCTACTAACCCAGCAACCGTGACATTGCGCGCATTGAAATTACTAAAATAAATTTTCCTTAACTTTTTTTCGATGAAAAGTTTTGGCGCAAGGTTGAATTTCACAAAACTGCAACAAGGAACACTTTTTTTTTGTTTGTTGCATCACACGAGTCTACTGGCAGAAATGTTGAAGAAGATGACAGGAAGTGGAAGGAGGAGGATGGTTGTTTTTTGGGGTTTTTTTTGGACAGAGTGCAGCTGGCTCCACCAGAGCTCTCACTGCCTCACGCAATTCATAAAAGTTGTGTGTCATTCCGACGTGATGAATCCTCAGCTGTACTGTAAAATTTCTGACTACAGTTTCCCCAAAAGGCTGCATAAGTAGCTACTTCCAAGTAGGCGGGGCTTGTTGCGCCAATGCCTCAGTAAGACATCGATGTCTCCTCTGATTGGCTGGCAGATGATGAGTGTGAAGGATTCATTTTGAACTGTTTATTTCTGTCGCCGCCACAATTTTTAATGGCTTATTGCGTGAACAAGCTTATTCACATTTTTTCAACATTAGCAGAATATAGGCAAAAGTTTTCCGCACATTTGTATGGAAAGCAGCCAGCGACTGGGTTTTAAAGCACCATTGTGTTTATCTGATGACGATTTCAGGTGACAACTTTTTAAGTGTGGCTTCTGCTGCCCTCTGTTGTTGATGGTTAAGAATGACAGGACGGAGCCATGACCATCGATTTTCCTGCTTTTTTTGTCGTTCAGGGATTCACATTTCTGATCTCCTCTGATTACGAGCGGGCTGAGTGGAGGGAGATCATTCGCGAGCAGCAGAAGAAGTGTAAGTTTCATTCTGTTTTTCAAGCATTTTTTTTCCCCCCTTTGTCTTTAGCTGCCGTGATCTCACTTCTCTTTCTCTCGCCCCAAAATGGCACCTTTCAGGCTTTAAGAGCTTCTCCTTGACCTCTCTGGAGCTGCAGATGCTCACAAACTCATGTGTGAAGCTCCAAACTGTTCACTGTATCCCAATGACCATGAATAAGGAAGGTGAGGCGCCCACTTTGCCACTTTTCATCAAGTTCATTTGAATAAACAGTCGTTAACGTCAATTCCTCCCGCACAGACGACGAATCCTCAGGGTTGTACGGCTTCCTGAACGTCATCGTCCACTCTGCATCTGGACTCAAGCAGAGCTTAAGTAAGCAGTCCTTATCTTGTGTAGTTGAGCAGAGATCATGATCCCTGATGATTTTCCCTTTCCGTGTTGCTCTCTGTGCTTCTGCCAGCTGGGAGGGGAACGAGTGGGATTAGTCAGGAACGCTGCGTACGAGCTGCCTTAGATATGTCTGCGGCCTCTCGCAAAACTGCCTGCTTTACACTTTATATCACAAAAGTTATTTGTGATATAAAGTGATTTGTGTCCAAGATGCCGCCTGACACAAACCTTGACCTACTGAGACAGTGAGACTCAGAGTAGACGTGTAAAAACAAGACAGGAACAGAGATTGCCGTTTGTCCAGAGGCATCACGCTGCCTCAGAGACACTTCCCTGAAACGGTGGAGCACAGAGGCTGCAAACTCGTTTTATTTTGGGTCGTATAAAGATCATGTGTGTTCTCAAAGGGCCAGAATGTACTGATGAAACCTATTAATAAACTGGTAAAATGTTAAGAAATAGCTGCATTTGATAGCTTCATTTTAAAATCAAATGCACTGAACATCTTTTTGGCAATTGTTTTAGTGATTTTTTTTTTTTGCAATCAGATTTCGTGTTGCTATTTTGCTATATTTGTACTCACAAATAAAAATAATATTTTTATTATTATAAATTTTAATTCTAGTCTTGAATTCAAGTAAGTCTGAGGTAGGCACTAGACTATAAACAATAACAATGTATATCACTATAGATACATGATCAGTATGAACAAATACATTGGATATAATATTCAATACTGAATATATAGAACATTCATTGAACAGTGATCCAGAACTGCACTGCATTCTGGGGATGTAGGAAGAAGACAGTTTGTATCTGCTCAACATCTCATGACTAGCTAAGTGAAGTTGGTGGCATCAATTAACTCAATCGCTCTTTGGTTGCCTAGCAACAACCTGTTAAGTAACTTGCGCAGTAGCAGTTTCAGATTATTATAATTGCTTAAAAGTAAAAAAAAAAAGAAGATGTGGAGTGAAAACTCTGAATAGAACAGGAAAGGTGATGACAGACGTTTCGCGGTATTTCAGGTATAAAAAACCAAATGAAATATTGATATCGATTATCAATATGCTCTGATATGAAATGCATATATTGTTGTCCAGCAAGTAGCAAACTCCTGGTGGGACGGCACATCTTCTGAGTTCGTTATAAGAGCTACTTCTCATTGAAACGTTGGTAAAAACATTGTTAAAGGGTTAATATAAGAGCCATGCTGTGGTGACTTCCTGAAGGTGAAGTTTAAGAAAGAGAAGGAGTTTCTTAAAGAGACAAGAGTCCCAATTTCAAGGTGTTAAGTTAGGAATTCAATTTTCTTTTAAGTCATATTTGGTGTATGCAGCCGTTTTATAACTACTGACGGTAACATAGTCACTGGATTGTGCTATAAAATGGCACCATGTGCCTGGAAAGCGCGTAATACTTCCTCTTTATGTTCTGTTTGCTTACACTGTCTTTTCCTTTTGTCGATCACATCATTTAAAAAAAATCTCTAGACTGTTCTAATAGAAAAATTGATTTCTGAGTTGAATCGCTACACACTTGAGATATTTCCATCTGTAGCTTAAGTGTCTCTAGGAAGGATAGAGACCCACATAAAACATTACGCTGGGCCAGATTTGGCCCCTGCGCCTCGAGTTTGATACCCGTGCTGTAGTGTGCGTCTCAACCAGATGATTACACAGATCCTTAGTGCTTTAGTTTCACTTTGACGCTGTTCTGCTTTTAGATCTGTACTGCTCCCTGGAGGTGGATTCCTACGGCTACTTTGTCAACAAAGCCAAGACCCGTGTGCACAGAGACTCCACAGAACCCAACTGGAACGAGGTGAGGCTGCATTTCAGAAACGCATCATTCATTTAAGCAAGCCTCGTGAAAGGGGATACGGTTTACATAACTTGATTTGCACCGTTTCCACTGCAAGGAGTTTGAGATCGAGTTGGAGGGCTCCCAGACGCTGAGGCTGCTGTGCTACGAGAAGTGCTGCGCCAAAACCAAGCAGAGCAAAGAAGAGGGAGAGATGACGGACAAGATCGTGGCCAAAGGACAAATAAAGGTAGGATAGAGCGATGACCCGAGTTGCAGCAAAGCGGTTTCATCGATGTACCTGGGCTGCAGCTGGAGATTCTGACTGCACTGATTTTCTTCCAGTCAATTTTGGGGAACTTCAGGAATGATATGTCTCCAAAATTTCTTCCAAATATTATTAAAATGCACTGCACTCTATTGAAGGTGATATTTAAGCTGTGGTCAGGGGACCGCACAAAATCATCCAGAGGGGCTGCAAAAGGCCCCTGGGCTGCACTTTGGATGCCCCGCGGGCATCCAAAGTGCTCCCATCTAGAGATGGCAGTTGCTGCACATTGGTGTCTTTGTCGGCTAATCCCCCCCCCTCTTCAAGGGCCTTTTGCTGCTTTAGAAGAAGTGAGTCATGAGGCTGCTGCCGGGTCAGCGGCGCTCGACCTCCTGATTGGGTGTTTTAACAGAGGCTGGATTAGACTTCGGGTCGACCAAATGTAGCTGCTGGGCTTCGCTCTGCCGGAGGGAAGAGATAGTGAAAGCTTGATGATGAGCCGACAAAGGGATTTTCCTGCTGGGGACAGGTGGGTCACAACACAGGAGAAGGGGAGGAGCCGGAGGGACCGGAACGATTAATCGCAATGAGTCGGTTATTCAAATGATTGTCAACTCATTTAGTCATCAATTAATCGACAGCTGTGGAGTATAGACTCAAAACAAGGCGATGCGATTTGCTTAAAGAACACACTTGGAGCAGTAATTAAGCCAAAACTGTGCAAAAAATATATACATTTTTTATTCAAGATGAAAAAAAAAATCTTTTGTTTTTAAATGTTTCAGAATTAATCTGTAGTTGTATCTTCACCCTGTTCAAACTCTGCACAAAAAAAGAAAGGAAAAGAAAGAAAGACACACTAAGCACTTTTGCTATCCAATTATTAGCTTGTTAATGTAATAATAAATCAGTGTGTACTGATGTTAAGCTTTTCACAGGGTGATGAAGTATTTTTGATGCATTTTTTGCTTAAATAAAAGATCCAGTTTTCATAAACTGCATTTTAGGAACTACAAAGTTTGCATTTTTAAAAAGGAATTGAATTATTTGTGCATTTGCACAAATGCACAAATAAATATTAAATTGCATTTCAATGCATTTTAATATTGCATTAAAATGAAAAAGTTAAATGAAAAATCTGCATAGTGTGCCATTCTTATTTTTTTAATCTCCTATTAACCATCAGAATAATCAATTACCAAAATAATGCATGCCTAGTAGTGCTTGTAGGTTTGCAGTGCATTTTTTCCTCTTTCCCCTTGCACAAATGCTAATTAGATGTTTAAAACCTGGACTTAATGCAGTTCTTTAGATCTCTTAGAGATGGAGGCACGTGCTCAAGGGTCATTCGTACTAATACGCAGTTGGTCTAAGAGGATCCCGTTCAGCTACCTGAGATTCCTCCAGCCAGAAGTCTTCAGAGCGGCAGGCAAGAGCACGTTGGTAAGAAAGGGTAGGAGGGGATTCTCCGCTTTAATCCTACAAATCCATCTGAGAAGTAGAACAACACAGAGGCGAACGTTGTTGGCCGGGCTGCGCAGCTGTGTCGCTTTGCTGAAAGAGGCGAGAGTCCAACGCCAGCTGGACAAGAGGATGCCACTGAAAGTCTTGTCAAGAATCCAGGAAGACAATTGAGATTCACCAGGACCAAATTGATGGCTCGTTATTCAGGGATTAAGGCCTGTCTGCTCCCGTTGGTGCTGCACTTTACAGACTAGTCAGGTTTTATAGGGAAGCACCGCTTTCTTGTTGGTCGGTCGGAGACGAAACATAAAAACGGTCATGCCAGAAAAGATGCGCGAGAGTAATCTGAACGAAGTGAAAAGCTTGGACTGGGCCGGCGGCGGGTTTGAAGACGAGGGAGACCCGGCCGTGAGGAAACCACTGGGTTCAGGGCCGCGCCTGTGGGACAGGGTCCGCAACAGGTTGCTCAAACCAAAGGTAAAGAGCTGGAGGTGGGGTATATTACTACTGCGGACGGGGACGAGTTATTTCCTGTTTGACCTCCATCAACTTTGTGTTTTTTTGTTTTTCATTTCCTGCGTTTGATTATCTTTGAGGTTGAGCTGAGAGCTCTGTATCGCCACTGATGGGGTTTTTTTATGTTATATAAGTGAATACATTTTTTTTTCTGTGAGCAACAGATTATTGGAATGAGATTTGAAGGTTTCTTGGGTGAAAGGACATCTGTCACATTGCGCAGGCACAGAGCTTAGCAACAGAGACATCATGGTCTCTCAGTGGAGACTCTCCTGATTACTCATCATTTCCATTCCCATGGCTAAATTACACCTCAGGAGGCGATGCATGCCATGTCCAGCCATGGACCGCTGTGTAAGAGAGAGGGATTGATTCCATTGTGCCACATTATTAATACAAGAATGTTGTTTTTTTAAGTGTAATGTGATTTAATCAATTTTGTTCAAACCTTTTTCGCACCGGTGTAAAAAAAAACTATACGACATATTGATTTTGACAGTTATAATTTTATTATCATTTTTAGACCAAAGGAAAAATATAGAATTACCTCCCATTAAGTTTTTCATAAATTTTGCTCTTTTTTTCCACTTAACATGACACCTTTTTGCTGCTTCGCTCTACAAAGAGTAACAACAACTATTAATGCAACTGATTTATTAGTCTGGCTACTTGGTCAGGTTGAGCAACAGGATGGGGTGGGGGGGAGTACTGATAACTTTACTCCACAACACAACTGCAGTTGCTCCGTCATCTTCTCTTGGATTTCATGAAACATGATTTTGAACTGAAGGAACATTTTGACAGAAAATGTTAGCATTGTTAGCAATCTTGCGTTTAAGTGGGGCAAGTTTGCTGCATTTGCATTGTGCTATTTATGCACAAGATTTTACAAAATACCTAAGAGGAATATAAGGGGACTGATTTGGTTCTACTGATAAAGGTTTCACATCAAAAAAGAAATTTCAAAAAAATATTAAATATCTGAGAGACATGAACAGATTAAGGAATATTTCATCTTTCCTTTCTCTACCGTACTGGTCTTGGTAATACAAGGTTAAAAACTTTGTAAAGACTCATAAATGTTTTATGATGTTGTAGTACCCCATGACCTGAGTTAGAGGGATAATGCATATTTTGAATGTTAGGGTTCTGAGACTGGAGCCTTGAGGAATCCCAAATAAATCTTTGCTCAGATTTACAATTATTAAATGGCACAAAGGAGTCCCATTTCACCAGTTAACGTATGAACCAGTTTAGCACAACACTAAACCTGGTCAAGATCTAGTAAAATCAATGCAGAAGTTTCACCGTTAAGACAAATGTGACATTTCAGGGTTTATCACACCATCCACAAGCTAAATTTGAATTTTGATCCAAATTTAATTTAAAATGAACGAATCCTAATCTTGTAGAGTAAATCTGTTTTGTTCTTCTCTTCATAGTTGGATCCTCAAACTCTGCAGAATAAAGATTGGCAGAGGACGGTCATTGCCGTGAATGGGGTGAGTTGTATTCCAGATGAGAATTATGCAAAGCTGGAGTTGACTTTGAATGTGGGCGTTATTTAGAAAATGTCAGTATTAATAAAATCATGTTGTTTTAAATCACCATGATTTAAGTCTTGAGATTGCTTAGAATAAACGTGAAGTAGCAAAGGGGGAATATCTACACATTACAGCAGGAATGTTTGACTAGCAACCAAGGCATTGCTACGGTTAGCCAGCAGAAGCTAGCGTTTATTATAAGAAATGACTCCTTGTGGTCTCCTTGGTCTTACTGATTTCCTGTGGCCTCGATGAATCGAGTTCAGTGGACTCAGGTCTGCTTTCAGGCCTCATGTTACCAAATCATCATCAACTGCTTTCTCCGACCCGATATAGATCGAGGTGAAGCTATCGATGAGGTTCACCAGCAGGGAGTTCAGCTTGAAGCGAATGCCGTCACGGAAACAGTCTGGAGTCTTCGGAGTGAAAATCCACGTCGTCACAAAGTAGGTTTCTAATATGATGTTCAAATGTTTGTTCATTTGAGAGGATCTCCATTACAGTAGAGACTTCTCTTCCTGGGGTCCACAGGTCAAACGTTCCAATAAATCATACTTTTACAAACATCACAAAAAGAGACAATCAAGCAAAATCAAAAGGCAAAATTCAAATGAACCTCCCCAAAAATTTTGAGGTTTCACAAATATTACAACAGGACATCACATAAAAACACAGAAACGAAATCAAACGCAACATTTTGACAAGATGAATTAAAAACAAACTGTGATGAATTCACCGTAAGGATAAATTCATCCAATCTATCAGTTGATCTTCTATGTGTCTCAACATACAAATTAACAGAGATTTGCTGTGTTTTTATAATCTGCCTCATGAAGCTTCGGGGGTTTCATGCGTCTCTTGTTGTGATTAGACGCGAACGCTCCAAAGTCCCGCTCATCGTTCGCCAGTGTGTGGAGGAGATCGAGAGACGTGGGATGGATGAAGTGGGGATATACCGAGTGTCCGGAGTCGCTACCGACATCCAGGCCTTAAAAGCTGCTTTTGACTCAAGTTAGTTTGGTTTAAGTTTGTCATACAGACGTATGGCGCGATAAGAAGAAGCATTCTTTTGCACTGCAACGAATTGTACGTAGGTCCAGTTGCAGCTTTCCTTGTGTGTTCCGTAGACAATAAGGACGTATGCGTGATGATGAGGGAGATGGACGTAAACGCCATCGCTGGAACACTGAAGCTGTATTTCCGCGAGCTGCCAGAGCCCCTCTTCACCGACGTGTTGTATCCCAACTTTGCTGGAGGGATCGGTCAGTCGTCGTCACCTTATCTCGTTGGTCGCTCTTGGATGAGTTTGTGTTCTGACGGCAGCAAATCCGCCTTTGCTTCTGTCTTGCAGCGCTCTCGGACAGTGTGGCGAAAGAGAGCTGCATGCTCAACCTGCTGCTGTCTCTGCCAGAGCCAAATCTGGTGACGTTCATCTTCGTGCTAGATCACCTGAAGAGGTAAATTAATGCCTGGTAAAAAATTAAGCCTTACCGTTTTTGTCTTTATTTATTCCTCAGTCTGTACTGAAGAAGACAGTACAGATTATATGATATAATCATTTTTACTTTCAACAAAAACGTGAAGGAACCATTTTTTTTTAGCAGAGCAGAGACTCTGTTGTATTAGCAAATAAACATCAAATAAACCTAATAAATAAATAATTAAATAAACATGGGATTTCTGCCCCAGTTTTGGCCAGCATTTGCCTTTAGGATGAATAAAGTAGTTTTGAATGTGAGTGTAATTGAATTGTTACTCTGAAGCGCAGACATATGCCACCACGTTCCTCCCAACAACTGTGTCATCATAAATATCCTGCTTTACATTAGCAAGACCTGCACATCTCACCTTTTTTCACATAATCAGATCATGATTTATTTATCGATGAGGATTTAACTGCACTCCACTAATACGAGTTGTCATTTTGCAGACGTTAATATATATTTTGTACGGGGGACACATAAAAGGTTAAAACTGCTGGAAAGAAAGTAACCTGAGAAACTTTATGCTCACAAACAACAGTGATTCCAGGAATGACTGTTTTTGATGAGTGTAGCAAATGTGCCTCCTTTGGGTTATTTTCTGTGTTGCTACTACTATTTTTTTTTATGTTGTCCTAATAAAGATTCTGTATTTTGAGGTTTTTTTTAAAAATAGTTTTTAATATTTTAAAGTACTGTGCAGTAGGACACTTTGAATCATGTTATATTTATTTTTATTGTTGTGTTGATGTAAAGTTTCCTGTCTGGCAAGAAGGCTGACTCACCTCACTGATGCCAAATCTACTTAGTGGCATAAATAAAATTGATTGGTTGATTGAATGAATGAATCAACATCTTCTCATTTTAAATATTTGTCAAGAAAACAATCCATCGATTTTTACAGTCATGGAGTCACAGATGTACCTTAACAGTTGAAATGTCGTCATCCAGATGTCGTAGTAACGTCTTGTTTAGTGGGTGTGATTCAAAAGGCAATTTGTTGTCAGAAAAGTGGGTTTTATTTAATTATTTCTTTACTTTTTACTCCCTTTTTTTGTCTTTTTCTATATATAAAAAAAAGGGAATTTTAAAATTACTAATCTACTTTGAGAAACCAATGAAAATACAAGCTGGGATATATTTGTGTCTCTAAAACCTGATGACGGCTTTGTTCGTACAGGGTGGCTGAAAATGAGAGCATCAACAAGATGTCTTTGCACAACCTGGCTACTGTTTTTGGTCCCACTTTGCTCCGACCTTCGGAAAAAGACAGCAAAATCCTGTCCAGCTCCCAGCCCATCTCCATGAACGACAGCTGGTCTCTTGAGGTCATGGCTCAGGTAAAGCCCATTCCGAAACGTCAGACCACGTCGCTGTATGGTTTGGACTCTTTGCGTGACCATCTCCTTGCGTTTCTTCTTAAAGGTTCAGGTCCTTCTCTATTTCCTTCAGCTGGAAAGCATTCCAGCCCCTGACAGCAAGCGCCAAAGCCTCCTGTTCTCTACGGAAGTATGACAGGAACATGGACCGTAATGACACCTCCACCCCCGCTCTGAGGAAGAATGTCTGGCTCCCATTGCCTCTACTTCTGTTAGCCACCAGGAGGCGCCATCACCACTTTGGGAGCTAAGCTTGTGGTCTGTTTATGTCAACCTGCTGTGTCAGAAAAAAGACTTTCCTTTAAGATCTATGCGTGGACTATATCATTCCTTTATTTTTTAAATTTAATTTAAATCTGAAGAAGCAATATTTCCTGTGCTTTGTTCTTCTGATACCCTGTTCTGTGTGTGTGCACATGATCTTCATATTCACACTGGAGTTTTTTTTTTTTTTTTTTTGCTGTTTCTGGAGTTTTATAAGATTTATTTCTGCCTGTGGATGGTTTGATGAAGAGACATATTTTTCTTGTGTGTGTGTGTGGATATATATATATATATATATATATATATATTCACCCTCACCTGCCCAAACTGTTTAAATTCACCTGTGCCAACCTTCCTGTTCTGATGACCAATAGAGCTTTTCTGTCCTTATGTTTACACCGTCTAAATTTTGTACAGAGACTAAAGCTGTAGGCAGCACACAACAACATGCAGGCATGTTGAGTCAACTTGTCGATGTTTTGTGTTTTCTGTGAAGTTCTGATTCTTGGGTAGTTTTGCGGTTCCCTGATGAGCTACTGGATGGATCTTTTTTTAAAGGAAAATCATTCCAGAAAATCGACCCTAACTCTTTACCCTGCCTAACATAGAATGTATACCAGGGGCGGGCAACTCCAGGCCTCGAGAGCCGGTGTCCTGCAACTTTTAGATGTGTCTCTACTTCAACACACCTGATTCAAATAATGAGGTCTTTAGCTGGACTCTGGAGAACCTGACTGCATTTAGGATGTGATTCAGCTGTTGGATTGAAGTGTGTTGGACCAGAGAGACATCTAAGAGTTGCAGGACACCGGCTCTCGAGGCCTGGAGTTGCCCGCCCCTGATGTATACCATGCTGTGTAATGTAAACTACAAAGCCATGATTTGTCTGCATTTTAGAATTGTTCACCGTTTTTTTTTTTTAGATTGTGTCTGCAAGCTGAACTTCTTGTGTTGCATTCCTCCTTTGTAGTCGGTGGTAGAGATAACGCCCTTTTCTGAAAACACTAACTATTTATCTGTAGGACAATCAGAGCGCAGCACTTCACTCATACACAGCCACCCTCGCAGTTCTCACAGAGCTCTGTGGGGAAAAAAAACGCAAATCTCTACAACTAGTCAAACACAAACTGTAACCTTAAAAGCTTTTGTTCCATATTAAACGAGCATTGATTCTTAGTGATGCTTAGGATTTTCTTGTACCATATGTTTAATTTATGTAAATAAAAACTTCAAAACTTTTTCTTGTTTTGCAGGTGTGAATGAAACAAATGCACCACGTCATGTTTAAAACAAAATAAAATAACAATCTTTGCCCGTTATGACTGATGGAAGGTATATTAACTGTCTTCTTTCTGCTTTTTGGTCTTCCTCTGCATTCAGAAAGATTCCTTTTCGCCTCCAATAGGATTTGGGGTTATAGTTCATATTATTTGGGGGTTTTGACATCCTAATAAACTGCCTTCAGTTGAAAAAACAATACAGTATTACCACAATTACGCATAACTGTCAGAAAGTAAAAAAAAAAAAGGCAAAAACCCTTCCAGCTACACAGCATCCAAAACAAGAGAGCAATTGGAGAAACTTCCAATTCATCAAAGACAAACAAATCACATTGCAGAATCAGAATCACATCTCTGTGTTTCTGAAATTGGATTTTTAATTTTTTTTTTTTTAGCCCATAATGATGACAAATATTTTTTGAGAGGGAGATGCTGCCACAAACCACCGCCTTCTACAAAACCTGTCGCTTTTCTAGTGCTATATTTAATGTCAAAATTCCTTACTTTTTATGTTAAATTTCATCATTTCAGATTGTAAATGAAATGTAGTTTTATGTCGATCTATATCTATATCTTATATATATATATATATATATATATATATATATATATATGTCTCATATATCTATCTATCTATATATATATATATATATGTAAAAAAAATATTTATTTATTTATTTAATTACATAAAGTTTTCAAGCGTCAGTGATATCTTCATCAATCCTTTTCCTCAGTTATGGATTTTTTTTTTTAAACGCTTTAAAATATATTTTACTGTAGTTGTTCTAAGTCGGTCGGTTGAACATTTCTTGGTATGTGGCTCAATTGTTTGAACTTTTACAAAAAGCACTGTGTCAGATTTCCAGTCGCTGTTTGAGAGTCCGTCCTGTGCAGCGAGATGCTGAGCGGATGAAACCAGAGACCCGGAGGGAAGGAGGCAGGCAGGCGGAGAGAGGATCCTCCTGAAAGAAAAGAGGAGAAGCACCGATGCTGCCTTCACAAGCGGTGGGATCCGTGGACTGCCAGCGGCTGCAAATGGGTCTTCGTCGGGCTCTAATCGATTCGTCAAGTTGGAAGAAGTAGGAGAAGCAAAGGTAGGGTCTTTGTTTTGGTCAGTTTGCTAACAAGAAGGCTGTCTCTTTTTACCCAGGCTAGGCTAACGCTGTTAGCATAACGTTAGCATCAACAACCTAAACGTCTCCGTAACTCGCTCAAAAAACAACCACGTTCCTTCTGTAAAATGCAACAAACGCCATGAAAACACCACATTCACATGTTCGTATCTGTTTGTTTTAAAAAAGAAAGCCGTTCTATCTATTGGAGTGGCTCTTAATTCAGCTGTCAAGTTTGCCCATTTATTTTGAAGCTAGCGCTTAAGAACTTCAGAATAAGTGTGTCGCTGTCATGCAGCTTCTCCATGTGGAGGGTTGTTCTTTTAGAACAGTGGTTCGGACAGTCGGTCCTCCAGGGACGACATCCTGCATGTTTTAGTTCTCTCCCTGGTGGTAGCAACAACCTCCTCAGCAAGTCGGTGTTCTCCTTAGGCCTCTAATGAGCCATCATTTGATGCAGGTGTACTAAACCAGGGAGAGAACTAAAACACCAGGATGCCGACCCACGAGGACCGTCTTTGGACACCCCTGTTTTAGAACTTTAGTGCGGACTGGTAGGTTGAACTCTTTGTTGACCTCTGCTGTGAAAGCGGCTTTAGCGTCAACTTTATTCGGAGTTTGTTTCTTGCTTTGCCTAAAGTCAAACCACGCGTCTTTATGTAAGCTTTAATTTTAGTTTAGTACTGAAATTGGCACACATACAGAATAAGTTTCTAAGTGGGTTTTTGCCTACGTGTCTTGCTTCGTGCTTTTATTTAGAAAGCACAAAACCAAACAGGAAGTTTGGCTCCTGCCTCACAGTAGAGCTAACTAGCTAGTGGGGTTCTATCCTTCATCTTAAACAGCTTCTGCTGACGTTTTCCCTGTGAAGAGTGACCCTGTTGCCTTTACACATGGCGGATGCATTGGCTAAGAATGTGTCTATGCATTTTGATGAGATGCTGTTAGCTTGACGGCTAACTGTTTGCTGTGGTTCTTCTGATGTTTGTGTTGCCAACATAAAGGTTTCACTGGCACCTCAGAAAACTCATCAGTGTCTCATTGGTGCCCTATAGATGCCTATCTGACGGAGCTAATTACTATGGAAACCCTCTCCTACTATCCAGTTCCTTTGCAGTACTTAATGTTTAAATAATTTATACTTTAAATTATTTACACACTTGGACTACACTTCCAGAAGATAACATTTATATGCTACTGTATTCATCTTAAGCTGTTCTTTGATAAATTTGTACAATTTACAACATTTTTTTTTTTTTTTGGAATGCACTAAAAGATGTGCTTTAAATTCTCCCACCTGAGCTGTAGATTTCTGCATCTCCTCCACAGTTACCATGGACCTCTTGGCTGCTTCCTTGTATTATAATTTCACATGATTTCATTAAAGGGTGTCGCGGTTAGAGGGGCCGAATGCAAACACACACTGGACTTTTCAGATGTTATTTGTGAAACATTTTGGTGACCAGGCATCATTTTGAGACACGGAAGTTGTGAAATGTGAATTCTTTTCATATTCGCAAATGTGATGAACTTTCCCCAGACGCCCTTACGCTCCAGCTGTCGGGCAGTAAAACGCCGGCGGTCATCTCGTGACTCGAGGCTGCGTTGCGAATAGAAACATAACATTCCAGCCCCTCCTATTAATAACGTCATGTAAATTCAGTCCTGGACAACATCTGCTCTGTCTCAGGCAGACCGGTGCCTTCTTGTCCTTGCACAGTCGCCCCTGTAGAGTTGAAGCTTGAATTATTTTATTTATTTATTTTTTTTTGGGAGGGAGACGCCGCCACAGGAAGCTGATGTTAGGGCCAGGGCAATGCCTCCCGCAGTTATAGCATGAACAGTATCCCCGCTAACCCCCCACCACCACAACCACCGCCTCCTCCTCCTGGGCTGTTTCCCCCCAGTCCCATGCTTTTGTTCAGCTGTCTGTAAGAGAACAGTGCTCTCTCTTGTTGCTTTGGAAGTCTTGAACCGGGCCCATCGCATTCATTAATACTTGGATCAGGTACTATTGATCTAAATTAGGTCAAGTGTGTGTGTGTGTGTTCTTCCTCTTTTAGTTAACTTACTGGTTACACACCTTTAGCACATGTAAATAATCCTGCTGGGAACACCCCTGCCAAATCATGCTAGTCATCAGTAGAGATGCACCAATCTGATATCAATATCTGTATCGGTACCAATATTGTCAGAAATTCTAGATCTGGTATTGGTGGCTATTTGCCCAATTCATAAGGGCAGATCTATTCAGTCTAATTCTATGCTCTGAGCGACTGCTTTATTTTTGCATTATATTTAGAATTTCTAATTCTAAGTCGCCGCAGCAACGCCGGAATAAGACACCGACGTCGTCTGATTGGCTGCTAGATGATGAGCACTGAATTATGAATGTATCATGTAACTTTTTACATCCATTGATGGTTATTTTACTCCTAATTCAGTGTTTCTCAATTTTCCCTCTAGAAATCATAATTTTTTTTCATGCCCCCACAATTCCCTACTGTCCCTGAGAATTGTGAATCCGTTTATATTTAATAATTTATCTGTACAAACCACTGGCTCCAGCATTGTATGACCTTATTATGAAAACCGCTGTTTTACTGTTCTAAACCTCAAAATAATTTCCAAAATCAGTTTATTGAATGAATCACTAACATTTGATCAAGATGACTCAGTTTGGAAAAAAAAAGTGCAAATGATTCACTGGGATGAAAATTTTTAGACTTAATACAGTAAAACTTTTTACAACTGCAAGCATTGGTTGGTCAGTTTAGTTTTTCACAAGGCGCATAGTTTTTAACATTTATTGTGGAAAAATTTGCAGCAATATTGCTAATATTCCAGCTTGTCAGATGAGAAGAGATGAAAAGTGCATAACATTTTGCATCAACAATAAAAAGATAGGCTTTGTCTATTTCCTGGTTTGTTTCTGCGAGTTACAGCTACTTGCTTATGACGCAGTATAAGACCCAGGCTCTGAGTTTTTGATTTGTGTTTTAAATACGAGTAAAGTTGGACGAGAATAAAGTCGTAATTTTATTTTACTTCTTACCATTCTGCGCTAAATTGCGGCATACTGATCTCGTAAGGTTATAGTTGGTATTGGTTTATTTAATGAGTAAATACTAAATGTTTTAGCACATCAGAAGCAAATTTTCAGGCCCACTATTTGGGAAGTACTGTCCTAATTGCACTGGCTGAGCAAATTAAAGTTGTGTTGTTTCTACGTTAGACCAAGCTTGTGAATTTATTGGTGTATACAAGTTTGCTGTACTGGTGCAGAGTTATCAAATACATTTGTAATTCAGTACATTTATGTTCATATATATATTTATTTTTTTTGAAGAATTGTGTAAGTCAGTTCAGCAATGTCTATCAAACCTCAGATATCGGTATTCATCGGTATTGGTATCGGAAGTGAAAAAAGTGGATCGGTGCATCCTCAGTTGATAGTCGCGGACCTTTCGATGTTTAAGTAATCGCGAATGTCAGAGCAGCAGATTCCTCATTACATGCATATGGTTGTGCATTTACACATACTTGCATAAATAAATATGTATTTCCATGCAAAGCTTTGTTCTGATAACCCAGCCCTGCAGGGTAAAAGGAGAGAGTGGAGCGTTTTGCAGTGTGGGAAGGGAAATGCCTGCTCACTGCGCCTCATTTATCTGCCCTGTTGGTCCCCAGCGATCGCTCCCACGTCTTTTCAGGCCGAATCAAAAGGGCCGTGCTCCAGCGAGCAGCTCTCCATTTCAGACAGCTGCCTTGACACACATTCAGCTATTCAGAGAACCGGCTTGTTGTTCAGAGCAAATGTCAGTACCTCTCTCTTTTTTTCTTTTTTTTTTTTGCCAAACTTGCAAATAAACTTGCAGATAATTGCAGGCGTAGAAGCGTAACTGTAAACACAAGTGGAGCAATTAGACGCACAGAGACAGAGGAGGTGGTAAAGAAACAAACTGATGATGGTGACTGGTTGTGTTGTGAACCAGGAGGCTATGAGGAAAAGCTACTGCAGCAGCTGCATTTTACGTTAAATATGTCCGGCTTACTTTTTCCTATCGTATTTTCTTTTTAGATTTAGAGTAAAATTAATGGACATTATGAATTCCTTTGTTTTTAAGATTTTGTAAATTTGTTTTATAAGCTGCCTGTTGTAAATGTAATCCTTTTTTTATTTTCCTCACCATAAATAAATTTTTTGCCTTGAATCATAGATTGTAAAAAAATAACTGACTCAAATCTTCATATATAGCCACATCTGTAGTGTTTCAGCTTCATCTGTCCTTCTGCACGTCTAAATCCGAAAAACTGGAATTTGCCAGCATTCTAATTGTTTCTCCTTCTGATCTCACCCAAAAAAACAAAAACCTTCACTTCATTTTTACAAACAAGAATGGAGCCAGCAGGCACTTGTGCATGGCAGCCCAAATACGGTAATTGGGGATGAAGTCGAGGGATGACCAGTCGTCCAACACGAGGTTCTCTGAAGCACAATATTCTCTGCAGCAGCGGGTGACCGGTACTTTTGGTTAAATCATTTGAGTGAGAAGTGAGATCTTTAGCTGTGTGTTTAGAAGAGCTCCAAAACGCATGATTTCTTCCTAATATATTTTATTGGTGCTTTATTGTCAAGTTGAGCAACGTGTGTTTTCACGAGACACAAACTCCACCAGATTGAGATTTTATGTTTGGTAAAAAGTTGTGGAAGTTTGCTGATTGTTTCACATACTTTGTATTTGGACCTCAGTGGTGCTCGGTTCTTTCTCTATGGCCTGTTTAACGGTAACCACATGGACATGAACAGATTATTGGCAGGCGATACGGAGCTTAAAGTTTTATCCCAATATATAGCAAACTGTTGCGATAACAATTTAAAAAGCGACAAGAACATTACTCGCCTATTTGTTTTGGTGTAAACATTAAATTCCACTAAAATACTTTAATGTTTGTGGTTGGAGCGTGAGAAAAAACAAAACTGTGGAAACGGTTCACCGTATGTATATTAGTCTTATAAAGCATTTGTTGCTTCATGTTCACAGTGGATTCCCATAGGAACTAGGACAGAGTGGCTAGCGGGTTTGTTTTATGCTGCAGTGAAACACCTGGCAGCTACATCCTACATTCTGATCATTTATAGAAAAAACCAAATCTTATAACTGAGGAGTTTTGAGTATTCAACACAGATCGTTGGATGCAGGAAGCACCTGGACTTCGGAGACGTATCTGAAATCCATCACTGCGTGTGGTTTTTAAGACAAGTTCTTTTCTATCTGCTAAAATTATTTCTGTTCTGGAAATATTCTATTTCTATTGGGAGAGAACGCCGGCAAGAAAATGGCAGATTTATTCCTGCGTTCAGCAAAACGGGTTGATTTGCAGATTCGCCACAGCATTGGTGGCCTCGCCGGGGTAAGTGGGCCAGCTTCCTGTCTTTCTGATTTAGTGCTTGTCTCATTTACATTTCTGTCCAAACAAACAGTTTTTTGGTGAGGGGGAAACAGCAGCACCGACTCGCATGCAGATTGCAGCCGAGTTTCCTCTGTTAAATAAATCAGCTCAGCTTTTCATCTCGAGGGAACGCCGAAACGTTTTATGTTGATCTTCTTTGTCTTCTGTTCTGTTGTGTCCTGGTTTACTTTTCTTCCTTTTGTGGCATCAGCAACTAAGAATAACTTGCAGCGTTCTGTTTTTTGTGGGGTTTTTTTTGTTGTTGCACATGTTGAGCAGCTCCAGCCAAAATCAACACCTTGCTAACTGGGTTTATTGGGGAAATCAAAAGCCCTCCGTCCAGGCGTTTGATTTGAATCATGTGTTGCTAAACTAAAGCACATTTCTAATGAAGCCTAATTGCTCGATTTGCCCACTTCAAACTGTCATTAGGAGCATTTCAGCTTCTAAAGGTTTCAAAATAATGATATCTGTAAATTCCTCACTGCTTGGCTGTCGGATGAAAATCAGTCGGGTTTTTTTTTTTTTAACCTTCTTAAACTGGCTGCCAGCCTCACTGCTTCCAGCTGTGCAGGAATCTGGATTTCCTTATTTGGTTCTTTTCGAAGCAACGCCAGAGAAAAGCTTTTCTCCCTCGTTTTCTTTTCCTTAAAACAACTTTTCCATCTTCTTCTGACATTTTTAGCAGTAACTACGTTGAGGTTCCTTTACTCGGTGTGATTGGTGCTCGGTGTGATTGGTGATGCAGCTGACAGGCATGTCTGAGTCCGAACTGAATCAACTCCACGAATCCACGAGAGCCATCTGGTGGAGGTCTGGGGAAGTCTCCTGTCAGATAACAAATGATCCTTGAATAAACTTATTAAAGTGATTGTGCTCGGCCCACAAGCATTAAAGGATTAGATTTGAATGGAAGCAGGTTTTTGTCACCAGCTTCTGATAATGTTGCGTTACAAAAACGTATTGACACATTTTGCTGGGTGATAAATTGTTCTGGATGTTATTGTGATAAACTAAGACCTTGTTGTTTTGAGACCATTTTTAAAGTGCTATAATGGTAATGACATAATAATAATAGTAATAATTTTTGAGATTGGAAAACTTTAAGTTCAATGAACAATTAACGCTGGAACTTGAAGACATATTAAATATCCAAAATAAAAAAACAAAACAGAAACGATAAATCACATTAAAATATGACATTTCTGTAAACAAAGTTGTCCTCCAGCAAAGGGAGGTCAGTTGAGGCCGAAGCACCAGACGGAAGACTTTTCTCATCCTGTCCTTTCAGCAAATGGCCTTTTTTTCTGTGCATAATGCACTTATTGATTAATTAGCCGATTATATCAATAATTTGTTCATCATAATTAATTCAATTAATTGTTTCAATCCTAGATGTGTCAGAGTAAGAGGAGCTGAACACAAATTACACTTTGCACATCTTAATTTCTACTCATTTTTGAAAATATATTCACTTGAACAGGTATAGCTACTTTTACCAGTCCCGTGTTTCGGAGGAGGAGATCCTAAATAACAGTGGGAGTCGCTGTGGGGGATTTCGTCAGCTTCCAGAATTCCTCTCTGCTGGAAAACTGGAGCTGCCGCTCTCCAGGCAGTCTTTGACTCCAGCTCTCTCTCCTCCCACCTTCCTTTTGTTTCAGCTTGAGCTGTAAATGTGTCGGCATCAGAGAACTCAGTATGAAGAAGTCGGCCCGGCCAGCGGCTAGTAAGGTCAGCGGGGAACGAGGGAAATCAGAGGCTGCCGGCGCCGGAAAGTCCTCAGCCAAAAGTGTCACCGCCGTTCCTCTGAATAAGGTGAAACTCGCCGTGTGACGAAGGACGTGGCTCCATTTTACATCATTGTTTTTGTTTTTATTCTTTGTGTCTGATCTGATGGTGTTGGTTTTGTTCTTTCAGGTGAAAAGCAATGATGATCTTTTAGCGGCCATGGCTGGAGGGAATCCTGCCACTAAGACAAAGAAGACTGGCTCCATTGGAAGTAGCTCTACCAACCAAGAAAGCAAGCCAAAAACTACATCAGGTATCCCACATTCAACGCAAGGGACGGTACAATGGAAGATCCAGTTTTTAGAGCTTTACATCGTATTATAATGGTTTTCTCTCACCAAAGACATACCTGTAGTGTTGCCCTGATTCTTTAATTCATGTTTGAGAAATCCGTTAATCTGCCACGGCAACCATTCTCTGCACAGAAACACTTGGTCTCACCGGGCACTCCAGTGTTTCCTGCACTCAGCTCCTTCAGACTAGCCAGCAGCAATTAACAAACACCTGGTGGAGCTGCACATCTGCTGAGCTCATTATAGGAGCCACTTCTCAGATTATTGCCAGTAAAAACGTTCGTAAAAGGTTAATAGGGGAGCCATGTTGTGATGACTTTTTGAAGGTAAAGGTTAATTTTATTTAGTTAGCACATTTTCAGCAACAAGGCAGCACAAAGTGCTTTACATGAATTAAAAGAAAAAGAATCTAATGTTGATCTAAAGTGTGTGAACCAGGTGCTCCTGTTCAGGATTGCTAAGTTTCCTCTGGTCTGATTTCCCTGTCTGTCTTCAAAGGATCTCTGTCCAAGCGAACAACATCAACGGCTTCCAAGGAACCAAATTCTTCACGAGATCGTCTTCGGACATCAAGAGGTTCAGCTGCTAAGAAGCAATCGGCGTTGGGCAGCGCGTCGGGGGATGTGGCCTCAGGAAAACGCTCCCGGAGCCAGACGGTGGCCGAATCAGACGGCCGCATGAGCAAGTCCAAATCAGACGGCCAGATCAGCGATAAGGTCGCTCTGGAAGCCAAAGTGAAAGACTTGGTGGGTCTGGCTAACAGCAAAGACGTGGAGATCCTCCACCTTCGCAGCGAGCTGAGGGACATGAGGGTGCAGTTGGGCCTGGAGGAAAAGGAGGCGACGCCGGAGGAGCAGGAGGAAGAGGAGGCCGGGGAGGAAGAGAAGCCCCAGGTGTCAGCCATCACAGCCGCTGACGTGGAGTCCACTCTGATCCTCTTGCAAGAGCAAAACCGAGCCATCCGCGAGGAGCTGAACCTGCTGAAGAGCGAGAACCGCATGCTGAAGGACCGGCTCAACGCGCTGGGCTTCTCCCTGGAGCAGCGGCTGGACGGAACCGACAAGCTCTTCAGCTACTCGTCCTCTCTGAGCCCAGACCTGTCAGCCAGCGGCGCCCACGGCGACACGGCCAGCGCCGGCGGGCTGACGTCCTCGGTGGAGGGCTCGGCCCCCGGCTCCCTGGAGGACCTGCTGACGGGTCACCAGCACGGCGGCTCGGCGGACAACCTGGACAGCGAGTCCAGCGAGGTCTACCAGGCCGTCACGTCCAGCGACGACGCCCTGGACGCCCCCTCCGGCGCATCCTCCTCATCCGAGTCTGAGTGTGCAACCGGCGCGGCTGTGGCGCGCTCACGCAGGGGCAGCAGCGGCGACACCAGCGAGGTGTCGGTGGCCTGCCTGACGGAGCGCATCCACCAGATGGAGGAGAACCAGCACAGCACGGCGGAGGAGCTGCAGGCCACGCTCCAGGAGCTGGCCGACCTGCAGCAGATCACTCAGGAGCTGAACGGGGAGAACGAGCGGCTCGGCGAGGAGAAGGTCATCCTCATGGACTCACTGTGCCAGCAGAGCGACAAGCTGGAGCTGTACGGCAGGCAGATCGAGTACCTGCGCTCGCTGCTGGACGAGCACCACGTCGCCTACACGCTGGAGGAGGACATCAAGAGCGGCCGCTACCTAGAGCTGGAGCAGCGCTACGGCGACCTGGCCGACAACGCCCGCTTCGAGAGGGAGCAGCTGCTGGGCGTGCAGCAGCACCTGTCCAACACGCTCAAGATGGCCGAGCAGGACAACGCCGAGGCGCAGGAGATGATCGGCGCGCTGAAGGAGCGCAACCACCAGATGGAGCGCATCGTGGAGTCGGAGCGGCAGGACCGGGTGGCGCTGGAGGCGGCGCTGGACGAGTACAAGGCGGCGGTGAGCAGCGACCAGGCCGAACTGGGCCGCTGCCGGGCGCAGCTGGAGCAGGAGAGGCAGCGAGTGGCGGAGCTGTACTCGCTCCACTCGGCCGGCGACAAGAACGACATCTGCCAGCTGCTGGAGGGCGTGCGGCTGGGGAAGGAGGAGGCGGAGGCCAAGGCGGCCAAGACGCAGGAAGAGCTGGAGCGGGCGCGCGGCGAGCTCGGCCGGTTGCAGGAGACCTTCAGCAAGGTGAGAGAGAGCACAGGGTTAAAGGTCAGGGGTCGGGTATCGATCTTATTTGGTTTTAGTCGCGTAAGAGTTCTTTCACAAATTTGAAGTTTATTGGTCTTTGAGAGCATGAACCTGCATCTTTATGTCATTATCATTACTGCACTTTATTGTTTATCACAGCAATAATTATTTTACTTGGGGGTAACAGAAGAAAAGGGGGATTACCATAAATACATACTGTTCTTGCTATTTGAAAACTCTTTATAACCCACTCTTCCACACTACTTTCTATTAGTTCATCACTTGAAATTCCAAAATACTTTAAGGATTGTTATTGTAAAAATGTTTTTAAAAAATATATCACAATGATCCTCTGTAATAATTTTGTCAATTATTTTTGACTTGGGCTTCTGCTCGTCCTGCAGCTGGACAGTGACTACCGGGGTTTCCAGGAGCAGGCGCAGCGGCGGATGGCCGAGCAGGAGGGCGCTCTGGAGAAGCGGCGCGTGGAGCTGCAGGAGAAGGAGACGGAGATCGGCGACATGAAGGAAACCATCTTCGAGCTGGAGGACGAAGTGGAGCAGCACCGAGCCCTGAAGCTCCACGACAACCTCATCATCTCGGACCTGGAGAGTAAGTGGCCTCACGTCAGGCTGCAATTATCTAGAGAATGCTGTGAGAAATCCACACCAGTTGGCTTTTATGTACGAATAAGTAAAACTTTCTACTGCACGTACGCTCTGAAAACCAAGGACTTCATGGCCTTTCTATCACCTTGTAGGCTTTAGTAAAAAGTATGTTTTTATGTTTTTGTTTTCATTTCAGACTCTGTGAAAAAGCTGCAAGACCAGAAGCATGACATGGAGAGAGAGATCAAGACTCTTCATCGCAGACTCAGGGTAAACACAAAGTTTGATCCTGAAACAGCAAATTATCCCCCAAAGGCCTCTTGGAAAAACATTTCCACGGTTTTTATGCTTCACGAGATTATAGGTTTTTCATTGTATTGATTTAACGCTGGCAAGAAATACTTCTGCAGTTGTGGACAAACTGAGTTAAATCTCTCAAATAAGAAACAATAAAACCGTTTTCACCTGGTAAGCGTTTTCATTAGGGTGTTATCAGAGCGTTTATAGTCAAATATCAGCGAGCTTGAGTGGAAACTTAATGAACTGAATGAAGCTCGGCGCCGGTGCTCATAAAACATACACCAGAAAAAGTCAGTTTTCATTCAGAGATAATGCTCTGCAGCTTTGAACTGCGACCTCAGCTGCTTCGTCTGGTGTTGACACAGAAAGACATGAAGAGAATTCATCTGAGCTCGACGAATTACGTAAATATTTACTCGGGCGCTCGGCTCATGTGTGTTGGCGCGCAGGAGGAGTCGATGGAGTGGCGTCAGTTCCAGGCCGATCTGCAGACGGCCGTGGTCATCGCTAATGACATCAAGTCCGAGGCGCAGGAGGAGATAGGAGACCTGAGGCGCCGCCTGCAGGAGGCGCAGGAGAAGAACGAGAAGCTGAGCAAGGAGCTGGACGAGGTCAAGAGCCGCAAGTAAGTCCAACTGGCCGACTCATCTCAGAGATTTCTCTACAAGTGGCCACTGTAATCATGTTCATCTGACTGCTCTGTCACATTCACTTCTGTTTTTCAAAGTGTGTGTGTGTGTATGTATTGAGCTGAGCTCTGTTGGTTTTCCAGGCAAGAGGAGGAGAGAGGCCGAGTGTACAACTACATGAATGCGGTGGAGCGGGACCTGGCGGCCCTCAGACAGGGGATGGGTCTCAGTCGGAGATCGTCCACGTCCTCGGAGCCGTCGCCCACTGTGAAGACGCTCATCAAGAGCTTCGACAGCGCATCACAAGGTACCACAGCGTCTGAACCCGCTCCGTTTTCCTCACCCCGACCGACTCAATCGTCTAACGTTAGCATGTTTCGTAGCAACTCTCAACAATGCCACTCAAGATTCAACACCAAAAAAAACCACCAAAAAAACCCCTTAAATATTTTCCACACAAAGAACAGAACATTCAGTTGGTTACAGTTTTATGTTACAGACTTGATGTTTATTTTGTGGCTATTAATAAGCGATCGCTAACGCTGCTGTTAGCTAATCTAACACTGCAGTGGCTGATTACCTGAGTTAAACACCTGCTCTACTGCTGAGCTATCAGAGTTGGTGTTTAGGTCGCCTTAGCTGAACGAGACATGGCCGTGGACTTTCACAGCCATGCTATGATTGTGAAAGTCAAATAACTTTCCTCTCCCTCTTTGTTTTTTTTTTCTTAATTAAAAGTTTTTCCTGACCTTGTTATCTAGTTATTTTAGTGTTAACCATTAGTATCAAAGCACTGCGTCCCTTTTTCTTTTGTATATCAGGTATACATTTAAGGCGTGTTATATTGACTACCAGTCTGGATTCGAAAACTTTTTCTATTTTATTTTTTCCATCTTCTGTGTTTTTGCAGGCCCACCCTCTAATGGCGCCGCCGCCGTCGCTCCAACTGCCTCAGCTCCGACTGCCTCGGCTGCCCCGTTACCTCGCACCCCCCTCAGCCCCAGCCCCATGAAGACCCCCCCAGCAGCTGCTGTGTCGCCCATGCAGGTGCTGAAAGCAAAAGTGGGATGACTACAGTGTTTACATTTCAACGGCTTCTTTAAAGCCTCATCCATCCATCCATCCATCTTCTACCGCTAATCCGGGGTCGGGTCGCGGGGGTAGCAGCTTAAGGAGGGAGGCCCAGACTTCCCTCTCCCCACCAGGTAGTGGTCAGTGGAGAGCTCCGCACCTCTCTTCACCCGAGTGTCCAAGACATACGGCCGCAGATCAGATGAAACGATGACAAAGTCGATCATCGAACTGTGGCCTAGGGTGTCCTGGTGCCAAGTGCACACATGGACACCCTTATGCCTGAACATGGTGTTCGTTATGGACAATCCGTGACGAGCACAGAAGTCCAACAACATAACACCACTCGGATTCAGATCAGGGGGGGCCGTTCCTCCCAACCACGCCCCTCCAGGTCTCACTGTCATTGCCCACATGAGCGTTGAAGTCCCCCAATAGAACGAGGGAGTCCCCAGGAGGGGCACTCTCCAGTACCCCCTCCAAGGACTCCAAAAAGGGTGGGTAATCCGAACTGCTGTTCGGCCCGTAAGCACAAACAACAGTCAGAACCCGTCCCCCCACCCGTAGGCGGAGGGAGGCTACCCTCTCGCTCACCGGGGTAAACCCCAAAGTACAGGCGCCGAGATGGGGGGCAACAAATATGCCCACTCCTGCTCGACGCCTCTCACCGCGGGCAACTCCAGAGTGGAAGTATGTCCAGCCCCTCTCAAGGAGACTGGTTCCAGAACCAGAGCCATGCGTCGAGGTGAGACCGACTATTTCTAATCGGAACCTCTCAGCCTCACACACCAGCTCCGGCTCCTTCCCCACCAGAGAAGTGACATTCCACGTCCCAAGAGCCAGCTTCTGCAACCGAGGATCGGACCGCCAGGGCCCCTCCCGGCCACCACCCAGCACACAATGCACCCGACCCCTTTGGCCCCTCCCATAGGTGGTGAGCCCATTGGAGGGGGACCCATGTATTCCTTTCGGGCTGAGCCCGGCCGGGATCCATGGGAAAAAGCCCGGCCACCAGGCGCTCGCCATCGTGCCCCCCCTCCAGGCCTGGCTCCAGGGAGGGGCCCCGGTGGCCCACGTCCGGGCGAGGGAACACCAAATCCAATGTTTTTATTCGTCATTGGGGTCTTCGGGCTGCGCTTTGTCTGGTCCCTCACCTAGGACCTGTCTGCCTTGGGTGACCCTACCAGGGGCACAAAGCCCCAGACAGCATAGCTCCTAGAATCATTGGGACACTCAAACCCCTCCACCGCGATAAGGTGGCAGCCCAAGGAGAGGTTCTTCTTGGGCTGCCACCTTTACAGCCTCACAAACACAATAGTTATTAGTCATTGAATATACAGAGTCTATCTCTGCAAACAATTTGTAAGTCATGTTTGGTGTCCGGTTATACAATGAGAAATTATATTAAATGATAAAAAAAAAAAGAATAAAAATGATAAATATTTAATTGAAAATTAAATAATTAAATACAGTTTATAATACATAATGAATCAATGCACCACCAAAGAAATAAATGTGTCCTATTTGGGAACATTTGGGGAGTTTATTTTATCAATAGCACTTATTTAGAGTGTTCTATTTTCTGACTTTTTTTATTTTGTAAAGATATTTAAATTATTTCATAGACTTATTTGTATTTATTAAAAACGTCATTATTTAACGTTTTTATTTCAGGGTCTTATTTAATTTTCTCGTATTCTCTGTGGGTGGGGGGGGTCTTGGTCATCATGAGCAGGAGGATGACGCAACTTCAATAATAAAAAATAAATTCCTGAAGTTTCAAATGATGATTTTTCATATTTGCGTGAGCGGAACATTTTTTTTTTTTTTTTACATACAAACTCAAATATATATATAAAAAAAGTGGATATTTGTCCCTTTTTAGCGAGATTCTCTAGAGCAGCCCAGTTGTTTTTGTATCCTTCAGTGATCTTTTAGTTCATCCTGAATGGACATCTGACCTTTCTAATTGGCCAACTTCTTACTCTGGCAACCTTGTAAATCTATTAAAGTGCATGTTTTGCCTTTTCAGAGACATTCCATTGCTGGGTCCATAGCGGCGCCCAAACCCCTCTCATCGTTGAGTGACAAGAGACCGAGCTACACAGACATGACCATGCCAGGTAAGTACGCTCTTCGTCCTGCAGAGTCATTCTTATGTAAAATTACTCTTTACATCATCACCTCCAGAGGTTCTGCAGTAGTTAATTGATTTTATGTAATATTTAAATGTTTTTGAGACTCTACGTTTTGGGTTTTTAACCATCTGTGACCCATAATCATGGAAAGAACATGAAGTTAATTCCTGAAATATGAGTTTCACTTTCAAAACGAGCGGCAAAAAATTTTCAACTTTTTTCACAGTTTAAGTTTTCTGTTGCAGCAACAAACTTTTTTTTTTTTTTTACTTTTAGGATACAGCAAAAAATTATGAGTTTTTCAATACAGTAAAAAAAAAAAAGATTTCTCAAGTTTTTCTTTGCACTTGTGAAGTGGAAGAAAAACAGCGCATCATTTTCAAAACATTTAACCAATAAAAAGCTTAAATTAGTTTCCTAAAATAACGGCCTGTCATTTTATTGCCAAAAAAAAAATCACTTTTAGCAAAAAATTAGTTGGGTCATTATTTTAGGAAAGTAACGGAATAAAATGCAGCAGCTATCATAGTTACAATCCAATTGTATTTATATGCTTGAATGGCCTAATCAAAGTTTGCGGTAAGAATACAAACTGCGGTCCGTGCTCACTACTCACCCAATGTGAAGGAGGCAAAGCTATGAACGAGGCCTGAAGTGTTTAGCTGTATTAAGCTGATGATGTGAAAATGCAAAGGGTGTGAATACTTTTGCAAGGCGCCGCAGGTGCAAATGTGAAAAAGCACTAAATACTGTGCTGTCAAGTAGTATCACATCATATGTTGTCATGGAAACAAGTCTGAATATCCGGGTCCGTCTTGAATGATGCAAACGGGATCACTTTTCTCCCGAGGCTCCAGTCGGGATTTGTAAGGATTCTGCAGAAAGCGGACGATGAGAGGGCAACATGAAGGACGACTCTGTCCGCTCTGTCCACTCTTAACTGCAGAGAGCTCAAGTGTTTTCTGCGAACGTGCAATCTTGGCCGTAGTTTCCAACATTTGTTTACTTTTTCAGTGATTTATTGTTTTCTTGGTGAGGGAGGCGGCCTCGTGCGTCGGTATTCCCTGAACTCACAGGGACTGGAATGTGGCTCTTAGCTGACACCGGGGACATGGGGGACATCCTCCCCCATGTCCTTGGTTCCATCCACTTTTTGGGAGGAAGTTCGTCATGCAGTCGCTCAGCAGTGTCAATGTTGTCATGCACCCACAGCTGAGCACCTCCTCAGGGGAGCCCCGACCAGTCGACCCCCTCCCGTCCTGCAGAGGGTCTCCAACATCGACTCCGCCAAGGCCATCTCAGGTTGGAGACGTCAGACAGAGTTAATGTGACGTTTCAGAGCAGATCCGTTTGAATCCGAGCTGTAATCTGTGTCCCGTAGTGTCGCGGAGGAGCAGTGAGGAGATGAAGAGGGACATATCGGTGTCAGATGGAGCCTCCTCCACCTCCCTCATGGCCATGAATGCTGCTTCCTCCTCCCTCTCCCTCTCCTCCTCCTCCCCCACCGCCTCCGTCACGCCCACCACCCGCAGCCGCCTGAGGTACTGTCATGTCTTGTGCTAAACGAGAAGGTTGTGTGAAGTTCCCGTATCTGTCCTTATCTGAGACGTTCCTCGTCTGCGTGAAATCACCTGATAAGTGCAGAAGCATTGCACCCAAATCACAAAAACGATGGAAAGCTGAAGACATTTGCCCTTTTTGACCTTGAAATCTTTTCCCTGCTTATGAGTCTCTTGTTTGTTTCTCTAACAGAGAGGAGAGAAAGGACCCTCTGTCAGCGCTGGCCAGGGAGTATGGAGGCTCCAAGAGGAACGCTTTGCTCAAATGGTGCCAAAAAAAGACAGAAGGTTACCAGGTATGAGAACCACCTTGATCTGAACGGAGGGTGCATTCACACCGTCCCTGTTTGTTCCACTTTAACCAAACACCAGTTTGTCTACCTGGAAAGTCTGGTTCGTTTGGAAGGTGTGAACGTGTAGTTGAACTCTGATGTGGATCTAAAAAGTGAACTCTCCCTAAAAACCTTGGTCTCAATTTGGTTGAAGTGAACTTTGAATGTATATGTGAACATGAAGTGGACAGGGCTGAGACCGCTCCAAAAGCAGGACGTGGACTACATCGCAGGGAATTCTGGGTAAATGCAACCAAAACAAACGTGCCAGTCTTGCTCTGGGCAAAGAACTGGCTCAGAGCCTTTAACCAACGACAACAGAGGAATCCTACAGCCGCTGAAATGTGACGCTTCTCCATTTTGGTTCACATTTTGTGAAGAAGGATGTTGCCGCTCAGTGTCTTCTTCAGAAGTTTTCATGTCGTTTCCTTCAGTAGTTCTTGCTGCAGCGCCACCACAGGCCAGGAGGGGACCAGTATTTTCAAAGGTCCTGGTTCTTTTGACACAGTGCAGTGTGAAAGAGAACCACACCAGCTGAAAATGGAAGAAATGTCCCTAATCGAACCAATTCTACCAAACCATCAGGAGGGAAAACACCATAAAACAGTATAAATGTACTGTTTTATGGTAGAGTACCGTAAAACAGTACCATGGCTTAGGGAAACTCACAAACGGCACAACTGAACTCAAATCCCACAGAGTTTGAGTTCAGAAACACAAACAGTCTGTTTACAAGGAGGCTGTTGGAGAAAACTGTAAGGTTTCTCCAAAGAAAGCTGCTTGAAGCCAAACACAAGTCAAGTTATTGCATCGTTTGTAGCTAAATCACCAGTGGCAACTCTTTCCTTTCGTGTGTACCTACTGTCAGCTGAAAAATTAAAAGATTATGCAAAAAGAAAAGATTAAGCAAAATAAGATATGCAGTGCTTTTCTGTTGCGTCTGCAGACTCTTATCTTTTTCTTTCCAGGATGTCACTTCCCCACATCGCTGGCTTTATGGTTTCTAAATCTGAATCTTTAACTTTTGACTGTTATCAACACCCATGTATGCAAAATGTTCTGCTTTACCATTGGCCCAATAAAATTCAAAACCTAACTCCGACTGAAAACCTGCGGCAGTCGACACATCGCTTGAAAGTTGACACTCTTCTTTCAGCCTGACAGTTTGGCAGCATTTTGGGGAGAAAGAATCTGGGACGTATTTCTACATGTTAAAAGTTGGTTGATAAGGATGGCAGCTGTAATGGCAGTACCAGGTGGTGTTGATTCAGAGGTCTGAGTCTCACTCCACGGTTTTTTGTGTCTTTCACAAAAAAATCCCAGTAAAATTAGGGATGCAAGTTATCGATTGATGAGTTAACCTAAAGTTGCTTGAATTGATAGGCCATTTTCTTGAAAATCAGAGTTTTCTCTTGTATCAAGAGGGCCCATAGCCTTTGCCTAACATAAGATTACATTTTTCATAATATACTGAATTTTTAAAAACTCATTAAGTTTTAACATTATTTTGTGTCAGCTGGATTAAGTACTGACTGAATAAACAATTTCTCCTTCCCATTCTGCCATGACCCCGCCATCTTTGTTTCTGTACCAACCAGCTCTGCTTAAGGATGACCAACGGCTCCCTCTGCTGGATGGTAGCCACACTGCCACAATAAAAACAAGTCTAAACTGACGATATTAGTTAATCGACTGGAAATAATTTCAATCTAGTAAACCATTAATCAACAGTTAATTATAAGTCGATTAATTGTTTGCATCCCTACCTAAAATGGACTGATATTTCTTGGTTGTAGTTTATTTAAAAGAAGGAGTAAAAAGGTGATTATTGTGTTTCCCAGGTGTTTTTGTTTGTTCGTACGGACGGAGAAGTGGCAGCAGGTTTGCCTCAGCAGTAAACGGGTTTGATTACGTGCCTCGGAAAACGCCCAGGAAGTTGTCACCAGAGTCGTTTTCTTCCACATTGAAGGGACACAGGTCACGGTTACCATGGCTTCCTGCGTCCACTCCAGGAAGTGTGCAACATTAAGCACATCCTGCAAGTAACAAACTGACAAAACACCAACGAGCCAGAGGGTGATGGTTGTGATGTCGAGGAGATTTAAGCGCGCAACGCCAGTGAATGTTTGCTGGAGGCTTTTATTTTTTCAGGGTTTTTTTTTTTTTTTTTTTTTAAAGGTCGAGATTATGATCGATGGCGGATGAGTTCTGGTGGTGCCTGTGCCGTTCAGATCGAGTTGCTGGTTTCTGTCAATAAATCCTCAATGTTTCCAGCTATTATGACGGCAATGTTTCCAGAACGACGCCGAAAGCGCCACTGTTTAATCGCCGCGCCTTTTTCCAGAACATCGACATCACCAACTTCAGCAGCAGCTGGAACGACGGCCTGGCCTTCTGCGCCTTGCTGCACACCTACCTGCCCGCACACATCCCATACCAGGAGCTCAGCAGTCAGGACAAGGCAAGCAGCGCCCACTGCACACAACTCCATTTCTACTTGTGACCTAAAGATGTCTCCCTTTCTCCCTTCAGAGGAGAAACTTCACGTTAGCTTTCCAGGCTGCAGAGAGCGTCGGCATCAAATGCACATTGGTAAGCTCTGCAGACAAGCTGTTTCTCCAAATCCATTCATAGGTTTTGTTTTTTTACATATATTTTTCCCAGGGATGGTGTGTAATCTTTACAAAAAGAAGAGATGCTTTACACCAGATTCAGCTTCCAGCTACTCTCTGATTAGGACGCACCGATCCGGCACAGAAAAAAGCTGCTGAATTTTGTTTAAAAAAAGAGCATTTCTTTTTTAAAACACAATTTATTTTGGGATTATAGTCTGAATTCAAAGGGGGAAAAAAATCTGAACTCTGAGATTTTTTTGTCAGCGACCCTAATCCTCTTCCGCTGTTAAAACGATTGACCTCATTTCTCCACCTCTATTCTCTTGGATGTTCAAGTTGAGCATCTGACCCCCAAATTAGATTAAAACAATTTCTTGAACACTGTTGTATGTTGATGAAAGTAGTTTCTACTTTACATTGTGCTACAATAAAGTGCAAGAAACCATCTAGAGAAAGGGTTCTGCCCACAGTTTTCATTTAGCAGATCCTTCTCTAACAGGTGCAGAGAACGCTTTGCCTAGACGTAAAGAAATCCTCGTTCAGTTGCACGGAAACGGGTGCAGCAGCAGAAGACTTAGTTGCCTGGTAACCTCGCTTGCACAGAGGATATGGTTTTACCCACCAAGTTCAACAAAAACAAAACACCAAACTAATCTGTGGTCTGGATCTGTGGTCTCGATCTGTGATCTTTAAGGGGCGCGCTTTCCGTCAACCTGAAAAAAACCGCCTTCTTGTTTGTTGCAGGACATCAACGACATGGTCCACACGGAGCGACCCGACTGGCAGAGCGTCATGACCTACGTCACTGCCATCTACAAATACTTCGAGACCTGACTCGCGACTGCAGCGCCTCGCCCACCTTGCCCGCCTCGCACCCGCAGCAGCACAATCGCAGTCGCGGCGACGCGCCCGGCAACCGCTCCATCGCCAACTGTTACACCTCACCGCCCCAACCCCACTGCACGCTGCTAGCTGAGCAGCTGGGGCTTGATCACATGTTTACTGTTACACTAATAAGCCATGAGAAGTAACCAGCTGAAGCCGGATCTGCGCAGAATCCGCTCGATCTCCTGGGAAAAATCCAGAAGATCCGTGTACCAGGAGCTGCAAAAGGAAAAATGTCAGTGCCTTCCGTTTTGGCTTTTGTTGTTTTTGTTTTTTTGTGTTTTCATCCCAAGTTTTCACGACGTTTATGAGGAAGTTGTTCCAACCTGAATTCACTCGGAAATTCTCAAAATTTCTTCCGTTTGGTCGGAACATTAAGCGGAGTTTACATTTCATGTGTTTTTTTTGTTTTGTTTTTTTACGCCTGCACACCTGGTTGGTTGCCTAATTTTTAAACAAATATTCTTGTTGGAAACACTTTGGACTCGTTTTGCACCAAGTCTTCCAGACATGACAGTATGACGCAGATCGTCTCTCTTTCAGTGGATAAAGTTTAATGCAGGAAAACCAGGAAATGAGCTCTGTGTCGCTTTGTGAAGTTGCCAAATAAGTATCATAAACAACCTCTAGTTGTTTATCCTGATTGTCCTTCATAACCAGGATAAAGTGACGCTAGGTTCTCCAACTCCCATCACCCAGTGTAAGCCACACTAACTCCCTCTTTATAGATCTGTGAAAGTTGCTTCATATTCCTTTAAAGTTTCATAAACATCCTAGCGCTTTGCAGCTCTACTGTTCTCACTCGGCACACAGTCGATCCTTCAGAACCAGAGTGTGAGCAGAGCGCCGTCCTCAGCAGGATGCGTTCGGTGGAAAAATCAGGCCTCGCTCGAGTTTTGAATCGTTTGAATTGATGCGTGTTTTTCTTCCCTAATAATCGGAAGGGATTATCTGCGCTTTGTTTGTATGTTTTTAATGTGAGGTTCAGCGCCAGGATCGTCGTAAGCGCCTGACTCGGGCCAAAGGAAATAAAATTTAAAAAATCTGCATACCAGTGCCTCTAACAATTAATAACATGTTTTGTTTTGTAGTTTGAAAAATCCCAGCTTGTTGTAGATGGAGGGGGGTGCCGCAGTTTTCCTTGGTGTGAAGCTCCGACTTCATAAACTCGGCGATTGAGGTGCAACAACTGGCTATGTGTTTCTCTTTGGCAGAGTCGTGTTGCAGCTGTAGAGGTCGCGTACGTTATCAAATGGCCGTGACCTCACATTGCAGACCGATCTGATCCCGGGTAGCGATCAAACCACCCAAATGTCAAATTCTTCTCTGAACAAGATGTTTCCTGTGCTTCCAAAAGACACAAAGTGACCGTATAACTATCCTCAACTATCTGATTTGGGTTTTTTTAATGTTTGTGTCCTTTCTTAGCATAACTAATCCACACTCGTGATGCTGTGTAAGTGCCGTTTATTCACTCGAAATCCAGCCTGCAAACGTTTTGTCAGTCTGTCTGTCTGCTGCCTGTGCCTCGCATACAAAGTTATCCTTTTATTTATTTGCATAGTTTTCATGGAGTCATTACTTGAGTGTCTTACCTATCGATGAAGTTATTGCACACACAGCATGTAGCTGCACTGAGATAAGCTTTTTTTCTTCCTTTTTTATTTTTATTTTTTTATGCCACACTAATGTTCTTGCCTTAAGAGTTTAGCCGAGGCCTGCGCTACTGACAGTCGGACACCAGGTTGGAAACCACGTCCTGGAACATGCTAGGCCTCGACTTTCGCCTTATTGGGAAACTCTGGCGATTGTTGTGTTGAGGTTGAAATCTGTGACTCCGTATTATGGCCGTTGTAAATAGGGGGAAAAAAAGAAAGATGTGTAAATTTCTGCCATAGAAAATTCTGAAATTTTCTAGAAAAAAAACAACAACAAAAAAAACAAACAAGGAAATTTCTAAGCTCCAAAAGTCAAAGATTTGCTAGTAAAAAATTTTTAGATTAATCTCAGAAAATTTCTTGAAAAAACAAGGAAAGATCTGTTTGGAAAGTTGAACATTTGCTTGAAAAAAAAAAAAGTTTGAAAAGTCAAACTTGCCTGAAAACGTTCTACCAACTCAGAAATTTCCACAGTTTCTTTCTAAAAATGTTCTGAGACCAATCTCAAAATTTCAGTTTTTTGGTAGAAATGATCTCTTCCCTTTTTTCTGCCTACAATATCCCTAATGCGCCGTCATAAAAACCACTCATCTGTCTCCCTGATATAAAAAAAAAAAAACAGGGTGACTCCACACTGGTTCAGACCGACTCTGCCAGCGGTATCAATAGCAACAAGGAGAAGCACTATTTTTGCCTCTCGGATGTGGAGGCTGCGGCGCTTGCCAGGACTCATCGCCGCGGCGCGTACATCTGCTTTAGACATTCAGTGATTTAAAGATAGCACAAGAGCCTTCAACAATGGCTGCTTCAGCTCCGCATACAAGATGGAGCGAGTTATTTACTGGCGTTGGAAGGAATTGGCTTCTCTTCATGAGTGGAGGGGGGGAAGAGAGGGGTGTGTGTGTGTGTGTGTGTGTGTGTGACAGCGAGGTGATGATTATCAGTCTAAACTATAAAGTTTATTGCGCCATGTTTTAATTCCACTGCTGGTGTTTTACTGCTCCTGACAGGAATCTGTGAGATTTGAAGCCTCCTTGAAGCAGAATGTGTGTCTGATCACGCTTTATTGGTGCTGGGACTCCTTTTTTCTTTTTTTTTTTTTTTTTATTACGAGGTCCAGCATGTGCCGACGTGGAGTGATTGATGAACTCTGAGGCCCCGGCCTGCTGAGGAGGGAGCAGACAGCTGGCGAAAGCTAGGAAGCACATTCCAGCCCCCCGCAACACAGCAGCCGTCCGCGATGGGCGTGTCGCACGGTTTAGGGAACTTTAAACGGTTCCCTTTACGGCGCATTGTTCTGAACGGGGAGGTGGATCCTGACAGGTCATCACACTACAAGTTCGTTTACTTGAAGAATTGTTTTGAGATTGCCACTGAACCCGCTTAGTTTGCCTCCTTTGTTTCCGTGTTGCCTTCTGTTTTTGTTTTTTTCTTTCCAGTCACATACATGTATTACTGAACATCACATTTGTGAAAGTAAAAGCTGAAAGAGTCAGAGCTGAGTGTTTGTGCGAGTGTAAAAGCCACTAAGCTACAGTATTAAGGCCACACTATCATGAGTATGTAAGAAAATGTTCTGTTGTTGTTTTATGTTGCTTTTTCTCCTGTAGTTATAAAAGAACATTGAAAAGAACTTTTTTGTCATCTTTATTTTAGTTGTTGCCGACTTGGGACGGGTCAGAGTGTCGACATCTGGGCTGGATCTAGAAAGGGCTGCAGCCCAGAGCCCCAAACATTCAGCATGTTTTTGCAAAAAATGTATGTTACTATGTAATGTATGTAAAAGTTATAGAACAAGGTAACACACTTCCCAAAGTCATACAATGTGTGTTATTTTAATATCGTTACATTTTTATTGATGTATACAATACTCTGATATTGTCATCTTATAATAATTACATGTTTTTTTGGGGGGTTTTTTTTGCCAAATGTGGGATTTTTTTCCATCATCTGGCAATAAAGAGGTGGTCTTTTTATTTATTTATTCCATCCATCCCTTTTCTATACTCCCTTTTTCCCTTCCTGGGGTCGGGAGGTGCTGGTGCCTATCCCCAGCTGATGTTCCGGGCGAGAGGCGGGGTCACCCTGGACAGGTCGCCAGTCTGTCGCAGGGAAACACGGAGACACAGGACAAAGAACCATGCACACACACACTCACACCTAGGGACAATTTGGAGAGACCAATTAACATGACAGTCATGGAAGACGGAGTACCCAGAGAGAACCCACGCATGCACAGGGAGAACATGCAAACTCCATGCAGAAAGAATCGAACCCAGAACCTTCTTGCTGGAAGGCACCAGCTCTACCAACTGCACCACTGAGAAGCAAATAAATATAAATTATTTATTTATAAATAAATAAAGAATTTATTTATTTATTTTTATAAATAAATAAAAAAATTTTTTTTATTTTTTTAAAAATATTTTTAAATAACTTTTGGCAATAAAAAGAGACTTGGTGTCATTATTTCAGGAGGGTGGTGATATTTGAAGCCTCCAAACTTATAATGCATCTTTCTGGGACCAAAATGGATCCATCTGACATTTTAAACCTGTTGATGTGTAGGCCTACCTGTCAATGTACTGCATTCATTAAATCATGTTTTATTTCATTTTATTTTTTTTTGGATAGGGCACCAAAGTTCCAGCCCAGGGGCCCTTATCCTTCTAAAATCCTTCCTAGTCAACAGTAAGTAAAAGAATATGGTGGTTATAGAGTATCGAGAAAAAATTATATAAATGTCATCCATCCATTTTCTTCTGCTTATCCGGGGTCGGGTCACGGGGGCAGCTGCCTAAGAAAGGAGGCCCAGACTTCCCTCTCCCCAGCCACTTGTTCCAGCTCCTCCTGAGGAATCCCGAGGCGTTCCCAGGCCAGCAGTGAAAAATAGCCCCTCCAGCATGTCCAGGGTCTTCCCCGAGGCCTTCTCCCTGTGGGACGTGCCCGGAACACCTCACCAGGGAGGCGTCCAGGTGGCATCCTGACCAGATGCCCGAGCCACCTCGACTGGCTCCTCTTGACATGGAGGAGCAGCGGCTCTACTATGAGTCCCTCCCAGATGACCAACACCCTATCTCTAAGGGAGAGCCCAGCCACCCTATGGAGGAAACCCATTTCGACCTCTTGTATCCGGGACCTCGTTCTTTCGGTCATGACCTAAAGCTCAGGAACGTAGATCAGCAGCTTCGCCTTTTGACTCGGCTCTGTCTTCACAACGACAGACCGGTGAAGCCCTCGCTTCACTGCAGACTCTGCGCCGATCCGCCTATCGATTTCCCGCTCCATTTTCCTTCATTACCTCAACTCCAGAGTGGAAGAGTGTCTAGTCCTTCCTGAGACCGGTTCCAGAACCAGAACCAGAGCCATGTATTGAGGCGAGACCGACTGTTTCTAACCGGAACCTGTCAACCTCACACACCAGCTCAGGCTCCTTCCCCACCACAAAGGTGGCATTCCACGTCCTGAGAGCCGGGTAGTGGATCATCTGGGTTCCAGCCCTTAGCCACCACACCTTGTACCCGACTCCATTGGCCCCTCGCTCCCAAAGGTGGTGAGCTCATTGGGAGGGGGACCCGGCCGGACTCAGGCCACCACGGGCCGATCTGTGTATCTGCGTACAAATGCGTGAGCGTGTGTGTGTGTGCTAATGGGTGAATGTGACTCCAGTGTAAAAGCACTATAAAAGTTCAGACCATTTCCCATCTTCTTTCAGACAGACGTTTTTCCTTCCACTAAACTTACCAATACCACAACTGTGGTTTACTCTCTTGGTGAAGGGTACGAGTGACTCTGCGACAACAGTTACGTCAGTAACATTTCTGAATTTAAATAATTTTCTATTGGTCTTGTGTAAAAAAAAAAAAAAAAGTGAAATTGAATTAGTGATGAATCCATATAAAGACGGGTGAGTTTCACTTTAGGTGCTGGATTCCCAAAATAGATGAACTTTTTTTGTATTTACATACTGAGATGCACCTGAATGTGGAGAGAAGCAGCGGCACGGGGTGTGTAAGCTGGGGGAGTTTTAGTGGGAGGATGTGTGTGTGGGGAGATGTCTGGGGGTGTGTGTGTTTGTGTGGTGTGTGTGTCTACCATCATCTTTACAATGCTTTCTACGTGATCCGCCCCCAGAGAGGAAACAGCCACAATTCTGCAGAAGATGTTTGGCGTGTTTGGTGAGGGAGGGCAGAGTGAGAGACAAAGGCAGCAGAGGAAAGGCGCGATTCTCATCTTTCTTAAGTCGCGAGAGCAACTTCTACACAGGAAGGCGGAAACACGGACCTTGTTTTTTCTTCTTCTTCTTCTGTTTAATTAATTTCCCGGACTCAGCTGCTGCCTGTCCCTCTGAGCCGCAGCTTCTCCTCTTACAGTTTATTTGTATTTGTATTTTAAAGCGAGTCTCCTGTTTTACTCTCTGAACGCGGTTGCAGCTTCGGTAAGTCAAATGAAATGATATTTTCCGTCATTCAGCTCTATAGATATGATCTCTACTGTTATCTGGTTGTGAATGTGGATGTAGAAGCGGCTCAGTCTCCTCTCGGAAAGTTTTGCGGGAGATTCGTGTCCGCGGAGGGTTTTTTTTTTTTTTTTTTCACCTGTGAGGCGAAAAACACGCAGGAATGTCAGTTTGAGGCGCTTCGGTGATGATGAGCATCTGCTGGGATGAAGGGCCACAGCTGCTCTTCGCTCCGGGCCCTGCATGTATGTGCATGGGGCTGGAACCGAAGGAACTTTTTACTTCTGCATATCCTTTAATAAAACATAAACTGGATTAAAAAAAAATAAGTTGGTTTTAGTCAGTACTGTTATTTTTTACTATTAATATTGTTTTATTTATTTTATGTTATTTTTATCTAACCTTTGTCAACCTGTCATTTCTGCATTTCTAGTTCCACTTTTGTCCACTTGTATAATTCATTTATTACTCTCTGCTACTCTTGTGCCGTTCATTGGTTCCATTTATTGCTCCACTCTTTGTCATTGCTGAGACTCATTAGGTGTTTTATGAAGATATTTCTCTTGTTTATTGCCATGTTTATCCTGTGACCGGATCCAGGGCCGGATTTAGGAGATAATGGGTCTCTCTGGGCTAAGGCCAGCTTTGGTGCCCTGCCCACACACGTTTCTGTCACTTACACATCCTGATCCCCGAGATGAAGCGATGCCAGACATTGGGGGTCAGCGGGTTATGTGAAAGTGACAATATGAGATGCACAGAATCCAGTTTGTTTAGCCGTCGCATTACGGCGGTCGGAGTGCCTTACTGAAAAGTAAAAAGCAGGTTGGCGAATGTATGATGCAGGAGAATGTCTGACTGTTGATAACCAGCTCTCTGTTTGTCTGTCCTCATGATGGCATTTAGCCGACACGCGTAAACCATGGCCACGTTTAAAACAGGAAAAATGTAAGGCAGAAAATTCATTTATTTATTTTTATTATAATTTTTTTTTCATTGGAAGTGGGACCACAACCCCAGTGAACCGTGTGCACTTTCGTTCTATCTGGACCAGTGAAATAAACAATAATTAACCCCCATTAAAAATAAAAAGAAATATGTGGAAAGTGCATCCCTGAATCGCCATGGCAACCACTCAACAGTGCAAAATGTCCTGGGTGAACCGAGTGGTACCTTTGAGGATGAAGCTCCTCCAACGAGCTGCAGCTTCTCCCCCACTCTGCTCCTTCAGACTAGCCAGCAGCAATTAGCAAACACCTGGTGCAACTGAGCATCAGCTGAGCTTGTCATAGGAGCTACTGCTCAGTGAAACTCTGGTAAAAACGTTGCTAAAGGGTTAATAATTTCAAGATGTTAAATTATCAAGTCAAATTTCTTTTAAGTCATATTTGACGTATGTAACATTATTATAACAACTGAAGGAAACATAGTTGCTTGATTGTGCTATAAAGAAGCACTACGTGGCTGGAAAACGCATAAAACTGCCCCTTTAATGTTGACACATGTCTGTTTTCATCATCATCATCAAGCTTTTTTCTATTGCACATTTCAGCAACAGGGCAACTGAGTACGCTTTACATCATTTTACGATACGTTTAGAGTTATTCCACCTCATTTATGATGATTTCATCTTTATGGTCGAGAGACATCAAACCAGTTCATCTGAAAACTGTAAAGTCGTTGCTTGCGGCCTCTTAGTGGCTCCAGACTCGGGCCTGACAGGTGGGTGAGCTCCGGCTCAGTGTCAATCCCTGGAGTGTCTCCGCTGAACTCTGCAGCTCCATTTTAGGTCAGTTTAATTCTGTAGGAAACATCGCTGTCATGGGACTATCATCAGATATTCATAACTCCCATTATTGTCCTCTGGGATTTATGTTTTTTTTGTTTCACACTGCTGTAGCTGGAACAGCAACATTACAACACATTGTAATGTTGCTTAATACCATAAGAGACCTAAGATCAGCAAGAATCCAGTCTGCAAGTCCAAAAGAATAAAAAATGCAAGCGGATAACTGCGCTGACTTCCAAAACAACAAGTCTGCAGAAATGATGTCTTATCCAACCCAGAGGGAAAAATCTGACTGGGAGAGCAAAGACCTTTGAGTTCCAGTGCAGCTGTTATCTTTGAAAACCTAATGCAACGTCAAGAAGTGCTCCCTCTGAGGGAAACGGCTCTGTAAAAACAGCAACTGTCTGAAACAGAAGGCTTACAGATATCCAGAAGTCTAATTACGCCCTCTGTTAATTATCCTCCATGCCTCGGATCACGCGCTCTGACAGTCTGAGCTTCAAACTGAACCCGTCCAGAATCCACGAAACGCCAATGTGAGCAGAACTCTGTTCCGACGGATGGAAACCCGGCGCTCTCGAGTCGAGATTTGAACAAACAAATACAGTTGGTAAATGCTCCCTGCTGAATGTTTTGTCATTTTTTTCTGACGGATGGGGGAGAAGTCAGCGGCGGGGCGACTCCATAAATTCGCTTTACTCACAATGTGGTGGGGAAATAAATATTCTGATCCCCCGTTGATTATTGCTTTAAGTTTGCTTACTTACACAGAAATGAAGAGTTTCTCTTTTTTTGTTGTTAGTTTGGTTTCTCTGTGAATATACTGACAGTAAAAACAATAAAAAAAAAAGTCATAAATGCACATATTTAAGAAGTAGGGAAACATATTTGCAGGTCCCTATCAAGACGTGTTACCCAGAAGACTTTTCCATAAAATCTTTGTTGACAAGCTCAGCTCCTTTTCTACTGCTGGTCACCGAGTTTACACACATCTCAGGAGGAATTGTTGTTCATAGAAACATTTTAAGGCTCTCTAGTTTCTTGGCTGCTTGCTTGGCTGAGAAACTTACTTTTCAGTGCCCTTCACAGATTTTCTGCACTGAATGGTCAGAAATGCAGAAATGTATGGTCAGGTCTGGTTAAACCAGACCTGTATGATCTGGTTAGGTTGCTGGTCTGACCATGTCTTGCCTAACCAGACCTGGTCTGACCAGCAGCCTGTTTAGACCAGATCTGACCATAGTGATGTTCTTCTTTAAAAGGGCAGTGCTACGTATTTTCCAGGAAAATCAAATAACAATCACAATTAAATAACTATGTTCACTTCAGTTGTTGTAAAAATGCTGCAAATATCAAATGTGACTTAAAAGAATTTTTTTTGTAATTTAAAGCCTTCAAATCAGGCCTCTGTCTCTTTAAAAACTCCTCCTCTTTCTGAAACTCCGCCTTCAGGAAGTCATCACAACATGGCTCCTCTATTAACCCTTTAACAACGTTTTTACCAGCCACTGCACTGAGAAGTGGCTCGTATAATGAGCTCAGCCATGTGCACGGTTTCACCAGGTGTTTGCTAATTGCTGCTGGCTAGTCTGAAGTAGCCGACCTGGGGATATCACATGAGAGGGCTGCTCTGTGAGGCGGAAGCTCAGAAGCTTGAGGAGCTTCATCCTCAAAGGCAGCGCTGGATCCATCCAGGCATTTTGCACAGCTAAATGGTTGCAATGGATATTAAAGGGTTGGATGAGATATTTAATTCTCTGACTTCATTATTAGCCTTTAAGTGACATATTTGTTATAGACTTTTGGGGTGATATTAGGTCTTTTAATCTTTAAATGAAATTACGCCCCCTCTGATTTCCCTGTAAGGGAGCAAACGTTTGAGCTCAGCACGGCATCAGAAACTCCCTCCTCACCTCCCCAGACTCTGATTAGCAAAAGCTGAATGTCTGTGACCAGCTGTCAGACTCTGCTGAGCTAATAGGTTTTGTTCACACAACCATCTGAAATGTGGTTAATGGTGCATGCTCTTATCTGCCTCCACTGTAAATGCACCCAGAATTTATTCTTGGCAAGCTGGACTTTTTGTGGAGAGGTCATGTCCACATTGTAACAAAGAACAGTGCGTCAGTACGGTCAGCACAGTCATTCAGGACCTACAATTTCCTCTTCTTCAGCTGATCTGACAGACCCTCCAGCAGAACCGTCCTGATTCCCACACATATTCTACCAGGGAACAATCGCAGGTCCTGGTTGTCGACACAATGTGTTGGTGTGGTGACTCCAATCCAGCAGCACAGCCGCTGCCGGTTCAGTAGGTTCTGGTACTAATAAGTCATGATGATCCCAACTTGCATTTTCGTACCTATTTTTGAAACTACACTCAATCAAATACACACTTGTGATCAGGACAGAAAAATAATGCGAAATGACGTTCAAAACGACGATTGTGGGTGACGAACGACGGTCGACAGAAAAGGTTGACCTCTTGGGTACGCTAGTATCTGGTAAACAACATGTGACCACGCCCCGAAGTGATCTCCTTAGCTGAAGGAAAACTTGACCAAATAACTTCACAAAACAAAATGTAAAACATTCACTTTGGCTCTTCCAGTTGACCCTCTTCCCTCAGCACCTCCAAACGATTTCCATTTGTGGCAAAGCATAACCAGGAATAGTCAGTGGCTGCGTTTCCACTACAGACATGCACAAAACTTTGACTATATTCCACTAATGACACAATTTCACAATTGCAATGTTTCCAGTAAAACAGACACCCCAATTAAAATCACACGATGTTCATGTGAGGAGCCATTAACCAAAAACGTTGCGTCATCATCATCATCCAACTACTTCCTGTCGTCTCCTTCCTTGTGGTTTGCACCCGTGGCAACATCTGGTTGTTGATCACACGACTTGTGTAATGCAAAAAAAAGCACTTTTGCAAAATAAACCAATTTGATGGTCAAAAACACAGCTCATTCTAGCAGCAAAACTTTATATTAACAAGGGGTTTTTTTTCTTCAAAATTGGCATGTTTCCATTAAGCAGGCTTATTTTTGAAATGCCAAATTGCAAAATTCTATGGAAACGCAGCCACTGACTATGTTGCAATGTCATTCACCACCAGCCCAGGCCACAACTTTAAACACAGCTGTGTGCTGTTGTTAACGGCAACCTGTGTATAGTATAGCTCAGTCCGGTTGATGGAAGTATAGTTGAGACTTGATACAGGATAAGACCGAGGTGTAAAGACTGCTTTACCTCTTACTCCAGTGATAGACTCAGGTGTTACAGGGTTCTGGATTATTATTATTGGACAACATGGAGGTTCTGCCTTGTCTTGGGCGCCCTCTCATACCCACCAGTTCCAAAGTTGAGCCACTATTACGCATGAATACCCCACATATTGGGAAGGTGCCTTGTCTGATCAACTTGTCTTTTGCAAAACCCAGAATGTGACTTCTGCCAAACTCTGTTGTTTCAGACACAGAGCCATGTTTCTACGGACATGGATGATCAATTTGATGTGGAAAAACTTGACTGACCTCAAACCGATGGAGCACCTTCGGGATAAATTAGCATGGAGACCTGGAGCAGGGACTTCTCGTCCAACACCAGTACCTGACCACACCAATGTGCCTCCCGTAGAATGGACAAACAATAACATAGAAACAAACACACTCCTAACCCTCGCTTTCTCCTTACTTTTAAATATATATTTTCTTGTCCTTACTGCTGTCTTGTTTTATTTTACTGAGTTGTACAGCACTTTGGCCGACATCTGTTGCTTTTATGTGTCACATAAATAAACTGACATTGACGCCTTGCATTTTTAATGATAGTTGCCATAATTATCGCCACCATTCTGCCCCTTGGTTTTAGGGCAAATGTGGTTCTAACAAACCGCATTTGGATTCAGAAGTCTTTTTAGGAGAGTAAAAGTTGATACTTGACTCAACAAACTGCGTCTGAGATCTAATGGTTGTGGAATTTCTTTTGAAGGCCCGCCGTCAAACTGATGAGAACAAATGGGTCTTACTAAGGAGAGGATAATAAAAAATGTATTGTGTGTAAAAGCTTGACAAGCAGCAGTTTAACTGGTATGAAATTTGAAGACATGTATTTAAAGACGCATGTGCAGTCTGGTGTTTCTATAGGAAATACATAAATAACCATTGCAGAAGCACCATATCTTCTGTCAGCTATTTCCTCAAGACTTTTCCTCATTGTTGCACCAAACTCCTCCTGATGTGGACTTCCGTCTCTGGATCCTAGTAACTTAACTCAGCAACGGGCTGAGGTTGCTTCACCGGTTTAAAAATGGTCTTGCTTCGATCCAACAAGGCTTTAGAGCTTTTTTCCTTCCACTAAATGATAGCCTTAGTTTGTGATTAGAACTGCGACGGGTCAGAATATCTAAATTAGAGCCACGACGTAATAAATCCTCCATTGGTCTCTATGGATAAACACTTCAGTTTCGCCTCATGCATAATAAACGCTTCAAATCAGACTTGTGGTGCAGAACGCTGCTTCTCCATGTACGGCAGACCTGTGAAGACATTGTTTCTGTAATCAATGCAAAGATAAATGGATGAGTTTCTCTAGCTCTTGTTCAGATATTAATGATTAGATTCTAATGCTCGAAATATTCTTCAGGTGATAGAAGGCCGACTTTGTAACCGTCTTTATGTGTCTCTGAAGGTTCAGCCTGATCTCTGGTTTCCAGCTCTAATCATTGAAGCTGAAGCTTTTTTGGTCCAAAGAGTGGTTGATTTAGTTTACAAATTAATAAACTGACCTCGGAGTATGTGGCGTCACACACATTTACCTGTAGAAACACATATCTCTACAATCATTTCAGTGAACAAACTATTGATTTATCCTGGGGAATTTTTGACAAGCTTTGGCAGCACGTTGCAATGTTTCAACCAACAAACTGTGCCTTTGTCTGCGGAGCAGGAAGCAGCTTCCCTCTGTCACCTCCATCACTTCCCCATCTGCATCAACTGGTGTTAGCTAACAGTTTGATCTGATGTAAATCACACCGCGCTGCACTCAACAGGCTGAGAATATACGCTCCGAATCTTGAAAAATATGCAAAAAAGGAAAATCACCTGCCACTTTCTGAGCCTGCATTGCATGAGCTGGTTTATCAGAGGATTTTATATTGCTACATATGTAAAATGTGTGTACTGTAGCTTTAAAAGTGAGTTTGGTACTGCTCTAGCCATTTCCTATAATAACTTAATCCAGCTATATGTGACAAAATGTTTTCTAAAGACGTGAACAAGTACGACAATTCACTTTTAAAATTTTCCATGCTTGTTTTGAAATATGTGAGTGAATAGGAAAATATCAATTAGAAACGGCACTATACTATCCATACTTTATGAATATTAGAGATGCAGAAAACAAATAACCCAAATTGTTAGATACGCAAATAATACGATTTCTCCTAAATGCATCAAAAAATAATTCACACCATTGTTGGTCTATAAAAGCATCAACCATTTTGGATTTAACTTCATTAAAATCATATTCTGAGGTTAGAAATTCATGTTTTCATGTAAACTGGTTTAATCTTCTTATTCTTCCACCTTCTGCTGAATTCAAACCTGTTCATCAAATAACTTTTTTTGTGAAATGGTCCAATTTAAAAAAAAACTGAATTGGTTAAAGTCAGCGCTGTCATTTCAGGCCTTAAATTAATATTGTAAATGGTCATTTACCAGAAAGAAGTTTGTATTTACTGAATATAGATGTTTTTTATACAAACTGCTCTCACGTTGCTGCTCTGTTTATGAATCCATCAGCAGCCCAGTAACCTGCATGCAAACAGCCGTGAATGAACACCACTGTGTTTATGGATTTTTTTGGATGTCGATGTCAAAACTACGTTTAGTTTTGAAAACCGATTTGAGTTTTTACCATTTTTTTTATGTCTGCTCACACAGGATCTGCTGGCCTCTGTGGTTCCTCTGCTTTTGTTAAATGTTTCTAGATCATCAAACAAAAACATTAATATCCAGATAAACTGAGTAAATAGAAAATTCACTTTTCAAATGATTTCTAATCACATGTGAAAAAATAACCCAACGACACCCATTTAATCCATGTTTCATGCGTGCAGAATTGTTTTAATTCAGCCATGTGAGAGTGCTTTCTAAGATGTTTTGAAGACTTTGACTAGTCCAACTAAAAACCTTAGTTGTTTTTGTATCAGGTTTTAGTCAGAGTTCCTGGTTTGTTTTTCATCAAGTCCTGAAGTAGCTAAAGCAGCTCAAGACAGTCACACCATGACCGCCAAGTTTGTCTGCACGTTGTCCTTCTGTCTTAGTTTGACACAAAGCGTAAAGGGACACACACTTTCCAAAAAGTCTGAGGGATAGATACATCCTTTTCTGTCTGCAGCGGTTTTGGCTTCGGTGCTCTACCATTCGGATGTTTCTCTGGGTTTGTGACGTTCTGGTCCAGCTATCGATGCGCTCTCGTTCGCAGTTAAGTCGTTTTTATCAGGCCGAACACGTGTGAATCTTGTGAATTGCTCTTATTGTAGTTTCTGGAGTCCCGACGCTTGTGGAAGATTTTCCAGACTGATAGACTTTCATCTGATTCTCAGTCTTCATTTGAGGATGGCTCGCATTTTCGTGCCCTTTGGTCTACTTCATGTTGTCAGACCGGTTCTATCAAGTTTTCCAAAATTACATTAACCAGCATCGAAGCCAGCTTTACGTTGAGCTGGCTTCATTTTACTTCATTTTCTGTTTACTTCATTTTCAGGGAACTTGATGTCTGTTTTTGCCCGTAAGCTCATCGCATTATCAGTATTTAAAGTAACTTCCTGTAGAGTAACAGCGCTTCCTCTTTCTGTTTTCTCTCTATCTTTTATCTCCAGCAGCATGATGTTCCCATGATGCCTCTCATCCCTTCCAGGATTCCTGGAAAAGCAGCGCTGATGGGAAGGGGTTGAAACAGAGACAGAAGAGGGAACTTTTTATTATTTTTTAATGTGGATTAGAGAGAGACTCATGTGAAGCTGGATAAAACATCAGTTTTTCAGCTGGCCAGATGTGAACTTGCCTTTGCTGCAGTTTTTTTCCCTTCTTTTTTTCTTTTGGATGCTTCTGTAAGGCGTGGAGGTGAGGAGGTTCAGAGGCCGGCAGGCTGCAGCTATGGACGTTGATAGGTTCCCTCCCTCCTCATCAGCGACCTCTCCTCCCGTGCCACCATGCTCAACAGTGAGAGCATCCTCTACATCGTCCTGGAGCTGCTGATCGCCGTGTTCTCCGTCCTGGGGAACGTGCTGGTCTGCTGGGCCGTTTGCCTCAACAGCAACCTGCAGAGCATCACCAACTTCTTCGTGGTGTCGCTGGCCGTGGCCGACATCGCCGTGGGAGTCCTGGCCATCCCGTTCGCCATCGTCATCAGCACGGGATTCTGCTCCAACTTCTACGGCTGCCTGTTCATAGCGTGCTTCGTCCTGGTCCTCACCCAGAACTCCATCTTCAGCCTGCTCGCCATCGCCATCGACCGCTATGTTGCCATCAAGATACCACTCAGGTGAGCGCACGGCAGGACAATCCCGTTGGTTGGTCGCTGATGCGGCGTTGTGTCCGTTTAGCTTCTGCGTCTTGACGAGCAGCTTTAAGTCGTTTGGTTCACCTGGATGGGGCTGGTGAACTCCGTCCTGGTAGTTTGGAAAGATTGTAGTCAATCTACATTTTTTGGACGGGGGCATTGAGCCGGTGCACACGGGAAACACCCACACATAGACGGAAAAAGGATCCAAACTCCACACAGAAAAGCCCACACAGCCTGGATTTAAGCCAGAGGCGAGAGACTTTACTACCACACTGCTTTGGATGTGGGAGCAAAAATACAGTTTCAGTGAGAAGTTTACACACACTCAGCATTGTTATGGGCGCTGTAATCATTTTTTGTCTTTTACTGGTACACTTCAACAGTTCTTTCAGTGGGAAATGACTGTGTGACAAATCACTTCCAGGAATCATAAGAATCATAGGAAGAAGTTTGAGTTTTTAATTGTAGATTTTCTCATATTTGTCTACTTTCAGGCTTGACTGTATGCCGTCACCTCACTACGGGAAACTCACTAACATTTATTTAAAGAGTCAATATGTAAAATTGACTTTTTTTTTAAGCTTTGCATCATCTTACAATTTTATTTCGTGATCAAAAACAAACTTTGAGTTTGTTTTCTTGATTCTTTCATGCATCTTTGAGAAATCCTCGATCCATTCAACTGAGCAAAACACCTGAGTGGACATAGCTCCGCCTTCGAGACGCAGCTCCTCCTCACAGCAGCAGTTTCTGAACTTCCAGCTCACATTGCGGCCCTCCACCACAACACCCCCATTCTGCTCCTGCAGACTAGCCAGCAGCAACTAGCAAACACCTGGTGAAACTGCTGAGCTCATTATAGGAGCTTTTTCTCAGAGCAACGCTGGTGAAAACTTTGCTAAAGGTTTAATAGAGGAGCCATGTTGTGATGATGTCATGAAGGCGGAGTTTCCGAAAGAGCAGGAGTTTCTTAAAGAGACAGAGGCCCAATTTCAAGGCGTTAAATTATGAAGCCAAATTTATCTTAAGTCATATCTGATCATCTATGCAGCATTTTTATTACATCTGAAGGTGACATATTTACTGTTTTCAAAAGGACTTTTATCCAATCAGTGGGAATGTGAGCCTGAATGAATAAAACAAACAACCATTTTTGATTCTGTAATCACCTAAGCTGCTTGATGGACAATAATTGCACTTTGAAAAGAGAAGAACTTAAGTGGATAAAGCTTAAACACATTTATATGACACTGATATGAAGTAGAAGTTCGGTCAACAGCTGCATCCTGCTGCTGCAACAGTCACTTCCTTAAATCTCATCTGGGATGACTCACGGTGCATATTAGGGGTTTGTTGCGCTGAGTTGACATATTACAATGTCAGCAGCAGTGCAGGCGGTGAGATCGGAGTTTCTGGGTTTTCGCTTGGACGTTCGATGGTGAAGCCTACTGTTCTGGGATCCGCAGCGAGCGAGATGACGAACGTTTAATGCAACACCAGCTGCATTAAACAGCAGCTCAGAAGCGCTCAGTTTCCTGTCCTGGAAACTGAGCGCTTTGGAATTTCCTCACCAATAATAATGCATCCAGACTTCTCCAATTTGAATACATCACTAAAATATAAGGAGGCATATCAGCACCAGCCTCTTGTAAATCCCGGCGAGGAATAAAGGACAAGATCTAATAAATGTTTGGTGATTTTTACAAACACTTTTCTCGCAAAAATGAAGTCAAATCCCAAAACGTATTGATACAGCCAGATTTGAAACAATACCTGAAGACAGAAGTAGCTGTTTTTCTGTTAGATAATTGTGACATCTAGCTTCTGGTCAGCTGTCATCAACAATGGAGTAGTTTGTTTCTCTTAAAGGGGCTTAGAGAATTAGCTATGAGAAGTCAGTGACAGCAGCTGACAGCAGACACAGAGATCCCAGTTTAGAGGATCATGAGGAAGTCCCCCTGAGCAAGTTAAGCTAAAAGCAAACAGTATCCTGGTTATTAACATACAACTTTGCCTCTGACAGTTATTTACATTAGTGCTATTTTCTGAACCAGGCATTACGTATTAATACACTCAGGTTATTTGCTGAGCGTGTTGTAACTTGTTCCACACACTGAAGGTTTTTCATTGGATATTCTTAAGTTTTAAGTGAAGCATGTTATTTTAATTGTGAAAACGTATACTTGATTTTATCCATTCACAGATGTTTAATTAGTAAAGCCCCTAAAAGCAGTATAATATAAATAAAGTTCTACATCTGACCCCGTGGCTTTTTCTGGACTTAATTTATCTTTAACCTGTCAAACATATTTCAAACACAGGGTGCTCAACATGTTCCAGGTCAGAGGAAAATGTTCCTGTTGTCAAAATTCATGGAATTTAAAACTTTTCTTATTTTTACTGCAAAATCAACCCGGTTATCGGAGCAGAACAGGGAATCTTGCTTTAAGTAAAAACCAAAAAATAAATAAATCTCTGTTTAAGGAATAATTTCTCCACTGTTTCTACAGCATGTGAATGGTGATGCAGGATGAGACTTAATGTTTTCTCTAAACCCGGCAGCCTTTTGATTCTCCAGCTCCTCTAAAGGCTTTCTTGACTCCAAACGGTTGGAGTATAAACTTAATTCCTGTGTATCCTGTCCAGAGAGTTTTGGCCGTATAAGTGTCTCCAAAATTGGAGTTTCCCGTGGGACCGTGTCCCCCTGGAGCAATCAGTTAAATATTGCAATGATTGCTTATACAGACACTAACCCTCCATCCTCTCCACCCCCACAGCGATTAGACTGGACTGTAAAAACCCGATCAGGCGTCCTGCCTGCCGTGTTTCTCTCCACTCTGCTCTATCTGTGTTGCTACCAGCCTTTCAGCTCCCTGAGTCCATGCCTTACCTCACGCTGTGGCGTCACCCTGAAACAATCGGCCTGACCTCAGCGACGCATTGAAGCGCTCTGCCTTCCTGTCCCACTGACTCACACAGACTGTTTTCACACAGCCTCTTCCTCCTACTGAGGATGCTCTACGTGAGGGCTCCTCTGTGTTATTTTGTGCATCCCTGGCGGGATGAGGGGGGGGTGCTTGTTTTTGCAGCATTAACCTTTTGCACTTTAACATCTCAAGAACGCGATAGAAACAAGCCAAATGTCTCAGCTGCTCTCCCACACTGCACAACAGGCGAACTCAAAATAGACTCCTTCCTTTGAGGAATCCTGCAAGACCTTATAGTTTATCTTTGTCTCTTAGATTGGTTTCCGGGAGTAAGAGGTGCTCACACAGAAAAAAATAAGTAAATAATAAATCAGGCAAATGTTCATAAACTATGTGCTGTTTGTATATGATCCATGTCGGTGTTTAATTAAGCCTCAGATAGGATGACTTTGCAGTTTGTTCACATGAAAAATTAATTAGTCTAATTTTCAAGTGTCCTTAATACCAAAAAAATTATTTTAAAACTATTGAATACACTTCCTTTTTGTGTTATCAAACTTACAGTAGAAGAAACATTTGATGAATCTCAATTCTGTGTAAAATTATTAATCTCAAATTATTCATTCCATCTAATTAGTTTATATTTTGTTCAGTTTTAAATATTTTCTTAAACAAAAATATTTAGTTTAGCCCCTGCAGGAAGCTACAAAGCAGATGCTAACTGTAGCAGCGTTAGCATCTAACAGTTAATTCTGTAAATGTGTGTCTCTTTTTAAAGGCCGGTGCTTCTGTGGTGATGTAATAAAATGTTCCCTTTATTTTCAACTCTGTTGACACTCAGAAACATTTCAGACTCAAGTTAAGGGTGTCTGAAAAAGCACTTTGGTTTGCTAGGTGTTGTGTTGCTAGCTGTGCGCCGCACAGGCCGATAGGAATATTTTGGCAGATTAAGGTTGAGCAGTGATGTGTGTGTGTGTAGGTGGGCGTGTGTGTATGTGGGCGTGTGTGTGTGCCACTGGTCTAATGCTGGTCTAAGGCTTAGCACAACCCAACCCACATACGGAGGCCTTGATCCTCGACGCGGCCGTCCCAGGTTCGATTCCCGGCCTGGCGACCTTTGCCACATGTGTTTCCCCTCTCTAATTTCCTTCTTTCCTGTCCATTCACTGTTAAATAAAGGCCACTAGAGCCAATAAAACCTTAAAAAAAAAAAAAGAAATCTGACAACATGTACTGTACATTATATATTTTCAACTAGGAATTTGGGTCAAAGAGCTACTTCTGTCTCCACAGACACTCCATCGATCCTCCTGTTCTGTTCTATAACGTTTTGGGTCTGCACTTTCAAAGCTGTTGTCACAAGACAACAATCTTGCTTTGGACTTTTGCCGCAGACATTTTGAACTTCTCATGACTGTTTTGATGTTGTCCTTGGGGCACACTGGAAACTGGAACTACAAGCGCCACCTCAGCCAAAGTTTTGAAATCAGTGAACATTTCTCTAATTGAAGTGATCAGCTCCTGGTTAGCGAGATGCATTGAGTAAGGTGTGCAGACCAGACAGTCGGATCTTATGCTTAATGTTTGCACTTTCTCTTTCTGCAGGTACAACAGCTTGGTGACAAGCCAGCGGGCTCGAGGCACCATCGCTTTTTGCTGGGCTCTGTCAATCATCATTGGTCTGACCCCCATGATGGGCTGGCACAAGGTGTCCAACAGTACCGAGACCAAAGTCAACAACACCTGCCAGCCCGGCCTGATGAAGTGCCTGTTTGAGGAGGTAGTGAACATGGAGTACATGGTTTACTTCAACTTCTTTGGTTGTGTACTAATCCCCCTCCTGCTGATGCTGGCCATCTACCTGTGCATCTTCATGGCAGCTCGCCACCAGCTCAAGCTGATTGAAGTGGAGGCCTTTCGTGGAGAAAAGTCGCGCTCCACTCTGCAGAAGGAAGTCCAGGCTGCCAAGTCTCTGGCAATCATTGTTGGGCTGTTTGCCGTCTGCTGGCTGCCTCTGCACATCATCAACTGCTTCACCCTGTTCTGCCCCGAGTGCCCGCGCCCTCCCGATTGGATCATGTACGTGGCCATCATCCTTTCCCACGCCAACTCCGTCATCAATCCCTTCATCTACGCCTACCGCATCCGAGAGTTCAGGCAGACCTTCCGAAAGATCATCCGGCGCCACATCCTGGGCTGGCATCCGGTGTTGGACAGGAGCGGCAGTGAGCGCAACTCCACACATACCACCATCACGAACTCCTTGGACTCAAAGCCAACGACCTCTTCACCGAGCCCAGCAGGAGCAGGAGCTGTGAAACCTCCAGCAGCCGCCCCGCTAGCATCTCTCCTATAGCTGGCGGCCTGGTGGCGGTCTCTCGCCCTCCTCTGTCAGTCATCATCTCCAATTGTCCTCAAGCTGGGATGTGTGCATTGCAAGCCCTCAGGCAGACTGAAATCCCGCTGGCCCACCGTCTGAGCTTTGAGGAACGAGAGCATGGTCCTGCAGGAGCAGAAAGTCTGGAGGATAAAGGCAAACAGAACATCGGCTCAACCCAGGTCTCGCCGCTCTTCGCCAACCAGAGCAGGAAGAATTGCTTTTGCGAGCCGCAAAGAGTGTCCTGACAAATACACAGGAAGGATGAGGGGGAACTAATTCAGGAGCCAAGCGATCAAATGTCCTCCGGGGATTGGAGAGGAGATGGGAGCGGTGATAACGGATAACAGGCAATAAATGTCACAGAGATAAATTAAACACACTGACTTTTTTTTATGTAAGCCGGAGGGAAGAGTCTATAAAGCACCGCTTGTGGTCTGGAGTGCTCAAACTGCCTCTTCGCCTCCGACACAGAGGACAATGATTTAAATTGATGAAGCAGCTGACACATCCATCTTCAACCTCAAGGTCCTCTCGCGAGTCAGAAACTGTTCGTTTTAGCAGACAAGACCGGCAAGCGCTTCTGCATTTACTTTACAAATAAGCCGTGGTTGATGAAAATGCACTTTGTCTCGTATAAACTACCTGACCCAAGGCGGGCTGTTAAACTTTCTCGAGTCATCTGTGGGAAATATTGCTTTTCAAAACTTCTGAAATAAGAATATATAGGGCTACACATGAATTTCACCTTTTCTGTACTTTTCCCTTTATCAATGCCAGAATTTGTCACTGAGTCACAGACGTCCAGTTTTATTTTGCACCTCAGGGTTTCCAAGAGTTTGGACTGGTATCTTTCACCTTATTGTTGTTTCAAAGCCAAAGGGCGGGGCAAACCCGGTAACGCACTGCTGAAATGGAAACTGATGTCAGTGTTTGCTCAATGAGGCTTTGACATGTTGTAAAAATGTATGCAGATGTAAAATAAAAAGTAATTTATCATTGTAAATGACTGCGTTTCGAATGTGTTGTATTCTCAGTGTCTTGCAACTTGAACAAACAGTTCATGATGAGTTTATTCCAGAAGAAGCACTATTATATTGGTCTCATGTGTAGGTTTGTATGAAAGTCCTGCCTTTAAATAGATGCTCTGACAAAAGAGTAACTAAACGCTACAATGGCCCCCAAGTGATCCCACGCATTATTCAGTGCAGCTCCAGGCTTTCCTGCCTTTTATCTGGAACATGTTTCATATCAGATTTGGAAGCCCAACAAACTGAGTCAGAGCTCCTTGCTTGCCTATGCTGGGAAATGATTAGTTAGAGCCTCCAACTATCTCTGGACTTCTTTATTTTCCCAGCTTTTATCACGTCTCCCCAGTGGGTTCAGGTTCCCACTTCTTTTTTGAAAGCTTCTCTGGGATCTTTAGGACTTTTTTCTTCTATAGATCATTCATCAAGTCCTTTGAGACGTCATGCTCTGCTCCTGACCTGCAGAATCTCCTCAGCTGGATCATTTAACAGTCTGCATCAGAACGCAGTGTATTCGGAGTGTATTCAGCTCCGGTCCTCCGTAGATCTGACGTCCTGCAGCTTTAAGATGCGTCTCTGGTCCAACATGCCTGAACCAAACGGCTGAATTACCTCCTCACTTTGTGCACACAAACAAAAAATTTGACTGCAGTTTCCTAGTTTTTGCAAATAGCGCCATGTAGGCCTGAAGATACAATTTAAACAGTTTGTGTCCAGGATATGTGGGGTCTGCAGAGATGTTAGGTGACCTTTTCTTGACCCTGGACAAGTCCTGGGAGAAGGAAAGGGAAAGATCTCCTCTCTACACACCTGATACTTTATTGCAGTCTGGTCCTGAAATGTTTTACGGATGAACCAAATCAAACTGGGCAAACACAGAACTGACTGAATTATGGCAGAGCAGACGATGAGGAAGCATGGTCTCTCCTGGGCCTTCTTCCGAACAGTGTCTGTGTGTCAGGATCATCTGAGGTCAGGAGGACGGTTTGGTTCCTCGGAACTAGAAGTGATCTACAGCAGACACGGCTTAGTTTAGGACTCTTGTAATGCTGTGCGTACTGCACAACCTGCCGATATGGACTGGATTCTTTACCCAGCATGACCAGAGAAACTATAGAGTCCATTGTTTTCCCGCAGTCTTGGCATCACTGTCCAGTAAACATCAGAGAGACGCAGAGAGCCAGACTTTCTGTTTGTAGAGACTCCATGGACACGAGCATCAGTAGGTCTTTGTCTCCTCATTTACAAGACTGGAGCTTTGTGAAGGAAAAGAAGAGGTGAATTCAAAGAAGTACATGTGTGTGTGTGTGTGTAGTTACCCAAGCTGGCACATTCGTTCATTTAGCGCTGAGTTTGTAGGGAAGAAAGAGTACACACCACAAGAAAGAGCGCTTTTATGTGTAGATTTGGTGTCTGTTCTCCTGGACTCTGTGTTACATTTCAACTCTTTGGTTGAGTTTGTTGGAGCCGTGGAGCTGAAACACGGTCGGCACTGGAGGATGTTTGTCACTGTCCTGTTTGGAGGTCAGAACATTTCCTGAACTCATTTTTTGCAACATTGTTGATTTCTGCTGCTACTGGTTTAACAAAGGAGCTAATCTTGGCAGACGGCAGGATGGAAATGTTAAACCTAAACTGTAAACTGGTCAACTTCATTCATCACCTGAAGGAAAAGTGTGGTCTGGATTTCAAAGGTAAGTGGACGGGTCAGTCTCGGCTCCAAATTAAACTATTTGACCTGAACGTTTAACCAAACAAACTCATTTTCATTTATTCAGTAGCTTTTGTGCTCCTTGACCTTTTTCTATTTTCTCATGTTACAGAAGCTTCAATGATACTGTTGGGGTTAATGTGTAAAACAAACAACTGTTAAATTATAGAGAAAAATTATACATATTAGAAGATTTTTATTCGGCTCCCTCAGTCACTTGAATCTTATTTTCCTGCAGTTTCTCCTCCAGGTCTGTGATCAAGTCCTGACACAAGTTCTCAAGGAGATTCAAGTCTGGACCTTGAAAGTGCAACTAACAGCTAGTAGTCGTCCTGATGATAGATTCTTCCATCTGAGCGGTGGATCTCAGACATTTTCTAAAAATGTGGACACTTTTGAGTTTGAAAAGTCGGACATTTTCTGGAAAAAAAAACTGAGCATAATTTCAGAAATTTTCTTGGAAAAAAAAGTAAAAAAAAAACAACAAAAAAACAAAAGTACATTTTTGGAGTTTGTAAAGCCAAAACTTTTCAAAATTTCAGTTTGTTTTTCTTTTAACAGAAATGTCCTTTTTTGTTTCTGTCAACAATGGTCATAATACACCATCTATGTGGGCCCCATATGGGCAAAAGGAGGGCAGACGATATGGGTCCCACGTGGGTTTGTCCGCATGGCGTCCCGACACAGGTTTGCCCATGTAGAGCCACTGCCATGTAGGGCCCATGTAGGACCCACGCAGGCGGTGGCCTGCAAAGCCGTGTGGGACACATATCGTCTGCCCTCCTTTTCCCCATATGGGGCCCACCTAAGCTGCAGACGGAGAGACAGAAAAAAAAACTCTCGTGTCAGAAAACAAACAAACAAAAAAAAACCCCTGAAGAGGGACAGGGACAAAGAAACCAGGAAAAGTGCTTTTCAAAGTGTTTGACAGACAGTTGGTTATCTCAGTCTATCGAGAGGAGTTACAGCATCATTACAGGTGACGCAATAACGTCACCTGTAATGACACAAATCTGAAAGTGTCCCGCTGCGCCCCCTGACAGTCGTACATTTCAGCAACCTGAACTTAATATTGTTAACATTTTCTGGATGGCCCTCAGCTGAACCTTCCTTCCGCAGAGCGCGTGGAGCTGATGGACAGCGGGGGCCGCGTGATGAACCTGGAGCCGCTGCAGCACAGCGGGGCCCCGGCCTGCAGCGCGTTGGCAGCCAGGCGGCTCTACGTCCTCCTGCGGGTCTGCGGTGAGTCCGCCTCGCCTGCTCCGTCTGGTTCCTCAAAGCTGGATCAGGTCTGAGCAGAGTCAGCAGATCCCATCCGTACACAATTAGAAACAGAATTGGGATTAGAGGTTTCACGGGGATCCTAACATGAAATATTGCACATGTTGCCGCCACGATGTTTGCTTTGAAGCCACGTGATGCAGGACAGCAGCTGTTGGTGTTTATGATTTCATTTTTTTTTTCCTAGAAGGAAATGAATCTGGGGGCTGCAAATATGTCTCTCTCCTGAATAGCACCGAGAGCCACCCTGAGTTCACAGGTGATAAAACACTGGTGGCTCATTGGGTCCCCCTGCTGGCCAAATCATTTTGTGACGCTTGTTTTGTTTTTTCCTGCAGAACCGCTGAAGAAACTGTCAAACCCCAACAAGGAGACAGAGAGAAAGGTCAGAAGAGTGAGGACACAAAGGAGTAAAAACATCTCTTCAACTGTCAGGAATAAGAAATGTTAAATATTTATAATTTCCTTGACTGTTTAATGAATGCCTCATTGTTCCTTGACTTGTAATGTTGGTTTTCACATCAAAAAGTGAACCACCTTCTGTCACAGCGCATATTAACCAAAACTAACAGGTTAAATATCGGAGGAAATGTTTCCACTGTTAGTATTTAGATTTAGATCATGAAAGAAGTTTATATTAACACCAACCAAAGTCTAATGTCTAATTTTGCTTTCAAGATGCACTGCGTCTAAACATAATAGTTTAGAAAACTGTGGTTTTCTAAACTCAGCACATGTCACACTATCCAAACACTGCATTATATTAAAGTTTTCTGCTCTCCCTAACAATTTATGCATACATTTTAATTTCTGCTGCTGTTAAGATGAATGCCTGGCTCCAGGTTTTTGCGTCTCCTTGTTGTTGCCTCGTGACAATAACAGATGAAAATCCAGTGAATCTCACTGTGATCCATATGGATTAATGTGACTGACCAGCAGCAAGTAGAGGACTGTGCAATGGGAGGAAAATACTCTGGTCTTATCTTTTTTCTCTCTCACTGCAGCTTTAAATCATTTTCAATATATCTGTACCAGTTAACAATATATAGGAAACAAAGATTATTGCCCTTGTGGGCTAACGTTCTGGGCGAGAGGCGGGGTCACCCTGGACGGGTCGCCAGTCTGTCGCAGGGCAATACAGAGACAAACAACTATGCACACACACACACACACACACTCACACCTAGGGACAATCTAGAGAGGCCAATTAATCTGACAGTCATGTTTTTGGACTGTGGGAGGAAGCCGGGGTACCCGGAGAGAACCCACGCATGCACAGGGAGAACATGCAAACTCCATGCAGAAAGACCGGGGCTGGGAATCGAACCCAGAACCTTCTTGCTGCAAGGCAACAGCTCTACCAACTGCGCAGCCCCTTAGGAAGGAATATTATAATTTATTATTATTATTTATTTTCAACATGCCCCTAAACACAATTTGAAGAACATGGATTTTCAGACTATTATTTATATTATTTTAAAGCAGTAAAAAACCAAACCAGACAAAAAACAAGACAAAAATACCTTAAGTTTCACCGTAGCAATGAATACAAATAAACATCCAAATATTCTAGTGTAGCTTTTATTTTTGGATGAGCCACCCCAAGATTATCAGTGGCCCCCATCCTGCCACCCCTTTACAAAGCCTTCTAGAAACGCCCCTGTCTGAGCCTCCAGTTCTCGGGTCAACGACCAGCAGCTGCGGCTGCGCTCAGCCGGAGGCTCCTGCTGGGGAAACACAGATAAGCTGCACAGCGAGCGAAACACGCGCAAACAGACACAGTAGCCGCAGAACACAAGGCGCTGCAGAGGACGTGCAAGCGCAAAGAGGTCGCAAAAATGTCCGCATGTGAGTTTGAGTCGCTGGAGAAATCTCTGGAGTCCCACCTTCCGGAGGCCGAGCTGGCGGAAGTGAAACGTCTCCTGTTCGGGAGGGAAACACCGTGAGTTCTTCGTTTATTGCATTTTCTGTTCATGGCCCTAATAGAGCTGTGATTTCAACTCTGCGCCTGGTTCTGGTCAATTATTATTCTGCAGGGCGGACTTTGCTCAGGCCCCTCAGAGCTGCAAAACAACACAGAGGGAGAAGGAGCAACTTAAAACGTTCAAATAATGTGAAATCATAATAAATAGGCTCATGATTTGAAAATCCTTTGTTGGCACCGCTGGTAAAAACGTGCAAAAACTCTTAAAATAAACGAGCCTTTTAGTGAAGAGTTTATTCTAAAAAAAAAAAAAGTTTAACCTTTCATTTGAATCAATTACTTCAGAGAGAATAATCCCACACTAGCATGATAATTGTTTTCATAAAATCAGTTATTTGGTTCCTCTCCTACCAATAGAAGCATAACAGAGGTTAAAGTTACATTTATTAAAGTAACTTTTCAAAAAAGTAGTAATATTACATGAAATAGCGCTAATCTGACCCAAGTGCAACTTCTGTCTCCTCTACCCACTAACAGGTAAAAACAGAGTGAGGAATACAGACGTTTTAACCCAAAATGCAATTTATGTCCAAGTGAGACCTCTTGTTTGTATTGCTTACAAATAAGTAGCAGATTTTTAAATCTGCTGAGTAAGGATAGGCTGCAGTGTCATTGGAATTTCTTTGTGCATATATATATATATGAAATTTACTATATGCAAGTAAAACAAGCCTGCAGCATCAAAGATAATCCACTGTACAAATCACTGGTTATTTGTTACATTTGTTCCACCAATGAATTTGACTGCTTTTAATGAGATTTTTCAAACATTTTCCAAGACTTTTTAACACATCTTCACCAAATCTGTCTGCACCGCTCATTTCATTTTGGAATCGTTTAATTTGGAACCTTTCTGTGCGGCATGATGCTGCCACCACCGTGCTTCCCTGCCGGGCTCAGGCAGAATCTGCTGCTTTCACAGGAAGTTGTCTCTCCCGGCCGGCGCTGTGGAAGCTGCAGCCGAGCGCCGGTTTGAGCTGAAAGGCTACAAGTTTGACGCTGCGCAGGAGCAGCTGAGGCCGCCCAGAAGAGTCCGAGTGGGCCTGGTACAGCACCGCATCGTCCTCCCTACCGACGCCCCGATCCTGGAGCAGGTCAGCAACCACATATTCAGACACAGCAGAGGCTGGAAAATCCGTTTTTCGGTGATCGCGTGTGGAATATGGTGGATGACACGCATTAAATCCTCTCCTGCTGCTCACAGATCGGCGCCATGCACAGCCGCGTCGGGGAAATCGTGGAGGTCGCCGCCATGTGTGGCGTTAACGTCGTCTGCTTCCAGGAGACCTGGAGTGAGTTCACACAATCAATACACTCGTGGTCAGCGACGTAAGCTGTTGACCAATCGAGTTAATCTGAAGCTGATTGAGCTCATCGATTGACTGACGACTGATTAGTAAGTGGCAATTTTCTGAAAGGGTTGAGTTTTCTCTTGTATCAACAGGGGTGTTGATGAACTGCAACATTTTTTATGTTCTGAATAAAAAAAAGAAAAAAAAAAGAACACAACCTTGTTTTGTGTTAAACATTAACAGAATAAATAGAAAATTGTGTTTTTTCTGACAGTTTTAAGCTTTTACTTATTTAAACAGCATAGCAGGACAAGAGTAAAGTGTGACACTTATAGAAGTGCCATCTTTGGTTACTCTTAAAGGAATGTTTAAGAGCATTAACACTGCATTATGTGACTTTTATTAAAAATAAAAGTTTCTTTCATATTTGTTCACACCGTCACCAGGTTCTGACGGTTTGGTACGAGACAGATGATCAGTGATGAGATCAATCTCTCCCTGAGCTTCTGTCACCATGTGAAGAAACACACCACACCCGACCAAAAGGCAACCAATCAGAGCCAGGAGGAGGTTCTTAGCGCTGTCAATCAACCTCATGTTCTCACTGCTAAATGTGTTAATGGTGGAGAAACAGCTTACTGTTAAAATAAAACAAGGTTATAGAGGGGTCATGCTGACAGAGAAACCAGGTGGGGTTGAAAGGCCCAACTCCTGGCTCTGATTGGTTCCTTCTGGTCAGCACTATGAGATGGAAGACTTATCCATCTCATACCATACTGTCACGACATGTTGACGGTTTTAACAAACATAAAAAATATATTTTTTTAAATTAAAGAATGTAACCCTGCAGAAATTAGATTCTGCAGTGTTGGTTCATGGTGGCCCTCAAAACCCACCTCAATTCGTGGCATCATGTTTTTTCCCATCAATTGTTCTGCATGATCCCCTCTGCCTTTCTGTCATCATATCCTCGCCTTCATAGCACATCAGTCATTTTTGAGTGATGCTGCTCCCCCATGCAGTTCAGCTGAACTGGCGCCGTTTAGCTGCAAACTTAAGGCGAGTGTTTCCATTTCTCAAAGCTTCTGCTTTGACACGTCGAATTCTATTTGGACTGTTTCTCTTTCTCGTTTTGGCATGGCCCCGCCATCTTTATTTCTGTATCCACTGGCTCTGCTTAAGTATGACCAGCGGTGCCCTCTGCTGGATGCCAAACTGCAACACTAAAAGAAGACCTGAGCAGTTAATTGTTAGTTAATTGACTGGAACCAGTTTTAATTTAATTGACCATTAAGTGTTTGTAAACCTATTCATGACACACGAACCGTGTCTCTGTGTTTACAGCCATGCCGTTCGCTTTTTGCACCCGGGAAAAAGAGCCGTGGACGGAGTTTGCGGAGTCTGCAGAGGAAGGGAACACCACGCGGTTCTGCCAGGAGGTGAGATAACCCGGCACTGTCGGCGCTGAGACGACACGACACACAATCCTGACCGCTCCTTCTCATCCTGCCCAATTAGCTCGCCAAAAAACACAACATGGTGGTAATCTCTCCAATCCTCGAGCGAGAGGAGCTGCACAGCACTCTTTGGAACACAGCGGTGGTGATCTCCAACTCAGGAAACGTGCTGGGAAAGAGTCGGAAGAACCACATTCCCAGGGTCGGAGACTTTAATGAGGTTAGCAGCAGGCGCAGCATGAGCTTTTCTGGAGCTGTGGAGAAGAACAGCAGAACACACTGTGTGTCATTCCTCACCCTCAGTCCACGTATTACATGGAGGGCGACACGGGCCACACCGTGTTCCAGACGCAGTTCGGGAAGCTGGCTGTGAATATCTGCTACGGCCGTCACCACCCACTCAACTGGTTCATGTACAGCATGAACGGAGCGGAGGTCATCTTCAACCCCTCTGCCACAGTCGGAGCTCTCAGGTAGGAAACGGGCTGAGAGAGAGAGAGAGAGAAAGGAAAAAAGGAAATTTATAAAATAATTATTTGACTACCAGTTTCTGCTGCTCTGAGAGTTACTCTTCCAAGCATCTATTTTAGCCTTCACACAGATTTTGATGTCAGTGATGATGAAATCTTTACTTTGAACATGTGAAAAAACAAATGTCATAGAAAAATGATACGTTGATTACGAATACAAGTGTTCATAAAGGTTAGGTCTCAATCTGGTTGATTCTATTTAGAGTCATCGTTCACTTATTAGTAAAATGGGTTTTCTTTTTAGTGCATTGGTTGCAGTTTTTGCAGTCTTTAAAGAGCCTCATCAGCCAATTCCATATGACTGATATTGATTTCTTTGTGTGGAATGTCACTAAATGTGGCGAGAAGGTTGCTAAGTTGGCGTCAATCACATGTGCAGACTGTCAGTAAGTCCTCTCTCAGGGCAGAGGAGGGCAGTGGCTGATTTTCCCACGTTAGCGGAGGTAGATATACCATGGAGTATTAGGGTCGTTGCACATAGGAAACAAAAGGGAGTAAATTTCTGCCAAAAAAACTCAAATTCTCCAGAAAAAACAAGGATATTTCTAAGCTCCGAAATTTTTAAATTTGCTAGAAACTATTTTGAGATTGAAAACAATGGGGGATGAACAGTTTTCCTGGAATGGCAAGTTGTTAAGTACACAAAGTTGACTGACAGCGTAAGACCCGCCTCCTGGCTCTGATTGGTTGTTCTTGACCGGGAGCTGTGTGCTTCGTCAGACGGCAGTCGCAGCTCAGGGAGCAGGTGGACTAGCTTGTTCCTCATATTATTTGTCTAATGTTATACTTTCATAACATATAGACAGTTTTAACAAATAAAAAAAAAACTTTTTTTTTTTAATGAAGCGACGCCACGCCTCTGTTTGCGTTCTGAAAGCTGTGTTTGTCCCCCACAGTGAGCCCATGTGGCCGATTGAGGCCAGGAACGCAGCGATAGCCAATCACTGCTTCACGTGCGCCATCAACCGTGTTGGGACGGTGAGTTCACTGCCGTCTTTCTGCAACACCAGCTGATGTTGATTAAGCAGAACAGATTCAATCATTTAGGAAAATGTGTTTAAAACAGGAACACTTCAGAAGTGAATTCACATCTGGGGATGGAAAGAAAGGTACACTTTCTCTTCTTTCAAATTTAAAATATTTGTAGTTTTTCCACAATATTTCAGCAACATGAAGTAGTTATAGCAGCTACCTTAGATATTTTGTTGTAGTCTTACAGCAGAAAGCTGAGCCTTTATCACAAGTCTAGCCAAAGTATTTTAACTTTTTCACATTTTGTTTTATTTCACTCCTCAACTTCAGTATAATTGAGTTTGAATTTATGTGATAAACCAACTCAAAGTATGAGTCACATAAAAAATCCCAATTACATACACTGAAGTTTGTGTTTGACAAAATGCGATAAAACCCTCCCCACAAAATAATAACGTTTATAAGATGATAAGATGGCCACAACGGCTCTTGTGCGTTTTTTTTTTTCCCAGCTCACCATGACTTCGGTCACTTCTATGGGTCCAGTTATGTGGCCGGTCCTGACGGCAGCCGCACCCCGGGCCTCTCCAGGACCCGTGACGGACTGCTGGTGGTGGAGCTGGATCTGAATCTCAACAGACAAGTCAGCGACAAATGGAGCTTTAAGGTAAACATTCCGTCTCCTTCAGAGAAGTCTTGATTTTTAGTTTCATAATTCAGTGCAGGAAGCGACAAAAGGTAAAAGTCGTATCAGAATGATCACTCAGACTGACATATTTCAGACATTTTTCCCTGTTAATCGTTGATTTTTATGGCTTAGAGTTATCAAAAACTTAACCCTTTCCTGCATAAATTATGATTCTTTGTGTCAGGATTTTTTTTTATTTTCTTAAGGCAGAAGACAAGATAGGGGGGAAAAAAATTTTCTAAAAAAATTTTACATTTGTTTAGAACAAAAAAATTGTTCTAAATTTTATTAAATTACATTTTTTTAGGTGATCAATTATAATTTTCTCTAAATACAAAGTTATTTGAAAAATACATCAGTAGTATTGTTCTTTAGGGGTTATCTGATGTCACAATATTTTTTTTACTTGCAAGAGTCGCATAACATTTCACTACAAAAAATAAAATGTAATGGGGGGGGGTGGAGTAACACTAAGAAATTATTTGAGTACATGTGTGAATCTAAATGTCTTAAAATAAAAGTCGATTTTAAGGCAGCCAGTTTTGACCTCTTTGATACGATGGTTATTAGTATAATGACTGCATTCTCATCGACAGCTCAAACGATTCTGCTTCCTGCTCTTTATTTTGCAGATGACTGGGCGCTATGCAGAATATGCAGAAAAACTTGGAGAGGCTGTAAAACCTGACTTCAAACCCAAGATAATAAAGGAGTAGAACACATTTCCACACAAAGAGTACCCTTTATGAACGAGTGATTGTTCAGTTTAGTAAAAATCTGCTTGAAGATTTAATGCAGTCACTTCTGATGGCACGTGAGGGCACCCTGGTCACAAAATAGGCAAGTCTGTGGTAAATTAACTGCAGCTGATAATTAATAAATCAAGGATCCACTTAAAAAATAATTTATCCTCATTTAGTTAGTCAAAAATCTATTTCTTTAAAGGGGCAGTATTATGTATTTTCCAGGCATATAGTGTTATTTTATAGCAGAATCAAGTAACCGTGTTACCTTCAGTTGCAATAAAAAAGATATATATATATATAAAAATCAAATATGATTCAAAAGAAATTTGACTTTGTAATTTAGCACCTTGAAATTGAGCCTCTGTCTCTTTAAAAAAAAGTCCTGCTCTTTCTGAAGCTCTGCCTTCAGGAAGTCATTCAGCTAGCTGTCTCGCCCAGCTGAATGGTTGCCATGGGAGATTAAAGGATTTCTCAAAATGCATGAAATAATCAGAGCCACACTCCGGCCATGTTTTTGAGGACATCACCAGAATCAAAAAAGTGAATTTTACATAACACCGCCCCTTTAAGACATTTTATTGACTCACTGAAGAGATAGACTGAATGCAGCATGTGTTGAAATCCTTTAATTACGGGTCATAATAAATGCAGTTCTATGTTTTAAAAAAAAATAAAGACTGTGGTTTTAAAATGTGCCGTTTGTTTCCACCAGAGAGGACGAGTGGACGGCGCGGACGTTTTGCAGCACTAGAAAAAGATTCACTTTTAAATAACACAATCGAGTCTGGTATGAAACAAAAACAATACAATGTAGTGCAAATATGTATATACATTACCGCAACTTTAAAAATTAAAATAAAATAAAACCGAGAGGCAATGTGGAAAATCACCAAGAGTTAATAGAATCCATCCGACCAATCGACCCGAGACAAATCGCTTCGACTCATATTGTTAGTGAACCCGACAGACCTTTGTCTCTCGCCGACGTGCCGAGTCCGGCAGACAGAACACACTGTATAGATCCAGCGCTGGTACGTTTAATACCTGAGACGATCAAAACACCGCCACGCTCCGTTTCCCCTGTTCCTAGACTCTGGTGGATGAAAAGGGAGCGGTGGGGTCTTCCTACAAGGCAGGTAGAGGCGAGGCTGGAGGGCAGAGGGGCCCAAAGGGTTAAAGGTGAGCAGCTTCACATCAATAACAAACGCAACAAGTAGAGTAAATGCACAATACTGTCAGTCATGAAGAGAAGCCCTGAATAATGTTGCACGTCAGTCGCTGGTAATTTCACATTCGATGACTCGCTTCCCCCAAACAATTCCTCCGAACTCCGAGGAGTTTTAATGTCTCGACTGATCCGCTGAGCGAGGACGGCTGCAGGCGTCAAAATTAAAACGGTAAAGATCCACCTGGTTGTCTTATGCAACGAAGTACAAAAATAATCCATCTTTGATGAGGTTTTGGCTTGTGAACATTTACATCCGTCAGTGGGGTGAACTGTTGAGGTGTGGAGCGAGACGAGAGAAAAAAAAAAAAAGAGCTGGCTGAAGTTCTGACAGCAGACCAGAGGTGGCGCCACTAGACCTGGGAGCTGCTGCAGTCAGGCTGATGATGAAGAGCCAAGGTCGTTATTGTTGTCCATCAGCTCTGTTTGAAGACGAAGAGGATGTCCTCATCCGTCCCGTAGCTCCGCCTGGCCTCCTCAAAGTTACCGACGCTGGTGCAACACACACCTGGACAACACACACACACGTTCGTCAGGCTGTCTTTGAGGGGACTCTCCATTGACTTCCGTTCATTCATTTTCACTATTAAACTAGAAATATCTGGGTAGCAAAAGGTGCTAAACAGCTGAAAATGAGCATTTCTTAAATTCTGCCTGCAGCCTAATGAAAATAAAAAATCAGATTTTAGAAGTTAAAACTGTTTCACACTAGCAGGAAGCAGCAGTTTTTGTTCAGTCTTACCAACGTCTGGTGAAAACTAAGCATGAACCGTCACAGAACTGTGAAACCACCGTTCCCTGCTGGACAAACTAGATCACTCACGGTCGTTATACGCAGGGTTGTTGTAGAAGACGCAGCCGGAGGTCCTGTTGAAGCCGCACACGACCACAAAGTGACCCTGGTACTCCGGCTTCCTGCAGAAGCACTTCTGGCCCACGGGCAGGAAGCAGCAGTATTTGACGGGCGAAGAGCACGACTCGCACGTCAGGACAACGGCGTTGACCAGCACGATGGCCACGTGACCTTGTTCCACATGAGACTGGATTTCCTGAATGGTTACTGAACTAGAAAAAAATAAATAAATGGAATAACGGCTTGTTAGAAAGCTGAGCGTCACTGGCTGCTTTCTAACAAACACCACAAATAAATGTATATATTTATTTAAATAAATCAGTTTTATACAGAAAACTTCTACATTTTGAGGGATGCAAAAAAAAAAAACAACAATTTGCTATAGTCTCATTTTATTTTTACTGTTTTTTGTTTTTTTTACATTTACTAAAATGTAAAACAGAAATGCACTGCTCCCAATCAACGACAACCAATCAGAGCCTGGAGGAGTTTCTTAGTGCTGTCAATGATGCTCATGCATGAGCTGCTCAACATGCTAACAACAGAGAAACAACTCAGTCAAAGAAAAAAATTGTTTGTCCACGTTTATCGGTGGCTATGCTAACTACAGAAAGAAATGTGGAAAGAACCAATCAGAGGCAAGAAGAGGGTTTTAGCAATAATAACATTCAGGTATACTGAAAGGGAGTTTAGGCACAAAACGTCAGAAGGTAAACAGAAAATCAGCATCAGTTTCTTCAGAAGACTTAATTACTCACTGGACAGACCTCTCCTCCAGCTCCAAAACACTGTTTTTAAAGCCTTTTGGCAACACAGCTATGCTTAATTGGACTAAGCCACAAAGAAACAAGTCAAACATCTAAACAGAAAAGCAAAAATAAAATTATTCTAATTTACAAACTCATCAAGATAATGAAATGATCAACAAAAATAAACCATGTAATACAAAATAACTCAGAAAGTTACTGTAAAGAAAAACAAGGCAATGCTCAAAAGAAAACCCTCCAATTGGTAGAACCCTGCCAGGTAATTACTGACGTCATTCAGCCATTTAAACAGGAAATCCTGGGCTGCCCCACCCATACTGCTGCCCTGCTGCAGATCCACAAGGGACAAACAATGGTGAGTGAAAGGGAAAACAAATACCATGATAGCAGCTTTAACCTAAACATTTAAATAGATGGAGACAGCAACATAATGCTAACACAAACAAACCCAGGATGGGAAGTGAAGCAAAATTGCATAGTAATGTTTACATTTAAGTATTATAACCAGCTATAGAAAATAAGTGAATCAAAATAAGAGTAAGGGACAAGTGGTAACCACAAACTGAACCATTTTGTGTTGCTGCTCAACTGCTCAACCCTGCGTAATGTTACGCTACATTGTCTCCCTTGCAGCAGAGCCTACCATGAAAGCTAAGGCTAGTTAGCAATCGAAGAAAGCTGAGGAGCTCAAGTTGTTTAAAAGATTATCTGTCAGAAACAACATAGTGACAGTTTTAACTAATATGTAAAAAAATAAATAAATAAATAAAAGTGACATACTTTAAAAGGTCTTGAAGAGAGAATAACAAACAGAAAACTCACCATTTCTTCACCACCACACCTTTGCTTTCCGCCTTGAGGAAAAGTCTGTTCACCCGGTCTTCCTCCGTATCGAAATGTCTCTTATAGAAAGACTGTGAAAACATACCAGAAGACATTCATTCATGTACAGATTATAGAGAAATTTGAGCGTGGAGACTGTGCGCTCAGATTCTGGAGCATACCTGGTTTTTAAAGCCTTTATCTACACCAAGAGTCTGCGTGCAAAAGCAGTGTTTGACCCCTAGATGACACATGAGGTAGGCCAGATCAATGGTCCACACGCTCTCTGTCAGCTGCAGCTCCCAGCATGCTCTCTGGAACTCCTCATCACTCACAGGATGCAGGTACCTGTCGGACAACACCCCGGGTTTCACCAAAAAATGACTGACTTTGTTAGCACTGGCAGCGCTGAGGCGGTTTCGGTTTCACATTAAACATTTTTCCAGTAGGAGAGCTCCGTTAGGAATCTGATGTGTTCAGTGGCTGGCTTTAAATAATAATAATAAGAACAAACTTACTTCAGAACCATCCTGGAGCAGGCTAAGCCACAGTCCCAGTGGTACAGCTGCCGAATGACGGGTACATTCAGCAGGATGGCATCCTCTGAGAAAAGCAACCGTTAGTTTCTCTTCAAAAGAACCATAAAAACTGAAGAACTAAACCTGGGTTCGTTTAAAAGAGTGTTGCTATCAGGTGTGTTTGCCTCACCTGTCATTCTGCTGGCTTCTGTCGTTGTTTGGAGGCCAGCGAAGTCAGGACGAGGTGGGGAGCCTTGTTTACCACTCTGAAGGAGGGGTTAGCTTCCCTCATCGATGCTAATAAGTTCCAAGAACTGAGCTGCCCAGCTGTTAGCTTAGCTCCCACTGTAACACCGCTGACATGCTAACTGCTTACAGAGTGAAGACAGCTACGAGACGAACTTCCAGAAAAACGCTAAATTATCAACTACAGAAGCAAAACAACGAGAGGGAAGGACGTTACTTCTCCCTCTTTCTCCTGCCTCCATTCCCAGCTGTTTGCTAGCTTACTCTGAAGCTTCTTGTGTTGTCCGGTAGTATTATACCGCCCCCGTGCGGTGCGGCGGAGTCTCCCCAAAAGATACTTTAACGGGAAAAAAGTAATGAACATTTCATTTTTGGATCTCATGGAAAGAATGCGAATGCTGACAGGAAATAGACGGTTAATCTAATTATTATATATGACAACATTTATACTCACAAATTTAAGTTTTCATTATCTTCAACCTACTTTTTACTTTACAGTTTTGATAAAGAATATGGAACTATTTATCCACTATCTCCAAGAGTACAAACACAAAAGCTGTAAACACATATGAACATTGTAGGTTATTGACTATTTTAAATTTATCGTAATTTCTGCAATGTCTGCTTTCTGTCTATTAATTTTATTTTGCTTTAGTACCAACGAGAACTCTTTATCCTGACCAGAAGAGGCATTCCTTAAAATTTTAACAACTACATTTGACAGAACAAAGTTATGTATAAAATAAATACAAAATAAATGACTCTGCAGATTGTGAAAACCTTATTTTAATAAGGCTTAAAATAAGGTTTTCACAATTTGACTGAAGAGTAAAACTGAATCATATTATAAAACCCTTTTGTGTACTCTGTTCAACACACAAGGATGTACATACATCAGAATAAAAAATAAATAAATGAATATGTGTGCACTGGCGAATCTCTACAGTGGAAATTTATTTGAATTCTGTTTATTAATACCTGCATGCGAAGTATATTTGGAGCATTCTGCAGCCTGATTTGAATTCTGAATGCAACACAATTAAAAAAAAATTTAAAGAATCTTTTGAAAACATTTCATCATTTATTTATACTTGTTTTATTGTCAAAGGGTCAAGAGGAAGATAGAACAAAAAAATAAAAAGTTGCCAGCTTTCCCTTTACACACATGAACAGTTTTATTTAAGGCTTCTGACGGTCTATCTGCAACATTTTTAGAGCAAGATTGAAATCATGTGAAGAAAATGTATTCTCATGCTGACTCTGGGCTGCTACTGGGTTCCATACATTGTGCTCATCGATGCCTGGATTCAGAAAAAGAAAGACAGAAAATAAATCAGATGTTAAAAGTGATTCATACTTTGAGTATCAACACTCACATACATGTATTTATTTAGTGGTTGGAAAACATCACATGTTTATTATTATTATTATTAATTATTATTATTATTATTATTATAGTATTATAATATGGAGCTACAGCAGAGCTACAGCAGCAAGGAGCTACAGCAGAGACCCAGCTGCAGCGAGATTTGCACTCTGCCGGAGCTCCTGGCAAAAAAAAACAACTTTCAAATAATAATAGTTTAAGCAACACTTTCACCACAGCCATGGAAGGGACTCAATGAGCATGTGCTTCAGTCTCGACCTCACGTTACCCGAAATACACAGGAAAAACAGCGGTGGATACAAAATCAAAACAAGAAAAATAAAAACAGAGCTTATTAAAAACCACATCACAACGGGACAAGACGACCCACAGATTTCTGAAATAATGACCATTTAGTTACACATCTTCACAGCTTTGTCAAGCGAAATACTTTATTTTACCGTAATAACCGTCTACTGACGGTTATGTGTATATTATTATTATTATGTGTATATTTACAATTCTAAATATATGAACAAAGGTAAGAGGAATACGTTAAAGATAAAGCTGGTATAACGGTTAAAAACAGTTCCCATGTTTTTTTTCTCTGTAACACTCGGTTACACAACTCGTTTTCTGTAACCAGAGTGGTCGCCATGGTTAAAGGAATTCTCAAACATGCATAAAAAAATCTAAGCAACACCCCTGTTTTTTTTTTGATGAGGGAATAACATTATAACATGATTTAAAGCTCAAAATGTCTTAAAGTGGAATGTCTTAAAGTGTTAAGACATTCCACAGATCTTTCGCTATAGGTATGTGTCATAATTTAACCATTTTAAGAGTAATATATCACAACTATTTGAAATAGTCACACGTTTCTGTCATTGCTTTTTTCATGGTGAGAGGTTGAAAAGTTCACACATAAAAGTACATGAGTGGACGTCTCTCACCGATTCGGCCTCGGATTCCTCAACCAGATACGTTGATTTCTGTCTGCTGTAAAGATCTCTCTTCTTCATGCAGGCCAACATGAACCAGTCTGCAACCATGGGAACCTAATGGGGACATATAAAGATGCTCAGATTCTGCTTGTCGTCTATTTCTGGGAGCAGCAACATGCATCTTCACTCACCAAGCTCAGAAAGGACAAAGCTGCACCCAGGTTCACTATGGTTGGCACAATTCCAAATTTGCCTGCCTGGGCAAGATAAATTCATCCAAATCAGTGGAAAGTGAACAGATGCAAAGTTACTCAAAAGTCCTTCTAATTACACAATCTACTGAGCCTCACAGTTCCAAACACGACGACGTCAAAGCGGATCCCGTACGCTTTGATCAATGTTCTTACTTCCTCTCCCTCTGGCGTCCTGTAGTACTTTGCAAACCTGAAGAAATGGGTTTTTATTAGTTTGTTTACCCAACGTTTGTTCTGTTCAGGAAAAAAAAAAGGTGTCCAGGGAAACCAGATTCACCTGAAGTTGTAACCCGGGGCCACATTGTTGACTGGATGTTTGTTGTCCAGCCTGCGGAAGGTGTACTTGGGATAACACTTCCTTGCCCACCAGTCCAAGTCACAGCTCCAATCAATAAGAATACCAAGGACACCGCCCTTTAAAACATGCAACATTTACCATTTTACCCTTTAGGGACATTTTTTCTTAAAGCATAATGGAAAAAACAAACATATATATATATATATATATATATATATATATAGATATAATCGCAAACACAGAGACAATCACAGAACAACGATGGCGAAACAATAAAAAGGTTATGAAATGTCAGTACAAATATTATTTTAAAATGTTATTACTCAGATACTTTTAAAATGTATCTGAATAATGGCGTAATTACCTGTAATTATGGTGCCTTGCAATTAGGCTACAAGCAATAAATCAGTTAATCGCACAATAAATTAAAACATGATAAATCAAAACAAACTCAATCATTTCCATTTGGGTGATTTATAATTTTTTTTCTCTCTCTCTCTGCTTGCACCAACAACTGGATGCCAAAAAGTCTTCCATCTGGTGTTTTGTTCTCAACTGGCACTTTTTTTTTTGTAGGACAATTTTGTTTACAGAAACTTCATAATTCATTTAATTTATTTCTGTTGTTTTGTTTACTTATTTTGGATACTTAAAATATCTTCCAGGTCCAGTGTTGAATGAATAAAAAAATGTTTTCATCTTTGAGAATGTGTTCTTGAATTATTATGACATTACCACTGTACGACTTAAAAACAATCTCAAAACAACAAGGTTATCATTTTTTGCGATAATTTCGTGGGACGATTTATCGTCCAGTGAATCTGTAGCCGATGGAGAAACACCAATCGACGTGCTTTCAAGTAGAACTTTGTTAGTTTTTTTAAACACACGTGCACTTAGTTTCAAAGAACCGAGCACCGAATTTTGAGTTTGTGGCACGATGAAAAAAAGTGAAAAGTCGGAGAGAATGAACACTTTTGAATCCACTGTCAGTGGTAATTATTCTTTGCACCTTCACAGCCATGTCCTGGAAGTCCTCTCCGGCCTCAGAGACGATTTGCTTCAGGCGGAAGATGGGACAGTCGGGGTGTGTTTTGCGGTTGAACTCGCACGACTCCAGATATGTGGAGTTAATGTGAGACAATATGTTTCTTCTGGGGGAGGAAAGACAAGCATTTTTGCTAAAATCGCACTCAATGAAACCTCTTCCTACAGGAGTTCAGATGTAGCATGCTCACTTGTGAAAGTTGAACTTTGGGTAGGTGATGCTGTTTTTGATCAGCACAGTGAAGTTTTCAGCCTCAGCTAGAAGTGCTCGCCTGTTAGGCAAGGAAAAAACACGGTTAGCCTCATCTTAAAAACCATAAACCATCCAATAAATCCTGCAGGATTACATCAGCTCTCACTTGGGTAGGTTGGTGTCTATTTCCAGGGGACACCAGGAGAGAACCTCACAGGTCTTGACAGTGGAGGAATAGTCTTCACACAGTCCTGTCCGTATACCTGAGGGACAGGGATCGTTATGGTGCATGACGTGATGCTTCTTAAAGTTGGCGTATGAAAGTATATTTGGGACTGAGGCGTACCATTCCCTCGAGGATCATTGTAACCCTCCACACAGTCACAGTCGTCCACACAGATAGTGGCAGGGTTTGGAAGCTGGAAAGGAAATTTGCAGGGATAATGCAAACGTTTTAATTTTATTAGAGTTCATTTATGGTTTCCCATGCCTGCCTCCTTTATGGGGGATAAGAAGATAGACCTCTATGTCTTGACTTTAAAGGTTGACGCTGACTCAACAACCGGAGTTAGTTTTGCAACGCAACATAACATAACATGACCTTTTCCCTACAGTTTTCTCAAGTTAATTTTCCGTTTTCTCGAGATAAGGACTTCACTTCCCAATGGATTTCTCAAAATAATGAGTTAATTTTCTAGTTTTCTTGAGATGGTGAGTTCATTGTCTGATGGTGTTCACCACGTTTTCTCGAGATGATGAGAGAAAACAATATCTGGAAAATCTAGTTACCTAGTTAAGTTAATCTTCAGTTTTCGGTTAACGTAATTTCCCAATGGTTTTATTGAGATAAGGAGTTTATTTTAAAAAAAAACTGGAAAATATACTCATCTCAAGAAATGTACTCACATATAGCATTTGTATATGTGAGTACGAATGCTCTTGCCTTAAGTATCTGTAAACTCGTACATGTGCTGAAAGCTGTTTTCAATAGGACTCACACTAAACACCAGATTGTTGAGATGGTGGGAAAATTTAATAGAGTAATACAAATTGTCAGAAATTACTGCTTGGGACTTCCATGACCTGATGTACTGAGCCTTGATGGCCAGCCAGTTCAAATAGAAATGAATTGCATGGAAATCATGCAAAGGTTTGAAGAACACTGTACCCATGATTATAGAGATGAAAGTACCTGCAGTGCAAAGATTACTGTTAATGACTCAGTTAGAACATACTCTGGTTGTTAAACATACATTTAACATCTGGTCCTACCTCAGCACAGCGTGACTGGGTTTGCCCGGGGGTCATGACCAAGTTCGTCAACACGAAGAATGAATGCTCTCCCTGTTGGACAGAGGTCCAAGACTCTAATCACAGTAATTTTGCAGCAAAACATCAGGCAGAGCCCGGAACATTCCAGATACCTGCGGGGGGATGTTGTAATCCACCATATCCCAAAAATGAGGCTCCATGTCAGAGACGTTGGTATAGGCAAAGCCCTTCACTTTAGTCGTGACAGTACTAATGACAGAGTCTGTCTCCTGGTACGCTTTCTGCACCACACACACATACCTGCAGCAGACAGCAGCTGTGATCAAGCTCATAAAAAACATAAAATGTGTGGCTATTGCTTTTTCAATTTTCAGACTTACCCCACCACATACAGCAACACCAAGAACTGCGTGAACCTGAAGACAAATCCAACACGTATGCTGGGAATAATCAGAGTTTTTGGCGTTTCATAGTCAAACACATAATGTAGAAAGCCCTGGCAGCAGCCTGTCGACTTGCTCATCGCTGCACCACGTACAATAATGAACTGAGCAAATGGACAATTGCTGTCTTTATTCAAATCTTTATATTCAAATCATGCTGTACGTAGACACACAGCACTCAACAGCGGTGTGTTTAAGCAAACCCTGCATGGAAAGGACTGGTTACGTTTTCTTGTTTAGCTCTGTGCTAACGGGTTTATTGGCATTGATAGATATTTTTGAGTTGCATGTTTGTGTGACTTGGATAATTTTTACTTTCATTCTGGCTTGATATCGAAATTGTGTCGCAACGATTTTTCATTAGAAAATGGTAAAAAAAAAAATTGAAGCCATAAGACAAAACTCAAATGTGAAGTTTGGAAAGAGCAAACAAGATTAAAAGGTAAGTTTAAAAAAACAACAACTGTCAGCCAACATATTGCAAGGTATTTTTTGAGTCAGTGAGAGATCTATCACAAAATGCATAACAAGCGCTTCATTATCCTTTTTTTTCCTTGGATGTTGGCAAGGTTTTGGCTACACGTCACCTTGAGCTTGACACCTGCAGAGACCAGCCAATCAGAAGCAGATCAGACAATTGCAACAACAAGGAAACATCTACCTGGAGCGCTGCCAGTCTGAATCCAATCAGCAATGCTCAAAAAACAATAATATGCACACAATCTCCAGAAATACATGCCACACATTTTCACCTGTACCTGGGTACAGGTGAAAACAATCTGTATGAAGACATTTACTTGCTGTACTAATATATGATATGACTCAAGGAAAAGGTTTTTGAAAATCAGAATATCCAGGCTAGGTCAAAAATTTTTGGTCAAGCATCCTGGACAGCAGAAAGCATTTGTGACATTTTGTCAGAAGTATCTCTGGAACATCATCAAGATTATCTGGGAGGAGAGGCACACAAATGCCTGAATCTTCCTACCATCACTAGATACGCTTCCATTGATCATAAAATTGTGCAAATTGGAATTGCAAAAAGAAATTTGCTTACTGGTAATATGGCAATTTTGAACTCACATTTCTCGATAAAAGGTTTTTGCATTAGGATGAAATGGTTCTAGTGTTTGTATCAAAATTGCTGTATTTCATGAAAATGCAACAGAAACCCCTTTTTTTTTGCATCACACGGGCCATGTGATCAACAAGTGGATGTTACTACTGCCAGAAAAGACGAACAAGACGACAGGAAATGGGAGGAGGAGGATGACGCGGCATGTTTTTAATGACTTATCGTGTGAGCAAATTTATTCACGAGTGATTTTAATTGCGTCTCTTATGCAGTGGAAACACCGCAATCACGAAATTGTTTTTTCGACATCGTTTAACAGGGGAATGCCATTAAACAAGTCACGCCTCATTTAACAAGTTCTACCAAGTTTTATGGTAGCAAAACATACACCAGGAGGTTAAAAGATAAGGTATAAAAATCAACTGAAAATAACATAGAAAAGAGTCTAATAGACCTCAAAACCTAGGAAGATGCTGAAACTTATGTGGGGAGATCTCCTTGCAGCAACCCAAGGAGATCCAAGAACGCTTACCAGGACCTTCCCATGACCTTATCTTGACCACCATTAACTATAGACTCCCTATGCAAAACAACACATGCACCATTTGAGGACCCAGCATGCAGCCCATTATATAACATACCAACCATGTCACTCTGTGAGGAATACATGACCGGAGAGTGAGGCTGTCTGTCTGTCATGCAAAAAGTTCTCAACTTTAGATACTTGGACAAAGTACAGCATGCACAATGACACCATTGTTTCAATGTCTCGCCACACATTTACATGTCACCTTCAGATACAGTCTGAGAGAAACGCCAAGCCTGCCCACAGATTAAGACACTACCATAGCGTTTTAGCCACTACACTCCGCGGACGCGGACCAACCTGCATCCGCGTCTGTGGACAGATTCTGCATCTGTGCGTAGAATCTGAGAACCCTGGCGAAGATGTAGAAACAGCCTCAAAGACAAACTTGTACTTTGTTGCAGCAGTGTAATTTGACACTGGGATGATTTGAGTACATTCATTCAGTGGGAAAAGTAAGATGTCAAATAATTGTTTTTTGACTAAAATCAACCCCTGGCGTAGTAGTTCCCAAAGTCAGTCCTCGTGGGCCGGCATCCTGCATGTTTCAGTTCTCTTCCTGGTTTAACGCACCTGGATCAAATGATGGCTCATTGGAAGGCCTAAGAAGAACATTGACAAGCTGAAAAGTTACTACCACCAGGCAGAGAACTGAAACATGCAGGATGCCAGCCCAAGAAGACCGACTTTGGGCACCACTGCCCTAGTGACTGTTTACTGGAGTATGTTTTAACATATACCGTATTTTCCCCACAATAAGGCGCACCTAAAAACCTTAAATTTTCTAAAAAGCCGACAGTGCGCCTTGTACCGGGTCTCGCAACTTCTGTAAGCAGCCGTCAACTTCATTATTCCCCGTAGTAGAAGAAGAAGCGCGCGGTGCATGCTGGGAAATATGTGTGTTTGTGTGAAGACCCCTGAGTGGTTCCTGTTAAGAGACACGCTTAGGACGCAGAGTTTAAACTCAAGGCGAGTTGACGCAGACGAACACGGGAATAAAACAGCTGTTTATTCATTTTGGGAGTGAACGGAGTTGTCAGAACGCTGGTTTGTAATCTATTAATAAAGTTTGACTGACCTGTTTTGTTGACATTCCGTTTAGCGCAGCTCCATCTAATGGATGCATAACGTAAACCCAGCCTCTACTGTAGCGTCTATTCTATGCGTCTTATAATGCGGTATATTATATATGAAAAAAGTTTTAAAATAGGCCATTCATTGAAGGTGTGCCTTATAATGTGGTGCGCCTTATAGTGCGGAAAATACGGTATATTTTTTAAATTTTCACTTTATCTTTTTAAGTTCAAAATAACTTTTAGAAAATAGTTTTCCTGGAATGCAATTATGATGTGACACTGAGAAACTCTCTTCTGCTAGCTACCAAGGCTGCTTGAGGATCTGTACTTAGGCTAATTTCCACCTCTAGTCTTCAGTTTCAGACTACTGCACACAAAACAATCTCCCCACATTAAGAAAAGATGGTTATTAAACAGTTGTTTTCTATTTGTAGTACGTTATAGTTCAATCAATTTTACTGCAAGTTAATAAGTAAGTTAAACAATAATGACCAAAAATAAAACACAGGAAATATTAAGGTCAGCTAAATTGTCGTGGCGGGAGCTAAAAGGACCCCTGAACTCTACCGACCGACGCTGCACGGTTGCCTAGAGACGGACACTACGCAGCTGAGGTGAGCTGCTATCAACCCGCGTCTTTTTAAAACGTCCTCTACCCGATTCCATGTCCTTAGAAGTAAACACATTTTTAAAGATACAGATGTGAGTGAAAAGACGCGCATTATAAGCGGAACAATTTCAGTTAGGATGGATACTGTGTACATCGATAGACATGAAAATGTGTCAGTCGTGGCGCAGTGTGCTGCTGCATGATAGACAGAATGGACCAGGAGAGGAACCTCAGACCCGTCAGAACCCAAAGAACCAGAAATCAGCGTCTTTTCATCCTCAATCATCTCCTGAGGCTGATCTGGTACAGAACATTTGGCTGTGATTGATTACATTTTTTTTATGATGTGAGTTGACTATTGGGCTTTGATTGTTTGCTTAGGATGTCGAGTTATGATCTCACTAATATTTTACTAATGTAGTTTACCAGTTTGGATAATCTGACTTCCTATCAATGAAGAAAAAACATGCTAAGCAAAAGGCACCAGACCCAGAGGCGATTCTAGGCAGTGGCGGAGAGGGGTTCTGAAGAAATTATATTAAATAAATGTCTTTTGAAAATATTCAGTGGTAGATATTTTTTAAATCTTCACAATTTTATTTTAACAATTAATTAAAAATTATAGTGCTGCACATTTAGCTGCTGTATTGAGATAGGATCACACTTTCCATCTGCTACATCAGGATCTGCAACCTGAATCTCTGGAGACACAACTGGCTCTTTTTTTAAGTGTCTCCATAAAAAACAGGTTAATGGCTCATTTTCACGAGTCATTAACCTGAACTTCTACCTTGATTATAAACTGGTTTTAAGTTTATTAATCCTATGAATTTAGTCAAATGTTCTTCAAATGACTGGAAATGCATAGTTTTGAGTAGATTTTTTATTTTAATTTCTGGAGAAGTAGACCCCATTAGGACTGTGTCGTTCCACAGCTGCTTGTCTCTCATTAATGTTAGCAGATGTTGGCAGGTATGATGTGGTCTTGAGATTCTGTTTCTAACTGAGTATACACACCTCTGGAAAAAAAATTCTTCAGATTTTACTCTTTATAGGTATATGTTTGAGTAAACCACACCATTCTTAATATTGCTGACTCTTTCTGAAAATGTAATCAGTGGGAAAATATATTACAGCTCCAAATATGCAAAGGACCAACACAGCATTTCGTAAACAACTAATTATTCAAAACTCCTCTTTCCTAGAAAAAGCAAACTAAACAATAACAACTAGCATATAAATCACAATACAAATTCAATTAATTCATAAACATGTTGCAACCCAAAAATGCTAATTATACCTTCCTAAACAAAAAGTCAGAATTTCCAAAAACTGAGCACCAAAGTTATCAAAGCTGATTTTAACCAATTAAAAAACAAATAATGTTTTTTTTCTTTTAAAATCAGTTCACCCACATAGGACAACTAAAAACGTACATTATAGTCTAGAAATTAATATTATGTATTTAGATCACGCATCCATAGAAAACAAACATGCTTGTCAGGGAATATTTTAGAAGTAGGCCAAGAACAATTTAGTTTTGTTCATCTGTTTTAGATAAACTATTTTAAAAATATTTTGTCTGAAAGCAAAATAAGATCATCACCGTAAGCATTCGTGACATTTCTAGAATAAGATCTAAAAGATATAAACTAAATTAGGGATATTATAGGAGGCATATGTTTTAAAAGTGTTTCTTTTTTTATTTTTATTGAACTCATTTTAAACAATGTCACCAATATATCCATGGAAACTAGATATGTCTGTCTGGGCATTCTTCCAAAAAAAAAAAAAATAAAATAAAAAAATTAAAAAAGGGACAAAGAACCATCCCTTTTACCAAGAATTGGACTACAAGGTCAGCAAAGCTGATTTTCACAACAAAATCATTCATTTGTTGTGAAAATCAGCTTTGACTGATTATCACTATGACTATACACAATTTACTGCCTATTAATGGTCCATCATTAACGTACACACACACACTTACTACTGTGGCAACAGTGGTAGGAGTTTGCCCTGCAATGGCAAAAAATACTACTATTTTTGTAATGTATTTTTTAAAATAATATTAAATATTTAACTTATTTCATTTAGCGTATCCATGGAAACTGAGTGTTTATCACGGCCTTTTAAAAAAAAAGAATGGTCAAAAAACAAAATAATTTTCCAAGAATTTGAGATTAATTTAACTAATTTGACTATAATTAAGTAAAATACATGTATTTCTTAAATCACTACACCACAGTTTAACATTCCCGACATTTCAAGCGAAATTCAGTTAAGAAAAAGGCTCATTAGTGAAGAAAGATCTATGCTAGCAAAGAATGCTACTTGTCTTTTTTTTTACAGCAGTCAGAATTTCTTTAAAACACACACAAACACAAAATAAACTAAACAAGTCGCTAATATCTTAGTAATAACTTGCTTTCGTTTATTTAAAATAGTAGAACAATAATTTTAACCTTCCAGCTGGTCACCCTGCTGGTGTTTCTCCTGGCCAGGAACCGTCTTTTGCAGGTTTCTTTATCACAGGCTTCTTCAGCAAGTGCGTATTTCAGCAAGTGCTTCTTTAGCAAGTTTTGTAAAGTAGAGTTCTCGACAAAACTCCAACCTTCCGAGGCTTCAAAAGGTCTTTCGGGCGTCTCTCACAAAAGTCCCGTAGCAAAGGGGGAAAAATTCAGAAGGTCAGGGTCATTTATAGGGTTGAGAACAATTGGAATAATAATAATACAAATATCGCGTTATTTTGTTTATCACTCTTGTATGCTGCCCTCTGCTGGCCAACCAGCCTAAGTTCACAATGACATTTTTAAACCGTGCACTTCTGGTGCGGCATTATATTTCTGCTTTCAATCTTAACTATGTCAGTTTCGGACTTCAGTCGGTTTTTCGGAATAAAATTTCTAATTCAAAATTCAGTTCAAAAATACTTTATTGATCCAAAAGGAAAATTAAATGTTGTTGTAGCTCATTAATTCAGGTTCTTCAAATAGTTATTGCAGATGGCTGATTCATGTTGGCAGGAATCTTTTGTAATGGTTTGTATTACAGCAAATTTGAAGAAGCCTCTGACTGATGATACTATGTCTTCTCAAGATGGTCTCATTCATCAGTCAGAGTTGTCCATAATTTTGTCCATAATTTTCTTCATTTTATGAAGAATCCTCCATCATTTCTGTCAACACTGGGTCAACCTCTCCTGATTGGCCCAGTATTGTTGTCTTGTCTCAATTATGCTTGAGAATCATCACATAATAAGACACACATTCCTTATTCTCTGTATAAATAAAAGATGATTGAAAGAGACTTTCTGATCAAGTCATCATCGTCTCCTCTCCTTTTCCACAATCTGTTACAACCAGTAAATCAGCAGGTGGAGCAGGCTTTCTTCTTTATTTTATAGTTGACGGAGAAATAAAATAAAGAGAAATGACAAAGTAAAAAAATAGGGAATATACACAGTAAAAATGCCAGTGTTAAAATATTAGGTGTGGGGTTAAAAAGTGTGAGTGTTGTTGTAACATCACAGTTTTAAAATAACACTGCCAGTGCAACTTCCGTCATATTTGCATTGTTCAATTCCAGTGAACAATGCAATATTGATGTTGCTTTAGCCACACCTTCAAACACAGGGGATATTTCAAGACTAAGAAAAGCATTATTTATTTATCTTCAGAATACGAAATGAAAAAAAAGAATTTAATAGATGTAAAACGGTGTTGCTACACACTCGTGTACAGTAGGTGGCGGTATGCACATTAAAGTTGCTTGCTATCCGCCATAATAGAAAAGAAGAAGAAGCCGCGCTTCGAGTAACGGTTGGTACGGCTCTTTTTCGCACACAAAAGACACAATTCTTTCCTAAGGGTAAGATAAATATCCAGACATGACTATTGTTTCGTTGAAAATTGTGCTTTTTATTTGGCGATTTCAACAAGCGCACTATATTTAATCAATTTTGTATGGAAAATTCACCAAACTCAAGGTTCCGCCGTTTTGCCGTATCTAAGCGAACGGGTAAATTTGAATTCTGTTATATTTGGTAAGTTGTAGTTGTCATTTTACACCATGAATAATACTTGTATAGCTGTATGACTTAAAATGTTGACGGTGTGTGCATCTAAAAAGCCAACATTGCAAACTGTTAATGTTAAGCATCCGGGAGGATGCTTGGAATTTTTTTTTTAATTCCCTCGCAAAGTTGGTCGTTGGGTCGTGGAAGCAGTGCATTTTCCGTAAGACGACTCTCAAAATAAAATGAATGAATTTTTAATCCAACATAAATGTTTTCAAATATTTTATAGAATTTATGGTTTCATTGTGACTGCTGTCTGGTTCGTCAACGTTGCAATAAAGTGTTGCTAGGTAAAGCTAAACTTTTGAGAGCGAACACTAAAGAGAGAGCGAAAAAAGTCACCTTTGCCCCCTTGCGCCTGTCAGACCAATTGCACGTTGCAATTAGCTGACAGAGAAACGGATTGTGGCTAGCGAACTAGGATGACGTTAATACAGCTGGGAGCTAACGTTTTCAGAGTGATAGTGGAAGTGATAAAGGGCCGATGTTTTATTTGCTGCACAATGCTATGGAGATGAGTAATGTTTTTTTCATTGTTTTCTATTAGATCGTTTAAGTTTCATCTGTTCATTAGTATTTACTGTTTTAATGTTTACAATTACATTGAGAACAATATAGACAAAATAATGACTACAAGTCCAGTTAGCTCATTTTAAAACCAGGCATCGATCAATGTTTTACTAGTGACAATTACAATCTACCTGTAATGCACGTGGGTACCGTCAGGTCTTGACTTGAATGAATAGCCTTATCATAATAACCTATTTAACGCTGATGCTACTACTCTACTCTCTACTGCGCATACGGTACACTTTCAGGTGGTTGCCCGTTCACACTGCAGTACACACACAGGTCGGCCATGGCAAAAAAAAACGATCTGACAAAAAATTGGAATTGGGTCACTTCAGTAGTGATGGCTATGTTAACCAGGGTTACACAAACACACAAGCACACAAGCAAATGATACAGACAAGACACACACACACACACACGCATAAAAACACATATGTTTTTTTAATTTTACGAGCGGGTTACAGTTAAAGGAGCGGGGATAGTTATTCTTGCGTGGTAAGTTGGACAAAAAAATAAGGATAACTGCAATCTGATTTTCTAAAAACGAAATGCTTTTTTCTAGTTTAAGCTACTCTGATGTTTCAATCAATCAGCTTTCAGAAACAAGCCCCAGTATATACAACAGAGCAAAAAATTTAAAACTGATTTAACGGTAACGGTTAATTAAATGACAAAACCGAAAAAATTAAAAACAGTATTTCTTATGTGAACAAAAAATAACTCACCTCCATCTTGTTGTGCAGCAAATATAGCCCTTGCTCGATGTCTCCAGTTCTTAATCCCAATCTTTTTTTTTTTTTGTTGCGTCCTTTTTGAAAATAAGTCCACAAACTAAAGTTACTGCTTCAACGTCATTGTCCATGTTTAATTTACTCTAACTCCAGGTAGCGCAGAATCTTAAGGGATTTCATATCTGGAATTGGAATGTTCATGAGTGAAACCTCACACTCTACGATCGAACCGGTTATATCTACGATTTTAAATCGGCTAGTGTGTGGTCTCTCACGTTTTGAGAATCGGCCGACCATTGGCCGACAATTCCATAATCGTGTAGTGTGAACTGGGCTTAAGATATGTCAGTATGATAAAGACTGCAAACTCTCTTCTGGATGTGAATTTAGAAGAAGGTAAAGAGCGTCATCAAGCGGCTTACAGCTCACTTTGTTTGGTGCCCTTTTCACGGGGAAAATAAAAATCACGCCTCTTCCTCCATTTCACTTAGAATAAAACAGTACTTTTCTTGAGGACAATTTACATTGGTCCATCACCCTAATTTATATGGTTTTGGAAATCTGGAAGGAACCGGAGCACCCGGAGAAAACACCCACTTATGCTGGGAGAACATACAAACTCCCACAGAAAAAGACGGTTCTAAGAACTAAGATCTCTTTTTTGTGAAGATGCCGGCCATTTTTTTTTGGGGCCTAAAATATGAGATGTATTTTGAGGTCTTTGACAAGTTTCAGAACTTACCTGGACACCTTTTTGCTAGTTGTTTGTTTTAGAGGTTTTCTTGCTTCTCTTCAGTTTTTGTTATTTCTTGAGGCTCAAACTGTGTCGTATCGTTTTCCACACTGAAGATGTTTCTTCAGAGACTGCCTCCACTGGTTCAGGAACTTGACTTTCCCTTTTCTTTGACAGAGTTTCCACGCACAGGTTGGTTACTTCCATGGCTTCGTGATCAAGGATGGTTGAATCTTTCATCATCTCGTTTACAAAGTAATTTAACTCCTTGGGAGATGCATCAGGAAATTTAATATTCTCTAATAAAGCTTTGGAATATGATGTCACTCTTGTAGATGGAGGGATATCAGCGCCATCTTGCGAGGGTATAAACATAATCGGCAAAAACGACTGTCTCAGATACTTTGAATCTCGGTTACTTAAAAAATTATTTAGCAATGGTGCGGACTTACTGTGTTATTGGGTGCAATGTCCGGTCACACGACCACAATGGTAAAAAGATGGAAAAATGATTTTCGTTTCATTGCTTTCCTTCCTGGAAAGAACGCGAGGGGGCTAACGTATCGGAGATAACGAAAAGGAGACGAATGGCCTGGGTATCGGCGGTGAGGCGTCCTGATATTACATTCTCCAACATCCCCAGATACCTAAAAGTTTGCTCCAGATATTTCCAAATTGTGATGTTTCCTCACAATTTGGTGTCTAAATTCGCTTTGTTGGTGTTATGTCATAATTTTTTGCTATGATTTTGCCGGGTGTACTCATGTTCAGTTTATACAGAGTCCCTAAAGGGACATGGAGAGGAAAAAAAAAAAAAGAAATCCCGATTTAAAAAAATTTTTTTTTCCATTTATCTTGTTATTAGATGAGCTCAAAGGACGTAAAAATGAGGTGGAATTGCCGTAATTTAATTCAAACTTGGAGTTCGCAAATCAGTTAGTACTTTAATAATAACATGTTCACGCTTTTTAGTACTCATACCAAGCAACATTCTGATTGATTGTAAAATAATGTACCTTAAGAATGTATATAACATTAAGGAGCTCAGAACTTACCTTTGTTCGAACCACAACGTATTCGCAATCATGTACTCAGCCATTCGTAAACTGGACATGTGATTCCATTGACTTATAATTCTTGAACTGATTCGCGGCATAAGCACTGACACCTCAGACCAGGCATGCAAATATGTCTGCGAATGTCAAATGAGGTAAATGATCGGGGTTTCTGCTCCAATGTTTTATCTCAAACGGGTCGATATGTCCAATATTAGCTATTTTTCCATGTAGCGTTTTTTGGCTTCTGGGAGAAGGTTTTCGCGAGATAGCCCACATTGTTTCGAACTGCTTTTCAGCATTATGGAAGAGAAGGATACAGCGGTAACATGATAAAAACACCGGAAAAATTTTGTTTTGGTTTGTAGCCTTTAAAGATGGCGCCAAGCGACAGCACCAGACGTAAACTTACAGTGACAGGTTCCAAAGCTCTATAGATGTTCCAGTTCCATGGACGCAGGGTCATAAATGGTTTTTACAGGGATAGTGTAGTTTTCCACGATTGGTTCTTGATGCCTGGCCACTTTTCTTCTAGGAGGTCCTAGTTCATCTCTGGAGCTCCGTTTTCAGATTTTCCAGCTCTGTTTTATAATTAACCTCACCACTACAGTACAATTGTTGGAAGACAGTGAGTTGCTTTGGGAGACTGTTCCTTCTCGACTCAAAGTTCGCTGATAAGCTTTTGGTCCCTCATTTTCTGAGTGAGCTTTCATCTCTTTATCTACCTCCTGCTTAAATGTTTCTGCTTGCTGTCTTAAAGCAGAAACATCTCCTTCACATGTAATTTTAAGTTCCTGGTAAGAAATTTCAGCCAGTTCACTTTGGAGATGTTTTATCGTCTGTGTGGATTCCTGCTGCAGGAAAGAGAACTCTTGTGCCATTTTCTGATACAGATTGTTCTTTTCAGCTCTCAGGGCATTGATAAGTTGATGGTCCTTCTTTGCTCTTTCCAAATTAGCTTCTTTCTCACAATTCCCCTCATACTGATAAATGTCTGCTTTCTCTCGCAGGGCAGAACATCTGCTTCATACCTCCTGTTTAATTTTTGGTATGAAATCTTATACAGCCCCAGCTCACTCTGCAGACGGTTTTCTGTTTCCTGCAGGCAGAACATTTTTTTCTTGGAGATCCTCCTTCTCAGCTCTCAGGTTTTCAAGGAGCTCTTGCTCGTGCTTGATCTTCCCTTCATAGAACAGCTGCATGTCGACCTGCAGGTTCGCCTCACCAGCAGCTTCATATTTCGATTGAAGCTCCTCGTAGCGAGTCTTGACTCGGTCCAGCTCTTGTTGAAGGGTGGACTTTTCTCCTCTCCTGCCTGGATGTGTGACCTGAATGCTTCCTCACCGACAATATCAACTATCTTCAATTGTTCAAATTCCTTCAGCAGCAGCATTTCTTCTTGTGCTTTATGTCGCTGTGCATCCTGGAAGCGATTATAGCACATCTGAGAGACTCTGAATCAAAAAAACTCTTCTTGTGTCAGTAGTCCACTCTTCACCTGCTTGAGTCTTTTCTGCCTTTGTAACTCGGCTTTTGTATTGTCCAGTTCTCTTTGCGTGTAGACTAGCTTTTGGTTCTCCTCAAACCATCTTGTTCTCTCCTTTTCCAAAAGAAACCCAGGTCTCTGGCTCTCTCTGTAACTCAAAGGTAGGCGTTCTGTTCTCAATCCAGCCTTGCAGATTTTGTCCAGCTCTCTATGCTCCTTGCTGGGGTTTCATCTCACCGTTGGAGGTATGTGGCCTTTGATATGACACGTTTGGACAAAACGTTTGTTAAAATCAGTTTTGATCCGCAAACAATCTCAAAGTTCAACTTTGAAAGCACTTTGCAAACGTCTGAACTTGTCAGTAGTGTAGCAAGCAATGAAGACTCTAGTTGTGACATCACAGAGTTTTCCTGCATCTTTGCAATGATGATGTGTTTGAGAAATCTACCACACTGACCAACCAACCCATTGTCCTTCTCCTCACCTTCCTACTGTTGCAACTTATTGATTAGTCAGCGTGATTTTCGTAGGTTCTTTTATTTGATCAACATTGTTAACAAACAAGAGCGGCAGCGAGCGCCTGACCAGCCGTTACTGCGCTAAATTTGCCGTTGACTCGCTACATAAATAAATATTTACATTATAGGTCAAACAGTTACTCATCCAAAACTTTCACACAAATATCTGGTTACTTTACTCTAGAACGCTTCCCCTATAAGATCCAGTTAATATAAATAGCAGCGCTAATTGATATTTACCTGTTAGCAGTGAGCGCCTCCGCTGACCAGCCGTTACTGTGACTGCGCTAAATTGCTGTTGGCTCCTGAGTCAGGAGTGCTCACCGTGCTCGATGTGCCCACTGGTGGCGAACTGCTGTAACTGCAGTTTAGTGCATCTCAGTTCCAGTAGGAGAAGTGCAGCTTAAGAGTACAGTCAACAGAAGTCTTTAAATAAAGTAAGAAAAACGGAGGGGGGTGTAATTGTTTTTAATGTCCGTTCTGTCACTCTAACCCCCCCAGTATTGGAATTGCGATGGGTTATGTATAGCTCTGATTTATTCTTTCTGTAGACTTTTGTTCATGCTTATTCTTTTGTTGAGGCCTTGCATCCTCTGTTGTCCCATCTGGTTTAGGATGACATACAGTTGGAAGTTTTTTTGCTCTTTCTCTTATTTTGGGCAGTTGGTATGATTTGCTATCCATGGGAAATGGTATTATTTTTACGACCGGAAGACGCTAATTATTACCTCAAAAGCTCAAATAAGGAACTAACTACTGGCACCTGTACTACAACTGCAAATCTCATGAGACTTGAAAAGAAGGCTTTGTGTATGCAGAGCCGAGAAAATTTCTTCCATAGTTTGTAATGGACAAGAATCATATCCCCAAATCCAACATCTTTCTGCCAAACTTTCAAACCGTACAGCCACAGAAATATTTACGAGGGAGCAGCAGTAGAGGCAGATGAGTTTGATTTACCGGTTCATTTACAACTTATGGAGTCATCCAAGACTTGTGATTGTAGGATATTGTGTCTGCAATAGGGATATTTAAGTGTTAGCATGTCATGACAGCAACACTGTCTTTAGAAGAATGATTGATACTGGAGAAGGTCCGTCCTGCCCACAGCAACAACATCCATGAACTCTTTGCTCTTTGAAGATACTTGGTGGATAGTACAACATTTTATTTCCATTTAAACGTTGCGGATGCATATTGGATCACTGGCAATAGAAATATATTTCTAATTTTGACATGTATCACATAGTCATTAGTAAATTCTTGAAGAGCAAATATTCAGTATAGTGAGTCAAAGTGAGTTGTTTATAGTAACCTCGTCAATTACACTAATTCACTCTAATCAGAAACTACTAGTTCCCGTTGGTTACACGGTCTGTTGTCATGTCAGTATTTACATAAAATATGTCTGGATTTACATTTCCAAGGAAACGCACAACTTAACAAAAGTATTCACACCCTCTGACCGACAGTGAGTGACAGGGATTTCTCTCACTTTGCTCTTTTTAGAATTACACAACAAAAGCAATATATTTATTATAAAGGTTGAAAATCTTCTAAAATGTCCATTGTGAGATTATGCTACTGCAATAAGAACTTTTTATTTTTTATTTTAATGAGTTTTGCAAAAAAAAAAAAATGTTTTACCAGCAGTGCCAATAAATCAGTTTACGTCTGCAAATAAAACATTTGATAAGAACAGGCGATGTTTACATTTTTATTTTTTCTGAGAACTTTTTATTTCATGAACAAAGAACACAGACAATGTTATTTTGGTCCGATGTATATTATTATGTCTACAGAACAGCTCATGTCATACAAACAGTCTCTAGCTCCACAAACGACAGAAACATCCTGCAGTACAACATTTCAGTACCAACGTTCCTTCAAGTTTCTTCTGTTAATGAATTTCCTGTTGTCATATTCATACAGATAATAAACAACTACATACATGTTAAGCACAATATACAAACAGATACTGTACATTTGATTTTGCAGTGTTTTTTTTTTTTTTACGTAACACACCACACAGGCCAGGATTCATTACCAGAAGATCTTAAGTCATTATTGTTTGTGGTTCAGTGTTTAAGTTTCAAGTATGACACAAAGGCATCTGCACTATATTGTACACAGAAAAAAACAACAACAAAAAAAAACAGTCCACAATAATGAAGCCATGGTGAAGTGCAGATTTTATTCATTTATTTTCTCCGTTTTAAAGCACACAGCTGAAACCTGACATTTACTTACACTGAACAAATACAATTTATTTTCTCAGTCTTAAGTTAAATCAGAACAAACATATCTTGTTTTAGGATAGTTAGAATTACTAACATTATTTCTATTTGCCAAATGCCAGAAAATTCAGCAAGACTTTATTTTGGAGTTTTGTGGGGTTTTTTTTTTTTACTTTCTTTAAACTCAGAAGTTAGCATACATTTGGACAATATCAGGGATAACTGTTTTTTAAACTGTTTGAGTTGAAAATCTTTTGGGATCTCTTGCTCAAACTTTTCACAACAGTTTGCCGGAGTTCTGGTTCTTTCCTCTTAAGAGAACCGGCATAACGCATTACCCCTAAAGCGCTTTGGGTCGTATGGACTGAATAAAGAGCAGCACAGGCCATTCACCATGTACCACGAATGCAGCATCTTCTAACATCTGGATTGAACCAGACTTGGGAAGCTCTACAGTTCTCTTCCTGATATCTTGGCTTATTTCTTTTGACCTTCCAGACCTGTTGTACGAAGTAAAGTGCAAAACCAGGAGCGGGATTTTACCAGGCTAGTGTCAAACAGGAAAGCAGTGGGTTTCAGATGTGGCCTTAAAATACATCCATATATATGTCTCCAAATAACTCAAATGTGTCAGCTCGGTTAACCTATTAGAGTTTGGCAGAAGAAAACCCAAAAAGTTTGACTTAAGTCATGCAACAAAAAAAAAAAAAAAATCCCTGATGCTGACCAACTGCATGCAAACTTCAGAATTTGAAATAAGTTCTGAAAAAAAATCTTATTGCCACGTTTTCCGTTGTTTAGCAAATAGAAATAATTTAGGTAATTCTACCTGACCTGAAACAAGAGACATTTGGTCGGATTTAAATTCAGACAGTAAGAAAAAAAAAAAAACTGTTCATGTCTTCTTTTTTTATTCGGTGCAGGGTTTCCCCCAGTGTTTTATAAGCCTGGCGGGCCACCAGGCTTTACTTGTTCTACCCACCAGGCTATAAGCACTGCTTATTTACTTAAGTATTTTTATAACGTTTGCATTTTTTAAGACGTCATTGTGGGTGTTTTAACTGAAAAACACGACGGGCTGCTGGATGAACGACCACCCTGGCTCCCAACCACTGGGCTTAGCAAGTTTTCTGGGGGAAACCTTGCGGTGTTTGTAAACTTCTGGTGTCAACTGTACAGGCTGACCACAGTGAGGATCTTTGAAAAACCTTACTTAAAAAAATTTTTAAAAAAGCTTTACATTCGTCCAAAATCAAACTCCAGACCGCCCTCGTGCAGGCTGCCCTCATTTGCATTGTCGAAGCTGTTCTTGCCGTGGATTTGTTTGAGGTGCTTGCGCAGCACGGGCTTATGAGCGAACACCATTTCGCAGTAGTTGCAGCGGTGCGGCTTGTCCCCGCTGTGCAGGTTCAGGTGATCCAGCAGCGAGCACTTCTGGGTAAATGTCTTGCCGCAGATCTTGCACTGGAAGGGCTTAATGCCGGCGTGGACGCGCATGTGCCGGTGCAGGTTGCCCTTCTGCGTGAAGGTCTTCCCGCACAGCAGGCACATGAACAGCTTGTGCATTTTGAGGTGGTTGGCGTAGTTCTCCAGCTGCCGGAAGACCCGGGCGCACTTGGGGCACTGGTGGTACCACTGCAGAGGCTTGTCGTAGCTCCGCTGGTGTCCGATGTGCTTCTCGGCGAGCGGGGATGAGGGAGGCGGGCTGAGCGGGTAACCGGCCATGCCGGGTGGCGCCACCATCTCGCTGCCACGGCTGTCCACAGTGGAGTTGATGAGCGAGTGCTGTGGCTCCGGGGAGTGAAGTGCAGCGGGGGGGCTGGCTGAGAAGTGGCCGGTGATGGTGTTCTCCGCTACGTCAGACACAGACTCCACTTTCACTATGGTTATGTCGTTATCCACCAAACCGGGCCTCGGACGCCTCCGCCACACCTGGACGGGGCTCATAGAAGGCTGGATTATGACATCGTCGTCGTCGTCGCTCTCGACGTTATTGTCTCTCTTAACCTGGCCCATCACCACCGCCTCTTCTTCTTCCTCCTCTTCTTCTTCCTCCTCCTCCTCTCCCTCAGGTACAGTCCGCATCTGAGACCGCTCCTGCTCCCTCTGAGCCTGGGAGGAAGGACCCTCACCTCCTTTGTCCCTCCGCAGGTCCAGATCCAGTTCCAGCTGGCGTGAGGTCTGAGGTTTGATGAACTTGTTGAGGGCTTGAGTGCACTGCTCCACGATGTGGCCCATTTGGAGGAAGCTGGCCACCGTCAGGTAATGCACGAGCTCCAGCTCAGGAAACTCCAGCTGGCCGGTGTAGCAGGAGAGCAGCAGCTGCCGGCCAACTTCCGCCTCCTGAATCATGGAGATCTGGACCTCCCTGGAGTCCTGCTGCAGGATGAACTGGTCCCTCAAGAAAGACGAGCCGGCAGCAAACACCACTTTGTGGCCGGGGACCTCCAGCTGGTTGATGCGGACGACAACATCGCAGAAGCGTCTCTGGTGTCGGAGAAGGTTCATCTTCTGCAGCATGGAGTCCCCGAACGTGGCAAATCGGAACTGCAGGATCACCTGGTTCTGGGCCATAGTGGACCACTGGGCAGCTGCAGCAGCACACCTGGCCAGGACAGATTAAAACAGAGAATCAGCGGTTTCAGTAGATAACCTTCCTGTTAACCTTCCTGTTATCTACTGAAAGTCTCTCACAGCCTGAATTTACAGCATACAGGTCTTAATCAAAACTGAAAAAATGTTCTACTAAAAATCTTCCTCAATCTCTGTGCCTATTGGTACGATATTTAAAAAAGTTTTTTGTGGCACTAGGTGGCCTTTATTTACTGTGTTAGAGAGACGGGTTTGCATGGGTCGCTCATGGTTGGGAGCAATTTTGTAACTGTAATGCTATTTCTCACAGACAGTGGTGGGGATGCAGTATTGGTGAAAAAAGAGATGTGAGTGAAGAAATAGCATTTTATTCATACATATCTTTATATTTGTTTCCTTGGGACTTTTATTCTTTTTTTCACGACAGTAAAACAAAAAGCAACACACACCGCCAAGTTGATTACAGTAGACTCAAATGTTAAAACTAGATTAAAATATGAGTAAAAACAATATTTGGTAAAAGGTTTGCACATATATGCAACTAGATTCTAACCATAGTTTTCATAAATAGAATCTTAATGGGATCGGGGTAAACTGCATCCATCCCCACAAAAATCCCTCTAAGACCTAGAAAATTAAAGATATTCTTCAGCCGAAATTTAACAACCAACATCATAAGATTCATCTTATTTGATGAATAACGCAGTTATGCATCTTAAACTAATCCGAACCTTATAACAATAAGTCTAAAGTGAATTAATATCTTAAAAATATTTCACACAGGATTAACTAACATTATGGCTAAGGCAGGTTATTTTGGTTAGAAACTGAACGCCTCAAGAATATTTTCTTAGGCTCCTTGTTTTCTACTTTGACAGGGGCCATGCTCAAGTGTGGCGCCACTGGACTAAATGATCTTAAGATGAAAATATATAAGGGTAAATTCAAAATTAGTCCATTTAGCTGTTTTCACACCTTCAACTTTAGGAGGTTAAGATGCACCAAATGTATGCTTTATACGCAGATCCGTTGCGTTAAGTATCAGGATGCAGCGCCAAAAAACGAAAACATTTCCCAAACAAAGAACATAATATTCAGTCCGTAAGTTTCTTTTCTGGCTTGATGTTTATTTTGCGATTACTACAAGTAAACACAGGTAGTTGATTAGCTAACTTGAAAAACTGATCGACTGATGACTTGTCAGAGAGTTGGTGTGAGTGTCGCCTTATTTAACTGAACCGAAAAACACCGAACTGCGCAGGTCCACATGTTAAGGTTTTTAAAGTCAAGGGAACATAACTGACCTACTTCCAACTCCCTCGATATATATCGATATATATTTTTTTTAATTAAATCATTTTACTGAGCTGTGAGACTTTGGGCCTTGTTTGGTAGCTGTAGTGTTAGCAAAGTATTGTCCTCCTTTCCTGTACATTTAAGATTTAGACAACTTGGCAGATAAAGTCGCCACCGTTGTCAACTAGCAGTTTTTTTTGCGGCTAGTAGGGAGCGGGATCTTGCTCTCGTGAGGCTCATTTGAATAATGAATGCTGATTGGCTGTTTGAATGCTGATTGGCTGTTTGAATACTGAATGCTGATTGGCTGTGTGAATACTGAATGTTGACTGGCTGTTTGCTAAAGGCTGAGGGGTGTCAGCAGCAGGCTGACCGCAGACAGATAGAAGACCGCAGCCTGCTCAGCACAGCGCGTAGCAGAACCTTAGATAACGGAGATGTTCCATTATTTGGGCCAGGTTTCATTTGGCAAGACATTTGTTTGAGGAGTCACGGCCCCCATTTGCCCCCGCGTATAGCCGGCCCCGCTCAATAAAGTTTGCAAACCTAGCCTTTGGCTGGATCTCTTTAAAAGAGTGAAATTAATATTCACTGTCTTCTCTACACTCGCTTTCTAAACTGTGTTGTTTGTTTAGCACTGCTTTAAAATAATTGCCTTTCATTGATAATAAACTACCGATTTATTAATTTATCTACTGGCACAGTAGTAATAATGACGAAGAGCTGTTTAGGAACTAAGAAAGAGTCGGTTCTTTTGGGGGGGATGTGCCAAGTGGTCAGGATCTCGAAAAACAATCGCAATTCCCATCACTATGAGAACTAGCCACAGACATAAACATACTATTAAAAATTGGTGAACACAGCCAAAGGCTTTATTGCACTGAACGATAAAATGAGTTCATTAGTACCGCAGTTACTTTCTAGTTAATAGCTTGTGGCTTGCAGCTGAACATGTTCTTTCTGTAAAATAGTTCATTTGTGAGCAAATTTCCATGTCCGTGGAAAATTAGCTCGTCAGTCTGGCTAACGGAACGCTCGTGCACATCCCTTATTTAGGAAAACGGGGTGCCGAGTACATTTCCGGTCACAGATATAAAAATGACCCATTTTCCAAGTAACCATGCTTTCAAAGTGTAGCTAAATGACTGTAAACCTCAAAAAGCGTCGTGGCAACGGCCTACTCAGTAGCTTTCCAGCTAACCGCTCAGGTAACTTGCGCAACCTTTGCGTAGAACGTATTTATTCCGTCTTTAATTCAGGTTCTAGCAACAATGGAGCGCAGCGTTCCTGTTACTTACTTGTTAACGCGCCAGATGTAGCTGGGTTGTTGTCGGCAGGATCCTGGCCTGTGACTGCCTGTGGAAAAGACGGAGCTGCTCCGGATGCAAAACAATTAAAGGCCCAGTACCTGTGGACCATTTTTAAATGCCAATTCAGCCCGTCTGAGGATTAAAAACAAAACCCATAAAAAAAAGTCACTTTAACAATCAATTTTTCGTTTTTTTTTTAAAAGAAAAATTTACTTCCATTACGCATCCACAGTTTATATGTTTTTGGTTGCTACAGTTTTCTACAATGCAGTTCACACTACATTGCACAAATATGAACAGGTCTTTAAGTTTTTATCACTTTTTCATGTTACAACCACAAACCTCAGTGTGTTTTATTGGGAGGTTTCTGTTAACAGTACGGGATGATTGTGAAGAGGAAACAGTTTTCAAAAACATCTTGTGATTAAAAAGCAGTCTCTCCAGCATGTCCTTCGTCTAAACAGCAGACAGAAAATGATCACTTTACTTTATTAATAATTAGTCTCAATCCAGTAGATGGTGGAAAACATATTTATTCATTTGGAGCGGTGTAAATGATTATATGTGAATTACGTATTTACAGAATGTACAGTTCAGAATCATTATATTTGTCACTATGGACTGTAGAGACCCGGGATGAGAATTGTTGCCTCCTGTTCACACACCTGAAACAAAACAGAATAAAATTAATTCCTAAACACATTTCCTATATATATATTTTTTAACACATTTCCTATATATCTCTAATTCTAGAGGCTGCGTTCTCACCATATGGAAAAATTATTCGGGACGGGGGAAAAAAAGGCATTTAACCAAACTGGACCGTTTCAGGAGAACTTTAGAGGGATTCCGATGCCGTTAATGTCCAACTATACAAAACGCGTAAAATGTTGATCTTAGTCCAGTATTTAATCCAGTAAGGTGATGAATCAATATAAGAACTTGACTAGACGTTTCACATTTAAACACCAACACCGGTTAAGAGGTTTAGCCTCTGACACACTGTTACACACTGCAAAAACAATAAACCATAAATAGGTACCATGAGTGAATCAAAGCACAATTCCAGGTATGTTTTTCATGACCTAATAACATAACATAATGTAAAGCTAAAAAAATGCCTTTTTCTAATTTACTTATGATTCTACTCGTTTTATTCCAAGTTGATTTAGTGAAAAACTGTTGGTAAAAGCGTAACGTCTTGTTTCATACCGGGACAAGCTGTACGCCCCTAATAAAACCAGTGCAACCGCTGCTACAAAGGCAGCAGCACACAGCGACGACACCCTCAGGACGTAAGATGTACCTGGGAAGAAAAAAAAAGAAGCTTTTCAGTGAGTGACATCAACTCATCCCTGTGATTTTTGTGCATTCTGAGGCACCTGCTACTTTAGCCCAAAGGACGCAGCAACTTCTCGACATCTTGGAGAGGAAACACTCGTGTCAAATCTGCCGCACCTTCTATAGCATTGCTTTACTGTTGCTCCTTTGTAGCAGAGCAGTTTCTAACTCACCGTTTTCCACCGACTGACAACGCGAAGGACAATGAAGTAGGTGCTACCGCTCTCCAGCGGCGCGTTGTAGAAGCCCCCATAGAGGACTCCGTCCCCCACCGTGAAGTTGACCTCTGTTCCGAGGTTCTGCACACGGAGCTGGGCGGTCATGTACTCGGCGGATGACTCCGCTCTGCTTGAAGGGTCTAGGCTGGCGGGAGAGGAGCAGTCAAACACCACAAGCTCCTCGACGGGAAGCACAAAGATCTGGTAGAAGCTGCCAAAATAAAAACACAAAGTGGAAAGCTTTATCTTCTTTGTTTGCCGTCATCCGTGTTTATTAGCAAACTCCTGGGTCCTCACACATTCAGATGTCATCTACATGATCCAGGCAAAGGAGAAGATTGTTTCTTTGGTGTGTTTACCTGTGTCCTACCGCATAATGTAGTTCGTAAAAACCGCATTTGCTGAATGTAAGTGTTAGTAATTTAAGTATCTGCGTGGCAGCACCAAGATTATTACAGTTAATTAACCATTAATTATTACCATTAACACGATTCCAGACGTCAGTTTTCTCTTTTTTTTTCTCTCTAAAACATTGAAAACCATCTGCCATTTTCTTTCCACTTCACAAAGGTGCACCTCTTTGACTGTCTCGTTACATTCTCTACTGAATTTCTGTGATCGATGTGACTGCAAAGTGATAAAATGAGAAATGGTCAAAGCACTTTTTCGAGGCAAAGTTTCCTCACACCCAGTGTGAGGAAAGTTTGTCGCGAAAAAGCCCCAACCTCCCTTGTGAATGTTTGAACGGAGGGTTTTGGTTACCTGATGGGATCCAGAGTGTTGGGCGATCTTTTCAGCCTCAGCGTTGGAACCGGAGTCTCCAGTTCTGTGTAGCGTACAACTGGTGCTGGAGGTACTTTTAGAGACAAGGGTACATTTATTGTTATGGTCACCGGTCAGTACGAAGAAGACAACAGTAAAAATTCTATGATTAGCATTAAATATTCACTACTGGAGGTGCTGCTCTACCTGTTAAACTGGTGTTGGCTGCGATGGTGGCTGTGAATCTGGCAGTTGCTGCAGTAATAGAAATGCTGTAGTTTGTCAATGGAAGCAGCCGCAGGCAGATTATCAGCCAGTCATCTCGGGACCTCAGCAGACGTCGACCTTTGTCTAGAAACGACCTCTGGTAGTCTCTGGATCCCAAGTAAACCACCTGAAATAATCAAATCCACACGTTCAGTCAAAGTTCACTGCTGATATGGTAAAAAAAGGAAACTTATCTTACCTTGTAAAGTTCTGTATCTTCCTCGTACTTCTCTGCCTTCCACTTCAGACAGTTTCCATTATAGAGTGTCAGCTGATTAATAGGCGGCTTGATTTCTGTATTACACATTAGCAGTTCTGTGAGAAGTTTGCATCTAGTCTTGTCTCAGCATGTCGGGTGTTTAATTTTTAATGTTTAATAATTAATTTTGTGTTATAACACATATTCATTGAGTACAATAAATATTAAGCAGACCAATGCTTTTCAAGTGGAAATATTTCTGATGGACCATTGGCATAAAGTTCACATCAGGTGTGAGTAATACACTACAAAAGCACAAAATATTACCAAGTATTTCTGTGTTTTCTAGTAAAAATATCTTAGTACATGTGAAATAAGGCAACGCTAACTTACAAGTAACTTTGTAGCGAGATATGGGAGCTTGTAAAGTCAATATTTTCAAAGAAATCAAAGTTATTTAGTCTAAAAATTAACGTTTGGTTAAATCAGTGGAACACAATTTTTTAAAAGGGAAGTATTATGTTTTCCAGCCACAAAATGTAATTTTTTAGCACAATCCAGTGACTATGGGAACCTCCAGTTGTTACGAAAATGTGTATGCATCGATCAAGCATGCCTTAAAAGAAATTTGGCTTTGCGATTGAAATTGGGCCTCTGTCTCTTTAAGAAGCTCCTGGTCTTTCCGAAACACTGGATGCACCATTCCACCAGGTGTTTGCTAATTGCTGCTGGCTAGTCTGAAGGAGCTGAGTGGGGGAGATTTCTCAAACATGCATGAACGAATCAAAGCAATACTACCGGTATGTTTTTGATGAGAGAATAACATAACATGATACGATACTCCAAAAGGTAAATTTTTACATAACTGACCCTTTAAGCTGAGAAAAACAATGATGCTTTTTATTTTCCCCCGCTTTATAAACAGTGACCGATGATTGAAACACGGTAGTGTCCTGCTACTTTGAGACTCACCGATACAGTTGAGGGTAGCTCTCACCCAGAGTCCAGAGCTGCCACACACGGACGCGTTGGCGCCCCTCCAGCTGTGATACCCCGCCGCGCAGCGGTGGATCACAACGCTTCTGTTGTGCCACACCACCTCCGAGTGGGCCAGGAAGGGAACAGGGCCACACTTAGCTGGAGAAACAACAGAATGGCATCATTGAACACACATCGGAAAGGAAGCATTTGTTTTCAGCAGGCACCCAAAAGGAGACCCGAAATGACACGTATCTGACAAACACCCCGGCGTCGCGCTGTGCTGGTTTCTGGTGATCGCTGCAAGCCATCGTGGACGGAAAGAGAACTGCATGCAGTTTTTTGAACTCCCCCTCGTCTAATACCCGGAGCGTGCAGGGGTTAGAGGTCAGACATGTGACAGTGACGGCATGCTTGAGAAACGTGCAGGGAGATCAAGAAGGGGCGTAAAAGACGTCGCCCTACCTTTGCATTTTACAGATACTTCCCCCCACACTCCTGACAGAGAACATGTGGACAAATCGTTTCCACTCTCTTGGTAAAATCCGTCCACGCACTCGCACCGCGCCACACTGCCCGGCGTGCTGCTGCCATCCCACAGCAGGTTAGTGTCGGGGAGACATTTTGGGGGGCCGCAGTTTACTTCTGTGTACAAATAAGAATTTAGCATGGACCCGGTGCAACAGGTCACAGCTAGCAGAGTCCAACTAAATAAACATGAAGGAAGAGTTTATTTGTTGCTGCTTAGGTTACAGGAAGTTCTGTTTCATGTACAGGTGCGATGGAAATAAATTACAGAACAATTAAGATGACAATATTGCTTCCGTTATTCAGTTTCACTTCTTGAATTCCTTTTTTTATGATGCATTTTTATAAAGTCCTACAAAATCAACATCCTTAACACATTGACACTCTTTATGTAACATAAACATGCTTTTATCTGTTAGGATCTCCAACACTGAAACTAAACCTCCAGCTTTCTTGGTTCATAAAAATGTTGCACCTTCACACGACAGATCAACATCCTCCCATAATCCGTTCTCTCCACACACTGAGTAGCTTCCCAGGCCTCGGGTGTAATATCCTTCCTCACATTGGTAATACACCACTTTGCCACTGTGTGGCGTCCCATCCCACTGCATGTTAGCGTGCTCTATTAAAGGAGGGCTCCTGCAGCTGATTTCTACAAGGAGAAGACAGTAAGTCAGTACAAAGCACCAGCAGCTGGATGGCTGGATAAACATACATGGCATACTGACACAATTCATACGTCTTTAAGAAAATTGTTATGGAGAATTTTTTTGGGGAGGTCTTGCGGTTTCCTTATTTATAAAAACAAAAAAAAAAAAGCAGAGGCATTGTTAGGATCCTGAAACTTTGGGAGCATTGCAGAGATAGTGATTTAAAAAAAATGTTTACCCATGTTTTCCTTCAGTTTATGCGTGAGGTGGGGTTCACTCTGGACAGGTAGCCACTCTACCATAGATCAACACCAAAACACACAAGAAAAACATCCACGCATACACACTCGTGATTGACAGCACTGAGACCCTCCTCCCAGCTCCGATTGGCTGTTTCCAGTTAGTACTGACTGGGAGCGCTAGCAGACGGCAGATGGGCTTGGTTTTTTCACAGATTATCAGTCTTGTACTCTACTGGTAATATGTAGAGTATGAAAAGTGACATATATATGTCGAACACAATTCAAAGCTCAGCTGGAGCTTTAGCCCCAAAGTTTCCGGTATAACAACGCATTTGCTAATTTAATTTCACACCAACTTGGAGCAATAATTGTCCAACATGATGAAACATTTACAAAAGAATGAACAAACATTCATCTGATTACATTACAGTGATTTATGTGTCAATATTAAAGCAAACAAAGGCCGTCATACAACAGTCTTTGCTAAGCATCTCATCGCTAAATTTGTTTTCTTGATCCATAAAAATGTTGCACCTTCACACGACAGATCAACATCCTCCCATAATCCGTTCTCTCCACACACTGAGTAGCTTCTCAGGCCTCGGGTGTAATATCCTTCCTCACATTGGTAATACACCACTTTGCCACTGTGTGGCGTCCCATCCCACCGCATGTTAGCGTGCTCTATTAAAGGAGGGCTCCTGCAGCTGATTTCTACAAGGAGAAGACAGACGGTGAAGGAGCGCACTGGAAACTGGATGCATGGTGTTTGCAAAAGTATTCACAGCCCTTTAACTCCTTTGCTTATATGTCAGCCACGTCTGCTGCTATTTTCTGTGATAGACCAAAACAATAGATTTTTTAAATTATAGTTTAATTTTATTTCATTGTGAAATTTTTGTTTGTCTAATTAGCTTTAATAGAGTGTTTGCAAATTTAAATTTATTATTAGTTAAATTTTTTTTCAGTTTTAGCTTAGCTTCTATTAGTTATATTATTAGTTTAAGTTTTCTCATACTTTGGTTTATCTTTAGGTGCAGAATTAAAAAAAATCAAAGTAGCGTATTGTTATTATGTGCATGTTAAATGAATTTCATTAATTACTTTCACTTATTTCAGTTGCGATCATTTTCCTGCAGTTATAAATAATCTACGTTATCTTGGGTCTGTCAAATAAAATCTCAGCAAAATATAAACATGATTTTTTTTGCAGGCCACTTTAAACAGTAATGCCGTTTTTATATTTTACAAGTCACGAATCTGAAAAAAAAAAGTTTTCAAATGTAAGTGTAGTGATAACTCACTACACTTACATATAAATGAACATAGAAGTATCACCTTGGCAGGACAGAGAGGAGGTATCCCATCCTCCACTGGCCGTACAAACCGACACGTTTCCTTCGCCAACATTGACATATCCGCGGTCGCACCTATAAACAACCTTAGAGCCCACAGTGGAAACGTTATCCCACTCCGCCATGGCGTGAGGGATGGATGTGGGCTCTCCACAGTCAACCTCTACAGAGATGGACATTCGTTATTTAGCATAAAGACGGGGGTAATCCATATGTAGGGCAACAAAATGAGCCTTTTTGAGAACAATGTTACCTTTGCAGAGAATGCCAGGCTCTGTCCAGTAGCCATTATCTGCACACACTGACACACTGCTGCCCTCATGGTGATAAAATCCTAGGTTACAGTAATAAGCTGCCGTGCTTCCAGAGGTGAAGCTGCCGTCCCAAACCCGCACAGTGTGGGGCACAACAGGTGGATCTCCACACCGTGTCTCTGGGACAGGAACCAGAGATGCAACGGCGATGCAAACATAAAGCAAAAACGAGAAAATGTGGTTTATTTTAAGAAAACCTATTGGAAAAAGTAGAGTAATGTGAGAGGGGGAAGACATGCAGCAAATGCCACCCTACTGGGAATCGAACCCTTGGCTAACATTTGCTCAGCTTTGTTTTCCAGGCAGCACGTTACCAAAACGTCCGCAATCAAAAAGACTGGAAAAAAGATTCCGAAATCAGGAAATCAATTGACGCGTCTTGTGTGTTACCTTGGCACGACAAAGTTGGAGATGTCCACTGTCCGTTTTTACCACAGATTGATACATTTTGTCCTCCATTACTACGAAAGCCCTCCGCACAGAGGTACAGCACTGTGCTGCCAGGGGACGAGCTGCTGCTCCACACCTGCTCTGTGAACTCAATCAAAGGAGGAATCCCACACAAGATCGCTACGGGGGAAACATTTACCACAGGTATTAGCGGTGCAAGTAATAAATACAGAGCAGAACTGCAACATGGCTGACAAAAAGCCCTGGCCAGGATAGTGAGAAAAACAATAGAGAAACAGGATCAATGAACGTTTTAAACTGCTGTTGTTGTGCAAACATACAGAGTAGAGTTGGTTTGATGTGACTGTAATATTATTCCATATTTGCAGTATTATTGCACATATTCACCTAGAGATTACTTAGCACCAGCTGCATCAGCGGATTTGACTGGCCTTTAATGTGCTGCACAGATTAAAGCAACACGGATTAAGAGTGACATTCATATTTTCCCCCATTGTAGATTATAACATATTTAATCTCTGATGAAAAAACGCTGTCATAGCAACTAAATGTGCCCAACATGTTCAATAGGAAATATGCTCTTTGCTGAAGACAAGTGTATTATTTTGTTTCTTTGTGCGCTTATGTTTTGAATATACATCTATAAGAGATGCACCAACAATGACTGACTAATAACATTAATAATCAGCAGCAGCCATGTTTATATGATCATTTGAGCAGTTTTATGCTTGGACATAAAAGTTCAATAATCATATGATTCCACAGTTTGTCTCCACTTACTGATGCGTTGAAAATAAAAATAAAAATACCAGCAGCCGTTGTTGCCAGAATTTTACCGTAAACTAGAGACGTTCTTTTTTTTTTTTTTTTACAGTGAATACAAAGGTTTTTCCTAGTCGTTCTGACTCGGCATGTTTTAAACTGTGATTCTCACCTTAACTTTTACATTTTCTCCTTCGTCTTACACAGTCTTTGAATGTTTTCTTGTCATTTTTATTTCTGTCTTTGTAAAGAATCGTAGCTGTCTGTAGTTTCACTACGTCAATGAACTTTAATGACTTTGACAAACAGTGTCTCATTGTTCTCTTAATATCCAACCTTATGGATTATTCTTGTTGCTCTTTTTGGGGTGTTTTTAGTCCCTGTAGTGTAGTTTTGTGATTATTGCTCCAGATTTCTGCATGATAACCTGAGTAGGGTATTAATTTGTGTAGTTTCAGACTAAAGCAATAGCTGTTTTACCTTCACAGACCAGGCGGGGCTCGCTCCACGATCCGTTGGCTCCGCACACGGACCCGTTGTCTCCCCGCCGCCACACGAAGCCTTCCTCGCAGCCAAACCTGGCAACGCCACCGTGCGTGGTGACAGTGACGGACAGGAGGACCGAGTCTTCCACCGGGACAGGCGGACCGCAGTCGACCACTGTGTGGAGGCACAGGTCCAAGAACAACTTCACTTCCTGGTTTCAACCTTTCAGTTTTCAGAACGACACGAGCAAGACAGAGACGCGATTCCGAGGGTTCATGTTTTGTCTCTGCTAAACCTGATTTTACCAAGCAGGAGATGGATGCCAAGTGGAAACGATGCATTTGCATTCGGCTACTTCACTGCATTGACACCTGCAAGTCTGTTAGGGTGTAACTGTCAGCTCTGCACAACTACGACAGAGTTTTTGACCCTTGTCAGTTGGATCAGATGAGGACCATCCGCGGACATCAACTACCAAGTTCTGCCACATTCAAGGTTTTCCTGCTCTAAAGTCATCCTTCAACTAGGGGTGCACCAATAAATCTGCACCAGTTCCCTTAATTGTAGGAGGTCGGGCGATACTTCTCTTCAAAGATCTAAAAATCAACTGCTGTCCACCTGACCGATGGACCGGACCACCAGGTCACGTCTGCATGGTAGTAGTTAATAATAGTGAGCCCACTCAGTAGCTTTCTTGCTATATTTAGCAACATTTTAGTCAAGAAACTTCAAGTAGGATTTCCTCTGCTTTGGTCTATCGCATTGAATCTATGGATGTCTGTAGTTTTAATGTGACTAAAAATGAAAAAGCTCAAGGGGATATGAACCATTGTCCCCAGGTACTGTTTACCTTCGCAGGAAGCTCCGCCGCTCTGCGGACGAAACGGCTCGGCTCCATTGTGGACTCTGTATCCAGCCTGGCAGCTGCAGTCAAAGCTGCCCTCGAGGTTCCTACACTGACCTCCCTCTCCGCATAGCCCTGTGATCCTGCACTCATCAATATCTGCAGAAACAAAAGCCCAGGCACCATTATGTAAGCGATTAGAGACACTCGTTCAGACCTGCGTTGCGGTTTCTCGTGCGGCTGCAGCCTCAGCTCACCCTGGCAGTGGGTTCCGTCGTTCGGGATGAAGACAGCCATGTTGTTAGACGGGCTGTAGCCAGAGAGGCAGGTGCAGTAGTAGCTGCCGTACGTGTTGTGGCAGGTGGTGTGCTGCCCACAGATCTTACTGGCTCCGATCTGACACTCGTCCTTATCTGGAAGAACGACAAGGTTTGAGAGCAAATTTGAACGTTTTTGGCCCAACAGCACTGAACCGAAGCACAGAGAAAACGAACACTGGACCATTAAACACATAATGATCGAACATGGTGGGGGAAGGATCATCCTGTGGGCTTGCCTTTCCTTCAGGATGTGGGAGACAAATGGAACTAAATGCAATTATTATTTGAGTTAGTGTCCTTCAAAGTCTCAATTATGCATTATTTGTATAAATGTGATGCATAAAACCCCAGATATAGACACATAGATAGAAACATATATACTTTATTTAAAATTTGAAAAAAATTTATGAATTACACTTTGGTCCAAATCATAAAAGTTAAAACTGCAGTATGTAATTTTTATCAGTAATTTTTTTCCCCGCTGACTACATGAGCTTGATTGACAGCGCTAAGACCCGCCTCCTGCCTCTGATTGGTTGTGTTTAACCAGGAGCGCTGTCTTTCTTCAGCGGAGGTTTCACAGATTATCTGTCTCATATTATACTGTAATAACATGGTGACAATACTAACAAATGTGTGAAAAACATATATGTACATATTTTATAAACATTACATACTGCAGCTTTAAGGCTAAAACATTGTGCGATGATTTGTGCTTCTGGATTCAAACATTAGATATTACTACCAGGCATCAAAGATGTGAACAGATGTTTTCTAATGGAAGATCTTTATGTTTATACACGGAGCTACTTTCTGATGTCAGGTCATGTTCCTGAATAAAACATTCAAATTCTAAAGGCTAAAACCTAAAGTCCAAATTATCCTAAAACATGAATCAAAGATTCAGAAAAGTTTACTTAATACGTCACATTTCTGCTTGATTCTTAACATTTTTAACACAACACGTTTTATAAATTGTGAGGACAGTAAGGACAGACAATCATCAGATGTTTGACAATTCACTTTTAAATCCAAAGCTGTTCTGTGAAAATCTGACTGCACACACATTTTTTTTAGCAGGATAACGCTGATCATGAGGGGAAACACATCATCTGGTTTTACACAATTAAATAAACACATTTGAAAAGTAGACGTGTATCTTTTGTTCTTCCTACCTTGACAGTGGGATCTCCCATTTCCCAGGAAGCCGTAGTTGCAGTTGCAGACTTTGCCAGAGCCGTCCGGCTTGTCCTCGCATGTGGCGTTAGCGTGGCAGGTTGCGCACACGTCCAGCACGGCGTGGTTCCATGCTGCGGCGCCTGAGAGACGGCAGAAACATCCAGTGGTGGATACATTCACCTCTCATTGATCTCCACCAGAAAGTGACGTTTCACAATTGCAAAGAAGCAGCGGTCAGCAAATCTGAGAGAGTGAGTTTACTCACCTGACAACATGAGGAGCAGAAAAACATTCATCACCGTCATTGTCCTTCTGTCTCTTCCATTCATCTCCTCTGAGAGCCAAACATCGCCTGTCTTCACTTCATCCCCATCATCCCCCCACCCCCTCTTCTTCTTCTTTATTTTTGCACTTCCTCCTCTCCTGCAGCTGTGGCACTGAGAGGTTTCGATAGCTGCTGCTGAGAGTGGGTGAGCTGAGGTCACACTGAAAACGACTTCTTTTCTCAATGGTCTCCAGGCAGCTGCTGCTGCATCAGCCACCACTGCTGGTGATAGCTCCAGGGCTAAACTGCACACTCATGCTGCCACAGCTGATAGTGACTATATTTGGCCTAAGAAACCTGCTGGACTTTGATTAAAACTGATGATACAGTTACCTCGACTAGTTAATTTATTCTTTAAAGTTTTTTTATTTGAAAGCAAGCCGAAAAGAAGGGAGCAATGACACGTGGAAAAGGCACCGAGGACTAGAACTCAGGACGGTCCCTTCAAGGCTTATACCGACTTATACCATCCCTCCATTTTCTAACATTCTTGTCCCTTCCTGGGTTCGGGAGGTGCTGGTGTCTATCTCCAGCTAACCTTCCGGGCGAGAGGCGGGGTCACCCTGGACAGGTCACCAGTCTGTCGCAGGGCAACACAGAGACAGACAACCATGCACACACACACTCACACCTAGGGAGAATTTAGAGAGGCCAATTAACCTGACAGTCGTGTTTTTGGACTGTGGGAGGAAACCGGAGTACCCGGAGAGAACCCACACATGCACAGGGAGAACATGCAAACTCCATGCAGAAAGACCGGGGCCGGGAATCGAACCCAGAACCTTCTTGCTGCAAGGCAACAGCTCTACCAACTGCACCACTGTGGCACCACATGATGCCCCCAAGTTTTAATTTAATTTTTGTTCAATTTTACTTCATTGTTGTGTAACTGGTCTGGTACATGACTTTAATGGTGTTTGCTTTAAACAGACCTGTCAAATTTTGTAATAATCCACTAGTCATTTTTTGCTGCTACATCCGTTCTGATCCATTCTGTAGAGTTAGAGGGGGACTGAGGGAGGAGGGGAGAGCAGAGGGGGGGCTGGTGAGCTGTGGGAGGGGGAGATAAGTCTGGTCAACTCCTATCTCAGCCCAGCAGGGTCCTAACTGGGGTTTTGCTGTCATACAAAGCCGTAAAATAGTTCCATCTCCCTCTGAACGGGTGGGGGTTTTCTAGGAGGGGGGTGGGGGGGCATCTGCACAACTTCTCAGTGAACACTTCAGGCTGTAAACATTGGTCTTCTAAGCACAAAGACAGAAGATACAAATTAAAATTATTGACGGATTCTTTAATCATATGTTTGTCAGCAGTTTTTACGTAAGATTTGCTTTAATCCGAAGATTACACCATGAGTGTTGCTTCAGGCTGACAAAGCAAAGAGCAGTTCGGTTACATCATCCTGGAAAAGGTGCAGCAATTCAGATCTGTATCAACCTGATGTTAGTTTGGAAATGATAACGGAAGAAAGCTTGCATAGGACTGGTTTTAGTCATACTCACCACTCTGAGAGCTTTTACACAAAAGGCACATTCACTCATCCATTTATGTAGCTCTGTATAGATTAAAACTGGTTTAGATGCCTTGACCAAGGGCACAGCAGCAAGTGGCAACTGGGGAAGGTGGAATCAAACTCGCTACTTTCTGACTGCCATCTCGCCACTGAGCCACATCCGTCCAGACATTTATTGGATGTATAAAGAAAATAAATAAAAAATTTTTTACTCAACTGGACTTCATTGTTCGCAACCTGGTTGGTAGTTGGTAGGAAAATTTAAGTGTGTTTCACGTTCAAATCACGAGACGCTCAGTCGTTGGTAGTTGCTGTTTGTTCGGCGTCTTTCAGCCAACTGGACGACTCTTCTTTTTCCTCTGCCACATTTAAAAGAGGTCTGGGTCTTCTCTTCTATTTTCCTTCCCATCCTGCTCACACGCATGGTGACATGATAAAAGGAGGTCCTCTTCCTGTCTGGAGCTACTTGCTAAAATAATTGGGCCTCTGTGTCAGATCACAGTCCTATCCCAGGGAAACAGAAAGAAACAGTTACTGGAGGTTCCTCTTGAGCATTTTTTATTTCTTAAATCGGTAGTTAAGTTGTTTCGGGACATTTTTGACCCATGAAGTGCGTAAATAACAAGGATGAACAAAAAAAGACCTTCAAGTTTGATTTATTTCATGGTAGCACCCATTTGTTGATGAACGTCTGTGTTCTCCTAAAATCCTTCACCATGAACAGGTCTTAAAAAAAAAACACATGCATTTGGTTTAGTATAAAAGAATTCTAACAAACTATAGAGAAGTATTTGTTTACCTTGAGACTGATCGTCTAAACTCAGAACCTGTGCATGGGAATCAAAATAAACATCTTATCAAGAACAAGAAAGAAATTCTGGAAGTCAATATTAAGAAGTGCCTCAAATAGCTTATTGTGCCAGTTTAAATACAAATGTGCTTCATGTCACAAAATGCTTCTCCTGAAAGGCAAGAAGCCAGTAGAAATGGAAGTGTAACTTAAAGTCTTTCATGCATGTAAAGGTTTTACAAAGAATGACGACATGTGGTTGTTCTCATATCTGTGCGTCCCTCGTTGTCGCGTAAGAAAATCCCAGAACGTTTAACAAATATGAAAACTTTTGCAAGGCTGTGGGGGTCAGAAGTTCCTGATCAGTCATAGCACGGTGCAGGAACAGCAGGGGTTGTCTTTGTGTGCTGCCTCAGCCTCCTCAGGCGGCGGGGGCCCGCGAACCGAAGACCCGTCCTTCGACTCGAACAGCGAGCCCGTGGACGTGGAGAGGAGTCTCCCACACACCAGGTCGGCGGCGTTCCCATCCCTGACGGAGAAGTCCGTCACGGTTTTCTCCCTCAGCGACATGTCCCCGTCTTCGTCGTCGTCTATCAACACAAACTCTTTAAGGTATGTCGTCCCGGCTCCCTGTGGACAGCGGTCGTCCACTGACTCCTCCAGAGTGTAGCCGTCCACGAAGGTGATGGTGGAAGACTCTGTGAGCGACTCGTGTGGCTCTGTGGAGTTGTCCTCAGGGCCCGAGTAGATGTGGCTGTTTGAACTCAAGGCCGGCGTAGAGTTTCTGTGGAACGTCTCGCCTCTTGTGCTTAAAGTTTGTTCCTTTTCGGTTTTAGGAACGAGATCCGGAGCAGACGGAACCCTGTGTGTCGCATCATCTCTGCTCCTGAGCTGATCTCTTCGTTCGCAGGTGTTGGCTTCCATAGCGTGGCCATTCCCGGGGTACATTTTAAAAGCCACTCAGAGGCAGTCATGATAGACGTCTGCACTCTGCTGCTCTCTGGTGGCGGAGAGAAGGAAGCGCTGGCACTGCTGCCTCCTCCTCACGACTTCAGAGATCAGTCCTGTTGCAAAATACAAAGATAGAGATGGACTTGAAAGTTGTGAAAATACAGAAGTTTAAATCTATTCATTACTTTATGATTATATCCAAATAGTAAAAACAGATTTTGGGATGTTTTCGATGAGCAAGAAAAACAGAAAAATGCAACGACAAAAAGAAAAGCCTACCTAAAGTCTTTCTGCACTTTAGAGTGTGGAGAATGTAAAGATGAAGAATGACAAAGTATTAGACTTCATTTGGAGAATGTACTGTAAAAACTAACAAAATATGCAGGATCAGAAACATCAGTGGAACTAGTCTCCCCCTAAGAAGGAGTTAATATTTATTAACAACTAAATAAATGAAATAATAGGTTTATAATCATCATCTGGGAGACTATTAAACTCAAAAATACTTCATTGGTCGCAAAAGGAAGGCTGAAAACGGAATCTTTTGCTTAAAAATTGCTGACATATTTCTAGTCAATTGCAGAAAACTTAAATTTTACATGAGCATTATATCTGCTTAAATGGCTAAAAACAGCAAAACAGGCTGAAATGACCTCAAAACTACTCGTTTGTAACAGTTTCAGAAATGTAAATATTGGCAGACGGGTAAAGAAACACAACAAAAAATTTCATACAAGATACACTGAAAAATACCAACAGTTTGAAACAAATTGCAAAGAAAAGGATGAAGATTTCAAACAAAAAAAAGTTGAAAATGATGGTAAATCTTGCACCAGACTCTGTAGAGTAAAAAAAAAAAAACAAGACAAATTAAATGTAAAATAAATGGCAGAAATGTTTAAAGAACTGCCAGATAAAGCTTTATCTGCAGCTTTATCTGCTTTTTCTTACTTTTGGTAAGAAGTCAATTTTAATTGAAACGTTAAAAAATGTCCAGAAACGTCAAAAAAGTCCAAAAAAATATAGAAAGTGGGTTTTGAAAAAGAGGATCAGTGTAAAGGTCTGAAGCATGGAGGGGCCTGTACTTCACTTTACTTTCCCTTGTTTACCCAGAACTACTTTATCATGCTGTTAAATGATACTACCGAAAAATTACGTCTTTGCCATATTTTATTCAAATTATTCTGCGCACGTTTCTGCTCTTTTCTACTTTCATAGTAACTGGAGTAGATAATTGTAAGCCGCGGGGAGTTGTTTTACAAACCAGAGAGAGAGACAGAGAGAACAAGCTGTCATTTGGGAGAGGACTCTGGATCAAGAAATGAAGCCTGCGCCGTGAAAGAAGCAGAAAATAACTTGCGTTCCCTCAGGATTAGCTCTTTGAAGACAGACACAGATGATTTGCTCTAATGCGCTCAAACGAAAGGAGGAAAGCGATTGTTTGGTTTTCACTCTTTCATTCCCATCTTCAGAACTGTGGGTATGGGTTTGCCAGTGACATTAACATATATAAACCATTTCTTATTAAGAACAATCTTCACAGAATTTACATCCGGACCCCGAGACGGCTACGGAAGACGTCTGGGTTAGTTGACGAATCTCTGGTGAACCACTAAAGTGTTGATGGTCCCGCGTTTTAGATCCAGTTGATGACCTACTTTCATTTTCTCTCCCATCAACTCTGACAAAAATGAATAAAGTCTTTGACAAGTAAACGGGACTTTTTTTTAACCCTTAATCATCCATCATCAGGCCAAACAAAGTAAAAGAGACAAGACTTGAGCAAACACAGCATGTTTGCGTTTGTGTTGGTAGGACACAAAAGGCTTAATCACTGTGCAAAGTGTTTGGTTGCTATGGTGATGCTGCAAATCCAGGATGCCACACTTTGCAGCAAATCCTTAAAAATAAGCTTTGAAGATTAAAAATGTATATACTGCTACCTAGTGGTGGGAAGTTAGATACACATTTTATTTATTTAATTGCTATTGATGTTATTTATATTACTATAGTAATCATCTTTGCAAAAAGAAAAGTGGCTGTTATCAGTCATCTTATGGTGCACCTGTACCCCACGCCTCCCCGGTATTTATGTCTGCGTCTGCAGACACATGGCTGCAGAGTTTTCTGAATTGGCTAGTGTGGAAAATAAATACAGAATTGAACGACTTCCTGACGAAGGACGTTTCCGGTCTCTGTCTTTAGAAGTTTAACGCAGTTCACTGTCATACAACAGCTTGACAAAATGAACATGTTACATTCGACTGACTCATATGCAAGACAGAATCGGGACTCTATAAATGAATAATAACAAAATGCATGTAAACACAAGCCGCTTGAAGTTAAGAGCAGCTACTGAGCAGATAAAAGACGCGCGGGGTTTTAAGTGGCTGCTTGATTTTGCTGCTGATTTTCAAAAAGAAGAGGACCGTTTCTCCACACTAAGCCGCCAAGCACAGAACAGAGCAGAAGATTTAGGCAGGTAATAATGACATTATGTTTTTACCTGAAGCCGTTTGTCTCCCTCTGATCCTCCACGCAGCCGCTGGAAACGAATGTCATCCGAGCAGAAACTGGAAACAAAGACACTCCCAGCCTCCGCTTAGAAACTGCAACTGCTCTGTGTGCAGGGAGGCAGTGAGAACAAACCACGCCTTAAAGCAAAATCTCTAACCAGAATGGCTACAAATATGTGTCATTTTTAATTGACCAAATATGAGTCTATTTAGTAAAGTGTATACAATTCAAACAGATGCATAAAACTGAAGTATATGTAACTTTTATCAAATTATTTTTTTCCTATTTGTTAAACTGTCAATATTGTTACAGAATGCTATCAAACAGATAATCTATGGAAAAAAATCTAATCGTGATGCTATTGCTGTCTGAAGAAATATATCACTCCCGGTCAGAAAATAACCAATCAGAGCCAAGAGGAGGGTCTCAGCGCCGACAATCATGTTCGTGTATTGAACAATGTGCTAATGGCGGAGAAACAACTTACCAATCCCGAGAAACTGTTTTGTGGTCATGCTAGCTAACCTGAACATTGGGGCCAGGCTACATGAGGGTGATTGACAGTACTAAGACCCTCCTCCTGGCTCTGATTGGTTGTTTCTGCCATGTGCACTGGGAGCACTGAGAACAGGCAGAAGAGCTCAGTTTTCTTTCACAGATTATCTGTCGCGTCTAATACTCTACGGTCAAAACATACATATTTTTTTAAATAAAAGTTACATACTGCAACTTTAATGAAAACACGGAACGAGTGTTTGCATAGAGGTCACCTCAATACATTCAGATATTGTTGAAATGCTAATTTATTTCAGTATTTGAGATGTTTATGTTAAGCTCATACGGATTAATTACAGAGTGACATATTTTATTTTGGTAAAATAAACAGTGAATTGATGTAAAAATCTATTTCTTGAAAAATGTGAATATTTTAAACATTTTTCTTCACAAAAATGAGAGGCTATTGAAATGCGTCTCCATGTTTATGCAGTCAGTACTGGGTCGGGACTCCTTTTACATAAAATAAGATGTGAAAGCAGCGACATCGTCTCTGCTCAGTCGATACAACGTGGCTAAAAGGAGCTTTGTTACACAGACGAATGTAACACATTTTAGGGCCAATTAGGCATGAATCTATGTTCTAACAAAGTGTCCCACTCTTTGTACAGCTATCCTGACAAAGACATTTTTAACCGGAAGACAGAGGAGGTCATGATTATTTCATGATCTTTGGGAGAAAATCCATTCATCCAAATCCTAAAACCAAAAAGAAATGTGTATAATACCAGAAAACACCTCATGAATTGCATTTCCACTGTAATCAAACCCTCTTAGTCCATTTTTGTTTGACCCAAAAAAAAGCCTAAGTCTTTTCAAAACAACCTCATTTTTTAAACAGAGACCTTTCAGCTGTGCAGCGATGCACGAAGAGCCACTCCTCTGTGTGCCACACGCTGAAGGGCCGCGTATAAATAATCCAAGAAGCCAGACTCTCACACACATGGAACGGAAATAACTGGAGTGATGAAATATTGAAAAACATTCAGTCGCAGCAGGAGCGATGTTTGCTTTGACCCAACGCGGTCGGCGGGCAGACGTGGCGCCGACAAAGCGTTCAGCGGGTCTACAAAACGTCCGGCGTGAACTGTAACCTCAATCTGACTGGAACCTGCTGAAGGGAAACTAGATAAAACATTTGCTATTTCTGAAACAGAGTGAAGATTCTTTTGGTGATGAAGCATCCTGTGTGCTAAGAACCGAAAGACATCAACACAGATTTTTCCCAGCAGATATTTTAAAACAAGGAGAAAATGTGCTGATGACTGATATTGACCTGAAACATACAGCCAATGGTTTAAATTAGATCCTGTTTATGAGTTAGAATGGCCTAGTCAAAGGTTATCAGAAAATTGACACGTGAACATTTTTGTTGACAAGGTTTGCTCTCGTTAAAACAACTTTTTCTAGAAATGGCGCCATTTCTTCCTGGTAACTACATTGCATCTTTATTCTACTAATATTAGAATTTTAGTCTCATAATTTAAAAAAAGAAATCTCTGTCTGGCCCTAATCTCCCTGAAACAGGCAAAAACAAAACGACAGTCTGGATGTAAAAAAGCTGGTGGAGCCAAACCAGCTTTGATGAAAATGATGTGAAACATTTCACGTCGTTTTCTAGTGAAATATGATACTAGAAAATATTGATTCTGGGATAAATACAAATTGCACTCAAGTTTATTATAATAACCAAAAGAATCAAAAAGTACAAATAGTTTTTAAAGCACTGAAGGATGATAATGTTTGTGCACCTCTCCACTACTCGTTTTATTGGTTAAGTTTGATGGAAAAGCGTAATTTAAAATATTTTTGGAGCTTCCAGGAATGTAAAGGTAGCTCCGATGTCGTATTTGGGCTCAGTTAGTCTAGAAAACCACAACCTGTTGTTTCCTATGTGTAGCATTCATTTTATTTTCACTTTGTAAACCCCCTGATGAAAATAGTTGCTCCAACTTTGCTGGTTCCAAAGGATTTAGGAGAAAAAGTCAGAGCAACTTTGCAAATGAAGGTGGGTCAAAAGAGATGCAAACTTCCAAAAAACATGGCTGTGCTTAAAAAGTGTTTTTCACAGAGAAACTGAGCAAACCCAATGAATCGAAACGCAAGTGCTTCACGGTGTCTGAGCAGAACCGTCACTCATCCGTGTTAACTGGGTTCTAGAAATCAGTCCCACCATGTGGGAGGAGCTTCGTCCCTGCAGCTGCACCTGGAAACTCAGCTCTTCATCAGTAGACCGACCTCCGTTTTTGCCCGTCTCCCAGAACCTGATGGTTACAGTTCCTGCCGCTGGCGGAGTCTCCTTAAACCGGGCCAAGACGTTGACAGGAGCCGCAATGATTTCAACACCTGGAGGCACAACAGAGATGTGACGCGTCGTTCGCCTGGCTTGGCTGCAGAAAAACCTGCGGTCGCTCGTCGGCCGCCTTCCTACCTTTGCGCTTTTCTATTTCGGCCAAGCAGACGGACAGCATCCAGAAACCCGGCGCTGTTCGAGACTTCAGGCCGCAGAACACAGCTGGTGTAGAGAGGAGGCGATGGGGGGAGTAGTCGGTGAAGGGCCAAACACACTGAGGGCCGGTTGTCATGGGAACTCTGACCTCCACCTGCTTCATATTGTCCTCATCATCTGGCTCCTCCTCTAAAGCAGTAAAATTCATGTGGATGAAAGGAAGAGTACTCAAACATTTTATGCAAATAACAGTAGCAAAACTTCAACATTATTTTTACTGAAGTAAAAGTAAAAAGTAGCCATTCAAGAAATTAAGGAAGAGTAAAAACGACATTTGGTAAAAAAAAAAAAAAGGCTACCCAAGTAATGAGCAATTATTCAAACATCATATTTAAAAATTACATCAGACCAAATTATAAAGCTATGTGAAAAAGGCATTTTAAAGAGGTATTATTACGTAAAACCAACTTTTTGAGCTTTACATCATGTTATAATGTTATTCTCTCATCAAAAACATACTTGTTGCCTCGATTCTTTCCTGTATGTTTGAGAAATACTTTAATCTCCATGGCAACCATTGAGCTGTGCAAAACGCCTGGGGTAAAGCCGTTGTTAGCCTGGTGGGATACCAACGCCTCCCACCAGGCTAAGCGTTGTTTGTTTGTTCCTAAGTGTAAGGTATGAACGTTTCTGAGCAGAAATCACCACAGCTGCGGTCACACTAGCCTTCGCTCCTCAGCAGGTCTGTGCTGGACTCGTGGCGCCGCTTCTTGGACAGCAGCGTTAGGACGCTCTCCCACACCGGACATCCGGAACGAGACGCAGCGGACAGACAGACGTCTACCTCCACCCCTGCATCCTTCTCCTGGTATCCTTCCACTGCGACCCGCAGCGTGAACGGGCCCTTCGTCAGCTCGTCGATTGGCTGAAGGGTTTTCAGGCTCTGTCACACACGGACCAGACCTGACAACAGAAAGTCCGTATCGGTGAAACACCGGCAGCAGGGACAGGAACAATATTCTGCAGGAAGTTGAGATTGCATCAGCACTTTTTTTTTTTCGTACTGCTGATTTGGCTCTGATGTAAACCTCAGCATTTACTGTACCTTGCATACAACCACACAATTCAATTGATTTAGTTGGATTTCAACATAATTATCTAACTGTAATGGAGAATTTTAAATAAACTGTAAGCTAAAGATGTCATTTTAATAAAAACTGGGCTGACCAGTGTGGCTGAAAATGTACCATAATATAAAAGGGTTTCATTTCAGTTTATATGAATGATTATTGATTTGTTTTCTTGTTTTTTTTAAAATATCTGAAATAATAAACTGGTAGCATGAGCCTTAGTAATAGTTTTTGTGGCTTCCCTCATAATGGAGGATGTCAATGACTGTCTCCTCCATGACTGTGTAGCCGACTGACAGACTGTCTTGACGCAAATCTTTGCAGGTGTTTGGAGTTAATCAGTTTATTAGTGCTAAGAGACATTAGGGTCATCGTAGATAGAAAAGAAAAAAGGAAAGAGTACATTTCCGACTTTCAAAAGTCCAACACTTTCAACTTTGAGACGCACAAATGTCCATGTTTTTCTAGAAAATTTCTGAGGCTAATCTCAAAATTTCTGAGTTTTTTTTAATAGCAATTAAACTTTTCAAACTCAGAAATTCTCCATGTTTTTCGTCTACAAAATTTCTGAGATTAATCTTTAAATGTCTGAGTTTGTTTCTAGTAAGTTTTTGGTTTTGGAGCACAGAAATGCCCTTTGACTTTTCTAGAATAAATTAGTTTTTGGGTGGAAATGTACTGTTCCTTTTTTCCACCTACGAGGCCCTAATGAAGCTCGTAAATTAGGGTATAACTCTGTGAATTTCCAATATTTAACTTTGTTTCACAATCAAATTTTCGGAGACACTAAATTTTTGGCTAACATTATCTATGAGTCAACAAACCTATAAGAAGGCTAGAAATATTTACTTTATATAGATGGAGTAAATATTTGACAGTATATATTACATAGACCAAATATTAGAAAACCAGGTATAATTCTCTTTTTAAGTTTATTCCTCATGTAAAATCTCAATGGAAACCAGATGTTTAACTGTAATGTGGCTTAACTTGAAATATAACTGGAAACTTAACTTGAAAAGTCAAACCACGCTGACACAAATACTTTCGTAAGGAATTGCATTTGTTCGTATCGTTTTTGTTGTGGTACCTGCTGGGCAGAGTCTAAAGTCGTGGTCTGTTAACAGCATGAGCATCAGTCTGGAGCAGAGAACCTCCGGGAAACACAGCGGGAGGTCTCTGAATTCAGCGTCCGGATAATCCCATCCATACCCGGCTGCTCCGCAGAATCTCCTCAGCAAACTTCTGTCCAGCCTTAAGAAAGCAGCGCAGACACACTAACTCAAAACGAGAACGTCCAGCCAGCAGTCCGGCTTGCGCATAAAGTGTTTTTATCGCACTACTTCCTCACCTGCAGCTGAGCACTGTGTAAATAACAGCACGCGCTCCTGCGGCGCGCGCTGCATACAGGTGACCTGCTCTCCGCGTCGCAGCTCTGCCCAGATATCTGACGTAAAGATACACGTAACTTGGAAGTTTGTCGCTATTCAGCACATTCTGACGCAGCAGCTTATGAGAGCGATAAATGTACACGTAGCCTAAAAAGGCGGAACATACAGAGAGCGAAGCAACGACGCAGCTTCGAGCGTTTCCCATGCTGCTCTGACTCCTGTGTTTTCAACTCCGAGGTCAGATGGCGTAGGATACCGCTGAGTTCTACGGCAAGCGAAATGAGACAAACATGTCAATTGTTTAAAAAAAAACCCACTGGAAAATAATGAGTGAAAGCGCTCCTTTATTCTGAACAAAAGGACATTCTTCAAAATACGAGATGTGTTCCTATATATGTTGGATAATTTTCAGATAAATTTTTAAATCGTTAAAACCTATTATTGAAATAGTAGGTTTGACCCTTTATTGGTCAGGTCTGCAACCATTAAAGGGTTAATTTGAATTTTCACAATAGAACAAACATATTTCTCAAAATATGTATGCAGACCTTTCAGATTAAAATTCATAGATACCCTTCAAAATAAGAAACTTGGTCCTATGTGCTGAAACGGCTGCCAAGCTGTTAAAAGCCCATTAACAAGTTCAAAACTTCAGTAAGGGAATAAATTGGGATTTGAAAATCAAACTAACAGGCACAAAAATATATAAAAACTTCAGGATTTCATAGGCTACACTATTATAGAAAAAGGAAGTTGCACAGCACTAAATGAGTTGGTATTCTTTAAAAACGACTAATTAAAACCAGAAGGATCCTTTAACTTTAATTTAAATTCCTCTAGGAATTTTTCCCAGTGACACTTTGTAACACAGAGTGATCTGAAAAACTTCTTTATTGTTGAGCAGTCGGACAAAAACAACATTTTCAACAGCTGATTCCAATTCCTTGCGAATACTTTTAAGAATCGAAATCTCTGTCGGTAAGTTGTAAAACTTGTATTTATCTGATCATCTCTTTGGGGAAAAGGTCAACGGAGTTATGACTTTTGTCGCTGTTGAACGAGACATTCGTATTCGGGGGCCGTCGTCATGGGGATGTTATGAAGCCGGTTCTTCGGAGTGGTTCCTGAGCAGACGGACTTGAGGCAGTCGGCTGGTTCATCCAGACTGGGTTCGCTATTCTTCATCCAAACAGGAGCAGCAGCACAATGCAGACTGAATTCACGCCTATAAGCGGCACTGCAGAACGACACACGTCAAGATCAGGTTATTTAAAGAAACATCAACATTATCTACATTTACTTTTTTTTTTTTTTTACATTTTTCATTTGAAGTCATATTTTTTTTTATTAAGGAGACAGTGCAAACTGTGTCCCGTTAGCATTTCTCGAGTCACTGAATTGAATTAATTTTTCTTTCCATTTCCCTATGATAAAAATCTCTTTACAATGTCTTTACAATGAAATTGTAAAATCTCAAATTCTTTACTGAAGTAAAATTCTTTACTTACTGAAGTAAAGAATTTTATTTGCTGTAAAGACCCAAATTTGGTGTATATAGAATTGGAAAGAAGCCAAACACCTCCGACCCTCTCTTACTTTATAAGTAATTCTATTCCAGTTCTCTATAATATTGGACATACCGATACTGCGATAACTATAAATTACTATAGCAACATATCGTACAACCCTATTGCTGTGTTTGACAGTATAGCTTATGAAGCTCAATAAGTTAAAAAAGCCTACAAGGATTAAATGGCTGATGTTAGTGATTAGCAGTAAAAATGTTACATTTTTTTAGTCAAAAATGAAAGGAAATGCTTAGATCATAATGCATACCTACAATTTGTAACTATGGGACTATAAATTTTGCTTGTAATGGAAGTTAACAGTTTAGTTTTTTACATTAGATGCTACACCAAACCTTAAAATACATGAAAGTCAACATGTTACTCAACCTTTCACATATAAATGAGGGATTCAAAAATATCCCACCCAATAGGTTTTAAATTAAAATATATATATATATATATAAAAAAGTATTTTTTCATGTAGAGTCATATTCAATAAATTAGAATATGCATTCTGCTGAGGCTTGGTTGTCTGATCTGATCAAAGTGTCTGGTAAAAATAATTTTATGCAAGTATTAAACATACTTTTCATTAAGCCTACATTTCTATATTAAAATACATATTTTACTGGTGTGATATTACTCAGAAAAAGTGGAGAATTTTCCAACAATTCTGAGTTTTTTCTAGAAGAGTTCCCAATTAGAAAATTCAGAAATTCCCATGTTTTGTTTTGGGGTTTTTTTTTCCTAGAAATGTTCTCAGATTAATGAAAAAATATTTCAGATATTTGTACTCCTTCACCCCTCCATCTACACTGATATAGACGTATATACCCCTCTAGGTTTGTGGTCCGATTTAATGTGGCTGACTATTTCTGATTTTCTAATGAATACTTCTTAATATATGACAAAGACCCAATTTAAAAACATAGAAGAAACTTTTAAAAAGTTATGTAATTATTATTTTTCAGCTATCTTCTGTCTGAAGTGTGAGGATATGCAGTGTAAAAAGAAACAGGCACCTCTCATCACTGTCCGCACAGAGCGGATAAGGTTCATCAGCTGTACTTTGATGCCTGGTTCATCACCAAACCCTCCAACGCTTTGGTCCACTCCCCAGCCGACTAACCCAGAGTGAAAACAGACAAACAAACACCAAAACAACACAAATATATAATTCCGTTACATTCTGATATACTCATTGACCTGTAATATCCAATTTAGGAAGTTAGCGTCGGCTAACAAGTCGGCTACATTCAGTAGTCCCGTCCAATGACTCGAGGAATTTACAACCCAGCTACTTACTTTTACTGAGGAACCTTTCTTCGTGTAACACGGCGACAGCGTTAATACACAAGATAGCTGCTTGAATTAGGGAGTACAGTGTAAATGCCATGATAAGTCTACAACAGCTAACTGCAGGCTAGCTGAAACTGTTTACCTATGACGCGGAGTAGTACGGTGGCCGAGGATGGGAAAATGTGTCCGATTGATAGAAGTCCACATTTTTTATTTTAGTTATAATACACAGAATCGAATCAAGCTTCGTTCATATGTTGTTAAAATAAAGACTCCGATTAATTTCAATACTTAGCAGAAATACTTTTAGCTCCATAACGTTCAGATATTTTATTTTGTGTGATGTAGAGCATCTGAGCATCTTTAAAAGGGCAGTAGTATGTAAAATCTCCCTTTTTTTTTTTTAGCTTTACATCATGTTATTCCCTGATCAAAAACATACCTGAAGTGTTGCTTTAATTCTTTCAAACATTTTTGAGAAATTCTTTAATCTCCCTGGCGACCATTCATCTGTGGAAAACAGCTGGTTGGACCTACCTCCGCCTTTAAGACGCAGCAGCTCCTCCTTTGCGCTGCTGTTTCAAAGCTTCTGAGCTTCCGCTTCACGTAGCAGGCCTTCACCTCCCACTCTCCTTCTGAATTCCTTCAGACTAGCCAGCAACAATTAGCAAATACCAAGCGGAGTTTCAGAAAGAGCAGGAGTTTCTTAAAGAGACAGAGGCCCAATTTCAAGGAGCTTAAAGTCAAATTTCTTTGAAATATTTGACATGAATTGCATCTTTATAACAACTGAAGGCAACATACTCGCTTGTGCAATAAACTGGGACTGTGTGCCCTAGAATATACACAAAACCGCCCTTTGCATATTAAACTTTTTTATTTTTTTAACAAAAACATACAGGTTCATGAGAATAAAAATCTTTATTAGTGTTTTTATGAAGTCTGCATAATATGCCACACGCCTGAGAAGCTCATGGTCAAGAAACAAAAAAGAAAAAACAGAAGAAGAAAAAAAAAAGATGCTCCATCAATACCGCCCTCTATTGGTAAAACAACTGCGACATCTACAGTACTGACTGGTTTGCAAAAAAAGATTACTGTTAAATACACACATAATGTACTACTTTTATGCATACGCACATCTGGTCCATGTCAGTTTTTGTATATTTTTTTTTTCATTTTTTTTTTCACATTCATATGTTGTAGGCCAAAGATAAGAACAATGTAACACTGGACCCAAACACATGGTTCAGTTCCTCCCCGGAAAAAAAAAAGATAATTCACTAGTTGCACTTCAAGTACAATCTCTAGTGTCATATGGTAAACACATGTACATCAACGGGTGGAACTGGGGACATATTTAAACTTGCAACAACCAAGTAATGAGTTTAAGGTAGGAAGTCTCGTTGTACAAGCTGTCCTTTAAAGACTGAACGAACACAATACGCACATCAACACGTAATGTCCCAGTGTTCAGGCACATTCACTCCCATCCAGTTTAGCTGTAACACTTTAAAAGCCAATTGAGTGTGGTTAACTTGCTTGACAAAGCACCAAAAAAAAAATAAAAAATAAAAAATAAACTAGAGGAAGTCAAAATGTGCTTGGACAATAATTACACACACGCAAAAAAAATAATAATAAAAATGGGTGAAAGAAAATTTTTAAACATCTAAGAAACAATAACTACAAGGAACTGGATTCAAACTTTCAGTCAAATCTGTTTTTTTTTTTTTTAGCTTTAAACGTAGCAGATTTCTTTGGAAAACAAAAAAAGGCTAGATATAAGCTACATATGATGTAAGGGCAGTGATTACTGTCTCTTTTTTGTTTCCCCCCCCAATGAAACAAAAGATATGCCGTTTAGAGTTTGGGGCTAAAATGTAGGAATGATCTGCGCTCTCTCTCGTTTTACAAATTACTGAGGCATTGAAAATAACAAAATGAACGACGGAAAATTCTTTTCTTTCTTTTTTTTTTTTTTTAAATATATATAAAATAAAAAATTAGCAAAACAACGGGGATATTGGCTACAGACAAAATGACTTAACCGATGCCTTCAAAGTTCTCCTGATGAGACTTTTAACCGTTTTGCCTTCCGGAGCTCAAACAGTCCCACAGTGTTGAATAAAAAAAAAAGAAAAAAAAGAGAAAAATAAAAAACCACAAAAGTGTCCAAACAGAAATGCTGTTTTGATAACTTCTGATATATTTTCTGGTCCCTGCCCAGCGTGCCCTGCAAAACCTGGCCGGTAGCCAGAAAACCAGGCGAATCGTATCGGATGCAAATCAGCAAAAAAAGATCGAAGAGCGCCGAACGAAAAAAAAATAAATAAATAAATTCCAACCACAATATAACTACAGCCAGTCTGATAGTGCAGTTTCTTTAGAGCTATGGAAATATTTATTTGCCTAACATTCCTATATGCCTATCTCGAAGGTATGTCTTAGAACGACACACTGTTAGTTCAAAAAAAAAAAAAGAAAAGAGAAAGAAATAAATTGGGCGCCACTGTGGCAGAGGCAATTGAATCAAATTTCATAAACACATTGTGGTATTTCCTTCAGGAGAAAAACGGCCACCAAGGCCATCGTTTCTTCAATAAGCCGCCTCCCCTTTGACAACAGAGAAGTCTCCCAGAGAAAAGTAAACTTGGGTTCAGAACAATAGATGTGGTGGGATGGAACAATGAAAAAAAAATTAAAGAAAATATATATATATAGATATATATATCACTTCAGCATTCAAGCAATCTTCAACACTGAGAACCTATTCACAGATATTTTTGGTATTTCCTCTACTTCCCAGACAACAACCAATATACATTTTTTTTATTTGTACCACAAATAGATCTAATATTAAGGATTTGGGGCAAAGCAATTTAACAAGGTGCATGACTTAGATGGGTAACAAAGTGCCAATCTTTTTTTTTTTTTTTTCTTAAAGTTTTCCATAAAAAACAAAAGTCTGCATGTGTGTGTATATGTGAGTTGAGCCATGTGTTCTTGTTCTTCTTCTCTGTGTGTGTGTGAAGTTAAAACAGGGATGTGGAACCGAGCCACAAATACTACGGAGAATGTTACAAAAACAAATTCTGTTCTGATTTTTTCCCCCCCTCTCTTTTATTCCCCCCTCCCCAGTTTGGAGTGTAGCCATCTTTGTATCAGGGTTATTTCGGGCGTTTCCTTTGCGGTTTAGGACATACTGGAGCAGCGTGCAGACGGGGTGCCCATCTGGGTGAGAACTTTGTCCAGCCACTGCAGCGGGCCGTTCAGGTGCAGCTCGATCCAGCATGGAGTGCTTGTGACGGTTTGTCGCCTGAAAAATAAAAAATAAATAAAAAAAATTTTTTTTTTAAAAGCAGTTTTGGTCCTGAGTTGTCCCAACATTCCATCTGCTAATGCTTTTAGACATTTAGTGTACTAATTCTTTTTCCAAAGCCACATGTGTGTAACAGCATTTTTAAAAAGTCTGTTAGTTTGTCAGCTAGCAAAAACTAGCTGCATAAATTGGAAAGGACTTCAGTTAGGAACATCATGTAAAGACTTCGGAAAAGAGGTCCACAAAAGTAAAGGATTCATGGAATGGAAAAAGGCCTGGGAGTGATGGGACCAGGGGTGGCAGCGGCCTGCGGCAGGTCACCATTTGCTAAAGCAGCTCTAAGATTCTCCCAAAGCAAATCATAACATGTATTTTCTTTAGCATTTTGTAGTGTTTTATTTACATTCCAAGTCTCTAGCTAGCATCCCAGGTTACATTTACATACAGCTTATACCCTTAAATAAACCTTTTGTTTCACATATTTAAATTGTGGCCAGAGTTTCTGCAGGTTTCAGCAAGTCAAATTTAAGACTTTTAAAAGGTCATTTCAATGCCAGATTTTTTTCAATGCAAGACCAAAAAACTATCAATATATGGGGTGATTGTGAGATACAACTGGCTTGGATGGGCTGGCAAAAGTAGTGAGCCAGAGCCAAATACAAACATCTCCCAGCCAACCGGGAGCACATTTGCACCCACTCTGGTTGACTATTAGCCCTGCTAGCTAGTTTGCAAAGTTTTAGTAGTAGTTAGTTAGCTAGCAAATGTTTAATAGTAGCTAGTTACCAAACACAATAACTATTTCTGTGCATGACAGAAAAGTCCAGCAAGAAAAAACAACAAAAAAAACTACACCCAAGACTACATAGACCTGCCATGAAAAAACTTTAAGACCTGTGATTTGCGTATTTAAGGCCAACATGCTGTTCTAAAAATGAATTTAAGCAATTTTAAGGCCTTAATTTAAGATACACGAACTGAAGACTTTCTAACAATGTGTGGAGACGCTGATGCTGTCTTGCTAATTAACTGAAAACGTCGGCGCACACAGCAGTAGTGAATGCTAGTTGTGACGGCGCTCACCTGTACTCGGCTCCCCAGCCTTTGACGAAGCTCATCCTAATGGTGCACATCCTGGTGAGCTGGTAGACGGCCTCAAATCCCTGGTTGACCGACTGAGCCAGCAGCGCTGCAAACTCCTGGTTGTTGAAGATTTTCAGATTACAACCTGGAGGAAGAGAGCCGTGAACCGGAGCGCGCCATTTAGAGGGGACGCACAAAAAAAAAAAAAAAAAATACTGTCAACTACTGTTCAGTTTTTTCAGGCCTTTTCAGTTTGTGGATGTAAAACAATAAGGACATTTTTTTTTCTTTACATTCAAAGTAAAAAATTTTAAAAGGAGGTTAATTATCATAACTCTTCAGTGTAATCTCTACTGACCAAGCGGTCTGTCTGGGTCCTAGGTGCTGCCACGTTCAGCTTCTTACCTGGAGGAATTTTACACACTGTCGCCGGATGCCAGCCGTACCGCTGGTTGCAGTTTGGACTCTGGACAAAGATAGCGCTATCACTCAAGCACTCTGCAAACACCTCCCCTCCAATGTAGTAAAGTCTGACTCCTCTTCCTGTTTAAAAAAATAAATAAATAAAAAAAATCCAATTCCTCATGCTTGCGAATATGTGCCCTTAAAATCTAGAACTGATTTCCAAACTTCTATCTTACTTAAATATTATCGAGATAAACGTACAGAATAATTATGAAGTGAAGGAAAGAAAAATCTTCTCCTGACTCAAACCAATCCGCTCAGCCGTGCCGTACCTATGTGCCGCCGAGTCATCTCCACGGTGGCGTTCCTGTTGACGTTCGACAGCAGGCCGAGGCAGAAGCGCTCCGAGTTGGACGGGTCCGTGAACCCGTCCACCGTCAGCGAAGGCTGAGAGGCGTGGAACGTCTCGCCCACGCGCTGGTTGAGCTCGTAGTACGCTATGGAGCACCAGAAGGCCGGCTCCGAGTACGTCACCGGCTGCAGGTCTGCGGGACGGGAGAGACCACGGCGGTAGTTAGCTGCAGTCGTCATGGTAACACAAAAAATGCCACCACCCCCAAACCGATCACACGAGCGGATGATTGATGGGATAAAAAAACACACACATTATATTTTAATTTTTTTTTTTTTTTACAATGTTAGAAATAAATTAAATAATGTAAATAAATGATTTGTTTCTTTTTTGAAATAAGAAAAACATTTCATTGCCTAAAATCCAATAACAAAGCATTCTTTTAGTGAATACATGATCATTTGTAGCAAAGGAGGCATCTGCAGCTAAAAAAAAGAAATTGTTAAATTATTAGTAACTGTAATTAGTAAAGGACAAAAGGCACATAATAAAATTTTTTTTGTTAAAACTATACCAGACACAGACGTTTTATTAAATCTTAAATGAAAAATGTTTGCATTTTCATACAGCTTTGGCTTCATTACTGCTGAGTGTGTCGTTCTTTTTTGAGTCTACATTCTCCCTATTCACCAATTACTAAATGAGTTCAGAATTATTTTAAAATGAATTCAACACAATTAATCATTTCAGCCACAGTGCCACATATTTGCATGTTGCTGTTTATTCCACTCAATAATAAGCCTCTGACAATCCATATCGATTAATTGATTAATGATCCGATTGCATCGATGCAAAAGGTGACCAAACAATGATAAAGCAGCTGCGACAGACTGGCGACCTGTCCAGGGTGACCCCGCTTCTCGCCCGAAACGATAGCTGGAGATGGGCACCAGCAACCCTCCCGACCCCAGTAAGGGGCAAGGGTGTAGGAAAATGGATGGATGATAAAGCAGGTGGTTGACATCTTCACGTCGGCGCACTCACCCATGCTGTGATTGACGGGGGACAGAGTGCTGGGAGAGAGTTCTTGTGGAGAACCTGAAGCGAAAACAGAATAGGCAGGAGTTTTACAGCAGATCGTCAAATTACGACAGCCTTGTTCATTTATCATTGTCGCAATATCAAGCCGATATCTATGTACTGATTTGTGTTGCGTTTGGTGGAAAAACGGGGGAAAAAGTTGGGATTGAGTTGCATTTGGGAGAAAGAATAGGGAGAAGAACATAAAGTTGGGTATGGGCTTCATTTGTCTGCTGTGTGAAAGTAACCTATGTTTACTTTAAACTCTAAGCAAATTCACATTGTCAGTGTTCGTTTGTTTACAGCAAGTCATGTCGTTATTGGCAGTTCCCACCAATATTCACATCTTTTCCTAAGATTGTGCAGCTCTAAACAGGGGGTTCTGATAACACTTAACTTCACAACAATACCGTCTACCTAATCAGCGCCAAAGGAGCAGGATGTGCTGGTCTAGGGTACCTGTGTCCATACTTTGATTCATCTGCTGATCGCTGGCCTCGCCGTCCTCGCTGATGTAACCCGGTGGAGGCGTCTCTGTTGAGAAAAACGAAAAGAAAGAAAACGAGACGACGCTCAACTGGAGTTCAAGACAAAAACTCTTCATCGAACGACGGCGGCAGTCAACTAAATCCCAGACGGCTCTACCTGGTATGTAGTTGTTTGGAGGTTCGATTCCTGCGGGGAAGTTTGTGTTCTCGGGTATGGAATGAGTGTAGTCGTCCAGAGGTGGCAACTCGGACAGGATCTCTGAGTGTCTTGGCACAAGAACGGGAGGCAGCACTGCAGTGGAGGATGACACGTAGGAAGCCGTGAGCTCGCCGAGTGGTAAAATACGTTTCGACTTAAAACCAGATTCAACAGATTTCAAAGGAAATAAACAAATTACTAGTTCGTAAAGATTACAAGACTGACTTGGGACCATCAGCTAAATGTATTGAGAACTTATCGAGACGCAGTTTCTGAACTAACAGGGAGAATTTTACTCAAAACAGGAAATTGAACCGTGAGATGTTTTGTTTTAAACTGCAGTCGTCTCAGTAGTTTTTTTGTTCCTCCGTTGTTTGTTTCTCTGTTCAGCTGCTGCTAATTTCTTTGTTTTACTTGTTAAATGGTCAAACTCAAATGCCAGCAACTCCACGATCATTTTTTGAAGCAAAATGTGATTGATTCTCTAAACCAGTTCCCAAAGTCGGTCCTCGAGGGCTGGCATCCTGCATGTTTTAGTTCTCTCCCTGGTTTAACATACCTGGATCAGACGGCGGCTCATTAGAAGGTCTAAGGAGAACACTGACAAGCTGAAAAAGTTGTTACTACTAAAACATGCAGGATGCCAGCCCTCGAGGACCCGCTTTGGGAACCACTGCCCTAAATGGTTCAATTAATGGTGCTTAACTAAGAACGTTCCAGACAGAGTTTGTTGGAATGTTTACTTTCTCTTCTGGTTATTTGTTTATAATATATATTGAAGCGGTGTATGGTTTCTGTTCGCCATGTTCAGACAAAAGCGCCAGAAACAAACTTTGCTCTGAACGTCTTGAAAAGTTACCAACTGCCTCTCCGGCTGCCGATTTGGCCGACAAACGTTGCTCTCACCTGGGGTCTCCACCCTCTGGTAGTGGTAGGGGTTGATGCACACCTCGTCCTTCTTGAGGTGGAAGGCGTACTCGCAGGCCTCGATGGCGCGCAGCTCGTGGTGGCTGTGAAGGTCCGGCCATCGCCACAGGCGGCAGTAGATGACGTGAGGAAGGCCCTTCCTGTGCGAGACCTGCTGGCGGCCGTCTAGGGATCTGATTGGACAGGCGAACAGCAACAGGGAGGTTTTTGACGTCCAATCTGAGAACGTTGCAACGCAGAGTTGAGGATATTCACCTGGTGTGGTCGGGGTAGCTGTACAGGCCAGACGTGTCCCACTGCTCTATCGTGTTTGGCGTACTCAGTCCCCATATTTCAGAGCAATTGCTGCGTGCGGAGAAGAAACACAACCAGGAAAAAAAAAGATAAAGAAACATTAGTGGTTTTTCAGCATGGATGTGGAAAGGGCCTCTTATAGGAATTCTGTGCTGCAGTTTTCTGGCCGATCGCTGATTACCGATCTTTAAAAGCCGATAGCATTGTTTTCTGTGTGAAATGTCGGTGAATTTCAGACAGAAAATAAGAAAATCGCTGAGTTGGCCACAGTGAGGCGACTGTTGTTAACTGCAAACGTGCAGATCTGACCTTTCTTGGTACTTATTTATGTTTCTGGAGAAAATAAATATGTGGGCATCAATGTGGACAGTTTTGAGGGCATTGTAAACATTACTAATTGGAATTTATGGTGACAACGATAAATCAAAACTCTTATCTTGCTGACAAAGTTATCCCGATAAATGAGAAACGATACGATAAGGAGAACACGCAACGGCACAAGTCAGAGGAAATGAGAGGAGGAAAGTTAATCAAAAATGATCATTTTAATAATAAAAAAAAAAACCTAGATTCAGAAATTCTTAAAACATTTACAAAAAGTGTGCAAAAGGTAAGGTTGACAAATGAGGCCGTTGCTTTATCAGACACACAAACACCAGGGAATTCACAGGCTATTTGAATTTAAAAAAAGATTTGGTTTTTTTGGGAAACAAATCTTTCCCAAAAGCATTCCCTCTGAGCTTTAGTCTGGGTCATCAAGGCCGGCTGATAAAGGGGAACGTCTTCTCCTGACCTTTAACCGACGCTGCAGATGCCGCCAGCACAGCTGGAGGCAAACTGTGACATTCAGCTGAAAAATGCGTCTTTGGAAATGAAGTCAAGTTAGGGAGTTTTAAGTTAGGAATGGAGTTTTCAGCCATTACCGTGAGGAGGAAGCTCACCTCGGGATGGTGACACACTTTGTGTTGCAGTTCTGGGAAGTGATGGCCTTCTCCAGCTCATCCAGCTGACCCGTCTTCTTCAGCTTCTTCACCAGGCTTTTCACAGCTTTCTCGCACCACTTCTCCTCTTGCCCGTTCTGCTCGCCGCCTCCCGCCAAACCCAGCCCGGTCGTCGTCTTCTTCAGCGTCAGGAGCCTCTTCACCACGGGAGGGGTGAACGGCAAGATGGACGACATCTTGACCCGCCGAGAGCCTCGAGGAGGTTCTATAGTGAGTTCTCTCTTACCGACAAGGAAGGGGCAGACAGAGGGGGTGGGTGAACTCGGAGCTACAGCTTCGGGCCCTTGCACTGAGGGGCCCCTCTGGTAATAGGTGAGTCACAGGGTGGAAGCCGACACTAGAAGTCACTCAAAAGATTTGGACACCTTGCAGGGGAAAAAAAAAAGTATTATAAATCACAAAATCAGGAAGAAAAACATTTTTAAATTTTCAAACCTGTAAAATTGTCAACTAATTTAGTAATCAATTAATCGCTAACTAGAGTACAAACTCAAAAAAAGGCTATTTGTTGGAAAAAAAAAACTTATTCACAGCAGTAATTAAGCCAAAGCAGTACAATATATATATATATATTATAAATATATAATATAATATATATATATATATATATATATATATATTATAAATATATATATATATATATTTTATTATTTAAAAAACAGAAATTGATTTGTTTATTTGCACCTTTTAATGTATTTCTAATGTTTAAAAAAAGGGTTATGTGGTTAAATGAAAACAGTTCAATGTCCCATTTTTAAAAATATAATTAAATTGATGAATCGTCAGAATAATCAATTTGGTCAATTATTCTGGTGAATAATTGATTAAATTGATTATTCATTGTGCACCAACTAACAATTACTACAATAAGCATTAGTTGCTGCCCTTATACTGAGCTGTATCACAAGCAAACTTTAAAATTAAGTTTGCTTGTGTCCTGCATGTTTCTTTAAGGCAGTAGTTTTTAATCCAAAATCAGATGTTGTTTTGGTTTTTTTTGTCACAAATCATATGTTCATAACTTTCATCTCATGTTTAACAAACCCACAACACACTGTTTAAACAGGATGCACTGATGTACTTCACAAACAGGAAATCTAACTCAAAGTTGACCCCAGTCAAAATCGAGCGATTTGGATCAAAATCGGAATCTCACCATATTTAGATATGTTAGTCTGTAAGTAATTATACAGTTTTAACGATAAACTGCAGCGGAGCCATATTAAATAAAAATAACCCAAAGTCATTCAGTAAGATCTCAACGATCAAAATAAATTAGAGGCTCATCTCAAATTATAAACTATGACAGAACTGGCTAAGCTCTAAATTAAACCTACTATACAAAACGGAGCGCTCCATACTGATCTCCACTGCGGTCTCTAAACTTTCCCAAGCGTAACAACTCCCAAAAACTAAAACAGAGTCACTACAATCTGATGCTAAACAAGAGATTTGGTGACCAGGAGGACTGTCCATCTAACACTAGCCCGTCGCAGGCGTCCGGGCTAACTGGCTCGTAAGCTAACATAATTGCAGGACTTCCGTTTCCAAACAAGACAAATTTACGAGCCCGATAAGCAACTCAAAGAATGCTGCTAAATGACTGAAAGCGGGTGGTGTATTTTGCGACAAGGCCAGCCGAGCTACAATAATCTGGCTGTCCTGAGAGGGCCAACTGTTAGCTGCCTGGAGGGGGGCCTACTGGGCTCAAACCACAACACCACAATGACTAGCGTTAGCTTCCAACATTTCCAAAGAACATTTGTTAAAATAACAGGTGGCAAAGAAAAGCAGGTACATTTTAAGAGATGCAAGTTAGACTAATTACTAATACAAACTCGAGCTAAAGGAGCTGACGGTAGCTTCAGGGAGCTAGCAGTCAGCTTGTTATCAAAAATCCTTTTGTTGTGATCTGCGGAAAACCCTCCTGTGCGCAACAGTCAAGTGGGGCTACTTCGGCACCGAGTGAGTTTAACACAAAACCCACCTGATTCAGGCCCAGTGTTTTATTATTATTATTTTTAATAAAGTGTTTGGGGATGTACATGCAACGTTTCTTCGTTTCAACGCAGTTACCCATCTTTTTCCTGAAAAATTCGCATCTAAGTGTGTTAGCATCTTGTACGAACTCTTTCCAGAGTTGAGGCTCCCGCTGGCTAACCGAGCAACATCAACCGCAGCTTCAAAACAAACACACTCCGAAACCGAAAAAACAACGAGAAGCCTTTCAATAGTTACCCCAGATTTGCAGTCCAAGGTTCCGCTTCAACAGCGGCTACCGTCCAGAGACCTATAAAAACACTCATAAAAGTATTTTCTGAGTACAACTCAGCAGCCAAATCATACAGGGCTCCTCTCAAGTTGCTACCAGCGCTACAGTTGCTCGTTAGCTGAGTTAGCTACACCGGAACAGGCTACAAACGTCACAGTGACGCAAGAACTCTTAATCCCTCCTGATTGGACACAGAAATGTCTTCGTTCTGTGATTTTGAGTGTTTTTGAAGTGAGGCGAAAATAACAGTGGTCACAGTAATTTGACTAAATACCATTAATCTACATCAAGATTAATGGATATACAGAAAAGAAAGGAAGGAAGAAAATCTTACGACTGAGACAAGTAGCCCAGTGTTTAAAACTCCAACGCATAAGGGAAGGCTGAAAATAAGATTTGTTTTCAAATTATTGTTAGTAATTCATAGTTTTCTTTGTGACAGGTCCAAAAATCTCAAGAACAATATTTGTACACTGTTGCGGATTGACCACATCCAGAATCTAAAGTCATTTTTATATCACCTCTAAATAACATGAGAGGAGTATTGTCACTTTCAGACTAATCACATTTTCCAACAGCAATATTAGCTCCAACCACTGATTTTCGTGTTTTAAGGTCAACAGGTAAAATAGATATCTTTACAGATGTATTTATATAACTTTTTTTTAAAACAACTTAACTATTTAGGTCAAATATTAAATATTTAAAATATGTCTAAGTAACATTTTAACAAATTTTCTTTCATTTTTGGAATCATGTTATTTTTTATCCTTAAAGAGATGGCTAGTCAGTGGATGGAGTTAAAACAGCAATATTCAAAAATGGCTTAAGTCTCAAGTCTAGTTATCGGGAAGGTACCCAATCAAATAGTTACTTCACAGACCTCATTTTATTATGAAATCAATTATTAATCACAGTTCATTAATTCAGGATCTAGCATTTGAACTCTGAAATATATATATATTTTTTAAATCTAAAATAATTTGCTGAGAACAATGAATTTTTTCCATTTAAAAAATCATTTTTTATTTCTTTATATTATTTTACATTTAGTTTAAATAAATTAGCACACAAATAATTCTTAATATTTGGCTATTTATTGTGTGAATTGTGGCATTTTTGGCACACCATAAAGCTGCTCCTAGCATCTCCAGCTCCCTATGTAGGTGTGCAATTAGGCTCAATTGGCTTTATCTGGTGTCTTTATAAGCTGCCTTGCCAGAACCTCCCCTATCTGGTTCGTTTTGACTTTCCTGTGGCAATGGGTGGCCAGTTATGGCTTTGTGTGGGCTTATTGGCACTGTTTTTACAAGGTAAACAATTTTTTTGGCCACAATTTTGGTGAGTGTTTCCATGTGTTTTCTTTTCCCTTGACTTAATGTTTTTGTTTTTTCTCTTCCCCAGTTGGAAGCTGTCTTAATCGCTGCAGAGTGGGCTATAGTCTGTGCAAGGATGGCTCAGAATGTATCCCCTACAGCCATGTGTGTGATGGAGAGGAGGACTGCAAAGATGGTTCTGATGAACAGAACTGTGAAGTAGGATGCAGTGCTGGTATGACTCAAAGTGTTAGATGGGAGCTTAACCTTCTTTACACAAGACAAAAACATGCTCATACTAGAATTTCACATGTAGAACTGGACTCAAGATGGCAAGAACCTAACCCATAAACTGAGCTCAAATTAACATTAACTTGTATTCCAACCTCAGAACCTAGACATTCTGAATGAGTTGAGCTCCTACCTGAACTATAGACTGTTTTCAAGTTTCTCAATTAACTGAAACTTGACACATAATTTAAGTTTTTCCCCTTCAAGGTGGTGGTGGGGAGCTACTGGTCTTTTTAGTATAAACCTGAAGTTATGCAGATTTCCTTTGCTTGCATATAACTTATAGCTGCACAAATTTTAACAAAAAAGGCCCTACATGACTATATTGCTGGCTAAAAGTGTTGGCATAACACTTTCAGTAAAGTCTTGTTGCAATTAAGTTTTAAAAGTGCATGTATGGCCTCAAGTTCAACCAAACATCTGTTTCCAAACAGACCAGTTCCAGTGTGCCCATGGTAAGAAGTGTATAGACAAAGATCAGGTATGTGATGGTGTACCTCAGTGTCAGGACCGCTCAGATGAAAAACAATGCCTGAAACACCCTGAAGACTGTGCTCACCGCTGTGATAAGAGCCACTGCCTGCCTGCAAGCTTCATCTGTGATGGAGAGAAGGACTGTTTGGATGGCACTGATGAGGCAAACTGTGGTATGTGGCTTGTGTTTTGATCTTTGACTCCAAGGTGGGCAGTTTCCAATTTCAAGTGTGTTGTGTGTTGCATGGTTTTCAGAGGACAAAGGGGAAGCTGGAACTATTGCAGGACCTACATCGGTCCCTTCCAGTCAGTCTCGTCCCCTCAGATGTGGTTTGGGCTCCCGGATGTGCAAAGACAAGTCAGACTGTGTCCATTACAATTATCTTTGTGATGGAGAACCAGACTGCAGAGATGGCTCAGATGAGGAAGATTGTATCTCAGAATGTGGAAATGGTAGGTGACCTAAACTGGCTATAATCTGCTTAAAGTAAACTATTAAGCCACATCTCGCGATATAGGCACTTGCTATACCACCACTACAAAAAGCATCTTGTAGCAGTGACTGCTACACCTTGCATTCATATTTTGGGTGCTCTTTTAGCTGAGTAACTTTATAATCCTGCTACAGACCAGTTCCAATGCGCCCATGGAAGAAAGTGTATTGAGAGAACTCAAGTGTGCGACGGCGTACCACAATGCCAAGACCGCTCTGACGAACTCGGCTGTGCCAAGCGCATGGAGGGTTGCGCTCATCTGTGTGACGAAAACAGCCGTTGCGTCCCCAGCAGTTTCCTATGTGATGGGGAGCGGGATTGTAGCGACGGCAGTGATGAAGCAACCTGTGGTATGCTTGCATGATGTCACAATGTGTGACGATGCTCCTTTGCAATGCTCTAACGTACTATGGCCCTCCTGTAGCTGATGTGCAGTGCAGCTCTACAGAGTTTAAGTGCCTCAGTGGCCAGTGTGTTTTGGCCTCGATGCATTGTGATGGTCATCCTGACTGCTTGGATCGCTCGGATGAGGACGGCTGCACCAAGCCACCAGTCTGCACAACCAAACATCACTGTCCTCACAGCAAAGAGTGCTTGGTGCAGGAGTGGCTCTGTGATGGAGACCAGGACTGCAAAGATGGCTCGGATGAAAAGGTGCTGGTTAATGCACTTTTTTTCTTTTCTCACTCTGGAGTTGCACAAGGACTCTAGCATGATGATATCCCTTCTACTGTAGGATTGCCCTGTGATGCCAGTCAGCTGTGGTGCCTTCCAGTGGCCTTGTAAATCAAAGACCCAGTGTATTCCGACAGTCTGGAGATGTGATCGGATTAAAGACTGTGACAATGGTAGTGACGAGATGGAATGTGAGTATATGAATATTTAACTGTACTTGAATAAATTTCAGAATACATAGCGTGGTTTACATAATGGATGAGCTAAGAGACTGTAAATGATTGCTGTTTTTTTTTTTTTTTTTTTTGGTTCCTAAAATTCTTTTGTTTTGGGTGAAACTTAAACTTCCCAGGTGGAATGGGAACATGCCTCCCTCATGAGTTCCAGTGTGGCAGCCAGGAGTGCCTGGATCCAGTCCTTGTCTGTAATGGCATTGCCAACTGTGCAGATGGTTCAGATGAGGGGGGCAGCTGCCAGATGGCCTGTACTGCGGCTGACCGCTGTACACAAAGCTGCCGCAGCACACCCCAGGGACCGGTGAGGGGCCACTTAAAATGTGTAAAGCAAAGTGGTGAAAAGACTTAAAACTCTACAGCAGTGGGTTGACTTTATGGGACTCTCGTATTCTATTTATAGCGCTGTCAGTGCACAGCAGGGTACAGGCTTCTGGAAGATGGCCAGACGTGTGCTGATGTAGATGAGTGTGACAACCAGGTTCAAAGTGTGTGCAGTCATTTGTGTATTAATGCACCTGGGTCATACCAGTGCGAGTGCCATCCAGGCTTTATAATGGAGGCAGATGGATATCAATGCAAAATCACAGGTAAAGTATCCAAACATTGGGGGAAGGGTGAACTTGGGACTCTTAAACTGTTTTCTCAACATGGCTGCTATCCTGAACTCTTAAATGCTATAAGAGGGGTTTGTCCCAAATGTTCTTTTGAAAACCTTGCGTACATTCATCCATCAAGTTTACACAATGTAATCTGTACCCATTGTAATCTATTGTTGCAATCTCTTATAGGTGAACCGTTCCTGTTGGCATCTGTACAAACAGAGTTGTACATGTATGGTTTGCGCTCTGGAAGCCTAGATGTCTTGTCTTCATCGGCCAAAAAGGCAATTTTGTCTGTAGACTATGACTGGCGCGACCAGAAAGTTTTCTGGGTTGGTGTGGAGACTGAAACAATCAGGTGGTCTTCTATGAATCAGAAGACTACAGGAATTTTCACCAAAGGTTGGGGGTGGCAAGAAAAACCTTTACAGAAATCTGAATCAGTTTAAAGCATGATGTAAATGCTTCTTTTTGAAGGTGTCCGGGCAGACTCTGTAGCTGTGGATTGGCTTGCAAGGAACCTGTACTGGATTGATGGTGTAAATAGTCAGATTGTTGCAGTCAGCCTTGCAAAAGTGTCTGTCAAGTCACTGGACCAAAGCATCATCCTGGAGGAAGATTTGGACCAGCCTCGCTCTCTGGCCTTGCTACCACAAAAAGGGTTGGCTTAAAAAGATAACCTTGAAAGTAAAAACTGAGCTGACATTCATACTTATCCCTCTCTTAGGCTGATGTTTTGGACGGAAATTGGCAACTTGGCTAAGATTGAACGAGCTGGCATGGATGGGTCTGAGAGGAGGGCAGTTGTAAACTCCAGCTTGGGCTGGCCAGGTGGCATTGCAGTAGATGACCTTTCAGAAAGGGTTTTCTGGACAGATGAACAACTGAATGCAATTGGGTCTTCCACACTAGATGGTGACAATGTGAAGGTAAATGAAGCCAAAAATTCTTTCAGGATTAACTGGCTTTAGAAGTTTGCTTTGAAAACCTTCCTAATAAAGTAATCAAAGGTCATCAGTTTAAAGCACTGAATCATCTTTCAGATGTTCCAGCTGAAGGAGACTACCAACCCCTTTTCTGTGGCAGTATTCAATGACTTGCTTTACTGGTCTGATGCAAAGAAGAGAGTGGTGCAAGCGATTAATAAACTCTCCGGTAAGAACAGGCAGGTTATCCTGAAGAGACCTGGCCAACCTTTTGCTATTAAGGTGAGTTTTCTCTCATTTGGAAATGCATGCTAAAACTGAACCAGATATTCAAGCTGAGCCCAACTTTGTACAGTAGTGTCCTGCTGCAATGTCTTCCCCTGTCAAGTACTTGCTGAGAATCAGTTTCTGACTTCCCCATTTTCAGATTGTACATCCAATAACCCAGATGGACACGGAGAGCCCCTGCAAGAAGATGGCCTGTTCCCACATGTGTGTTTTGGCACCAAGACGCAAGGCTGTGTGCAAGTGTCCCAGTGGCCTGTCTCTGGCTGAAGATGGGCTGCTCTGTTCCAGTCTGCCCAAATCAACATCCCTGCTGCTGTTGACACCACCTACTGTCACAAAGGTTTGCTCTAGATGTCGGTTGTGTAGTTTTAATTTCAGACTTTATATTTTCTGTGGCTAGCTCTAAAAGTGGGAAGGAGACTACAGAAAAGCATGGTGACTAGGTTGCCTACAAGCTGGGACACAAATGTTTTTATTTGTATAGCACTATTCAAAGCAATCCAAAGTCTTCTGCAGGACCAAGGGAATATGGGAAAATCAGTTCTGGACCTGCAAACTCAATCAGCAGCTCTTTGAAGACCTTAGCATCTATTGCTAAGGTCATGCTAAAGATCTCTTAAACCAACAGAACTTTAATTTTTTTTTTTATGTGGCATAAGTGCAGTCAAATCAATTTTAATGGCCTGCATAAATTATTTCCACAGATCTATTTTCAAGCACAACAAGCAACAGAGTTAAAAGACTGGCCGAAGCATTTGGCAATACCGATCCCTGGCATAAGTGATGCAACAATTATGGACTACAGTGCACATGACGACACTCTGGTCTTGACGGATGCCAGCGCAACTTCAGTAACATCCTTCAAGCTGACAGGCTCAGTCATTGCTGCTCAAGAGCAGATTCTCAAACTGCTAGATGACCAAATCACTGCCATCGCCCTTGACTGGGTGACCCTTAATATATACTGGAGCAGCAGCAAACAGTCCCGACTGCAGGTGACATCAAAAACCGGGGCATACACAGCCATTCTAATAAAAGATGGGATTGCTGGTGTGGGTTCCATTGCCCTTCATCCTGAAAGTGGACAAGTTTGTTTTACTAACCTAAATCTGAAAGATGCTGGCAGCAAGGCCACAGTAGAATGTGCTTACATGGATGGCGGAGAGCGAAAAGTTGTGTGGAAAGATGCGGTTCAACCTGCATCTCTAGTTTTTTCCAGTACTGGGGACACAATCTACTGGGCTAACACAGGTACAACTTCAAGAGAATACAGTTTCACTCAAACTTTTTAAAAATTACCTATAAATGTTTCTCAGGAATGGGAAAAATCTGTCTCGTCAAGACTGATGGCTCTGGATACGAGGAACTGGAGGCTGGTGATGGGCTGACTGCCGTAGCTCTTGGCGACATGCCAATCTGGATGACTGTCAGTGGTAATGTCTATGCTGCTGGAGGGAACATGTTACCTCAAACATTTAAAATTAAAATGGTATATTTCTAAATGTCATGCCTGTCATTTACCCAGATATGACAAGACTTTGGTACAGAGAAGATCAGCAGCAAAAACTATGGTTTGAGGTCAGCACAAAAGTACTGGGCTTGAAAGCCCACAGCCAGCTGACTCAGTCAGGTAAGTGACAACTAAATTTCCAAGGGGATTTGGTGCCATTTTAAAATTCTAAGGTCTAGTCTCATTCTCCTCAGGTTCCAACCAGTGTGCAGCAAACAATGGCGACTGTCAGCACCTGTGCCTCGCCACCCCAAAAGGACGGACGTGCAAATGTGCCCATGACTTCAATGCAAAAGACACAAACTGCAGCCCTGATCAAACCTGCTCAGATGGTGCTAGAAAATGTCTGGACCAAACCTGCCTGCCAGCTGAGAAGTTCTGTGACGGGCATGCTGACTGTGCTGATCATTCGGATGAAAACTGTATGTAACATTTAAAATGGGTAAGCTGTATAGCTGGCTTAACATTTCATTAAACCTTTGCTTGAAACTGGTTTTCTTTAAGGTGCTGGTGCCAAGCAGAAGTTGGGAACAAAGGTCTCTACTCCAAATCAGAGTACACCCCCTCCTCACACTCTATCCCCAAAGACGAACTTGGGCAATGCTGTTGAGGAAAACAGTGGGCTCCAGAATTTGGAGGCAGAGGAGTGCAGCCAGAATCGTTGCAGTGGGAAAGGGCACTGTGTGAAAATTAATGGGGTCGCTACATGCAAATGTAAAGAGGGCTACAGTGGGGTATCTTGTCAGGACATCGCAGCAAAAGGCGTGCAGGACCTCATTATCTATGGTGCTGCAGGTCTCTGTGGCATAATTGTCGTTATTGCTGTGATAGCAGTGGTCTTCAAAAATGCTGCCTCAAGGTTTCTACACTTATTCTGAATTTAAATTTGAAGTGTAGGTATTCTTGGTGCCATAAATTTAATGGTATCCCTCTGAATACAGGGGAGGGAGTCCAGATGCAACAATGGAAACCAGCATGTCTGAACTGGAGAAAAAAGCGGGAGCCGCAATTGGCACACAGAATGCCCAGGCAACTTCAGAGAAGCAAGAGGTGACATGACAAACATGGAATCTGTTTAATCCTGTTGCAGCTGTTCTAACTTCCGGTTATCTCTTGCAGGAACCGGTATCTTCTGTGGATTAATTCATAAAAAAATTTTTTAATAAAGAGTTTGCATTTTCAGTTGGCTTGAGGAGTCTTCAATATTTATAACACTTTGACTTTGCAAAAAAAAAAAAAAAAATTACACTTAAAATTGTTTAGCTATGTCTTTGCTGCTCAGATGTGCATTAGGATGTGGTGCAATTGGCAACTATCTGATAGTCTTCCAAAGGAAGGGTTTTGGTTGCTTGAAATATGAATTTCAAGTTGTGAAATGGTAAATTGTAATACCATTACAAGTCTTTGAAGAGTTCCAAAGTCATTAAACACACAGAGCTCCCCTAGAAGTCAATTGTGACCTAAAAAGAAGCTCTGAAATGGGAACAAGGGCTAGAATCTCTGCAGTCAAACATGGCACTAACTTGCCTAAGATTTTACTTCACTTTCAAGTGAACCAAAGCTTTACATCTACTACCCACTTCAAGAACACAAACAATGCAAATCACATTGAGACAACTGGGGTGCGGACTACTTGCTCAGATTTTCCAAGCTGGGTAGAGGGATTTGAGACTAAACATGGCCATGGGGTGTTTGACCAAATGTGTATATCAAAACCTGGAAGCTGAGGAGCAGATGCCCACACTGAAAGCTGTCAACTAACAGGAAGCAAAGCAAGATTTGATAACTGGGGGATAATTTGGTCTGGTAACAATTCTGCATAAGCATACTTCATTCCGGCTTGACAGGGTGAGAGATATTTTTTTGGCCCCTTTATAATTAAATGCCACACCATTGTCTTTTGTTGGCTACTTCCAGCAGGAAAAAGGTCCATGTCATAAAGCTTGGAACATATCCAACCAGCTTTAAAATCCAGCACTCTACCAGATCACCTATGGGATGCACCTCATTGGAGAGCAGGAACTGCATGTCAATATGGACCAAAGTTTGCTCTAAATTTATGCCATAAAATGCCACATACACGATGTATTTGTATGACAGGAGGAACATTCAGTGTTAAACTAAAATTTGCAGCTTCTTCCACCACCAAGCAAAAATAAGTTATGTCTCAGCATCTGAAAACGAAAATACTCCTTAGCTTACAGCTTTTAAAATTTGAGCACCACATCCTAGGACTCCGCTACCCGAGGGGAGCTGAAAATGCAGTAAGTGATGGTAACAGATTCCGATGGTTAGTGAGGTGAAACTGCTTCTAGGAAAGCTTTGTGTGTGCCACAGTGAGGTTGTTTGAACTCCATGCATGTATTTTTGTTGCAAACATTATCTCCATGGCACCCAGTGTATTGTTCAGCCCAGAATCTAGATGTTATTAAAAGTCTGGACCAAATTCTTCCTATTGTTTTGACAAAAACCACAAATCGTGTTTACTTTGGCTGTGGGGCCACTTCTGGTGCTCTCATTCTCTCATTTTCCAGTAAGAATTTTAAATGCTTTAATTTCAGCTCATGTGTGGGTGTTAAATGATTCAGCTTCTATAGTTGGAGAGTTAATCTACAATATAATAAGGACTTTTTTTCCCCCCCCCCAGATGACGGATTGCTGCTGCGTAGGCCCCACATGTGTAAACAGCCATATAAAAACAGCCCCATCTCAAATATTTAGTTCAGTCTGGACATAGAAGAGGCACACATCGTCTTGGAGGTACTGCTAAGGTAAGCCTGAAAAGAGGATTACCTTTTGTATGACACAGTACAACATGTATTAGGAGACATACATTCCTTATTGGAATTAATGTCTTTGCTTTTAGGGATTTGAATGATTTGCTTGAAAAGTTATTTTTTCCAGAGTCTGACGTCAAAACAATAATGGTTTAAGAATTCCAAAACCAGTTTTGTGTAACGGTTGAAACCAAATGAAAGGAAATTGGTCAAAATGTTCAAGAACATCCCAAAAACCCCCTAAAACATTTTGAACCTGTTATAAAATGGAAGCTTATGGAACAGTGTCACTGTCTATGTTGGTAAACACTTCATCCTGAAATATGAACGGGTCAAATATGTCAAGAGCCCAGAAACAAAATGACATGAATGTAGTTGATGAGCGTGTGTAAAACTGATGATCTGTATTGTAATATGAAGTGTCCACTTACTTACATTCTACCCGTTTCTTCAAATACAGCAAAGGAGACAATGGAAGTTGTATTTTGGGCAGCCCTTATGGTGACGTTGGTGACATCTAAACCGGTGAGTAGCTCTACTTCTCTGACTACCTTTTACTACTTAAAGTTGCGGTATGTAACTTTTATATTTAAAAACAGAAAAGTTGTTTCCTCTGATATTTATTTCAACTGTCAATATGAGACAAATAATCTGTGGGAAAAAAAGCAAATAAATCCAGCTCCTCCATCTACTACAGCAAAAATGCACTGCTACTGGTCAAAAACAACCAATCGGAGCCATGAGGAGGGTCTATGTGCTGCCAATCATTCTTGTGTATGCTATTCAGTCAGTGTGCCAGTGGTTGAGAAACAACTTGCAGTTACAGGAAAACAGTTCCACCGTCATTGGTGGCTATGCTAACTAGCCCAGCATTCATGAACACAGAGGCACAAGAGAGGAGGGGTGGGGGTGATTGACAGCACCAAGACCCACCTTCTGCCTCTGATTGGCTGTTTCTAGTCACCATCGGGAGCACTGGCAGAAGTTAGAGGAGCTCCATTTTTTTTTCTCTATATGACATTATATTGTTTATTTAAAATAAAAAAAAATGTTATATACTAAAAGTTGCATACTACAAACCTGTTTTTTTTTTTTTGTTTTTTTTTTTAAACAGGTTTGCCTACATATGGAAGATGATTCCTCAAAATCATCAGAGTCCAGTGAGTCGATGTCATCGGAGGAAACGGAAGTCCAGTTCGGACCCTCACAACCGGTGCTAACAGACATAGGCCTGCAGACGGAGCCCCTGGCCTCCGATCCTTCTTCATCCACGACCGACTCGGCAGCACCGCTGGTACCTGAGGATCCACAGACCTCCACAGACAGAGACCCTCTGCAACCCATCCCACAGAGTCCCTGTCAGACTGCTCTCCACGTGGACAGCTCTCTCGGCACAGCACGCAACTCTCCGGATGCTGGCGCGTCAATAGTCACGACGAAACCAAAAGGCACCGACGCGTACGAGGGCCTCCAGGGGGAGGCTCTTCTGAAACAGGTCCTCACACCCACACCTCTGTTGGTTTCCACGGACACGCCCTCCACCGTCCCAGAAGACACCCCTGGTACCATTTTGGATTGTGTCACCGTGCAGCTCCTAACAGCTGAGCCCCCTCCACCTCGAGGAGACAGCATCTGAGGAATTAGGTCATAAGGACTTGAAGGTTTATCACAATATTTGAGTGGTACAACTGTGATAACAATAAAGGTGACATTAAGAACTATTTATTATTTCATTTTAAGGAATGACAGGAGGGCTGCCGAGTGGTGCAGCTGGTAGAGCTGTTGCCTTGCAGCAAGAAGGTTCTGGGTTCGATTCCCGCCCCCGGTCTTTCTCCATGGAGTTTGCATGTTCTCCCTGGGCATGCGTGGGTTCTCTCCGGGTACTCCGGCTTCCTCCCACAGTCCAAAAACATGACTGTCAGGTTGATTGGCTTCTCTAAATTGTCCCTGTGTGTGAGTGTGTGTGTGTGCGCATGTTTGTTTGTCCAGTCTGTCTCCGTGTTGCCCTGCAACAGACTGGCGACCTGTCCAGGGTGATCCTGCCTCTCGCCCGAAACGATAGCTGGGGATAGGCACCAGCAACCCCCCCAAGCCCAGTAAGGCACAAGGGTGTAGGAAAATGGATGGATGGAATGACAAGAGTCCCACAAAAACTCTTTTTAGTAGGAATATTCTGAATTTAACAGTCGTTTGTGCATGTGTGAAATGATCAATAACAGAGGAACGGGGACTGATTAGGGGCCCTCCGCTCCTTCACCTCCCCTCAAATATTAAAGAGGCAAAAACCTTTTTTGGGTCTGGTTGTGACAGTTGGTGAGTGCAGTGACCATAGATAATACATTTTATCAAATGTGGCTTAAAGCTGAGATGCTGATGTTTGGATATGTAAAAATATATATTCTCTCTGCATATAAATCTATAAACAGTTTGGTTTCTGTCAGTACAAAGTGAATTTCTCTCTTATATTGACCAATAATTTCATTTGACTTAATTGCCGCTGTGGGAGCCATGGTTTAAAATTTAACAAACTTTGGCTCTTTAGGCTTTATGAAATATTTCATCCTATTTGATGATTTATCTGAATATTGTCACGTTCAAAATCATGCAATTAGTGCAGGGAAAAATGTAGAAAAACGGGTGATCGTGTTTTTCCCCCAGTGTGTCAGCCTAACGTCACACGTAGACACGTTGCCTTGGCTACCAATAACAGCAGCCCCCGGAGCGCAGAGCAAAGATTACGTTCAAGTGCGTCAGGAATTGACACACACAAAAAACACAAAACATTTCCCACACAAAAAAGTTCATAAAAACACCAAAGAGATGCCTGAACACTGGCGGTGGTTAATTAGCTAACTTAAACACCTGCACTCCCGATTATCTATCAGAAAATGTCACCTTATTCTCTGTTAATTGAACCGAAATACTCCGAACTGCATAGCAATGTTATAAAGTTAAGCTAGCATAGCTAACATACTCACCACTTTCTTACATACATTAATTAAAGCTTCTTACTGACCTGTGAAGTGATTCCCCTTGGACCTTGTTATCTTGCTGTCGTTGCGTCTTCAATTAATATAAAAACTTTGCGTCCCTTTTTCAGATTATTTGCTTGATTTTGTCATTTTCCGACCACCGATATTCCTGACTCGCTGCAAAGCAGCAGCGCAGTGAGTCACGTGATGTCCAATCACTAGGTCACTGAGCGGACTCGCCATTTACGTTTTACGAAGGACTTTTCAAAATCATTAACTGACTGTTAATGCTTTGAATACAGCGTGCAGCTGCTGCCGAGTTACTGTCCCCACATGGATGCAGACACATAAAGAAAAAGAAAGGAGCAGGAAATATTGGTGGGGCCTGAAGACCAATAGACCAATAGAATTGGTTGCAATCTTGGAATCTGAGACAAAGATTATAATGGATGAACATGAATGTTGGACTGAATCTTTTCACTCCATAGAGAACCCAGCGGGAACTCATGCATACACAGAAAAACTCTGCCATCGTGCAGCCCTTACTTTTTTAGATAGAAGCATGAAAAACCTAAAACTACTACTACTAATATAACTAATAAAAACCAAACTAAAACTAAGTAGTATTTAACTAATAATAACTGATCAAAATGAGAAAATACACTCTAGAAACTAATTACAGCCACCTCAATTAGGCAAACAAGTTTCAACTAAATACATACATATATACAATTGCAAATAATATAGAATTGGTTGCAATTTTAGAACCAGAGATAAAGATCATACTGAATGAACATGAATGCTGGACTGAATGGGGGAAGCTGGAGAACCCGGAGAGAACCCATGCATACACAGAGAAACTCTGCCAACGTGCAGCCCTTACTTTTTTAGATAGAAACATAAAAGAACTACCACTACAATTAAAACTAAGCAATATGTAACTAATAATAACTAGTCAAAATGAGCAGATATGTGCTAGAAACTAATTAAAAGCCCAGATTTCTCACCTAGCCCCCAAACTGATAAATATATGTTGTAGTCCATGTTGTAGTCCACCGCGGCTGCTTTCCTCTTCTGTCTTCGTACTGTTGCAGATGTGATGAAGTGATGACTTTTTAAAATCACTTCCAAGATCTCGATCATGTTGAGTTTCAGAGATCTTTTCTTCTTCAGTGGTCTGGTGTAGTTCAGAGATCACAGTTTCATAGGTATAGGTCTCATTCTTGAAGTTGGCTGTCTGATCCTTAAATGTTTCTGTTATGGAAACTTCTTGTTGTTCTCTGTTTTCTCCAGAAATTGCTTGGTTTATTGGGGCTTATATATACTTTTCTTAGACAGCCTTTTCTGCACTTGCTGTTCCCCATTTTGTTGTTTTCCAGAGACCTTCTCTTTTCAGTAACGTCATTTGGATTAATCTCATTTTTGACAGTGGCTGTTTGATCCTCAGCTATTTGTGTTATTGAAACTTCTTGTTCAGAGTTTTCTTCAGAAGCCTTTTGGTTACTGAGGGTTTCCATCTCAGAAACAGCTTTCATTGTCACATTTCCCTGTATTGGTTTAGATTTCCTAGACGTCTCTTTCTCCTCTTGCTGGTCATCATTTTGTTGTGTTTCAGTGACCTCTAAATCACCACTGCCTTCGGTGTTTTCAGGACAGTAAAAAATGTTTATATCTAATGGAGGTTCTGCCTCAGGAAGAGTTTTCCAGAAACTCTTCCTTGTGGACTTACGTAAAGCTGCCTCGTCATCCAGATTGTCTGTCACAGAACCTCCATTGTTTTGCAAACTATCCTTGAAAAAAAGTCATATCCACCAAAGCATCTGGCCCAGGAAAGGATTTCCACAATATCAGTCTTCTCTTTCTTGGTCGATCCACTGTCTTCTGCATTTTACAGCCCAATTCATCTTCCAGCCGTGGAGGAGAGATCACACTTTCTACTGAGCAAGACCCATTTTCTAAGAAAGCTGAATCTTCGACTTGTTTTGGAGACATAGAACTGTCAAACCTTTTATCAACTCTGCGGACGTTTGCATGTCTTCTGACATCCTCACTCTGAGTCGATTCTGTTTTCTCTTTTTGGTGCTCCAGCGTCTCAGAGGTCGATTCTTTTTTGAGGATCCATGGAATGAATTCTGGATCAATCGTTCCAAAGTCATACGTCCAGTTTCCATATGTTATCTCTTCATTCTCGATGTAGTCATCCTCCCATGCTGTCTTCTTCACAGGTTTACGCTTGGATGACCGTTTCTTCTGTGTCCTTGAGGTCTCAAGAGGTTTAGGAGCTTGATTCTTCACCAGTCGGTGGTGAATCGTCTTGCTGTTCACTATTTTCATCAGAAATCTTTCCGTGAAGGGGGGCGTGCACCTCCAGCCAGGTGTGAAGAGGTATCGTCTCCCCTTGCTCATTTACTGTTAGAAAGACCTCTGAACCATCAGGAAAACGATGCTTGTTTCCCTGAGCCAAGCGTTGAACAGCACCTTCTTTTTTTTATTGCGTATTGTATCCTGGGCGCCTCAACTTCTCCTACGAAAAGCTTGTTCGATGTTTCCATTTTACCAGATTCTTCACAGTTGAGAAACTTGCTCTCGGGTGAAACATATCACAAACGGCTGCTTAAATACAACAATTGATGTCACAGAATTCTGCCTTTGACACGGTAGTGTGATGTCATAACACCACACTGCTGTGATGCTGTGACATCAGGGAATCTGAACAAGCCTCTGACTGTCAGTCTCATGAACAGGATGGTCCATAATTTTTTTGGCTTTATGAAGAATTCTCTACGGTTCCACAGTCGTGGCTGATGGCTGAAGAGATGATGATGCTCTCAACAGACTTCTAGAAGATCTGCAGCAGGTTTAGCTTCCTCACAAAATCCAGTCTGATCAAATATTCACAATGGCCAAGAGAAAACAACACTTTGATTCTAAAAATGGCTGTAAATGTCCATAAAGCTTGAAGTTGAGAAGTTGTTTGAAGAGAACGTGAGCATTGCTAAGTGCTTAATTTTCCATACAATTATATTATTTTAAACAAACAAAAGTTTTAGTTTTTTTTTTTTGGTTTTTATTTGTTTTTTTTTTTTTTGCTATAGCAAAAAAAAAAACCTTGTTGCTATACTATAGCAACAAGGATTTTTTTTTTTTTTTTTCCAAGGATTTAGACGACAGGCTGGGCTGGAGATGCGACAGTGAAGCGTCTACAAGAAGGGACAGAGCCGACTGGACTTCTTGAGGAAGCTGAGATACTTTCCAGGTTTGCAGCAGATATCCTCAGATCTCGTAAAAGTCTGTTGAGAGCGTCACCTCTCCAGCCATCTTCTGTTGGGGCAGCAGTATCAGAGCCGGGGACCTAAAAAGGCTCATCAACCTGATACAGAAGGCTGGCTCTTCTGAATCAGAATTGTGGCAAGGTGGCTTTCAGAACTCGAGTTTGAACATTGTACTGGTTTAAATTACATCAATTGTTCAGTTTATGCTTGGGATTTAAAAATCTTTTAATAGCAGATATTGTTTTGTAGAAACAAATGTTTTCTCCACCTGTCTGGAGGATAGAGCCCCTGCCTCACGTTGCCGCACACTGCTGATCAGCCAGCTGCAAGACGGCTCCAGCATCTTTTAGTTTTTTCTTTTCTGTGAATAAAAGCTGTTGGGCAATGTCACATTTCTGTGTCAATAACCAAAAAGTTGAACAGTTTTATTGAAGGTCATCATACTATGAAAGTCACAAACCGACTGAGATTTCCACGAGTGTTTTGGTAAACAAAGTGACCTGATGACTGTTTACTGGTAACACGATGACTTCTCATGTGTACTTCATACAACCCACTTGAAAACAATAATAAAAGAAAGATGAAGCTACTAGTCGAGATTATTGCTATTATTTTTAAAGATGGGAGTTTTATCTTCATCCAAATGGATTTAGACATAATTGACAAAGAACAAAGAAACCTTTTTTTATTAGGCATTTTCCAAAACTGAAGATCTTCTGTAAAATTTCACATGACATGCATTATACAAATTACAGGTCTGTTTAGCTTTTTTTTTTTTTTACCAGGGCATATGGCACAAAGTCAGCTGTTTTCAGGCAGCTGCATTAAGCCCCAGTTTATTACAGTTTAAAAGCATTCAGGTCTGTGACTGCAAACCGTCTGTCGGTGTTAATTAGAGATTCAACAATTCCTCCTTCACCTTTCATGTTGAGTGAAAAGGATGGGTATACTTGTTTTTATATTAATATGTTTAAGTTCGTCGATCGAATGTCAAATGTGGGAAAGTCACTGCCTCCAGGCTTTTAATGTGGCGCCTGGGATTCAGGTTGGTCCTGTGGCTCCGGCTCATTTTCCGTGTGCAGGTCTGAGGGCTGCGGCTGCTGCAGTTGCTGTTCCTGCTGCTGTGGCGGCTGCATGAGTCCTCCATCCTGCGCTGTGTTGTAGGAGCCGCATTCTGCGCATTTCATCCCCAAAACATGGAAAGGCACAGTGCAGTGGGACTGGCAGTCGTTACAAATAATCTGGAGAAAAAGAAGGATGGGGCTTAAAACATTTGGACATCTGTCGATCTACTGATACACTTAGAATTCTACCCAATCTTGTCATGTTATGACTATTAAAGGGGCAGTTTTAGGTGGTTTCCAGGCACATGCTGCCATTTTATAGAACAATCAAGCAACTATGTTACCTTCACTTGTTATGAAAATGCCATATATGTCGAACATGACTTAAAAGAAATTTTCCTTTGAATTCAACACCTTGAACTTGATAGCTACCTGACTAGCTATGGTTATATTAGCAGCTGGTTACTGGTAGCTTCAACCTCCCCAAGTCACAGAACACAATAAATGTGTCTCAAACTTTTGCCTGATAAAAAAGTCTCTCTCTCTCTCTCTCAAGAGAGAGAGAGAGAGAATGGTTTATTTAAACAGCACTACCATCAATAAAAGCAGCCTAAATCTAAAAGAGATCACACAGCCTAAACTGGGAACACAAATTAGACCTCGGTTTGCAGGAGTACTTCTGAGCAGATGACCAACTTTAAAACAATCTAAGAAAACAGCTTAAATTGCATCTAAACTGCCCCTAAAATTGACCCAGAATATGCAATCGGACAGTTAAACCGAAGCTTTCTTCGTGACCTGAAGGACAAAAAGAAAAAAAAAAAAAAAGACGCCATCCGCCATCCGTAGAGAGAGAAACAAAAAAAAAAATACTAGATTTGCCAGTCCTGGCTAGGCAAAATTTAAGACCTGTGATTAATTGTCTTAAATTTAATAGTTTAATAGATTAATAGTTAGAGACTAACTTACTTTTTTTTAAAAATGAATTTATGACTTTAATTAAATTAAGGCTTTAATTTATGAATTTAAGACATGTGGACACTCTGAAAACCTCTGATCCAGATGCTGGGAAATTTTGAAAGAGCAAATGTTGTTAGAAAGCACCACTTCACAGTATCTGTTTGTGAGTCGGCAGACTGAACGACAAATATCATTTCCTGTTGTCATGGATACATTTTTCTGAAACTTCTTTGAATGCAGTTAGTGAGTTCTTACTTTGACAGTGGCACCCTGGTATTCAGTGGGCATTGGTGACTGAGCGATCTCTTTGTCCATCATTTCCCAGTGTTCGTCCATGTTCCAGGCAGAATGCATGCAGAGAGGACAGCGGTACGCGCTGAAACAAACACACACACACACGGTCGTGTTTTCATCACTTGTGGGGACTTCACATTGTCTTCCATTCATTTCTACAGCCTAACCGTTAACTTAACCTTTACCCTGACCCTACCCATCACAGACCTAACCACTAACCCAAAAACAACAACTTTCCTCAAGGGGACCAAGAAAATGTCCCCAACGGAGCAATGGTCCCCACCCCACATTGTAGACAGAAATAGGTTCCCATAATGATATAAAAACCTGGTTCACACACACACGCACACCCCCGCACGCACATGCACAAGCATTCAGCACACTACAACATCCGTATAGATCCGTATATTCACTCACAGGTCTGATATTTTAACTCAAGGCAAAAAGGACAACGATGTTTGTCAGTTAAGCTTTATCAAGAGGTGAAGGGAAAAATGTTGCTCCCTGATAATCCAGAATAATGACAAACTGCTGATGATATCAGATTAACAGCTGAATGAAGGCAGCAGTAACTTAAGAGCACATTTCATCTAACTAATGTAACCAGAAACAAAAAAAGATTAATTCCACTTACCCTGTTCTGACCATGTCATCAAAGCAGGTCCTGTGAAAAAAACAAAAACAAAAGCTAACTGTTACATCATGGCAGATCCACAATCACAGAATCTGAACATAAACGGTAATACAGATGTTTCTATTGTAATTATTGCATTGATGAAAACAGGGCTGGTGAAACATGCGCTGAAAACCAGGCTTACTTGTGTAAAAGATGGCCGCAGGGAAGAACGTGAGCGCCAATCCGGGACGTGTGAATATCCTGATTAATCAAAGAAAACATCTCAGATGCAAAAGAGTGAGTCTCAAAAAAAAAAAAAAAAAGTAAACAAAAAGATACATTAAAACCCAAAGTGTGTGTGTGGTGGTGTGCGCGTGTGTGATTACCTCCATACAAACTGGGCAGTTCTGCCTTGACACATTCTCGACACACTGAAATGAAGAGGGCAAGCCGTAAATAAAAGCAGCCAGGGGGAGGAAATGTGTGGTTGTAGATTCATAATAATCACCTTGTGGTTTCCTCGCAGGTCCTGGGCTAGGCACAAATTGCACTTCTGACAGTGAAAGTATTTCTCTCTGGGCCCAATCCTGCAAAAGGAAAAGACAAAATTTTTGTCTCTGAAAGTCTGGAGTTTCTGGAGCGCCTGCATCACAACTTTATGTTGAGTGTTTTTGACGGATTTGACTGAAGCTTTTTAACTCCCTAACCTATGATGTGGGGGGAAAAAAATAGCTAAAGTATTACAATAATACTGTTTTATTTTATTGCTCTCATTAGTGATCTCGCAATAAATTTAACTATCCTGTTTATCACAAATCCATTAAGAAAATTGTGATTCTGTATTTCTGTTGAGCGTTTCTAAATCCATCACAAAATTCGTGTCTGTTTCTGCAAAGGCTCACCTGCATATCCCACAAGGCTGACAGTGGTACTGCTTCTTGTCCTTGTCAAACAGGTGACAGATATCGCAGTAATACTCCCCAAACTGCACATGACACTGCTGACAGTTCTTCTGGGCCTGGTGGAGCAGAAACCAACATTTTTACCTTTATTTGACGACTTGAGCTAATCATGATACAAGTCTACAGGCAACAAATGGGTGTCTCTGTATGTCTGCAGTCATACAGAGACTTAAAAATGCTGCATGTTCCTTCAGAGAACAAGTAAAACAATAGTCTCTTTGCTCTCCTGTTTTCTGCAAAAATGTCCGGATGTCAACAATAGCATTCAATGTGTCTGTTAGTGTCCATCGGCCAAGCTGCTATGAGAATGGATAACCCGTGCTGCACCGAGTCAGTAGAGTAAGGAAGGAGGAGAAGCTCCTGTTTCTACTACTTCACCCCTAAAGGTTTTTTTTTGCCATACTACTTTTTTTTCTTGTATCATTACTACATTTTTACAAATTTATTCATGTATTTTTCAACTTATTATTAGGACTTTGTTGTAATATTATGACTTAATTCTCATGATTATGTTTTTTTTTCTTAACCCTGCGGTAATCTGTAGTGGTTGTGCTATTTTCTGAACCTGGAATCTACTTAGATTGAATTCATCATTAAAAGCCATAATAGTGACCAGCCCAAATCTCATATGAACTAATTTTATTTTTTGACAGAACCATTTTGTTTCTGTCAAGATAATTTCTGCCAAAAACATAACATCAAAAGAAACTAAACATCTTCTCACTCTTATTATTAGGAACTCTCGACTTGCTTTCTCGCCTCCCAGCTGAAACACTTTGCCCCCTGTTACCTTCTGCAGGGTTTCACACTCGGAGCATAGAACCTCCTGGACTTTGAAGCGGTCCATCTGGTGGTTCTCCTCCGCATCGTGGCAGAGCCGACACACATACAGTTTCCCACAGCATGGAGCCTGCGGAACGGAAACACATCGACCTGTTGCAACACTGAGGATTTACAGACCGGTTTGCCCGTACGAGCTAAAAGCTCTGATGCGGTTCAGTTAAAGATATACTGTCTTGAATGGAAAACATGAATGCCTTCATTCATTCATCGAACGATCAAACGAACACAACATCTTGAAATTCAAATATTTGTCCATTCTCCATTTTCTTTCTCTATGCTTATCCAAACCTGGAAAGTACTACAGGTTTGGATAAGCACAGGGAAATCAAATTCCATAGATTTAGCATAAATGTGCTCAATTGCCTTGGATCCGTCTTAGCTTTAAATTTCTTCCACTCGCCTTCTTACCACATAGAAACAACATGGCCATTTTAGCTTCCTTGCATTTGCTTCAGTTTAGAATTTAAAATAAAAATGTGATCAGTTTTAAACCAACAATGTTTACGAGTATCAAAGTTCAAGCTGAAAATATAAATATTTCAGGAACAGTCTCTGAGTTTCAACTGAAATAAACCCAGGAATTAGAAAAAAAAAACAACAACTTTAAAAATCTTCAGGAAATACAACTTCTTTAATCTTTAAACAATCTATCTGCTCTGATTGAGTATGATACACACATTATGACAGTATGCATATGATTTGATTTGTTTACTGATTTTGTGCAGCTAATCTATTCCAGTTACTACGTCATATTTACTTGTATATTGCCTGCATGGCACGTGGGTGCAACCGAGCTGTTTTAACAACCTCCTAACAGAAATGAAGCAAAGTGTTCAAGAATAAACACAATCCAATGGTACAGCTGGGTAAAAAAAAGAGACGCATATGGCTGCTAAGCTAACGTAGCAGCTAGCACCAGTATGCTTATGAGGCAATGAATGACTTCTTTAAAGGTATTCGCTTGCAGTGAAACTTTACGACACTATAAACGCTTTAATAACTGCTAAATCACTAAAACGTTACGTAACAGCACTCCTATAGTCAAGCAACGTTGGAAAGACTGACAGGAGAGCGCTGAGATGTCAAAACAGAAAATAACTAGACAACCAAGTTTCCACTCAAGAGGTTTCTCTTTTGCTCCGCGTACTAGAAATTATTTTCTTCTAAAATGTACTCACTTTCAAGAGGCAACTGCGTACATAATGCTGACAGCCTACGGGCGAAGCCATGTTTACAACTCCAACGCCAAGCTCTTCTTCGCGTGTTTCTGTTGCTGACCCCCTTTCTTCTTCTTGACTTTTATTTCCCAACCGGTTATGGCCTGAGGTGCAGCTAACAAACTGACCGAAATGCGTACACCGCCATCTGCTGGACAGAAAAAATAGTCACCAAAACGAATAATTACTTTAGGGAAATAGTAATTATTTCAAAATAGCAAAGAGCGTATAAGTTTCGTTTACAATAATATCGACTCAGGATCTCAAGCCATCTCTAATACCAACTATGTAATTTTAATTTCAGAACGATTGCTTGTCCAAGTTGTTCATAACCTGTTTACAATGTAATATGCACATAAATAAAAATAAATAATGTTTTTCCACTATTTTTTGTCACATGTCATTTGCAAACTTCAATATATTTTAGTGGGGATTTATGTAATAGAACTTCACCAATTAATACAGCATTTTGAAGTGTAATAAGACGTGGTTTTAAAAAATTTGCGCAAATAAATTAACTGGAAAGAATTTTATGACAGGATAACCATCAGCCATGAACTCTATAAATTTAGCCTTTAAGGAAGATCGCCTAGAAGAAACTATTCCACTTAAGGTTCTCCATAAAAGTACTACAGCAAACATGTGGAAGAATATACTAAGATCAGATGAAAACAATTTGTTTTGGCCCATTATGCAAAGTATTGTGTATAAAGGAAAAAACAGATACATTTACATCAAACGCACCAGTGGTTTCACTGTCAAACACACTAGTGGTATTATGGAGCAGAGGTGATGATCTTCTGTAACGATAGATATGGATAAATACAAAGCAATACTGGACGTTTACGTAGTAAACTGGCCAATTCCTTTACATCTTACATTTAACCTTTTTGTAGTCTGAGAAATACAGAAAGGTATTTATGTAAAGTGTCAACTTTATAATGACTATAAAGAAGCTCAAACCAAATTCAGTTTGAACAGTAATTTCACACCGTTTCAGATATTGAGTATCGATGCTCTTTGTAGTCTGAGCAGGCGGCGCCGCTGGTGTAGTGGTATCATGCAAGATTCCCATTCTTGCGACCCGGGTTCGATTCCCGGGCGGCGCACGTGCTTGTTTTTCTTGTTTTTTTTCTTTTAGATAGCATTACAGTTTTGCTATGTTGCAGGAAACGCTTCATTTCCAAAAATATGTACAGGACACTCAAATCCAACAACCGTGATTAGAAAGCGCCTTTTTTTTGTCTGTGATATAAAAATAGCAAATTACCATAAATTATGGGAAACAATTAATGGCAGAGTTTCATCTTGTGAGTGGTAACAGGGTGTGAAATTGCTGTGGCCGCCAAACATATGTGAAGTGAAGGCACATCTTTGTGTGGGTGAAGGAGCGTTTGATTTTAGCTTCATTTCAGCGCGCTGCTAGGCTGACGCTGCTGACGCCGTTCCTCCGCCATCTTCAACTTCCTATTGTTTGCCTCAGACGGAGAGGGGGCTGTGTGCTGCGTGTGGGAGACCAGAGTCGGAGACGGATTTCTCGTTGAACGGAAGATATAGCCCCTGTGCTCCTGGTCTCTCGGGTTCAGTCCAGACCTGTTGTATGTCATTGGAATAAAGCCCCCTCCGAGGACTCGACCACTGAACCCCGACGATGGACGACGAACAACCTAGAACCCTGTAAGTAACCGTGGCCCTGTCTATGCCCTGGAATGCTCAGGCTTCGTCTAGTTACTGCAAAATGTTTCCACGCTGTTACAATTAGGAAGCTGCAAACCTTTGTCATTTGACTGGCAATGTTGTTTTTACTTTGTTTACTATCTCAAATCATATATGCCACACTGAAAGTCACAAAAATTAAACATTTTCGGCGCGCAAAATGAAGATTAGATTTTCAAGTGTAAATAAACGGATCGGTAACTCACTTTAAATCGAAACTGAGTGGCTAGGCTAGGCACTGCTGAAATTAGCTGAAGATGGGACACCGTTTTATTTTAGTTATTTAAAACATATGTTTACATCCACTGTGGTGTCCGAAGAGGACATATAAGACATGTGTGGACTGCAAGGAGATTTTGGAAAGTATAGTTTGAGGCACAACTTAACCCGAGGCCTGCTTGAACCGGTTAGCGAGATCTTTAGCCTAGCTAGCTGGCAGACGAGCCACGTCAACGCGCTCACAGACCACATCGGACAACCCTGACTGCGGGGGTGACCGTTTCACCAGTCGCTTTTGGAAACATAAGCTAATGTTTTGTTTAACAGCGCCCCATTTTTGTTATTTTTCTTTTTATGTCAGAAATTGCCGTGTCTGTGGCTACACCGGCGAACTAGCCTTTGTTTGCGTGCTACTTCCTGTTTGACAAGGACTCAGTTCGCCCATCTCTCTGTCTCTGCTTGTAGGTATGTAGGAAATCTGTCCAGGGATGTCACCGAGCCCCTCATTCTACAGGTCTTCCAACAGATAGGACCTTGTAAGAGCTGTAAAATGATCAATGATGTAAGTGACTTTTTCCCTCCCATGTGTTGAGCTCTCCTGCCCAAAATGTTGCTCACATGATGCCCATAAAACATCAAATACTAGAGGTGCACCTGAAGCGGATTTTTGACTTTGACTTTTTGCACCATTGAACTTATGACGCCCATGTTCATTTCCTATAGCCTTGGTTAGCCATGCTAACTGTAAACTTAATTCTCAATGTGTTATTTCCTATAGAGCTGGGGGATGCTCAATCGTGAGGTTTCCAAAACACTGGCAAGATCTTAAATGTTGTTTGTTTCCTGACAAATGGGTCCAATTGAATAAACGGAGCACCTGTGTTGATATAAAGTATGCCTCTTATATCAGCTGGTGTAAGAGGCATACCAGCTGATGCTGCTTATACCAGTTAATATCTCCCTTCAATTTAAATAAATCACCAGCTTTGTTTCCTTTACAAACGTTTGCGAAACTTTGTTGATATTCCACTAAAATCTGAAAAAAACGAAAAACACGATTTCGCAATTTCAGTTTTTCTATTATACAGTAAACAGCCAAAAAACAAACAAACAAAAAAAACACCTCATCCCAGCGGCAAAATTTCATATTGAGAAATGTGAGTTTGTTTTAAATCGCCGTGTTTCCATTAAGAAAATACATTTTCCAATTGTCAAATGGCGCATTTTTTAAGGTCAATGGAAAAACGCAGGTACTGATGCTAAAAAATAATGAATCTCTCACAGTAACAACTTCTACACTGAGAAGCGTTGTTCAGTGCAGCATAGTTGGTGTGGTGCATTTACTGCTTAGAAAAACAATAGGACTTTTCTAAAAAAAACTCCGACGGGCTGATCGCCATTCAGGATCAAATCGGTTGTTCTCTGTCAGCGGTTGATTTCTTGGTGCATCTCTAGTATGATGTCATCACTGACATACCAGGCAGCTGTGTGGTGGTGTGCTTTACAAATGATCAAACTGTTAACTTATGATTAGTATTATTTTACTATTGACAGACGGCTGGAAATGACCCATACTGCTTTGTGGAGTTCTATGATCACAGGCATGCTGCTGCCTCATTGGCGGCCATGAATGGAAGGAAAATATTGGGTAAGGTAAGCTATCGTATCTACAGGGTGAGTGGGGACGGGAGGGTCGGGCCTGTGGGGCTTTCCAAAAAGAGAAAGTAAATCTAGACAAATCGTACAGAACGTGTGAATCTGTTCTGTTTGTTTGAATCATGAGCGTCGGATCTGTCCAAAAAACGATTTTGATGTAATTATAAGTTGTCAAGAACAGTGAAGCAGAAGGTGAACATTTTATTCTGCAAAGAGCTTCTTAATTAAAGTTCTTAGACGTGTTCAAATTGAATTGTTTTTGTCAATTCTTTTTTTTTTTTTTAATTAAACGCACCCCACCTTGTGCTCTCTGCTGTCTGCAGGAGGTCAAAGTCAACTGGGCCACAACACCATCCAGCCAGAAAAAAGATACAAGTAGTGAGTACTTGCAAAAGAAATGTGGTTGTTGACCAGATTTTCTGGTATTTATGTTGTTCCGCGGAGAAACTTGATATGTGAGGAAGGACTAACCTCTGAAACGTTTTGCCCTTCCAGATCACTTTCACGTCTTCGTCGGAGACCTCAGTCCAGAAATAACAACAGAAGACGTCAAAGCTGCCTTCGCCCCTTTCGGCAGGATATCGTAAGTGTGGAGCCTGAAATTTATTGGGGGTTTTATAGAAACTGACTTAAATGAGGGACAGACTGCTCCAACACCAACACGGAAAGCAGCACAACAGACTAATATAGCTTACTTGTATTTGAGATTTAAAAAAAAAACCCACACAATTCTGCATTTTCTGTTTATTTAAACCCAGACATGAGTTTAAACATACATATCTGTTTAAACAGTATGTATAATTTGGATATACTCAAATAAACCTGTTGCAACGAATCAATAAATTGCAATTTAATTGATGGACCAAGAGGAGTTTATTAAAAAAAACATTTTTAATATGTTTTAAAAAACTAAAAACTAAATTTGCTTAGAGACTTCATAATCAGATTGATTTATGGTTCTGGTTGTGTGTGGCTTTTCTTTCTTTTTTTTTTTTTTATCCAGTTCTGGTGTTAAATGTTTACAAGATCAAAGTTTATTGATCTTTGAGAGAGCCGATTTTTGTTATTACACCATTATTATTACATTTCTTTAAAAATGGTCTCGAAGGAACAATATCGTCGTTCATCACAATAATTTTTTGGGAATGGTAATCATGACAACCATTACTCAAATTTATACATCCACCCTCACAAATACTCGAGTAAATGTTGGTCAGTTTTTTACACCTTGAGTACTTACCTTTATTTATTTGATCACTGTTCCTGTTAGAGTTGGGGGGGATTTCATATAAATTGGTTGGGTTTGTGATTAAACCTTGTTCCTTTGGAAAGCCGGTTTATTCCACCTGTGACTGGTGTCACACTCGTAAGGAAAACGAGTTCAGTACGTGGGTCGTTGCCATTAATGAAATCCATCTTGCCAGTGACAAATGTCTTCTAATGTAGGCAGTGTGATGGCACAGATTAGCATCTGCCTAACTGGAAAAACAAGGTCGGTCATCATCAGAGGCAGTCAGTGCTGAGACATTGGAATGAGATTTAGCAGCCAGTGCCAGTCGTTTATCTCCACTCTCAGGGACTAACGTGACTCCACAGAGGGAGTTTTATCAGAAATTATCTCCATAATTTGGGTCCGGAGAAGGAGGAATGACCTTAACACCATGAAGCGTCTCTGCTCTTGTCAGAAAGACCATGGCACCCTGCTGTGCAACTGATGGAAACGCCGGTTGAAGAATGGGATGTTGTCCCACAGCAGTGTGTGATCACCATCAGGAGGAGGTGCAACATTACTGATTAAATGATCATTTTTTTTAGCTTTATACAATGTTCTAATGTTATTCAATGATCAAAATCATACCAGGAGTGTTTCCTTGATTCTTTCACGAACTTTTAACAAATCCCTGAATCTCCGTGGCAACCATTCAGCTGTACAAAATGCTTGATGGACCGAGCTCCGCCTCTGAGATGCGGTTCCTCCTCGCATCTGCAGTTTCCAAGCTTCCAGATCGGCCTTTCCCCATTCAGCTCCTTCAGACGAGCCAGCAAAAAAATGGGCAAATATCTGGAGGAACTAAAAATCTCCCGCGTGATTTACTTCTCAGTGCAGTGGCTGGTAAAAACGTTGTTAAAGGGTTAATAGAGGAGCCATGTTGTGACGACTTCCTGAAGGTGGAGCTTCAGAAAGAGCAGGAGCTTCTTAAAGAGACAGAGTTAAAATAGGAAGTAAAGTTTCTTCTAAGTTATATTTGATGCATACAGCATTTTTTTTAATATAACAAATGAAGGCAAAATGTTGCTTGATTGTGCTATAAAATGCTACCATAATGTCTAATTTTCCTCCTAATGTACGTATTATGTGGAAAAAACACACAACACTGCCCCTTTAAACTTAATCTAATCTGTTCTAGTAGGGAGCAGACTGAGCTGTGGAGGTTTTTAACTGGAGCAGCCCTCATCCTCTGCTGCTCCACCCACTAATGTTGCACCGTTTGGTGAAAATGAGCTTTTATTGCCAAGAAGCAACAGAGAAATAATGTCCCATGTACGGTTCATGTGTGTAACAGCGGTGTCTAGTGCTGGCTCCAGCTTTAAGGGAGTGTGTTCTCTGCCAACAGGGATGCTCGCGTTGTGAAAGATATGGCTACAGGGAAATCTAAAGGCTACGGCTTTGTGTCTTTCTTCAATAAATGGGTAAGAAATCACTATTGTGCTGTTATCACCACTGTAGATTGTCAGCGACATTGTTAAACTGATAAAATGTACCTGAGCGAAGCTGTTGTAAAAAAAAGCTTTCCGGCAAGCAGGGATAGGTCTGTCGCAATAAATCAATTAAAATCACATGATGAATTAAAACGAGCTCAGTTTCCATTTGCATGATTTATAGTTTTTCTCTCTGGTTGGTAGAAGTTCTCAGTCTTTGGTCTCGACTAGTTCTTTTTTTATTTCTTTTTTTGAAGGACAATTTTGCTTAGAAGCTTCAGAATCATTTTATTTGTTGTTTCTGCTTTTTGTTTATTTTGGATATGTAAAATACCTTCCAGTTCTAGTGTTAAATGTTGACTAGAAATTTAAATGTGTTGTCTCCGACCATCCCCTGTATTTTGTAGCTTTTCTTCGGCCTTAAATTTCACTCGAGCTCTTATTAAAAACGTCTTCAACATGACTTTCTGAACCCTGGCTTTGTGTTGGTAGCAATTCGAGTCGATAACCTGATCGTTTGTTCCTCCCAGGACGCAGAGAACGCCATTCAGCACATGGGGGGCCAGTGGTTGGGGGGCCGACAGATACGGACCAACTGGGCCACAAGAAAGCCCCCTGCTCCCAAGGCCACCTACGAGAGTTAGTGCATGTTGTCGTTCCGTTTCAGATCGCCTGCCGTGTCGAACCTGACGGATTTGTCAGTTAACGTGTGACATTCGCCCCGCCAGATAACTCCAAGCACCTTTCCTTTGATGACGTCATGAGCCAGTCCAGCCCCAGTAACTGCACCGTGTATTGTGGAGGGGTCAGCACAGGACTCACAGGTGGGCAATCACAATTCAGATGAGCCACTGAGAAGTTTTTCCAGAATGACGGCGAGCGTTCACTAGATCAGTTACGCTCATGATAACATAACGTTCTGCAGCTTTGTCCTCATCCTTAGTAAGATGCAGAACGAATCAGTGCAGCAGTTTGTCTAAAATAAGATTTTAGAATTTTTTTTTTTCCTGTTGGTAATTTGTAAGAAAAATGCAAAGAGCTATTTAAAAATACATTTTGGATATGGATATTTAAGTTACTTTTTTATGTTTGAGAGTGCAGAGTGAGGTTTTAGGGCCATTAATGGAAAAAGAAAACTTTCTCAGAATGATCACTTTTAATGTTTTTCTCTTTGTTTTTTACCAAGGGGCCTTTTTCAGTCTCATTAATCATTTTCTCATTTATAAATAACTTATTTATTCCTAAATAATTTTCTTATGAGGCTCTTGTAGAAAAACGGTGTCTTTAGTAAGAGGCCTTTTCAAATTTGTTGCAGTACAGACTGCTACAGGAAATCTCTCCTTCACCATTTGCAATAGTTCTTTGAACAATCTTGAATTAATGAGCTGCAACATTTAAGTTCCCTTTTGAATTTGAACTACTTTGCTTGGGAAACCAACATCTACTCTGGTCGTTAAACTTGAGCTGGAATAAAAACTGGTTTAATCAAATTCATTCTTTAAATAAAATAAAATAAAATCAGCTCACCCTGACAAAATGCTGTGTAAAACAAGAACATAAAAATAAACCAGGAAAACTTCAAGTTAAACAAGTTCGCCGTCGGTTTGAGGAAATGACACCACTCACATTTTTGGGATCTTCTAGAAGCCAAAACAATATTCGCCGATGAATGCGGTTCATCTAGACCCCTGCTAGTGATTATCTCATGACCCTTTGACCCCCACATCTGAGTCGTTAAATCCTCCTCTCTGCTTCGTTTCCAGAGCAACTGATGAGACAGACCTTCTCCCCGTTCGGACAGATCATGGAAGTCAGAGTTTTTCCAGATAAAGGCTATTCGTTTGTGAGGTATGTGGAGTCCAACCGTTTCGTCGTCGTACCAGACAAGCTTGGAGAGACGAGGCTTTTTCAAATGAGAACCAGAACAGGTTTTTCAGGTCTCTAATGCAACTTGGACCGATTAGTTGTATACAAAGCAGTGTCTCTGTTCTGACTGAGAGCGTTTGGCCTGTCTGATCTCTGTGACTTCTTGTTTTTTTTTTTTGTATCCTTAGTGAATAAGCATTTCTCAAAGCAGCTTTTCTGTGGTTCATCCGTCCAACCGTTTCGTGTTTAGGTTTAACTCCCACGAGTCAGCGGCCCATGCCATCGTCTCCGTCAATGGTTCTTCAATCGAGGGCCACATAGTGAAGTGCTACTGGGGTAAAGAGACGCCAGACATGATGAACTCCATGCAGCAGGTGTCGATGCCCCAGGTAAGGCCGCTCAGAAGGGCAGCGTCAGTATTGTGTCAATGTCTGTGTAATCGGTCACTGTTGTTGTAAACAAGCTGGTATTTACAGTAACAGGGTTAGCAAGGATGAGCCGAGCTGTTGTGGAGCTGAACTCGCTCTGGTTTTATCCGCCATACAAGTTCAGCAATTTTGTATTTATGTTTTGTTTTTTTGAGAGAAAAACAAAACTAACAAAAAAGAAAGCAGAATCTACAGTTTGCGGGACACTGCAATATCCACGTCACACCAGGAGGTGGCAGTATCAGCATTAACATCAAAAGTTCAAACATTTAATGCTGAAGGTTCTTCACAGCAATTGTAATTTGACTTTGTTTCTTGTTTCTCAGCCATTACCTTCTACAGTTTGCATTGGAAGTTTAAGAAAAACGGAGTGAAAAAGAAAGCGTAAAAAGAAAAAATATCATGGCTTCATTGTTGCTGTTTTCCAGCACCAAAGGCTTTAGCTCCCTCCACAGTTTCTCTCAGGGTCAAGACTCTGGATGTATAACATTTAAAGGGCCAGTATTGTGTAAAATAGACATGTTTTAGCTTAATATAATGTCACAATATTCCTTCATCAAAAACATACCTACAGAGTGTTGCCTTGATTATGTCATGCATGTTTGAGAAATCCTTGAAACTCCCATGGCAACCATGCAGCTCCCCCACTCAGCTCTTGAGTGGGGGAGCTGCACCAAATAGCAAACATCTGGTGGACCTGCACACCAGCTGAAATTATACGAGCTACTTCTTAGCTCAACGCTGGCAAAAGCGTTGTTAAAGGGTTAATAGAGGAGCCATGTTGTGATGACTTCCTGAAGGCGGAGCTTCAGAAAGAACAGGAGTTTCTTAAAGAGACATACGCCATATTTCAAGGCGTTAAATTACGAAGTCAAATTTCGTTTAAGTCTTATACTTACTCTTCAGAAATCACATGCTTGTTGGTTGTGTAGGAGACTCCACTTCTGTGTTTTTCAAATTTGATTTATTTATTTTTTTGTGGGATATTGAAGCTACATGTAACTCGCTGCCAACGGGTGGCAGGTCCCCACCTACGCCCATTGCTAACTAGCTAGCTGCTTTTATGTCTACCAGGGATAAATGCAAATGTATCTCCAGGTGTCAGGACAAAGTTTGTACATTTCTGTGGTGATGTGCGTCCTAATGTCCATCCGTTATTTCCTTAAAAAGCTCTTAAACTTGAGCTGGCAGAAGCCCTGCTGTAGAAAGCGTGCAGATGTTTGGAGTGCTGCAGGAATCCATACTCAAGGCGTCCTTGTCCGCTTTTAACCCCTGAAGCAGAACAAGATCGGCTTCGCTGCAGCCCAGCCCTACAACCAGTGGGGCCAGTGGTACGGCAGCGGGCCCCAGATCAGCCAGTACGTCCCCAACGGGTGGCAGGTCCCCACCTACGGCGTCTACGGCCAGGCCTGGAACCAGCAGGGCTTTAAGTAAGTAGCACAGTGGGCAGCGGGGGGGCTGCTCTTCACCGCCTTCTCCTACTTCAACAACCAACAGGACTTCACCTTCAAGCAAGAACCAGCTCTGGCCACAAGAGGGAGCAGTATCACCCGATACCTCCCCTGCTCCCTCTTGACTTTCCTTCCTCACCTTTTTTTTTTTTTTTTTAAAGATTAACAACACACACCTCGACCCCCGTCTGAACTGAACCCTAACCCCCTGGCCGTAGTGTTTTTTTTTTTCTTACAAGGGATCATCGCCTGAGCACGTCAGTGTTTGTAGCCCTGCTCCCTGTGGACAGCTCATCGCTTTCTATTGCAACAAGTTTATTCCACAAAAAAAAAAAAAAAAAAAAAAAAAATTTGCTTCGGTTCCAATTTTTCCCCGCCTTCGTTCCCACGACTAAATTCTAAGAAAGCAGCGTAAAAATAGAAATGAAAAATGATTTATCATGCAACTTGACGAGAGTTTTAAAAATAATTCTTGTTAGTTAGGACTGTCCTTCAAAGCTGTTGTTGTTTATGTCCATTCATACCATTCATTTCTTTATTTCATTGCCATGTTATTTTTTTTCTTCCCCTTTCTTGGTCTGAATATGAATGTCATCGAGTTTTGTGTTTTTAGATGTCCTATGTGCAGTGCTGTGTGCACTCGAAAATAATAAAGGAGAAGCTGAAAGTCTAAGCTTGTATTAATTGATCCCACTCGAAGGTGAATAGAAATATTGAAACTCGAAGTAAAAGTCTCTTGAACGTTGAATCGTAGCTTTGTCTCTCCGTTTGATGGGATTTAATCTGATCTCGTTCGAGTGAGGCGCGCCGGCTGAAGACGTCCTCACGGTGTGAAAACAGGCCATGTTTGTCAGGACGGCCGGGGATGGAATGGATCGCTTAGCTTGGTGTTTTAAAGCTGTAGTTTGTAACTTCTGTAAAAATGTTTCTGTTTTTATCAAAACTGTCCATACGTTGTGAGGGCATAATATGAAAACGGATAATCTGTGAAAAGAAAATATCTCCTCACCTCCTCCCAGAGCTGTAAATGCACCTCACCAAAAACAACCAATCAGATGCAAAGAAGGCGGGTCTTAGCGCTGTCAATCATCCATCACTAAATCCGCTAATGGCGGACAAACGACTTGGCTGTAGAAAAACAATTTATCCACTATCAGGCTGCATGGAAAGTGACTGACAGTGCTAAGTTCCCGCCTCCTGGCTCTGATTGGTTGTTTGTAATAGGTACTGGGAGAAGGTAGAGAGGCATGTATATACATGTATATATATTTTTAAAGATGATCTCATACTTTACTGTCACGACATGGCAACAGTTTCAAAAAACATAAAAAAATCAATTTCTTAAAAAAGTTAAATTTTACAGCTTTAAGCCCGTTTGTCTTTTGTCTGCTTCTCCACCCATCCGATGACGCCTTCTCTTTCTGTACTTCTGTTCAATTTTGTTGCAAGCTTTTTATTTTGTTTTTGATTAATCCAGCCTTCTTCATTTTCACCTTCCTGTCCCTAGCCTGTTTTAAGTTCTAGTAACTCTTGTGCACAGCGTCCTTTTAGCTCCCTTTCACCTTGTCTCTTCTAACCTGCTGGCATTTTGTCTTTCTCTACCTCTCTCTCTCTCTCTGTTCCTCTTCTTTTGCAGTCACTTACCGGCCAGTGCTGGGTGGACTGGCATGAGCGCCATCAGTAACGGTGGGGTAATGGAGCCCACACAGGGATTGAATGGGAGTATGCTAGCCAACCAGCCCGGTATGGGAGCCACAGGATACCCCACGCACTGATAGGTGGGCAGGGCGGGAGGTTTGTCAGCGATACGGCCCGTTTGATTGGCTGCACGGCGCCCTGTGAGTGGGCGGGGGACGTTTAGACTCCGCCGTCCCGGTTTGCGGCAGGACTTAAAGACTCTTAACAGGGTGTGGAACCTAAAAGGGGGGGGGGGCAAGGTTGACACCTGTGAAATGTAAATGGAATCTCATTGGGGTAACGGGAGGGTGGGGAGCGCCCACTAGTGGTGGGGAAGGACTGGCCAGGGCTCTGACCTTTTTAAGTTAACTGTAAATGAGTACAAAAATGTAAAGAAACTTTTGAAATGTTTTTTTTTTTCCCCCCAGGGTTTTACAAACTTTTCCATTTTCACATCTTTTCTTTGACGGCCGCAAAAAGGTGGATTTTTTTTTTTCTTCCTACGTTGGAATCCACCCACTCTAATTTGTGAACTGGGTTATTTGAGATTTTTTTTTTCTTTTAATTATTGGATAAAAATCAATTGCAGGGATTGTTACCACTGCTGTTTCTCCGTAAGGGCAGGTAAATATTGCACAGCTTTTTTTTTTCAATTTTTTTTTTCCCCTCTCTCCTACTCGGCAGACACGTTTTTCTTTCTAAAGAGCGTTTCCTTTCTGCATTCCTTTTCTCTTCCTCCTTTTTTTTTTTTTTTTGACAGCCTCAAATCCTTCTCGCCATGTGTAAATAACCATCTATTGATTCATTTGGAAACGATGTATGTATAAAAAAAAAAAGAGAAGAAGAAAAAAAAACAATTGCTACTGTTAACTGTGGTGCTTTGCTTTCAGTTTGGTTTTGATAATTGGACGGTTGACGCCAACATTGTACGTAGCAGAGTGGCGCCATTTAAACGCGACACTGGTACAGTGAACGCAATTCTTCCTGGCAGGGATAAGACGGCATTGCCATGCAGTGCATACTTAAATCTTAACTGAGTTCAAATGTTAAAAGGTGAATATGTATGTTCGAAGCTGGTCTTTTTTTTTGTTGTAATATCTATTGAAACGCCAGTATTTTCTATTGAAACTGAGTGGATTCAACCTTTACTCTCGCTCATTTTGACGGAGAATCGGGGAGGCCTACATCGTAACTGTTGCCTTATAGAGCTGGTTTCTTTTAGCCGACGAAACACTTTTTAATTAGGCAGTGCCTATAGACATTTTCAAGCCCTATCTATATTTTTCGTTTTTGTTTAGAAAGTTGTTCAGCCCTGATAACTGTTGACTCTGCTACTGTAATCAATGTTTTCTTCATTTTTTTTTCTTCTTTTCTTTGTCCAATTAAAATGCTAATGCACATATACCATACTGTTTACTTTGTTTTTTTTTTCCTCCAAGAGAATGATTGCTCAATTTGCACATACCCCACTACCCCTTAACCCCCATTCTATTCCCCGCTTTTCCACCTTTTCTAACTGAATAAACAGATAAACAGCACAATCTCCGTTCAAAATTCGAAACAGAAATCTCAAAGAGCATTTGAAAACCTTTAAATCGCTTCATTCGTCCAATGTCACCCTGGACAGGTCGCCAGTCTGTCACAGGGCAACACAGAGACAGACAGCCATGCACACACACACACACACACCTAGGGAGAATTTAGAGAGACCGATTAACCCGACAGTCATGTTTTTGGACTGTGGGAGGAAGCTGGAGTACCCAGAGAGAACACAAGGATGTACAGGGAGAACATGAGAACTCCATGCAGAAAGACCCGGGGCCGGGATTCGAACCCAGAACCTTCTTGCTGCAAGGCAAACAGCTCTACCAACTGCACCACTCTGGGTAAAGTTAGAAAGTTTGATTAAAAAAAATTTACGCGAGATCTGATCTTAAAATTGTTTGTCGTACCAAAAGTAACAAACACTGCAAGATGAGCTGTACTAAATTTATTCCTTCTGTAAATTACAATTTAGTTTAATAAATTATAAAGTTCAAAAGCGTGGATGTTCGCTGTAGTTATGAAAAATGGCTTGTACTTTTTGTATAAAGATAAATTTCTCTTTATACACTGTAATACGTGCTGACAGTATCAGCATTTAGATATGACATTTAAAAAAACAATCTCTTTCTTTACCCAGCTTTATAAGTTGCAATATTTTATTTAATGTATTTAAATTCTTATTATGAAAATCTTGCATTTCATGCTTGATCCACTGAGTTCTTCTCTAACATAACTTCATATTTAAACGCTTATTTTTTTTAATGCCTGTATGCGGACAATTCTCTTTTTTTATTAATATATATATTTTTTTGTTTTTACATCCTGAGCTCCAGAAAAAGTAGACTACATGCTTGTCCACTAGATGGCGCCATCGGTCCACATTTCCCACAGATCACCAGCTTCTGCTTTAGGCAGCAGAGACAAGAAACATCCAAACAAAAACCCACAACTATTTCATGTCAAGTATTTTTATATATATATATACATGAATAAATCTTTATTCCGAGGGTCACACTGACCAGTGTGTAGCGGATACATGGCGACCTATCAGAGAGCAGAGCCAGCTCTCCACAGTCTGAGTAAATCCTAACTGCCTGAAAAAACACCGGCAGCAAGAGCTGACAGGCTGATAAATGGTTTGTGTCTTCCTGACTGGGCTTTAATGGACGCAGAGTCTGTTAGAGACAGAGAGAGAGAGAGAGAGAGAAATGTCTGGAGATGACTTAGTGAGCAGATTACAGCTGTAATCAATCAAAAGAGCCCAGCTTGCTTGCTTTTTTATCTGCTTTTTCTCTCTCTCTCTTTTCTTTTCTTCTTTTGGTCTTCTTGGATCTAACCTTCAGCTCTACTAAAATGTTTTCATATTTCTCTCTCTGTATATATATATATATATATATATATATATATATATATATGAACACCATGTTCCAAATTATTATGCAAGTGATATTTTCTCAGATTTTCCTAAATGGTCAATGCAAATGATAGTCAGTATAATTTTAAAGTCATGAACTATTACAGTATAAATCAGATTTTTTTGAACAAAGCTCTCCATGAAAGCAGTTTTTTTTTTCAAAATGTCCTCCACCTTGAGGTTCCAGAGGCACCAGCAGCTTCAAATAACTGTCTGCTGCTTTTTAAGGGTATATTAGCAGCTGCTCTCTTAATCTGATCAATTTGTCTAACAGAAACCTTCCTCATTTATCTGCACAAACCCATCTTTGTTCTGAATCAGCCACAAATCTCTTCACAGTACGATGATAACGCTTCAGTTTTTGTTAAATATCTAATATCTAATAGTGTAGTCCACTGCACTACACTATCTGATAATATTCGACAGCAGAGATCCTTTCTCTTTCCCATATTGCTTCAAACTGGTGGCCTGCTTAATAATGTGGAGCATCCTTCTGAAGTAGATTTCCTTTAAATGAACTCACCTGACAAACTAATCAACACAGGTCTCTGAAATTAATTACAGTGATTCAAAGACACAATACCATCTATGAATTTAATAGCACAACAAAAAAATAAATAACATGATGCAATGCTCAAAAATGTCAGTTTTACATCCTACTGCCCCTTTAAGCCACGTTGTATCTTATTGGTTTATCGTCCATTTGTACCTAAAATCTGTAACCCAAGCTTTTACTTCCCTGGTTGATGTCTTTAGATGTTGCTTCAATATTTCCACATATTTCTGGGGTTGATTTATACATTTTGGACCAGAAAAAAAAGCAAAAACATTCCTCTATGGGACATGATGGCTGAACATTCCCATCATGTTGACACTTGCATATAATTTTCTGGACAGACGAAGGCGGCACCATCAAGCATCGGTCAATTGTTCCGAAGGACGAACCAGACTGGAGCTGCTGCACAACTCTCTGCTGGATAAAAGGTGTTCACGTCTTTTTGTTCAGCATATGCCAACGTTTGGGTTGAACTGTATAAACGAAAGCTGTTTTTGTTAGCTACATGTACTGAACATGTACTGTACTGAGCTGTGCCACATATTGTCAGTACAAAAGTCTCTACGGTGACACCTCTGATGAACATTCAGAGAGTGTGTCTTTAAGCTACTCCTAATCCCACCTATATTTTTTCTTTAAAGTTCTTCGAATTGAATCGGATTGTCCCAGCTGTTGAATATACCTAATGACCACATGTAGAGAATAACCTAAACCACCAGTGTTACTTCTACTTTGCATGTCGTTGACTGGCTGTGGCTGACAGAAGAAGGTGTGTTAAAGCAGCAAAACAAAAACGTGTTTGTGGAAAACCTTGGGGTCTTGAGGGACGCTGGGTATCCTGTGAATTGTTTGAGCAAACGGCGTTTGTGCGTATTTGTCTGTGTTTCCATGCGAGTGACAGCTTGCTGCAGCGGCTGACAGCAAATAAACATGTTCCAGTAATTAACCTTGACAGGCCCAATGTGGAGCCAACAGCAGAAACCTGCTAACGACACAATTAATCCATAATTAAGGCATTCTGTCACACCGCACTCTCTGTCGGAGAACGCTGACGAGTGTGTGTTGGAAAGACTTGCGGAGAAGTAAAGCTCACGCGAACTCAGACGTCATGTTTCTTTTCCTCAAAGACACTTTTATTTTGAGCAAAACCTACTTTGTCAGTCATGTAATCACGTATGTTTAACCACTGTGGCAAACATTAAGGGCTGAAAATCTTGAAGGCGTAATGAACGGCACCTGTTCCTTAAGGGGATGACAGGGACGTTAGTGTAGTCTTCAGTTAGGGTTAGGGTTGGTTCCTGATATCAGAAAAGAACAAAAACCTGATTTTACCAAAGTCAGAAAACATTCTGATGGTAATTTTAAAGAACTGCATCAATATTTGGTTCTCTGATTAAGCCTTTTTAAAATTACTTTTACCTTCATTGGCTAATTTTAGTAGGTGTAGCAAAAAAATAAAAAACCTGTGACATCATTTACAAGATAACAGGTGTTCTGCACCGTCCTCAGACCTCTGAAGACCAATTTAGACGCATTTAGTTCAGTGTCGATGAGATGATATTCAGAAAGGATTTTCTATTGATTGGTTTTAGTTGCCTCTGCGATGAACTCTTTGCGCAGAGTCTATAATGTCTGCCCATGTGCACCAGTCAAGGGTGTGAATTATAACCTGTCAAAATGCCTGACGGGCTTAAAATTTTTCAGAAAATATTCCGTTAATGCAACTCCTGATCTAGAGCCAAGTCTCCATTGTCAAGTCTCACTTACTGGTTGGCATCTGGTCTGGTTCTAGACTAGTTAGGTCTATCTTCATTGGAAGACTGACTCACTATAGTGGATGTGAATATGGAAAGGAATGTGGGAATGTGGGCGGATTGTGAGCACACAGGAGCTGTGGTGACTAAGCAATGGAAAACCTCAAGATTGTGGTTTGGATGGATTCAAATAAACCCACATATTTCATTTTGTCTAAAAGCCAAACAGCTAAATATTTCAGAGTTTTGTGCCTCGGGTGAGGTAAGGACCCACCGGTGGATGGGAAGCGTCCCACAAACTTCCATACCAGCCCAGAGAGCCTCTCACTGGCCACGTCAAGCTGACTGTCCTGCTGTCCATCCTGGGAACTGGGAAAAACTTGCTACTAAAGAACTTACTCGGCAAGCGTGTTTCCATCTCTTCTTTAGCGCACTAACTCTTTTTCGGAAAAGCCAAAAAACACATCAAGCAAGTGTGAAAACATTTTTACACTTACAATTAAGAAAATGTAAAATTTTGCTGTTTCTATCAATCCTTTTGCATATGATGTTATGCTTGGGTTTCCTGATAACCTAAGCATAAGGGTTACCAGCTCACATCCGCCAGCAGTTTTAGCTACAGTGGCTTGTTTGTGGAATCGAGGGCCGGTTTAGCACTACAGCTCATCAATCAGCTTTGGCCATTAACCTATCAGCACCAGTTCACCACTGCTGTTTTGCTGGGTTCCTTTTGGTAAACACTAAACCGTCACAACAGCTGTAGCTTTACAAGTTATGATCCCAGTCTGTCCCTTTCCAAAACTTGCTTAAATCCGTGTCTTGCCCGTTTTTCCTGCTGCTGTCACAATGACTTTGAGGACAAAATGTCTAACATATTCCACCCATGTCGGAACCTCACCAGACACACGAAACTCAGAAAAAATTCTTAGTTCGTTTGTCTTTAAGGCAAAATTTGAGTCAATCAAAACCCCGACCTATGTTCTGTAATAATGACATAATCAGTGTCCTATTCCTCGCCTCTCAGTGTTCATAATGCAATGCCTGATCTGTGTACTTCTCATCTAAACCTGCAACTGGCCTGGGAGCTAGCGAACAAGGTTAGCTTGTACAGTCATCTTCCTGTGGGTCATTTGAAATATTTATGCGCGGAAATAAATTCCTGCTTGCCTTGTCTTTTATTCAGAAAGTTCAGAGGTGTGTTTGCTTTGGGTGAGCTGGCCCTTTAACCACAGATTAACCAAACAACATTCAATATATCAAATTGGTTGCTGATATTCTCTCTTTTCCCCTCCAAAATAAAATGCCAACACTGGCCTGACATTTGAGCTAACCACTACACCAGTGCTTCTCAATTATTTTCTGTTACGCCCCCCTAGCAAGAAGAAAACTATTCGCGCCCCCCACTCCCCACCGTGACTAGCCATCTCTGCATAACATTTTATCCTTATTAACATTAAATAAAAGAAAAAAAGAAAAGAAAGACATATGGCCAAACTTACAAAGAATAACTTTATTAAATCGTGTTTTAAGTCTGTTTTAAGACATGTTTTAAACATGTTTAAACTGTAAACATGTTTGACCAACTAATTGCACCATTGCAAAATTAAATCAAATCAATAAATAATATTTAAAAAAAAAAAAAAAAAAAAAAAAAAAAAAAGCAGCCTGTTCCCGCTATTTGAGAACCACTGCACTACACCAACAGCTGATTCTACACCAGCTTTATATGCTGAACCTTTTCTTTTTTTTTTAGATCTTTGCTTCCCTGTTTATAACTTTGACAGCTTTATTATACGTGTAGTATACAGCCGGAGCAGCAAGTCACATTCCTCGCTTTCGTAAATAGACTTTGAGGTGATTTTGTGGCTGTCAGGGTCCTCGCAAAGACAGTCATGACTGATTTATCATTACTGCGGCAAGCTGCGTCTGAATACTCCAGCTAGCAAATAAAGATGAATCTGTGCTCGCAGTGTAAACACATATATCCCCTCCTGGGGTAAAACACCCCGCCACTGTAATGGGCTTGGGGTGTAGCTAAGTCTTTTCTGTAACACAAAAAAATACCTGTAATGGCGCAGCTGCGAGACGACAGTGACGTGTCATTTAGTAACTTAAGCTAACCTGAATATTTACAAGCCTCCTCTTGATAGACTGACGTAACTTACCCACTGTCTGTCAACCACGTTTAAAAGCTTTTTACATCCCTACAACATATTTTGAGGGTTTTTTTGTTTTTCCGCCCTCGAGAACTTTCTTTTCTGCCTCTTTGTCTTTAGCTCCCTGTAATCAACACGGTTCAAATGAAAACGAAAACGGAGCCCCAGCACATTCTCGACTAGCTGTGTTTAGCTAGCTGGCTGGCTGTGTTTAGCTAGCTGGCTGGCTGTGTTTAGCTAGCTGGCTGGCTGTGTTTAGCTAGCTGGCTGGCTGTGTTTAGCTAGCTGGCTGGCTTTTTTTTCCTTGTTTGTACATGTGCGAGCGATTCATTGCTGTGTTTGTGTGTGTGTGTGTCGGGGCGTGACAGGCTCGGCGCTGACAGGTGTGTGTCACCTCATCATTCAAGCTGTCAGCGCCCGCCAACGAGCAGGCAGAGGCGAGACGCCAGCGAAGGACGCCGGATGGCTGGCGCTCCTCTGGCCGGGACGCTTCCTGTGCACGCTCGGTTTAGTGGGTGTCTTGGAGAGAAGTCTTATATAGGACAAAGACAGCCTGCGGCTAACTCCCCACCCCGCCCCATTCAGAATATCTGTGACACTCAAAATAATAATAAAAAAAATAAATAAATATATATATATAAAATTCCCCATCTGACTTGACTCATTGCTCATCACCAGCACAGAGAGCGTAGAAGAGAGCTCCATGGATCAAAGAGGAGATGTCAGATCTCCCCTCCCTTTCCTTAAATTCATCCAAAAAGACAGACTGAAGGCTGTGTGCGTGGTGGGGTGTGTGTGTGTGTGTGTGTTGGAACAGAAAGCCCTGCCAAGCCCCTGCACTTGAAGCATGTGTTTATGTACTTTGTCACTCAGGAAAATGAGAAGTGTAAATCCAAACGTCAGTGAAGAAGAGGACATTTCTGACAGCACTGAGCTCGGCGTTCCAGATTTTCCTCCTTTTTACTCAACAAATTTGGCCCACTGGTCGCGCCGCTGACAGCTTCATGGCCCGCAGACAGCAGAGGAGATCTGAGTGTATTTCATAGAAAGAGATGAAGGGATGGTGTTGGGAGGCGTTTCCTGATCGCACATGATGAACACATGCAGGACTGCAGCTTTTAAAAAGCAGCCCAGGTCAGGTCAGGTCACCTGCAGGTACATCTGCAAAAAATCTTTTTCACATTTTTTTTTTTTTGCCGTTAGAGACACAAATCTCTGTGTTTTTCTTTGGGATTAGAAGGATCGCCACAAAGTGATGAAGCGTTCTGCAGCCTCACAGATTTAATTCTGGACTTTGGTTAGCACTTTCAAAAACTTTGGACTGATTGTGATTACTGAAAAATACAATTTCTCTTCATTTTTAGCTTGTTGCTAGGTTGCCTAGCAACAAGCTAGGCAAGCTAGGTTTTTACTAACAATAGTAAAAACAACAACAGTGTGGAGTAAAACCCGTGGAAGAGGAAAGGTCTCACTACTAGTTCGGCAATATTTTAGATATGTAAAAGAAAAACCTAATCAATAATTATCAATATCAACCGATATGAAATGATTGTATCGCGATACGTTTTTCTTGCCATTGAATTTTTTTAAAGTTTAGGTTTTGAGTTGTGATTGGGTCACAATGAAGAGGCGCAATGGAAGATATTATTGGGGGCATCAGAGTAAAGCGGGTTAATACCCCCCTAACTCATATCAATGCATTCATTTATTAAAAAGAAATTGATAATCCCCTATCCTTTTCCTTCTTCTTCAGTTATGCTCTACTCTGTGTACATCTGTTACATAAATTCTAGCAAAAAAAAAAAAAAAACTGTGGAAAAAACTGGAGATGTTTCAAAGGTAGGAATACTTCTGAAAGTCACTGGATGTCTTTGTGTGTGGAAGCAGATTGGCCCGAAGCCTCTGCAGTCTTCAGGTGCCAGAGTAATGGAGGGTTTTGTGTGTATGTGTGAGTGTGTGTGTGCCTGTCGCCAGTGTTCAGTGGTCCTGCCACTCAGCGGTACATACACAGAGTTGACAGCTCCTGCTTAAATGTGTCACTCGACATTACCCATAAAGCACCACTAAACAGAGAAGAGGGGTAAGAGGGGGGAGGTGGCGATATGTGTGTGAGGCAGAATGACTAATGAAAGGGTTTATCTTTGATTATCAGTTTTCCTTCTTCTGCTGCTTGGATCTAGTTTGTGTAAAACGCCGGGCCACTCAGCCCTGAAGCTAGAACCAACTGAGACCCCCGCTGCTGCATTGTGGGAAATAAGTTAGACACTACAGCTAGAATTTCTGAGAGAGAAGCAGACGCTGTTCCTTATTGGTGCCGACTGAGATACAACACAAAGTCAGAGCTCCTTAAAGCCACAGCTGCTGTCGGACGTTACAGGGCAGCATTATATTAGTACTGTGCAGATTAGCTCAGACACTTTTAGGTGGTAAGTTTAGTGAAGCTGCGTGTGAAACCAGAAACTGCAGTCATTAGCATGTCTTTACTATGAAAACCACAAGTGGCCTAGAAAACCTGAATTGGTGTGTTCCTCACTGGTCCGTGTTTTCCACTTGCAGCTGTTGCTGGAGACGTTCTGATTCTGATTCAGGAGTTATTTGTCCTGATTTCACTCTGTCATTTGGACCTTGATGTATGATTACTGGTCACCTGACAGAGCCATAGAATATATATAAATTTGAATTCTTAAGTAATGAACTCATAAGGCGTCTACTGGCTGTCATAATTTAGAAAGCATTTGACTAAAATCCAGAGGACTCATTGCGATGTAAATAAAAAAAAACAAAAAAAGTAACTGGTTCAATACTACTTAACTTTTGTACATCACTTACTCCAAAACAAGAAATTCATAAGTTGCCCAATCTTATTGCATTGCGTTGTGTCCAAACCCATTCGGTAAATTAGAATATTATTGAAGAGTCTATTTATTTATAGATTAATTACACACAGATGGATGTTTAATTACGGTAATTATGAAGATGTTTAACTTGAAGTCAATGAACACATGATATTTTGAATTAGAATATTATATCAGACCAATGCAAATCACTATTTTTAAAACTAGAAATTTGGAGTTAATTAGAAAGTATGTTTAGTACATACTTAATCTGACAAACGAGATTCAACAGGACACATATTCTGATTTATTGAATATGACTGTATGATGCAATGAGTTCATTGATCCATTCATGCAGTTTTTAAAAAATAAACATGTTACGCAGTCATTAGCATACCGTTCATGTCACTCTATACAATTTGGTTCTTATCATCTTATTTCTATTCATTCAACCATCTGGCAACTTTAATAGCTGCATTTTAATTTGGTGAAATTCTCTGGAAAGTTGCATCCACCTACACATTTTTCTGATTTAGTTGTCAGGAAGCAAAATGAGACAAAGATTGTGTCTGAAAAGTGCTTTCAATTGCTGTCTCATTTAAAGGAGCAGAATTGAATTGAAAATGGGCCTTTGTCACTTTAAGAAGCTGCCTTCAGGAAGTCATCACAACATGGCTCCTCTATTAACCCTTTAATAATGTAAGTAGCTCCTATAATGAGATCAGCAGATGCTCAGTTCCATCAGGTGTTTGCTAATTGCTGCTGGCTAGTCTGAAGGAGCTGAGCTAGATCATCTAAAAAAATTTTAATAAAACATAATAATGGATTTCAAAGTTATCCATAAAAGCTGCCGCCAGTCATTTTAACGTTTTTGTAAACAACGCTAACAATAACAACCAAAAGTGTTGCTGGTCGTTAAAAAAAAAAGAAGAAAAAAATTACTTGTATGAGTTTTCAAGTAAAGAAAGGATAGAATGAGCAAGAGAATTTCTCTGCCAAGATCAAAGATGAGAAGATATCTTGTTGAGATTTTGCTTTGGAAGATAAACCCAGAGATCTAGCTGGTCTTTGTGTTGAGACTTCAGACAAAGTTGTGACTTTGGGATTCAAAGGGCCACGTGTCCAAACAAGTTCTTCTGTCTTCCCCAAGGTGCAATAACAATAACAACCCACATTTCCCCAAAATCCAGACATCAGCATTTTTCTTGTGTTATTCAGTCAACGGCACAATTAGCTCTCTTAGGCTCATTTCCCACCAATGCTTTCGGTGGTGAAAAACCCGCGCACAAATAAACACACTTATGCACATTTGTTGACAACAAAACAGACCGTCATCGCTGCACAAAGTGTGTGTCACATGGGTTATGTGTGGCGTCAGTGTCAGTCAACATGAACGCAATACATCAGTGAAGATAGTCATCCATCTCACAGCGCTAAAGTAACTTTTGTTTAGTGAAATCACTGATTTGCACTCTGAATGGTTGGTTGTGTGGGTCTGAAAGAGCAGCAGCTGCAGGTTTCATTTAAAAAAGCGGGAGGAATTACGTAATTGTCGTTTCCATAGAGCCATTTTATGGCACAATCAAGCAACTAAGTTACCTTCAGTTGTTATAAAAATGCCGTATATATATAAAATATGGCTACTCTTTGACACTCCACCTTCAGGAAGTCATCACAACAACATTTCTCCATTTAACATTGTTCTTATCAGCGTTTGCACTGAGTTCCACCAGGTGTTGACTAATTCCTACTGCCACTAGTCTGGAGGAGCTCACTCTCGGCTTAGAGAGGGGAACTGTAAGCTGGAGGAGCTTTGTGAAAAAGACGTCACTCGCTGAGAGCAAACCCATAATGGTTGCCATTAGAGAGTAAAGGATTTCTCAAACATACATGAACAAATCAAGGCAACGCCCCAGGTATGTTTTTGATGATGGAGTAACATTGTAACATAAAGTAAGGCTCAAATAAGTCAGTTTTACAAAATACAGCCCCTTTAAAACAAATACAAAATGGTTTGATGTCTCTTTAGTAAGAATATTCTTCCTTAGTACTGCTGGCATTTCTGAAACAGCATGTATTTCCTAGCGCAAGAGTTCCCAAACATCTCCATGCTATGGACCCCCAAACAGCTTTAGCTTCTGGCCCCCCACTATAGAGAATATCAATTCTTACCCAATAATTAACAATGTAGACTGTCTATATTTCCAAATCTAACATGTTTCATGTGACACAGTGGTTGAAAGCTTAAAATGATAAAAACTTTGCTCTGCTTCATTTGTCCTGCTAATAAAACTCAGAGTCTCTCACAGCCTGAACGGACCAGAGACATAAGATATTGTGGAAACCAAAACATCCCTTTAATTAGCTGTTCTGATCTCTGCGCTGACATTTTGAACCTCTCGCCGACGTTATGAGTCGTCCACTTCTGTCCACGCCGAAAAGTGCTGGGAGTATTCTGGTAGTAACCTCAGGGAAGAGGAACAATAAGCTCATCTGTTGTAATTGTGAACGAAATGCCATTCCGACTCTAAAGTCAAATCCCAAAATCTATTTTGTTTTTCTTTTAAACTACTAACTGATTTTCTGCACTGATCTGCCGGCAGATACATGCCAGCAGACAGTAATAGGACGAGGCCACGAACTGTTGGATCCATGACGAGCATCTACTATCTGAACCGCTCGCTGTCGTCGGCGTTCTCTCTCAGGTTTGGCTCGGCAACACCCCTCCAGCCTCCCGAGGCGAAAAACCTTGCGGAAGTCTTGATACGCCAGGTTTCCTCCTCTTCGGGGGGAGGAAGGATGAGGCTGATTTGTGTTTCCTTTACTTTATGCCGAATTGATCTTCAGTTTTGGCTCCCGAGACGGTGCTTGCACGAATCGACATTCTGCTCTTGGCTGATGGTCCTCATGAAACGGCTTGGGGATGTTTTTTCATGCTTGGAATAGAAATCAAAAAGTGGAAATGTTGTGGAACTGGGTCACACTTAGGTGAGACAGATTTCTATGTTTCGGTAGGTTAAACGCGATGGTGGTCCAAGGGCAGAACAGAGGTCAACATTCTAAAGAAAGACTCTGATTAATTTCACCTTCCTATCCATTCACATTCACTTTCTTTGACTTTGAAAAAAAAAGTAACATTCTGAAGGAGCATTTCAGTTTCCATCATGACAGACTGGCAGACGGAGAAGAAAAAGAGCACTTGCTGGAGGAAGATAAATGTGATGGACGGCATGTTAAGTGGATATTTTACACTGGTGTGACTGTGCCGATACTGGGAGGATTATAATATGACACAGAGCTGCTTGGTGGGCCTAAAACCACTGACTGACAAACGTCAGCGATATTTGTTTAAGACTCTCCCATCGAGTGTCAGATAAGTCAATCAGGCTGAGCTAAACGACATGTTTCTGACATTGTCAGCTATGAATTTTACATGAACCCTCCGTTGCGATACTGCTGCTGCCTGCGGGCAGGATGCAGGGTGTTGGAGAACAGCTGGGACAAAACAGTAAATTGGGATTCTGGGACTCTGGTCAACACTTGTGCGCTACACTTTCCTGACCACTAGATGTAGCGGTGAGCTATGTGCCCAGCTCAGGAGATTAGGGGGTATGGGGGATGTACTGGGTTCTAGAAAACTGAGCAAAGTGAGAAAGAATTTTAAAAACTTTTTTTATTCATAACTTGAGGAAATGTTTAACATGTAGCAAACTTTGCTTTTAAGAACCTTTATGTAGGACATTCCAGTCCAGGTTCAACAAGTACTAAGCGGTTCTGATGCCAAACATCCTCGGTGTTTTCAGAAGTATAAAAAGCGTCTAAAAGCTTGCTGTTATGTATTTTCCAGGCACAGGCATTTCTCAGGAACCCAGGGTGCAGAAACCTCTGAATAAAGCAAAGCTTAGAACTATGGGCTGGTTTTTACCAGCCTACATCAAAAGCCGACTCAGTGAAAACTTTATGTCTGCCAAATTTCTACTTTTAAGTGAGAAAGCTCAAATGTTTGCCACTTGAAAACCACAAAGCTGCCGATCGGGTATTTGGCATGTTGATCTAAACAGATGCAAGTCCAGCAGATGCATCCCAAACCACATCTGATTGCTGGATCAAACACGTTTATAAGCTGAACTATCTGTGTCTGGGCTGCCCAACACAGGTGTGTCTCAGATCATCATCATCATCATCATGCTGCACCCCAGGAGCAACGCCGTCTCTGGCCTCCCACGGTAAGCTGGGCCAGTGAAACAGTTCTGTTTTCATCTTTTTGTCTGCATGGCTGTGCTGCTACTGGGATCTGCACTATGCTCTGGATATTGGTATCATTATCAGTATTTGTATCGATATTGGCATCTGTATCGGTTTCTGCATCAGTATCTGCATTGGTATCTATATCGGTATCTGTATCTGCATCGGTTTCTATGTATCGGTATCGGAAATGAAAATCGTGTATCGGTGCATCTCTGGTTGTAACATATCCAAAGTTCAAGCGGTGTGAATACATACCTGTGACTCCATATCATGACTGTTTTGCATGTGTATACACGTAGGTGTGTGTGTTGGGGTAGGTGTGTGTGTGTTGTTTGTGTTTTGACAGGGGCAGGATCTCTGGCATGCTGTGTTTGGGTGTAAAGTGCAGTCGAGTGTTTGATCCGATCTGAACCAGACACAACACCATCCGCCTCATCATCACACACACTTGGACACACGGCTGCCGAAGGCTGAGATTCTTGGGTGGCACACACAGCGCTCCTGCATACGTGTGGTCCGTCACAACACGGCAACACATCGCTCCACGTGTACCACCTCACACTCCCCTTCCCTCCTGTGTGCATCTCCTTTCCTGCCCCCTCTTCTTCCCATTCTTCCTCCGTTTCCTCCTCCTCCTCTTCCTCCTCGTCGTCGTCTTTGCCTGGCGTTAAATGTGGGAGTGATTGAGGAGGGCTGTATGAGCGGGCTGACAGAGCTCATCTCTGGCTCATGATGTATGGCCTCCCTGGGCCTCCCCACTGCCCCATTACATCCTGATTAATTGGCCCTGCTTAAGTCAATAACTCATCCGTTAACCCCTGCCACCCGCACCCCCAAAAAAAAGCTCCAGTAGAGAGGAAGGGGGGAGGAGGTGATGGAGAGAGATATCGAAGAACAGGAAAGGAAGCAAGCAAAATCGAAAACCAGGTGAGACACCGGAGGAAATGCGTAGAGTTACTCGTCTATGAGCTTTTCTTTAAAAACCGCTCATCTGTCAAGCTAATGGAGTGGCATGTTAAAGTACTGTGCTGCTCAAAATGTCATTTTTCTTAGCTTTCAAGCTACTAAAAATGAAGTTGAAAGGTGGATGATTTTGTTGTCAGCAAATTGCTCTTAACGCATATCCCTGTGGCGACACTCGACACGTCTAAGTAATGTTTCGACTGTAACGACCACGCGTCACCGGTGATGTCAGTTCTGACTTGGCGCTCAGTCATGTGCCACGTCAACGCAAAGAATCAAGCGCTCCATCAGTCACTGGCAGCGTGGGCGACCATTTTCAACACCCTTTTGATTTGAAGGCGGCTGAAATTCGTCTCGAGTTTCCTCCCGAGGTAGATACGGGGATACACTGAAGGGATTGTTGAAAGAGAAACACTTCACAGCTGCACACAATGACTCTTCCATACATGTTCCTGCCTACAGCGTGATACTGATCCCAACTACAAATATGGCTGCCATAGTGGACCCATGAACTTTAACATCAGATTTCAGAGCTAACACCAGGCCTGGGGATTTATTGCATCATTTATCGTAATAAACTTCTTATCATGATGAGATTTTGATTCATTGTTGTCACCATGAATTCTAATTAATGATGTTTAAAACCCCCCTAAAACCATCCTTGTTGCTGGGATTCTTATTTTTTTACGATTTGTTCTGCAGTTTTATCAATGAGGGCAACAACAAATATCCATACATTTGAGAATATGATTAAACGTGTTAGCGTGTGGAGTTTAGTAGCACAAAACACACATTTTTATATGACTGCTGTCCTATAGAAGAGTATCACAAATAAGGCTGAAGTGATTAATTGGATTAATCTCGATTAATAGGTTATTGCAATCTTTGTCAAATAGTATTGTAATCAATTAGTCGTTAACAAGATTATACAGACTCAAAAAAAAAGGCCATATCCTGAAAAAAACAACACATTCACAGCAGTAATTAAGCCAAATCTACTAATTATATGTACATTTAGCATTAAAGATAAACATATTTGTCTGCCAAAATATTTTATACAATACTCCTTAACTGGCTTCACCAGGTTCTAAATTGATAATAAAATGTATATTTTTGGATTTTGACCAATAATGTAAAACAAGAGTTTTACATTATTGGTAAAACTACTTTGAGATTTGTATCTCAAAGTATTTCTGATAATATATATATACTGTATATATATAAAACTGTTGTACCATGCAGTCACCATGCAGGAAGTGATAAAAAGTTCTTATTGTTACTTTTTTATTATCACAATATTGAAGTCCATACTGTCCGCCCACAGCGAACAGGTCAGAGTAAAATTTTCACACATTTTTTTTTTACCATTTTTAGGTAATTATCCAGGTCTACTTTACAGTCAATTAAACCATGGAGGAATTCCTAAATTTCTCCGCTCGAGGTGTCAGTATGTCGGAGTAGCTCCCTTAGTTACGTTCAGAATTTTTTCTTTTCTCGAACTTTAATCACTCCATTTCTGGCATAAGAATTACTTTTCTTGACGACTGTCCTCTCCAGTTTTCATCAGGAAAACCAGGACTCAGGCAGACTATCAGGAAGTCAGTATCATGTGTTTTACTGAGACATGGTTGCAGGATCACATCCTCAACTCCGACGTCTCTCTGCCAAACTTCCTGGCTATTTGAGCATACGTACTCAGATCTGAAGACGAGCAGTGAAAGTAAAGGACGGAGGTGGATCAGTAGTGCTTGTCCCCCAGGACGTGTTACTTTGACGTTTTGTCTCTGCAGTCAAGATATTGAACTCTTAGCAACAAAGTTTCCGGCGTCCATATCATCTACCAAAATGTTCGCCAGTGTTATTTTGGCAGCTGCTTACATTCCACCCTCAGTTGTTGACAATAACGCGCGTGATGTCATCAGTTCCATTGTTGCTAAGATACAGACACAACACTCCAATGCCTTTATGGCGATATCTGCTGATTTTAATCAGGCTTTTCAACACTGCCGCCGTTTCGACAGCTTGTCATGCTCTGCCAGAGAAAACAAGACATTAGATTTGTTTGCTCCAATGTCAAGGATTCATACATCTCCAAAGCAAGACTTCCCCTAAATCAGATCACCGTTTTTCTCTGCTCAGAACATAAAGGGTAAATGGCCTGTACTACTTGTATAGCGCTTTATCAGGCCCGGATAAAACTTCACACTATATTCAGTCATTCACTCATTCAAACACATGCTGATGATATGATATAAACCCTTTGTGCAATGGCAACTCGTAATGAAGGGAACTGCGTGGAAGCGGTCACAGGAAGCTGAAGGAGCCATGCAGGGTTATTTTCAGACTACATGTCGGATCGCTCTTTGCCAGCCAAATGGAGAGAACAGCAATATCATGACTGAGTGTGTAACACAGGACTATATAAACTTTTGTTTAGACAGCACCATCCGCACAAGGACAGTGTAATGTTTCTCTAATAACAAACAGTGATCTGAATACAATTTTAAACAAGAAGAAAAAAAAAAGACTTCAGGGAGCAAGACATACAAAAGATAGGAAACCAGGAAGGAGACAAGCATCTTTTCATACCACAGTGCGATGCAACTCTGCTGCATGGTTCAACCAACAGCTCTGTGCTGAAGACAAAAAATTACTAGGAAAAATCCATAGAATCCTTTTAGATTTACTGTTTTTGCTGTTTTGCCGCACTTGCATATTTCATATCATGTGTGTCCCTTTGAGAGTGTGTTCAAGTGCATGAGACAGAGCTAAACATGTTATGAAGAATGAAAAGCTGAGCTGGCCTAAAGTTAATAGCTAGTGATAAGTAAACACTCTGCATGTACAAAACAAAGTACTTATCCTTTTACAGATTGATTTAGTTTTTGCTTTTTGCCACTTATATATGTTTTAGAAATGTTAATATTAGACAAACACAAACCTAGCAAATACAGAAAAGTTGTTTTCTAAGACGACATATTAGGGCCATTGTAGATGGCCAAAAAATCTGAAGACATTTTCTTAATAAAACTTGAAATTTTCTGCGTTTTAAAAGCTGGAAATAAAGTTTTTTCTAAAAAAACAAAACAAAACAACTTCTCAGATTAAGTAAAAAAAAAAATTCAGATTTTTTTATTGAAAATGATTAACTTTTCAGACTCTTTCTAGAAAGTTTCAGATTTTTTGTCCTGACTGTTCAAACTCAGAAATGTTCACGTCTTTTATTTTTAGAAATTTTTTCCTAGATATTTTTTGGTGGAAATTTACTCCTCTTTTTTTTCTTTCTTCAGTGGCCCTATTTTAACGTCTAAGAAACGTTAAAATGTTTTGAATTCACTCCTGCTACCTTTACCTGATATTAAAGTTTCTAAATGTTGTGAATGCTGCAAATAGAAGAATAAAAGAAAAACAACTAACCATCTGTAAAAAGTAGAAATACATTTTTTCCCCCAGCACTCTATCTGCAGAGCGTTTACTTATCAGTAGCTACTAACTACTTTTTAATTCTTATATAATGTCTTTTGCTCTGTCTCCTGCACATGAACACACCCACTCACAAACACACGCCCACACACACATCCGTGTCATCTCTCGCTGCGGACCGTAAGATCACAGCCCTGGAAAGCAGATTACAGCTAATCACCACAGACACTTAGATCACCGTTCTGATCAAATAACAGCTCAGCTGTAATGTCAACACGCACACACTCGGATTTCCACTCACTGAGAGATGGATTCGAAAGCAGGGCCTCTGTTATCTTTGTTATGGTTTGGAGAGCTGACATGTTTGACAGCAGTGAATGTAAGAAGCAGTGTTATGACACGACTGAGCAACCGTGAAAAAGGCAAAAAGTAGTGCAGGGGGCCCCCAACACCCCCCTCGTGGTCCTGGGCTGTTCTTCACACCGGCCCTGACATGACAGAGATAAGAGCGATTAAACACAAAGAACTGAAATAATCTCCTTCATTGTTGACGCACTAAAGAGCCTTTTGTTCAGGGATGCCCTTGGTTTGATGAGTGTGTGTGTTTCTGTGTATTGAGAAACCATATAGGAAACAAAAGAGAGCACAAACTGGGGTGAGGGGGAAGGGGGGTAATGATTAAGTTAGCCATCATCCCTTCATCTTTCCAAGTCTACAATCAGCAGCATCTTCTAATCTTCACCCTGAAGCAGATAAAAACAGACAGCCTGGCTCCTTCCTGCTCGGTTTAGAGATACGGCCTGTATCACTCTCTGTCTCTCCCTCACACACACACACACTTACACACACGCACGCAGACAGACAGACAGAAGCTGAGCAGAGCTGTCACTGCACACATATGAGTCTCGCCCGGCCTCTGAGGAAACATGGCCCAGCTCCAGTCATAAATAATAATGGGAACGGCTACATGACATGTTGAGTGATGGGGCCCCTCTCAGAACTCATTTACATGGCTTTGTGTAGCAATCATCGGCCCCCTAATGTAGCGCTAAGCAAATGAGCCTTTCGGAATATTGTGCAATTTATCGCAAGTCAACTGGCACCAGGCGGCGGAGTGGGGGTCCGGCGGTGGGGTGGAGGGGTGAGGGGGTCTATAAATCACACTCGAACACATGCCTCCAATGACAGCTAAATCAACATGGAGTAATTGCTTTGAAATGTGGAGGAAGCGAGCGGGCAGGCCGGACAAAACGGTGCAGTGCAGTGTGTGATGGTGGAAATGCACCATGCAGATGTTTTGGTGGGAGAGTTGGAGGAAACTCGTAGAGGGCCAGAGTGGAAAATGTTTATTTCTCTGGACTGACCAGCAGGGGGAGTAGAAAGCGGACCGAAAAGCAAAAAAAAAAAAAAAAAAAAAAAAAATCCAACATTTGCATCAAAGCTGATGAACTCTGAGGGGGAAACAGTGAACGCTCGTCATCATCTGCTCTGAATGAGTAACTGGATTTGATGTGTGTGTGTAGAGAGAGAGAGAGAGAGGCTATTTGTCATGAGGGATGTGTGTGTGTGTTTTAGAGAGAGAGAGAGAGGGAGAGAGGGAGAGAGGGAGAGAGGGAGAGTGGGCAAACACAATCCTGTCCATCAGTGTCCATTACCCTGACAGCAAGTGAGATTAATGAGCACAGGGTCAAACAGAGGCACAGCACCCCGCCCGATAAGCACACACACACACACACACACACACACACCCACACACACACACCCACACGCACAAAACTGCATGACAAGCAATAAAAAGCAAGAAAAAAACACCCATAATTCTTTACTCAGCAAATGTTGAGTGCAGCATTCACACTGACATGTAGATAGATTCCAAAGCTGAAAAAGATTTATTTTATTTCTATTTCTGAAGAAACTTGTAGGAGACTAAATATACCTTTCCCCCCCAGCCCCCATATGTTTTCTCGACATCCTCGTGAAGCGGGACGTGGTGATGTGCTTCTTCATTTTTACTGCAGCCCCTGAGCAGGACTGTTTTTCAGTCCCAATATGGAGCAGCAGCAGTTTCCAGACTAATACTCTCGTCACAGCGCGACATATCCGTCTTGCGTTTCGGTGATGTAAGCAAGCTGTGAGATCGATTTGTCCGGCCGAACCCGGCCGTCTGTCAGTCCTCCTGCCGCCAGAGCAGCGTCTGACACGGCACGAAGCTCAGACCACTGAGTGTTTCATAAAACAACTGCAAACTTTGCCTTGTGATTGCCGTTCTAACTTGTGTTTGACGAGCAGACGATTTTTCAAGTTGCGACCTAAAGGTAGAACTACGGTGGCCCTGAGGTGCAAAACACTACAACATTAACAAAAACACTAGACAGAATCCAAAAAACACATGAAAGCTTGTGTGATTTTTTTTTTACATGATACATTCTTTTATTGCGGTGTAAGAAGAGACTAAATGGTGCCACGTAGATAAAAAAAAAAAAAGTGAATTGGCCCAAATGCACAGTCTTCCGAAGCTGTCAATACCAAGCCATTAACACTAATCTTAGAAAAAAAAGAAAAAGGTTGCCAGGGGAACCTTGGCAACTGTAGTGGTGCAGGGGTTAAGCACAACCCACATAACGTGGCAGTCGCTGGTTCAATTCCTGGCCTTCTGAATTTAAGGAATGTTACAAATAAAACCTGTAAAATATTCTCTGTAATTTTGTCTGGCAATTAGCAAATATAAAAAAATGTAGGTAATTTGAACTAACCTAAAATAGTAATGTTGGACACGATTTAACTTCAAAAACAGTGTGACAAAAAATTTATATTTGTCATTTAATTTGGAGAATGTAAACTTCTGGTTTCAGCTGTGAGAACCTCTAAAAAGTACAGACTTTGCTGTTTAAAATGTGGCTAGTAAGTTTTTTTGTTGTGGCCAACAAAAAAATAAAAGAAATAAAAGAAATGCTAAGCTGGTCCATAAGTTTAAACCAAACTACAGTCAGATTAGATTGTAAAGCAAAAAAAAAGTAAAGCAAAGAGCAGCTTCGTATTTTTAAATCACGTCTTCAGTGTTAAACATTGTATTTCCACATACCAGGCTGACACAACTGACAGGTTCTTTGTCAGCCTTTGTCAGAGGAAGTGATTTTAAACAAAACATCCCCATGTCTTTGTTATTAATGACGCGGGCCGCTCAGTGATCTTAATTCCATTTGTATAATGAGCCAGAGCTGATAAGCCACTCATCAGCGCTAATGGAGTGGTTTCCATTAATTAAAACATCTCATTCCCACTGCAGCCTTCATTACAACACCAGATGGTTGTCGTTACACTCCTGTTTGTCAGTCAAAGACTCACCGCTGTACCATATAGGGCTTGTTCATGACACTAACAGAGTAGGAGGGGAAACAGTTCTGTGAAATATTTCTCTCTTCAGGAGAGGTATAATAAATGAGATATGAAGTGTGCAAGAAGACCACCCTCAGGACTGTACACACCCACCCACACACACACACATCACTGAATCACATACATAGCTAGTGGTTACTAGCTGCGTTTACATTACAAACGTGTACAAAACTTTGTTGATATTTTTGCTAATGTGAAAAAAATCCCCACAATTTTGCCATTGTGTTGTTTCCATCAAATAAGAAATGCGACTAAAATCACATGTGAATAAGTTCACATGATAAGTCATTAAAAAAACGCGCCGCGCCGTCATCCTCCAACCACTTCCTGTCATCGTGTTTTTGTCATTTCCTGCAGTAGTAACATCGGGGTTTGTTGGTCACGCGACTCGTGTGATGGAGAAAAAGTGTTTCTATTGCAGTTCTATGAAAAGCACTCATTTCAATACAACCGAAAAAACCACTTTATCCTCACGCAAAAACGTTTTGTCGTGAAGCGTACGTTTCGAAGTTCCGCTGAGCAAATTTATTTCGGAATTTAAAATTTGTGCAATTGTGCGCTCGACGGAAACCATAAAGCAGTGCCGTAGGAAGGTTTGTGTTTTTGTTTGATGTTACTGCCACAACCGCCAATATATATGTAGGGGGGCCGGCATACAAGAAGCAGATGAAAGAAAGAGAGAAAAGTTTGGACCCCCATGACATTTAGTGTCACCTGCTCAGTTGGTGACATTAGAGGCAGCAGCTGACCTCACTTTGACCCCTCATCTGAAAGCAGGCTCTGGACTTTCATTGGTTTTCAAGAACCATAGCTGTTCCGCGGTATTGATATCAGAACCGCCTTGTAACAATTCACTCTATCCATGAGCTGCTATGAGATTCTCCCAGTACTTTTTATTGGGCAAAACACAAAAAATCAAAAATCTGTGACCTAATATAGTTGGTTTTATTTAAAATAGAAAAAGGTACTGATGTTGGATGATCCAACATATCACTTCTTGCAGCTTTACTGCCTAACTTTTATTAGCGTGATTTTACTACATACAGTAGACTTGAGAGGTTATTGTAAAGAATATTGCAATTTTGCTCTTAAGATTTCTATAGAAAACCAAACAAACAAACAAACAAACAAACAAACACAAGCTGTTAATAAATCAGTCTATCTTATGGAGGTAGCCGGTATTCCACACGCGTGTGGAATTCCTTCTGCAACAACACTGTTTGTGTTTGTTCAATTTCAAATGTTCTGAAACAGTGTTTTGTAAGTGAAAGACATTATGGGAGCTCATTTTTTTCAGCCAGCTGACAATAGTGATGCAGCATTACATCACCTTGTGCTTCAAACAGCTATAAAATAACTCATTACTCAAGCAATTTGTATGCTGGCATCTAAAGCATACAAGTCATACAAGCATTTTCTTTCTACGGTTTCAAATCCATAACCTTTTAAAACCTGTTCAGTGGCCATGTTGTTTTGGCTGTCATTCAGTTCTGAAGGAAATAACATTTTAAAGACGACAAACTCTTTCTTCGTGCGACTCACAGTAAACGCACGAGTTCCACCTTGATTGACTCAAACCGACTAAAAACATTTAACTCCGGAAAGTTTAGCAGAAAGAGTCTCACATTAACCAAAAGTAGGTGGTGAACGCCCTGTCCAAACACCGAACCAGTTCCATTTGTTTGGGCCATGTTTCAAACCCAGTGTTGCTCTTTGACAAGAAATGTTCTCTTTGTGGCTTTCAGATTCATTTTGTGGCTGTGCTTAATATTAGAGGGATGCCAGGATGGCGGAACGTCGTCTACAGAAACTGAACTGAGTTATTTCTGTTCCGGCAGAGTTTCACGAGGTATGAAGTGTCCAGGTTGGTCTCTGGTTTTCAGCAGGCCCCTGTGACGCGATTGTGACATTTTGTGTTTGAGTTCAAACTACAGCTCGTTTCCTCTCTGTCTGTCATCCACTTTGCTGTTAATTTCTTCGTGTTACACGGCAGAACTGAGGAAGGAATTCATCTGAGCAATCCAAAACCACCTTATAACTGAGGGTCTTTTTTATGTATTTTAATCAAATTTGACTGAGAGCAGTGATTTTCAGTGGAGACAGTGACTTAAGTATGGAAAAACATGTTAATAAATCAGGCTATTTTAATAAGCCTTAAAATTGTAAAACTGGAATATAATTGAGGTTTCTGAACTGTAGAAACAACAAATTATCTTATTTTATGCCTTTTGAAAATCCACATTTGGCTCTTTTTGTGTAAATAATAGAACACATTAAAAACCTGGTTATTTGTGTGGATTTGCTTGTATCTTTTATACTTTTGCCCCACAAGCAGCAGCACAGCTCCATTTTAGCCTCAGACTTATAAAGTATCTTGAAAAAGAAATTTATCTGTTGACATTTTATTACCCATAATGTCACTTTTTGACTCTCCTGTTCAATTAAACTACAGATTTTAGTATCACAGTGGAGCCGATTGATATTATACATGCAGCAGGTAAAAAGGTTTGTTAATAGAGGCATCGTTTGGTATCCGATTACACAATATTAAATCATCACAATATTTCTGTTAATGAAAGCATGTGACTGTGGTGAAATAAGTGTATGCTGCTGTTATGAGGGTTTTTATGCTGTGAAATAATTCCTTTTCACTTACTTATGGTCTACATAAAGTAGAACTGGGCTGCTCAGTGGTGCAGTTGGTAGAGCTGTTGCCTTGCAGCAAGAAGGTTCTGGGTTCGATTCCCAGCCCGGGTCTTTCTGCATGGAGTTTGCATGTTCTCCCTGTGCATTCTATGGGAGGAAGCCGGAGTACCTGGAGAGAACCCAAAAACATGACTGTCAGGTTAATTGGCCTCTCCAAATTCTCCCTAGGTGTGAGTGTGTGTGGTTGTCTGTCTCTGTGTTGCCCTGCGACAGGCTGACGACATGTCCAGGGTGACCCTGCCTCTCAACTGGAACGTTAGCTGGAGAGACACCAGCAACCCTCCTGACCCCACAGAGGGACAAGGGAGCATAGAAAATGGATGGATGGATAAAGTAGAACTGCAATGATTCGGTCTGAATCCCTCGTTTATCACTGCTCTGAGGCGCGATTTGCTGTGTCTTTTATTTTGTCCATTTCTGTATTTTGATAGCAGCGATACTATTGTATCTGCCATTTACCGACAGAAAAACTTTTTATTTCCAAGTTTATTAAAGATGTCAACAACGGCAGACATTTTGGGAGCTGTAGGTTGGGATCTTGTGTCCGTGACGTCACATTGCAGCCTGTCTATACATTTCTCAATTCAACACGGATTGGTGTATCAGGTATTTGATACACTGTTGGATATGTAAAGTGTGCTGGTTGGTCACTCACATTGACTAAATCTGAACGCAACCTTCGCTGTACCTTTTCAAAGTTAGTTTGACCAGACATATAAAATAGTAACCGAGCTGCTGACAGGCAGAGTTGCAGGAATCAAACTATGGTCTGCGTAGGCATCAGACATGAATGCTTTAAGTGATGTTGGCTGGGTGTGACTCCCCAGAGTTGTCTGTGCTGGCTAGACGCACATGCGTCTGGCTGCGAGAGAAAGAGCTGAGGGACAAATTAGATTGGGACAACATTATCTTCTCAGTGTCACCTGGTAATTGTGTCTCATTCTGTTCAATCTATCTGTCTATTCCACTCAGTGACGCTTTGGCCACACACACATGCTCCAGTAGGCTTGACAACTACAGTATGTCCGTTGAAGCTGCTAGCGCATACGAACTATGGACATCAAATGGGTGCGTTGTCTTGCAAGCTTGCAAGACAGATAGCAACTATAAATAGGATACACTCAAACTGTGCAAGTACTGCGCTCAGTGGAGCAGTAGATGTGACTCTATTGTGAGTCCAGAGATGCTCCGAGATATTGACTGTTGATTGAAACCAGGCAGTTTTCAGCTTGATGTATGCTAAGCAGTGACCGGCCAGTCAGAAACTCAAATATTCAATCGTAATCCAATTGCTACTAGGCAACCAGACCCAACATACTGCTTGCCCAAGCTGCCGAGACGAGACAGTGAGGTGTTTCAAGAAAATTCCAAAGACTACAGAGATACAAGAAGCTGCTGATGCTACTGATGCTACACAGTGGCGTGACACTTCAGTGCTATTCCCATTACATGTCTTCTTACGACAACTGGAATCAGAATAAAATTGCTATCAGCAGGTCAAATCTTTACAAAACATAGAGGTTTTGAATTCGGATACAAAACTCTGATTGGTGTATTTCTATACCTAATCCTAATCCACACGTATTTGTGTGTCCATGAGCGTGAGCGTGTTTGTGTGTCCACTGACATACGAACACGCTCTCGTCACCATGGTTGCATGCCCTAGACCCATGCAACCACTCACTAGCTTATTGCCCCGAGGTCGAGCAGCTCCAATTAGTCGGTGCTGGCTCTCTGCTCTCACTCCCCCATCTCCCTCCCTCCCTACGATGGCCCCGCTCCGCTGTCAGAGCTAATCGAGCCACTACCACCTCCCACTGCTGCAGACAGGACTTGTCACTGCCGCTCGGCAAAGGTCAGAGCCTGGCAATTAAAGTTACCCACTGGGGTGGGGAGGGACGGTAGCGGGGGTGTTGCGGTGGGAAGGGCTGTAGTATGGGGACAGAGCAGCGCTGCACTGGCCTCTCATCATGATAACCTACAAGATTGGCTGTGGGGAGCCGTGCGTGCTGATGAAGAGTGGCGCTCTCGCATGCTCGGAATGATAAAAGTTGAGGTTGGAACTTTTCGCGGGAACCCTCTCCTCGGGTTGGAGGTCAGCAGAAAAATAAGAGCTCACACACAGAAATGGGCGAGCAAAACAAATGAAACACACTTTTTGTTGTCACCGCTGATTGATGCAAACTTTCCAAATTTACACAAATCTGAGAGAGCAGACCCCAACTCGCTCGTCTGTTTAACAGTCAGTCTGCCTCTGTCCTTGTGCTCCTCACATCCACCGCCACCCCACCACCCGTCCCTCCTTCCCTCACCCTCCCTCTCCATTCCCTCAGTGCTCCCTTACTTCCAGCTAGACTAATCTGTGCCATCGGCCCCTCCTCTGCCATCCGTCAGAGCCCTCACATTGTTTTGACATCTAGTTAATTCTGGCCGCGATGATTTATCAAACTCTTATTACGGCCTGCTGAAAGCCTCATTTATTGTCCTGATGTATGGTAATGATAGCCCCGCGCCACTGCCTGCCCTGAATCTTAACCAACGCACTTTTGTCCTCTCTTCTTGCCTCTTCCCTTCACTCCCACTCCGTCTCTCTCTCTCTTTATATTCTTGTATCTCTTCTGGGCTGCCGTCTGGTCCTCAGTGGCTTTGCTTCATTGTCTTTGCCCGCTTTCTTTTTGCGCTTTCGTCTTTGTGCCCTTTTTCTGTCTTTAGCTATTGCTTGCACTTTTGATCCATTCCATCAACGCCTCGTTTAATCCCTGCTGTGATACTGAGAAGTCGGCCATCTCTTCTTTTGTCTCATTCCACCTGTCTTTCCTATTTCAGCGAGAAAAGCCTTGATGCAGCATGGGATGATGTTGGAATGCAGCCAGAAGCTAAATATCACAGTCAAAGGCTTTTTCTCAGCCTGATACGCCACGAGTTGATATGTACACATCAGAGCCCATCATTGCTGGAGAAAAAAAAAGTCAATAGACATTTTACTCTTGCAGCAGATCATCAAGTATCACCGATCTAGAATTACCCCTGCGGCCCTGACACGAAAACAAAACACTCCTGCTGAATAATGCAGATTGCGGCAGGATCTTAGGGGCATTAGCCGTCGATGGAGTGCAATAAAAGCTGGCGAGAAATCAATGGAGTGAGACTATACCTATTGTCCACAAAGCAAGATCCATTCCTAATGTGTCTGCTGTCGTTTAAGCTGAAAGGTTGGTAGACTATTTGCTGTGCTGATGTCTCTTTCTCTGATGCTTAAGCTACAGGTTTATATGTGAGAGGATCTGTCTTACACTCACACACTGACATTGAAAAAGTGATTTGTGGCTACAGGACAATATCCAGAGACATTGACAAGTTCTCTGCAAGCTACTTCAAATTTTTCCTTAAGCAGTCACACCGTGTACTGGCTTGTCATGTACAATATGTGAATGTATAAAAAACTTGTGTTACGAGGATATTCAAGTGAAGAAATGAAGCACATTTTTCCTGTGGCCTTGTGGCTCTGCTGAGGTGTAACAGAAGACCAGTTTGATTTCATAGTGCAATGTCTGGTATTTGATCTGGTTTGATCTGATTCCTCTCATTTTCCTCTTGATAATACTCAATAGATTCTCTATAGGCTTCAGGTCAATCAAGCACAGTACCACCATGGCCATTGAACCAGTCTTTGGTGCCTTTGGCAGGGTGGACAGGTGACAAAGTCCTGTTAGGAAATGACATCAGCATCTCCATTCAGCTTGTCAGAAGAAGGAAGCATGAAGTTCTCTAGAATTTCCTGGTAGACGGCTGCTTTGACTGTGAACTTCAGAAAGCCCAGTGGACCAACACCAAGACTTGGCACTCCAAACTATCAATGACTGTGGAAACCTCACACTGGTTTTCAAGCGATGTAGATTCTGTGCCTCTCCAGTCTTCCTGTAGATTTTGCAACCTTGATTTTCAAATGCAAGGCCCCAAAATCAACTTTCTTCTGAACAGAAGATTTTAGACCATTGAATAACAGTCCAGTTCTTTTTTCTTCTTAGTCCAGGCAAGACGTTTCTGACGTTGTCTCAGGTTCAGGAGTGGCTTGACACAAGGTATGCAACATTTATAACCCATGTGTAGGAATTGTCTACTATTTGTGAAATTTCCCCAAATTCTTGAGTGGATTTTATTTTTTTTTTTTACCAGACAATCCTCTAAATTGGTACTTCTAAAGTAGTAGGGTGCATTCCTCAGAAGATGTATCTTTGTAAGATTTTCTGCTGCATTCAGACATTGTGATTGGAATGTTTTCTTGTACCCAGAATTGATGAGTTGAGCCTGTTAGCAATGTAGGTGCATGTTACGCAGCCCTTGCTGTGTGGAAGCAGTGGAACAATGTCTGTACTTTCAGCCATTGGATGTCTGTGGTCTCATTCCACTTGCTCTCAGGTTGACCACTGATTATCACTTTCAAGAAGCTGACTCCAGAGAAGCTCAGGAAATGAAAGGAAACTCAGCCTGAGGTCAAACTGGAAACTACTGGAAACCATCAAAACCATAACAAAACACATATGTTTGATATTTTCTCCGTACATAGTGTCTGAAAGGACAATTCAAGTATTTTATTACGATTTTTATTCAGTTATTCAAATTAAAGAGAGTTAGGGGGAACTGTTCTGTTCTGTTTTTAAAGTATCAATATTCTTCTTTGATAAAATGTTTAACGTCACTAAATGAAGAACAAACATATTTTAGTGAGATGCAGTAAATACTATGTCATCAGCTGAAGTACTTTACCCTGTTCTAACATATATATACACGTTAACTACTGTGCCAGTTTAATAAGTTTTACATCTAAATGTTTTTTGCAAAGTGTTTCCTATGCCCTGATTTCTTATATTGAAATTACATTCTTAATTTGGATTTTTTTTTCTATTTTAGCCTTTAAAGGGGCAGTATAATGTAAAATTTATTTTTTGAGCTTTACATCATGTTCTTTCTTCATCAAAAACATACATGGAGTGTCCCTTTGATTCTCACATACATGTTTGAAAAATCCTTTAATCTCCATGGCAGCCAATCCGCGACTTCCCCACTCAGCTCCTTCAGACTAGCCAGCAGCAATTAGCAAACATCTAGTGGAACTGCGTATTATACAAATATCAGTACAATGCTGGTAAAAACATTGTTAAAAAGTTAATAGAGGAGCCATATTGTGACGATTTCCTTAAGGCAAAGTTTCAGAAAAAGCAGAAGTTTAAGTAGCCAGAGGCTCTTTCAAAGTCTTTTAAATCGTATTTGGTATGTAAATATATTTGGCTGAAAAACATATTACTGTCCTTTTTTAAAATACCAGACATTGCACATGACTTTATATATTTTGTCTGTCTGGTGATATAATTTTAAAATATTGTACTTAGATGCTCTGAGTACTCAGAACTCATTATGTTACTTTTACTTGAGTCATTTCTCAAGTAACCTCTCACCTCTCACATGCCCTTAAGTATAAATATGTTGAAGTACTTCAGCTCATCCTTGAGTACAATCTTTGGCTACTCTACCAACCTCTCAGCCTAACTTTTCATGTTCCTGTAAAGTCAAACTATGTTCCCAAAGAGTAAGCCAAGAACAATAATAATTTATGTCCTGCATTCAGCTCTTCTGACTTACCCAACCTGGCTGCTGCATTAACACAAATCTTTTAAAATAGAGTGGACGGATACACAAACATTCCCTTGAAGTAAAATTGGCTCCATGCGTTTTCCTCTGAAAGCTGCTCCCAGAAGCTTTTTTATTTTTTTTGCTAGTGTTGCTTAAACGGTAGGAGCACGTGTATTAGCTGGAGAGAATCTTCAGCTGTGAGTTAATACATATTTTGTGTTCAGCAGCTGCACAGTGAACATGGGATTGATCCTGTTTATTGCAGTAAAAACCGTGGCGCAACAACGTGGCTCGGTGATGTGTGCTGATATTTATTGCACAACAACTGGACTCTGTGACTCAGAGGGATAAACTTTATGAGACCCTGAAAACAAATATGGCTTAATAACAGCAGGAATGCATTGGCTGGAGAGTCTGAAACTCAAAAGGCTATCATTAACACAGGTCATGTGACCGCACATCAGAGGGACGGAGCCACGGAGTCATGCAGCTTCCACATGTGATTTATTTGTGATGGGAACGTCTTCTGACATATTTGTGTCTCACTGGACCCTTCGCCGGGAACGGAACATTTCTGAGGCTGCTGTCATCGGGATGTTTTAAAAAAATGTCCAACTTGTTTTTGTCAAGATCATTTTAGAATGAAGGATTTCATTTCCATTTGCTGAAAGTAGCTGTAAAACATGTCAGATTTAGGCCCGGATTCATTCCAGTCTTTCCCTCCATCAGCTTTTTCTCTCTCTACAAGACCTCCCCTGTGTCTTTTACCCCACCCCGTTGCCCTCCTTGCACTGGCACCCGGGGGGGTTTAAATACTTTATAAGCTTGTAACATTACCTTAATGTCTCCAAACATTTCATTCAAACAGACGCTAATGAAGAGTGAAGGCATGGCTGTGCAGCAACACCAAACACATGTGGCTTCAGTGTCCCATGCACATCTATCTATCTATCTATCTATCTATCTATCTATCTATCTATCTATCTATCTATCTATCTATCTATCTATCTATCTATCTATCTATCTATCTATCTATCTATCTATCTATCTATCTATCTATCTATCTATCTGTGTGTGTGCATCGCTGATGTGTCTGCATGTCAATTTAATATCAATTTGCATCTCAGTTGATTTCCTGAGTTTGTCAGGTGCCATTAACATCACCAACTTTAATAACCCCATGGACACAAACCCCCACACACCCACACACACATTCTTGTATATATATATCCATCCAAGAACTTTGTATTGACTTCCATTCATTTTAGGACCCAGATTTATTCCTAACACTAACCTTAAACAAAACTTAATTCATACCATATCTGTAAATCTAACTAGTAGAGGTCATTAGAAGTGCCAAAAAATTGAGGACCCAGTAAAGGTTCTCGTTTCCAAAGGAGCTCCCTTTGTTGCAAAAATTGTGAAAGCAGTCTATATATATATATATATATATATATATATATATATATATACACACCAACTTTATATATATATATATATATATATTTATATATATATATATATACATAAATATATATATATATGTATGTACACATACAGTATGTCTTTCTATTTTCAAAAGGACTTTGCATTGACTTTTGTGCATTTTCTTTCATTTCTATGACCTAAACCTAAACTTAATTAATAGCTTAGTCCTAAACCCAACTTGTACAGCACTTCTACTCAAGGGGCCCAGGCGTTGGAGCAGTCAGTCCCCAAAACATTGCATTTGCTGGACAAGTGAACCACATACACACACTAAAAGACACCCATTCACGCACAAACCACAAACTAACCCGCTTCTTTTTTCCTCATCGTCTCCTTTCTTTTTTCTGTGTTGCCCCTGAAGGACATGTAGTGAGTGAGGTCAGGCTTTCAGTGTTATCCGATGACAATGCGCGTATGTGTGTGTGTGTAAGCGTGTTTGCTTGTGTATGTTGGTCAGGCCATCCATCAACCAGCTGTCTGCCAGGACTCTCCATTAGGCCTTGGACCTGAGTAATGGCTGCGCCAGTCCTCCACTCACCACACAAAATGCCCATGCATCACTTACACACACACACACGCACACACCCACCCGCGCACCCCTACACTCCTGGATCCTGCAGAATGTATGGTACCCATGCCATAATTCATACGTCTGACACAGTCTGTCTCAGCACATGCTCTCCTAGTCGTAGATCTCTTCAGCAGTACTCAGCGGAGCCGCAGTTTGATGCGACTGCACTTTCCTGGTGACTTCATTAAAGAATATGTATGGAGCCATTAGGTAAGTGGAGGTCACCTTTAGTGTCTCTGCTTCTCAAACACGGCTCCTTTTTCTACCCGCACATTAAATCCAATCATTCCCTCTTTTTTTTCCCTTTCTGTCTCTACAACTCATTCCTCTCTAATTCATCCATCAGCATGTGGCTCTGCTCTCCTTGACCTAATTATGGCACGGACACCTGATCTTTTACCTCCTGAATGGTGTCACCTGCAGACTAGTTTATCACATCACCTCCACTCTTCTCTCTCTTTTTCATCTCTGTCTGTCACTCCTTCCTCCTTCCCTCCATTGTCTGTCCTCTTTTCATCTGGCAGGCTCGCCCGTTCCCTCGCCTCCCTGTCTTCCTCCTCCTCCAGCATGTCTGCATCAGCTACTCTACTCCTCATCTCTCCTCTCCTCAGCTCCTTATTGCTCTATCAATCTGTGTGGCAGAAGATCGATATCGGCGCAGCGGCTGCTTTTCTTCCCCCCCCTCGCCGCCCCGCTGCTCTTCACTTTCGAGCTCATCGCCTTTCCTGCAGCAGGATCCTTTTTTAGTGGGCTGTGACCACTTCCATCCCCGGTTTTACTGCCTGCCCCACATCAGCCGTTGTCAGAGGGGGACGCTGCCTCTTTCTGCTTGACTTCCCCGTTTTTCCTTTGGTGACATGTGTGGTTCCCATGTTTAATTAATCAGTTGGTGTGAAATAAAAAAAATCCACAGTAAAACACTATTTCAGAACAATCTGACAGTCTAAAAATAATTTATAAAGAAAGCAGTCTGGGCCTTTGCAGTACGTTGCTGCAGGGAGAAAATGTGCTTTATGGTAATATGAATACTGCCTGAATTTTTTTTCACATCTTTGTCTTTTCCTAACCACAAACTTCAATGTATTTTATTGGTGTTTTATGTTTTTCTGGCGACAATAACAAAATCAAAGTGCAGAACTTCACTTATTCTACCAAATGATCAAAAAACAATATTCCTGATTGGGTTACCGGATAACCTGTCAGACCTGAAAGGAGTCAAGATATTAATCTAACATTTTCAATAAAAACTAATTGTTCACAAATGTGACCGAGGGCCCCGCCAGGAATCTCCGGCCCCATGGCGAAAAATTTAATTCGGGCCCCCTGGTGTTCCAATTTCTTAAATCTATTTGACCCATAAAAAGTGTCACAATTTTAAAGGACTGCAATTGTCTTACTTTCTTTGGTCCAATATTGATAGCACAATATTTACTGCTTATGAATTTTACATGCAACAGTATGCAAACTTAAATATATGGATATGTTCGTAATTTTTTTCTTTCGTTCATTAAGTGCTAGAGAAATGGAAGCAAACAGTAGTCTGTAGCTAAGCTAACTATGCTAAATGGATGATAATATCACAGTCTACCCACCTCTTTTGGAGAAAAACAGCTACAAATGGACACTCTTGTCTTTTCTCTCACTCTCTTTGAAACCGTGACTTTTGATTTTTTTAGTTAGTTCATTATTTGAGCTTTTGAGGTAATGATTAGCTCCCGGTCATAAAAATAATACCGCTTTGCCATGAATACGCCTCCAACCAACTGCCCAAAATCAAAGAGAAAGAGCAAAAAACTTCCAACTGTATGTCATCCTAAACCAGATGGGACAACAGTCCAAAGATGCAAGGCCTCAACAAAAGAATAAGCATGAACAAAAGTCTACAGAAAGAATAAATCAGAGCTATACATAACCCATCGCAATTCCAATACTGGGGGGGTTAGAGTGACAGAACGGACATTAAAAACAATTACACCCCCCTCCCTTTTTCTTACTTTATTTAAAGACTTCTGTTGACTGTACTCTTAAGCTGCACTTCTCCTACTGGAACTGAGATGCACTAAACTGCAGTTACAGCAGTTCGCCACCAGTGGGCACATCGAGCACGGTGAGCACTCCTGACTCAGGAGCCAACAGCAATTTAGCGCAGTCACAGTAACGGCTGGTCAGCGGAGGCGCTCACTGCTAACAGGTAAATATCAATTAGAGCTGCTATTTATATTAACTGGATCTTATAGGGGAAGCGTTCTAGAGTAAAGTAACCAGATATTTGTGTGAAAGTTTTGGATGAGTAACTGTTTGACCTATAATGTAAATATTTATTTATGTAGCGAGTCAACGGCAAATTTAGCGCAGTAACGGCTGGTCAGGCGCTCGCTGCCGCTCTTGTTTGTTAACAATGTTGATCAAATAAAAGAACCTACGAAAATCACGCTGACTAATCAATAAGTTGCAACAGTAGGAAGGTGAGGAGAAGGACAATGGGTTGGTTGGTCAGTGTGGTAGATTTCTCAAACACACATCATCATTGCAAAGATGCAGGAAAACTCTGTGATGTCACAACTAGAGTCATTCTTGTGATGTCATCAGCACTGTATGCATGTATGTAACAAACCTCTACATTCTTGTCATTGCTTGCTACACTACTGACAAGTTCAGACGTTTGCAAAGTGCTTTCAAAGTTGAACTTTGAGATTGTTTGCGGATCAAAACTGATTTTAACAAACGTTTTGTCCAAACGTGTCATATCAAAGGCCACATACCTCCAACGGTGAGATGAAACCCCAGCAAGGAGCATAGAGAGCTGGACAAAATCTGCAAGGCTGGATTGAGAACAGAACGCCTACCTTTGAGTTACAGAGAGATCCAGAGACCTGGGTTTCTTTTGGAAAAGGAGAGAACAAGATGGTTTGAGGAGAACCAAAAGCTAGTCTACACGCAAAGAGAACTGGACAATACAAAAGCCGAGTTACAAAGGCAGAAAAGACTCAAGCAGGTGAAGAGTGGACTACTGACACAAGAAGAGTTTTCTGATTCAGAGTCTCTCAGATGTGCTATAATCGCTTCCAGGATGCACAGCGACATAAAGCACAAGAAGAAATGCTGCTGCTGAAGGAATTTGAACAATTGAAGATAGTTGATATTGTTGGTGAGGAAGCATTCAGGTCACACATCCAGGCAGGAAAGGAGAAAAGTCCACCCTCCAACAAGAGCTGGACCGAGTCAAGACTCGCTACGAGGAGCTTCAATCGAAATATGAAGCTGCTGGTGAGGCGAACCTGCAGGTCGACATGCAGCTGTTCTAGGGAACCTGCAGGTCGACATGCAAAAAAGAGCAAAGCTCTTGAAAACTGAGAGCTGAGAAGGAGGATCTCCAAGAAAAAAATGTTCTGCCTGCAGGAAACAGAAAACCGTCTGCAGAGTGAGCTGGGGCTGTATAAGATTTCATACCAAAAATTAAACAGGAGGTATGAAGCAGATGTTCTGCCCTGCGAGAGAAAGCAGACATTTATCAGGATGAGGGGAATTGTGAGAAAGAAGCTAATTTGGAAAGAGCAAAGAAGGACCATCAACTTATCAATGCCCTGAGAGCTGAAAAGAACAATCTGTATCAGAAAATGGCACAAGAGTTCTCTTCCTGCAGGGAATCCACAGACGATAAAACATCTCCAAAGTGAACTGGCTGAAATTTCTTACCAGGAACTTAAAATTACATGTGAAGGAGATGTTTCTGCTTTAAGACAGCAAGCAGAAACATTTAAGCAGGAGGTAGATAAAGAGATGAAAGCTCACTCAGAAAATGAGGGACCAAAAGCTTATCAGCGAACTTTGAGTCGAGAAGGAACAGTCTCCCAAAGCAACTCACTGTCTTCCAACAATTGTACTGTAGTGGTGAGGTTAATTTTAAAACAGAGCTGGAAAATCTGAAAACGGAGCTCCAGAGATGAACTAGGACCTCCTAGAAGAAAAGTGGCCAGGCATCAAGAACCAATCGTGGAAAACTACACTATCCCTGTAAAAACCATTTATGACCCTGCGTCCATGGAACTGGAACATCTGTTAAGAGAATATTAAATTTCCTGATGCATCTCCCAAGGAGCTAAATTACTTTGTAAACGAGATGCTGAGAGATTCAACCATCCTTGATCGCGAAGCCATGGAAGTAACCAACCTGTGTGTGGAAACTCTTGTCAGAAAAAAGGGAAAGCCAAGTTCCTGAATCCACTGGTTCAGCCAAGTTCCTGAACCAGTGGAGGCAGTCTACCCTCCTCTCTTGGAGAAAATCTGGGCTACAAATAAACACTCTTGTCATTTTCTCTCCTTCTTTTTGAAAACATGACATTATTATTTGTCTTGGAAGAGTAGTAGCTGACACGGTCCTTCTTGTTCTGACTGCTGCTGAACAAACCATTTAGCAGGAACGAACCATTTCATGCAGATCGAGGGGGGAGTTCAGATTGGTTCTTGACCGAGCTTGATTGACAGTGCTAAGACCCTCCTCCTGCTCTGATTGGTTGTTGCAACTCACGACAGGTCAATGAGCGTGATTTTTTTCACAGATTATCTAATGTCATACACTGAAAAAAGACAACAGTTGGTTCAACTTATAAAAAAAGTAGCTAACTAGTTGTAATTAAGCAAGTTTATCCAGGTAAGAACATTAAGGTTGAACAAACGTAAATAAAGTAAGTATGACAAACTTGATTTGTTTACATGTAACAAATTAACTTAAGTTGGAGCTCCATTCTAATTTTTTCAGTGTACCGTACCACTACGAGGCAGTGACAGTTTTAACAAGTACCGTATTTTTTGGACCATAAGCCGCTACTTTTTTCTTTTTTGATTTTTCTCCAACCACCAGGGGGCTCTCTAGCAGGAAGTGAATCATTGAAAGTGAACATTGGAAATCAAAGAAGAAAGCGCTACCTTTCATTTAGCAGATGCTAGCAGCAGGCACGACGGAGAAATGTTTGCTGCTTTTAAGTTGAAGGCTGTCAATCTGGCAGTACGGATTGATAGCCGCTGCACATAAACCCTGCCTGAACGAATCCATGGTTTAACGTTGGAGACGTAAACCATGGATTAGCTGAATAGCTCTTAATCTGCTATTAAGAGCTGCGCACTTAATAGCAGATTTATGCGTCCTTGTAGAAAACAGAGAGCGGCGGAGATGACAGCGGCTTATAGCCGGATGCGGCTCATATATGTAAGTTTCCAGTTTCTTAAAAAAAATTTGTGGGTGCGGCTTATAGTGAGATGCGCTCTATAGTCCGGAAAATACGGTATGTAAAAAAAAAAATGTTTTTTTTCACATTACATTCTTCAACATGTGGGAACAAATTTCCAAGGCTATTTTATGATTATGAGGTTCTGTAACACAGCAGTAAACAAATATTACATGTACGGGGCTTATTTCTGGATGTGCGAATGTTCATTTCTGCGCGTTTGTTCTACACATAAACAAGAATTTTCCAGCCGGTTCGCTCGACACGTCTGTTATTAAGATCATTGCTAGGTTGCGAAGGTTTGAGTGGCAGCGTTTAAATAACACTGTTATTTAAACGGTTTTAATATGTACATGGTAAGACGCCCTCAGTGGCTGCTTGAACTGCCTCCTGACCTTCTGAGATGGGCAGCAACACATGACTTCCATGCCAAAGCATCAGCCAGACAGGCCGCACTCCCAGCCATTCCAATTACAGACATTAGCAAGCAGTGAGCAGCAGCTAATTTGACAAGCCAGGATGATTCCCATTCATATCCACGCCGCTCCGGTGGCCCAGGGTAAATATTTCCCCAAGCTCAGTATAAATAGAAAGACAATATTTGAACAGCTCAGAGGAGAGACAGACCGGGTGAGAGGGAAGAAGAGGAACCGGAGAGGAGATCTTAATCCTTTATATATACACGCAATACATATTCATAAAGTGGCCGCTCCTTGAGGTGAAACCAGAGATGTGCTGCAGGAGGAACGATGTGCCGTAAGATACAAGGGAATTTTCCTGGAGTTAAACGACAACTGCTGTTGAAGCTGGACCTCTGGTGTTTGGACTGAAGGAAGCTCGGGGATATTGGGTTTTAATAAGGAAGCAGAGAGCGGCCGAGCTCAAAGTTGATCTTTTATTATCGCTGCACTTTTTTTTCTAGAAACACGGTAGACAGGAGGGTTGATGGATGAGGATCTGATTCCATCAGAGCAGTTCTGAAGATTTTGAAAAGGATAACGATTTCACTTCGGCGACTTTTTGGGCAAAGTATCGTAAGGCAGCTGGAAGTACATGAGAAAAAGAGAAATTTAACTCGGACTTCTGTGACAGCAGAGTTGATGCATCCCGTCGCTCCAGCCCAATGGGTCTCTGTTAAGGAAACATGAGTTCGATGGGAATGTTATGAAACCAAAAGTCCTATCCTCATACGAGCACTAAATGAAAAATACCCACAAAGTTGGACTTTTTATGTTAAAATACAAGATGATAGAGCTGCATTTCAACCAGCCTGACAATAGCATAACAAGTGTGTGTGGTGCTGTTTTGTTATGGTGCCTGACTTGCAAGCAGTTCATATGCAGTCTGTGGTAGGTTTCTCTCTTCGTGACTTAATTTGTGATAAATCCCAATAAGTTTGGTACCTGAAGGTAGCAGCAAATCTGAGAGAACAAAAGCCTTAAAGGGGAAGTATTATCTAAAATCAACTTTTAGAGCTTCGCATCATATTATAATGTTATTCCTTCATCAAAAACACACCTGGAGTGTTGCCGTAATTCTTTCATGAATGTTTCAGAAGTACTTTAATCTCCATGGCAACCATTCAGCTGTGTAAAACACCTAGTTGGACCTAGCCCCGCCTTTGAGGCACAGCTTCTCCAGTTTCCAAGTTTCTGTCTCCCCTGCGACTCCTCCACTCCGCTCTTTCAGACTAGCCAGCAGCGATTAGCAAACACCTGGTGGAACATCTGCTGAGCTCTTTATACGAGCTATTTCTCAGTGAAGATTCATAGAGGAGCCATGTTGTGATGACTTCCTGAAAGGCGTAGTTTCAGAAAGAGCAGGAGTTTTTAAAGAGACAGAGACCCAAATTATGAAATTATGAAGACAAATTTCTCTTAAGTCCTATTTAATATATGTAGCATTTTTATAACGACTGAAGTCAACATAGTTGCTTGATCTGATCACACAAGAAGAACATAACTCATGCAAAGAGTTGCACCAGGATTTGTTCACGTACATTTGATCTCCATCAGTTGTCCAGTTGTTTTTCTTTAAGAGAAACAACTAATCAGTTAGAAGAAATGATTATTGTTCCCATGGGATCACCATTGATCCTGCTAATCACTCCATTTGGTCCCTTATTAATGATCTGTGCCCTCTTCCTGTCACTACAGACCACGATCGATCTGCATTTGGGTGGTAGGATCTTGAAGATGAAACACACCTCCATCCGTCCATCAATTTTCCTACACCCTTGTCCCTTACTGGGGTCGGGAGCGTTGCTGGTGCCTATCTCCAGCTATCGTTTCGGGCGATAGGCAGGGTCACCCTGGACAGGTCGCCAGTCTGTCGCAGGGCAACACAGAGACAGACAGGACACAACCATGCACACACACACTCACACCTAGGGACAATTTAGAGAGACCAATTAGTCATGTTTTTGGACTGTGGGAGGAAACCGGAGTACCTGGAGAGAACCCACGCATGCACAGGGAGAACATGCAAACTCCGTGCAGAAAGACCGGGGCCGGGAATCGAACCCAGAACCTTCTTGCTGCAAGGCAACAGCTCTATCAGCTTCACCACTGGGCAGCCCTGGAACAAATAGATGTTTGCACCCGAATCACGAGTTCGAACAGAGAGAGAAAAAAGATTTGATTCAACGAGAACCAGAACCAAATCTGGAACCAACTTCCAGAAAACTACAAAACTGCCGAAACACTGACCAAGCAGGTTAGAGTTGCTTTTGATCCATAATAACTGGAATATTAACCAACAGTCATGTTGTTGTGTTATTGATTTTAACAGACATTACTTGACAAAACTTTTGTGCTGTACAAATACATTTGATTTATTGATTGAGAACCGAACGTAGAAAGAGGGTAGAATCCATGAAAATGCTTAATTTACGATTCATCGACCCCCAAACTCACACACAACCCCTGACCCACACACACACACATGATTAAATTCATCTGTTCTTCATCAGTTACAGGCTGGATTTTTAAAGCTTTCACGCATCAGGGGAACCGTCAAAACCATCTCGCGAACTTCAAAGACGTAACAATGCTTGATATTTGACAAAACCTGCTTCCTTTCCTTACGATAAAAACGACCTATTATGCATTTTCACATACGCAAACACAACTGTGACAGCAGCATAAAAGCGGATTAACTTGCAGCAAACGCCATTGTATGCATTTTGTTTTGAGGACAGCAGGAACTTGCTTTGCAGCTCGCACAACGCAGCACGGACTGACAATAAAAACTTTGGTCTTTTTCTGTAAAATGAAGCGTCTTTTTAAACCCCCCACTTCTCTCTAAATGAGCCTTTAAAGCAAATATTTGTATGAAGCGTTAAGTTCAGCTGCTGTATTTTCTCAGCTACAAATGTCCTTTTTTTTAATATATATTTATTGCCATAATGTTTTGTTTTGTTCTTTTTCCTCCACCATCTCGTTTCCACTGCTGATTCATGGTTACTCCACCACCGAGGCAGCAAGTCTGGAGCTGAGTAAGAACCCGGTTCTTTTTTTCCAGGTCAGAGAAAAGAACCGATTTTGTCGGGAGCTGGAGTCGGACCGAAGCAGCTGAAAGAAACGAGCGTCCGGACTGAAACACCCGAATATGTCTCATATGAGATATAAGTCGAGCCAAAGAAGAACACAAGATGTGAGATTAGGCTGTTTTAATGAGAATATTTGTCTGTTCTTTGTTTTAACGTTTCATATGCACTGAATGTTATGAAGGAGTATTAGGATCATACTAAGAAAAAAAATACAATCATGAGAATAAAGTCATAATATTTTGACGTTATTCTCAGATTATTTCAATTTTATTCCCATACAACTTTATTCTTCTTATGCCTTTACTCTCATAATTTTATGACTTAATTCTCATAATAATATGACTTTATTCTTGTAATATTATGGCATTATTCTTGTATGAGTTTTTTCTCATGACATTACGATTGTTATTTCAACCTTATCCTTGTACAATTTTACTCTCATATCAAAACTTTATCTTGTAACATTTCTCTTGTATACCTCATGATATTTTGACATTACTCATGTAACTTTTTAAAGAAAATTATTTTTACATTTTTGCAACATGGTCCTAAAACTGCTTCTTAAAATGTAGATCAGCGAACCATGTAAAACCTTTCAGGTTGTCTCTTGAATATAAAAAAAGCACATGTATGGCTTCACTTATAAACACAGCAGGTCTTTTGTGCATCTTTTTGCTGCCGTTTATAAATCCCGTTTAATCCCTCCGCTTGAATCCAGTTTTTCTGTAACGAGACAAAATATGTGATCGTAACGTGTACACCCGTCTGTCCACTCCGTGATCATCCGTCTCAGGTTGCACCAGACGGAGGAGGAAAAATTTACGAAGAGTCTTTTTTAGTGGCGTAATGATATGTGGGAGAACCACACAGCTTTTTTAGTGAAGGACCGACTTTTAACACCAGCTTTGGTTTTCCGCTTACAGCTCTTTGGTGGAGAAGCCCTTCTGTTTACCTTGGTGAATGTGTAGGAATTAAAATAACAATGCTGTCTTTGTTTTTTTTTTTGTTTTTTACCTCAAATCTTCTCTTAAACATATTGGGCGATATAGATGGTGCAACAAAGAAGTGAAGGAAAATGGAGGATGGAAGGAGTAGGAAGTGATGGATGGTTTTGTGGGTCTGGACATTCTTGTTTAGTTGTGAAGAGCCTCTCCCAAGAGAGCTAAGGCTGCTGGTTGATGACTCAGCTGGTGTGTGTGTGTGTCTGTGCATGTAAAGATGAATCCTTCTCAATGAACAAAAAGCAATGTAAAGACAAAAACACCATGGAGGACACATTTAGCCCATGCACTGTCAACACATTGCATGTGCAACGGTTGAAAAACAAAAGGTTAGCTTATGAAAATAATCATTATCAAGACCGGTCTAAAAATATATCCAAATTCTTTCTGTTGGGAGAGTAAGAGGAGTAAGCGATCCTTCTCATATGCAAGAAATCCATTGAGATGCACAGTCAAGGACTTTATTTGTCATTAATTACACTCGGATAGCATTTTAATCACAAAATTAAGTCAAAAGTAAAAGTGAACCAACCTGATAAACAAAGATGCTGCTAATACTACAGAGACCCATCACAGGGAAAAAGGATGTTCTAAGAATGAGCTAAACCGATTGAAGGTTTAACGTTTAACACGAATTTAAAGGAAAAGTTTTAGCGTCCTACATTTATGACAGTCGTTTTAAGGGTCGATTTTGCAACAGAGACAAATCAATGTTTCCCCTTTTTATTCCACACCTCATAATCCAGAACTGCAACATTTATTACATTTTCAGCTGGTGCAGTTCGTTTGCATGCTGCTCTGTGTCAAACAAACCAAATTCTTTGGAAAACCTGTCAGACCTCCCACCTGTGGTGGCGCTGCACCAAGAACTACTGAAGAAAATCACATGGAAACCTCTAAAGAAGACACCGAGCGCAACTTCCTCCTTCACAAAATTGAAACAAAAGTGGCTTGGCATCAGATTTTAGGGACGTTTGAATTTCTCGTCTTTCGTAAAAGACCACATGCAATTCTGTTGTTTTGGTCTTTGAGCTAGCTTGTTCTGCTTTGCTTTTATCTGCGATTAGCAGGATAAGAAACTATATTTCTCTTGCACTATTGATGACTTGTGTACACTAATTCATACATCCTGGAAAATGTGCCTCTTAGTCTTATTTAATGTACATAATAAAAAAAAATGTGAGTGAGCAACATCCAGGTAATGAATTCTGGAAAGTGTAATTTAGTAATTATTTTCCACTTAGTCTCTGTATCTTTTGCCTTTAATGATTTTTGCTCCTCAGTACAATCAGTAATTTCCTTTACTTCATTAATATTTCTACTGTAATAAATCATAACCGGCAGAGTGGTTGAATGTGGCCTTACTAAATATATTCAGTCTTTTTAATCGTCTGTTTTCTGTCCAAGTGAGCAAAACTAGCAAAACCACAACTTTTTCTACTCAAATTAAGTAGGAGGTTAATGTATTTCTGTATTTATGCCTTACAGTATCATCTTTGAACTAAATCAAAATGTTTATCTACGTTTTCTTTCTTTTTTAAATATTTCTTTCTTTTTTTTAAAACTTTTTGTATTTTGTCCTGTTACTACCAGAAATGTGACAAAGTAGTTTTGGTCAATTTTATACATGAAGCGAAGAAAGAAAAAAACTGAGGAAAATATGGCGTTAAATTGTGGCCGTAAATTTGTTCAAAAGGGGAAAAAAAAATGAAACAAAAGTTTTGAAACTGAAAAAAATTAAAGTAAAATGGAAGATCTTTTTGAAACTGAAAGAAAACGATTATTTAAAGCTACTTTTAACATTTGATGGATTGTTTTTCAGTTTCACAGTTGTATTTAGTCATTTATTTATTTATTTAAACAAATGTTATGGCCCAAATTTAGCTCCATACAAGATACTGTAGGCCTATAAGCTAGCTTTATAGTTGAAGCGTTGAACTGGGCGCCAAAAGCGTCTTGTATGCAAGATGTGAAAATAACTGTAAAAAGAAAAAATATGAATCATTTTCCTCCCACTGCACCGCTAGGCACTATTTCGTGTTTCTGTGTCACATAAAAATCCCACCGAAAGGTGATGAAATTCAAATTTAGCTCAATTCAAATTCAAAAATATTTCACTGAAAGAAAAATGACATTTGAGGTTTTAACGTGACAAAATCTGAACTCCTAAGGGTAGGAATGATTTCCCTTGTCTGATTTCCTCCGTTTCACAGATTCTTTTATTTTCCCTGAACCAAAGTTTGAACGTGTCTCATCCTGTCTCTTTCTCCCAGTCTGCACAACAGCAGCCGTAACTTGAAACAAATGAAAAATAATTAATTTCGCTGCGTGCAATGAATCTTCTTCCTCCTTGCAGAGAGCATCTGAAATGTTTGGTGGTTTTCACAGAGAAGCAGCTCAAACCAGACGGGGTATTTTCAGACGAGCCGTCGCTCACCTCAGATGTTTTCTTTCCGACTTCTGGATGTTTTAAATATAGACGAAGGAGGGAAAATAGCAGCTTCTACGCCAAAAAATACCTCCCTGCCTCACTTAATGACATTTCCAGTTTGGTTTAAAAATAAGCTTTTTAAAAAAATTTTATTTAAATTTTTTTTTTCAGTTTTTGTTTTACAAATGGGTGGCTTCATTCCTGTGCAGCCCGCCTCGATTCGCAGTGCCAGGCGGGGGGCCAGAACCCAAATCCAAACCCAATTCCTCCCATCCCCCTCGACGCCGCTCCCCCTTCAATGAAAAGCAGATGGCCGTTCCTCCGACGGCAGCCGGCTCCAGTCAGCGGTCCAGGAGAGGAAACTTCTCATTCGCTGCCATCCATCATCCGCCAGGCTGCGGGATGGAACGGGCTGGAGGGGCGGGGGGGAGACGGAGGAACGCCTGACAGCCGGCGTCTGGCCTCTTTCAAACGCCTCTGCATGGCACGCTTAGGGCTCGCACTCACATGTAACACACACACACACACACACCCCCTCTGAAATATTCTGGCTCATGCTCCTGTGACCTGCGTTTCATTGATGGTGTTATTCTTTTCAGCGTCAGGTCAGCGGTTAGAGGTCAGATCTGCTCAGCCTTCGCGTCCCGGTGGAGGAACAGAAGAGGTTCTGGGTAATGTTGTTCAGCTCTGATCATCTTGGATGCTTTTTCCGTGCATCTTTCATGAGGTTCCGGAAGGTTCTGAGAAGGGTCATAACAGTTTTGAGTTTCTCACATAGTTTAGTTTTATTTCATTGAGACTTTTTCTTTTTCTTTGTCCAAGCCAGTCAGGTTTGTTTTTGAGCGGTTTGCTAGCTTTTATATTAGTTAAATATTGTTCAGTTTCAGTTTTGTTTTTATTAGTTATAGTAGTTTTATACTTTGGTTCAGTTTTAGTTGCAGAATTCAAAAAGGTCAAAGTATCGTATTGTGATTACACGTAGATTGGGTCATGAGTACTCAACAGAAGACACCACTTTCAAAATGCCCTCTCGTACTTTCTCCCAACTTTTGCTGTCACCATTTTAACTTCAGACTTTTCAACCTGCCTGTTGCTCTTTTCTCCTCCAGAACTTTCCTGACCGACTCCTCCGGTACGATGCACCTCTCTTCTCCTCAGTTACACTGTGGTAGAACAGATTGAACCCTGCTCCTACAGGCTGCTAGCCTTGATCCTTACCACACAATATGTCCACATTCCTCCTCTGTATGTGGCAGCCGACTGACTCTCTGGCTTTCCCTATCAGAGAGTCTTAACATTCAAAGTTCCTACTCTCACTTCTTCCCTTTTCACTCTACTTACTTACATGTCTCCCTCCTCCTCTTCTCTGCTGACCAAACGGTAGCGTAGTTTCCACTGATGCCCTGTCCGTCTCCAGCACCGACGGCGGACGCTGTTAACCCAGGACCCCAAACCGATTCGGCGTACTGGAGCTCATGCTCTTAACTCACATGCCAGATTTAGCAAGTGTTTTACGCCGGGCGCTCTTCCTGACGCAACCCTCTGCATTTATTATCCGGGCTTGGGATGCTTTGTGTTGCACATTATATTTTTCATTTTAAGCTTTTAAGTCGTCTGTGTCTTTTCTAGAAACCAATTTCTAGGCTGTTCTTGAGCTGCGATCAAGGCCCGCACTGTGGACACCTTCAGGGTAGACTAACAGGTTTTTTGTTCTTTGCAAACGTTGTTTGTTTATGTCAACATGTGACATGTTCATTTTAAACTGCAAATTAATGAAAGAAATGGGGGCAAAAAAGTAAGAGGAGGTGGAGTGAGGGGTGGATGGGGGGGATGGGAGAGAGAGATGGAGCGCAGTGAGTAATGTACCTGACAGCTGAGGATCATTAATCACTGTCAGAGTTGAAAAGGAAAGCAGGGAGGATGGGGGGGGGGTTGGCATTTGACGTGGCAACGCAGACAAAAACGTCCAACTGGCCTCCTTCCTACACGCAGCTTCACACATTCTTCCACAGACCTCCTGCGTTTCCATCCCTCTCTTCACTGCAATTCTTCTCCTTTGTGACAAGAGCAGTTTTCCCAAAATGTCAAGAGGAGTGAATGGCTGATGATAAAAAAAACACACAAAAAAACGGGAGAGAGAAACAAGCAAACCAGTAAACACACACATACACCCCTTCTATGTGCACACCCGGAGACCTGTCATGTCTGTGCATTGCTCGCACTAATAGGTGCTGCCGAGGGTTTGACTCGGCACGGCGGGCCGCCGCCACATGGCAACGACAGCCATTCACAGCCTGTCAACCCGCCCTGCAGCGAGAGCCGTCCACAAAGACGGGGCTCTCACAAAGAGCTGAAGACGACGCAGTGACTTCAAAATCTCAAACATGTAGGCATGCACAAAAAAGACAGACACACACGCAGTCATCCCGTCCTCCTTCCTCCATGCAGCAGGACAGCAGCTGGTCTGTTCCACTGTCACTCACACTGATGAGTCTACTCTGCTGTGTCCAAGCACTGTCCTCCCACCTTTCTGCAACTGTTTCTTTGATTTTTCTTCACACTCGACTCAAAGGACTTTACAAGAATCTTTATGTACACCATAAATAAAGATGATGTAAGAAAGAACTTTATCCATAACTCAGGCTTCAAATAAACAAAAATAGTATGATTAAAGTTATTATTACGACAGGAAACTGCTTTGAAAATGTGCTTTAATTTGAATCAATTGGGATACCCCAAGGCTGATCACTCGGTCCTCTTCTTTTTTTGTATTTATTATCTCTTTAAGCCAAGTTTCTTAACGCTAAGAAAACTACTGATTCTATTCAATTTTCTAAAGGTGCAAATCTAAATTTCTATTAATTTGATTGATTTCTATGTACATTATATATTTCCTTTTGTTCTATTGTAGAAAAACACAGAGGAATGTGTCAAAAGTTAACAAATCCATCCATCCATCCATTTTCCTACACCCTTGTCCCTTACTGGGGTTGGGAGGGTTGCTGGTGTCTATCTCCAGCTATCGTTTCGGGCGAGAGGCAGGGTCACCCTGGACAGGTCGCCAGTCTGTCACAGGGCACATGGCATTTTTACAACAACTTTTAACAACTGAAGGTAATATGGGTACTTGCCAGAACTATAAAATGAGAGGTCTGGTCTAATTTAAGTTCAGACAGTGAGAAAAACGTGGATTTGTCTAGATAGATTAGATTAGACAAGTATCCATCTGGCTAGATACCTAGCTTCTAGGGCATGCTGGACAGACAGACAGACAGACTCCTACCAGGTTTACAAACGCAGATCAGGGTGGAGACCATTAGAAGACAATCTGCTGAGCTGCAGCTGCATGTTTAACTGCTGAAAAAAAAGAAATCACAGTTTATCTGCAGCATATGTCACATCAATTTCTTCCTAATTACCAGTAAACAGCATAAATAAAGTGTCTTCAGTTTTGCTCTCCCTCGACAGGGGCGACTGTGGCTCAGTGGGTAGAGACGTCGTCTTGCAGTCTGAGTGCCGTGGGTTTGCTTCTGGGTTTCTCCGTTCCGAATGAGGGTTTGTTTCATTTACCGCTGTCTTAAGTTGTCACTTCCTACTAAAGTCAGCTGGAGCAGGAGTCCAGCGTGGCCCCTGCTGAACACTGTGGGTTTTAGCCAAACACCACAGCTGGTCCCCCTGAACACGCCCGGGCGTCTGCAGCTGGCACCGCTAACGTCTGAAGGCAGCCCGCCACAAACAGTAAAACACTGTGTTTGTTCATATTGAGTTGACTCTGGTTACTGATTCAAACAGTTTGGGATTGTTGTCAGATTTACTGTAAAGTAGGAGAATAACTGTGTAACTCTACACAGGCAATTAGAGATTTTAGTCTCAGGAAAGGAGCTGACGGTTATTGGTCTTCACTAGGGTTTGGAAACATATAATAAGTTTGTTTCAAAATACTATTGAGAATATTTAAATTAATGTCTATTAATTTAAATCGATTACATTAATTTATGAGGTTTAATTTGCACTGAAGATCATTCTGCGACACTTAAGATAAACCGGACTAGCAGAGCATCCTGTTGCCCATTGCGCCTGTGGGGCTCGGCTCTGACCCATACTGGCGTGGCATGGTACTTCCTTCCTCATGCTGGACATTTCCACTGCACATCCGGCTGCTCAGAAAGACTGAATATATGAAAAACACTTTACTTAAGATAATTCAATCTGGAGAGACTCACACAGAGAAAGGAAGATCAGTTAGAAAGATTTATTGGACAATGTACTTTTGGCGCTCGGGCGCCGGCAGAAGACATCGAGCTGAGCCTCTTTGCGAGCTTAGGTCAGCTCGGGGCAGGACTCAGGGTAGTCTTCCCCCGTGCCCGGACACTGGTGGTGGAGCGGATGAGGGTGGAGGTCGGGAGGAGGTGGGTCGACGCGCGGCTGGACAGCTGATGAACCCGGCTTGGCTTGCTCTTTTGAATGATGTTCTTGCGGTGTGATTGGCTGGAGTAGCTGCGCCCCGGCATTGGATGATTGGAACGTAGGCGTGGCGGTGGGCGACGCTGACGTGCTGAGTGAGATCTGCCAGCTTGAATTTACGCTAAAATCTTCCAGTAAGTAAAGTTTAAAGTGAGTCTCGGTTCAATTAATGTTATTTATGCGGTGCCAATTCGCAACACATTTCTCAAGACATTTAGCAAAAAAACGTCCATTTAATCCAGTTGGACATGCATTCCGATAGATCCTAATTATCAAATTTTGAGTCAAGTTCAATTTATTTTTCAAATTGGTTCAAAAGTATTCCGTCTAAGGGGACCCGGCAGATTGTGCCGCGTCATTGACCCGCATCGTTCACTCCTCCTGAACGTGCCTGTGGCGACAGAGGATAATCGCTTGCATCGCGTCGTCGTCTTTACAGCAATCCGTCATACTGAGCATGCATGTGACAACAGCGGAGAGGAAAAACTCTCCTTTAACCAAAAGAAACCACCAGCAGAAACTGGCTTCGAGCCACAACCAATATGGGGGTTTGGCAAAGACCTTGTAACTAATTCATGTCAACAGTGAAGTGACACATCAATGGATGTTGTCTGTAGATCTCTAAGACAATCTGGTTGTCAGGACAACCTTCCTATTCATCAAATGGAGACCAAAGAGAAGAGAAAAGAAGAAGAAGACAGAAAAGAAGTCTCCCATTCAGACTTTTATACTTTTAGCCCAAATTAAAACACATTTAGTGTCTTGCTGAACTAGAACCAAGTCCGAACAGCATTAGGAATGAAGACCCTTTACGTTTATCCTCATTTAGACCACTGTGAGAATGTCTTTATTCATGAATCCCTCGTGAAAAGGAGAAATGCAAATGTTTAGACTTGAAATGTCATAAAATAATGGAGATAAAATTTCAGAACATGTGAGCACATTGTGTTCCTGCACGATGCGGGTTGAGCATCAGCATAACGTTTCTGGGTCCAGATTGTCAGCTGAGGTTGAACCAGGCACTTTTAAAAGAAAGTATGAAAATACAGTTATCTTCGATGTCAAGAAACCAATAAAAAAGATGCGTAATTAAATTGTTGATAACAAAACAGCACAGTGGTATCACAGATCCGAAGGTCAAAAGCCCTTTTCATGCCTAAAACCTGCCATAAACCATTTTTATGTTATTTGGGAAAACCGGGAGCAAAACTGTTAGCAGAACAACCGATCCTTAACGTTCACACAGTAAGTTTTTATATTCGGGTATAATTAATGATTTAGAGATGTGCTTAATGACCACATGATGAAAGTTCAACAAGTCGTTTTCCTTCTAGCAGCTATTGAGGAGTCAGTGAGTCAAGTCATGCTCTCGTGTTACTCAGCTTCAACCTTTTCAGTTTTTTTTAATGCGGTTTCTAAAGCTGCAGTACGTAAGTTTTATTTAAAAGATATGTGAGTATTTTTTTCACATTTGTTAAAACTGTCAACGTGTCATGACGCTATGATGCGAGACATATTCTGTGAAAAGATCGACCTCCTCCACCTCCTCTGAGCTATTGTTGCAGTCTGAGAACAGAATGCACCAAAAACAGCCAATCAGAGCCAGGAGGAGGGGCTTAGCGATGTCCATCATGCTCATGTACTTGTTATTCAATGTATTAATGATGAAGAAACAACTTACAGTTACAGAAAAACAATTTATTTGGTGGCTGTGATAGCCTTAGGATTCAACGCAGGCTCTCCTAGCTGTTGCGTAGCGGAGGGAGAAACAGAGAGGGTGATTGACAGCGTTAAGACCCGCCTCTTGGCTCTGGTTGGTTGTTTCTAGTTAGGACTGGGAGAGGAGATCAATTTTCACAGATTATGTGTCTTATGTAACAGATAAGGTGGTGAAATACGAACATAAAATGTCCCGACATGGTGACAATTTGAACAAATGCATAAAAAAAAACAAAAAAACCCTTTCCCTTAAAAGTTACATAACTGCAGCTTTACAGTCCAAACCTAAGTTCAATTTCAAATCTGCATCAACAACTTGGAAATTGGTGTTTACATAAGCTCTCCATCTTGTCTGGCTGAGCGTGAGATATTTCCCAAAGAAGACTGAGCAAACAGTCCGGTCTATGCATGTGCATAGCTGGTACAGACCTGCAGCTGAAACAGCAGTGAAAGATGGATCTGCAGGGCCTCGACTCAGGGGACCGAATACCAAGGAAAGCCTCATTCTGAGATTCATGTTATTTTTTAAACTAAATATGTATCATTTCAGCAGGCTTGTAATAGTATTTGGCTTCTCATTACGGTTTAGTTTTATTTTGTTGAGACTTTGTTTGCTTGCCTAATTCAGCTAGTTTTAGTTAGATTTCAGAAGGTGTTTGCTAGTTTCTAGTAGTTATCCCAGCAATAGCTGGAGTTTTAGTTTTTTCTTACTTTGGTTCGTTTTGAGGTGCAAAATTCATTGGGTACTGAATACTCATTACCCAATACATAAATTACCCAATAGGTACTACTATTTTTTTAAGTAGAGGACACTATTTTTAAAAAATGTGCTCAATTAATGTTGCAGAACCAACTGACTCTGGTATTTTCTACCAACCTTTGCTGTTGCCATTTTGCGGACTAAGTACGGAGCGTCGTAACTTGCCAACAGTTCACAGAAGCGTCTTGTGAGGGGGAAATAAAATAATTTCCGCATCAGTTTGAAAGGCTAATAAACACAAAAACGAAGGATATTATATCACATTCCTAGTTTCAGTGTGTTTTAGTTCGTTTTATAAACACACAATATAGTTTAAGGTCAGTCATAGTTTTTCCCCTTCAATTGTCGTTTTTATTTATTCCAGTCAACAAAAATATTTTCTCAATTTTTGTTATTACATTAGTTTTTGTGAACTATAACAACCTTGCGTTTTGCATCCACTTTAACTTTGTGCATAAGCTCATATGCACATTGCATGATTGGAAAATGTAAAAAAAAAAACCCTCTATGCATTCTTTTGGACTTTACATGTTGATCAGAAGGTCAAGTTATAAGGAATTGGTAAAAAAAAAAAAAAACAATGTCCAAGGAAGGATTGTATCACAGGAACCCACCAGCCCAGGTGAAGGTAAAGGTAAGTGAAACGTTGGGTTTGTTGGAGAGCAGCAAAGCCACCCGTGCACATACACACACACACACACACCACACGAAAAAATAAGTGACAGTCCACCACCGCCTCGTTTTTCTTCAACAGAGAATTGGTCATGTCAGTGTGCCGGCAGCTATTCTTTACGTTGTGAGGCCGCTTCGTGCAGACAGAGCATGCCAACTGTCTTCAGAGATTATTTGGAGAAGCAGGGCAGCAAGATGAAGAGAGAAATAACTGGAAGAAAGACGGACAGACCAGGGGAGGAAGACTCCCTTACTGGGTGGCAGCGCTGATTCAACAGCTGACAGACCCAAAGTGGGATCATCTGTCTCCATTACGCTCTCCCTACAAATCATCTACATTTCCCCCTCCGCTCCTTTTGCTGCCCACATGCTCTCATAAAGCTAGCGTTTCCATGCTGCCTTTGGCTGGAGGAGCAAGAGAAACATCCAGAGACGCGTACCGTGGGTGGTCGGAACGGTGCATAGTGACACACACTGGGGCACCGCACGCTATTCGGTTTCATCAGTGTCGACCACAAAACTGCTATTCCTTCCACAGTCGCACATTTGCAGTTTCTGATTTCGGCTGAGTAAATGCGGCCGAGGGGGAAAACACTGATTCGGGATGTCTGCACTTCCCAAGGGCCCGCCGCGGTGGTTCAGAGGTCCGTACCGCGCACACGTCTCCAGCAACTCCTTTCATGGATGGAGGGACGCGGACATGTAGATTCACAAAACAAACAGTTTTAGTAATTTTACTGGTCTCAGTATGGGTAGGAATGTGGTTTATAGAACTGTTTATCACTTCTAAGGTCAGCAGTATATCATGGCTGCATGTGCACGACATTTTACCCTCAACGTTGCTTCCATAGCAACAGCCTCACACGTAAGCAGTCCCTGGAAGGACAAAATAGATAAAACACAAACTTTTCCTCCTCAAACAGGATTAAACAATCATAACAGCATCTTCATCTTGTTGTGAGGTCAGGGTAGGGACTTGAATCCCTTGGCTTTTTTTTTTCTAAAAATAATTCACTCCATTGAATTATGGTTACCAATTTCTTATTTTAATGTAATTGCTTTAAAGCAGCGTGGAAACAGTAGATGTAAGCGTGCGCCTGCAGAGGCAGCTGTCTGTGGAAGTGAATCTTTGCCTCTCTGACTTCACAGGCATCGTTTTGCATCTGCCTGCTTCATGATTCTATCTTGCTTGTACTAAAATAAATGTTAAAATGTGGGCACAGGGGCAACCTGTTGCACCACATCCATCCATCCATTTTCTGTACATCTTTGTACATCGCAGGGCAACACAGAGATAGACAACCATGCATACACACACTCACACCTAGGGAGAATTTGGAGAGGCCAATTAACCTGACAGTCATGTTTTTGGACTGTGGGAGGAAGCCGGAGTACCTGGAGAGAACCCACACATGCACAGGGAGAACATACAAACTCCATGCAGAAAGACACTGGGCTGGGAATCGAACCTAGAACCTTCTTGCTGCAAGGCAACAGCTCTACCAACTGCACCACTGTGGCACCACAATTACTTTTAATTTGCCAGCATAAAACAAAAGTTCAGTCATAAAATCGAACAGCTAAAGTTGTTTTCTGGTCTTTTGTGGGACGAAAGGCAAAGCGACAGACAAGAACATCATTATTAAGCAAAGTAAGAATATCATGGCTCCGTTTTGTGTTCTGATAGCGATTGCTACGATGGATTGTCTGGCTGGTTGTGCTAAATATTAATGCTACTCCAGGCTGGTACGACTCTATCTGGGCAAGGTTACATGTAGTTTGATAAAGGCTCCATGAAATATTTAAAAACAAAAACAAATCTGTAGCAGCAAAAGACTGAACGTCTGCGTCGAGACAGACAGAAACGGAGACGTAGGAGTGTGGACAGTACCGCCGGTCTACACCGTTTTTATTGTCTTTTCCAAATGACACTTCTATGAGCAGGAAAAAGAAACTTTCTTCCAGCGAAGAACCCGCGCTGTGGTCATGGCAACAAGAACAGTCATATTTCTAAATAGGGCTCTCCAGCCCAGGAGAACGCATCCTTGTAAGTCCGGCCCTGGCGTCCAGCTGCCTTCAGGTCATCAACATCTCCTTTAAGGTCATTATCCTTCATGAGAAAGGTGAGGGATCAGACCACGACAGGGCCATGTCCAACACACTCGAACGTCCGTATCTGTAAAACTCGTGCAACATAAATCGTTTAAAAAAATATATATATATCTTCTTGTTGATGGTTAGACGCAGGATGACGTGAACCTTGCCCCAACCCTGAGATTAGATACCGAAGTAGCAGCATCCCTGTTGACGTAGCGGGTTGCCTGGTGTGAAGCAATCTAACGTACTTCTGAACACATTCTGCCACACAGCGCAGACAGACCGCTAAAACATGCATTTCAGTGTGAATGTTGTTGCTGTGAGCAATTACAGCACCTTATCTAACAGCGCGGATAATGAGGTTACACAGAGAGCAGCTTCTATCATGTCGACATAATGAGAATTGGGCCTGTGTCTCGTGTCCTGGGGTCGAGGACAGAGACGAGGACAGACGTACACACACACACATCCACGCATGCGAGTGCGTTGAGTTTTCTTATCTGCCCCACCTCGCATCTCTGCCTGACATTCAGGGGAAATTGCATTCGGGCTGAAAGTGTGATGCGGTTTGCGAATGACTTGGAGGCTCTACCCCTCTTGCTCCCTCGCTCTGTCCCTCCGCCCCCTCTTCATGTTCTCCAACAAACCCCACCGCTACTTCTGACAGGCCGTTTGATTTATGACTCCAATTCCCGAGTGCAGACACACAGACGCAGGCCACACTACCAACTATATGTATGTATTTTAGTTCCCCTCAACAGACCTCACTGTTCCTTGGCTACTCCCCCCCCAATCCCACACACACCCCTTTTCCCTTCTTAACGCCCCTCTATCATTTTCTCTGTTTCCCTCTCTCTCTCTCTCACAGACATGCACACGCATGCACCCCCACATGTCTTAAGTGTGGTGATTGATTATCCTTGCAGGACTGTCTTGTGCATTTTTGATCCTTTTGAAATGTAACCTCTATAAGCAGTTCAAGGAATGTCTAAACACACACACCACACACATGCAGTCGTGTTTTCATCACTTGTGGGGACTTCACATTGACTTCCATTAATTTCTACAGCCTAACCCTTACCTTAACCTTTACCCTAACCCTACCCATCACAGACCTAAGCACTAACCCAAAAACGGCAATTTCCCTCATGGGGTCCAAGAAAATGTCCCCACAAGGAGCAACGGTCCCCATAACCCACATTGTAGACAGAGATAAGTTCCTATAAGGATATAAAAACCTGGTTCACACACACACACACCGATACCCCCCCCCCGCCCACACACACACACACACACACACATGCATAAACATCCTTATGCTTCTATCCAAACAGAGAACTTTGTATTGACTTCCATTCATTTTACAACTATGGTCTAGTTTCCAATGCAAAGTTGAAATAAGACTAAAACCAATTCACATGTAACTTTTCATTGAGATACAGGATCTTGTTTCAAATCAAAAAGTCATTCATCTTGATGAAAATGTGCTTATTCTATATAACTTCCCATGTGATGAGTGAAATCATATTCTGTAAAACAGGGCTAAAAAGCCATTTGTTCAGAGTTACCTTTGATTAATAACAATCAGAACGTCCTAATCTACAGTCTGTCCTCAAATCTACCACCGTTTTATTTTATTTTACCATTAGCAATGTAATGTTTTATGCTTAGTGGTTTTATTATAGTTATTAATTTATTTATTTAGTAGTTTGCAAAGGTATTCATACCAAACCAACTTTTCCACATTTTGCCACATTACAACCACAAACATAAATATATTTCATTGGAAGTTAAATGTGAAAGTGTTGTGTGTCTTTCACATTACATTCCTATGAAATATATTTATGTTTGTGGTTGTAATGTGGCAAAATATGGAAAAGTGAAAGTTTTGCAATAATTGTATAAAATTATACATCCAATAATTTAAAGCACTGTTGCTGAAATTTGCTATGCATATTGAAGTCCCTTCCATTGCCTTGCATAAATATTCAGTAGCCTCATTTTAATCCCCAAACGGACCCAACAAGTAAAGAATCAGATTTTTATTCAGGCCTAAATAAACCTGGATAAATAAAGGAAATAAAAATAAATAAATAAAAGCTTTCCTACTATCTCCTCCAGATGACTCCGTGTACCTTAAATCTTCCCACCACATTCGCCTTGAAAAAAAACAAACAAACTAGCAATATTAACACATTTTCCTGTAGTTTGTATTTTTTGCTCAGTTCAGGCATCCGAGTCCACCAGGCGCCTCCGACCCCCCCCGAAAAAAAAACATAATCTATGCAAAGTACATAAAGTTCTGCAAGAAGTCGGCTCTGGAACAAACGGCAATCCATCTCGTTTCTGTCGAAACCATTTTAGCTAAAGCCAATAATTTCTACCCTAACGTCACGCCAAGCCTCAGTGTCACTGAAAACAAAGCCAACTTGTCACTACGGAAAAAAAAAAAAAAAACTGCAGCTACTGACGGAGCCCGTTGGTGCCACCTACAAAAGAAAGTCAAAGCCGACTCTCGATCCAAGCGAAGATGCACGGAGCTCATCTCTGAAAGACACATGTTCGAGGTGCAGAATGGAAAACCGCCTCGGCAAATTTTCCCGTTTCATACGCCGTCGCCCAGCCGTGGAGCCTGCAGAGCAAATCAGCTGAACGACGGCGTTCAGCTGGAGCTCCTGAGCAACACCTCTGTGGGGATCTGGTGATTTTTTAGTGGATTTGTGAAAAAACAGAAGGACTTGTTGATGTGATTTGGAGTCTAGAAGGCCTCACAAAAAGCTACGGCGGGCCAGCCTTGGCCCCCAGGGCCTTCAGTTTGACACCTGTGATATAAAGTATTATCAGTATGTGTAGGATTTAAGAAGCTTTGACTTCTTCCTAATCCTTTTCAAACTGAATGTGAAAGTTTACTTTTTATGTTGCATGTGTGTTTATTCTTAGATATTTTGTGATTTTTGATTTTTTTCTTACATTTTACATGAACAAAATAAAGATCGCATTTCATTTCAACACTGCGTTGATCACACCCAAATGTTACGTGAAGCGAATGTAATAAACTGCTGCCTAATTCTCCTTCTGCCTCTACTATCACATTCATAAAAACAACATATTCAGACATATCTGGAGCCAAACCCTGCTCTCTTATTTCTCTATTTTTGCTCAAAATTGGATTCTAAATTACAAAATGAGAATAATTTGACATTGTAGCAGTCGAGACCGTAAAAACTCTTCAGGAACATGCATGTCGAATAAATCAAGCTGGGAGAGAAGGGTCGTTTTCTCATAAGTTTCTCAAAGGCTTTTATGAAATTTGACTCATGCTGGTCACATGGATAATTGGAGTGTTTATGCCTGCGAACCAAAATCCCTTTGTGTATTCCGAACTTGGAACGCCGGGTTGTGTTCTCCCAGTTAAGTTTGTGTGTCAGTCGGTGTCTGTGATCGGCACGGACAAGCACTTTGAGACAGCCGAAACGCAGCCAATGTTCTTTAGACGGCCGCAAATATGTGAACTGTGCTCATTTCCCTGAGGCTCGCATTCAGCTGGCTCACCACAAGGAGAGCCAGACGCTCTTTCCCATGGTACACTGCTGCAAGCGAATCCACAGGGGGGAGCAGTGAAGGCCGAGGGCCTGGCCGGACGGCTGTTTGTGCCAGATTAAACGGCTTGTGACTCTTAGCTTCTCGATTGCACAGTTAATCAACTGAACTGTGATTTCAATCATGCATGTAGTAAAAGAAAACAAGAAAAAAAAGTGTGTTGGCAGATGAAGCAGAGATAAGATTTTAAAAATATATGTTCTTGTCAAAAAAACTTCGCTGAGCAGTTTTTTTTTGTGGGAGGGGCTTAAAAGTAAAATAGATGGACATTTTATTGACTTCAAAATGTTTGAACAACATTCATTATTGTTGGCTTAGTAAATGTGTCGTCGGCGTCTCTGTATCTGCTGCCGGTCAAACACTGTTTCCTGTTTTGCCATGGATGTAAGAGAAGGATTTGTGGAACAAAAAAGTCCTGTTGTGCCTTTGAAGCATTGTTTTTTTTTATCACTCTGATGCGCTCCCATTCTAAATACCCAAATATCCTGGGATCAGTTTAAATCAGTTTATTTGTATAGCACAGTTTAGCAACAGTTCAGTTCAGAGGGCTTTACGCCACGAAAAGACAAAATCGTCATATCCATTCATCTATGCATCCATCCATTTTCTAACACCATTGTCCCTTAGTGGGTCTGGAGGTGCTGGTGTCTATCTCCAGCTAACGTTCTGGGCGAGAGGCGGGGTCACCCTGGACAGGTCGCCAGTCTGTCGCAGGGCAACGTCATGAACATGTCGTCAAGAATTGTGAGAAACAGTAACAGACAGACATTACATTTTATCAAGTGCCGCTGCTGAAATCATCAGCGCTCATAAAACATGTTCAGGTTTCTTGTTAGTGTGGAATACAATGTGAATTCATCCAGCAGGACAAATTCCTGCTGGACGAATTTCTTGTTGATCAACAGCCAATTGATCAACACCGATTGGCTATTGATCGGTGATCTGCCCTGTGATGTCACTTCCTCGTTGTGTGTGTGTGTGTGTGTACATGTACAGACATTTCCATTTGGTTATATGTGTATCTGTAGTTTTAACTCACTGTGTCACTACATAACAAGGAAAGGGAAGACGGTCAAAGCTGGTTGGATGATGGGAGGAGCTGAAGACATTCTATTAGGCCCGTTGCCAGGCTACGAACGACTTCTGACCGGCTATTTTTTAAAGACGATTGGTCAGATTTTTCCCTGTGTGGATATGGAAAGCAGGTCAAAAAGATTCTCCGTTTCTGTTGCGCTGAAAGCTGGTTTTTCAAAGCACATGTTAAGGTTTTTATGTTTGCATTTGCAAAACAATGTGACAATAATGTTTTTCCTTCCATCCCCTTTCTAATTTTGAGTTATTTTGAACAAAAACACATGAATGTTTTGGAAGTCACTGTATGTTGCAGAGAAATGTTTTTTATATATATATTCCTGCTGTTTCCATATTGTCTTCAGATGATGATTTTCCAAACATTATACCAACATCGGTTCCCCTCAGACTGATGGTTGAAAAGGTTATCAATTCTCATCATTCACACACAGTTGTACATTCGCTGTATGTGGCTGCTGCAATAAAATACAATGAACATTAAGATTTCATTTAAGTTAGAGTGATTCAATCTTCTGATTAAATTGACAACGTTTTGGTGACATCATCAGTTAATTTCTGTTAATGTTTGTCATCAAAAAAAAGGTTTTAGGATTGAAAAAATTATTTTCTAACACAGTATATAAATTAATTGTTACAAACTTGGATTTCTGTAAATTGAATAATAAACACTGATAAGCGTAAGTTCATGTGTGAACATTAAGCCTCCGTCTCTTTTCTGTCCCGGTTGAATCTCTCCTCCTGCTCATCACTCATTGATCCAGATCGTCATGAAACCGATCCAGATGTGAGAACAAGTCGTGAATTTTGATGCTCATGTTCCTCCAGAAAGTTGACCTGATGGAGCAAAACCAATGTAATATTCACTCATCAAAATGACCTGAACCAACTGGAAAAAACCTCAGACAATGTTTTTGGCTGTTGATTGGTGTTATCAGGCGTGACAGACACGCTACCAATGTCTGAAGTCTATGGACTGAAGAAAACATACAATGTTTGAACACAACAAAGGATGAGATGGTTATGTTTGCAGCTGTCGGACAAGTCATTTATAGAAACCGGTGAGCAGTTCCTCTAAGTCTGCTGGTGGTGAACTTCATATTGCTTTTGGAGGAGGAAGAGGAGGAGGAGAGAGCTGAAGGGGAGAACAGTCTGCTAGGGAGGGAGGTAGCTGAGGGGCGGCGGGTTGTGGCCGGATCCACAGAGGTCCATTCATCCTCTGTCCTTTCATGCCAGCTCTGTGTCTGCTGCAGACACAGAGCTGGCACCGAGCGACGCAGGCCATAAATCAGAGGCCATCGCACCCTTCTGTTATACACCAACACACACATAAACACAGACAAACTCTTATGAGCAGACAGGAATTCCTAGTACCCATAAAATAAAAAGCCATAGAGTTCAGCAGTGTGCGCGCAGTTGGTGTCCTCACACGCAGACGTCTCTGCATGCGCAGCAGGACATTAACTCGCGCACTGTCACACTGTCAGACAATTTAGTCTAAGATGTTTTTCTTTTTTGACATGTCAACTCATCCAGCCTCTCTTCTGCGAACGTGAAGGTGATGATTCATCTCTTCCCTTCCCTGCCTCCCCTCTTTCCACGCCCTGCATCCTCTCTCGCTCTTTTGTTTTGCCTTCACGGCTCTGACAGAGGATGCACTCTAGCGGGCTAATGATTGCCGAGGTTGGGGGAGTATTGATCACGGCCGTGATTGATCTGAGGATCCCTCTGATTATTGGGTCATTAATCAGTCTTGGATTAGCCTATCAATGGAGCTGCCACCGACTGACCTGGTCTGGAGATGGACGACTTGGTTGGGTGAAGGCGGCGGGAGGCGGCGGGCGCGAGGGGAAGGCTGCTGCGTGGAGGAAAAGGATAGCAGGAAAATGTATAAAATGAGAATAGAAGTCGTCTGTAAAGCAGATTAAACAAGCAGTGTGTGAAACAGAGCGGTGATGCCGATCGATCGGTGGAACTCAGATGAGATATTTAGCCAAACACGTTTGGCATGTCTCTGTCCGCCTCGCTGTCGACCTGCAACTGGCTGCACTTTTATTAAGAAGGTGCGCGAAACTTTGCTGACATCCCAACTAATGTTGAAAAAACTATTTCGCAATGGTGGTGCTTCCATTAAAAAAAGAAAAGAAGCAATCTAAAAATCACACGTGAATAAGTTGGTTCATGTGATAAGTGATTGAAACCATTCCGTCCGCCATCGTCCTACTGGTACTTCCGCTCTTCTTTGTTTTTTTTTCGTAACATTCGGATGTCGATCGCGTTACTTGTGCGTTGCGAAAAAAAGAAATGCTTGCAAAATACGCTCATTTCGATACGGCTGACAAACCATCTCGTCCAAAGGTTTATCAAAGAGTTTTGTCCTAAATTAGCGCATTTTCTTTAAGCAAATTTATTTTTATAACTCCAGTTAGCAAAATCTAAGTTCGGTGGAGACGCAGATTCTCATACTCCCCTCTAACTTTAATTTGAATAAAAACTTGACTTGATTGAGAAAAATGGACGTCGTTTTTAGATTAACCGGGGGGGAAAAACAGTTCTAATTCAGTTAAAAAAATAACATGGACAACTTGCAAAAAAATATTTCTTAGTAACCCAGTGTTATTATTGCTAATCTGCAGCAGCTTTGTTTTTGCATTTTTCTCAATATTAGCTCTTGTTTGTGAACCAGATTGAAAACACCAGTACATGTTTTCAAAAATGTTTTAGAATAAAAGTCTAAAATGTTAATCATGCTTTTGGATTCAACAGTATCAATAATCTTTAAACTAAACTAATGTAGTTTGGTTTGGGATTTAGTTATTTACTCTTTTAGTTCTACTTCAATTCAGTGGCATCTTATTAATCCCAAAGGGAAATTAAATTCTTTTCATTTACGTTTAATTGATGTAATTCCGTTTGTTTAAATTTGAAAGTAAATGAAAGTTTCGCCTGGTATTGTTGCTTCCCAACGTCTGCAAAGTGTTTTGTGTTTTCTCAACTAAAGAATGAAGGTTTTGTCGATTCCTCTTGCAAAAAAAACAAAAAGTTAAACTCAGTCAAATTGCAGAAAGAGCATGTGTGGACGTCGATTTTTAAGTTTTCTCGTAGATTTTTGGATTTGCGTAAATCTGCACTTTGATTTGTTTCATCTAAACTTCTTGAAAAGAGCCTTGAGATAACATGTTGAATATAAACGAACTGAACCAAAATGAGCTAAGCTATTCATTTGTAACCCTGGCTGTATGTTTAGGGTTGTTAGCATCTTAGCATCTCTGACCACTGAGCATGATGCTGCCACCACCGTGCTCAGTAGTTCGGTTAGTGATGTGTAGTGTGAGACATTTTTTTATCATTATTATTTAATTAACCATTATTTTAGGACAAAATGCCACTGTGATTAAAAACTTCATTTTCAAGTTAGTTCTATCCGGGAGGCAGCAACTAATACGGCACAAAAAGACACACAGTTAGAGGAAAACATTGCTGAATTGGCCTTTTATATGTAAAAAGCTCTAAATGAGATCAATTCAGTCTTATACAAAGTTCCAGAATAAGTGAACAAAAGTCTTATTCAGACCTCAATAAAATATCTTGCTATATTGCAGTAGCTTATGTTATTGTAATCCTAATAATATAACATGACATTTTGGAACAAAAACAAAAGAATGCAGCATGCTATGGCAATAATTTGGTACATGGAGCAACATCACTTTAGAGCTCCATATCAACATATTTCTTTCTTAGGTTTTTTTCTGCCAACATTTGTATTTTGTGCAGGTGTTTGTTCATGTGGGCCTGTGTTTGTCAGTCTGTGTTGATGTGTGGGGGTGTGCGCATGTGTGTGTGTGTATGTGCGTCATGGCTCTGTGATGTGACAGCCTGCTGTGTGTACTCATTTATGTGTAATGAATGCTTATGAGGATAAACAGATGGTGTGTTAACATGGTAAAATATGATCTGCTGCCAGACAATATGGTGGCACGCTGGTGTTTACAACACACACATTACACGCTGGGACAAGGGAGCAGCTTTGGGGAAGCCTGGATTTTGAATGGCAGCGTAATGCTGTCCTTATATTTGCAGTAAAGCAGATTTTTTTTTTCTTTGATTTTTGTATTTTTTTGCAAATCGTTGTGTCTGTCATTATGTCATCGATCTTACATCATCAGCATGGAAAGACCAAGCTGAATACCAACTGGACTTGACATCACAATCTGCGGGCGCTGCCCCGTTACCTAGCAACCCAAGCAGAGCTCCGCCCACTTCATAATTAGACAATGAGGATGTTGGGTCGGCTGGTTTTGTTGCAGTGGGTGCTCTACAATGGCTGCTGGAAAAGAGAAGAGTTTTCTTGCTCATCTCTTTGCTGCCATTTTCACTTCTATGTAGTTGGAGTGTGAGCGTTGGTTTGGGGAGGGGGCGTAGCCAGGAGCAGTTTATTTGCGTTAAAGTGACGGAGCCTTAAAATGGCTCATTCTGAAATGAGCTCAAAATAGTCAGAACTCAGCTGGTGGTTAATCTCTTTAAGAATAAATTTGTGCCAGACATTTAATAAACATGTTTTATATAAACCATATACTTAATCCGATGTTTAAAAGGAAGCATAATAGATCCCCTCTAAATGACTAAAGACACTATGAAACCCAAACTATTTAATCTTCCATCTGATTACCTGTATTTCAATAGTAAGTGAATTTCAGGCTCGAGTTACAATCCGACAAAACTTGTGAAGCTAAAGCTTTTAGCTAATTTCTGATGCTGATGCGCCCTCTGCCAGCATTTCACAGCTGGTTTCACTTTGGAAATGATGAGCAGGAATATCTGGTGCCAGCCTTCCTGAAAATTGTTTCTTGTGATTTTATATGCCGTTTTTATTTATTTAATTTTCATGGAAATCTGAATGCCCTCATCTCAAAATCCATCCCTAGAACTTATGGGAAGGTGGGTCATTTTTGGGGTTTTTTAGCCACAAACAGCAGATTGGCTCCTATAAGGCTGATGGATGAAGAGAGCCTCCAGATGGTCGCACAGCAGAGCCACGGTTTCTGTGAAATTATGTTTAGCTCCAGCACTGCAGACATGTCCAGCTGGATCACCGAGTCAGAGCGGTTGCCATGGAGAGAATTAAAAACAAAAGCCTCACCTCGCCTCACCTGAGGACATGCACACTGTGTGTGCGTGTGTGTGTGTGTATGTACTGGCAATTCTAAGTAATCCATCTCTATACCAAAGGGATGAGCACAGATTTGAGGCAGCAAATTTATTGAAACTTTCAATTGTTTCAGAGAAAATAGTTGCTATTTGCGGATGTTGCTGGTGCATCAGATCTTAGGGTGTACCAGAAACGCGCAAATACAAAAGGTCCCGGTCGAATCTTTAGTATGTAAAACAAACAAACAAAAAAATTTGATTAATTGCATAAAAGTTTTCAACATGTTAAAACCTATATGGCTAATCAAAATGAATGCATTAAAGTCCCGGCCCTAGATTCAGTATATTTCAAGTTTGAACAAATCTAAAAAATAAGAGACGGAGAGAAATAGGATGGGATTTTTAGAGTGAGCTGTCAGTTATACGGGGTAAAAATATCAAAGTAAACCAAATTTGCCTTTTGTTTTGTAATGTGCCTTTAAATGGTCCACATCTTTAGAGAGTTAACTCTATAAAAGCAAAACTTTCACCCCGCTGCCCTCCGACCAGCACAAAGAGCCACACTCCTCCCCGTGACCCCGTGACCCGGCTGTCGGTGATGAACGATGACAGAGGTGTGACAGAAGAAGTCACACTAAAGAGTGATGTACAACCTGCTGGAGGAGGATCATCTATCACACATACTCTCTCTCTCTCTCTCTCTCTCTCACTCACACACACACAGAATGACAGATGGCTCTGCCCACTCTTTTGCCTGTCCTGCTCTCTGCAGACTCAGTAATATTCCCACTATTATTTCCTCCTAAGTGCTGCCTGCATTCAGTTTGCTGTCACGGATCTGTTGTTGCTGCACATCAACCGAGCTCCGTAAATGATCGCCGGCAGACAGGAGGGTCAATTGTAACTCCCCTTCATGACATGTTTGCGACGGTTGTATACAGCCCAGCTGAAAGATTAAAAAAAAGGAAAACAGTGGGGGGGCACTTTATCACTAAACTTCTTTACATTTGCAACTTTTCTTGGGAGAAAAAGAAACAGCAGCAGCAGCAGCGACACGTTCTGTGCCGCTGTAGATGCTCCACGGAGACTGACCTGCAGATTAAGTATAGATTTACTCACTCGCTGCTGTTATAGAAAGTTTTCGGTAAACAAATCTCTGCGTTCATTGTTTAAGGCGACTGTAAAAGAATTAGACTCATTTGTTTTTTTGTTTTGTTTTTCCCATGCAGCCACTTGAAATGATTAATGTAGCGAATGAGCTACTGTATATAAATAACTGCATGGAACTGAATGAAGTGTAATTAAGATGTCTGGGTGAACACAACATAGCCTGCTATGACATAAACAAAACCAGGTCGATTTTTAATGCTCGCATAATACCACCTACAGCAGGACATTATGCAATAAACATGAAGAAATATTCTGATTTTTGACTTATACTCCAACCTCTGGCTCCTCGGTAAAACCAGGATAGTGCTGTGAAAAAACATTTGGCCAATTACAAACTACTTCTGCAGTTGTTGTGTTTGCAGAAGTTCCTAATCGTCAAACTTTAATTGTCAGACAAAGATAACAATGCAATTATTTTAGACAATAACTATATTTACTAATGGAAATAACGATCCCCACTGATCTGCCTCCCCAGAGCTAATAACTGCTGGAGCCGCCCTCAGCAGAGACGGCTGCTGCCGACGCTTGCGGTACCTGCCAATGACTATGACATCATTGTAGAGGAATTTTGGACTATTCTTCTTCTACAATTTTTCAATTCAGCCAAAATGTAGCTTTCTTTTTAACTTCTAGATCACATTCAAGTTCAGGCTATGAACAGGTGGCCACTCCATGCCCTTCGTTTTGTTCATCGAGACAGATTAGTTAGTCTGGGATTTTCATACTTAGGTCCTAAGAAGTTATTATTGGTTTTAATTTCCTGAACTGTATCACAAAGATGTTATATTATGGTAAGCTTTTTGAGAATGTAAATTAATCTCCTGAGCGGAGGGAGCGACCAAATCGTCAAATGCATACAGCCTGCTTTAGCTAACGTTAGCATTTAAAATAGCTCTAACCGGTTGAGTCATGGTTATAATAACTGGCTGATGCTACAGATAAATTTCACATATTGAAATTTTGAATCCGTAATCAGTGTAAAATCGATCAGGCCAAGATTGACCTGTGTCTTTTTTAAATATTTTACATCAAGAGAATCTTTTTAGCCTGGCTAGGAAGCTACGAAGCAGGAGCCAGTGTAAGTGCTGTTAGCTAACGTTTTGCTAACATTCTCACAGAGCTCATGTTTTCTGACATCCAAAATGCTGTCAGACTTGGGCTAATATGTAAAAGTGATGGTAGCTTCTTCAGTGCTTTCTGCTAGCCTAACATGTACTTCGGCTAGCATGTTGTTTAGCAACATGGTGACTCAGAAATAGCTTCTTTTCTTACTTAGAGTTGCAGTATTCAACTTTTATAAAAAAAAAATGTTAAAAAGTCTTTTACATGTTAAAACTGTCACTATGTTGTGACAGTATATTAGATCATCTGTGAAAAAATAAGGCTAGCGTAGCATAGTGACAGCAATTGCATAATTTGCTGGACAGACGTTGAGAGTAAATACTGCAGCACTTTGATATCACAAAATATTGTGGCGTGAGATCTTGTCATTGTCATTGTCATTCCTAATTAACAGTCTTGTTTATTTGGAGGGAATGTGTCACTGCATCAAACTTTTTCTGCATTTACATGAGTAGCCTGAAGGTTTTGGTCTGAGATTTCAATTCAGTTTCAGGCTGCCGCTAAATGAACGATCAAATGGTCTTTACTTGTGTAGCTCTTTATTTAGTCCAGAAGACCCCAAAGCGCTTCACACTACAATCAGTCATTCACACGCTGATGGTGGCGAGCTAAACTGGATAGATCTGCCCTTATGGACCGATCTTTTGGGACTGATGCAGATATTGAGATCAGATCATCCTTAGTTCTCACAACCTGGATATTGTTCTGATGGCGCCATCCCCAACCTGAACCCTTTGGATTCAGGCTACACAAAATCAGTTTATTTGCGGCTTCTTTTTTTCCCTTTTTAATGAATACTTCCTGTTGGCAGTCTTAATATTTTTGTTTCCTGTTTCTTATTTGTAATCCATAACTCAATCTGGATAAAGATCCGCCCACAAACTACGACTGGATGGGGAACGTGATATAGCCAGCTTGTGCACCCTCAGTTTAGTACCCCAAGCTAGAAACAATGGGGGTCCAACACACTGGGATGGTACACAAAACTCTTCATCTCTGAGAGTCCAGATTCCTTTATGGCGCTCTGGTGCCAGGAAGACAACAGGGGACGTTTTTTTTATAGTGATTTAAAACAGAGAACGGCATGGCCATTCAGGCTGCGCAGGCCTCTGTAGATGGATACGAAAACCACAACAACCAGTGAGGCCTGGACTCTGTCAGCAAACACATTGACAGTTGGATCTGACAGGAACAAACCTGTGCACACACACAGACACACACTGCCACTGTGCAATCAGGATGGATCCCACCCCATGCAGCATTTTACTGAGCAATCATCAAAGCACCATTAAATCAGAAGTGACTGCCAATAAAGGGAGGAAATTGCGGGCAGGGATTACAATGTTTGCATGATAAGGGCTATGTGTCTGTAGGGGGGGATGTAATCTGAGGGAATCACAAGATTTATGTAGCATTTACTGCGGAGCAAGTCGTAAAGTGTAATTACAAAAGGGGGTGTCTACACGCCACAGAGCCGCGGCCCGGCAGGCAGACTGGCAGGAAGGCGAGGAGACAAGTGATCAAGGCCTATTCATCCACACTGTCTCTCCATTTGTCTCTTCCTCCATCTCCATCTCTCTCTCTCTCTCTCTCTCTCACTGTCTCTCTCCACGGCTCCAGACCCATAAATCAGCTGCAACAAGTCCGAGTTCTGGCGTGACAACAGCCCAGCCTTCTGGCGAGAAGAGAAGGGCTTCATGGAAACAATGTCTGTTTGGATGGAGGATCCCTGACTGACATGCCGTCTGCTAAATGGAGGACCAGACAGAAAATTCCCAGTGAACCCGAGGACGTCTCATGTCGGACTTCCTTTAGTTTTAGGCTTATGTTTTGAAAAACTGCATATTTAGAGGAGTGACTTTTTTTGAGCTTTACATCATGTTACAATGTCATTCCCTCAACAAAAGCACACCTGGAGCGTTGCTTCGATTCTATCAAGCATGTTTGAGAAATCCTTGAATCTCCATGGCAACCATCCAGTGGTCCAAAATTCCCAGGTGGACACAGCTGCAGTTTCTGAGCTTCCGCCGCACAGAGCAGCTCTCACCAACCACTCGCCTCACTCAACTCCTTCAGACTAGTCAGCAGCAATTAGCAAACACCTGGTGCACATCTGCGAGCTACTTCCCAGTTAAAAGCTAGTAGAAACATTGCTAAAGGGTTAATAGAGGAACCATGGTGAGATGACTTCCTGAAGGAATTTTTAAAGCGGCAGAGGCCCAATTTCAAGGTGTTAAATCAGGAAGTAAAATGTCTTTTAACTCAACTTATACATAGCACATTTATAACATCTGAAGTTAACAGTTACTTGATTATGCTGTAAAATGGCACCATGTGGCTGGAAAGCACAGAACACTGCCCTTTTATTTCATCAGTTTTTGGAAAACATCCATTAGTCAACCTTCGCATATGGAACCTGAGCAAATTTATTTAAGGCAGAAAAAATGGATAGATGATTAATAGAGACAGGAGTCGGAAAATATCAAGATTTTCCACAGTTCCATTCTTGGAAATACTTTATTTATTTTCCAGACTTTTCCATACTGTATCCTTTCTGGATATTAACTGGTTAATAATCTATTGATTAGATGAAGATTTGATGTGCTCCTAGTTGTTTTCATGGTTTTCAACCTTTTCACCTCGGCTCCATCTCTCTCTGCACTTCTGACTTGTTTAAAGGTTTGTAAAAGTTAAAAAAGTAATGAGACTTCTCTGATTGTCTGATTCCATAAAACACGATGATCTGGTTTAGAGCCCAATGACAAAAACACAGATACTGCATATATGTATTTCCACTGTGACGCCTCAAATCTCTCTGAAGCCTCAGAGAGCGTGCAGTGGCCGCTTGTTGACCATGTTTGCCTCTAGGACACGCGGCTTTGTCTCCACCACATCTTCGGTTCACTTTCATAGAAATCAAGAGAGACAGATGATACGGGAGAAAGCCAAAGGCAGACAGAGCTGCAACTTGCAATTAGGAAAATCCCCTGAGATTTATGTCCGTGTTTACAATTCCTTCTCCATCCCTCTGTTCAAAAGAAACCATCGCCACGATAAATCACCTCTGTTTAAGTGAATGGGACGTTTGGAGCCTTTTAAACTGAATCTAGCTTGTCTGGAAACTTTCAAAAGGCCAGAGAGAACCTGTCGGACACAGTGGCGCAGGCAGACGTTTTGGGAGGTCAGGTGCTCAAGTGGGCACCTTGCATCCGCCTCATTGCTCCAGCAATCAACCTCCCAGTATTTAGCACTTCTCTCTCAGTCACTCCTTGCTGGATCCTTCCATTAACTTTATGTATCTGGTTCCCGTTTGTCCCCATTCTGATTCATCGTCGTCACAAAAAATTGCAATTAATGATGATTAAATTGCTCTCCAAAACATATCTATGTTATTGGGATTGTTATTGTTACTCTTTCCTCCACTGTTTGATCAACAAAGGCATTAATCTATATGAAAATATGATTAAATGCAGTTGCTATGTGCAGTTTACTGATACAAACCACACTTTTTTGTGTGACTGGTCCTTAAAGAAATACAAATGGGAATGTTTTTCATTTCATGAAGTATTTGGTTGCTGTGCCATGTGGTCACGGTCATACAGCCACCAAAAAAAAAAAAAAAGAGTAATCAATAGTTGTTATTGCCGCTTTTATGGTTATCACTACAGCACCCTGGCTGCACAGTGGTGCAGTTGGTGGAGCTGTTACCTTGCAGCAAGAAGGTTCTGGGTTCGATTCTTGGTGTTAGTGTTAGTGTGATTCTGACCTCGTCTCTTGCCCGGAATGTTGGCTGGAGATCGGCACCAGCAACCCTGCTGACGCCACTAAAGGACAAGGGTGTATAGAAAATGGATGGATGGATAGTACCACAAAATATTGCAATAGAACTTTAAGTCTGCATCACCATAAGTGTTGCTTCAGTTAAATATTTTTCACATTTTCCTCATGGCTGAGTCCATCCAGATAATCCAGGTTTGGACTCATCTGCCCACAGAATATCATTCCAAAAGTGTTGGTTTTCGTCTGTGATTTTCTCTCTTTCCTTCATGTTTTTCCTTTGAGAGCAAATGAAAGTTCACCCCGCGCAATTCAACGCGAACAGCAGAAGGACTCTGCGTTCAGGAGAAATGTATTTGGACGGCCCGACCTGCATTTGTTTTGAATGTCCTCCATTTGATCTTTGATCAAGAGACTGACTTACGGTGCAAATCCATTTCCAGATTCATGACCGCTAATTTTCTTTCAGAATATCTCCATGGTCTTCGCTCTCACGTCAATAACCAGGAGCGCAGCACACTAAATGAGGTCTAAACAGGACAAACAAAAATACTGAGTGATTCTGTCTTCATCACTTGATATTAAGTATCTGCATGTCCAAATACGTTTAAGAAAAAACATGGTTTTATATATTTCAAATGTTTTAGAAGGGCTTTAAAAAAAAAGAGAGATTAAGATATTGGACACCAAAATAAATGATCATAAATTACACGGTGCGATCAAGTGTGCAGCTAGCTAAAGATCTGAGAAGTATTCGTTTTTTTCTGAATCTTCGCCTGCGGAAATGGTTTGAATGCGAACAATTAAAAGATAAGCTGAGGGACAATTAAATCTTTGCTGATATGATTCACCAATCAATGATAAAGCTTTAAACCCGCTTTTTATGTTTCAATTAGTGCAGCAGATTCAATTAGATCACAGAGTCCAAAGAGTTTCATCTATTACTTTATGTGATGGAGATTGAATGAACATTTCTGGAGGGCAGATTCAGATTTGAACCTCCAGCACAGGCTGCCCAGCTATGGTGAAAATACATAAAAATAAAAAATGATAACAATAGCCTTTTGAATAAATGTTACATGACACAAGAAACAAATTCAAATGTTAAAGTAACAAAGTAAAATTTAAAAATCAGCACAAACCCCATCTACTCAGCAGGTCCCCATATACCTGATCGTTGTGGAGTCCCTGCTAAGGGCCCGGGTTCACAGAGAGATCAGAGGGGTCATACCAGGGTCGGCGTCAGGTCAAGAACTCGCTAAGCCTGTTCTTCTTCTTCTTTTTTCTTCCTCCTCCTCCTCCTTCCCAACACATGAATCTTTTTTTCTCCTCCTCCTGTCTACCTCTCCCAGGCCATCCCAGGCCGCACAAGCTGTTTTTCTCTGTTTGCTGTCATCCCTTACACACACACACACGCACACCCTCACCCCCCCACACACACCCTGAAGGACTGCTGGTCCTGCTGTTCAGTGATGTCACAACTGTCAGAGAGCTCTGAGAGGCAGAGAGCTTTCAACACATGAGCATACAGATAGTGAGTGAGACACAATTAACCTGCTGTTTGTCTTGTCACTAAGTCTACAAGATGGCAGCTCGGCACTGAATACACACACACGCACACACACCCCCACACACATGCAAACAGAAAGAATTGGCAAGAAGACAAGCATGGATCTCAGTTTCGAAGGCCAAAGCTTTTCTCCAAACAGCACTCATATGTTGTCGTCATCTTCTGTGTTATGCTCCTGCTTTCACAATCCTCACACAAAAAGAAAAAAACCCCAAAACAAACACAAGAAGAAAGAGGCAGCGTCCTGATCGCAGCCATTTCTGGTGAAAGGCTCTGCAGCAGCCGGACATTTGGGAACTTTGTTCATCAAGTTGAAAAAGAAAATAAAGAAAAAAAATCTAGTCTTTACCAGTCTCCTTCCTACATGTATGATAGAGTATTAGCTAGCCACGCTGAGAAAAATTTTACAAATAAAATCATGAGAATAAAGTGAAATATTATGAAAATAAAGTCATAAAGTTACGAATATACAAGAATCTTAAGATTTTAAGATGCTAAAGATTTTTATTTAGCATTAAGCTAAATATTAATGCTAATGTCTTATTATTGTATTTCATTACAATAGTAAGACAGATTATTATCGTAATATGTCTTATTTACATAATAATATGTAATATTATTACATAATAATAATATTATGTAATGGCATTACATAATATTAAAAAAATTAAATATTGCAGAAGAATAATTCTACAATATTATTATCATAGAATAATAATCTCTCATTATTCTACGATAATAAGACATTATCATAATGCCGTAATGTCTTATGGTCATAAGGCAGTATTAAGAGAATAGTCATAACATTGTGACTCTATTCTCAAAATAGTATGACTTTATTCTCATTATGAATTTATTTGTGGAAGATGACAAATTTATACTCTGAATTTTGACTTTATTTTCATATTATTTAAACTTTGCTCATTTCTTAGCTTTATGCTCCGTCATTCTACGTCTTTTGCAGTAAATCAGTGTAAGTGACCCGGCAGCCTCCAGCATCAAAGACTGTAGAAAAGTCGACTCTTGTAGATTTAATGGAAATGATTTTAAAAAGGCAATGAGAATATGAACAAGCAAAGGAACAACAGAACTGAAACAAACGACCGCTACAGCGCTCAAATATGCTTCCCAATACCGTAGAAGACATCACACCGCAGTCATCAGGATGAAGCAAAAACAGATCCGTCTCGTTTGACAGTGTCGGTCCGATGCCCGGCACCGCCAGACGTTTCAGACTTCTGAAGCAGGAAATGGAAACCAGTACTGTGATGCTGGTTTTGCTTTGTGACTGCCGCTGTCTTTCAGGAACGGTATTCTGTGTCTGCGAGTGATGCCAGGAGACAAGGCTGTGACATGAACATGATGAATCCCTCGCTCATTTAATTGCTGTTTTACAGTTCAGTGACAGCCCTCAGCTAAATAAGCTGTCACACACACAGTGCAGCAACTCCACCTGGTATTAGAAGCAGCAGCAGAGACTTCTTGGTGTTTGGATTTCTTTCCTCGTTTAATAGCTGGAACTAATTTTTTGCTACTGAAAGTTGATGAAATTTGCAGAAGCGCCGCATTTAACTATCCCTGCTGGACTGGCCATCGGGCCTACCGGGGACCTGGCCAGAGGGTCAACGATGATTTTAAATTGGGTTGTTTATTGGTTCACAAAACTGCTACATGAGCCTATTGGTCAAAATTGATTTTGGACTGGACCAATTCCAGCAGCCGAGGGAAACTGTAGCTATGGATTCAACACGTTGGAATGACACACAACATTTTATGAACTCTGTGATGCTGAGAGTTCTGGTGGAACCAGAGACACATTGTCTGAAAAAACCCCCAACAAAAACCAAAAAGCATAGGGGAACCATCATCCTTCTAGCATTTGTTGTCGTCTTCTTTGGTGTTTTCGCCTGTAGTAACATCAGGCTGTTGAAAAAAGCGTTTGTGTTGCAGTTTTGTGAAATAAATTGATTTTGAAATGGTTGAGGCTGGACTGTGGCGCAGTTGGTAGAGCTGTTGCCTTGCAGCAAGAAGGTTCTGGGGTCGATTCCCAGCCCCGGTCTTTCTGCATGGAGTTTGCATATTCTCCCTGTGCACGGTGGGTTCTCTCCGGGTACTCCGGCTTCCTCCCACAGTCCAAAATCATGACTGTCAGGTTAATTGGTCTCTCCAAATCCTCCCTAGGTGTGAGTGTGTGTGTGTGTGTGCATGGTTGTTTGTCCGGTGTTGCCCTGTGACAGACTGGCGACCTGTCCAGGGTGACCCCGCCTCTCCCCTGGAATGTTAGCTGGAGATAGACACCAGCACCTCCAGACCCCACTAAGGAACAAGGGTGATAGAAAATGGATGGATGGTATGGTTGAAAAACCTCCTCATCCTACCACAAAAACCATCCTTCCACCTCGGCAGCCGCTGATGGTGGAGGATCCCAGCAGGGGGAGGATGGGAACACAGTCTTCATTAGCGTCGTCGTGATTATAAAACTCAGCACTTTTCACAGCAAAGTTCTTCTGTTGCATCAGTTGTTGCTGCAGTATTGACCTCTGGACCACTGATCTCTGCTTAGCCAAGGGAAAAACAGAATGGGTTTGCCCCGTCTGTCTGCTGCCAGCACCATGTCTACGCTGTATGTAGGTGTTGGAGCGGAGGAAACAAGTGGAGCAGCAGCAGCAGCAGCAGGAGGAGGTGGAGGAAGAGGAGCAGGGGCGGTTTGTCATAGGAGTCATCAGTAACTGTCGCCACCATGCTGCAGGCTTAATTAACTAGCTCGCTCGTTAGCATCGCTGCCCCCTTTTCTCTCCCTCCTCCGCCGACTCGCCGGCTGCTCCGAATAGAAACGCCTGATTATTCTGTGCTCCAGTCGCGGCCAATTACAGCCACCAAATGGAACAACATTAATCAAATCTTTAGTATGGTGGCAAACTTGGAGGTATCAGATTGCGGAGGGGCGCAGAACTAATATGTCACTGTCACTGGCGGCTGCGCAGGCATTTAGCACCTAGCATAACCGAGTCGCTATCGCAGCCTGTGTAATAGGGAGGCCGATTTGGAAATGTGCTCGACCCCGGCTCGGTTTTTTTTACCCGCCTCGCCCCCTCCCGGCTCCTGTAGCTACTTTTTCATGTGCAGTCAGACAAGAGGGGGAAGGATGAATTGGGGGACGGAGGTTTGCAAAGTAAACGGATAGAGAAAAGGAAACATGTTGGGGTAATGTGAGGTGAACGGTGGGAAATGGAGGGGACAGCAGAGGAGAACTATGATAGTTTTTCCATCCGGTCGGAATGAGGAAACCAAGGAAAACATGCTGTCCTGGAAGACAATATGCTGGAGAGATGAGATCCAGTTCTCAGAGCAGGCCTGTTCAGACTGGAGCCTATGAATCATGTACGGCCGTAGGAATAATTTTTTGCTCTGGAACGATAGAAATCTTGCCCTCCACAGGTAGTTCATCTAGACATGCAGGTTTGCTGGTGCCTATCGACAGTGAACGTTTAGGGCGAGAGGCGGGGTCAACCTGGACAGGTCACCAGTCTAGGGCAACACAGAGACAGTAGGGCAAACAACCATACACACGCACACTTAGGAAGAATTTTTGGACTGTGGGAGAAAACCGGAGTACCCGGAGAGATGCACAGGGAGAACATGCAAACTCCAGGAATCGAACCCAGAACCTTCTTGCTGCAAGGTGACAGCTCTACCAACTGCGCCACTGTGCAGTCCGCTACAAAAGTCTACGGGGGGAAAAAACTCCAAAAAACAATTAAAATGGATAAAAAAAATAATTAGACAAATGAATAAATAACAGATTTAAACAAAGGTCTAAGAAAGTGAACCAAAAATATCCAGTTTTCTGTTGAGTTCAAAGGTATCCATCGCAGGCCAATGAAAACTTTCAACTTGGCAAGGTTCTCTCTGCGGCAGGCGGAACACCGGCTCCACCGACTCCGGACCCGCGCAGCCCGTGGGATCACGACCCAGCAGAAGAAGAAGAAAAAAAAAAAACCCGGTCTTGCCATCTCTCCCAGCTTCCCAGGGCTCAACCCCCAACCGTCGTCAAGCCGCAACCCGAGCCAGCCAGAGGACATGGCCGTATAATGGCCTCATTAGGACAAATGATTAAAGCCCGACTGAAATGTGCTAAATGCCTGTGTCACTGAAGTGGCCTTTAAACAGGCATAAATAAACAAGAGTTATGCCGAAGGTTTGGGTGTGCACCCTGGCAGCATAATAAATTACAGGGTAATGATATTAAAAGCACAGAGTCGTTAAGATGCCAAGCGGAGGGATGCTATAAATCCAGACGCGGGCTCCCACTGGCTGTCCCCGAGCCGAGTAATTAAAGCAGATTTATGAGGCGCATTACATCAGTGCTAGATAGTTCATATATCGGCCTCCTTTATTGGACAGCCTGACAGGCGCCAAAAAATATTGTTTGGAGTTCGAGGCCCCTCGCAGCTGAGAGGCCTCTCCCGGCACTCCATCTTTTGTTGTGTCAGTCCTGCGTGGTCGTGATGGATGGAGCGATCCACTCCCCGCTCCATCCCTTCCTCTATGGGAGACTCGTGACGGTACCAAATAGCTTTATCGTCACTTGGCAGCTTTTTTTTTTTTTTTTCTTCCTCCACACACACACCCTCCCTGTCCTCCTCGGAGGGGAAGACAAAAGGGACGCAGACACAAGTGAGACGGACAGCATGGGGGAGGACAAAGGAGCGAAAAGGGAAGACCTGGAGTCAGAAGTGGGGGGAAAAAAAAGATAAAAAAGGGATTCTTGTTTTACATCCAGAACATGTCTTATAGGGTTGGATAAACGGGTCGCGCCGACAGGGAAACAAGACTGACAGCCGGGTGATTGAATGCTGGGAGAGGGGCTCTGTCGTCGATGTTCAGGAGTTTTGGCTCAGATCTTATAAAATGTTTGAATGTGCTCTGCAGAGAGCAGCTGGGTGAGAGGGGTTCCTCAGCCGTGGAGTTCATCCGTCCACTAGCCCTTCAGTCAGACACTGCTATCGCAGCACGTCCATTACGTGACCATTGCTCTATGAGGTTTTTCCTAATTTTTCGTCCCAGCAACCACAAACTTCCACGTGTTGTGTTAGAATTGTTGGTAACAGAGTAATGAAAGCGCTGCAGTATGGTGAAACGGAAGGAAAGCTATGAATGTCTTCAATTTTTGTTTTCTACAATTAAGATTAAGTGTCATTTGTTTCTAGTAACACAGACACAACACTGCTTATTCTCTAAAGTTCTCTAGAAATTCTGATAAAGTGAGATTAAAGGTGCAGCATTATGTTTACCGAGGACATAGTGCTATTTTACACTACAATCAAGTAGCTATGCTAACTTGTGTTGTAAAAAAGTGCGATAGGCGTCAAATATGACTTAAAAGAAATTTGACTTCACAATTTAGCACCTTGAAATTGGGTCTCTGTCTCTTTAAAATCTCCTGCTCTTTCTGAAACTCCGCCTTCAAGACATCATAACAATGTGGCTCCTCTATTAACCCCCTAAATACGTCTTAACTGGGGTTGCACTGAGAAGTAGCTCCTATAATGAGCTCAATATGTGCGCAGTTCCACCAGATGTTTGCTAATTGCTGCTGGCTAGTCTAGAGGAGCTAAGCAGGGCAGGGATGAATCTGCTTAGAATCTGCAGCTCCATGTTGGAGCTTTGTCTTTGAAGACCCACCCAGGCATTTTACATAGCTGAATGGTTGCCATGGAGATTAAAGGATTTCTTAGAAAGCATGAAAGAATCAAAGCAACACTCCAGGAATGTTTTTGATGAGGGACAAGCATTATAACATGATGTAAACCTCAAAATAATTGATTTGAAATAATACTGCCCCTTTAAGTGACATTAACCCATCTTCCATTTTTTTCAATCTTCTGACAAACGTTAAAGACATTACACTTCCTCAGTTAAATCATAACTCTAATTATTTGAAATTATAAACTACAAGGAAGTAATTCCACATGCAGACTAAATGGCGCACATCCAACTTGAGAATATGTATTTAAAAAAATAATTGTGAACGTTCTAATGGCAACAAGGAGAACGGAAGAAATGTATTTGAATGAATTTATGACATCTTCAATAAATTGTTTGTGTCCTTGTGGTTCCTCAGAGATGAACGGCTCAAAATGGTGCTCAGAACAGGAAATAAGGTTGTGTTTTTCCAACACATTCTCACTCCCGACTCCATCTCGAGGGAAATTTCTTAATGCAGGTTTAAAAAAACAAAAAACAAAACAAATCTTGGCACCTGTCCATACCTGTACAAGTATAGACAGCTACAAACCGTTAAAAAGTAATCACTTCTGCTCCCGTATACAACGATACATTTCATAACGTCTCTGTGGTTAAAATTATCCCTGCACCTCAGTAAAACCACTGAGCTCCTTAGCTGCTGATGAACCTTAAACGCTCCCAAAGGAAACAAGCTCCCTCAGCCAGACAACTTAATCAGTTTGGCAGTATGTAATTTTAATAGCTCCTACAATTAAGCTGCGTATTAGAAGAAATCGGGTCATAAATCATGTTAAACACCGCTGCGTATATATTTCCTGTCATTAAAAAATGAAAAAAATAAATAAATGTTGTTCCACTGCTGCAAGTGCAAGGCAGGGGTTACATTCAGGTAAATCTTCTTTGTGAAAAATGGAAAGAAATAAAGATTGAGAAGAAAGAGTTGAGTGAGTTGAAGAAATTTCTCTAAGCCAGAGCTTTTCAAGCAGCGTACTTTCATTCAATATGAAGGAATTACATAGATGTCGGAGACTAGTTGGTACTGGTCCGGGTTCACACCAGACCTCTTCAGTCCGCTCTAGTCACATTTGCCAAGAAAGTCCGGTTTGTTTGGCGAGATGTAAAAGCGCAATCAAACTCTGAAAACCTAAGTCTTTTACTAATACAGTGAAATCTGGCGAGGTTTGATGCAAGCGGGAGTCACTTCCTGCCTCTCCAGAAGCAGGAAGTGAACTGTAGCACGCAGCATTCTGGGTAAATACAGCCAAAATAAACATGCTAGTTCAACATGAGCAAAAGAAATAACTGGTGTCAAAAGACTTAAGTGTCTTTTGACAGAGACAAAATGCTGCAAATCTTTCACCACTCCATTTATGTTTGCTTTTCGTAAGGAACTTGCGCTCAGCATCTTCTTCAGAGGTTTTTGCGTTGTTTCCTTCAGTCGTTTTTTGGTGCAATAGGCGAGGAGGGGAACCGGTTTGTTAAAGGGTTTGGATTGTTTGACTGCAGTGTGAAAGTAAAACCGCAGCAGCTGAAAATGGAAGCAAACGTTGCAACATTGGCTTCCAAAGAAACCGAATCTTCTGGACCGTCAGCCACCATATCTCTGACGGGTTCTCTGTTGTCTTAGGCCTTGTATGTACACAGCAATGAATGTCTCTGCCACATCGTTTGAAAAAATAACATTGTACATACGAAATCTGTGTGAGAAAAGAGGTCATCCACATAAATGCGCTCAACGTCGCTTTAAACATGCCTGCCCTGAAGGGGGCGATGTAGCTCAAAGCTAAAACCTGCGTCAGCCAATCACAATCCCTCAAGACAATCACTACTTCCTGTTAGGAATTAACTAGAGAGTTTGAACTACTTTTAAATACCATGTTGTAATATAAAATGAACAAAACACAAGACACTGGTAATCGTGTCAAAGCGGGAATGTGGACGCATGCGGAGGCTGCGCTGCTTTATTTGGGTCAGACACCTAACTCTCTCTAGCTCTGAGTTTTTGCTATTTATTTTAGTGGTAGTTCACGTGTGGATGAAAGGCCGACACTCTTCACACACATTTCCAGCACGTTTGAGGTTTTTCAAACTCCTGCTTCACACCTGTGCAGACCTTAAGGCTTATCGTTACAAGATACTGAGAAAAGGCAGCAGGAAAAACCTGCAATAGCGGGTTACCATCAGACAAAAAATAATAATAATAATAATTGTGTTAATATGGACGCTTGTACTTCTCACACACACATAAGTAGAAAAGTCAAATTCACACACTTTCCGGCTGTGTGTGCCCTTTTCTCTACAGGTGCTCCACAGAGAAGCTCTCCTAACCACCAGTGTCAGTTGGGAAGCTCTGCGCAACCCACATCTCTGTCCTACTAAATTAACCACTGTGACAGCTGTTCCTCCCTGGTCTCCGTAGGGTGTGTGTGAGAATTAAAGTGGGGGATATCTAGCTAGCAGCATAAAATGCCTGCTTTGTCCTTTAGAATAATAGGTCGGGGCCGTGTTATTTCGACCGTAGCGTGGTCCTTGTTAATTTTAATATCTGCTTATAATTCATCTTCTTTTCTGTTGGATGTATTGCACATGTGCCTGCGGTCCAGTCCGGTTGGCTCACATGTCCAGTCCACAGAGGGTCGTGTTGTTTACTTGAGGACAATATCGTCAAGTTTTCCTTGAGTTTAATTGTTGGCTCCTCTGACCACCTCTGAACCCGGCAACAGTTTCTGTCTGCAGAAAATCCCTCAGCTGTTGACGTTTGTAACTCCTTTGGCGTCGTCATGGTGACCCGATGCGCTCTCTCACCAGTCTCCTTCTGGCACGCTCACCCAGTCTGTGAGCACGGCCTGATCAGGGCAGATTTACACATGCGCCATGTTCCTTCCCTGATGGATTAACTATTTATATTTATTAGTGAGTGAATTAAATAAAATAAAGAATAAAATGAAATCAAAATGAAGAGAACTGAAATCTGAGAATGTTTTCTGTGATTTCCTTAGAGTGTTCTTTAGTCTTCACACTGTAATGTTAACCAGGAACAACTGATGAACCAGTGAATGGACCAGAACCAGGTGTCTTTACACTCATTGCATTTGATTTGACATAACGCCACCAGCACCAATTGGCTGGGCCTCTGTTGAATTAGGTCAGTCACTTTAAAGCGGGCGGATATCTATTATTTTATGTTTCCTGTTTTTATTGAAAGGAGCATTGCTGTGTTTTCCAGCCACATTGTATCATTTTACAGCACAATCAAGTAACTATGTCACCTTCAGCTGTCATAAGAACATTATGTGTATCAAATATGACTTAAACAAATTGATGACGTAATTTAGCACCGTGAAATTGGACCTCTGTCTCTTTAAAAACTCCTGCTCTTTCTGAAACTCTGTTTTTAGGAATTCATCACTCCTCTATTAACCCTTTAACAACATTTCACTATATGTGCAATAGCTTGTAAAATGAGCTCAGTAGATGTGCAGTTCCACATCGCAGGTGTTTGCTAATTGCTTCTGGCTAGTCTAAAGGAGCTGAGTGGGGGGAGCCACTGCTCTTTGAGGCAGAAACTCGGAAGCTTGGAAAGTGGAGTTTTGTCATCAAAGACGGCGTTTGATTTATTTCACCAAGTGTTTTGCAAACCTGAATGGTTGCTATGGAGATTAAATTATTTCTCAAACATGCATTAAAGAATCACGGCAACAGTCCAGGTGTGTTTTTGATGAGGGAATAGCATTATAACATTATGATGCAAACCTCCAAAAAGTCAGTTGTACATCATACTGCCCCTTTAGCTACCATTATTTTTGTAGAAATCATTTTTCACTTTTATGTCAGATGATTGTATTAATATCTTTTTGGTTAAAAAAAAAGCCGAGTTATGTCGATTATGATTGCTTTGTAAACATCCAAGAGAGTAAATCATTTTTATGGGCACTGTATGTTCAGACAGGGGCCTGACTGTACATTAGCCAGAGCAGGTGTTACACTGGACCTTGTGTTCTTTGTATCGGTTTCATTTTATTTGGGTATCATTAGTCACTACCGTGCCGAATTACCAGAAGAGTGGTCCAGTGCTCAAATGAACACGTCCGTCAGATGTGTTCATTTGACGGACCAAAGTGGTAACTTTGTGAACTCTACTCTGACGAATTGGAAGTGAGTGCTATAAAACGTGCCTGGAGAATACATAGTACACTCCCTCATTTTAAACAATCCACACCAGCAGCGTCCGGTCAAAGGTCAACTCCTCAACCCCTTTCTAACCTGCTCTATTCAGAAACATGTGAACATTATCTCCAGGTGAAGTCCAGTAATCCGGTCTGTCTTGATGCTCTTCACCCAAAGTGTGTGTTTGAGGCGCCAGCTGACGCACAGAAATCATGCAATCAATCTGTGCGCATGTCGTCATGGAGCAGCTTTGCTTTTGCAGCCATTTTTACAGTTTTTTTGTCTTTTTCCATTTTGCCTCACAAGATCCTGTTAACTGTTGGATATCGAATTGGGTACATGTGCGTCTGGAAGCATCCTCCCCTCACCACCCCTGTCTGTGTCCTAACAGGCTGCGAAGGAGAGCGAACGAAAGCAAACAAGCAGCGTGCAGCCGAGGGTAGCCTCGCCGCTCCATCACTGCGATACGCCTTGTCATTTGTCTCGTCTTCCTCTGCTTCCCGGCCTTCATTTCCCCTCCCCGACGGTCGGGGTGTCTTCTAAAGTTCAGTTCTGCCTAATTTACTGTGCCCTCCGCTGCCTTGTGCGATCATCAGCTGTGCACACCAATCCTGCACGCCGGCTCACACCCCGCTCTCGTCAAATGTCTTTGCGCAGCAAGAAAGCAGCATCAATTAATTAAAGGCTAAATTGTCCTGTGCCTTCAGGCTATGCACTGGGACAAGTAGGGGCCTGCAGAATTAAGGTCGGGTGAGGAGGTGAGGTGTTGGAGCCAAATTATTTTGTGAGACTAAAGTTATTCAAGTAGCTTGGAAGCCTTTCGCCTGTCCTCTTGTTTGTGGCGAACGTCGAAAATGAGCAACACATTATTAGTCAAGATGAGCAGAAAAGGTGCCTCGTGACAGAATTAAGCTAATTTAATTGTCGCTAACCGCTAACTGCTAACCAACCTGTCAGAAGGTCTAAGCTCTCTTTCTCCAATCATGAACACATACACCGACAGCAGCAATAGGCAGCATGAGGGCTGATTCTGATCTATGTTAGCTGGTTCTAGGATCACTGAGATGTTGTAAGAAGCTGAAAGGAAACTAGTTTTTGATGTCTGTCGTTTATTAAAGCTGTGAGAGAGTGAGAGAGAGCAAGAAGACAGAATAGATGCTCAACGAACTGAGCAAATGCGGTCAATCAAACGAGGATTTCTTTCAGAGCTGAGTGCACTCTGGCTGCACGTCAGAAATTGGTGATTTGCTACAGTCATACTGGTTGTTTTGCTAACCACTAAAGGCAATTCAAAAGGGTAAGAATGGGCTAACTTCCATTTTGTTCTTCCAACACTGATGTGACATTTTCACAAATAAAGGTTGTACAATCATCTGTGGTTGAACAGGATAAAAACAGTTAGAAATCCAAATACCAGCAACTTACATTTCTTTTATTTATTACAATTTTTTAAAACTAATTTCCAGAAAACTGCAAAACAGCTGAAACACTGAGTGGCTTTAAATCAAGGCTAAAGTGCCACTTGTTTAGAGTTGCTATTGGACCATAATAATGGTCCAAAAGATAATTTAATGAATGCCGATTATTTTAACGACAGCACTTGACAAAGTTTTATGCCTGTTATGTCTAATTAGTGTTAATTAGATTTGTGTACCAGACCACCAGATCCAAGCACAAAAACATTTTAGCGAAAAACATGAGGTTTTTATTTTTTTTTAATTGCTGTGTTTTATTTTTTGTAATTCCAGTTTGTGCAGTTTTAAGGTCAATGGAAACACAGCTGGTTACAGAGTGATTCATGTCCGCTCTTCATGGAAAGAAGGCAATTGTAATATCTTCACAAAACAAGAGATTGAAAACTGTCTCCAATAGATTGTTGCCTCTCAGCTGTACTCCAGTCAGCTGCTCTGCATCTTGTGAACATAATAAACCTCTGGATGTTTCGTGGTTCCACTGCCGGCCAGGTGAACGCTTTGCCCTCAGCGTCCTAACAGGTGCTTCAGGCTCAGTGCCCTTGTAAGGACACAGTGTGCAGCACTCAGCTTAGTTGTTTACTCTCCTTCTCAAGCAGCTGTGCATCACATTTATAAAACTCTCATAAGTACACTACAGATGGATACGGGTCCCCCCCTCGATCCCCTCCCACCTCGCCACCACTCCCTGGTCTCATGATTAATGAGCAGCACTTGGAGTCGCATGTGTTGCCGCCTCTCAGCGCCGACTTGTCTTTCCGGACCCGACATTTTGTATCCTCTGTGAAAAATGAGCTCCTCTGTGTCGTTCATTACAGCGCTCCCCAGCCACAGCTCTCCCATGCATATTCCTGTTCGCTGAGCCTCGTGCCATGCTTTCTTACTCCGCGTGGGTGTCCGCGTCAATTTGCATCAGACTCACTTATGAAGGCAGCAATCCAGAGAAATGCATGCCGAGGGAATGGGTTGACAGTAATTTGGGACCGATACAAAGGGAGACAAGTCAATACAGGACAAGTTGACAGCCCGATGGAGGACGGGTTGCAGAGTTCCAGAGGCAGTCTTTGCTGCCTGGGAAGCCGTGGCATGGCAGGAGAGTGGCTACTTTTCTGCTGCCCGTGCACAGTGTTATGACAATGGCCCGGTAATGATTGCTCTCCCCCTGAAGTTATTGCTGTAATTTGGTCTGCTGCAGAATGGAGTCCATTTGTCTAACAACGCAGGCCACAGCCGGTGTACTGAACCGACACGCTCCTGCTGGTGTACACACACGGGCCCCCGCGCGCGCACACAACCAAACGCTCGCGCGCCCGCTCACAAAGCACCATTGTGCGCACACATAAACACGCTCCTGCAACTCAGCACTCTCTCAAGGGCACGTTTCAGCAAAGCGGCGATGGGGGGAGGCGTGGGGCGGTGGGAGCCATCTGATGGATTGGACCTGGAGACGGCAGCGGAGGCAAATCCCCTAATGTGGCATAAATACGGCTGCCGCGCTGCGATCGCTCTCCACAGACAATGTAAATTATATTGTCAGACTCAGTCATTTCCCCGCTTGCTGCGCAGCTAACAAGAGTCACCCGCCAGAGCTCAACAGGGAAAGGAGGAGGCCTTATTTTGGAGGGATGTGAGAATCCATGGAGGTAGCAAACCAGTAGCAACACGACTTACTCAGGTACATGGAAGCAAATGGAGAGAAAAAAAGGTAGAGTTCATGTGTCTGATGCCATTTTGAGGAGCTTTCTGCAAGGTTTTGGTCCAAATGTGTAAGGCTAACTGTGCACACTGGCATATTTGAAAAGTTTAAATCACATCAATTTTGCCATGGCCTTGGAGTGTGTCACTGTTGATGTGCTCCTGTTCTGAATAGTGTGTGTGCATGGGGATCAGGAGTGTGATATTCACAGCGTTGCTCTGAATCAGGACTGGGTTTGTTTTTCAGGTGATGCAACGTTTCGTACGTTCTAGGATTATAAACGTGTCACATTTCTTGTGTATTTGGGCTTGTGTTTATTTTTTATTTGTGGGTGATTTGTGTTTTATGGCAGAGTATTGGGGCGACATTAAGACAATAAAACAATAACATTACAACAGTAAAGTCATAAAATATGAGAATAAATTTCATTATGTCATAATATTATGGCTATTACAAGAATTGCCATAATATTATTGTATCATAACTTGTATCATATCATATGACTTCATTTTGAAATACTATGTCTTTTTTCTCATAATTTTGACAAATTTATTCATGTAATTTTATTTATATACTTAACTTTTGTAGTATATCTCTAACACTCTACATATTATGTTTCTGCTATTTCAATTCTTTCCTTCTGGTATTTTATTCTTGCGTTCTGCTTACTGTATTTTTATATTATCTCCTTTAGTTTAGAGCATTCTTGTCACTATCTACTATGTTAGTATTTTGTTTTCTTATATCAGCTCAGGTCTTGGCATGTTCTGTTTTTCTTTTTTTAAAGGTTTTATTGGCTCTAGTGGCCTTTATTTTACAGTGAATGGACAGGAAAGAGGGAGATGAGATAGAGGGAAGACATGCGGCAAAGGTCGCCAGGCCGGGAATCGAACCTGGGACAGCTGCGTCATCATTATTGTTCGAAAGGTCTTGCCATACAAGTTAGTTCATTTGCATTTAGTTTAGTATTTATTGGGATTAGACCAAAAACCTCCATGGCAGCATGATTTATCTGGAGAGCAAAATGTTTATGCTACAGCTTCAAATGCAGAATAGCATTAGTGGGTTTTTTGGAACAGGATTTTTGACATCACTCTGTCATTCAAAATGCAATATAAAGCAATAACAAATGGAGCACTGTTTGAAATTATTCACATTTGTCTCGTCATCTTACACGCTGTCATCATCACTTTACGTCAAAAGAGATTTATGGGCCAGGATAACACTGCCAGTCAGATTGCAGCCACCTTAATTGTTTATCAAATAATTTATCATTTTTGAGAGGTGTTTAATGGCTGTGAAGAAAGCTTTAGGGTATCCAGGTAAGTCCAACAGGTGCCAAGATAATCTCCAGAGAGGAGATTAACTGAGGCGGACTCTGGAGGACGGAAGTTATGTCAGGTCCTCCGATGGCTGATGGAGACACATGGAAGAAAAGGCCTGCCAAGAGAAGAAGAGCTGAATACAAACATGAGCGATCTGTTGTACCAACAGTGAAGAACCTGGGATCATTCATTTGTGAAATTCCCTCTGATCCCACAGACAATGCTGCCTAAACACTGCCATGAATCAAGAATAGTATCAAAACCTCCTCCAAGAGCAACTTCTAGGATCGGATTGGTCACGGACAGAGTTTGTGTTCAAAATAGCAGAGCACCAGGACAAAATGCAAAACTCAAAAGTGGATTATGGATAAAAAACATTGAAATTTCAATGGAAAACGCTTAATGGCTTTGTCACCTACTGATGTTCTTATTAAAGGGGCACCATGATGTAAAGACAACTTGTTTGAGCTTTACATTATGCTGTGTTGTTATTCCCCCATGAAAAATTACCTGGAATGTTGCTTTGATTCTTTCATGCATGTTTGAGAAATCCTTCAATCTCCCATGGCAACCATTCAAGTTTATAAGACACTTGTTTTTCCATACGTTTCCAAATGTTTTGAAACATATGGAAAACTTGTAAATAAACTTCAGTATGCCATAAAATGATCTCATAAAACAATCTAATAGCAGTGAAGAAGTAAAGTTCATGGAAAAATAACTTTTGAGCGATAGTGGTTGAAGTTTGTCCCGTAATTGGTGGGTTGTGGGTCCGTATCTGTTACTCAGTCTTTGGGCAAAACACTTCACGCTGGTGGTGGTCGCATAGCCCAGTGGAGCCAGCACATGTCCTGTCCTTTAGCTTGCCACCATCAACGTGTGAATGAGTGAATGTAATGTGGAACAATTTGGGGTCCTCTGGACTGGATAAACCTCTACACAACTACAGGCTGTTTACAATTAACCAAGCTATTCTGCAAGGTTTCAAACTTTTGGCCTCGACAGTCAGAGATGACCAACGTGATAAGAGGCAATGACAGGACGCCACGGTGCACCTATTTCAGAGCTAAGCTCCCCACGTGTTTGCTTGACGCCTGTAGATTCTCTGGAAAAATCTCACTGCTGAGGCCCATGAATAAAATCCAATGTGATGCACTGACTTCCATCAGTGAAGAACCTCCCACTGCTGGGAACAGTTCAAGGCTGCGCTAGAGGCCAAAAGATTTAGTGCCAGAATTACCCCTTGTGGACTGCTCTTTGTCTCCTTCGTTCCGTCTCTCGGTCTTTACCAAAATTGTCCTTCCTGTGTCTTGCCGCTGCTGCTGCAGCTGCTTTTTGTCACGTTTGTTCCAAGAGTTTGTCAGACCGCAGCTGTTTGATCCTCGCCACAGTTGTGTTCTCACAACAAGCTGGTGTTGCTAAGGAAGGCCTGTCAGATGTTCATTATGGTGCATGAAATTTTCTCCCAGTTCTTGTAAAACCTAGCGACACCCTGTAAAACCTCGCAAAAGGCCACATGGAGGCCTTAGTCCTCAACACGGACGTCACAGATTCAAGTCCTGGTCTGATGACCTTTGCCACATGTCTTCTCTCCCAATTCACTATCAAATAAAGGCCAATAAAACCTTTAAAAAAACATGTCGACGACAAGATGGCATCGATGTCCTTGGAAGGAAACCGCTTCCGGTGCTCCAAATGCCTCCACCACATCCAACTGTGCAGTTCTAGCAATTATATAGTAGATCCATGCATAAGCAGCTCAAACAAGCAAACAAGCATCTTTCTTTCACACATCCCTTATTCCCAAGCACCGAAGGCCCACAAAGTTATCCAAGCTCGCAAGCTAACGTGCACAGGAACAGCTTTGCCCTCTCCCCGTCAGACATTTCCTCCCATAGCCGGCTAAAAAAGTGTTTCCCAATGCTGACAGGGAGAATGGATGGCCTCCATTACGTTTGGCTACAAACACATTCCGCCAGGATGAAGGGGCCGTAAATTATCCCGCGAACGCGCAGCACAGGCCACAGTCGAGCCAACAACACCCCCTCCAAACCCCCTGTTCCTCCCCACCTCCACCACACACACACACACACACCCACACACACATTTTTTATGGGGTTGGCCCGTCCACAGTTTGCAAAACACTGAATCACACGCCCCATATCCAAACACACACTGTCACCTGTGTGTATATAGACGATGTGTGCGGGTGGGGGTGTGTGTGTGTATGTTACTGAAATAGACCAGGCTTGTTGAATCAAGCACCTGGGAATAAGTCCTTGAACGTATCATCTGAATAAGTCGGGCTTTAACAAAGACGTACAGTGTGATGGATAGCGGCCCTGTTGCTCTCTTGTGACTGGGCACAACATACTTCTGTTACGTTACAGAACAATAAATGTGCGACGGGCCGCGCTCTGACAGGTCTAATGATGTGAAGCTGGAGGGTGTAACTGTAGAAACATCAGCACTATGTCGGGTCACATTCAGTTCACATGACACAAGAGTTGCTGGCAGCTGGTAAACCATCAAATAGGCCGAGACGTTGCCCCGTGGCGCGGTGAAATGCTAAGCATTTGCGCGTAAATCATTACAGTGAAACAGTCAAATGTCAGCTCCCACAAAGTAGAGCTCGTTCGTCCTGGGTGACGGTCCCCTCCCAGCCTCGGCACGTTGCAGCGTTGACTGAAATCTACGTGCCTTTTTTTTTCGTTTTCTGTTTTTTTTTTCTTTTTGGGTTGTTGACAACGAAATCCCCAAAGGCGATTCCTTCCAACTGTAACCAGTTTCCTTTCTTCTTCCATGTGACATTTCATCTGCGTGTTTGTCTCCACTGCTTCTATTCAGGCTTTTACAAGGACACCTGAGAGGCCTAAATGGGGCCTCAAGTTGAGGGCTTTTAAAAGTGAAGGAGAGTGTGTTTAAGCTCCAAGGCTAATGCACCGTGTCTCGCAAATGCCTTCGTGTCTCGGTCAATGTTTCCACATGTTGTCGTGTTACAACTACAAATGTGCCATGTGTTTTACCTTACAGAACAACACGAAGTCACTGATACTTGGGAGGTGGAAGGAAATGTAGCTAATTTTCTAAACACTTTGCCAATGATTTTTATTTATTTGTTAAAATTGTTACCATGTTGTGACAGTATTAAATTATCTGTGTAAAAAAATCTAACTGCCCTGCCCTCTCCCACGCTTCTTCAGCCAGTAGTAACCAGTCAGAGCCAGAAGCAGCATCTTAGTGCTGTTAATCACCCTTGTGTACATGCCACTCAGGCACGTTGGTACACAGATTGACGAATCTAAATACATGTTGAGCAAAGTCCATCCATGAGCATGGCCTGAAGTCCAGACTGTAATCCCATTGAGAATCTGTAGCAAGAGTTAAAAAAAATAAATAAATGTTCACGGACATCCTCCTAACGTGCAGATATTGTAGTTTTTACATGTACACACCTGCTGGAGTCACAGATCCCAAACACATGCAGCTGTAATTGCAGCAAATTGTGTTTCTACAAATTATTCACACTGCCTAAAACCATATAAACAAACACTTTAGAGATTCTGATTTGTGAAGAGGTTTTTTTTTAAAGTTTTTGTTCCACAATTTTGCACTTGTTTCTATTAGTTTGTCATATAAGTTGCCAAAAAAAAGTCGCTGGATCTTGTGGGAAAAAACAGCAGATTCCTTGACATGAATACTTTGCTAAAGTGAAAGACAGTGGAGGTTATCACTTTAGAACCAATGGTATTTAGTCTAGATGTGTAATTTGAGTATTTGTCTAGTAACATAAAATCGAGTCAGGCTTTGTCCCCATTGTTTCGTTACTGATTACTTCTGGCAGCTGTGCTGCACAATGTAACTGGACGAGTTTCAGTGAAATGCATCATAAAAGCCACAGTTTTCACTGGATGTTCTTTTTCCAGGGAATGGATTCCTTGGAATTACCAGGGAAACTGCATCCCAGCAGACATGCTTTTCTTTTTCTTTTTCTAATTAAAAAGTAAAACAACTTTGGAAACGGTGTCAAACTCACGGACAGCCAGCTGCCGTCTAGGAAGTTTTGAAAGGTTGGAACAAATCGACATACAATTCAAAATGTCGTAACTCAGCCAGCAGCTTGTAGGGCTGTCAAAATAACCAATGTTAGGGAGGCACGATGCTTTCTGTTTAAGTTGACTGAAATTAGGCTTAAACAGTTTTAATACAAAACAAGTCATCCTTCAGCTGAATGAAGGCAACAAGATTTCGCATCATACTGCTCACTTCCATTGTTCAACAGGAATTGATCCGTAGTACCTGAGATCTTACCTGAACCATGCAACGCTGCAACGCCAGCCCCTCGTCTTCCCCCCCGAGACTCACACGATGGAAGAACCAGCTGCGGGGTCATGCCTGAGGTCAAATGGGCCGTGGTGACAGGTCGTATTATACCTGCTGCTGACAGGGGAGAAAAGGGGTCAGCAGTTCCATTTGGACCGGGAAGGGAAAAAAGAGGAGGTGAGAGGAGCGGGTGGAGGAGGAACGGAGCTCCTTTCATTGCTGGCCTTTCTGAGTGACGGGCAGCGCAGCTGCGACTCGGATGGTGCATACCGACACACACGGGCCCGAGTCCACATGGACAGGGCGGCAAGGAGGGCCGCAGGAATCTGGCGAGGGCAGAGACCCGACTCACGAGATCCTATTTACACATCGTGAAAAATCGGTTGAAGAAGGTTTGACCGCCTCATGAAAATGAAAAAAAAAAAAAAAAGAAGTCCTGCATGGTTTGGATTAAATCGAGGAAAGGAGTTAAAACTTCCATTATAAACATATCAGCCAGATAGAATACAAAACTGGGTGCTGCGGTGGAAAAGGGGTTACGCACAACCCACATAAGGAGGTCATAGACCTTAGCGCGGTCGTGGCGGGTTCGATTCCCGGCCTGGTGACCTTGGCCGCATGTTTTCCCTCTCTATCATTCCCCTACTTTACCTTCCTAGCACTTTCAAATAAAGAAAACAATGCAACTTCGAAGTCTCTCAAGGAAACTTTAAATTTGCATTTTCGGAGTGCTACTTTTGCATATATTAAAAAAAAGGCATTAAAGGGGCAGGATTATGTAAAACCAACTTTTGTGAGTTTTACATCATGTTATAATGTTATTCTCTCTATGAAAACAAACCTGGAGTGTTGCTTTGATCCTTTCAAGCATGTTTGAGAAACTCTTTCGTCTCCCATAGCAACCATCCGGCTGTGCAAAATGCCTGGGTGGACCTAACTCCGCCTTCGAGGACGAAGCTTCTCTTCAGAGCTACAGTTTCCAAGCCACAGAGCTTCAGCCTCACAGAAGTATGTAACTGTAGCTTCACCAACGTTGAGAAACTTGGAAGGATTCTGAGTAGTTCTGAAAGTGCACTTTTGCTTTGGTGCAATATTTCAATCAGATTTTTTTTTTTATTGTTCCAGCTGACTGCAACATTTCATGTGCATCCGTTCTACAAGCCACTGATGTGTGGCACGTATTGTTGTTATTTTCCGCTAACTGTGGCTTACTTCACCCTTCAGTGCCCAGAGGTTTGCAGCTGGCTTTGGGGACAAACACAGCTGCGTCAACTGTCTTCAGACTCATCAACTGGTGCACGCGTTCCCGCCGTCGGCCCTCGCTGAAACCCCTCGTCAGCTTGGCCCAGTTTCAGCCACATTCCTTCCCCCTTTCATCTGAACCATGAACACTCACCTGGAAGACTGAGCAGTTCACATCCTGTGAATGTTCAAATCATTAGAAACACCGTTCCACTGACTTCTAGAAATGTGTTGTTTAAAGGGGCAGTGCTTTGTACCTAACAGGCACATTGTTGCCGTTTTACACCACAATCAAGTAAGTCTGTTAACCTCAGTTGTCATAATAATGCTACATACATCAAATATGACTTTGAAAAAATGTTAACACCTTGAAGTTATGTCTCTGTTTCTTGAAGGATCTCTTGCTCTTGAGGAAGTCATCACAACATGGCTCTTCTATTGACCCTTTAACGACGCTTTTACCAGTGTTGCACTGAGAAGTAGCTTCTATAACGGAGGATTAGCAGCTCCACCAGGTGTTTGCTAATTGCTGCTGGCTAGTCTGAAGGAACCGAATTGGGGAGTCAAAGGGGAGGGGTGCTCTGTGAGGTGGAAGCTTGAAACCCACAGCTCCAGGGAGGAGCTGCATATCCAAAGCGGAGCTAGGTCCACCCGGTTGAATGGTTGCCGTGGGAGATTAAAGGAACATGCACGACAGATTCAAGGAGACACTGCAGGTATGTGTTTGATCAGAGAATAGCAATACACCACGACGCAAAGCTCTTAAAAGTGCATTATAGATAATACTACCTCTTAAAATAACATTTCAACAAGATTTCAAATAAAAGCTATATTTCATTTTTAACAACGCATTTCTACACCTCGCTCTGTTACTTTTTTTCGTTGGGTCAGATTGTGTTTTCTTCCCCTGGCTCCGGCTGAGACGAGGGATCGGTCAGTCGTTTTCGAACTTGTCAGCATCATTAGCACTTTTACCCCACACCCGTTCATCTGCATGTAAAATAAGTAGCGGGTTTACGAGGCTGCGGTAAAACAATCCACCCTCCGCTGTCTGAAGCCAAGCACAGAGAGAGGCGGCCAGTTCTCCTTGTTAGACTCTGCTGACGCAGCTTGTGTGTCTGCCTGAGTGTTTGGGGAGGTGAGTCTGAGCCAGGTGGCCATTTCAAGATGGCCGACCGACCAGCGTCCTGAGAAAACAAAACCCTGCACACAAAAAGAGCATATTTTTGATTATTTCACCTCTGCTTATTAGTCAGAAACATTCATATTTACTTTGTGCTGATAAAGAGTGGAAAAGTAAAAACTGACGTTAAGATGAAAAACAAGGCTGCAGCATATTATGCACTTGACATTCACAGTTTGGATTGTGGTCACCATATAACACCTGTCCACAAAATACACAAGTCATCATCATTTCTCTGCCTTGTGACCTTCTCCATCTGACACAGACTGTACGAACAGCGCGTACGTCCAACACTCTTTATGTGAGAATGTCATGATATGTTTTACTGAAACTGCATTTGAGCAGCGTCTAAAAGTTTCATCGATCACTTTCTAAACAGATCCACGACTCCTCGCGTGTTTGAGTCTTTGTGTCGTCGCAGCAAGAGACTGACTGATTGTTTCACATTTCTAATTAAACTCGGCCTCCGAGACGTTCCATTGGTGATACATCATGTCTTTGGGTGCAGAGGTGCTGCTGCATCGCAGTTTAGTTGTTCTGGTTAGACATTATGAATCTGTCTGAATAACAATTAATTTCCGAAACAAACTTGCTCACAAAGCGTCTTGTTGGAACACAACGTGCAGCTCAAGCAGCACAAGTATGTAATATATAATAGTTACCCAAGTTCTCCTGACTTGCAGCCTTTACATAAACAAAAACTCTGTCTTGCTCTGCGTGTTGACTGAAATATCATGACTGAAAAAGGTAACATGAGTCGCAGATTCTTTCTGTAAGGCCAGATGAATTTTTAGTCCAAAGAAAATTCGACCACCGCAGCCTGGCCAAGACTTCCTGTTTGATTCTCATCTCTCTTCAGGGCTCCATCTGGGCTTTCTACCATTCACTTGAATTTCCTCACATTGAATTTGTACCACGTCGATCAGTGAACTGAAGTATTTGTGAACAATGACACTGATTCGGCGCTTGTAGTCTAAGCAACGGCAGCGGAGGAAGTGAACAAAGCTGCTCAGTTCGTGTTGGCCACGCTTCCATGTCTTGAGTTGACTTTAACAGCCGCCTTGTTTCGTTCTACGCTTCTGTCTTCACAGTGGAGAAAGGCTGTTTGCAGCGCAGGAAATTTCTGGTTCGCCTCTTTAGTGTTGAGGTGGTCCATCACACACGTCACGGTCAAACGTTAGCGATTGGGTTAAATTTAGAGCATCAGCAGAGAAATTGTTTCTCAGCAACTGAGGGTCCAGACTCTCTGGATGAAGTGAAGCGTAGAACGAGTGGAAAGACCTCAGCTTGGTGTTTAATGCTGACATTTTTGTTTTTTTTGTGTGGAACTAGACAAAGATTTAGGTCTAAATCAAGGCTGTTTGTGGACTTGATGATTGATGTCTTAAGCTCTACACCAGTGGTGTCCAAAGCCGGTCCTGGAGGTCCGGCATCCTGCATGTTCTAGTTCTCTCCCTGGTTGTAGTAACAACAGTTTCAGCATGTCAGTGTTCTTCTTAGGCCTCTAATGAGTCTTCATTAGATCCAGGAGTCTTAAACCAGAGAGAGAACTAAAACAGAAAGGAAGCTGGCCCTCGAAGGCCGACTTTGGGCACTACATGCACCTTCAAAGTAGAAATCAGGACTGTTGCTCAGTTTGATTCCTATTGGAGACGATTCTTTTGTTTTACGTGCCAAGCAGACAGAACTGCACTGATTCTGTTTGGCTGAATCCGATCTTCTCTTCCACTTCATCTGAGACCCCTGACTGCCGAGTCCTCAGCCTGACCTGCTGCAGACACACAGAGGACCTGGTCCAGACTGGACCGTCCCGGCGGAGGTGGGAGTCTCTCGAATCGACGCTCGGTGAAGTTGACCTCCTTCCGTTCCTGGTTTCCTTCCCGCTGCCCTTCCACTAGCGTCGCGCTGACACGCACCGCCGACGTTTGACGAGTTCACCGGGACGACGTGTGCCCACATGACATTTGCACTGCGTCATCTTGTTGTGCCCCCCACTAATGACCGCATACACACACACACACCCCCTGCCCCCTACACACACACACACACACACAAATGCAGGGCTGAAATGACTGAGGTATTTGGTTGTCAGTCCGATGTGCAGCGCCGCTCGTCGGCTCACCAGGCAAGATAAGATCAAGCAGACAGGCCTCTTCGCGGAGGTCTGGCCTCTTTCTCCCGGCGACAAGCACACACACACACATGCACACCCCCGCACACTCTGGTTCACAGGTAATTAGAAGCTGGAGACCTTCCACCAAACACAGACTCACCCCTCTTGACTTGACAAATATTGATCAAGCGTCTTGTCTGCGAGGATCGTGACTCGGCTGCAGCCACGCAGAAACAAACGTCTCTGTCAAGATGTCGCTTGCATAATTTTGTTTTGTGCATGCAGTTTTTATTTATTCATGTATTTTTTATTTTTTGGAAAATGTCATGCCTCCAACGTGTGTGTCGACACGACATTTCCGCACGTCGGGGCACAATCGTACAAAAAAATAAAACAAAATAAAAATTATGTTTGCAACCCAAACACACAAGAGTTCAACACAAAGGCAGCCAAGTATTCGGATGAAGCCAAGCGAGGTGCATGAGTGTCATTCAGAGGTGATCTTGCTGTCTGTTGGTTCTTGTTTTGTATTTTGTGTGTGTGTGTGGAAGAGAGTGTGCTTGGTTTTTTTTGGAGCTCAGCCTACAGTCTATCCAGGCCATCACTCACACTTTACCCAGGGAGAGGGCGTCGGACAGGTTTTATTAAAGCTCTGTCAGAGGGTGTGTGTGTGTGCAGTTTGGTGTGTATGTGCGTGCGTTCGCCCCAGGCTCAGAAGAGATATCATCTCTCCCTTGACATGTTCTTTCATCTTGCCTTTTTCCTTCTTGACAGACACTATTTTGGTTGCCAGTCATTTTTTTTTTTTTTTTTTACTCAGGCCTTTCTGCAAGGCTGACTTAATCCATTGTAATGTGCGCTGCAGCACCTCAGTTGCTCTCTGTGAAATCCCTTTTAAGTCACACAACAGAAGCAAAACCAACACAATACAAGCGAATCGTAACATGGGGGATTGAAACCGAGGAGTTCAGGCTTCGTTTCGGACACAGCCAGCAGAGTGACGTTGATGCCGTTTTTTTACTCTGATCCAGAGCGGCGCTGTGCAGAAGCGTCAAAGCCGCGTCAGCCTGTTCCACATTGCAGTTTAGATGACCAACACGAAGTATATTAAATTTGTCAAGTGCCAGAATACTTGCAAAAAGAAAAAGGTGCTATTAAGTGATAGCATTTATAATTTGAAAGGGTCAGAAAAAAACAAACAGAACTAAACAAATGGAGCACTGGCTGTGTTTCCATCTACCATAAAATTGCGCAAATTGGAATTATGAAAATAATTATGACAACAGGGCTGCACAGTGGAGCAGTTGGTAGAGCTGTTGTCTTACAACCAGAAGGTTCTGGGTTCGATTCCTAGCCCGGGGTCTTTCGGCATGCAGTTTGCATGTTCTCCCTGTGCATGCGTGGGTTCTCTCCGGGTACTCTGGCTTCCTCCCACAGTCCAAAAACATGACTGTCAGGTTAATTGGTCTCTCTAAATTCTCCCTAGGTGTGAGTGTGTGTGTGCATGGTTTGTCTCTGTGTTGTCCTACGGCAGACTGGCGACCTGTCCAGGGTGACCCCGCCTCTCGCCCGGAAGGTTAGCTGGAGACAGGCACCAGCACCTCCCGACCCCACTAAGGGACAAGGGTGTATAGAAAATGGATGGATTATGGTAATAATTCTTGAGATAGGATGAAATCTCTGTGTTTTGCAAAACTGCAACAGAACCAATTCTGTTTTGCATCACATCCGGTGATCAACGTGGACACCATGAAGAAGACGACAGGAGGTGGTGGGAAGATGATGGCGCTGTGCGTTTTTATAATGACTTATCCTGTGAACAAACGTATTCATCTGTGATTTTAATTGCTTTTCTTATTTAGTGGGAACGGCAAAGTTGCAAAATTGTGTTTTTCCGACATCAGCGGAATATTGACAAACGTTTTGCACACATTTGAGGTGGAAACGCAGCTAATTTGTCCAAATAAAGTCAAAGAGAGTAAATTCATTTTTTTACTTTTTAGAAAATAAAACATAAAATTCTACCAAGGCATGAAGCACATTGACTCAGTGCTGTATCATTACAAAGATAATATATATGTTTTCTTTACTCTTTGTAGAAACACACATGACCTCTTTAGTGTTTGAAGGTGCATCTATATCGATGTTTGATGGATGCTTAGTTGCCCATAATATGGACTACAGGTCAAAGTTAATTTTGAACTTTAATTTTATACAGCTCCAGGTATTTTGGGTCATGTCTCTAACAAACTATTAAAAATAGACAATGGCACTTCCTGTCCATTTTTCTAAAAAGTCTCAACTTGGATTTTCAATTATATTTAGGCCGGGGCTTTGACTAGGCCATTCTAACACTTGAATTAACTTTTATCTAATCTATTCGATCCTATATCTGTCTCCATGTTTAACGTTGTGGTCCTGTGATCCGAGTCTCAAGGTTTTTTCAGCATTAAGGAGATTTTCTTCGAGCCCCCATTCTCTCATCGGCTGTAAGGACAAACATGCCCACAGCATGACACTGCCACTTTCCCCTTTCAAGGCGTGGATGAAGAGCGTTAGCTTCACCACTTGATTATCAGGAAATGAGAGCAGAATGGCTCTCGGTCGTCACTAATTGTTTTATGAATACTTGCCTGATTAGGCGTGGTGCGAACTAACGACAGACAGAGGGAATTCACACGATGTCATGCTCACATATAAGCAGTAAACACAAACACCTTCTCTCCAAAATGTGAGACTTAATGAGCAAAACTGTTCAAATTTCAGTTAAAAACTTAATTGAGTACAATCACAAAGCTACTAACGCAAGTAAAACTCCTAAAGTGACATGGAATAAATAATGAAAAGGAACATGTCAGAATGAAACCACCGTCCAATGAAATGCCGCCTCGCTCTCACAGCTCATTGTGAATGTGTTTCAAATCCAGGTTTGTTTCAAAGATTTCAAAATGAGGCCAATGAGAAGCAGCGGTTTGTACGCGTTCGCGATGCAAAATGGGGGCAAGGATTAGACATTATTTTAACAAAGTTGGATGCAAAGTGATAAATTACTTCAAACAACAACAACGTTTTGGACGTTCTGATTCCTGATGTTGTATGATTGAGCTGCCACAGGTGTAACTGAGCTGTGACTCACCTGCGGCATCTTAAAGCGTTGATGGATAACTACGGCTGACAGCCGGCATGAGTGATGAGTGATGATGTCACTTCCAGAAGTAGCGGCTCAACTCGTCAGTAAAGACAAAACTCACTTATCCTCAATGAGTTCCTGAAAACCGTCGATACATAACTCCTTGATTAGAGCTGGTGGTTATCTGCGCCCGAATGTGTAATAAGTGGCTTGAACTGTGAACGCAGCAGAGTTAATAGTGTCCATGTTTAGCATTAGCAGCTGAGGTAATGGACATAACCCAGTCAGCATACCTAGGCGGAGCCATATGGGGAAAAGGAGGGCAGACCATATGGGTCCCACATGGGTTTGCCCATGTAGGGCCACTGCCTACATGGGCCCTACATGGGCAAAGTACCAGTGTGACACAAAAAAAATGTTTCCGTTGCAGTTTTGCCAAGTAGATAACTTTAGATACGGCTAAAATTCTACCTCTATTTAGCGCGGAAACTTTTTTATCAAAAACCAAAAGTTTTTATATAAACTGCCATGTTTACATTAAGCAATTTAATTTTTGTGTTTCCAAAGTGCAATATTATGACCATCGGAACGGCAACTCTTCCATAAGAACCAGATTTATAACGTTCACAACCGAGGATTCCCATTGAATCTGCTTCTCTCTCCTTCCACATCTTGCTAGGCTTGCAGGTACGTAACATCATTTCCATTTTCCAATGAAGACTTAAACAGAACTTTTTGGAGAAGTTAACAACTTGGATCAAACTTCCCCACCACCTTCTCCCCGCTGTTTCTGCCATGTTTTCATAAAGCCGTTTGTGAAACGACGTTCCCTAAAAAAACAAACAAAAAAAAAACGGGTTCTTCAAATTCAGCTCAAAATTCAAAAGTACTTTATCGACCCCAAAGGGAAATAAAACATTGTTGTAACATTCAAAACTCTTCGAAGAGTCATTGTCGACGGTGATGGGTGTTGGCAGAGAACATCTAAGGTCGTGGGCTTTATTTAGGGGCTTCAGAGGCGAAGGGGCTTACCACAACTGCACCTTTCTTGGTGCAGCAGAAAGTGGATGGTCATTCTGGACCCACAGCTGCAGTGAGGTGTCACAGATGTTATTTTATTTCCTAACCGAATATCTGCTAATTGTCGCAGCAGTATCACACGCACCCACCCCCCCCCCCCCCCCCCTCCCCCACCCCCACCCCACACACACACACACACACCGAGCAGGCGCGGTAATTAGGAAGCCAAGACAAGGCTTCCCCTGTGCGACAGGCCTTACTCTCCCCTTTCCTCTCCCCCCACCGCTCACGCCCATCAACAGGCCGTAAGTTTTTAATCACGCCGAAATGATTTATTTAAATGTCAGCCGACGTGTCACCCCCACTTCCTTTCATTTTTCAACATGTTTGTGTTCTTTGCCGGATGATGAATTTATCTCCCGACAGCCCCAATATGACTAATTAACTCTGAAATATCAGAACCAGATGTCGATTTGAAGGAAGTTCTTCACGGGGAGCCAAGAGAACTGACTCGCCTCCTACCTTCCTCTGCTGGCCCTCGCATATTTTATCCCCCCTCCCTTTTTTTCTCTTCTTGTTTTTATTTTTTTTTTAAATCCACACCGTCCCTCCTCGCAGGTAGAGCCCCTGCGTCGTCTCGTCGAGGACCAACACGTCGGACCGGGTCGTAAATCTGACAGCGCCAAGTTAACCTGCACATGCCCTGTGTTTACCTCCTCCTCCATTACTCCTCTGTGACACTCAGCACCTCCACCTAATTTATTTCCCTCCCTCTTCTCCCGACCAACTGGCTCTCTTTTCTCACTCCACCTCCAAATATTCAGGTTTTAGCGAGGCATTGAGCCCGAGCCCAGAAAGTGTAACCAGACTCCAAACTCGATGAGTTATTGCTCAAAGGCTCTTAGGGAAAGAAAGACAGAGAGAAAGAGAAAAAAAGAGAAAAGTTCTCAGTGCAACTCTTTAACTTATTCCTGTCTCTTTCGCAGCTATTTTCAGACAAATGTACTTTTTTATGATTTATGTCACTCTTTATTTCCGCCTAATGTCAGAAATGTTTGGATCAGGAGAATTAAGTGGGATATAAATTCTGCTTCTCTGTGTTCTGGCTCGCACATTCATAATGTTTGGAGTTGGAAAAAAAGGAAAAATCTCCCCGTCCCCGCAGAGCCGCCTGGAAAAAACAGCAAACGGCCCCTGCAGGAACGCTGCCGCGCTGACACTTTGACAGTTTGCCATGAGTGACGTCTGATCTGTACAAATTTCAGGACTAATAAATCTACCTGTCAGAGCGCGGGACTTGAAAGGGGCCGCAGCCCTGCGGCACAGCTTTAACACAACTTGTGTTGATGAAATTCTGTAGGCTGGAGAATTATAGCTGTCAGAAAAACGCCCACATCAAACCTGAAGCCTTGGCGTTCCTTCTTTTTTTTTTTTTTTCCCCTCTCAGCTCTCTCAACACTCACATATTGCTCATTCACCTCCTCCCCTCCACCACATCTCTCTTTTTTTTCTCCTTCCTCCTCTTCTTCTTCTTCTTCCACGCTGCCTGAAAAATGAAACAGGCGTCCTTTCATTCTGCGGTGACCATCATTACATCATTTTGACACACGGCAGCACAACACGCACTTTATCATTGATTTTTTTCTTTCTTTTTTTTTTTTTATAAATCCATTGCTCTGTTAATAGAAGAAAGTTTGCTTGCACCGAGTAAGTCACAGAAAGAGTGACAGATGAGGCTGTTTGGCTTTTCTGCTGCGTCGGAAGACATTAAGACGGAACGTTTTCATTGGTGGGCTGCAGGTTGAAACAGCAGCTGCTCTGCTTTAGAACATCATTCAGACCACTTGAACTTTTTCACAACACGGCAACTTTGTGATGGCGAACGGACTGAACGTATGTCGCACTTTTCCAATTGTTTTGACAACTCAAAGCATTTTACACTGGAGTCACATTCACCAAACGCTCACATATTTATACACAGATACGGCAGGCAGTTTGGGGTTAAGTGCCTTGCCCAGGGGCACGCCGACATGTGGCAGGAAGAAATTGGAATCGAACCGACAATCTTCCAGTCACAAGACGACTACTCTACCCACAGAGTGCATGTTGTGCTGCCACAGTCCAAAACATTGGAGCATATGAATCTGAAATGGAATAAAAAGGTTTTTAGCCTTTTTTCTTCTTCTTTTATCAAAATCTGAAAACTAGAACCTTCAAGTCAGCACCACCTTTCGCCGCGACTGCGACGTTGGAGAACGCTCAGGAGAATATCTAGTTCAGTTTTCCAATATTACCCTGAGTTCTCAGTTGGATTTAGCTCCCCCTCTCTGCTCCTTCAGACTAGCCAGCAACAATTAGCAAACATCTGGTGGAACTGCGCATCTGCCGAGTTACGAGCTGCTTCTCGGTGAAACGTTGCTCCAGCAGGCGGAGTTTCAGAAAGAGCAATGACTGAGGCCCAATGTTAAATCAGGAGGTCATGTTTGATATATGTAGCATTTTTATAACAACTGAAGCTAACATAGGGCCATTTTATAGCATAATCAAGTAACTATGTGTCTGGAAAATAAAACTGCCCCGTTAAGTACTGCGGTTGCAGTGTGAGTTAAAAGGTTGTAAATACTTCTGCAAGGCATGTTACAGGTCAAATAACATTCTGATAAAGTTAGGAAAAGCCACTTCTTCTCACAACAGAGGGTGTTTTCAGGTGACAGACGACCAAACGGGTCAGCTGTCCACCCCTCCCCGCTTTACCGTCTCCTCTTCTTTCCAGCTCCTTTCCTTCCCCAAAAGCCTCCCCTTTTCTCTGGATTTATTCCTGTTTATCTTCGATCCCGGACTGGCTTGTTCTTCATCTCCTTTCAACCCGAGCCGACGTATCCTGTGGCTGATAAATCATCTGCGAGTGTTTAGATAATCAGCTGCTGCCGCGGATTTTCCTGTAAACGTTTCAAGAGGGGTGGACACTATTTGCATTCTTCAACGCACCGTCGCCCGTGTTAAAAGTTCATCGGAATCCGTGGGATAGATGGCTGCTCTGGTTTAATCGCTGAAATGTCAAAAGGTGTGCCTTTCGAATGGATTCGAGGCCGTCCTCACGCAGTTTGATTATGTCCTGGCAGCAGAGGCAAAGGGTCTATGAAGCATCCTGCTTTGGTCATTAAAATTCATTAAAATACTTCACGAAGTAGGGATGGTGTCTTAGAAAAAGTTTATATTTCTGTCAGTGCAGTTGAAGAAGTAAGTCTCTTCATCCTTTTGTGCGATTTTAATAGGGAACAGTTGATTAAATCAATTCTCAGCAAGATTTGAACATTTTGACCGGCTGAAGAGTACAGAAATGTGGAAACTGTGGCGCTGTTTTAGCACCAAAATATAGATAGTGGCTACTTCCTTGTTGCAGGAGGCTGTATCAATTCTAAAGCCAGCTAACGATCTGATTAATGGTCAGTGCTGGCAAATGAGAGGAAGACCACTCTCTCACCAGACTGTCTTCTTCCTCTACTGACCATTAGCAAAGATAGGCTAACGTTAGCATTGGATAGGCTAACGTTAGCATTCCCCTGGATTTGTGAACATGAATACCACTATGGACCTTTTTGTTGAACCTTCGTAGATAATGTCTACCAACCTTTTTTATTTACTTATTTTGTTTAAAGAAGAAAGTACGAGTCATGGTTGACCAACCTAAGCATGCTAGTTGTTGATATCTCCAAAATGATCTCCAAAAACACAAGTGAGTAGTGTCTTTATCATTTCCCGGAGCTGGTCGTTCAGGTAACAGAGCAGGCCAATCAGATCAGTAGAAGGGATTTAGCTTCCTGCTATGAAGACGGAGCCACCATTAGGTGCAAAGTAGTCTTCAATTTGGCGCTGAAACTGTGCTAAAGTTAGCATTGTGTTGAGATGGAAAAAAAAACATAAGCAGTAACCTTAATGAAAGAGTTTTTGCATCCCATAAATATTGCAGGGGCGATAACGTTATTTACAGCCACTTTAAGGTTTAGCATTATCCAGAGGGAAAAATTATTCCCAAGTATAAAATATTAAGAAGAGGTGCAATATTCCCAGGAGTGGGTGTCCTAGCAAATTCACCCAAAGTGTACAGTTTGCATTAATTGGAAAATTTCCCAAAAAAGTTTCATCTCAGACTCGTAACATTTAACCACTCTAACTGAGGCCTCTGCAGTTCATCAATGCACGATGAGAAAAGGACTGAAGAAGAATGATTGCTTTCAAATGGCCAAAGAAAGCCTCGGAGTGATTTAGGTTCGTAAAAACTTCACAAAACCTCTGGAACAAAGATTTAGACCAGCGTAGAGATGTAAAGCCATGTCATGTGCAGCACTAAAGCTCAACACAACATGTAACCCAAATCACCACGCACCAGCAGTCGGGTGTGCAAAGGAGTTATGATCTTGGTTTGTTTTGTAGGTCAAGATTTCGACACCTTACACCCATGGAGTTCAGCATTATCTTCTCTGACTGCCAAAGCATTTTAATTTCAAATGTACCTGGAGAGCAATGGGTTATACAGAAGGACAATGACCAGAAACGCACATTTCCAGAGAAGTGTGGAAAAAGACAAGGTGTTGCAGTGGCCCAGTCAAAGTTTAGATCTTCCTGTGATTAAAATGCTTTCTGAAGCCTTAAATAAATGCAGAACTGAACTGCACTGCAAAAACACAACATCTTTCCAGTTGTGGTCTAGTTTCAAGTGCAAATATCTCAGTACACTTGAAATAACCTACAAGTAGCTTTTCAGCAAGAAATATGAGTTTCATATTCCTTCATATTGATGATAAAGTATTGATTCAATTGACACATTATTTCACTTATAACAAGACGTTGCCATGTTACTTGAATTTGTCTTATGAACTAGTACTTTTTCATCAATATGAAGGCATTAGTGACTTAAAACAAGCTCTTATATCTTGTCGAACTTGTAAGTTAGTTCTGTTTCACTTTATGTGCAGTGAGATATTTGCACTAGAAACTGGACCAAGATACTTGGTAAAGATTTTGCGTTTTTGCAGCGTGAAGCAAAATCAGAAAGAAGAGCGGCTCAACAGACTGATGAAGTCAAACAAGAAACAACCATCTGAAGTCATGTCGCAGTTTTAAAACCTTCAGGTTTCCCCATGTATGAGCATTTCTATCTATGCCATAAGCGTCGGCTGAGAAGGGCATGAAAACGAATCTCAGACAAGCTGCCTTAACGGTGGCGGAAAGCGAACTCTTCAGCTCCAGCGACAGACACTCTGTGCGCATCACGCATGGGTTGCTCCGACTCTGGTGTCGCTTTAAACCCCTGAATCACAAATCAAGGTTCCTCTGTGTGATCTCGACTGACTTTGATCCCACCTGAGCAGCTCCTCGTCAGTCATGTCGCATGGAAAAGGTGACAACACCAAATATCTTTGTTCATTAGCCCCATGCTGAAACGGCAGCAGCCATTTGCACTACACACACCGCCAGCGCAGCGACCTGTCAATCCGCGTGCTTGTCAATCACCCCTGTCCTCTGTGGGAAGCCGGCCCTGACTGACGGCCCGTGTGATCTCTCCAGAGGGCTGGCAGCGAGGCAACAAAAGGCCCCGGCTGCAGTAATTGGCAAGACAAAAGACTTACCACGAAAGCAGCACTGTCACTCATGGCGTTCCAGGGCAAAGAATCGACACTGGGACACGCCACACAAGTTAACCGGAGGGAGAGCGAGCTTGTCGGCTAACCGCTAACTAATCGCAGGGCCGGCTGCAGGTCGCGTCCCCTGGCGACTAGCTAAGAGGTGACCTGTTTAAACCAACACACCGCAGCTCTTTGGATGCACCTTCTCACCTCCGCCCCACCACCACCCTGCCTGCGCTGACCCCTCGCTGACCTGCCAGGCTCTGGCTGAGGTGGGCTGAGAACATAAATGCTCCCTCCTTCCTGTCCTCCATCTCAATATTTGGGACTTCACATAGATCACCGTGGCTCAGATTCAGAGTTGGGTCATAACTAGTAGCGGTGGGTTTTATGGACCTTTTTATTGGAGAAAATTACTTAGGAGTGTTAGTACTACGCTGCACTTTTTACTTTTACTAGAGTACTTTTATTCTGAAGTATCACTATTCTTACCGGAGTAAAATTTCTGGAGACTCACTGTGAGAAACAATTTGTTTTGACTAAGAATTAAATTATACATTTTCAATTTGTTCTTAAAAATACCAAAATTTTGACATAACTATATTTTGGTCTGTCGGATGTTATTTTTAAATAACAAATGTTCTGAACATTGTATCCAATTCTTGTGTCACATTTTTACCAAACACATTTTTATCATCGTTATTTCTAATTTCTTAGACGGCCACTTCTTACCTTTACTGGAGTAAAATTAAGATGAAGTTGTGCTACTTTTACTCTTACTGTCAACAACGGACCAAATGACCGTGGAAAGTCACTTCGAGAATACTTTCTAGGTCTGAGGCAGAGCAGAGCAGGACATCCACTCAGAAAGGTCAGACGGGTTCTAATTCTCCTGAAGATGTTGCGTCACAGTGTGCCGGTTACTGAGCATGTCTCCTGGTGACCTTGGCGTGACCTCCCCCTCTGTCTTCTCTCAATCACCCCTGTCTCCTCAGACACCTTCCCTCCTCTCTTCTCCTCTTCCTCTGTAGCAACACGAGAGCAGAATGCGTGTGTGGGGGTGTGTTTGTGTTGGGTGGGCATGGGTGGGCTGTGTCTCTACGAAGAAACCCCCTCACAGCATGTAAGAGCTCTTTGTCCACACACACGCGCACACACACACACACACACACACACGCGCGCGCACACAGCCTGCGTGGCTCTTCACAGGCCAGTCATTAGTCATCAGACGTATCAAAGGACGACGACAGGAAGTGAAAGCAGCCTGACAAGCAGCAGTCCATCTGGCTGGCAGGCCATCGCTCATCCTCAGCTGACAGGAAGCCCTCCATGCATCTCAATGCTCAGTTTGCTTAAAGACAGATTCTTTTTTAGAGAGATTAAAGGGTTCTGTGGAACGATTATTAACAGTTAAGGTCTTAAACGTAGATATAATATAATGGTTTACATCTAGAGCACATCTCTCAGTCCTCTGATGAATCTCTAGTTTGTCTCATTCATCACGTCTAAAGGAGCATAAATCCATTTGGAAATAGTCATATTCTGATTAAATATATGACAGTTTCACCGTCTGAATTCGGCTGCCCAGTTCATATTTTGCCACAAGTTTCTTGTCGGTCAATATCATTTCAGATTTTAACCGAGGTTCTTTGTGACATTTAAAACAAGCTAAAGCTTTGCTGATTTTGGACAAAGCTAAATATGCTACTGACACGTTTTTCCTAATATTTTGAGTTAGACGTCTAGCCAGATGTTGAAAATATGAAACATTTTTGTGTTGCCCTTGCGTGCACGTCTACTTGTGCGAACCTGAAATTTCACATGCAGGATTTGTGCCGGTCACTCAGCTGGTTGAGGACTCTGTTCAAGTTTCAGAGGAAAGGAAAGTAGAGGGTTGGATAAAAACAAAATTAATTCCTTGAAACCTTTCTGGACATAAAAACCTCATAAACTGAGAATCTTCAGACATGTTTGGTTTGAGACAATTAAACATTTCCTTAAAATGTTTTTTAAAAATAATTCCAAGCTTACAAAGTTAGGCATAGTGATTAATCCTGACGAATCACAGCGCTAGCGTGTGAGTAATCTGGTTACATTTGTTTGTCTATTGAGTGCCCCCAAAAAATAGTCCCTTATTTTCAGTTTTATCAAAATGATTGCTAACGTCTTGTCTCGTCTTGCGACTTTTGTATCGTTGTAATTAAACCTGCTGTTAATAAAAAAATTTAATTACGGATACAGTCATTGCATGAAGCAGTAATCCATCATCCTAGCATCATCCGGCAGCAAAACCTGATCGCGCAAAGCGAGGGCGAGTGAAAGAGCTTTACCTCCGCCACCACCCTTTTACCCCGCTCCTCGTGTCACCACCCGCCCGGCCCGTATGCAGGGTGACCCTCTGCGCCTCTCCTGCTGCACAGGAGGCATCAATTACAGGCCCCGGCCGTCCCCGTGTCACTGCTCTGTAATTAATGGGCTCTCCTGGCGCTGTGCCATGGGGCCTGGCCTCACCGTGAACTCCACAGGAATTCAGAGGCAAACACACACGCACGCACACAAGAGAAAAGCACACATGCAGGTCCTGGAGACGCTTTGTTGGATGCGAGATGCTGGCTAACACCTGTTCTTCGAAACGTTGTGGAAAACTGGCATAAATAAGAGAGTTCATACATTAGCTCTGAAAACTATACCTGTGTGTAGTTTTGTTTGATGGAGGGTCTCTCTCTCTCTCACACACACACACACGCATACAGAGGCGCAGCCCCCCTGCCTGCTGCTCCTTCATTTGTCAATCAGCTAGACAAACAGAAGCACAAGGTTTCCCCAGGTCATGGGGTCATGGGATCCTGCGCTACTCCATATCTCTACACACAGCCTTGATGCCTTCCCTCCCCACTCAAGCTATCAAACAGGATTCAACCTGCACCTGTAAAGCCTGGCACACACACACACGCACGCACGCACACACACTGTGCTTCAGGAACCCTACAGCACCTGAACACGTCACACTGGCTGCCAGTGGAATCATGGCAATCAAAAAACAAATCGCCCCCGTTTTTGGATAAAAAGGTTTATTGACGGGGTGTACATAAGCCTGACATAAACATGATATAGCAGTGATGAACATGAAGGAGTCTTTATGAATGTTTATGACTGTTGCCATGAAGTGACATTTGGTAAATGAAACTTAATGCAAAGTCAACATTTGTACTGGACTTTTAATACCAATTGTAAAAGACCTTTGCAATAAGATGGTCCTTGTTGATGAAATAATGCCAAGTTTACACTTTTAGGGGACCTTTAATGCAATGTTTAGTGTAACTTTGCATTAATGGTGTCACTATTTACTGAATGACACTTCGTGACAACAGTTGTACACATTCATCTTCATGACAGGTGTCATATCATGTTTATGACAGTGTCATGTCAGGCTTATGCACACATTTTTAAATAAAGTTTTACCAAAAACTTTCGCGCTAGGATGAGGTGTTTGGTTTTTTTTAGCTGCATCCAATTGATTGTATTTTGCAAAACTGCAGTGGATACATTGTTTTTCGCATCATGAGTCCCATGATCAACAGCTGGATATTACTACTGGCAGAAACAACAAAGAAGATGACAGGAAGTGGTAGGAGGATGATGGTTTGTTCTAGTTTTTGCAGACGATGTGCAGCTCACAGCATCGTACAGTTCTTGAGAGGTTTTGTTGAATGCATAGGTCTTCTGTAAAACAGCCGACAACAATTTCCCCAGTTGTAGCGGCTAACTGGCCGACACTTAGGATTTTCGTCTAAATAAGATGCCATCGCCTCCTCTGATTGGCTGATAGAGAATGGGCACTAACTCCGTGGTTGGATTATGACTGTATCTCATGTAACTGTATAAATCCGTCACTGACTTTATTTTTAATGACTTATCCCATGAACAAGTGTATTGTGTGATATTGTGTTTTTCGACATTATTAGAATATCAGTAAACATTTGCGCACTTTTGTAAAGGAAACTGATCTACTGCTTGATATTTAGCAAAAGGCCTATAAACACAATTATGACTCCAGTGAATAATGTCTCACGGCAGGAGGTTACAGGCATTTTTTTTCTTTCATCAGAAGTTTACTCTGCCATATTTCATGAGTGCTGACCGACCCACACAGGGTCAGGAGCCAAATATCTATGAAAAAAAAAACTTTGGTACAAAGTTGTTGGGACATGACATACAAGTAACTCCAACATTCAATAACATTTTATCAGTGCGACAAAAGTGCTATCAGTTTTATCAGTGCTAGCAGTTTCTTTTCAAAAACTCAAAAGAAAATGAAACGCAGTTGTTAAAGTATCAAATGTTGTGTTTGGAAAAAGGAAGGAAACCAAACGGCAGCAGAAAGGTAAGCCATGAGGATAAACCCTGCAGATGTTTCTTTCTGCTTCAAATACTTCCTGAAGTTTTTCTCTCTTTCAGTTTCTGCTTTCACTTCTTCTTCTTCTTCTCTCTCTCTCTTTCTTTCAGGTTCCTTCCTGTTTCCTTCCCCCCATCACTCGCTCTCTAAGATGCCGTGCCCGTTGCTGACACCGAGCGTGACCCCGCCTTTATTGTTGCACTGGGGCAGGAGCTGTCACCCTGGTGATTAAAGAGCGCATGTTTTCAGTCAGACCGCGCAGAGGGGAGCGATCCCAGAGGAAAGGGTGAAGGATGAGGAGCTTTCTGCGACTTTCTCATCTGGGGAGTGAAAGCACTTTGGAATGTGAAAAGGCGTCAAAAGTGACAAACATTGTGCTGGTTGTGGTCCAGCCATTGAAATAATAACAATAAAAATAATAAAACCCTAACTATCTTATCTGTCGATCAGTGGATGACATCAGCACCAACTTTTCTACATGCTTCCATCTTAAAGGACTTCATAAAAGCAGTTTTTTGCGACAGGATTTGTATTGGTTCTTCTTTACATGAACTTTTTGTTTTTTGCCTTGCAGTGGGACTGCTTGATTGGTTGAAGGAGGCAGTTTAAGCATGCATTTAATTTCTCTTCAGACATTTTTAGGGTTTTAAAGTCAGAGAAATTGAGCTACAAGTCATCATGTCTCACCACACTCATTTAAAACTGTGATGTGTTTAAAGCATCTGAGTCCACATGCCAAAATACACCCTGTTCCATACCCACGTGTCACTGTTTCACAGCTGCTGCTTCTTCTTCTTTTTTTTTTTTTTTTGGGGTGGTCATTTTTTTTTAAGTGTGGAGGTTAAAAGCAACAAAAAAAGGGAGGGGGGGAAAGATTTTAAATGAAAGGAGAAAAGATTAGAGAAAAGGAAGAAGGAGAGTGTAACTCCAAAGTAACACTTCAATAAACGCGTGAAAACTGTAGGAATAAAGTACGAGGCTTCAGATTTACAGACAGACACGATTTGAGATTTTGTGCAAATCTCAAAACGTGAACCAAACAACTTAAATGCCATGATCCTAATAGTTAGAAATAAACATACATTTTGTCATGACATAAAATCATTTTAGTGACGCTTGCAGAGAGAATGCAAGACAATCCCCTAGACGTCTGCTTCTGCAGAAAGCCGAGAAACCGTAGCGACCTTTTACAGCTTCTACCTCCGCTCCGCACCGTGGTGCATTTGGTGATCACACACTAAACCATTACTGTCTACTTCTCCTGGCACTCAGGCTGAGGATATAACGTTACATATAATATAGGTGAAATTTAACTTATATTTTAAGTAATAAAGTTCCTCAAGAATACCTATTTCCATTCGTTATGATACAGAGCCTCGTTTTACTGCATTAAATTGGAGAAATTATGACCGCTGGTCGAGCCAAAGCAAACGGCGCGACCTCCTGCTGAGAGACGTTATTTATTAATCGTCACATTTCCATACAGCAAGGCTGGCACGGAAACTCCTCTTTGTACCCCGGTACGATTTGAAAACTGTAAAAAAAAAAACCGCAGTCCAAGTGCAAAACCCAATGAACGAACTGGGGGGATTTTTTGCACTTCAGGTTGTTTTTATTCTTTTTAATTTTCCACTCATGAAGATTGTTCAACCACCTTCAGTGAAGGCATGGATGTAGAGTTTAAAAAGGGAAACCTTTTGTCATAGTCCTGCTAACAAGGACTACGACTTGTTAGCAGCAGTTAGCCTGGAAGAGCGTATGGCGCTTAGTGAACCTAAACTTAAAATCAAGTACTGCATGGTTACGTCAGGTCCACTTCTGTTCCTCGAGAAACGACTCCAACTTTGTCTAAACGCCGTAGAGTTTCTGTAAAACGCTTTGTGACCAACTCCTCGCCATGTCCAGCAGACCTGGCAGCCGGTGATCTTATACACTTAAAGTGGGAATAAATGTGTAGTTGCGTATCAGAATGTCAGACGTAATTTCCCATTTTGATACGTGGCGACCTGTAAAACACTCGATTACGCGTCTCCGTCTGTTTCTAGCAGCTGCAAACATACTGGAAAAAATTTAATTAGTGCAGCGTTATATCCCCTAGTTGGTTGCAAGGAGTCATTTCAGAAGCTTTCCTCTAAACCTGTCACATTTAGGGATGTTAATAGGCAGAGGAAAATATAGGTATTGTCATCTAAGCCCCATTAAAAACGAATTCAGACCACCATGAGAGAGAGAGAGAGAGAGACAGAGAGAGGGTGGAAAATAGCAGCTATAGGACAATTTGTCCTTGATGGCTCAGAAAGAGGCAAATAAAAAAGCTGCTTGTTGAATTATGGCACCAGGTTGAGGGGGAGAAAAAAAAGAAAAAGTCGTAGATTAGTATTTTGACCATTAGCCCTCACTCCAAAAAATATTATTTTTATTGATGCGAACAGGAATCGGTTTCTTCTACAGCACTCGCGAGGGCAAAAAAATCAAATAAAAATAGGGCCATGAAAGCACCAGGCAAGGACAGAAATAAATAAATAGTCCTGCTGCCTCCATGTTTCATATAACAGTCACCTCCAAGAGCTGTGGGCCTCTGTGTTAGGCGTCCAAACTAAACACATGGACGTTTGCTTAGCCATAAATTAACAGCTTGACAGTAAAAGTGTTCAAGCTAATTTGTCAAACCTCGCTTGTTTTTTTTCCTCCATCCTTTAAATTCATTGCAGCAGTTTCTTTTTTCTTTCCACAAGCCTTCCATACTTTGCAGTATTCTGGAAAGATAACTCCTGGAACTAAAAGCCTTCAGCTGTAAATCATCTGCGCTGAAACCGAAATCCATCAGTTCCCTCAGTGCAGAAATAGGCCTGAATTAATTCCCGCCCAGGCACAATTCATCTCCGTGGGTTGTCGTCAAGGGACCAGGGCTCCGTTAAAGAAAAAAAAACAACCTTCAGGCGTCAGATCAACATCCTGAGCTCATCAACAACTAGTATTTTTTTTGTTAATTCAGCAGTCATGTTTCGCTAAAATGGAATAATTACTATTGACACGTTTTTGCCAAACATGCCAGTGCAGAATAAACACGGTAATGCCTTTGGCTCGGAGCATCAAACAAACAAATGTCTCGAATGAGGAGGCAGAGCCGCTGTAGAATACCCATAATGCACTTTTACCCTCCTCTGAATGTGCTATTCCTGTGTTATTCTTTCACACTAATGTCCAAATGTTGATGGTTTTTTATTTTTGTTTTAATTAAGAACAATCACAAAGTCTGAGAAGCAAAGAACAGTGCAGACGCAATGCAAGTTATTGTTTATTGCGGACAACGCCGGGGGGGGGCAAACAGACAATTCTTTTACTTACCAACAATTCTGTTAACTAAATGAAACCCGGAGATGTAGGTATTATTAATTTACTGCAACAATAACCTCCCTCCATCTGGCCACAATAAAGGGAAAATAACTCAGAAAATGGCTGAAAAACAACTCAAAAATATTCGTGTTTTTCTTTTTTCTCGCTCTCGGTGGTCAGATTAGCTACACACAGACCCGTTGCCGTAGCAACTGACCGACAACAGCTACGTTAGTCTATCAGGATTCAGCACCAAAAGTCTTTTCCCACACATAGAACAGAATATTCAGTAAATCACAGTACTATGTTTTCAGGATTGATGTTTATTTTGCCATTATTAGTAAGTGATCATCTGACTAGCTAATGATTGATTAGCTAATTTAAACTCCTGCTCTGCTGATGATCTGTCAGAGATCTGACAAAAGTTTATACTTTTGTCAGAGTGTGTGTGTGGCGGTGTGTGAACCGCAACACACCAACTGCATGCTCAAGTGTTTTCCGATTCACATCAGAATTTGGCGTGAAGCGAAACGCACCAAATTCTGCAGCACGTCTAGATGCACAAGTTGTCAAAGTCAAGCTAGCATAACTGACCTACTTCCCTCTACCTCAGCAGATTCGTTTTTATTAAAACTCTGTGAAAGTGAAACCCTTGGACCTTGTTCTCCAGTTGACGTAAGGTTATTAATTAGTAGCAAAACACCACGTCCCTTTTTCTTCTGCATATGTATGACACGTAAAGTTAAGAGTTAATGCGTCAGGTTGACAACTAAAACCAATGGCAGTCATCGTAAGCCAGCAATCTTTTGCTGGAGGGCGGGATCTTGTGCTTATGATGTCACACTGTGTTCTTCGACATCAAAGCTGGGGACACATTGCGTAATGTTTTTTGTTTTGCACAATTTTACCTATAATTCTTTTGGTGGGAACAGTCTGCATCAGTCGGCAGGGTGAGTGAGCAGTAAAATCTGTCACTGTGTAAGGGTAACCCACCCGACCCAACCAAACCACCCAACACGAATTGATGAAAGTCCAATTTTTAAATCTGTATTCTAACTGGAAGTCTAAACGTCCTCTTTTTCCTGACAAACATTTCATGCTCCCCCACTCTCCTCCTCATCTACGAGCCGATGAAATCATGTCACAGTTGTGAGATGTCAACATAAACAAAGATGACAGCTGTTTTGTTGTGAAGGGTTAGGCTTGTGCGGAAGTGTGAAACACATCTGTAGCGTCTTGGCAGGGATGAAGGCCGAAGGTAAACATTTGACTCCAGTTGTTTTGTTGCAGCTGTTGCAAAATCCCTAATACGATCCTCAGCAGTCAGATTAGTGAACTAGCAGCACCGTGAAGTCCAAGAAACACAGCAGGCGGGTCAAGAGGATTCTGGAGAACTTTACACATATCTACAAAGACATCTGTCCCTTATGGATGGCAAAACGGTAAAATGTCATGAGAAGTTTGGCTTCCAAACTGAACCCAACATGTGTGTTAAGGGAGGCGTTCCGGTCCAATCAGAGCAAAACTGAGCTTTTCGTTACTCAGGCAAAACGTTGCATTTGAGGAGAAACAAACGGTGAACATTCCTCTGAACATGGAAGAAGGTCAGAGGTGATGGAAGGACAGATGGAGTTAATGCAAACAAAGAGCAGAAAAAAGACATTGTTTTCCACATTGTGATTGCATTTATTTTTCTGCCATCCATCCATCCTTCCATTTTCTATACTCCCTTCTCCCTTAGTGGCATCAGGAGGTGCTGGTATCAATCTCCAGCTAACGTTTCGGGCGAGAGGCGGGGTCACCCTGGACAGGTTGCCAGTCTGTTGCAGGGAAACACAGAGACAGACGGGACAAACAACCATGCACACACACACACTCACACCTAGGGAGGATTTGGAGAGACCAATTAACCTGACAGTCATGTTTTTGGACTGTGGGAGGAAGCCGGAGTACCCGGAGAGAACCCACACATGAACAGGAAGAACATGCACACCCCATGCAGAAAGACCCCAGGCTGGGGATCGAACCCAGAAACTTCTAGCTGCAAGGCAACAGCTCTACCAACTGCGCCACTGTGCAGCCCTCAGACCTGCATAACTTCAGCAATTAGTCTAAGCCAGTACTCTCAAACTCCAGTCCTCAAGGGCCAATATCCTGAAACCTTTAGATGCACCCCTTGTCCTACACACCTGAATTAAATGGCTTAACTTTACCACTAGCATCCAGTCCAGCTCTACAGAGCTAATGAGCTAATATTGAAGTCAGGTGCGCTGAAGCAGAGAGACGTCTAAGCGTTACAGGACCCTTGAGGGACCAGAGTTTGACCACTGGGTTAAACTCTCACCATGTCTCTTGGTAAAAGGTTCCCCTCTCATTCCAGTGTGGGACACATCTGCGTCTCTCATCACATTCAGATCCATTTTCATACTTAACCCCATACCCGTTATGTGTGTGTGGTCTGCGTGGCTCTGAGTGTGTGTGCCGTACCCCGAGGAGAAAAGACAGGCACAAGAGTATGAAATCCAGCAAACCTCCTCTAATTCCTGCCTGAATTTATGGCTCTCGGATACATGTCATACTTGGCCTAAACAAACGGTCCTTTGTAACTGACAGCAGGCTTTGATCACAGCCAATCGGATTCACCGTCTAGCTGCCGCACCAGACTGCCCTGATACAAACACACACACGCAGTCCTAAGGTGTACCTGAAAGCATGCACCCTCTTCCTGAAGTCTAAGCTCTATTCTCCCCACATTTCCTTTTATTCTGAACTTTTGACCCCTTACAACACACTCGGCCCTTTACAGGGCCCCACCGTGTGACTGACAGCTGCGGGGGACATTAGTGAGCGCAGGGCGGAGAACGGTTGGAGGCAAAGCTCCTGGGATCATCCAGCAGCACGCAGAGCGATAAGCTGATACAAGCTGATGTGACTCCACCAGTGCAAACTACCAAGGCCTTTTTAACAGGTGATATCCTCACCTGGTGACTCCCTGGCTGGAGAAGATCATTCTCTGCACATTCCACCGAGTTGCGCTTTAGATTGGTGGAGTCAGAAATAGACAGTAGTTTATTAGGGCCACCGTAGACAGAGAGGGAGAGAAAAACAAGAGTAAATTTCCCCCCCAAAAAAGTTCCAAAAGTTGAACATTTTAGACTTTTTAGCAAATTTTGGGCTTTTCAAAATCAGAAATGTCCTTTTTTATCTAGAAAATTTCTGAGATTAATTATAATTGCTTAGCAAATTATTGACTTTTGGAAATTCATAAAGGGCTGCTCAGTGGTGCAGTTGGTAGAGCTGTTGCCTTGCAGCAAGAAGGTTCTGGGTTCGATTCCCCGCCCGGTTCTTTCTGCATGGAGTTTGCATGTTCTCCCTGTGCATGCGTGGGTTCTCTCTGGGTACTCCGGCTTCCTGCAACAGTGTGAAAACATGACTGTCAGGTTAACTGGTCTCTCTAAATTATCCCTAGGTGTGAGTGTGTGTGAGCATGATTGTCTATCCTGTTTGTCTCTGTGTTGCCCTGCGACAGACTGGTGACCTGTCCAGGGTGACCCTGCCTCTCGCCCGGAACGTTAGCTGAAGATAGGCACCAGCACCTTTTGACCCCACTAGGGGACAAGGGAGTAAAGAAAATAGTTGGATAGATAAAATTCATAAATGTCTAAATCATTTCGTGGACATATCTCAATTTTTTTTAAGCAAATTTAGAGATGTTCACATTTTTCCTTTTCTAGCACATCAACAATCTCAAAATTCCTGACTTTTTCGGCTGACATTTGCTCTTCTTCCCATACCGGCTCCTAAATCGCTGTGAGAGAAGAGAGCAGTGCGGTGGGATTCCTTCTAAGCTGTTAGCCGGTGGGACATGCAAATGTGCACGCTAGTGGTGTAGGGTGATTTAGCATGTCGCTACTGGCCTGTGGGATTGACAGTAACACCGGCTGACTTTGGCGCACAGGAGTGGGGGGAGGGAGGCGAAGACTGGCGGCACTTGTGTAACAGAGACACACAGGCAGGTACTGTTCTCCTGCTGAGCTCGAAACAAACCGCTGTTGACATCCCTGTCACCGGCGCTCATTTCCAACGCTCAATGAGATTAGACTCAACTGGCGGTGGTAGAGACAGAGGCATCAAATTAAGCGAAAGCGGCTGACAGCGAGCATGTTCACTGCGCCGGCTTTCTGCAGGCTGTTTTCTTCCGCTTTGCTTCGCATGAAATGCTATCTTTCAGCCCGCATTCCAAAAGGAGGGATCAAAGATTAAACTTGGGGCATATCTGGAGAGCCTGTTTGAAGAAGGCGTGCTCCGAAAGATGGAAGAAGGAAAAAAAGAGAGAAAAAAGAAAGAAAGTGTAGGTTGAAAACAGCTGAACTTTAAGGTAGAGTTACAAGACGGGATTTCGTCATCCTGCTTCGACTTCTCCAGACTTTGTTTTCGTGACATGGGCATAATTCACGGCTCGGTCTCACTTTCCGCCTCGCACACGGTGCAGAAGATATCACATTCACACCGCTCTGTTGCTCGTGTACGTTTACACGCTGAGACGCCGTCCCATCGCGCGCACGGCAAACAACATGCACGCACGCCCACCCGGCTGAATGCTAGACATTTCGACACAGTGCAGTTGTCAGGGAAATTGAGAGGAAACGACACAGGGCATATTTTCACAAATCTTCCCTGTTGGCATTGCTCTGCTCTGGCACGGGGCCTGTCAGCAGCCTGTCTCTTCAGTTTAGCCATCAGACACAGCCGGGGTGCCAAACACACTGGGACGTGCCGGTCCTAAAGACGGAGGGGTGAGACCAAGTGTGGAGACGCAGGTGTGTGCGTGGAAATTCGAGAAAGAGATCCTGAAGAGGAGGCAGGAGATGAGGGAAGTACAAGAAGATGTTTGATGCGACTCTTAAATGCTGCGATCCCAGCTCTGACTCTGTCAAACCGCCTGCCTGCACCCCCTTCTCACCAGATCTGCAACCCAAACCGCCGGGACTCCTGGCGCTGCATGTCTCCTCGGCTTTGCAGAAGTTGCTCTGATGAGGTGGCCGATGGCCAAAGTCAGGCGGCCTGGTTCACCGGACCTCTGCTTTGGTCCTGATGGATGCCTCCTGCAACCCCCTGCTTTGCTTGCTGCTGCGTTCCTAAACACACTCGCAGTCCCCGGCTGTGAAAGGCGTCCAACCGCCGCAACAGACGCATCGCTGTGCTGCCTGCTCTCTGCTGAAGACGTCTCCTGTCACAAAGGACGCTTAATTATTACACTACAGGCACACTATGTTACAGCACTGTCTGGAGACGCTTAGGCCCCGTTCACACAGAGACATCCATCCATCCAACCATTTTCTATACACCCTTCTCCGTAGTGGGGTCAGAAGGTGCTGGTGCCTATCCTCAGCTAACGTTCCAGGCGAGAGGCGGGGTCACCCTGGACAGGTTGCCAGTCTGTCGCAGGGCAACACAGAGACACACAGGACAAACAACCATGCACACACACATTCACACCTAGGGACAATTTAGAGAGGCCAATTAACCTGACAGTTATGTTTTTGGACTGTGGGAGGAAGCCGGAGTACCCGGAGAGAACCCACGCATGCACAGGGAGAACATGCAAACTCCATGTAGAAAGACCGGGGCCGGGAATCGAACCCAGAACCTTCTTGCTGCAAAGCAACAGCTCTACCAGAGCACGGACCCACAAAGAGACAGTTTTTGATAATAGTGTTAAGTTTGTCGATATTCTGCTAATATCGACAGAACGCAATTTCGGAATTGCGTTGCTTCCATTCAACAAGAAATCACATGGGAATAAGTTTGTTCGAGTAATTAGTCAGTAAAAGCGTGCCGTGTCATGAACTACTTCCTGTTGTCTTCTTGTTGGCACCAGTGGCAACGTCGGGTTGTTGATCACGTTAGTCGTGATGTGAAAAAATAGCTTTCATTGCAGTTTTATGAAATAAACCAATTTCAATACTGCCAAAGAACATGCCATCCTACTGTGTTTCCATTCTAACAAATTCATTTTCTAACTCTCAAACTGCGCAATTTTATGGCAAAGAACAGCTACTGAAACTGTAACGCACATTTACGTATCTCCAGGGATTGGAGTCTCTGACACTGGCACGATTTGAAACCGGGTCTCAGGATGGAACTTTTCAGGAACTTGACCCGCTGAGGCGCGAAGTGCTCCACAGATGATAAAGCGCACATGGCAGGACACACGGCTGCAGGGTTTATTCTACGCACGCACGGGCAAATACCAACTAAATCAATCCCAAATTATACACTTTGTTCATGGAAGATGTTAGACTGTTCACTAGAGATGCAAATCTTTCCGTGTCTTTCAATTTGATTCCGATTTTTAGGATTTCTATTTGATTCAGAAATGATTTTCAATTCAGAAAGTATTTTTCATTCAGCAACCAATTTTTCTGTTGAAATGGCAGCGATTCTGTTTAAATTATGACTCATAAGAAGAAAAGAACATGTAAATATATAGAACATTGATTTAGCGTTTCCATGGTCTTAGCACGAAGCATGGCAAATGACAAACAGTGAGGAAGTAGCCAGACGGTCAGCTCCCGAAACCATACTTATAAAAAAAACACCTTGTAAAAATGCACGCGGGGTCAGTGTGACTCAGCTGGATCACGTGCAGGACAAAAAGCTTGTGGGGTCCAAATGACCTTGTCTTCTAAAACCGCAGGCAGGTTAAAACAGTTCTAAAAGGTTCCATGCTGCATCACGTTCCGTCAGTCTGTATTTAAACAAAAATAGGTTTGTGCATAACATTCTGTGATTTAAATGACCAGTGATAGGTTAGCTTAGCTGTGTGGCTTTTTCTTAGATAAAATTATTTGAATTATTCAAACTACTGAAAATGAGCCAGACGACCTGATACAGTAGCCAAACAGAGGCATAATGAGATATGCACTATGCTCACAAATCGGAGCCGCAAAGAGTTATTGAGCACTTTGAATGAATTCAGAATTCCCAGGAATAGGAATCAATTTTCTTTCTTTTCTGCAGCATTTTCTGTTCTAAATTACTTCGTGTCATACATTTTTTTTCATTTAAGTCTTTATACAAAAACCACAATACCATGAAATTGTAGTATTTTTACTTAAGGCTGTAATATCTGGGCATTCCTACTGTTGTGGTGTTTTACACTGATATTTTTAACAAACACTGATTGGTGACATCTTTGCTAAAGAAAAACAGCCAAAGAAGAAGAGAGAGGTCAGCCCACTGCTGTCGGACTGCGTGGAAGCCTCACAGGAAAGACCAGAGGTCAGAGCCACCTTTCACCACCGTCCCTGTTTGCAGCGGGGACAGTGGCGCGGTTACAAACAAAGACACGCATCTGTGTGTGCTGCACTTTCGCCTGTGTGCAATTGCATTTGTTTACGCCGCTCTGTTGGTTTGTGCCAAGAGACTTTTTGATTATCCTGTCCTGAGGGAGTCATCTCCCTGGGGAGTGTGGATGATTAGCCTGTGGTTATGGCCTGTCACCAGTTCCTACATGTCGCTGCACGCATTCACACACACACACCCACACGCACACCCCCACACACAAACATCGCACACGTATCGCGCGCATTGGCAAGGAGAGATACGGTTAGCATGTACTCCGCAGGCGGTGTGAGGTCACTCGGTTCTCTATTTCAAAGGAGTCAGGGTCGCCGCCGAGCCAGCCGAGGCCCCCGTGGAAGCAACTAGTCATGTGCGATTTTCCAGTTCAGTGCTCCGTGATGAGCAGGTCTGGCCGTGGCTCGGCCCCTGGGGCTCGCCCCGCGGAGAGACTGGCAGCCTCAGAGCTTGTCCACCTTCTGCTCCAGCCCCGTCTTATCATGAGGAAATGAAAGCCCGTCATGGACCTGCCGTCCAGCGCCGCAGTCGTCATTCTCCTCTGGTCCGTCGACCCTACCGGGGGCCTCAACCTTGCTAAATTATGCTTACCCACACCATTATTAGACTCATTATAGACCCATTTGAGTGGCTTTCAGGCTGTCACAGCCGTTCAACTATATCTTCAGCTTGACTTGATTTCCTCTGACAGGCTTTTCTTAAGCTAAAAGGCTGGGGAGGAGGGTCACAGAGATGTGAGTCTGGAGAAAAACAGAAAAAAATACATCTTGATGGCAGAAAGCAAGGGATTCTGGGGCTGGTTCAAAACACCCATTTGATTTTATCACAGGGCACATTTCGGGGCACGGCTCTGCATTCAAATATATATTTAGATTTTTTTTCAGTTGGAAGCAAACATTGGCGAGAAACTTGGCAAATTACGTCAGCTTTCCTGCTTGTTGACACATTTTTAAACACCGTTGAGAAATGACCCTCGTGTCTGGAAATCCGCAGCCTTTCACTTTAATGGCGCTTGGCAAACAGACGCGGGCTCGCTTGCATGTCCAATTCGCTGTCATCTGCTAGATCCCTCATCTGTTCATTTCACAAGTTGTGTTCCTGCTCAAGTCTGTCTCGGCATCTTTCATTCTGTCATCAGGAAGTTGAGAGGGAATTCCTCTGGAGGAAGGAAAACGTGATTGGTAAAGGCTCTGAGACATGTGTACCAGTTCCCCCGTTCCTTGCCAAAACCTCTCAATCTGCAATGGCTCATTTGGAAGTGCAGCCTTGAGCTCATGTTCCTCCCTCCCACTGCCAAATACAATAACTCTTTTTCATTTCTCCATCCCGCTTTGAAAATGATGGGATTTTTCACTCGCAACTCTGGACTCTTGCAGTATTTTATTGAATTTCCTGCTGGACTCGGCTCAAAAGTCCATTTGCATTTCGCTTAAGCTTAGATCCTTCTGCTGTTTCACTTTTCTGTCACTGAAGGGGCCTCGCAACATGGTCAAAGACCGAGAAGCCATTCCCACGTTGCCAAAGTTCCCTTTCCGAAGGCACGTCGACTGCAATCATTAATGCTCCATCTGGATCCGCCGTTATTTCCTCTGATATTCCTTAGCGTTTCACCTCCCCGCTCTGTCAAGGATAGCTGCGGGTGATATCATTGTTGTGTCACCGCTCATCTTCATCACACAGATTGACAAGGCGAACCCGCGGCCAGCTTTGCTTCTGATAATGGCTGATCCAATCCATACTGCTGTGTACTTTCTCCCACTCAGCTCCTCTGTTCTTGGCAGAGATGCATTTTAAACCCAGAAAGCCTCTGCTTCAACCCCTCCCTCCCTCCGTCACCCCACCGTCCCCCATTACATGTGTTTGCAATTTCCCTCCAGGGGGTTATGATTCAACAGCGGCATCATCTCAATTCGTCTCAAAGCGTGAGCCATCGCAACTGAAAAACCAAAGTGGGAGACAACACGGTCCTCTCTGCACATCCCTCTCCCCCCTTCCCATCGTCTCAGAGCGAAGAGCCTGAGTGTGTTTGGCGGGGTTGGACGGGGAGGCTCGCTCTTCGGGATGTGGGAGTTTAAGAAGAGAGTGCTACGCTGGCCTAATCACATTACGGGTGCCATATTATGTGTCAAGCTGTCACTTTCAATTGGAGCCACCCCACTGCAGTGGCGGGGCCCTGGCTTTCTTCACATTACTGTTTTGATTGGGGCTTGATAGTGACTCGGCTGAATCCGGGTGAAAGTGGCGAGCGGGGAAAACGTCGTTCCGCCGCAGGAGGAGAACCGATCATATGTTTGCGATTAGCTCCGGTCAAGGTGGGGATGAAGGGTATCTGTGAGTCCCTCGGGGGGTGAGGGGGACTCTTTCCCACTGACCTTCTTCGCATTGCATCATGCGACTTGTCTCCCTGTTTGGACTGATGTCATGTGTCTCCGAGTCTAATCTGTCACAGCACTTGACGTGCAGCCCGTGTAGAAGCGCTGCGGAGGGGAGGCAGGGTTTGTGCAGGAAACTCTATGAGCAGTGTACGCTGAAGAGATACAGACTGACAAGAGGGACAGAAAGGGTAGGAGGGGTGACGGGGTGGGTGGGGGAGCGCCGAGGGGGAGTTCGCTCAAAGCCAATTGTCCAGCAATTGAGCGGAATGGCTCGGGGGAATCGGCAGAAGTCAAGTCTTTTGTGTGCAGGCGACTGAAACATTTGAGCGATTGAGTCAAAATCCGCCCTGTTTTTCTACTCCATAGACCATGTTTGGACAGATAGTCCAATGCAGCTTCCCCTGAGCAATCACTCTCCGCCCTTTCTCTTCTTCTTCTGCCTCTCTGCATTTATCTGCTCCGTCTCCCCATCTGTCTCTGTCCAATAGATCATCGCCATGCTAACAAAGCCCAGGAGGCTGTCAACTCTGAGGAACTTCAAGCTGCACTTTCCAACAAAGCCCACACCGTCATGCCACAAACAAGGGAGGGTGGTCGACAGTAGGCAAGGTGGTTGGCTGTGGGTGGAGGAGAGAGCCAGGCGTCGGTAGCCACTGTGACACCCAGCTGCGTATATGCCACTTCCGGGTGTTATTTGATCCCAATCTGCTCTGAAAATACCAGATTTCCCCAAAGCGCCAAAGAGTTGGTTAAAAGTCGTCTTTGAGGTCGTATACACCTGGTCAAGCATTTTATAATGATCCCTGATGGGAAAAATCATTTTGGGAAACTTCTGATTGTCTGTGTTAACGTTACTTTGATAGCACACCTGCTTAAGCACTTTTGTAAAACGTGGTCTGTTTCAAGGAAATGTTTTTTACGATGGCCCACTGCCACAAATCAAAACAGTTCAGGAATAGTTTATGGAGCACAACAACAAGTTTGTGGCTTTGCCTTCAGATTCTCCGGCTCTAAATTGAGTCATCTGTGGGACAAGCAGGACAAACAAGTCAGATTCTAACAGACCATACTGCTCAACTTACTAAAAGCTAGCTTTTATTTTTTAAAAATATGTTTTTTTACATGTTTGTTGAAATGATCTTTGTAATGACACATAATCTGTGATAACAATAAGCTCATTTGCTCCCAGTGCTCTCAGAAATCAGTCAGAAACAACCAATCAGAGCCAGGAGGAGTGTCTTGGCGCTCCTAACTGCTAACGGCAGAGAAACAACTTAAGAAAAACTGTTATCCGCCGTCATATGTGGCTATGCCAACTAGCATTAGCATCTGTGGCAGGCTATGCTGTGGTGAACCAGCTAGGGGAAGTAGTGGAGCACAAGCATGATTGACAGCACTGACATGCTCCGATTACTTGTTTCTGACTAATTCCTGGGAGCGCTGCATTTTTCCAGCCCGCAACTTTTCTCCGCACTGGAGGAGTTGGAAGACTTTCATTGTTTCTTTTTTTACAGATGATTTGTCTCATCCCAAAGTCTCCCAACATGGTAATAGCTTTAATAAATATGGATAAAACATATTGTGAGAAAGTTACATAAATGATCTTCTTCCACCATCTTTATGGACTGCAGAAGGTCTAAAGGAGTCCATGCCTCGGTGGGCCCACCTGTAAGGATCAGCGGGTTTAGATAAGAGCTGATCGGATGGAAATGTGCTCTTGGGGAGAAGCACTTTGTGACCTTAAGGTATGACAACGACCAGGATGTCCGCCTGTGAATGGTGGGAAAAAAAATCTAAATTTGGACCGGTCTAATCAAAGTCAAGAAAGTCAAAATAAGTCCACAAAGAAAAGAGGAGGAAAGTTTACACACAGTGACGTAAAAGACTTAGCAGAGGACAGAAGACAGTAGGTGGGTTTAGAAAGAAATTTCTGATTCACACTTTTACTCAATAAATGAAATTTGAAAAATGTTTCTTGTATCCACTCTCTCATACCTTAGTCTGGTATTCAAATTTCTGAAACAATTAACTGAGGAAAACCCAAAAATATATGTATATAAAAAAATATTTATTTTCACTACAGTGTATGCTAATACTTTCAGCAAAAACATTCTGTCTCATAAAACCTAATACCCAGAGCATGTAAAAGGGCTGCAGATCCATAAAGTTCCCCCCAGACCTCAGATTTTCAGCATACATAAACAACCCCGTAGTATTAATTCTAAAAATAACGAGAACAGCCACAGACAGGAAGCTCCCGCTGCGAAGTCCAAGCGTGAAATGAGCAGCCGAGGAGAAAGTGCAGAAACCGATCCTCTGCGCATTTTCCAGACAATCCCACGCAAAAAACATTCTTTCATTTCCCAACGCGGCAGCAAAACTGAGACGTTTGGACATATGACTCGCCTTTTAATGGGAAATATTTGCATACAAAGCCGAAAACGCAAGGAAAGAAAAGAAACAGCTGCGTGATGTTGAGACACATGCAAAGCAAAGCAAAAATTTTACTACCAAGACTTCAACCAAAGAAAGTTATGTCCATTGTTTTAGACACCAATCAACATTTTCTTTTACAGTTTGACGCAATGACAAGGGACAAACAATAAGGCAGCAGGACCTGATTATCCAAATGCAGCTACAGAGGCATTCACATAAACGCAAGTAACTTGTTATGCTCCAAATGCTCCATCTGACTTGATTTATTACACCTCATTTACATTCCTGCTTCTCATGCAGCTAATGGCCCATAAATCCAGTGCAGATAATGTCAGTGGATTAAAGGGAAATCACAGGCAGTATAAATCAATCGTAAAACAGAAGGATCTGTTGTTTTAATAGCATGTGCACCATTAGTTTGCAAAGGTATTATTTATATTTGTCCATAACCTTTTTTTTTTTTTTTTCTTGAAAGACTCAAAGTTACTTATTCAATTTCGGATGCAGTGTTCCAAGATTTGTTTGGCGGTTTAATCCAAGCTGTGAGTAAATGTCAGCAGACTTGCTAAACGTGAAACAAGTTTTGGCTTTGTGTTGTTCCCCTTTTGCTTGCAGGAGCGCACACCTTTTATTTTTACATTAGAGAAGCCACGTGACGCGTACAACAACAAGTCAATGGGGAAACAAAAATGAATAAAAAATGGGAGCAGTAAATTACAAAGACGACATTCGTGATGTCAACAGTGAGGCTGTGTGACCCAGTTTGGCCTGTCAGAGAAGAATCTGCTTCGCTACCTGATTGGACCTCGTTCAATGTCTTCCATGGAATGAAACAACAATAGCAAAAATATGCTGCTTAATAATGTTGTCAGACGGTTGTGTGTGTGTGTTGATGACTTTATGAGTTCACACCAGAGAACTTGTTTGTATTCCAAGTAGCTAGCACAAGCTACTGCTAGCTAACCAACATTCACTCTTTGACTTGTGAGCACTTGGTCACAAAGTCAGAATTATTTTACATTGTGATTATATAGTAATCAAAGTGAACCGATTCAGTATTTGGGGATTCACCTATTCTTGGATTTTTTTTTTCAGTGGAATTTAACTCCAATTTACTCTCCAGAGAGTTTAACTTCCTATCATCCAAAATCATTTACACTAGATTAGTGGACTGCTAGAGCTGTTGCCTTGCAGCAAGAAGGTTCTGGGTTCGATTCCCGGCCCGGGGTCTTTCTGCATGGAGTTTGCATATTCTCCCTGTGCACGGTGGGTTCTCTCCGGGTACTCCGGCTTCCTCCCACAGTCCATAATCATGACTGTCAGATTAATTGGTCTCTCCAAATCCTCCCTAGGTGTGTGTGTGTGTGTGTGTGTGAGTGTGCATGGTTGTTTGTCCTGTGTTGCCCTGTGACAGACTGGCGACCTGTCCAGGGTGACCCCGCCTCTCGCCCAGAACGTTAGCTGGGGATAGGCACCAGCACCTCCCGACCCCAGTAAGGGACAAAGGTGTAGGAAAATGGATGGATGGATAGTGGCCTGCTCTAATTTAGTGGCTCACAAGATGTACATATTCATGGTTATTCGTCTTCTGTGTTAAACTGTGATGGAACCCCAAAGGATATTAAGCTAAACTCATAATTTAATGTGTTAAATAAACCCAGGGCTGAATTATTTCATGTTTCGCCAGAGGCTGGAAGAGCAAAAATATCCCAGCTTTACTTTTACCCCAGTAGTTATATTGTGTGGTAGAAATAGAGGCAGCAGGTTGTTTCACAAGCTGCTGGTCTTCCTCGTGTCTGAGTGACCGCAGTAGTAATACATTTTAAAACATTTGCTTTGAATGAATGTTTATGCCTTCGGCTGATATTTGGCCAAACAGTAAACAGTGATGATTAGGGACTAGCATAACAGATATCAGAGAAATATTACCTTGGGCCAGATAAATTTATCACAAGCGTGTATAGAGTACCTTTCTCTCTCAACAGGCAGTACATGTATGAAATATATAGTTAATAGGGCGTCGTTCTTGCATTTTAGCTGATATTTTCAATTTGTCAGTTTTTCTGTTTATGACTGGATCTTGGTATTGTGCTGCCAGAAATTAGGAGAAAGAGAAAGTTCTTATAGTACAGAAGAAAAGGAGGACCCGATGCGACGATGTACCAAGAGGATCCGGACGTTTGGCCACAACACAAGAACCAGAATCATCAACCTGAGGCGATGGGTGGTGAACAGAGAAGCTGTCGTTATGGTGACATCAATGAAGGTCATTTTAGAAGTCAAACTGAGAAACAAGACAAAATAGAAATTGTATGTAATTTCAACACTTAAGGTCTCCTTTACATTCAGCTATTTCCACGGCATCAGCCAGATTTATTCTAGATCTACGTTCGCGTGGGTTGGCATTTCCAAGGGACCAAAAGGCCTCGACTATCAGAGGCTACGTTCTCAACTGCATACCTTGATGTTCAATCCTATTTTTTTTGTGAAATCATCAGATTTTATTCTCGGATATTTCCAAGAATATCCGACTTGTACGTGATCTCCTGTGTGAACGGCAAACAACTGAATAGTTTTCAACACGCACAGCGGAGGACGCAGTAACGTCACAGGTAGCAAGTGTGCTCAGTGTCGGCGGAAGTAAACATGGACGCTAACGACGGAGCAAGACTTCTGATTTTAAAGTTGTTGTCCGACCGGAACCTAGTCCTCCTTAAAGTCTGCCACGGTTGTTCATTTTCTTCTCGCTCTCGAATAGTGACATTTGTTGAGTGTCAGTGACGTACATGTGACCTGACCTTCCCGACACAACTCACATTTGGAAAGATCACATATGCATCGGATTTATGAGAACATGTCCAAGAGGCCTGGGTCTCATTTGTGTTGCTCAGATTGTCATGGAAAGTTCAGATACAGGACGCGTAAGGACAAAGAATGATCCGATTTGGGCTGCAGTGTGAACATCATTCAATGTTTTACTTTTTTTTACAACACACACAGCCTTACACACACTCACACACACTGCCTCTTCAGTTGGCATCTGTAAAATGAATGTTGTGGACTTGTATCCCAAATCTTGTAGCAGAATACATTATGTTTCCTCAGGCTCAAACTGAATAATGCAAAGCAGAGCCTGATATGTGTCAACCACCAATGAGAGAGGAGGAAGCTGCAGCACAGAGGAACGGGGAGAAAACAAGAATAAGAAAGAAATTTAGAAAGTGAGAGAGACATCAAAGGCCAAGTGTTTTCCATACAGCAGGGCAAGCAGGGCTTTGGATCTGACAAGATCTTCAGTAAACAGCCTCCTCAGATCCTGCTAGCAGGAGGTTCCCTTCAGCACGCTGCTTTGTCTATCAAAGTGTTCCCGCAGCATTGAGGGCCACTGGAGCAGTCCTTCATCATCGCTCCTCGCCCTCCCCTCTCATATACGCAGGGCTGCAGCACCAGCCCCTCCCCCGCCCCCCCACCAGCCCACCCCACCACACAGCATCACAAAATCAAAGTGATAATCTCCTGCAGTCCCACCCCACCCGCCCCATCTCCCCTTTTTCCTGCCTCCAGCTCCTCATTCTCTGTGTTCTCCTTCATGCGTTTCAAAGGTCTCTCTCCTGACACTTCCTCTTTCACCTCCCCTCTCCTCCTCCTCCTCCTCTGCTGCAGCTCAACACTTGTTTTGTTCCTGGGAAAACATGCTTTACTTAAGGCATGTTTGCTAAATTTTTACAGGGAAGCACAGAGGAGAATTTGAAGCCGCGACTGCGATATTCAGCTGATTACGATTTCTGTTTATAAATAGTAAATTTGCACTATATCATAAGAGATTGTTGTTTTTTTTCTTCCCATTCAGGACAGATTGAAAACAGCTGAATTCAGCTTAATATTTGAAGAGCCTCCCCCCTCCAGCCCTGTTTTGCTGCTGTCTTGAGTTGCATAGCTTCAGGCTGCTCTCTCAACTAATTAGTTATATGTTTTTTTCTGTTCCCATTGCATTTTTTTTTTCCAACAGGTACATGTTTGGATCATTTCCACCCAAGTCAGTGATTAGCAGTAAAATATTTTTTGGGTGAATTTTATTCAACATCGGTATTTACATGGTGGAACGTGAGTAACAACGTTTGGTCTTGCCATATTTACCTTTTGTTTATTTTGTTAGTGATGGACAGGAGACACGTTTAACACGTCTCCGAAATTGAAGGACAACTTCGCAGTATATTTAAGGCAGCTAATATGATTTGCATTTTATACACTGACACATAGTAGACCCTTAAGATAACTGTGATATTTTCTAAATTTGCTAATCCAGTATTTACAATGGCAGGTAAATTTAGACTTTAGAGAGGAATAAAACTGAGAAACTTGGCTATTATCCTATTATCTTCTAAAGTTTAACTTCACCTTAGCCTGGAAAAAAACTCGGCCCTTGTTGTATGCTTTACTTCGCGCAGAGGGTCTGGACTCCCAGCTGTTGAGAAACAATTGTTTCCTAGAAGTCTGGTCTCTGTTTAGGTTTTAAATTTGACCCAATTGCTAACATCTGGCTTCAACCAGATGTATACGTATCGGTTTGATGTTATGAAGCTTACTTCCTCTACTACCATTGCTAGATTTACCAGCAGACGACAATCTTAAAACAGCACAGAAACACAATGTCATCATTCACAGCTTCTGTCCGCTGGTTGGCCCAGCTGACATTCTACCGGAGGGAATCCAAGTCAATGGGAGAAATTGCAGAGTGAGCTGTGAAACTAGATTAAAACCGAGCAGAATTGTGTAGGAATGTTATCACTGTTGTGACATCCTGAATGAACTACGTCCACACTGAAGAGCATCAATGTCATCAGAAACTGGTAGGTGTAGCAGCATTTACCTTTTTTGGAAAAACGCACGGTTTTTTTGAAATGATCTTTTATAACCTGCCCTTCTAGTATCTAGTCATCCTTCTCCAGTCACAAGACGTTTTTTGTCTTAAACAATTTTCCACTGTGTCAGGTGACAAGAAGAAAGAAAACCTGCACCAGTGAGCATAACATCGACACCAAGAGAAACTCAAGCCGCTCTTCATGAGCGAACTGCTTATAGCCTGGGCCTGAGTTGAAAGTAATTGTGAGACTCATTCCTGTCTTCTCGCTCTCTCTCTCTCCTTTTCTCTCTCCGCCTTTTTTCAGTGGGCTTTAGGATCCGGCTCTGCGAGCTCTTCCCCTACTCTCATCCTCCACTGATCAAAGCCTGTTCGCACAGATATATTTCCCCTCACAGACAATGCCTCTTCTCAAGGTGCTGTCAGGTTCCCTTCTTTGCTTTAATTTCATCTCTTAAACTTTTTTTTTTTAATCCCCCCGTACCCCCTGCCTCCCTTCTCGCTCCTTCTTTTGTGAGGGCTGTCAGCCGTGACAGTTTGTTGCCGGGAGGGACTTGCGAGAAGAGAAGGTAGGTGCACTCTTACAAAGAGCCGCCGCCTGGCTGCACCTCACTCACGCTGTCACTCAAAAGCCACAGCCTGCCTTGCGCTCGCAACGCACACACCGGCGGGGTGACACGCCCCGGCTTTCATGCGCCGGCAACAAACGCCGACGCCACTTGCGCTCAGATCCGGCACAGTGAAACATGACGGACACCTTGACCTTGCGTTTGTTGCGTGTGTCCCATAAGGTGCCGGCTCTGAAGGAAGGGTGAGGGGGTGAGGAAAGTGGAGTGAAGGTTTTTTTTTGAGAGGCTAGTTGGGTGTCTCAGATCAGAGGCCTGCAGGAAACTCCGAGCGACGAGACGGAGCGCTGGCAGGGCCCTGCGCTGACGGGCCTCCGATGACAGACAGAAGCTGACAGACGCTGACATCCTCATGTCGCCTCCGGGAGACGAGCAGGCCTCGAATGAAACCCAAGGAGTCCAGCCCGCAGACATAACTACCAGCCAGCCCGCGCGAGTTTAATCCCTTAAAAGTTCGCGGGATGACAGAAGGGCAGGGAGCGACGAAAGACAACAGAAGTATCATTTAATTTCTAACAGAGACGAAGACGAGAGGTTTCGCCCAGAGGGGAAGAAGAGGCAGAGCTTGTGAAACATTAATTACACTTTCTTTAAGCTTCACATGCATCATCTCTTCCTCACCCGCCCCTTTCCTTGTCTATCTGTCTTGGTTTCTGGCAGGTGCTGGCGTAGCTCCAAGCAGGTGAACGGCTTCATCTGGTCCTTTGAAAGGCAGAAACCTGAGGAATATGCTCTGATGTTCCCCCACAAAGTTCCTCGGTTTATTCTTAATGCTGTTTGATCTTAAAAGAAGACGCTTAAAGTCAACATTTTATTGGTTGAATTCATTGTTAAGCACAACGTATGCAGGATTAAACATCAATGCTGCAGAAAGCAAAGATATCAGGCTCTGCTGGTGTTTCACTGTAGATTCTATGAGAGGCTTTCGTAACTTTTGCCTCGTTCGCTCAGCAAGATTTTATCCCCATCTTTGATTTCGTCCTTCTGACAATCTTAAGGACGCCCTGATTCGGGATGGCCGTGATCCGGTGTCCTTAGAAGGACGTTGGTCCACTATTCAACATGTTGGATTGTCTTCGCCTCATGTCAAAGCGTTTGTGGCGTTTCCTGAGGTCAAACGACCACGCAGCCAATCAGAGAGCGAGGTGACGGAAACATGGAGGAGAATCCAAACAGAAGGCAAGTTTCTGCCGCAGCGCACCAGAAAGTCCATTGATCGTTGTGGACACCTTTGTATTGTCTTTTCTCTGCATAATGAAAGTCCACAAACCCATTCCCAGTCAGCCATGTTTGTTTACCCTGAATGCACGTTTGGTCTCCGGAGGTTTTATGAGATTTCTCGACATCTGAATGTTGGCGAATGAAATCGGTTGGCGTTAGGTGTGTTACTAAACACCAAACACTGCACACTGTTACATCTAAAACAAAATTATTTCTATGTGTGTGGTTTCGAATATTGGCTGACAATAAAAACAGTTTATTGTGTGGACCAGGGATTAGCTGCTGGTCTCTTGACGGCCATAATGAATAGACGCCTAACAGGCAGGGGGGAAAAAATGAGGCCCAAATTGAACTGTTTTCCATTGTAAACAATGGAAAACAGGTTAAGAAAGCTGCAGGTTTGTTACCTCCAGCTTTCTTAAAGATAGCATCTATCAGAAGGTTTTGAGCAGTAAATACCTTACTACTGACTGAAGATACTGTAACTTGGTGTCTTTATTCGGTAGAAATTCAAGCAAGTTGGTCTGGGAGGACTTATACAAATATATGTTTTTCAGGGGCTGATCATTAGAGGTACGCCACCTCCTACTTTCATGTCCTGTATTAATTATCATCAGGTTCTATCGTTACAAGCCAGTGACAGATTTAGGGTCATGAAATAGTGTTTGCGTAAACTAACGTAACATTTTTGGTCTCGTTTTCCACCTGGTGGTGCGTCTTGTTCTAAGCTCCTTTCTGGACGTTAACTTCGCCCTCGGGGCTCAACGGATCTGGATTTATGATCAACAAAGATTTTGCTACAGCAGATATAAACTTTGCTGCCTATAAACTTAAAATATAGCCTCATTTAAAAAAAGCAAAAAACACTGACATGTTTCTTTAACAGGAAACAACAATGTTGTGTTTTCGGTTCAACTCTCAAAAGCCGTTTGCATTAAACACTTAGCAACTGGACGTCTCATGTTTAGTTTTCAGATTTTTTAAAAATCATTCTTTACATTTTTTTCCTGTAGGTAATTAACTCAAATAAAAAATAAAAAAAGATGACAAAACTTCATACTTTTGCTTTAATCTCACACTAGTGTACCAAATGCATTTCCAGTTTAGTTCGTCACTCTAATTGGTTTGTTTTTGTTGTTTTCATTTTTTTCATGTTAGTGGGACAGCAGCTCATAAATTCTGACTATAATGAAAGAAAAAGCGCTTGAACGTGTGTGTCAGTCAAAACCGAACCAGTCCGACAACCTGTTCCCCAGTTCCGTGGACATGAACGCATCTGCTACTGCAGTTACCACAAACAAACATTCTGACTCAGCGAGGAAATACAGCAACCTGTATTTCCTCAAATATTCATGAAATATTTCTACATGATGAATGTACTGCCTCAGTCTTGGCCGGCAGATAAATAAGATCTTTTGTGTACGTGCCTATCTGAACGTCGGTGCTTCAGGTTATGTTTTTGGGATTGTGCTAATTCATGCAAACTCAGCAAAATGAATCACATCCATGAGCATCAAGCCTACTTAAAGCAGCAGTGTCGCTATGTTGTCACAAGACATGTTTACATGTTACATGTTTGTACAAGACAGAAAGTACACCACAGACAACCAATCAGAGCCAGGAGGAGGGTCTTAGCGATGTCAATCATGCACATGTATGTTCAGATTACATTATCCCCCGCTTGCTCTCTGCTACGCTACAACAACAAAGCATCTTAGGAAATAAACATGTAAAAGTGAATCTTAATCTGCTTCACATGGTGGTTTTGACATCCGTTTTGCTTTTGCCTCTAAAGTATTGCTTTCCAAGTCAGAGTGGAGATAAATGTGGCCTAACTATTGCCTGCGACAATGTCACAACTTTAAATATCACATTTCTCTTTCCTTCTCCTGTGGCAAACAGCACATTAATGTGACTGACGGCTCCAATCATTCCACTCTGTTTGCTTAGCAAGTTCAGGATGTGAGTGACACTCTGCTCATTTGGCAGGAGGAGGAGGAAGAGGAGGAGGGCATGGAAGCAGAGGAAGAGGATGAGAAATTAGGAGGCAACATCTACCGAGCATGACAACCCCTCCGAACCCTCCCTGACTACCGCGCTCTTCTGCCATCTTAAGCACCCCAGCCCCCTTCGTCCATCATCCTCCCATTCTTGTCGTTGCTTCTACAAACTCCATTCTGATAGCGAGCCGCCACCATGGCCCGCCAACACCATGTCTAATCCCTCAGTTTTATCGCCAAACGCTCCTCTTCTTATTTCGTCTCGCAGCATGTAAAGCACATCAAGCCGCCGCGTTCGCTTGATGCGATCTGCCGAGCCGTGGCAGATTGCACAAAGGAATGACGGACGCTCTGACACACTGCCATAGATCACACATGATGAGGACTCTGATTTATTTTTGTTTGTTTGATTGTTGTCTTTTTAAGATGAGACGCATGAGTACTTACAATGCTTGGCAAAAAAAACATTTTCACACAATAAAGCACCCTGGCGAACATTTCGCCCAGGTGCGAAATGTTCGCGATTTAAATCGCCTGTTTTGACAACAGGCGATTTAAAAGTACTTTTCTATAATTTAATCGTCTGACTATTCGTGGCTGCTGCTGACAAATTTGTTTTCAATATTGCTCTTGCATTTGTTCGAAAATGCCAGTGTCGCAAAGTCAATCAAATATCCTCCAATCATCCAAAGTACCTGGCAAAAAGCTAAACTTTCACCATCCATCCATTTTCTGTACATCCTTGTCCCTCAGTGGGGTCAGGAGGTGCTGGTGCCTATCTTCAGCCGACGTTCCAAGTGAGAGGCGGGGTCACCCTCGACAGGTCGCCAGTCTGTCGCAGGGCAATACAGAGACAGACAGGACATACTATCATACACACACACACTCACACCTAGGGAGGATTTGGAGAGACCAATTAACCTGACAGTCATGTTTTTGGACTGTGGGAGGAAGCCGGAGTACCTGGAGAGAACCCACGCATGCACAGGGAGAACATGGAAGCTCTGTGCAGAAAGACCGGGACCGGGAATCGAACCCAGAACCTTCTTGCTACAAGGCAAGAAGGTTCAACTCTACCATCTGCGCCACAGTGCAGCCCCTTAAAACTTCCACCAACTCCTCGCATTCATTTTAAGATTCAAATGAATGAGCAGAGCAACGCCTGTCAAACAGTTAGATCTCCTTGCGAGTCGTCAGCCGTTTTGTCGCGTCTCACTGAATGATTAGTATGTGCCCACACAAAAGACGCGGTGACATGTTTACGACGGTAATAAACTGCCTCCACTGACACCAAAAACGGGGAGCCGCCATTGTTAAAACTGTCAAGCGTCCGCAAACAGGCGTTGACAGTCGTGACAACGTGGGAACTGACCCCCGTAATTTACCTGCTACAAGTCAATTTTTCCTCATAGAAAAAAAAGATGTCTTCCTGCATGCCTACATAATCACTGATCATGAGCTGCTGTAATTTATTGCTGTCGGTGTCACGTCAGGGCTGGCTGCCACATCAGAGGAAAGCGGCGCCTTGAAACGATCCTGGTTAAAAAAAAAAAGAAAAGAGTAAGGTGGCGGGTAAATAATTGCGAGGAATTAACCAGATGATTTACTCCCATTAGTTCTGCTTCCAACAGGTTGGCCCAGGTAATGACTCGACCTGTCCGAGGAGGGAGCAGGAAGAATGCAGACGATGAAGAGTTTTTATTCACCATCGTTTGAGGCATGAGGCAATGCAGAGCATCGGTTTTATCGGGTCTAATGCAGACATCTGGACAGGTCCTTCTGCTCTTCTGTTCGTAAAAAAACAAAAAAAACATGTTCTTCCCAAACAGACAGGGAGGGATGACTCTGACGCATCGGAGACTTAACGCAAGAAATCAAAGAGCTGCTTAGTTCCCCGATGAGAGAAGAGATGAGATTAGAGACAAAAGTTAAGAGGTTTTTGGCGTGCCTCTGCACCAAGCAGGCATAACATTACGGCTACTCACTGGTAAAGTTAATGAGTGGGTGGAATAGACAAAAGTGGCCAGCAAGTGATTTTTTTTTTCCCTGCACAAAACTGATGTTTCCAATGGGACCAATTGGCAAGATGTGGACAATTCCACTAGAACCAGACTGTGACGGGTAGATGGCTGGATCAGAGGATCTCTGTTGTGGTGCCCCACTCTGCTGTGGGCAGAACTTGGGGTGCATTCACACCCCGCCCGCTTTAGTCTAACTCTACTTCGTCTGGTTTGTTTGGCTGGGAGTGAACGTTGACTGAAAAATCCAACTCTAGGCCGCCTAAAAACCTGGGTCTCGGTTCGGTTCAAGTGAACTCGGGTGCGGTTCGAATGCATAACGGAGGCCAAGCGATCGGAGATCGATCCAAAATTGGAAAGTTGACTACAGCGCAGAGCATTCTGGGTAAATGCAACCAAAACAAACCTGATTGTCTTGTGCTAGTGAGGAGCCTTTCACCAAAGGCAAAAGAGAAATCGCTAAAATCCGACGTCGCTCCATTTTTGTTTGAATTTCGTGAAGAAGGACGTTGTGCTCTGTGTCTCCTTCAGAGGTTTTTGTCTCATGTCCTTCAGTGGTGTGGCGCCACCACAGGCGAGGAGGGGAAAGGGTTTTGTCGAAGGGTCCGGATTGTGCAGTGTGAAGTCAAAGCCCATCAGCTGAAAACTTAACAAGTGTTGCAGTTTTGGTTCCCAGTCAAAATAAATCCAAACAATCAAAGTAACCTGAACACCAGAACAAGAAGAAGCCATTCTTGTCCGTTAAACAAATTTTTCTCTTACATCTCGTGGATGGTTCCCCGTCACAAAGCGGCATTTGAGGTGTCAACTCAACTTCCTACTTCTTAAAATTTTTAGGTTGTAGCACCAACAGCGACAAGATAATCGCCTGACGAAGAGTCAGCCAAATAAAACAAACAAACAAACTTGTAAGTCTGTCCTAGGAAGCTGAGGACAAAAAATAAGAGTTCCAGGTTCTGTTGTCATTAGAAAATTAATATTGAAAAAGGATTTTTGTACAAGAAGGAAAATATCAGCATTACCTAACAGTGGTAATATCAGCATTTCTTCAGGAAAAATCTATCCAGGAACCATCTTGGTAAAATAAAACTTTATTCCTGCATGACTGCTATATTATTTGAAGGCACAGATCTTTTTATCCTCGTTTTTTAAAATAGTTTTTTTTTCTCTGTTCTGTTCTCTGTTTTTCTTGTTTCAGAGACTTTTTCTCCGGACCGTTTATTTTGTTGTAGTAAAATAGACTCAAAAACAAAACACAGCATACATATGTTTTTACAAGAGATAACTAAAAACTGCAAAGTCAGCGAAGGACTCTAAAACAGTATCAGCCTCACCGACTTGGATTCGCGGTAGTTTAAGCTCGGTCTTAAGAGTTGTTTGTGCAGCACTCGTCCTCATGCGTTGATGAGGACGCGTTAGTGTCGGATCGACTGGGAAGCGTTTTCTTTTTGTAAAAGGCTTTAGGATTTTACACAGCAATTATCCCGGCTTGTCTCAGCGGGTTTGAACAGGCTGGCCTGAGTCGCATACGATGACTGAGGTTGGTCGGGGGGGAAAGAGTCAACTGCACTTTAAAGAGGGACGATGCCGCATTCGTTCCCAACAAGGTTGAGAAACGAAGATTGTTTCTAACTGCATTTTTAGATCCAAGTGTTAAGCAGCCTAAACTTTTATAAAAGGTAAATGAAGTCTTCCAGCTCTACCTGTGATACATTTTGTTAACCTCAAACACTCCGGTGACTTTTCTAATCTTTGCTAAACAAAGTTGAACAATTATGGAATTTCTCAACCTGAAGGCTTGTTGCAAAATAGCTTCAAAATTGCTTCTGTAATATCGTTCCAGGGCCTGGGTTTCCAGGAAGTGGCTTTTCTCCAGGCATAAAGCAAAGGAGAAGGTGATTAAGGGACTCCAGAAGTGTGCGTTACATCCTGAGTCGGGTTTACTTGGAAGCTGTGGCTCGGCTGCTTGGACGGGGCGTTGTGGTTCTGGGTTGTTCGTGTTTGTGGGTTGGAAATCCAGTGTTGCAAAGAATGTTGGCACTGACGGCACCAGCGGCGTTTTACGTTTCTGCTGGTGAGTGCTCACTATTGACAGGCCCGTTGCTTGACTGGTTATCGCATGACACAATTACACAAAGAACATGAAAGTATTTCTGGTCGAGTTTCTTGAGCAGATATATCTGGACCCTTGAAATAAGACAAAACTAACTTACAAGTAACTTTTCGGGTTGTTTTCAATGAATAATTCCTTGATGTTCTTGAAAAAGTGCTTGTTCAATTGGCAGTTTATTTCACAAACACGTTATGTTATAAGTGGTATTTATAAAGCACTTTATCAATATCAAGGAATGGTTGACTTAAAACAAGCTCATATTTCTTGCTGAAAAGTTTCTTGTAAGTTAGTTTTGTCTTATTTCAAGCTTACAAAAAAATAGATTCCTATTGAATCTTTATTTGATAGAAATCTGAATATAGATGCACCATTCTTGTGACCCGGTTCCTGCTCACCTCGCGGTACAGTGCATCTATGTGAACAGGAAGGTGCGCGACACTAGCTATAATGGCCAACAGCTGCTGTCCTACCCAGTAGCATCGATGGTGCTCACCATGTTTGAAGGACGTGTTTCTGTGGTTATTAAAAAAATCAATGAGAAGTGCTGGTTGCCTGGCACACGTGGGTGCTCCGACCCCGAAGCACCCACGGTGTCAGCGCCTACGACTGATGGCGTGTTGAAAAACCCAACAAAACCCCACTGTAGATTTCAAAACCTAATGTTAATACCGTGTGCTTTACCAGCATTTGGGATTATTATTGTTTCACAAATGGTAAAAATTGGTAAGATTGAACAAAGGAGGCAAGTAGTCCAACGTTAAGACCCCGGTGATTGATGAATAAGGCAGTCTAATTCTAATTACATGGCATATTATTGGTGCATTTGAGTGAGATTAAATACCTTAAGAAAATATTTGATCTTAATAAGGGGTTATCTTACAATGGTTACTTAATTCAACTCTTTAAGATGAAAAAACAACACAGAGAGAGCTCCATGCATCAGATCGGTGGCCAGCCTGCCAGAGATTAACGGATACGGAGTGGAGTTAAAGACGGGAGGAACATGACTCATGTGGCTTTGTAGACACAGCCTGTTAAATGGTTTATTACCCTTCAGCTGCGCTAGAAGATTGTAACATATCAGTATTAGCAAAGCTTAGCATCGTCAACCGCATTGGGTAGACTAAACAGCCCAGCACTTGCAGTGGCACGAACTCCCCTGAAAGCCAATTACCAAAAACGATGGACTTCCTCTGAGGTTTTACAAACACAAAGACCGATCTGTAGGCATTTAGTCGAGAACAAATTCCCTATGTACCAATTTTTTTTTTCTGCCATATTTCGACAAAAGGTTTGTTCAAACGGGTTTTCAGAATGGAAGGCGGATTCACAAATGAGGGACGAAATGTTTTCACAAGAAGACACACGACATCGAGATCAGCTTAAGAACAACGGCGGAAAACGCTAATGAGCAATGAACCCAGGGAGCTTTAGGAGCAAGGTGGAGTGATAAGTGACATGGAAACCAGTTGAGTACAAAAAACACAAAACTGGAGAAGTTAAGCAGGAAACCAGAGGAACAATACCTGCCTTTCCACTGGCAACAGAAACTGAGATGAACATGCTAACTTTGAGAAAAATATATATTGTTTTTTGATTAAAAGCTTTGGCGCTAGAATGAGGTTTTTTTTGGGTTTTTTTGCCATATGCAAATTGATTTGCTTTGCAAAACCGAGACACTGATAAAGTTAGTATGTGGAAATGAAGATACTTATTAAATAGAATTGTGTGCTTATGCTGACAACATGGAGATTAGCAAAAACATTTTTAAAGAAATCTGAGCTTTCTAAAAATATTCAACCTATTTGCTGATTATATATATATATCATATGAACTTAGCTTAATGTTAACATGTCAGTCCAAATATAAGGAATAATGTATCACCCTAGGCATGCTCATTGGTGTAGTTATAGAGAGTATCCATGGATGACTCTGAGCCTTGAGAAGTTATGAACAAGTTAAAAACTTTGTGTTAAAAGCTCATCTAGAATCAAGAAGCTCTCCATCCCTCTTAAGACACGTAGAAAAAATAAGCATCAAAAATGGCCAGATTGTGCTGTAAAATGTCCTTTATTAAAGCAAACTCTTCTCGGCTGTCACATTAAATTGAATAAAATTTAGATTTATTGTTTCTTTGCACACTTTCCATCTCTCCAAATGAATGTTGTACAGCCGTTGAGCTAAACCACACAAAAAAAAACATTCAGCTTTTTAGTGTTTTACTTTATCCTTCTAGTTTCTGTAGCTGAACATGTTTGATTAAATTACAGCAGCTTTCCACGCTCAGGTGTTCTTTGTTTTCAGTTTACAGTCACGAAAAAGCCAAGCAGGTCGTGACTGTAACAAAGAGTCAGACCCCGGTGAGGAACGGTGGCGTGGAGCGGCGGCCTCGAAACCAGAAAGCTGATCCAAAAATATGATTTCATTGTTTTGTCAGCTGTCGAACATATAAAAGAGGTCGTTAGTTTAGGCTGCGCGCCTCTTAATTAGCTAATTTCGATGATTACTATAATTGGGTCATTTTCTGAAAACATCAAAGGCAAAACTGCGACTTACAACTCTGTGATTAAATAACGAGGATTCATTTCCTCCATGGGATCAAACGCTGACGGAGGCAACTACTTCTCACATTAGCATCCCCGTCATTTTCGACTTTTAACTTTTGCTTACAAAATCTTACAAAATTAAGATTTCAATTTCGAGATGAGAAGAATGCGATGAATCCTTCTTCCTTGGGAGAAGAACTCCCCTCAGCAGGCCTTGAGAACTCAGCAGCCATGCCCAGAGCAGGGATGCTTTTTTTGTTTTTTCATTTTTTTTAGATGTGGCTGCTCGCCCGAACTCTCCAGATTTATTGCTGGGAACGGCTCACTAAAAAACAACTTGAAATTTGCCACGAGTCCAATCAGCAGCTTCTCACTCCAACCCGGACTGCACCCCGTTCTCTCTGTTCAGATTGCAAAGGAGAGCAATCTGAACAGAATCAGTGTTAGAAAGGAAAACACTGTTGTGATTTCCTATGTCAAAGTTGCAGACATTTAGATTGTAAAGAGCAAAGAAATTGTTTTTATTTTTTATATATATATACATATTATTTAATCTAAGAATGTTGAGGTAGCATTAATTATTCTGTAGGCCTAGCTAAGGTTGGGTATTTATCGTATGGTTTACCATTTACCGTGATAAATTTCCTATCATGATTTATCAGTGTCACGATAAATTCCAATTAGTAATGCTTAAAAAAACCTTAAAACTGTCTGTTTTTCAATCTCCGCTATTGTTTGTCCACCTTTTGTTCAATAAAGGTATCAATAGATATGAAGGAATTGAAAAAATATGACTAAATTCGGTTACTGGGTGATGATTTTCAAGAGCATTATTTTGTTTGTTCTACTATGAACAATGTCAACCTAAAAATAGAAACAGTAAATTGTTCTTATCGTCACTCTTATCATTATCGCAGGAGATTGTGATAAAAGTCCATATTGCCGACCCAAAGACCTAGTTGTTGCTAAGCGCTACCTTAAAGTGACACATACAGAGTCATGTACATGTTGGAGACATTATGATATTATTCTATACACAATACTAAAATTATAATCATATATAGAGACAAAACTGTGATAATGGTCCCACATCAAATACAACTACTTTAAACAAAATGTATGAATTTTATAGTGAATTTTGTCCAGATGCTGGACAAAATTCACTATAAAATTCACACATTTTGTTTAAAGACCCAATTTTGTTTAAAGACCCAATTATAATTTTGTCCAGATGCTGGATAAAATTATACATACAGTCTCAAATATCTCCTTAAATGCCCCTAAGCAAGTTGCATCTCCACTATGAGTTTTTATAGTTATGAGGAGGCTTCTGGCACAGTTTTGGTTGGATATTTGATCACTTTTTTTCATTTCCGATACCGATATCTGAGGTTTAGTATCGGCCGATACCGATCCGATACAGAAAAACTGTGCTGAATTGAATTTTTTTTTGAACCTTCAAGTAAATGTACTAAATTACAAATTTATTGGTAAACTATGCACCAGTACAGCACACTTTAACACACCAATAACTTGGCTCAAACATGTAAAAACAGCTTTTATTCGTCCACTCAAACAATAATAAACTGCAAGGAATCTTCATTTGAATGCCGCAAAATCAACAAAGCATGACATAATGAACAAAAGCATAGAATTAGACCGAATAGATCTGCAAAAATGGATGGGGAAATTGTCACAGACACCCGATTAAAATTGTATTTTCTACATCGGAACCGATACAGGATATAAATATCGGATTGGTGCATCTCTAATGTACACACAAAAATGTGGATGTTATTCTGTAATCTAATAAGTCGTGCTCTCTCACTCAAACCACAGTAAAGGCAGAAGAATGCCTTTACTTTTCTACGCTAGTGGACGGAAAAAGATTAACTTTGGAAATTTTTAATTGCTGTCTTTACGCTGCATGTGCCTCTCGGACACATGCAGTAAATTCCAGGGTTGACCTGCTGTCTCTATTCCTAAGCCAGTTTTGGGATCATCGTCCTAAACAACCAGATTTGTCTGGGTTTGAACCATCTGGATGTTTATTCGGGATTGAGAGGCCAACACCAAAGTCAACAAGAAGCCCCGTAGCATGATGCTACCACTGCCGCCACACACACACACAGTTCGAGCCTCTGAGTGGACGTCCGCATCCGTCACGGCTTGTGACTCATATTATCATCGAGACGCTTTTACGACCGAACTCACAGCTGTTCTCTCCGCTTCTCTTTTGCAAGCCTCATTTGAGAAATGCGTCATTTTAAGGATATCCTTTTATATTTTCAGTGTTTGTGTGCGACTATTAAACTACCCTTTTAACATTTTTTTAGGACTCCATGTTCCCTCTAAACAACACCACATGATCCCCTCAATTCTTTGTAATTAACATGTTTAAGAAGGATGAAAGCAGACGTTTCCCTCGTTGTGGGAACCTCATAATCTGCCGCATTTACTCAACAGAAATCAGCAATATTCAGCGCCCCGGCGCGCATAAGTCACCGGCAGCTGGAGGTACTCAACACTCACCGGCTCTGACGCCGGGCTTTGAAATAGCAATCAATGCCTTTATACTGCAGAGGGGGGACTCGTAAAAGTGTCGCTGAGAGGAATATATGATGTCGTATATCAGCCTCCCCTCCCTATTTTTAAACGCTGAGTTACGGCTGCAGAAATGTGTACCCATTAGAGGTGATATGATGTATTTTCTGCCTCGTTCAGAAAGCCATTCATCACCGAGGACCAAAAAGAAAACTGCACTTAATCTTTCACCCCTTCTTCTTCCTCTCCCATTTTTCCTCGCCTGCTCTGCTTCAACCCTCCTGTTCTCCCCGCCACCGTCACACACACCCTGTTGTTGTACGCTGTCTGGAGTAATTTACGACGTACCAACAGAGCAACACTCTGGCAGGAACTGCAAGAGCATCTTGCTCCGAGTCATGGCAACGAAATAACCTTTCACAAAAGACTAAATTTGGCCGGATCATCTGTGGCTGGAAATAAGAGGGCAGAGCTGGACGGAGAGATGATCGGCCTGCAGAGCAAAAGAAAAGAGAATGGCTCAAAAACTAAGCAAAGGAAGAGTTCAAGATCCTGCAACAATCACAACGTAAAACAAAAACTGCGTGTAAGTTTGAATTCATTGTGGATATTCTCTATGGTAAGAACCATGTTAAAGGTTTTTAGCTTTGTATACAGCATTTTGTACAACTGAAGGTAACATAGTTACTTGACTTTGCAATAAAACGGCACTGTGTGCCTGGAAAAAACAGAATACTGCCCCTTAAAAGTCTTTCAGCCCTGTTGCATCTAAATGCCGAGTTCATAGTAGCCATTGACAAGCCTCCAATTAAACTCTGGCTGACAATTAGTAGGGTTAAATTAAACCTGACGGGCCCATCTCATCAGGTGACGGACAATAGATTAAGGAGGACGTAAACGGCTCAGGTATCCCCAACATTCAGGGCCGCCATGAACTGGAAGAACGTCGGAGTCCGTTCACAGGAAATCACCATGTGATGAGTTGGTGCAAGAGCTTCTAGCCCCAGAGCTACCAAACTCAAGCTCAGCTCAAATGTTCAGATATCCGCAAGAACATCTTCTAGAAAATGCATTTTATACAGATGAGACAAAAGCTAAAGAATTTGGCCGCAGTGATGGAAAGAACCTTTGAAGGAGTTGAGGGTTCCCTGCTTTAGAAGGCTGCGCCAGAATGCAAGGCCAAGTGTTTGATCTCCTGCATTGTTTACTTTTTTCATAAGAATGACCTCTAGTCATTTAAGGTCATTTAGGGTTAGGGTTAAGCTGTTTGGTTGGAGACACTTGTAAACCACTTCATGTATGCTGATGACTCGGTTTTCAGTCCAAGGACAGCTGCTTAATGTGTCTTTGGTGAACGATGAGCTACATGATGTTAAATTTTAACCAACACATGCAGGGCTTCAAGTTGTCTGGGATTTTATTTGGTGTTTAAAATAAAGCAAGGTGTCTTGATCATGTGTCTCTTTATGTCATTTGGACAACAAGTCTGCAATAAAAATGAAAATCCATCTGGAGGTGCAACTCGTCAAGGAAACCAATCAAAAATATCAATATGCCGGCATGTGTATATTGGCACTTCGTAAGCATAATTTGAGTCCATGCTTGTGTAAGAGAAAATCCAGAATAAATACTAAGTGGTGCATCCAGTTCTAGTTCCTGAAATTCACTGCAGATGTTTGCTTTATCAGTTCGTGACGCAGGCATCGTTATGAGCCCAAACATGGTCGGATCTCCGGGAGAGAAGTGATAGCCCCGATCAACGGTCTTCACTCCTTTCCCGAACCGATTCTGCAAACTGCCACCGGATATTTTACAGTCCTCTCTGCACCCAATCGATGCTCAGTGGCAAAATTCCCCATGCCTAATGTACCATCTGCAAATGAAACACAAAGGGTAAAACTTTCCCCCTTGTTTGCTGCTTTTCCAGCCTATTGTTTAGTTGCATTTGCAGCGTATCCGAACCGTCCCAACTGAATCCTGGCACACATTCAAACTTAGCCAAGATAAATCTACTAAAGCAGGAATCATTACTATTAAGAATAAATGTTGCTGCTTTGTTTCTTGCAGTCACTCTGTGCGAGTGTGTGCGTGTATGTGTGTGTGTGTGCTTCTGCTTCTGTTGCTGACAGAGAATTAATCTCCCCAGCTGAGGCACTACCTAAGGTCAGCAAGGGAAATATTTCATAAGTGTCAGCTTGGCCCGCAGCCCTCGACGCACAGCTCCAAACGAGGACGCGAGGCTGCGTGACAAAGGGCGTGCGTGACTTTGCTCTGTACTCTGGAGGCGGGAAGTGGGGTGATGTACGGCGCTGCTTTGCTTTCATGTATTTGTCTGAGCCTGTGAATTACTGCCAGATACAAGCATGGTGCTCTGTCACCGCAAGGACCCAGTTGGGGAAAAAAATATCCTTTTTTTTTTTTTGGGCCTTTCCAGGTGTGGATCTGGAAGGCCTTTTACTCATACCACAAGTCTCTGACTTTAAACTCTTACCAATAAAAAATGTTAGCACCGCTCTGACTTATTTAGGTCAAACCAATGAAGCGGGATACTTTAAAGCGATGGACCGCCACCCATATTTTCTACGTTAAGTTTATTTTTTTCTTTCCTGCTCCTGCCATGACCTGGAGTTGGTACACACACACACACACACCCACACACACAGAGCGAGATTATTGGCATGGGCGGGCCGCTTCAATAACTGTTTGGTGTGGCAAGTGTGAGAGGTGCTGATTTACTTCCACATTCATCAGCTTTAACTGAGCGATGCCACTCCTTGTCAAATCAAAGAGGCGGCTGATTACATGACTCGCCTTTGCCGCGGCCTGCGATGACTGATGTTTACTGCCGGGCCCCGCCCGCCTGCCCCGCCACTCATCGTCTTTTTTGCGTTTGGCAGGAACCGCGGCAGGGTCTGCCAGTTCACAAATCCCCAGCAACGTGTACTCTCGGGTAGGCCGGGGCTGCGTTTGAACACTTTAGGGCTGAGCAAACCTTCTGTTTCCTTGCCTGGCTCTCCTGATGAGAAAGTCAGTCGTGGTTTTGGTTTCGTGACAAAACCCGAGAAGCTCCACATTAGGAGATTGAGAAAGAGCGGGTAGTCCCGGCGGCGCACTCCTCGACAAAGGTTACACGATGAAGACGAGGTAGCTGAGACTCTGGCCAAGGGTTAAAGGAAGCAGCACTGTCTTTGAAAGGCATGAAGGATTTGCTTTAAGAGATTTTTTTTTGTCTGGCCTCTTTGTTGTTCCGTACACCAGACTTGTCACACGTCCAGACTGTGAATACCTTGATTGTGCTGCTGTCAAAACAACCCCACCACCCCCCCTTATCACCTGACCAACAAGGGAAAAAAAAAAAACAAGCATGAAAGAAAACATGTTTGAATGTCATCTGAAATTTCACACGACAACGCCGGATGATCTGGTTGGTGCCGAAGCAGCCTGACAGCGCAGGCCTGCTCTCTCCTGCCTCTCCTCTCTTTGCCTTCCTCCCTCCACGATGTTGATGACTTCCCTTGCGTGGAGGACAATGGCGGCTTTGTTTCCCCCCACCCCCGTGCTCGTGTAGGAGTGCGTTTTCAGGTGCAGAGAGTACGACAAGGCGGAACCCTCGCGAGGCGCGTTGGATTCGGAAATAAAAGTGCCAAAAGTGTAAGGGTGAGGGGATGAGGGGGGGGATGAGGGCGCCTATTATCCTGCCGTAATTATAATGCAGACGGATAGACGGCAGGTAGGCAGAGTGGATAAGAGCGTTAGCTTGTGAGACGTGATGAGCTGACAAGAGAGACAATCTCCCACCTAAACTACTGTGATAAGGCTGTCAGCCGCTGCTGTGACATAAAGGTTTACTGTAAGCCCGGATAGATGGTAGTCTCTGGCAGAACTTCAAAAAAAGAAAAGAAAAAAAAAAGCCCACAGCCTTATAAGATGTTATCATACACAGCAAAGCCTGTTTATGTTTATGTGCACCGGCCAGGTCTTCACGTTTGACTGCGCGCACACTCAACTGTGACAGGATTAGTGTGTGTATGTCAAAGATAGAGGGAGAGGCAACCGCAGAAAGACAAATGAGGAAGTGTGAATGCATTAAGTACACTGTGTAGACATTGTTTGTGGACCTTTCAGCTCAAGGAAATCCTTGTTTCAACAATCTGTCCTGCCTGGAATGTTGCCTGTGAGGCTCTTTTTAAGTGTTCGCTTCTAAATGCCATGTCTGCTACACCCCATGAAACTGTCTTAATCCACTTTTTCCCCCTCGGTTTTATTACCGCTGGAGCAAACGCGAGGGGATGGAGCAGAGCCCCAGCCCGGGGCCTCTATTCCCATTCCACACACCCCATAAGTCAGTCACAGATAATTAAATAGAAGTTATTTACACTCGTTTTTCCCCTCCTCTGCGTCTCTGCTGCTTTTATCATCTCGCGCTGCTCTTTGTACAGTACTGTGCGCAGCCAGACCCTGTCAAAAGTCTGGCTGACATCAGCAAAGACTTGTTGAAATGTTATAGCTCGAAAAGAAAAAAAAAAAAAAAAGGGAGAAACAAGACTCTTATGAGCTCCTGTCAATGTCAAGCCTTTCATTAAACCATCACGTTGTAGCATCTATGCTAGTCCTCGCGCGTGCCGCAAAACACCTCCAAACAGACGGGAGAGGCTTCGCGTCGGGCTCGGTTATGAAGAATTCAGCTGCCTAATGTCAAGAGCTATATATTTGCCTCGGTGTGAGGCGAGCGTCCGTAACGGGCCCTTTGCGTTTCTCCAAATCCCAAAGGTCAGAGTGTCTGCTCCTCCATGGCTCCTGTAGGGTTAGGCTTTAGACCACAGGGGTGTGATAAGAACTTGCGCCACAATATTTCTTGTCCATTCGGTTGCTGTGACCTTGGGACTTAATTGTCTTAGCTGTTACTGCGAGGGTTAGGTATAAATGCGCTTTTAAGCTCAAATGAAACGATTTGCGTTGCGGAAGGCGAGTAGCTGGTCTGATAGAATCTTGGATTCACGGATCCTAACACAGCGCACCTTGTTTAGGCTGCGCATCCACGTAGATTTGGCATCTTGGGAGACCAGAAATGATGTTTTTCGAAACTTTGTTCCAGATGTTACAAGTTTCAGAATGCAGGTTTCATGTTTCCGTGACGATGGAAGCCGCGGCTTGTTTTTAAATGATGTCGTCATAGTACCATCTCTCTCTCTCTCTCTCTCTGTAACCTGCATGCGCCTCACTTTCACAAACAAACATGACCCCGTTCGGCATTTTTGTGTCATTTGTACGTGTGCTCATTCAGCTCTCGTAGCACATTTGGAAATCACCCAACGATACCCTGACACGGCCTCCACCACCGTAACATTAGGAACACGGAAGTTGCACGGTTGAGGAAAAAGCAACAAACCTAACAAAAGCCCTTTTGTGAAAGTGCTGGCACTTTGCAACTAACGTAGCATTAGACAAACTGAAATGACACCGGCCCTCTCAGTGGATTCGAATCGATTTTATTCATTTTTGAGACTTTTCTTCTGTATCCTGGTTGGACTTGATCTGTGGAGCCTGAAGCTCTTAATGTGAATGAATACATGTGAAATGTTCTGATTATGTAGATGTTTATGTTTCATGTGTGTGTGGGGGTGGGGGTGTGTGTGTGCAGTTGAATTTGGATTCACTGCAAAACAAATATTCCCACCGGTATACAGGAAGTAACCTAACGTCATATCTCAGAGATAGAACTGCTTCAGTTTTAGTTCTTCTAATGAACTACAACCTGCTCATGTTTATCTGACTTCTGGCCTTCCACTGCTCTGTGGTTCTCTTGGCTTTTCTACAAACTCACTGTGACATAACATCCATCAATTGCAGATGATATTTTCATAGCAAGTCGTTTCAGATAAATCCAAAGTGTGCCTTTTGAACGCCTTCTTTCACATTCTCCGCTGCAGTTGCAAAAAATTACAGGCAAGCTAGAATTCTAAAATAGCGCAGAAAATCAATCTTGTCGTTCTACTTCTGTTTGCTGATTGGTTGAAATCCTACCGGAGAGATTCGGAGTAAACGGGAGAAATCCAGAGTGTCAGTGAAGAGAGATTTTCTGAGTGGAATTGCACAGGAAGACAATGTCCAGGGCTGCACAGTGGTGCAATTGGTAGAGCTGTTGCCTTGCAGCAAGAAGGTTCTAGGTTCGATTCCTGGCCCGGGTCTTTCTGCATGGAGTTTGCTTGTTCTCCCTGTGCATGCGTGGGTTCTCTCCGGGTACTCCGTCTTCCTCCCACAGTCCAAAACATGACTGTCAGGTTAATTGGTCTCTCTAAATCCTCCTGAGGTGAGTGTGTGTGTGCATGGTTGTCTGTCTCTGTGTGGCCCTGCGGCAGACTGGCGACCGGTGCAGGGTGACCCCGCCTCTCACCCAGAACATTGGCTGGAGATAGGCACCAGCACCTCTTGACCCCACTAAGGAACAACAGTGTACAGGAAATGGATGGATGGACAATGTTGCCAGACTGGGCTACAGTTGAACCCAGAATACTCTGGGTTAAATACTGTTTAAAATGTGATTCATGATCCATTTCCTCTGTTTTTGAAAGCAGAAAAATACTCAGTTTTCCTTTAAAAAAATCTACATCCAATCTTGTCTCGTTCTCATGGCGATAGCGTCGTGTTTTGTAGCAGCTCCAGCACAGCCACGGAAACCTGTGAAAACGCCTCCGGGCTGAGCTGGACCGGGGCATGCTGAGAGACCTCTTAAACTGAAAAGCCGTCCCTTTAAAATATCTGTAACAGGAAACAGCCATCAGTCATCGACACGCCAAAACAGCTGTTACAAGCCGACTTCAAGGGGACACATGAAAGGAGCTGCTCCCTGTTGTCTTAAGCCCTCCCTTGTTTTATTCCCTCACCGCTTTTGTCTGGCTTTTCCCAGGGCACCTCCCACTTTGGGTGTCCTGTTTAACACCCCCGCCCTCTTCGCCAGTGCGGACACGGCTACACTACTGCAACTTCACCCACCTACCCGTTTTGATTATCACAACTTGATCCACAGGGGAAACAAAAAAATAACAGGACCCTGGTTGTGATCCTCTCCGAGATCCAAGCCTCACCTTAAAATCTGGCAGTGAGAACGTGGTTTTGTTATGCGTCACCTGTTTATGTGTCTCAGCCCCGATGTGGCGAGCGAAGGTTTCAAACAAACAGGCCCGATCAAACGAATCCCGAACCACACAAAAGGCGGCGACGGCGGGGCACGTCTGAGCTCACGTACTCCCCGCATCCTGGCAGGTCACTGGAGCATGAGCGGCGGTGTGTGTGTGTGTGTGTGTGCGGGCGATGAGTGGCGACGAAGGCTAATGATGATGGGTCAAAGCAGAGATGTGAGGCTGAAGCCACTTCACGCGACTTGTATTGCTTTTCCACTTAGCTGCAGATAAATGGCAGCAGCCATTACAATCAGGCTGCAGTCTGATAAGGCCGGCCGGCCAGCGCTGGGAAACGTCAAGGAGCTGGTTTACTGTTCCAGACCTCGGAGGGAAAAAGGCTCGCTGTAATTTTCCTCAGCTTGCAATCACAGAATCTTAAAAAATGCTTCAAACACACACTTGACAGCATATTGTGGATTGCAGATGTGGCACTTCCAAGCCAAACCATTTGATCATTTCGCCCACGCCTGAAATCCCAGTGAAGTGTGCTTTACTGCAAATGATGTTAAGGATACAATTCTTACTTTTTTCACAAACGACTGATGGATGGAACTGGTGTTGTTTTTTTTAACAGCCTTACTAAAATATTCATGTGTATTAGGGTTACTAATTTTGATGTACTAACATATGCAATTAATCTAAAAAGTTGAGCGTCCCCATATTAAATAATGTGGATGAATCAAACTCTCTTATTTTCACCTAAAAGCAGAGGGTAACCCAGTTCAATGCAATGCGGTCTTGTACTGCGGTCAACATTGCAGAGCAGATCGGTGAGCTCAGTGGCAAATTTCACTTTTAGAAACACCACGATGCATGACTGGATGAAACCAAGAAATTATCCTTCCACCGAAGCACAACCAGTTTATGGATAACATTTATAAACTAAAATATTTTTTGAAAGCATGCATTTTTACATTTCAAGCTTAAAAAGTTGCACATCACGGTTAGTGTGATTAATCTGATTAATGTTTTTCACCAATTCACATCACTAAGCACATAGCTCTTAATATATTTTAAGAGACCGCTGAAAATGATCACTTTTTCTGGTTTTATTCTTTACAGGTACTTGTTTGAGTAAAGTCAACATTGTACTTATATTCTATGAATTACTGACATGTCTCTGAAATTCCAAGCAAACATTTTGTATTTATTTGCAGAAAAGAAGAAATGGTCAAAATAACAAAAAAGATGGAGTGCTTTCAGACTTCATATAATGCAAAGAAAACAAGTTCATATTCACTTGGAAACAACAAAACTAATGTTTTAACTCAGGAAGATAACCAGATAACCATGAACAATAGGGTTTAGTGCAGTGGGCTCTTAAGTTTTGTCCAGAGGTGTATATGATGTATTTATTTGTTTATTGTTTTGTTTTTTTCAATTACGTCTTGTTTGAAGAAGATGATATGCTATTGTATGAATTTTTATAATCCAGAATTATTTAGGACGGGGCCATGGCCCCCTTTTGGCCCCCTCTTGGGAGCCCCACTGACATGAGGATTAATTGCTTTATATATTGATACATATATCAATACATATCTAAGGGGAGTTTAAATTCTTTTACAGAAAAGTCAAGCCAGTGGGGTGAAGTCGATGTTGTTGAAATGAAATTGGAGAACCCACTGTTTTATATTTTCATCCACAAGTGCCTGACTTACACAACAACTACAGTAGTGATGCACTGTCAGAGCAAAGGCCATTAAAGTTGAATCATGTGAATTCCATAGAAATTCAATTAGCACTGAAATGGTTTTCTGGTAGCTATAAAGTTGTTAGCATACTTGAAACGTGCACAGACACCAGTTTATGACGGATTTAAATGTGGCGGACACAGTCCCCCGTGAACTGAACATTAACTTTTATTTGCACAAATCTTATTCCGCGATCTCAAAAACCAGATTCCGTAATCTCGTTTGGGAAAAAAACAAACAAAAATGGATATAATATAAATAGACATGTTTTGCGATGCAGTGTGAGATTCCCTTGCTTCATCCTGCATGTGAAATTTGGAGGTGACTGGCACAAATTTTTCAGCAACATTGCAGCTTCACCCGCATGATGGTGAGAGCGGGAGGCAGGCCACGCCCCCTGGGCTCGGTTCTCCTCCCCTCTCTGAACGCAGCCGCTTGTGATTGGAGGGCGGCGGCCTGCTTTGAAATTCCTCCCCTCACATGCAGTCACATTCCAGTCGGTGTGGAAGAGCCAGTGAGTGAGAGACCGAGAGGCAGCTGCAGTGGGAGACGCAGCAACACACACCGCGCAGGACTTGCCGCACACAATTCCCTCTGCTGCGGGTCTGTTCCCACAACTTGCCTTCTATTGTCAATGGTCTTATTTCCCCCCCTCCCCCTTTTCTTTTTTCTTCAAAAACCCTTTTTCTGGATGAAGGATTTCTGAGCGATTACCTCTGAAGGATGACGCTTTGGGTATTTGCGTTTTTTCTAAAAACGGCTTGATTCCGAGGCGGAGGACGCGTCCTTTTGCGCACTGCCATTTTGGATTAGCGCACTCTGTTCCTATACGATTTTACCGTGATGAGACGTGCAGATAAATGAAAGTAAACCCCGCGTCCGCTCCCCGCGCGCCCCTGGTTCTGTTCACGCCCAGATAGATCCAGATGAGAGATCTCCCCGCTGGATCTGACGCGCTTTTACGCAGCCAGTCGTCCCCGGAGCGCAGCGGCGATCCACGCCGTAGAGGAGCCGAGAGCGCGTCCGCTCCCACACCCACATCTCTCGCGTCTCCAGTGGACCCGTCGCGCCAGAATAAGAGGCTTCCCGTCCGGATCGTGAAGATGTTGACGGCTCACAGTGGCCACCTGCTGCACCCGGAGTATCTCCAGCCCCTCACTTCTGCGCCTGTTAGCATTGAGGTAAGTTGTTTTTTTGTTGTTGTTATTTTTGCCTTTTTCTTAATTTCTTTTTTTTTTTTTTTTTTTTTGTTGTTTCACCTTAATACGTACTTACTCATTTCTATTCTAGAAACATTTTCTTAGATTATTATTATTCTAGGGTGAGGAAACGCCTTATGGCACACTGTATGCACAGTAGTTTGCTTGAAGTGCGTGCGTGTGTGTGTAGCTAATAAAATAAAAAATGTAAAAGCGCATCATTTTTTAAATTTTTGCTGCATAATGAGAGGTAACAACAAATGGATTTCCGTTTTGGTGGCTATGTGTCTCTCTAGGATTTGGAGCTTTTAAAAAATTGAAAAGCAAATAAAGTTCCTCATGTTGCCTCTCTTGCTCTCTTCAGTTGGATGCCAAGAAGAGTCCTTTGGCTCTGCTGGCCCAGACCTGCTCTCAAATTGGCAAACCCGACCCTCCCTCCTCCTCCAAACTGGCCTCCCTCTCCGCCGGCTCTCTAGGAGACAAGGAGTCGTCCGGCAGATCGTCCAAGCCTGGAGAGCAGCACCAGTCCTTGGATGACAAGTCCAGCTTCAAGCCTTACTCCAAGTCATCAAGCGACTGTCGTAAGGATGTCTTGGTGACGAAGGGGGCGTCGGAGAAAGCAGCTTTAAGGGTGCCAAATGGAAGTTCCAGTGGGGGAAATGCGTCTTGTCCGCCTTTCCCCTCCCATTCCAGGTCACCGAACTCCAGCTCCTCTCCGTTGCCCCAGAGACAGAGCCATTCCCCTTCCATGCAGCACCCGTCACACTCACAGACGCCCCACACGGACAGCAAACCCGAGCAGGCGAGCTCGGATAATAGCAGCAACGCTGCAGGCAAAAAAGACTCTGATGTTACAAAACCAGGAGTAGATGGGGCTCACTTAGCCAACTCCAGCCAAGTGAGGGCAAGCGCTAACTCCAGTAATGCCAGCTCGGCCAGCAGCCCACGGCCAGAGAGCAAGACGGACCCTCAGGCCTCTTCGCAGCCTGCTCTGAGCTCTGGACACATCGCGCCGGTCTCTCCGTTCAAACCAGGGCATTCTGTCTTCCCTTTGCCCCCGGTCACGATGGGATACCACGGTTCCATAGTGGGGGCCTATGCCAGCTATCCCTCACAATTTGTTCCCAGCTTGGATCACACCAAATCCAGTTTGGGCTTAGGACTTCAAGGGAAGCACCCCAGCTCCAGCCCACTAACCGGAGCATCCCCTCCCTCTCTGATGCAGGGTTTGTGTCGGGACCCTTACTGTTTGAGTTACCCCAACGCCCCCCACCTGGGGGGCAGCAACTGCTCCACGTGCGTCCATGATCCTTCAGGCCTCAAGTCTGGCTTTCCCCTGGTCTACTCCTCACACCATCTCCACTCCTTACACTCCGGCTCCTTGTCTTCCAGCAGCACACCCTCCCTCTCCCACCCCCTTTATACTTACGGTTTCATGGTACCAAATGAGCCCCAACCCCACGCCTGCAACTGGGTTTCCGTCAGCGGCCCCTGTGACAAGCGCTTTGCCACGTCAGAGGAGCTACTGGCCCACTTGCGTACCCATACATCCCTGCCTGGAATGGTAGACAGTAAGCTGTTGTCAGCCTATCCCTCTTCTGTTTCCTCCACAGCCTCGTGTCACCTTCACTTGCCCCCGCCCAGCAGCCCGGGAGCCCTGCCCAGCTCCTTCTCCCTACGAGGCTCTCCCGGATTAGGCCTGGCACGCTACCACCCCTACGGCAAATCCCACTTGCCGGGTGCCCCAGGACTTCCGATGCCAACCCTTCCATCCTCCCCAGCGTACTACTCCCCCTACGCCCTCTACAGCCAGAGGCTCGGCTCTGCCTCGGCGCTGGGGTATCAGTGACGAGCCGAAAACGCCACCGACAACCACGTAGCGCAGGCACTGGCTTGGACTGTCAAGAGGCAGCCTGAAGATGGATTGGTGAGGCTAAGGTCATTGTGAGTCCAAGGCATCCTGCCTGCGAGGCCTGCCAGGAATACCACCTGTTTGCCTCAGGATCGTGACCAGTGCTCCGAAACGCAAAAGGCCCCTCCGATGGATTGTCTGCAACAACAGACTTTAATCGAAGACAGCAGGACACTGAATTTGAAAAAAAAAAGAGATTATCTCCAGAGTTTTAAATTTTGTTTTGTTTTTCAAACGTCTCCTGTCTCCCCCATCCCCTCCCAGAATTAAAAGTCTGTATTTATTTTTCATGGAAGCGCTTGGTTTTCAACTCAAGGGGGTTTTATTTTTTTGCATTCTGAAGTATTCTAAGAGAGAAAGATTGATTTTAACTATAATATCATTATCATCATATCATTAGAAAATAAAAGTGTTGCACCCGGACGTGAGGCTGTATTCTGGAGACTTTTATTATTTTTTTTATTTGAAATCTCTTTTCCTGTCCACTTAAATTTTTTTCTGTGTTTATTTCAGTTTGTTTTGGATTTTCAAAATTCCTCCACTGTGTACAGAGACGCCGGGAGATTTGCATGTCCTTGAGAAATATCTTGAACAATGCTATTATTTCTATTTGTAAATATGCAAAGATGTAATATTTTTTCAAGCTTACAAGGGATCGGCAAGTTGACGAAGCACAGGGGGGGAAGAGGAGGAGGATGTCGCTTCACGCATAATGGTGCAGAGATTAGATATGACATGAACAAAAATGATGGCTGTGCTGTCTGACCAACAGGAAAAGGTCGTATTTTGAATAAATGATACATGGTTGCATTTTAACTTGTTTTCTTCCCTCATTGAGTTCTATGTTTAGTTCCTTGGTGTGTCTTTCTATGACGAGCCTTAGAGGATGCCGTAAATCTTCCTCGACTGCAGCGCCGCACTTATCTAAGACTATCTATCATTTCGCCTCTTACAGCCGCGCTATATGTGGCCGTGTGTAATATTTCATGGCTCATATCACTTGACAGGGCCATCCCGAAGAGGGCATCTTGGGTCGCATTAGGCCTGTTAAGCCAGTCTCCGAGGACTTACATCCCTCCTCCTTCCATCGTCCCCCGCGTTGCTTTTGTTGTTTGCAGCTTTTAATTGCTGATTCTACTTTGCACGGGCAAGAAAGAAACGGCCTCCTCAGCAAAGTGGAAGTGCTGCGCGGGTCACTGGGACTTCAATAATGACCTCGGGGAGGTGTCGACCCAGGGTCTCCTTGCCCCGTCTGACGGATTGGCCCGCAACACAAAAGGCCATAGCTGACAATGGGAGGTGGTTAATAGAGAAATATTCATCAAGGCACTGACATGTCCCCCCCCCGCACTCCCCCTCGCCGAGGACAGCAGACTCTCTCCTATAGGAAACCTCTCAGCTCATGTGAGGACCTGTTTTCTTGCCGCTTTAGCGCTCCTTGACGTGGAGCCGTGGGGTGCTAATTCAAGCCGAAGGAGTTGGTTTGTCTGGCGTTTGGAGTGTTTGGTCCCAGATAAGTGTGTCCTCTGCTCTGTTTGGCTGTCAGGGCGTCGGACGCTCAAAGTCTCTGAGGCATCTATTGACCCGGACTCCCAGACTCCTCTGGTCTCGTGGTTCATTAGCACTCCACTCAGGGAAGAGCCAAGCACAGGTGTCACTTGACAGCACCATTAAGAAAATGGATGACCCTCCCAAACGGCATCCAGCAAGGTCACGGCGCCCCGGTCGCCGCTCTGTGGGACTTAACACTTACTTCTCTTCTTTAAAAACGAAACTAAATACATGTTGCTGTTGCTGCAGGTGAATCTTGCTCAAAATACACTCAAGCTAATTTCTTTAGGATATACAGATGTTAGCGTTGTCCAGCTGGCGGTTTTTAGTTCATAACACAACTTTTCATTTTCATTTTCAAAGTTCAACCAATTTAATCTAAAGGAGCTTGTCGCCCCCTCAAGTTAGTTTAGTGAATTACAGGTGAATATGTGCAGAGACCTTTCATTTTTTTACTCAAACTATTTTCATTGTGAACCTTATTTATACACAAAAAAACTATCCCACCTCCCCCAGAGGGAGGAGTTACATATAAATACACAAGATATCTACACTGGATTACTTTTTAGCTAACATATACTACATAGACACACAATCATACCAAGGGGAAGTTGACCTAGCTCAACTTTTTCACATTTTCCAATATTAAACTTTTATGAATTTTATTTGAATTGTTTGTTATGGATCAACACAAAGTAAAGGGAAAAGTATGTGTGGTTCAGATTTTCAGGAGGATTTAGTGCTGGACTTTGACTGGGACATTCTGATACGATTGGATGTTTCGACCTAAATCTTAACATTGTATTTCCAAGGACAAATTTCTTCTTCACCCTTTAGTCGTCTGCTGCTTTTAACAGGTAGGATCGGCTCCAGAATTAGCTACTCTGACCAGTTTCTCTTTCCCAGCTGAACAGAAACGTTCCCAAGCATGATGCTGCCATCACATGTTTAGAGGTGGACATTGTGTTACCAAGGAGACGTCAAGCTTTTGTCTTTCCCCATTGAAAGCATTTTGCATGTGGTTCAGAAAATATAGTTTTCGTCACTCTGTACTCTTTTTTTTACTTCAAAGATGGCTTTCATCTTGCCACCTCTTTATAAAAGTAAGGTTTACCTAAAGCCTTTGTTGTCTTTAACATCATCATATATTAAGATTTCTGGAGCACTGCCACTGAGACGTTGCTCATAGTTGAACACAGTAACAGTAACTTGGCTGCTTCTTTGATCAATGCTCTTCCCATCATGTGTAATTCAAGTTGTGCCAAACTCCTTCCACTTTCAGATAACAGCTGGAACGGCTTGCTGTGAGATTTTTAAAGTTAAAGCTTAAAGTTTATGATATTGTTTTCTTTGGTCATCATGATGCTACTTGCTCTCTCTGAGGCCTTTGCAGGTTATATTTAAACTGAAGGGTTTCTGTGCGTTCCTAAAAAAGTTTAATTTCATGTATCTAAAATTAAGGCTTTAAAATGTCTTAAATGCTTTAAAAAAATGTAAGTTGGCCTTAAATAAGCTAATCAGAAGTTTTAAATTTTGTCATGGCAGAACTATTTAATCTTATATTATCTAAGTAGTTTATTTCTCACTTTTCCGTCAACCAAACGGTTGAGTCGCACACAGACATTTGTGACTTGAGGCTACAGCTAACTAGCTGCTAACGTAACCTGGCTAACTAGCAAACTGTCTTTTTTGCCTCTATGTAAATTTATCGCCAGTTGCCTTAAATATGCAGTTTTCTTTTGTACATTCCCGTGGTGTTACAGGCTTAAAATGTCGTTCATAAAGGCCTTAAAAGAGCCTTAAGTTTGAGTTGGTGAAGGAACCCTGGTTCACTAATTATGTAACATCTGAAGACAGGAAGCTCTTCCTGTCTTGAAAAGCGTTTCCTAAAAGCGTTTCTGCTTTTAGGATTTCATATGTAAAAAAAAACAAAAAAAACAAAGAAAATCTTGTGTACTTTTTCATGTACAACTCCAGTTAAACGCATTTCCTTTTGGTTGTAAAGTTTTTAAAAAAAATGTCTTGGCGTCTTACGGCGTCATCTGACCTGGAGTGTGTGAGAAGGTTGGTGCTGGGCTGGCGTTTCCACCAGAACAGCAAACGGAGAGCTGGCTCCGCTGGATGCTGAGATGATTCAAGCTAGAGGTCACGCTGAGGGCAGGAGATTAATTCCACTGTTGCCAGTTTCCCCTCATTCATCAAACGGCTTACTATTCGCCCAATCCCGGCACTCATCAATCTTCCGCATCCATCTTCTTCCCCCCAACCCACACACATTTAATTTCCCAGCTGAGTCAACACCCACGTACTCCATTTATGTTGCCTCTGTGCGTGTGTGTGCGTGGAGGGGTGTGTGCGTGTGTGTGTTTGTGTGTATCCAGCTTTAGTCTTTTGTCCACAGAGGATGAACCATGAGGTGGGATAGCTGAGGGTCTGTGGTGATCAGGGCCACACTGGACAAACATCCATCATATATTTATTCAATCTGATTTTTTTATCTAATCAGTCATGTTAAGTATATGTGTGTAGTTTCTAAAATAACAGTATCTTTCACTTTCATGTTTGATTATATAAACAGATGCATCTTACATGTAAATTATCGGCGATTTTTTTTTTTTTCTAAAAAGAGATTTCTTGAAGCGATCGAAGTTCTTATGATCAAAGTGAGAGCAGGCTTTATATATAACATAATATTTAATCTATTTTACATAATTTAAAATATGGAGAGAAAAGTAGAAAAAATACCAGCAACTTCATTATTCTTATGTAGTTTTTCCGCCCCCCCAAACCATATAAAATATGAAAATGATGTGAAAATCTATTTGTTTTGAAAATTTGATCGATCTGGTGAAATAATGTTGGACTGTCATTATTTTGAGCACAGCCTTTTTTTTAAAAATGTCTCCAACCAGAATCGCTTTCTTTAAAGCGATCTGAAACCAACGAGGTGAAGTCGATGCCAAACACACCAGGTCGAAACAGAGCAGCTTCGCGGCGCCTGACTGAAGTTCGCCTCCATATTTCGTAAATTTAACAAACATGTCTTGAAGCGTGTTCCTGGTAAGTGCTGGCGGTGGTTATTAACTTGCTGGAAAAAGGTTAAATCCCAACATGGAGTCTATCCTTGAACATGTGGAAGGCTTTCTGTCATATTTGAAGAATGTGCAGGGTGTTTACCTCACCCCCTGCTCATAGAATCAGGACTGAGACGCTCTTTACCGTTTCTGGTTTGTCCTCCTGCTGGGAAAACAAAAAGTAAACTCTTGTTCAGCATGAAATCATAACACGTTCCTAGTGTTATGATTTCTAATCCGTTCCAACAACACGGTTGCAGGAACAGTGAATCTCTGCTGTCACTAGCCTCGGGGAAATGATCTTGACTCGCTAGCAAGTTGAACTTTAGCATTAGCGGCGCATCTAAACCAGTTGTAGCCGGATACAAACTTAAATTTGAACCTAAAACACAGAGAAACTTTGGGAACTCCAAGTTATTCGTTGTCATTTGTTACTCCTCAAGGCTCGACGTCGTTCTTGGGTTCCTACAGATATTTATTGAGGACAACATGTTTCAGCAATTCCCCAAAAATGGTGGGAGGAGCAAAAAAGGAAACAAAACCCTAAATTAGTTAAGGGAAGTAGGCTGCACAGTGGTGCAGTTGGTAGAGCTGTTGCCTTGCAGCAAGAAGGTTCTGGGTTCGATTCCCGGCCCCGGTCTTTCTGCATGGAGTTTGCGTGTTCTCCCTGTGCATGCGTGGGTTTCTCCAGGTACTCCGGTTTCCTCCCACAGTCCAAAAACATGGCTGTCAGGTTAATTGGTCTCTCTAAATTGTCCCTAGGTGTGAGTGTGTGTGTGTGTTTGTGCATGGTTGTTTGTCCTGTGTTGCGCTGCGACAGACTGGCGACCTGTCCAGGGTGACCCCACCTCTCACCCGGAACGTTAGCTGGGGATATGCACCAGCACCTCCAGACCCCACTAAGGGACAAGGGTGTACAGAAAATGGATGGGTCGTTAAGGGAAAATATAGAAGATTTACCTCAATAAAAGACAAATTAAGCAATAAATGTGTCCCTCATTGGCCACATTAACTAAAGTGTGCACTTGCAAAGTTGTGTTTGACAGTTTGAAAACTGACAGCGTTTTGCGCACATTTGTAATGAAAATGCAGCTACTGAGAGCAAAAGTGGAAGTCAAATTGCTTCCTGGCCCAAACTTGGTGCATAAACCCGATACCAACATACTGCCACCTACAAAAGAGAAAAACCTTCAGCGGAGCCAACACCTTCCCTTGAAATCTCATCAAAATGTTTACTATTGTACATTACAAGCCAATACACCTGATCCACATGTAAAGGGTTAATATTTAACGAGCCCCTTTTTACAGCCAGCTGGAATTGAGCTGGTGCTGCAGCATCACTGAAGCTGCTGACTGTGATGGACGCTCTGTGCGTCGGGGCCCAGAATGCCACTGTGAGGTCCAGAGCAGCGGCTGACAGGCCCGGTGATTAATGATGACAGGGTGCGGAGCTGCTCCTCAATTAGACGCCAGCTCTGCCCGAGCTCACCGTCGCCGATGACAGATTGGACAGAGAGCCGGAGGAAGGGGACTCGCTCTTTCTCTCGCTCTCTGGCTCTCCTTGTCTTCCGAACAAAACATTAACCTCGACTCCATGACTACCACCTCTGTGTTTAACATCGGGACACAATGCAGAGCCCTCGGCATCCAGCAGCAACCGCAGTGTTAAAGCAACCCAGATGGCGCGAACACATCCCTCATCAGGGCCCTGTCACACGATCTCTGCTTCGTTTTGAATCCTCCCTCATTCATGTCCGCAGTCAGGCATGCCGGAGCACAATAAAATAATGATAATAATCCCAGGGCTGAGTGCTGGTTTGGGCGAATGCCTCCCACGCGTCCAATTGTAATTCTTTTTTTTTTTTTTTTGCTGGATGAGAGGAAATGTTTGACAGTTAAATGGGATTGGACAATATCCAGAATTGGCACGGTATGATAATAATAATAATAATTTAAAAATTGACAAAACAACACATTCACACCAAAAGTATTTGTATGATCAGCTTCGCTTTAATGCTTGTTGTGTCCTTTTTTCTTGGCTGAATTTCACAACCCACCCAATCCTGTTAAGGGTCGTAGGAACGAGGTGGAGTAGTTTACGTCCGAAAACACCCAGACAAAACTCATGCATGCACATACAGAGTCTCCTGGTGTATACATAGTTGTAAATAGTTGTGTGTTTTCACAGTTGTGTACTGTCTTGCGGACATATTGTAGCACCCTACACACCTCTAATTGCAACAGTGACCTGTCATTTTGCTAGGAACATAAGCTAACCTGAATATCTACAAGCCTCCTGTTGATGGACTGAAATCATTTCTCTACTGTCAGTCAACCACTTTGAAAAGATTTTGTCATCACTATGATATTGCTCAATGTCTCAGTCCATAATGTTTTTGGTTTCAACAAATTTTATTGCGGAAAACATATCTTAACGTGCCGTAGCGACACCTCAGAAATGCTGTCTACAGTTGGTAGAGCTGTTGCCTTGCAGCAAGAAGGTTCTGGGTTTGATTCCCAGCCCGAGTCTTTCTGCATGGAGTTTGCATGTTCTCCCTGTGCATGCCTGGGTTCTCTCTGGGTACTCCGGCTTCCTCCCACAGTCCAAAAACACGACTGCCAGGTTAATTGGTCTCTCCAAATCCTCCCTAGGTGTGAGTGTGTGTGTGCATGGTTGTTTGTCTTGTCTGTCTCTGTGTTGCCCTGCGACAGACTGGTGACCTGTCCAGGGTGACCCCGCCTCTCGCCCGGAACATTAGCTGGATATAGGCACCAGCATTTCCCGACCCCACTAAGGGACAAGGGAGTATAGAAAATGGATGGATGGAACGTCAACAAAGTTTTGCCCGGCATCTGTAACGGAATCGCAGTCGGCGTGTTTGTAAGGTACTCCGCATTAGCCCGTGTCTTGCGGTTTGTTGAGGGTGAAAAAAAAAAAGTGTTTCCAGACTTTAAAGATTTCATTTCGAAAACATTCCCTCCTCCCTGTTCCTCTCCCGTAACAGTGAAACGCCCACATAACCGTGAATGTGCTGGAGGCCAGAAAGAAGAAAAAAAAAAGGAAGAAATTGGGGTGGGGACATGAAGACGGGGAGAGAGAGCCAGGCAGAGGGAAACCGAGCTGATTATCCAAATACAGTCATTAAAGGGGAAATGTGTTTTTCAAGCTGTCAGGATGATTAATGAGTGAGAGCAAATCCTCACAAATGCTCTTGTTTAGTCTAACTGGCAGACATGATCCTGCCCATTGATTTATGGCAGGCCTGCTGTGTAAGACCATAGTGAGGTTATGGGGTGTGAGTCAGGAGGGGTTTTGTGTGTACATGGATGAGGGCAAACCTTGCGCTCGTGCGCGCACGCGCTTGGCTGAGGGCAGGCGTTGGGGGGGTGAAAGGAGGTTGCTTGTTCACATGACCACAGGAGGTGAGGATCAGAGCGGCGGGAGAAAATTCACCTCATCAGCTTTCGCCCTCTGCTCTGACGAATCAACAACCCAAACCAGAGACGGTTAGCCGAGGCTCTTTTCTATTTATTTTATGGCTCCATGATTGAACTTCAACAGCAAAAAAAAAATCAATGCTACGCCCAGAATGAATCAAGCTGCTGTCCTGAACTACTTAGGTTTTCATCTGTCATTTCCCAATATCCCTCCACGCAGACCGGATCAGAGCAGAATGAACGGTTATTCTCTCTTTCCTCAGCGGTAACCGACGTCCATCACATGTTCATGTGTTACACCTTTTCTCATGCAGGTCTGGCTAATAGTTCAATTTGGGCCTGATGTCCGCCAGGAAAAGTTTGACGATGTGGGGATGCAACTTATTTGCTTTTTTTGCCGCAGCAAGAAAAAGAAGAACAATACAGAGTTCAAACATGGCCAGCATCCCAACATATTGCTCTGAAGTGAACAAGTTAGCTAACCTTGGTGGAAAGGCGTAGAGAAATATCAGGCTTCGATTCAGTGTGTTTTCATTTCTTCTACTGTTTTCTGTTTCTAAGCTAGATTATTCAACTTATTCTCATTTCATTCAAGTTACAATAATCCTGTTTTAAAAGGATCTTTTTTTTACTGATTTTCCATAAAGGCATCATCAATAGCTCTGTTTTGACTGCAGATGAACAGACATGCGCAAAACTTTCAGCATTCCGCTAATGTCGAAAAAACACAATTTTGCATTTGCAGTGTTTCCATTAAACAGGAAACGCAATTAAAATCACACGTGAATAAGTTTGTTCACGCGATAAGTCATTAAAAGTAATGATGGCAACAAATGTAAACAGTTACATGAGATACATTCATGACTCGGCAATGGCACTAGCACCATCTACTAGCCAATCAGAGGAGACGTCTGCGTTGAATCCAGACATTCAATCAACAAGCCCCTTATAAAATCAATAACAATATCGTAATAGGCATCAATATATCACATAGAATGATCAATAATTTTACTGAATTCTGATCCAGAATCCTAAAGCATTCTGGGGGATGTAGGCAGAGGAAAGGATTTAGCCACTCAACCTGCTACAGCTAGCTAATCAATAATTATCAATATCGACTGATATTAAACGATTAGATGTTTTTCAGCCACATCGTCCAGCCCTATTTGTCATTGAACATTTACAGAGTCTCTTACACTGCGCTGGAGCTTTTTTTGATTATTTCCAGGATTTTTGACTTGTACAGGAATGTTTTCACTATTACGAAACGAACCAAACTGAACTTTTGATTTTAAAGCCCACCTTTTAGCAGTCAGAGCTCTGACAAGGAAAGCCCCAGCACACTGGGCTCCTGGAAGGTGAACACGTCATCATCGCGGAGCGGTCCTTTTCCAAGCCGGTCCGGACGGATCGCTAGCAGCTGTTGGCCCCTACAACCTCTTCCCTCAGCGCAGCCATTAAGCCGATCTGTCTGCAATTTCCCCATTCTTCCTCAATTCCCTCTGAAGTCCGCAGCGATCGCTTTCCCACACCCCCGCGGCCCAGCGATGCGGCGCACTGTACTGCCGCAGCATGTGCCCTGGGCCAACCCGAGCACTTTCACAGGACCGATTACCATGTCCACCCACACGCGAGCGGATACACTCGATCACAAACACACACATCCGGTGATAGGTTTCATCATCCAAAGGGCTGAGGTGGAGAAAAAAGGCAGATTTCTGTTGTTTTTCTTTTTGTGTGAACCTTTATATCTGTTGCTGTTGCCGTTTCCCCTCTGCAGCACAATAGAGACAGTTTTCAGCTTAGTTTACTCTTGCTTTTTCTTGGCTTGAATTATTGTTATTAGAAACATAGATCAGTTTATTCTCATTCAGTGATCTGAAGGCGACAGTCCTTCACTGTCTGACCACAGAAACATCGGTATCATCGTTGCTTCCTGAACTATTTGGCTCAGAAAAAATAGTGTTGCAGTCCTTCAGCAGAACCAGTTCCGTCTTCTTCATCGCCCCGACTAACCTCTTCTTCCAGAACTGCAGATAAATCGATCAAACCTTTGCTGAAATCTCTCACAACTTCCTCCGCTTCTGTGTATTCAGCCTCAGCTGTTTAAAGTTTGACTTACCCTGATTACATCACAAGGCCACAGGACAAAAACTGCAACACTCTGGGATTTACGGAAATACTTGTTAAAAGCTTTTGTATACAGATAATGAAAGCTCAGCGCTTCATCTTTTTAAATCATGTAAGTGGGTTTACTGTCTTAGTGACACTTTGAGCCTCGTAACTGTGTGTGTGTGTTTTCCCGTGCCCCAGAGCAGTGACTAATGGCCCACAGCCCTGCGTTCTTGTACTTCCTTCCTTTCCATGCACGCCACATGCATCATCACGCCTCGCCATAAGTGACGCTGGCAGCCGGCTACCGCTCCAGTTTGGCCACGTGGCTCCAAGCAAACCATAACATTCTTCTTCTGTTGATTCAGACATTCACTGGGAGCTGGACAAGGAAACTTCCCAGGTCGGGAGTTCAATTAGACAACTTAGAAAGCTTTGTCCCGCCCTGACCTGTGACTTGTAACGGAACTGTTTCATTCCCTACACTGAAGCTGTTCGCTTTGGTGTTTCCATTTTCTTGTGACTGTTAAAAAAAATGCTGCTTTTAATGCCAAAATCACATATTGTTCTATGATGGGAGCCACTTCATTCTTCATTTTCATCTGTCTTTACAGAGAAATCTCAAGGGCGTTTGGTGTGAAACGTTAGCCTGATAAAAACCAGGCTAATGGACCCGTTGCTGCGTACAAAAGAAGCTAACACTTTGTGTTAGCTCCCTTGCTAACACCAAGTACAAACCAAGACCACAGCACATAAGAAAATAAAATGTGAAACATGATCAAAAGTGTTCTTCAACAATAAAAATGATACATTACAATAAAAACACCCGGATATTAAAGCTGAAACAAACTTGACCATATCTACTCAGGTCTCCTGGGTGACTTCCATCATTTAGTACAGAATGAACAGAATGACTTCTCTGCCTTTCAAAAGCAAATAAGTTGTTATTTTTAAACCAACAGCAAGCCTTGTAAGAGTGTGTGCAAGTTCAAAACCGCAGAGCTCAATCGGTCTTTGGAAGCAAAGTATGGCAAAATTTACAAATCCCTGCATGCTTGAATCCGGATTTTGTTTGACAAATACGTACTTTATGATTTATGAAGCCAAATTGTATTGGCGAAGATTCTACAGACATCTTCAGCTCTCAGACAACCACAACTCACTGTTTTGGAGTGAGAGTGAGTGGATTTGGGGTTTGGTGACAGCGGTAGCAAAAATACATGACTAGCATCATCATTGCTTGGATTTGAATCAGTTGTTTTTACATCCAGTGAAAGCAAGGATGTTAAATAAATTGGAGGATATTCTGGCAATTTAGTGACATTTCCACAGTTGATGTCTTAACTCGTTTTGAAATAAACGACCAAGACAAGACTATAGGTACAAATGCTGAGACCATCAAAAAGTGGTCTGAAGACCAGTTTAGAGAGACCAAGACTAATTTCGAGTACTGCAACTTCTACTAGACACAAAGCTGATGTCTGGAGGTATTGCTTCAATATTTCTCCATGGTTTTCTTTCCTTGTGATGCCATTGAGTTTGTGAAACACCTTGTCCTTCCTGTCGCTTTTGTCTTTAGCAAAAGACCACGAGCCATTTCTTTCGCTATCATTACACTCATGCTTGTTTTGGTTGTATTTACCCAGAATCCCCTGTGCTGTAGTCCACTACCTCCCCAAATTTCTAGGTAAACGAACTGGAGTTGGATTAAAACAGGCTTAACGGGTCTGGTGGTTAGTATCAGGTTTTAGCTGTACGTTTTGTGCAAAAACGTACAGCCTTCACTAGTCCAGCTTCAGTTTTCACTGATTTTCTGCTATGGTGTCACATACATCCTACAAAACATAGCAAAACCAACTGTAGAGTCAAACCTGCTACCGTTTTAACTATAGGAACATGGGAATATACATTAGACCAGTTTTGACATATCTTTCCTTATACTGTATACATGAGACACTTCTCACTTCTAATCACTATTAGAGGTGGAGGGCGGGGGGGACACAGGAATACATATCCAGACCCAGTAAATACATATCAACCACCAAAAAAAAATATGACAGGCTTGTCCAAACCTCTTTTGGACAACCTCTTTTTTCTCCCCCAAAAATTGGTGCATAAGGCAAATATGCAAGCACATGTGTTCTGGATTGTCCGCTGACATGTTTCGGTGTGTAGCAATTTCGTGCGATAGAGACGGATTGAGAGAGAGCGAGAGAGACGGAGGGAAGTGGAGAAAAGAATGAGCTGTGGAAAAACAGAGCGCGAGGTGAGAGAAAAAAGAACAACAGGGAGACAGAGCAGCGCGAGCTAGTCCTGCTTGTGCGCCGGTTCCCAGCCCTGTCTGGGCCCTGTCAGCCGGTGATTTATGGCACCGAGACTGGGAGCAGTCTTCGCTGCCAGCTCAGTATTGTTACAACTGACAGCTAATGAGGCTGGACGGGCTTTCAAGCACGGCACTTAACAGAGGCCTCCAACTTCACGAGTCACAAGCTTTCCTCCTTCTTTTCTCCATTCGCCTCTCTCTCCCATTTATTTCGTCTTCCAGGGTGGCAGCAGTGGTGAGGCGAACCAATGCAAAAAAAAGAGAAAAAATCTCAAGTGGAGGATGCGGGGAGAAAATAAGGCAGGCGACAGAGATGTATGACCAGCGCCGCACTTCCTCTCACTTTCCGTCGGTATACGCTATTAAACCAGAAGCTCCTGCAGTTCCTTACCTCTGAGGCCCAAAAATACTAACTTCATCCCCTCAGCAATTACCCTGTCATGTTTTTTGGGGTTTTTTTAGAGGTTTGGAGAGTCACATGTCTCTCCTCACGGTCTACCTGTGATTATCTGAGGTTAGCTGAACTTTACGGTCTTGGCAGCCGTGTGTTTTTACCTTCAACACCCCTGGCCTGAGCTGCCCGGACCGCATTCTATAATCACAACCAGAGTCTCTGGCAGAGCCGCCTTCTCCCCTCCTTCCACCTCCTCTCCCTTGGCCCCTGGTTTCATGTCAGTCGTGATTAATGGCACCAGGGCCCCGGCGCGGCTTACTCTGCCAGTTCCAGCAATGTTCCCTTGATACTTAATGAACTCTGACAAACTTCTTTTCCCTTGCTCTGTTGTTCCCTTTTACAATCCCAGCCCCCCCTCCAGCCACGTTTAAAATGCATGACACAGAGCTGCCACAGCAGCACCTTGGGCTTATAGCTCTGGTCGTCCCTTTCGTGAATTTCCTCAGGAGGGCCGCCGAGGCCTAAAAATAAAGCGCCGCGGCCGTTTAAGGAGTCAGGGCTCTCTCTCTTTCTCTCTCTCGGTTGTTAGCCTGGCATTGCCACACAAATGAGCGAGTTCAAATCCTGCCGGGCCAAATGAAACATGACTGCTCTTGATTCCTGCGGCTCGCAGAAAGCTGTGATTTGTACCACCGTAGATGGTTTGTCAACAATGGCGGGTTAAATGAAGGGTTGTGTTCTTGAATAAATGCAGGATGATATCGTGCTTTGATTTTCCTCTGAAGCCAGTCGTCTGGAAATGAATGTCAAGTTTGATGCAAGACAGCAAGGTTGGAAGAAAACAAACAACTCCGAAATGTTACAGCTTACAAATTATGGTGGAGCCTTAAAAGCCGATGATACTGCAGACTTTTAAGGGTAATATTGCAACATGGTGTCTGTCTCCCCCTGCTGTTCACTTTACGAAAGACAACGATAGTAATTTGCACTAATTTGGACAAACACAGGGAAATAAAATATGTGTATAGTTTAAAATAAACCCTCTTGTCTTTAGGTGAAGTTGAATAACTTTTTTTGCTCTCTAGAAGAATAACAAGAAAAGAAGTTGAATAACTTGATTGGCAGCGGTCTGTGCTTGACCGCTCCAAACACTTCATTTTTTTGTTCATTTCATCAAAACGTTTTCCCTTATAGCCTTTCTGACTGTGACTTGACTTTTTTGGGGGAGCGACATTTTGGGTCAGACATCTGACCCAAAACTGAGTTTAGCCAGGTTATAAAGCAGGCAGATTAAAAGTCTCTTAATGATTCCAGATCTAAACCTTGTTGGAACATTTGTAAACTACAGTAAAAGTGTGTGGTCGAGGTGCAACATACGGAATGTCAAACTTGCGTACAAGATAGTTCGGTATAATCACGTCATTATTATGTACTAATTCCACGATTTTGTTTTTTTAGAGTCCAGTGTCATTCGTTTTTTTTTTCCAAAGCTACCGGAATGTGACGGTCATACAGGTCGATAGAGGGCGCACTGCTCCGTGGACGGTAGAGGAAGTCAGTAAAGCGCAACCAATCACAGGGGACAAAGGAGAAGCCGACGCAGAGCTGTCGTTAGCTTCATGCAAATGTTAGTTTATTCTTAGTTATTTATAGAATATAGTTTCTTTGGTTATAGAAAGGCTAATTTTAGCCGCTCGAAGAATGGGTCGAAGCAGGAGCCGAACACCCCCAAGACGAGGTAATACGACGCAAAGCTTTTAATCCTAAAAAAAAGCAGTAAAAGCTAGCGCTAGCTTACATTACGTTTCACTGTTATGTTCCGAATAATGCCGTTTTTTTCCTGTATGTTCTATAATTAGCGGTGTTTTTAATGTGTTGAAGTGGGTTACAATAATATCGGTCCACTTTGAAACCTTCTGAGCAAACTGAGTCCTCGGGAGGATTGTAGAAGCTTCTAGATCTGTGCGACTGGAGCTGCTGAAGCTAAAGCTCGGTTAACTGAGATGAACATGTAAACTTCGGAGTTATTTGGTCAAATTCGATTAAATTTGTACTCTGTCAGCCTTAATCACGTAGTTTTATTGTCGTTACTCGACCAAGATACAGGCATGTAGTTTAATAATAGATTAGTCGAAGTTATTTTCTGTAGGCTGTAGGGGATTACTGCACTCTTCTCTCTTTAGTCAGACATGAACTGAATAACTACTTTTCCACATATTGGCATAACGATGGATCGAAATGAGAGTTTTGCTACATCCTCTCAGAGCAGTGATCAAGAAGTCACGTAGTGCTAATAAAATTAAAGTTTTCTGCTCATTACATGCATAGAAGCTGATCGTTTGTTTTATTGTCAATGTTTAATACATTTAATTGGTAAAGGAAAATCGTTTAGACAGGCAAAAATGATCAGAATCAACAGGTTAAACATGAAAGAAAAAAGCTGAAAACTTGAATTTAATCACTTTTGCTGTGTGGTCATTCTGTTTTGCTAACACTGGCTAACTTTTGTTAGCTTCTGTAACAGACAATTACAACGATGACTAGTTTGGACAGCAAACGCCTTTTTGTTCAATTTTAGCTAGTAAGTTTTTACTTTGGATCTTTGATGAGGACATCAAAGATCTCGGTTTCTCTGTTCCAACATGGACGTGGCAGATAAACCGTCACCTGGTCGATGTTTGCAAAGAATGACACTTCATTGCTACCGGTGTGCTTTAAGATGTGGCCCAGTTCTTCACGTGATGTCATTTCCTGCTGCCAGAGAGAAGACGGTCCCGCTCTGCCTCACGGGAACACGAGCGACGCCGGCGGGACAGGGAACGCTCTCGCTCAAGGGATCGGGACCGAGACCGCCGCAGGTCTCGCTCGCGCTCGCCTCACAGGAGACGGTCCAGGTGAGACTGACGGTGTGCTGGGATGGGTAGATGATCCCATCGCAGTCAAAGGGGTCAAACTGGTCTGGAGGTTATATAGATCTTCCATCAATACACTTCTTAAATAGGAATGTTAATTGGGAAACTGCAGAGATCTGGAATACTACTGGTGGGAAAGACAAAGAAGACGGCAGGAAGTAGCAGGAGGACAGGAAGTAGCAGGAGGACAGGAAGTAGCAGGAGGACAGGAAGTAGCAGGACGACAGGAAGTAGCAGGACGACAGGAAGTAGCAGGACGACAGGAAGTAGCAGGACGACAGGAAGTAGCAGGACGACAGTGGCGTGGCATGTTATTTTAATGCTTTATCGACGAAACAGTTTATTCACGTGTGATTTTAATTGCATTTTTTATTTGATGGAAACACCACATATGCAAAGCTGTGTGTGTGTTTTTTTGTTTTTCTTTTTACATTAGCAGAATATCAACAAAGTTTTGCAGACATTTGTAATATAGATGAAGCTGTGAGAGAGAATCTAAAATAATCTAGATCATCACTTTGTATAATTTAAAGCGAAAAAATGAACTTACTTTTAATTTAATGGAATAAGCATTTGATCAGCTGCCAAGCAGAAAACCTTCTCTCTCGCAGACCTGCTAGTTAATCTTTAAGAAGCCCTTCTTCTTCTCCTCCTCCTTAATTTCACCCAATCAGGCTGCAGCCTGTCCACCAGGTGAGACCAGAGAGCTGCCTGTGGACACCAGGAGCAGAAATGTAGAGCTGATTAAGGTCACAGGGTCAGAGGAGACCGAAACAGAACTTTTTGGAGGATTTAGAGGGAGGCTGGTTGTGGCTGTCCATCGTTAGATTGTTGGGCAGGAGTGAGCTTAAGACCACGCGTTGCCTAGCGACAGCTCTGAAAGCAGAATGATCTGTATGGAGGAGCGGAGCCGAAGTACAAACCTGGTCAAGAACTGCAGGAAATATCTGACCTCTGGAGTCGATAAAGGCTTAATTAAGAATCTCTTTTACAAGAGAACCCTGGCACCTGAAAGCGATAACGCCGTCATAAATGAACCGCTGAAACGATTCTTTTATCAGACGATTCCTGAGAGCGGCCTTTGTATTTCTGCACCAAATATTGAAGTTATTTTTTTTTTTATTGTATCACTTTTTTTTTTATCTGATGAAATGTCGTTTACCTCAAGTCATACAATGTGATTTTTTTCCCCAGTTTTCTAAAATAAACGATTCTATCCCCCACAGTTGAGATGTGTGTACAACAGAAGCGGCAGACCTTTCCTCACCCAGCTGTAACTGAAAATGTACCTTTGCTTGTGTTTGTGGGTCACAGCATCATTAAAACAGTCATTATTTGCATCTACGGCGAATAGAGTAGAAAAGCTTTTTGTTGCCCCACAGTGGGGGAGTTTCAGAATCCTGCAGTCTAAGAGTTTTACAGATGGAGGTCAGCATGCTTTCATGAACAGTCATGTCCCCCGTTGCCTCACAACAAAGCAGCTTTCTGTACACGCCATAAAAAACATAATTATATTATTCAAGGTCTCGTTTAGCTTTCTCAGCGTCCTGTGTCGCGGCGTAATGAAGAGGAATCGTTTGTTCCCAACTCTACTTCCTGTTCCCCCGTGTGTGTGTATGTGTGTGGGGGTGTGTGTGTGTGTGTGTGTAGTCGTGACGATAAATCCTGAAGCCGTGTTCTCGTTCCTTGGACAGGACTCCTCCCAGACGCCATCGCTCCTCCTCCCTCTCTCCTGGGCGGCAGAAGGACCGGCGTGACGACGAGCGGAAAGAGGCGAAAGACAAACCTGGGAAGTCCATTCAGATCTCAGGTAACGTCATCAGCAGCAGAAAGGCGTTCGTTTCGCCAGCGTGCCGACCGAGAGTCGAACAGATAAAACAGTTTTTTTGTTTTTCCTCTTGTGTCACAGCGGAGGACATGCAAGGGAAAACAGAGGAGGAAATTGAGATGATGAAAACGATGGGCTTCGGTTCCTTCGATACGACCAAGGTGAGTGCAGCTGCGGTCGCTGTTTGCCACACAGCCACAAGGAGGCACTGTTGACTCAAATACGATCCTGCACCTGAGTCCAGCTAAGACTTATTCAAAGCTGCAAATGTTACTTTTTTTTTTTTTTTTTTTTTTTTTCCAAAAAAGTAATTTTGGATTAAACTGAGTGATTTTGATTAAAATTTAGTAATTTTTGAATACTTTAAGAACTCGGATAAATATATTTATTTATGTAAATTTTATTTAAATTTATTTAAGTCAGTTAATTTAAATACATTTAATAAATGAAATCTTTTTTTTTTTTTTTTTTTTTACAAATAAGCAAAACATAAAACTTTTGCACAATAGAGGATGGATATGTAAATTTATGGAAAGTAGTCAAATTAAAAGTACAGAATTTCTAAATTTGACAACAAAAACAATATGAACAGTATTGTTAGTATCATTCTGTTGTATAAAATCAATTCATCACATGAAAAGAAAAACCGGTAAAACCAGCATTTGTTCTAAAATGTATTTTTAAAACATCAGTTGAATCTTTATCATTTTTTAGCCAGAGTAATTAGAGCCATTGTGGACGAGGCAAAGAGCCAGTTGAGGGCCCGGAACCGCATGTTGAACACCCCTGTTTTAGTGTGTTGCACAGCCAAATTGAAGATTCAATAGATTGCAGGTCGCTTTCATCTCAAGTGCCTCATATTTTCTACCAGAACGTCAGCAATTAAAGATTTCACAGTAAAGGAACACCCAGTGCAGGACAGGAAAGCCTATGCCTCACTTTTTTTTTTTTAATAACCCTGTTAGAATTTTGTGACATATTTAAACTATTGTACAAAGACAATACTTGTGTTTTTTGTTTTTTCTCTCCATAGGGTAAGAAAACGGACGGATCAGTTAACGCATATGCAGTCAACGTTACCATGAAGAGGAAATACAGGTACGTTTATACATGCATGATGCTCATCGTTGAAGCACTGTGAAGCTTTAAAGTCAAGAACCTCTTTGCGTTTGTCGTATTTGGCTCTTTAAATGTTTTCAGCGAGTGTTCACTGCATGGTCTGCCGGTAGAGCAGCCAATCACCTCTGCAGGTGTTTCTGCGCAGATCCGAGCCCTCCTAACGGTGATGTAATGTGCAAGTGCTGCAAAGGAAGTGGGTGATGTCATGCTTCCTGCTCTGTCTCTTTCTTTAGGCAGTACATGAACAGAAAAGGAGGCTTCAACAGGCCGCTGGACTTCATCGCTTAAAGGCGCCAGCAGCTCGTTTTTTCCACCACCGGTCTCTCCTCCCTGCAGGAGGACAAGGAGAGTGTGGATTTATTTCTATTAAGCGTGTCTCGTGATGCAGCAAGTCTTTGTTTTTTTTTTATTTTACCTTGTAAATAGTTTTTCCTCCATTTGTTCTCACTCAGGTCAGACCTGGTGGGAGATGGAGCATTTTGTTGTTGAGATTTGTGCCGTATTCTTAATAAATGCATAAAAAAAAATGTTGGTGCAGTCCTGACTATGAAACTTTTTTTTTTCTTACGATCTTTGACTCGTTTATCCATCAATATGTCAAACTCTTTTCTTTCTTTTTTTTTTCTTGCTCTTTTGGTTTCTGTATAGCTCTCTGATTGGTTTATCTTTCTTTGTTTATTTTTCTGCTGATAAGAATCCAGCCTGGTCTTCTGTTCAGTGCATCACGGAGTCCTGCTTCTCATCCAGTATAGAACGCACTCTGAAAATAACTTACCACTAATAAATACATGTATTTAACCAAGAATAGGGTAAACATTTCCACAAACAAGCTAAGAAGCTTGATGATACACTGCTGGTAGTTTATATTTGAAAGCTCCTCTGGTATCAAGAGACGTGGTTACTTGGACCGCACAAGCTGTTTACTCTGTCCGCGGTCCAGTGTAGTCACACTGACCCTGCAGGTGCTTTTATAAGAGTTCCTTTGTGTGTGTGTGTTTTGGGGACTGACAGTCTGACAGAAAAAAGACCTAAAACCACGGGAAGTTGAAGAAATTTAATATATATTTTTTTAAATCACAATTTAAAAATTCAAAATTGAGAAGAAAAATTGCCAGGATTTTAAATGGCAAGACAATTTTATTTTTACCTTTCCTAAAATTCAAATGTAAGTAATAAAGATAGAAAATAAATATCTCAAACTCCAGCTTAGCACTCAAATCTGTTTATATCACTTTCAACAATCCTCCTTTCTTTTCTCAGAGATGTTTCATCTTTCATTTGAAATGCTTCTTCAAAATTAAAGCCATCCAGGCTTTTTAGTTTGGAAGTTTTCCAAATGAACACTTGATTGGTCCATCTAACAGGCTGCTAATTACAACTGGAAACAAAATAAATTAGAAAATGTTTTTATTAAACAGTGCATTTTTTTTTCCTAATATCACTAAGCTTTCACTTGGGAATGTCCAGCTCGAAAAGAACTGCAGGAAAAAGCTGGAGCATTCCAAATAAGATGACTAAGATTTTTTTTTTTTTTTTTTTACCACGAAACAGAAATATGAGAACTGAATCGTTCACAGATTTACAATTAGGATATGAATAAGTTCAGGGTATCAATCAAAACTTAAAAGTAAATCCAGCATAATGTGGAGATCTGCACAGGTCAGAAATGGGCAGAAAGGTGGTGCACCAAGCAACAGTTTGACAAACCAAGGATCTTGTTCTCATTCATTAACAATAACAGGATGCAATGCCACTTCTGTAATTCATCCAACCTGCAAGTCAGTTCCCCAAACCTGGGGAAGTGACTGGGGTCTGGACAGTGGAAACCACAAACCACAGGCACCTGGGGCCTTTACAGCTCATCAACCTGACTACAAACCTCAACTTACAAGTCGAAAAACAAAATGGAGATGAGCTTCGTCTAAGAAAATGGGAAGATCCACAGGTTATACGTGGGAGCTTGTTATTTATTGAAAGCTTCTCTAGTTCTTTTAAGTGTTTTCTTTATTGTGCAGTTCTGTAAATCCCTATCGTGCTAACGATTTCCCTCCTTAGATTAAGGATCTGCTTTGTGATACTTCTGGTTGGTCTCAAATTACATTTCTCTGAGAACCCTGTTTGCTTATATTGTCTGAGATTTGATTGTTTTGATTTTGAACATCAGCGTGCGCTTGCGCGGATGCGCCATTTGAGTGAGGAAAGGGAGTCCGCCCCATTTGTCAGACGGCGCACCAGCCGCCGCATGAGAACGAGCAGCGGAGGGCGGAGGCCTACATCGACCACATGATTGAAATAATCACAACCATTTATTTGAGTGCCACTATATATATATATACATGTATATAATTATGTCATATGGATATTGCTATCAGATTAGGCATTGTCTCTTTAAGTTGTCTCCAGTAGTTTGCTTTATTAAAACCCGTTTACCTTCATGACCATTAATGACATAACTTCGACAGGTTGTCTCTAACTTCTCGTCCCACACAGGCTTTTACTCTCTCATTTCAAGAGAAAACACCTCCCGTTTTGCTTTGTTGCAACTTGTACCTCCGGCTGACTGTAACCGAATGGGTCAAGTCTGAGCGAGAACCAATGGCGAAAGGCAAAAATAAAGCAAACAACACCACTCGGAGCCAATCATTGCCGTACAACGCTAAACAGCATGGCACAAGAGGCGTGGCTACCCATAAAAGGGTGTTGTCATTTTGCCTTTTGCTTTTGGGAATTGTAACCAATAGCTAAGAAGTCTGTCAGGTAATAACCAATCACGGCACACCTCTGTGTCCAAAGGGAACTACGTCCATTTCGGCTTTGAGCGATGCGTAAATATCAATGGGGAATCAGAGCCAAAATGGCCGAAAAGGCCCCTCAGTTTCAGTTAGGGGCCGAATCATTTTTGGTGAATGATTGTTCAGCTAACCAATAGGAGACCGAGTTGTGATGCTCAGCATCCAATCATCTGACAGCACACAGAGGCTTTGTGTTACAGTACAGTAGGTAGCTGTTGTCCACATTAACAAGGCACTATTTTGGAAGCACTTTGACAAACTATCGCTGTTCCATGTCATTCGGTACGTCCGCATCCAACGAGACGTTTCAGGCGTTCCATTAGCTGCAAACCAGCACAGACAGAACCAGCCAGCCTAAAACCACTAACGCTGGATAAACTTAAAACACTAGCAGCTCTGTTTTATAACATTTTCCTACCTGGCAGCTTTTGGCAACTGTAGAGGCTAACGTTTTTTTTAATCTCTCTTTGGCTGACGCTTCCAAAATACAGCCGAAATAGCAACAACTCTCCGTCGTTATTTTAGCATTTTGTCATTTCTGCAAACGTTAGCCAACTTTTTTTTTCCACTTCAAAACAAAGCTGCCGTCTTGACACATTTTACTCGCTAGGAGGGAAAAAAAAATTCTTCACATTTCATCTACAAGCCGAATTTTCTTCGACGACCTGCCTGTATCTAAGAATTGTATTTAGCTTGCATTGAGGTTTTTAAGGCTTGTTTGGCTGCGTTAGCCCGCCGCTAGCTAGCTCCCACCAAGCCCTTTAAATCATCATCTGGGTGCTCAACAAGGAAGAGAGCAGCTTCGGTATTTGACTGACTGGTGCTTTATGCTGCTGGACCTTTAACTTTTAAATATACCCAGTGATCCACAGCGACTGTGTCTCCCCTCCTTCGCCTATTAAAAAAAACAACAACAAAGCAAAACAAAGGCTGACATAACAACCAAATCACCTGAGCGTTGAAAGGAAGAATCTTGAAAGGACCGTCAGCAGGTTGGACACACTCCTGGAATCCCTCTTCGGATTGTTATAATATTAGTGTTATTGTTGAAAATGGCGGCGATCGGAATGGTGCAGATGTTGATTGAAGCAGCTGAGTACCTCGAGCGTAGGGAAAGAGGTAAAGTATAAATATATATTGTCACTTCTTTTTGTTGTTGTTGTTGTATATATATTTTTTCTTTCTCCAATTAAACTTCACAGTGTCAGTCCTTCCACAAGTGACTAGACTTTATGGATATTTTTTTATGTGTATATATATATATATATATATATGCCATAAATGCGATTGCAGCCCTGCTTTATTTTTGCAACAAGTAACCTGACGACACATACAGCGTTATTATTGTTTTTGGAGTTTGAACAGCGTGTACTTTACCCAGTTGTCTGACAATCATCGTGACAGTGATAATAATTCATATTTTGGTGGGATTTTCAATGCGTTCTGCAAAGACATCCGTGCACTTCGGGAAGAGGAGAGAATGGATGCATAAGTTGCAGAGGCATTCAGATGTGCAGGGACACAATGTTTCAGTGGAGGCCCCTCCTTTCCTTCTGTTGTGGTTAGCTAGTGGGCTTCATTGTCGTTCAGGATGACATCATTGTCCAAGCTGATAGAGGAAGGTGGGGGTAGGTGAGAGGGGAGGTTACTGTAGCAAAAATACTGCATAAAATAAATGGCATGCATGCACCATGGCATTAATAATATTAGATCCAAAGGAGGTGCCACATCTTGCAGTCTTCCTCTTTTTTTTTTTCATGCTCGGTTCATGCTGCTTACTGTGGTCATATTTTGCTCCACTAAATATCAAAGCATGTGACCACGATGTTGTTTATCTGCTTGCAGAAGCTGAGCATGGCTATGCCTCCATGCCACCCTTCATCAGCAGCCGGGAGAGGGAAAGCCTCAAAAGCAAAAACAAGAGCAAGAAAAACATAAGTAGCAGGTAAAAAAACCAACAACAACAAAAAAGAAAAAACAGCTGGTTTTCTTTTTGTTGCATAGACCTGCCCGGACATGGGGAGGTAGGGGCTGGGTCCATGTTGCGGGCTGAAACTTTGTTTGGAAAACAGGAAATGACATAGATTTGCCTCCAGTTTAAGAAAATAAAGTGCACGGTTCCCAGTATGCCCATATATGGTGAGTGGCTAAGTTGTGTTGGCCTACCCAGCTGAGACATTGCTGGTGAAGACAGTTTGAGTCAATCTAATCTAATCGTTTATCATCGGGTCGGGTAGCTGTTCTCGGCATGGAATGCTGAGGTGATTGACAACAAGTGTGCAAACCTGAGTGAAAAAGATCAACAAGTCATGGGTGAAAACTGGTTCTAATTGTCACAGAAGTAAGTGCTAGTAATTAGTTGCACCCGATTCCCTTCATTTGATGCATTCAGCGATACTTGCATGTGAAACCGATCTCAAATGCATCCGCAAAAGTTTGAAAATCATCCACTGTCCCAACTTTGTCGCTACATTCAGCGACTTTACAGACAAAATAAATCTGTATCGATCCACAACAAGAGTGGGCAGGTCAGGCTTTTAAAAGGTCTGTGGTCGGCCAGAAAACCTGCATAGCCTGGTGCTGGGGCAGCCCACGGTTGGCCCTAGCAACACTTTTGTGTTTAAAAATTTTTTTAAAAGCTGCAAAAATTCAGAGATGCACGAGCAGACATCATTTTAAATGATAACACATGTAAATGCACATCAGTTACACCTGTATAAAACAAACAACGCTCAGCCCGGCCGAGGGGAAGTAAAGTCTGGTGACCCGCCAGGCTGAAAATACATTGGAAGAAACTTTGAAAAATAACATTTTATATATCCCTTAAACAGTTGAATCTATTTCTCTATAAACTGTCCATGAATTCTGCATCACAATACTTCCCAAATTACATGGCGGCTACGCTAAAACCGCAGCGTGTACGTGCCGGCTGAGGAGAGAGAAAAAGGAGCATACAGAAAAAATGTAGGCAAGTTGTAAAAAGAAGCAACCCATTGAGCAATAGACCTGATTTCCACATTGAAGCTACACATTGACCTCATTTAGGCATGTTATCTCTGGACATTGCCCTGATGTAGACCTATGTATTCTGTCTAGTTTTGAACAAACCTTCATTCTTAAGGCTAAGAATGAACAATATGTAAGAAACACGAAAAAGCATAAGCAGAAACCCAACTTTATTTAATTAATAATAAATAAACTAATATCTTTGCTTTTTTTTAACCTAAAAATATCAGTGGGTGGAAAAACATTTGATATTTGTATTTATTTGGGAACAAAATATTGACAGAATAGCATCAATTATGTACGTAGGCTTTTAGTTGGTGTACTTGCATATTTCTGCTACACATGATGTTCACTGACAGCAAGATGATGTCTGCTATACAACCAGAGACAACACAGATGTTAGTCAGGGTTCAAAGTTTCAAACCGGATCTGGAGTCTCAGAATGGTCAGCTCTGACCTTTTGACGTTAAGCCAGAGACTGAAACTCTTTGTACCAGACTTGATGCAGTGCTGACTAGATGTGAAGCATCTGAGGAACAAAGCTGTTTTCCTCTCCGTTTTGTCATAAAACGTAAGACAACAGTAGATCTTTTATGTCTTGCACCTACAATGGTTTACAAATACAAGTGGAATAAAAAATAAAATATTCCAATCTCACACAATTATTTTCCATGTTTTTAAAGAGGAAATATTATGTAAAATAGATTTTTTGTTTGTTTTTTAGCTTTACATCATGGTCTACTGTTATTTCCTCACCAAAAACATCCCTGGAATGTTGCCTGGATTCTTTCATGCACATTTGAGAAATCCCTTAATCTCCATGGCAACCATTCAGCTGTGCAAAATGCCTGAGTGGAATAAGCTCCGCCTTCTAGGCACAGCTCCTCGTCAGAGCTGCAGTTTTCAAGCTTTGGCCTCACAGAGAAGCCCCCACTCAGCTCCTTCAGACTAGCCAGCAGCAATTAGCAAACACATGGTGGAACCGCACATCATCTGATCTTATTATAGGAGCTACTTCTCAGTGCAATGCTGGTATAAATATTGTTAAAGGTTTAACAGAGGAGCCATGTTGTGATGACTTTCTGAAGACGGAGTTTCAGAGAGAGCAAGTTGAATAAAGAGACAGAGGCCCAATTTCAAGACATTAAATTAGGAAGTAAAATTGTTTCAAGTCACATTTGCATTTTTATAATAACTGAAGGTGATATAGTTGCTTGATTGTGCTATAAGATGGCACTATGTGCCAGGAAAACATAATAATGGATGTTTTTAATGGATAAAAATCTAGTTGCAGCTTTATGGATTCTCAAGACGAGGTTAAGACACAATTAATTAGATTCTATTAGAGTAAAAATCAAATATGTCGCATCACAATACGCGAGCTACTTTGGAAATCAGCATCAATTTCCTAACAGAAATGTTGCAAACATTAAAACTGGTTGGGGAAAAAAAAAAGACATCATGCGTTTTTATTTAGCTCGTAATTTATGGTTGCCTCCCTTGTCGTCTTTACCTTGAAACTGAGGGCGATTGATTTCTCTTGAGATTTGTTTCGGTCGCACTTCCTGTCTCCATTGCGGAGCTGCTCCGAAAAGCAAAGCGTCCTCACAGTGGAAGTCTGCAGCTGCAAGCTTAAGTCAGCAACTTTTTGGACTGTTTGTGTCTTGTGCTGCCCCCACTTAGTGCTTCCCTTCTTAGTGCATGTGAGGTTAAAAATTCTGTTCAGGCGTTTGAGTCATCACAAAGTTTGCTCTTTGTGATGGAAAGCTTCCTCTGTGTGATCCGGGTGAATTACCCAAACGTAAAATGCCAGAATGCCATTTTGCAGCAGAATTTATATATCTTTGTCCCAAGCGATCACCTCACTCTCGCAGTCCTACACTGGTGCTTTTTAAGTTTAATTTGGTCACCAAAGTTTCGTCAACCTGTGCTACCTGTGCTACAAGACTGCACAGGTAAAGTGGGTAAAGTGGGATGCAAAGTTGGAACTTAACTATCATTGGACGTTTGCAAAACGCCTAGAAACGACATGCAAAACCGTAAACAATGCAGCATTGATGGATGGAAACCCACGTGGAGCTCCACTGACGTAGCAAGCCCAGTTTGACGGAGGAGTAATCTTAGACGTTGTTTTGTTTTCTGACTGACGGCGACGCACATCAGTCCGGCTCGCCGAGACCCGTTGGGTCAAACCGGGCGACTACGGGCCGATTCAGGGAACCGCTCTCAGTCCGAGCGTTTGACGTTATAAAACCACCAGGTTCGGGTCTTCTTGATCTGGGTCTGTGTGCGACGCGCAGCCGAAGTTTGGTTCGGCTTCATGATCCCTAACAACAACATGTACATCATGTTCTTTACATTCTGTTGAGCCTCATTCATAATGTACAGGACAATCCTGAACCGCCGTGTCTGTTTGAGAACAAAGGGTGGTGTTGTTCCAGGATTAGAGGTGGTTTCAGTGGAGGGTTTTTCTAAACCCAAGGAGCTCCATGTTTTTGTGTTTCTGTGAGGTTTTTTCATACCAGTGTTTGGTCCCATTCCATCGGTTTAATGTGTCTCAAATAGGAATAAAAAAAAACTGAAGTAGTTTGGGCAAATGAGTGAAATAAAAGAAAGAAGAGATGAAATGGAGGTAGAAATTGACCAACAAATTAATAATAATGACAGAGAAGAACAAAACCGATGTGCTGAATTGAGTTTTCAACAAAAATGACAAAAGCTTTGGGATTCCAAAAACAAGAGTTTGATTGGTTGGTTCTTCTTTAAAGGGATAGCTCAGATTTCGTAGAGAAATTGTGTCCAGTCGGTGTCTAACACGACTCTCTTTATTTGGACGGAAGATAGAAACAGTCAGAACTGTCATGTTGAAACAAGTCCGGACTCAATAATATTGTAGGAGTCTGCTTCAGGGATTCCCCCAGAAAACCTGCTGAGCCCGGTGGTGGTCCACTACCGGCCTACCCTGTTTTTGTGCTAAAAGATGTTAAAAGTTACAAAAATTCTTAGGTGCACAAATCGGCATCAAAAATAGCATGTGAAGCCAACAGGCAGGTGCAATTCAATACGTCAACTATAAACCTAGCTTAATGCGCATTTACGGTCACTGTTTTTTACTTGTGTAAAAAAAAAAAGTGTATATATATATATAAAAAACACTTGGCCTGTTGGCGGCCCCAAGTAATACAATGGGGGAAACCCTGCACTTTTGCACATTATATTTTGTCATTAAGCAAATGTATACCAATATCAATGTTCCGATTATTATTAGTTAGAGGCAGCTCTACACAGATTTTCTAATTGGATTCTTGGACTTGATTTGGAGGAAGTCTGTTTTTTGGCAGTTTTTCAGTTTTCTGGAGGTTTGATGCCAATTATTAGAGCATAAAAACTGAATGCTGTTTGTTTCAAAAGGGACAATGCACGTCACAGAATATGCCAGAGTTAGCCTAAACGGCTAGTTTTCATCTGTTGTCCCTGAGCAATACAGACAACTTCACAAGCTTCTGTCAAAAAGATAAGAGTCAATAATAGTCAATAAAAAAAGTTATTTTTTCCAATCTAAAAGGAGCATATCAAGTTACACAATTAAAAAGCAATAAATTAGAAAAAGGTTCAATGCAATTCAAACCATGCATAAAAGAATAAAGATAGGAGTCACAGGATCAGTGTCTGCATATCTGACTTCTTCCAAAACAACAACCAAAACTGACTGTACCGACTCTTTAGACTGACTGAGTGGTGCATACAGTACTACTCTGTTCTGCTCTGCACAGATGGGATGTGTTGTGCATTCCTTCATTGTAGATCTGCATTTGCTGTCGGAGCTCGTCTTGGCGCTGGAATTTCTCTCTTTTTTTTGTAGGCCAGAGTTGGGATTAAACATCCCAACTTTTTTTCGATAAACTCATCATTTTCTTCCAAATCAGGTGCATCATGTCGCATGAAGTCTGATTGTTATATACGAGTCTGTGTTTTGTCAAGTTATGACAGATGGGGACAAAGTGACTTGTTCTTCCACTCCCACTACGCTTACAGAGACGGAGTGCGCCTCCAGCTCGGATCGTGTGCGAACACGTTAAGCCACGGCTGCTTTTCAGACACGCCGAGCGTGAAACATGTGGGACTAGTCGCGGGTCCGCCTTTGTTTACCCTCACGAATTTCTCCTTGTCTCTTCACTTTGGTTTCTGGATGAGATTCTGACTTTCCTGTCCGCTCGGTCCGAACTCTCATTTAACCCATTGTACTGCCATTTGAAGACCTCACGTGACGCAATCCCAGTTTTCTATTGTATTACGACTGTTTGGATGTGTGAATAACAGTCGTGATTGGCCCTCATCCCTTTTCCCCTCCCTTTGATGTTTCTTCTTCTTCCGTCTTCTCATGCCTTGTTCCCTGGCTTTTGGCCTTCTGTGGAGAACATGAGACTCTTCCACTGCAGACAGAGAACACTCCCTCACTTCCCTGCATCCGGACGCGTTCCAACCAAACGGCGTAGAGCTCATGCTGTTCTGGTTGTACAGGAAAGCGGAGCACCAATGATGCTCATCGCTGGCTGGTGCCAATTGGGATCGGCGACAGAAGAACATCCTTCTGCATACAGAGTCACTGTAAGCCAAGCCAAGAAAGCACGGCAAAGTATTAGGGCCCACGCTAAGAAAATACAACACAAATGAAATTACGAGAATGAAGCCGTAAGAGCATGAAGTCATGCTACGTCAACATTGTGACTTTATTCTCATACTACGACTTGTGTGTGTGTGGGTGTGTGTGTGTATGTGTGTGTGGCTCTAACATGCCGGCATACTAAACAGAGGAGCAGGTGAATTACTTTTGCCATGTCCGAGTCTTCCAGTTCTTCCTATTTTAGCCCGATTGGTTTAATCTCTTTCTTTTGGGGTCGGAAAAAAAATGGCCTGAAACGTGAAAAACTGCAACAGAATTTGGTGGAGCGGATGCTACGGGACTCCTTTATTTAGATCGTCATTTCTTGTTGCTAAACTTCCTCCGTCACTTACTACTGCAGGATGAATTGCAGTGAATTGCTGTTGCTGCAGGGGTCTTTGTGGTAATCAGCAGAATAAGTTTGACCTAGTTAGACTTCAGCTTCTCATTCTGTGTTTGTTTTGCTATTGTGCTTCTTTATTCAGCTGTATTCACTTTCATGAATTTAAGTCATTATCAGTAGACGGAAAAAGTCAATTAGAAAGCCTGGCTTAAATATAGTGTTGGCACTGTAAAGTTTCTTTGAGCTTTTCATCGTGCTCTAATGTTGTTCTCCCATCCAAAACACATTTGGACTGCTGCTTTGATTCTTTCATGAATGTTTGAGAAATCCTTTAATCTCCATGGGAACCGTTCAGCTGTGCAAAACGCCTGGGTAGACCTAGCCCCGCCTTCGAGACACAGCTCCTCCTCGGAGCTGCAGGTTTCCAAGGTTTCCCTCCAATCCCTGCGACTTTTCCACTCTTTCCCAGCTCCTTCAGACTAGTCAGCATTAATTAGCAAACATCTGGTGAAACTGAGTATCTGCTGAGCTCTTTGTAGGATCTACACCGGTGAAAACGATGCTAATGGGTTAATAGAGGAGCCATGTTGTGACATCTTCCTGAGGCGGAAGAGCAGGAGCTTCTTAAAGAGACAGAACCCCAATTTTAAGGCATCAAATTATGAAGTAAATTTTCTTTTAAGTCACATATGTTACATGTAACATTTTTATAACAACTAAAGGTAACATAAATACTATCTGCCTAGAAAATTTATAATACTGCCCCTTGATCATCATAGCATCCTTGTGAACTCGGCATGAGGCACTTTCTGAATAACTTTAAGGTAAGTGAGGTAAAAATTAAAAAAAATAAATAAATTAGAATTCAAATAATTCAAAGAGTTTTCTTGAAATGACATCACTAGGAACAACTTTCAGACTTGGGAGTCATTTTTCGAACAGGCTTGGATTTTTAGTTTACAGCCAGCCAATAAAGAAACACCGGTGGGAACCAATCAATGGTTCAATTGTCAAATTTCAGTCTCCAGTAGATTTCTCAGCATCTTTTTTGGATGTTTAGCTATTTATATTAGTAAAGTAAATCACTGACTCAGCACAGTGGCCTGCACTGCAAAAACACAAAATCTTACCAAGTCCTTCTGGTCTAGTTTCTAGTGCTACCATCTTTGTACTCTTTAATTAAGACAAAACTATCTTAGATATAGGAGCTTGTCCAGATAATAACTCCTTCATTTTGATGAAAGGCACTATTATTCCACTTACAAAAAGGTTTATAAGTGGAAAAACTCTGCCAGTGGAACTAGTACTTTTCAGCAATACTACGGAATTATTGACTTATAAAAACTTCCATATCTAGTTGAAAAGTTCCTTGCGTTTTGCATCACAGTTGAGTACTTCCTTGATCTAAAGCGGAACATCCCAAACACTCGCAGCCCAAGCAATAACGCAAGCTAGCTTAATTTCAAATGTGCCGTCGTGCTCTGGTTGCTTCGCGTGAAAGGGTTGTGGAGTGGGGACAAACAACACAGGAACCAAGGCGGGAGGAAACATAGTCCAGGGCCAAAAATCCAGCCTGAATATGTAGGATCCCTTCGCTGCCAGATCTGTTATGTCACCCGTGGCTGTCTGCCCTGTGCAGGAATGCACACTGTCCTGGAGGGGGGTCGAGGGGGGCCGTGCGAGAAATGGAGCGAGAAACGGAGCACCCCCGTTTCTCGCTGCCTGAAACATGATGATGCCCACACAAGCAGCCCTGTGCCACATCAGGAGAACAGGCTTCACTTACAGCCTTTTAAACACCCCCCATCCATCCCTGCTCAAAAACAAAATCTCTCTCTTTTTTTTTTAATAGCTTTAATGCGTTATTCCTAACAGGAAGTCGTAAAACACGTTAAACATCCTGCCTCGACGTCAAAGTTCAAATGAGCGTATCAAGTCGGTGGCAGTGTGGGGTGCAGCAGCGCAGCTGAAAATGCAGAGGTTATTTTTGGGAGTTGTGGTGGGGACAGGGGATCAGGGGTCAGGTGGAGGTGGATGAGCTGAACTCGCCATTTTCTTTTATACCGTTTACTCAAAGGTTAGTTAGATTATTTTGCCTTTTTCTAACCCTAACCCTCACCTCCTCCATATTCTGCATCTACTCTTTGTGTTTGCGACTGAATGCACCACTGCAATGCAGGAGCAAAGCGAGCCATCAACACACCTCCGTCTCTCATTTTACCTCTGCTGTGCTTCACCCAACCCCCACACTGATCAGGACAACATGTACACTGGAGGATCTGGCAACGCGAACGGCTGAGTGGCATCTTAGCCTTCGGGTTAGGAACGCAGTGAATACCCTCTCGTTCTCTTTGTCAGTGGGTAAAGGTAGTTCTTAAAAGTTCCCACTTAGTGTATTTATTTAAAACAACCACAGTTTCTGAAAATAAAGGTATCATTTAAAATTGACTTCTTTTTTTTTTTTTTTTTTTTTTAGCTTTACATCATGTTATATTATTCCCTGATCAAAAACACACCCAGAGTGTTGCTTTTGATTATTTCACGCATGTCTGAGCAATCCTTTAATCGCCATGGCAACCATTCAGCTGAACGAGATGCCTGGGAGGGCCTAGCTCCGCCTTAATCAGAGGAGCCATGTTGTGATGACTTCCTGGAGGCGGAGTTTCAGAAAGAGCAGGAGCTTCTTAAAGAGACAGACACCCAATTTCAAGGCATTAAATTACAAAGTAAAATTTATCTTAAGTCATATTCGATAGATACAATATACACATGGTTGCTTGATTTTATAGTAAAATGGCACTATGTGCCTGAAAAAACACATATTTCCCCCTTTACGGGATTTTTGTCTTTTTTAAAATAATATTCTGTTTAAATTCTAGTGTTTTTGGGCACACTGTAAAAATCAAAAGCGATTTTTGGCTGTAGCGAAATAAAATGAGCATGTAAAAGCCTGGAGGGAAATAAAGCCTTTATAAACCAGCTCGCACGTCAGAGCATTTCTTCGTCTTTCCTGAAATCCATCTTTGTTATTTCTTCTTAGACGGCCCGTACACTCCCACACAGCCGTGTTTTTAAAAAAAGAATTTTCTCGGGCGCTCACTCCTCCACATTCAGGCCCCGGACTGCAGCAACGCCGCATGGAGAAGTCATTACTCACCCTGTGTAATTACTGCCACTGTTATATTAGCTTTGATTTCGCTCACGTTTTCCTTCTGTCTTGTTTTCCCCTGCAGGTCTACACACAATGAGATGGAAAAGAACAGGTGAGTAATAAAGTCTTCATATCTTTGTGTGTGTGGGGGTGTGTGTGTGTCTCTCTCTGCATGTCTTGGCTATTGGCAGAGCATCATCACATGGTACCCAGCTCACCCCAAAACCCAACTAGTTATGATTCCTGGAAAACCTTTAATCAACAGAGTTTTCACTGAAATCCTTCGAGTGTGATTTAACGCATCACGTTGGCGGCCATCTTTAAAGCTATTCAGATGCAGTGGTGAGAAATCAACAATTTGGTTGGTTTTTAAGGGTTTTGGTGCAGAGTTAAGGTGCAGTTCTCCAGATTCTTGGAGACATTTTCACATTTTACCCTGTTGACCAAAACATTTTTGTTTGTGCCAGTCCAGACCAACAAAACTGTGCGTAATCGTTAAATATCAGGAAAGTTATTCGTAAAAATTACAGAGTAGATGATGCCTCTACATGGAATCTAGGACCATTTACCTTCAAATTTGACTATTTAGTAAATGTAGTCCACTTTTGTGCAATGTTAAGTCAGTATAGGTTCAACAAAGTTGTTTCGTGGAGGCCTCAGAGGTTTGTTAGAAAGCATTATGACCGAGCAGCAGGAGCACAACCAGGAGCGGCGCATTTCACAACTTCCACCAATAAACACGCGACGGTCGCAGAAGGAAACAAAAATATCGACATGACGAGAGCTGCTATGTGATAGTTTCAATAATGGTAGCATGTTAATGTGTTAAAACTGCCTAGTCAAATTCGGAGCTAGCTCCAAGTGAGAATCTGTTGGTAGGTTTCACTTCTTCTTCCTCTTCTTCTCTTACTTTTCTTTTCTCAGATGCTGATATTTACTCCGATTTTCTAAATAAAATATCTAAAGTCAAATGCGCATTTCTCTGCTCGATTCAGTGCATCGCTCTCTCCCGAAACGGAAACGATTTTTCCTAAACGGTCTCCAGACCAGATCCGTATCGTTGGTAGTGACCTCACCGTGCAGTCGGGGCTGAATTGGAATGCGATTCATGCCTTTCAGATGTTTCGGTTGCAGAAAATCTCGAAAGCATCACATCTTCTTACCTCCATCTGCCCGGTGATGCATTATTTAATGTTGGTCCATCCTAAAAGAAACCTCAATAAAAAAACGCTGTAACCCTCTCCCTCTTCTTTACAGGATCTAGTGAACAGTTTTTCTGGGGTTTACGAGGCTTTTGTAATCCAAGCCTCGGGCCTCAATGAAACACCAAGTCAGGTGTCGTCCTGAGACGGAACAAGAACTTTCAGTGGGACTAAAAGAGACCCGTCTTACCCAGGGTTGGCTGTTCTAGTAATGCCTCGGGCCGAGTGCTGCAGTGGGTTCCTGCTGACTGAGCCGTCATTTGTTCGCCGTGGCCTCCCGACACCCAAAACAGACATGAGGCGTCTTCGTTTCATCAGCTGACTCACCGTCTCCTCGGGCCTAGGAGCTAATATTGTGTAGACGCCAAAAGTTCTTCACAAAATCACAGTTTCCTCAGCTCGTTGCTGCATGTAGGGTCTCTTTGGATTATGCAAAACTGACACGAGAGTCGGATCGTTTTTTTTTTTCCTCTTCCCTTCAGCGAAAATTTAAGTGAAACAATCGTTTTACTCCTTTATAAAGATTTAAAAACCGTGAGGAATTCAGACAGACTAGCACACTAGTCTTAAGAATTTCCAGAAATGTTCTAGTTTGAGCATTTATTTATTTATTTTTTATCCAGTCATGTCTAGATTACAATCTAATTCGCAGAATATGCAACGCACATTAATCTTTATAGGCACCTGTCTCCTACAGACTATATTAAAGTAAAATTGGCATAGAAACAGCCGTCAACATGCAGGAGCAGACCTGCACGGTGCATCACATATTGTAAATCTTCCATCAACACAACATAGAGGGCTGGTAAGAGTTGGGGTTTTTTTTTTCATTGCCAATAAGGCCGTTGTGGTGTTTAGTCGTTTAGGGGAACGACATTATTTACTTTTTCATTTAACTCTCTGTTGGTCTTTATTTTTATTTAGCTGAAGCCAATTATTGAAGTTAAAAAATCTTGTAACTGACTCCAAAAATAAAGCGGCCATATTTAACAATCCTCCATTAGTTGTTTGAGATGGTTACGTAATCCTCCGGCTGATACGCCACCTATTGGCAAAGGTTGGTGACTCGCGTTCAAAGAAAAGAAAAAAAAATTCTTCAGACTTAGACTCAACACCGTTCACATATGGCAGGTTATTTATAGCTCTTGGTGATGTGTTCACCTTTATTTTCATTTCATAACCAGGACCAAACATCTCTCTAAAAAAAAAAAAAAAAGTTACATTTTGTGACTACTGGTCATGTCAGGTAAAAAAAACATCAACATTGTTTCCCTACCTGGTTAGCTGCATCTAATCTGCTAGCTAAAAAAAGGCACTTCCTGATACAAAATAAAAGCCAGCTGGGGGACAGAGCGAACATGACTGTGATTCATTCGGAAAAGTGAATGTTTTTCTTCGGACATAAATGTATATTTGTACATGTTATAGTTTGAATTTAGCGTTTGAATCAACTTTAAGATAATTGAAAACGGATTAATTATTTGCATGTTGAATTCCGTTTAAAGACTGAAAGAAAATTGTTAAATGTTTGTGAGTCACTGGATGGGACGTATTGGGTGAAGGTGTTTATTTATATGTCAAAGGCTTGACTTGGACTTGGGAATCAGTCGTCTGTCACCGGTGTTGCCCTTGGCATTGAGCCAGACCAAATATCATTCACCTAATAAACCCCGAAGAGTCTGCCTCAAAATGAGTTCACTCAACTCTCATTCTGAAGTTAGCGTCTGATTCAAAGGTTCGACAGTTTTCCACCTGCAAAATCAGAACTTGAGAATAAAAAAAAAAAAATTTTTTTTTTTGTTTTCATGCCCAGCAATGTAGGGCTCTGAATGAGTGCCGAGGTGATTGCCCAACAGATTTACTTTTACAAGTGCAGCGTTACAACTTTGACTCTGACGCTCCACTCAATATATGTACAGAACTTTATTTGGGAGTCTCTTTGGGGTTATTTCAAATGTAATGGAGATGGGAAAAGAAAGGGGAGACGGTTTGAAGGGAAAGGAGGAAATGAGAATGCAGAGAGAACAAGTCAACGTCCGAGAAGTCTGCTTCTGCATCCACAGAAAGAGAGAAAAGAAAGACAAGACATAGCAACAACCAATAAATGCTTACAGGCCTGTCACGATAAACAATGAATCACATGATGAACTGGAGCAAGTTCAAACATTTCCATTATATTCATTTATCTTTTTCCCCTTTTCTACCAAACTAAGTATTCAGTCTAGATTCGGTCTCAACTTGGTCTGTTTTTGAAGGACAATTTTGTTTCCAGAAACTTCATAACTCACTTTAATCATTTTGTTTATATACTTTGGATATTTAAAATGTCTTCTGGTTCCAGAAGACAGAAATGGACATCCATTAGAATTTGAGATTTATTGATGTTTGAGAGGTTGCGCTTGCATTGTTGTGCCATTACCATTATATTACTTGAAAATATTACATAAACAACAATATTATTTTTCGCAATAGCTTCTGGGACGATTTATCGTCCAGCAAAATTTGCTACCCTGGCTGGCCTACTTATATAACAATTAGAATGTCACTAAAAGGCACGTGGTACAAGTTTTATGTAGTGTTTTACTGCGGTGGCAGAGAGGTTTCACTTCTGGCAGGTTGGGCGAAGAGTGGTGGGAGGTTAAAGTTACTGCCGTCACCTCCTGCTGGTTACGTCACAGGAATCAAAACTCCTGTTTCCCCCTTTTAATTTGCAGAAAACCAGCTTTCGCTTCTTCCGCTTATGTTTTTGTTTGACGTAAAGAAAACCTGGAGTCATGGCAGTTTCTTAATGAAAGCAGTCCTGCATGACGGCTTCAGTGATGGAAGGCAGCGCTCGGGAAGGTTGTCGACGTTTATATGAACGGAAATCTGAGAGGGATAGTTGATCCAAAGCAGCTGATCGGCTGGAGGATCCATGCTAACGTTTCCTCCCGACGGGCTACAGCTCCTCTGCTCTGTGTCTGTCCGGGACAGTTTGAATATCTCTCAACCGTTGATTAAAAAAAACCCAAACATGATAATCATCTCCCTTTGAGAACTTTCTGAACCTTTTCCTGCCTCCAACACCCTGCAGAAATTCCAAGCGGCAGGTTTTGGTCGGAAAGCCGTCGTAATGCGGGCAAATCGCCATCCGCCAATTTTGAATCTCGCTCACACACACACACACACACACACGCACACAGACCGCAGCGTGCCGGGGTGTGTTTGCATGTGTGTTTACTTGGGCCGTAACCCGACTCCAATCAGCAGCACATTTTCTACTTGCACGCAAGTCTCTCCATGCCGGCTCTGAGGGGTCAGAGGGCGAATGTGAGGACAGCGAGGTGATTTACTGCCGTCGGGGGGCCAGAGGGCTTTAGCCGACCTACATGTGGCTCTGAGTGGAAAAGACAAACTATTTTCAGCCGCCGGGCGACGGACTTTCGACTTTTGGTTTGGGACCGACTCCGTCTTCAGGCCGAGGAAAACATTCTCACCCGTTGACACACTAAACCTGAATAACCTGTCGCCGATAAGGCGCAGGGCGCTGCGGCCGTGTCGCTTGGCTGTGACCTTACGGGTCTGCTACTCGGCAGAGTTGTTTAGCAAACATTAGCTTGCCCCTTTGAACCCGTATTATGTCAGAGCAACCCGGGGCGGGGGACGTTGCCAAGTTATGTAATGGCACTTTGGGCGCCCTTTGCACGGAGTCAGCTGAGAAGTAGGCGCTGGTTCTCAGCTGTTGACTGCAGCTCTACGTGCGCGAGGGGTTGAGAATATAATTAAACGCTTCCTCTGCCCACATTCAAACCGGTTGTAGATCTGTCATTGTGTCCGATTTGAATAACTCTGACACAGGCGGCGTCCGCGTGCCAGGCCTTCAGCGGACGAAGGGGGGGGGGGGAACGCAATAATTAAACACCCTGCTGTCAGGATGAGTCTGACGTACGCAGGGCACACTCGCTCAGGCAAACTCGCTCAGGCAAACACAAGCACTCAGACACGTACACACTCCCCACCAGGCTGGAGGTGTGTGTTGTGTAACAGTGAGGAGCAAGTGGTTAGCTCCATACACAAACTTCAGCCGGCGTCCTGAAGAGAAGAGAAATGTAAATGTGAACCAGGGAGGTCACTTGACTAATCTGTTCACATGTGATCTCGGGTTTTCAGCCTCGATCTGTTTGCTGGCCTTGTTTTGACACTGCTCAGCATTTTCTGGTCCGAAAGCGAGTAGAGCAGAAGGGGTTGTGTTCGCCGCTTAAAGAGAGGAAAAGGAAGAAACGCAATCTTTTTTTTGCGCCTTTGGAAGCACAAAAAAAGATTTATGCACTAGTGACGATACTTTTCTACAAACTGGAGTCGTTCTTGTAGAAAAACTACAAAAAGTTCCTGCCGGAACCTTTTGATTCACGCGTTTCCAGTAGGTCCGTAAACATGACGCACATTTTACTGTAGAAATGTTTTACTGCCGTAACCCTGAACTTCCTTTAGTGGCGAAGTTGCAGCCGATTCCCACATTTCTTTGGCAGCTGCACTTTCAGTAATTAGGAAGTTCTCCTCGTCTGCTGTCCATTGTTCTCTCAGATCAGGAAGTGCGGAAAACGTCGCACGCGAGAAAAAAAAAAGGGACATCAAAATAGCTGGGATGATGTTTTTTTTTTTTTTTTAACTAAAGATTCAGCGTAAAACAGACAAAAGGCCCGCTGTGAAACATCTGCTGCTTATTACACAGCAGGGACAATTAACTGGCTCTCGGAGCACGCCGCCATGGATTGTATAGTAGCTCATGAATCTGACACCAAACTATTTAACCGTCGGGTCTTTAAAACACCCACAATAAATGCGATGCTTTTGCTAGGCTCTTGTAGAGAGCATTGATCTTATCAAAGTGTTTTGGAAGTGTAAGAATGCTGCTTTTCTTTCACAGTGAATCTGATGAATGAACATCCTCCCACTGATGGATCCATATTTTTGGGGGCCTTTCAGAATGTGTGAACAACGCTCGGAACAATGACTGCAGTGTGTGTGTGTGTGTGGGGGGGGGGGGTGTGTGTGTGTGTGGGCACGGTCGTCACTGAATGTTCAAAACGATGTTCCAAAGCTGTGTGTCGTAGTAATACGCTGCTGGCTGGAAGGGAAGCGGCTCCATATTTAGACAAGAATCGTTCGGTTCGGCCCGTGGCGCCGAGCAACTTGAGCCACGACGCGTGCCTGTTGGTAACGTTTGCGGAGGAGGTGGATTTCTCATCCCATGTGTCCTTTCCGAAGAGCGTAGCCGGCCTTCCCTTTCAGAAAGTAACGTGCGGCAGGCGGTACGGATCAGAAATGCGCTAAAGCGTTGAAATCCAAAAATATCCCAAGCCCCCACACACAAGGTCAATGGTGGACGCTGCTTGATAACGCGTGCTTACTAAAAACGCAGTGGCATTTTTTGCCTCTGTATCTGTGAGGAGAAATTAGTTTGGTTTGATTGCTTCGACCATTTCCCCCCAACCCCTTTTTTAATTTTACTGTCTTCCCTCTCCAGACGGGCGCATCTACGGCTGTGCCTGGAGCGCTTGAAATCCCTCGTTCCTTTGGGACCAGATGCCAACAGGCACACCACCCTCAGCCTGCTGATGAAGGCCAAAGAACATATAAAGGTACTAATATGGGTAAAACACATTTGTTTGTTGCTATGGTTTTTTTGCTTTTCGTCTTTCTCTCTCTCTCTTTCTGCAGGTGTAGAAGCAGACTTTATAGGCTGTCGCCTTGTTCTCTGTCCTTCTTTCTCTCATCTCCTTCGTTTCCTTTTGACCTTTCCGTCCTTCTTTTCCATCTCCATGTTCATTCAATTTGAAATAAACCCAAAGCAATTTCTATTAAATATTTCTACTTGTATATGAAGTGGACCATCATAGCAAAAGCTTGCAGTGCTCCTCTACTGGGAGTATATCTGTTGGACCTCACCTTGTCACTTGGACAACAACTCTGAGGAAAGAACGCACATTTAATCTGTGGATCATTTGTTACCATGTTGTGTTTAGCTTATAATAGTACTCAATTTCGTTAATTCTGCCAATCGTGTTCACGTTTTCTCATAACCTCAATTGCTGGGACTTTATGTGTTAGACCGATGCAATGTCTTTCCAACAGCCTGGAGCATCTAGATTAGGGGTGTCCAAAGTCGGTCCTCGTGGGTCGGCATCCTGGTGTTTTAGTTCTCTCCCTGGTTTAGCGCACCTGCATCAAATGATGGCTCATTAGAGGCCAAAGCAGAACATTAACATGCTGAGGAGGTTGTTGCTACCACTAGGCAGAGAACTAAAACATGCAGGATGGCGGCCTTGGAGGACTGACTTTAGGCACTCCTGATCTAGAGACTCAGACTTCATCCCCTTCTTGTCTACAAAGCAGTTCAGAGTTCAGTTCAGTGGAGAGCACCTATGAACCTTCGTTTTGAGTCTTGCCTCTAGACTCTTGAGTCAGATTATAATAGGCCGTTCCAACTTTTGGATGTTAGTCATCCCTGACCAGCTTAAACATCTATACACCGCGAACTATTGGAGATTCAAGGTGAGGTACAGAGTTAGTTTTCCACTGCACACTCCTTGCTAAGCCTGTGGATGCCTGTCCAGGCAGGTCTTTTGTCTTTATCATGCAGATTGTTCTCCTGCAAACCTCTAAGTCCTTTACAGAACAGCTGAGCATCTAGAGGCCGTTGAGTCTACAAATTGTTGATGCAGTGTGACCAACTTTAATAAAAGTTGAAAGCTTCTGAACACTGTAAAGGGTACAGACTGTCTCCGTTTCCTGTCTGCCCCGCTGTTCAGAGGCTAGAGGAGAGCGACAGGAGAGCTCAGCACACCCTGGAGCAGCTACAGCGAGAGCGGAGACACCTGAGGAGGCGCCTGGAGCAGCTGGGAGTGGAGCGGACCCGCATGGACAGCACTGGCTCCACCCGCTCCTCGGACAAGTCCGACTCTGACCAGGGTGAGCGCCAACAACGCAGGCTCAAAGTCTGACGCATGTCAGGGTTTCCCCCCCAAAAAAACCTTCTAAGCTCAATGGTAGGGGGCGCTAGAGCAGTCCATTAGCAGCCCACAGAGTTGTTTTTGTTCAAAATGTTACAGGTTACAAAAATGAGCAGATATCATAATTTGGAAATAATACGAGTGATGCCAACGGGCAGGTGAAGGGATGGTGCAACTGATGCATCAACTATAAACCTGATAGTTTGCTTAATTCATCTTTACTGTTACTGATGTATAAAAAACCCTATTTAAAATAAACAACAATTAGCCTGGCAGCCCGCCAGGCTGGTAATACACTGGGGGAAACTCTGCATATATCCATTTATATTGCGTCTGTCTTCCCTGTGTGTTCCACAGAAGACCTGGACGTGGACGTGGAGGGGACGGACTACCTGCTGGGTGACCTGGAATGGAGCACCAGCAGCGTGAGTGACTCGGGGGACGAGCGAGGCAGCCTGCGGAGCAGCTGCAGCGACGAGGGCTACTCCAGCGCCAGCCTGCAGCGCCTGCAGGACACTCAGGAGACGGCCAAGCAGCTGGGCTGCGGCCTATAAACGGCCCGGACTGCCGAGCCAACACCCACCTCCCCGGCCCACCTCCACCCAAAATCTGCCTCTCACCACTTCTCCTGCTAGCCCCGCCCCCCCCCCCCTTGGCCCCCCCCACCCTCCTCTTCTTCCCTCGGACTGCCGCGCTCAAAAGATGCCCACGCACTCAGCTCTTCTTCTTCCTCTTCATCATCATCAGCGGTCAGTCTTAAGGGCGTTGCCCGCTCCGCTCCGTGCCAATCAAGCGAGTGGGATTTGAAAGACACTCCGCCCCGCTTTCCGTCTCTCCGTCCTCCAGAAACGCGACTTCCACCCAGAGAATGTTGCCACACAATGTCCCACTGCCTCTTTTTCTACGCCACAAGAGCCATGGGAAGCACTTCCAAGAGATTATTCTCTTGTATCACACACACACACACACACATATATACATATATATATATATATATAAACACACACGTTTCCATCTCTGCCAGTTGTGAGACCTCTCCTAGGTGACGTGGGCCTGTTTTTCTGCCCCTCTCACCACTAAAACATCAGTGCACGGTACCTTGCACTTGAAATTGCTTTTGTAAACAAAAACTGTCATCTTTTTCAAACACTTTCTCTTGTAAAGCCCCGCCCTCGCCCCCTCAACCCCACTGATGAAGTGAATGTTTGTGAAACATGTCAGTCGGCAGACTCTGTGGACGCTAAATCAGAGCGACCGCACGTCGTGTTTAAACTATCTGAGCCGGCAGCAATACATCCTGTAGTGACTGAAGCTTTTAGCCGGCAGGCTCCTTATGGGGCTTTTTTTTTTTTTTTACGTCCACCTCTCCCATTCGCGGCGAGAAGGAAAAAAAAAAAAACACCGAAACGATGCGAGATTGTGAAGGTGTTTGCAGGCTTTCGATGGCTTCTGCCTCTCTCTGACGACAGTGGTGTTTTGTTTTTTTTTTACAGCGCCCCCATTTTCCCGCCCGGCCCATAAATGGGCAACGGCCATTAACAGCAGCCGCCTCACCGGATGTCGAGACGCTTTTTTTTGTTTTGTTTTGTTTTTTTTTGCCAGGTGCTAGTACATCGTTGTACGCTAATCCTTCACTGCCCCAGATGTTAACAGGAAGGGAAAAGCCCATCTACCTAAAAGCAGGCGAGAGACTTGAACACATTCCACGACGTAAAGAGGAGAAGCTGGTGAGACTGAGATTATTCATTTTTTTTGTGTGTGTGTGTTGAAAGTGGGCAGTCACATTCATTACATGAAGGTTGAGTTTGGGTCAGGATAGGGTGTTTTTTTTTTTTAGGGTTTTTTTTTTTAGCGGAAACATGTAGTCAGAGGCCCAAAGTTTTCTGTGTTTTCTCCTCTTAAAAAAGCACTAAAATTTTAAAAACCACCAAGAAAAAAAATACAAAAATCCTTTGCCTTGCCATCATAGCTATTTATTATTTCTGGACAAATGTACACCTTTTAATGTAAATAATTCTCAGAAAGAGTTCTACGTCTATTTATTAGATAGCCTAACTATATAGATGAGTCTATAAAAAAAAATACAATTATATATAAATATATATATATATATATTTAGTCATAGCTTCTGTTCATTTTTGTGAGTTTTATGGAGAGTTTCCTACAACGTAGTTGGTTTGCACAGCGAAGTCGATCCTTAGAAAAGTCTCTTGTGCCTCGAGGCGTTTGTGTCTGTTGACTTTGGCACAATTTCATCGTGGTTCGTTTTCTTTTAATTTTTTTTTCCCCCCTCGTGTTTAAAAGCCGTCCTGTCCAGTTAGTGGTGCGTGGGACAGCGGAACAAAAAAACAAAACAAAAATAGCTCAAAAGAACTTTGGAAAAATATGGATTAAAAAGTTTCAAAGCAATGACGGAGATGCACCAATCTGGGTTTTCCTGGTCGATTCTTGTTTAACTGTGAGGTTTAACCTGCTTTATTTGTGTTTATTTTTTGATTTCTACAGATTGTATTGCAAAAAAAGAAAAAAATGAATTGAAGTACTAGAGTTGGATTAAACACAAATTGAATTAATTAAAGATTTTCCCCGTTCGTCCCTAACTGGATGCTGGTCATTATGTCCGTTTGGCGTTGTACCTTTTGAAGATTTGGTTGTTCTATACTTTTTTTTTTTTTTTAAACTGTATTTATACTTCTTAGAAACAAAATGGCGCCCTCCGGCATTGGACTTTTTGTACCTAACGAACGTTAGTTTGTACTCCCGTCAAAGCCATCTTGAACGTTTTGTATCTGCATTCAATAAATACATCTTCCTGTTTAGACGTTTGCATTTTAATTAACTTTTTACACTTTTTTTTACCAAATTGAAAAGTGAAGCTCTAAATTTTCTCAAATTAATCTTTCATAACTGTCTTTCATTTCTACTTCTTCAGACATTTTGCTTAAAACATTATTTGACATGGAAAACTATTTCAGATATTCAGATATCCCTAAATTATGATTCTGAATTCATCCATACGAAAACCTTTGCCAAGTCAACACGGTCAAATCGTCAGGATGAAACGGCGCACGTATGAGTTCAAACTGGTTTGTTTGCAGTGCAAAAGTAAAAGTACGAAAAGGTCAGAGGGCATCGATTTGGTGCAAAATGGGGACACAAGTTGACCTGCACCATCAAAAGTTCAAATGACTTTTATCCAATGCAACAAAAGTCCATGAAATCATTTTGAAGTTATTCCACATTTAGACCAAAAATAGTTGGAGCAGGATTCGATCCTCTAATCCAAAAGTTGGCCGGTTCCGATCTCCGGATCGGTGCATCTCTACTGGTAGAAATTTGGTGAGCGAATTCTAGGAGGCGATGATCCGACACCCTAGAACGCTCAACATGGCCGCTCGGCTCCGCGTGCCCGAGGCAGCGGTTCCGAATTGGCGCGTGCCAGATATTGACAAATATCTGAATGTACACAGACTGCAGTGCAGCGGCGCGGCGCTGAACGAAGCACCCTGTAAAGCTCTGCTGAAGCATTAACATGACACACCAATGATAAAAAAAAAAACAAAACCCTCTAAAATCTGAAAAGCTTAGACTAGAATTGTTTGCGTGTGGCATGCTGCTTATTTTTGTCAAGTTTAAAGTTGTTGTTTTTTTTTTTGTTTTATTTGCGGAGAGGAACCACGAAACCGCTACTTACACGAAAACGGACTTAAGAGTAGGTGCGAGCGGGCAGGTGTGTCTCACTGAAATGCCATCTGTTGGTCGAGATGTATGCGTGTGTGTATTCGTCACTGTCTTCAGAGAGAATTTTATTTTGGGGTGGCAGAGGACGGGCAGCCGTCCTCTGGCTATTTTCCTGTTCCCCGGGTAACCTCCAGAACTGCCCCGTCCTTCGCTTCCGGTCCACCTGCTGGCTTTCTGGATTCCGCCCATTAATTTCCCAGCTGCCGCGTGCGAGCATGACTCCCTCCATGTCGGCTTGGTGTGTGTGGTCGCTGCACCCCCTCAAAACTACCCCCTCCTCCGGTGCTCTCAGCATCCGCCTTAAGAAGCCGGTGTTGAATCTCTCGAAGAACAAGCCTACCGTCAGACCAGTCGTTTAAGCTTCAAGGGAGACTCTTTCCCTCCATCCAAGATGGCTAACCATGCCTTAAAGCGGTGACAAAAGGACGACCCGACACGAGTAAAGACACGCGCGAGCGCCTGTGTTATACAGAAATGGTCATTCCTTTCCTTCGTGGCGCTCTTTCATGCATTACGCTCAGAAAACACACCTTGTCGCTCCATGAACATCAACCCCCGGCCTCCCTCTCCTCCCCCTCCGCCGCCTTTCTCTTCAGGAAGGTCCGACGTCTGTTTCCTGGGTAATAGGATGTTTTTTTTCTGCGCTTACTTTTTAAAAGTTGGGGAATTTGAACATTTGTCTCGTGAACGAATCACTACGTTGGGTCAAGAGACGCCCTCTGACAATAAATTGTGGAGCAGCAGTTGTGATAATAAAGAATAAACTATTTGAAAGCCTTGTTTACCCACCTGGCTCCGTGTCTCCGTCTGTTTTTAGTGTTCAAGCCGTCAAGACATGTTGCAGTTTAGTCAGAGGGTTTATCTGCGTGCCAGCTCTCCGACTAGAAACAAGAATACGAGTATGAAGGTCCGTTTTAAAAATTACGAAAGTGAACAGATTTTCAGATTGATCAGTTTTGATTACAGTCACACATTCTTGCAAAAGTATCATTTTGGCCCATTTTATCGCATTACAATCACAAGCATAATTTCAGTGTATTTTTATGTAACAGACCAACCAAAGTAGAGCATAATTATCACGTGGAAAGAAACTGAGAGTTAAAACTGAGAGTTAAAACTGAGAAGTGTTCACCCCCTTTCTACTCTCAAAAGATCCAAATAAGGCAAATCTTTATTAGAGAACATTCATGAACAAAAGGCGTTTGAGGATTAAGATTTGATTATGAGGAAAACCATAAATAATATTTTTTGTATATTCTATATCTCTTTTTTTAAATTTTTCTGTTGTCTTCTCATTTGTCTGGGTAGTTTGCGACCCAGATTTGTCAGCCAAAATTCGGGCGCTTGTATTTGAAATTTCTGGATTTCAAATCCAGAAATGCCACTGTTCTTTGGCCACACACATAAAAACTCTCCAAAGATCTCTTTTATGGATTGTTTTTCTCCACAGGGAACAGAGCAGATTCTCTAGCACTGCTTCGTTTCTGTCTGTGCATGTCCCTGCAGCTTAGCAATAGCATTACTACGGAATAGATTGACAGTATCTGTAGTGTTGGTGTAGTAGCAGTGAACGTTTACCCAGAAGGCCATGGTTCAACACCTCACCTTAACCTTTCCTCGATTTACCCCGCAGTGGGACAATAAGGGCCATTTCTATTCTATGAACTGCCTACACGTGTGTGTATTCAAAACGTTACCAGCAGTGTAGTGACAGCAGGTGTTTACCTGTGTGTGAGGGTCACTGCGCTTCCTCTGCATGCCCTCATTTGTCAGATTAGTCAAATCTGGCAGCTTATCCGTGACCTGGACACCTATCTTACTTTGACCTTAGCCTCACTGCACCACCTTGACCCAATCATGCATACGGGCTTTACTCATGAGAACCTGACCTAACACACTCAGTGTAGAGGAAACACCCACCCAAACGAAACAACTCAACAACAAATCAGTCAGGTGATAGAAGCGCCAGAAACTCCCTGAGCGAGGACTGAACGGGTTCGATCAGGCATAGGCAATCGAGAGCAGAAAATGATCTCATTCACCCTATGAACACGCATACAGTTGTTGGTGGTCAATATTTAAATAGAATTGTGTGTTGTTGTTTTTTTCTCATATCAATCATATTTAGAGAGCATTCCAAAACTGATTGGGGTGAAAGAAATCTGGACTTTTTAGATCTGTGGTCTCAAACTGTATTTCTTGGACCAGAGTCCTGTAACTTTTAGGTGTCCCTTGTTCCACATACATCAATTCAATGACTAAACTGCTTCCCTAGCATGCAGAGCGCTGCTAAGAAGCTAATATTAAGAAGCTTTAGAGTCATGCAAACTGAAGCAGAACGACATCTAAACGTCGCAGGATGCCGGCCGTTGAGGACTGCCGGGTGAGGCCACGGTTTCAGAACTGAAGAGCTCAAACAAACTTGGGGAATTGAGTAAAATGATAGGTCCACATTGTTTAACTTCATGCTAAAAAAAAAAAAAAAAAAAAGACTAATACCAGCACTACTTCTTCAGACTCAGGATCTCTGTCCAAATCGAGGAAATGAGCATCATTTGGTTGCATCACTCCCAGTGAAGCCGTACGGCAGCCAGATACAGCATGGCTGCGTGCCTGGGCAACAGCGGCACTACACCATCATCCTCCATCACAGCTCATGGCTCAGATCGCGGGGACGGCCAGCTCAGAGAGAGAGTAGCAGATAGACATCCCCGCATGAAGGAGAAGAGGGATCTCAGAGGGACGAGAGCAAAGAGGCCACATCACGCGCCATCAGCCTGTCCAAAAGCGAGTGAGGCCGCTGGCCCTGTCGGGAACTCGTAGCGAGGATCTTCACAGAAGCGCTTGCTATAGTGCCTGAGAGGAACACCTGGCATATCAAAGCAACAAAGAGAAACGGGCTTCAAAGGAACGGAGGCTTTTGTTTCAGGGCCTCAGTGGAGACCTGGCATTTCTGAGTTAGAGGAAGTCCCGGAATGCACGAACACACCTCGGATATTATAATTGTTAAGAGTTTAAAATGCAGGGACACATGTTTTTTTTTTTTTTTAGACAAAGGTTTGGGTGTGTTAAGTGTAGGAGTGGAGCTGTGAAACATTTTTACTTGTTAGCTGAATGAAAGCGCAGCAGGTTGATCTGGTACCAGGAAGGGGGAAGTTCTACGTCAGCGGGTGTTTAAGCCTTTTTATGAGAGAGCAAAAAATCGTCGAGCTGAAAGCACTTGGAAAGACACAAAGAAATGCTATTTCAACAAAAGTTTTAATACATTTTTTGTACTTTTTAAAATCTACTCAATAAACTGAACATCCACCCATCCATCCATCTTCTATACACCCTTCTCCGTACTGGGGCTGAGAGGGGTGCTGGTGCCGATCTCCAGCTAACGTTCCGAGCGAGAGGCGGGGTCACCCTGGACAGGTCGCCAGTCTGTCACAGTAAACAAAACATACAAGATTTTATCGAAAGGAACAAAAAAGTCCATTTTTTTTCTAAAAGTGATCTGTAAATTGTCAAAGATGCAACTCAGCAAAAACACTAGGATAGAAAGCGACAGTCTTTTTTTCGAATGCCGTACTGATCAATAGGCGCGGGCAACCCAAATGAGTAAAAGTCGCAGGATGTTTGTGGCTCCACTTTCTGCAAGGTTAAGACGAACGCAGAAACTCGGTTTGTAGATGAGAAATCATTTTTTTGTTGTTCAAAATAAAGTTTTGTTTGATGCAATTTCACCCCAAAAACATGAAATAAAAGTCTCCATTTGCATCGCAGGTCAGATTTGCTCCAATCTAGAACAAGAGGCTCAAATACTTCACAGCTGAGACTGAGACTTGATCACTACAATCCTATGGCGGAGAGTAACAGGGAACACTTACGTGAGAATTGTGCCAGAGTCAGAGTTTTTCCGAATTTCTGAGCGTCTCCTGATGGTGAAGAAAACTGTATTCACTGACTTTCTTTGCAATTTCTCAGTAGGAAGGACCAACATTTATTGTAGTGTTATGATGGTTTGTGTCTTTCGTAATTTCTGCAGGAACATGATGCTTTCTGCAGTCATTTAGAAAATTTGGAACTCCTGTAACTTTCAATGCTTGATCAACCTCAAATCCTATAGAGCAAATTCAAATGAACTTATTTTGGGTTCCGTAAAAAAGGCCTTTGTGTATAATTCTGAAATGTACATCAGTCTTCAGTTAGTGGCTTATCTTATCTTCATCCTCTGGCAATGCCACTCCTACCTTAGTAACATTTCAAGCAGTTCATTAGACTTGAACGACTTGAATTGCAAGTAAAAACGGGAAAAGTTGGAGTGTTCTACGACGTTAGCGTGAGTCATAAACGTCTTACTGTCTGTTATCTGTGCAGCACCTTGCTCACTTTGCTGTGCTCAACGTGCTTCACAAGTAAAACCGGAACTGGATTAACCTTGAAAAAATGTGCAAACCCTAAAAATAATACCTTGTTTGATCAGCTTCTGGTTCAGTTTCAGCGTTTGGTTTTCTTGAGGTCACACCCGACGCCAGAAGCTGAAATGAAAGGTAGATTTCCTTGTAGGACTTCAGCTCTAATGTGCTTGTTTGCGCCGTTTAGCTAAAACTTTAGCTAGCAGAGCGGTTGCAAAGGGGAGCATTAGGCCCAGACAACGAGAAACAATGAATACAATCACAAAAATAAAGTTCCAGAAATATTCTGACTTTGTTCTCGTATGATTTTGACTTCTCATTCGACTTTACTCTTATTGAATTATGAGTTTTTTTCCTCGTAACGGGTTTATTCTCGTGATATTGAGACTTCGTTCTCGTAATCTTATGATTTTATCCTCTTAATCTTTTGTAGAGTTGGTCTGCACATATAGAAACACACCAATCATCTAAGATGTGATGAAAAGTACAGCAGAAGTTAATTCAGAAACAAAATAATTCAGCCAAGCATCTTCAACAGTCTGCAGACCGAACGCAGTTTTTTCAGTTTTGTATTTTTCCCCTCCAAGACTGTAGATTTTTATTTTAGATAAACGTTCTCTGTTCATTTTTATACCATGATCTGCAGGGCAAGTAGGCGACAGCCTCCTCCTTTATGAGATCAGGAAGCTTTGCATTATTGGCGCAATAACGCCCTCTGGTGGTTTTAATTGACATTGCGGACGCAATACACACTGCATCCACCGTCTTATCCCACTGCAATGACAAAACTCTTCATTTGGATTTTACGTGATATAGAAAAGGGCACTAATGTCACGTGACAGAACGTTTTTACAGATAATGTAAAATGAAATGTGTGCTATACATTTGTGTTCAGTTCTCCCTCACTCTGCTGACCCTAAATAAAAATCCATAGACACTAATTCAGAAATAACTGAAGAGTCCATCTGTCTGATATAATCTAGGTATAAATGCAGCTGTTCTGTGAAAGTCCTGGACGTTTGCTAGAGTACACAGAACACAGCTGAGGGAGGAGACGGTGTGGAATTTTTAAAACAGAGTCGGATCATAAAACAATATCTGAAGAATGGAAAGACTGTGGCGCAGACTCGACAGTCATTTCCAGGCCATTTCATGCACAAAGGCAGCAGAAACACACCTGAAGAGACGTGGAGCTGTGAGTGTGGCGACTCATTGCATGCCACACTTTTTAGATTTATGTTCATAAAAATGTTGAAAACCAGGGATTGCTTCCCCTTCACTTCACAACGGGACACAGCTTTGTGTAAGTCTGCCACATAAAACCAGGTAGTAACAAGACACATTTACTCAGTTACATTTGCTTGTTCTGTTGTTTGTGTGCATTGTTCTGGTCAAATAAGCCGATAAATGTAATTGAGTATAATATTATTATGACGTATCGCTGCTCTTACTCTATAGTAATTTTGGGGGGGGAAGTTTCTTCAGCTTCAATTTATTGTTTATTAACTTTATTATTATTATTTTAGTGTTAAAAATGCCAAAGATTGAACAACACTTAATATTTTTGTTTTTGATGATGTCTTACAAAAGATTACAATTCTTAGATAACTCAGAGAATACACGTCATCGTTCATACTGATTGGCCCATTTGAAAACCTACTGACGGGAATCCAAGTGAAAGGGAGAAATCCCAGACTTTACTGGAGGGGAGCTGGGAGGACATGGCCGGACTGTCAAACTCTTTTCTAGCCTCCTCTAACTTTTACTTGAGCACTTTCGAGAACAACTATTCTTTTCATTTCTACTTGAGTAAAAATTTGTATTGTACTGATCCAGGCAGCTATTCTTACTTGAGTACATTTTATTTTAAGTTCTCCACCTCTGCATAACCCCCCTCTTTTTTTTAGGGTTTGATTTGCTTAGTCATGTACTAATATCAGCTTTAAACCATTTCTTCGGTTTTGTTTTGAATCCAGATGCCTTCAGGCTAACCCTAGCCCCGGACAGTCCGGGGCTGTTGGCCAGACAGTCATGTTTTATTTGTTTCTTCAGCTGCTCTCGAGACGCCTTGGAGGATGTTTGGAGGTGGCAGGCTGCAGTCCCGGGCGTGGTGGGAGTCGTCTCCTCTCCAAAACAGGGGCGTGGTTCTGCCTGCCTGCCTGGATCAGAACCAAGGCCAGCGCAGCATCCAAAACTCCCAGGAGTCCGAGAGGGACTCAGCATTTCCTCCCACAGCTAATAAATCTGGTGATGCTTCGAAGTGTAAATAACCACCACCTAAACACGCATATAAACAAACAGTAACTCTAGTTTTTTTAAAATTATACTCTTTTTCAACAAAAGCTCATATTCGTTTGATCTAATTGTTTAGCTCATGACTCAGAGCAGCATAATGCGGACTGGAGGCGACTGGGTTCAGACTGCCGCACCAGCACACGCTCTGGCTGCGCACATCGATCCCATTTAGCATTCTGCAGGGCCAGCAGAGAAAACTGCAGCGCCAGTGGACAGCGTGGATCATAAGGCGACATGAAAAGGTCAAAAGAACATATCTGCAAATCGCAGTGCTTAATCGTTACAGTGAAATAAATAAACACCCCACTAGTGATATGAAAAGTTTGACAATAAATAAACACATTTGGAGAAAACATGCCGAATGCAAACTGTGTGTGTGGGGTGTGTGTGTTCGGGAACTGCAGTGTAAGATGGGATGAGCGGCACGAGTGACTCGGAGTCTCCCGGGAGGGTGGAGGCTTTCTGCAAAAGCCCGCAGGTTTCCCCCCTCCCGCCCCGCGTCCTCCGCTGCTGCTGCGTCAAATGATGCGCCGCAGCGCCCCGACTATAAAAGCACCTGTCTGGGTCAGACATCACTCGCATCTCACTTTCTGTCCTTCCCGCGCACTCTCCATCACACACTCCTGAGCTCCACACACACACACACACACCCCAACACAAGCACACACAGTTGCGCTTTCTTTCTCTCTCTCTCTACCTCTCTCTCTCTCTCTCTCTCTCCTTCTCTCTTGGCTCTTCCCCTGAAGTAAAGGAAACATGAGTTACTCCAGCGACATTTACAGCAGCAGCTCCTATCGCAGGATCTTCGGAGAAGCGCCCAGGTCAGGTCGCGTGGGTCTGGGCAGCGGCGGCAGCCCGTCCCGCCTGCACTCCGCGGGATACCGCAGCAGCCACCGCGCTTATGGCTCCCCTTCCGCCGCCTCTGCCGCCGCCTACCGCAGGGCGGCGGCGCCCGGCCGCGTCTTCTCCTCCATCCCGGACTCCGCCATGGACCTGACCCAGTCCACCGCCGTCACCAACGAGCTCAAGATCATCCGCACCAACGAGAAGGAGCAGCTGCAGGGCCTCAACGACCGCTTCGTGTCCTTCATCGAGAAGGTGCACAACCTGGAGCAGCACAACAAAGTCCTGGAGGCCGAGGTGACGCTGCTGCGCCAACGCCACAACGAGCCGTCTCGCCTGCACGAGCTCTACGAGCAGGAGATCCGCGAGCTGCGGGCGCGCGTGGAGGAGCTGACGCACGAGAAGAGCCAGATGCACCTGGACTGCCCAAGACGCTGGAGCGCGTGCGGGAGAAGCTGGAGGAGGAGAGCAGGCTGCGGGAGGAGGCGGAGTGCGCCCTGAAGGACTACCGGAAGGACGTGGACGACGCCACCCTGGCCCGCCTGGAGCTGGAGAAGAAAGTGGAGTCTCTGCTGGACGAGATCGCCTTCCTCAGGAAAGTTCACGAAGAGGAGCTGCAGGAGCTGCAGGCGTCCCTGCAGGCAACGCAGGTACATGGCAAAAGTTGCTAAAAAAAAGAAGACAAAATGATAAAAGGTTTAAATGCGGATGAAAGGAGATTGAGGTGAACCCTCTGGTTTAAATCAAAACGAACGCTCGCTAAACAGTGTTAAGGTCCCATCACGGTCCAGTCTCTTTCTCTCTCTCTCTCTCTCTCTTTTAGAATATTCCCGCTTTGTGACGCACTTTTTAATATTCCCGACCGCGCTGGGAGTTTACGTCACTTTTGGAATATTTCACACGGTCTTTACAATGACTTTAGCTCCGCTAACCACCAAAGTCACGTGTTGTTATCCTGCTCGAGCGACCAGGAAGAAGGCGACCCGGCGAGGCCTAACTTGTAGAAGTTTTGAACACACTTTCCTTATCCGAGCCCTTCACTCTGAGCACTGCTGCTCTGGGAAATTGATGACTCTGCAGTTCCGTTTCAGCACCACGCGCTATCCCGCCCTCCTCCGAGCTAGCGAGCTGCACTGCAGCAGCCGCGCGCGCCGCGTCGTGGCAGCTACCCTAATCAAAATCGTCAACTTGACACAATCAGTTTACGATTTACGTGAATTTCACGGCCTTTATATCCTGCTACGTCGCGTGTAACGTTCTACAGAGTGAGACAGATAGCTTTAAAAGTTGTTAAATCGGTAAAGTAGTAAGTGAGTGAGATTTAGTAATCTCACTCACTTACTCGTTGGTTCATGTCAGAGGGTGAAAAGCGCGGATACGATCCGGAATAATAACTCGTAAATCCAGGGGTGTGGTCGTCCGCAGGGACGGCGGGGCGCAGACTGTGTGAAGTACGCGGCTTCATTTCAAGCACAGCAGCACAGCTCAAAAATTTACTGATGGGGAAAAAATATATATATAAGTTAATTCTGTCTCACCATATGAGTAAAAAAAAAAAAAAGTACTAAAACTTGGCAAAATAGTCTACACGGTTTTTGTCACACACACAAAAATAAGTCCAGTTTTTACATTGCCCTGCAGGGAAGGGATGATAGCCATGCAAGATGTCGGCTGCAGTTTTCTGCAGCAGAGGGAGTCTGAGTCAGCAGCCCATCCATCTGTCCTGCATCAGCTCGGTGGATCAGTGCACAGCTCACCTCATGCATCCCCTTGGGATGCCTCCACACGGCTAATATGGTGGAACTTAAAATTTATGTCTGCTAAGAAAAAAAAATCTTAATCCTGAGTTTTGACATCACAGTCTCTAAATTCATATTTCCAAGTGTGAAAAATACTTAATATGATTCTTATTTTATTTTTTAAGAAAAAGGCATAGGCAAAGTTAGGGATTTAGTAGTGTTGAAACACTTTACTTTCCTAAATGTTTGAACCTAAAATCAGTGAAATAACAGTCATGAAGCAGACTGGTGATCCTGGGGTTCAGTGAGCTCATGCTGCAGCTGCTTGGAAACAGCCGGAGCTTCTCAGCTCCCAACACAAACAAAAATAAGCAGTGAAAAATAAAATTATTATTACTATTCCTTCTTCAAGGTGTCCGTGGAGATGGACATAAGTAAACCGGACCTGGCTGCGGCCCTGAAGGACATCCGGGCCCAGTACGAGAACCTGTCGGCCCGAAACCAGGTCCAGGCCGAGGAGTGGTACCACTCCAAGTTTGCCACGGTGACAGAGGCCGCCGCGCGCAACCAGGACGCCATCAAGCATTCCAAGGAGGAGCTGAGCGAGTACCGTAGGCAGGTGCAAGCCCGCACCCTGGAGATCGAGGCCCTCCGGGGCCACAACGAGGCCCTGGAGAGGCAGATTGCCGAGATGGAAGACCGTCACAACAATGAAATTGGAGAGATGCAAGTAAGTGAATTATTTATTGCTTATCGAATGAGATGAGTAAACGCTTTATTAATGATCATTTTTTTAACAACTTATGTTTATTGTCAGGGCCAGATTGATGAGGATGTGGGCTATAATTTTATCATTTTGAAACACTTGAATATTGTTTGTATTCATAAAAATAGCCAAAAAGGAATACAACTCACCTGATATCTGCTTGTGAGTTTTACATCAAGTAGAATGTTTGCAAAACACGCCTTTGTAAAAATAAAAACCAGAGAAAGAAAAGTCTTTTGGTCCCCACAAAACATGAAGCCCTAAGCTGTCGCCCTTTAAGCCCTTTTCTAAATTGTAACCCAGATTTCATTCTGTAACTGTGGTTGTGTGCAGGACACCATCCAGCAGCTGGAGGCTGCCCTGCGGAGCACCAAGGGAGAGATGTCTCGTCACCTGCGTGAATACCAGGACCTGCTGAATGTCAAGATGGCCCTGGACATTGAGATCGCCGCTTACAGGTCAGATTTGTTTCCTTTCAGGGAGAGTGAACCGATCCATAACCCTTATCAATGTCAGTCATTAACAGCTCCTTTACATGCCAAGTAGGACTGATTTCAATTGATTGTATTTGTGAATTATGTGATCCTCCTGGGTTTTTTTTTATGTGACGTTTTTATTATTTGAAGTGACGTATACCCTTGTTTTGTTCAATTTTGTCATTGTTCTCAACTGAAACAAGCATTGGCCCGTAAAAGAACAGCCCTGAAAGGCGGAGTGGAAAATAATCACCTTGGCGTTCTGCTTCCATCCTTACCTATAATCTTTAATTGTGAAACTGTTATTTAATGATTGTGATGGAAATTTTATCTTTCCCAATAAAAAACAATTAAAAGATAAAAAAGTGACCCAAGAATATAGCCTTGTGGAACCCCACATATGATTTAGATTCAGATATTTATTCATGTCCCAATGGGCAATTTATTTTACAAGCAAATTACAATTAAAAAAGAGAAATAACAACAAAAATAACAGTACATCAACAATAAATATTTTGCTAGATGCTGTGGAATATTTTTGGGGATACTTGTTCTTTCATTATTTATGACATGGTTTGTTTATAAGCTGCCTATGAGTTGTATTTTCCAAGCTTACAAAGTTAGATAGGAATTTGTAATTAATTACAATTGAGACATCCTGGGTATGGACATAATTTTACTTTTTACCTTTGCTGCTATGTTTTTACAGGGGCAGTACTATGTAAAATTGACTTTTTTTTTTTGTTGCTTTACACCATGTTATAATGTCAATCCCTCATAAAAACATACCTGGCGTGTTGCTTTGATTCTTTCATGAATGTTCAGGAAACCCTTTAATCCCCCATCACAACCATTCAGCTGTACAAAACACTTGAGTGGACATAGCTCTGCCTTCGAGACGCAGCTCCTCCTCAGAACTGCAGTTTCCAAGTTTCCGCCTCACAGAGCAGCCCTCCCTCATAACTCCCCCAGGTCAGCTCCTTCAGACTAGCCAGCAGTAATTAGCAGAACGGAGCATCTGCTGAGCTCGTTATAGGAGCTACTTCTCAGTGCAGTGCTGGTAAAGCATTGTTAAAGGATTTATAGAGGAGCCATGTTGACTTCCTGAAGGCGGAGTTTCAGAAAGATGTGGAATTTCTTAAAGAGACAAAGGCCCAATTTCCAGGCGTTTGATTACGAAGTGAAATTTCTTTTAAGTCATATTTAATGCATATGGGATTTTTATAGCAACTGAAGGTAACATAGTCGCCTACAAAATAATTCAATGTGACTGGAAAATACATAATACTACCCTTTTAAAGTGAAACAACAAGGATTTAGACAACTTTTCTGTTTGGAAAGCTTTCAATCATCCTTCATATCGCGTGAGAATTGTATTGAATTGTATTTGAAATGTACTGCGATGAGAAACACTCCAAATCCCAGCTGCAACGAGACGTCATCCTCCCCCCTCCTCACCCGTTTGCCTCTCTGTCTGTACAGGAAGCTTCTGGAAGGCGAGGAGTGCCGCCTCAGCTCGGTGGGCAGCGCCATGGTCCAGTCCGGCTATCCCGGTCTGTCCTACACATCGGCCCGCGCCTACGCCCTCGGAGCTTACAGGAAGCCCAAGCCGGAAGAGGAGGAAGAGGAGGCGGGAGAAGACGAGGAGAAGGAGGAGGAGGAGGAAGAGGGAGAGGAGGAGGGTGAGGAGGGAGAAGAGGGAGAGGAGCAAGAGGAAGGTGAGGGAGAAGCAGTGGAAGAGGAGGAGGAAGAAGGAGAAGAAGAGGAGGAAGAGGAGAAGCCAAAGGAAAAAGAGGAGAACAAGAAGGAGAGCTCCACCGGGAAGAGCAGCAAGAGTTAAACAGCTCGCGTCGTCATCAGCATCAATAACTCATCTCTCATCCCACCGATCACCTCTGGGGTCTGCTTCCTGTTCACACCGCCCTCCGTCTTTTCCCCACCCATTCACACGCATCCACCCAGCACTCCTGCCACCCCCCACCCCGGGTCAGACGGGATCACTTTAGATGGAGACAGTATAGCATTAGCGAGCTGTAAAACGGTAACAGTTCAACTATTTATCCAGTCCACTGTCCACCGTTTCCACCTCTCTGAAGTGCAGAGATCTACTAGCATGTTTACCACGTAAAGGTAAAAGACGAGATGCAGGTGTGACTGTTTCCTCCTGCGTTTACGCGCCACAGACGATCCACACTCACATTCGTAAACAGCGAGCCCAACTCAGAGGTAACACCGCGATCAGCACACAGACTTTGAAAGACAAACGCACAGACCCCGGAGCATGTGAAGCAGCCAGTCCAACTATTATGGTGCTATTTGATTTTTACATATACAAGTTGGGGGAAGGGTTTCATCATAGAGCACCTGCACCCCCACCAGCTCGGTCCTGAATGTGAATGTCAGCTTTAAGGGCAGGAATACTAGCAGAAAAACAAAGAATGCTTCCATGTGGGATTTCTTTTTCTCCCTCCCCCCAAAACCCACATTTCAATCTCTCCGACTCATTCCAGTCCACTCAGTTCTGCTTTCGTCACGCTTTTATTTATTGCAGCATTGCAACCCTGAGCCTGGAGAAAGATGTGTGTGTGAGTGTGTGTGTGCGTGTGAGGCCGTGCAGTGTGCAAGAGAGGAGGAGCGCTGCCGCTGTGAGCAAAATGTGAAGCTTTAACTGCTGCTATGTGTATTTCCTTTGGGAGGCGGGGGACTATAACCGATCCCTACCTTTGATTGATTCATTTGTCAAGAAGAATCTGCTACATTTCACTGAAAAAAAAGAAGTATTTTCTTTTTAATCTCACGTTAACACAGTAGCCCCTTTGTTTAATCAGGCTGGATATATAAAGAGTGGGTCAGATGACGGGTTTTGTGGTGTAGAGTCATAAATAAGGGCTATATTCTTCCATAACTTTCTCTCACGTTGCCCTGAAACTTTTTCATCGCTGCCGTTCTTTATTTGTCTCCCCAGGTTTTGTTTTGGCAAATGAATCAAGCAACTGGTTTGAATGCATGGCCTGATAACCTGGAGCTTGAATAGTAGCTGGATAAGAAAGACGTTTTGCTTGTTGTGTGTTCAGTTAAACAAATAAAATTAAATTTAAAAGAAAGAAGACAAAAAAAAAACCTTGCCTTAACCATAAATGAAAGTAAAACGAAACTCGTTTCCACCTGAATCTCACTTGTTTCCGGTACGACAGAGGAGTTGCTGACACTTTCCAGATTCTGCTAAACAACTGTGATTGTACATGCTGCTGTTTCCTCTCAAAGCCAAATAAAGACATTTAATAAACAAAACTTTTTCTTCCACTCTCTTTGTGTTCATACAGTTGAATTAAAACGGTCAAAAATATTAAAAAGCTTTACAGTTTTAAAAATAAAAGCTTTTTGCATGTGACTTATTTAAACGCCATGTAGTGAATTACTGATCTGCAGACTTTACTAAGAAACTTAACAACCACATCATTTTACTATCCGCCGTTGGTGAAGCCATTCCTCACAGCAGAGCAGCCTGTAGTTATGAAGGTTTTCTTTGGAGCCTCTACTGACGGTTGACAAGAATTTCTGGAAATTCGCAGGATGATAAAAATGTTTGTTTTTTTTTATGGAGCAATTCCTGGGTGCGAATCTGAAACACCTTTTTTTATCTCTGGAGGAAGTAAACTCTGCTGCAATAAGCCGAAGTTTGATGCAAGCACAGAAATACCTTGCTACTGCGTACTTTCTGTCTTCGTGAAATGGCAAAAATTCAACTCTGATGAATATATCTTATAAATTTGATCTTGGATCTATGTTGATACTTTGGTAGGTCAGGAAATCTTGGCGTAAGAGATAAAAGCCGCCTCATCAGAAACTGCGATTGTCTTTTATTTGTGACCTGTACAAGTCACACACTTTGAAAACAAGTTGATTCTATTCCATTTGTCAGCTGCTGCGTCTCCATTACTGATGTGCACAACACAACTTTGTCAACATTATGCAGCTGTCAAAAAAATCACGGTGTTGCAATTAAAATCATACAGGAATAACGCAGCTCACACGATAAGTCATTTAAAGAAAACATGCCGCATCATCGTCATCATCGTCATCCTGCCACTTCTCGTTGTCTTCTTCGTGCTGTTCGCCATTAATAACATCCCGTACCTGATTATGTGACTTGTGTGATGCAAAAAAGTGTCTCCATTCTATTTTTGCGAAACAAACAAATTTTGATACAAGTAAAAAAATCATCCAAGCACAAAACGTTCTAGTGAACCTGATTAGACCACTAATCAGGGGGAGAAGCTGTTAGTCTTGTCGACGAAGGAAACAGTTTGTAATTGTAAAGAGTTTGAATTGTGTGCTTTTGTGTCTCATTGAGGGATTTCAAAGGAAGTATTGTGTATTAACTGGTTTATTTATTATTCACTTTTTCAGTCATACCAGCACCCTTGTGTTTCTGATGGACACGTTTTTGAGTTTTTAACCTCCACTGGTTGAAGAAGGGGAATTTAGTGCCATGTCTCGTATAGGTAAATATTAATTGGCGTGTTTTTGTTTCTTTTGTTCTCACTGTGACTTGCTGCAAAATGAATTTCCCATCGGGACATGAATAAAGATCCGGACCTGAATCCTCAGGGGGTTGGGATGAGACCAACAGAAAGCCTCGGACCACACCCTGAATACCTTAAGGAGAACGGAAAGCTGTGCTTCTGTCAGCAGTCTGCTCTGCTGTCTGAGCTCAGATTTATTGACAGTCGCCTCCCTGCAGTGACACAGAAAGTCCAGACTCAGCACGGACCGGTTCAGAGAGCATGTTTACTGAAAATTAGAGTCCGATCAGCTCCGCAGGGGGGGCCGGTGGTCCCGGACGGACGTTTTGCGGGCTCGTCCTTCATCTGCTGTGCATCCTCAGCTGCAGCTGTCAGCAGATTTTGTTGTTATGCAGGTGCATACATAATCCAACGACTCCCTCCACTCTGTTCTCCAGGGACAATTTGAGATGAAGCCATAAACACAGCAGCGCAGCATTCTTGCTGCAGTCTGGGGTTGTTGAGTTGCTCCTTTTCTGGTGACTTAAACACCTGCACGCATTGGGTTTCCATTACAAATCTTTGTCTATATTCTGCAAATGTAAAAAAAACAACAACACACAATTACACAATTGCAGTGTTGCCATTAAATAAGAGATTAAGTTAGAACTACATGTGAATAAGCTTGTAAAAATCATGGCAGCGACCGATGTAAAAGGCTACATGGGATATATATTCATAATTCTAAAGGTGCTAGCGCTTAGTATCAATCAGCCTGGAGCAACATGCCCTTATGCTTGGGAGTGGCTACAGATGTGGCATTTTGAAGAAACTCATCAGTGTTTTTACAGAAAAGTTATGGATTCAACACATTGGAATGGTACACAATTTTTTATTAACTGTGCCATGCCGTGACAGCTGTGAGAGCCCGCTACAATTTGAAATAAATAAATACTTCCACAAACAAACCATCATCCTCCTTCTTCCTGTTGCGGTCTTCGCCGTCGTTTTCGTCAGTAGTAACATCCGATTGTTGATCACGTGACTCCTGTGACGTAAAAAACTCTTTCCATACTGCCGAAGAAAACATGGCTTTTTAAAAAAAAAAAAAAAAAAATTTCTCGAAATGTACTGTTTCTTTAATTATTTTCGTAATCTCAATTTGCACCATTTTACGGTTAATGGAAACCTGGTTAATACTCTTCTCGTCTAACTTTCTGTGTGGTTTCTAGGGTTCTACTCCGTAACCAGGGATTCATTCACAGCTCGCGCAAACAAACAGGACTGGCGGTTTCCAGGAATTAAGGGGAAAAGTTGGCGCAGTGAACAAGTGGACCTCTGTTGCAGAGCACCGTCGTTGTTTCTCGTCCTCTCGTCTTTCTGTCTCCGTGTCTGTCTCTCCTTCTCCTCCTCTCCCCGAGCCTCTGATGCTAAATTTAGACTCCTGCATTGCAGATGTCCCAGAGCCCCGCAGTTCTTCTTGAGGAGCCCAGGCCCAAAAAACATGTTGGCTTGTCTGAGACGCAGAGCCTCGGGAAGCAAGAAAGAGCGAAGCGACCGTCCAGCGCAGGACTGAGACTGCGAAGGGGATTGCACTGCAGCAAAGGAGGAGACAGTTTTAACCTAAGAGCACTGCAGTCCTGATCTGTGGGGTGGGTGGGAAGGAGAGCTGAGGTATTATTGCACAATTTTTTCTGTGGTGTCTCGTTGTCATCTGATGAAGCCGCTCGTTTTGTTTGCGAAGCCGATTTTACACGAATCTGCGGGTGGATATAAGCAAAGACCATAAAACATCATCAACAGCAACAAACAGAACGTGTTTATCTTGCTAGCCTGTCTCTCGATATAAAATCGAACACAAGCGGCTTAGAATTTATTCGATCTAAAGGATTTGCACAAATACGATTAATTATGACATTTAGACTTTTTAAAAAATAATTAGAAATAAATCCCCCCAAATATTTGTTCTTTAATGAAATTCACAATCCACATAAAAATCCCATAAATTAAATGGAAAAAAATATATATTTTATGCAACTTGTCTCATTATTCTTCTCTAATACTTGAATGTTTCAAGTTTACTTCCGTATTCCTGATAACGCAAAGAGCAGTCAAAGTCGAACTCTTGCACTAAACTTATTAGCTGTAAAATGATTCTGGCCTGTGAGTGGGTTTTGGAGGAGGTTGAGTGTGTGGGTGCTGTCTGGTTACTGTCATTCATTAGAACCTGTAGACACTGTTTGCAGCCGGAGCCTATCGAGCTGTTGTATTTGGGCTGCAGAGTGCTCCCTCCTCTTCCAGTCCTGCTGCAACACCGGTAGGTTGTTAAATATTTATGCCTGAAGGGTTGCTGACAGGCCGCAGAGCAACCACATCCACAGCCACATCCACACACAGCGCCTTTCATACAGCCTCTGGCGCCATCTAGTGTTAGCGGTGGAAATTACAGCGGATTTTAAAGCCTTCAAACGATGACTGCAACTCTTCAAATAAATAATACAATACAAAATATATAAAACTGTGGGGTGTAACACAAAATAAACTGATCTCATACATCAGATTCCTGAAAATTACAATAATCATAATAATTAAAAGGAATCCAACCACATAGTGCCAGTATCATCTATATTATCAAACACACTTTTCTTCTTTTCTTTAAATAAACAGTAACATACATAAGAGCAAGACATATAAAAGAAAGGGGACAGGGTAGAATATGTTTATCTAAATGTATATAATGGTATTTGAATTGTGAATGTGAAAATGTTTGAAATAAATAAACTAAACTAACCTGTGCTAAACTAAGCAATTGAAATAAAACTAAACCAAGCTAAGTTAAACTAAACTAAATTAAGAATCAACATCTTTCAGGGCCCACTGACAGGTGTTGGAAGCGATTTGTGACCCAGCGCTTTCGTCAAAATATAGCATGTTCTCAGTTTTTACAATGCCAGTCACTACAGGTTATAAACTCTAGCAGATGCTTAACTTTGTTTTCTGATGTGATTCTTACATTTGCCCTGCTAAACTTTTTGTAAATGTGTGTATCACGCTGCAGGGAGCGAGAGAGAAAAAAAAGCAGAAATCCAGGCAATAGACTGATTAAATTTAGTCTCATTCACCAAAAAAACGGACATTCTTTTTTTCATCACTTTAAGCTAATGTGAAATTTTAATTAGATTAAAATGAGTTAAACCATGTAGAGATCTTGTTCCTATGAAGTGAAAAAAATTAATAAATTACCTTTTTTTTTTTTATTGTGTCCTGACTTGCACGGTAAAAAAAAACAAAAAAAAAACTAGTCTCAGTGTTGTTGTCTGTGTCTGTGAGGCCAAGTGGAGCATTATGAAAGTTTGCCAGAATGATCCACTTATGAAGCTTTATTAGAAATTGCTTTGGGCTTTAGCTGGGATTAGCTAAATTAAAGAAAAAGTTGCCTTTTTATTTCCTATTCTGATTAACATATCCTTTATGCATTTTGGACTTAGATGTGTAATGAATCCATACAATAGATTAGCTTCTCTTTTTTAAGTGGAATGAGTGACAAATATATACTTTCTCATTATATTTTAATGCTTTTAGGTCCTGTTTATACCTCAATTTTAACAACCAATTATAGTGTATTAGTATATAAGCTCGCTCCCACCTTATAACTTTAGCTAGAATAAAAGCTTTACTGTCTAAAAAAGGACATAAAAATTGTTTGCATTTATTTTCAGTAGGTTAGATCATTTCAATAGTATTCATACAGGCCTCTGTGAAACAAAAGGAAACAAATCCAGAAAGATGCTGACAGAATCCTCGCCAACACCAGGAAAGTGTTTGGCTTTCTTTACTCTTATGTGACATCAACTTTTGTTCTCGTCATGTTTTCATCTTGATTCCTTAATCGTCGTTCTTTTATTTTTAATATAAAGCGCTTTAAAGTTGCGTCACATTTATTTTGAAAACCGGAAAATCTCCTTGTCATTGATTTGCGCTTTTCGAGTGGGGGGAAAAAAAAAAAAAGTGTTGCCGTGCAACATTTAGCTTAGACCTTATCAGAAGTTTATCCAACAAATAGTCTGTTGTCGGGACCTCGGGACTTTGGCCGTCAACGACAGGCTTCCACCTGGTAAGATGACAGAGCTGCGGCACCGAGGAGCCAAAGACGGCGAGCCTCCGCTGGAGCAGCAGCCATCAGAGGACAAGGTAACGCTAGCCTGCGCTCAGATGCTAACACCATGTAGCCGCTTAGCGGGGTGATGCTATCCTGTGGCTGGAAACGAGCCTCGCGAGCTCATCTGGTTCCATCTCATTTACGGAGCAGAACTCTTTTAAAAATCGTCTTAATTGTTCCCTTGACGACCCGAAACCACCGAGAGGCACGAAAATAGAAACTAGCAGTTTTAACAAATTGTACTCTCCGCTAGCTGATGCCCCTGTTTGTCTGAGTAGTGACCGTTTCTTGGGAAAAAACAAACAAACACGCAGAGCCGAAAATCAAAACATTAAATTGCTAAACAAAATGAGGCGTTTTTTTAACCCACGCTTTACACTGAAGCACGGAAAAACAGCTTTGAATGTCATGGCGGCTTTATTAATGATGGAACCAGTTTCTTTTTGGTTTGATACTGAGCTTGGCAAGGAGAAACAGCTTAAAATAAACTGATTGGCGAGACGGTTAGTGCCTGGAGAAACATTAGCCTGACTGGCGGCTTGAAGCTTTAGCCTGACTGCATCACAGTGTTGCAACGCACGATGCAATTCGCGCTTCACTCGCATTAAAGGTTGATATGAAAGCGTTTTGTGTTCACACTGTCCACTCGGATGGCGGCGTCTTAATGCCTAATCCGAGTCAATAAAGGGACGTGGCGCCTGAGTGACGGTGGTTTGCATCGGTTTCGAGGCGCGTGATCACAGAGAGCAGCTGGAGCGGCCCCGCCCAGTTTAATCAACTTGGTTTCCCGTCTTCTTCTCGGCTTCCAATTCTGTCTAAATTCAGAAGTAGAAACTAGAAATACCACGAAAAAGTGCGTCTTGGTTTAAACTAGTTCTGGAAACAGAATAAACAACAACAAATTGTTTCCATATATTTGCTTTTACATCGTCTAAAACATCAACAATTATTAATGTTTCTATTATTATTATTAGTATGGCTATTGTAATAAAAATCCTAAATAGTTTTATGTTTTTGATTTCAGATGCACTGATCATAGAGCTTGTGCCTGACTAAAAATCACAAATTTCTTGCAAAGCTCTGATGTGCTGATTCTGATTTTAGCCAATACAAGTGTCCCTTTATGACTTTATAAATTTTTTAGTGTAAATTCCTTTCAGATTACATTGATTGCAAATTGATGCAACATAAATAAATGGAACTGAATTTAAGATATATAAATAATAATGTATTTGTATCTATCCCCCCCCCCCACTTATTGCATAGAAAATTTAATCGTATTAACTGTAAAATGTTTATTGTAAAATAAAGCCATGTTTTTTTGATTTCTGCATCACTGAGGCAAAAAAAATCCCCCAAATTGCAACTAAACAGACTTGCATCACATGTACAACGGAAATTATTGCTGTGATTTTTGCCACCTAAAGTATTCAAGGTACGTCATATCGCAATATAATTAAGATTTAAAGCAAACAATAATGTATCTAACGTAAAGTTTGAGAGGAAAAAGCTTGATTGTTAAATTGTTCAGTCATTAATTTGAGCTGTACCAAACAGCGAGGGCTATTTTCAGTACCAGGGCCGAGGGAGGGTCTGTGGAGACCATGGACCGGTTCGATGGTTCTGACCTTCACTGATGCCACTCCAGACGTGGTTTTATATTTAGTGTACCTTTTTCACAGACTTTATTCACACGTTGTACTTCTACATTTATTAAAAGCTGGACCAGCGCTGAAGACCGCTGTTGTTTCGCGTCGTCTCTCATATTGTCGACGAAGGTCGAAAACGCCACAAGCAGGATTCCGCTGGCGTCAGCTGTCGGTCCTCTGGGAAAGGAAGTTAATTTGGGTTCATGTTGCAAGTTGAAAAATCAGCTTGCAGATTGTTCTGTACATATCACGCAGCTGTATCTGTATTCTGTATCTGTATTTATTGAAACAATAAATGAGTCGATTGCTAAAATAATCGTAAAGTAATTAAGTATCGTTAATAGTTAATGACATATTAAAGTAATCATTCATTGGAGAATGCAGACTCAAAAAAGGCCATTTGCTGAAAAAACGACACACTCAGAGCAGTAATTAAACCAAAACTGTACAAAAAAAATCTATACATTTTGGATTTAACATAAAAATAGCTTTTTTTCCCCCCTGTAAATATGTTCTTCTAAAAATTCCTAAAGTGGCATAGCTTCACCTGGTTCAAATTCTGAAAATAAAATCTCCCGTTATGCACCTTTTGCTAACCAATTTCTGATTGGTTAATCCAAAAGAAATGATCACAGAATCAGCGCGATGCTGTGTTGATGTTAAATCAAGCAGAAAGAGATAAACTTTTAGTGTTTTTTTTTTTTTAGCAGCTGCAGATGCATGCTTTGCTACATTGATGAAATGTTCACTAAAATGCAAATGTATTTGCATTTTAGTCAAATGCATTTGCTGAGATGCAAATGCATTTTAGGTGCTAGAATGTTTTTGTAATGTCATAGAAACAAGGCTGAAGTGATTAAATGAAAAATCTGCAGAATGTAATCAATAGAATAATCAATTTGCTAAAACTATACTTGCAGCCCTACTTTCTAACTGCTTTTAGAACCACATTTTTTTTTATCTTGCCACATGTTCTCAATTAAAATTCCGCTTTTGACTTCAACTAGGCCTTTTTGACAAAAGGGTGATGTTTTTTCTTTTTCGTTTTTCCATTTGATCTAAGCCAGTCCGCTGTAGGCGCTGCCGTGTTAGTTTAACCAGATCACATGTTGTGTTAAGCGCAAACAAGACTTTTTTTCAACAGGTCCTCTGTCTTGCATGTCCGTATCTGTGCCGACATCGAGTCAGGCTAGATAATGCACCTTCTGACTAAAATTTGAGCTCTGCGGCTCCTTTAATGTTTTATTTTAAAAACACATTAGAGCAGTGTTTAGTTTTCATTTCATTTATTTAAATGGTGACGTGTTACTTTCTCTTGGACAGTGTTTTTCCCCCAGTGTATTATAAGCCTGGCGGGCCACCAGGCTTTACTTGCTCCTGCCAGGCTAAGCATTGCTTGTTTTTATACTTTAGGTTAGTTTTTTTTAATGCTCGCCCTGTTTTTTTAAGACTTTATAGTTAGTTTATAGATAATAACTTCCAATACCACATAATTACCTAGTGATATTTTCAAAGTTACTGTCAATTGTAAATATTATTTTAAATTCAAAAACATGGCAGGCCGCTTGTGCCTCCTACCACTAGACTCGGGAAGTTTCCTGGGGGGAAGCTCTGCATGACATGTAAAGCGACAAAATGCGTAAAAGTTGAAGACGTGAATACTTTTGACGGCTCCCTGTGTTATAAATGCATCATTTCAGAGACTCCTTTACCTTCTGGAGTCGATGGTTACATTGAATTAAATTCCAGGCTGCACTGGGGCTGAGCGGCACACAGCTGTGGGTCTACAGGAAGCGTTTTCCCGTGGGAGTGAATCGTTATATTTACCGCTGATGGCTCACTAATTTAACTTGACTGACATGCCTAATCATCGCCCTGCATGCATTGTGCTCCGGCAGCAGCGGTGGACTCTGCAATTAAACATTTGCGCTGAAGGACGTTGACCAAACAAACGAAGAAACCCTCGGCGGTGGTTTGTTTTATTTTCTTTCTTGCCAAATTTTATTCTGAAACGAGAGGGTTTAAGTTGTGAAAGAAATCGAATAATTAGTCTTTCACTTAAGGCATGTCAAATGTGAGCCGGCTAATTGGTTTCCGGATTGATTTTGGAAGGAGGCGTCCATGGTTTGAGGATGCAGCGTTTGCTAACAGATTGGTCACTTTAAGAAAAAAAGAAAAGAAAAAAGAGAGAGAGGGACTCGCCACTGGTTTGGAAGACAACATGAAAGGGGAGGGAGGAGAGTATAAATTGAAAAGGGTTCCTATTTTTAACTCCAGCGTCCTGAATGGCAGATATCGTCTCCATAGAAACCAGCACATGGGAAAGGGTTTAGCGACTGTGTGTGTGTGCGGGACATTGCATAATGTTGTTTTAAACTGACATAAATTTCCATTATTAGAAAAACAAATCCTGTAACATTAAGATGCAGGCGGGGTTTCCCTCTGGCTGTGAGGATGTTCTTCATAATTCATATTTATTAACCTTGGAGTCACACCATCTCTGTTGTTTCATTCAGGCCCCGTCCAATCAACATATGGCTCTGACAGCTCAACAATATGGAGGGAGATTATCTGTCAGTGCTTCACTTCCCACACACAGCGCTGCCCCGATGGTCTGCTTGGCTAATTTTAGTGCTTCCTCTGGCTTGATGGAGCTGATCCCACCCCCCCAGCAGCTCACTCCCATGTCATCATGTGTTAAAGTAGATTTCAATCTGAACAAAACACTTTCTTCTCACTTCCATCTCAAAATATGCTGTATGCGGTAACAACGCATGCTCCATATGCCTGTATGTGTTTTTGCTCCAACCTGTTGTCTAGCATGGTTCTGCATATTAGCTTCTCTTTAGCTAGCTGCTAATTTTATCAGTATGTGACTTTTGAGGTCTGGATGTAGAAAGTTATGAGATTCATTGTGGAAGGTTGTAATTCTCAGCACTAGAACAGTGAGCCCAGTTCCAGTCTTTTCTTCACTTTTCATCCTTTTTGTGTAAATTATTTGACAGTTTTTTCTAATGAAAGCATTCACAGTGAGGCCCAGCAGAAATGAAGACGACAGGCAAAATTAGGTTAATTGGTTTGTACCATCACTCTGTGACGGTAACCTGTCCGGGCCGTCATCTGCCTCTCGTCCAGTTATGCACAAAAAGAGGAGAAAAGGTGATTAGTGGGACGTTGCTGTCGGTAGCATAATGCCCTAGTAGCTCTAGTAACTGGAGCGCAAACATCAGAAACAGACTCACCGATTATACCAGACCTGCTTTTAGCTCCGTGGAGTCGGCTCCTTTCCATGTGTGACTGTTTGGTTGATCAGAAATAAAAACATATCCCCTGAATGTCCAGACCGTTCACTGTTCTAGAGCTGGCATGCTAACTGGAGCTAATGTAATTTACAAAAGCAACAGTTGTGTCTAAAAAATTAGAAGTGTGTGCTTTTATTTTAAATAGTAAATCACCTACTGTAGGGTAATAAATAGCATCCTGGTTAGTCGCCTGTTTTTGCTGGAACATTCTGTTTTCATACTCTGTGCCGCCGTCGCTCAGTGGGCTGTTCCAAATAAACCAATGAAACATTTTAAACTTAGACTTTTCTAGGATCAGTAAAACTTTATCACAAGTTTTATCGTGATAAAACTTGGTTTTATCACAATATTTTGTGACACTATTCCGATAACAGTCTAAAGCGACAATAATTACTATTTATTACTCTTTCATACTATATTATTGTTTATTACAGTAATTTCTGTGAAAATTGATTGTCCAGCAAAAGTTATTATGACCTGCCTAAGTATAAATATATATTGTACATATTCTATAGATGCTTTTCACACTAACATTGTCGACTTCAGTGTCAAGGTTTTCTAAATCTGAAAAGGTCAACATTGATGGCCTTCACACCTGTTTCATTTCTCCTGTGTGTGTGTGTGTGCGTGAACCAGGTTTTTATATCCTTATGGGGACCTATCGCTGTCTACAATGTGGGGTTATGGGGACCATTGCTCCTTGTGGGGACATTTTCTTGGTCCCCATGAGGGAAATTGTTGTTTTTGGGTTAGTGGTGGTCTGTGATGGTTAGAGTCAGCGTAAAGGTTAAGGTAAGGGCTAGGGTGTAGAAATTAATGGAAGTCAATGTGAAGTTCCCACAAGTGATGAAAACACGACTGTGTGTGTGTGTGTGTTCAAAGGGCTCAGACAGCGAGCTCAAACCGGACAAAGATGGCGTCTCCGACGAGTCCAAGGTGGACTCTGGAGTCCCTGAGGTGCCGGTCCCTCCTGACGACACCCCTGAGGTTCTCAACAAGGCCCTGTCTGGACTCTCCTCAAGGTCACTCTCAGAGTCGGACATCATCTAGTTCTCCGTGTTGTTCTGCAGGCACTTTTTTAAGCTGAAACCTTTTTTCTTTGTTTGTTTATTTTCCCCCGTAGATGGAAAAACTGGTGGGTACGAGGCATCCTGACACTAGCCATGATCTCCTTCTTCTTCTTCATCATTTACCTGGGCCCCGTGGTGCTCATGATGATTGTGAGTACCAACGACACCTCTCGAGTTTTCACGCGTCAAAAATCAGAGGCCGCAGGTCAAGCCGTCTTAGACGTGGTTGGCCTTCGCTTAGAGCAGCAGAACAAAGGCCTGCTAGTTACAAAATATAAAACCGGTAAGAAAAGTCCCTGGCCCGGCCTGACCCGTTGACATGCAAACGTGAATTTGTTTATTGAACTAACCAGCTGCGCTACATGGATTAAATGAGTTGGTTTTCTCCAGGCAACATGAAGGCCACATTACAAACTGCTGAATAGGAGGATACCTGGACTGGACGATATGGCTGGAAAACGTATCGTGATATAAGCGTCGCATATCGGTTGATAACAATAATTATTATTGATTAGTTTCTTTTTTAATAAGTGAAATACTGCTAATGTAAACTTGCTCCGTGACTCCTCACAATATTAAAAGCTCACATTACTTCTGTCTGTTTTGTGACGATCTCGGTCGTCGTCTGACTTCACAGTTTGACGCCTCGAAATCGGGCCTCCGTCTCTTTAAGAAGCTCCTGCTAAGCTTTCCGCATAGCAACTGAAATCCCTTCTCCATGTTTAATCCTGGCCTCTCTTGTTCCTCCTCTGGCCAAGTTTTGCTTTCCTGGTTCCTCCGATTATGTTTTGTTGCATTTTTAGAATTTAATTGCATTCTTTTTCTTGTGTGTGTCTGTTTAAACTTGATCCAAACCTTACAAGACTTGTGACAGAAATAAATACTATGCTGACAAGTGGTTCTGCTCTTGCCTGAATGTTGAGGAAAGCTTTTTCTTTTCTTTTTTGTTGCATTCTTACGATGTAATGAAATCTTTTTGAAGTCTGTCTGCCTCCTCCTACTATAAACCTTCAGTAGTCAGGTTTTAATGCGACGGTTTCACCCTCTCTGTTCAGGTCCTCTGCGTTCAGATCAAGTGTTTCCATGAAATCATCACGATTGGGTACAGCGTGTACCACTCCTACGACCTGCCCTGGTTCCGGACGCTGAGCTGGTGAGGCCTGCATCGCTAGAATACGAACATCTAATAAAATAAGCCGTCTTGGTTTGTTTCTCATTACGTTGTTGAATGTTTTTACGTTGCAGACGTCCTGAGGTTTGTTTTCTGGCCTCTTGTAGTTTGTTCACGTTGTAGATTGTTTCTTAAAGCTGCAGTATGTGACTTATTGAAAAATATGTATGTGTATGTTTTTTGTTTTTTATTAACATTTTTGTTAAAATGACCAATATGTCACGACAGTATAAGACAGACGATTTGGGATAAAATGAAGCTCCTCTGCTTTCTCCCAGTACAAACTGCAGAATTATACCAGTCCAGTCAGAAACAACCAATCAGAGCCAGGAGGAGGGACTTAGCACTGTCAATCACTCTCGTGCTCACCCCCTCCAGCTTGCTCTTTGCCATTTCACCACATTGTAGTCTTCCACCAATGCTAAGGCTAGTTAGCATATCCCGCGATGTCAGCGTAGAAACGGTTTTCTTTTTTTTTTAATGATCAGCTGCAACAGCAGCTAACCGAGGTTGATTGACAGCTCTAAGACCCTCCTCCTCTCTCTTATTGGTAGTTTTTCTTTTTACCAATTATCTGTCTCGACATAGTGACAGTTTTAACAAATATAGAAAAAACATGATTCTTGTAAATCTGTAACTAATGGCAGGTTTGAGTTTTAGCAGCAATAGGAAGCGCTGTAGCTGTTCTTTATGCCATAAGCCTGAAGAAAACCTGCTGGAAAACAAAAACCTGCTGCAGACCACATACACGTGTGAGCCGTCCAGGTTTTCTTCAGACGTGGCGACCTCCGTTTGGTCCGTGTCTAACTGCCCCGCCCCGTGTCCCGCAGGTACTTCCTGCTGTGCGTGAACTACTTCTTCTACGGCGAGACCGTGACCGATTACTTCTTCACGCTGGTGCAGAGAGAGGAGCCTCTTCGCATCCTCAGCAAATACCACCGCTTCATCTCCTTCGCGCTCTACCTCACAGGTACGGCCGTAGGAGGACAGCCGGTTGCGAATCCCTCCATCATGTTGGGGGCTTGAGTCGCTCGTTCTGGACGGGGGCTACTTGTTACGGGGTTTTTTTTGTTTTCCCAGGATAGCAGTTCCGTTTTTCTAAACCGTCTTATATGGGGGAAAGTAACTCAGTGATGCTGCTGGAAGTAAAATCAAGTAGCAAAAACAACATTATTCAAATTCACCAAAGAACTATTTGATCGAACATGTCTTGCACTAACACTGTTAGTTTTGATGATTTTCTTCTCCACAATGTAGCACTGGGCAATAAATCGATTTTATCGATTAATCGAATTTTTGGTTCTTGAAGATTAGGTTTTTGGGGGGAAAAGGGGCAAGGAGATTTTAATTAAAATCAAAGTTTTGACCTAATTTAATTAATTACTGTGCTCTGGGGAGGAGGGCCTCACAAAATCAATCCACGGACTCCAAACGGCCCTCGGGCCACACTTTGAACACAACAACAAGGCTGCACAACATATTGTGATTCCAATGTAAATATGTGGGAAATCCATGCCACAAAGCAGGGTTTGAAGAGTAATATTTCTTGGCTAGGGTTAGGTTTAGGTTTTTTTGTTTCCAATTTTGTGCAGCCTAAAATTTTTTTTTATTTTTTTTATTTCTGATTTTAGGACAACTTTTACATCGGTTGGAAACCCTTTACTTTCTAGAGTGAGGCCAGCAGAGTGAGCCCTTTCCACAAATAAAGGCCTCTTCTTCTGTTAGAGAGAGACTGTTGTATGAAAGAACAGTACCAGTAACAAAAAACATTTCCTATCTGTTTTTTTAAGAACCACAGGGGCGTGGCCAAAGGGCCACAGGTAGCAAACCTAGCATACAACCAGGTTGTAGTGATATGATAGAATGGCCCAGTCAAAGTCCAGATTGCAGAACTTTGAATAATATTAACAGACATTCTCATTCCAGCCTCACGGCTCAACACGGTTTTAGTTGCCTCTGAGCTCTTGGCTCTTTAAACGTTGACCTGCATCGTCTGTGGAAACCCGAGGCTGTGAAAGTTGGATCGGTCGTTTCTGTCACTGAGCAAACATTCATGTTCCGCTTCCTGAGCTGCACCGTTGGTAACTCAGCGCTGCTGCAGCTTCTGACTGGCGCCAAACAGGATGTGGGGAGGAGGGAAGGAAGCACCTAAATCTTTTTTTTTTTCTTTTTTTCCGACCTGAGTTGAAGGCAAAACCGGTGGCCCAAACGGTTTCCTACGACTGTAAAAACTGATTCACGTTGCCGTTTTCCTTTAAACTTTTAAATCTCAGACTCCATTCGAACTTCCTTGAGTCTATTTTCAGTGAGAACACTTCCTGTCCGTCTTTGCTTCTCGGCTTCCTCTCCTCACATCAGGGCCACTAACGTTAGCGCCTGAAATGGGTCAAGCTAAATTTAGTTTGACCTCAGGTGACCTCGTTTGTGAATGATTGAATCTCCTCCTCCTTCATGTGTGTTCATCGTTTCTCGTGCTCTGCTCCTGCAGGTTTCTGCATGTTCGTGCTGAGCTTGGTGAAGAAACATTACCGCCTTCAGTTCTACATGGTGAGTGTTGGCCCCGCCTCTTCCTGCCATCTTCCCCCCCCCGCCCCCCCGACAACCACCCCCACCTCCTCGGTGGGCTGCGTAATCGATGAGATGAGCCGGGGGTGGGAGAGTGCAGAAATCTTTCTAATGGTGATTTCAGTCCCAGTTAGAGCAAAAGCATCGACAAAAATCTGCATCTTGATTATTTGGTAAAAGACACTTGTATGGAGTCGCAAACTACGTCATGCTGCACCTGCATTTCCTGATGCCAACAATGCATTGAAAACGAAGGTTTCATCAATTTTAAGAGGTGTAGTAGTAAAGTTATATGGAAGCCTGTTTACCCCATGAAAGAAAAAATAAAAGCCCAACAGGAAGTCATAAGTACAAGAGTCAAAATCATATTTTCCTGTTTCAAAGCGATAAATACGAAAATAAAAGTCCTGGTCTGGACTTAATCAAAATTTTTTGAGTTTCATAAAATCATAGTTCAGAGAATGAAAGTAGTCAATTGTTTAGTTTTTCGTGTCATAGTTTCCATTTTAAGTCCAAACTCACAATTAAGAGAGTAAATGCCTTAAATGAGTTTGTCATCATTTTTAGCAACAGGTCAGTTGTTGGGCAACCAAATGTTCAGCTGTTTTCCAAATGCCTTAAAAATATCAAATTCCAGACATTTAAAAAGTCAAACCACAGAATGTCAGTTGTGGAATGAGATGAAAAGTAACAACTGAACATGTGTTGGTGTTGCTATGCCAACATTATCATTTCTCTGCCTTAAGTTTCTTCTTGTTTGGTGTGATATGTGAGCAGCCGGGTCGCTCTGACCTGCACAGAGAGCCAATAACTGAAAGCAGCACTGAAGGCGAAACGTCTCTGCAGCTTCAAAACGTCCAGATAATGGACATTTCAGCCAATATTAGTAGAAACTTGTGCGTAAATTCAAGCATGTATAATTCCGACCTGCTGCTTTGAGGAGAAAAATGAAGAGATTTCCACCGATGTGCTGCAGTCTGGTGCACAAATCCAAGCTTTTCAGAGCTCTTCTTGTTCCGCCCTCAGTTTGGCTGGACGCATGTGACTCTGCTGATCGTAGTGACCCAGTCCCACCTCATCATCCACAACCTGTTCGAGGGGATGATCTGGTGAGTCGTCGAGTCCGAACCGCTGCCACTCATCGAGTTAGACCCTAAGCGGCTCGTTTTTCTCTGCAGTGATTCAAATGATGCATTTCATTTTCTTTCCCTCCTAATAGGTTCATTGTTCCCATTTCCTGTGTGATCTGCAACGACATCATGGCCTACATGTTTGGTTTCTTCTTTGGCCGAACGCCGCTCATTAAGGTAGCATGGAAACCTTTCAATCTGTTAATCTATTGGATGTTTCTGGGAGTGTTTAGTAGGCCTGTCGCAATAAATCAATTATAGTCTGACAAATTATAATTAGGATAAATTAAAACGAGCTCGATGTGTTCCATTAGCATGATTTCTTGTTTTGTTGGCTCTCCATTCAGACTGGATGACGAAAGTCTTCAGTCTGGTGATTTGGTCTCAACTGTCCCCCTTTTCTGAAGGACAGTTTTGTTGGAAGAGACTTTAGCGTCCATTTCATTTGTTGTTTCGGTTGTTTTGGGTATTGGTTTAGATATTTCCAGTGCCTATGATGACATGTTAGGGTCGTTGTAGATACCAAAAAAAAACTCTTAAATTTTGAAACTGATCTTAGTCTTTCACTTAATTTATTGTTGTTGCACAAAGATATGATGGTGAATTTGGCAACAGAATGTCGCTGCTTGGCTCCCGGAGTACAAAGAATAAAAACTAAAAGTCAAAAAGTGTTTTAGTTTTGAAACTCAGAAATTTCTAGAAAATTTCTTGAGATTATTCCAAAACTTTGGTTAGAAAATTTTCAACTTTGGCAAGAAGAACTCAAAAGATTTTCTCGATTAGCCTCAAACACTTGAGATTTTTGGAAGAAAGTCCTTCCACTTCTTTGCTATTCACAACAGCCCTAACACGCCTAAGTCGTAAGTTCCAGTGTGAAATGTTGGTTAGAAATGAAAGTTTGAGACGGTCTACATACATTATTGCACCATTACCAATATATTACTTGAAAATTGCCTCAAGACAATATTATGGTTTATCGCGATAACTTCTGGGACAATTTATCGTCCAGTGAAATGTGTGGCGACAGACCTCGTGTTGGATCAACTTCAGTCAGAAACAAGTTGAGTTACATAACGTGTGCTGAGCTCGACGCGACGGTGCATGAATGTTTGATTTTGTCTGTTGCAGCTGTCGCCCAAGAAGACCTGGGAGGGATTTATTGGTGGATTATTCGCCACTATTGTGTTCGGTATCATGGTGAGACGCACATTCAATCTCTAACTCAAAACTGAAGTCTTTTAGGACTTCTGAAGTCTTGTAAAAGTTATGTGCTGTAACTGAAGAGTGTCTTCCTCCTCCTCCTGCTCTTCGTCCTGTCAGCTCTCCTACGTCATGGCTGGATACCGCTACTTTGTTTGTCCCGTGGAGTTTAACAACGACTCCAACAGTTTCCAGGTGGACTGTGAGCCGTCAGAGCTGTTCCAGCTGCAGAACTACACCCTGCCGGGAGTCCTGGAGTCTGTCACCGGATGGGTAGGATGACCTTATCCCTAATGGAGCGACAGTCTTACGAAAAATAGCTAGGAAACGTTCATACGTCAGCTAAAGCCTGAGTCACACGGCACGATTTACAAAACCTAAGAGATTGCCATTTTCGTCGGTGTTGAAGTGCTAAAGCCAAGATTAAGAACTAGCAGATCCTAAGGAATGGAGAATAACCTTTGACCCTCCAATGTTAAACAGATGTTGGGTTCTGTAAACCCTGTCCCTCTTGTGTCCACAGACCACCGTGCGTCTGTATCCGTTCCAGATCCACAGCATCGCTCTCTCCTCCTTCGCCTCCATTGTGGGGCCCTTCGGTGGCTTCTTTGCCAGCGGCTTCAAGAGGGCGTTTAAGATCAAGGTAGAACGTCCTCAGGAGGCTCTCGCCGCTTTCCGCTCTTCGCCTGTTTACGGTGTATTTGCACCAGCGATGAACTGCAGCACACATTGAAAGCTCGTCTTCCCTCCCTCCAGGACTTTGCCAACACCATCCCGGGTCACGGAGGCATTATGGACAGATTTGACTGCCAGTACTTGATGGCCACGTTCGTCAATGTCTACATCGCCAGCTTCATCAGGTAAACTCTTCGCATGCCTGTGGAAATCCTTCAGACCTTAGAAAGGGTTGGACACACCAACGGAGAGCAGTGAATTCTTAAAAACACAGCGAAAGTTGGATCTGTCACATTACAACACAAGGATTTTCTTTTTTTTTTTGTTCAATCTTGAATTTTACAAGAGTTTGTCATTTATTTTACTTGCACTGTTTATTAGCAATGTGCCTTTTTTTTCGGTCTGAACTCACCTTGATTCTCTCTATATGTGGCAAAACTGACTGGAAAGCAGCAGCAGCATCAACCTGCAGCTTAGTCAGATGCATCTGCTTGAATTCATTGACGTTAACTTAATTGTCGTTTAAAGGTTTATTAGGTTCAAATTAGCTGCAAGACCTTTGTTTAGTGTTGTAGTTTGGCCGCCATCCCGCAGAGGGCGCCTCTGGTCGTCCTGCAGAGAGAAGCGGTCCGAACAAAGTCCGTCGCGCGATGAAAGTTGCACTTTATGCTTTTCTGTTTTTGAGATATAAACGCTGCACAAGCTGTTTAAGTCGCCACCTTAATATCGCTCATTCAGTCGATCTGAAAACAATTAAATGTCTGAATATGAAAAGGCGAAAATTTGCTAGAAAAAAGTTCAGAAATTTTGAGATTAATCTCAGAAATTTCTTCGGAAAAACAAGGAAGTTTCAGAATTTTTTTCAACAAAATTTCTTAGATTAATCTCCACATTTTTTTGAGGAAAAAATGTATTAAATTTCTATCAACAATGACCTTTGTAGATCAGAGGCCCGTCAATGTGGAAACGGTCTGATTTCAACATCATGCGTCCATCTTCGCTTCATATTTGACATTTTGCAAAAAGGGAAAGGACCCTCACCCCGTTTTTTTTTAATAGAATATTTACGTTTGGCTCCTGTTTCATTTCCTCTCAGGGGCCCCAACCCCAGCAGGGTGGTCCAACAGCTCCTGGCCCTGCGGTCCGACCAGCAGCTCTACATCTTCAACTCCCTGAAGGCTCACCTGACGGAGAAGGGTCTGCTGCGAGCCGCCGAGGCGGCCGCTTAGCCCGGCGGCTCCCTCAGAGAACCCATGTTTGTTTGTGAGCGAGGACACATCAATGAAAACCAAGAAAAAGGAGAAAAAAAAAAAAAGCAAAAAACAAAACATTCAGCTTTGGGCCATTCCATTCTTATTTTTGGGCAGAGCGTTGTGTTTCTGTGCTCGTCTGTTCTGTGGATCACCATTCTGACACCAGTGTTTTCAGCTTCGGTTAAAGTCCAGCCCCTCATTACCAGTGTAGCCGATTAGATTTAGTTTTTTTTTTTAAATCGACGCTGTTAAACTAAATGTTGGTCAGACGTACATTTCTGCCTGTTTACACAATATTCGTCGATATTCTCGGCTCACGCGTGTGGATATTTTATCGTACAGCGTCTTTATTTTAATTTTTTTATCTAAAGCAGTGCTTTAAACGCCATCAACATACTGTAATGTTACTGCAGCGTCACCCTCCCACGTATGGCTAGCTACGTTTTCTTTTGATTGTGATTGTTACTATTTATTCAGAGACGGTTTTTATATTTCAGATGTTCTATTGTGTCTTAATGTCTGTTTTATTCAGGCAGTCGTGTGCATTTTTTTTTGTGTTTTTCTGTTATGTTGTTTCGAGTCATTTCCAAGCCTTTCACGCTTGGCCAAATCATTAGCATCACATCATCATGTAGACGTCGGAATTCCAACCGAACTTTTCAGCCGCGTAAATTCCTAAAGCAACCATGCTTTCTGAAAAAAAATCTCTCTGTAGGCGAGCGACCTCACTCTCACCTGTTTGCTAGCTTTCATTACTGGTATTTTTAACTCTCCCGCGGTCTTAGCGCGACGCTCAGGATGAGCGCGGCGGACGTCACGGTCGGACAGCGGCGAAGACGGTCATTTCCAGAAATGACACACACAGGCGCACGTGGGGCACGGTACCGGACTGCGCGCTGGGTAAAAAGTTTGTGGGGTCCAAATAACACCTTCTCTTTACACCGTGGGAGGGTTGAAGTCAGTTTTTTTGTTGTTTTTTTTTTTTTAGTGCAGCCGACTTCCTGTTTGAAGGTTGTTTTTTGTTTCACCTGTTGGGTGCTAAGACGGTTGGGATAGTAAACTTTTTGGGGACACAATGATTCCTGCACTGCCATTTCTGATCCTGTGTGTCATTCGGCATCGTCGCAGCACAGACGCTCTGTTCACAAAGTTCATACACTGAACCTCAGTAAGGACGTTAGCATGTTGGGCTAAGGCACATCCGCTAACGTTGCACCTTGCCAATACTGTATGTGTTCATTCCTCTAGGTTTATTAGTCATTTTATGTGTTATTTATGCCAAGTGTGATTTGATAGTAAAACATAAGCTTAAGCCTCTGTGATGTTTGGTTTCTTTACAGGTAGCATGTCTGCACACTTTTAATAGGCACACCAGCAGGTGTTTAGGTTAGCATGCCCTACAGAAACAGTTACACGTGTTCACTGATGTGGTTTTTTTCTTTAGCTAATGCTGATATTCCAGATGATTTATTTATGCTTTCATATACATAATTTGATCTAACCTGAGCTCAGAATTTTGGAAAATATCTATGAAGCATCTGTACTGAATTAGGCCCGATCCTCTGCTGGTCAGGCCGATATTTGCCACAGCCGACAGATTTATTGGCTTTCTTATGCGTTCTGGAGTTTATTAAAACATCTGTATTAGTTTAGCTCTTTTATTGATGTTCCACCTCAATTATTTTTATTCGTTTAGCTAGGATCCGACTTTTGGAGGGTAGAAACATTTGTAGACTCGCACACAAAAATATTTCCTGCCGTAATAAATTCAACAGCACACACAACGCTGACCCCCCTTTGGGTTTACCTGTAGGTGTTTTAAGTATTTCACTCTTCTACATTTTATACAAGCACCTTTCGCAAACCCAGCGACCATTTTTGAATTATCGGCTTAATGACCTTTTTTTTTTTTTTAACATTATTCTGGTAGCGACATTCCTAAGTTGATTACTTCTGTAGTCTTTTTTTTTCTATCATTTGTCATCTGAATTTTGCCAAACTATGAGTATAAAATATTAGACATGTTAAAACGATATTTTTAAATATTTCCCTATGTTGTCTACCAAACGCTAATTTGTAGCCACTCCATTTCTTCTTTTTTCCTTTTTTTTATTGGGAATCTGAGGCAGCATGACTTTACGAAAATGTGCAATCCCAGTGTTATTGTAGAGGATTGCCGTATCGAAACTCACATTTAATGTTGGTTTCCTTTCAAACATTGCAATGTCTCTGATCCATTTGAATTTCTGTCACTAAAGTCTGTATCAGGTGTGGGCATTGAGGGCAGTAAAGTTTTTTTTCCCCAATGTGGAAACACCAATGCCTGGTAACCGAAATGCAATACCGTACCAAATATTACGTCCATGCAGTCTTTTGTGATTAACACGACTAACGTGATTCGATATATTGTGCAGCTCCACTAGAATATACCAAAATATTCCTGTTACTGTTGTTCTATTTAATTTATAAATTTTTTTTTGCCAAAATATCTTGAAGAACGGGAACTAAAACATAACTCTTACTTTCTACATGTTTTTCCATCCTTCTCTAAAGACATCTAATTATTATTGGAAGTAATTCATCGCGGTATTCAAACTAACATTTTGCGAGACTGTTACCATAGTTAAAATAAAAACTGATTAGCAATCTTAAGTCATTTTTTTTGTTTTGCACTGACTGTGTTTTAGATTATGATTTGTTCTTTCAAACTAAAACCATATGATTTCTGTTAACGCCATGGAATAAAACCAATATTTGTAAAGATACATAACAAACTGCATTTGATGTAGTAGCAGGAAAGGAAAAGGACGGTACATCGTGGCGTCTTATTTAATATACCATCTTCTAATTTTTTCAGGTATGCAACCCTGACATCACTTTCCCCCCCGGTGTTTGAATTGAATTGAATGATTAATTATTGACGTCATTCGAGACGTCATCTTTCTCAAGCTATTTATTTATTAACTCTTTAACTCTGCTGTACTTCTAAAATATATGTTGGTGTTCTTTTAGTAGTTTTTTGTCGTCTGGCAAAAAAAATAATAATAATTCATTATCGCCATGTGCGAAAAAAACAAGTGTAAAAGTAGCTGAAGAGTTTCTTCGCTGTTGCCGTGGTTGCTGTTGCTAGGCTCCTGTCCTGTTCGGTGTCGTGCCTCAGCTCGGGTGCTCGCTGCTTATGATTTACGTAGTTTCCCCCCCAAGCACCCACACTCTTCTTGCAACAGTATCGCAAAAGAAGCCGCCGCAGTAGTTACATTTTTTTTTTTTTACAAAGTTTTAATTTTCGGTTCAGCAGCTCAGCACTGCCCTTCCACTTTCCTGCCACCAGAGGGAGCCAGAGCTCCTGTCCTCAGCCTGTTGATCGTGACCTTAAGGCTGTACATAAATGGAGATATTTGGCATTTATTACTTCTGCTTAGAACAATCCGCTGCCCTTTTATGAAAAAGTTAGTTTACTAGATAAACTTTTTTTTTTTTTTCCGTTGGTCTTTAGGGCTCCACTGACCTGTCGTGCACTGTGTTTTGCCAGGAGTCTTTCAGAGGAATGTAAGGGAGTCATGTCTGTCCCTTGTGCTGTGCAGGCTCTCCTATGTGAAACATACATTTTACTTTATTATGCGCATAGATTACCTTACAAATCTGTAAAAATAAAATAAAAAATCTGTATATCTATTCTTGATCTGTGCAATGGTTTGGTAAATTGTACAATATCTAGAGGTATTCTTTAACGCTGAAATGTGTTTTTGGCTATGTTCAGAGAAAAAAAAATAAATGTATTTAAAGACAACGGGAGGCGTACTCTGTGACTTCCTTCTCTCTTTTTTTTTTTTTTTTTTTTTTTTGTGGTCATCTTCCCCATTTTGAAACTTATTCGGTGGATTTCCTCTCACCAGCCTCTATAAAATGTTCCCATTTGTTTGACCATGGAGACCTTTCTGTCGGCGGCGGATAGGCTTTCACCTTTCAGAGAAGTGGGTATGTAGATGCAGCAGCTGGACGGATTTGTGCCCCTGCAACCCGAGCGATGAGGCAACATGCTCTCTGAACCAGTCATAACAAGAGGCATAAAACCATTTCCTTTAAGAAGACGCTGGTGGTGGTTTCTTCTTCTTTTCTTTCTTCTCTTGACACCGGTGAACATTAGTCACTTGAAGGACTCTCCACAGCAAATCAGCTCCCCCCCACCCCGTCACTTGGTCAGCTTCATGAAGACGGGGCACTAACATGGAAACGGAGGCGACATGAAGGGATGAGTTACAAACTCCTACCTGGAGGCAAAGGAGAGAAAAAAAACAGAGCAATTAACACACAGGAAACAGGAAGTGCGATCTGCATTATCATCAGTTTGCGTTTTTTAATGTGTGCGTGCGAGAGAGTGTGTGTGTATGTGTGCGTGTTTTAGCAAAAAGGTGCATGTGGGAACTTGAGCGCCTCACCTGAGCCGTTGAAGAATGTCTCTGAAACTACCTCGGAACTGGGACTTCAGCACCTTCAAGACCGAGACGGCTCGGATAGGTAAGGCCGGCTGTCAGACGGGATGCGAGGCTTCCTCTCTGCACATTTCACACATACTATAGGCAGTTTGAGCAGATGCTCATCTAGAGACATCTAGAGACAGGGGGAGGGGGGGACAGTGAAAGGTCCTTCTTTACTTGCTTCTTTAAGCTTTTGGGATTTGCCACACAAATATGACTTGTGCGTGTGAGAGCGGTAGAGATACTGGAGCCGCTTCCAGTGTTCTCAATGTGGGTTTTTTTTTTTTTCCGTGGTTGAGCCGTCTACGCTGATGATAACCAGATTTGCTTTTAGAACCTTACCTGCAACACAAATCACTGTTATCTATTTTCTGCCGTCCTCTGTTTTGGATGCGTAGGACTATTAAAAGTGTTCTGCAAGTGGTTCACCATTTCCACGTTTGTGTGTTTTTGCAGAACTGTGCGCGCCTGTATTTCAGTCACTAATACCACACAGCTGTTTGCACAGGGAAGAACTCGGTGAGGTAGCTTGCATTAGTTCCTCTCACGACACAGCGGTTGCAACGTCCACACAAAGCGGAGGTCCTGAAGCGGCGGCGTTTCTGCCTTCTCTCTAATCGGGTTTTACAATCAGCCCCAACTGGATGTTCGGCACCGTGGAAGGAAGTAGCTGCTCTCACTCACGTTCACCTTATCTACTTCTAAAGTAACTTCCACTGCCAACCGTGTCGAGGTCTGAACTTCTTCACTTTATAGAGGAATAAAGTTCTTTAAATGCTCATAGCCGTCAACTTGTTTCCATCAGAGCGTGACGGGTGACTGATTTGTTGGCTTAGAAGTTCACTGATGCAGGTTACCAGCAGGAAACTGACACAAGAGCTTAGTTTCTGCGAACCTTGAACTTGAAGTAGCTCTACCTACCTGTACATATGAGCTTAGGGTGGTGTGTGAGTGTACTTACTTACACTTGTTTATGTTGTCTCTGTAGCAATCACTTACGTATCCAGGTTCAAAGGATGCTTTCATCCAACCTGGTGCTGATGCAGTGGAATATCTATTTTGGGAGGACAGGTTGAGTTTAGGGTATGTGGCAAGGCTCGGTGTTGCACAAATGAATGGAAGTCTATACCGTTTCCTTATACGGAGAGGAAATGAAAACCTGTGTGTCTGAGCGTATTTGTACAATCATGCTACATAACGTCCCTTCCTCGGAATCTGAGAGGTCAAGTTCAGGCTTTTGGTAGTGAATTTTGCAAACCTGTCACAGGATTTCCTGATGATTTCATTCAGCATTGCAGAAACTGTTTAATGTTTTTCAACATCCACTTGCAGGCAGACTATGTGACGTTTATAATAACAATAACAAAAAAAAAAGTTGTTTTTTTTAACGTATAAACTGTCAACATATCATCACAGCATAGTTCAAGATAATCGGAGAAAAAATCTAACTCCACCTCCTCCCAATGCTACTATTATCGTCTGAAGAAATGCACCTATCAAAGCTAATCAATCAATCAACCTAGAGCACCTGCTGCTAAATGTGCTAATGTTACGACTTACTGTTAATGGGAAAAGTTATACGCTGTTATCATTGGCCATGCTAACTAGCCTTAGCATTCCAACAGGCTATGTTGTGTTGTACCAGTTTGTAGCTTAGCACAGACCAAGCCAGATGGGATGAGCATAGCAGTGACTGACAGAGCTAAGACCCTCCTTCTTGATTGGTTGTTTTTGATTAAATGTGAGAAATGCTAATGGCATTACTCACTCGCACGGCTAAATATGCTAATGGTTAGAGAAACAACTTACTATTACAGGAAACCATTTATTCATCATCATCATCCGGGCCATGTTGACTAGCCTTACAATTCATGACAGGCTCTGTTTTGGGAACTAGCTAGCACAGCGTAGCACAGAGAAAGAGGGAGAGTCTGAGCAGCCTGTACATGAGAATAATTGACAACACTAAGACCCTCCTCCTGTATGATTGGTTGTTTCTGACTGAGCTGGAGGAGCTCAATTTTTTTCACAGATTATTTGTCTCATGTTATGCTGTCATGACACAGTGGCAGCTTTAACACATATGTAATAAAACAACAAAAAAATATTTTTTATAAGTTACATACCCCAGATTTAAGTTATTGTTTTTTTGTTATGGCATCTTTCAAAAGTATTAAAACCCCTTTATCTACTAACTTTTGTGTGCCTTTCTCTTCAGGTCCCTTCATGCTGATGTATCTAAATAATAATTCATGAATAGAGGAGGGAATATTAAGATAATTTGTGAAAAGTTGCTTTGTGCATGATACGAGAGAGGAGAGATAAAAAAAAGAAATACAAAGAACCAAACAACCCCATTGCTAACAGAAAGTGGTAGGAAGTCTTGTTTGCAGATTGCCACAAGCCATGTAGAGAACACAACAACAGGCTGGTCTGCCCAACATGCAACTTTGTGGCTTACACACAAAATGCTGCATGTGGTGGACAACTAACACTGCACACTGAACACAATGCGGAACAGGCAGGTGGCAGCATTATGCTGGGGGTATTATTACTTATTTATTCATTTACTAAGGGTCGAGGTTAGAGGAACTAGTTTCCTTAATAAGTTTGAATAAGTTTCATGTGCTAATGAGATCAAAGCATAGTTCATAATCTGTTTTAAAACAGATTATGAAGTAATGAGCACTCAGGTACCAACCTGGTAGCAACATGCTCAATGCAGCTGTAATTGCAAGCAATTCATGCCAACATTTTACATTTTTATTTGTAATAAAACAGAAAATCCTATATTAATCTCTTTCAACATCACATTATGTATGTGTTGCTTTGTGCGGTTTAACCCCTATAAAATACACCGATGTGCTAAAGTGTCAACATCTGAAAATGGTGAAGAGGTGGGATTACATTTGGATGTAATCCACCAACTGCAGATATCCCTGCAGTTGATATCTATTAAACAGGAAGCGGTCCGATAATGTCGGCTCTTGAAATGCAACATTCAGTGTTGTGTGTTCCTTTTTCCTGGCTTGTGTGCTTACTGCAGATAAATAACATGGTTTGAGTGGAGGCAGGGGGCTGGGACACCTGTAGAAGTTTAGGAAACAGAAACAGCTGAGACACAGACGACAGATGTGTTTTGTTTTTATCTGCAACAGGAAGTTAAAAGTCGTATACTGAATGCTTGATCCTCCACCATGGCAGTCCATAAAGCACAAGTAGTTTAAATTGATGTATGGATGGATGATGTATTGGCACTAACATTGGTATCGACGACAATGATATTAGTCACTCCTGAACGTATCGGTATCGGTCCGGTAAATAAAGCTGGGCTGACATTAATAACCAATATTTATTCCTCATCTTGTTGCCTTTTGTTCGTGGAGGGGGAAGCAGAGGAGGTTGGTCATGTGATAAGGATGTCGATGCAGTGCAGGATTGTGGGTAGTTTAACTGCAGCAGCGAAGCCATGTGGAAGTGACCGGTGTCAGTTTATTTATTTCAAGGTGTCGAATGGCAGCGAAACATATATAATATCTGCAATTTATGTACATATCAATTATTGGACATAACAACAGTATAATGTGCATCGACATCAGTCCAAATGTTCATATTGGTGCAACCCAAGTTTACGTGTAGAGAAATAGGAATCTGTATTTTCTCGCTCCAAATAGGTAATATTTACCCCCAATTTTGAATTTTGAAGTGTTTACAATCATTGCTCCAGGTCAGCAAACTGCTAACATGGACTTTATACACTGATGATGGTAAAAACATTGTTACAGGCTTAATACAGGAGCCATGTTGTGATGACTTCTTGGAGGCGGAGTTTCAGAAACAGCAGGAGTTTTTAAAGTGACAGAGGCCCAATTTCAAAGCATCAAATTACAAAGTCTAACTTCTTCTAAGTCATATTTGATACATATTGGATTTTTTTTAACAACCAAGGTTAACATAGTCACTTGATTATGCTATAAAATGACACCATGCTGCCCCTTTAATGGACTCCCATGTTTGTCTTAGAGAGGTCAAAGTAATAATGTCAAGGCCAACGGCCGCCGTGACACAGCGGGTCCAGTTTGAAGCCAGGGTGTGTGTGGGCTCATGGCTTGATCCCAGGGAGGGCGACGCTGTTCCAGTCAGAACAAAGGACTCTCAGGCTCGTAGGTGGAGGCCTTCAAAGCGTAGAGTGAGCCTCCGGCAGGGATGTTACAACTTCCTGTTTACCCCTGTGGCGCCCTACTTCTTCTTCTTCTTCTTCTTCTCTTCTCCTCTTGTCATCTTGCTTAAGAAGACATGGTGGCTTTGAGAAGAACTGAGGGGAGCTGGCTCAGTCTGAATCCGTTATCTCTCCGGTCCCACCACCCTGAGTGTTATTCAGGCTGTGTCCAACCAACCGTGTCTTCTTCTAGCACGTACAATTCCCCCACTTCTTCTTCACTGTCCCTTTAAACCATCTTGACATCAAGTTTTTGTTGATGTCAAGTTGAAAGTACAACAGAAGTTTTTGTGTTTTTACTTTGAATTGTAATAGCCAGAACAATTTTATATATATTTATATATATATTTTAATCTGTTCAGCAATAAAGTAAGCACACCATATTTCAATGAAATGAGGAAGATTTATGTCAACAAGGGATCTGTAAATAATTGTAGATTTAAAACATAAAAAAAAGCGTCTTGCAGGTTTTCCTGATTAAAAAAAAAAAACAAAACAAAACAACAAACCAGATCCTAAACTGGTTTCCAGCAATAAGAACAGGAAATGGCTCACTCTTGCTTTATTTTGCCAGGTGTATTAAATGACCGAGTCCAGGTTTGCAATTTTGGTTGCTTGTTGCCCCTTTTACTGTTCAGACAGATTGAATTCAAAGCAGAATCCTGGATCAATACTTTGTGTTGCACCTTACACACTGCAAACGTGTCACAAATTGTAACCAAGCATGTTTTTTTCTAATTTCTCGTGCGACTACCTTATTACACTTGAACTAAGACAAAGCTAACTCGCAAGCAGAAACTATTCATCAAGATATAGGCGTTTGTTTTATATCAATCATGACTTTGATATTGATGAAAAAGTGCTAGTTCTATTGGTAGATTATTTCCCTTATTCAAAGCATTTATTTCCACGACAAACTACACCAAAAAAAACACCTGTGAAGATTTTGTTTTTGCAGTGCATTTTACCGTTTTAAGACTTTAAATTGTCAGCATCTTTTTTTAAAAAGCCTGGCATCAGTGCAAATTGAACCGGACATAGTTTTTAAACGTGTTTCTGCATCCAACTGCACCACGAACCAAACTTGTTTTAAACCAAAGTGTTAAAACATCAGGCTTGATGTGCAACGACGCCAGCGCAGTCAGGGCTGACCTTTCACTGGCTTTTGTTTTTTTTTCCGATCGCCACTTGTTCCTGCAGAGCAATCGAAGCTGTGTTCATGCAGCCCTCAACAGGAAACGGCTCGGCTAACAGCATCAGCGGCTTCCTTTCAGCTTCGACTGAACAGAAATAGGCTGTAGTCAGTCGGCGCTGATGCATATTCATACAAGAGAAGAGGAAGTGCCGGCGGCGCAGCTGAAGGCCCCCCGCTGTTTTGATAGTATTTCGCAGTGTGGAGGGCGGGGGGTGGCGGAGGTTTGCACGGCAGGCCGGTAACACCTTCTTCACCGAGCGCTTTCTTGTGGTGTCGCGGCAGCCCGATCCAAGAGCGTGATTCCCGGAGAGGGGGCCCCCGGGTCAGGCTCGCCGCGCTCCCCCAGGTCCATGGAGATGCCCCTGAAGGCCGGCTGGCTCAAGAAGCAACAGAGGTCGTTGGTGAAGAACTGGCAGCAGCGCTACTTCGTGCTCAGAGGAAGCACTCTGACCTACCACAAAGATGACAAAGAGACCACTGTGCAGGTGGGTGGCAGTCCCAAAGCTTTACCAGAGCAAAAAAATATTAGAAGGTGAATAGAATATGTTGAAATTGAATAAAAGCTAAAGAAAACTTTTGAACTATCGAGCTGTTTATTCTGTTGAGCTTAGCTGTGTTTGAGATGTACTTTTTAATCTTTTCCAATCAACACCGCAAAGATTTTTTAGCTGCCTTAACACACTTTCTGCTCACAAATTACTGATGCTTGAGAGGATCTATAAAAAAAAGAAAAGAAAAAGGAAGAAAAGAATGCAAGCAGGACATGAAAGTGTTCAATATCATGCTCCAGATTTGTTCTAACCAGAAAATTTGAATGGAAACAAATAAAATAAAGTGATGAGGTGTTACGATTAGCTTGTTTGAAGCGGCGAAAGTCCTAAGAAAATAACAAAAAAAATGCATTTCTTTGACTTTGTGCATTCCTGATTGTGTAAAACGCATCATGTCGCTGATCGTGTGGTGGGTAGAAGTGGACGAGTTGTGTGAAACCACAGCCACTAATAGTTGCATCAAAAACTCGCTTTTAATTTTCTCAACTTCTGCTGCTAATAGCTGTATGTGAACGCAGACATTTACGCTGAGAAAGTGCTCAAAATGTAAACATCTCCTTTTCACGTGCTATGGTAAATATGAGGATAAAACACAAGTTTTTTATAACATCACTTTTACTTTGTTTGTACTCTTCTCTCCGACCTGCAGGGAGTCATCCAGCTGCGCTTCAGCAAAGTCAACGAACTCACACCAAGTTCAGATGATGCTGGAAAGTACCTTTTTGAGATCACGCCACGTAAGCGTTTAATAAACCCTGATGGAGAATGTTTTTGTTGCCATGCTAAGAAAGCTAGCTCTGCTAGGACATTTTGGAGGCAACATTTTGTCACAAGACTTTTTGTACACGGCAACATCTGCAAAATTGTTCACGATTGGTAAAAAATGATTGAAATGTTTCAGATTCGACCGGAGACAGAGAGCGGTGTTCGTACGTGCTCATGGCCAGCTCCCAAAGCGATCTGGACGACTGGGTCCGAACGCTACGCAGAGTCGTCGGCATGCCAACGAGTGCAGGTCGGTGGAAATCTTCAATGGCTTTCTGAAGCGATTCAACGCTCAAGCACACGCTCAGTAACAAAAACGGCTGTCGGGTGAAGAAACTGGAAGGGAAAGTCAGATTGAGACATCGCTTTTTTTGCTGAGTCGGGTTTTGGACGGAGCTGACGAATCCCGAAAGGGCACCAGAGGTCACAAAGGGCGTCGTTGCTGGGAGAGTAGTGTAGAACAGGCAGCTCAACAGATATATTGTGTTATTTTGACTTTGGTGCCTCAGACTCTCATTGTGTGACGACTAAAATATAGAGATTTCTCAATATTGACCAATCAAAAATGTACAACATGATCTTTCATCTAAACAAAAAAGTAATTATGGCTACAGCTGCTAAAAATGGATACATTGGTTATTTATTTATATATGACACGCTAAACACTCCATAAATTCACTAACTTTTTACATTCTAAGTTTCTAACACAAGTAAATATGCTGCCATAATTACCTTATTTTTTGTTTCCACATGTTTTTATGCATTGCTTCATTTTTTTATTTTTGTGGATGACTGGCCCGTCTTGTCCGGCAGCATGTATCTGGGTTATTTCGATGTTTTTTCAAAGAGGGGTTCTGCAAAGTAGTTATCAGAACTCAGTATCTTACCTGTGAAAGTTTTCTCAAAGTGAGATTTTAATTAAAACTAGAACTGATGTTAGCATCGAGCTAATTTCCAAAAACATAGAGAGTGAAGTGTAAAATAAGTTGGAACACAATCTATCTGATGGTGTGAAAATGATAACTGCGCTATGCTGTCAACACATCCTAATCGTGATTGTTGTCACGACACAAACAGACCAAGGAAAGGACAAAACTTTACAGGTCTGTTCATCAGGGATTGAGAGATCGCCGCGAGAAAGCCTTAACTCCCAAAACTCTCACTCAAAACTTTTTGATTTTCAAAGATACTTTTAATAAGGGACAAAAAAAACCTCTGATTGAGGAGTATCTAAACCTTTAGCAAACTCAGTACAGAGTGTGAAAGTCATGACTTATTTTGCCCAAGATTCTCATCTAAACAGCTGAATATTTGCCATTACTGGGCCTCAGTCAAATTCCTGCCTTTGACACTTGGTGATGGTCTGATGAACATCTGCACACATCAGTACATACACATATAATAATGTGGACTGACTCTTTGAAAATGTTCCAAGTGTTCAGCATCTCATTCATTTTCTGCTTATATTCTCTGCATGACCCATGAAAGAGCTGAAAGCAGCACAACCTTCATTTATATCCAGCCATTTGGAAACAGTGGCGACCCAAAGGGGTGGCCATGCAGTGCCGTGGGCCCCAGGGGAAAAAAAATATATTTTTCCACAAACACACACACATATATATATTTATTATACACTGATAACGTGACATGCAACAGTAGGAAGCTAGTATCAAACTCACAACACTTTGCATCTGTGTGGTATAGTCACCCCAAGTGTGTTGATTTATATTACATCCTTAACTCTATAGCTGCATGAACTATTTGAACTGCTAACTTAGCAGGTAACAAACTCAACAGCTATGACGTTTTATTTGTTAAATAATTCAAAACTGCAAACATGCTAACCACAATAACTGGTTCCCTCATCGCTAAACTGCAGGTGAAATATTGTACCGTGAAGATGACATGGTACAATGTCATCTTGGTATGGTACAATAGGCAACAGCGCCAGGGATTTGACTGCAGCCAGCTTCTCTGATGAGCTAATTCAGAAAAACAGTGCCAGAAACCCTATAACGGCTCCAGTACAAATAATTTCACATATCGACAATGTTGTTTAGCTAAAATAGGCGCCGACAAACTCAAACAAACTCAACAAGGGTGAGCTACTGTTGCTAAGGCTGCCAGTGAAGCATTAGCTTAAACCGGTATGCTCATGGTCATTTCCCCTTCCTTCTACAAACTCACTTCTACAAAATTGCTGCTTACAATATGCAACAGATAATTACTACACAGACGTTCGCTCAAAAAAGAACGAACTGACCCTCTAACATGAACTCTGAAAGAGTTTTTGAACAATAGATAATGTTTGTGTAGCTTCTTCATTGTGATAAGCAACACTGACAGCTTCTGCTAGCTCATTAGAAATGTGGCATTTCATGCAAAGGCTAATGACACCGCTCTCTTGCATTTAAAGACTCAACCACATTTATAAACGGAGTGACACATCGTTATGGTAACGAAGTGCTGTTCATGGAGTAAGCTCACGATATTCAGTTGCTAATTAGAGTCGGTGTTGAAGGTCAGAGTTTTTTCATTGTTCTCTCTTCCATTCTGCAAGTTTTCCCTTTCCAGTTGGATGTATAGAGGTTTACACAAACACAGCTGCTCATTCCAGCTGCTAAAGAATTCGCTGGCGGTTGCTCTGGATTTTGTACAAGGACTTGAAAAACTCAATCTGTAAGCACGTGCGGCAAATAAGAAATTCGGTTTGGTTTGCTTATACGGCGCTAATTAACAACAAATGTCAAGTCAAGGCATTTTGTAAAAGACATTTTCACTTCAGTCACACCTATGTTTCAATTTGTCCTAGTTATCAAACAGTGCATTATGCTCAGTTTATTATTCGAATTACTTGATAAAGTTTTCTACCCAAGAAAACCCACCAGATTGCAAATGTGTAGAAGAAGATGCTCTCAGATGATATCAAGTACAACATGTTGTTGCTGAACACCAATACCGCATTCTACCTTGGAAACACTTTTCTTCATTGGGGACATCAGGTGGGAGGAGGAGTAAAGTTTAATATAGAGCAGTGGTAAATGAAAAAACTGTTGAATGTTGTAAAAGATCCTATCTGACTGAGCTTCCGCAAGATTCTTTTAAGTTAGTATAGAAGTTTAGTTAGAATTGACTGAATTAGGAGCAGCTTGAAAACGCAGAAAACATAACTAAAAGGAGGAACTGCTTTTATGGAAGCAATCACAATCTTATTTCTGGCGAAATGCTTAAAATAAAGAGTAGTGTGGGTGTAGCCAGTGACAAAACAGACTCCAAGTTCCCTCTACGCCTTTGTGACGGAGGCTTTTCGACCTGTTAGCCTCGACCAACAACAACTGGACTCCCAGTGTCTTTAGAAGAGGCAGCTGCACTGCGCTTTTAAAAATAACTGTTTTTCTTGTCTACACTCACAACAATAAGGGGAAGTGGTGAAAAAATAGAGTGGACAAAAACATCCATGGGAGTCACATGCTAGAACTCAACACACTTACAGCTGCCGTAAAGTATTTGCCACCTTTCTGCCTGGAAGAAGACAAGAGAAGATTTTTAAGACTTTACATATTTGTTATGCTATAGCTAGCTCACCACTAGCTCACATAGCCTGCAATGAACGCTAATGCTAGCTAGCATGGCCACCAACGGCAGCCAATAAAGAGTTTTTCTGTAATGACATGTTATTTCTCCCCCATTAGCACGTTGACCTAATAGTACACAAGAGTGATTGGCAGCTATTAGACCCTCCTCCTGGCTCTGATTGGTTGTTTTTGATCAGGAGCGATGGCATTTCTTTAGATGGCAATAGAAGCAGAGGAAGAAGGCAGAGAAGTAAATTTATATTTATATATAAATATATGATATCAAGTAAACTTGAGCTTAAAATAACAACTGTCATTCATCATCACAATACCGTGATGGACAGCTGGTTTGCTCTATGTGGGACACTTTCCAATGCTTTTACGTTTTCCATGCGTCACCGGAATCGATTGCATATGGAACGGACATTTGAGTTCTTTTCGATAAGCAGTAGTTTCCATCTTTCGTGCTAATTTCTCCCACTCTCTTCCTCGTCGAATAATGAACTCTGACCTGTGCTCCCTCCCCAACAGTGTTCGGAAAGAGCCTCATTGACACTTTAACGTACGAGCAGCGCTTCGGACCTCACACGGTACCGATCCTGGTGCAGAAGTGCGCGGAGTTCATCATAGAGCACGGGCTGGAAGAGGAGGGAATCTTCCGCCTTCCCGGTCAGGAGAACGCCGTCAGACAGTTTCGAGACGCCTTCGACGCGGGAGAAAGGCCTTCCTTTCCCAGGTAGTGTGCTGACGACTCACTTACTCAATATGCATCTTCAGAATGTTGTCAGAACTTCTAAGGAAAAAAACGTGGTGGTGACCGCAGGTACGCTGGAAACTTCTGCAGTGTGTCTAGGCCTACCCTGCGTAGAGAATCTACGCGAAGAAAGCCACTGCCTTAAAAGGACACATCGGCATCAGCGTTTCATGAAGAAGAGAGAAAAAAAAAACAAAAAACAAGGAGGGAAGAGAGAGAAGTAGAGAGTGACTGAAAGATTTCGGAGTTCTCTGAGCTGAGGGCGAGACCACATCCTGTTCTAGTCTACAGTGCCGTCAGAAGAGCTTGTGATGTTGAGTCTGTCAGAATGTCCGCTTGTCCCCAGCGTTCTGCCTGTCGTCTCATGCATGTCAGGGTGAAGAGCTGAAGTCAGAGTAAAAGGCCCTAAAACCACCAATAAGACATGTTGAGTCAAAGCGAATCACTGTGGCATGTTTTTATGCAACAGAAGCCGAGAAAATGATGTGGTCTTTACCAGGTTCTATTATTTAACACACTGGCATTATTTATGGAGCAAAGAGGAAGCCAAAGTAGATACACAATGCGTCAAAGCAAAACTCAAAGTACAACCATCGTTCAGTAAAATACAAAGTCATCTATAGCAGAAGGTCATTTTACTGCCAAACAATCACACATCATCATCATCCGCTGTGTTTTTCAGTGGGTGTGACATCCTGTGCTCTCTCTAATCTTCTCACGCAATTATTAAAAAAAAAAACATTTTTATCTCACCTACTGAATTTAGATGGAGCTATAAAGCAGTTCTGGTGGCATATTCTTTTTTTTTTTTTTTTTTTTTTTTTAAAAAGAAGAGTCTCTTTTCCAGAACATTTCCGAACACGTCCAGTCGTTTTCCAGATCCTCTGTCAGGAACTTTGACATGAAACTTAATGGACGACTGCAGAGTCTAGGAGACTTTCCGCTGCTTTGCGTTCCAATCAGATGAAGTAATAATCTGATTGGAGTCCCAATTGTGAATCATTTCACTGTGGAATGATGTGTTTTGAATGAATTGACTATGACCATAAAACCATTCTGTGATTGATAGGCAGTAATAAAGTTGACTGTGTTTGAACCCGAAAAAACAACTTTAAGCATCTTTGAGTGTCAGAATAAGCACTATAAAAGTTTGAAGTATCATTTTTATATATGCTGAAGGTAGAAAGTTATTATTACAAACTTTCTGCCTTCAACAGGGCGCCTACTCCTCTATTTAGACGCTAATAAGTAGATTAACACAATGTTATATTGCACATTCTCGTTTGGTTTTCTTTGTGCCGTGTTATTTTAGGCTTATCAAGCAAACTGTTTTGGCTCGAATTGGTTCATAAATGTAAAATCTAGACAGCATCAAATCATTTTCTAAGGTCATTACTGCTGTCTTCTACCCACTGGTATGATTTTCTGAACCTGGCAGATACCATGTATTTTTTTTTTGTTACCATGACAGTGTTTTGTCATGTCATTTTGACAACACTTCCATCACATCATCATAACAATGCTTGCTTCAAAGTTTCGAAACATATTTAACTTTTGCATGACTAAATGTCTTGGGAAGGCATTTGAAATCCACATTAGCATAAAATCATGCGACAATACTTCCTCTTTTATGACGCTGGATTGTTTAAATGGACAATAGCGCTTTGTGATCACGCTCACTGAATATTGTTTCCGCAGTGACACAGATGTCCACACGGTAGCGTCGCTGCTCAAACTGTACCTGCGCGAGCTGCCTGAACCTGTGGTGCCATGGTCTCAGTACCAGGACTTCCTGGACTGCACTAACTTGCTGGACTCAAATGGCAAAGAGGTGCGCTGCTGCGACGGCGAATGTGTCGACAAATTCAGCCTTAAACATTTGGAACAAGCTTTGACCTGCGTGTCGTATGTCTCTGCAGGGCTGGGAGAAGCTGGAGCAACAAGTAGCTCTTCTCCCCAGAGCCAACTACAACATTCTCAGTTATGTCTGTCGGTGAGTAATAGTAAGAATCCATCCATCCATTTTCTACACTCCCTTGTCCCCTAGTGAGGTCAGAAGGGGCTGGTGCCTATCTGCAGCTAACGTTCCGGGCGAGAGGCGTGGTCACCCTGGACAGGTCACCAGTCTGTCGCATAATAGTAAAAATAATAGATATAAACTTGATTTAAAAAAGGACAGTGCACAACTCAAACATAAATGCCACAAGTTGAGATGTCGCACCAGATTATAGCATAAAGCCATAATTCAGCCCATTTGACCCCAAACACCAGATGGGTAAAAACAGCTATTCATACCCATTGAACTTTTCACATTTTTGTCCAGTTATATGCAAGTTTAATTGATTTTATTGCCATTTTAATGGATGGGCCAACCCAAGATGGAGCATAACTCTGGTTTCAGCTTCCAGGTTGAACTTTCTAGTGACCTGCATATTTGCACACTAAACCTCAGCCAGATTGGATGGGGGGCATCTGATTCTCAGTTGACTGAAGGTCTGGATTCATAACCTAACTATGCATTCATCTCCTCAGAATTATGCACTTTGTGACTCTCATCTGGTTGTGATATGGTAACGTAATAAAGTTCAGGGGATAGTGAGTAGTTTTCCTGTGTAATCCGGACACGTTGAAGTTCCTGACACATTGCCTTCCTTCTCAGGTTTTTATTTCAGGTGCAGCAGCACTCCGATGTGAATAAGATGAACGTGGAGAACCTGGCAACTGTGATGGGAATCAACCTGCTCAAACCTCAGCTGGAAGATCCGATGACTGTTATGAAGGGTGAGAGCGTCTTCAAACTCACTGGTCTCTCTTACGTTCTCACAGATGCTGTCACTGTAATTCAGCATTGAAGTTATTTATTGGTGTTTTGGCTTTTAACCTTTGTAGTCCCTGCAAATGTTATGCAGAGGCCCCTAAAATAATTCTGTCTCATTGGGAAAACAAAGAAAAAACAACAACTTTGGTTTCTGTGAACTGGCAACAGAAAAACATTACATTTAAAACAGGCAGTAGATCTAAATTTTTATTTCTGTTTGTTTACAATGCAATGCCATTCAATTTGATTTGACAAATTCAGCGCTGTTCAAGTATCTTAAATTGTTTAAAATGTCAAATTCAAACGAATTGGGAAAATTATTTAGTAAAGTGCGATATATAACATATATAATGTAATTGTTGTGTTACCATAGAAACAATCTGGTGCTACAAATTAAATTTTTCAAATCTAATTCTGCTTGAGGCCCCATTCAACCTTGCGTCCGCCCGGGGAACAGCGATGTTCTCAAAGGTTTGATGAGGAAACACTCAGAAGACAATCTGTTGCATTTATCTGATTTTCTTCACAGCGACTCCTCAGATCCAGAACTTGATGAGGGTGATGATCAAGCAGCACGAAGCTCTGTTTCCTGTCTCCAAGGACGTTCTTCCAGCTTCCCCTTCAAACAAGGCAGACAGTCAGAAGAACACCCCTCGGAGCTTTGTGGGCTGGGAGTCTGCCGAGGTATGTGCTAGACTTACATAATACAGGTTGCATCATCGCCTCCCAATCATCACATTTAATACATGCCAGTTGCTTCCAGATGGATCTGTTATTGATGGATTTTATTGCTGAGGGAATCAGGCTTCTTGCTGCACCTCTTATCATGGTGCCCTCACCCTGAGGGTAGAGTCGGTAGATGTTAAGTAGAGAGTTTGTGAAGTCTTGTTCTGTTGAAATCATGTTGCATGTGATGGCCTTGTTTATTTAATTCAATAAGGTTGAGTTTGGGAAGAAATACTGCTTCTGCTGCTTTTGGCCACCACAGCCAAATAAATTCTGAGTTGTTTTTTTTTTTTTGTTTGTTTTTTTTTGTGGCAGATTTACCACTTTTTGAGCTCAGAGAATTTTCTTGTTTTTCTAGAAAACTTCTGAGATTAATCTCAAAATTTCTGCATATTTTTGGCATAAATTTATTCCTTTTTTGTCCCTAATAAGCTGCCGTAGAGGCCTGAGTTCAGGACAAAGATTTTAAAAAATGGATTTTCTCGAGATATTTTACTTCTCCTCGCTGCTGCAGGCCAAACCAAAGGAAACGCAAAACGCTATTAATGTTTGGATTAAAATAAACTTCACTGTCCAGCCAACAGTTCATGACACTGAACCACATAAAAATGTCTCTTCCTCTGTTCCAAAATGTCTAATTTATTCACCATGTGTGGTTCGAGCTAACCTTATCCGTTTTGCTCAGCTGGGAGATGCGTCAATGTCTGAGTCTCCAGAGGAGGAGGAGGACACTGACAGTCCAGGTCCACTAAGAAGCGACTTCCTCCAGAAGCCGGTCCTCCAGGACCAGTCGTCGCCCGGCGCAGACGACTGGTCCAGCAGTCCCCGCAAGCGCACCCAGACCCTGCCCACCTTCAACTGCCCCCTCACCGGGATGGCAGCCAAGGCGGACGCCCTCAACAGGTGGAGCCGCATCCACGACAGCGGCGAGGAGAAGAGCGGGACTTTGTCTGAGGACATTTTCAAAATCCTGGACCTGCGGACTTCGGGGTCGTTTTTCGGAGGAACGCCGATGAGCGCCAAGGAGGACGGGGGCAGTTTAACAGAGCGGAGGGGAAGTGACAACACGAGTTCTTCTTCCACCGCCGCCCCCCAGAAACCTGAGAGTGGCCTCCAGCCTGCGCGGGTGCTGACTCACCAAAAGAGCGTGGACAGCCTGATGGCGAACAGGCCGGCGCAGCAGGTCAACAGCAAGACGCAACAGAAGGATGACCCTGAACAGCTTCCTAAAACGTAGGTCCAGCCAATACTTAGAACTTTCTGAATGTAAAACAAGAGCATCCCTGATGCCTACTTCCCATCTGAACTCTCTCTCTCTCTTTGACTCCTGCAGGATGGAAGAGCAGAACAAGGAGCTGAAAGCCGCTGTGGCGGAGCTCCAGGCTGCTCTGGAGGCAGAGCGCCGCCGTGTGGCTGCTCTAGAGATCTGCTTGAAGAATGCAGAACGCAGCAGAGACGAGGCCCAGAGACGCAACGACCAGCTGCAAAGAGACATTCAGCAATTCCTCGTCCGAGAAAAACAAGCTTCAACTTAAAAAAACAGGAGCCTGTCCGTTAGTCTGTCATTTCTAAGTCTGATAACATTACCAGAGATAATTTAATAGCAGCAGTTTGACACTGCTGGAATATTTTATTAGAGATAAGTTATTGTTGGTTCATGTGCTTGTGCCTCTGAGAAAAGTCTTACTGTCTTAAAGAGGTTTTATACTTGAGAAGATGCGTCCTTACCGTTCAGTCACTGTTATCTGGGGCAGCATTGGCACAGAGCGCAGCGGGAAGGAAGAGGAAGTGATGAATTTAATGAACGACTGGACAACACGACTCTGAAAGCCATTCAATCAGATTCAACAGGACTGCGTAAAAGCTGCTGTCAATATCCATCTCTTCTCTTGTGAGTTAGTGAAAAGCACAAATTAAAGACGTTTTAATGAATGTGAATGTTGTTAAGCATAAGGGCAAGTGTGGATATATAGTTTTAAAATAAATTATGCACAGTTTACATGTCAACTTTAAGAGTTCGCATCTGCCTGGTGAATCTGTTTAATGTGAAATAAAGCTCAGCTCTCCCTGTAGCGTTTTTATTTCATTTGTTCAGTTGCATCTCCTATCCTAAGCAAAGAGTAGCTTAAAGGTATCAGTCAGGGGAACGATACAAAAATTCCCAAAACCTTCTGCCTGATGTTTTATGCTTTAATGAAAGCAAACCTTGAATAATGGTTGTACGGAAACAATACCACACCTACATGTTGAATAAAACATGCTGTGGATTTTTTTTGTGTGTGTTTGTGAATAAAATTATTTTGCAAACTGCTCCAAATACCAGTCAGAACTTTAAGATTTGAGTTTAACTTTACAGAAAACAGCATCAACGTGAAATAAAGTCTAACTACGCCCAAACCAACCGAAGAATGGCTTCACAAGACAAAAATGGAATGGCCTAGATAAAGTCCAGAACTAAATTGGGCAGATTTTTTTATGCTTTGATAAAGATGGCTGTGGACAAATAGATTTGGAGAGGCTTTGCAAGGTAGGTTTGAAAAATATTTCCAAGTAAAGACGGATGGATCCCACCAAACAATGCTATAAACAATCCAAAATTGACTTCAACAAGGATTTTATTCCACGTCAGATCACACCGCTTTGCTTTTAACAACATGTGTCACATTAACAGGTCTCGTTTTCATAACATAAAAACCTGGTCATTTTAAAAGGAACAGCGGAGAGCCATTGTAATTTTACCCAAACTTTCATTTCATCACACTGTTTTTGATTTCTAGCCGTGTTTATCAGTATTCATGCACTGTGGGCATAATTGAACAGCTGTAGTCAGAAAAAGTAATAAACTACCTCATGCTGCAAACTCATTATCAAAAGGAAGAGCAAAAAAATGGCTTTGACTGTAAACATCAGGGAGATTTCAGCATCTGCACAACTATGCCTTTCCCCCAGGCACAGTTGGAAAAGTCATAAACAGACTGAACCACATTAACCACAGACAAGATGGCACTTGAAGGTTAGTGGATATGTAATTAGAAGGCAAGTGGGGCTTAAAATGTATTTGTTTTTTTAACTTTATTTTGCTGTTCTACTGCCCTAAAGCATGAATCGATGTTTTAAAATCTTCAAAAGATAAAACATGCCTATATTGTGTTTTTAGTGCTGACTGCATGCAGCATGATGGTGTTATTGTGAATTCAGGGGGCTTTTAACATGTTAACCATGCTATTAATTTAAAAAGATTAACGTGTCAACATTATACATTGCAGATTAATCGCATTACCTAAAAAGAGGATTACAGAATCCAAAGAATGTGACCAACGAATCCGTCCCGACTTCAAGTCCTGTCCTGGAAAACTTAGATGCTTGGCTTGAGACGATAAAACATTTTTTGAAAGCGTTTAATTGTGATTAATCGCAGCACTTGTTCTATTGATCTGATTCAATTTCTTTTATCAATTGACCATACTACTTTTTATCCAACAGGGGCAAACAGCTGGAAATCCTAAACATCAGGAAACTAAGTAAGAGGACAGTTTAAGGGATCGGCCCTGACATCGTTCCAGTCGCCTCCACAAATCCACATTGGTTATACACCCTGAGACCAGTAATGGAGGCCATGTGGAGCCAGGCCAGGCGGAGCTGTGTGTGCAGAAGGACACTGGCCTTATCAAGCCTTCCTAAGCCCATCAGGAAGATGTGATAGTCTGTTGCCGCAGCAGTTCAACAAAGCAGCAGATAACAACATGTCTGTCAACTGTCAGCCTGGCAGACGAGTGGCAGACGCAGGAAAAGCTCATTCTTTCCCATCTGTGTGACGCACTGAAATCAGAAGTGTATCTTGGGGGTCACACGAAGAAGCTTAGGAATGACGGACGGCCGCATGGTGGAAGAGGGTTCAGGTGACTAACGGGGAAGCTATTCACATGCGCTGAGGAACCGGCGGCCGTTGATGCAACTGGAGCGGGACGATGTGGGAGTTTGAGTCACCGTGCGGACAGGGGCCGCTTTGCTTCGCTTACAATGCTGGGTGGGCGAGATCTTGACTCAACATGACTTTAGCAGATTTCACCTTTGACTTGTTGTTGGCGTCCTAATGGGGAGGAATGTGTCTTAGCGTTATAATGAAGCAAGTTGGTGGTTGTTGTCTGGTGTTGGAAATAAAACAACGAGGCCCGTATTCAGCTGAAAAGCCTTAAATAACCATCGTCTATAGCAGCAGCATAGTGTCACACACGGAAAACACATTTGGCAATGTCTGTTCATTTCTCCCACTAATCTGGAGGAAACATCCAGACAACTGACAGAAAACATTTATCAATAATTTGATCATTTGATTTCATGATGATGATGGCATTCATTGACAATAATGTGTATTGCTGGTTTTGTAATTGCTTCACTGTATTTTGCTTTTATGATGTTAAGCACTTTGAACTGACTTGTTAATGAAATGTGCTATAAAAATAAATTTGACTACTGGGTAAAAAAAATAAAATAAAAAAATCCCACAGGAAATAACAAAATGAGAAAATCACATGTGGAATGATAAATGGTATCTAAAGCAGTCTTTTTGGAATAATTGTAATTAAAACATTATGCTTAATTTCAAAGTTAAGTTGATCATTGAATCTGGGGACTTTTAATTAAATTTTCATGGCTTTCTGCTTCCCAGTATTAAAATATAACATGACGCAGATCCAGGGATGTTATTAGTCTCTTAAATTCACTGTTGGATAACTCCAGTAAAGAGTTGAACCTTTTTAGGGTTACATGGTCTCCGTAACAATCATTGGGTACCTTGTTTCCTATCATAACAACATTTTGCAATTGTTTAATTCTATTATGACTTAACTGGAACTATGCGGTTTGATCCGATGAGAGAAACGTTCATCTTTTTGGCAAAAAGGATTCTAGTGAAAAAAGGTCATATGTTGAAAAACATTGCACTGTGAGGTGCAGCGAATGATCTGTGTGCCTGTCTTACTTTTAAGACTGAGAGAACAATGTCTCATCCTGACATCAGTGTGTAACATCATAAGACTCCTTGTAAAACTAAAACTGGGTCTACAGAGAAAACTGTCCAATGCATTAAGCCAAAGCAACAAATAATACTGATGTATATATGTAATCTATGCAAATGATTTTTCAAAAACAAACAAAAAAAAGGCAGAATTATGTTACTGCAATAAAAAGGCACATTTCATTACCATGGGTTTTAACAGATTGGTCCACGGTGTATGCTGTCTTTTTTTCCTATCTTCAAAGACGCTACTCTTGTTACTAACACGGCCTCAAAAGTGAATGGAGCATATCTCAAAGATAGCATAATATGTCTTGTTTATTGTTGTCTCTGAAAAGCAACTTGACTCAAAGTAAACTCAGAAGCTGTTCACTACTATGAAGGCCCTACACCTCATTGCCTTTCTATTTCATTTAGCCTGCAGTTGTCTGATGGAGGCATCCTGCTACATTCAACCATATCAACAGACCCACGGTGTACTTTGTCAAAAAGAAATGCCCAATGTAGCGTGGAAAGTCGCTCAGGGGACTCCACCATTTACAAAGCAAATAAACAAATAAAGAGTATCATCCTCGGAACGCCCACCAAAACAAAATAGCTCTTCCACAAGGAAGAGGCTACAGGACAGTGTTTACAAAATCCTCATTAAGGACGCTGTGAGATAACACACAAGCCCTGCATCACACAAAGTTAAAGGGAAGACAGGCACACACACACGCACACACACCCCAAACACTGTGCAATGCGTAGCCCACCATATCATAGATAAGGGACAGAAACCCAGAGCTGGGAAGAGAGGTGAGCACAGACAGCGTCTGACTGAGGAGAGGACGCAACAGAGATGAGTCGGACAGACAAACACGAGCCTTGGCTACCCTGTCACCGCAACCACCGTCCTTTTGCAAGGAACTTCAAAAGGTGCGCATGAGAATAAACATTGTGACATCTGGAGAGGAGCACCTCGAGAACACAAGCCTGTAGAGAGGTTCACTTTGGTCAATGCAAAGGTCAACATTTCTTCAGCTGTTGCCAGGGAACAAGAACTGTCTCGGGTCATAGGTGAATTGACCAGAACTTAATTAAACTTTTGGACAAATACAGCATCGTTTTTTTTGGCCTCCTTGCTCGAGCTCCTCCACAGGCCATTGGCATAAAATAGATTGCTGCAGATTTTTTTTCTCCCATGGCGAGCATTTGGGTCTCTCAACTGGGAACCATTTGCACATCCAAGACTTTGTTCTTGCTGCTTTCCTTCCTGCTACTCCAGGAGCCTCGCTTTGGAAAGGGCAGCCCCATCTCCAACGGTCATCAGAGGTATCGTCCTGACCCAGGACTGGGGGATGGGCATGGAGGTGTGGTGGACCCATCGCCGTTTTATCAGGACAGCAGCGCGAAGATGAAAAACCTACTGGAGAGCCTGAAGGAGCAGTTTATGCGGACGTTCAACCTGTCCGGACTGGGCCCTTCAAACCTGTCTTCTGGAAGTGAACGAGAGGATCCACCCGAGTACATGATGGAGCTTTATAACCGCTTTGCTAATGACCGCACTGCCATGCCCACAGCCAATATCATTCGCAGCTTCAAAAATGAAGGTATGTTATTGCTCCATATATTGTTGGAACTGTTTTAAAATAGGTGAAAGTTCCTTTTCAAAATCTATAACCAAGGGAGACTTCCATTGTGCAAATCAGGGAGAAGGAGCTGCTTGTATTTATGGCAAGTGTTAATAATGCTTATTGCTCTAAGCTTGTACAAGTGTTAGCTACACCAGTTGCAGATATTGCTTTAACTTCAATGATTGCAAAAGCTCTTTTAAGAAAAACAATTAGATGAAAGTTCTGAGTTTTGTTTAGCTTGATACAAGAGTAAGACAGAGAGTAAATGCATCTTTGCTTTGGGATGAAATCTGTGTAGAACTTCAGCTCAAATGTAGCAGCACAGAAGAAACAACACAGAGCTTTAACTTTGAATTTGTGTTTTTGTCTAGATTCAAATCCCAGTGTTGTGGGAGAAGCAGGGGTGAGACGCCACCCACTGCTCTTCAACGTGTCAATCCCCCGTCATGAACGCATCACAGCAGCTGAACTACGCCTCTACACCCTAGTCCAGACTGACCGCCACCTTTATGCTGGCGTTGACCGCAAGGTCACCATCTACGAACTGACATCGCACGACTGGCTTAACGTGACGCGTGAAAAGACGACGCGGGGAGACGAGTTTGCAGGGGTTGAGGAGCAGACTGAGTTTTTGGAACTGGCTTCACGCCAGGTGTTTGGGACAGATAACGGTTGGGAAGCTTTTGACCTCACTGCCGCTGTGCAGCGTTGGTGCAAATCTGAAGGAGCAACAACACACCGTTTAGAAGTACAGATTTCCAGCATCGCTGATGACGAGAATGTTGACAGTACGAAAGAGGCCAGCAAAGATGAGGCTCCTCTTGAAGGTGACATGAGGATTGAAAACAGCCCAGAGGAGAAACATAAACCGCTTCTAATTGTCTTCTCTGATGATCAGAGCAGTGATCACCGTGACGACAGGCGTGAGCTGAATGAGATGATAGACCACGAGACGTCTAGTGCTGTTCTGCAAAACGACTTCGGGACAGACCTGGGTGGGCTGTGGGGCGAGGACGAGAGTGAGGCTGAACCAGATGAGGAAGACCTCATCCAGATGCGATCCAACCTGATCTATGACACAGCGTCCCGCATTCGTCGCAACGCCAAAGGAAACCACTGCAAGAAACAATCTCTGTACGTAGAGTTTAAAGACATCGGGTGGGATAGCTGGATCCTTGCACCCACTGGCTATGACGCCTTTGAATGTGCTGGGGTTTGCTCGTACCCATTGACAAAGCATGTCACACCTACCAAGCATGCCATAGTCCAGACACTGGTAAACATCCACAGTCCCCAGAAGGCAGCACGAGCCTGTTGTGTGCCAACCAAGCTGGACCCCATCTCCTTACTCTACCTGGACGACACAGGAGTGGTCACTTACAAGTACAAGTATGAGGGAATGGTAGTTGCTGAATGCGGCTGCAGATAGTCCCCTCTTTCAGACATTCAAACTTTCTGTAAAGTCTTACCACAACAGGAAGGATACTAAACACCAGCGGCAAGAAATTGAGCTGAGGATCTTTGAGAACTGAAAGGGACAATGATTGGAGTCTCTTTTAGGTTGTTTTTCTGTAAGACTAGGAGTGCTCATTTAAAACTGATGAACATTTGTGCACTGCAAGTGGACAAACATGTATATTGTACCGTAAAGTAAAGCAAGTATTCATCTTGTAGAGGAAAGGCATGAACATTAGTCACCATCTGGCACACAGCGGAGTGAAAGTAGAACTGTGCAACAGATCTACAGCCAGTTTTGGTAGCCAGTGATGGAAAGGTATGCTCTGATACCCACAGTGGTGAAAGAATTTCTCTAAGAACTGAGCCTCTTACAGTTTATGGAGACTGGTGGGAACTAGTGGGTCAGTCATCCTCCTTCCTCTTTGTTCCCCTGACATCTGTCTTCCTCTCCACTTATCTCTGGCCTCCCCGTGCAATGCAGAAACTAATCAGCACTTCAAGTGCTTTGGTGCAAAGAAATGGCCTGCCTCCGGCAACCTGACAAGCCATGAACTCTCCAGGCCCAGCTCCTGCCTTCTGCCACTGCCTGATACGTGAGCTCAGTGCAGGGGTCTGGTTGGTAGGGTTGTTTATCTCAACCTTGCTTTCCACTTCACATGACTATTTTCCACCCCCCAGAGTTACAGTGATAGCAAGGTGTTGGAGGTTGAGAAACATGCCCACCGGTTGCGTTTGGGGCGACCTTTGATGTGACGGGGCCACGGGAGAGTGGAGAAAGGGGCCAAGGGTTGTCCATGCTCCCCGGTAACCTTTTCAACTCACTGACCCAAGTTCACGTGGCCCTGGCAGATCTACATCTAAGTAATCCATTACTTCCATGGACATTTTTTTTGGGGGGGTTAAAAACTGACTAAGTCTGAAGAAAATGTGGCACAGTAGGCCAGACTGTCACAATATACAATACCCCAAACAAATACTTCCCTATGTTATAAGCCATTTGATATGTCTGCTGCTTGTGCCAAATAAAATACTATTTATTGTTCTAATTTATTAATTTCTACAAGAGAGTAAATGATTATATATGTACATTTGTATGTGAGAGTAGAGAATATTTTATGTTTATGACAATGCAATTGCGGCACAAGTAAAATTTGTTGGGAAGCGATATGGTAACAGTTTGTAAAACAATAAAAAAAAAGTACTAAAATCTCCGCTTGTCATGCATGTTAATATTTGGAGCGAGCATTTCTCAGAGAAATTCAGTTCCGATGTTAGCCGTGACTGAAATTATTTTCTTGCATTCACAAACATCACTCAGAGGAGTCTCCAACTGTCAACTGTCTTTGCCGTTATATCAGGACGAAGCTGTTGGAGCAGACACAGAAAGCATTGCTGACATTCAGATCATTCATACCACCGATATCAGCTCAAAGGTCATAGTTCATGTGCAACACACAAACAGAGAACCATGGGAAAATAAGTGGAAGCCATTCTAATGAACAGAAATGGGTGGCCTCTTATGTGCACTAACCGCTGCAAATAGTTATGCCTCTCCATGCTGTTTGGAATACGTAACTAAACAGCATGTGGTAATATTTCTGACTGTATCTGCAGAGTACTAACAGAATCTTGCAAGAGTGTGTTTTTTTTATTGTTTGGGTGTTTTATCTTCACAAACTGGGATAACTGCAGCTGCTCCTGGCCTGTTATTAGTCTATAACAAGTTTTCTTAGCTCCCATGAACGGAAGAAAACTTGTTGAAACGCCCCATGAATCGGGATGGTGTGTGTGACAATCATAGAGTTCAGCTCTGGCCCCATATGACCAGACTATATTCTCCTAGAATTTCACAGTCTTGTTTAAATTTTCTGCAGCAAACTTTCTTCAGCAGTGAAGTCTTGTGCATATAACCTATTGTATTTTTGTGAATTATTATTATTGTTAACTTTTGATAAGAAAAACAACTTCCTACCTCAAGGACTTCTTAAAGCTTCATAGAAGTACTTATGGTTTCTTGGACATTGCTTTAAATGAAGGGACACATGGCCATGGATGCTTATTAGTAAATTTATGTTATTTTCTCATATGGATTATGTCTTCACTGGTGGTCATTTGGGCATTCAAAAGTTTTTAAATGTAGCTTAAAAATGGCCATAAGTATATTTTTGCAAAACTAAGGTTTTGCAAAAAAGTGTTTGTTTTATTTTTACTCTACATTTTAATCATGCAACTTAATGTAATACTGCTGACAATAAAGAAACTTGTTCATAGGCTATCAGTTAATATTAAACTATACTGAGTTGCACATGGCAACAGGAATGCTTTGTAAATATTGACATATTTTAGTTTGCTTCTCGGCTTTCTATGACCTTTTAAAAGTTTTCCTTTATACATTTAGTACTTATTGCCTGCGTAAAAAAATATCACCAAAAAAAACCCAGTTACTATGCAGTCCGATAATTATATAATCTGAATAGAGTCTTCCTACAAGCTGTGATATGGCAAAAGTCCAAAAAGACAAGCGTATGAATTTTTCTGAATGGAAACAGTTGGACACTAAGAGACCTCTAACTTTAGATAGAGCAAAGGTCGTCTTAAAGTGGCTGATGGCTAAAGGGTCAGAAGCTTATTGACTGTAGCAGGTCAAGAGCTCAGCTATTTCAGGCTCTCTAATTGAATATTTACAGAACTCTAGAAGAAATATGAATCTGGCCTTTGTCTCCTGATTTCAGCCGTACAGGGGGCATGTTGAAATGGGAAGTTAGCACCATGTGGTCTGATGATAAGGTCGGCTGGAGTGTGATCTGGGTTTTTTCAAGCTCTTGTTTTGAAGGGCCGGCATGTGTCAAAACATTCGAGGCTGTCTGCGTGTTTTTACACGGCAGCTTGCATCCGATCTCACCGACATGACACGCTTAGCAGGAGCTCATAGAGCAGGGAGTTAGCAATCCAAGCAGAAGCAACTGTGCAGACACTTAAAAGGTACTTTGTAACCCAGAGATTCTCCACCGGCTGACATCGTGATGCCTGCTGCTGGACGTCGACGTGCCTTCTCGCTGTGAACGTGTGTTTCTGGCGTGTGCCACCCAGAGCTGCATGACTCGCCCTAGAACTCTGACGTTTGGTCTGTAATAGGGTCTGATTGTTTCCTGCTTTGGGTCCTGTTCTTTATCGTTTCATCTCTCGGCAACTCCACCACCCAAGCAACTCATCTCTCGCTCTGTTCTAGAAACTTTGTTTTTCTTTCTCAGGAAAAGCACTTTGTTTTTTTTCTCTCTCTCAATCCCTGCTTCATGTTCACATCCAAAATCACCACCGAATGTTCCAGAACTTTAACAGTTCCCATTTGGTGTTGCGCAATTTAATTAAACTTGTATAAAGCTTTGTTAATGTCATACAGATGTTGTGGTTGGTCTAAGCAAAGTTATACAACTGCGAGGGATTTCACAAGCAAAATAAGTTCTTTCTTTTTCTTTTTACTTTCATTTTGCAGTACAAGTAATGATTAGATCCTTTCCCTAGAGAAGCTGAAAATATTGCAATGAATGTATGAAGGATTGTGGGAATTGCCTTTTTAAAGGAGCATTAGAAAAGCTCATAACTTCTTTTTTTTAACAGAATACTTACTATGTACAAATAAAATGTGTTTTTAAAATGTTACATGAAATTATTGTTACGTTTTGACAGTATAATTTAAGAGAGATAATGAATGAAAAATAAAAAATCAAGCCCCTCTGCATTTTCTCACTGCTTGCACTACTAGATGCAGAAATACATTACTCAGTCAAAAATAACAAATCAGAGTCAATTATGCTTGTGTACATGCTGCTCAGATCCTCCCCATCGCTCTCTGCTATACTTTGCAGCTGGTTCATCACAACATAGCCTGCCACGAATGCTAACGGTAGCAAGAATAGCCTTCAATGGCGGCGGATAAGTGGTTTAAGTAGAACGGTAAGTCGTTTCGCTACCGTAAACACATTGAGCAGCATGTACACGAACATGATTGACAAAGTTAAAAACTATCCTCCTGGATCTGATTGGTTGTTTTCGGTTCGGAGTTGGGACATTTATTGAAGGAGTTTGAACTTTTCACCGATTATTATTACTTCTAGTCATAGTAACAAGAAAAGTAGTAGCATCCGGAAAAACCAATTGAACATTGAAATCCTTCAATATTTTCTATCTGCTTTAAGAAGTTCATTTGCAACTAAAGCATCTGAACCTCCAGGTTCCAGCCGTCTCTTCTGATCCTCCTGCTCTGCTGTTCTCAGCTTTCCATTTCTTTTCAGTCAGGCGTTTCACCGTACTGCAACTTGGTCCCATTTCCCGGACCTCTTACCACATGTTTTGAATCTGAACGTTGGCTCCTTTTCAGAAGAGTCGTCATCTCGTTTCCTGTCCCTTGCAGTGATTTTTTTAAAATATTTTTTTGCTCCTCAGCATTAACCTGAGCATTAACGTCATGTTTGTGTCGTGATGCATTTTCATCAGCAGACGCTTGGCTTTCACTGGATGAATTAAATATTTACATGACTCCATCTTCCTGGCTGTTTTCACGATGAATCAGCAGCTTTTTTCTTCCACACAGCATGTATTGTATTTTGCTCTAGTAATGAGGTGCAAAAAGCTTCCAAAGCTTTCTTGTCCTTCTACAACATGAAAACGGCAGGCGTGCCAAAACCACGAGTATCCATGAATTGTCTCCCACAATCCAAACTGAATAGTAATAATAGTTTTATTATTCAGGCTCAACTCTTTTGCACAAATGTCATTGTGCAAAAGGCAGAAACATCAGGTAACGAACATGTGGATTTGACTGCAAAGTTACGGTAAGTCTTCCCTGGAAATGGAAATGAAACAGCGGATAGCCACAGTACATCTGAATTATTATTAGAAACTGAAGGCAAAATATGAAACTCAATACTTGACATGCCTTCGTATACTTCAACTATACTTATAATCTGACAAAAAAAAAAAGAATATTACAGCAATATCCTCCTAAAACATTTTGTTGCCTGACAATAAATTGCTTCAGGTTCTAAACACAACACAAAGTCCTGCAGTCTGATGTATATTCTGACTCTCAGTTAATTATTTCTAAATGTTGGGGCTTTTTTTGGTTTTGTTTTAGAACTACAGCATAGGTTTCACCTCCTGGTTAGCTTTAAAGAGGCAGTATTATGTCAAATCGAACTTTGCCATCTTTACATCATGTTATGTTCCTCCCTGCATTCGGCTGTGCCAGACACCTGGTTGGACCCGGTCCGCCTTCGAGAATGAAGTCACAGAGCAGACCTCTCTTCTGACTCCCCCCCCCCACTCAGCTCCTTCAGACTAGCCAGCATCAATCAGCAACACTTGGGGAAACTGAGCATCTGCTGAGCTCGTTATGAGCCACTTCTCAGAGCCTCGCTGGGAAAAACACTGCTAAAGGGTCAATAGAGGAGCCACATTGTTATGACCTCTTGAAGGTGGAGCTTCAGAAAGAGCAGGAGTTTTTAAAGAGACAGAAACCCAATTTCAATTTAAATTAGGAAGTAACATTTCTTTAAAGTTATATTCTATATAAGTAATGTTGTTATAACAACTGAAGCTAACTGCACTATGTGTCTGGAGTAAACATAATACTGCCCCTTAAAGGGTTTGGGCCTGAAAGTATTGGTACAGGCTGAACCAGAAAAATATGTGACAACGTCTTCAGGTGGATCCTTTTCAGGCTGACAGTGAGTCAGATGCCAACCCAAACCACTCAAACTGAAAATGTTTATGATCAGCCGATTGCAAATCCATCGGGATCATTTTCAAATGACACTTGGAAAGCATAAGAATGCAGAAGAACGCACCTTCGGCCGCAAAACCAAACTTTTGTAAATTTCAGGAGTTTATTTCAAACGAAGAAAAAGCTGCCCCAGAAAAAACGCTCAGGATCTTTTAGTATTTTTTTTCCTGTTCAGAGGCAGGTGTGGATGTGAGCGATGCGGCTCACCATTGTTCTGTCGGGGAGCGGCATGAGAACTCAACAGGGGAGAAAAATGACAAATCTTCTGCCAGTTAGACAATGAGCGACTTTATGTTGCTTTGGCAAACGTGTCATCCGTGGGGGCTGGGCGCCCCCCTGTGTCGCGTAGCTGTGTAAGCACAGCAGGGACCGAAGACAGAGTCGGATTTGCTGTTTTCTACGCTGCAATGGATTCAATTTCCAATTGCACTTTTTTTTGATAATTCATCTGGAATCTTGTATGTTTAGCTATGAATCACTGAAGCAACATAATCTGAGCTGAATAATTCTACACACGACAAGGTCACATTTAGAGATCTATAAAACTTTTATTTATTTTGTGAAAACACACAAAAAAACAAAACAAAAAAAAAAAACACTTTTTTGCATCAATGCAAATTTGGCAGAAAGTGGATAGGATATATAGGAATGAAAAAGTTAATACTAGCTCCATGTTGTAAAACAAGATGTCTGTTAATGTAAGACCAACAACTTTGGTGAATGATGTCCAATTTCATAGTAAGCGTTTGGACCACGCCCCCTTGTGACGCGTTAAAAGACGCCGAGAGCAGAGGTAGGTAAAGAAAAAACACTGATGGGATTTAAGTTTTAGCTGCAGAGGATTGCAATAAAATATTTGGATTTCCTCTTTCAATAAATACATATATATATATATACACACACACTGTGTACTCATCTACTGTGCGAAAAGAGCCGTTTAAAAATATCGGCGACGTTTAGCAAATGTTTAGCTGCATTTATTCATCTTTATGTCAGTCTTCCCTCTGCCAACAAGCCAAAAGAAACATGCCTTCATATGAGTACTCAATGATAACCTCCCCCCCAACACACACACACACAATGATACCCCCCTCCACTCAGACGCTAACAGGTATATGGCAACTTCACAATTCACTTTCTATTGACCGTCCTGTTGTGTCTCTTAATGAAATAGGAACGCGGTTCAATATATGTTCCAAAGAGGTGATCCCAGTGTGTGAAGTAGGGGGCAAAGTTTTTGCTCTGCTTCTTGTGATGGGTCTGGTGGAAGGGGGCTCCTCCCATGCAGGGAAGGAATCTGTCCAGCGCCCACGGCAGGTTGTATCCGCAGTGGTCCTCCACTGCCAGCCAGCTGTTGAGGAAGTGGAAGAGGGCTTCGCTGAGTGGGTGGCAGCCCAGCACCCAGGCGCTGCCCAGGGCCAGCAGCAGGAGCGACAGCAGTTCAACCGAGGACGCGTCCTGCGCCGCCAACGCAAAGGGAACCTGGTGCTGGTGGTGCATCTGATGGACGGCGCGGTATAACCAGGGAACCCTAGATGGGGAGACAAAAACAGGTTGGTCTCAGTATGATGGTCCGTTCAACCGTCCACCGAGGAGGTTCGGTCAGAGATCAGAGACTTTGACATGTGTCAAACTAAAGGCCCGAGGGTCCCAAATCTGGCCCACCTGAGCTTTTTATGTGGCTCTCTACATTCCAAATTACATCAATAAGTCCATCCAGTTTTTCACAAATCTGCAAAATTCACACAAGATCCAGATTCCCACATTTTTTTCAGATGTTTTTCTCAAAATCGCCCATAAACATTTGAAGTGGCAGCTGCCTCAGCCGTACTTGATATCAAGTTATAGTCCGTGACCGATACGGCGATGAATAAAAAGCCACATTTAACATCATACATTAGTGTGATCATGTATGATCACACTAAAATTTCTTAGTAAGAAAGGTGAAAATTTCTTACTAGTATTACTAAATTAGCACCAACAAAATCTGTGATTTTGATTGCAAACAAAAATATAAGAACAATCAAGAAATCCTGATGTTTGATATTATTTCATTTTAAGAAACACTTACTGAATGCTGAAATAAACAGCAATTTTTTTTAAGGTTTTATTGGCTCTAGTGGCCTTTATTTAATAGTTAGTGGACAGGAATGAGGGAAATGACAGAGGGGGAAGACATGCAGCAAAGGTCGCCAAGGCCGGGATTCGAACCTGGGACGGCCGCGTCGAGGACTAAGGCCTCCGTATGTGGGTGTGCTAAACCACTGTGCCACCAAAGCACCCCATAAACGGCTATTTAATGATACTTTTAACAGTTTAAAGGGTTTTATCATTCTGGCACAAAGGGCCCTTTGAGAACATTCGGATTTTTGACATGGCCCAAAATAGTAATAGTCAATGTTTTCTTATTGGTCAAATCTGCTGTTATCTAATAACTTCACAGCTGCATGTTCAAAGTAAGTACTCAAACGTAAAGTCAGGCATAATGTTTTGAGCCTTTTTCTTCACATTTTATACTTTCCTCCACGAGGAATAAGTTCCAGAAAACAAAACCTCAGATCGTTTCGTCTGCTTTTTTTTCCATAAAGAAAGCTGCATATCATCAGCGTAGCGTTACGTGAGGTGGTAGTTTTTCTTATTTTGCTGTAAAAAGTCTTAATAGGTTTGATATTCAAACAAATACTTCACTCGGATGTTATCAATTAGGTTTTAAAGTAGACACAGCCACAGGCTCATTTAAATCTTGTAAACAGCTAACCGGAGCAACATTCTGTCATCTGTACAAGTTCCAAGAACATCCTGTTATTAAGTGATGCCATAAAACTGGTTGTTTACATGAAGTACACCCTTATTATTTGCATACTGACAAAATAGTGTATCAACAGTACAGATAGGCTGTTAACAATCTTTTACTTGTTTTTTTGTTTGCTGTTTTTTTTTCTTCTTCTTCTTCTACTTCTTCTCCTGTCTTGGAAATCCAGGCATCCCATACAGACAGACTGTTTATTTTTAACAGCAGCGCTGTTAACTCAACAAAATACATCTTGTTGAGTTATTTAAAATTATTTGATACCGTTTGTTCTATGTTGAGTTTGAGCTCAGCTACATGAGTTGGTAAAACGGTGAACATGTGTTTAGAAAAGCATTTTGATCAAAGTTCTCCCTAATGTTTTTACGCTTGAGGAGGTTTCATGTTTAAAATCATAATCAGGATTTTTATAGTAAGGAAATCTTGGCATGGATGTTTTGCCATATCACCCAGCCCTGCTAGAGTAACTTATCATTTGTCTTACAAGTTGCAAAAAAACCAAACAGCTGTTCAGCTTTCCGTGAATGTTTGTGTGATAGTTGTCAGCCCAGACTCCTAACCTGCCGCTACATGCCAGTATGACGGATAGCCGTAAAGCTGACTGCCGGTTGGAATAATAAACTTTTTTTTATTTAACCTCCTTATGCAGAATGTATATTTGTCAAAACCGTTGAGAAATAACTATTCAAATCTCCTGAGACTCTGAAAATCTGTGTTTTAGATATGTGGGAAAACTTGTTTGATTGCTGCATTTTCCATCAGTTTCATAACTTTCAAAGTAATTGAACCAATCACAGCTTCTGTCATGCAGTATCCATATCCATGACTGATTAATCTGCAGATTATTCCCACTACTTTGCATTGCTGCTTGCTGTTTGTGTGCAGAAATGTGAAATAAACTTGTCTATCCTCAAATGTCTGATTAAAAATCCAGTGTTATTCCAAGCAAACAACCTTAAACATCCACCATTAAAAAGTTTTGATCTTGCACACACTGTTATGGTGTAACATGTACATAGACTGTAATGGGTTTCCACACAATATGCTTATCTAGAAGCGGTCTCTCAGATCCCAATCAGAGGCGTGCAGAACCATTTAGATGTTAACAGGGAATCAGATCACTTTAAGCGTGCCTGGGTTTAATCTGTTTCCTGTTGGAAACCCAAAATCAGATCTGTTTCTGTTCACATTGCGCACCGACACCAAGGAGATGCTTTAAAAAGGAAACCTAGAAGAAGCCTAAAGTGAACTATTTTCTACTGAGGAATGCCGGCTGCTCGTTCAGGCTTTTAGAAATGGGAGCAGATAACAGAAAATGAAACATGTTACAGAAAAGTTGCTCTGTTGGGACCCAGCTACATGAATTCAGACGCTGCAGCTGCTCACTGTGTCAGTCAGGATAAAAAGGTTATCAGTTTAAAATGTCTTCTCTGTAATCATTTTCTTTTTTTTTTTAGTAATAGAAAATTCTCTTTAACTTCAGATTTAAAACGCACACAATGGCATAAATATTTAATGTTCGATTATTACAGAAAGGCTTCTGTATAGTAACATTAAATAACATTAAAATAAATTGACGATTTTTTTCAATAATTTACCAGATAATGATACAATTTACCCGATAATAACATTATCGGGTAAAAGCTTAGTGCATACATTCACTTTGTACAGAGTAAGGGAGATGAGATTAGCTCTGTCCCATATTAGTATTTGTGAATTTTCAGAGCCACAGAGGCAGATCTGTTCTGATGTTGCTGCTATGGTCATTTTATAGTTAAAGATAAATGGCTAGCTTGTCCAAAAAGTAAAACTACAGTAGAAAAACTGATATTTGCAGTTATCGGCAAGCATGTTTAGGCTAATCCTGCTCTAACATTCAGCGGCAATTAAGAAGTGTGATTAAAATAAATGGGAAGTGGAACAGAAAAGACATTTCTGTTGCCTCCATCAGTCACCGTTTTCCCCCAAACCCGCATGACTCCGCTCACTCGGAACGAGTAGCCTCAGGCTATTTGTAAAATGTCTCACCTGTGCATGCAGTAGTGCCACATAAAGAAGAATGTGTCGAAGAGCAGGAAGCACGCGACCACCTCCACAGACAGCCGCCAGCAGGACGGCGCGAGCTCCGGCAGGCTCGGGCTCCGCAGCAGCTGGAAGAGCGCCGTGGCGGGCAGCACGGCCGTGGCGTACTTGAAGAGGACCCTCCAGAAGCACTCGTACCACTTCCAGAGGGACGGCGGAGGGCCCGAGCCGGCCGCTATCCTCCACGAGCGGACGCGCTGACACACGCCCCCCAGAGCGTCCAGCACGAGGAAAGGTGCGCAGAGCGCAAGGTGCGTGAGGAAGGCGACGGACGCGGCCAGGTACGGGGAGAGCAGGATGTGCTGCTGCCCGGCTCTCACGCTCTCCCACAGCCCTTGTAAGACGGGCGCGTGCGCATGCCCGAGGTCCGCCACGGATTCGTTCATCACGGTGTAAGCCACGGTACGGGCCACTTTACATCATCCCCGCGCGCGCTGCTGCCTCTTCCAGCGCCAGAGTGATGACTGTGCTCTTTCCTCCGCTCGGCTCAGACTCTATACCCAGAGTAGGAGGGGCCCCGGCTCCCGGCCCACGCTCTAGTTGCAATGCGTTTCGTGTGCGTGTACAGGTGTAGTGGTAAATTCCCATATTGCCGCTGTACCTGAAAGCAGCACCGCCCAAGGATGGAAGTGTAGGGGATTTCTTAATGTGGAGGCACGGCACATGACGGTCTGACGTTATCTAATCTGACATCGCCGAGAACTCTCCCATTATCTCTGAATACAGAAATAAGTTTTCTTCTGAGGTAAAAGAAACATGTCTAAACAATTTCCCCTTCCTATCAGATGCTATCCGGCATCTGACACCCTCTACTCCACAGGTACGGTTGATACCAGAAGTTTCCAAATAGCACTTTCCAAAAAAAAAAAAAAAAAAAAAACCCCAAAAAAACAAACTATTTTTTTCTTCACTGTCTTAAGTTAAATGAGACCAAAAAACGTATCTTTTTATTTACTGTATATAAACGTCTGGTGTGTATTTTCAAACTATGAAATCAGTTCTTGAGAAAAACTCTGCAGATCTCGTGTGAAAAGTACATTGAAAACAGACCCTGAATCTGTAGTACTGTAATGCGAGACACATTTACAAAAAAAAAAAAAAAAAAGAAAGAAAGAAAAAAAAAATCTATTGAGTTGGGACTGAGAGAGTAACTGCTCTCCCCACTATTAAGTTGTAAATATTTATAAATCTGTGATAAATGAATTTTGTTTTAGCCCGTTTGCCGCTGCAGGGTCAGCTCATGACCCCGAAAATGAGAACTGACACCAGTTACACCCAGGGCTTTCCACAGAACATGTTGCACTTAGAAGCTGTCCCAGCTGTTTTCTTTCTTTTCTTTTTCTTTTTTTTTGTTTGCAGTTCCTTAGAAGTCGTTTGCTTGGATTTTCTCTGACAGCAAGATGCTGATAACGCTGCCAAAATAGGCTGAAAACCTTAAGGAATCCAATGCTGACACTGGATCCTTCAGCAGGATGAATATGACCAAACTAACTCAAATGAACCACCAGACATTTCAGTCTGATGAACATCGAATATATTTTCCCATATCTGACAGACAACCAGAATAAACGTGAAACGCCATACTTCAACTGAGTGTCTTTTATGTTTGAGGAATTATGTTCTCTTTGCAAAATGTTTCATTAAATCACAGTTAGAAGGGTTTCAACCATCTGTTTTAAGGATTTTTAGAGACTCGCAACTGGACTTTGACTAGGCCATACCAAAACATTTGTTTTTGTGTGTTTGGATCATTGTCCTGCTGCAAAACCCAAGTGAGACCGAGGTCGAGGATTTACCACCACGGAGCAGAAAAGCTTGTTGTCCAGGTCCAAAAATGTTCCATTTTTTTTTTTCTCCCACGGAATATCCCCCCTCCCTCCCCAACACCCTTGGGGTCCATCGAGACGTGTTTGTGGTTCCGTTTAGTCAGAAGTGATTATGGCCATAAAGCTCTTCTCTGGAAGCCAAAAACCCGGATCCCACGGAAGAGTTTGTTCTCGGTGCTGAATCCCGAATGCTGACCCGGACTCGGATGAGGCGAGGCATGTGTTGCTTCAGACGTTTACGCCTTTCTCCGTGACCTTTCTGGGTGAGTCAAGGCGTTAATGTGAGCGGGCCCCGCCCAATCAGTTTCACCACTCTTCCGTTTTTGTTTTCCATTTGCGGATAGTGGTTTCACTGCGGTTCGCCAGAGTACCAAAACTTTAGAAAAAAAAAAAATCGTTTTTTAAATTTTTTTTAAAGCTTTTCAAGACCGACGGACGTCCGTCACTTTGTTTCTGTGACATTTCAAAACAATCAAAATTTCCAACGAAAGAAACGGTTGGTAGATTCTGTGGATTTTATTGTGTTTCAAACACATGCTTACACTCTTACTATGTCAGTAAAAAAAAAAGAAAAAAAGAAACATCCTAGATATGTTGCTGCCCCTTGATGTCATTTCTCGATTAAGACAGCAGATTATTGTCAGGAGACAATTTGTTGATTGTACATTCATCACTGAAAGCAGTGCAATAACAACGTTCTGTTGACTCAGACACCGGCATGAATATCAGGGCATAATCCCGTAGCTTTAAGGGCTTCCGCCCGCTAAGAAACACATGAAACTCTGGATGGACACACAATAGGTCTTTGGGGAAAAAAAAACAACAACAACAAAGAAAAAACTCCTGAATTTCGTTGATAACTCAATGCACCGTGGAACTAAAAGCAAGAAGCAAAAACAAAAAAACAGATCAGAAGACGTCACAGCAAATTGATTTTGTTTTCTTTTTGCTCTATAACGGAGCATTATGCAATAATATCCGAAAATTTGGCTTCAAAATGTAACGATTAAAACTACACTATGCAATAATCAATGCAAAACGTAATGTTTTACATGCGCAGCAGAACGCAGAAGGATTTTCCTTACATTTTGTGCCGATTATTACAAAATGCGGAGGCAGCTCCTTTTTTTCTTAGGAAAGTAATAATGTGGTGCATTGTGTAATGAACAATCACAAATTGTTCGTGTTCGTCCGATTCATCATACGAATGCAATACGAGTTACGTTTAGTCAATAAAGGTCAAACGTTTCAGACTCACAGCCAGAACACTCAGTATTAAGCGTTCAAGGCAAAACGATTCGAAACGCGCTCAAAGATTTTGCGTCATCACAAATGACACAAAAAATTACACAAAGGCTGATTTTATTACAATACGTCATATCCTGGAGTTTTTACATAATGCTCCTTGTAAAGCTTTAAAAAAAAAAGCCTGTCATTTTGTCCACAGTGAAATGTTTCTAGTCTAGTCCACGTTGATTTGAGTGTTCCCTCCTTCATCTTCAGACTGATAACGCTGCCAATGATTCCTGTTGAGCATCTTCAAACACAACCAGTAAAACATTCATGAAGTGATTGCAGAAAAAAAGTCTGAAGCAGATGTCACCGGTCTAAGTCTGGACGTCCAAACTAAAACTGAAAAGCTTCTTTTCTGCTTTATAATCTAAGATGCTCTTGGCCGCAGCCTCCTAGGAAAAATGCCATCAACACGTGACATTCAACAGGAAAAACGGAGAAAAGAAATACAATTTCAGCTTCACAAATCAAAGGAATTATAGATTCACTGTACACACACACACACACTCAAAAAAAACAATGATACAAAAAAAAAAAGCAGTGATTTAAATGAGACAGTGAGCAGCTACCACAGTACATTCATCAAGCTTGTGCTGTCCGCTGCTGCATTCGGGGCCCGTATTCGTCAAGCAGGTCAGAAGGAAATCGAGTCCGACTCTCTACTGGATGCACACACACAAAAACACCCACATTTTTCTAATTATGACAGCAGATCTCACCGAGAGGAACAAGAAGCCTTAAAGCTGTTTTGTATTTTATAGAGGGGAATTTTCTGTTTCCTTGCATCTAAACAGATTGAAATGTCACTTCGTTGCTGGTAATTTCACCAATTCATATAATATTCTTCCATTTGTGGTTGTTATGAAGAAGAGGGGAGGGAGTCCTGTCACGCCATGTGGTCAGTCTGTAACCACCATTGGGGCTGTTTTCTTCCTGATTTGATAGGAATTACTTTGACTGATGAGTCAAAGTAATTTATATGAGTTATTCATAGTCTGCTGCTGGGGAAAGTCTGTAAATGCAGAACAATACGCACATGCAAGACGTGGTTCTGGTTAATTTTGGTTTAGTCGGCCATCGCAGTCTCTTTCCATGAATCATCTGGCCCCAAAAGCAGAGATCAGTATCAAAAAATAGGGTCCGTCTTTAAAATGGGCTTATGAAGGTGGTAGCCCAGGGCCACAAGTTTTTTGGAGGGTGGGGGAGGCAAAAAACCCCCAAAACAAACAAAAAAACAGGGTTTTTTTAATGGGTACTGTGCATTTTCATATTAAAGTCATGGACTCATTTCACATTAAAATATTGTTATATTTTATTTAGTTAATTGAAACTATACTCAAATATTTGAAAATCATCATTTTGGGACCAACATGAAGCCATCTGCCAGATGTTTTAAACCAACTAATTTGTACCTGCAAATGTGCAGATCTACTTACTGATGTTCTGTAATTTGCATCAGTAAAATATTTATTTTATTTTTTTAAAATCGTTTGGTTATAGGACACCAACACTGGCTCTAGCCCAGGGGTCCATATTCTTTTAAATCCGGCCCTGGTTGTAGGCTATAAAACATTCAGAATATTAAAAAAATTGCACCTGAGACTTGAAAACTTTTCTGACTTTTTAATCTTTATAATTTACGAAAGTAATTACTTACAAAATAGCATGTAAAGTAGTTCCAGTATGTGTCTATGAAATGATTCATTTACAGGAACAAATTGGAAGTGGGAAGGACTTGCAGTAAAATGTGATGCAAAAAGCAGCATAAACTGATAATGCATGACTCTTATGTCAGAGTCAGAAAGAGCCAAAATGAGATCCTTGAGATTCACCAAAATAAAGAAGGCTGATGCGGTCAAATGTTTCCTCATAGCTATAATAAGTGGGACTTTCGACATGTTGGAACAGCCTCAGAGACAGCTCTTAATGCAGCCATTAAGTAACAACTCAGAGTTACAAACACTGAGTCACAGTGGAGCTTTGATCTGTGCCCAGCAAGTGTTTTCCTGGGAACCCATTGTTAAAGAAACATACCCTCATTTCCATCACAGCTGTAGGTTTTATTTTTAGTCCTCTCTCCTTCAAGGTCACAACATATTTCAAGTGTGACGTTTTTCTGGCAAACTTCATATTGTACAATTTTTCTATTCTAAAGTTATGGGATGTCCTAGAAAACAGTTCTAGAAAATTTCTGTGTTGAAACAAGTCAAGCATCCGCCTTTAAAAAGTAAATTGTGGGATAATGTTCAGCATCTAAATCATGAGCTATTCAACTTGATAAGTACCTAAAGAAAAGGCTCACTGAAACAAGTTCTCTAATCCTGTTGTACTTGAGGAGCATGAACTGAAAATCACACTTTGTCTCAGACCAACCATAAAATTCACTGACAGCTTGGCAGACTCACAAAGTGGGACCCATAAAAAAAGAAAAAACTATTGACTTTGTTAACAGGAAACAAAGCAGCGATTATATAACTGCAGTGACTGCTGGTTCAACCCTAAGAAGTGAGGCAACAAGAATAAATCTTCAAAGCCATTTTTTTGGCTGAAAGTCAATGTGGAGGACATGGGAGTGCTGAACTTAATATCTAGCCAACAATTAAGTGTTTAAATGTTGCCGTTTATCCAGGACAGAGTGGAAGAAACCTTGCCTGAACTTTTATTTTTACCTTCCCAGTAGGATTCCCGGCAGTGATTCTGAATTGTCTGAGAAATACTGGCCCCGGACAGCAGATTCTGTTGGTGACGGAGAGTGCCTCTTTCACCCGCAAAGAGCCCACCGCTGCTGGATGGTCCTAAGAGTCCAAGTTCCTTCTTCATTAATCCAGGTCTATAACCTGATCACTAATAACATCCAGGGCTGCGGAGGCCTTGATGGAGCTCCCAGCGGAGCCGGAGTCCACAAACATCTGAGGTATGTCGTTACCGAAGTAGATCTTGCTGTTGGCTGCGATGGCCTTGTACTTCATCAGCTGGAGGTACTCCGGAGTTAACTTCAACTGCAAGAGAAGCAGCAGAGCTTAGAAAAAAGGAAGACCAGTCTGGATCCCGAGGTGCCGGGTGTGATCACATCCAGATGAAGTAAACAGTTTGAGCTGTCGCTCAATAACAGTAAAGCATCCGGTGTACAGGAGGATTAGAAGGAGACGTCATGCAGTTTGTACTTCCAGTGTTGCACTCTCATTAGGGGGAATGAGGAGCATTGCTTTCTCTTGTAGGCTGAGAACAAATAGTTATCCTTCGTCTCTATTGACCCAAACTTGATCTTTCCCAACTGTCAACTTTGGGTCAAGATTTACATTTTATCGTAACTCTTTAGATGAAGACAAAAGACAGCTGTGGATAGTAGCCATGAATCGTAAGGACTGGGAGTCCTTTGTGTCTTATATGCAGCAAACACCTTCTGTAAGCAACTAAGATTAATAAGATGCAGTCAAATACTGTACTGCGCACAAGACATGTGTATAATCAGTAACCATGGAGAGAACGCTCCACCATCACATAGCTTACTATATGTACAAATAAAAAAACATAAGCATATGGACTTCTGTAAGTTTTTAAGGATGCCTTCACACCCGCCTTGTTTAGTCTGCTTTAATCCAACTCTGGTTTGTTTGCCTTGAAAGGGCAGTTTGCTTGGGTAGGGTAGGGTAAATGAACTCCGGTCCACCTAAAAACCTTGGTCTCTGTTCTATTAAAGTGAACTCTGGCGCAGTTTGAATGCCGAGCGGACTGAAGACCGCTCCAAAAGCAGGAAGTGGACTATAGAGCAGGGCATTCTGGGTGAATACAACAAAAAATAAACCTGCTAGCGCCATTGGTAGGAGTTAGCTTCAGTCTTTTACTAAAGACAAAGGAGAAGTCCTACACTGACTAAAATTTGACGCCACTCCATCCTTCTCTTCAGGTTCTTGTGTTGTGTCCTTCAGTGGTTCTTGGCGCAGGGCCACCACAGGTGAGGAGGCTAAACAGGTTTTTCAAAAGGTTTTGTTCATTTTACAGTGCAGCGTGAAAGCAAAGTGCACTGACTGAAAATGTAATAAATGTTCTAATCTTGGTCATCAATCAAACCAAGTCCACTGAACTATCAGGTGTGTAAACACCCTAAGTGTCCCGGTTTAAGCTGAAACGGTGTTTATGACATAGCGCCATGAATCATGTGACATGAATTCAGGCAAAGTTTACAAACATGTCATTAGTGAGGAGGTATAGGTTGGTTTCTAAGCTAGCTTTTTCCAACTTTCCATCAATAAGCCCCAACTAGGTGTGCTACTTCCACAGACAAATTCATTTCACTTGAATTAGTAGAAGCTCCTCTCTAAATCCTCCCTAGGTGTGAGTGTGTGTTTGCATGGTTGTTTGTCCTGTTTGTCTCTGTGTTGCCCTGTGACAGACTGGTGACCTGTCCAGGGTGACCCCGCCTCTCGCCCGGAACGTTAGCTGGGGATAGGCACCAGCACCTCCAGACCCCACTAAGGGACAAGGGTGTATAGAAAATGGATGGATGGATGGATGGATGGAAGGATGGATGGATAGTAGCCGTTCAATACTCCCGTCCTTCACTTCCGACATCCTTCATGACGCCTCAACAAGAGTAAGTGACGTAGTTGCAAGGGTCAATAAAACTGAGTTGACACACCTACAAGAAACCTTGCTAGTACTGAGTTGGAGCCTCACTACATTCTTCATGGCATTAATTGAACAAGGTGTCAGAAACTTTCCTCAGATTGCGGCTAAAGCGGTCATTGGATCATAACGAACTTATGGTCAAGAACCTTGAGGAATTGAGTTTAGTGATATGGTGAATTATCCTGCTGCAGGAAACCATGAGAATATGAGTCGACTAGTCATATAGGAACAGACATGTTGAGCAACAGTGGTCAAGTAGGTTGTGGGCTTAAAATTAAACTACTGTTTTTGTGTTGTACATACATTCTGGTTCTACCATCTGAATGCCACCTCTAAGATCCAGACTTGTCGGATTATGCAATGGTTTTCAAATTGTCTAATTCTGATGAGCCTGTATTGTTGTTAGCTGTCAGCAGTGGCTCTACTGTGATCTTCTGCTGCTGAAGGCCATCTGCTTCAAGTTTCAACATGTGAGTGTAGAGCTGGTACTCTGCATAACTTGGCTGTAACAAGTCGTTATTTAAGCCTCGTTTGCATTTCTTTCATCTGAAGCCAGCATCCCCATCCAGCCTGGCCTCTACCAGGGAAGAGGCAACATCAACACAGCTGCCTCTTTTTTTTAATTTTATTTGAAGAACATTAAATTAATCTAACAGATGGTTGTAGGTAAAAACACCAGCAGACCCACAGTTTCTGTAAGACTCAGAAGAGCCAGTGTGGCACCACCATCATGCCCCATTAAAAGTTACTCAATATCCCTGTCTTCCTGATTCTACTGCTTGGTTTGTCTTCAGTTCATCTAGATGCCTGAAGGAAATAAGTCGCTTCCCTGTGATTGGCTGGTTCACTATTTGTGTTAAGCAAAGGGTTCCCAAACTTTTCCATGCCACAGGCCTGCTGACAGCATTAGCTTCTGACCGGGGTTCCCCATTGCAAACTCACAGACATCTTTACGTCAAAATACTGTATGTAAACATGAACTTTTAGAATGGTTTTTATTTCACTTTTATTTACTATCCAATTATTATTACTTTGGTTTAGCATAATCGCCACCTCACACCTTCTGATTTCAGTCGACTTTGATGACCGGGCTGGAAAATTTTATCATCAGGTAATATATTCTGATTTTATTAATCAGATGTTCATGTCATTATATATTACCCGATAGTAAAAAACTTTTGATTGTAAAAAAAATCTGTAATATTTAGCTAATCACACATTGTCATTTGTCACCGACACCCAATAAGAAAGATAAGCGAGGCAAAGAACTTCTAAATAAGTTATTTTAATTTACATTTAATAAGAATAAGATTAATTTTATGAAAAAAATATAATGATTTGATTAAAAACGTATGGGATTCAAATTTTTTGGGAGCATTTATTCTCATCTTCCCATTAGCTTTCTCGATTCCTGCAATTTGGGCGACTGAACTTTTACAATTCATAAATCAGTCAAATCTCAATAATAAATCACCATGTTCTGTTAGCTGCCGTATCCATAAAACAGTTTATGGTCTGCTTTCCACTGTAATTTAAAACCGGTTAGCTGTGCTGCATATTGTTCCCACAGCCAAAGGAAAAGGAAAGTGAAACGTCGTTTAGCGTTTCAGGATTCTGGACATAATGAAAGAGATCTCCCTCCAAATCCCCAACCGGGACCATAAAAATAAGCAACACATTCCAGGCAACATTTTTATCGAACACAGATTAAATCAAAATGCTGCGTGTGAAAAATACAAGGTTTTACGAGCTTGTAGACCCCGAGATTTCACAAAAGTAACTCGGCATTTTCGATATCTCAAATTCTGTCCCTTCATGTCATTAAGGCTGTCGCCCTCTGCTCCTCTATCCAATGATTGAAAAGTTGTTTTTCTTCCCAGGTCGATTCTGGCAGACGGGCGGCTGGCTGTTTTGTGAAACCAGGAGCCTCTAACCTAAACGGAACAACATGACCCAGTAGAAAACAACGAGTGCTGCTCAAAATCAGCTTCTCTGCTGAGACACCAAGAATTTCAAGGAGAGATGAGATCAGCTGAAAACAACTGTACCCACTTCAACTTAAAACCTCCTGGGTGGGAGACTTGGGTGTGACTATACTGGATGAGACATGGGCCTCTATACTTAAACTGGTGAATACAACATCTCTGTGTGCGCGCCATTGTCTCGTTCAGTTCAAAATTGTGCATCGAGTTCATCTCTCCAAAAGCAAACTATCTCGTTTCTATCCAGAAATCACCCCATACTGCGACAAATGCAAAACTGCCGTGGCCACATTGGTTCATATGTACTGGTCCTGCCCCGCTCTTGGTCGGTTCTGGACGGATGTTTTCAGGGGTCACAGTAACACCGGGCCCTCTCTTGGCTCTCTGTGGCTTCAGTGGTGAGGGGTTGCCTTTACAAGCCTTTAAACGGCGGGCTCTGGCGTTTTGCTCGCTATTGGCGAGGCGTACTGTTCTGACCAGGTGGAAGGGTTCTGCTCCTCCTGGTTCTGACCGGGTGGAAGGGTTCTGCTCCTCCAACTCACAAGCAGTGGTTATGTGACCTTATGTCGTGCTTGAAACTGGAGAGAATTAGATGCTCTCTTCAACAGTCAATCGGTAAATTTGAAACAACATGGCGGCCCTTCCTGGACTCATTTCAAAACATACAGTAATGCTCCAGATTAATTAAGTTAATTCATTTTATTAAAATACGTTCCACTTCTGTCAGAGATAGGAATGTAGTGCGTGGACCTACTGGGCAGAGACCTGGGTGGGTTAAACGGGATTATTTTGTGGGGATTAATTTTATGTATATTATTTTGTTTCTGTGTTGGATAAATACTTCTTTGTATTTACAAATTGTATGTATAAAAGGAAAAAAAAAACTCAATAAAAAGACAGTGATTAAAAAAAAAACAACTGTACCACAATCACATCTCACTCATCTCTACACTCTCTCTTATAGAATAACATGCAAAAGTCAACGCTTAAACCTAAAATCTGTTCCTTATCAAGAACACCTTCTAGGCTTTTTTTTAAAGGTATTGATGATGGCAAAGTTGAATATTGTGACAAATAAAAGTAAGAAATATATTTGAAATAACACTGACAGCAAAGAAAACTCTTCTACCGTATAGAACAAAAAACAAAACAAAACACAGTTACACAAAAGTGTTTCACTGTAAAGATGGTTTGTAGTTTGTTTTGTTGCAACTTGAAGGGTGAAATAAACTTCAGTGGAGTTTGAAGAGAAAATATTATGTGTATAGGTTTATGTCTGGTTGAACGATGTGTGTGCCCAGTTAAATTTTTTTTTCTTTGGGGGTGGGGAGGTCGCGGGGGTTTTAATGTAATCCATAGGGGGGCTCAGAAGAAAATCTTTGGGAACCACTACTGGGCTGGCCGATAAATCGTTGCACCCCTACTTTAAACCAAATAAAAACAGGACTGGAGTTTCACAACAGAAGGCCCTCGAACTCCTCAGCAGGAAACATCCACTACATACATCATAGCACACAGCTGCTAACTGGTGATGCTTTTGTTCCCTTTGCTTTTATCTGTGATTGTTCGTGTTGAATCTGGCGTACAAAACATTTACAAGGAAATCCAATTTGGCATTACATGTACTTGCTTATCAGAAAAAGTAATTGTGAAAAAAAAAAAGTAATCAACTAATTGATGGATTACTTCTAGCGCTGTGAATACATTCCGGTTCACTGAGTGTCCAATCAAAACAGACGTAGGGGAAATTACAATTTTACCAGCTCAATCATAAATCTGTGAAGAACAATACATCCCTTAAGCTCCTCTTCCTGCTGCTGTCTGGATATCTTTTCTTAAGAAAGTTTAGTCTGTGTCCGCATCTGATCTGATTCTAAACTCGTCCTGCTTATCAGGTGTTTCCTTACAGGCTTTAAAAACAGCAGTTATCAAACCACTGCTGAGGAAAAAAACCAACCTGCACAAGTCTCTGTAGCAGAATTACAGACGAATCTGTCCTGCAAAGCATGCTGCTGCAATGAGCTAAACAAATAAACTTGACCTGACACGAACGTTCAGCTTGAGGGATAGCTGCAAAGCTAACAACAATTTAGTTTATATAACCACAGCCGACTTACAGTCGCACTTTGCCAAAAAATCGAGATATTCCAGAGAAAATCTCAGGGGATTCGGGGCCGCGGCAACGCAAAGCACGATTACTCTGTTATGTAATATAAACTTGTTAGATTAATTATGAGTTAGCATGTTAAAGTTGGCTGAACTTCATCGCTCCGGTGACTCTAGTTACAATAATCTGTGGAGAAACATAGGACGGGTTAAAGTAGGAATTTTGGAGCAGAGTGTCGGGTTTCCCTCAGAAAACCGGTTAAACCCGGCGGTAGGGAAGCCCACCAGCGACCCACTGAGCTTTTATGTTTGCAAAATGTTAAGTTACAAAAATTCAGAGGCGCACTCACTGACAGGCATCATAATTTGGAAATAAATAGCATGCGAGGCCAAAGCAACTACACAATTACTGCGCCGTCCCCATGCAAACTACAAATCTAGCTTAATCCGTCTTTACTGACACTGGTGACCATCTCCAGCTAACATTTCTGTTGCAGGAAGCCGGAGTACCCGGAGAGAACCCACGCATGCTCAGGGAGAACATGCAAACTCCATGCAGAAAGACCCCGGGCCTGGAATCGAACCCAGAACCTTCTTGCTGCAAGGCAACAGCTCTACCAACTGTGCCACTGTGCAGGCCGTTGCTACTGCTGTATAAAAAAACACATTTAATTTAAAACAAACAAGGCTTAGCCTGGTGAGAGGGGGAAGGAAAGGCTAGCGGGTCCAGCACTGGGTTGAGAATAAAGTGCAGGTGAGGTTGTGTCATCCAGTTACCTTGTTGGCCTCAGCGGCTCTCAGTGCCGTATAGAACTCAGCGTCTGCCTTGGCTTTCTGCCTGGCCAGGAAAGCGTCGTCTGTCCAGAACAAACACAACACACTTTTATTGTGGTTGCGCTCGCTTTATATGAAGACAGCAGACAAGTCAGCTGTGTAACCTCATTCCACATAAAAGGAGCACCGATCCACACCTGAACCTGTTCGGCATCTTTTGTCTGTTGAGAAACTAAGATCTGTGAAACCCTATAATCCGCTGATTACTTACAAACCTTCGATTTCAGAGATCTTCTTTTCAGTTTCCTTCTCCATAATTTTCTGCCCAAACTTGATTTCTGCGACTTGCGCCACTTTCTCAGCCTCTGCAAAACAAAGCGAGAATTGTTCACATTAAACCCGGCAGTGTAGAAAACGCCACGGACGGATCATTATTCTCCAACTTCTCCCCTACCTATGACAGCTTTAATCCTCTCCGTTTCTGCCTCCTTCTCCACAACCTTTTGTGTCTGCTGGGAAATCAGAAGTTTTGTCTTTTCACTCTCCCTTGAAAACAAAAACCACAAGAAACAAAGACATTATCATGTTTCTTCCAACAACAGAGGAATGTTATATACAGCTCTGGAAAAAATTAAAGAGACCACTGAGGTTTGAACCCCGTTGAAAGCCTTTTGGTTATTCCACCAAATATTGACTTCTGGACTCTTCCCGAGTTGAAACATTAGCGCTGTTGTTTCTAAATGAATGCAAACTTGGTTTCTTTGAATTATGTGAAGTCTTTCTCATAATTTTGACAATTTCTCGTTTCCTGCAAATAAATACAAAGTTTTTGCTGGCAATTTCAGAGCCATGTTTTCAGTGCACAGCAAATTCTGCAGGGTCTATTTGGTTCTTATCAGAATTTATGTTAATTTAACTCTCTCAGAGTGATTTCAACAAGAAATTTAGTCATTTTAACTCTTGAAATAGTTATAACTACTCAAACTGTTGTTGAAATAAATTAATGCCAGTCCTGGAAAGGACCAAACAGACTCGGCATAGTGTTGATTTAACTCTGCAGAATGTGTTGTGTAGTTCATAGAACAAAAGAACGATGTTCATTTTACTCAAACACATACCAATGAAAAGTCAAATCAGAGAAACTGATGATTTTGCCAGTGGCTTTTGAATTTTTCCCCCCCAGAATTTTAGTTTTTTATGATTTGATGTGTCGTCATGGAGAACCAGACCCTCAACTGATTTGGGCTTTTACCTTCGTTCAGAAAGGTTAAGAACTCACATTCATCAAACTGAACATGTACATTTTGCAGTACTGTGAGTAATGCTAGAGAGCCATCATTGTAGTTTTATGTAATACAGATTTAAAAGAAGAGCTATGAACTTTCAGAGACATGGAGCAGTAATAAATAACACAGAGGACGTTGGTAGGGTCAAAAAACATGTGTTATCAGAACTGGATCCAAAACCATTTTCCCCCGCTGGATAAAAACTGAAGTCGGCCCTCATCTTCATAGTGATTCCTTCATGCAGGAAATTAAGTTTCCGAAACAAACTGACAGGCTTATATTGTTGTTTTGAGTTGCGGGTGAGATTTATCACGGAGTTTTGCATTTCCTGTGTTCATCTTGTTTGGCTGCGTTTTGCTTGGCCTTAGCTTCCTCTCACAGCTGTTGTTCCCTTGGACTCATCAGCCGCCAGCCTTCGCTCCTGTAATCGCCACCGTCCGTTTTTATACTCCCCGGTTCAGTCAATGAAAGCCGGACACAACGGTCATCTTCCCATTCCTACGAGTTATTTCACAACAAAAAGTCTTTTTAAAACAAAAAGTCTGTTCAGTGTGCCATCATCCTTCCTGATGGTTGGTTCTTCACCACCTACACAAAGGACATGTAGTGAGTGGTTTTGTGCAGACAACCAATGTGCTCTTATTGCAAAGCATACCTCTAACCTAACCTTCGACCCCAAGCGAATCACTCGTAAACATAAGAAACCTTAAGCGTGAGCTCCATCCTTCCTACTGGGTATTGTTTTCATATTGTTGTTGCATACAGGTCGGCAATTTATAAACTTTTTATAAAAGACCAAAAAAAAAAAAAAGTATTGTAACAGAAAACTAAAATTATCTGTATCTGTTTTAACACAAATGCCTATTCACTTTACTGTAATTTTCAGGTATAAAATAAACTTGGGTTGGTAGGGCACAAGAACTGGGTTTAGTCCAAGGGTTTCGCCCGAATCTAAATCTGTAGGTTGTTGTCTGGCATTAGTAAAAATGCTTCACAACATTTAATAGAAATAAACACATTAAAATTGATCCTGGATAAGTCCGAAAAAATTATAAAAATGGAATGAGGTGATGAAAATTTGGGATTTTCTTTTTTTTTATTATTTGAAAAAGTGTTACCGTCTCCTAGTTTAAAGTTTGGGCTGCTAAATTTAAAGTTATTTTGTAAGTCGAGGAAAGGAAAACTCTTCTATTATTTCTAACGCTTTACATTAGGGATGGACATTTCTCGCATTGTATGTCGTTGCTGTGAAAAAGTTGTGATCATAATAATTTGGATTCGTTTTGATGACAATAAAGTCAAAGTGGTTTTTGGAAACGTCAAAAACCAACTGCATTATTTTGACTATTTTTCTCTGCAGCTTGTTCCATCGGAGCATCAATAAATATTCATAAACTAGTAAATATGATTGATTTACTGAGTTCAGTTCAGCGATAAAAATCACATTTTTTTTTGTCTTTTAGCTGATAACCTGAACAAAGACTATTTCAAATTAGCATGCTTTTCTATGACCAATGTTTGTTTGTGGGGCTCTGACAGCCAAACAGTTACTTAAAAAGATTGAGAAGAAATAATGAGGTTTATTTATTTGGTATTATCACTCATCGTTCTTGAAGCTGTCCATCGAAATATCGTAACAAAATAGAAATGAAATGAAAAAAATTCTGGGAGTGGATTTGTTCTTGAATTTGAGTAGCTTTGGTTCTTTCTAGACTTTTGAAAATGAAAGAAACTTTTTGATGAATCATCTGGATGAATCACCTGGATGAAAAAAAACACCAAAATTAATCACAAACCTCCCAGGAGGAGACGACTGAGGAGTCGATGAGGCCTGCGCGCTTCATCATTAAAAAACAACATGAGGGAGTCTCGGGTTCTGAGACGACTTTTGTTGACAAGTGACTTAATGTTGTCTTTGTTGGGAGACATTAAACAAGAGTCGTAGGGGACTTTTGCGTCCTCAGAGCAGCAGGTGGATTTTTCTGACCAGTGAGGCCAGTTCTCTTATGTACTGCAAAGACACAAAATCCTAGAGTATTTTTGGTTTAGTTTCCAGCATGAATGTTGAAATCAGACAAAACTAACTTACGAGTAACTTTTCAGCAAGACGTTTTTTGTTGTAGGTACATAATTCCTTAATATTGATGAAGATGCTCCAGCTCTGTCAGATTATTTTTAATAATATGACATTATTCTTATGTAATAAGGGAAACAATTAGTTTTGTCTTATTTCAAGTGAAGTAAGATATTTGAATGAGTAACAACACCAAAAATACTTGAATTTTTGGTAAAGTAAAAATTGACCAAGTAAGTTCAAATGAAAAAAAAAATTAGTAAAAATGTCACATTTCAACTTGAGGGAAATGAAGCCACTAAAGTTGTCTAAACTGGGCTTTAATAATATAAATATAATAATAAATACATAAAATAGAATAAGTAAAAAAAACAATAATAAATTAAATACAAATAATGTTTTTGTTCTTTCTAAAAGGTAAGAAGATATGTCTTGTGTTTATTTTTTTTTCCATAGATAAAATGATTCACTGGAATCCAGACTGAGTCAAACAAAAAAAAAAAAAACACACACAGAGAGGAGAGACTCTGCAGACTGGTTTGGTGAAGCTCAAAAATTTCCCCCTAAGGAAATTTTAGACTTTAGGAGGAAGTTTTGTATTTTTGGCCATAACAAGAACAAAGACGAGGATTTCTCTGGAAGTCGTCGCCACGTCGAGCAACGACCAGATTCGCTAGCAGGAACATTTTGTGGCAGATGTTGAGTTGTGCCTGCCAGAGAAAATGTTATAATACCCTGTTCTCTAATTATAGTGTATGCCATGGCTGCTTTATTCTGGGACCAAATATTCCCAAGGGCCTGTGGGTGGACTTCAAACCACAAAACCTTCCAGCACAAGTCATATCAAGGACCCTTGTTCTCTACGATCGATTAATAAAAAATGCTAGCTAACTAGCGAGCAAGAGTATGTTAGCAGCTGCGGAAGCGTTAGCACGCGGCTCAAACCTTTAGCTGACGGGACGACATGACTTCGAAAACACAAAATGAAATGGACCTGCCATGACAGATTTGAAGACCTGTCTTGACATTTTCTGAAATTAAGAAGATGTGATAAAACAACGTGATTGTAAGTTGATTGTGGAATTTGTTAAATTGAGAAAATAATCTGATTGGTTTATTAATGACGGTGCACCTACCTGTCCATAATTCAGAAGCCTAAGTTGTAAACAGTAGTACCATACTTTGTTTTCATCCACACCTTCCATCGTGGTTCTAGATGTAGTGTTATTATTATTATTATTTTGGCAAACATGCTGCCATATTCGTCTTGAAAATTATAAACTTTTTCTGAGCTGTCTCGGTGAAAACCTTCTTATTCGTCCCAATCGTATGGCGTGAACAGCAGACTGTTCATATCACGTTTTGGTCATATCCAATGGATTTTAAAAAATGTAAAAATCAGGAACCGGACCAGAAAATAAAAAGACAGTAATGGAAATGGTCACAAACAACAACCACTTGGAAAGAGACAGGAGTTCAGATCTGAACAGTTTGATGAAATTTAACGAGTTTCCATCGGAGCAAGACTGTTAAGAATGAAATTTAAAGCATCAAAACATGTAAAGAGTGACCAGTTCATCAGGAAAGAGTCAGAAGTCTGGTTATTATCAACCTTGAGTCCCTGATCCGTGATTTTCCGGAAGACGTGGGGCCTCAGGAGGCAAATCAAGAAATTGATGGAACCCCAAAACTCTCCGGGAAGTGGGAGTTCTCCGATCCTTTGTGATTTTGTTGAAATCCCTCAACAAAATCACATTTACTGAGTGAGTGAATGAGTGAGTGAGTGACGCAGAAAAGTTATTTAACAAGTCTTTGCGCGGCGAAAGCGGGCGGTAAGCCACTCAGTACTGAAGGTTGGAGTGGATCCAGGAAGTTTACAAGACAGGCATTCAATGAAACCGAAGACGTAAACAAAGACAGGACGGACCGTGACTGGAGACGTGGATCCAGGCAGGTATAAACAAATGCTGTAGGAGTGGAGTCGTTCAGTTGAGACAAGTCGTTGGGTTGTTCTGAGCCCTCGGCTATAAAGATAAAGTCTGGGAGATCGTCTGTGAGATTTCCTTTGCTCAAGAGTCAGCTATTTAGAGTGTTGATGTTCGGACCGGTAGAAGTGCTAGCTTCTATTGGTCAGTGCTGCTGAACTGGAGCTCAGCAGCACTGTCAGTGTTTCACGAAGGGAGACGGGTAATGAACTGGAAAGTTTCAATCGGTGCGGTATGACTGAGATGGTAATTACAATCCAAGGTGTTGAGGAAGCTGCATTTCAGGAATGCACTTCTGCAATGGTGTCCCTCCTTGAGTGAAAACTGTTTCACCTCTCATAATGATGACGCACTGAAGGAAGCAGACGGTTTTCTGACGAACTGAAGGAAGAACCACCTCTTGACTCCCAGAATGAAGAGGTGGCTTGATTCTGGGAATGGTGGAAAGTCAATGACAGAACGTTTCCGAAGGGGGCGACATTGGGAAGACAATAGGCTTCCCAGTGTCGAATTGGGAAATAGAGCCGCTGCACGTAAGCTCGCCGTGAACAAAACCATGGTTCGGCTTTGGAAACAAAGAGCTGCATCCTAATAAATCTGCTGGATTTATTAGGAGGGTTTGTGCTGCCCTCTGCTGCGTCCTTGTGGAAAACCGAGAGCGGCGGAGATACCAGCGGCTTATAGCCCGGTGCGGCTTATATATGTACGATTTCAGTCTTTTCAAAAGAATTGTAGGTGCGCTCTATAGTCCGGAAAATACGGTACAAAAAAAAAAAAAAGGATGGTACAGAAAGAACGGGCTCAGACATTTACAAAGTGGAAGAAACAGCCTTCGCAGTTAATTCAAAGACAAACTTATTTTCAAACATTATAATTAAAGGGGAAATCATATCAAACACGATATGCCAGGAATTTCTGATCTTTTAGTAGCCCGACTTCCTGTTTTATTTCTGAGCAAAGTGATGGACAATTTTTTGGCTGTCACAGTGGGGATGACATCACAGTCTATATTTATACCTGACAGACCATAAAATACTTTGCTTTACTTCGGTTTTGCCAATGCAGTAGATGATGTTTTCCATCTGTGCGTGCTTCCTTCATCAAATACCCACAAAGAGTCGATTCTTCTAAAACACAGCCAAGCTGCATTAACATCCACTATATCTGCGGCTAATTGGAAGAGCTTCAGTTTCGGGAAATCAGTGTTTTTCCATGAGCAAGCTATTAGGTCATTTTGCTTGTTTAGGGAATGACTTGAAACGGCTTCCTCCCACAGCCACCCACAACAGTGGGAGCAGTGGGAGTTAGATAAGCATATCTATTTGGTTAAGAGAAAAAAAAATTTTCTTGCTCATTTCCCACTGAGCAAGAAAAAGAAACCTACATGAGTTCGTAGTTCCTGCGAATGCTCTCAGGAATGTTGGGCTTAGTGACTCGCACCGCCTGATGGAGAGAGAGACAAAAGATTCAGGTTTGAGATGAGAAATAAGTACAACATGCCAGAAAGGACCATAAAAAGAGGTTTAACCAAAGAAAAGAAAAAAAAAGGACAGAGAAAGACTTTGAACAAGCGCAGGGACAATGTTTATTCTGTTTTAATCTCTATGAACTCCCCAGATCATTAACTTCTCTGGAGACCGTAACAATTATTTCAACTGATTTAGGGGGAAAAAAAAAACACGAGTCTTCTCAGACCCAGTGGAGCATTTCACGTTCAGCACAATGTGAGCATTTCTTTGGGTGAAAGTTGGTGAATAGAGCTTTGGGAGACGAGTGGGAGGGCCTGTAGCTTCAGTAAGTTGTGCAACACTTGGACTCCCTGGAAGAAACTAAGTCTCGAGTCATTATGATAAGTGATCCAGGAAGGATAGAAACACTGGGAACGTCTGGAAGCCATAAAATCTCAGCAGAGAGAAAATATTGGGTTTCTTCCAATAACAATAACTTACAACCTTTTCATTTTGTCCCCCTGGTTCCTACCTGATTTTCCTTAGAAGGAATGAATTGCGACTGCAGCTACAACTTTAAATCCGGCATTGGAAAGATACTTTGTCTGGAGTGAATGGAAATTCTTTTTACATTTTTCTGGATGTGGAAATTTGTATCAGTTTTCTTCCACTTCACAAATAGATCCCAGTTATGTTGGTCTGTCACCTACAATCCCAACAAAGCAAATTGGATTTGGTGTTATCAGAGCTCTGGATGCTTTTACATAGAGCTGCATAGAAATTATAAAGACTGAATTCAAATTCTATTCAAATGGAAAAAAAACACTTCACTGCTCCTAAAGGGAAAGTAAATGCTATAAGCCGTTAATTCAAAGTCTTCAAAGTTTCTCATGCCGCCTTCTGTTTCTGATGTCGCTCTGCGGTAATGTTACGACATCACACAGAGATCTGGGTGGTTTTCGGTTATTTCATGCAGATGAAAACATTTCAAGGACCAATACCCTGTTTAGAAGGAACTCTTTCAGAACAAACAACCAGAAAGATCGTGTTGGCAGAGAAAAAAAAAAAATTACATTCATGCAGACACAGTCGAAGAGAAACAAGTTCAACTTCAGAGAAATGGGATAAAACAGAGCAAATCTCTTTCAAGTGATAATGTACTTTTTTTGTTTCAGAGGGTTGTATAGCTGCAGGATCTTGTGTTGGACCACTGACCTGAAAGTGAATCTCAAAAACGGGGCGTTTTTGTATAGTGGTCTTACTGTACCTGGATTATAAGGCCAGGCGCCATAGATGTCAAATCTTCTTGCAGTGTCAACTTCAGATTTTCATCAATTTGGTCTGTTGGAAGAAGCAGTAAAAAGAAAGTGTCAGCGCTCAGTTATGAGAAGCAATGCTATATTTTGGCTTCATTTGCACCCAAACGAAACCATTGGTTCCTCAGTTGCAACAAAACAAACTTCAACTTTGAGATTCTGCTTTTAGAATGGCGCATTAAAAGTGTCTTTGTACAGAATGCCAAACAGTCGCACGTTTCTAGCGCAGCTATATTTTGGTTTATTTCTTCAGTGTTTTTGCTAACTTTGAAGGTTTAGCACCATTAGCTTCCCCCAAGTTAAAATTTCAGGATGAATTCTCAGGCGCTACTTTGACTTGCCTGTTTTGCGAACTTTCAGTTGGATAAAGTCCGACGTCTGTGTCGAACGTTTGGGTCGTCGACTGCTCTGGAAGTACTTGGACGTTTATAGCCATGCTCTTATTTTGAAGTGGGTGAAGATTGTTCACGCAACAGTTCTGTTTCCTCTCTTCGCATCATCTTTCAACATGGTTGTATGTACAATTTTAGCATTAGCTTCCATTAAATACCATGTTTGTGTTTTAGCGTTAGTGGAGCTCGTTTTTATTATTAATGCTTTAGGGTTAGCGCAACTAACTTTTTAGCTAACAGTGTCTAATGCTGCTTTTAACCTTAGTTAGCCAAACACACTGTGAAAAAACACTTTCAAATGTAAAATGCACACGAATAAGATATGAAAAAACAAACGACGATATTTAGTTAATATATACGCCATCTGTAGCATAGCTCTACTCACCAAACAAGCCAATATAGACTTCTTGCAATGAGTGAACGCTGCAAAACTGGTTGAGCTCGTGATGCACTTTGTTGAAAATCAAAGCTTTGTCATAGTCTGCTGTGAAGTTCCTCACTATGTCATACACTGCACAGAAGAAAGAAGAGCTGGTTTTCACAGACACAGAGGATTCTGGGAGTGAATCCAAAACGATGGCGTCACTAAGTACCTGCTGATGGAATGAGGTAGTTCACCACTTCAATGCGATCAAAGTAAATCATCACTCCTCCACTGGAAGAAAGTGCACATCAAAGGGGTTTCACCAAACACTCCTTGGGAAAAATGGATGACTGTATGGCAGGTTGTTGATGTATGAGTTAAAGGTGTGAGTGTAGAGTGGGGGGGGGGTACTATTACGACAGCCCCAAAAAGCTGTTGACACCGGAAAACCTACTGAAGCTTACCGGAACAGAAAAACCCACCTTGTCCCACACGGTACGTTCTTCACCTCATCAGTCTGCAGGGTCGTCTGAAGGTCAAAAATCACAGGGTTACAAACTCTGAGTTATATTGTCCTCATGTCCTCCATCTGATCTTTCTACTACTATTGAGGTGAAATGGGAAATGGACTGAACTTATGTAGCGCTTTTCCAATTATTTTGACCACACAAAATGCTCTACGGTGGAGTCACACTCACATTAGATTAGGTGTAGCAGGAAGAAGCTAGAGTCGAACCTACAACCTACCGATCACAAGACAACTACTCGACCCACAGAGCTGCAGTCGCGAGAAGCGATAAATGAACCGTATGATCGATAAAAATGAGATATAAAATGTCTTCCAGTTCCAGTGTTAAATGTTGAATTCATTAAAGTTCCTTAGTCTTTGAAAGATGTTCTTGCATTTATGCCATTACTGTTGTATTGCTTGAAAATGATCTCAAAACAACATTGTAGTTTATCGCAGTAACTTCTGGGACAATTTATCGTCCAGCAAAACTGGTGACAGGCCTACTACCGCTTACTAAAAGGAGAGCAACTCTGCAACACAATAATAGAAAATAAACTAGTGAGAGCCTGAGTATCAGAAAACGGAACTAAAAACGACAGACTGTTGTGAACTGGACTCTGAGACTGCTGTAAAACTAAGGAGAGCGCCCCAACGGCTGGAAGATTATAAATTTCCTTCCTGAAAACAACAGAAAACTGATTCTCTGCTCTGCAGATACAATACAGCTTTAGCTCACTGTCCTTCTAACACACATCGTTTTTTTCTACCCAGGTCTGGGAAAATAAGCCTCTTTCAGCAGACGCACAGATCCAGCCAAAAGGTTTGGCAGCAACACGAGTCATTTTGCTAGCTTTGCAGTTTGTGCTTGTTTTTGTGTTGGCACAAAAAATTCCCCTACCTCATTTCAGCTTGATCGCATTACAAGCAGCACAGATGAAGCTGTGAAGGAGTCCGTCTGAAATCACTCTGGGATTCTGATAAGCAGACTGATTGCTTTTAAGTCGGTACAGATGTGCTTGAATTTATCTTCGCTGTGTTTTGACGACGGTCAGCGCCAAAGTAAAGCGTGCGGCCCTAAAAAACGGCTTTCTAAATGGCCAAAGACTTAGACATGACACATCCAGTTGGCGCCAACAAAGGTCCGCTGAAGTAAGCGGGTCCAGAAAGCACCAGCACAGTGAAATTGTGTTTCTTCAACATTAGCTTAATGTCAACATCGTTTATCCCACATTTGTAACGGAAATAAAGCTACTATTGGCCAAGAGCATAAACCAAACAAAGACTGAAGTTCTGCACGTACAGCAAAGTTGGAAAGCAGACAACTGATGCAAAGTTGTTTCATCCGATGAATCATCCTCCTAATTGAAACTCGTTTGCGTAGCGAGGCCAAGGTGTTAGCAACCACATTTGGGGCAACAATAAAATATTGATGTGCCACAATGTCTCCTTTGTGGGACTGCTCCGCAACAGAGAAGAGGCGTTAATCACAAACGTAGATGAAGTCAAAACATCCTTCAAGAGAAAATTCTACCAACAGATCCAGGCATGAAGAGGCGACCATTTGTGTTCTGCTTCGCTGCATGACAAAACACTGAGTGATGAGACAAAACACATGAAAAAGTGGCACCAAGATCATAGCAGAAAACCTTTTCACATATGGCCAGCTACCTAAACAGATCTGGCCATATGTGGAATATGGCCAGATATGGACAAACTGCTAAGTTCTCGAAAGAGCAGATCAGTCAGTCAACACCAATGCATGATAAAAAGTGTTTTTTTTCCACCTAAAAAACACAAAAATACAAAGATACCAGATCTGTTGAATGCCAGCACATTCTACAGATGGATAAACACAAGCCAACAAACTATGATACATTAAATGTAAACCAGGAAGTTTGATGTATTTCAATGGAATTGTATATGAAAGACTACAACTAAATATTAGCTGTGAAGTAAAGGGGTCTTTAATCTGCATTTATCATAAATAGATTTTGTTTTTTACTTAGAGCTGTGTCTGTAAAGGTGTTAATGAAACAGACTTGCTTGACGTAGGAAAACTACAGATTTTTATTAAACTCGTTTCAGCAAACAGAGCAAGTCCATATCGATAGCAACAGGGTAACAGAAACCAATAAAAGTTGTGTGGTGAAGCCTCTGAAACTATTCACACAAGTGACTAAAAACAAACATTAAATACGCAAGGAAAAAAGAAAAAATCCCCAGTGGAGACGTCTGCTCTGACGTCGGGTCCTGGTGGTTCGCCGCTCCTTGCTGCCTGGTAGTTATCGAAAGTGCGTCTATAAACTACGATCCCCAGGGACAGAATTACTGAGGGTGTTTTACAGATTATGGCTGACGACTGAGCTCCACAGCTCACACATCCACTGGACTTCCTGACAGAGAAACAGACGTTCTTTCAGACCACATCCATGAGAGAGACGTCATACTCCTTCACCAGAAGGCCTCGGCCAAGTGGAAAGCTTTTCTTGGACGGCAGCGGCCCCAAAGTTCAGTTGGCAATAAGCTGTTGGTTGGTCTGGTTTTCGGTTTTACTTTGATTCCTCCACCCAGCGTTCAAATGTTGACTTTAACTCTGGTTTAATGAGACTAATGAAATGAGAAACATGTTCTTGGCGGTGAAAAGCTTTGTATGAAAGGCATCCTTTAGAAAAAAAAAAGTTTTAGTGCAACTGTATTTCTCTCTTTTTATTCAAAAGGTGGCTCTTTTAAATCTAGAATGGCCTCATTTTTATATCTACATTCATCATAAATTTGTCTTAAATCCAATCTCACTTTAAGAGGGTAAGGGGTCTTATGTAAAACAAACTTCTTTTCTTTTTTTTGTTTTATATCATGTTATAATCTCATTTCCTCATCAAAAACATTCCTGGAGTGTTGATTTGACTCTTTCATCCATGTTTGATAAATCCTTAAATCTCCCGTGGCAACCATTCAGGGTTGCCTTAACGGTTCCTCAAACAATGAACCGACTATTTACCCAAAGCTCAGTGTCACAGAACAGCGCTGCCCCACTCAGCTCCTCCAGACTAGCGGCAGCAGCAGTTAGTTAACGCCTGGTGGAAATGCGTGTCTGCTGATCTTCTAGAAACGGTTGTAAATGGCATCGATAGACAGCACGGTGAAGAACTGTTGTGTCGGAAAGCGCAAAAGGTTCTTAAAGAGACAGAGGCCAATTTCAAGGCGTCAGATGCAGCTATGATGGGGAGTCACATTTCTTTGAAACTGGATACATGCAGCATTTTCATAACAACTGAAGGTAATAGTTACATGATTGTGCTATAAAATGGACAACATGCCTTTAAAATATTTTTTTTTTAAAACAACTCTCCCTTTCAGTAGATAATGATCTGAAGTTGAGGAAAATTATATTTAATGTTGTAAAAACATTGCAAATAAGTGTAAATAAATCTTATTTTAAGGTACTGAGGTCATTTTTTGACTCACGCCATGTTTTCTTGAACATTATTATTATTATTATTATATATTATTATTTCAATTATTTCAAGATCTCACTAGGCCTCTACAGGCCTGGACTTTACATTTTATGTTAAAAAATCTTATAGCTCCACTGGCAAATTTGTTGTTGTTTTTTTACATATATATGAAAAAAAAAAAAGAAGAAAGAAACATCTTGTGTTCTATTTTTGTAACTTGCGATGAGAAGGCTCCTTTCTGCAGCACTCCGACCGATTAATGTGCCACCATAAAAACCTGCAGAGTCAAGACGTTGGACACACAAAGGTCCAGAACGTCTCTGAAGGGCCGACTGTGGCGCAACGTGTTGATAAAAACGACCCCTTAACAGTTAGAATACGTGTCTGTATTCAGTGAGAACGTCTTGAAATGAAATAATATTAAGCATCTTGACGCCTTTACAGGGGCAAACTGCTGCGATTTTATAGATAAAGTCATATTTAAGCACACCATTGTCATCATCTTGAACTTTCTAGAGTTTAGAGGGTTGCATAAAAAGTTTGACGCTTGTGTTTTAGAGCATATCCACATATATAATTCCTCAAGGACCTGCACGACAATGATATAGGCTAGTTTAATATTAAAACCAAAAAGGTGAGGACTCTGAGATGGCCCATCTAGTCTTACTGACCTGTACAGACTTGTAGGTGGTGATGAATGGGAGCATAAGGTGGAAACCAGGACCGCTGGTGGCGGTGAGAAGAGCCCCTCCCCTGGGATACACGAGAAGGGCAGATTAAGAGCAATATTCACGTGAGAAAAACACAACCAAATATTTACAGATGGATGAAAAGCACTGACAGCTTTCAGGGTAGCCCGCATTGTGGAGACGGGAACTGCAGAACTACTCGCTGTGCTTCACTTCTACTCAGCTGCTCGCTGAATCTAAACTCTGATTGGAGAAAATGCCCCGTTCCTAATCAAGCAGCTTCACTGCAACCGAGATAAGAGAGACTTCCAAGGCAATCGTTACCAGCGCGTGCCAACCTTAATATGAATCACAAGATAGTGTCAGTTTCTAGCAACAGTCCACCGCAAGGGGAAAAATAAATAGGCGTATTCATTAAAGCACGCTACGGAAACAAGGCATGTCTGTGCAGGTGGTGATAATTATTTGCCCAAACCGCAAAGCACAGCTGGCATGTGCAGAAACTTTATTATTGGCTCTCGCTGCTCAGATTCCTCCCTCCGCTCTCGACTTTCTCCGGGGCCAAAGCAAATCCTGTCGGCTCACCTGTAGTACACTCCGGTGTGTCCTTCATCGATTTTGTGCACGGAGGCCAACAGCGCTGCTCCGCCGAGAGCAGCTACTATGGAGAAGATGGCACCCCACTGAGCCATCCCTGCACACACAGAGATAAACACACAGTGACAGACAGCATGTGAATAAAAGCAGATGGGCCTCTAAGACAATCCTTCAGCATGTGACGGTGAAACTTTCCCATTTAACCAGCCGGCCAGCGGTCAGCGCTCGCTGGTTTATCTGCTAACAGGCCGGACTTTGCAGGGCATTAGCAGGGACTCCAACCCGAGCGCACACTTAAAGAGGATTGAGATTAAAACGACAGAAACGTAACCTTTCTGGACGAAGACACAGCAAGGCCATGAGGACATTTCCTGACTGTTTAGGGCCCCCTCCTGGCAGCTGCACTTACTAAGTCATCTGCTATTTTTTGGACAAATCATTTAAAAGCAGCATTAATGGTGTTTGTTGCTACCGCATTCATTCTGCATTCAAGATGAATCACGACAAAGCGATTATTGAAGTAATTGCCAGATAATTTAATAATTGATTGATGACTGGAGAATACAAACTTAAAAAAAAGACTGAAAAAGCAGTAATTTTGTGAAAACTGTACAAACAAAATAGGTGCGTTTTTCACTTAAGATTAAAAAAACAAACTTTGTCTGGAAATATGTTCTCGCAAACTGGTTCAAGTTTTGTACAAAAAAATTTTTTTTTTGTAAATATTAAGCACCTTTTGCTACCCAATTATTATTGATTAATAAAGAAAATAACCAAGAGATCAGATTCACAAGGCACTGATGTTAAGTCAAGCAGAAAGGGATGAAATTTTCACATGCTGATGTTAGAAATAACTTCTTTTAGCTGCAGATGCATCATTTGTTTGCTAAAGGAAAAGCTATTTTGTTGCGTTTTAGGAGGGTTTTTTTATTTATTTAATCAGCAAATGTATTATTTGCATCTTTTGATTTATAATATTATGTAGAGGCCGAAATGAAAAATCTACAGAATATGCCAATTTCTTTATTTAATTAATCATCAGAATAGCTGATTGATTAATCGACAACTCAAATTGTCGATTAACTCATGTCAATCAAGTTACTTTTCACATCACTGGGCACATAGGCTGCATTCTTGATGAGAAGCTATTTATTTAAAAGGCATTTACAAATGAAGACATGTCTGCAGTGCGTTTAGGTTACAGGAAGGATGAACTAAGCACAGCCAAGTTGAACTGTTTCATCACTTTGTGGTTTTAACATCTGACACGCATGTGCATGTAAGACTGGTGAGATTTACGCTAATGTTCAAAAGTATGACTGCTTTAATGATGCTACACTTGCTAACTGCTAATACTGGATGCTTAAGGTTTAAAATGTTAACTTTATATTACAAGATAAAAAATACTTTAGAAAAATAACCTTAAATATTTTTGACTTTGTTTAAAAACTAAACAAACTAGTGGTGTCTGCTATAGGAAAGGAGGAGACAGCTGAAACATCACAATATATGATAATTATTGTAAAAAATATTTGAAACACTGCCAAGCTGGGGACGTGACGTTTTCTGCGTCACCCAGTTTCTTCTCCACGTGTTGCAGTCATGTTTTACTTTTAAGCAGACCTGAGGCTGTGAAAGCGGTGAAGTGAAACCTGTAGTTGCTTCTGTGCGACTTATTCAGCGGGTTGTTGCTAGCTTGTCAGTGAGCGAACAGCTGGTGCCACCTACTTTGTTTAGCTGGCCGCGAGAGGCTGGGAGGCTAAAGCCTTTCCTCTGCCTACATCCCCCAGAATGCTGTGCGGCTCTAGCTTAGCGCGCAATGAAATGATTGAAGTGCTATTTGATGTATTTTGTATTGATTTTGCTCACATGCCGATGTCTACCGCTAAGGACTGATTGGCCCAAGTTTTTAAAGGAACAGCAACAAAGGGGTGAACACTTTATCAACAGTAATAAGAAATTAGCCACTAAATTGTGACTACTATCTTTTTCTGTGGTTTCTTACAATCAAAATCTTAAACTTTTCCCAAGTCTGTCCAAATCACATAATGAGAGGGATAGAAAGAAACAGATTCTGTTCACCAAGGCTGAGCAGAAGCAGAGGGCGGCTGATGAGCAACGTCAGCTTTGGCTAGTAAGGATTTGCAGATGCAATCTGGTGCAGCTTATGGCAGTATGAGGTCTTTATTATAGCAGATGTTTTACAGCAACCTGCGTCCTAACTGCACGCTTAATAAAACAGAACAGAAGTTGTTTAGTTGGTTGTTCGTGGTGGGACCTGGCTCTTGAAACGAGCTGGTTACATTTGTTTTGGAGTACAGCTTTAAATCAGGAGTTTAGACTAAAAAGTTTTACACCGCATCGAAATTAACACCAGGAGGTCACTTTTGTGAGCCGAAAGGTTGGTCTGACTGTAAAAGTTTAGATAAGAGGCCGAATGTGAACATATAGTCACCTGTTTAGGATTCGGAAGATAAATGAATGAAAATGTCACACAATTAAACTGGATTCAGGATATTAGCTTTCCCTGCTACTAGAGCCAGCAGCATACACGGCTCGTTTATTGATGACATACCTGTTCATATGTTACACTCAAAAATGTGTTGTAAAATGCCACATAAAAAGGTGCCAAACGCAACATTAAGACACGTTTTGTTTTACCTTCTGGCTATATTTTAGGAAACCAAAATAATTCCGGCACGTTTCGCTAAAATGAAAAAGTGTCAGTCATAATGAAGAAGTCCGCGGAGAGCCGTAGGTTCGTTAATTCGTCTTACCTGTAATTTTCTGTGAAAACACAGCACAGCGGACAACATACAGGAAGTACCTTCTTCTGTTCTGCTTCGCTAAACCTCTCAAGACGTGCAATGTTGCATTTGCGCCCCCTGCTGGAAGGTCTCCGACCCTCCCAATGACGTCTTGTTTCTGCCTGAAGTTCACATCCACTCGTACTGAGCATGAATGCAGAGATGGATAGAGTAACCAAAAACTATACTCAAGTAAAAGTAAAAAAAGTTACTCAAATAGGAATAAAAATAGATTTGGTGAAAAAGATACTTGTTATGATCATAACATCTAATGCAATGTTTAAAAATGGTGCATCAGACATACAAGCTATGTGCAAATTCTGGTATTTTGAAGACCAAAATGGCAAAAAAAAAGATAGAAATATGTAAATAATGCAATATGTAAATAACAAATACATGCAGAAGACACACTTTTCTAAATAATGTTTTTTCAATGTAAAACTCATGGATCCAATACTTACAGTAGCTAATTTATGTTAGAACAGGGTAAATTTCTTCCATTGTCTTTTTGATCTCCAAATGGCACAAAAGACTTAGCAGATATAAAATACAATTAAAACAACAAATCTGGCATATGAACAAACTCTCACTTCAACATAAACTGTAGGTGTTTGCCTATATCTCATGAATTTAGTGTTAAAGCAAGCTTGTTCATCATTCAGTGAAGTTACATGCTACTGAATGAAGGCATTGTTCTATAACAGCCTCATTAAGAGAATGCTCTGGGTTTTCTTGACTTTTTAAAGACTACTTTTTTTTTTACCATCATTTCTAGAGGCGTCACAGTCACCCCCAAAACAGTACAAACCTTATTTATTAAGTTTTTTTAGCCTTTCTCATTCCTTGACTCTGGAAGAGAAAATTATTTTCTCCACAAACGACTTATAGAAGATCTGCAGCATTTTTCTGCAAACTCCAAGAACCTAATCTTGTTTAAGAAGTACAGTCTGCTCTGTCCTGTCTTGTAAACAGCTTTTACTGTTGTGTCTCCTGTCCAGTCTGTTGTCCAGGTGTGAACACAAAGGTATTCATTTTCCTCAACCATCTCAACTTCTTCTTCCATGATGGAAATAATGTCTTTCCTAACCCTGTTTTTCTTGATATCTACAATCATGTCTTTTGTGTTGTTTGCATAAGACAAGTGTTTCCATATCATACCACAAAACATATCAGCTCTCTGTCCTCAGCTTCTGGACAATTCCTGATACACCTAGCAATTGCAGAACCGTCTTAGTATTTCTGCAGATGACAGGAGTCTGTTTTGTGCTGGTAGTTTGAGGCGTACAGGGGAAAAAAGAAATGGTGACAATACACTGCCCTGTGGTGCTCCTGTGCTGCTGACCACTTGGTTAGGCACATGTTAGTCTCACAAACTGTGTCTGTTTGACAGACTTTGATTGGGACAATTGTTGAGGCCTTCTCCTGTTTATACGTTAAACAATGGTAAATGTCAATGTCATCGGCCAGATCATCAGTTATATAACATGCCTGGTATTTAATAGCAGCATGAACTTCAAAGGGGCAGTATTATGTATTTTCCAGCCATATAGTGCAATGATACAGCACAGTCAAGTAACTGTTCCCTTCAGCTGCTATAAACAAGCTGTGTATATCAAATATGACTTAAATTTACAAACGCTTACAACAGCATTTGTAATTCAGCTCCTTGAAATTGGGCTCTGTCTCTTTAAAAACTTCTGCTCTTTCTGAAGGAAGTCATCACAACATGGCTCCCCTATTTAACCCTTTAACAATGTTTTTACCGGCATTTCACTGAGACGTAGCAACTGTAATGAGCTCAGCAGATGCTCAGCAGATTAGCAAACATTAGCAGTGTTTGCTAATTGCTGCTGGCTAGTCTGAAGGAACTGAGTGGGGGATGACGAAAAGTTCAAAAAAGTCAATTTTACATAAAACCAACCCTTTAGGAATAGTCCCAAAAAAAGGAGGAATCAGGAAATGTCTGATCCTACTTATTTTTATAATCATGATCTTACTCTTCAGTGCACTGTCGTCATAATTTTGATGTATTATTATCATTATTATTGTTCTTCTTCTTCTTATTATTATTATTATTACTGTGAGCAGGCCCTCAATAACTGTTGAGGACCAGAACAAGAAAGGACTAACAATAATGACGTCATCTGCGTACATGAGCACACGCTGTCCCGCAGATGTCCTTCAGCTGGGTTTAAAGGGTATGAATACTTTTCAATGGCCTTGTAAAATGGTGGACGGTCATGCGTGGATATGTGACATGACAGTGATATCACCATAGCAACATAGGAATGCATCTAAGTCATTGGTAAACATGGAATGTGACGGCGTCATAGTCATTGACGGAACCCGTCAAATTCAAGACATATCCTAAAGGAGTCTAACCAAAGTTCGCTTTTGGGAAGCATTTCAAAATGTTTCCGTCTGCAAGTTCACTGCAGAACAAAGCCCTGCTGAGGTCCGAGAAGAACGAGAAGCTGCTGATGGAGGAAAACAGAAAATGTAAGAAGGAAATGGCAAGTCTAGTCGAGAACAATTTGAAACTACAAAAAGAGATTCGGTTGCTTAAAGATAAGCTAAAAGCGGAAGGCTCTTGCGCTGACAAAATGAAAGAGCTGCAGGAGACCATTTCAGACCTGCAGAACAAAAAAGAAGAAATGGTGAAGAACCTGAGCAGGATTCAGGAGGAGAACGTTGCTCTTCAAAGGGAAGTCAGGACACTCTGCAACAAAAATGCCATTCAGACAATATGGCGAGAGCAGCAAGCGAAAGATCTGGAAGGTTTTAGCAAGTTAAAAAAAGAAGCCACATTAATGACGTCCGACATAAGTCAGCTAAAGAAGGAACTGGAAGATCTTAAAGAGAGGGAGCAGCAAAACCTGAATAAAATCCGGGAACTTCAAAACCTCCTAAAGAACGAGCAGACAAGGAGTAAGAAAGCCGAGGAGGCATTACGCCTGGAAAGGCTCAATCGACAAAATTTGTCTGAACAGGACAAACACATATTGGTGACTTTGAACGATAAAGTAGAAGGCTTACAGAGAAAAAACAATGGACTTTTAGATGAACTCAACAAGTCCAGAAACCAAGCAAAGTCGCTTAAAAATTACAATGAAAAGTTGACGGAAGTGATTCACGGAGAGAGCACTAGAAATAAGGAGCTGACAGAGACACTTGAGGCGAAAACCTTGGAGAGCGACCGACTCCAGACAGAACTGGAGTCAAAAGATGGGCACTTGAGAGGTATGAAAGAAGAAGCCGTAAAAGCCCGGAATATCATACATTGGATGGAGCTGGAATTACAGAAACTCTCCCGTCAATCTGAAACCGATCGGGAGAGAAGCGCGCATGAGGTGTCGACCATTACCAAGGAGGTGGAAGGTTTGAGGAAGGAAGTGAAAGAAAGGGCAGACAATGAGGCAAAGCTCTCGATTCAAGTGTCATCTCTCGAGAGTCGGATCAAGGACGTCAAGGGGAAACTCTGCGACGTCCAGTCGGATCTCAGCGCGTCTGAAGAAGAAAATGCTTCGCTGAAGGAGGTCAACGAAGGCTTGGACGGTGAAGTCAGAGCCTTTCAAGCAGAGCTGGCGGACACCAAGTCTGAAAATCAGCTTTTACTTGATCAGCTGGAGCAGACAAGGAAGCAAATGGAAGAGACAGAGAAGAATAACGAGATGAAGTTGTCTATGCTCGATAGAGAATTGGCCATGGTCAGAGACAGCCTGACGGGAACAGAGGAAGAAAGGCAGGGGCTTGCTAAAAAGCTGGAAGAATGTCTGGAGGCTGTTTTCAAGAGCAGCAGAAAACTAAACCAACTACAGAGCAAAAGCTCTGAGGCGGAAGGGAAGGCCCAGGAGCTGACCGAGGCAAACAACCACCTCATCGAGGAGAATAAGAAACTTAAGCTGTTTAAGGCGTATTGGCTGTTTTTGTCCAGTGCAATAATGGACAAAAAAATTGATTGAGATTCACTTCCTTCTGAATATGTAAGAAATTTCACATTGCAACCTTTATGTGCGCTACTGGGAGAAAAATAAAGCCTTACGCTTGTCCATATATCATATATTTGTTATATCCATAAATCCACACATTCATTTAAGTACACACTTATATCTAGTCGACTTATTGCAATAAGCCTCCATATATCGCAATAAATCAATTAATTTGATTAATTGAAATGAAATTAAGTCAATTAAATGTCATTGATTTAATTGAACTACACACATATATATATATGTATATACACAAACATACATGCACACACCAAAGTCACGATAACAAATTTTGCTGATACGGTAAATTGTGATGAATGAAATTGTTTTATTTTTGTTGAACTTTAAATTCTAATGAGCATTTAACACTGGAATCAGAAGATATTTTAAATACAATAAATGATGAAGTATCTGTAAACAAAATTGCCCTCAAAAAATGGGCTAGAGGATAAACAATGCAGAAGTAAAGATAAAAATGGCAATAAATCAATTAATCACTTGACTGATTAAAATGAACTCAATAATTTCCGTTTACATAATTTATCATTTTTGTCTTGCCACCAAAAATTGGATGACAAAAGTCTTGAGTCTGGTGTTTTGGTCTCAACTAGAGCTTTTTCTTTAAGACTTTATAATTCATTCTATTTGTTGTTTTTGTTATTTATTTTATTTAAAATATCTTCTAGTTCCAGTGTTAAATGTTCATTAGAATCTAAGGTTTATTGATCTTTGAGATCAATGTGTTCTTGCATCATTATACCATTACCGTTATATTATTTGAAAAAGGTCTCAAAACAATAATATCATTTATCACAATAACTTCTGGAACAATTTATCGTTCAGCAAAATTTGGTGGTATGACTGGCCAGTGAATACGCATGTTTGTAAATGTAAATATGTGTGTGTATTTATATACATTTATTTGTATACATCTGTATTTTTTGTATATAAACAGACATTTTCAAATTCAGATTTCTGCTGTACTGTTTTTACATTCTGCTGTTTTTTTTCATCTCTGTTACTCTTTTTCTGCAGCAACTGCTTAAATTTTCCACTTGTGGGACTAATGTAGGATAATCTTATTTTATAAACTGATAGTGGACTAATGCAGTTCCTTGTGGGATTATCGGTCTTTATACGAACCTTTTTGTTCACTGTATATTAGTCAATGGCTGGAGGCACAATATGTGCATACATACAATACATGCATGCTTGCATAGGTAGGTGGGTGTTTCTGTAATTTTGTGCAACAATAAGTTTGGCTCGGCTACGAAGAAATATTAATAAAATTGAAATGAATGTATTAATTTTTAACTCCTGGTTCACAGCAAATTACATAAATGTGCTGGTGAAAATGTTCCAGTGGTTAGTTCAATGATATCAATAAATCTTGATTTTTATCATTGGATTTAGTAGAGTTATTAGACCTGTCATTGCAGCTGTTAGCTTGTCGTCCCCCAGTGGTCTGAGGTCTTGGCTCTGCTGGAGTTTGATCAATTTAACTTACCAGGCAAAGACAGCAGTCATACACACATAAAGGCTTCGCTCGGCGGACTTGAAACCTAACTGGATCTTTAATGACTGATACATTGCAACCTTGCAACACACGCGTATACATTCTTATAGAAAATTAATTCAAACCAATGATCCACCGTCACACAGCAGCAGTTTGATAACAGCTACTGGTTCAAACGGAAAAAATATTACTTGGAAAGAGGTCTTTTGCACATGTATGTTTTCAAATCAAACAAGAAATGTGGAATGTTGGGTATCCTCGGGATATTCCGATTGCAATAACGAGCAATCGGGTTTTTTTTTTTTTGATTAACCTTTGTGGTTAATAACAGCTTAAATTGCAGCTAGGCGACATTTCCCCGCTTTCCGTCAACTCCGCACAATCAATGGCTATCAGTAGATTTCTACACATACTGCGACTGTCCTCACAGACTAAACCTGCAACATCTACATGATAACTACAACCAAAAGCTAAGAGAAAATGTATAATGACAAAAGAATAAGACGTGCAAGAACATCGATCTACCTATGTTAAGTGCTATACATGAATAACACACTTTACCTTCCAACGTGTACGGTTAGAAAAACTAAAGTGTCACATATACAGGATCCAAGTCACAGGCCTGCTTTGAGAGAGGAAACATGGTTGAATTCCCGTACAGTGAGGTGAAGTGGCAAACCGATAGTGGCGACTTGTGGAGTACAGAAACTGTGAGAGTGATCGAAAGTAGTGAGTCAAACTGGATGGTTGGGCTGTGTCCGACCTGGATCAAACAGTTGGTGGAAGTAGTTACAGAAGCTCTTTAAACTTACTCGATGAATCACCACAAACATCAAATTCGGTGGCTAGCAGTGGTTCTCTTAAGATACCGTGTCTGGGGGGTTCGACATTGAAATGGCTCTGAATGATTGCGATGCGGTTCCGTCAACTGCTATGGTCACACGCGACGACCTGCGGCGCTTTGGCGAGGTCTGACGTGTCTCTGGGACCCGACTCAAGTCTCTACTTTCTCCTTCTGCTTCTTGCTCTTTTTCAGGAACGATGGTGGCTTGAACTTCTTTTTCTTCTTGGACGGAGACTTGCACGGCGAGCCCTCGGGGGTCCCGCCCTGCAGTTTGATTGGCGGCGCGGCGGGAGTGGAGGAGGTGTCGTTGGTTGAGAGCGCCTTCATTCCTTCCTCCAGTTCTTTAGTCACCTGCTTCTCCTCTTCCCCTCCATTCTGAATGACCGGGGAGTCGTTGCGTACCTCCATTGCTGCAGCAAACGGTTGAAAGGGGAGCAGAGAAAGCATCAAACAGTAAGCAAGCGTGTAACAGAGGTTTGAGTTTGGTGCTGCTGCTGGGCTGCATGCGGGAAGTGTCTGCGGGTGAACATGCTCGCCTGCAGAATGTGGGTTTTCAGCTGGTTTCAAAAGCTCCATTTCCATTACAAAAACAGCCAATATTCTGCTAATGTCGAAAAAAAAAATTCCGCAATTGTGTTTTTTCCATTAAGTAGGAAACGCAATTAAAAGTTTGTTCTTGCAAACTTTAAACTTTAAAGGTAAGTCATTAAAAGCATGCTGTGCCTTCAACCTCCTATCACTTCCTGTCGTCTTTGTCTTTTCCTCATTCGCTACTACTAACATCCGGTTGTTGGTCATGTGACTCGTGTGATGTAGAAAAGCCACCTCACTCAAACGCAAAAACATTTTCTCAAAAAATTCAATTTTATTTATTTTTTTTAATCGGAGTGTTTCCATTAAGCCATTTTCTTTTCGTAATTCCAATTTCAATTGTATGGCTAATGAAAACGGAGCCAGTACTCCTCTAATGTAGAAAAAACAATATCGCGATTGTTGTGTTTTCACTAAAGAAGAAATTCAATTGCGATCAAACAAATAAGTTTGTTCACGCGATAAAAAAGCGCCATCCTGCTCACGCTACTTCCTGTTTTCTTCTTCGTGCCTCACGCAAGTGGCAGCATCCGGCTGTTGGTCACGTGACTCGTGTGATGCGAAAAAATGTTTCCACTGAATTTTTGCTGCAAAACTTTTCATCGGAAAACAAGAGTTTTTCTTTTTCGAAATTGCCACATTTCCATTAAGCAAATTTATTTTCGATATGTCAAATTGCGCAGTGATATGGTCAGTGGAATAAAAACCGCAACTAGTTTGGAGCAACAGGAGCGGACAGGGAGAGAACACCGCAGCTGGACAAACATGTGCCAGCGGTCATCCATCATACATTTTTACAAGCTTTACACATGTTGCATGCTTCATACTTGCCTACATATGCTGGATATGCTTAAACCGAATATTTAAAGGTAAAATGTCTTCCTGGACAAACATTACTTATACAAAGAACAACCGACCGGCAAAGTTACTCCTCCTTAATATCCTCTGTTAAATTATTTATTTGGATCAAGGTTAACTAGCATCATACACTAAGGTGCAACGGAGAAAGTGTTGAATATAATTCACATAATCTCGCTTCAGAAGTTATCTAATCATTAAATTAAAGTCCACCTGTATGCAATTTAATCTGAAAAGTAAATACAATTTTTCTGTGTAGGGAAAATAACTAATTCATTCATAAAGATAGATTATCAAAGATTAAATGATAGACTCGTCTCAGTTATATTGTATGTAATAAGTGCTCCAGTTTAACCGACAGAGAAATGTTTATTTAAGTTTCTATCAATGCTTAATTATTTTATTTAGCACTTTCATTAGAGTAAACTCTTAGTTTCGTTGCATTTTTCTGCTGCTACAGCGCCATCTGCTGGCAAACCCCTGAAAAAGTAGACGGTTCAACTAATTAGAATATGGATTAACACCACATGCTTTTAATTTTAAACATACTTTACATGGAATCCACATTTCTGGATTAAAAGTGTATTTTTTTTTTGGTTTGACGTCATATTCTAGTTTTAAATGTCATGTTTTCATTAATTGTGGGCAGGAAATCACCTTGTTGGGGTCCATAAAGTGTGTTCAAAAGAAAAATATTATTGAAACTGAAAAGAAAATCTTGAATTTGAAATGTGGTTTTAAGCTTTTTTTTCAGTTTCAACTTTTTTAAAATTTTATTTCTTTCAGAATAAAATAGTTTTTCAGGTCAACATTTTCCTTTAATTAGATTTTTCTTTTGTACAAACTTTAAATCTCCAATTTAGCTCCACAGATAATTAGTAAAATAAAGAAACTGTTTTAAAATAATGTTCGAATTTATTGAACATAACCAAATTTAGCAAAAAATTATTTGTCTGAATAATTAGTATAAAAATAAATCTTTATTCAAAATTATTATTTCATTATTAAATTATTATTCAAATTATTATTGATTAGTCCCAGCTGTGTTGCCGTGGTGACCAGAAGGAGGAGGAACGCTGCTGTCAGCTGCAAGAAGCAGAGCTCGGACATCTGAGTCCATGAGAGAAAACTGAAGCAAGCTGTGTGTCAGAGAAACAGCATGGAAACACACAGACACACACACACACACACCCACAGAGTGTGTGTGTTCTGCCAAGCCTCACCTGAGACAGCAGGGAGGCTGGCTGCAGGGCCTTTTGTAGGGGAGGTAGCAGGAGGAGACCCCAAGCCGTTCTCCACCTCCTCCCCTACAGTTACACACACAAACACAAAAACAAACACAGACAGTGAGGGACAGTGAGCATCAGCAAAGCACAGGGTTAGATTTGTGAAGCAAACAGCAGTGAGAACAAATAACACACAGTTACGACACAGTAAAGGGTGAACGCTTGTTTGCGTCAGTCTTTAAATGATCTACACATCTTTTATGCTTAGTTCGCAAAATGTTGTTATAAGTTACGTCTAAAAATGTAATGGTACTTTTTTCACTTTTACCGCATTCAGTATTTTCAGCAACTTCAGACCGGTCCAGAGATGGAACGTTTTAAAAAATATATTTTTAAAAATTTTGTTTGTTTTTATGCCCGTTTTGCAAAAAACAAACAAAACAAAAGAAACACGTAGAAAAAATGTAAACTTTTTTGATGTGGGCGTAGTTCCATTTAATTTGATAGCACAAAACAATGTGTTCATCATTTACACACTGCTAACGTTGATGTTACATGAAGTAGTTCATCTTTTTGCAAAATGAACTTTAACCTTTTAGGTTAGACAGGAGCACATCTGGAAGCACATGTTTTTAACCAGACTTGACTCTATTTAATTTTTTTTTCCTGGATCAGCAAAATAGTTGAAACAAATATTTGAACTGATGAAACCTTCAGGACCAAAAGATAAATGACCAAGAAATGGGAAAATTTCATGGAGTCCCAATCGGAACCTGAGTGGATTCACAACGTAAGTTACAACGGATGTTCGATTCTCAGAAACTGGAATTATTTGGACAGCAGAGTCACAACAGAAAAGGAAGGAAGACAGAAAAGAACAACGTGGAAGAGGCGGTGGCAGAACTGGAGGCCTCTTTGTTTGGTTTGATTTGTGTACGAATCCCTTTAAGTTTCAATCTCCAGTCCGTCCATGTTTGTGCCTTTCCGTACTCAAGGAAAGGTTTGCCTTTCCAACGTTTGAGTACCTGAAGGTTTGCCCAAAATGAACGAGTGAGAGGTGAACACGTGGCCAGTCCGTCACAACACAGAGACACACGAGCATGCTCACATTCACACTGATAAGGAGCCTCTATTTAGCCTTGCAGGCATATTTTTGGTCAGTAGGAATCACAAAACACAAAATGTCCCAACTCTACTTCTTTAGCATGGAACACACTTGTTTGATTTTCTTGGAGATCTTTTACTGATTTCAATTTTCATTTGGACACAACTGATTGTTTTCATTGTTGCCGAAGATCCAGATAAGAAACACCAGGCAGCGGAATGACTGAATGTGAGAGGATATTTTGCTCTTTAACTGTTAAACTTAGGAAAATGGATGGATGGATGGACGGACAAGACGGATGAATGGACAGATGAACAGATGGAATCTGTAGGTTTCAGAAAGTCAAAATTTAAGATTTTTTTTAAAATGCCACCTTGAATAACTTTTAACCCCAAATAACTGTAAACAAAAGGGACATTTGGGGGATTTTACTGTTTTACAATCAAGCTGAGCAAAGACAGATTTTTGGCTCTTAACCCCGGAATGCCAAGCTTAAATGTGTGTTTTTTTTCCCAGAATGCACCTGTCCTCATATGGTTTGGCAACAGAAGTGAGACGGTGGCGAAAAGGAGAGTCGTCCAGCCAACTGTAATGAATTTGCACTTACCCACGATAGACACAAAAAAGCTAGTTAGATAGCAAGAGTGTATGAGTAGCTATCTACTGGTGGCCTCAACCTCCTCGAGTCACAGAATGCAAAGAAGATGCGTGGGTGTGCGCGCGCGTGTGTGTGTGTGACTCTAACCAAACATCCAACGAGATATTAACTACATGAGTTTAAATAGCCCTACGACAAAATGTCCGACCTCTGATTAACGTATTTGATCCTCCCACAGTCTGAAGAGATGCGGTCTTTTGAACCCCACAGGCTTTTTACTTTGTGCGCGGTCCACCGGGGTCGCACTGACCCCAAGTGCGCTTTCACAAAGCTTTTTTTTGTGCAGTTTGGGGAACCGACAGTCTGACGTGACAACCAACCAGGCGCTCCTCTTGAGCGTTGCACTGAAACTGTAATTTTGTTATTTTTATGAATTTAAAACATTTTAAAGCATTCATTTGGACACGTGATTGTGAGACGATTTTTAAAGCCGTTAATGTGTGGACGCCATGATGGATGAATGGATGGATGGACAGACGGGTGGGTGAAAACAGAACAAAGAGAGATGGTGCAAAGAAAGACATTTATATAAGTATGAAAATTATGGGTTGCATATTTCATCCATTGTACAGGAAGACATTGGAAATAAACATCCACACAAACAGGGCACAGATAAATTATAGAGGCGTCAGAGAAGAAACTAAAAATGTGCAACAAAAATGTAACAAAAGGAATTAGATTTGCTTTGTGATGATTACAAAACAAAACGATCTACTTGCAGTGATCTACTCTTCCTTTCTCAAGTTGCTGAGGTTATTAAAGTAGCTGTTACCGTCGGTCCCTCCGTCCCGTTTTCGCTCCACCTCCTTGCGGTACTCCTCCAGCTCCTTGTCGGTCAGCTCGTTGAACGGATTGGGCGGTTCTGGTTCCGGCGGAACTTTGGGTGAGCTCACCGGGGTCTGACGGTCACACACAAACACACACACAAACCCCAATAAAATGTATGTTTTCAGTCACGGTGAAAGGTTGTGGGGAATTAGCTTCAAGGTTTCAGGATCAGAACCGGTGCTGCCGGTACCGGAGGGCTGTCGTCTGTTATGACGCTTGCGAGGACTTGCGACTGCGGTCCCGCTGTCTTCATATCCTGACGGTTCTGTTGTCGTATCTGAGTGGAACGTGATGGGATCTGTGAATAGGTTTGGTTCTTTTTCAAAGGGAAAAAGACGGAGGACGGACTCGCCTTGTTTCGCGTCTCGATCACCTCCTGAGGGTTGGTGAACAGAGGCACAAACTGGTTTGGGTTCTCGATCTTGATGGCTGTACTGCCAGCCTGAGTCAGCTCTTCTGTTTTCAGCCACTGTAGGAAAAAAAGGAAGGAAGGGAGCGAAGGAAACGGGCTTTAAGTTACTTAATTTAGAAGAAAAACACGCAGAGTGAAGAAATGTATAATTAGCCACCTGCTGTGTCTATTTTAATAAGAAAAAAAAAACAACCAAAGGGGATTTGTGAGCATGTAGCATGTTTGGCCACAAGAGGGCAGAGTTGTATATTTCTTCAAGCTAATGGGCTTTCCTCTGCAATGCAGAGAAGAGGGTGAAGAGGATGGGAGGGATGGTGAAGCTCCTCCCACTCATCTCAGACTGCCGCTCTTCTTCTCTTCTTTTATGTAACTGAAACTTTTTTTTCTACCTGCTGAATCCTGTTCAGGGTCACAGGAAGTGTCATGTTTCCTTCAGAATATCTGACTACAAAAATAAAAAAAAAACCTCCTGACTCAGAAAAAAGCATTTAAAAAGTCAGATGGAAGGCTCCTGGATGCAGGAGTATCTCAGTGAGTCCACACTGATTATGTTCCGTACGTGAGAAAGATGATGAGTCACTATGTGTCCTTTATCCTCGCTGCCTCATCAAAAAACATTTACCACTTTTCCTTTTACTCATTTCACTTTTTATCCCCAGTTTGTGATCCTTCTGATTCACATCCTCTTTTTCCCTTCAGCACAGTTAAGCCAATCAAAGAAAGGGACTTCGTAAATCTACTCCTGCAGAATAAAAGAATAGGAATACATGTACAGTAAAGTGTGAATATTTCCCCGTTTTGTTAGGTTGCAACCACACATTTCCGATGCATTTTATGACAATATCAGATGACAAACATAACTTTAAAGTAAAAGGAGAATTATGCATTTTTCAAAAGGGTAATTTTGAAAAATAAAAAAGCAAACAGAGCGCCGTTGTCTAAGCCTTTCTGAGTATGTTGCTAGCAGCTTTGCACATCTAAAAAAACAACTGAAAGCATTTGAAAAAAGTCAATTTGAAATATAGTCACAAAGTTGTACATAAATTTAGATCTGGACTTTGACTAGGCCATTTCAACACATAAACATGCTTTCATATCGTCTCTTGTCTCAATAAGCGTTAGCTGTAATATAATTAGTGATGCTTGCGGTTTAATGCAGTATAAACAGTTTTAGAAGGGAAAGAGGCATTAGTGTAGTTAGAATAGAAGAATCTACAAGCACACATTAGCCAGAAAACATTTTTCAATGGAATTTTGTAGTTAAAATGGAAACACGAAAAGGAAACAGCATGCTTTCCTAATACTGGCTTCCACTTTGCCTGGTTTGACTTTCCCTACTTTCCTGATGCGTTGATGATAGCAAACGTGAAGAAGCTGAAGGGGTGGAAATATTTCTGCAAAGTTCTGCATGTTTAACACTGATACTTATGCCCAGGAGCTCACAGTGGTGCGCTGGTGTCCCGGGCTCGCCTGCTCCTGGCTGACTTTCTGGTAGGTGTTGGGGGTGTTAAGCCATCGGGTCCTCTCCTGCTGCTGGCGCTGGGCAAACGGGTGCTGCCTCAGGGCCGGGTGGACGCCATCATCATCAAACTGGTGGAAGGCCGTCACGGTCGCCGGCACCTCCACCTCCCTCCGAGTCCGCGACCGCTCCAGCAACACAGGGAAGCGGTAGGCATAGCCTGTACGATAGCCCTGAATGCAACACCAAACGGAAGATGTTTTAAACGGGCAGTATTATGCATTGTCCAGGCACATAATGCCATTCTATAGCACAATCAGGTAACTATGTTACCGTCAGTTGTTATAAAAAAAATAAATAAATAAAAAAAAGCTATATATATGTCAAATATGACTTGAAAGAAATCTGACTTTGCCTTGAAATTGGGCCTCCGTCTCTTTAAATACTCAACAACATTTTTACCAATGCTGCACTGACAAGTAGCTGGTATAATAAGAAAGCAGGTGTTTGCTATTTGTTGCTGGCTAGTCTGAAGGAACTGAGTGAGGCAGAAGTTCAGAAACTGCAGCTCTGAGGAGGAGCTTTAACCTCGAAGGTGAGGCTAGGTCCAACCAGGCGTTTTGCACAGCTGAGAGGTTGCCATGGGAGATTAAAGGATTTCTCAAAAATGCAACAAGACAACACTCTAGGTATGTTTTTGATGAGAGAATAACATTATTTCATGGTAAAGCTCAAAAAAGAAGATTTTACACAATACTGCCCCTTTAAGTTTAAAGTATGCACGGCTGAACTCGTTTCCTAAACCTTTGCTGCAATGTCTATTAGGTTCAATAATGTTGCTCCAACATCACCTTTTTTATTAAGTGATTTTTGTGGGCAGCTAAAACTCTTTTTGAAACTCCTCTGCACTCAGCCTGCTGGGTTTTTGTGGTTCAAGCTTTTTGCCCCTAAAACAGCGTTCTGCGCTACATTAGCCTGCTGCCTCTGCACACTCAACATTTCACACTGCTGCGCTGTAAGGCTTCAATTTGCAAACCGCAAGAAATCTTTTTCTCTCTTTTGTTTTGAAGCATCAACAGAAAATACAGCAAAAGTGCTTTCCACCAGACTATAAAACTTGATAGCAATGCTTCCTAGCAAGTAGCTAAGTAGCTGCCACGATGGCCTAAAGTCATGGAGAGACTCACTAAAATACGAGTGGTTACATTTTATCAAGTTCAAAGCAAAGACTTCATTTTTTTGTAAGTTTTGTTCACAAACAGTTAAACTGCAGCAAAACTGAAAAATGCCAAAGTACCAAAAGTGAAATCAAAACAGGGTAAATATGCTAACATTAGCCCAGCACTTTAAGCAAAGCAGGAAAAAACCAACAACACTGATGGGCGACATTTTGTTCACTGAGATACATGATTAGAAATGTAAAGTGCTGTTAGAACATTATGACTATCTTAGCCGGGTTCAGCTCATAGTCATACTCTGATTAGCATTAGCTTTTTTTAGCCAAAGCAAAATGTTGCTCTGTGTTAGAACAAAAAAAAGAGAAAACTTGAAGAGATTGCTGCCTTTAGAGTTACTGCCTACTCAACATCACTGGTAAGCAAGTAAGTGTGTTACTGATTAAATATAGAGTTCTCTCACCGCCCTTAAAAGCTGCTGAGCTTTTTCGAGCACGTCCCTGGTATTGATTTTATCAACGTTAATCAAATATCTGAATGGGATTTGGCTTCAGTTATTCTTAACAGATTCAAATCTCTCAGCAAAGCGACTCTTGATCCATGCAAGTTTTTTTCCCCCCACCCAGAAGGGAAAATGTGCACTACTAGATCACGTGGCGAGAGACGGCACAGAATCGCAAAAAGGTTGTTCTGTACTTTGTGGGAAAAGTTTAAAAGAAAATATCATCAAGGGAAAATTATTTTACTTTTAAGCAGTTTCTGAGAATAAAAAGCATCGGGGTGTCAGATTTGAACTCCAGTGAGAGGTCAAAGAGGAAAGCTGGATTGCTTAAATCCAGGGCAGTACGGACTTAGATAGCTCATGGTTTATTAAAAAGAGAAGGTGATCAATTCAAATCCAGGCTCTTTGCTGCCGCATGAGGCAAACCTCAGGCGTACGTCTGTCGAGCAGCTCTGATTAAGCCTGTCACAGTAAGAAATTAATCGCACGATAAATTAAAACAAGAGCGATCATTTTCATTCTTATGAAAGATCTCATTTTCAAGAGGGACCTAAATAAGGTTGTTTAGTTTTAACGGTTGCTTACCAGATTATCCAGGGTCCTCATGAGAGCTTCAAACTCGTGTTCCCCAGTACGGCTCTTATGCAGGGGTCCGAAGGTGGAGCCGGCCCAGCTCACGGTGCCGGTTGGGTTGGGTTTATGGGTCACCCGGTCCAACATGATCAGGTTGTGTTCCCCTCCAGAACTACACAAAGCTGACACCTGCCAAAGACAAACGGGTATGTACAGAGCTGATCCAGCCAAGACCGATGTCCGCAGACGGTTTCTTCAGAAGAAGGTACGGCCTTGATTGGAACGAAGGAGCTAAGCACATTTTCTGTATGTTCCAGAATCGGCTAATCTTTGTAATATATATTACAAGTATATTAAAACTTTGATCTTTAAAAGCTTTATCCGTAATGAACCAGCAGCAGTTGCATAGGCGAGAGGACAAAGCAAACCAACATTTATCATGCAGATGGGAATCAAAAGAGCGTAAAGATAGCGATATTTTTAAAAAGTGGCGGTAGGTCATGACAACTCCGAAAGTTACTGTCGGTCAAATGCAACATACGTTGACATCAGGATTGTTTTCACAAACTGGAGCTAAAACAGCCTTCAGTTTAACCTTTCTTTCACTTTTTTCTCCCTCTACTTGCAACTCTCCTATCTAGTTTTGACTGCTGGAAGCAGTGCAGCACACAGTAGCCGGACTGAAGCGGCAAATGAAAGTGAATTTGAATGTTTCGCGCCATGAATCAATTTCAAACTCACTTCATTCTGAAGGCGCGGCGGCTTTTGTTTTACCTTGACGCTGCGCCACGATCAATTACATGTTGAGGAAACTCTGGTATGCAGTTTGTCATACAGTAGATTCAAGCGTTCATACAAGCCTTTCTGGGCCGCCTCGTGAGTGGTACCTGGATCTGGCAGGCTGCCTGTATGTGGTAGATGGTGTAGAACGCCTCCTCCATCGATTCCCCCAGAGCCACGATGCCGTGATTCCTCAGCACCAGAACCTGGCGGAGAGAGAAGCAGAGAGTGGCAGTTCGAGCTTCAATCACTAATCCAGTGTAAGCCTGCATCACCTCTGCATTCAGTCCTCCAGCGCCACGGCGTGGGTGGAACACCGGATCAGTGTCTAATTCAGTCTGGTCTCTTGTGGTATTGCTCACCTTACAAGTGGGTCCTAAACTCTTCTGCAGCTCCATCCGGTCCTCTTCCTCCCCCACTACGCCGTTGTAGTCGTAGTAGGCCACTTCGCCGACCAGCAGAGCCTCGTGGGAGAGCGGCAGCAGGCCGCTCTTCATCGCCGAGACCTGGAGACGGCAGACTGTCAGCCTCGGAAGGTAATGAACGCTCACTGTTCCTGAATCCAAGCGAACAGGCATCTCGGCAGTGTGACCGTAGCCCCACACCGACTCACCGCCGCTGTCGCGGGCGTGTGGAGGTGCAGCAGGCAGCGGACGTCAGGTCGGGCCGAGTAGATGGCCGAGTGCAGGCTGAACTTGTCGGTGTCCACCTGAAGGTTGGTGCTGCCCTTCTCCACCACCTCACCCAGAAGATTCACCTTCACCTGTTAGAAATACGACACAGCACCGTCAGAGTTTTGGAAGCTACAGGGAACCTTCGGAGACGCGTCTCTCGTCGTTGGCATCCAGCTCAAGTGAATTTATTGATTGTGTTTCCTTGTGGTTTACAGAGTGATTTTACAATTCTATGTTCTTACTTTGATTTTTTTCAAGTCTGAAATTTTTGCTAATTCTTGATGAGAGTTAATTCCAGTGCTCTTAATTTTGGTACATTTTAGTGAGCAAACCCTGGTTTAACTTTCTTTGCATAATCTTCTGATGTCAGTGAAAGGTTAGCCTTGTTCTACGCTTCATTTCATCCAGACATTCTGAACCCTCAGCCGTTGAGAAACCATCGCTTCCTGGAGGCGTGGACCGTGTTGATGTTTAAATTAGTAACCGATCGCCAACGTTTGTTCGTGATGTAAGAAAGGCGCCAGTTCGACGCAATGAAGTTCACAGGAAATTGCCTGCGATGTAAACAACCATCCTCCGCCGCACCAGAAGAGAGACGTGCGTTCACTTATTCTCCTGCTAAAACTACGAGCAGGCTACAATTTTAGAACAGCACAGAAAATCAGCGTAATCGTTGTCAGCTTCTGGTTGCTGCAGCAACGGTTGAAAGTCAGGAGAAATCAAGTGGAATATCGTAGAAAGGCAATGGCCATTCTAGGGGAAAAAGTGTCTTTAGCTGAAGAATGTTAAACAGCAAAGGTTTAGACCCACCAATTCACAGGATTTCTCTTTCAGGTTTTTATATTAATATTCAACATTATTGAATATTCTAACAATAGAGTCAGTCAGCACTAAACTCTGGACTCACCAGACTGGATCCAGCCACCTCGCTGTAGGCCAGGCCTTCTGGAAGCACCAGGAAGTGTTCCTGTTCTTTACTCACACGTAGCTGCCAGAAAGGAGGACACACCAGTTAGCGCACCGGACATTAGGCCTTCACTGGCTGTCGAAACGCAGATGAATGGTGTCTCCTCTTAGCACAGTCGTCCTAAAACCAATAAGAGGAGGAAAGAAGTTGGTTTGCAGACCAACCGTGAGGAGCGTGCGGCTGATCTGAGCCCAGCCGTAGAGGTCGAAGAGTCGGTGGGTGCTGGCCAGTTTGCAGCGCATAAGCCGCTCCCCCTTCACCAAGCTGCCAGGCTCCCAGCCGTGCAGGTCGTTGATGGGCGTCACCATCATCATGTCTGCCGGGAAGAAGGAAGAGGAAAATAATGGCAGCCTCTTGGTCAGCCGATGTAAGTAAGTTTGTAGTAAACGTGTAAATCCTATTCATTTGTTATAGATGTGCAAAATAGGAAGGCGTGACTTTTTGTTTTGTACGCCTATTGCCTTCTCAACACCGTCGGTGAGTTGATTTGATTCAGCAAATGTGCTGAACAGTTTTATGAAATGAGCTCTTAGCAAAAGAAATATTGATTCAGAATGCAAGCAGACAAACTAACAAATCCCTTTAATACAAATACTGGATGAGGCACAGCAAAGTACTTCTGAGGTATAAAGAGACACATTATAGAAAACGGAAAAACTTTTTGTAAAAGTTACATTCTGGAGCTACTAATATTTTCACACTAACACCTGGAGTGTTTGTAACTCAACAACCCACATGGGTTCACCCATGTAGGACCATCGCCTACATGGGCCCTACATGGGCAAACCCATGTGGGACCCATATTATCTGCCCTCTTTTTCCCCATATGAGGCCCACAGCCAGCATAACTAGCTATGCTGGCTGTGATGTGTCCAAAGCACAGAGTTCAACTCAAAGTTCCTATACTGTGAGCCAAACTCCACATGTTCTTATATTAGGACAGAAAAGACTATTTTTGTCAGCCATCACACATAGACACAATCACTGTATTTTTATGTAAATACTGTCTTTGCTCCAGTTTTCTGTCAGCCTGCTGAACAGGTTTTGTTTACCTCCTCAGTGAGGTTACAAGATAAAAATGGGCCGAAAAAAACTTTATATACACAATTATATCTAAAAAAAAAAAAAAGCATCAGTTGCATTCATTTTATGATTTATTTTAAGCAGCACCATGTTAAGGAATAGTTGTTTTTAGCAAAATTACAAGTAGAACTCTTGTGGCATCCTCAATTTCTTAATACAGGACTTCTTTGTCCAGGAGAAAATCAAAATGAAAGTCAGGTTATCCTACAGTAATAAAACACATCAAGATCGGCGACTACTTTGTAAAGAGGAGCTCTATTCAACCCTTTCCCTGCTCTACTCTAAGTTGTCGCGTTTGGAGCTGAAAGACGGTCTCTCAAAAGGCTTAGAGAGGAAATGATTTTCTTCCAGCTGTGTTTTAAGCTGTGGTCGACCCATAAGGTCTCCTGTTTCTTCCTATAGGAAATTATAGCAAACACATGAGTAGATCAGGTATAATGTTTGACTTCAGCACATTTTTCAGAGTGGATTCAATTTGCAGTACTTTGTGATCCTTTGCATTTTTATTTTGTGTTTTTTTTATCGTATCGTTTTTTGTTTTTCTTTCTGAGAGAATTCATAAAATCTGTTGTCAATTTCACACACTATCCTCTCTGCAGTGTTGTTGCACATTAAACCCGTTTTACATTCGAATTCCACTTTTCCTCGGTTCTGGGTTTACTTGCTTGTTTGTGTTAGTGGTAAACTTTCATAAAACACATTTTAAAAAAAAAAGAAAAGAGAAAGGGTTTCACTGCAAAACGTACTGGAAGGTGAGACGGGCAGGGCGGCTGGTGAGCCGTGAGAGGCCATGAAATCAGCAAGCTGCCTGAGGGCCCAGAGGTTGGATGAGCTGCCGCCCTTCTTCATCTGTTCCTGGATCAGCACATCCAGCTCCTCTCTGAAGGACTGCCAGCAGACACATCAAGTTAACAAACCAGATCCGAACTGTAATCACACAACCCAGTCGCATTTTCAGCCAGAGCTTCAGATAAGGTCCAAATGCTTAAAAAAGAAATAAATTATGAACGAGTTAGGATATGTTTATTATATTGTTTTTTACACCTAACCATTCTTAGATAATGAGATTGTTTTCTATTTTTAGAATGATCTCTCTTAGGGCCTTTTGTCACTTTAAATCCAAATAAGCTGCTGCTTGTCAATTCAATTTTACATTCGCTCGTGAAAATGGCTGAAACAAATGTGTGATTATGCAACTGTACATGTTTGAAAAGCAGAAGCAGAACCTCTTGCACAATCACCACGAATGCGGCGAGTTGTTTTGAACGGTAAGTCAAGAAAAAATAAAAATCTGTCTTTACCAGCAGCCATTGTGCAGCACATACAGCACTGCAGTAAAATCAGGTGATCAAACGAGATGGGGTTACATACCAGAGAGTTTTTTAATGGCTTTTTTTCCAGAAACTAAAAAACATTCAATTATTGATTATTTTTTAGTCCCTTTGGCTATTTTTAAGAAGCAGTCGAAACCCAAATGGAAGTAGAAAAAATTTGCTAAATGTGAATCCTTTGTACTACATCCCCTTTAAAGAAAAGCCTCTGCAAATTCACCTTAAGGTGATCATCTAGTTTCATCAGAGACATGCTGCTTCACTGCTGACATTAGCAAACTCAACCAGGGCTGGCTTTCTACTCCAAATACATCTGCTCTGCTACAGAGGCCTCTCAGAGATTTATTGTGAGGGCATAATCACATTTAGAGAGATTAGAGTAAAGAAAAAGGGCAATTAAAAAAAACAACAACAGTACAAAGTTCTGCAGAAACAAGCAGGCCTCCTCACCGGACTCTGGAGGAGGCTGGAGATCCGTTTCTTGTGTCCAGAGATGGGGGTGGAGTGCTGGGGAGACTGGAGGCTCTCGGGGACCCCATCGCTGGGGCTGCGCTGCACCGGGGTGCCCTTTGGGGTGGGAGACTCACTCATCTTCTGCGTTTGACGATGGTGTGTTATAGCCTGGTGGAGACCTGCCAATAAAGGTACATTACGTATTAGAAATGTGATGTATTTATTGTCCAAATGGCCCAAAGCCCAGTCAAATGCGATGGAGAGCAGCACGACTCCAAAACAATCATTTCAGTCTCAACACATGAAAATGCTTTGATTCGATGTTTAGAGGGTTGTGGAGAAGACCAACTGGGGAAAGCAACCTCATAGCATGACGCTGCCACCACCGTGCATCACCATGGAGGTGGTGTACCTCGTGGTTTTCATCGGCGCATTCTTTCTCCTGCCGTTCCCTACATGCTTTGTGTAAAACCTCAAATAGGAGTTGGTACGGGTTGTTCTGAACGAGCGGAGGGACTCCATTAAAATCTTTGAATTAGCTAACTCCAGAGGCTTTAATCGAAAACCATATACTGACAAAATAAGCAACATTTTTAGTTAGAAGCCCTTTTTGCTGCTGAATCATTGAACAAATGGAAATCTTAGTTCAAGAACAAAGAATTTATTGTTTTTAATCTGTTATTATATTAGGTGATTCAGCCATCAGTTTGGTGCAAAGTCTTATTCCACCCATTCAGCTTTCAGGTGTCTCAGGAACTCCAAATAATTCATGGAGCTTCTTAAGAAATGTGGACTGTGGACAATAGAATTGGGGACACGGGGACAACTTCAACACATCCATAGTCTTTCCCATCAGTTTGATTTTTGAAGCAAAAATGGCCCCGATAGGCCCAACGGAAGTGGCTTTGTCGTCCAGTGTTTTTGTTAGCAGATGTAAGTCGTGCGTTAGATTTAGGGGCGTACCAGAAATGCGTAAATATAAAGGTTCCGGCTGGCATATTTGTAAAACGAACCTGAAAAAAAAACTACATGAAAAAAAAACATTGGTACGTTAAAATATACGTAATTAATTAATCAAAATTAAGGCGGTAAATATCCCTGTCATGCTTTTAACATTGATTCTTCTTGCCCTCTTTAATAAACACCAGATTTTGGAGCTGCACAGCTAATAGTCGACTCTCCCACCTCATTTGTATATCTAAATCTTGTGCAGATATAAAGCTGCTGCTTTACTGATTCATGCTCTTTGCCCCAGTCTGTACGCCTTGGTCTCCATGACGATGTTTGTTCTCTAATATTCTAAAACAAATTACACACAGCTGGGCTTATGAAGCCCATGTGTTGTTTTTCTTCAGTTATGAACTCCTTCTCTAGATGCATTGACTTTTGTGGTTTATAACGTGATAAAAAATGTTTAAGGATCCGTCTGCATAAATCCATTAATCTGCAACAAATGGGGAAAGTATCTTCAACATGCTAATCCTAATCTCTTTACCTCACTAATGATGAAACAGATTAAGTCTTTCCAAGTCATTTCTCTTAAAGGATCAAGAGTCCATCATGCACATCAACTTCAAAAGAATTTTAAATCCATAAATTTAAAAAAAATAAATAAAAAAATGCAACGAGCCACATCAATTATTCATGAAACATAAACGATTCAATCAAAGTCCTGCAGATCAACTATAAATACCTGACTTGAAGAGTCTCATTTCCTGCTCGCAAGCAAGAAAGTGAACATCAAGTTCTTATTTCCTCGTGACTTTTAAATGGAGGCATTAAAGTGAATACGATACCATTACATTAAGGATGCTGTATCCCTCTGGGCCTCGGCCGCAGGAAGCGCAGCTCAGACGGAAAATGCACGCATAAGCACTTGGATCTCACATGCGGAGAGCACCACTGAGAGGAAATGATACAGCTGTGTTGTTGAGGAAAGAGTAAAGAGTTACAGTAAGGATCCGGAGCGGAGAGCCGGCGGGCCGGCCCCTCCCTGCTGCACACCGACCGAGCTGCAGGGACCAGATAACGGGCCAGAACGCACCACGCCCTCCGCTGCATCCCGCTAACTGACTGACTGACTTGCTTGATTTGTGAGAGCTCTGTAAAAGCTCAGCTGACACACGCTCTCAGGTTACAGCCCCTCGAGTTTCCGAAACGGATCCGCGCGGACGTTTGTCCGAGCTCGCGACAGGAAACTGAAATTTTTTTAACTATCCAATGTGAGAGCACTATTATGAGCTTTTTTGTGTGTGGCTTCGCAAACTGACGGTCTGAGGGGAGAATGTCCGACCGTGACATTTGCCGCACACTTTCGAGTTGCACTAAAACTGTGGGATGGTGAATGCTACTACTGAAAGTTTGATCACCCGTTTTCTTTTTTCCCTGTGTGTAACATTAAAAGTATCTTCTGCGAACATAAGAGGCAGGGCGCTTTCACAAAAATTTTTTAAGTCATTGATACAGATTAGAAACAAAAGAGGGTCCAAAAATGAAATGGCAATATTAGTTTATTTTTAATGTTTGAAAAGAACTGTATGACTATATACATTTTTTAGCAGCAGAATGTTTCTAAATCAGCATCTTTTGTTCTGCTTCAGACAATAGATTTTGGGTTAGATATCAGGCGGGGGCGGGGAGGAAACAGGAGAGTCACTGTCTCCCCCCATCCTGCAGGGAGGGTCCTAATGACTGAGGCTGATGCTGCTGGCCTCCTACTCGGCCTGATGGCGGACAAAGCTGCAACATCACATTACTTTTGTTCCCTGGAAGCTCTCCTTTCCATCAGCTAGCCGTCCGCTGAGTCCAAGAACGGGAGATTTTCATTTTAATATCACTGAAAATATTCAGTCGCTTACCTTTGCATGAGGTTTTATTCCATCCTTTTAAGCCTCACTTAGTGCTCATGTCTGAGTGAGAGCTGACATCCAGCAGCAAACACAGTTTCATTAAGCAGCTCTGGGTTCGTTTCCACCATCCCCTCCCCCTTTTCTTTTACTGGTTAATGGGTTTATGGTTGACGCAGCAAAAAAAAAACAAACCAAAAAAAAGCAAAAAGGGGGTTATCTGTCTGTTGACATGAAACTTTTTACTTGTATTTCTGTCGGGCAGTTACAAGTGTTTCAGAAGCTTCCAGCTGCTGATAGGCTTGTGTTAAAGAAGAAATCGATAAGAGAAGCACCTTGAGTGTGATGGTTGAAACTCAAGTACTGTTGGATGTTCCCTAAACACACATGAAAACCAGTTTTTTTAATTGGTAAAGAAGGATAAGATGGAGGTTTTGGACAAACCAGGACCTCAACTTTAGAAAACATATGGACTAAAAGCCGAATCTGTGCCGGTAAACCAAGAGATAAAGTGGACGAATATAACCTTGTAGATGTCCCAACTATGACATCAATCCTGTCCTGAAGAGGCAGAATTCTGTGTTTTCCAGATGCTTTTGTTATGAAATTGTTATGAAAATTCTGTAATTATTAAATATGACTAAAATCTGACTTCACAATTTAATGCCTTGAAGTTGGGGTTCTGCCTCTTTAAGAAGCTCCAGCTCTTTCTGAAACCCCGCTTTCAGGAAGTCAACACAACATGGCTCCTCTATTAAACCTTTAACAGTGTTTTTACCAGTGTTGACCTGAGAAGTAGCTCCAATAATGAATTCAGCAGATGTGCAGTTCTACCAGGTGGTTGCTAATTGCTGCTGGCTAGTCTGAAGGAGCCGAGTGGCAGGAGTTGCAGACAAGAGCTGCTCTGTGAGGTGGAAGCTCAGCAGCTTGGAACCTGCAGCTTAGAGCAGGATCTGTATCTCGAAGGCAGAGCTAGGTCTACCCAGGCGTTTTGCACAGCTTAATGGTTGCTATGGGAGATTGGTTGGATTTCTCCAACATGCATGAAAGAATCAAGGCAATACTCCATGTGTGTTTTTGACATCTTGTAAAGATATATAAACTTGACTTAATATAATACACAAATTTAAACTTATACAATCAATTCCAGTTTTAAGAATCATTGTTCACTCCCTCAGTAAATGTAAACTTCAAAAAGTTTCATTTTATTTTAAATTGAAACTGAGACTTTAAAGAGGTCAGTGGGAGGAATCACCGACATGTCTCTTGGCTAAGATGAGACCCTGTCAACAATTGTAGATCCGAAAAATGATCAGGAGATGTTTGAAACTTCTCAGAAGACCAGAGGCGTCAGATGTCGTCACAGTTCTGTGACTCCAGAGATCTGACGCTGGAGTCAATCGAAGTGGCTCGAGTGTTATGGTGCTAGTAGTAGATCTGCTCTGCCTCACACACACAACCTCAGAGGGGGAGAGATTCCCCCTGCACAGATGATCATCTTGTAGCAGCCTGCCCCCCGAGAAATGCTGCCAGTCAGAACGCATTGCTCACTAAGCTACAGCTGACAGAAGGTCATGGTTCCCCGCTGACTGTCCTCTGGGGTCTGTCTTCATCTGTTTGACTGGCAGGAAGCTGCAGGGATTCACTGGCAGCACAGACACACAGCCAGGCATTGTGCATGTCAGCACAGGTTGCTACACACTTTTTAAAAAAGATGAGAAATATCTAAACGCGACGCAAACACGTAGGGCTTAGTTATTGCTATTGTAATGTAGCGTATGAAATTTGCTAGCATAGCGTTCCTTCAGTTTGGATTCTTCTCAAGGAGATGCCAGAGTTGCCCTCCCCCCCCAGCACCATATGTGAAAAAGTCAGCCAAACAGTGTAATACATAAACTGACTCAAAACAAGAAAAAAAGACATTAAAGAAATCAAATGAAGTGGTACCCACAGTGAAGTGGATCAACCAATAAAAAATAGCTTTTTTCTAAGTGATGGGAGATAGTTACAGAATTTGACCAGTTTTAGTGTAACACAGCTTCACTTAGCTGTATGGAGCATCATGTTATGGAATCATAACATTTCATTTCTCATATACTCTGTCTTGTTGGTGTCAAATGCAAAGTACGGTGGCTGTGTTGCGAAGTAAAGTCAAAGCGCGCAAAGTCTATCTTGATATCGCGGGTAAACGGCTAATAAAACAAAAGCAGATCCAGGATGTGATCGTCTGTGCGCTTTGTTTCGTGCGCCCAGGCGGCCCCGGTGTTACAGCACTGTTGTTTCTCTTCCTCCTGTCCACATCACGACAGCGGCCCGCGCGCAGCATGGCTGCCTAGCAACACTCGCGAGCGCTGCAGCATCAGCACCAGTGAATAATGGCTCCCATCCTGAAGGCAGGCAGAGGCGAGCGGCAGCAGCTCGACACTCTACAAACCTAAGCTCAACGCAAAAGCCTATTTCTGTCAGCCGAAAGGCGCGCGCTGCTCCCCAGTGACTCCGGACCGAGTCGCAAAGGCTGCTGGGCCACAGAAACCAGCAGGACTGTGTTTACTGTGTTAATCTGTGGGCGGCCACGGCATCACACCGAACAATTCTCCCACCATTTATGGTGTAGTTCAAAACACATTTTAAAGTCAATAGAAAGTCGCGCGACATAAACCAATGCGCGCGAGAAGACGGCGTGCTCTTTTGTCATGGTTTCTTTTTTTTTTATTTTAGTGCAGCCATTGGAAGAGAAAAGGAGAGCGGAACCCAGTGAACAGAGGAGGAGGACGGCGTCTCCTCAGGCATGTTCTGCATAAAGCTAACAGGATGGAGAGCCCGGCGGTACAACGCCCAGTCCTTTCATCTTTAATGTAAAATAAATAAATTAAAAAAATAATACCAGCAGCGTCCACTCACCTCACCACAGCTTCCGATGTGAGGCACACCCACGGACTAAAGGTGGCTCTTAGAGGCGCAGATTTAGTCAGTAATAAAGCTAATATGTTTCACCAGCGCTCCTATATGAGGAAGCTCCGGGGCCTCAGCTGATCCCAGGTCATTAGACCTTGCTGTGTGTGTGGGGTTTTTTTTCCTCCACCGCTCGGTGCGCCTGGACCGTCCCACTGCCACGCCTTTCTTGTCTGACACCCAAACGCACCAGCCAGCCAGCCAGTCAGCCAGCCAGCCAGTCAGTCAGTCCGCTGCGGAGGGAAGCTTGGCACCGTGCTTCATCATTGTGTGCTAAAGCTGTGGCCCACGCGCAGTCCTGCTGGATTTATGGCGCTGCCTTCTAGAACGTGAAGCCGCTCAGAAGCACATCACCGATCAATGATGGGCTGTTTTAGCGTCAACCAGGCGCCATCTTCTGTTACAATGAGGAAATGTATATAAGTTGGGGACATTTATTTATTTATTTGCAAATGTCAAGACTTTCCACTTTATTTTTAGTCTAATCATGCTATGTTTTCACTAGCTGAGTGCAAAATAAAAGCAGGGCTGTGGTATGAAAATAATACCTCAGTCATAAGCAGAGTGAAAAATCAGAATTAAAGCTGGGCTGTTGTGTGGGCTACTTTCTCCCCACTGAGCTCCACCAGACTAGCAGCAGCAACTGCAGGTCAATTTAAAGGAGTCAACATGCAACAAGTTGTGATTTATTCAGCAGATTTAATCATTGCGATTAAGACGACATTCCTATGTAAAAATAGGCTTTTAAGCTTTATGCTGTGTTATTCCCACATCAAAAACCTGCCTGGAGTGTTGCTATGATTCTTCCATGCATGTTTGAGAAATCCTTTAATCATTATTGCAACCATTAGCTTTGCAAAACAAATGAGCGGACCCACCCCTGCCTTCGAGGCACAGCTCCTCATTGGAGCTGCAGTTTCCAAGCTTCTGCCTCACAGAGCAGCTCTCCCCCATGGCTCCCTCAATATGCTCCTTAAGACTAGCCAGCAGCAATTAGCAAACATCTGGTGGAACTGTGCATCTGCTGAGCTGGTTATAGCAGCTACTTCTCAGTGCAACACTGATAAAATCATTAAAGGGTTAGTAGAGGGTCCATGTTGTGTTGACTTGCTGAAGGCGGCGTTTCAGAAAAAGTTTTTAAACAACTCAATTTAGAGGTATTAAACTGCAAAGTCAAATTTCTTTTTTACATCTTCATATTAGCATGTTATTGACTAGCCTCAGGGATGTAATTGATAGTGCCTTTTGCTGAAAACAATGCTGCACCTTTGGCTCTTCTCCACAGAGTCAGGTCTAGTGCCCAGTCATCAAGAGACGTTCTCCCCTGGTCTGATTCAGGCCATCTCCAGATTATGGTGTTCCAAAGTTCTTCCACATTACAGGCTGATGCAGCCATCACCAGCCTTTTTGGCAAGATTCAGGTCTCCAGATTATTTTCATTTACTTTCATTCGCTGATGAAGGCCTGGCTTTCCAAACCCTGTCCATTCAATTTAACTTCCCAAGTGGAGAGAGATCTTAAAGATTGTGACTGGAAACGGGATACAACCACACACTGAGCAGCTATGCTGAGCTCGTCTTCAAGGAAAATGTTGTGACTCTCTTACACGCGAAATGTCCTGAGTTTGTCCCAGAAAAATACCGGGTATGTCTTTCATGCATCCCAAATTGGAACACGGTTAAGTGTTGGTAGAAGCTGCACTCATTCTAAGTTTTTCATTAAAAAACAAAATAAAAACAGCAGTGTTCAGGAAAGTGAGCTGAACTCATGAACTGAGTGTCAGAGGTCAACTACTGCACAGTTTTAAGTGATGACAGACAGTCTCACTGTAATGCAGTCATTACACTTAGATTTTTTTTTTGTAAATATATTTTTCCTGTGAAATCAGCATCTAAGTGCTACATAAGTTTTTTGTGAACAGTAATTTACATTTTGATAATTTTACAATTCCCGTAGTCATTTTTAATAAAAAGTCAACATTGCAATTTTTGTTCTCATCTTTACTTATCCAATTTAGATCAATGAAGAAAATGGTTGGATATTAAAGGTTTCCAACAAACATATTTCTTGAACTTTACTATAACGTAAATGTTGTACATCTACTGGGCTCGAATGGAAAACAAAACAGTTACATTTACAATTAAATTTAGACAAAAAATATTAAATAAAACAAACAAACAAAAAAGATTCCTTCTCAATAATTTCTTCAAAGCAGCACCTGGAAACAACAGATATATTAGTTTTCTATCCAATCAGACTGCCTTAGAATGTGTATATTTTCTTAAGATTCAGGAAAGCTTTGTTAAAAATGGCAAAGTGTTTAATGCAGCAATCACAAATATTCACATTTTAAAGGGATTTCAACGCTGAGTAGTACATCATAAAATGCATATTTCTAATGCTTTCCTCAATAAAAATAAACATTGAAAATGAGAACTAAAAATCAATTGTCTGAATAGATTAAAAGTGATTAAATATAAATGTGATATCCACAGGGATATGAGAACTAATAAATTAGAATATCAGTTCTAATCAGACGAGGCTCATCAGAAAGAATTAAAGAATGTGATGTAAGCAGTTAAAGTTCACCGCCACAAGAGGGCAGCAGAAGAGCGCATTTAAATTTAGTAGAGAAATGACTTCACTGTGGTTCTAGTATTCTAGGAAAGAATATGCTAATTTATAGGGAAAAGAGAAGATAACTGGAAGAAGTTTAATTGCTTAGAAAATAACGTTACCACACATAAGGGTAACACAGTCTGCGCTAGATGTAGAGTAAACTGCTTTTTAAAAAATGTTTAAACAAATGCAAAAAAATAAAATAAAAAAAAAAAAAAGTTCTGTTTGAATCTCTATTTTTATAAGATCACCTTATAAAAGTCCTCTGACTTTCCTGTAAAATTAATAATAAATAACTTAATCCTAGATAAAAAAAAAAAATGTTAAAAACTGCTTGAAAGTGTGGACTTTCACATATTTTGCAATCTCAAAATGTTTTTATAAACTGAAATTTGGAATTTCAGTCACTACTGAACAAGTTCAAATCTATATACAGATTAGACTTTTAGGATATTAACATATATATTAAAAATAGGAGATAATTCCCACCTGAAAAAAGTTTTAATCCTGGTTCAACCAATCCGATCAAAGCGCCCATTAAGGCTGAGACATCTGTCAAATAAAGCAGACAGAAAAAAAAAGGTTATACAATTCTTAGAAGATAACACACAAAGAAAACCAAAAAAGAAAAAAAATCACTTTCAATAATTAATATTTGAAGCTGAAACAAATCTTTTTAGATTTCCTCAACCGGATCAAGTATCCTATCCCTGGCGAAAAACACACACTTGCATTAAAACCGAAAAATCTGGGTGCAAGATCAGTTCTGTTAAGAGAAAAATGGTACAAATATGACCTCAGTGGTGGAGGGGGAGGAGTATTAGAAAAAAAAAAAAACATGGTTTGATCCAAACCTCTTCACCTTAAATTATCCAATCAGACGATGAGGCACTTGTGAAGATAGTGCGACTGTTTCAGACAATCAAATGCTTTGTGCTGATTGCCAGTCATAATTGTAGTGCATTTCTGCCAGATCACTTTTGGAATCAAGCATATGTGATTGCCCATTGTTGGCAGAGTTCATCTCTGGGGAATTGAAAACGAAGGCTGCACGTCTTTGTTGTTTTTTTTGCATTCACACTGTTGTGTTTAGATAATTTTTGATTAATACTAAATTATAAATATGTTCAATTTGTTCTCAAAAATCTTTGATACAAACTGAAAAATTTGACATTTTCACAAACATCCTTTAATTGCTTTTGTAGTTTGACAAACTCCTGTGGTACAACTGTGTTATTGGAGGAAAACCAAAGGAACACAAATGCCCACAGGATCAGTTTGTCAAACGCATCTAATTTTCCTTCAGGATTTGTCTGACAGACCATGTGATATGCTTCCTGAATAACAAGCCTTGCATCCGCAGTGAGCTGCAAGACCTGCTGAACAAGAAAAATGCAGCCTTTCAAGGGAGAGAATTAGGAAACAGCCATGTAGAGCTTTACACTTTAGAAAGCATTTTTTCCCCTGCGTCAAGCTTTACTGTGCAATTTTTCCCTAAGTTTTAAGTTTTACAAACCGCTGCTAAAACTCAAAGAATGATGTGGCAGAGGACAGAGTGAGGTCACTCTGGACACTTTTGTCCTCCACTTGTCTGCTAATTTCTTCAACATGTCTTCTTAGCTGGAATACAGACTAGACAGTATATTAGTAAAAAAAAAAAAAAACAAGCTAAGCGCTTAAAATACAGAGAAAGGTTAAAAAAAAAGAAAAAAAAAAGAAGGAGAAACAATATTTGGTTGGGACATGTGTACTGGATATTTTCAGTAAAACTAAATTTTGTTTACTAAATTTTTAATGACCAACTTTTTTTTTTTGTGTAAAAAAAACCCACATTTGTTTTCTCCAATAATGTCCATGACAAATATGCTTTGTGAGCAGAAAAAAAAAATAGATTTTTGTAAACTTAGCCAAATAAAACAATCACACACTGCCCGGCTAACACTCCTTAGATGGGGCAAACAGAGGAGGAAGAAAAAAAAAATTCCAGTGACTCCTGCACCACAGCAGCAAGAACCAACACATTAGAGTTGTGAGCGTGAGCCACAAGTCTTAAACACAGACATTTATAGTCTAAGTATATACGACACAAACACTGATTATGTGAAATAGAGATCGAAAGTCTTTATGCTGAAAGATTATGCTGATGGACATTACTTTGTCCCAGGGGATAAATGCAGCACAAGGAAGTGCTGAAGTATTGAATAAAAGTGATGGGAACTTATTTTCCATTTAGAACATTCAGGAAATAATTCAGCTTTGACATTTGTGGCCATCGCTTTGAATTAGTTGTGTAGGTTTAATAGGTTGAAGAGGAGTCAATCTTTTTCCATTTCCCCCCCCCTCCCCCTTTTAAATTTTAAACATTTTACAAGCAATAGGAAATTAACTCAATCTCACTGAAAGTAGAATCTTACAGCTTTTCAGTTCGGAATACAATAAATAAGGGAAAATAATATTTGGAGAACTGAATAAATACCAGAGGTTGATCAGGTGCAACTTGGATGATGAGCTGGTATGCAGGCATCACACAGTGTTGCAACACCAGCCTGGGCACTTCACCGTCCTCTGGCGCCGGTTCTGGAGGCAAAGTGAAGCCGTCGTCCATGTTCATGTGATCGTCTATGTTCAGCAGCTTTTAGAGGAAAACCCCAAAACAAAAACATTAAAGTTAGGAATTCTTTCTGCTTTAAAAGTTGTCAATGTCTCTCAATTAGGAAAAGTATAAAGTATGCTTTTGAGGACAAGCGCAGCATGTGATGGGGATTGAGATCTAGGCTTTGACTAGAAAGTTTTTCTACTAATATCCATTGTAATAGGACTTCAGAGAGAGCTTTTCATGCAAAATGCAGGTTAAGTTGATTTTACAGAAATTGAAGAACAAACATTTTGTAAACTGTCCAACAATCACACACAAAAATCCTAAGCTAAGCAAATAAAAAAAATGTACAGCTAAAATAAAATGCCACAAAAAAATAAATAGAAGTTTACGTACAAGTGAATTAGAGATGAATAAAGTGTGAACTATGTTTATAATTTTTCTTGTTAAAAAAAACATGATCTATTGCTTAAGTACAGGCAGGACAGTCGTCTTTAGGCTGTCCTGCCAGTGAGCAGGCAGAATAATTTATGATAAAACACTTTGTCAGCTAATGTGTTTTATTTGGTTTTTAAAGCAGAGTGCTTCTGCTGTTTTCTTCCTAATATTGTGAATATTTGATATTCTAAAAGGGCAAAACAACCAAAAAGTCAAATCCATTTGTGTTAACTTGATTGTAATAAATGTAAAAGTAAACATAATTGAAGTTCAAGCAGTGATGAAATAAATAATCACTGGCTAAATATTGGTGGCTGTATAATGCAGGTGGCTATTCAGTCTATACAGGTCAAGAGACAACAATGGTTTCAAACTGCATTCATAGACCCAGTTAGGAACCAGCTCCACCACCAGCACTGGTTCAGTACTACAACTGAGATAGGGGAAAAAGCCCCAACAGATTTTGTTTTGCTTCCTGCACAAAGTGTTGGAAGCAAAAACTGACAGTGAAGCCAATTCTGATGCAGCTGCTCAAAAGTAAAACCATTCATAGCAAAAGAAACAAAAAGATAAAACATTAAAGGCAAAGTAAAGCCAATGAAAATGAATCACTATCATTCAATTTGTGTTTTTGACACACGACTGCAAAATTTTTAACCACGTGTCAAGACAGGAAGTGAAACATCTTCACTATAAAAAGTTGAAGGGATAAACAGCAGTACAAGTAGATACTGTTACTAAACAGAGCAATTAATGATGCCAAAGAAGAGCTAGATGTCAAAACATGGCAAAATGAAAAATATTATCGTTAGTAGAAAGCTATTCGCTGCAGATCGTCTTTAAAATTAAGCCCTACATCATATCAGTCTCTCATTACATTAGTGAAGCTGCGGGTCACTTCCTGTCACCTCGTCTGGTCAGTGAAGCAGCAACCTGGTTACTGTGTGTTGAGTTGACTGAGGATTTGAAAACTGTTAGAAAGATAATGTCCACTCAGTTTGGCTTTACATCAAATGTTTCACAACGATGTCCTGAACAACTTGTAGTAGTGGTAGCTGCAGCTATAGATAGCTTTGTGAAGCTATATCAGAGGATCGCAATGCAACGGTTAACAGAGGAAAGCATCATATCAACTTCCCTCACAATTACTTTATAGCTCCAGGAGGTTTTAGGAGACCCACCAGAGCTAGCAAGGCACAGCCACCATTAACGAGGCCTGCTAGATACGCTGAGATAGCGGTTTTTTTTTTTTTGTTTTTTTTTAAAATGTGAGCCTCAGACTTCTCATAACCTCCAAAAAAATCCCAAATGACTGCTAGTTCTTTTCACTCCAAAGTCACTGGTTGTGGGTGGAGTAGTTGAGCGCCTGAATACAAAACTTATGTCCACTTTCAGGCCACGTGAGGGGTATTCTGAGCTTAACTTGTACTTTAAATACTAAACAATTTGTCTCAATATTATTACAAAAAAATAGTAAAAAACTGAAGCATTTTTACCTTTTCAGAGTTCAGAACGTCAAAGACGGATAGGTTAAGGTTTTAACAGTAGAAAATCAAGCCAAATATTTATTTGCAGCTGAGTGCTAAGATGTTCAAACAAAGTATTTATCATTCCAGTCTTTTTTCTCCATCTATAACATTGCAATAATTGCATTAACAAGCAGCTACAAATGGTCTATAGTTTTAAAGTTCAAGTTTAGTTCAAACTACCTGGTAGGAGAGCAAAAATAAAAACAAAACACTCACATCATCCATCCTCCATAAGTCACTGCCCAGGCCTTCAGTCTGACTGTAAGTGATTGCATTCTTTAGGAAATCAGTCCCCGCGCCATCATTCTAAGAAAAAAAAAAAAGACAAACCATTTCAAAACCAATCACAGTACCGTCCTTTGAGAAAAACAGATGTGTCTCGTATTAAATCGGCAAATCAAACACCAACATTTTCAGTGTCGCGCAAAACGGCAAGCAGCAGCCGGATGTATTCGGCGGCGGCTTTGAGTGTGTCCACTTTGCTTGGCTTGCGGTCGGGCCGCATCAGCGGAACCATGCGCTTCAAACGGGAGAACATGGCATTCAGGTTCCTGATCTACATGGAAACACAGAGGACAAGGTCAAGACAAAAAGGTAGCAGGGCAAGAATGGTAGCAAACTCTGACTATTCCTGCTGGGTGAGAAGCAGCAACCTTTCTCCTCTAGTGAACATAATAAGGATTGACTAGGGTACAGCTTTGGAGAGACCAATCCAAAAAGATCAAAGTCAGTCAGATTTATCCGTCTCTAAACCAGCTGTGATTCATGTCCAGGAACGTAAAATAGTGCCTGAAATTTAGTCATTTGTCGTAATTCTATCCACTTGTGCAAACCAAAAGTTCCAACGTTTACAGATGAACAGCCTGTTTTCAGCCAAAATGACTTGGGATTTACTTAAGAAAAGGTCTGTGCCAGTTTCAGACTCACAAGAGCAACGAAGACGACGATGATGTGGACAGAGGAATAAGGGACATACTATTCTAGTGAACAATGATTGCTATTGCTGCAGATGAGAGACCATTCCAGTGGTGAAAACATGAAGCCAGGTTCCCCACCATCACTATACCTGCTTCATCAACTCCATTCAAGAGCCTCTTTTCAGCTGCAGGGACCATAGTTACAAAATAAAAAAAAAAATAAAAAAAGCTCACATTCCCCGACTCCAATGGGTGGGTTTGTGTGTTTGAAAAGTTATTGTGTTTTGCACTAGCTTGAGCAATTTAGTTATGAAAGGCTACATCTGCACATGTATTACTTTGGAACAACGGTGTAGTTTTAGCATGCATAAAAAAAAGTGCATGAAGAATGTATGAATGTAATATGCTTTCATTTAATTTGTTAAATGTATTGGATTTCTAACAGTCCAATACATTTTCCATAATTTTGGTTGAGATTTCATGCCATACTGTGAATCTGTTCACATTTCAAGTATTTTTGTTACAGAGTTGCACTGCATACTATGCTTTAAAGAAAAAAAAGCCCATTGAAATTTATATATTTTTTTTTTATTACTTTGGTGAATTCCCACAACACTTACTTACATTGGATTAAACTAAAAACAGTCGTTATATTAATCGATGATCATTAGGTACCTCAAATTTATGCAAATAGTACTTTTAAATCGTTTTAGGAGTAACTGCATTTTAAATTTAGTCTTCAGTTCAGAAACTTATGAGAGCACAGTATAGGCAATAGTGAGCATTACTTGGGTTATTAAAACTATCTAAAATAAAAAACACTCTCAAACTTGTAGCATATGCTACAATTCAGAGGTACAGCTCAGCAAATTGAGCTCCAAGTCCAATAATGTGTCAATTGCCTCTGCTACACAAGCTTGTGTGCATTTCTTTCCACCATAAATATTCCGATAATAAAAAGTCAGCAGACTTTAACCATAGTTGTGGAGGATAGGCCACAACGTGTTCATGACTAAAAAACGGTTTTTAGCTAAAGCTTTCTCATAAAGTGAACTTTATATTATCGTTGGGTGTCTATGAAAAAAATACACTTGTCTATTTTTTTTATTTTTTATTTTTTATTCAACTTAACAAATTCGCCTACCGAGATTCGCCCGGTCTAGTTTCAGCAGTACCCACCCGGAGTCGCTCCTTAGCATTGACTAGCTCTCTCTTCTTCACGGTTTCGCTGAAGTCCTCGGCCACGTAGTACAGCCCGTCTCTGGTTCGCTTGAACTTCTCGACGCTGCAGTAGAGGGGCAAAGCGGATTCCCCCGTGAGCCGCTTCAGAATATCGCTCATCAGTTCTGGCTCCGGAACCTTCATTGTAGCAGCTCTCATTCACTTTCAAAAATAAAAATAAAAACACACAGAGAGAGAGAGAGAGAAGAGAGACGTCCTCTTTTCACTTTATTTCAGTCGGCGCACGTGAGCGTTCCCCGAGTTCGACATCCGGGACAGCAGAGGAACACACCTGGGCTTCCCGTTGTGTTAATTAGGCTCGCGCCAACCGTCGCGGGTCTCACCTGAATGACGCCATCAATGTGGGTGATTCTCACCTCTGCCATTTTCTCTGTTTGGATTTTAAGGATGCGCTTAACAACGTCACCAATTGTACCAGATGTGTGGATGGTTTGCTACAAAACCACGCGTCATCTTTTTTAATTTACTTACCTGTTATTTTAGCAGGAAGTCCCTTGATGTAAAGCCTCTTTTTCGAGGGAGACCAGGCCAGGAGGCACACTTGTGTACAGTACGCAAAATAATAATTTGCATACATTCAGTTTCCGCAAATAACACAACTACATTTGGAAGCTAAGTGCTTTTCTGCTTAAATTATTTTCTTTAAAACATCAACGTCCCATAGAAGACAGATAAGCAGCAAGTGGAGTCAGTCAGCTTTCTCTGCAAGAGAGAGGACAACACACACACATAAACACATCTTAGGCAGATATGGGATGCATGATCAAGCTCCTTTGTATGTCTCTAAATTATTAAAGCCTCATACTCCACCTCAAGCTCACAGGTCCTCAAACCAAAATCTACTTGCAGTCCCAAGGACTAGGTAAAAAGCTCCAGGGATTACTCTTTCCGCACTGTTGCACTTCAACTTCGAGAGTCTGGACCCATTTGAAAAAGCAGCTGAAAACATCCATCCATTTTCTAACACCCTGGTCCCTTAGTGGGTTTGGGAGGGTTGCTGGTGCCTATCTCCAGCTAACATTCCAGGCGAGAGGCGGGGTCACCCTGGACGGGTCGCCAGACTGTGGCAGGGCAACACAGAGACAAACAACCATGCACACACACACTCACCCCTGGGGATATTTGGAGAGACCAATTAACCTGACAATCATGTTTTTGGACTGTGGGAGGAAGCCGGAGTACCCGGAGAGAACCCACGCATACACAGGGAGAACATGCAAACTGCATGCCGAAAGACCGGGGCCGGGAATCGAACCCAGAACCTTCCTGCTGCAAGGCAACAGCTCTACCAACTGCGCCACTGTGCAGCTCCAGCTGAAAACATTTTTTATTTAAATGTGCTTTTCCTTAAGATCTTTTTAAATGGTATTCCTATTTTTACATTTTATTATAAGTGCCATTTAATTTACTAATTTAATTCTCTCCCTTATAGGTTTCACCAGTGAAAGAAATGAACTTTACTGCTTACTTCTGTAATGTGTGAGTAGGTGAACGTCTTCACACGCAGCAGTTTCAAAGAATTCCTGGGAAGGACGCTGAAGCTAAAACTCCCCATCAACACAGTGATTTTTCATTTATTGATCCGCGCACACTTCTGAAAGCGATTCACGATGCGAAAGTGCTTTGAAAGGCAGTAAATGGTAAGTAAAAGCACAGCATTTATTTGTTGGGATGCGAGAAAGCATTTCAACGCCATTTTAATAGAGTATGTTGATTTAATCACCTCAGGAGAAAAATAGTGGGATCGTTTCGCACACATTCCTCCTTCTTCATGAGATCATAGAGTCTTCAACACCGTTGTCATAAGATGCTGTGATGGTTACTGAGCTTATAGATTCAAAAGATTTAATGGATTTTGAAATTGAATATTGATTTATTCATTACGCTCAAGTCTTTGCCTAGATGGACTCTATGAAGGACTGCTTATATATTCAACCATAATGAAGGCTCTAGCATTAGACGAAGGTTATTGTATAAGTGGAGCAGGTCTTTTTAGGCCAATCACTTCAACTGGAGCAAAAATCCTCTTTAGAAAGACGATGATGAACTGACTGCATGTAGGCTTTATGTACAGTCGCGTTTTCTTTTTGATTATTTGAAGAAACAAGCAATTATAAACTCTGATAATCATAGAAGGTGTTTGTGGACTTTAACGGTCGAGGAACGAGTTCAGGAAAGCAGGAAGTGGAACAGGGAGAGAAACTGTTTCTGTTGTGAAGGGTAACCTTGAAGCTGGACAAAACAGACAGGAGAATGGGACTGTCATTGAATCATGATTTAATGGAAAAAAGTGTTTTTTTTTTTAATTAAGAAAATGTACAATGGAAAACACTAAGGTATAACAGAATGACATGGAAATAAACAGACTGCAACAGAAGGAGTCGAAAGAGAACAGTGAGATAAAGTATCATGTATTATGCATTTTCCAGCCACACATATTCATTTTATTTCACAATAAAGTAACTATGTAACCTTCAGCTGTTACTGAAATGTTATATATATATCAAAGACTTAAAAGAAATTTGACTTTCTAATTGAAAACCTTGAAATTGGACCTCTGTCTCTATAACAAGCTCCTGCTCTTTCTCAAACTCCGCCTTCAGGACGTCGTCACAACTTCACTCCTCTACTAACAACGTCTTTACCAGCCTTTTACTGAGTATAATGAGCTCAGCTGATATGCAGCTCCACCAGGTGTTTGCTAATTGTTGCTGGCTAGTCTGAAGGAGCCTCGGGGGAGCTCAGCTTGGAAACTGCCACAGGAGATCCAGCGTTTCTCAAATGGCAGGCACGAACGAGCCGAGGCAACACTCCAGGTATGTTTTTGATCTAGATATGATATAATAACAAGATGTGAAGCTCAAATAAGTTTATTATTACACCACGCTGCCGTTTAAATATACGGAAGTGGGAGTGAAAACGACAAAGGGACCAGATGAGCGGATGCGGCTGGGGAAAGGAGAAGGTAGGCGTAAATGAGGAGACGTTTAACAGCTGGCAGGGGGAGAGACATGGTAGGCTGAGGTGAAAAACAGACAAAAAACAGAAAAGAAACCTGAATAGCAACAGAAAGAAATAATAATCTAACTACGCAAAGCCAAAGCACAAACGAGAACAATTAGACTGACACGAGGAATGAAGCAACACGGCAAGTCACAGGGAAACAACAATAAAAAAATGATCAAAAGAGAAAACAAACAAGAGGCTTATAGAGGCTTTTTCTCAGATAAAGTGCACTGAGGTTAATAGAGCAAAACAGAACAGAAAAAGCCACTTTGAAATGAAACAAAACAGATTTCATGGTCAGCATCAATCTGCCAGAGACTTTCTGCTTGGCTTTTTCTTCCCCATCCAGACTGCTGGTTCATTTTTAAATTATGGGTCTAGTGTTTGTAGTCCATACAACTCTTGAATGACAATAAAGAACGGAGACTTACTTCTGTTATTGCATTCAGTGACCCTTCTAATTCAATGTAACTTGAATATTATTTTGGTAAGAATTATGAAAATACTTATCATAGAGAGTGCAGCCCAATGAAACGGAGCGCATCTGTGACCTGAACATATGAGGTGGAATCCATGTTTTTAAATGTACAGCGCCTTGTAAAAATGAATTTTTCACGTTCTGTCATATTTAAAAGAACAAAACGTTCAGTCTGTTACAGTTTCATGTTTTCATGCTTGACGTTTAAAAATATCCTCCACTTTGGCTGACCTGGCCTGACTGTACTCATTTTGAAATAAGGGTACTGTTGCTGTTTTTCCTAAGTTTAAATTGCTTTACGTTAGCCTTGATAAATGATTAGCTACTTGCATTTTTTTTTTTTTTGCCTGTCATTGTCAGACAGGCATTTCTCAAGAAAAACTTTTTCATGTTTAAATGTCTTCTGGCAGTAATTTAACTTTTACACAAACCCTGATTAGCTTTACATGCATACCTACTGTTAGGCTGCCAGCACATTTGTTAGGTAAGAAATCAATTTGCTAGCTGAGCCTGAATTTAGCTTTCCAACATGAGACAGTTTGGTTTTAATTGCTTCTGTCCTGTTTTAGTAAGATACTCACTTCTAATTAAAAGCTGTAGATTTTTTTTGGAGGCATTTCTTCTTATGTAATGGTTACAGCTACGCTGACTATAAAAACAACATCCTAATGATGTCAACAGTTCCTAATAGAAGCCAAAACAAAAGCGATGAAGACACCGTGAGCGGTGAAAATAATCCTCTTCCACTAAGTCTTATTCTCATCCTTACCGAAGAGCCATCAAGCATACATTGTTCATCACATTCGACAACGTGGCTACAGGCTGAAACCACAGGCTTCAGTTTCATATAATCTTTGTTTAAACAGGCATAAAAATTAATAGGCAACATGTCTTCATATGATTAACGGCGTTAATAACAAAAACAAAGTCGAGGGAAACTTGCTCAGATGTCACAGCCCTTTGTGTTAATTGAAGAAACATGTGGGTGTGCAGACAATATGGGTCCCACATGGGTTTGACCCATGTTGTTTCCATGGTGGCGCCATATGGGTTTGCCCATGTAGGTCCCATGTAGGCGGTGGCCCTACATGGGCAAGCCTGAATGGGGCCACCATGGAAACTGCGGACAAGCCCATGTGGGACCCATATTGTCTGCCCTCCTTTTCTCCTTTTCATTTCTAGAGCTGAAGCTCTAGAAATAAAAAGGAAAACTTCCTTTCAGATTAATGCTGAATTTGAAAATCTGGCTTCCAAATTCAGGAACTTCAGTGGTGCCTTAAGATTCAAACTGCTGTCGTTTACTAGTGGTGTTTATGTAGTTTTTTTCCTTTGCTCTGTATTCAGGTCCTGCGATACTCAGTTTTTCTCTCTTCTTTATTGTTGTGTAGGTCTTGCCACATTCGTCTAATTCCTTTACATTCGATTTATAGCAAATCTCCAGTTTTATGTGGATTGTAGTTTATTTTCACATATGAATATGTTAGATATGATCTTTTTTTGATTTGTAGACCATTTTGTGTTCTAGTTAAGTTTCTTCTATGTTCTTTACCTTCATTCTCCCTGGTCTGTTTTCTCTCCCAGCCACTTTGCATTCTCTTGATTATGCACACCTGGTTTCCACATCACTAATTGCGCTTCCTCAGTAATTAGGCTCTGTGGTTTCCATTGTTCACTGTTGATTCCCTCCATTGTGTTCCACCTCGTCCCATTCTCCTTGTGACATTATTGAAACGTTTTGTTTTTTTGCTAAATTTTTCTTTTATTTACATTTCTCTGCTTCCAGTCTGCCTGCTTTTCAGGCCACCTACAAACCAATAAAAGTTTGTAGGTGTACAAACATTTGTGTGCCATGTATGGCACACAAATGTGCCATACATTTGGTAAGACCCTTCTGATCACGCTTCAGATCAACCCTTCTGACCAACACCAGCAGGCAAGGTGGCCGAAGTGTGTTGCCCAAGGACACAATGACCGAGGCGAGATGACCGGGAGTTGAACTACCCAGCCACCGCGTACATGGGCCCTACATGGCAGGGGCCCTACATGGGCAAACCCATGTGGGACCCATTTTGTCTGCCCTCCTTTCCCCCACATGGGGCCCACCTAGACATGCTGGTTGGGCAGCGACCTACCGCTGTCGCCACCGTCAAGTTGTAAATTGACCATGAAAATATAAAAAACTGAATGAAAATATAAAATTTCTAAAAGATGCAACATAAAATTTTGTGACAAATTTGGTGTAAAAGTTTCTTTGCAGAGCATATTTTTTAGTAAACATTCTAAATATTTAAAACAAAGATATTCATTTACTGTCACCATTCTAAAATAATGCCTCATGTCATTTTTTGACCAAAAGTCACTTTGGCAAAAAAAAAAAAAAAAAAATAAGATATAGGCCATTTTTTTTAGGAAGGGGACGTCTGCTTTGCCAAACGATGCTAAATCATTTTACATTGTGCTAACAGCAAAACAACAGGTTTGAAACTCAGAAAATATTCCCCAGCAGAAGGTAGAGTAGAACATAACCTCAAGGAGTGGCTCACCATCACGAAGGGAGTCTGAGGTTGAAGTCACTAATGTGCTTCAACTTCTACTTTGAGGAGATCACTTAACAGTCGACGGTCAAGTACTAGGATTCCTTTTCCAACCAGGCAACAGATTGCTGCCACAAGGTTGGGACTTGGCACCCTCTCGGTTGCTTACACCACTGTGAAAGACCACGCTCTAAAAAAGAAAACCAGAAGACGATGTTATGGCCTGTGGCAATGTACGACTTCGAGACATGGACTATGATATCAAGAGATTGATGGCATTCGAGACGGAGTACTACAGGCAGGCACTGAGGACCAGTTGGATTGACCGCAGAACAAACGAGTCAGACTTTGGGAGATGCAGAAACTGCATCAGAACCTGGAACCTGTCTGATCCACATCCTTAAGGTCAGGAGGGAAGCATTCAAGGGGAAGACAAATATGGTGTTGATGGACGACATCAGAGACCTGACGGTTGGCAAACACTAGATTAGTCTGTCAGATACAAGTAGCCACATGTTTAATGAGACGCATAATGAAAATGCTAGATGAAGTCGGTATAGGAGTGTAGAAAATGGAGATGAGATCGGCTTGCTGTTAGAGATTGCACGATATATTCAGCATTTTCTACAACAGACTGTGCAATGTAAGTCAGAATTTCAACATCAAAGGGACTCCAGTGCAACTTCGAACTAAAAAAAACAAACAAAAAAAACTTTCAAGCATGAATAGAACACAACCTTTGCAACACCTGCCTGGGAATTACAAGGAGAAAATATCCTCTATGGATTTTGTGTTGCCTGTCTAACGTGAAGGAAAATTGGCAAAAAAAAAAAAGAAAATATTTCAAGAGTTTGTTTTGACACTGTTGTTTAGACCAAGTCATATTTTAGGGGATTAAGTTGTTGAATGTACGATTTTCTTTCAGTGGCTCTCATTTTATGGTCAGAGCATATATCTAATTCAAGCAACAAAAAAAAAAGTGTTTTGCACATTAGGACGATAAGCACAGATGAGAGGCAATTTCTGCTTGACCTTATCCTTTAAGAAAGAACGACATTAGCTTTTGGTCACATTATTTTTCTGCTGCATTGCACAGGTTTGAGAAGTGCCACCTATAATATTGAAAAGACCGTAAGGTCCTCTGGCCACTCACTAAAAGATAAATCTGACTTTGATACCACCAAATATAATTTGTAGACATCCAGGGCCAAATTTGTATTGTTTTTTTTTTTAATTAAGATCTTTGCAAAAGAATTTCCTTTGAGTTGGTCTGGGGTTGCGATTCTGTTCCAAAAGTTGACAGACATAGATAACAAAAACAAAAGGATAGATCATGGTATGCAGATATGATAAAATTTTGTGCAGTTTGTGCTCAAGGCACAAACTGCTGGTTCCAGCCATTTCATAGTGATAGCCTTTTGAACAATGTAAGACGTTAAAAACTGGTTCTTATAAGTAAAGATAAAAGAACCTTTTGCTTTAAAAGCCTCTCCAATGCTGCATAAATAGTCCACTAAAACTTCTGCATTTTTGGGTGACCTCCGAACTGATTAGCTTAAAGCTACAATTTTTCCATCAATTCAAAGAACCTTTAAAGCTGCAGTATGTGACTTTTATAAACAATATGTTTCTTACACGTGTGTTAAAACTCAGTGTATTGTGACAGTATAACATGAGAGAGATGATGTATGAAAAGTGAAGCTCCTCTGTCTCCTCCCTGTGGTTCTACTAGTATCTGCAGAAGTACGCCTCTCAGTCTGGCGTAATTCTGCCAGACTGAAGTATGCCAGTATGGCAAAAAAAAAAAAAAAAATGTTTTTTTTCCAAGAAAATTTTAGAGAATAATCTCAATTTTAGTTTTTTTTTTCTAGCAAATTTTTAAGCTCAGAAATGTCCTTGTTTTTTGGGAGGACAAAGATGTATTCTTCTTTTTTTTCTATTTGCAATTGTCCTAGTATGCAAATAGAAAATGTTATGTTGTCATTACATATCACTATATCTTATTTTGAAGGAATGTCTAAACGTTACCATGGCGACCAGAGTCAGAGAGAGCGTTAGGGCAGTGGTCGAGAGGAGAGGAGTAGAGGTTGTGAGTCTTAAGTCTGGTTCACATGATGTTAGGACTGTCGGATGATTTCCAAAACTTCTGTGACCAATAAACACGAGCCAATAAAACAGGAGCAAATCTTGCCGTGTGAGCAGGCTTTAGTACAAAATAATGTTGTGTCACAACCAGGGGCACAACTACATACTTTCTGAGGTGTATGCGAACATGTCATCGGCGCAGGTTTAATATGTCTATATCGCTCTCCCTTATTCATGCACTTATAAAATACAGTAATTAAATTAAAGCCATTATGGTATTTAGGTTTTTATTGCCTCCCTAATGTTGGAGGCAACAAAAACCTAAATACCATGAGGGCTTTAATTTAATTACTGTATTTTATTTAAAAGTGAGCCAAAGAGTCACTTCCAGAGGGAGTGCTGGCTCACCCCCTAGCAGGAAACAAAGATGCCCACCATAACACTTGCATTCTATTGGCTGACAGGTTGCCAGGAGACGGTGCTTCTTTGCTCCAAGTGCCAGCACAAGTCAGCAGAGAGTTTTTAGAACACCTGTCATAGGTTACGATAGCATGGACAATTCTATGATGTCACAAGACATGTTATGCTGTCACCACAGAAGTTCACTTGAAGTTCAGTCCATTAGTTGTTTTGCTTCTCACAAAGGTCGTGTGGAGGCAGACTGCTTCTACACAAAACACTGTTTGGATCATTTGCAGCATATTTTCAAAACTGTTTTTGAAAAAAATGGAAACTCAGATGAAGGAATTCTTCAAATAAGGGACTCAATGCCAGGAAGATAGACGGAAGAACAAGAAAAATCCAGATGCCTGGATTTGAGGCAAAGATACCCAAAGTGGTCATTCTTATGAGGAGGAAATTAACAGGCTAAAGACTCTTTTGGACGCAGAACAAGCCGGATTCAATGAGGAACACCAAAGAGCAAATGATTTGGAAAAAGAACTGCACGATGCGATGAAAATTTAATGAAAACGATGTTGGCGTATGCAGTGAGGCAAACAAAAAAAAGGATTGAATGCCAGTGAGGGCATCCTATCCTCTGAGCTCCTCGTGGAAAATAATGTCCTCCAACATCAGCTCAGATCTTCTCAAGAAAAAGAGGCACTTTTACAGAGAAAGATGCCTTATATCAAGAAGTCCTGGCTAAGCGTCAAAATGATATTATTAATTTGTCAGATCGGGTGGCAACGTTGCAGGAAGAGCTGGAAATAGAAAGAACAGCTGACTCAAACAAATACGAACAAGAAGTTTTTTGAGATTATAAAAGGTGAAAACAGCTCAGAGTACAAAACTGAAGAAGGCCAAGGCACTGCTGAGAAAGACGTCTGCAGAGAAGGAGAGGCATCTACAGGAAGAGCTGAAGAGGATGAAAGAGTCATACAAGGAACTAAACACCAATTATCAAACTTCTGTTAAAGCCCTGGTACAACAAGCAGAGTCTTTAAACAGATGTTTTAACACTTAAGAAACGGGTGAGTACACTGGAGCAGGAGCTGAAAGACGACAAAGAATCTCATGCTGAGATGGAGAAAATTAACAAAATGCTTTACGCAGAGCTATGAGCTGAGAATGAAACTCCTTGTCATAAATTGGCTTCAATGCAAGACTCTTCTGTAGAGGCAGAGAGACGCATCCAGAAAGAGCTGGAGCAAGTCAAAGACGCGAGTCTGGAAATGGTCCAGAAGTATGAAGTCGGTAATTTTAGCCCTTAGAGAAGAAATACCAACTACGGAGCAGGAGCACAGGGATGAGAGACATCATCATGCTGAAGCTGAAATACAGAACGCCGAGAAGAACATGCTGCAGAAGGAACTGGATGAAGTGAAACTCAAGCTTTGTTTAGATGAAGTAAAACGTATAGAAGAGCTGGATGCATCGACAGCTGAAACTGAACGCCAACTTGCAAAAGGAGCTAAAACAGAAGGATCGGGAGATTGCTGAAGCAAAGGCTGCCGTCCCTTTGCTTCAGGGAACCTGTAACGAGCCTTTTTGAAAAAGCTTCGACGTGCTCTGGGTCTGAGGAAACCGGGAAAGTGGAAGAAAAAGGAGGCTGCTGAAGAAAATGTGTAACACTTGTTTATGCTACGAGCCAAAACCATGAAGCTTCTCTCCATAATGGATGGATGTATGGACGAATGAGGATTTGTAATTCACTACCAAGGACCATATCATAAAGATAGATGTTTAAAGATTTATTGAAGAAGGAATGAAGGGATGAATGGATGCAAGGATGAAGGGACAAAGGATAAAGGGTTGAGTTTAAATATTTATTAAAGAAGGAATGATGCATAGTGGTGCAGTTGGTAGCACTGCTGCCATGCAGCAAGAAGGTCCTGGGTTTGATTCCCGGGGTCTTTCTGTATGGAGTTTGCATGTTCTCCCTGTGGAGGCATGGGTTCTCTCCAGGAACTCCAGCTTCCTCCCACTGTCCAAAAACATGAGGTGTGGTCAGTTTAATTGGTCTCTCTAAATTCTCCTTAAGTCTGTGTGTGTGTGTGCATGATTGTTTGTCCTGTCTGTCTCTGTGTTGTCCTGCGATGGACTGGTGACCTGTCCAGGGTGATCCTGCCTCTGGCCTGTTGACCCCTGGAGATAGGTACCAGCAGGATGGATGGATAATAAAATAATAATGAAATAACACTGACCACAAAACACTGAGAATTGAATATAAGACCAATTCAAATTAAAAAAACAAAATGATCGGAAACGGAAACAACATTTCAATTATCTACAGATCATGACAAGCAATTAGTTTTAGTCGACCTCATGGACCAGTGGTCATTATTCTCCTGGGGAAATGTTGCTAGGCCAGGCAGTTTTTAAAATATTCAACCCTGTTCCATATTTTGTCCACTTCTAGACAATAGTTCTCACCGAAGTTCACCCAAAGCCTTAGAAATGACTTTGTAACACTACTGCGAACTGATAAATGTCAACAAATTTGTTTTCAATGTGCTCTGGAATGTCGCTAATATTTGCAAGGGACTGGATGTTTGATGTGGACGGCTGACTGCTTTTACTAAACAAAACTTTCCCACACCAGGAAAACTATAGACACCCCGGTTTATAGTGGCTTCACCAGCTTACTGAAAAATATACTAAGACTTTGCTGAGGAAGTCTTACTGAAATACAAACATTGTTGCCAATATAAGCATTGTTTACATGCCACGTCACTTCATTGTCACCCGGAATTATCTGATGTACAGAGTTCACAGTCAGCGCCAAGGTCTCCCAATATTCATACAAGTTGTTTTAGGTCTTTAGCAAAGTTCTGATGATGGCTGAAAAACTTCACTTTAGTTTTATCTGCCCAAACTTTTGGGCGAACCCTGCAAACTTCAGTTGCGTTGTCATATTCGTTACAGAAAGAAGAGGATTTCTCCTGGCAGCTTTTCCATCAACAGAATGCCGGTTGTATATTTCCTTATTGCACTGCAATGAAATGTAATATTTACCATGTTGGGTGATGCCTGTTGAATCTCTCCATCCACTCCTCCCCGGACTAATGGGCAGCAATAATTGCTTCTCTGTGGTCACTGCTGATTTCTTCTCCTCCTTGGCGTTGCTGTAGCTGCAATCTTAATACTCCAGAAGCACAGCTGCCAAACTCCCTCTGACAGGTGGTTGCTCTTGTGGAAGATTGATGAAACTGCATTTGATTCATGGCACCGGTCTTCTGTTTTTTTCCCACTTATATCCAATTTTTCCACACAGCTTTCTTCTTCTGTTCCTGTTTTGTAAATTTGAAGAAAATAATTGTGTGAAATCTCAGTTGCGCACTGACAAAGATTGATTTTTTTTTTTTTTTTACGCAATGACGTGTGGAATTCTGAAACTGAAAAATGTTTGTTTCTTTTTTATTAGATCCGTCTGGTTTTTGTTTTAATTGAATTCAGTACTTAGTTTATTGTGTTTATTGTGTCTTGTTATTCTTTGTTACTCTAGTTTAATTATGTTTCATGGGTCTATTTCTTCTTCTCTTTTTTTATGACGGTAGGCAATTAGGTGCATTACCACCACCTTCCAGATTGGAGTATGGATCAGACTCTTTTACTACTATAATCTTCCCAAAACACAGATTCTTCTTAAAAAAAATTTTTTTTAATACAGCTAAAAACTACATCCTGAGATGATCTTTGAAACAATTCCCTTATATCTAATTTACTTTTATTCCTATCTAAATTTCTAATTAACGGCTCTCTTTCATGAACATACTTATTACACTCTAATGTTTCTATTAGTTCAGAGTAATTACAACAGCCTGTCTTAGGTTTATTAATTATTCCATTCCCCCAGAGCTGCAGTGAGCTCATTGTAGCTATGACCTCATCTGTGACATAGATCTATGTCATAGATCACAGAACATCTGAGCTCATGACTGCTTGCATCTCAAAACATGAGATAATATACAAGCAGCTCTTTGACACTTAGCACTGTGTTTTGCAAGAATTTAAGGAAGAGATCTTAACCACCATGTTTTTTTTCCTGGGTTTTGCTGATGGATATGTATATACCACAGAAGTGAGGAAAGTTTTTAACAAACTACTTTCCTGGAAACAAGTAACTATCAGGACGAGTGGACTGAAGACAATATTTTTGATGCGTATCTTTTCAATTCTTCCCCGGCTGGGGAAGTTGGTTCTGAGGAAAAAAACTTAGCTGTCAGGATGAGCGTGCTGTCACTGAGTACAATATTTTCGATGATTATCTTTTCAACCCTTCCAGCAAACTTCTCCGGCCGGGGAAGTTTGCTGTGAGTTTTCAGACCGTTCGTCAACTTCTGCTTTGACGAAAAAGGTGTTAGAAGACAATACCCTTGAAGAGACCGATGTAGTAGGAAACAATTTCTCCAATCTTTCTACAGAACAAACTTCCTCGGCTGGGCCAGTTTGCTGCGACTTATCAGGCCCTACGTTGGGGTTTACCCCGGTGAGCGAGAGGGTAGCCTCCCTCCGCCTACGGGTGGGGGGACGGGTTCTGACTGTTGTTTGTGCTTACGGGCCGAACAGCAGTTCGGATTACCCACCCTTTTTGGAGTCCTTGGAGGGTACTGGAGAGTGCCCCTCCTGGGGACTCCCTCGTTCTATTGGGGGACTTCAACACTCATGTGGGCAATGACAGTGAGACCTGGAGGGGCGTGGTTGGGAGGAACGGCCCCCCCTGATCTGAATCCGAGTGGTGTTATGTTGTTGGACTTCTGTGCTCGTCACGGATTGTCCATAACGAACACCATGTTCAGGCATAAGGGTGTCCATGTGTGCACTTGGCACCAGGACACCCTAGGCCGCAGTTCGATGATCGACTTTGTCATCGTTTCATCTGATCTGCGGCCGTATGTCTTGGACACTCGGGTGAAGAGAGGTGCGGAACTCTCCACTGACCACTACCTGGTGGTGAGTTGGCTCCGGTGGTGAGGGAGGATGCCGGTCAGAACTGGCAGGCCCAAACGTGTTGTGAGGGTCTGCTGGGAACGCCTGGCGGAATCCCCTGTGAGGCGGAGCTTTAACTCCCATCTCCGGCAGAACTTTGAACACGTTCCGGGGGAGGTGGGGGTCATTGAGTCGGAGTGGACCATGTTCCATGCCTCCATTGTCGAGGCGGCATACCGGAGCTGTGGCCGTAAGGTTGTCGGTGCCTGTCGCAGTGGCAACCCTCGAACCCGTTGGTGGATCCCTTCGGTGAGGGATGCCGTCAAGCTGAAGAATGAGTCCTACCGGGCCTTTTTGGCCTGTGGGACTCCGGAAGCAGCTGACGGGTACCGGCGGGCGAAGCGGCATGTGGCTCGGGTGGTTGCTGAGGCAAAAACTCAGGCGTGGGAGGAGTTCGGAGAGGCCATAGAGAAAGACTTCCGCACGGCTTCGGGGCGATTCTGGTCCACCATGCGGCGTCTCAGGAGGGGAAGCAGTGCAACACCAACACTGTGTATAGTGGGATGGTGTGCTGCTGACCTCGACTCGGAGTTGTGGGCCGGTGGGCAGAGTACTTCGAAGACCTCCTCAATCCCACCAACATGCCTTCCATTGAGGAAGCTGAGCCTGGGGACTCTGGGTCGGGCTTTCCAATTTCTGGGGACGAGGTCACCGAGGTGGTTAAAAGGCTCCTCGGTGGCAGGGCCCCGGGATCTCATCCGCTGGGGGTGGATGAGATCCGGTTGGAGTTCCTTAAGGCTCTGGATGTTGTAGGGTTGTGTTGGCTGACGCGACTCTGCAGCATTGCATGGACATCGGGGCAGTTCACCTGGATTGGCAGACTGGGGTGGTGGTCCCCCTGTTCAAAAGGGGACCGAGGGTGTGCTCCAATTACAGGGGGTCACGCTCTAAGCCTCCCTGGCAAGGTCTATTCGGGGGTCCTGGAGAGGAGGGTCCGTCGGATAGTCGAACCTCGGATTCAGGAGGAACAGTGTGGTTTTCGTCCTGGCCGTGGAACGCTGGACCAGCTCTACACCCTCAGCAGGGTCCTGGAGGGTGCGTGGGAGTTCGCCCAACCGGTCTACATGTGTTTTGTGGACTTGGAGAAGGCGTTCGACCGCGGCCCTCGGGGAGTCCTGTGGGGGGTTCTCCGGGAGTATGGGGTACCGGGCCCTTTGATACGGGCTGTCAGGTCCCTGTACGACCGGTGCCAGAGTCTGGTCCACATTGCCGGCAGTAAGTCGGGCTCGTTCCCAGTGAGAGTTGGACTCCGCCAGGGCTGCCCTTTGTCACCGATTCTGTTCATTACGTTTATGGACAGAATTTCTAGGCGCAGCCGGGGTGTTGAGGGGATCCGTTTTGGTGGTCTTAGGATCGCATCTCTGCTTTTTGCGGATGATGTGGTCCTGTTGGCTTCATCAGAGCGTGATCTGCAGCTCTCACTGGAGCGGTTCGCAGCCGAGTGTGAAGCGGCCGGGATGGGAATCAGTGCCTCCAAGTCCGAGGCCATGGTCTTGAGCCGGAAAAGGGTGGAGTGCCTACTCCGGGTCGGGGGGGGGTGTTCTGTCTCAAGTGGAGGAGTTTAAGTATCTTGGGATCTTGTTCACGAATGAGGGAAGAAGGGAGCGGGAGATCGACAGGCGGATTGGTGCAGCCTCTGCAGTGAAGCGGGCGCTGTACCGGTCCGTTGTTGTGAAGAGAGAGCTAAGCCAAAAAGCGAAGCTCTCGATTTACCGGTCGATCTACGTTCCTACCCTCATCTATGGTCATGAGCTTTGGGTCATGACCGAAAGAACGAGGTCCCGGATACAAGCGGCCGAAATGGGTTTTCTCCGCAGGGTGGCTGGGCTCTCCCTTAGAGATAGGGTGAGAAGCTCGGCCATCCGGGAGGGACTCAGAGTAGAGCCGCTGCTTCTCCGCATCGAGAGGAGCCAGTTGAGGTGGCTCGGGCATCTGGTCAGGATGCCTCCTGGACGCCTCCCTGGTGAGGTGTTCTGGGCACGTCCCACCGGGAGGAGGCCCCGGGGAAGACCCAGGACACGCTGGAGGGACTATGTCTCTCGGCTGGCCTGGGAACGCCTCGGGATTCCCCCGGAGGAGCTGGCCCAAGTGGCTGCTACCCCCGCGACCCGACCCCGGATAAGCGGTAGAAGATGGATGGATGGATTATCAGGCCCTTGTGTGAGTTTTCAAACAGTTGAGTCTAAAAACTCAACCTCTGCTTGGACAAAAGAGGCATTAGAAGACTGGACCCATCAAGCGAAATCTGTCCTAGAGAACAATTTCTCTAATCTCAAAGAACAAACTTCCCCGGTCTGAGTCTTCAGACCGTTCGCCAATTTCTGCTTTGATGAAAAAGGTGTTGGAAGACAATACCCTTGAAGAGATCGCTGTAGTTGGGGATGATTTCTATAATTTTCCCAAAGAACAAACTTCCCCGCCTGGGAAAGTTTGCGTTGAAAAGGAGGCAGTTGAGTCCAAAAACTCAACTTCTGCTTTGACGAAAACGGCATTAAAAAACAAGACCCCTGAAGATTTTTCCAATCTTCCCAAAACATACTTACTCAGCTGCGACATTTGCTCTGAAAAGAGAAAACATCCGCCCAAACGTCGCGCTAGAAAATCTTGTCGGTTATCTCGACTGAGAGGATTTTAAATCTGTTGCGCAGCTCCTGATTTTTAGTCAGCATGTTTTTTTCCCCTGGGCTTTGCCATTGGATATTTGATTACCTCAAGAATGAGGACCTTTTTTGACAAACTACTTTCTGATAAACAAGTATAAAGTAAGTAAAAAAAGAAGAAAAAAAGTAGGACGAGTGCACTTTCTCTCGGTATGATCTTTTCGATGTTGCATTTAAAGGCAGTTCGGAAAAGGAGGTTACGACAACGGATTAAACAGTTTTAACTGCTGAAAAAAGTGACAGAAGGCAAAGATATGGGAAGTGCGGAAGACCCTACTGCATCAAATCGATATAGGAATATATGAGAGTTGGAATAACAAACAGCGTCCAGTCCTGAGCTCACTACTGTGAGCATCCACAGACCGTTGATGCTCCTTGCAACACAAAGTCTGCCTTACAAATCATAACTGGGGACCGTCGGAGTTACTCCTACTTTCCGGAGGGAAGTCCTAAATTGGAGGACGTTCCAGTTGACTTTTGAGACTTGAAAGTAGGATTCCAACTACAAGGGGAACACAGCATTTCAGATGTGCAGCAGCCATGTTTGATTTTGAGGCTGGGTTGGTGAGAAACTAATTGGGACTTCCTTCTTTTTTTTTTTTTACAGATTTGAAACGCTGAGTATAAATGTGACATACAAATAAACTCCTTCAACCTAACACATAGTGACCATCAGTAATGGTTATTTTTTATAACAAAGACAGCAAAAAAGGTATTTGCTGTCTAACTGCTCTGAAATGACAGGTAGACATTTCTACCTACTGAAATATTAAAATACCTAGTCATAATAGTTGGTTGAAAACTTATTGACCTTGTGAGGTGCTATTTATTTCAAATAGTCTGGAAACCAATGTTCGAAATATTACGGCTATAAACACAAAGGTAATTCGAGGGGAAGCTGCCGTTGCTCACGTGCAACAGAACACGTCGCGCCTCGGTAACAGCCAATCGGCGCTTTTACTTTTGAATGACGTCACCTCTCCACCCAGTTCAGGAAGCTGGAAGTTTCTTGTTTCCGACAGTCCGCCCCTTTTCTTATTTAACCCTACTACAAAGAAGCAGTTTTTTGAACTAAGGGGTAACAGAGAACGGTGTAGCTGTCGTTACTCAGAGGAGAAGTCCCTTTTTTGAGTTTGTGTGTGTGTGTGTGTCAGAAAACCTTTTCGCGGCTGTGAACGGAAAGCGGCGGGGGCAGGACGCAAAGTTTAGACATCACTCCCATCTGAAGATGTTAGCCTCAAATCTCTCCGCTGAACTCCATGATGACTACGCACAAAAAGTAAGTACCGATATGGACTAATGAATCCACGGTGTGAGTGTTTGCGGAGACTGATGGGGAAAATTAGCACGCCGTGACGTGAGGACTCACTTCCTGCTGCTCTGCGGTGAAAGTAGGTCAAAAAGGTCGGTTTCGCGATAATCCAAATGTTTGTTGACACAACCCGGGTAACATCTGTAAGGGCAGGAACAGGAAGGAGTCATGAGAGCAGCAACACGGAGAATGGGACAACTCCTAAAGTTTAAGACATAAAGCTACGTCACTGTTTATTTATTTCAAGTTAATTAAGCATCAACGTATAAATCAAAAGTGATTCATGCCCCATGTAGATTTTATGTAAAGATGCTAATTTCTGATGTACATTGAGACAATACAGCAGTGTACAAGGAGTAGTGTTTATAATAAAAAAACAAACAAAAAACAGAATTTTAACAAATATTGCTTGCTAAATTATGAATACCTTTCTTAATAAGGACTGGAAAAACATTTCTGCTGTGTTTTTATTATTTTTGGGGGGGATGGGTCTGGCGCTGAAAGGCCGCCTTGCCATCACCCTAATCTTTCCCTCCCTCTTTAGATTGAAATCAGGCTTACACTGCTCTACAACCTTAAAATGATTTCCAGTCAGAAGAGATGTGTTCAGTTAAAAGATTACAAACCTAAATCTACCATCTATATAAAAAATCAGGAGATAAACATTGTTTTTAGCTTGTGCTGCTAGTAGTAATTAGCCTGGTTGACAAATATATTATTCAGCAAATCTCACCGGTCTTTGAACTTGGAGCTGGATCTTGGCTGGCTTAGATTTGATGTCATTTCCAGATCTAAGTTCACATTCAATGTGGAACATATCGTACATTACAAATAGCCAGCAGTGTTTGCTTCTGTTTTACATTTGCAAGTCAAAGTTAAAGGAAACAATAAGAAGATTAACTAGCAAAACCATCCTTCAACCTTCACCAGCTGTCACTAAAGTTGGGTGTTTTTTCCGCTACAGTAACGATGTAGGACAACAAGTTCACATAAGCATTCTGCAAGAGCTTTGTGTAAACATTCTTGGCGTGAATGAAAATGAGCTGAAATGCAAATCCAGCTTCCGGTAATAGTAAACCAGCCTCAAAGGCAACGGAGACGTTCACAGCAGCAGACGTGCCGCCCTGCGTGGCACGTGGAGAAGAGCGTGTCAGCGTTCCTCTGCAGGTGCATCCAGGTCCAGCTCCAACAAATGCCGTCTGTATGCAAAAACGACTCCACATCAATGATGCTTTATTGTTTTAGAGTGATTTTCTCAGTTAAATCTCCAGTGTGCTCTGCACTTGCTGCTTTTTTAAAACGTTGGAAGATAAAATCAAATTGTTGACATTCTTTGTTGAGTAAAGTAGATAAAAGAAAAAAATGATCCATGTACGGTTTTCTTTTTGATAAATATACCAAAAAATGTTTCAGAAAACAAACATTTTTGGAAAAAAGTGCAAAAAAGTCAAATCAATCCAATCCCGGTAGTTACAGCTCAACATCATTTGGCTACTAGACCAGAGTTCCGATTTCTGCTTTTGATGTGATAAATCTGTCATTCTGTCAAAACTTAAGTGGGTGAAATCAATTTTCTTACTAGATTGGATCTAATAACGCCTTTTGACAGCAGGCGTTATGACTTGTCACAGAATAACAAGCAACATGAAGCTCAGAATGTCAAATGATGTCGCTCTCTCTCTCTCTCTCTCTGTGTTTTTTTTCTTCATCAAAAGTCCTTGTAGGATCGCTCAGTTCCAGGGACGCCCTGCCATGAATATTTCAGAAAGCTCGTGTCATTTAAATGAACGGTCAGCTCTGTCGGGCTGACGATAAGCTCGGCCACAGCTCAAGCGTGACTCATTTGTTTTAATCAGGTGTATTTGTGGCGGGGTACATCGAAAAGCTTCGCGGCAGCCGACCTCCACTCCCGGGGCAAGAAACTGCGAAAGTCTGCAGCGAGCTGTGACATACGAGCCGCGGGAACTCCTCTGCATTATTAACACACGGGAGCCTTTTTAGCTGCTGTGACATGACAGAATATGAAATGCAAAAGTTCTGGTTTTGATTATTCAGCTCGTGGAGCCACTGAGGCATAAAGAACGCCGTTTCTACAGCAACCTACAATTTCTCTGCTTCCCTCAAGTTCACACAATGCCATTATTTTTTCAGGTTTCAAGTTTTCAGTTTTTCCTATATATTTATTTAATACATTTTGGCTGAAATAGCTCTCCATACTAACACCTGTCGTAATTTAATTTATCAACTACATGATTACCGGAACCTTTTCTATGAGAATGTCTGCTTTAATAAAAGTTGGAATTTCGAATATCAGAAAAAGTGTGCAAACTAAAACCCAACAGTTTTAGATAAGGCTCTGGGTTTATGAATTTCAAGAATTTGTGGGGATTTAATTATTCTTCTTAAAAGTTTGTTAAAAGATGGTTATAAAGTGCTGACTCTGGTTGCCATGGGAGCCATCTTTGTACTTAGGAATGGCGTTCTCTTATCTTTAGGAAGATGATCTGACCTTTCTGTACAACTTCATTGCTTCGCGTCACGTCTTGTCCATCAAGCCATAGTTGACTATTCATTAATGTCAATAACACACACACACACACAAAGAAAAAGATGCTTCTTTTATGTTTTGTTGCATCCGACAACTTCAAATACAGAATTTACCCACCATGCCGTTCAAACGCATGTCGTCTGTCGGAGCGTTTTCCGCGTAGACCGTATAATTGACAACACTCGTGCAATCTGCTGCATTTCACGCTAGGCATCACAGCCTTCAGATCTTGCTTGTCCATCATTATGATTAATTTTCACGCTTTGATATGTTTTTATTTCTTGTTTGTTTATGTTTTTTCAGTTTGTTTTTTTTTCCGTAGATGCTTTCGGCTCCGTTCTGCTATTTTATCTTTGGCCACAGATTAACCACAGCGTGTGCTGCTTCTGCTGTTACATGCTTTATTATTACACACCACACTGTTAAAATACAACAGCGCCTCCTATGATCGCGATGGATGGCAGTCACAGATTATGGACTGCAGTCATGATCCTGCATGAAGGCTCGTTTTCTAAGAACGGCGCAGCAACGTGCAGCTCGAGCTGCTTGCTCAGCTCGCTCTCATTCAATGCTTGTTTGTTGTCAAACACTCAAAGCAATCTTTAAAAAAAAGAAAAAGAAAAAAAAATTTATTCAAAAGAAAAATAACTGCCTACTGCTGTTTTGTTTCATTTTGTCATATCATGAGCTGAAAAGTACAGCATTTGATTCAACACTTCAGATTTCTTCAGCCCTCCTCACACAAACCATCCAGTTTTTTCCAACTTAAGATTTTTCCTGTAATTTGCTTTTTTTTTATTTTAGATTTTTAGGAGAATTTTCTGAACTGCAGAGTCTGTCAGCAGGTGATCAGTGGGCATTTCTTTTCCTTGTTCTTATTAAGTCGTTGAAAAACTGAATAATATCCCTAGATATAGAATAAAAAAAAACCAAACACTGTCTCCATGTTTTTAACTGCAGCAGAAAGGATTCCCCATGATGTGACAACAACAGAAACCCGGGCAGACGTTAAAACGTCGTCGTCTGTAACGAGTAATGAAAGATTTCTGTCAGAACACAGCTTTTTTTCTTTTTCGCTCTTATTTTAAGCATAGTCATCATGTTTTGGTGTCTATGTGATTTTTTTATTTGTGCCGTTGCCGCCAGATGACAGCCTGTTTGGGGAATTACAGGGTGCACAGGTGCACCTTTTTTTTGTGTGTGTGTTCTGCGTTTGCAGCGGGAATTCTTCATGATTGAATTCGGTAAATTCTAAGATTTAACCAGAAATCTCGCCGGGAGGCAAAACCTGTTGCATGGATGCAGCAAGTTTTGCCGTCCAATGATTTTCGACGGCATTTTGCACATAATACGGTTTTCTTGTAGCTCAATCAAGTAACTTTTAACTCCAGATGTTATAAAAACACTGCATGCATCAAATATGTCTTAAAGGGAATTTGACTCCGATATTTAATGCTTGAAATTGGGCCTCTGTCTCTTTGAAAACAGAAAGCAAACCCCTTTAAGACTTCGGAATTTAGCCCAACCTAATCAATTTTGTAGTTGATTAGGTTTGATCAGCTAAACAGTTCCCAGGTTGGAGAGGTCTGTTGTTTATTACAGTGTTTTGGAGGGAACACATTAGCAGGTCACACCTGCCCAGAAAGCAGAAAAGCATGTTTTTTTTAGGACGTCGAGTTTTATTAGTTTTCACAAAGTCAAATTACATGCAATTATTTTAGATTTTTTAATTAATGGTTTGTGATGCTTTTTAGAAATGATTTTGAGAACTGATCTGACAGAATGAAAGCCATCGCTGTAGTTTCCTTAATGCGGCTCTCTTTGATTGTAAAAATATTGCAAGCCTGAAAAGAAAACTTCTAGAAAGGTCACACAGTCTGCATTAATGTGAGGATCTTATTCTCTGAAGGGAAACGTGAATTGTTTTGCCACCTTTCTTAAAAGAAAGAAAAGGGTTTTTCTCTCCTCCCACTCCACAAAGAAAGGTAATAGTGCACAATAGTTTGTGCCCTTTAGGCAGGGTACAATGTGGTTGTGTTGACATTTTTCAACGTAAGCAGTTGCAATTAGTGCTAAAATACCGCTGCCATCTGCGTCGATTAAAAATGTCGATACAGGCAGAACTGCGGCGGGAAAAAGTTGGGGAAGTGTTTGAGGGGTTGAGGGTTTTATGACATTGATGCCTGTAGCCAACCTGCCTGGGCTTGTGTGGGCATTTGGCACGAGAAAGCTGCAATTCTCTCTCTGCAGCTCTCACTTGACAAATTTTAAAGGTTCTTCTCACAGCATTTTGTTTCACCAGAACACAAATTTAGGTAAATGGGAACAATGAAGTAGCATTCTTTTGGCATTTTTGATCAGTTTTGACAAACTGGTTTAGAGCGTTTCGACTACCAGTTGGACTCTGTGGGCAGCTGAAGTCAAACCCAGAAACCAAATGTAGCATCATGTTATTACAACAACAAACATGAATCACTTGTGTGTCTTGCGTTTTTTGTCCCCCCCCCCCACTAAGTGGACTATGTTGTAACTGTGCTTGTCGCTATAAGAAATTGCCGAAGCAGCACCCGTTTGTTTCTACTGCTGTTTTCAGATTTAGAGATGGATCATACAGATTCACATACACCAAGCACACTTGCAGGTCCGATAGCCCAATAGACTCTGTTTGATTGGGAACCAAGATTGCAAGATTTCTTACATTTTCCATTCGAAAAACATGTTAGCCCTTCGCCACTGTGGTGGCACTGCACCAAGAACCACTGAAGGAAACATCATATAAACCTCTGAAGAAGACGAGAGCGCAACTTCCTTCTTTGGAAAATCTAAATAAAAATGGGGTAGTGTCAGATTTTAGTGGTTGTAGAATTTCTCTTCTGTCTTAGGCAAATGATCACGAGCTATTTCTTCCTCTAGTGCTGGACTCTTGCGTTTGTTTTGGTTCCAGTTAGCTATAGTTCATATAGTCCATGGGAGCCATCTTTGTACTTAGGAATGGCGTTCTCTTATCTTTAGGAAGATGATCTGACCTTTCTGTACAACTTCATTGCTTCGGTCACGTCTTGTCCATCAAGCCATAGTTGACTATTCATTAATGTCAATAACACACACACACACACACAAAGAAAAGATGCTTCTTTTATGTTTTGTTGCATCCGACAACTTCAAATACAGAATTTACCCACCATGCCGTTCAAACGCATGTCGTCTGTCGGAGCGTTTCCGTAGACCGTATAATTGACAACACTCGTGCAATCTGCTGCATTTCACGCTAGGCATCACAGCCTTCAGATCATGCTTGTCCATCATTATGATTAATTTTCACGCTTTGATATGTTTTTATTTCTTGTTAGTTTATGTTTTTCAGTTTGTTTTTTTTCCGTAGATGCTTTCGCCTCCGTTCTGCTATTTTACCACTGAAGGAAACATCATATAAACCTCTGAAGAAGACGAGAGCGCAACTTCCTTCTTTGGAAAATCTAAATAAAAATGGGGTAGTGTCAGATTTTAGTGGTTGTAGAATTTCTCTTCTGTCTTAGGCAAATGATCACGAGCTATTTCTTCCTCTAGTGCTGGACTCTTGCGTTTGTTTTGGTTCCAGTTAGCTATAGTTCGCTTTCGGCTTTTGAAATGGTTTTCAAAGATTACCTGGCGTTGACATAGCGAACCTCGGTCTCGGTTCACTGTAGTCGAACCGAGACCGAGGTTTTAAGGTGGACTCGCATTGGCCTTTGTGATCCTGATCAGAATTGGATTCACAAATCCCCAAACAAACGAACCGAAATTTTGAGTCGAAATTGGAAATTGAATTTTGACTCGAAATTCCGGTTCCAGAACTGGAAATTGATAAAACTTGGCTGGTGTGAAGGCCAAGTTTCAAACTAAACTAAATCCGTCCTCTGAACATATTTGAAACAGGATGGCTTGTATTCCTGGAAGTCATAAAGAAAAGAGTTTATAGGAGCATGCTAACAAATAAAGATACCACAAAAAATAAATGTCTCTGCTAAACACTTACCAACCACTTATTTACTTTCTCACAATAACCAAAATGACTACAATTGCCACGACATACCAATCTCAGTCGTCCAGCCTGCTCAGTTATTCCTACTTCGTGGCTCTTATTTCACCACACATGTTAAAACTGAAGCATTAAACTCATTTTAATGGCTGTCTTGGAAAAGGATCCTGGCTGTCGTCCTCCCCGTTTCGATCTCTGAAGCACAAAGCCAGAGTTCAGCTTTGTGCATTCCTCTGGCGACACGGATCCCCAGTAATCAAATTCTCCAACTACAGAGAAAAATTTATTTTACTGCCTTTTTCATAGCGGCACATTGCCTGTCCTTGTTCTTACTCTTGTCAGGTGGACAAATACCTGCACCAGTTCCAGTTGTCAGACAAGACTTTGATGGAGCTGTCTGTGCGATTTCGGCGAGAGATGGACAAAGGCTTATGCAGAGACACAAATCCCACGGCCGCCGTCAAGATGCTGCCAACATTCGTGCGTTCCACTCCCGATGGAACAGGTAATTCTTTTTTTTTCTTTCTTTCTGCTACCCTTCAAGTCTGTTTTTGAAAATTGCTCTTCTAAACTCAAGCTGAGTCCTTATCAGACTATAAGCAGTTCTTTCGGAGAGATCTAGCAGCCCACAATAACACAAAATCTATTCAAAATGCCCAGAATAATGTGGGGAAAAAAGGCCTTTGAAAGATTTTCTTTTTCTTGCTAGAAAATAAATGTTTACAATCTTTAGTCTGAAACAGAGATGTAACAATTTGAGAAATCAAATGTTCCTTTTATGGATTTATGATGGCGCACAAAGTGTGAATGACAATTTCAAGACCCCTTTAAATAAAAAAAAAATATATTTTTTATGACTAGCTTTTTTTTAGTTTGTTCATTTATTTTCTTTTGAGAAGATGGTTTTCACACCACCACTTATCTCTAAATTGTTCGATTAAAGGGATTTAAACTTGAGAGATGAATCACAACAGGCATTTTCAAACGATTATAAGTCTTTGAATCTGTGTTACCAGAAGCCAGTCTATAAAGTTGTTTATTCTTAACCATCTCTTACATTAAAACCAAAATAAAGCGTCCCAGCAATTATTGTGATTAACGACAACGTTGTTGTTTTGAGGCCCTTTTCAGGTGGCGTATTGATAATGGCATAATAATGCAAATTCACTCTCTCAAAGAACAATAAACTCTAATTTTATAGACAACAGTTGATGCAGGAACCGGAAAGTATTATAAATATCCAAAAATAAAACGCAAAAAAACAATGAAAGAAACAGAAATAAAACCCACCTAGAAGTGAAACCAATAAATGGAAGGATTTTTAACATCTCTGCAAAAAACAAAATCTTCCTTCAAAATTACCGTATTTTTCGGACTATAAGCTGCTACTTTTTTCCCACGCTTTGAACCATGCTGCTTATAGACCTGTTCGGCTTTTCTGTGGATTTTTCTTCAACCACCAGGGGGCTCTCTAGCAGGAAGTGAATGATTGGAAATCAAAGAAGAAAGCGCTACTTTTTATTTAGCACATGCTAGCAGCAGGAAATGTTTTCAAACTCATACCCCCTAGTCATGGAAACAACACGAAGAAGTTCATATGATGCTGCTTTTAAGTTGAAGGCCATCGATCTGGCAGTACGGATCGATAGCCGCTGCACGTAAACTCTGCGTGAACGAATCCATGGTTTAACGTTGGAGATGGAGAGCTGCGTACTTCATAGCAGATTTTTGCGTCCTTGTGGAAAACCGAGAGCGGCGGAGATACCAGCGGCTTATAGCCGGATGCGGCTCATATATGTAAGTTTCCAGTTTTTAAAAAAAAAACTTAGTGGGTGCGGCTTATAGTGAGATGTGCTCTACAGTCTGGGTAATACGGTAATCATCAGAATGAAAATGATCAAGCTCAATCTAATTCATAATGCAAGTAGCTGAGTTATTGCTTATGATGGCAGGCTTGGTACTGCATAATTATGACAATTAAGGGCGCATTCCTTAAACATTAATCAACGTAGGGGAAAAAGGACCTGAAATGTAACATAATCCAATGAAACTAATTATCTTCAAAAGTCACCCAGCTGGTAAGTGGAGTAATTATGTGTTTGTAAGTAACAAAAACGGTAACTGCTATGAAATGTGGTTGTTCTGTGAAAATCTTCGGAGGTTTGATGTGCAGCATCAGTCAACAAACCGCTTCACTTCTGACCGGTCGGTTGGCTGTTTTTACAAGGTAGTGAAAAGGTCAAGCAAAGGTTAGCTTTGGAAACATCCCATGCATTACTTGGCCCATCCGCAGAGAGCAGAAGAGCCGTGACGTGGTCTCCCACAAACCTGGGCCTTTTACATAAAAAGTTTCTCGTTGATAGAGGTCAGAAGAAATGCCACTGGCTATTGCAGAGGTCACGTTATTTTTGTGACCTCTTCACCTCTGTAGGAGAAGGTCGTGGTGAAACTAAACATTGTGCAAGTAAAAGTTCAGTCAGAAAAGTGACTCCACGCATCCCAATAAACACGGCAACCTAAAATATGGCGGCAGCAGCTGCAGTTGTTTTCCCCCTGAAGCTGAAGTGGATCAGCGATCCGGTTCAATATAACATTTTTATGAGTTGTAAACATGAAGCCCCTGGCCTGCTGCTTCTGCACCCCTCTAGACTAGCAGCAGCATAGCTTCTGCTGAGTGGTTCTGCTGATCGGAGCTGACGAGTTCCTGCCTTCATGACCTGCTGCGCTCTGCCACTCAACCCGCTCCGATTGTTTTGTGTTTTCTGGAGTTTGCCTGAAAGTTTTGGGAACATTTTCACCTTAAAAATCCAATTGCTGTTCATTATCTGGTGCATTTGATGTGATTGAGGACAGCAGTGATTCGTGTTCTTTATTTTTTTCTCTTTTTTTTTTTATCTACAGTAGAGCTGGGCGATGTATTGATTTTAACAATTACTTGATTTTTTGCATTTTGAAGATTTAATTTTTGGAAAACCAATACACACCTGGTTTTTCCATAAGGAGTGAAAACCAGGAAGTCCCTGTAGGTCAAGTCGGCGTTAAAGCCGAAGAGACACACATTGAAACACTATCGAGGAAATAAAGCCAATCTTCTTTTCATAACAGCAACTGTTGCATATTTTCTGCACAGTTTAGATGAGGACTGTTGACATTTTCTGATATTTTGATTTTGCAGCAATGCTTAGCACAGACGTGACTGGAGGCTTGATGAGATTTCATTAGTCGACTCCATTGTCCAAAAGTGAAGTGAGCTGAAAATAGTCCAGGATGTTACTTGGGAAGTGCTGTATGATATTCATTCATTTAGGTTTATTATGCTGAGAATAAAGGAGCTAAATACATGTCAGTCCTAGAGACTTGGAATTAGGGTAAAGGTTTATTTTTAATTTCAATTTTTTTTCCATTACCAGGAAAGGGAATCAAAAAAGAATAATAATTATAATAATATTTGCCATGACAGGCCAGATGATTGAGTTCTAACTGACTTGAGAAATATTTAAATTTGTGGTTTGCATTTTAAAAAGCAGCAGTGTCAAATCTAAAACGCATTTAGAAACCCAACAAAGACATGGGAGTCATTCCTTATTTCTTTCAGATTAAGTGTTTTTAAGACATTGAGTGACTTCATTCTTCCTTTCTTCACTTTTTTTTTCTCATTTTGCCATGCGACCTGCTCGACTTTATCTTTAATGGTTTTGAGCCTGAACTGTTGCCTTGGGATCAGAACACATTATTTTGGTGTTTTTTAAAAAAAGAGACAGAACTAAACTGCATCTTTCTTGTTCCGATCTCTAATAAAACAGTAGAGACTTTCTAGCAGCATTTCAGATGCTCACTCTCTTAATGAGCGCTTAGTTGGCATATTACAACACTTCTTAGGTTTCGGACTGCAAAGATTAGTTGATTTAATTGACTGATGGGTAATTGCTTTGCTGCAAGCCAAGAGTCAGGAAGCAGGTGTGGTGCCTTGCAGAAAGTGTCATTATTCTTGATCGTTTCCTCATTGAGTCACATCACAGCCACAGACTTTAGATTTCAATTGAGTTTTAAGAAAAAGACCAACATAAAGTAAAGTCAAAAGAAAGTGAAACATTTGAGACATTTGAGATGTTTGTTACAAATCCATGTAAATAGCTGGACGACAAGCTCAGAAATCCAATTAATCCATGTTGAGATTAAATTGTTTTTTCTTTCTTATTGTTTTGCAATAACTTTATCAGATGGATGAATGAAAAAAGCAAAAAAAAAAAATAATACCTTTATCGACGGTTAAAATTGAAGGCAACAAAACTGAACAAAACTAAGAGTATCTGATGGAAAATATTTATATATTTTATGAGAAATGTCATCTTTAGTGCTGAATGTATGGAGTGAAAATAGTCTCAAAAAATTTGTAACTCGTGTGACAAAGATTAGGATTTGTAACTCGTGTGGAAAAGATTTGTAACTTGTGTGAAAAAGATTTGTGCGTGAAAATTAGATTTGTAATTCGTATGAGCATCTTTGTGTGTAAGTTTGTATAGTTGTATCTGTGAAATATGATTTGTAAGCCGTAAAAAGAAAATAAACCTTTTCCTATGCCTACAAATGTTGAAAAAGTAGCACGAGTCGCCAGATACACACACACAAAACTGCAGTTATGTACAGATCCAGTTACGAGGCCACAACTACTTTTGAGACTCATTTCAAGCCTCCCTGATTTGTATTGTAGATGGTGCGTTCACATGCTAGTAAAAGCTCGGTCATCTGAGTTTACTTCGGAAATTGTTTTTTCCAAAGTTTAACACGTATTTCCCTCTCTGCTTGTCTCGTCTCGTGGCTAAGACATATTTTAGTGAAAAATACATGTCATTAGACCCACATCTACTTTTTAATATTGTAATATTGTTTATGTATGAATCCACGTTTGTGACTGGTACAACTGTAATTACATGGCTAAAAGATTCAACCACTTCTCCCAGCCAGAGCATAATAAACTTCCGCCACCTAGTGGTGGAATCTTTTAGCCATGTAATTACAGTTGTACAGGATCTGTACGTAACTGCAGTTTTGTGTGTGTGTATCTGGCGACTCGTGCTACTTTTTCAACATTTGTAGGCATAGGAAAAGGTTTATTTTCTTTTTACGGCTTACAAATCATATTTCACAGATACAACTATACAAACTTACACACAAAGATGCTCATACGAGTTACAAATCTATTTTTCACGCACAAATCTTTTTCCCACAAGTTACAAATCTTTTTCACACGAGTTACAAATCTTTTGAGACTATTTTCACTCCATATGAATGTCTTTTTTTTTTATGTTGACAGAACAAGGTGAGTTCCTGGCTCTCGACCTCGGGGGATCCAACTTTAGAATCCTGCTGGTCAAAGTGAAGGGCAACGGCGACCAGAAGGTGGAGATGGAAAGCCAGATTTATGACATTCCTGATCTTGTCATGAGGGGCAGTGGTTCTGAGGTAAGACCCTCTCTTTCCCTCCCCCACATGTTGTCCAGGAAACCCAGATTTTTTTTATTTTGTGTCACTGACCAGCTCTTTCCTGCCCTGTTTTTGTTGTTTCTCCTGTCATGTCTGCCGACCGCCGCTCAGCTCCTCATGCTGGGGTTACATGTTTGCCTCCGTGTTGATAATTAGCTGTTGTTGTGATGGGTGGCCACCGCCATGTCTATTGACTTCCATGCGCCAAACTTCCCCAGTGCAAAAGGCGACATGTTGATGCTATTCAAAAACACAGACATCCAGAAGTTATCAGATAGTGTTCATTTTCTTCTTTCGGCAAATTTCATTGGAAAGTTTTAGCCTGTTTAAGAGACACTGGCAAATAAGAACAGCATTTATGACATGTCGATTTAGTGTTTCTTTCTGTTGTCTGTTTTTTTTTTTCCGCCGTAATTTGCAATGCCGAGCAGCCGATTGAAGTAAGCTGATACCCAGTGGGAGAAAAAAAAAACCCGGCCGAAGCACATAACTTACAAAAAAATTAGACCTAAGAAGTTGACAGCTTCCTGTTTAACCATTCCTCGGTGCAGCAGCAACTCGGAGCAACACCAGTCTTTTCTAACGTTGCAATCCCTGAACGAGTTTTGTAAATGTAATGATTACAAGAGGCTCTTGAAGAGACGCCTTTTAGTCGGTGCTGCCGTTTGCATTGTTAATGACGGCTTCGTTTAGATCTGTCTGTGAAGGAAGCGGAGAAGCGAGAAAAGTGTCCCTTTTTTGTTGCCGTCCCAGTCGGCAACAAAAAGACTGTCTTGTCCCGCTTCTTCACAGAATACGATCAGCTCGCTTCTACCCTCCACCACTGCAGTTCCGACAAGTGCTGGGAAAATGGCTTACAAAAATAAAAAGGTCTCAATTGATGAGTTCACCTGAAGTCGGTTGATTTTATGCATCAACTAACGATCGACTGCCAAACGGCGATTTTCTTAAAAACTAGAATTTTCTCTTGTACAAAGAGAGTTGATCCTCTTTCAATAACATTAGGGGCAACATTTTTCATGATATGCTGAATTAAAAAAAAGTTACAATTTTAACGTCCTTTTGCATCAGCTCTGATAAGTACTGACTGAATAAACAGAAAAAAAGTTCATGTTTCTCACATTAACTTAACCATATTTCAAAATAGAACTGCATATAGTCTACTTTGCATCCCACACTGGACTCTGTTTGCACCGTTTCTCTTTTCCGTTCTGGTGAGGCTCTGCCATCTTTGTTCCTGTATCAACTGGCTCAGCTTAGGTCTGACCAGTGGCGCCCTCTGCTGGATGGCAGTCAGGCTGTGTCACTAACAGAAGGCCTCAGCGAATGTTATTAGTTAATTGACATTAGTTAAAAGACAATTATTATCAATATACAAGCTACTTCTGTGAGATACTGGAAAAAATGTTGCTAAAGGGTTCTCCGCAAAATACGAGCGGCTGTTGTCATGACTTCCTGTAGGCGGAGTTTCAGAAAGGGCTTCTTTTTTTTTTTAACATTATACTCATAAAATAAAACAAGTGGCAGTGATGCATTTGACATAAGATTCACATTAAACAAATATAAATAATAATAATAATATACAACTCAACTCTACATGTATCAGAAAACAAAAACAGAGAAATAAGGAAGAAAAAGAAAAACACTACAAGAGTCAGCAATCTGCACCGTTCTCCTAATTTCCTTTATCACTCGGTCAGCGGTGACCGTGTTTCTTCAGAATTCACTCCCTTTTCCTCTCACAATATAAGTGAGTCGCTTCAGAGCCATACATCTCCTTTACCCACATGTGATTTGATGGTATGTCCATTTTTTATTTTTTTTTCCCCAGTGTGGCGATATTAATCTCCTGGCCTGCAGGAGTCCAAAGTCAATCAATTTTAACTGTCTGGAACTAAAAACACAGTTCTCTCTATGAATACCTGAAACGCACATTTCAGCCTCAGCGGGTAGATTCACTCCAACAATCTTTGACAGAGTTTGCATAACCAAGTTCCAATATTCCTGTAATTTTGGACACTCCCATACACAGTAAAAAAAGAGTAGCTGAGTAAACATCTGCTATTTAGTATGATTCTAATGAAGCTTTATTATAGACTTGGTCCATAAGGAATATGAATAGTTAGAATACTTTCGATGAACGTTTTAACTTCCCTTCTCGCTGTGAAGTCCTACATTTAGAGAGTATATTCAGTTTAGAGCAATATCATTGAAAGAATAAAAACGGCGTTTACCACTTTCTTACAGGTACACAATGCCCATTTTATACAGTGAACAAGACCGTTGCTATGGATTTTACAAGAAAGTATACGGAGAGGATTTTCTCAACGTTTGTCTTAGAGTTGCAGTTTCTGTACTCTACTGTTTAATTTAATCAGAGGGCTGGGGACCTTTTTATTAGGATTTCATGCCTCCATTTTTCCTGGAGCATAAACATAATTCGTTGCAAAAACCGCATACGTTTAGACACTCTTCGAAGTGGAAAAAGGCAAGAAAATGTGCCATTCAAGGCAGCACAGGCAGGATATGGACACTAAACTTGTCCATATCTATAATAAGAGACACAATTAAAAAAAACTTCCAGGCACCTTGAGCTGTTGTGTGTTGACTTTGTAACGTCACAGCGCATGGTGAGCAGGACAGTGCAGAGCCCTTAAGGGGACATGGAGAAAAAAAGAAATCCCAATTTACTTTCTGAAAATCCTGAGAAACTTTCTCGAGATCCCAACTTTTTTTTTTTTTTGTTCATTTCTCGTGATCTCGAGAAAAACAGAAGGCAAGGCAATGTGGGAACTTTATTCGAGTGAATGTTCCTCTCAACTACGCTGCTACTATTATTTCTGTAACATATCTGTAATATTCTGGTTTTGATTCTAAACTTCTTTTGTTTATGTTTTGCAAACACAGCACATACGCGCACGACTTGACTGCAGAGAGACGGACTGACCTTTAAACTCACTAGTTGCTAAGGCCACCAGCTGTTTTCACATTAGCTGGCTTGTTGTTAGCCACTGCAGCGTGATAAAATGAGCTACGCTGCCAAAGTGACATTAGTGACATATCAATGAGGAGGAGAACCCTATCAAAGACATATTTAGTGCAAAATATAATAAGGTGGATAATATGAAGCCGGGGATAAACTGGTGCTCTCTTGGCGAATTAAATATTCAGGCTAACTGGTAACTTAAATGTGAATAGATCTGAAGATAACTATCAAATGTTCAGACCTACAGCGATGCAGAGATCGATGTACACCAGTTGTCATTGATTTCATAAAAAAATAATTTATTTCAGTCCCTGGCAGACATGAAATCAATGTTTGTTTATTTTTCTGGTCGTCTCAGACCGCAGACCTTGATCCGTGGATGGAAAACTTACGGGGTGATCTGATGATCTGAGAAGACAGTGGCAGCATTGTGTGTGGGAGTATGCTAACGCAGTAAGAGCCGAGTGGATGCACACGTCAACCTGAACGCAGCGATGTCGCTTCAGATCTGTTACTGCTCTTCTTGCTGTCTAAAAGAAGCAGGCAAGAAGTGGCGAGGCTGCGTTGTTATATTAAGCATTTGAATCCGATGCCTAATATTCTAAACTGTTAATTTTTTTTAATGTTTTTTTTTTTTTGTACTTTTACTTTTAAATAATCGTTTCCAGCATAGCACTTCCATCGTGGAAAAATGTCTCCGAAACTTTATTTTCTGACAGACTCCAGGTCGGCTGCTCAGGGTGAAGATGCCCTAAAGCCGGGGACACACTGCATTAATCTCACAGGCCTCGAAGACTTTGAAAAGACTTGGAGTTCACACGAACAGATTGGTTTCAACAGGTTTTTGTTTTACCGCCGAAACGCTGCGACTCACACATTTAATAACGCCACCTGCTCAGGGATCACAGGCTACTGGGTTTGTCAAACCGCAGCAGCGGGTAGTTAGCACAGATACCAGCTGGCGCTAATGGAAGTGATTTCCCTTAAGATGAAAAGGTTGGGATTAAAGTACTTCTCCAATTTACTCTTCTTTCTGCTTCGGGGTTTAAACGACTTTTAGAATCGGCTTCATTCTCAATATTCGAACGGCTACTAACAATTCATTTGGTAATTGGTTATTCCGACGATGAATCGATGAATCGGATGAATAACTACCACATTCTACAGAGTTTACATTAAACCCTTTAAACCTTTTTATGTAATTTCAGACTTTAAAAGATGCAAATAAGCAGATCATTGATTTCCAATATTACATAAAATAAACATTTATTGGCTGAAATGCAGCAGAATAACATTCTTTTATTATTATCATCGTTGGTTGTTCTTACCCAAATAATAATAATAATAATTCTTACATCATAATTCTTACACAACATGTAAAAAGGTCATCCTTGTGTGATTGAATTAACATTAATAGTTACAGCTCATAATTTAGCGTTTTTTAAAATATTTTTTTATTAAAAAAAATCATAATCAGATTGCAAAAGCTGCTCAATTGGAGATTTTATATTTGCGAAACGTAAACCGAGTGAAGCTAATAGTATGCAGAGCAACACATTTACAGACTAATGTTTTTCTCTCCTTTTTAAACATAAAATCTGTATTTTTTTTGTACACCTTTGGCTTAATCGTTGCTCTGAATATGTTGTTCTTTAAGAAGATTGCCCTTTCTTCAAGTTAACAATTAGTCGAATATTAAATTAGTTGACGATTAGTTGATAGCAGTAAATCACGAATAATCCAATTAATTGTGATAGCCCTAGTACTACTATTTCACCTTACCGTATATTATTAGCATCTAATTGGAAAATATCAAATGTTCAGACTATTTTGAAAATGCGATGTCAGCACTTCCTTTCGTATTCTGCCCGTTGTCGTTTTGCGTTTATGATTGTAAAGGTATTTTGTTTTCCATTGGTTTTGGACCGAGCGCTGCGATCGCTTCACCCCAACCTGACTGGTGGGGGTCAGTTCTCGTCCCCTTACCAGCCTTCATCCCCTCTCACAACGGCAGAGTCTTGCGTCGACTCGTCCTGCCGACTGATGCAGACGTTCCTCGACGGGGAATCATGGGTAACATCGGGGAAAAACTGTGCATCTTTAAGACAAAACTTTCGGCTTTAGTCCTGTCTGTGTTAGCTGTTTATTCACCGGCAGCCAATCAGGACACAAGTTTTTTTTTTAAACTATCAGCGTTTCTGTAGCCTAGACGTCTGAAACCAGTGATGGAGTGGAGCGGTTTTAACCACTTCTGTGTTCATTTAGCCGCGTTTACCTTCTTTTAGGACAACAGGACGACTGAGTTAGTGCGAGCGCTGCTGAACGACTAAAGTGAGCGGTTGAGATGATGTCGGGCCGTCTTTGTGCTCCTTGTTCTGCTGACGAAGAGTCATCTGGGTCTGTGCGTCTGAAACGTCGATATTTCTCCTCGGTGTCATTCCGCCAACATTCACATCGTTAAAGCGTCCGCCTGTGCAAATGAAACCGTCCCCGGGGTCCTTACAGTCTAATACGGAGGCTGGAGCGGCGACTTTGATCGCTGCAGCCTCTGCTCACAGAGTGTCCTGTTCACGCCTAATGAGAACAACCTTTTGTCTCTTGTAGCTATTTGACCACATCGCTGACTGCCTGGCTGATTTCCTGGAGAAGATGGGACTAAAGGATAAAAAGCTTCCTCTGGGTTTCACCTTCTCGTTTCCCTGCCTGCAGACCAAATTGGATGAGGTGAGCCGTTTTGCACTCCTTTTGCCGCTTTAAGTGATCATCACGCGTGTCATCTGCTTCTTTAGATCTGGCTTCAAAGGAGCCAGACTTTCCCTCAGTTTTAAGTGTCCTTCTCTGCTTTCTGAAAGTCTCTAGAAGTTAGCTGCGTTTATTATTATTCAGTCTTCACTTATAGCTGCTTTCTGTGGAGGCTTTTTACGCCACTTAAGCATAAAGTGTGTCTGACTCACTTTATAATCCAGCCGAACAAATGACTTTACACCTTTACGGCTCTGAACATCCATTTTCATGTAAAGTCAATCAAACTTGCTTCAGGTGCACAGGAGTTTGTCATTGTTTTTATTTGACTTGTTGTTTTCCTGTAAATGTATTCTTTTTTTTTTAATTGTTTTAATTCTATTGAGACATTAAGGTTATAGTTAACTAAAACTAACAAAATAACAAAAATCAGCACTAAAACAACAAATAAAACATTTATTAATGGGGAAAAGCTCTAACTAACTAGAACTATGTTGTGTTTATAAAACTAATTGAAACATACTGAGATTATGGATATAACACCCTTTGTTTTTGTCTATGAATCTATTTCTTAGCCTTTTGAACTGATGTGAATTTTTTTATTTATTTTTTCCCCCCAAATCACACAATTTACATCATCCACAAAGCGGTGAGCGTAAAAGTTGGGAGACAACGCCAGTCAGCCAGCCAGCATTAATCTCCTTTGTTTCTTTTTAACTTAGCCAGTCGACGTTTAACATAATCACAATGAAATTCTGCGCCTAAAAATGAGCCAAAGTGTGAAAAAACCTAGACTGCTATTACAACTAATGAAAACTAACCTAAAACTAAACATTTAACCAAAAAAAACCAGCAAACGCAGTCTGAAAACTGATTCAAACTAACTGAATTAGGCGGACAAAATGTCGCAAACAAAAACTATAATAGGAGAAAAAAACTTGGAAGTGTAAAGTGAGTATGGGGAGTGTGAGTGGGTGTACAGCATCCGTTCTTGTGTGTCCTTATGTTGGGCGTGACTGTCTTTGTGTCTGGATCTTCTCCGGCGGAGACTTTCCAGAGTCAGTCCTCATATGCAGTCAGTGCTGCATATCTTAGTTCTCTCCCTTGTTCAACAACTGAATCAAATGATGGCTTATTTCTCACACCGACATGCCGAAGCGATATTTCCTTCCAGGGTGCAGGATACCAACTCTTCAGAAGCCTGCCCTGGAGGTTCTAACATAGACGCTGCTGGGTCGCTTCCCTGGGGTTTTCCTTTGCTCCTCTCTAGGTGGGGATGAGGGACTGTAGGGGTTTGGTTTTCCGTCCTCCTTTATGTCTCCACTAACTAAATCTTGCGTTTGACGTCGTTGTACGTGTATATCGGCCCGTCACAATAACACGTTTTTGCTGGACAATAAAGTCTCCCAGTAATTGTTGCAATAAACGATTATATGGTTGTTTTCTGGCTTTAAAAAAAAAAGTCCACCGTGCTTTTTATTCTTTCTGGCTCATCAGCAGGCTCTGGGTCGAGCTGCAGGTTCTTGTGGCTGCTGTGCTTCTGCGGTTTGTAGTGGAGCCTCAGTGAGTCCAGGCCTCTGTTCTTTGTTGCCTAACCTGAAGGGCTTCCATGCGTTTGCCCACTTGAGCGTTTTGAAAACTGGAAAACTCAACTCTGAAGTCATCGGAAGCTCCATCTGCTTTGATGTTGCTCGCATAAAGGCACACACTCACAGACAGATGGACATACACACACACACACACACACACACCTCCGCCGGGAGGTGACTCTCTGCACACGGTAATTTAGGAGGAAGTTTTTAATTTTTGTCAATGATTTTTAAAGAAAACATTATATATTGTCTAATAGTGTCGGTGGGTTATTATGGTTTTAAAAGTGAAGGAGAGCTAGCCTCCCCCGAGGGAGCAAATTGACATCCACGCCCACCCAAACTACATTACTGCTGTTATTTCTGTCAACGTTTCGTTGTACCTGTACTTGGATGTTTCATTTCTAAATGTTGTGGCATCATACCAACAACAATCTTGTCAAGTTTTTTTTCCTCCTTTAGTAAAGTCAAAAACGACAAAAAAGATTTATTCAAAATGGGAACTCAAGGCAAACAAGGTTGGAGATAAAAAAGTTCACCACTCTTGGCAGACGGTCTGGAGTCCAAACAAGACCCTGACTTATCAACAAAATCCACAAAAAGTACAATCGGAAGTTAGCAAATCAATTGCATAGTTACCAGTGATGTTTCAAATGTTGGTCTTTCACAGGGTTAAACTAATAAAGTTTTACATTATTCAAAAATGATCTCGTTCAATTATTCATTAACCACATGGCGCACACTAAACATTGTCATTGAATAAAAATATAATCAATACTCTTAGCGTTAACTTGAAAATAAGCTCAGGCGTTATCGCCACAAGTACTAGCTTTTCCAAAGATGTCAAAAATGTCAAATACACGGATTAACAGTGGTTTAGTCAAACTGTCAAGGTCCCTTAAAACATTTAGTGAAAACGATCAATAGTCCCATTTCATGATCTCCAATAGTTTTATCCACAAACGTATAAAAAAAAAACATAACTCCACTATGGCGTTCTGTTTCGCAAACAAAGTATAGACCAACCTTGACCGGATCATGGCGGTAAAATGAAAAACACTCAACAAAAGGATCCAAACATGTCAAGCAACCCACCGCTGAATTCGGTGACTCTGCGTCAGGTTTTCATCGAGTGTTGGGGTGTGAAAGGCAGACCGCTCCAGCCGTGGACAGCCAACGTTTGTGAAGTCGTTTTGTTGAAGGTTTGGTGAAGTTGACTAAATGTCCGCAGTAATTATTTTACGTTCCCCCCACGCCCCGCCTTCCTTCACACTTGGAGAAGCTCTTTCGCAGGTCACATCTAGCACATTGACCTGTCGTATGTAGTTTTCCATACGGAAGGCGATTCTTACAGAGTCGAGAGACGATGCGTGTCGCTTCTCTCCGACGCCGTCCTGACTTATTTAGCAGAGCTTGGCTTGGAGCTTCTGCTGACTGCCAGCAACGAGTGGGAGGACTACTTCCTCATCGAGACTGTAGGATCTTGACATCCTCAGGGACGAAAAAAAAAACACTTAAAAGGTTCAATTTCCTCTTGAATCCAACACGACTCCAACCAGGACCCGTCAGAACCTCCCCACAGAGACCCCAGCTGCGTTCATTGTCACCTTTATAAAGTTTTACTTTCTGTTGCTGTTATTTGCATCAGTCGGGGGAGGCCTTCATCAAACCCCCTCCAACCACGCACAGACACACACCTTCTCTCATCTTCACAAGGCACAGACATCAAGCTTTGTGCGCGATTGAGAGATGAAATCCCTTTTAAACCAAAGAGCTCTAGAGTAACTGGTCTGATACATGAAGCCAAAATCAAAGCAATAATTAATTATTCATCAACATTTCTTTAATTTTTTAAAAAAGTCTGGTCTTGAGGGCCCTTTTTCTGCTCTGGCTCATTTTGAAGTTTTTCCTTCCCTCCCCCAGTCCTTAACAAGTAAACTTCATCTTGATGTGACAGGAAATCAGACAAGTTTCTAGAACTGCAAGGGTGTTTCACCTTTCTTTCTTCGAGGAGGCTTTAGATTCCCGCCCACACACACACACCCACCCCCACACACGCACGTATTCACGCAAGTGTGTGTGATTGATGTTTTGATGCTTTTGAAGAAAGATGGGAAAACAGAACGCTCTTCGAATACTTTGCCTTCAGACTGCAGCCCAGGCTTCCTGCTGCGAGGATGATGACTGGCTGGGTGCAGTGGACTGTCTGCTGGCACGTCTTATTGTTTTGAGAGGGACGTGAAGGGGTTGGGAGCTGGGTGGGGGGGCTACTACTACTATTACTACAATGTCTCTTGTTGGGATAGTCACGTTGTGGCGGTTGTGCCCTGATTGCACTGACACCAAATTTGTCCTGTGCACTCTTTGACACAGAAATATACAAACATGTAACATTCTGCATGTATGCTGCCATTTGTCAGCTGTAAAACGATTCCTGAGAGTAAACAACAACATTTACCACTGAAACATGTTGAGACACATCTAAACATGGTGGTATACAGCTGGATGTTGTGGTGTGTTTCTAATTTTGTTCCTTTTCTTTATGCATTCATCTTCGATTATCTGCAAAGCAAATCTGCCCCTTTGGACAATACAGTTTGTCTGAAAGTCTGGGAGGGTTCGCAAAGCAAACCTGAAATGAGTCTTGAATTTTCTTGGTTTTTGTCTTTTTCTTCAGAGCGTTCTGATTTCTTGGACCAAAGGCTTCAGGCTCAGTGGAGTGGAAGGGAAGGACGTGGTCAGCCTTCTGAGGAAGTCCATCGAAAAACGAGCGGTAAAAGAAAACGGAACACAGAACGGTTATTCGTGGTGCACAGAGTGACATTTATAAAGATTAACCACTTTCTCTTGTAAATATAACTTTTAAATGGCAGCTTAAAAGTCAACCGTTACCATTGAATTAAGTTTTTTTCCTTCTTTTACGTAGGAAATAAAACCACAAAATCATTGCATAAATGTTCTTCTTCTCAGATCTCACCACACGTTTCCAGTCAAATTCAGGGCTTGGCTTCGGCAGCCATCAGGCGTCGCTGAAGGTGGTTAGATTAAAATGAGCTTCAGCTCCAGGTTCTGCTTGGCTCACGACCCCAAAGCCCAGACACTGGAGCGCCACGGAAACGGAGGACAAAATTGCAGTTGACCATTTTACAGAGCAGTTTTGACACAGAGCCTTTCATGAATGCTGTGATGCTGTGAGAGCTTTGGTGGAGCCAGCTGAACATTAATTTAAAAAAAAAACAAGCAGACAAACCATAATTTTCCTCCCACATGTCCGATCACAAGAGGGTGTTGCACAATATTCTAGTTTTTTCCCCCCCTTTAGGTTTTCGGTTGAATTGTTTGGGTTAAAGGTCGCATTACTTAAAGATTTAGAATGTAGATATTCCTTTAAAAGTGTCGGAATGTCACAAGAGCAGGCTTTTTTCAGGAGTTTGTTGGCTTTCTACATCCTCTGCGGATCAGCACGCTTACTCCTCTTCTGAACTCTGAAAAAACAGAACACAGAAAGCGAAATCGAAGCGATCCAACCAAATGTTTGAGCTCTGAGATCGAGGACACGGGACCCTCTTGTTTTGCCAGCCAAAAAACGGCTCTGAAATGAAACGACGCGCAAATGTTCTGAAACGTTCATTTGTTGTGCATGCCGCAAACTGAAGATTTTAGTTTGAATATTGAGAAATAGTTGGGGTAAATGAAAGAAGGCAGTCACCGCAGGAGTCAAATGGCTTTAGATTTTGTTTTTGACTTTAAATGTTCTGTGCAAGTGAAGCAGAGTTGGTGGCAGATGTGAGTCTGTCTCAGCACGCCGCCTGTTCAGGTGGCTGATGACCAGCCACACGCCGGCTGGGAACTTTAACACCCATCTGAATGTCAAATTTACATCAAATGTGGAAAATAAAATCTGCAAGAAAAAAAAAAAAGTCCTAAAAGCCAAAGCAGCAGTATGTAACTTTTGTAAAAAATAAATGTTTATTTTTTTATAAAACTGTCCCCATGTTGTGCCGGTATGCTTTGAAACACATGATCTGATCTGTGAAAAGATCAGTCTGAGCTGATACTGTCTCCTGAGGAAATGCACCAGCTACACACAGGAGCCGTATGGTTGTAGGGCTGTCAATCAATCTTGTGAATGCGCTGCTAAACCTGCTAATGGTGCAGAAATGACTAACTGTGTACCGAAAAACTGTTTATCCGCCATCATCTGCTGGCGGGAAGGAGCTGTATCGTTTCAGAGAGCAAGAGCGCACACGGGCATGAGTTTTTGCTTTCATTGGAGGACTTCGACACATTTTTACTTTTCACCACAGATCATCCGTCTCACACCATACTGTCATGACATGGGGACAGTTTAAACCAAATTATAAAAAAAAATAAAAAAATAAATATATATCATTAGAAATAAGAGCAAATGCAGCCTTTTTTCCCCTTTCCATCCCCACAATGCTGCGAATATTATATATATATATATATCTTTATGTACTTTATAAGTTGTTTATTCAAAGTGTGTCCACATTTTTAATTACATTCTCCAAAACCTCCAGCTTTCGCTCGCTGCAGCGTAAACAAAACTTTCATTTCAGGACTTCGACACTGACATCATGGCAGTGATCAGCGACACGGTGGGAACCATGATGACCTGCGGCTTCGACGACCGTCACTGTGAAATCGGCCTTATAGTGGGTGAGTGCAATCTGACTGTGATTACAGGTATAGTGACGGTGAAGGCCCTTCGACGTTTTGGGTTATGAAAGCAGAAATCAGGGAGGGGAAGCAAAACCAAGGAGGCAATTTGCCGAGGAAAGGAAAATCATTCTGAGGCATTAAGGTCACTCTGGACTTCAAGTGTTCTGTTTGTATTGACTTCAAAATATCAGCATTTAGCAAGATTATAGATAATCTGCCGAGGCTATTCGGAGAAACTCGAGGGTGAAGGCTGAAATAAACCCGGGTCGTAACCCGGGCTGATGCGGGCGTTTGTGGTTTTTTTCAACACTTTAACGTTGATTTAGCGCACAGACACACAGTTTGCCATTCAATCATGCCGCTCCGCTGCATTTCTAAACATAACATCCAGATTGTTAAAAGCAGAAGGGAAGCAGGTTGAACGGGTGCTCATGTTTACATTCGCTCTTTCATGAATTTACTTACACTCGCGTGTTTTGCTCATCAAATATAATTTGATGAGCAAATTACATTTGTTTATGCTTAACAACATGGCTTTTTGGATGCCTTTTAGAACTGCTTGTTGACCAGCAATCGTCATGGTGACACAATTTTTCTCCAGGAACGGGCACTAATGCCTGCTACATGGAGCAGATGAGGAACCTCCAGCTGATGGACGGAGACGAGGGCCAGATGTGTGTGAACACGGAGTGGGGAGCGTTCGGAGACGACGGCGCCCTGGAGGACCTGCGCACCGACATCGACCGGGAAATCGACGCTGGCTCGCTGAACCCCGGCAAGCAGCTGTGAGTGTCACTGAGTTGATCTCGGCGGTAGCTGCAGAATAAATCAGCATAATCAAAAATCATCATTTCCTCATTGTTTTATGCATGTAGATTAATGGTTTATGTTCTGCAGGATTACAGAAACTGTCTGGATTGTTGTTCCCTTTTCAACCGTGTCGCTTTAGCTCTACTTGCTAACCTTCTCATCTGCAGCATCATTGACTGCTGAGATCGAAGCGTCAATCACGGTTACTGTCCTGTACGTTTGGGTTGTTGACCAGCCGGTTATTGAGTTGCACGAGACTTCAGCCTCGGTACCTGGCAACAGTCTTTATGTTGTCGTCATCAGGCCCGTATCTCTCAGGCAGCTGCATATAATGCCTTCAAACTTCCTGAGTTACAATCTGAACTTCCTCCTTTAAATTCATCCCACCAGGGGGGGCCACTAACTAAAAGTGATGCTACAGGCTTCATCCCGGATGGTGCCTCTGACATTCACTAATCCTCAGTAATCCTCATTGCAAATAAACCAAGTCAAATTGAGATAAGATTTGACTTGAGGGGCCCGTGGGGGAAGTTTCAATCTCCAGACGCCTTAACTCCAGAACAACCAAGCGAGTTTATTTTGATTTGGGTTTAATTCCTTTTCCTCTCTTTAACACTTAAGGGCAGGGGGTCTTCAACTCCAGAGCCGGGGTCCTGCAACTTTTAGTTGTGTACCTGAATCCAATCAGCAATGCAGTCAAGTTCCCCAGAGTCAAGCTAATGACCTGATTATTTGAATCAGGCATGTCGAAGCAGAGAGGCATCTGAAGGTTGCAGCCCTTGAGGGGTGGGCCCTTGATTTAGAGTGACCCTTACAGTTTCCCAGTTGTTCTTTTTAAAGTGGAGGTATTTATTTGCACAGCGGTCATAGAGGACTCACAAGAAGTTGTCTTGACTTGCTGTTTGAAGCAGCCAATCAGGCGTGTGGGTTTGCTACATATTATCCAGAAATTTCTCATATTTGCTCAATGCCGGAGGGCATAAAGGCGATTCCTTTACGGCCCGTCCACAGCCACGCTGCCGCGGTAGAACAACTCTGTTAATAAAAATCAAACCTGCAGACGTGGGGATTGTTAACGTAGTGCAGTGCGACACAGCAAAGGGAAAACAAGCGCTAAAAAGCCATTTAGAACAACTCACAACTATTCGTTCTTCTTTTTCCTCGCTCTCTCTGTCAGCTACGCCTCACACAAACTAATCGCCATAGCAACTGACTGACAACAGCGCCACTAACGTATCAGGATTTAACAACAAAAAATAAGACATTTCCCACGCGGAACAGAACAAGGTGAGATTTTGCGCGTGTGACATCACACAGCCCTAACCCCGCCCTAACTCTAACTCCGCCAAGTGCATCGTGAAATGAATTCACGATGCACTTCAGCACAGGAGTATAAGATCATTCTCAAACAATGAAATGTTTTTAAAAAATGAAATCAATACATTTAGTTATTTCCGTATTCAATTCCAGTTTTAAAAAAAATTAATGGCACATCTAAACAACCATTTCATAAGATATTTATTGTACTTATCCTGTCCATAAAACACACTGCTTGTTAGAATGTTGGCAATAAAATATATTATGTGAAAATACATTTAGAATTTTTTTTAAAAATGTGATTAATTTTTTAAATATATTTTAATCAATTGACTCCCCTAATATTATGTACAATAGACCTGCTGCAGGTCACAGGGATTCAGTCGGATCTTTAATTGTGTTTTTCCTCTTTGTCTCTAAATGTCTTTTTGCCTTTCAGTCTGTTTGAAATGAGCAAAAATGAGTAAAACTGCTTTATTCTTCTGCTCCTGTTATTGTGAAGCCTCCAAAATCTGATCACGTTTACTGTAGCTGAATCAGTTCTGCTTATCTATCCATGCCTCAGCTGGGAGGTTGTTTTTTTTATTTTTTTATTACTGTCAATTTGATAACGGCCTCCCACTTTACCTGTAGGCACTTATAAGTAAGCTCTATTAGTTTATTCCTTGTGGAAGAAAATTGCAAGGAGGGCAGCCTTGATAAGAGTGGGTTTTGAAACGCAGTCAGTTCAATTTAATATGCTCATCTGAGCTTTCATTCCCCGTGCCTTTTCAGGCTGTTCAGACTTTCAAATACTGACAAGGAGAAATGTCAGATGCAACAAACAAACAAACTTTCGCCTGGTAGTTTGAAACCAATCCAACTCTGCCTCCTTGTTCTACTTGGAAGCAATTTGAAGTTCTTAAACTTTTTTTTAAGAATGCTGGGCAGCATAACGCCGCATCAAATATTCCAAACATTCATCGCCGGTCATCCACACGTAGAATAGTCAGTATTGTATTACCATAGAACTCGCTCATTTTGTCTTGATATGAGCACAAAGTTCACTTTTCGTTTGTGTTTTTGCAACCAGAACTCTGAAAGCTGTGAGAGGCATTTTCCTTCAGTCGCTCCGAGTTGATGCATTGCAGCAAAGTAGAACAAAACCATGACGTGAATAGAATATCAATATCTACTATTGAAAATTATGAGACGTTTTTGTTCGAGCTGCATCTTTCAAATTATGTTCAAAATAGCAGGCATACAAAATAAAATTCACATTAAAAAAATACAAAAATAATTTATGTGTTTAAAAGAAATCATGTGAAATTCACGTGTAGAACTACAAGTTAGGTAAAAAAACCCCGTATATATACATATATATATCAAAACAGAGAGATAATAATAAGACTGTAAAGGACAAATTTATAACCAGTATGCCAGTCAAACCTGAATTGTTTTTCACTCGCCACGTCACTGGATATCTGGGAAAATTAATACATTTTTATGCTTTTTGGCCTTTCATCCACACAAAAACTCCACCAAACCCAATTGAGGTAGTTTTGTATTTAAATAACTTTATATTCTAATATACTAGTTATATACATATATATATATATCTGACCACACAAACAAACCTCCCGGCGCTATGTTTAATTCGTAACAGGAAGTAGTAGCAATCCGATTGGCTGACGTTGATTTTTAGCTTTGAGCTACACTGCCCCCTAGGGGTTTGGCATGTTTATGACAGCGTTTGGAGCATATTAGTGTGGGTTTCACGTGGTTCAAACCGACCCAGTGTCCACAATATGTGTTTTTTTTTTTAATGATTTAGTTTTTGTAAAGACCTGGCTACGTGTGGACAAGGAGCAAGTGTTCATTCATAAATGCGGGGGCGTTCCATTTCCCTTCTTTCTGCAATATTTCCTTGTGCTGCCTTCTCTAAACGAGGCCCTTGGCCCCCAATGCGTGTGGGTTCAAGCATTGCGACTCTGCACTGTAATTAAATTTGAAAGGCATATTCAGCTAACATATTTTCTGTGAACGTCTTCTCTATAATTATTGATTTTAAAATGAGAATATCTTGTCGATTGGAGCTATACTTAAAGAAACAAAAAAATCAGAAGCATGCAGCTTTTATGCCTATTTAATTACCTTCCTGCAAATGGAGCTGATGATCTGCCAGGCTAACAAGCTCGAGGTGAATGTGAAGATGCGTGCGCCGTCCACAATGAGTACGACTTGTGACTCTATGCAGCATTCCTTGAATTAAGCAGGAGTTGTAATTAATCATTTTATTCACAAAGAAATGTCAGCCAGATGGTATTTTTGTGTTCTCGCATCTTAATTTATTCTCTCATCTTATTAAAAAAAAAAAAAATCTCCTAGACAGATGTCTATCAGCATGTCATCACTTAAACATTCCTGATTCAAAATGTGAATCACCTTGCAGAGGCTGCCTTTTGGAAATTAAAGTGCAAGTAAGTGGGGAATATATTGAGAAGTGTCAAAGTTCTGGCATCATAAAAGGATGAAGTCGATCCTTTTAGTGCAAACCAGATATTTACGTACATCGGATAAATAAGCCACAGACACAATATTTTTTTTCTCGGTGTCTGAAGTTAAAACTGACCAAACTTTTTTTTTTTTTTACCAAAAATAATTGCCAAAATTATTTCTATTTGCTAGATTTGCCAGAAAACTTAGCGAGGACTTTTTTTTTTTTTTTTTTAGAGATTTCTTTTGGTATCTTTCCCCAAATTCTAAATCCATCCTCAAGTTCAAGGAATAACTATCTTTTGAAAGGCTTGACTTGGGTCAAACCTTTTGTTAAAAAAAAAAAAAAGTTTGTGTCTTTTTATTAAGTGTATGTAAATATCTGGTGTGTTTTTTGTTTTTTTTGTCTGTGCCTTTCTCAGGTTTGAGAAGATGATTAGCGGGATGTACATGGGGGAGCTGGTGCGTCTCATCTTGGTGAAGATGGCCAGACAGCAGCTGCTGTTCCAGGGACAGACGACGCCAGAGCTGCTGACCTCGGGACGCTTCAGCACCAACTACATCTACACCATCGAGAGCGACAAGTTAGTATTTGCGTGATGTTCACATAAAAGATGTTTATATTAAAACAGCCTTAAGGTTTACAGTGGGAAGGAATCGGCTCAATGGCTCTCGACAGTTTCAAGCCCTTCATTCCTTCTAATGTATATTTGTGTATTATTTGTCGTGATTAAAAAAAAGGTTTAGTTGAACAGTGTGTGATTTAGAGCCTGACGGGAATCGATTTTATTCACCAACATTCAAATGTCGGATGGGAAATCTCGCAAATCCTCTCGAGATCAAACGTGAGTTCAGACTAAACAAACATGGCCGACTGGGAAGAAGCGATGGTGGTTGTTTGTGGAGCATATTGAAAGGGGCACCATTATGGAAAATGCATAATGCTGCATTGCTGACTTTTTGCAGCTTTGCATCATGTTATAATGCATGAAAATGCATGGAAAGCCGATGGTGAAGCAACGTGTCAGCTGATGTGGTTTTAGTATCAGCTAAAGTAAATATCAACATTTTAATCTGAGTAATTAATCAACTTTAACATGCCAGAGTCCAGGCCCTGCTGACAAGTAAAGTTCTCATCTCCCCGACTTCCTGCCTTTGCCTGCGGATTCTGATCAGAAACAAATTGAACGTCTCATCCTTTGCCTGCAGAGACAAAGACGGTCTGGCCAGCGCCGAGAAGGCGCTCCGCGGCCTGGGCCTGGACCCGTCCGCCGAGGACTGCGCCGCCACTCGGAGGATCTGCCAGATCGTTTCCACCCGGGCCGCGCACCTGTGCGCCGCCACCCTGGCGGCGGTGATGCGACAGATCCGGGACAACAAAGCGGCCGAAAAGCTGCGCATCACCATCGGAGTGGACGGCTCGGTCTACAAGGGTCATCCAGAGTAAGTGGCCCAGAACACCGTCACGTCCAGAGTCCAGATTCTACACAGAACTTTTAGTGAAGGTGAAGAGATGATCTAGGAGCTGGGAGGAGTGTTTGGGCACGCCTCTTCCTTGTTCCCCCTGAGTGTATTTGAGCTAAAGTGGATTGAATTGTTCCAACAAGTACACGTAATCTCCACGTTTATTGTTTAAGCTCTCTTTACATAATTAGAGCTTGTTCACACAGGGGGGATTAGTTCTCCCTTGTCATCGGTGACTTGGAGTCGGAGCTTACGAAGTTGTTTATTTGCCTGCTACTCTTCTCAATGTCTCAAAGATATTTTGTGCAGCCTGGTGATCATGTAGTGAAACATATCAGGACTCCAGTCGTTGGTCGGGGCTTTGTTGTTTTCTCCGTTAGGTACTCAGGACGATGCTGAGGACTTAGTCCGGCTTCTTTTCCGGTGAATTTAAACTACCGGCTTTGGGCCAGTCGACTGAACACGACCCAATTATCCTCCCTGATCCCCCCCTCGTTAAAATTCTCTTTTCGGAGATCTCGACGGGACAAGAGTGCTCTTCGCTCCCCCAAACAAACTCGGCTTTCTAGACAAACGAACTGGAGTTCGATTAAAGCGGCACTTCAAAGAAGCATTTTACCTGAAACAACAGTAAAAATCAAAAATCTGATTTGTGTGACAACCGATTATGTTTTGCGCAATGTTTATACAAAAAAAATAACCTTTTTTGTTTTCACAACAGATTCTCCAGGAAGCTCAACAAAATGGTGCGGCGCCTCGTGCCGGACTGCGACGTGCGCTTTTTGCAGTCGCAGCACGGCAGCAGCAAAGGCGCGGCCATGGTGACGGCGGTGGCCTACCGACTCGCCGCCCAGCACGCCGAGCGGCAGCGCATCCTGGACACCCTGCGCCTGAGCCGCGAGCAGCTGCTGGAGGTGAAGCGGAGGCTGACGGAGGAGATGGCGCGGGGTCTGTCCAAGCAAACGCACGACCAGACCAGCGTCAAGATGCTGCCGACGTACGTCAGGTCCACCCCGGACGGAACAGGTGAGAGGGGGGAAAAACAAGATGCCCGCTGCCTCTCGCTCGGATACGACCTCGTTCCTGTTCGATGCGAATTGTTTTTGTGTTTTTTAGAACAAGGAGATTTCTTGGCGTTGGATCTCGGGGGATCCAGTTTCCGTGTTCTTCTCGTTCGACTGAAGAATGAGAAGAAGCAGAAAGTAGACATGCACCAGAAGATCTACACTATCGATCAGGACACCCTGCAGGGCACAGGGGAAGAGGTATCATGTTGTTTGGGAATCAAATCTGAAAATCATTTTTAGGTTTTTGTGTTGGTTTTTTTTTCCACATTTCAATGCAAACTGAAAAACTACAAAAACACAAATTCCTATTATTCTTTTTTTTATATTTTTATGAGTTTTCGTGTGAATAAATCACAAGGACTAGAAGCTGAAATCCATTTCAACTTGAAGAACCGCTCTGAAAACTACTAATAACTTCCTGTTAAACACCAAAAATAGCCCAACATACATTTATACAAGCAGAGGAACCCATCTTGGCGCCAGTGCAGAAGCGAATATCTACATATCTATCCGTACTTCTTGTTGCACCGGACAAGGAAATTAGAAAAAAAAAATAAAAATTAAGCAAATAAAGTCATCAGATTTATTTATTTACTTTTTCCAAAATGGATTCTGTTCATCACAGAGTCAAAACGTGAAGCGAATTTTGCACGTTTGCTGTAAGAGTTTCGTTTCCAATTTCTTTTGGACTTGATTGAGTGGATTTATTCTCGGCCATCAAAAAACAGGACGTGGGCCACTTTCCTTCAAGACGCCAAGTCAGTAATTTAATAAATCAAATGCAATCTCTGTTGGGTTTAAGAAAGTCGCCTGTTCAGTGAAAGTTTCTGAATAAACGTGGCTCTATTAATTATAAAAGTGCGATTGTTTTAATTGTAATTAGTAGTGATTAATATTGTAAGGAAAATGAAGTGCGTAATTGTTTTAACCCCGACTGAAATAAAAAGTTGACATCAGGTCACGCCTGTGTTGGTGGGAATGCATAACGCTAACGCTAGCGTCAGTCTATGGCCACAGTGCAGCTTCCCTCCATCAGTATGCAGAGCGGCGCTTCTCGCCTAAGGCGGCCTTTTCCTGCTTCTGCTGTTGAAAAGCTCTGCAGGTGTGCAACAATATTCTCCATGGTGTAAGTTTTTTAGCTCAGTGATTGTTTTGCTTATGCAGCAAATTAAAGCTTTTTTTTTTTTTGCTTTTTTTTTTTACTTAATGCTTCCTGAGGCTGAATGTTCTTGTAATTATTTTTCATTCCCATTTTGTTCTGTCTGTGTCTCAGCTCTTCGACCACATCGTGTACTGCATTGCTGACTTCCTGGAATACATGGGGCTGAGAGGGGCGTCCTTACCTCTGGGCTTTACGTTCTCCTTCCCATGTGACCAGACCAAGCTGGATGAGGTAACGTTCTCTCTACAGGCCTGAATGAATCCTTAGCCTGCCATGGAGCACGCGGACCATGCTAAGACAATTATAAAGAAAAAAAAAGAAAGAATATATGAGAATAAAATGATGAGAATAAAGTAACTTGAACCAAATCAGTTAAAATTGACCGGTGACTTAAATTCAGTCATAAAATTAAGAGACTAAAGTTGCAACAATACGATAAAATTACGAGAATAAAGTCATAAAATTACTTGAAGTCATAAAATTATGAGACTAAAGTCATAAAATTACGAGAATATAGCCGTAATTATTCTCATATTATTATGACTTTATTCTCTTGTTGTAATAACACGATAATAAAGTCATGCAAGAACAAAGCCGTGTTAAGAGAATAGTCGTAACACTACTGTACTTTGACTATTCTCAAAACAGTTTATTCTTGTGTTATTTCAACTTTACTGTCATCATTTTATATGTTTTTTTTTTTTTTTCATTGCTTGGACCTATTTCTCTGTCGTATTAACCAGACTGCGTGAGTAGATCCGGTTAACTTTGTGCCAAAGTCTTAGTGGCATGACATCAAGCAGGGAGAGGCCGTCTTTGCAGAAGGTTTAAAATACGTATTTGTTCCCATTTTTCATTATGCTCGTCGATGATTTGGTTCGAGTTGCTTTTAAAACAAGCGCTTTTTTTTTTCTTCTTTCTCACAAAGCCTGTCGGTCAGAGGTCAGTCTGTTTCACATTGCACAGAGAGGCGGCCTCCAGCAGCTGGGCCTCGGTTTCCGCTGCAATATATTCCAGTCCAGCTTTTGCCGCAGCTGGAAGCCTGAACAATCAGTAAAGTGTGGGGCCATTGAGCTGGTGACAATATTTAGAATCAACACACTGGAGACTTTTTTTTTTTTCAACGCCTACAAACATTATGTGTAAAATAAGCTATCATTCATTCAGGGTTTAAAAAAACCCCCTAATTGGGTGTTTTGGTGGAGTGATTGTATAAATTGATGACAATTTACCGCAAGAGAGTTAAATAAAGATCAGGTACAATTTAAAGAAGCTGAGTATTTTTTTTGTTGTTTTTGTTTTTGTTCTTTTTGGAAACTCCCATCTGAAAGCCTCAAAGTTTTCCATTTAGGTTGAGGTATAACAGTAGACATGAGACATTTAGATTGTTAAGCTGTGTAAAATTAGAATAGTGTTTTTGTTAGCTAGGAGCAGCCTGTCTCGAGACAGAGGCTTCATGTTGGACGGGAGACATTAAACAAACCGTGTAGCTTCCTTGCTTTTAGGGACGCTGTTGTATGGCTTTGATGTTTCTCTCTTGTCAGAACAATGACTTGTCACACATTCACAATCAGGCCAGAACATTCGATGGAAATTTAAAAGCTCTTCAGCCCGATCCTTGAACTTTGACTTGAAAAATCAGTTGCCAGCTCTGCTGCTAATCAGCTAAGCTGCTCTCTGCAAATCAAGCTAATTAACACGCGAAACACAGACGTCCGACATGTACATGCAAGCTGATCAGACTCGGAAAAACCGGATCGTGTCACAACGTGACTGTTGGGTGAAAAAGGTTCAGTTTCCAGCTTGACATTTGATCTGTTTTCTGACAGGAGAGGAATTATGACAACTAACTTAATTCTTTTTGGAAAAAGCTTCAATACTCAAATAGCTGTTTTGGTACGTTTTACTTGAACAAATGGTTTTAATTTAAATGTTTTTTTTTCCATTCCACCAACTACCACTTTGAATTTACCCTAACCATTACAAACCTAATTCTTTCCTTAACCTTTACCCTAACACTACCCATCACCGATCTAACCACTAACCCAAAAACAACAGTTTCCCTCATGGGGACCAAGAAAATGTCCCCATAAGGAGCAACGGTCCCCATAACTCCACATTGTAGAGATAGGTCCCCATAAGGATATAAAAACCTGGTTCACACACACGCGCACCCACACACACACATTCAGTTAACTCCAGTCACCCGCTAATCTAAGATAAAGCATTTTTCATGTATTCATGGGTTTATAACTATGTTCTTTCTTTTCATCCCACAGTGTTTGGAACGTAAAGCGTTTGAAACAAATTTCAAATATTTCAATATATCCATTAGTATCAATATTGCTACAATATCCGATACTTTAAGTATTGTTTCATTACAGATGCAAATAAAAGGCGTAATAGTTCGGGTGACTGTTCTGTGCACCGAAAATGAATATATATAATGTTCAAAATGAGTTTTTACGGAATCACTTGATTTCTCAGCAACATTTGATGCTTCTGTAAGTTGGTGTAAAGTTTTCCTCCATGAAATCTGACATGTAAATCATCCCTGTGGATCATTTTAACAAACCCTCACTGTCCTTTCTGCAGGGAATTCTTCTGAAGTGGACGAAGGGCTTCAAAGCCAGCGGCTGCGAAGGGAAAGATGTCGTTAAGTTGCTGAAAGAGGCGGTCCAGCGCAAACAGGTCAGTGCGTGTTTTGAATGAACTTGCAAAAGAAAAAAAAAAAAGTCTGTTGCCAAAGTGCATTCTGCTTGTAATGGCCTTTTATCCACACACACATTTTTCATGTGTGCATTGAACACTGAGCAATCAGTCAGAAACTCTGTGTGCTAACCACTTCAGTTTGAGGCAGGCGGTGTCGTTTGTAGAAGCGCCGCACAAACATGCTGCTCCTCCCACGTAGCACGTTTGTGTTAATCCAGCTTTCAGAGCAAACTTCGCTGGACACGAGCACAAGAGCTGTGTCCAGTCCAGCCAAAAACAAAAAAAGCAACATTTTTGCCCACTTGCCCAAAGTAAAGCCTATTTTTTTGTCATTTAAAGGACGATTTAAGTTCTATACACACACACACATATATATATATATATATAGAAAAACTGGATTTTTTTATTTTCTGTTCAGGAAAAAGTTTAGCCGTTAAATCAGTGGCTTTCAGACAAGAGAAACGTTAGAACATATAAACTCAGCCAGCAGTAAAATATAAAGGGTTAACCTCTGGAGTACGTACAGTACAAGCGGCGTTTCCATTCCAAATGTTTAACCTTTATCGATATCCTGCTAATGTAAAAAAAAAAAAAACACAATTTCACACATTTGCGGTGTTTCCATTACATGAGAGACACCGACAAGTCACTGAAAAACACGCCGTGCCATCATCCTCCAACTACTTCCTGCCGTCTGTTTTTGTAGTTTTCGCCAGTCGCGACATCCGCCTGTTGACTCTTTTTTATTTATTTTTTTGTAATGCAAAAAGTGTTCCCATTGCATTTTTTGCAAGATAAGCTCATTTCGATGAGGCCAGAAAAGAAACCAAGTGCTCAGTTTAAGTCACTCAACTTTCAGGAACCTTATCTCAGATAACAAAAATGTCATTTTTTGTTATTCTTCCCCCCACTCACCTCACCCCACCCCTTGTTTGGGTCTCTCGTTTTTGTCACACTTGCAGCAGTGATGCTACCCTCATATGGTTTGATTTGGACCCTTCAGCGTCAGAGAGGGCCGCGGGCATTTTTGACTTTTGGCCTTTTGGTCGCAATGATTCGAGGAGAGGAATTTGAATAAGCTTTTTGTTTCCTCAAACCTCCAGGGAGGATTTGTTGCGGCAGCAGAAGACACACATTCTTGCTTTCCCTGACCGTGTGTATCTCAGCCTTAACAAACCAAACGATGTGCTTGAATTTCTTCTTTTCTTCAACAACTTCCATCGTTTTGTGGAAACCCTTTATTTTCTCTCTCGGAAAGCATCTACGTCACTTCCTGGAAACGGTCACACAGTTTTAGATTTCTCCTGGTCACTGGTGAAATTTTTAAACTACTTCCTTGTTTTCATGGTCGTTTCTGTGGAAATAGTGTGCCCAGACTCTTGCGCAATAGTTTTCAAGGAGAACTTGCACTTTGTTTCAATAGATTTGCCTTTTGCTGTGGTGGAAAGTTTTGATCTAGTCCTAAAGTTTCAAAGTGGTCATACAGAAAGTGAGAGTTGAGTCTCTGGGCTGTTCGGCAAAATCCAACATCTTAAATATTCCTGAAGGCGCTCGCCTGGTTTCAGATCGGTCTTTATTCCTGCAGGTAAGCACAGAGCTCTGCTGTCCTAACATGTATTGAAGAGTTTAAGGGTTAGGAGTAAGTTTCATTTACTTTATTTATTTATTTACTTTTTTTTTCTTTTAAAGGGCTGGTACAGAATCTAAGAAGCAGTGAGCGTACAGAGAAATGTTTCCATGCTTCCCGAGTTCCAGCAGTCAGCAGCTAAAAAGTTTGAAATGACAACAAAGGCCCCGGCTAATTCCTGGCGAGGATACAGAACACTGATCAGACTGGAAAAAAGTGTCAAACTTGTTCTTGTTCACCTGCTGTTTTTTTTTATGTGGCCTTCAATCCAATCTCTGCTTCGGTTTCCTGACTATTATTTATTTATTTATTTTTTTTGCCCTTCCTGTTTTTACTTGAGGGCGTTTTACTGAAGCAAGTCTCAGCTGGACACTTCAAAAATGAAGCCATGATCAAAATGTGATGAGTGGAAGAAAAGCTTCAGGTTCTTGCAAGATCATTTGAGATGTGGGGGAGAAAAACAAACTGGGGAAGCAGCAAGACCCAGAAAAAGAGTTGGCAAAAGGACCTTTTAGAAAGTAACCCCCGCTGTTATTGTTTTCCACTTCAGAACTTTGTTCAGGCACATTTGATGTGAGTTTTCCAGAAGCCTGCTTCACGCTGACGAAGGTAACTAAACCCCTTGAAGTTATTTTTTTGGAAGCCTTTACCAGCTTTTCATATGAAGAGACTGAAAAGCTCTTCTTCTGCTCTTGCTTTAAGTGCCACGTCTTGATCTGGACTTTAACTGGACCAGATGTTCCACCCATGAACCTGATCTATTTGGGTGCTTCCTGGAGGCAGCTGGTTGTGCTGCGTTGGGTTTCAGATTGAAGGGTTGAACTGGCAACACATTGTGTGAAGTTTTTATTTGAAAGAAGAAGAAAAAAACTGAACTTTACATGAATGATCTGCTGTCTGTTGGTCTATCATTGACAATGTAAAGCTGTGTTTGGGTAGCTTTTATAAAAGGATGTTGTTGTTTTTTTACATAATTGTTCAAACTCTTCATCCACTGGCCATACTCACTAGCCTGAATGTTCGCGGCAGGCGGCTCCGCGGTGGGGAAGGAGCTGTAGAGGGGCTAGGGGGAAGTGTGACCAGCGTGTTCACAATCATGATTGACAGCGCTGACTGGGAGTGGTTTATTTCTGAAGACTGAGGACAGATATTTTTTTCACAAATTGTCTGTCATATTATACTGTCAAAACAGTGACAGTCAGAGCAAACAATGGGGGAAAAAAATAATATATATATATAAATGTAAATACAAAAAAAAAAGTATTACTTTTTTCCCCTCCCAAACTCTCCTTTGTTATTTTTTTTATTTTTTTACTGTAAATTGGGTTTGTGTTTCTTCCACGTCCAGAAATTCGACCTAAGCTATGTGGCAGTGGTGAACGACACAGTGGGTACCATGATGACCTGTGCCTATCAGGACCCCAAATGTGAGCTGGGCCTTATTGTAGGTAAGTTTGTCCGCTCCTGTTCTTTTCCGCTAGATTTAAAATTATAATAAAGTGCTCACTGTGGCCAACGCGTTTCTAAATGCAAAGCTTTCCTGTCACCAGGACTTCTCTAACAGCCCAGTTTTTTTTTGTTTGTTTTTTGTTCAGGCACAGGAACCAACGCCTGTTACATGGAGGAGATGCACAACATCGAAACGGTGGAGGGAAACGAAGGCCGCATGTGCATCAACGTGGAGTGGGGAGCGTTCGGCGAAAACGGCGAACTGGACGATTTTTGCACAGAGTTTGATCGCGCCGTCGACGAATCCTCCAACTACCCCGGGAAGCAGAGGTACGTAAAAATCAAGGTTAAGAAGCAAACGCAAGAAGAAAAAGTGTAAGACATGATCAGACTTAGAATACCTTAGTTGTTATAGACCCTGGATGTGTTTAATTGTGAAGTAACAAAGTAAAAATGCTACTTTGGAGTGTCATTTTTGTGTCATTTTTGACACTCCAGATGCTGCTGCGTTCGATTCACGCGGCTGAATTTGAAAACTGAACATCTCTGTGCTGCTCCATCATCACACCTTAAACTCGCATCTGCAATAAGTGACATATGTGAATCTGCAGTGTCATCAAAAAGAAGAAAAAAAAAGAAGCTGTGCAGACAGTGGGGAGAAATGTCTGACTGTACATGATAATGTTGCGCTGGTGTGAAATCCTCTTTTCTTTCTTTTGAAGATACGAGAAGATGATCGGCGGCATGTACCTGGGAGAGATAGTGAGGAACGTGCTGATAGATTTCACCAACAAGGGTCTGCTGTTCAGGGGCAAACTGTCGGAGCGGCTGAAGACCCGGGGCATCTTTGAGACCAAGTTCCTGTCACAGATCGAAAGGTAGGTGAAGTATCCACACACAACAGCTGAGTCAGTGAAGGCTGCACCGCGTTTCGTACTCGAACCGGAACTCGTCGACTGTACGGCGACGCGTCTTCCTTCGCTTCTCGGCGAAACATTTCACGCAGGGCTCTGTGCGAAGTGTCGCGTGATTGGTCACAAGTTTGTCTTTGTTTACGTAAAAAAATAAATGCTGCCCGGACAGCAACGTTGATGTTTTTGTATGTCCGCAGGCGACGCTGTGAGGAATTCTGGACATTTGTGTGATTCTTCACTAAATGGTTCAAAGCCCAGCAAACTGGCTTTTAGTTTAATATGAATACACAAGCAAATGTTTATGTGAGCTTCCAAATAAAATAGCCATACAAAAAGCAATAGCACGTAGAAAACGCTGTGTGATTACACTCAGATTTGATTAATTTAAATGTTCCACCTATGCTTTCATATAATCTACTTTTATTTAGCCTGACTTTATCCTATTTTAATAGAAGGTGTGCTTTAAAAGATTGTTTTTCTTTCCCACCATGCAACAGGAGCACTGAAAAAAAAACTGAACTTTTTTCCTTAATCTGCTTTAAATGACACAAATGCTAAAGAGCTTTCAGAAGAGCCTTATTTAGTGATTTTATTATATAAAGTATTATAAATGCACATTTATCAGTAATGTGCATTTATTTCAACCAAAAGTGAGAACAGCAGTTAAGAATAGACACAATCCTCTACCCACATTGCTGTTGAGCTCTTCTCTTGTCAAGGTAAACAAACCTCTTGTTTTGTCTTTTTAGGTCAGTTAAATAAGAGACAGAGTTCACTAAGTCACAAACCGGACACGTCGCTCGTCCACAAGAGACGAGCGAAATTCTGCACTTGGGGAAACGCTGGCATGTTGCGTCGTTTCTCAGCTGGAGTCTGCAGATGAGTGTGATGCGATGTGAGACAGGTTCCATGTGTGGGAGGGAAACCAACACGGAAAGACTTGAACACCCACGGGTCTGATTAAAATTTCAGTCACACTTGACAGATCTTTTGGTGGCTGGTGCGACCGCCACGGTCGCACGTATGAGCTCCGTGGGCCGAAAGCTAACGCACGAGGTTTCATTTGTTTAGGTCCTTAAGGACACGTTTGCGATTCAATTGTAGTTTTGTATTTCAAAAAATATATATAATATATGTAGGGCTGCCCAGTGGCGCAGTTGCTAGAGCTGTTACCTTGCAGCAAGAAGGTTCTGGGTTCAATTCCCGGCCCGGGTCTTTCTGCATGGAGTTTGCATGTTCTCCCTATGCATGGTGGGTTCTCTCGGGGTACTCCGGCTTCCTTCCACAGTCCAAAAACATGACTGTCAGGCTAATTGGTCTCTCTAAATTATCCCTAGGTGTGTGTGTGTGTGTGTGTGTGCGTGATTGTCTGTTCTGTCTGTCTCTGTGTGGCCCAGCTGTCGAAGCGTGACGTCTTCCTCTGCTATCAGCAGTGCTCTTTGTGTCGGTGGCCCCCAGGTGCCTCCAGTCATTAACAAAAGCCTTCCTCTTGATCATCCCCCCCCCCAGGAGACCACGATCTTCCATGAAGCTTAAAAAAGGGCTGAGGATTGACATTTTATTTCTCTTCTATTACAGAGTAATCAGACCAGCAGTTCTCGCCTTCTGACTAACCTTCCCGCCGACGGTGTTAAAGCCTCTTTAAGCCTCGCGCAAATCCAACGTGTTGCTTCTGACGTCAACACTCTATTTTTAATTCCCATTTAAGGCGTTTATTCGTGCTTTTGCTCGTTAGCACATCTGCCACCTGATCGCAGGGGTTGGCTAATCGCCGTGCAATTTAGCCTGTTAGATTCCGACAGGAACCAGTTTGTCGGAGAACAAACTTTACAAAAGACCAAGGAGCGCAGCAGACATCCAGACACTTGGGAGAAATCCAACACCATGTTTATTTTTGTTTTTATCTTTAATTGTCCGAGCAAGTTGATTGAGAAGAACAAATTCTCATTTTCAACAACAACCTGTTCAGAAAATGTTACAACTTCATTCAGCAGCACCTCAGATGGGGGAAAACAGAAGAATGTCATAAAAGAAAAAAATATATTTATACTGACTAAATGTACTGTAATACACACACACATCAGTCTACTTGAGAATCAGCAACAAGACACCTGTTCACAGACAGTCATATTTTGACACCCTAAAACCAGAAAAAGTGGGAGAACAACTTCCAAACGTTCGGCTCTCCATCTTAATAAAGACTCTTTTCGGAGGGTGGAGGAGAAAAAGACCCTTTCAATGAGGCTAAAATGAACCGAGTTGTTCAGTTCGGTTCCCTGAACGTGCGACTGCCCCTGTCCCCACAGCGACCGGCTGGCCATGCGTCAGGTCCGCTCCATCCTGCAGCACCTGGGCCTCACTGGCTCCACGTGTGACGACAGCGTTCTAGTGAAGGAGGTGTGCAGCGTGGTGGGGCGCCGTGCGGCGCAGCTCTGCGGCGCCGGTTTGGCTGCTCTCGTTGACAAGATCCGGCAGAACCGCAACCTGAACCAGCTGTCCATGACGGTGGGAGTGGACGGTACCCTTTACAAGACCCATCCTCAGTAAGGGACATTTTCATTTATTAACGTTCACCACGTGTGTTTCACCTGAGCCATGTTCCCAACAGGTTTTACTTTCAAGGACTAGCCTTCTCTGTTAATTTAACGTGTTTTAAACCTCAAACGTGAATCCTTAAAGGGCCGGCGTTGTGTATTTTCCAAGCACATAGTGCCATTTTATAGCACAATCTGATAACTTCTACATTGAGTCATTTTAAAAACGCTATATAAGTCACATGTGACTTAAAATAAATTTGACTTCAAAATTTACGCCGTGAAATTGGATCCAGGTGTTTGCTAATTGCTGCTGGCTAGTCTGAAGGAGCTGAGTGGATTACTAACATTATGACTTGATTTTACGTAACACTGCCCCTTTAAATAAATGAGAGCTGAAAATGGCGCCCCCATCTCTCTCTCCTCCTGTCCATTTTACTGTTGTAGACAAAACAAAGTAGCAAAGCATCATCTTTGCTTACACCTCCATCCCATGTTCTGCCCGTTCCATCCTGTTTTAATCAATCGGCAGCCCTAATAAAGCATTTAGATTTCACTTAACTGTTTTTTTTTTTCTTTCACCAATTAATTAATCATGATAAATTCACAGCAGCGCCCTCGACTAATCGGATTCAAATTTCCAATCATTCAACAGCCCTGCTACGAAGTCTTAATTTTTGTGTTTTGCTCTCCGCCCCCCACTCCCACTCCCTGCTTCATCCTCCCTCCTTGTACTCTGAAGTTTCTCGAGGATCATGCAGGAGACCCTGCAGGACCTGGCCCCGCAGTGCGAGGTGACGTTCCTCAAGTCGGAGGACGGCAGCGGGAAGGGAGCGGCGCTCATCACGGCCGTGGCCTGCAGGTTGAAGAGGGAGCAGCTGCTGTGAAACCCAATCTTCTTCCTTTGGGTCGACACACGTACTGTCCAGTCGGTCGTCCTTCTGCTGTCTTTAACACACGAGGGCGTCCGATTAACGGCACGAGGCAAAGCTGTGACGGAGGTTCGGTCGGGTGTAGGCCGAGCTCAGAAGTCGCGGCTCTGCTCGTAACGAAAACCCGCGCCTTCAGTGAGACCCGACTGTTACGAGCTCTTTGCTGTCGTTTTACACTCCGTCGTCGTCTTTTACTTTTGTATTAGTTCTGTTTTGAAGTCAAGTCTGTGGAAAAAAAAATTGAACTTTTTGGCACATTTACAGTCTGGCAGGTTTAGAAAAGCACATTTCCTGGACCAAAGAGAAGCAAAAGCCAGTAGATTCACCAGGTAAATGAAGCAATAGTTTTTATTTTTTTTTTTTTTACTTTTTATTTAAAGCAATTTCACTTTGTTACAGGAAACTTCAGAAAATACGCAAGATTGTGATGAAATGTTTTTAAGCGATGGTATGTTTTTAAAAATGTAAACACCAGCCACACATCGGAAACATGAAGATGTTTTAGAAACATACCTGGAGGTGTAAATAATTCAAACGCCGCCGTTCTGATTGCAGCAAGCTCATTATGATGTTCTGTGAAAATATCAACTCCAGATAAAGTGAGAAATTACTGGGGTCTTTCTTTTGAAAAATATGATTATTATTTATCAATAAAACAAAGATTATCCCGACATGGGCTCACTGAGAGAATAAAGAGGACAATCTATCTGCATCTCCATAATTGGACCAATCAGTTTAATTTGTATTTTTCTCTTCACAACCAAACGATTACCTCACAATATCTAGCTCTGGAAATACTGTAACATGTGTGATCCTAATTTTCACTGTTTTCATCCAATCAAGCCCAACTCAATAAATCTTTCTTGGCTATGCTTTTTTTTCTTATTGTTCTTTTGATTGATTTATTTTTATGTGTTTATCTATCACCATGGAGACCAGCAGCAGGTCACTGCCTGGTCTTCTGTTATTCCGAGATTTGGGTATGTGCAAGCCAACAAACATCAGCTGTTGCCCCGGATTCACAGGTTTTCTCCGCGGATCAACAGGCTCACTGCGAACTGCTAAAAATGTCCATCAAAGCCACCGTAGAGCTGGAGACGTTACAGCGCATCACAAAGACGTGTGGGGGAGAAATGAAAAGTTTTACATCAAAGCCCTGACCAACGCTACCTTTTTTTCCTCCCCATCTGCTTTCAAGCACAGATGCAATTGCGTAAATATATTTTTAAAGACCGACTGGAGATTCTGACCCGAACTTTCCTCCTTTCTTATTCGAATTTTTGCATTTCACCCATTTCCGGTAAGTCCTTGTTACGAAACTGTAGTATACTGATGACGTTCCTCATTTATATTTAGTTGGTTTTCTCCCCGGACCACTAGAGGGAGTAGTGAAGAGGTAGCAGGAGGGTTAGCAAGAACAAGACCAGTGAAGTAGCGACTGGGAACGTGTTTGCGTGTGTAGGCGGTGTTCAAGTCCAATAAAAGGTTAAGTCCCACTGCGGAGTGTGATTCTACTGCTTGGAAGCGAAGATATCACAGAAACATTGAGCAAAAATGCCTCTAACATTCAGGGAGGATCGAGGCAAAGAAACGCAAGTGGACTCGGAGTGGTCATATTTTAGACTGCGGTCAAAGTTACACGATGTCTGGAAAATATTCAAAGCCTTCGCTAATTAATGAGTCGGAAGCCATGTTTCCTTCCTCGAGGACAAAACGGGTTTCAGATTCTCGTCGAACAGAAAGAGAGTGGGGTAAAAAAAAAATCTCTTTAATGCATTCTGAACCTGCACTTTTTTTTAGTAAACCTTTGTAAGCAGCAGAAAAAAAGAAAGAAAGAAAGCACAAAGAGCCAAGCGGCTCTAAGTGCTAGAGCCGCACGAGATGCGTCGTGCTTTTTTTCACTTTTTTTTTTTAAAGAAATATTACCGCACTTTATGTGCTCTGCTTCAGAGGCTTAGTATCCCCCCCCTCAGCTAATAACTGTCAACTTTGCATTTGCATAAATATGCAGCCCAATTAGTGTTAACGTACTCGGCTTTTGAGCTCGTCGTCACTGCGCAGACCTCCGTAATGAGCCTTTGAATGACATTTGCCACACAAGGACGGCGACGGTCGATTAAATTACCGAGATGCCTCTCATGAATGCGGGCCGACGAGTTACTTTGGGCACGTCGCTGTCTGCGAGCACAAAACTAAACGGGAAGTGCGGACAATTTCCGGCATTCCGCGAAAACCATTTTCTGGAAACGTCACTTTTAATTAGCGGCTTTCAGCTGCGAAGCTGTGAGGATACTCTGAGCCAGATCCTTGATGAGTCGAGGATCTGGTAGGCTTGTGATATGTTTTGAAACAGAGCGAGAAGAGAACAACTCATTTCCAGGAGAGCAAGAAAAACAAGTGAAACTCGAGGACCCCTTAAAAAACCCCAAAAAAAGACCATAGTGGAGCTTTTAAAGTCGTCCGGCTGTGGCTCCTGCCAGAGTGTCTCTCTGCCTTAATTATGCGCCTACATTCCTCCATACATCTACAGTCTGTGATGCAGCGAGGGATTCTTTGAGTGAAACGTATCCTCGCAACCAGAGCAAATTATTTTCCAGCAGGCTAATGAGGACGTTGCACTGGTTAGAAAGGTCTGACTCACCACACCGGGAGAAGGAAAACAAGCTAAAGGAGCACATCAAACGGAGCTAACAATGAACAGCTCTGTTAGACAGAGGTACGGGGAACACAGTTCCACGGGCGTGGCGTTTTTATTACAAATGTGTGCGAAACTTTGTCAATATTCCCGCTAAAGTAAAAAAAAAAAAAAAAGACACAATTTCACAGTTTCATTGTTTCCATTAAATAAGAAAGCTGTTGATTGCTTCTAGACTGGCTGTATTGGCCAAAGATGCAAACGCAGAAAAAACAATCACACTGGGTGAAATTTACAATTCCTTCTCAACAACGTTTTAGCAAAAAATGAATGTTTGTGCCCTTCTGATTCTGAGGAGGCCTGAAAAAAAAATCTGCTGGATGGATTGTTTCAGAAATCTGTGACGATTCCTTTTGACTTTACTGATTTTCCTTTTAATAACCGCAAATGTTTGCACAGTAAACTGAAAAATTATTTCACCAGTAAAGTGAAAAACTGCAGGGGTTTTTTTCCCATTTATATTCCAAGCTACCACTCAGTCATTTCCGAGAAAGTCGGAGAACTGCGACGTTCATGCTTGGTGTGTTGATCAGTTTGAACTGTATGAATTATTATGCTTATGCGACAAGGATGAAGAACTTTAAAAGAATGCTAATTTTGAATTGAATTGCAGCACCGTGTGCTGCTCCGCTGTATCGCCTGACTTAATGTTGTGTAGATTAATTGGCAGCAGACTGAATCTTTTCGGCGCTACAGCTGGAGGGCGGCTCACCGCTTTATGAAGAACCATGAAGGGAAACGCGTCTCCAGATCACGAAATCGAGACAATATTAGTGATGATTTGGAGATTTGGCTTTGACTTTTATTTTATTGCACGCTTGGGACACCACTGTCACAAAGTAATAGCTTCTTGCTCACTTGAGTTCCTCTGACTTGTTTCACCTCAGAGAGCAGCGCACTCTTCCCAGCTACAGCCAACTGCTTTAAAAGTTAATTTGCTTTTGCTCTGAGGCAGATCCACTCAATTTGCTCCAAAACACGTTCCTTTCTGGGACATTGAACCCAGAAAGGATTCAGTGTCCTTTCTGGGTTCAGTCCAGACCACTTTCTGAGCTGTGCAGACCACCAGGACATTCCCATGCAGTCATCTTTTCTATTTTTTTTTTTTTAAATTGGAGCAGTTTGGAAAAAACCTGAGTGCCAAGTCGCCTCATCTAATCCACATTTTCACTTTGGAGAGTCCATCCCAGACACGTCCGGCCCAAGGGGAATTGCTGCTGGCAGCCGAAACCACAAACTTCTAAGTGCGGCTGTCGATGCAGCATGTCTGTTTCAAAGTACCTCTGGTAGAGTTTTGGGGAGGTTTCGTCACCTGTGCTGCCTTTTTTTCCTCCGCTTCTGTGTTATCTCAGACTTTCAGACCGATGAGGGGAAAACATTTGAAAGCAGGCTACGGCGGAGAACACCTCTGGTCGCGAAGAACTGACATTTGTAATTCGCGGATTGGAGACCATCTGGCTTGTTATGAACGGTGATGGCGCGCGGACACGGCGAGCGCAATCCGCATGACTAACTTGAACATCTGCGAAGGTGTAATTATTGCTGGAAGATATATATGCGGTTTGAAGCGACATACTGCATTCTGCCACAGACATGGCCTTGCTTATTTATGTAGATCCAAACATATATGCATTCGGCTGCTGTTGCAGCTGCCTGACTCGAAAAGGAGAAAAGTGCCGGAGCGAAGCCCACGGTCCAGGTGGGAAACCTTTTAGTGCACAACAATGCAAAAGGAACCTCGATCGTGTTGTTGCCAGAAATATTAGTTTTTTCGATTTATGTCTGAAACATATTTTGCACTTAATGCATAATCCAAAGTAAAAGGTAGAAAAGCGGTCGTGCGTGTGGGGAGGACATTCTGATTAATTAAATCAGATTAATTAAAATATTTAAATGATCTTTATTGCTTAATCCCTGTGGCATAGTAACAAATTTGTGCTAAAAGTTAAATTTTTGCTGTCTGTTAGAGCAGCTCGGTTTGTCCGTAAATATATAATATAATTATCCTGGATTGAATTGAAAATCAGACATTCAAAGTGTTTGTCACTTTGAATGGAATAGGATGAATTCAAAGTCATTTGGGTAATATGAAACAGCTAATGGGACTTTGATATCAATATCGACTGGATAGAATAGGATGTCTATTGATATTGATCGCATGTCTATCGTGATATGTATTGTTATTGATCTATTGTCCAGTCCTGAGATTTGTAGCAATCACTTCCTCCAGTCTCCCTGTGATATGGGGAGGTAGGAGATGGATATATTTATGATTACGTTCGTCAAATTGTGAAGCACCAATGGGTGTTCTCACACCTGACAGTCTGGTGGACTGGTTCAATTTGGGACCAGAATTGCAATATTTATTAGATTTTTAGAACTGTTTTAACACAAACCAAACTCTTTAAAAAAAAAACAAAAAAAAACGGTTCCCCTTCTTCCTCGCCTGTGGTGGCGCTGCACCAAGAATCACTGAAATAAAAAATAAAAACTTCCGAAGAAGAAACAGGTAACTTGTGCCAGGCCCCTGCTAAATAAATAAAAAAATCACAGAGTCAAAGTCAATATCGCTGGTTTATTAAAGGCTGCAGCTTGTCAAACATTTGCTCATCGATGCATTTGCCATTAAAGCAAATAAATAAATGAATAAATAAAAAGTCCTCAAACGTGAACAAAAAGAGGCTGTTGGCGTCAGAGACTCAGCAGCACAAGTAACACCAAGAAAAGCATGTGGCGTTGAGTCGTTTGAGACAAACACGAAGAGCAGCTGGCGAGCTTTACAGCACAGGTTTCACAACACGAGAACGCTCAGAGAACCACAGTACACACTGTTCAGCGTTTGCATTGCAAAGCCACAGACACGGACTGAAACCAGGGTTTGCTTTTCCTGAGTCTTCATCAGGGAACACTGACTCACCGGAGGGGAAAAACTAATCACACACGGCTGTTTTGTTTTGTTTTTTTTTCACATCTGTAATACATTCACAAAAAAGTTCAACAGTGATAACAAAACCAAAGCCGACTGTGGCTGAAACATTCTTCGTCTGGAGTAAGTAAGCACACGTTCGTTTAAAAATACAGACAGACGTTTCGTCGCGTTGTGCGGACAGTGAGTTGACGTGAACAATGACGCAGGTCCGTCCCGTGCTCTGATGGGAAATGATTCTGCTAATGAAGACACAGACAAATATTAACACCACGTTAGTCACCGTTCGACAACAAACCGCGCGCCACTGTGAGCCAATGAAAGCACCAATTTGACCTGAACGTGACTGAGGCTAAATGTTTTCCCTTCCCTCTACGACTCTTCCGGGTTTCGTCACATGACGACTTCGATGCGCCTCCCTGGAATTTTACAGGACAGAACCAAAAATCAAAGAATTGACATTATCGTCAAGGGAAACGAAAAAGAATCAATGTTTGTTTTTTTCACAACTACAAATCAAAAATGTTTTGTGCTCTTTTTAATAGTCGTTCCTCTTTACTCTTCTGCCCCTGAATTAGGTTTTGTTGAAGAATGTTAGCGAACTAGCGGCATCGTGAGGAACATCGAGCTAATTTTGCTGATATTTCACATTGTGTGTCATAAACAGTCCTGGTCTTTGGGAGTCCCCCCCTGGTTCTAGCTCACATAGAAACCCATAAACATAAGCAGCTTTTTTGCACATTAGCTTAATTAATCTGAGAAATGCTAACTGTACAGAGCTCTAGTGACAAATCCTGCTTTGAGAGGATCGACATGTTAAACAGAGGTTAAAAGGCTGATCTGTTCCTGACATGTTAAAAGTCATTTAATGGATAAACTAAAATTGTGTAAAATTTTACTTCAATCTTTCAGAGCTGATGGTCTAATCTGTTGTTTTGGGATTTTATGAGAATAAGTGTCTAATGTATGCTTGGTCTATCTCTCAAAAATAAAAGTAAAAAATCCAGTTTGAAAAATAAACAATAAATAATTAAATAAGACAAAAAAAATGAAAGAGCATAACCACAACAACTCTAATGTGACTTTTAGTCTGTTGCGTCACGTTCCAGTTGTCTATTTCGAACACCTCACATTTGTATCTCTTTGCACTATTTGGGAAAAAAAAGCAATAAGGTTTAATGGTTGACATTTCTCCACACAGAACCTTTACATATTGTGCTTATCCAGCTTATTCGCTTTTACAATCATGTTTAAGATAAAAACATAGAACTAGGATCACACCATTTTTACAGTAATCAGATCTGCTCAGAGTTTGCAATAAAGGTAATGTCATTATGCTTCACATTTGTTCAGTTTCGTGTTTTTTTTTTGTTTTTCAATGCACTTTATCCCTGTTCATTTTGGGAACACAACAAGGCACAGCCAGATTACCAAAGCATTTATAATCAAGAGTCTGGCTTTAAGTTTATGGCTGACCAACACTAAGCCACATCAATACATGACTGCTTAACGTCACACAGGCTGTGGGTTGTTTAACCTGTCTCATGATTTGGGAAAACCACTTTGAGGTGCATAGTTCATGTTGGGTTCTGTGAGAAAGGCTGGGGGTACACATGAAGGTAAGAGGAACTCTATCTAAAGGTGAGTTGAGGTCAGTAGTTACATGACTCATTAAGTCAACTTATTTCAGCAATTTGCCAATCAGCTTGACTGGCCAATCAGCTTTGTTCGCCATCTTTACTGGCCAATTGGCCTATGAGGAGGCTCATCAGTTTTTGACCCACGAGCTTTATTGAAACAAGTAAGACAAATCCTTTGTTTGCGCACACAATCTGGGAAAATTAAGATGATTCTGAATTCTGAAATGGCATTTTGATGTAATGTGATGTCAAAATATGTTTTCCGTTCATCACGGAAAACTCTTCAGTCTTCACATTGACTGAAGAGTATCTTTACACTTCTACTGCGCTCAGCTTTATGAGCATATGGATGTCCTAACTTCATGTCTATTTTCATTCTGTCTGCGCTATCGTAAACATATACTACTCACAAAACATTAGGGATACCCGACTTTTGGGTAAAATGCAAAGAAAGCATAAAAAACCTACGTTCCAATGATGTTATATCATAAAAGTATGGCATAAATGGAGATGCATGGACTGATGATTGCAACACTACCGCAGTAGGCATGCCAAAAAATGTTATGGATTTGATGACCTTAAGCATCAATTCCAGATTGGCAGCAATATCTCATGATGTTCACAAGTTGACTTATTGTCTGTTCAGGCATCATGCTCTTCTTGAAGCATGGCCTTCAAGTCATTGAGGTTCCGGGGTACAGAGTTATGATCGTCTACATCAGTGTTTCTCAACCTTTTTTGGGCCAGCGCCCCCCTATCCATTATCCAGGTCCCTCACCGCCCCCCATCAAAGAAGATGTAGGATACCTGCACTGAATATTAGTTTATTGTTAATATTATTGTCATTATTGTAGATATTAAAATTTTTATGGTTGTTTCTGTATTTATCATGAAAAATAATTTCCCAGAGAACAAAAAAGTCATGTGATTAGACAGACGTCTACAAAAAAATTAAATGAGTATTCAACTTAAAATCGCTAAGCCTAAGAGCAGCCAATCAGAGTGATTGAACTCTGAATAATTTTATTAAACTCAATGAACTGGAACATTGTGGTCCATGAAGAGAAAATTAGGCTCGTGTTTTTTATGCGGGGGTACAATGACTGGATTTATACTGCCATTTAGGTAGTACGGGCTTGTCACTGTAACCTTGACAAAGTGTGGGGTAGTTCTGTATTGACTAGATACAACTGCCCGCTCTGTTCCCACACACCAAGTCCAACATCATAATTTCTGCTCACCATAAATCAACTTTCATCAGAGAGCAGTACTGAGGCCAGTGTAAACTCTCTGGCCCATACGAGTCGATGACAACTGTGCCTGCTGGTTTGGTCTGGTACACCTGCAGGTCATCTAGCACACAAATGTAAAAAGTTTCAAATGTCCTGATGTGACATTTGGGTGGCTCTCACCTCCCATAAATGTGGTTTGGCGGGACACTATGCAATGAAGCGGCCATCAGCGTGAAGTCTGACCAACGGACGTTCACTTCAATGCCTTCCTGGTACTCTTCCAGTCTTTCTGATGACACACTCTAAACTTGGTGGCCACTTCCATCTAGGAACATCCTATTCAAAGCCTGAGTACTGTTGACCAGTTGTTAGGTGATGTGTTGGTCTTAAGATGTCAAAATGTGAATAATATGAAAAGGAGGACTCTTTAAATACCAATTCTGTTTGAACTAGGAAATGTATCGGTTGATCAATGGATCAAACGCCTCTTGTGAATTTTGATGTTCGGCTCCTTGTTAAAAACAGCAAGTCGTGCAAAAAGTAGCGAAACAGTTGGACACGGGAAATCGATTGTTCAGAGAAGGTCACGCTAAGTTCACCTGTAGAGGTTGTTCTGAATCTTGGATTAAAATTTCACCTGAAAGCAGAATATCTCTAACATTTTGTGAGTAGTGTATATTGGGTTTACCCAAATGTCATTTCGGTTGTCTACAGTGCTAGCACATCCATACGGTGCTGATCCATTAAGTCTGCTAAGATTTGGCACACACCTGAGAAACTCCTCTGCAAGTCTGCACAGCGATGCTTCAGGGAGCCTGGATGTTCTGCCTCCGTCGTCAAGAGAACCAACCTCGACTACTTGAAAGCTGGGTTCAGCAAACTGAAGTAAATAGAAGCTGACAACTTCCTTGGAGAAGTTTTACACTTTAGAGTTCTTGGACAGCTGGAATTCAGCCCGAAACCAAAAAAAGTGACACCGTTCCAACCTTTTACCATGACTTCAAGCAGCCCTGCCAGTTTACTGGGAAGATTTTATTTTTTTATTTTCTGGCTCATGTGTAAATTCTGCTGTGAAAGTGTGCCGGGCTGTGGTTGTTTACATCTTCACCGCAAGAGCCATCTTAGTGCAAATTTGTCAGCTGAAAGATGAATACAGTCTAAATCCATCCAAGTTCTAAGAAAAATATTCTTAAGCAGCAAGTAACCAGGATTATCAGTTTACACTACCTTTTTAGTATGCTTAATATAATAAAGTTGCACATGAATAAGCTTGAGTTATTCATCATTAATCATTATGAAGGGTTCTAATGTTACACGGCAATTTGCATATTATCAAATGTACAGTTAGTTTATTCATGCATCAGAACACATTTGCATTAGTACAAGCAAGAACATTAAATTAGGTAACACCTGGTAACCTGGACTGTTTAAACATCTTTTATAAATTGAACTTTATGTTGGCTTCAACTCATATTTTCACTTGTCACTCTCTTACTTCGGTACTTTGTTCACTTTTACTTTGGCTTCTTTTGACACGTTTTCTTTCATGTATCCAATAACTTTTTTAGGTTTTTAGAGATAGCTTAGAGAGATGCCTTTTTATATATTTTGGTAAAATAGAGTCAACTTAATCTTTTTCTCTGCCCTCTGCTGATTCTCACACAAAACTGTAGGATGAAAAGTCAAATTGAGAACAATGTCATTGAATCTTTATTCTCCTTTATTTTAACACCAATGTAGTTCCAGTGCCAAACCAGAGCCGGCTCTCCAATGGTTCTACCAATATTTATGGGTTTGGTTTGCCCCAAACGGACCACGGCATAGTTAAATCACTCAAAATGTTTCTTTTAGTCAATAGATTTCCCCTCTGCTATGTTGTGACTTTGTCGAGAAACCACAAATCACAGCATCCGTCTTATCTTTACTGCTACCAAATTTCCTCACATCACCTTTCTCAAGCTTAAGCTCACAGTCAATGCGAACGCTCTCTCAACTGGAAACCAGCATTTTTGCAGTGTCTCCAGTAAATAAGAAATGCAATTAAAGTCGTACGTAAATAAGTTTGTTCACCCGATAAGTCACTAAAGAAATATGCTGCGCGGTTATCCTCCTGCTTCCTGTCTTCTTCTTCATGGCTTGCACCAGTGGCAGCATGTGGTTGTTGATCGTTTGATTTGTCTGATGCTAGATAATACTTCCATTGCAGTTCTGCAAAATAAACAAATTTCTGCAAATTTGGCAAAATCTGTCGTCGAAAAATTATTTTTTTCATACTTGCCATGTTTCCATTAAGCTCGCTTATTTTTGAAATGTCAAATCGTGCAATTTTATGGTCAACGGAATTACAGCTGAGGATGAGCCACCATTGTTTTGTATTTTGTGGGAGCTTTGGTATGGTGTGAAATTTACAGTAATCTTCCTTTGTTTTTCCTTCTTTTTGCTCGCCTCCATTTTCTTTCCTTCTCTCTGTCTTTCACCGCCTAGGGTTTGAGGTTCAATACTCTACACACACAAGCTATGACTGCCCCCCAGTGGCCAAATAAATATTAGCTATTCAATGGAGCTGCTCTCCTTAGGGTGAACTCTAAGGAGAGCAGCTGGCTCTAAAGGCGATCAGACTGCAACACAATGTCAAAGTTCCTGGCACAGATTCTTACATGTATTCATGCTGCAGATAAGGGATCACTTACTCCAGTTTATCACTGAATTACTTGTAGAAAACTTCAGAAAGGACAGCAATAGAAATAGAACGATATTTATTAAACCTAAAGCATTTTTTTTTAATTAAATGAGATGAAGTTTACCTTATTTTGGGATTCAAGCTATAAGTCAGAGGAGCTCAGAGTTAACGTGGAGGTTTAAATGACATTACATTATGTAAAGTTCTTATGAACAGCAAGGATTTTCCAATTTATTTTCAGTGGAATTTCTTTTTTATTTCAAAAATTGAAGTTGCTGGTGCTAAATTAGTTTTACGATTGAGTTCATATACAAATTACCCTGGTGAGAGTTGAGGTAGTCGACTAACAGGTTGTTTTTTTTGAGTTCTGAATTGTGTATGAAAGCAGAGTTTTTACTGACTTTCGTGCATTTACAAACGGAGGTAGTTTTATTTTCTTAAAGGCACATTTCTCAGTGAATGCCAGCTGTTTTGTGTTACAGTATCTGACACGGCTTCATGACAGAGAACAAGCCGAGCTTAACGTACGGGCTAAAAACAAAAGAGCGGGAACGAAAATGGCTGTAACGCAGCTGTCTGAGAAGAAAGGAAGCCATGGCAGCTGAAATGAGAATGTAAATGCTCCGTTTTCATAATGCACAGGTCAGGCTGATGCTCATCTTTAATATACATGAATGGAGTGGGAGAGTTATTTGATACAAAGGATAGTGGCAGAGTGATGAGGCTCTTTTTACACCGACTTCAGTGCGTCTTAATGCTCTTAATAGTCATTTTGTGTCCATTAAGGAGACGGGGGGACAGATTGTGTCATGTTTAATATGTGTACATTTTCTATAAAATTACTTTCATACAAGAGCCTCAAAGGTTCTTGCGCTTCTTCTTGAAGGCTTGTCATGGCCAAGCTGAAACATACTTGACAATGCAAGAATATCAGAACTACGTGAAATGTACGTTTAGTTTGTGTTTATATTTGAAGTAGTTGATGATTTCACCTCCGATCCGTCGTTTCGTCATATATCTGATAGTTTGATCTGGGTTTTATTCAAGATTGCATTCCTCTACAGGCATGTGCTTACAATAACCGCTTTGGAGCATTTTACCCCTTCCTTTCACCATTGCATGCAAAGATGCGGTAATATTCAGCTGAAACGACGTGAAGCTGTAACTTTTACAAAAAACATTTGTTAAAACTGATAGACAGCGCTAATGGTGCGTTCACTTCGAACGTGTTTTGAACATTGGGCGCGTCTGGTTTACGTTCAAAGTCGATGTGGAGCGTCGAGCGCGTTGGATGTGCTCAAAATGGTTCAAATTGTGCCTTGCTAGATGCTCGAGACGTGCTGCAGAGGCACTCAACGCGCCTCCACACAGACTTTGAATGTAAACCATTTGTAAGCCAAATGCTCAAAACGCGTTTGGTGTGGACCCACCAGAAGACCCTCCTCCTGGCTCTGATTGGTTATTTTAGAATGAGTGATGTATTTCTGTACTTATCAGAGAACTGAGAAGGCAGAGAGTTTGATTTTTTCACAGGTTATCTGTCTTAAACTTTTAACAAATATGTAAAAATATATTTTTTTAAAAGTGACATACTGCAGCTTTAACTGGAATGTTTGGACTTGATCCAGGTTTTGTTGGCTTTGAGTGAGAATCCTTCTAATAATGATGTTGTCTTTGCACCGTGTTATGGCTTTGTTTGGTTCATGTTTTGTTCTGGGTATTCCTCAGTTATCCCATGCCTGATACACTGAAACCGCTAGTGAGCTGACCTTCTCAGAGCCTTCATCATTGCTGCTTTTCTTATGTATGGCTACCATTTCTATCCCCTGATCAGAGAGACTTCTGCCTTTGTGGACCACCATACACCCCATTCTCGAGCTCCTGTTTATTTCTGGTGTTTCACTCATTTTGTTGTCATTGTGGACCCGGTTTCTTAATCCCAGCAGAAAGTTGCTGTGGTTGTTGCTGCCGTCCCTCAATTCGGCCCCTTCCGACAGCGCTTGTGCAGATCTTCCTCTTCGTCCCCAACGAGGCATTCTGCACTGCAGCCGGGCGACGCAGCAGAAGGGCTTTGTCTTGCACACTGCCTGAAGGCCCCTCTTGAAGTTCTTATTGTAGTAGCCGTAGACGATGGGATTGACGCTAGAGTTGGAGAAGGCCAACCAGTGGGCGAAGGGGAAGACGTAGCTGGTGAGGAGGTCCAGTTGGTCCCTGTTCAGTCCACCATAGTCCGCCATCATCATGAGGGTCCAGAGCGGCAACCAGGACAGCATGAACAGCAACGCCACCACGATGAGCATCTTTATGACCTTGATCTTTTTCTGGGATACCACTTGCTGAGCATGTCTCCTGCCTCCCGCCTGGACCGTGATGTTGCCCAACTGGGGTTCTCGGTTAGCGACTGCGGAGGAGCAGAGTTTGACACCGATGCTCACGTACATCAGTGTGATGACAGTGAGGGGAACCAGGTAGATGTGGGCGAACAGAACAGCCGTGTAGACCTTTCTCATGTGGGGATTGGGAAAGTTTTCGTAGCAGGTGTAAAGGGGCAGCGTGCGATTGAAATCGTCGTTGTAGATCATGTAATGGAAAGGGACTTTCTCCACAGTCAGCGCTATTGCCGCGGGACACATAATAGCCACGGCTAACACCCAGATGGACACAATGGCTACCTTGGCAACGAGCAGAGTCAGCTTGGGCTGGAGAGGATACACAATGCAACGGAACCTACAGTGGAGAGGCAGAGAAGAGCAATGCTGCCAATTAGTGAGGACACAAGAATAAGAGAGGTTAGGAAAAAATAGAGTAAAATACTGAACTACAATCAATGTTGTATTTGTACAAGACCTTAATATATGCACTCCCTCCTTGCACATTCATGATCCAAATGTCTTCCTACTTATTCACAAGAGTTCTGCTATACAAGCACATGTGCTTATTTGCAGAAACACATTTCCTGAAACATTCGAGACTTTTCTGGAAATGTCTCCAACTTACATACAAATTTTGGAACCAAAACGCAGCTGACGTGTTCGTAGATCATTTATTGATTCAGAGTTAGGATAAAGTAATGGTGCAGTTGGTAGGACGGTTGCCTTGCAACAAGAAGGTCCTGGGTTTGAATCCCTGTCTGGAATCATTCTTCCTGGACTTTGCTTGTTCTCCATCTTCCTCCCACAGCCCTAAAACATGAATGGTTGGGGCTAATTGGTTAATTAGTAATTCATTAAACTATCTTCGGGTGGGAGTGTGAGTGTGGTTGTTTGTCCTGTCTGTCTCTGTGTTGGCCTGGTGAGCTGGATAATGGCTGGATGGATAAAACTCTAGTCCAGTCTTTCAAGTTTTATTTGTGCCTCTGGTTCTACACACCTGAATCTAAAGGAAGAATGACTTCCTTATCAAGTAGATGAGCTTAACAAACTCTTGCTAATATGGTCACTATTGGAGACTGAGGTGATGAAGCAGAGACGTATCATTTAGGTTTGCGCTTAAGGGTTCACCAAAGAATCAACACAAATTTTCTTCATTTTGGCTCACATGTGATCTGCTGGTCCTAATATGAGAAACCAATTTGCCAGGGTCTGAAAATCAGTCAGCCCACTGAGAGAGGGTTGACTAAAAGACCTGCCCACCAGGCCACATCTGAATCTGCCCAGTTAACAGAAGTCATCTCAGTGTTGCCAATTCAGCAGCTCTTCAAGGAAAAATCGATATCGGACAAAATCGGAATCGGCAGGTCAGGTTTTTTAAAGCTCAGTAATTGGCTAGGAAATTGAAACCCTTAATTTGCAACCGATAGGAAATAATGTCCTCACCTTCCTAAAATAATGTCCGCTCATTTTTTGCCGAAAAAACATCTTTTGGAAAGAAAGCGGTGGTGATTTTTTTAATTATTATTTTAGGAAGGTGATGATGTGGCCGCTCTAAAAAGTTTGTCATGGTTTTCTTATTCATCATAGATTTCTCTAAAGTATGGTCGTCGGATGCTATTTTACAGTAACATTTGTGATATTTTCTCTCTTTTTTTGGCTTGAAATAAGGATTTACTGTGTTTGACTTTTTGTTGAGCTGCACTTTGCTTAACATCTCTTATGATGAGTACCCATGGCGATAATAAGGGGCCCTGTTCACACTGAGAGGTAGCAGCTTCGGGTCACCAAATTCCCAAACCTGCCTTGATTACAACTCTTCATCCCGACAGAAGTGGAGATATGATGGATGTGTGAGGAGCACATCCAGCTTTTTCAATTGTCAGGGGAAATCTAAGTTCCTTACTACAGAAGATGGATCGGCTTAGATCCCTGGCAAATAGAGGGCAAGACTTCTGAAAATACTGTATGATGTGTTTCTCCAAACTTTGGATGAAGAAACATAATATTTGATGCATCTATTGGCTTATTTAACCACTGCCTTCAAAATCCATTTAGAAATGTGCAAATGAGGACGATATTAAAAAATAGTTCCTCTCTTTTATGTGAACAAAAAAATTAAGCAATTAAAGGTGGTTTGCTCAGTTTACTATACCAATAAGTGAAAAAGGTTTATATTTAGAGAAAACTCCACTAAACGCATTAAATCTAGGATTTTCCAGCAATCCCTCACATTGAGGATGCATGTAGTGACAGTGGGGAGGAAAATTGGTTTAACAAGCAACCTCCAGCAAAGTCTGGCCTCATGTCTTCAATTATTTATCCCACAATCACTATATTTCAGTAAATTGATCTGAAAAATAAATAAATAAATAAAAATACAAAAGCACAGAGCAAGAAGAATGTTCTGTTAAAAAATCCAACCATCTTTTGCTTCTGCCCTCTTATCCTTGCAGGGCTTGAGGCCGGCTGGTGACCATCTACAGGTGTGCTTCACAACCTCAAAAATTATATCACACACACAACAACAGACTCAAATATTTACTGTGACTAATTTGAATTAATCTGAAGCTAGTTTTTACGGAATTAGATTGGAAGAGTCACAGTTCCATAGAATTATTATGCTCTAGTTAAGTTATTGTCCTTTGGGATTCCAGCCACCTGTCAAACTCACCTTTCAATGGCAATCGCTACCAGGGTGAAGACCGAGGCCGACACGGACACGCCCTGCACAAACCCACTCATCTTGCACACTGTGTTGGAGAAGGGCCACCCTGCAGGTAAGACAGACAAAGAAGATGAAAAACATGCGCTTAATGTTAGAATAATAAGCATTTTCACACCTGGCAGTCGGGTTGACTCTGTTCTATTGGGGACCAAAATTGCCATGTTTGTTACATTTCAGCTGGTGTGTTTTGTGTGTCAAAACAACCAAACCCTTTGAAAAACCTGTCGCCCCCACTTGCCTGTGGTGGCACTGCAACAAGAGCCATTGAAGGAAACGACACAAACTTCAGAAGAAAACATGAGCGCAACTTCCTTCTTCTCAAAATGTAAGCAAAAAACGGAGTGGGCGGCGTCAGATCTTAGCGCTTGTAGGACTTCTCTTTTGTTGTTGGTAAAACACTACTAGTCGTTTCTCCCACTAGCACTTTTGTTTTAGTTGTATTTACCCAGCATGCCCCACGCTGTAGTCCACTTCCTGCTTTTTGAGCGGTCTCTAGTCCACTTGGTGGATCACATATGCATTCAAACTACGCCTGAGTTCACTTCAGCCAAACAGAGACCGAGGTTTTCAGGTGGACAAGATTTGTGCTTTTTTTTTTTATCTGCATCAGAGGCCGATTCACACTTCCCCAAACAAACTTTTCTAGATAAATGAACTGGAGTTCCATTAAAGCGGACTAAATTCACTGCAGATGTCATCTTGCTCTGTTATGAAGTTATGTTTTCAGTAGCTAAGTTCATCTATGCAGGTCAGAACGGGGGGAAAGCCTGCCCTCATGTGTTCTTTCCGCGAACTGCAACCTTTTGTCATTTGGAACAAAATGTTATTGGACAGCAGCAGCAGTCAAACAGACAATATGGCATCCGTACCCACTTCATGAGGTCCGGTTGGAGTTTGGAGTGAATATCTGCAGACATCTTTCATTAATAGCTGCATTGCCGGTATGCTCTGTGGGAGTAACTTTGTGGGATTGTTTCCGTGTTAGATGTAGCTTCCTAATGTGTTATTTGACTGTACAATAAGTTTCTTTGTTTTGCAAATTTACGCAATTCAAAAAGTTATCCAATATGGCGTCAGTAGCATAGATTTATACATATGGATGTGTTTGGCAGAAACAGTGTAGAAGTGCCTTCTATGCTGCACATATTTATATATTTATTGTATTCTTTGTCCCGGTTTCAGTTTCACCCTTTTGATAGTCAATAAACCTTCTCACAACATTTTGATAAGGCGAAAGGTGTTAACTAGCTGTTGCATCAAGCATGAACCACCCTGCCAGCATACCTAGGAGGGCCCCATATGGGGAAAAGGAGGGCAGACAATACGGGTTTGTCAGCGGTTTCCATGGTGGCCCCACATGGGTTTGCCCATGTAGGACCACTGCCATGTAGGGCCCATGTAGTGCGGTGGCTCTATATGGGACAACCCATGTCGGGCCACCATGGAAACCGCTGACAAACCCATATGGGACCCATATTGTCTGCCCTCCTTTTTCCCATATGGGGCCCTCCTAGGTATGCTGGGTGGGCAGTAACGGCACACTGACCTTACATTTTAAGATATAAAGAGGTGAAAGCGTTATTTTTGGCAGCTTGGATCTTTCTTTATTTTCAGGTGATTTAAAAAAGAAAAATCTTTTCTATCAACATTCTGTCAGTGTTGATACAGCTGATACCTATAATAGAGCATGGGAAACTCTGCTGAAGCGCCGACACATTGAGAAAAATGGACATGAATTGACATTGACCTCAGGGAAGATAATATTACCATTTAATAGGGAACCAGCATTTCTTCACACAACTCCCTGCAGAGGACGGCTGAGGCAGCAATGCTCTCAGTTACATTGCTCTTCCATTCGCTCCAACGCTTATAAACAGTCATGATTTGATTGTAATAATTGCATCCAAAAATCCCCTAGACCTGTGAATCATGGCTGAAACAACACAAAATGTTTTTTAAGAACAGCTTAAAGTGTCTAAATAGATGGTAGAGTATAAAATAAAACACTCAAAAATCACATAATTGCACCTTTTACAGGCGGGTTGTAATAGGCTTTGTGCAGCAGGGGTGTGTGAATCCGGTCCCTCAGGGGCGGCGTCCCGCTTTTTAAAAGTGTCCGTGTTCTGAATCACACCAATCAGGAGGTTTAATTACCTCCTTAGAATGTCATCGAAGTCAAAACGAGGCTTGGCTGTGAGTCGGACATTTCATTTGGGTGCTTAACTGGGGAGAAATCTGAAGCGTTCTTGTTTGTCATGCTGAACAAGTAAGAGTATTAAATGTTGAGGCGAGTAGTTTTGTAGTAAAAAGAAGGCATGAGTGCGTCATTAAATAAACTTTTAGCTGTTGCTTTTGACTTGGTTCGGTGTTCAAGTTCACCTTCTCAAACTCGACTGGATATATTCAGATTATATGATGAAATAAAGAGTGTGTATGTAACCCTGGAAGATTCTTATAAAACCGTTCAAGTGCAATCATTCATAATTAGATTTCTTTTTCTTCTTTTTGTTTCTTTTTCTACGTTTTCTCCTCCTGGCCGATTATTCTTCACCTGCTGCTAGGAATCAAAGCACTGAAGCCATTAGATCATATTATATTCCCCACTAAAATCACAAACTTGAATGTATTTTATTGAGATTTACACCAAAAGCAGCAGATAATTGAATTTGAAGACCGATTCAAGATTTCTTAAAAATGTTTTCTTAAAATTTGCATTCAGGTCTGTGAACTTCACGAGCGTTGGCGCCATTGTGTCAGCCGTCAGATGAGACAAACCTCTCAACCTCGGAGCGGCTTCAGTTGATGACTTCTAGTTCATCTTTGTTGAGATGAACTAGGTCCAACGATTAATGGAATTAATCGTGATTTCGGCTACTGAAATAATTGTCAGCTAATTGAGTAAAAGATTAGCGTTAGTCGTAGAGTACAGACCACCAAAAAGGACATTTCTTCTGAAAGAACAACACAGTCAAAGCATTAAATTAAGACAAAACTGTGAATAAATAGATACATTTTGGCTTTAAGATGGAAAACCAAATCTTTGTCAGTAAAATACCTAGAACCTCAAAAGGCATGTTAAGCTTCACCCGGTTCAAATTCTACATAAAAAGAAATCTATGAATCACATTTTGTTATCAATTTATTGCTCCGAAAGAATTTTTTTATTGTTGATGGAGATGCATCTTTTGCTACAAATTAGCAAGGGTTCGCTAAAGAAATGCTATTATTACATTTTAGGCAAAAAAAAAAAAAATCTTATTTAAAAAAGTAATTGAATCATTTGCTTATTTGCATCTTTTATTGCATTTATAATATTTAGAGTCTCCTGAGAAACTTTTAAAACTAATTTGATCAATAGACTGAGCTTAATGCATCGTTTAGTGACTAATAATAATTCGAATGTATGTGTGATTGAACTAAAATGACTTCCTTGGTGCTATGTAAAGAAACTGAATGGAATTAAATTGAGAGAGCATCCAGCGCACAGAAAGCGAGGAGGATTTCTCATCCATCAGTGGGAAAGAAACCATTTAGAGAAACCAAATTCTTTCCGAGTCTGCTGAGAATCAAGAATTTCTAAAGAAATCTCTGTGCAGAAAGGCCAGAGTCAGGAGTCACACACAGATCTGTGCGACCTTCAAGCTTTCAAATAGCCCTGCTTGTGAAGTTGTCGTGCAGCCACAGCCAATAAAATCCCAGCAGGATAACCGCCGTCACTTCATGCTCTGCTGAAGCGTCCAGAAACAAACCCCGAAGTGGTCCCATGAACTATCAGCTCTGCAGAGAGTCAGCTCCATTTGTGTGGTTGTGTCATCGCATCGCGCATTATTTATTGTGATAAAGATGAGATTTGAATTGATTATTGTCATGATCAGCAACAAATATTGTGATAAGACCTTAAGTACTGTCTGTATCGCTTGAAGACATCCAGGCTTCAGTTTGTTGTGGTGAAAAATGGAAATTTGCTGCCTTGTTCCAAAGATTAGAAAAATCTTTTTTTTTAAAAAAACAGTATATTTATGAGACATAAAAACATACATTCAGTCATTTAGCACCTACAATCAATAAAATAATGTTCAGTAAAAAAAGTAAATACAAATATACACAGACTAAATAAATTATTCAGTCATTCAAATCCAAAGCCCAGATAAAGTAAAAATAATAACTTCATATTTTTCTTATTGCTGCTGTTTAGTTTTGCTCAGTAATCTCAGCTTGGTTGCTTTCCAAAAAGTCCATGAAAGTGTCCCTTATTTCCTCAAATCTCTCGGTCTTCCCTCTGACCTCTTAACTTCTTCAAAGCAAAGCAAGAAGTAATTTCCCAAAACCAAATTGCAGCTTGTATTGTTCTCTTAAACTTGGTTCAAAATGTCCTAAAATGTTTGTCTTTGTTTGCTCATAAACTGAATTTTGTTCCTCACAGCGATTCTCAAACTGTACTCAAATTCTTGGAGTTCTGGTCTGAGCATTTTATATTCTGAACTGATTAAATGCAGTCCAGAGTCCTTAAAAACTCAAAGCCTGGTTTAGTCCAGCCTCAAATCAGGAGCGATAAATCTAAGATGTTAACTTCAGTGCTTACACTTTGCAGAACACTTTTAAGTAGTCGCTGGGAGTCGGTGCATCACCTCGCTGACTGCACAAGCAGCTAGGAGACAGGAAAAGTGTTTGGGGTGGAACTGAAAGAAAACTTGTGACTGCTTTTGCAGACCCTCGGCAGAAAGTAAAGCGGGCAGAAAGTTATGTTGGCCGAATAAAAAGCTGTAAAGGTGTTGGTGGGTTGCATCACTGCCTGCAATAGCAGGCCTGCTTATCTATAAAGACCCCGACTCAGGAGACGATACCAGAGATTTATCTGGGCAACATGTCCATTTGGCGTCGTCTCAGTGGGGAAACCGCAGACTTCTTCTTTCTGCAGGACTTCCAACTGTGTTACCCAGTCAATCATACAAAGCGTGCGTGATTGACTGGTCTGCAGGCAGAATCCCATTTCTATTGACAATGTCTGCACAGGACAATTATAGTATGTTTCCAGACTGGGGAGCACTGGAAGTCCTTTATTCACTTCAGGCATAGATACAGACTTCGGTAGTCGTCCACGAGGCTGTGGACCTGCATACACCAGATCCAGGAGAGTCAGAACTACTACAGCCTTCAGATAGACTGCAGCTAAATATGATATCGCCTCACATCCCCTATAGCAGTGCTCAGTAACTATTGCACAGAAATGTTAAATATTCAGTTTTTCTTTCTGAACTAGCAAAACAGATCAATCAGTCGACTGTCAGACGAGATACGTCCAAAGAGACGAGATCGCATCAGGTGGGGAATGGCGAATTGGTAGGATTGTCTGACTTTCATCTCTCCAGTGATTTTTCAACATGATCATCACTCTAGATGCTGAAGCTGGCAGCCTCAGTCTGGTAGTTGCTGCAGAGCCTTCTATTCTGGCTTTCTCTGAGGTCAACGTCGACTGGATTTCCATCATACTGAATTGCATCTGAAAAAATATGAAGTCATGCAACCTCTCATAAAGCTCATCATATTTTATCGTGCCCAGTTAAATGAATGCAGGGCCCGAACAAAATGCTTTTATTTGCATCTCTAGAAGTTTTGTATGGTCTCCTCGACACTTTGGCATGAAGCGGGTTCAACATATTCAGATTTTTTTTGACAAATACAGATTAATTAACCTTGTGATTGAAGTGCGCACTTGTTTTTGATATTACAAAGCTGGAGGGAGAGGATAGGAGGACGACGAGGAAGAAAATAAGCCCCTAAAAATCCAAATCAATACACTTCAACATCTCAGTCATATTTCTGAAGCATAAATGAACATAAACATAAGCTTAAAGATATGAATTGGGTTCTCCTTCAAAACTAAGGATGCACTGAGTTGCCTTGAGGTCTCCAGGAAGATAATTATTGAAAAAAAAAAAAAGAAAAACGGCTAATGTTGCTTTCTAATCCGGAGCTTCAAAAGGAGTCAAACTTTAATCATTTTTGTTAAGATACATATCTATCATTACTCCTGTGATACGTCTTTGACAAAGATGTTCTGGTAAATAAAACCCAGCAGAGTAACCAGATGATTTTTCATTTTCTCAAGCTATCAGAGGCGGAGTTTTTGAGAGTTTTGGTCTCTAATTGAAAAACTTAATCTGGTATGGAGCAGGTCGTGCTTCCGGCATAAGTTCCCAGGGGAACCAACTCTGGGAAAGAAAAAAAGGTGATAAAGAACCTGATGAGAACATGGTTAAGCTGCTAATTCTGCCTTGTTATTCAGGCCCCTGGTTTGTTCCCTCGCTCTGATTTCAGGTTCCCAGGTGAACCACCTGTTCTGCATCACTTTGTGCTTCACCTACTTCTAAAACCGCCTGAAAGAAATGCAACACTCTCTGTCAGAAACAACCAATCAGAGTCAGGGGGAGGGTCTTAGCACTGCCAATTAAGCTTGTGTATGCACTGCAGCTGTACTAACGTCAGAGAAACAACTTACCACTTCAGAAAAACAGTTTTGCCTAGCCAAGCGCAAGGGAGGGGGCGTGAGCAGCGTATACACAAGCCTGATTGATGGCACTAAAACTCTCTTCCTGTCCTACTGCCATCTGCTGAAACACACTAAGGATGATCTGTCTCATACTGTACTGTCCAGACATAGTTACAGTTTTAAAAAATATATAAAAACATACTGTTTATAAAAGTTACTGCAGCTTTAAATTTCATTATTATAGCTTGCAGCCAGTTAAGACGTAATATCCTAAATACTTCAAAACTTAAGTAATTATCCAATATGTGCAGACAGAGTTCTGTTTAATTGGTAGAAGAGGTGTCCGTCTTTATTTTTTTTATTTTTTATTTTTTTATCATTGTGGACTGTTGGTTTCAGTCCTGCAGAGTTCCAATCAGACACTTTACCAAAAAAGTAGAGAGCAGAGTTGAATCTAAACACTTCAAAGCAGAGGTCAGAAAAAAACCCATATTTACACATTACACAAGAAATACCAATAAATTAAAGTAGGATATGCAGTAAAACACAGGACTTTACTATGGTCAGATCATGGTACCTGGTCTGGACTCATCTTTTGCTGTAATTAAATGATAGCAGACACATTTTGTGCTCTGGGTTCTGTGCTCTTAGTTCTGCTTCCAGTTCATGATTTGCAGTATTACACCTCCAACACCTCGGCGTCTGCAGCCAGGACTTCACTTTGGCACTCTCAACGTAATTAACATACACCTCAGCATGCCGCTGCTTATGTCGACCGTGGAGAGCAGGCTCATGTGCGTAGTCTCATGTTGCTATAGTAACAGAATAGAGACTCAATGAACAATGAAGCTACGAAGCCCCGTTGGATCAGCCAGTTGTTGAAGCAGAGATGAAGAGATGAAGGTGCTTCTGCTCGGTGCAGCTTCTCAACAACTTTGTTGTTATCAGCACTTATTAGCACTTTCATTCATCTGTGATATTTCTTTATTCACATCAACTTCAATTGCTAAATGCAGCGCTTTCATTCAACTCCAAAGACCTGATTTGCTCTTTTTTCCTTTTGTTTTTTTTGAAACAGAGCTGTCAGGCATGAACTGTGTGTTCTGGAGTTGAACAGCTTGGTGTTCTTACTTTCAAGTGTGAACCTGACATAGCAAAAGGACAAGTCTGCAGATAAATATAAAGTGCCAATCTGAATTCAAAACTAAAATTGTCCTTGTTGTTTATCTAAAACATTTTGCACACAGCTTTAAAAGTAAGACAGGAACTCGAGCAACTTCCAGGTGCCATAAAACTGCACAAATTGATATTGTGAAAATAAATTTGCCTAATAGGAATGCAACAATTTTGAAAATAACTCACATTTGTTGGTAAAAAGTTCTTGCACTTAAATGAGGTGCATTGAAGTGAATGTATTTTGGCAAAGTGCGATGGAAACACTTTTTCACATCACAAGTCATGTGATTACCAGCCGGATGTTACTACTGACAAAAATCACAAAGAAGAAAACAGGAAGTGGTAGAAAATCACAGTTTACACAAGTCATTCATATGGGTTTAATCCACAGATCTTTGGTAAAATGAACTACAACTTTCCCAAAATGCCGCACACATAGCCGCTCCTAAGCATAAGGGACTTGTTGCTCCAATGCCTGAATAAAATGCCAATGTCTCCTCTGGCGGCTGACGAGAGCATCTTTCTGTTTTTTATTTTTAATTTCTTTGTTCCAAATTGCTCTGTTTATTATTAACTATTCCAGGTACTTCTACTAGTAATTTTAAAAGGTTTTGGACTCTCCTCCATCTGATACTTGGGCTATTCTAAAGCCTTCATTACTTATGTAAAAAAATAAAATAAAATATATAAATATGCCTCATAAACTGGAAAACAAAAATGCTCACCCTCAGGACATTTTTCATAACAAGTTCAGCAACATTCAGTCAGAGGCTTCTTCTGATTTCCAGCAACACAGAACCTTTCTACCCACAGCCATCACCATTATTAGCTTACCAAGAAACATTCTAATGTGAATTACTTGACCATCTAATTGACCTTTAGGATTAATAAAGTATTAGTGAAATGAACTGAATTAAATTCTACTGAAATCAGTTGTCAATCCTCCTAGGAAGTGTGAGTTCCAGTAAATTACCCACAAGGTTGGACTTTAGAGAAAGCAAATTACCGAAGAGGTTCATCATATGCTTCTCAGGTGTTAATAACTTTGAAAAGTCAAAGGTTATGACAGTCCAATTAGAAAAAGATTGAATAGTCTTAATTAGAGAAGTAACAAATCTACAATGGAAAGACTGAAGAAGAAAAATGAAAATGTGACACAAATCCCAGTTAAAGTTAAAATCTAAACAAGACTGATGTCCTGTGATGGGATCTTAAGTGAGCTTTGCACAAATTAATATTTTCCAATCTCAAAGAACTAAAGTTATGGTTTAAGTAATATTTGTGAAAAATCTCAACACAGTGATGTGAAAAATTGTTCTAGAACATCTCCTTGAGCTTCCTGCGACTAAAAGTGGTTCTTTGTCTTGGTGGTGGTGGGGGGTCTTCCCTTCTGGTGTGGTGGTAGCTGTTGGGCCACAATGTGGAGTCGTGGGGTCCGGGATGGTAACTTATGGTTTCTGGGGATGAATTGGACTGTGGGTTCCTTTAATCTACTAGGGGATTAAAGGACACAACAGTGGGATCCATTAATCCCACTGGGGGAAATCCAACATGTGTTGGATGACATGATGCCCTTCATTAGTCTTTTTGGGTCATGGTCACGGTGGATTGCCAGTCCCTGTCCGGCGGGTTGTGGCCCAGTTGTTAGACCCCACAGGAACAGTCAGTCCCCATGACGCATGTGTTAGGAAAATGGTCCTTAAATGTATAAAATACAAGACCACGCACACACACACACGGGCACACACAAGTTCGTATTTCTATCCATATTAGGACTTTGTATTGATTTCCATTGAGTTTAGTAACTTTTTTTTATACCTAAATCAAATATTTTTTTCTAACCATAACCAGTACGAGGCTATTCATAATCTCCAACTTAAGCAAAACAGTAATTCACCCCTTTCCTAAAGGATTTACTCAAAACTCTACAAAGTGATCTTTATCTTTTGAAAAATATCACTTTATCAAATTCATCAAAAATCTGGCAAATCCAAGATTTATTCAGTAGTGCTCAAAAAGAAGACTGATATCTTCCATTCTCTTTTTTTATTAGAAAAGTTAAAAAACTTTTAAAAAGTTAAACTTTTAAAAAACTTAAAAAGTTAAATGTTAAAGAGCAACATTAAGCAGTAGTTGTCCTTTGAGGTTCTTAACTCTAAAGTTCATAAACACTGTGACAATGTGACATCAGTAACCTGCTGGAGCACATTTCAAATTTCAACAATGAAATCACAAGATACTGAACTTAGTGAAAAATTTTTTTCATTTTCAAGTTGCTTTTCAATTGGGATAAGAGTAAACGTGAGGCTTCAAAGAAGGAGCGTTTCGCAGATATAAGAGTGACGGTCCTCCAAACATAGAGCAGTCGTCACAGACAAACTACTTTGCACTTCACTGCACTCAATCTCAGAAGCATGCAGAGATTTGATGGATCTTAAAACTGCATCCAGCAAAGTCATAAAAACATTTTAAAGTCAGGCTCAAAAGTGGAATTGAAAGTAGCTAATGCCAGAACAATACTTCTAGCTCCTGAAGGAGTACTTCTGCACAATCAGTCTCAACACCATTGATAGCTGAAGAGCTTCAAGTGCCAACTTTTCAGGTGCAACACCTGGAGGAACAAAAGCAAACATGGTTCAGTTTGTTCTCCACCTGGGAAACCACAACAAAACAGCTCAACTGAAGCTGCTACTATGCACAACAAAGAAAAGACAGAGTTGAGTTTCTTTTATCCTCTTTTGTTATTTATCTTCATCATTCATCAAACAGTCTTTTTGTTCTTTCAAAAAAAGTTCAAATATAACAGTTCCTTTCTAGGTGTCTGCAGCCCTTCCCGTGTTTATTTTTTTTCTTTACTATTTTCTAGGAGTTTAATGATAGCTTCAGAGATTAAAAAACTGGACAAAATCAAGAATCTTCTTTGGTTGCCTTTACATATAAAAGTAAAGTCCAAAACTGTATCATACATGATGCTCAGATATTTATATGTTAGGCCCTCTGGTGCAAAATTGTGCACAGTGGTTACATAGTGAACAGCTGTTCAAAACATGCGGCTGTCCTTTGAGGTTAATTCAGTGGTTGGTCATTGTCACTGCATGTAAAAGTGCATTGACATCAACCATATTTAACCAAGAGTGACTGAAGGAAACACTCTAAACACTGAAGCTTTTTTTTGATTCAGCTTTCCATATTTAATCTCATCAGAGGGTTAAATTACCTCAAAGTTTGGCCAGTTTATATATTGATTCATGGTCATCTCAGTGTAAGGTGGCCAAATTTATAGAAATTCACATTTCTATAAATTGAATTTTATAGAAATTCAATTTCTATAAAATTGAATTGAATTTCTATAAAATGTGTAAAAACACATTAAAATTTAATGTGTTTTGACACATTAAATTAAGATTTCATACATTTTATGTAGGATTTAAAGATTCTAAAGTGCAAAAAAATCAAATAAAATTATTCCTTGTGTTTTTGGTTCAGACGTCTGCTCTCATAAGAACCTGGAATTCAATGATCCCTTCTGCGTTCACAAATCCATTGTGTAAAAATGATTGGAAATATTTGAGGCATTTTTGATATAAAATATCCAAAAAGGGGAGAGGTTTGGTGGACAGCTATTGGACATGAGTCATTCATCCAAAGATTCAGTGTCTTTGCTTCGGCGACTGCGACACACAGCAGTTCGAAATGAAGAAAAAGTTAATTCCGTGGTCTGACTTTTGTCTCATGTTGTAATTTTCCTCCCCATGCAGCCCCATTTTCGCATTATAAGCGGCACACGACATAATAGGCTTAATAGTAAGCTGAAAATAATTATGAAGATATTGTATAAGAAATAATTACAGTTCTTGTCTCAGGCAGTACATTGTGGAAAAGACTTAAATGTCAGTCATCTTACTCATTTTGACAATGGGCAACTCTTCTCAGTCATTCACACAAACCCTGTACAGCTACACAAAGTATCTCATAAATCACAACATTATCAAATGTTCTGCTTTTATTTTGACAAATATAAGATGGAAAGAAAAGTGGCTTTTCTCCAGAGGAAGACATATCCGACACTTGTTCCTTATGTCAACGGTGGTGAATCAGAAAAGAGAAAAAAAATGTAATAAAGAGACACAAAGATCTTTAATGAGAATAAAATACTTTTTTGCAATAATCAGTCATCTTTTTAAAAGTATCGGAGGAGCAAAAAGCAGCCCTGAATGTGAGATCTCACATTCTATTCAGTGGTTTGGGGGGGAAAAAAAACAAAGATGTTTGTGTTCACAATCAGATCAGCAGATTTCTACTTGCTGGGAGATGTGATTGTATGCATGGTTGTTAGAGATGCTAAAAGGCTTTACCATTGAACCAGCTAGAAAATCTGTTAATTAGGAGTATTACATATTACATAGTTTTCTAAATATGTAATAAGGGACAGATACACTGATTTCACTGATTTCAGCTTCAAAGAGAAGTGAATAAATTCCACAATTTGCTACAATCTGTTCAATAGCGGGATGCTGATCATGCTCGGCTCTTTGTGGAGGAAAAGGAGACCATGTGGTAGGAATGTGTGAGTTCTGTTCATTTTAAAGGGGAAATATTATGTAAAATCTACTTTTTTGAGCTTTACATCATGTTATAATCTTATTTCCTCATCAAAAACACACCCCACTGCTCACTGTTGGTACACATCTCTGTATGAAAGCGTGAGTATTTCATTAATTGAGAGGATGAACTGCAATATCAGTATCATCACTTTGTTATTGTCCTGGCAGGGAAAATAGTCTTGCAGCGTGGAAAAAAAAAACATAGACACTACAATTACTCTACACTGACAAGAATCTATTATCTAACATCTGCTGATATATTTAATCTGTATAGGTATCCAAAAAAAAAACAAGCCCTGAACCCCACAGGCAATTTGTGGAGTTTAATTATTGAAGTTCTTAATTAAAAAAAAATAATAATAAATAAATAAAAAGGCAGGTGTTGTACATGCAGAGGTTTTTATTTTAATTTTACCCGCTCTACTAAAATGCATTTAAGTTGAACCAAAACCAGAAAGTCGAGGGAGAAAACAGAAAGGTTGGATCTGTTTATTTCATACCAGGGATCTTGGATAAGTTTATGTAACAAAGGCCTAGAAATGGGTGCTTTAACTGGACAAGAGTCCAAATGTACCAGTAAATCAACAACATCTTGGTTGTAGATCAATGCTATTAGTCTTAACAGTTGACATAAATGCAATGGGGAATTTATGCAGAGACATTATGTAGTGGCAAAGGATGCAGTTCACTAGTCCTCAAAAATCTGTTGGCTTTAGGCCAAAGCTGGTCTGTGCCAATCAAAAACAGAGGCTATGCAACTAAATTAGTGACTGTTACGAAAAACAAGATTATCCATTGCCACTTCAGATGTTCAGTATGAGAGATTGCTTCAAACAACTCAATCCAATCAACTGTCCTGCTACAAAATCAATGCCTCGATGTAATCAACTGGGTTTCATTAAATAAACATGATCCATGTTATTGTTTATGCCCAGAAATTTTACGCAAGGCGATTCTTTTACTTACCCTCCACAGCTTATTATGAAGCTTTAAGCTCTTTTGATTTTGTGCATGTACAGTGCCTCATGGGAGTTTTTGTACCTTTTAAACGTTCTGAGTGATGGACGATCCCGCGGCTCGGGAGGCCCTTTAGGCTAGTGTACTCATGAATCTCAAGGAGATGTTGTCACTAAATGTTTTTAAGGTTGTTCTCACCGAGTTTGAGAAGGACTCATCGGTCTGTAAATGTTTTGATCGAGGAATCTTTTTAACTGTGTTTATGGCGCCGTTAGCTTTCTCTGTTTTGCTGTGAATGTTCTGTGAGCTCTGTAAGCTGCTGACATTCTTGGTCGGAATTCCCTGGCAAGAGAATCCTGACCAATTTCAATTAGGTTTTCCTGGTTAAGTAAAAGTTAATAATAAAATGCACTTTGCGGTCAAATTCTTGGGTGCAACCTGGTTGCTGAGTGATTGCTGAGCCGACTGTGCCAGCAGCCAGGCCACCTGGAAATGTCCTAGTGCATGGTGGGTTCTCTCCGGGTACTCCGGCTTCCTCCCACAGTCCAAAAACATGACTGTCAGGATAATTGGTCTTTCCAAATTGTCCCTAGGTGTGAGTGTGTGTGTGCCTGGTTGTGTTTCCTGTGTGTCTCTGTGTTGCCCTGCGACAGACTGGCGACCTGTCCAGGGTGACCCCGCCTCTCTCCCAGAACGTTGGCTGTAGATGGGCACCAGCACTTCCTGACCCCACCTCATAAGGGAGTATAGAAAATGGTGGATGGATGGATGGATGGATGGATGGATGGATGGATGGATGGATGGATGGATGGATGGATGGATGGATGGATGGATGGACGTTAGTGGGAAGTGCAATGCAGATTCTAATAACTATGAACTTTACCTGGCATGTTACTTTTTCAGCTGGATGTTTTAAAATCTGAATAACTGAATACACACATCATCAAACCCAGTGACATGTTGAGACTTCAATACTGCGAGGATTTATCAGCCTGTTGTTCTCGACTGATAAATAAACAAATGCTCTCAGAAGGACGATGAAGGCAAGGGCACACATTCAAAATAATTTAAGGTCCTAATGAATAAATCTGTTCTGTCAGTGTGCAGATGAAGGACTTCATGGTCACCTGGCTTTACCCTAAACATTAATGAGAGCAAAAAGAAACTGTCACATTGATCATGTGTCTGAGCTGATTAAAGGAACACAGAGAGTTTACTCCTCTGGTGTGTGAAATAGATTTGTTTAAAAAAAAGCTAAATAAAAATGAGTCATTTGTAATTTTGAAACAAAAACAAAAAAAAAAACTGAAGATAATCATCAGGGTATACCAGAAACCTTTTCTCAAAAAAAATCAAAAAATATATCTACAAACATGTCTAAAAATAGCTACTCCTTCCATTCTGTGACAAAGCGTGTCGTTAAACTGACAAACCACTGATGTCTTGTTGAAACCTCCTTGTCTATCCAGATCTTACGCCGTCCCATCTACCCTACACACTTCATTTGTTCTGCATCACCTCATTTGACACAGAAATATTTTTCTCTTTCAAGTGTATATCTACAAAAATGACTTAGCCGGATAAACATAACCATGAGCATCTTTACATGAAGCCTCTGCCTGCAGCTAAAGGAACGGGAAGCATGTCTCACCAGCCGCGTTTAAATGTGCATAAACCTTTTCCATTCCGCTAATGTTGGAAAAAAAGCACAAATTCGCAATTGCAAAGTTTTCATTTGGTAGGGAAAGGAATTAAATTTGCAGGTGAATAAGTTCGTTTACGCGATAAGTCACTAAAAATAATCCCATCATGATCCTCAAACCACTTCCTGTTGTCTTCCTCTGTGGTTTTTGTCGGTGCCAGAATACGGGATGTGATTGTGATATGAAAATAGTGGTTTCCATTGGAAAGAGTTTTGCAAAATAAACCAATTTTGATTCAAATAAAAAAAAACCCACCTCATTCTAGTGCCAAAACTTTTATTATTGAAGACCAAGAATGTCAAATTGCGCAAGTATATAGTCAAGGAAAACGCAGCTACTAACTCTTCTTGTCCAATAAGCCTCTCTAATATTGCAGCTGAACTGAGCTGCGGCTCAGTGACGGCAGCAATCAGTCTGAGAGAAGCGCTCCGTCTTTGTGTCTTTGTCATTGCACATAACATCCACATGCTCCGAGCAAAGACAGGCCACAGCTCGAGGTATCAATCACTGCCGACATGCAAAAGCAGGTCAAAACAGGTTGTCGCCATTGGCAACAACCTGTAAGTCCATACCTTAATTCCTCAAGGCCTGGATTTAAACATGGTGTCAAAAACTTTCCTCAGAGATTTTTGCTCCATCACACCGCCACTGTAGGTTTATCTTTTGCACATCTATGATGGCCGTGCATTGCTGCATATGTGCCAGCCATGTGACTGGAGCTGCTGTGAAATGGAAAGTGGTGGAGCTGACGTTAAAAAAAAGAAAAGATTGGAGATATCCCTTTTCTTTCACTGCTTGGCATCACAGGTACATCTTACTGCTGCTGATAATCTTCATTTCACTTCCCTCTTCTTAAAGCTGTGGTCAGCAGCATGTGTCACACACTGTAGCTGTGTTGCCTTTACGAAGGTGGGCAAATTTTGTCAGCAGCTTTGTCAGTAGACCATATAATTACTGGTTTGTTTCACAAAACTGCAATGGAAACACTTTTTTCGCATAACATAAGTCGCATGATCGTCGACCAGATGCTACAACTAGTGGAAACCAAGAAGAAGAACATTGACATGAAAGTGTTGTCACCACCAGGGAGAGAACTAGAACATGCAGGATGCCGGGCCTCGAGGGCCGACTTTGGGAACCACTGAACTACTGGATGGCCAGTAGTTGATAGTGTATTATATGAAGCACTACTGTCCACTTCGGTGGTCTGTGTGCATTAATAGCATAAAAAATCCACAAACCCTTTCACACAGTTGTGAAAGGGTTAATTTCAGAATGAATCAATTTGCAGGATGAATTGCTCCACTGGTTTTTCTACAATCTGCAGCATCACTTATTGGTTCAATAACGCCAATCCAACAGGATTCCTCTAGAGCACAGGTGTCAAACTCCAGTCCTGGGGGGACACTGCCCTGCAACTTTTAGATGTGCCTCTGCTGCACCACACCTGAATAGAATAATTAAGCCATTAGCAGGACTCTGGAGAACTTATCTACACAAGAAGGAGGTCATTTAGCCATTCCACTCCAGTGTTTTGAACCTGTGGCACATCTAAAAACTACAGGACAGCGGCTCTTGAGGACTGGAGTTTGACACCCATGCTCTAGAGCAGTGTTTCCCATCCCTGGTCCTTCAGGGCTACATGTTTTAGAGGTTTCCCTGATTTAATGTGCCTGATTCAACTGATTGCAATTCAGCAAACGCCTGTTAATCAGTCATCGATTGAACTCAGCTAGGCTAAAGCAAGGAAATATCTAAAACATGTAGGCCAGTGTGCCTTGAGACCAGGGTCGGGCAGCCCTGCTCTAGAGCACAGGTGTCGAACTCCAGTCCTGGGGGGCTGCTGTTCTGCAGCCTTTAGATGTGTCTCTGCTGCACCACACCTGAATACAATAATTAAGTCATTGGCGAACTTGGAGAACTTATCTACACAATAAGGAGGCAGTTAAGCCATTTGATTCCAGTGTTTTGCACCAGTGGCACATCTAAAAACTGCAGGACAGCAGAACCTTGAGGACTGGAGTTTGACACCCAGCTCTAGTCAGATGCTGTTGGATCTCTTCACAGGTCATCTGTCAGCACATGGTGACAGTTTCAGCAAATGCGTCAATCATTTTTTCATAAAAGTTACAAACTGCAACAAACCAAGATACACATACAGACATGGTGCAGTGCTGCTGATGACAATGATGAGACAATAAAAGTTTCAATTAACGACAAGAAACCAAGCAGCAGAGTGGAGGAGACGGCACAGCGCCCGCCTCCGAACAGCATCACTGTTCACTTGGTAGAAAGCATCAGATTCTGCTCTCATGATTATCTCTGACTGACTGAATGTACAAGTTTACATTTTGACAGGCCGCTCCTGAAACTTACCTTTCAGTTTGCAGAGTACTTAGTTGACATGAGCAACTGAGAGGCGGTGACAGCCACGACAGTCGCGCCGCAAAAGTTTGCCATCTCAAACAGATGAGCAGAGTCTCGGAGAAAAGCCCTTATTAAGCCCGTTTGGCGCCCGGGGGGACGCCTGCGCCCCGAATATTTGCTCGTCAGCTCCTCTACATCGTCAAATTAGATGTTGCTTGTCTGACACCGAAGGGTTGCCTGAAATTAAGCAATCGCCCGGAAAAATGATCCCACATGTCGCAAACAGCCGAGCGGAGTCGATGGGGGAAGAATCAAGATGTCGCAATGGTCGAGTTGAAAGTTTCAATTGTTATCTGGTGGGACTTGAAGGAAGCTGAAGCATAATCCCAAAAGAGAAATTTGTTTTTATTCACCAAATGTAGTTTTAGTGGTAAATTGTGTCCCATTATAACTTTTAAAACTGGATTTCACACTGCATTTTCTAAAACACTTACACTGTTTGAACTGAAACTCGATTCCAGGCTACACGTTTAAACCTTGGTGCAGTGCGAGTGGTCAGCTCTACTTTTATCTTAATGGCAAAGACACCATTTAATCTAAAAGCCGTTCAAGTTGTTGGTAGAAATGTGCATGTGCATTACTACATATTACATAGAGTGAATGTTGAGACCACCATGAAATTGATGTCCAAGAGTCGAGCATTGCAAGCAAAAAACAGCAAAAGAAAACAGTTTAACAAGCAAAAAAAAGAAGATTGAATTCAGTGCAAAGAACTGGCTTTAAATATCAGCTAACTGGTAAAGAGAGTCCCACTGAGTGAATAAGATGAAAGTGGTGGAAAAGTTTAAATTTGGTTGAGTGTGCAAAGAAATATCTGCACCCAATGGTTAATAATTTCTAGATGAATCTGATGATTTTTGTTTAATTTATTGGATTTTTATGTTATTCTAATAGCGAGTGTGTTTGGAATTAGAAAGTCCTAAAAACAATTCTCTAATACTGGATTCTTTTCTCTAATTGTTTCTTGCACAGCATTCATTTCAGAGCACAGCTCTGTAACAAAAACACTCGTGTGAACAGATTTACAGTTGAGAGTAAAATTTAAACCGAAGCACATTAAATTATTCAGCTTAAAAAAACGAAGTGCAACACATTTAACAGTAACAAAAAAAAAAAAGATCTCATGAAATTTAAGCCACTTTTTAGAAGCGGGTTCGAAAAACTTTTTTGAGGTTTTGCTAAAACTGCAACATGTTTCAAAAGTAAAATGCGTGCAATTTCTGAAAATCCAATGACAAAACTCCTCAAACTACAATTTTTTAGTTGTTATTTTAACACACAAACCCACTTAAACATTGGAGTGGAAGGGAATGTGAGCATTTGCTCTGAGGTCAGACATGCTGGGAGTTTTTTTTTTTGTAGCTATGGTCCCTCCGGCTGAAAAGAGGCTCTCGGTTGGAGTCGATGTTGCAGGGATTGATGGGATGGAGGATTTGGCAGGTATAGTGATGGTGGGGAACCTGCCTTCATGTTGTTCTCACCACTGGAATGGGCTCTCATCTGCAGCATTGTTCACTAGAATACACGAGTCCCTTATTCCTCACCGTGTCACTGTCCACATCGTCTTCGTTGCTCTTGTGAGTCTGAAACTCGCGCTGCATCTGGCACAGACCTCTTCTTATGGAAAACCCGAGTCATTTTAGTTGACAACAAGCCATTCCTGTTCACGTCTTTCCCTTTCTGATCTGAAGTGCAGCATCCTGACCTTTGGTTTGTGCTTCCAGGATGTCTTCTGATAAAATACGGTTTAGCTTGTGGATTTAAGGGCAATGGCAATGAAATTTGCTGTCTTTCTCCATCTTGAAACAAACGCCTGTGCTACAGATGTTTAGAAACAGTTGACAGTCAAAGGAAGGTTTTCCCACAGACCTCTAGAGACCCATTTCCCAGTTGAGGTAAAGCAGAGGATGTGATGTAAGCCGCTCCCCCCAGAGAGACGGCGGCTTTCTTAGAGGGATTGACGACTTGGTCCAGAAGAGTCGACCGGTCGACCTTTAGATCCAGGTGGTTGTTCTCCTCATGGTGTGACTTCTTCTTTTCAACCCAGCCAGGAATCTTTTCTGCTGTCGCTCCTCCAGCAGCCTTGTAGTTAAATTGTTTGAACTGAACTCAAAGTCTATTAATAAAGTGACAGGTTGCTCCTCGGTTCAGATGCAACTACTTGTCCAGGTATCTGTGGTGAATGATTTATAATGCAACATTTTTGAGATTGTTTTTCACGCTGTCAAGAATTTCCTCGTATTTCTCCTCCATTGAATCTGTAAAGTAGCGTCCTGAGGGAAGTGTGTATTCTTGGTGAAAAGTGTTTCTCGTTTCATTAAAGTCTTCACCTCCACAACAGGAAGAGGTCGCATGTCTTTTATGATCATCCGCAGGGTGCTGTCGGAGCGCTCAGCTGGCATCCTGGAGGAGCGAGGACTTTAAGACTCGTAGAAGTGAAACACAGCGCTTTGACTGAAAAAGAGATATAAAGCATGTTAGCACACAGGGAACTTTCAACTATTTCACTGAAATAGTTGAAATTTCAATAATTAATGTATGGCTCTTTACTATTTATTACTCCTTGTGTTGCATACTGCCATTCTGATAATCTTAAATTAAAAAGATGTGAAAAGAGAAACCAAGTGAGCAGAACTTACCGTCTTGTCCTGCTGCGATACGGAGTGTGTGGACACACTGTTCCTGGGTGTTTGAGCTTCCTGGGCTCCTTCACAGCGACATGCTAGCGCCGCTTCGCAGAGCTGGCACAGAGCCACGCTGCTCTGTTTTCATGTGAAATACGGCCTCGCTTTAAACACGTTTCTCTGTTGTACTATTTGACGTAACCTGTTAAGCTAATAGACTAATTGAAGACATTGACTCCATCTGAAAATGGAAAGCGTGAAGCTGCTCTGGTGAAGCTGCTCTGGTGAAGCTGCTCTGGTGAAGCTGCTCTGGTGAAGCTGCTCTGGAGAAGCTGCAGAGATCCACAGCTGAAGTGGGGAGAAGATGTTTAAGCTGTTTTTTGTACCATGGACAGCCATCTTGGAACTACATTTTTCTTTTTGGTTTGGTACTTTGCTGCTATTTTCCTGTTGCGTCCGCCAGAGGGTCTTCTGATAAAATACGTTTTAGCTTGTGGATTTAAGAGCAGGGGAAGCTAAGAAGCGTGTGTTACCGTCATTTGTTACCGTTAGCACACACAGGGCGGATTACATCCAAGAACAGATCACTGGACTTCAACCCTTGGTAGTTTTCTTTTTAACAAGTGGTGACTAATAGCATGAAAATGATCATGATATGAAAACACAGTAAACGCAACAGAGTAAAACATGTTTCACAAAGCGCCATTCATTAAAGATTGACTTAAGTTTAAACCCTTATTAAATATAGGTTAAATACTAAGACTTTGCAGTGAGAAAGGGAAATCGTTCTGCTTTCCTGTCTTGACTTGACGCAGTCTGCACTTATCCCTTAAAACACAGTTTAACATCAATGTTTTGCGAGAAGTAGATGGCACAGGATTATTTTTTTCTACTTTTCTGACATCCTAAAACAGGCTTAGGACTAAACTATTGCACACTGACAAAAAATGGCATACAACATGTAATTGCAACAAAAAAAGGAAAGTGTGAAGGAAAAAAAGTAGTAACTCCTTTTTCTTCCAATAAATTACTGTTCAGCTCTCATCTCGTCTCCTAAACCCAATATTTTATATCTCGTTTTGTGAGCCGTGCGAAATGTCGCACCCTCAGGCTCTGACGCTTCAACCAGAATAAGACGACAGGCATCACATGATGCGAATAAATCCTCATGCGATTTCTAGTTTTGACACAGCTTTGCTAAAAATACAGTGTCAGTGAGTTTTTAACACTGCATATAATATGTTTGCAAAAACCCTGCGTTATTAATCATGCCTACAATATGAGTGTGTGCATCAATAATTCAACAAAGGACTGTTTGCACTGCAATATCCAGACATTTGTTGCTTCTGCATGAGGACACACATATAGGGCTGGGCTGTTTTTGAAAATTAATGCAAGGTAGCAGTAAAGGAGTCGAGTTTTAGGCCTACTTTTGTTTTGTGTTTCAAAGTTTTTGTCAGTAATTGAGAATGAGCATGGAGTAGCGTACCCCATCTGTTAAATTAGTCAAGATTCGTTGCAGAAAGCCTGAGGAAATGTGAAACAGCAGGACTTTCACAGATCACCTCAAGTGGACGACGCCCTTCTATGAGGCCCGACCGCCTCTCTGGCCTCGGCCGGCGTGTTTGTAAAAAAAATCAGGTCTCACTTAAAGTCTTAAAGTTCACAGAAGTTGATATCACTCTCAATCACTGCTCCCCTTATTAAAAGCACTTTAGGTAGCTTCAGGGTAGCCATTGAGACGGATTAGCTTAGCCAGACACCTGCTGGTGCTGGTTTCATTCTTAAATTACACTAACTCAGCCGTTCAGGAGCTCAGATCTCATTAAGCAGCAGAAGGAACACCGACGCCTGAAAGTGCGTCTCCTCTCATCACCGTAATCAGCTCTGCTCTCGGCTCACCAGGCTGCCTGCAAACACTGCACCCGCCTGAGCACCGCTGGCGTTAACCCTAGTAAGGTCGGGCTGCATCGAACTCATGCAAAAATATGTTCACATGGAAAAAATCTTGTCTTTAATCCTGATAGATCTTTGTAATACAGTAAGAATTTTAGAAAACAAGCAACGTGTAGTGCAGGAAAAAAACTCAACAACATAAAACAACATATTTTCGTTCACTTCCTTTTCAAAAAGCTACAAAGTGTAACAAATTTTTACTTTTTATATTTACATATTTGTTCAAATGTATTTGGTATGAGACGGATAATGAAGATGGCTCCTCTGCCTTCTAGAAGGCAGGTAGCATGCACTAAGCACTCAGGAGGAGGAGAGTCTCAGTGCTGCGACGCCCAGGTCGTAACATCGAGATGTGTCCAGAGAAAACAAGTGGAATGTAAAATGATTTATTAGAAAAAGATGGTTTTACTAAACCATAACACAATACAATTTAAGCCAATTAAGACAAAGCAGAGGTCTAACAAACTGAAGAAGGTTAAGTGCAAATTAAAATTAGAAAATGTCCTAAGTACTAAGTCCTACCAGTGAAAAAGCCATAAGTCTGAAAACCAAACACTTACCCGTGATAAGGTTGTCCACCAGAGTTGTAGGGATGCAGAAGATCCCCACGAGGAGGTCGCTGACCGCCAGGTTGAGGATGAAGAGGTTAGTCACTGTGCGCATGCATCGGTTTTCCAGGACGATCAGACACACCAGGATGTTTCCCACCATGCACAGCAGGAAGATGAAGGAGTAGGCCAGGATGTAGCTGGCTGCTACGTACAGGGAGTGTTGGTAGTAGGGGAAGAAGGTGAGGTTGGTGAAGTTGGCAGAGCCATCCACGCTGCCGTTCAGAAGGGTTGCTATGACGGCGGATCCCTCTGTCTCCATGGCTTCGTCGCCCATGTTCTCCAGGATCTCCATCTTTTACATGTGGCGGCACGAACTGTATGGGAGCAAAACGGAGAAAACAGAATTGACAACATGGTCTGAACTAAGTTCTGACAGAATGAGGGAAAATGTAGCAGGAATAAACTAATCAAATTCTAACATTTATATTTTTAGAAATATGGCAGCTAACAGCAACCTCTATCTATATGTATTTGTTCTCTATTTGAATAGGTCAGTCAGTAAGATGCATAACTTTTTGTTTTTTTAGTTGGATCAGTGTATACATTTTGTTTCATAATAACCTCACGACTGTATTTTATTGAGACTTTCTGCAGTTGATCAGCAGAAAGAAAAAGATCTAAAGAAGACGTTCTTTAGATCTTTTTCAAACCTTTTCACAATTAAAAAGGTTTGATACTTTTCTACAAATAGAAAAGTATCTATTTGTAATTCAGTATTTAAGTAACATCCACATTTCTGTTAGTTTATATATATATATATATATATACATATATATATAACTTTATCATCTTTCATCTTTTTCTTACCACCAGATTAACATTTTGCACAGACATTTATCTGAAACCATTTTGACTTTTCCAATTTTAATATGCAAAACCTTACTGTCCTTACTTACAGTAAGGTCTTACTGACCTTACTGTCCTAGGTTGTTTTTTGTTTTTTTGTGAAAAGATTATTTAGGCAAAAACAAACATCACTTTTGCACAAAAAAAAACTTATTTTAGGAAGGTGACAGTATAATCTATTGGTGTTTAAATTATTAATATTCTTGTCAGTTTTTGATTAATGTTGTCATTTGTCTAAGAATAACATCTAGCAATGTTTTTACTAGATTTTAGCATTAACATTGCTAAAATCTAGTAATGTTATTGCTAGCAATAACATTTTTGTAATTCATATTTATTGGGTTGAGATCACTATCTGCGAGATTGAATTTTCATGATTCACCTCCCATGTTAAATTAAATAAACTATCTCTTTAAATTCTTCAATGTTTTAAGTGATAAAAAAAACCCCCAAAACACCTCATTTTTCCATGTTCCTGCGAAAAGAACGTGTTGCACTTGAATCAGTATTGAACTGTTCTATTAATAAAGGTGAACTGATTTATGGCGTGAAAAAACAAATATTTCTGAGGAAAACGCAAATAACCGCAAAGTTTTAGGATTTAATCAAACAATAACACTCTAAAAAGAGCTTTATCCGCAGGCACACATCAACTCCTGGCAGACTCACAAAATCATTTCACAAATGAGCCATCTTGAATCATTAAACCCAAACTCAGCGACAGAGACGGAGCAAAAGTGAAGCAGAGTCCAGTGTCGATGTGGACGCAGATGGTCTGAAGATGTGCTCATATAAGCACTGATTTCCTGCGTCCTTCAAAGGGCTGATTAGGTTCTGAAAATGACTGAGAGGCGAAGCAGTAGAAAAAAGGAAAGTGGAACAAAACATGTGGAGTTCTTAAATCTGCTGGGATTGAGCAAACACTCCAGGTGTTAAGCTTGTTAGTTTCACTTTGTGTCAAACAGCACTTCTCCCCTCCGTATGCAGGATGAGTTTCTCTTTGGGATTTAGGTGTTTTGAAATCCTTGCAATATCTAAAACATTTGAATATAAATGGGGTGAAGTTTTCCACCAAGTGGCTCTTTCAATTGGTTTGCATGTTACTCGATGGTACAAGAAATCCAAAAAAACGGGCAACTAGCGGCAGGACTTAAAGAGTGTGACAGACAGACGGACAGACCAGGGTTGGTAAACTGATGGACTAACAAACTGAGACAGAAAGACAGGAGCTATAAATACACAGAGGGGCTGACAAGGCTGGTGGAAACAGTGAAGAGCAAGTCGGGGTCAGGTTAGCACCAAGCAGTCAAAGAACACACAGCGGAGTGAAAAAATACGTTTTACACATGCAAAAAAAATCAGAGAAAACGAGTCATTAGATGAGATTATTGAGGAAACTTGAATAAGTATCGGACACACTTCAGAAATGCGTTTGTGGAAAAGTCTCCAGCAGTTCATAGCAGTAATTTTTGACTGCATTCTTCCACATAAACTGCCTTCAAATCTTAAAAGTTCTGGGCTTCCTTCACATTCCCTCTGAACTGCAGTATTTTTTTGTTTCTTTCTTTGCTGTTACTGTTGTCTCGGCTCTTTCATGCTTCAAGTTTTATCAGGAATGTTCTGGTGCATTCTTCCATCCTTTCTTCCTTCAGTTGTATAAAGTCCTTCAGCTTGTGGCAAGGCGCTGAGTCATCCTGCCTCCAAACACCTTGTGAGCGATGACACAGATGTTTTACCTCAGTTTTACCAGACTAAATTTCCAGAATACGCTGCTGGCTCATTCTAGTCTTCCACAGTGAACTTTAAACAAACCTAGACATCCTTTTTCTTCAGCAGTGGAGTTTTTCGAATTGAGTGTGCATTGTGGTTTCATTGTAATGGACTGAATCACTTGTTGTTTTCATTAGAAAAACTAAGAGAAACTTCACTCTTGAACTATTTTCACTGTCTTAAATCTCTTAAATCTGCTGGATCGACGGTGAAATTCCACTTCTGGATGGTGGCTCATAAGAACTTTCAACAATCTAAACAAGCTGTAACCATTCCCATTGGATGCTGTTGTAGAAGACAGATGATGCTTTCTGGAGCTCTGTGTCTTTTTGCATTTTCAAAACACTGTGAATGTTTCTCAGTGACTTTTCCACCATTTATACACAAAATGAATGGACTGACAGTCAAAAAAACTTATTTTATTTGTTCATGGCTTGGATACGAGTCAAAAATATCCTTGGGTGCACAAAGAAATTAGAAAAAAAAAAGTAAGAAATACTGTATGGGGAGAGAATGAATGCAATGGCAGATCTCAATTGATCAACTGAGTTTTGTATCTAAAGTGCCTCTAGCCAAGTTATTTAACTGTGGGGTCCCACATCCAGCCCCATGCAGACAGTGGAGGGGTTAGCATCATACTAACCCGTCAGTATGATGCTCCTCATTATTTCCAAAAAGTAAGAGTAAACCCGAACAAAATATGAACTGTAAGGGTGACTCAGGATTTCACTGCAGACATGACACAGCACACAATGCAACACCGGGGTGTTCAGTCAGTGGATGCATGAAGAACAGAGACAACGTGTCCTCTGTGTTGCACCTAATCAGATGAATATTTTGATTAGCACAAATTATGACATGCAGAGAAAGATGCTTAACGACGTTCCCTGGATTTACAGCTCAGAATGAGTCTGGACTGTTTATCAAACAGGATTTAGATCCTACGTCTAAATCCTGTTCTATAGAGATGCCGATACAGGTTGGTGCATGAGATATCGACACTAACATCGCTAACATATCGGCGTCTGTCTGTCTGTCTGTCTGTCTCTTGTCTTTTGGTTCACAGATCTATTAAAAGAAAAGCCATGTCTCATAATTCCCCATGTGTCATGCAAATGAGTCGAATAATCCTCGCCCGCTGAATTAACCTTACACTTTCATTGGGGTTTTGCCAGGACTCTGGCAGCTTTGCTGGCTGCTCCGTTTTTTTCTCTCTCATCACATCTGTTTGTCTGTCTGTCTGTGTCGTTGATGAAACCTCACTTCTGAGGGCTGAAGGAGCAGAACCCCTGAGTCCCACAGAGGCACCTGCTTGACATTTTCCTGGCAATTTCATGACTCAGCTTGTAGGCTTTATGTTGCCACTCAATGCTCAATGCTAAACATGTAGCAGCAGCACAGACGTCCCCAATGCTGGATTTACACCGAGATCAAGTCATGTTTATATGCAGTTAATTGACTAAATCCATGACTTCCAAAGGCAATTGTTTGAACTGTGACGTGCAAGACTGAGATACAAATACGCAGGACAGTTTTCTTGTTGGTAATTTCTAAAACCGTCTACTATTTTTCTCCCTATTGAAAAACATTGGTCTTTAAAAGTGTAACCTGGCAAAATACAGGAGAGGTTTTTATGTCTCGAATGGCTCTGTGAGGAAACTGAGACAATAAAAGCCCCAATCAGAGGGTGGCACAAAACACACAGCATAGAAAGATTTGAATGGAGCAGAAGAAGAAAAAGAAATGCATCAAAATCTGTTATTTTCCCCTCTGTAGATAACTTATCTCTGTAGAACTACAAGAAAAGAAAAAAAAAACAGCATTATTATTATTTTAGTGAGAAATCCGTTAATTTGTCCTGTTGCTCTCCTTCTCTAGGTGTGTGAAGCGGTCCATGGTAAAGGGCTGCAGGAAAAACTTGATTTGTGTGAGTTCAGCTGAGTTAAGCAGCGTGGAACGGGATTAGCTGCTTGTCTGAAAGGTCCAGGCTGTTCGTACGCACCAACACCGAAGCTCATGTCAAGGTTTTAAGGATTATAAGGATTTGTTCATCTAGATTTTCACAGCCTTAACAAAGCTCCACTACATAACCCTCAAATCGATGTTGAACAAAACCTCCTCCTTCATCTCTTCTTAGTTTTAGCATGTTGGTGGGAAATGACCAGCTCTTCCAACCGAGCGTTAGCATGCTAATTTCTCACGGCTAAACAACCATAATGTTCTACTGGGTTAAGCTTCATTGATGCTTTACTAAAAATGGCGTACTATTGGTGCAATTACAATTGCTACATTTGCCAGTTTCTGGAAAGCCCTGTGCTCAGTTTGTAGACTCAAACACTGAGATTCACCAGACTCCAGACTTCAGGTCCAATCTTGTAGCAACATCACCTTAATCAAGACTTTTCAACCCCTGCTGCCCGTCACCCAAGGCCTACATTTTCACCAAGACCTTTGGTCTCACTTCATTGTGTCTCGTCCAGTTCAATCATTCCCACCGTTATTTTCACTTATTGGGCTTTTTTCTTTCCATCTTCATGTGACTAGCATGTGCCGCGGGTTCACAAAAGGTCAACCTATTCCCAGTGTGACTATTATTATTATTATTATGATAATGTTTTTAATAGAGTCATAGAATTGTGGAGGCATTGAATAGGTCCAAGGTTTCCTGCTGCTCACATATTCAATCGTTCCCTCCTGCTAAGGCAATTATGGTAGCAACACTCGGGCGCTAACTGCTCCACAATCAACTGATAATCACGGATCAATACAACAGTTTGGACAAGATTAAAGGTCCAAGAGGGAAATACGCAAAGCTAAGAAGAAATATTACTATTTGGAAATGAACAAATGGACCATGCTAACAAATGAATGGTGACCTTCTTTAAATACATTTATGTTTCTGAACTTCTTTTTTTTTAAAACTGAAACTACTTTCAAACCTGACTATAGTGTAGTTTATTATAGTATTGTTTAAAAAAAGTTTTAAATGGGACTTTGGTCTGGATTCTTGTGATTGTCGGAGTATCAGTTTTTTGCAGACTGAGTATAAGTAAATATAAAAATAAATGAAAAATGATAAACGTTATACTTTTACAAGTACAGTTTTTCTGATCATGCAGCTTTCAAGCATTTCTATTGAAGTGTAAACTGCAGCTCATCTCTTGATGATGGCAGATTTTCACACTGTTGTTCATTTTGCTTTTCTTGTTCCTGGATTATTTGCTGCAACGTTGGTTGTTCTGCTAGCATCGGCAAAACTCTTTGAGTCCTGTGTCGTATTAAGAGTTAAAATATGTTTTTTTCTTCCCTCCTCTTCACAGCTTAGCTTACCAAAGCAGAGTAAGCTCATTACCTTGAATTATCTCCAAACTACGGACATTTTCATTCTCTCCTGCTATCTAGCTTCTCTTTTCTTCTTCTTCAGTTTTTTTTTTTTTTTTGGAAGATCAGCAAATAACGTGTCGCTGCATTACAACCACCAGCTGATAGTGAGTGCAGCCCAGAAGAAAAACCAAGTACAAAAGTGTCATCTGTTCGTAGCGTAGCATTTCCCATTTTCTTTAAATATATTGACATTCCTCTCATTTTTACTTAGATAAGTTTCAACTTAAAAGTTGAATTATCTTGTCTTGTCCCGTGATTCAGTTTGCTGCTGTTGTTCTGGAGCCGTGACGGCCGCTGACGCGCCGAATTAAAGGGATTTTCAAGGTTTGCAACTGAGACGGTTTACATGGGCAGAGTCGAAGAAAACGCCAGCCCATGTGGAGCGAAAGATCCAGCCAGAAATATTCACAAGCATGTGTTAGCACGCGGATTGTCTGTTCTCATGGCAAAGCCCACTCCACACAGAGAGAAACCAACTGTGCAAAATACCCCCTACTGCGGCTCTAAAGACCCAGGCAATGCAAATACAAAGAGCTGTCAGAAATGCTCCGTCTCCAAAGGCCAGCGCTGTTTTGATCTAATTTCTTAGTTGGGTGGATTTCTCACAGGTTTTCTAATCCTTGTGGCAATGCGACGGCTTGGTCTGCAATAAACTGCAAGCAACTGCCGAATTAATAATCTATTTCTGACTAAGACTTAAGTCTCTCATATTTTGTGGTCTTGCAAAAGTGTTGAATGTTATGTCTAAATAGCAGAAAGTCATTCAAAAACATTATGGCATCAGTGTATCCGTTTTCTCTCTAGTGTAACCGGGTTCTGCTTCACTCCACCGAACCAGGCCGGCACAAGTAACCCCCCGACTCTGCGTTGTGTAGTTATTTTTAATGAAGACAAGGAGTTTCTGGGTGCCGAGGCAGTTTATTTCCTGAACGAAAACGCATCGGGGTTCGAATCAGCGCAAGCGGCTCGGCTCCACTCAGCACACTCTCATGCAGCTTTCATAGATCAGCCGTAATTACAGTAAAAAAAAAAAAATCAATCATTTTACATCAGGTGGGTGTACATTGAAATTATTTTCCTGTGTAGCAGGATGCACTATATTGTCAAAAAGACCAAACAAAATGGCATTAGTAAACGCTGTCTCATGTTTAAGATGAATATTTTAGATCAGTGGTCTGTGTTTCTTTCCAAGAACCGCCTTGCAGCTGGTCATTTTAATGCCTGTTGGAAATGTTGACACTAAAGATCTATTGGGTCACGTCTAAGCTCCAGAGAAATCTTACTGATATTGCTCCTTGTATTAGATCATAGATCAGTAATGTACATTTTAATTTCTCATGTCAATAATGTGTGATTAGACATAATCAATACTTTTTTAAAAACAACAACAACAAAAATTTTGTCAGTGAAGATGTGTGTGGGTGTGTGTGTGTGTGTGTGTAAAATGAAAAAATAGCAACCTGCAGCCAGTCAGAAGGGTTGGTGCTTTTAGTGATCATTTCCACAAAACTTGCTGAAATGTAACTCTTCATGACGTTGTTACTAGAAAAAGGTCGAACAAGTCTGGCTTCTCTGGAGCCGATAGCAGGAGAACCCTTCACTTCAGCTCATGTACTTTCTTAGATGTAAGTGGCCCAGGGCTCATTGGTCGTTCCCTCCTTTTTCATACTGTACAGGCAGAACATTAGAAAGCTTGTCTGTGTCTGAGTGTTTGACAAATTGTCTTCAATGCTACCGTTTTTTTTCTCAGCAGTGCTATTTTCTGTCGGGTTTAAAAGCCCATTATTCATGACCTGCATTGCACCAAAGCAACCGACATCCACGATTAATGATTGGCTGATGAAGTTAGCAGCACATGTATAATAAAACCTTCCCAGAGGAGAAGCAAACACTAATTTAAAAGCATCTCGGAGGAGTGAAGCCCTTGACATAACACACGGCGGTTTGCTTTAAACACGGCTCAGGTTGTTGTATATTATTCACTGCTGCACATTTTCCAGTGGTTATAATTAGGACCTGCTGTGTTCAAAAATGTCACCTTGTTACAGGACTCTCCACTCTTATTTACACCCATAATAAAGACGGAAGAAAACAACAACAAAAAAAAGGCTTTGTGTAAATACATTTTGTAGCTCAGCAACAATCTTATGTTTAAAAAAAAAAACTGAACAATTGCACCTTTAATTCCAATTCATTTGTTTGGAAATTGCAGGGTAATGATATTTTGCTTTTAAAGGAAATAAATTGTAACATACTTCATCTCTAAAAATAATAATTTAAATATTCTTAGGTTTAGAATTTTGAGATTATCAAATAGAACAAAATTGAAATTTTTTTTAGATTGTCTTTAAATCTAAAAAGACAGATTGGATTAAAGACAATCTAAGATTGTCTTTAATCCATGTCCCTGTGTTTCAAAGGGGAACATAAACGATGTGACACACTGGTCCGTTTCTCAGAGACCCTTACGAACGACGAACACGAGAGTTGGCCGTTCGTGCGTCGATTCTTTACCCGTCTTTGTGTCAGAAAATGGCTGCAACATAATTACTCAGGTGTCCAAATCAACATTCTTTATTTCCCACTAGATTCTGTGAATAGGAGGGAAAAGACACACCGTTTCCTGTTCTGCCATGAATGTTAATGCATCTAAAAACGCAACTCAGATGGGCGCATGCGCGAAATAACGAAATGCATTTTGTAAAACACCGAGTCCAGTCATGAGTTTGAAGTATTTTCTCTTTGTTGCGATGCCGTTACGTTCAAAGTGCGGCGAAGGAGATGAAGTTCACAGTGTTCAGCTGAGTCAGGTTTGGTCGGATGCCATCATCTTTTTCCAATACTAATGGATCTGGAAATGAAACTTCAACCCTTTAAACATGTCTGCCTTCATGAATGGCCAGCCCAGTTAGTCAGAAAACAGCTGCTGTCAGCTGGAGCAGCTTCATGCATCGTGTGTGCAGACAGAGGGTCGGCGTAGCGTAGCATGTAGCATGTCACGAGTCACAGCTTTGTGAAAGTCACCAGTCAGAATCCTCGGGAATAAAGCAATCTCCTCTTATTTTCCTGACATCGTTTAAAGGGAAAACTGGGTGATGTGAAATATTCATGAAATAATTTACTTTATATCACCACTCTATGTAAATACATAGTGTAAATAATACCTACGTAGTTCAACTGCAAATAGGGTCGATTCCTATATGAGAATTCCTCTTTTTTACTGACCTGCAGCCAGATGGTCAATCATGGGTGAAAATCGTGGAGCTCGTTGAACCTGCACTGAACACCATAAATAAACCATGAAAGTTTTTTTTAAAGCATTTGCTTGTTTAAAAGCTTTCATTATGAATACAAAGCGACTGGTAGAGAAGAACCTTAACCCTGCAAATCGGCTCCATTTTGGTGGAGGCGGAGTGAACCGTTCTGAGCAGATGTTGGCATTGTGAGTGACGGAACGATTATGTTTGACAGGCATCACCTCAGCATGTGTACAATAAAACAAATGTATGAAGTGGACCGCATGCTGCTCTAAAGCATAAGCTCTCTGGTAGATGCTTACAGGCTCAAGCTTGAAACAAATGAATAAACAGCAGGAGTTTGAAAATAATATGTCAGCGCCTAGTTCTATACGTTTGTATAAACGGGGAAGTGTTATGTGAAATCAACGTTTCGAGCTGTACATCATGTTATAATGTTATTCCCTCATCATAAATATGCCTGTGGTGTTGTCTTCTTTCATACATGTTTGAAAAATCCTTTTTTTTGTCTCCCTTGGCAACCGTTCAGCTGTGCGAAAAGCCTGGGTGGACCGAGCCACTTTCCATTTCATAGAGCAGCCCTCCTCCATGATTCCGCCACATGGCTCCTTCAGACTAGCCAGCAGCAATTAGCAAACACCTGGTGGAACTGCTGAGCTCATCCTAGGAGCTAATTCTCAGTGCAATGCTGGTAGAAACGGCATAGAGGAGCCAAGTTATGATGACTTCCTGAAAACACGGTTTTCAGAAAAAGGACGCAGGCCCATTTTCAAGGCGTTAAATTATAAAGTAAAATTTCTTATGAGCCGTATTTGATATCTATCGCTCTTTACAACAACTGAAGTTAATATGGGTTTCTTGATTGTGCTGTAAAATGGCACCATGTACCTGGAAAACACATAAAGCTGACTGACCCCGTTGGTTTAAAGCCTTCAGGAAACTATTCCACCTCCACACCCCAGCAACAGAGACACGCTCACTTCTTTAATGTGGGCGTTTACACTCGGTTGTTTTTAACTTTAAACTTCCACTGAACAGTGAAGACACGGGGAAAAACTTGCCACGCACCTTTCCCACAACAGCTTCTCACACAAGCGCTTCACGGCAGGAGAACTTCTGCTGGATTTGGAAGCTCGCAGCAAAACACAGGGGGTGAAGTTTCGGCGTTGCTCCCCTGTGTGTTTCCCTCTGAACATTCGCCGCTGCTGCCACTTCCCTGCTGCTCTGCTGCTCTCCACTCTGGAGTACGGCCTGTCAGTTTGTCTGAGCTGACAGACCGTACTCCCTGGTCGCCGTTGCGGTGCTGATATCAATACCGGCTGCAGATTGAAGAGTGACTATAAAGCAACACGCAGGTCAAAATGATCAATCCAGAGTCATTTAGTTGACATTTCCAGTCAAAACACAAAGGAGGGTGGAATGCAGGCGCGTTCCCACTGCGCCTGCATTCCTCTACCAACTAGGGCTATAATAAGAAAGAATCCATGGGCGTTGATTATTATAATTGAGCCTTTGTAACAATACATTAGCATCAATTATCAGGCTCTGCAAGAATAATAAGAAAAAAGGTCATAGCAACTGAAAAAACACAGTGAGATTACAGTGGAGGATTATTGTAAATATCAAGCAGGGCCGGCCCAACGTATAAGAAAACTAAGCAGCCGCTTAGGGCCTCAGTTTTTGTTTTTTTTTTAGTAGTAATTTCTATGTCAAAATAATATCAAAAACTCACAATGAAATTATTTGTTTTTACATTAATTTCATAATGTATGTAGAAATTATTCTTTTATGGATAAAAAATAATAAATTGCTCTTGGGAAGAAAGTCGCTGAGTTGGCAACAGAGGGGTGAATATTGTTAACTGTAAACATGCAGGCCTGACCTGGTGAGCCGGTCTCTCAGTCCAACCTCTCACTGCAGAGCAGAAGAGAACAGAGGCTGATTTATAAACCTTTGCTGACAAAGATTAGATTAGGGGATAAGATGGGCTTCCCATGTAAATATCGGCCAATCATGATCCCCCAAAATTAAGGAAATCGGCGCCCAGAAATCAACTGGTCGAAAAGTAAGTTGGCTAATAAATATATCCCATATTAAGCATGTATATAATGCAAACAGAACTGCAAGGAATGCAATAGGTTTGTAGCAGGTGTGTGAATGATCTAATGATCGGACTGCTGATTGCAGCCAGTGCACATTGTTGGCAGTCCCAGGGGGCCCCGAATCCAAATATCACTTAGGGCCCATAGGGGCTTGAGTCGGCCCTGATACCATAAGGATTTATAATTTCCTCCTGCGTAAAGCTAAAAGGCACACGTCTCTGAAATTGGTCAAATTTGCTATTTTTTTTTAACCCTGCTAGTTTTGTTGAATTATTTTACTTTTATTTTTAGTTTCACCAGGATTTTTCAGTCAGTCCTGGATGTTTTTTATCCTCCCCCCAGACAAAGTGTGTTTCTAGTCACAAAGCCATTGTCCAGAAGATTTCACATCCCTCCACATGCAGATGGTGCTCACAATCATCCTGCTGCCAATGTTGTCCCCGTTCTGGCAGCAACAAGACTCCGTAGCGCCACGCTCTAAAGCAGAGGGTTTAGAACTGGCTAATCACTTTTCAACTTCAACTTTTGAGCATTGGCCTGAACCTCATGCTTTGAGGTTCTTGTGAATCTGTCATGCAGATTGTTCAGTAGCAATTTTCTCTGCGTCGGCTGCGTTTCCCTTCAGTCCGATCTGAACCAAAAATGATGATGACTAAAGATTTTTGCTTGGAGTCAAAAGGAACAGCGTGTCAATTTATGTACTTTGATTTCAGTATTTAGATCCAGTCAAAGCCTTAAAAAAAAACAACAAAAAACCCACCAAGCTGCTTTTTGGCAAAAATGTTGGTCTGGAAAACGTGCCATTTCAAAAACCTCCCGATTATTAAAGGAGCAGCATTATCTGCTTTTCAGGCACATAGTGCCATTTCAGTTGCTTAAAAAGTGCTATATGTATCAAATACGGCTTTATTTTATTTTGTAATTTAACGCCTTGAAATTGGGCCTCCGTGTCTTTAAAAGCAACGGCTCTTTCTGAAACTCCACCTTCAAGAAGTCGTTGCAACAGGGCTTCCCTATTAGCCCTTTAAAGATGTTTTACCAGCGTTTCACTGAGAATTAGCTTCTACCATCAAAGGTGTGAAAATGGTTGCTACGGGAGATTCTGGGATTTCTCAATCATGCACGAAACAATCAAGGAAGCACTCCAGGAATGTTTTTGACGAGGGAATAACTTTATAACATGATATCGATCGATTTTACATGACTCTGTCCCTTTAAATCGCCTCCGTCCCCTAGCAACACAGTCACCTTTCCTCAGTTAGTTTCACTGCTGCGCAATTTCCTCTGGAAAATACAAGTGTTTACTTGCTGACTGGCATAAACAGCATGTGGCCATGAAACAAACTAATGTTATACCAGCAGGATTATAGAGAAGCTGTTAGAACCTGAAAGCATCAGTTTGACGCTCAGAATCTTAACGCTGCGCTTTATTCTGAAACACTTTAATCAACTTAGACAAACAAAATAAAAGAGTCTCAAGACAACAATAACGGAAGCCGAGATTAGAAAGATTAGTGGAGGTTCTTGGTTGAGCTTCATTCTGTTTGTGATCCCTGTATATGACGCGTCTCCTCCTGCGCTCGATGTGAAAGGGAAAGAACAATCCTCCATCACCGGGGGGATTGGCTGTACAAACAATACTTTAATCTACAAATCAGCTCACTGTGTTGTCTCACAATCAGCCCTCCTTCATGCCCCATGACATCTTCAAAAGCTGTATCCTAACGTAATCTCTTGGATAATTAGCTGGGATCCCTCTCCGAATCATTTGGGAAATTCTTTGTTTTGTTAAATTAATGCAGAATGAATATATAAATGGAAAGCATCAACTGTGTAAAAGGGAAACTTTCTAAAAATATCAATTTTCCTCAATCTTCCCCCCAAATCACCTTCAGCGCTGTGTGATCAAAACTAATCAGTTGAAACCATTTTATGTTTTAGAATCCATTTGCCAGACATAATTCATTATCCTCATGCGAACAAAACACAGAACGCCTGGGAAAAGCGTTTCTTCTGTCTGTCTGGCGTTGCCACATTTCAGATCTTCAAACAAATGAGAAAAAGTTAACCTCATAAAATATCAAAAGTGGTTTTCAAATGATGATTTTATTTATTAAGGGAAATAAAACCACACTGGTCCAGTGAGAAAATCCACCAGCGCAGCTGGTGATTAATATTTCAGAAATCTTAGTATTCTATGAAATTATTCCTCCATTACTAAAGGCATGGGAAAAAACAAGGCATTCCAAACCTTTTTTTTACTTCCTGCTCTGCACCAGCTGCATCCTATGTAGCTTTTCTGCCTCCAAACTCAGCCAACCATCTAAAGTCCTCTTATCCATTTATTATTCATATGTAAGAAATTCGATTCAAGATGTTTTCTTTCAATAAAAAGCTCACATTGGAGCCTTTGGTAGCTCAGCTGGCAGAGTGTGCAGAGGCTGTAGTCTTTGTTGTGAAATTTGACTTTGACATTTGAAACCTTGAAATTGGGCCTCTATCTCTTTAAGAACTCCTGCCTTTTCTGAAACTCCACCTTCAGGAAGTCATCACAACATGGCTCCTCTATTAACCCGTTAATAATGCTTTCACTAGTGCTTTACTGAGAAGTAGCTCCTATAATGAGCTCAACAGATGTTTGCTAATTGCTTCTGGCTAGTCTGAAGGAGCTGAGTGGGCTGCTCTGTGAGGCAGAAGCTTAAAAAGTGCCGCTCTGAGGAGAAGCTGCGTCTTGAAGGCGGAGCTATGTCCACTCAAGTGTTTTGCACAGCTGAATGGTTGCCATGGGAGATTAAAGGATTTCTCAAACATGCACGAAAGAATCAAAGCAGCACTCCAGGTTTGTTTTTGATGAGAGCATAACATTATTGGAAATATCAAAAAAGTTTGATTTAAAATAATCCTGCCCCTTTAAACATGGTGGTAGTTAGTGCAACTTGATATGAATGTATGAACCATGATTTATGCTTTTTGTGTTAACCAAAGTAATAGTTTTCTTTGTTTATCAAATCAGAAACAGAAGAAACTCTTCCTGAGGAAAAATGTGTTTATTTTGTATTTTACTGAGTATCTTGCTTATCTGGGTTTGATTATATTTGTGAGCAATTTTTGTGATTACATCAACACATATTTTTCTTTTCTCCACATATTTTCAAATCTTTCTCTTGGAGGTGTTCAGATTGATAGAAGATATATATAAATATATATCCATTGCCTTCCCAAATACAGTTTTTTTTTTTAAACAAATAAAACCCATATATAGTTGTTGGTGTTGGAAAATGGATGGATGGATATAGTTGCTGGACAGACTTCAAATTATATGCACAAAGATATTGATGTTTCTTAATTACTTGTTTATTTATTGCCAAATAAACATCTGTCTCAAAACATGAATTAATGATGCTGGTACCACTGATTCCTTTCCCAAAATTTGCCAGCAGCATATGCCCTTCTTTTTTTTTTTTTTTTGTCACTGTTGCAATTATGCAAAAACACGCTGCCCAATTAACTCTGTGTTAGCAGCTTCTTGAGTAAGGCAAAATTTACCTTCCTGAAATCTGGAAAAGAATCAAAAGAAAGTCTGCTCTCCGTTCCTGCCCAACGTCGCTTGTTAGTGCGTATGAAGGGATAATTATTTGTGTACACATACAAACATATTGGGATGGCTGCTGATTTGCATGCAAACCCTCTGCTTTTGGTTACAAGACAGACAAGAAAAATGGTGAGAAGCTTAAGATTATGGAGTTTGTTTTGATGGGTACAGTTTGTGACCCGGTTGTTGCGATTTCCAGTACAGATGTGCTCAAATCTTTATCTACGTCCTGCTGATGTCGAAATATTGCAATTGTGGTGTTTTGGTGAGATATGAAATTAAATAAAAAATGAGCCTCTTCACTCAAAATGTCATTAAAAGTCATGGCAGACGAGAAATATTCATGATGTTGCCATAGCACTCATCGTGTATCAGCCAATCAGAGGAGACGTCGGCGTCTTATTCAGGCGTTGGAGAGACCAGCCTCTTGCACCTGGGAGTCGCCGTCCATGTGGCATTTTGGGCGAACTGTAGTCGGCCATTTTACAGAACATGTTCAAATGACAAAACGGTTCTATGAAATGTGCGATGCTGTCAGCTGCACAGTCCGAAAAAAAAAAAAAAACAACAAACCATCATCCTCCTACTACTTCCTGTCATCTACACATCCAGCCTGATGATACCTGGGGACCCACCAGAATAAACCGGTAGATCCGGTACGAACCAGGTGGTCACTTATGGACCTGCTGCTTCCTGGTTTCTGCTGAGCAAAAGACAATGGATGGAAATGTGTCACACATCGCACTTTTTCTCAGATGCTTTCTCTTTCTCCTCCTTGTTTCCAAGTCACTTTGATGGTCCAACAAAAAGCCTGTTTTCGCCATTCCTGTCACACGCACAGCTAACTGCCCTGCTAGGCAATCCGGAAAACGATTTGGCAAGACTCTTCGGTTCACATTTGACTCCAAACAATTGTTAATTATACAATTAACAGTTACATTTCCATCTCTCCCCACTGACACGAGTCCTTGGCAGTGATTCCAAATGTTTGATGCCATTGTTTGCTGCAGATTGCAGACAGATTCAGGGGGCACTTACTTTTTCTCATGTTGTCAGTTTGGATTGAATAGCTCTTTTTTTCTCCCTTCCCCTTGTGAAATAAAATCTTCACTGGAATTCACTGAGTTTAAAAGCAACAAAGAAGAAATCTGAAGGCGCAAATACCTTTTGATGTAAGTTCATAGTGAAAAATATTTTTCTAATGTATTCATTTAGTTTCTGTGGCTTGGTTTGTTTGACACTTGTTTATCTGAGCTTTGTCTAAAGGGAAACAAGTGGAGCTGGGTGAAAGTAGAATGATGTAAACACAAATCCAGTAAATTATATAAAGTGATTATTTTTTTCTTGGTAAAAAGTTCATATTTAAGCGATTCTGTTTGCCTGCTGCGTTTCCTCGTTCCTTTATTTGAGCCTTTCCTATCCAGACAAGTCCGGTGCTTATCAGTAAAATCTGACTTGCTAGTTGGGGATTAACACGTTGTCATTTCTGGGGAAAAGTGGAACAGGTTCAGACAGGTTAGAAGATTATTTTTTCCAAAAAAAAAAAGAAAAAAGAAAGTCTCTCCAACACTGGATGTGTTTGTTCTGTGGTTATTTCTGATCAGCAGTTACGTCAGATGCTCTTGTGATCTTTGCTCACGACCTACTAGTAACAGAGAAGACTTCGACTTCCTTTCAATAAGGAATATTGTGATTTTTTTGTTCCTACAGCCAAGAGATACTATCACATTCCTACAGAGGCTTGTTGCAATAACACATTTTTACTGATAAATTGCTCCAGAAGTTATTCCGATAAATGATGATATTGTTGTTTTGAGACCATTATTTATCTAGTGTTTCTCAACCTTTTTTGGGCCAGCGCCCCCCTATCCATTATCCAGGTCCCTCACCGCCCCCCAATCAAAGAAGATGTAGGATACCTGCACTGAATATTAGTTTATTGTTAATATTGTCATTATTGTAGATATTTAAATTTTTATGGTTGTTTCTGTATTTATCATGAAAAATAATTTCCCAGAGAACAAAAAAGTCATGTGATTAGACAGACGTCTACAAAAAAATTAAATGAGTATTCAACTTAAAATCGGTAAGCCTAAGAGCAGCCAATCAGAGTGGAAAAAAGTATTCTTATTCTGTGTAATTTTAGTTATTAAATCTTGCACAAAATGACCAGATAAAAGATGTTCAACAATACCAGTTTAAACTTTGAATTATTTGCAAAAGACTGAGCTCTGCAACATTAAAACATGGATAGAACTGCAACTATATTAATTATTACTCTTCTCTTCAGTGTTTCTGTGGTGCAGCTCTGTGCTGCCTTCAGGAGAATGGGACAAAAGAGTATCATCTATAAAATTTCACCCACATGGTAATTACTGTGCAAACCAGAGCTTTCACTGGAGAAACACAACTTCCAGATCCTCTTAATCCCATACAAATATGGGACAGAAACATGGATTATATCTTTATATAGACCTGTCTATTGATTTCTAGATTAATAGATTTACTGAATATAAATTACAAAGAACAAAGCAGGTTCTTCATCAAATCCTAATGAATTAAATTAAAAGTGTCATGGAGTCACTTATCAGCCTCATGACATTAACACGGACATGAAAAATAATATTGAAGAAATAAATATATCAAATCTACTCAAAAACAGAAATAAGTGATAAGTTCCTTATTGTGATCATCTATAAAATATATTTCTACTTAGTACTAGATGTGATCCCAACAGACCCATGGCACTATAACAATATTATTTTACCTTTTATCTGAAAACAGTGTTTGTTTATTTTTGCCATATTCGAGTTCGTTGCTCCATCTTGGTTCTCCTGTGTCACAGTTTTGCCCAATGTGCGCGTCATTTTTTTGTGTATGTATACCCTGCGGTGCGGGACATCGAGAAGGACATCGATGAAGAGACTCACGTAAACCTTTTAAAACAACGGAGAAAATCCCGGTTAAGATTCAAAGGTGCTGTGGTTCTACCGTTTCATACTGGATCACTTTCAGCACCGATGTTAACTCTATAAAACGAGCTGACAAGTGAATCTCGCAGCAACGTCATCAGCCGGTGTAACCAACGCTGAACTGATGCTAAGCTACCATTAGCAGTAGCGGAGTTGCGCCATGAAGCTAACAAACACTGAAGAGAAGAAGAGCTGCCATCGATGCGGTTGCAGCCAAGCATGTTTTAATGTTACATAATACAGTTTTTAGCAAGTAGCTCAACGTCTAAAGTGGTATTCCTGTGCATTTAAGGTGGAAAGTTTACCTTCGAGCAAACGCCCCCCTTTTGTAAAAATGTCCGCCAGCGCCCTCTGAACGCCTTCCTGTCCCCCTTGGACAGGAAGACATGCAAGATTTATTGAACTTATCTCTCCTCTGCTTATGAACTATTTGAATCAGTGTCTGTGCTTTTCCTCTCACACTGGAAGCTGTTATTTAAATAAGTAACGTAGTTTTGTACAGTTGACAGCAAAATACCTGGTAATTATTATTGACAGCAGTAAAATGATGCAACTCCCAGAACCATCTTATGTTTTCATAAGTTAGATGGGTGTACTGCTGTTGTGCAACAATAGGTTTGATCATGAATAACTAATAATAAGTAAGTGTCTTAACAAGAGACTACCAAGATGGCGGCTTAAAACAAACACACACTCACAATTGGGCCAAATGGGAGGCGTTATGTTGTCACATCAGAATTTAGCTCTGTAGTGGCTATTTAGCGAAACCTATAAGTCCCACATGTACCTTTACTAACAATTTATATGAATATTAAGGTATTTATGAGCACTGGCAGAGTGTCAGTCACTGCACCAACAAAAAAATTTGTGTTGTATTCACAGGAGTGCTAATTGTAGTTGCCATCCTAGCATTAGCACAGCTTGTAGCATTAGCATTAGCATCATCATTAGGACATTAGTAGCTCAGATAACAGGGACACATCTGGCATGAGTACAAGAAAAGGTAGGACATCTTTTATATGAGTTAGTGACATAATGCAGAATTTTACATCAGGCTGTTCAGCAAAGCAACACAAATTGAAATGAAAAATATTTAAGCTGTTTTATTCTGAGTTAATTTTTTCTGCCTGGACACAGAATGCATGCAGTGTTTTAGTCAATGAAATTCTTTTATGTCCCATTATATTTTTCATAGACTCTGAAATACCTAGTAGTAGCACGCTTACTTCGTCTCCACCTCCAGAAGAGAAATCCTTTTTGCCACTGGTAAATCTGGACATTCTTGTTTCAGCAGTCTGTAACCTTCCACATGACAAATGCAGCTCGTCCTTTTGCTGTTTCAGTTTGGAACACCTGAAGTTGGCACTATTGTTTTTCTTTTTGACATTTAAAAAGGCCTTCTCTGTTCTCCAAATCTATAATCTCGCTCTCTCCCTGAGACGGCTGGACTCTCCTCTCCTAGTAGACTGGCGCACGCGGTTCTCTTTGTGCCGCAGCTCCGTCTTATGAGATTTCACAGCAGGACTTTCCCTTCAACAACATTTCAGAATAGAGTGTTTCTATAATTATGCCGGGGAACATGTAATAATAATCTCAGCTGAAAGCAAAGTGGGGTGAAGGTGTGGAGTTAAACACTGATTGTGATTGGATGCAAGAGGTGAGCATTTATTTTTCCAGTGTAAATAAAGAATAAATTTGCAGGGAGGGCAACATTCAGGCTGATATTTGCTATTCTTGGTTTTGTATGAATACACAAGCTGCAGTTCATCAAAGAAGCTGTTGATTTAACATGGAAGGCAAACATTTTATTTCATAGTTACTGAAAATGCCAGCAATCCCGCTGTTGGAAGAATAGACTCCAATCCGTTCAACAAAGATCATGAAAGCATAAAAGATCATCGAAGACTATTATGAAGAAGCCATTTGGTACATTTGCACAATTTCTGTAAATGTAGTGGGTCAACAGTCCATTAGTGACGGGACTCATTTTAACTCCACCCAATACAAACACACACATTTTCTACATTGACATGGACTGTGCATGCACTTCCACTCATTTTCATTAATTTCTGCAGCCTAACCACTACAAGAAAACGCCAAACCCTAAATATAACCCATAAACCAACAGCAACACATCTTCTTATGAGGCTCAGGGTTTGTAGTGTTTGTTGGAGAAATGGGCCTTACAATGTATGAAATACTTGTGCACACAATGTTTATCTGTCTATTTCCACAAGGACTTTACATTGACTTCTATTCCTCTTTTCATTAATTTTCATAACCTAACCATTACCAGCACTTACCTAAACCTAACGCCAAACCTAAACTTAATTCATGCCTTAAACCTAAACCTAACCCATAAAACAAAACCAGCATGTCTTATGAAGCCCTGTAAGAAGCAGTTGGTCCCCGCAATGTAGTATGCATTAGGAAAACGGGCCTGACAATGTGTCAAATACAAAGCCACACACACACACACACACACACACACCGTCCCTCACTGTTTTATTTTAATGAAGAGATTCACCTGAACCTTCATGACAACAACTAAAACTCAATTTGTGTGGTTTTAGCAGGACTGATATGGAACAGCGTTGAACTAAAACAATTAAAGCGTTCCAGTGGTAATTTATTGTCATCATGTCTGCTCTCACTAGGGTGTTTACGAACCAAACGCAATGAAAACGCATCGTCACTCAATAGTAATACAAGGGATTAAAAGGTGTTTATAGTGGAAATGAACTAATCTTGTGATTTTTTTTGCATACTGTATAACAACAGCTCATTGTTGTTTACCACAGGCAGCAGGCGCTCATGAACAAATGACTTTTTATTATCTACTTGACAACAGAATAAAAACGAAACCGTTCTAATTTTACTCAAAGTAGCGGCCGGTGGAAGTTGAGCCTCTGCCTGGATCTTCGCGGACCGCAGGTCAGATCCTCCAGCTCATCACAGGAAAGAAGATTTCTTTTAGGTCTGCCTCTTGACTTTTTGGCTCAACACTCTCAGGACCTTTTAAGGAACTTAAAATGTGCCAAAGCTTCGCGCCGGCTGACCGCTGTGATAGGCCTCGCTTCTGGAAATAAACAGTTCTGTCACGCTGCAAGACAGAAAGCCTTTTTGCGTTTGCCGTAAGGGGGTTAGGACAAAACGGATGACTGGCAGAAAATAAAACAAAAAGTACAGATTTTAACTTTTTTAAGACTAATGGTTAGTGGGTAAATGCTGGAAATAAGTTTCACAGGAAAAACACAGAGAGATGACAAACTATCATGGACACACAAACCTATTGCTAAGAGTAAATTAGACAGTCCAAGTAACCTGAAATATTTTGTGGGAGAAAGCTAAAGTATCAGGTGTATATATGGAGGAGAACATGCACATCTTTTTATAGAACAGAAGCATAGTCAAAGTCTCAATCCCTAACTAACTAACTAACTAACTAACTAACTAACTAACTAACTAACTAACTAACTAACTAACTAACTAACTAACATAAATGACACTACAAAAAGTCAATGAACTGAAAGGTAAATTATGCTTATTGATATAACACATTTCAGAAACAAAATAATTTAAAAGAAAGAAAGATGAACCAGGCAAACACTCACACCAGAACTGCATGTAACACAGCCGACTGATTCCCAAAGAGCCTAACACAGGAATGAGCACAGGCTGCCAGAAAAGAACTAAGAACCAGAGACTTTCAGTCCCTTCATGACCTATTCAGCCTGTCGACAAGATCCACATCGCCATGGAGATCAGCTAGTCATTTAATGGCGGCGTGACAATAGGAAGTCAGTGCTGATCTGCAGGGCTGCATTGTATGTTTAAAAGAAGGTCACACGTAAGTTTGAACAAAAAACAAATGTGGATCAGCATGAGGGCCAAACATTATAGATCTATAAAACACTGGTTTTCAATATTGGAAGATTTTAAGCTCCGTTTTTAATCAGGCCGTATTTTGTGTTGTCATGGTTGCTAGGAGACAGGGCCCAGGTAGGGGCTGCTCCACAGTCATGAATACATGGATGCCTCATTGAGCGCTGAGTCCTACGTTACGACACCGCAAGAGTTTTTTTCTGCAGTTTTTTTCATTCTTTGCTCTCTATTGCAGAGTTGGCATATACTGTAATTTTTTTTTTTTTGTTGAAAAAAAATAAGAAAATATGTAGTTTAATGTTTGACAACAACTGATGGGAAGTGGTAGCCAGATGATGACGGGTCATGGTTTTAGCGACTTATATGAAGAAACTTATTCACACGTGACTTTAACTGAATTTCTTGTTTAATGGAAACACCGCAATTGTGGGGGTTTTTTTGTTTTTTTTTGAGTGAGGCATAAACTACATCCTACTTTGCCGCTAACCCATGAGCGATAGTCTTACAGGGCAAAGCTTATACGAAATAGATCGTTGGCTACGTATTGTAACCCCAGATTCAGTAGGTGTGCTTGGACTAAACCTTTTTCAGTGCTGCGCGTGAGGGACAAACCCACTAGCGATTAAAACTGGCCATGAGGGATTTTATCACTGCGATCATGAAAAACTCTTAATTGTTTCAACCAGGAGCAGCACTTTTGATTCAGAATTTAATCATCCGCCAATCAAATTTTCTCTGATGAAATATTCAACAGGACCCGCAGATGGTTCAAAGTTGTAATTTACGTGAAGAAGAAATCTGGGTGTTTGCCGTAAAACATTCTTCCAACATGGCGTCCACATGGCAACGTCAAACCCGCGCACTGTTTGCGGCCTCTGGGCTGGTTGATGTTCAGAGGAGTGGAGTTGAAGCGAGCGTCTACCTGCAGGCAGACAGACTAACACTGGCTCTGCCTCAGGGAATCAGAAATGTCAAACCCAGGAGGAAAAATAGTCAAGCGTGACACCGCCGCACCGCCACGAACTGAACCGTCTAATTTTCACTTTAAATAATGAAGCGAATCAAATAGATGTTGGATTTTTTTTTTATAAATGAAAAAGAAGTTCTCAAAGTAATTCTGGTGTGCCAAAAGGCCAGACGTCAGGATGAGGAGTGAGTCTGAGTAATAACTGTTCGGTATCATTTCATGTTCATGATGGGCTGCCATCGCCTCTCGACAAATAGCTGACTCTAATCAGCATCGGATGAAGTGCAGATACTGGCTGCGTGTCTGATTCGTGCGCTTGGAGACGGCACGCGCACGATGCACCCCGATAAAGTATTCACACCCCTGGTACGTTTTGCATGTTGTCACGATACAACTATGAATCTCAGCTTCTTTTAATAGCTGAGATTAAAAGCTCAGCTGTTGATCTTTTTGCAACAAAAGCAACGAAAAGAACCACGTTGGTTTTCACAGTTTTAAACAGTAAAAATCTGAAAAGTGTGGCATGCGTTTGTATTTAGTTTCCTTGAGCCTGGACGTTTAAGAACCACTTTCCTTCATTTGTAGCTGTAACTCTTTTATAATTCCCTTTGGGTCAGAGTCGATCATACTCCCTGGCAGATATACGATTACAGTCATCTTAGTAAACTTACCAACAAAAAGTTAATATTTATGTTTTGCAGTATGGTTTTTTTTTTTTCAAATCACAAAGAAATTTATTAGTTAGACCAAAAATAACTTTGAATCTACATCTAGCAGGATTACAGAATCTGGCTCATTTTCTTTCCATTCTTTATTCTGCTACAGGATCTGATTCAGCATTTCCTCTGCATGCCATTTCAGATTAAACTTAAAGGAAATAGGAAGTCTTGGGGCAAGTCATTCAGGGTGGGGTGATTTAAAAAACGCTGAACAACCAGAAACTCCACAAGCGTCTTACCTGCTCGGTTTCCAATACGAATGTGCACAAAACGTTGCCAGTTTTGCAATCGTGGTGTTTCCATTACATAAGGCAAATAATATGACACGGGAATAAGTTTGTTCACATGATAAGTAGTTAAAAGGTTGCAGCATCATCCTCCAACTACTTTATGTCATTGTCTTTTTCGCCAATAGTAAAGTCCGGTTGTTGATGACGCGACTTGTGTGATGCAAAAAAAGTGTTTCCATTGCACCTCTGGGAAACGCACTAATTTTGATGCAACAGACAGAAAGAACTTGTAATTCCAGTTTTAGCTACAGACAAAAGTTGGGGCTGGAGCAAACTTTCCTCAGACCGATTCAGAGGCTGACAGAAGTTATTTCAACCAAAGGCAGCAACACAGACTATTAGGGATTAAGATATCCTAACTTTTAAACAAGTTTAGAGATGATTTGTGTTGAATTAAAGCCATGACAGAGTGGAACAGCAGTGATTGTGCTCATAGATGCTGTTGTATTATGAGCATCTCCTTCCAGATTTTACTCTTAACCAGTCCAAGTCCAGACCTTTGAGAACTACTACCTTGCAAACTTTTCAACCGTCCCTTCTCCAATGAGTCTGAATGAAATGAATGGCCTCCAGCGAGCTAAATTACATGCTGATGAGGGAATTCAATCATTTGAATTGCTGATGAGGGAATTCAATCATTTGATTCAGGTGTCTTGGGGAAGGGATGCAGGAAAGTTGCAGGATAGTAGCTTTTGAGGACTGTATTTGGGCAGCCCTGTTTTTATCCGTCATCTGCCTGAACAGCTTCTGTGTCAATTCAAACACTTTTCTCCTTCATCTGAAGGGGTACTGTTTCTTGAGGAGCCTCTGATATGGAAAATGATGAAGCTGAGCATCCAGCCAGAAACCTTCTCGCTCCCTTTAAAGGGAATTTCTAGTTCCAAGCTCGATGTCTCGCGTCTGTTCTGTCACACGGTGGAGGAAAAAAAACAAGCTCACAACAGGCGATGCTGTGGCTGTAAAAAGAGAATACCCACACTTCTCCTTTAGGACGAAGGGGAGGAAGGCGCTACACAACAACAGTCACCTTTCAGACCGGTCAGGAGGAAAGTGAGAAATATCAGCTCTAAATCTCTGCTGGTCCATTCATTTACTGACTGACACCAAAGTTTCCAGGACTCGTACAGTTGATTTGCTTGCAGCTTGAGCTTTTTTTTTTTTTTTTTACTCGTATTGTTAGAAATCCTTAAAAAAAGAAAAATCCACGCTAACCACAGAAAAGACCGAATCTGTTCTTGTAATTTTCTGACAACTGTTGTTTTAGGTTAATTAAATGAGCTTACTTTTTTTTTTCATATTAACACTAAGTTTCTGTCATGTTAAGCTGAAGTGTGAACTTGGCTACTCTCCTTCATTTCCTGCCTTTTCTTGTTCATCTAAAAGTCTTAAAAAATAAAGTTTATATGTCCAAAGTATTGCAGTTGTTACCTTTCTGCTGAATGCAAATCAAAAGGTTCTTCTTCAGTGGACGATTCATCTTGGGCAGCTATAGAACATCTATATTGGGTTTATACAACATTTACTTCTGAGCTGCTGTGCTGGGTCTGAGCATCCTCTCACGACACAAAGATGTTCTTTTGTGGACAGACTGTCAAAAGAATTACTGGTTTTGAGTTCACAAGAGCATCTGCCTGTCATCGATTTATATTTTTTCAGGTTGAAAGCTCTTGTAGGATACTCCCAACGGTTTAGCAGACCGGCCCTGTAAAAACCCTTATTTTCTTTTTATCCGAGTCCAAGCTTGCGAGGAATCGCTCAAAGTTCAACAAATTCAACATCTGGACTCCCTGTCACAGTAATGACTTTGTTTGTGAAAAATTAATATGCCATACTTTTTCTCCAATTTTTCATTAAAAAAAAAGCAACTCTCCTGGTCTTTACAGTAAATGAAAGCAGGTAAGATTACCAATATGAGCAGTAAATGACAAACATTGCTTTGTTTTAAGCAGATCCAGTTTGTTCTGGGTAAAATAACCCATAAATCGGTTGAACTTCAACTGTGAGCTTGACTTTTGTAGGATTTGATTCAGGCATCAAAGAGCTGAACCGAGGTGGGATGTGTGGCGGAGCGGTTCTGCTGGTTTTATGTCCGTCTGTTTGAACACACCTGGTCCAGATCCACAGGTTGTTACTCGGCTCCTGCAGAGCCTGACGACTGGCTGGGAAAAAGAAAACTTGCTCCAAACAGGAATCTGAAGCATGGATCATTTAAAACACACAACCTCGAGAACTTGAGTTTCTGACCGCCAGTCAAGAGGTCACTGAGTCACACACACCTGTTTGTTCCCACCCAGGCTTTGTCCTCTCCTCTATTAATATTTGTCTTTGAGTCTCAGGAGAGTTGTCCATCCTCCACCTGACCTGAGCCACGTATCTTATACTCAGCTGTTCCCCATCCTCAAGCCTTCACTTTGCTTTTATACTCTTACGTGCCAAATGCTTTAAATACATTTCTCTTCTTATGTGCAGTCTTTCTTCCTTCCCCCCTGTTTTTCACAAACTGGTCATGAATTGATTCTGTTCTTGGGACTCTTATTGGCCTCTATCTCCGAGTGACAACAGTTAATTTCTCCCAAATTGAAGTTTGTGTCTGTGTAAACACTGGAGCGATTAGGACGGCTTTGGTGGAATTCAGTGTCTTTGGAGTTCATTAAGTCCTGCTGGATTATTTGTTAAGAAGTGTTTATTGAACATCACGGGAATTGTGCTCACAGAAATTTGATTTAATGAAAGGCTTGGCTGCTGGGACTGCTCTCCACACTTAGACTCCAAAATGCATCTGAATAAAACCCAAGACGTGTTCTGATGAAAAGTACCACTTTGACAAAAGCTGCACTGCACACAAAAATCAATAAAGCAGAATGAATATGACAACAAAGGGAATTACACAATGTGTAAAAGTAGATGTTTCAGAGTAGAGGCGATTGTTAAAGATAAAGACGCATGAGCTCCACCAAAGATAATTACTGTTTTGTGATGCTCTTTTGTGCCTGTGATTCTGTGTTCTGTGAAAGCTACTCAAATATTTAGAATTGTCAAATAATGTAGAAACACCTGCTTTTCAAAAGCACATTACAGTGTGACATCCCAGCCTCCCTGCTGGAGGGCAAGAAGCTGCTTGCTGACGATGACCACCATTTTTAGCTGTCAAGTTGTCACCATAACACGCCAAAAGGGTTATATATAAAAGAAGAAGGGACAGAGCGCTTTGCTATTAGTTATAAACACTACGACAACTAGGTACGATCAGGAAAAGTTTCAATTAAAAAAAAACAGCGAAGAAGAGGGATGTAGGTCAGCTATGCTAGCTTGACTTTGGCAACCTTAACATGTAGGTGTGCTGCAGAATCCAATGTTTTACTGACTGATCTACTGACAGATTATCAGTAGAGCAAGTGTTTAAATTAGCTGATCATAAACTAATCCAACACAGAATAGCTAATAGATTAGCTATTCAGCGATAGCTAATCTGCCACAGCAACCACTTCCAAACTAAACATCAAACTTTTGTGGACTGAATGTTCTGTGTTTGACTGTTTTTTGGGGTTGAAGCCTGATGCATTTGTACCGAGTGGTTTTGAGATGTTCAATGTTTTTTTCCTGCATTATTTTCCCTTTGCTGCAGCGAACTGCACTGAACTAAAAACACCTACGTCTCCAGGTTTCATTTTGCTCTCATAACCTCATCACTTCTTTAAGTTAGCTACATTTGATCTCTTTGTAGCTGAACCACGATACACAAGACTGTTAAAAATACAATGTCAAGAGATAAATTGTGTTTTACCTTCAATCTAGTCCCTTTCGTCAGCATATATAGTTCAATTACTTCCAGTCCATTGAACAGGAGTCCTTCTCTTTAACCACACAGTTGCCAAAAGTCATTGTAGCAGCACTTTTTTTTAGCCCTGCTTGCTCTTTGTTGGAGTAGATGAACTACTTTATGCTAAAATGTGCCTGTGAAGTGCTTGCCCTCAGCAAATGGAGTTTGTCATACTCATGTTTATGTTGCATTTTGGTTAAAATGCACTTTTAACCAAAATGCAAAAAGGTTTTGGAACATCAATTACTGCCTTAGTGTGTGAACTCAACTTAAAAAAAAGCTTTGTTTCAACTTAGAAAAGAAAGTAATGAAAGTATCCCCATTTGATAATAATGTAAACTTGATACTGTGAATAGAAATGACTCACTGTGGAACATTATTCCTTCAAAAAAAAAAAATTACTCGTCAAGAAAACTTGAAATTGCATCTTTTGAAGTTTAATCACTACTTGTTGTTTTAACTTGACATTCAACTCAAAACAATTTTGTGTAATTATTAATGGATTTTGCATATCGCAATGCAAATGTGCAGTAAAATAGACTTGACTTGAGTGGATGCAGAATATGGATGGATGGAACATCAGAGTATGTAGATGTATTGTCCTGTTTTTCTCACTCTGCCCCCTGCTGGACACTCCTTGTTTTTGTAAATTCTTTTGCCGTCTCCCGGGTTGTTGATATGTATGTAGACTGCTGTCTGGTTTACATTGTACTGACTTGAGGGAGGAAAGGCCACTCTAGCATAAATACAGACTACTTAAGATGCTGTGCCTCATATTATGTCTCCTTCAGCTCTTTTGGTGGAACAAAATGTTTCAAATTGTACACCGGCGGCCTGCTGAAGCACCCTGACCGCCCCATTGCTCTGAGATTGTTCATTTTAACACAACTATGTGTTTCTGTTTACAATACTAATGCCTCTAATGCATGGAAAAAATTTAATTTGATTTGATTTGATCAATCAACACACTTGATGTGTATTGATGATGATTTTGATTATGTTAAAAATAATGTTTGCTACTAGTTTTTCTCATTAAAGTCTTATGCATTTGTGATGTAGAGTGCTGTGTTGCTGAAATGTGCTATACAAACTTAGCTTTGGTTCACTTTAATGAATCAGAGCTTGCTGCCATGTCCTGGAGATGGTGGACAGCCCCCTCCAACAGTCTGCTGCGCAGCATGGCATTCGTTGGAGATATTTTAGTACACAGACAGGGAAAAAAAAGAAAGAAAGTTTTCTTTGTGTGGTTTGTGGAAACTCGTACAGCAGTGGAAATTCCAGTTCTTTCTTTTGCTAATGGCGAGTGAGCAGGGAGCTCAGTACAGCAGGAGGTAAAGCAACAGCAACTGGAATTGTTTTGATTTTTCTTTCACCCCGTTTCTGATCGAACGTGTTGGAGAAATCCTGGCGGTCTGTCACATGACAATCCAAACATGTCGCCTGCAGCGATGCAGCAGGTGGGTTGTTTCTGCCACATGTCAAACTGTGAATGGCTATAAAAACCGAGCTGAAGCTGCCCTGTTGCTGTGAGGAAGACAGAACCAGAACCTCTGGTGGTCAGCATGGTTCTCCGATGCTTATCGGACGTGGCTTCCTCTCTTAAATCTCCAGTCTTCTCTGTTTTAAATGTTCACACTACCATCTTCAAAGGGGTGCCCCCTTGTCCTTGTGACGTACACAGATGAACTGCCGAGTCCAAAGCTAATGAGTTTGACCTCCCATGTTGGATCATCCTGCTAAAACCAGCTGCTGTTTTTATCTCTGGTTCAGAGATCTGAGCAGCGTCGGACTGCGTAAGACACGCTTGTTTGTCGTCCGCGGATGAACTCGTCTCTGTCGGACAGTAATACTAGTTTCAAAATGACATATTTTGCTTTGAAAAATATCCTTCAATCTGGATGTCGTATCAGATATCCAGGTGATTTTTACAGTTTCCAAGTTTGTAATTTTCCTTCCCTCAAATGTTTTGGCGCTGATCCGGATACAAAGTATAATCGACTTTAAAATACTGTTAGCGTATATGTCACTAAGCCGCTTAGCACCAAAATACATTAAAGATCTGATGTTGTTGTATCAACCTTTCAGAACCAAACATGGAGAAGCAGCGTTCAGCTTCCAGGCACCACAAATCTGGAACAAACTTTCAGAAAACTGTAAAACTGCCGAAACACTGTGTTCCTTTAAATCAAGTCTAGAAACCCAACCTGTGAAACTGTCTTATTGCTGGGATGAGATTTGCAAATAAACTTGATTTCCAATAGCTTTTGATGTTGGACACTTAACCATTTTCTTGAATACCAGAGGCTTCAACATAGAGTTTTTTTTTGCTGTATTTTTAAGAATTTTTCATGTCAAACTATATTTGGATTTTAGAGCATACTTTCATCATTTTAACATCCCTTTGTGCCTGTCAGCTTGGGTTTTTTTCTACTTCAGTATTTTTGCTTCTAGGCACCACAAATCGATAAACTACTTATTGCTTCTGTTGACTGTTCGAAAAAAATGCTCGTAGGCCACTGCTGCCTGAACATGAACAAAAGGCAAACGTCATTCAAACACGATGCCGCTTTTGGTGATTTGTTGAGATCGCCCAGAATTAGGATCTGAATGTGAATTTATTTTAGCTTTAGCATTAACATAAGCTTTGGCATGGACAATATTGGAGTAAATGACACATTTCTTCTTGAACATTTTAAAACAATCAATAAAACGGGAAAAACTGCATGAAGGTGTTCCTGTTTAGAGGCCAAAGCACCAGAGAAGAGGCCCGGTGCTTTGAGTAGACGGTCTGAACTCCCCAGCTGCGGCAAACCGTGTTTGCTATAATGGCGTTACGCATGACTACATTACAAGCAGCTTACTGCCATTTCACGGTTGAGCCAGATGAATCCCTGTCAACTGCTGCATTACAAGAGTGATGTGTTGCATCTGTGTGTGCGAGGGCAGACCTTTCTTCGCCTGCAGCAGGTACGAACCACCTCCTCCATAGAGTGAAATGTTGTTATGCTTAATTTCTGTCATCTATTAATTTCAGCAGCAGTTTAAAATGTGTGAAAATTTATGTAAAGTCCACAGCAGTGTAGGCCACGTGAATGTAACCTTTATGTTTTCTGTGTGCATTTCAACCTGAACATGCAACGCACCGAAATACACCATGAAAAGTTCAGACTGCATTTTACACCATTGCAGCTCTTATTGTGAAGGAAAATTAACAAAAAGATCCTCTGGTACAATGGTGGCAACGATCCTTCTGACGGATCAACCATCCAACTAAATCTTTGCTGACACTCATTGCATCTATGCAACAAGTGTCTGTTGAAACATCCCCACTGCACTTGCACCGCCTTCTGCTCTGTCTAACGCGATAACATTTTAATTGTCTCCACTGCCTATGGTTTTAAATGTTAATGACATTAAAAGTTTAAGACTAATTAGATATTAGTACAAAGCTACGCAGTAATAAATTAAGTAGCAGGACCAAAAGGGTCCTGGCTTAAAATCATATCCTGAGGTCTTTCTGCATGGAGTTCTCCCTGTGCATGCTCGGCTCCGGCTTCCTCCCACAGTTTGACTGTCAGGTTAATTGGTCTCTCTAAATTCTCCCTAGGTGTGAGTGCATGTCTGTCTGTCTCTGTTGCCCTATGACAGACTGGCGACCTGTCCAGGGTGACCCCGCCTCTCGCCCGGAACGTTAGCTGGAGATAGACACCAGCACTTCCTGACCCCAATAGGGACAAAAAGTGTTAGAAAATGGATGGATTGATGGATCCTTGATCTTGGAAAAGCGAGCTCCAAAAAAAGTTCCTTTAGGTTTTTATTGAAGAAATTAAATTAACTCTGATCTTTTAAGATACAAGAAGTCGAGCTGATTGTTCTGAGAAAAAGCTCTTCAGACGTGTTGTTTTTCTGATCCAATGTCTAAATTACCCTCCAAATGTAATTAGACCTGTACGTGTAACTCATGACGACAGATTATTGATTTCATCTTGCCCTGCTTTAGAAAGATGAGAGACGGAAACTTATTTTTCTTTGATCTCCAGAGATCCTCGAAACATTTTAAGACGTTAACTAAGGAGTAAAAAGTATTAAGGGATTATTTCTTCTCCACGGATCAATTAGGTCCATCTTTGCCAAAAATGAGACACAAACAGGAAAGCCTGAAAATGTATGTCTGACGTCTCGTTTTACTTCCTGTGCTTTTAAACAAATGTCCTCATTCTGGGCCACAGCTTCATGAATGTGCATTAATGAATTTCTAACATAAACCCAACTGCAAATTGTCTCATTGAAGTTATCCGACTTTCTCCCATCACCAAGTGGTAACGATACAAGGCTGTTGTAATAATAGAGTAGGAACGTTGCTGGGCCAAACTAGAAGAAAGGTAAATGTTGTGGGGAAACAACTGTCTGCCTTTTCTGGTAAGATCCTGACCAAAAACAGAATTAACAGCAACAATGTAGCAGATCTCAAGAAACTCCCTTTCATGGGCTTACAGTGAACCATGTTATTGGTATCATGTATTGTGTAACATGATTATTTGCAAGGTTTTAAACGTGTGCGTTGACATGTGGCTATATTCCTTGAGTAAGTTTCGCCCAGCTGTGGGAAGGTCATGAGGTCATTTGGTGGAGCCTCGGCCCACTGTCTCAAGCAGTGGGCAGCAAATTCAACTCAACTCCTTCAGCTTATGGCAGCTGGACAAAAGATGAGGCAGGAGTGAAAGTTTGTCTTGAAGGAATTGCCCAGTGATTTATTTGCCTTCTTCATGGTGGCACTGGGTGAATCATTGGTCTGGATCAGAGGAGTGTCCTTCCTAAAATAAAGAAGATAATGCAGAAACCTCATCATAGCCAATGTAGCTGGCTTTGGATCTGGGATCCATGAAGAACGCCACTTCCACAAGTTCTTATGCTGCTGGATTTTTGATATTTAGTGCTCGAGTAGTCAAGGATTTTCTTCTTAATTGACCCCAAGTCAGAACCTGCCTCTTTGTCTGCAAATGCCGACCTCCAACCTCTCTCTGCCTTCCTTTCACAGACTGAATAAACTTCTCAAATTCAGGAAAACAATCTGTTACAAAAACAAATTTTCCACAGCCATCACCCAAAAGAAAAAAAGGCAATTTGTTCTGACAGAATACAAATTTTCCTCTTGGGGACAATCAAAATCAGATTCATACACACCGTCGCCATGGCAACCAGCCTGCCCCCTTGATCCTCCCTTAGCTTTGCTGCTCAGTTTAACCTGCTCAGTGTCCTGCACATCTTTTCTTTAGAGTCTTCCTGATTCATCTCAGACTTCCGTGTAGCTACAGGAGCCTTTGTGACTGAACTGCATCTGGCCCAAATGAAAAGCATGGAAGCCCCAGGTCAAGTCTACAGCTGACTCATGCAGGTCGCAGTCTTGAACCTCTCAAACAAATTCACTCCGGCTCTGTATGTGGAGAGCCCGCTCTATACTGCGCCACACAACGTCCTGAACAAAGTAACATTTTTGGTATTTTAAAATTATTTTAAAAGGTGCCAGCAAAAAGAAAGTGGATTTCAAAATAAGTTTGAAAATCTGTGCTTGCTTTGCTTTTTACAGGAAATATTAAAGGGGCAGTATTATGTGCTCTCCAGACACACGGTGCCATTTTATGTTCTAAGAAGTTTGACTTTGATGTTTAAAACCTTGAAACTGGGCCTCTGTCTCTTTAAAAACTCCTCCTCTTTCTGAAACTCCATCAGAAAGTCAGCAATGTTTTAACCAGCATTTTACTGAGAAGCAGCTCCCCTGATGAGCTCAGCAGATGTTTGCTAATTGTTCTGGCTAATCTGAAGGAGCTGAGCTGCCATGTTATGTCAGCGTTATTAATCTCAATTGTAACACTTACGCTCTAAGTGAACCACCTACTTGATGTGGAGGGGAGAAGGAGACATTTGATTCAATTCAATTCAGTTTTTCTGTAAATGCTGAGCTGCCCCTGCTCTTTTAAAAATACGATTGTCCTTTATGTTCTCCACGTTATAAGCAGCAGCGTGTGCTCGGAGTTATGGCTAAAAACAGGAATGACAAAACCACTCATTTAGAAAGAAAAGTCTATAGTGTGTAATAGTAGCTCAATATCTATTTTAGCAACAAAAAAAGGCATGTTTTTACCAGACTGAAGGCATTTGAGACAGAAATTATTTTCAGTTATGTCAGCCTGGCTTTAAAGGCCATCACTGCATGGAATCAGCAGCGGTTTTTATGACATCCTGCCTGGGGATGAATCTCTGGGGAAACTGTTGTTCTGATGTTTATATATTTGACTTTAGCTTCCAACACAGTTGAAAATAAAATCCTGTTATCTCGACTGGACGATTGTCTTGGCATGAAAGCCTTTGTCCTGACCTGGCCGAAGGTGTGTCTTTGTGTTGCAGATTTGATGTGTTTTGGGGTTTTTTTCCTCCATGGTGCTTAGTTCTTGGCTTTTCGCTCTGCGTTTTCTCTTTTTGGGTGCTTCTCTGGTGAGCAAACAAAGCATCTCTTTTCATTCTGATGCAAATGATTGCCAGATGTAAACACTTGGAAGAAGATGTGGTAAAAATGAATGGCATTTTGAGGTATCCTTGGGAGGTTAAAGGGTTTTTGGTATCAGTTCTTTTGAATTTAAAATAAAAAAAGATTGGGATCCATTTGTTTCTCTCACTTTCACTCGTGCCTCTTTTAACTGTGAAGATATATACATATATATGGCTTGTAATTGCCATTGTAGGTCGGCTTCAACTATGAGAGACAAAATGAGAAAAAACAATTCAGAAAATTGTTTTTAAAGAATTAATTTGCAAATAAAGGTGGAAAATATGCATTTGGTCAATAACAAAAGTTAATGTCAATACAGTGGTCCCTTGTTTATTGCAGGGGTTCGGTTCTGAAAAAGTCCCGCAATAAACAAAATCCGCTAAATGGTGACTGAACAGGTTTTTCCCTGAACATGTATTTTTCCCTGAACAAATACATGTTCAGGCCTCATAACCCGCTTCACACTCTTTATAAATCTGTCCAAAACTGTCATTAACATTTTCCACATTGTCACACAGTTTACACTCTCAGAAACCTATAAAATTTTAACATGATGAAATTCTGAATGATTCTCACCCGGTAAAATATATTACAGTCGCTTTTTGCATTCTGGTTAAAGCTTACTGCTGCTGTCGTCCTTATTTTTTTTTTACCTCCTTCTTTATGTACTGAAATGAAGACTCGTTTATCTCAACGTGGCGCCCTACAGCCGCATAGCATTTCCTGTCCTTTAGCATGTCCAGGAGTTCAACCTTTTGAGTGATGGTTAGCATCTTCCTCTGGCGCTTGGATGCAGCGGCAGGTACTGAAGGCCCTGGACGCTTAGTCGACATGAGGCTTGAAATAAATCCAACTTTTTGAACGGAAAGAAAAAAATCGCCAACACACTTCACCGTGAAGTAACACTAGCGTATTAAAGCAAAAGCGATCAGATATTGATATGAAAACTACAGTTTAACAACACAGGCTGCAACGTAGACCGAGTCTCTCTTGGCCAATCAAAACACAAAACAAAGTGCTTTGATGTCCATTGGCCCAATCAAGATACGAAACAAAGTGGTCTGATTCATACAGTAGAATTTTGTCACAGAATTTAAAAAATGCAGTGCTGCATAAAAAAAAATCCGCAAAATAGTGAGACCGCAGAAAGTGAACCGCGATATGGCGGTGGACCACTGCACTTCGTAATATATCCTTTGTTGGCAATGACAGAGGTCAGACGGTTTCTGTAAGTCTTCACCAGGTCGGCACACACCGTTGCTGGAATGTTGGCCCATTCCTCCAAGCAGATCTCTTCTAAAGCAGTGATGTACTGGGGCTGGCGGTGGCAACACGAACTTTCAACTCCTCCATTCATAGGTTTGAGATCTGGAGAGGGCTAGGCCTCAGGACCTGAAATGCTTCTTATGAAGCCTTTGTTGCCCCTGGCAGTGTGCTTGGGATCATTGTCATGCTGAAAGACCCAACCACGTTTCATCTTCAATGCCCTTGCTGATGGAAGGAGGTTTGCACTCAAAATCTCACAATACCTGGCCCCATTCATTCTTGAATGTACACAGACCAGTCGTCCTGGTCCCTTTCAGAGAAACAGTCCCAAAGCATGATGCTGCCACCCCCATGCTTCACAGTTGGTATGCTGTTCTTTGAATGCAACTCAGCATTCACTGTCCTCCAAACACGACGAGTTGTGTGTCTACCAAACAGGTCTACTTTGGTTTCATCTGACCATATGTCATTCTCCCAATAGTCTTCTGGAACATCCAAATGCTCTCTAGCAAACTTCAGACCTGGATATTGTTGGAAATGATAATTCAGTTATGCTAGTTTTAACTTTAGGCACATGTTTAAATATTAGACAGATCAACATTATCTTGAGTTGGCCTCAAATTTAAGTTAACATTTAGTTAGATTTAGCTCAATCAACAGTCTGATCAGTAGAAGATTTTCCTTAGACATAATGTGCATGACTTGATAAAATTAGTCTAACCTGTAGTTTTATATTAACAGTTCTAGCTATTAATTTGGATATGTGCTAGTCTATGATAATCAACAAGTAAAAGATAATTGTGCCAGTTCTTGTATCCAGATCGGCCTGTTGGATATTCTGGTTGGGAGAGAGTTCTGCCGGCCTCCGCGTCACTTTAGTTTACAGCCAGGATCTGTTTATTCAGGAGTCTCTCACAAGGCCAGTGTTAAGATAACCTTTTTCTGAACCCATATAAGAGTTAGGGTCCTGTCTTGTGTGGACACCTTGAGAATGTAGGATTTCACACAGAAGTGTGGAATGTTGCTTCTCTCAGGACTCACCAGCCCAGCAACGACAGTCATAAAACATTTGGAGCAACTTCCCTTTGAAATTTGAAACTTATTCTAATTAGAGAGCAGGAACCTCCCAGACTGCATAAATTAGAGAAGAGAACACACCTTCCTTTAAAAGTTTCGGACCTGAAAGAATTAATCAGATCGTTGGGGTGCGGCGGCACCGGCGCTCTCCGGAGACGCGCTGCGTCTCCGTATTGGTCTCTGTATTGGTCTCTGTATTTTGTCCATTTTTCTGCTTCTTTCAGGTGATTAATGTCTGTCTTGTGGTTTTGAGGTTCTGATGATTCTGGTGTGTTATTGGTATGATTTGATGCATTTGCTTGTCTGAATAAACTCTGGCTATGTCTGCAGTGGAACAGTAGATTGATGTGTATGTGCTTTCACCCTTACGCACGGGAGACCCTCGACCCGGGAACGAGAGGAGAGAACGAGCTAAAGGTTTAATAATTATCCTCTCAACAATATGTACTGGCTTAAGCAGGGGGACATGTCTGACACTGAAAGATCTGAGTCCCTGGTGGCGTAGTGTGTTACTGACGGTAGCCTTTGTAACTTTGACCCCAGCTTTCTGCAGGTCATTCACTAGGTCCCCCCGTGTGGTTCTGGGATTTTTGCTCACCATTCTTGAGATAATTCTGACCCCACAGGCTGAAATCTGGAGCCCCTGATGGTGGGAGATTAGCAGTGGTCTTGTAGGTTTTCCATTTTCTGATTATTGCTGCCACAGTAGATTTCTTCACACTATTGCAGATTTAGTCTGCAATAGGCAAGCGGTTGTCTTATTTTCTGGTTAGAATTAGATATAAAAAATCTTACAATGGATGAACATGAGTACTGATGTCCTGGCTTTTTAACATTATCTAAAATATTCAATTAACAACAACAGTAAGCTTGATGTCAATCTCCAGAAGAAATGTGGACCAAACAAAGTTGAAAATCCTATTGTGAAGTGCTAAAGAAATTCTCAAGAGAAATGTATCAACAACGGCTGTTAAACGGTTGTGATGAAAGGAGATGGATGTGAGGAGCTTATATATTCGCTGGTGATGTCAGAATTCTGCCTTTGGACATCACAATATGTGATGTCATATTGTGATGTCACAGTTTCATTTGATATTCAAAGTGGGCTTGTCTGATGGATTTTTTATGAACACGGCGGATGTGCGCGCAACCTGACTGCAGAAAGCGTCAGTGGGCTTTTAAACCGTCACTGGTTGCCATAGTTACCCACCATTAACTTGTTGTTTTGACGTTGGTTAGCATGTTGTCAGCGTAGTTAGGCTACTATAACTGTTCAAAACTGAGTAATAAAATAAGTTATGCTACCCCGGGGCGCCATATAGGGGGAAAAGTTAGGACAATTCCAAGGATCCCTGACAAACAGGCGCCCCTTATTTAAATTTTTTTTTTTCATCAAAATTAAATAAAATGGGGCCCTGTCAATTTCAAAATTAATCATATTGTGTTTTCTAAAATTGTTTTTATCAGTAAAAATTTTATGTTACCGCTCCCATACCAAAAAGCACAGGCTTTCAAAAAAAATTGAGAGATAAGAGACAAAAAGACCAGAGTGTCAAAAGTTTTTCTCCAAAATGTGAGTAGACTGTGTGAGATTATCAACCATTCATCATAGTTAGCTGAGCTGCAGACTACTGTCCTTGCCCTCGCTCTGTGCTATGCTGCAGCTAGCATAGTCTGTTGTGAATGCTTAGTCTGGTTAGCATAGCTACCAATGAAGGCAGACAAACATTTTTCCTGCAATTCGTTGTGGCACAGTTTTCTGCCATTATTGTTTCTTTTACAACTAGTCCTCGCTTAAGGATGACCAGCAGCTCCCTCTTCTGGGTGGAAGGCGCATTACAACACTGGAAGAAAGCGGACGTTATTAGTCAAATGGAACTAATATTAATCTAATAAGTTACTGATCAAAAATAAGTTTGTTGCACCCTAAAATGGGTACATGGAGTTCATGAAAGACTTGTGAAGACATGCGATGCAGTTGAGCAGGGATTTTGCTCAGAGTGGTGATACGTCTTTGGTTGGAGCCGTCAACAGAGTGAATTGTCTTTCTATTTCTTTGTTTTGTCAGCCAGAAGCACTTCTCAGCATGTATGCTTCCACATCCAGCATGTCATGTGAAAACAGACAAAGAGCTGGCAAAGCAAAAAAAAAAACAAAAAAACAAACACATCTGTCGAGACTTTCTACAGTTGTTGTCTCTTGTTTACATAGAAATCATTGGTATGAATGTCATAATATATGATATGATTAGTAATAATTAGTTGAACCAGTTTGAACGTCCTGCCTTTTCTTACTGCAGCACACACAGGATCAAAGTTGTATGTATGTTCAGGCTAAAATATCCTTACAGTCGTACGAATCATTTAATAAGTGTTGTGAAAGGTTTGAGAAAGTGGTTCAACTTGAGAATCCCAAATCCTATTATTTTCTTGTCAGTATCATGACAGGCTGGTAGTTTCTGTTTGCCAGAACAAAAATGATTTGCCTGAAGTCGTATTTGAAAAACAGGAGAGTCCGAAGAGTTTGGGGAAGACTTAGAGAGAAAAGTAAATGTAAATGTAAATGCGCTCCATATATACACACTTAAAATGTATAATACATCACTGTCACTCATTTTCTCAATAGATCAGGACATCATGATGCTCTTTTTTTCTCATTAACAGTAGATATGCTGTTCCCAGAACCTTCTCTGTTTCCACGCAGAGTCAGCAGAGTTCCAGAGAGTTGTCACGATGTTCTAACAATACCTGACCCAAACCGATCCATCTTTATCAATTATTGATCACAATTTACTCCGAAGACCATTTGTGTCTCACGTGGCACAAATGGCTTTTAAAGGTCTTCTGTGTCTCGTTTCTGTTGATGATCTTAGCGTAGTGTGGCAGAGGCAGCAATATGGAAAATTTGACTTAGTTACTGTTTGGGGGTCTTTTTCTGGAGGTTTTAATTAATCGTGTACAGAATTGTTATGTTCTTTGGTGAAAGAAACATCGTTAAGATATTCAGAAATACAAGAAGCTGTGCCTGTCTGTGTCCACGGTGAGGCAGGTTGCACAAGTTGATGGACACGGAGTTTGCCGACAGAGAAAGAAAGGCCTTATTCGAAAACAATATTTGGACTTATGGAAACTTTATATGTTTTGATTGTGTTTACCCAGAATGCCCTGCGCTGTTCTCTGCTTCCTGCTTTCGTAGAGTTCACTTCAACCGAACCAGGACCGAGGTGTTTTTAAAGGTGGACCAGGCTTCACTGTTATCAGAGTTTGGCTACACATTCACACCTCCCTAAATGAACCAAAGCTCCAAGACAGACGAACTGGAGTCGAATGAGTTGATTTTTGTGAGGAATTTCAAAAAGGTCAGTGAAGGCCCCACAACTCTACAACAGCAGAAAACGAAACATGGACTCCAGCACAGTGCTACCTGCTTGAATATTAGCATTTTTTGCTAATAGCCACATCACAGCTCTGTCCCCTGGAGGACAAACAAACGTTTGGTTTTAATATTTAATGTCCAGTGGCAGACTGCTCTGTCTGCTTCCATTAACGAATATGTGCTTCACATTTTGAATTAATTAATTAACTAATGTCAGTGGACACTGAAACAACAGAATAAAATTACAGTAAAAATAAAAACTATCAGACACATAATGGTGCTGATCAAAGACATTAAGAATTTTTACCTTTCTTTTTTGTTTTATAGCTTGCAGACTAAAACTGACCAAAGTCAACATAAATCTAATAAATCTTAAGGAAGATTTTAAGAAAAGTGGAATTTGTCAGAATTTTGTCAATATTATAGAGAGAAAGCATTAATATTTACAGTTTCTATGCTGGAAAATCCCCGTTGACCTGCTCAAACATTCATGCTGTAATCAGTCATTCATGCACTAAAATAACCTAAACACTTTCTTCTTGTTGATTTCAACTGTAATTCAATTCAGTTTATTCATTTAGTGCAAATTCGGTCACCTTCCGAGATTTTTTTTTTTTTTTTACCTAGCACTTTATTCCTTAAAGTGCTCGTGTTGAGTCTCGGTAAGGAATAAAGTGCTTTTGCTGAATATCAATTATCATGAAATGAAAAACGCTGCCATTTCCGTTTTAGTAGCGAAACAAAAACCTGAGTCTAATTCTAACGTTTTATTCAGACGCAATCAAGGAAGAGCTGCTGCCACCTGGCAAGCCTGGAACGTGAAAAGTAAGAAAGTGGCGAAGCAAATCGACACGACAGAAACCGTTTTAGCTTTTGGGCGAGACAGCCGAGCAGACTTTGGGCGACGGCCCAGGTGAGAAACGAGCACCGCACCGAAACGAGAGCATACAGGGAGCCAGGAAAGAGGGAATAGTCAAAGTAAAAGTTGTGTATGCTGTTTGTTCTCGTCACAGACTGCCTGTCTGGGGGGAACCGAGTCACCGACGTGTCAAACTTGTCATTTTGTAAACAAAGAATGCGAGATAAGACTCGCTGCCCCTGGAAATGTCAATGCCGCACCTGGCTTACGTCCTGGGAACATCAGGAAAATATTTCTAAACACGTTCCAGTTTTGGGATGCAAGCCAAGAAAATGGAGGCTTGGAGGTTTTTGGGGGGGATAGAGGGGCTGAGCGGTGAGGCAAAGCTGGGAGAGACTATGTTACCGAGCAATCAAAGACAAAAGGAATGGCAGACACCACCGCAGTCGCAGCATGCACGCTGCAGGTGACAGTGAACATGGCAGGAACGCTCCGAAATGGCAAAGTAGATAATACCTCGGTTGGCATTATCCAGAGAAATTTAGCGAGGTTGGATCCCTCGGGCGGAGGGGTGCAGGGCGAAGCTTTAGAACGATTAAGAAGGCTAAACGGTTGCCGCTGTGAGTTCAGCTTGATGCAGGATTCCTGAATGGCTCGTCACATTCTGCGGCTTTTTGCTTTCTCTCCAAACCGAGCGTTGGACTTATTAAGCAGTGGCATCACAGGTATTCAGATTTTTGGCAGTGCAGCTGTAAAACCTTTCTTACAGACTTCTTAGAGCTCTGGAACAACTGGATATTCCTTTAGCATGGCCACAGGTTTATGTTTTTTTTCTTTTTTAAAACCGAATTGACATCTCAAGGGGAAGACAAACATGGAAAAGCATCATAGCAGGCAGCAAATGGTGGAAATACCTAAAGTTTTTACGCTTGGCAGAATTTCTCTTTTGGTTGAATCGTGTTAGTACACATATTTTTGTCCAATAATCAAGCTTTTTCTTCTTAGATTTCAAGGAAAATATATATCATACTTTCCTTCTTTCCCTCATAATGTAGTTAGATGAAGGACTGACTCTGTCCATGGTGCTGAAATCTGACCTCGAGTCAGGAAGCAGTTGAACAGTTCCTCGTTTTTGTTAAAAAGTTTTTGAGCGAAGAATATTTTAGGTGAGAAGCGCTTTTAAGAATGTGCAGGAAAACTTTTTTTTCCTGTGTCATCTTTTTTTTCAGATTGACGGGGAGAAAAGTTCTGGTTGTGTCGAGTAACTAGACAGAGATTGAGATTTATAAAATGAGGGAAACAGAGGAGACTAAACCTAAAAATATAATGGTTTATATTTATAAAGACAGGCTTTAGCCTTTCTGATCATTAACATTCAGATTATAGCTTACTATAAGTAACCCTAAAAAAACAGTTCCTAAAGGATGTTTCCATTTCTCCTGATAAAAACGTTTCCAAACCAAGCCGACGCTATACACAAAAACAATTACCTGCTAAAACTACTATCTTTTTGCACCTTGGCAGTGACAACAACCATGAAGTGTTGGATGAATTTAGTCCTACAGTTTGTTGTAGGATTGATCGAAAAATTCAGCCATTTTTCAAGCATACAGCAGCAAAGACTGCATCCACAATCAAACTACCACCAACATGTATAAAGGCGCAGTAATATGTGTTTTTATAGCATAATCAAATAAAAACGTTTCCTGTTATAAAAAAAATGATATATATATATCTAATGTGACTTAAAAAGAAATGTGACTTCATAATTTAACACTTTGTAATTGGGTTCTTTCTGAAGAGGAGTTCAAGAAGTCATTACAACATGGCTTCTCTATTAACCTTTTAACAACATCTTTGCCAGTGTTGTACTGAGAAGTAGCTCCTGTATTATGCTTGGAAAATGCAGCTCTGAGGTGGGACTATGTCCTGAAGGCGAGGCCGGGTCCATCGAGGTGTTTTCCACAGCTAAATGGTTGCCATGGGAGATTATAGGATTTCTCCCATGCATGAAAGATTCGAGGCAACAATCCAGGTGTATTCTTTAAAAGAGGGAATAACATTATAACAAGCTCAAAAAAGTTAATGTTACTGAATACTGAATACTCCTTATTTAAATATTGAAAACATTTTTCTCATTCTTAAAAAAAAACCGAATCAATTTCAAGTGTTAATGCCCGAAATTTTATTTTCAAGAGACATACAAAAAGTCTATTTCCAAATAGATGTTTTCCTATTTGGAATTCAATTTCTAAATTGATCTTTTGCGCGTTTTTATTTCCGAAACCTCAAAAGTGCATGTTGCTGTCGAAGCAGCTAACAGTCCCTACTGAAGAAAGACAATCCCTGATATCTGAATCAGACCTCTGACCTCTGACAGCGTTTAGCGTATTATTATTTGATCCAAATTTTTGAAGGGACAAATATTGAAAAATAGCGATTGGTTTCTGTGCTGCTTGTAATAAAACGAGTACCTAAAATGGTAGCCAGTGCCAAAAGAAAAAGAAAAACAGACAACAAAACAACTGAATACTTGTTAGGACAAACTGCAGTGCACTTGATAGCTTCTCTGCTAAACTGATGCAACGCAGCAGGCAAATTTCTGACAAGACAAGGAATTATGAAACGGTGAAAAGCACATCACTTTTCTCCACTCTACTGTTTTCTCCCTCCTAAACACACAACATCAGAGCGAGTCGTTCACTGTTGTTCAGGAGGAAACGATGAACCGATGTGAAAGATTCAGGTGAGAGAACCTCGTTAAATGCTCCAACCTAATAACCAACAATCAGAAAGAGAGTGCGATGCAGACACTTCTCGCCTCCTCCCTGCACTCGCATACGAGACAGTTCAAATATTTTCCTCATGATCTTGCGATGTTTAATGTTCCACTTTGACGATCGGCTGCTCATCGCATGCAGTCCACGCTCATTAGATTGAAATCGTTTAAGATGCAACACTCGTCTCAGGAACCAGTGGGATCAGCTGCAGCTGCTTAAAAATATTTAACGATTCAGAAGCTAAGCATTTTTCACGGCGTGCTGCATCCTGACACAAAGCAGACAAGCTTAAAATCCTTTCTTTTCCGATGAAGCCACCCCTGATATTAAGGCTGCAGGCAGTACTCATAACCCATCCTCCAAATGCCAAAGCAGACTCAGCGGATAGAAACTAACATTAGAAGAATGTCTAATGTTCAAAACTGTGCCTGTCTCAGTGACATGTGATGAGGTTAATGAATCGTGAAGCTCTGACTTCTCTGGAGTCGGATCTACAAATACTGTATATGAAATCCAAAGCGGCGGCCCATGTTTCAATTTGACCTAAATGAAAACATAGTCTACTGTTTTAATCAAGTTAGTGCTCAGGGTTTCCCCTGGCATACTATAAGCCTGGCGGGACACCAGACAGGCTGAGAGAACACGGTTGGGAGGGGAGGGGCAAAGTGGGCAGCACTTGCAGGGTCGGAAAAGGAAAAGGAACCCGCGATAACGGCTTGCAATACTAGATTTTTGTCTTTGCTTTTTCTTCACCATTAAAACTACGGTCTTACTCGTATTTGTCTGTGTGCCTACACAAATACCTTTGGCACTTTGTGGTAAAATTCTCCATCTTTGCCTTCGTTTTTAAAAGCTTGACAGCTTTAATGGAGTCGATCGCCATAAGAAGGAGAGTCAAACCTGGACCTGTATTATTTATATTGTTGTACTTTTCCGATTGTTTCTGTCTTTTCAATACATAGAAGAACACATGCATGTCACTGCTTAACATGCTGTCCAAAAAGAATATGGTGCTCAGTGGTGCCCCCTGTCAATGCGGTGTGGTACTTTTTGCCTCAACCTGCCAATTGTGACTGATCAGAAAGACAAATTGTGTCACCTAAATCCATCAATTATTTTAGACAGATAGAACGTCAGCATATGTCACATGTATGTACTCAAACTTGTCATCCTCTCCCTAATTCATTCACTGTGTGCGAGACAGCGCCACCAGAGTCGAGGTGCAGCACTGCACTGCCTCACCCTGGACTTCTTCGATGTTCTTGAGCAAGTAATACATAAATTCAGCGATTTTTAACCATGAAAATGTTGAAATCATACAGAAAACAATATAGAACAGTCGAGGGGAGAAATTTATTTTTTTTATCATTGCTAGAATTTCTTTTTCACCATAATTGCATGTCACTGTGTCACATAAAAACATACAAACTAATAAATATTGGACATGGCTGACGACCAACACACTCACATAAATCTGCATTCATGATACCAGAGCTGCTGTTGGACCTGTCAGGGTTTTACACTCATGTCCGAGTCGAAGCTTGAAGTAAGCATGAAAATTATCTACCTGCCTTCCTGCCATGGGCTTGTTTCAGAAACAAGAATCACTCTGTGGACACAAACTTACTGAGGTGTTCAATATTCACTCAACTTTTGAAGCTGAAGGCGACGCTTTATCAGCTTACCTACAAAATCCTCAACAGCTCTTATCAGGTAATTTATGACAAACTGCTCTCTTTCTCCTCAAACAAGAAACTCCCTGAGCAAGTCAAGTGGTCCAAATATATCAGAAGAAGCCTCTTTAAATGGAAACATCTCTGGGTAATGCCTATAAATACAACCAGAGGTGCTGATCCCTGCGATTCTCACAGAGAGTGCAGTTCCTATTTAAAATATGACCAAGTAAACAACATTTGTGCTGTGCTTGATTCTTTTCAAAATAAGATCATTAAAAATACTGAAAATACTCTGGTCAACCGAAGCCACTCAAACGCATATACGCACGCACGCACACACACACAAGCATCACAGTGCCACTGCCACTCATGAAACACGCAATCACACACCGACAAGCAGCTGAATGCTGCTTAGTGAAAACAGCCTACTGATTAAAAATTACGATCCAGAGTCAGCAGCGTAAGAACCTGCAGCGTGTCCTCAAGTCCAACTTGTTGGAAATCCTGGACCTAGTCACAAAAAAAGGAAAGAGAAAAATCCCATGTCGCACCGCTGTGCCTTAATCCTGTGTTGTTTGTCCCCATTTTCCGTTTTATAAAGGGACATAATGCGTTATGTGCCAGGTAGTAAAGTGCTTGCTAAATGCAAAGAAAATTGCAGTTTACAAAAATAAATAAATAAGTAAAAAGGAAAAACAGGACTGCTATTATTGTATAACAGCAGCAATTTTTGTCAGCTCCTAACTCATAAAACAAACCACTATAAAATAAAAACATATAGAAAGTTGTGTTGTGTTCCCAAAAGTTAAAAAATGTTTCCTGTTTTCGTTGTTATTTTAAGTTTAATGTAAATCAAATGCTCGCCATTTTTTTATTTTTTCTTATTTTTAAATTTAGAACAGTATTATTGGAAAATGTTTAAAAACAAACCAAAAATAATCATGAACGACTCATGTCACAGCAACAAAACAAACAACAACAAAACACCTGAGTGAGAGCAGACTCTAAAAACTACATTCATCAATCGTCGATAAATTAGTCGGATCGTGAGGTGGGGGGTAAATGGCTTACCTCCGTGGTATCGGGGGCTCCAGCGACTCTCCAGAGACGAACAAATATAGTGAGAAGTACCGAGCTTCACTCTGTCAGGAGGGGGCGGGAATAATCTGCCGAAAGAAAAACCCTGACTAATGTCCTTTTAAGAAGCTGTTAGTCGGTAATTCATGAAATCGTCTGGGCTGCTGTCAGGCGGTGCGCTGTCTCCGAGAGACTCCTCTCAGACTGGCTCGGAGCTGAGGAGACCTGAGCGGAGCGGAGCGGCGCGGAGTGAGAGAGAGGACAGCAGCGCTCACACGGAGACCCCGGATTAAACAACATTTCCATTTCACGCTACGTAAATCCACCGATTCGCGGAGGAAAGGCAAAAAAAGAGGTCATCTGAAGCACTTATCAAAGGCGGGCTAACTTTGAACCGTTCTAATCGATTAATAAAAGACGGATATTAGCTTTTGTTTTCTAATAAATCACCAATATCGAAAATTTTGAATGGATTTAACATTCTTCAGGGAACGGTACCCTGGCTGGCGTTGTGTATGTAATAGTATTTTTTCGCAAATATTGTATGAATCTATAGCAAGAATTATCCATGTATAATTGGGGGAAAAAAGATGTCATGTCTCCATTATGATGTTCCAAATGAAAGTAAATTTTTGTGAGTGGTGTAAGTTAACAGTTCCTCAGATGTACTCTGTTGGTTTTAGCTGACTAGCAGTTAACATAACTCAAAGAGAAAACTTCAATACCTCCTGTCACATGTTTGATGTGACCCAGGTCAAGAGCCTTAACAGAAAGTTATGATATGATTTTAATTGAGCTCCTGCTGGAGTTGCCTATAGCCTCACGTTCTGACAGTGGACCATCAAAGGAACACAGAAACTATAATCCTCAGATATTCGACCATTAGCCAAAAACCACAGAATGAAGAAATGAAACGGCGCCTCATAACCAGTTGAGCTTCCTGAAATGATGGTGATTAAAGTGATCCATGTGGTCAAACAGATTCTTCTCGTTCCTCCTCTGAAGAAGTCTGCTCATTATTTATCGATGAATGCAGAAGAGCAGCAGCGCTTCGTACTCTCCGACCTGCCATGTACCGTTCCTTCACAGCTATGTTCATCCCCACTTGTAATATCTCCATCCGCATGACAGAAGAGCTTTGTAAATAATTGAATGCAAAGTGAACGTGAAACGGTCAGGACCGGTTGCACTTAGGTTGATGTAACACCTGCATTGTTTCATGCAATTTTGCCGATGCAGACCACACCTCGACAAATAAGGCAAGAGTGGGAAAAGCAAAAGGGAAGTTAAGGGGTCACTGAGGATATTTGTGCATATTTCAAAGCAGCTTTCCAAGTAGTACGAGCCAGAACCCCTTTCAGGGAGGTTGAGGAGAACAACATCGGGAGATTTCGGCTGTGATTGAGGTTGGAGTCTTTTAGGGAGGGTGGGTTTTTTTTCCCATAATGCTTATTAATTTATGGCTGCTCAGTGGCGCAGTTGGTAAAGCTGTTGCCTTGCGGCAAGAAGGTTCTGGGTTCGATTCCCGGCCCGGGTCTTTCTGCATGGAGGTTGCATGTTCTCCCTGTGCATACGTGGATTCTTTCCGGGTACTCTGGCTTCCTCCCACAGTCCAAAAACATGACTGTCAGGTTAATTGGTCTCTCTAAATTCTCCCTAGGTGTGAGTGTTTGTGAGCATGATTGTGTGTCTCTGTTTTGCCCTGCAACAGACTGGCGAACTGTCCAGGGTGACCCCGCCTCTCTGTCTGGATGGATGGATGGATGGATGTTTTTACGTCCCACTCATCCTTTATTTTATATCTTCAAACTTCCTTTTGAAGTAACTGACTTCCTTTGTTCATAAGAGAGGCTCTGGTTCTTAAGGATGACTAAAGGAAGAGGTTGTGAATGAGCAGAGGTACGTTAGGTTAGGAAAAACAACTTGAATATTGTTTTTGATCATCTGTTTCACCGTTTTGTTGTGTTTGGCAGGAATGCTCCAATTTTCCAAAACGTAGGTTTTGTCTATTTGTGCTGCAGTCTTAGGAAACCGCTGGCTTTCGTAAATGTATGAAATCACTTATGGTTCTTGAAGTACATGTTTGACTTGCCTCTGTCAGAGAGGCCAGCTGAGGCTACAATGCAGTAGTTTGCCACCATGAGTGCGTGAATGTGTGTTAAACCAATGTGTTTTAGTTCAATGTTAAGTGTTAAATATACAAATGCTTGCTGACAATCCTACTAACCAATTTCCCTATAGGGACGAATAAAAAACATGACTCTATCTAAATGGGAGATTTGACATAAAATCTACTTTTTTATGTCTTATGTTATAATGTTATCCCTCATTAAAAACATACCTGGAGTGTTGATTTGATTCCTTCATCCATGTTTAAGAAATCCTTGAATCTCCCGTGTAAGAGAGTTTAATGGTACATGCAAGATTTTAAAGATTTTAATTATATACATCAGAGTTTTATGTTAGAAGTAAGAAAGTTTGACATAAGTTAGAGCTTAATGGGAGATACAAGAGTTTAATGGTGGAGTTTGGCTGTGTTTGCCATCACTGTAGTGATTGTGAGAGGGTTTGGTCGTCTTTATGCAAATGAATCTTTCCTTTTGTGTGAGATTATATATAGGCATGTAAATTCAATTGTAAATAACGTCTCATAGTTATATAATGACACCCGTTGTGATTCGGGTGTTTGTTAGGTGTCCCCTTGAATTTAACTCAAATAGAAAACTGTAATATGTGTACATCTCTCAGCTTGTCAAAGCGGTCGCCAGAGGCATTATGTCTCCATGTGCTCTCTTCATCCCACTCTCATGAATGTGATATTTCTCTTGTGAGCAGATTTATGAAGCTGGCTGAGAAATTATTTAGATTTCCCACAAAAGGCGACTGACCTCACAGAAGATTAGAGTTATTGTGAAATAATAAATAAAGTTATCTTCACTGTTACTTTGGACCAGAAGTGGAGAACAGCCTTTTTTTTTCTTATTATAGTTTCTTCCTGACTGGTATAATGTGGGTATAATATATTCTATTGAAAGTCTGAGCCTTCTCTGCAACAACAGCCACTATTGTGATGAGTTCAGCTGGTTGATCGGCTTAATGTGGCAGAGATTTTCTGACATTCATCCATCCTTCCATCCATCTTTCTTTTGCTTGTCTGAGGTTTTGTCACACAGCAAAAGGCCCAGAGATCCATCTTAACATCAACTCTTATTGGAGGATCCTCGGACATCCCAAGTACAGACAGGATCCAACTTTGGGCTTTCAGAAAAGTGCCACACTGTTAAGATCTTACCATCCACCATTAATAACTGTGCATTTTATTTCTAAAAACCATTTGCTAAACAAATACAGCAATGTTTGACAATGGTTTTGTTTTTCTTTTCATTCATAACATGTGTCTCCAGACAATGTTCTTTTTTTATGAAAAATATGCAAAAAAGATGCTGCTGGCTTCATTTTGATTGATTTTGAATCCTGCATGTTACAAGGAGGTGTGAAGGTATAAAGGGCTTCACTTTTACCTTCACTTTTTTCATCCCCTACCTTGTCTTCCTGCCATTGGCACTGATTCAGATATCGTTTATCTATTTTGATATTTAATTCTGTTGTTCGTTTGTTGTGAACAGAAAAACATCTGTGTGTGTTTTTGACTTGTAAATTGTTAAAGTGTTAAAAATAACCAAAGTAGAATAAATTCAAGCTAAAACTCTTGACTACCAGCTGGTTTAAATACGAGAATAGGAGTCTGTAGTGGAACAAGATGCCAACATACTGACCCGAAATGGGGCATCAGAATTAGAGGATTGCTGACCTAAATCATCCCCAAAAACAAACCGTACACTTTCCAAGACATTCTCCTCTTCACAAGTACACCTGGAGATTGTGTTCATGGAAATCAGGACCTGTGGCAGGTGTCAGCTGAAAAGATGCAGAGGTCGTGATTGGAAGCTTTCAGCAGAGATACTCTGAGAATGCCGTTTTATTGTCAAATTGATCTGTTTGAAAAGGTTTTGGGTGAAATAGCACCAACCCAAATACAACTTTAAACTTTTCAACAATGGGATGTCAGCCTTTTCTTTTTCCCCTGAGCTTTTGACAAAGAATATGCTAAATATGTTAAAAGTTACGACTTAACACCGCCGCTGTGTTGAAGTGCAGCAGCAATTTTCTCAACACTTTCTTCAAAACAAAATAAACACATGGCGTAAATGAAAGCCATACATTCGAGACGTTGAGTTTTCCCCAAGGACATGATTAACAAATGAATCTAATCAGCTTCTTATTAAAACACCATTGATGTGCTTATAGAGCGAAGGCTTCCTTTGGTTCTGATGCCTTTCTTAGAACTTTCAAGCTCTGCTTTTACATACCTTCAGGGTTTTTTGCTGTTGAGAAAGTGAGTTGTGTACTGGCAGAAAAAAACATTAAGTAACACTGGTGAAATGCTTTGTTTGTTGTTTTTGTTGCCGCTGTGCAACAGGGCACTGAAAGAAACTGTATAGTTATTCCTCTTGCGGCCAAATTTAGACTGCAGCGATGACGGTCATGTGTGAACTCAGGATTTAACTCAGTTTTCTGCTGAGATTTCAGAAAGCTGTCTTTTTTTTTTAAACCTTACACCACTGCTGAGGCTCATGCTCGCATGACGACACATATTGGTAAATGCACCTCAGCCTACATTGAAGCTTGGTACAATTTTATGAGCAGCTGTGTTCAGGGGTTTCCTCTAGAAAACCTTCCAGGGGGGCGCTATGGCGGTCCGCTGTGTTTTTGTGTTAAAAATTTTTAAAACTTACAGAAATTCAGAGGTGCACGAGCAGCATCGTAACTTGTAAGTGACAGCTTGAGACCAACGGACAGATGAAGGGACAGTGCAAGTCGTCTGTCAACTCTAAACCTGGCTTAATCAGTCTTTACTGTCGTTGTTGCTGATGCATAAAAACCTCTTTTTGAAATAAACAAACAATGTTTAGCCTGGTGGGAGGAGCAACTAAAGCCTGGTTGCCCGCCAAGCTCATAAAGGATAAAGGTTTGATGATATATGAGACCTAAATAAAAAGTACCGGTATTGTATTGGTATCTGCAATACTGGCCCTGTATTTACTTGGTATCAGACCGAAAGCAGAATCGCACACATCTACTATTAACAAGCCCTTTGAAAATCATTCATCACATTCAACAGCTCGGCACATTTTGGTCTTGGTTTATCACATAAAACCTCATTGACATTCGTAGTCTGAATCACTACAATTCCTCCATATTTGTACAATTAAAATACTTTTGGAAAGCAGCTCAATGTATCTGGAACAATGAATTCCTTTTATGATGCGTTCGTGTGCTCAATCCCTTCTCAAGTGTGGTTTGAAAACCAGAGGTGTCATCCGATGATAGCATCGCTCATGTCGGCGCCTCGCTGCATTGAAAGGAGCTTTTGAAGGGAGCCGTCGGAAAACTGAAAGCAGGGTTTTGGTTTATCTGGACTCCCAATTTCAGCGCGCTGGCGCCAGATTCCTGACAATTTCCTTTGTTGCCAGGATTTCTGATTAATTAATTAATTTTGATTAATAATCAAAAGCTCACAGAGAGTCTTATTATTGTAATAAGAAATTAAAATGAGAAAAGGAGCAATCAGGCAAAATTTGGTGGAGAAAAAAAATTGCAACAGGTCTGAAGCTGAAAAAGATAAAAGTGATCGACACCCCCACATGGTGATACTGCTGTGCCCACCTTCCCCATACGATACGGACTGACCTCCATATCAATCAACCAATCAATGAACTTTATTTGTGCCACTTGGTGACTTTGGTTACAGTCAAGTAAGTCAGACGGACTCATAATGATTGAATGAGAACAAGCAGTCAATCCTTAGTTTTCTTCATGCGCCTTTGCACCATGGGAAGAAAAACTGAAATATAAAACAGGCAGAAACATGGAAACTGTTCCTGCCTCTAACCCGCCGTCTGTCTATCCAGGGTTAGTTTTCCTTGACGAAGAAGCAAACAAGCGTTTCCAGTGAGAGCTCCTGAAGCAGGTATCTGCAGATCGTAGAAGCTCAGCAAGTGAACAAGAGTCAGAACAAGCAGGAGAAAATCCCAGAAAGAAATCCAGGTGAACAGAAAACCTGAAGAACAGAAACTATGAATGCAAACCTAAGAGACACAACTAATAAAGCAGAGACAACACAATGCACTAGAATAAGACTATGAAAAATTTCAGACTTTTCTTTTCCCACTGATTGTGCAGTTCACATTAATCCATCATCCACTCCGGTCTTCCTCTTTTCATAGAGTTAATTCATGGCCTTTACAGACCGTCAGCAGACGGCGAGGTGAGAGGGCATCATGGCGAGCGGCCTCGCTTCTTTGATTGTTTGTCGTAGGCCGACGTGTTCTCAACCGTCACACGGCTGACGTTAGGTGAAGGAGCTGGAACGCTGGTTTCCGTTAAGGCCAACCTATCAGAGTGTCGTAAACTGTTAGGGGGGGATACAGCCAGTACATCCCCATTCATCCTCACTCCTTTTTGGAAACAACCCTGAACAAACTGTCCGCGCAAGTTCGGATCGCTCAGTCCGTTATCTCCATCTTACCTCTTTACCAACCTTTTGTGTGGAAACTGATGAGTCGGGTAATGAGGTCATTCAACGACCTCAATGGCGCGTTTTTCATTCGACGACCCGCCATTCTGTCTCAGTCTCGCCCGAGTGGGAACACAGGTGCACCGTGAACGAGTTAATTCAATTTCGCTTTGGGGGCCAATAAGGTTATTTTTGAATTGAGAGAAAATGCAGCACAGTGGAAAAAAATGTCCAGTTTTATAATAGTCTTATAAGAGAAACTTTATGGTAACCTTTGACCCCTTTCAGTCTTCAGATCATCACTCTTGAATAATAAAAAAGATTTTTTTTGTCTTTCTTTCTATGGAAAAAAATCAATGCTTCCAACCACAGACCAGCTTTTTTTTTTTTTTTGAAAGGAGGTTAAGTAATAGTGATGATCTCTTAAGCCGACAAAGGAAAAGTGAAGGACCACCATCCACAGGCACCGCACAGATGCCATAGCTGACATTTAATTTGCTCTAATGCTCTTGACATTAAACCCTCACCTGTTAATACGTTTTTTGAGCGCCTTGAAGAGAAAATTATTTGATTCCTTGCCTGTGCGGCTGGAGAACAGGGAGCAGAGAAGATAAATGGAGGAAACAATCCCACATGCCTTATTTCTTATTCATTTGATTGTTTTAACCAGGAAAATTGTTATTTAGATGAATATTCTTTCTTTTATGCATTTACCCTGACAGATATATGCAGTCCAGAGCAAAACGTCTGTAAACAGATGCTCCCCATTCCAAGTCATCCATTATTTTCCTACTGTACTTGTCATGATTTCAGCCCCTCACTCTACCTGGACTGGGCTGATTACTTATTGCCTGCACCTGCTCGGTGCTGCTCCCTATTTAAGCAGCTGCCCATCATTTGCTCAGTGTGAGATCGTCTGTTGCCACAGTCACAGCCTTCAAACCTTGTTCCAAGTTCTGAGAAAGTCTCCTAGTTTTCTGATCCTGCTTGTTTTTTGACCACAGATTTTTGCCGTGCCCCTTTTGCTGAGAGGATTTTTGACTACTGTTGCTGAACCCTGCCTGCCTCTGACCTTGCCTTCCGTGTTCTGACGATTGGATTTATTCTGCCTGAGAAGCTTCCGTGCATGACCCTGGATTGTGACTACGACTGACAATCTGGTTTGTGGAATTAGTCCCTGTCTTCTGGTTGTCCCCAGAGCCTTCCCCAGGCCTCCCACTGCCCATCCACCCTGCCCTCCCCAGGTAGCTTTCTGACCCTGTTTCCCCACCCCCATTCCTGACCCACTGGGTAAACCTCTCCCTGCGAGGCCCCTCCTTGCTCCCTTATTTTGCAATAAACGCTTGTGTACTTAACTATTGCTGTGGCTGCGTTTTGGGTTCTGGCTGATTTCACTTTATCATTACAGTACTTTTTGCAGTTTTTTGTTTGTTTGTTTTTGCAGTTGGTTCCAGGTGAATGGAGCGGCATGCATGTGAACTTATTTTTTTCTCCGTCTCTGTTTGCAACCATGGAACTGAGAATAATGAACAGCTCTGGCCCTGGACTCTTCAGATAGAAGTTCGAGAGGTAAGGCTGAAGTAGCTAAAGGTCAGCTTTAGAAATATGATGGTTGGAACTAAGAAGAAGAAATAAAAATTTTTTTTAAATGTTCACAGAATGAAGAGCATGGAGTCGGTAAGGACAGGAAAGAAGCAGATTGGGGGGAAAAAAAAAACCTTATACCCACAAACTCAATCCTACAATTCCCCCTTGGATAGTTTACCAAGATCCACAAAAATAATAAACAAGAAAAACCCTTTCAATGTCAAAAATAGTTTTCTACAAAAAAATGACAAGATCTCATCTTAAATTCACTGAGCTAATTCCAATTGACTGGGACTGGAATTCCACTGAGCTAATTCCAATCCCAGTCAATTGGACTGGGTTAATTGGACCCAATTGACTATAGGGTCCAGTCAATTGGTGCTATAGTTTATGTAGTAATGTTTAAAGAATGTGAGAGGGGACAGGGTAATATGTATTTTCCAGTATATATATATATAGCACAATCAAGTCAAATGTTGCTTTCAGTTGTTGTAAACATGCTGCATATATCTAAAATAACTTAAAAGAAAAATGACTTTGCAATTTGATGCTGTTCAACTGTTCATTGTCTCTTTAAGAAGCTCTCAACTTTTCCGAACCCCCCCGCCCTCACACACTGGTCTTCAGCACGTCATCGCAACATGGCTCCTCCATTATGCCATTTTAGGAGTGTTAGACTGTGAAGTAGTTCCTCTGATGAGCTCAGCAGACTCGCGCTTCCACCAGCTGTATGCTAACTGCTGCTACCGCTAGTCTGAAGGAGCTCAGCTAGAGACTTCATTTCCAAGGTCCAGTTTTGGGGTTAATAGACTGCGTATGAGCCAGTGCCCATGTAAACTGAGTGGTTGCCATGGGAGATTAAAGGATTTCTCAAACATACATAAAAGAATCAATGCAAAGTATGTTTTTGATGAGGGAATAACAATAAAACATGATGTAAAGCTGAAAAAAGTAGTTTTTACATAATACTGCCCCTTTAAAATTGTTACCTGTGAAAACCAGTGGTGTTTAGCCTAGTTTGCTTTCTACAGAGCCCCCTAAGGGACATGGAAAAAAAATAGTTTTTTTGCTTTTCCTCACAATATCGCAATATCCCTCAGTCTATTTTGTATACAATTTAAAATTTCAAATATATACACATTGAAAGAGCCTCAATGAAAAGGTGCAGTGAATTGCTTGGTGCTGCAGGCATTAACAAGGGACATTTTAAAATACATTAAAAAAAAAAGGTTGCTTTAGGGGATTCTTTCCAGCAGTAAGCGCGCCGGATGGTCAAATAAGACCGGCGGACGCCTTGGTCAGAAAATGTCTCTTCAACATTGAGGCCGCAGGAGGTTGTTCTGAAAGTGATGCGTTTCAATATCTGTTGCTGTGCCTGGTGCGCGGCAGTGATGCCCGTACCTGGAAGCCAGATTGTTGTGTGTGACTCAGGAGAGAACAGGCTTGTTTGCACAATTCACCAGTGAGTCGGCCACGGTCAGCAGGAGCAACCGCAGCATAACACTCCTCATTTTGTCTGACAGTAATGGAGCGCCAGAGTCATGGGCTGCTGGGGAACGCTCGCTGAAGTGGAGGGATTTCTTGTTTACGGTCTGATTTGTCTCACCGTATGGAAATGATGATCATAACAGTTTTCTGGGGGGTTTGTCCATGTATGTCAACAGCAGGTCTATATAAAATGGTGCTAGAGAGAGGGGCTGCTTGCTTTGCAGCAAGAAGCTTCTGGATTCGATTCCCGGCCCGGGTCTTTCTGCATGGAGTTTGCATGTTCTCCCTGTGCATGTGTGGGTTCTCTCCGGGTACTCCGGCTTCCTCCCACAGTCCAAAATCATGACTGTCAGGTTAATTGGCCTCTCTAAATTGTCCCTAGGTGTGAGTGTGTGTGTGCATGGTTGTTTGTCCTCTGTGTCTCCCTGCGACAGACTGGTGACCTGTCCAGGGTGACCCTGCCTCTCACCCGGAACGTTAGCTGGAGATAGACACCAGCAACCCTCCTGACCCCATTAAGAGACAAGGGTGTAGGAAAATGGATGGATAGATGGATGAACCTTTGATTGCTTTATCTACGTTGGCGTGGATGAATTGTGCTTCGGAGGAGAGCAATGCGACATGGCCATGAACTAAATGTCGATTTGTTTTGGCCTCTCGCGGCCTAAGTTCACACCGCGCTGGTGATCATGCTAGTAGGTGTAATGGGGGCAGAATAACGAATGAAAGACGCAAGGGTTAAGACTTGACCCGCTGCAAACAGGAACCCTTGGCCTGCGTAGGTGAGCACTGTGATTGAACGGCGCCTGGCGACTGACTGGAATACGGTTTGTTAATTCTCTGCAAACCTCTTGCACTCTGTGATGATCACTACATGAAAAGCCAAATTTCAAACAACTAAAGATGTTATCATTAAAAAAATACAAATAAAATTCTTAGTGCTGGGCCTATTCTTTTAGTTGTGCATAGGCCGTCGAGTGTGACAGCAGTGTTATTCTAAGAATTTGGCATGAAAGCTAGTGGATAATGTCAACTTAAAGATGCAGTGTGTAACTTTTATAAAGAATATGTTCTTTACATGTTTGTTAAAATGTCAAGATATCTTTTCACAGACTGTATGGCTGTGATGTCAGGCCTTTTTGTTATTTTTAACAGTTTTATATTCCAAGTGTTGTGAGTTTTCTCCAACAGCTCAGACATTCCTGGAATATGTTGTTTTTTTTTCAAAGTGTTCGTCCACTGAACATGCTAGTATCTGCTGTTTTCATGCCATACCACCATCATTGGGTGGACAGCGGGTGGAGAGTCAAACTAGCAGGGATTGTAGCAAAGTGACAGGGAAGATGTTTCAGCAGCGCAGCAGCTTTCATTACTGTCAAGTCTCCAGAGAAACTATTTGTCACAGGAGGTTTTTAGGTTTGAAAGGCAGCAGAAGAAAAAAACACATGTGGGTATTTTCCACATTGCAAAATATACACACATTATTTTGAAAATGGCTTCTTATCCTTGCGTGTGTAACTTGAAATAGTATTTACCTCGCTTCTTGCTGTGGCTGCATTGAAGTGAAGCTCGTTGTATTTTCACCTGCTGGAACGTGGAGGCGGATCAACGGTGAGGATGAAGCTCTGCTCTATTTTCAAGGTTTCTCTGTTTTTTTTTTTTTGTTGTTGTTGTTTTTGTCCTGACAATGCTGGGCCAGAAATGCTGCGTGACAAAAAACCTTCTCAAATGATCAGTACTGTCACCTATCGGCTCCCTATTCACTAAGTGAAAATGCGTTGAAACCTTACTGCACAATTTTCCTTTTTACACGTTTGTCAAGTATTCTATGAATTTAAAACATGATCCACTTCAGTCAATAAAGCAGGAATTTGCATTGCGCAGTTTTTTTAAATGGGCAGCAGTGAAAACATGTATGCTCTCTTAAAGATCCCTTCAGTTTTTTGCTCATTTTGTTCTTAAATGCTGTTTGATTAAACAGATTTATATATTAAAAGATGTGAACATTTTGTCCAATATGAGTGAATAGAAACATCAGTTTTCAAATGAAGTTACAATTTCATAAAAGGGGGATGAAAAGCTGTCAAAAACCAATCAGGAAATATTTTAGGTAATTTTCCTCATAAAATTATGACGTGGCAGCAATTAAATTTATTGGACAAATGAGCTCAATAGGTTGTCATTTCTATTTGAGATACAAGAAATCTCTTGCATAGATTATTTATCTATCCAACCTCTCTGTTCACCATCCACATACAGTTATACATTTGGGTAACTCAGAGTAAAACAATCAGCCTAAAGGTCATGTTTCTGGACTGTGGGAGAAAGTGAGGGACTCTGGAAAGAACCCACGCAAGAACGGGGAGAGAACATGGACGAGAGCTCCAACTTCATTGAAAACCCGAAAATCCCAAATTACTTTCCAGGATAACAGGTCAATAAAAGAACATATAAAATGTATGTTTTTATATTAAACTTCTAGAAAAATTTCTATGTTTTTTGCACATTTGTTAAAGCTGTCACTATGTGCTGACAGTGTAATATGAAGCTCCTCTTTCTCCATCTATCCACCGTTATCGGTGAAGATGCTAACTAGCAGTATTTGCTAACTCTCTGCTATGCTGAAAAGCAGCAAAGAGCAAGTGAGGGTAGGAGAAAAGGTGATCAGCAACTCCGAAACAGACTGTGATTGGCAGCGCTAAGCTCCGCCTCTTGGCTGAAAGGCACAGATTCTCTGTCTCATACCTTTACTACCATGACATGCTTAAACTTTCAACAAATATGTAAAAAATATATATTTTTCATAAAAGTGGCATACTGCGGTTTAAATGAACATTAAGAAATGATGCGATGACAGGAGCACCTCGTATCCTGTGAGATCAACCTCAGGCGCACTCCACCTACGTCTGGCGTTTAGCACAACTCACCGGTTCCATCTGTGTGCTTCCATCCACACAGAGCCGTCCATTAGCTGCAGGGTCTTAAACTGCCTGCATTAACGCCCGAGCCCCTGAGGGCGTCATTAGACATGTGCAGGAGGAAAGGGTAAGGCAGGACTGATCCCTCGGCGAAACGAAGTGATTCTGAGTTGATCAGGGATGATTGGTAGAAGGTGCGTGAGAGAGACGTGTTTATGTTCGTACACTGACCTCATTACAACAGGCCACGGTTCAGCATAGCGAATTGCCAACGACTTTAGATGTAGCTCAAAGACTAATAATGTTTTGCTGGATTTCACTTCCTATTATTGTTCAGTTGTAATCTGTAAGTATTTTAATGTTGTTCAGCCCTTGTCTGTAGGCTATTCTGAAACTCAAGCCACTGAGGTTGGACCAATGTTGCTCTCCAGAGAGCAGTCAGGATCCAGCAATGTGCTGTAAAGCTAAAGATCATGCTTTACTTATGCTAAATACATTAGCTGCGGAAGCTGCAGTTTCTTTTTAGCTTTTCCCTTTAGTCCCTTAGAGGTTTAGGTCTAGGTTGTTTGCTTTTATTATTATTATTCATAGTTTCTCCATTTATGTAAAATTTCATAACCTTTCCTGCCTCTGAGCCCACACACATGTGCAGCTGTGGAGATGTGAGCGAAATCCAGCAGCAGGTTCAACAGATGCTGAAGGCTGGTTCAGCATCGTTCATCTCAGCCGAGGCTGCTATCGCTTGTCCCCTAACTAGGAATAACCTAAACGTTCACGTGCAAACCGTAATATTAACGCATAACGCTGAGTTACAAAAACAATATTTTTTTGGGGGAAGTTGTCCATGTCGTTTTTTTCAACTGAATTAGGACTGTTTTGCACCGCTGAATCTAAGAATGAAGTCCATTTTTCTCAATCAGGTCAGATTTTTATTCCAATTTGATTTAGAGATATCCGGTCTTCTGGCTAAATTGATGACATTTTTGTAACGTTATCAGTTCGTTTCTGTCAATATTTCTCGTCCAAAAAAGGTTTTAGGATAAAATAAATTGTTTTCCAGCAGAGTGTATCAATTGTTCCAAACTTGGATTTCTGTAAATTGAATAATAAACACTGATCAGGGTAAGTACATGTGAATTAAACATTACGTCTCCGTCTATTTCTGTCCCTCCTCCTGCTCATCATTGATCCAGATCGTCAGGAAACTGGTCCAGATGTGAGAACAAGTCCTGCATTTTGATGCTCATCTTGCTCCATAGTTCAGAAAGTCGACCTGATGGAGTAAAACCAATGTGATTGTTGCTCAAAATGACCCTAAAACAGCTGAAAAAACCTCAGACAATTTTTTGTTTAAAAAAATAGCTGCTGCATTTGGATGAAATAACTTTAGATTTCTTGTTGCCAAAGTGTTTGCAACAAGAAACAAGCTAAGTAATCATAACCGTCAGGTTTTATATGAACATCTACTGTTCCCAGGTGTCGTTTGAAACCCTCCTCCTCTCCTGCAGGGAGCTCGCTCCTCATTTTCCCTTTGATTGGTTTGCGCAGAACAACACCTGCTCTGCATTGTTCACACATTCACACACGATCACACTGATTTATTAATTGCTACATCTCATCGTTAATCTACAGTTACATAAACTTCACTCTCATTATAGGTGAAATTCAGCACTCGTCATATTTGTGCAAAATCAGCCATAATTGTTTCTACCAATTTAATTTTCACGTTAATTCATCTTTCAGACAGTCAATGTTATAATAAGCACAATCACACAAGTTTTTTTTTAAAGGTGTTGTTGGCTCTAGTGGCCTTTTTTGAAAGTAGTTCAACAGGAAAGAGAGAGAAGTCATGCAGCAAATGTCACCAGGCTGGGAATCGAACCTGCAACCACCGGCACGAGGATCAAGGCCTCAATATGCGGGTTGTGCTTTGCCCCTGCGTCACCACAATACCTGAATCAATCACACAAGTTTTAGTGGGGCAGCTGTGAGGATTTGGTCTTTTCTGTGTGTTTCTGTGTCGATTGAGTCTCCATGTTGTCCTGGTTACCCCTTGATTGGTTACACCTGTCCCTTGTTTCCGCTATGTGTTTAAACCCAGCTGTGTCCTTGTGGGGTCGTCGCGGGTGGGGGCCTTGCGGGTGTCTTTCCTTGTCCGCTGTCAAGTCTGCCATCAGTTGTGTGATCTACCAGTTGCTGCCAGTCTTAGCTCCTCGCCTCCGCTCTCCTGTGCTGCCTGGATTATCATCCTTATTTATCATTAAATCATCATTTCCTTCACATCACCCTGGGTCCTCTGCATCCGCCTCACCACCTTCACAGCTGTATGCATGACAGCAGCATTATAGAATCAATTTATAGCACAATCAAATCACTATGTCATCTTCAGTTGTAATAAAAATGCTGTAGATGTCAAATATAACTTAAAAGAAATTTGACTTCGGAGTTTATTACCTTGAATTTGGGCCTCTGTCTCTTTAAGAAACTCTTGCTTTTTCTTTCACTCCTCCTTCAGGAAGTCATCACAACATCCATTAACCCGCTAATGTTTTAACCAGCGTTAAACATGCCGTGCTGGCGCTGCAGGTGCAGAATATCCCAATTTAGTTTTCCCAAATGCAAAACCTCTCAGGAACAATGTCACAGTTTTGTCCTCACAGTTGATCCTTTAAAACTTTGACATTTTGATTTTGTTCTTGCAGAGAACATATCTCGAAAACGTGTTGCTTACAGTGAATTTTGAGAGGAAGAAAAATGCAACAAAAGTTTTTAAAGATTGACGTTAAAATCACATTTATGTGATGCACATCTGGATATTCTATTCAAACGTATGTTAGAATAAACTTAAACATAAAAAACAAGAGAAATAAAAATGCAGTTCAGTTAAGAAGAGTTTATGGAAAAAAACCTTAATACACGACGTTCATGGAGAATTGCTCAGATACTCTTCCTTTCCCCCCCCGCCCCCTTCCGGTTTACAAAAGCCAAAGAGTGCCGTTGTAATCTCGTTATTGTCTGTAGTTTTCAAATTGCTCGAGTGTGGTTTGGTCCGACTCCAAATGAGGTGAGCTGGGATCTAAAGGAGGTAAATTCAACCTGACTGCATTCCAGCCTTTGTTATTTCAGGGATAAATGCACGCAGTGCGAGGACTAGCATTTCCAAATTCAAAAGACCGAAGAGTTTCATTTTTTTTATGATACTCATTATTATTATTATTATTATTATTATTATTATGCAACAGAAAATCAAGTTTCCTGAATAAAAGACACAACAACAGGAGACGGGCTCCTTTCGAGGTCAACGTGTTGGAGAACCAAGAATCCCCAGCAGCAATGCGCTGCTTTTCTAAGAAATAAAGGATTGGGAACATAAAGATGCCTGAATCCCGTTAGTCATTCAGCTCCATTCTCAGAGACAAGAGATGTGAAATATGCAGGAGAAATAAAAGTATAAACTCTTATACCTTTTGAGCTGTCATGTTTTATTTATTTATAGTAAAAAAAAAATAAAATAGATAAAGTACAATAATTGCCGTTTTTGTTGTGATGGTTTTATGATCGCTAGAGTACTTTTAGGTGTTCCTTTGATTTCCTCCATTAAAACAACAATTACCGTCTGTATTCGGACTATCACTGTGCTTTGATGATAACGCTCCCTCAGATATATAGTAAATGAAGTAATCTTTCCCTCAACCACATGCCTTCGTTTTCTTGCAGTGTTTTTTTTTTTTTTTCTTTCCCCTTGCAGCCACTGTGACGCCTGCATCCAGTGCACAATTCAGCACATCCCATCTGGAGTCAGTAAACAATGCTGAGCAGTGCGTTATTTAACACCAACCCCGGGGAAAAATATTAATTTAAGCCATTTTTATCATGTCAGGTCGCAGTCAGGCTTACGCTGTTGGGATGTCTGAGAACTCTTCCGGGTTTGTTAAATACTTTCAGCAAAGAAGAAACTTAACTTTGCTTCATCCGTCTGAAATCATGGCTTCAGTCAAATTTAGTCTCAAGTCATTTTTGGCTAAAAGTCGCTCCTTTTTTATTACCAAAAGATGAAGTACGCAAAAAATGTAAAATAAATGACTGAGGTCATTATTTTAGGGAGGTACAGGCAGGAAGATTAACGCCAGTGGAAGCCGGTCAACATCACAAACTTGTAAACAAGTAACACAACGTAAGTTTTATGAGACGGGTCAACAAAAAAAAAAAAAACTCTCATGACTATAAAGTGGAAGGAAGAATAACTTAGTAAACACAAAACATCGTTTCCAATGACCAAAGTTAAAATCCTCACAACATCTCATTGGATTGAGGTCCAGACTTTGAATAGGCCAATTCACTATCTTTATTGGAATTAGGAAATCCACAAGTGGACAATGTGGTCGGCTTCCTTTGGTCTCCAACAGATTCCATTTTTGAACTCTATCATTGCTAAATCCTTCTAAGCTCCCCTCATCTACACTGTAAAAAAAAAAAGCAGCAATTTATATTAAAAAGTGTTTTAATGTTCGTCTGAATACTGCCCGTTTCCATGGAAGGATAAAGGAATATCAAAGATAAACACGTAATGACTAAAATCATAATGCCCTCACTGTTATCCCTCTGAAAAATGAACCCATTTAAATAATCATTTTAAAAATCCTTCCATGGGTTCATTTTATAGAGTTAATATCAGTGCTGTAAGTGGTCTGGAATGAAATGGCACCACAGCACTTTTGAATCTGAATATACCGGAGTTTTTTAAAAAGCTCACGTCAATCTGCTTTTTTCCATTGATTCGCTTCCCAACCGCTCTGCACCGGAGGGGGGGATAAAAAAACAAAAACAGAAAAAAAAGACAAAAAAATACACAACGCACACATTGTGCAAAACTTATTATCAAACATCTGCACTGTACTGCGTATGGATATTGATTTGAAAAAGGTGTATGTGTGTGTATATATATATATAATAACTCTTGCATTCCTAAGGCAGACGGCGGTTCTATATGTCACACAAGGTTTCCCTTTCTTCAACCGTTTCATCAGATTCAGCCTTTCCTTTGTTCGGAGGAAGCCTGTGAAGCCACAGCCTCTGTCTAATAATCACTGGGACATTGGAGGTGAAGACGGAGCGCATGGAGTTACCGGGTTACTGATCCAGGTTAATTGATGTTTTTGTAGACCTGACTCGGTCAAAGTAGTTCCATCAGGACCAAGGAACCGAAACCCCTTGTAGCTCCTCGTGGGTTCATGATGGGAGTATCTGGAGGTACAAGCTCGTTGACTGCAGGATGCTGCTTCCTTTAGAGTTACTCTTGACGATGTTTCCCTGCTGAAAGGAGGAGGATTCTGTGCTGAGCTCTGAATTGGACTTTCGGCCAGTGAAGGCACGTGAGATCAAGGGCAATGTGAGGAAAGATCATAAGCAGCTCTGTTTCAGACGACCTGTAGGCAGGAAACTAACCTACAGCTGAAGTAACAGAGACGGTTTCCTGTGTACACAAGAATAAATTCATTGCTTTTTATTTTTGGAACTTTGGATTTAGGATCTCAAGGATTTTCTCTAAGTTCTCCTTGTCCCATGTTGTTCCTGGAATACTTTGAGCTGATCAGACAAAGCCGTGAATTAACTAACTTCATGTCTGAATGAGGTAATTATTCCTCGTAATTATCCCAAAGTCCTTTGAAGCACTTAAATGTCTGTCTCTGCAATTGTGTCTCTGCGTAGCACTGAGGACTCTGTGCAGAATCTCGAGGAAAATATCCAATTTGGTTTGATTAATGCTTCTTAAATACTTTAGGGTATAGCTCAGGATTTTTATTATCATCCGTACCCTCTTTTGTTGTTTGCTCTGTTAGATTCATGAAGCTCAAGTAAGCCGTCTTTGTTGGCGAGAGCCGGGGAAGTAGTCTATTACAAATGTCTGCTCTTAAAGAGGAGCTTAAAGTGTCGTTCCTAAAAGAGAAGACTGCATGCTGTTCTTTGAAACGAGGCAGTGGGAGTCCTTTTATTTAAAAAAAAAAAACACCTTCAGTAAGTCTTCGCCAGACTTACTGAAGGCCAAACTTACTCCTCCATAACAGGCAAGAATGAGAGCGAGTCACAGTTCAATCAGTACGATGTGGTTTGTTGGCAAAAAGTTTTTGCGCTGGGATGAAGTGGCATTTCGGCTCTCTGTTACTTGGCATTTATCTAAATTTATTTATTTCGCAAAAGTAAAAACATTTTTTACAACCAACTGTCAAGCCACGTGATTAACAAGACTAAATCAGATCCAGGGTAATAATGTGATCTGCTCTGATTCCAGGTTAGGATGGAATCCTGGTGGATCTTTACCTGAAACTGGACGAATCTATATCTCTAAGTTCTTGAAAAGATGCATTGATGGAGCATCAAACCAAGCCAATGTTTATTGATGTTTCCAATTGACCTTTAGTTAGTGCTCATCCACTCAAAAATATCCATTTAACACTTTGAGGTCATTAAATGTATCCCTATGAATATGTTAGCAGTTCTTCCTTTTGCCTGTTTTCCAGGTCTTTGGTGTAGTTCAACAAGGCCAAGAGATGTTTTTCAGTCAGTCAGATCATTTTCACAGCTCTGCAGTATTAGTCAACCTGCTTACTTTGTTTGACCATTACATCAATGAAGCTGCTGCGTGACTTCTGGAAAGTTCAGTTCCCTAAAGTGTGAGGTTGAGCTGCTCATTAGTTCTTCATATCGATGTGGAAAAACCCAGTAAAGTGTACCAAGACGTCCAGTTGACGTTTTCTGGTGTTCATCCATTTTTCTATTTTCTTTTGTTGTAAATAAAACAAGAAGGTGTTTTTTTTTTTTCTTTAATTTTATCTCAACAGTGGCACTGGGTCCAATTTGTTTATGTTTTTTGATGTATCGTATTCATGCAAACTACGCCTGGGAAAGTAGGCGGTTAAATTCAAAAAGTGGCTTAGAAAAAATATTGTAAAATACTGTTAAAGTTGCAATAGGTCTTCCCTTCCACAATAACAAGTGATCAACTTTAATATTTAGTTGTGCAAGTGATCATGCATCCATTAAATCACTAGCTGTTCCAGTCACCACATAACTGCACAATTTGACATTTTGGAAATAATTTTGCTCAATAATGAGAAAACTCGCTTGTCGATAAAACGTTTGGGACTAGGAGGAGAGGGTGTTTCTTACTCTTTTGGCCGTGACAGCAAATGGAAACGCTTTTTTCACATCATATGATCAACAACTGGATGATGGCACTGGCTCAAACCCACGAAGAAGACGACAGGAAGTAGTTGGAGGATGACGGTGTGGCATGTTTTCTAATGACTTGAAACTTATTGACATGTTATTTAATCGCGTTTTGTATTTAATAGAAACGGCAAATGCAAAATGGTGTGGGGTTTTTTCATTGGTGAAATATTAAAGTTTTGTGCACATTTGTAATGGAGACGCAGCTACAGTGGGTTTCACAGCTGCACAAACCTCCCTCTAATCTTATAGAGTTTCATTTCTTTGCTGCATTGAGACAGTAAGAGCTTTATCAGAATCTCATGAACTCTCTGGCTCTTCCGTTGCCTTTTCACTCGCAATACTAGTTTAATTAAGTGGTGTAAAAGTGTCATAGAAATATTTCCGCTGATCGACAACATTGCAAACCTGCCCCTTACAGCCCCCTGCAGACACTGAAAAGGGCGAAGCAGGTACAGAAAAGACATTGAGCAGCCCTGATTCCATACGAAGCCATGAAATATCTGGGCCCATCATGCCTGAAAGAGGTAATTACTTCTTGCTATTATCCTACAGATCTCCACTTCCAGACAGCAGGGTTAATTGTGCTTCCCAGAGTTTCAGGCACTCAGATTGGGGACCAGGAGTTTCCTTTCTTTTTTTTCTTTGAAAGCAGCTTCTTACCTCATTAAAAAAGTTCTTTTTTGGATTGCTGTTCCTTTTATACGACTTGTTTTTAGCAGTTTCCGCTTTTTCCAGGCTTTTAAAAGTTTTTATTCTCACTCACTTAATTCTTTACTTTTAAAAACATATTCAATTCACAAATTACCTTTATGTTTTTTTTTTTTTTCATTTTAGTTTGCACAGTGATGTACTTTAAGTGTATGTGTACAAAAGTTGCAAAATAATTCAAATTTTCTGGCCGACCTATAAAATGCTTCATTTGCTTGGATGTTTAATCTTTTTTTATTGTCTTAACAAAACAATCATAATCACCTTCAGTGTCATTTCTGCAAAAATAATGACAATTAAATAAAATTATGTAGCATAAACTAATTGATTGCATAACTATGCATCCTCTTGAAGTGAACTGACCTTATTTAAAAGCCAGTTGGAGATAGAAAAGAGATCAGATGAGTAGAGTAACTGCGTCTCAAATGATTGTAGCATTAAGTGTCTGGAAGGTCCATTCTCTGGTAAATCAGGATTCCTGGCTATCATTATTGCATGAAGACAAAAGGATGCTCAACGTGAATCAGAGAAAGGTTATTGAAAAGTATAAGTCAGGGGATGGATAAATAAAATCCCTAAGGCCCTGAACATCCCGTAGAATTCAGTTCAATCCCCCTAATCCATCGCTAATGCATGGATTCAACGAGCTGACGAGGCTGAGTTGCAGTTTGGTTAGTAAGTTAGTAACATGCATGTTCCACAGATGCAGTGGCTTTAGACATGTACATATTAGCATTTCACTTTAGTACTTTATCTGGAAATGTAGTAAAACTTGTAGTTTTAACAGGTTAGAAACTTTGGCAGCTAATAGTTTGAGCTAATCTTTACTTTTGCCTAAAATCCTAAAATTAATCTGGAAAATGATTTATCTAATTACTGATGTTGCTAAATTGTTGCACTTTGTTCATCTGCTGCAGAGCTGTTACATATATTGGCTACTCTCAACCAAGCAGAAGCCTTTTGTTTGACGTGTCGCCGTATTATTTGAGTAATTTGAAATGTTAACTGTTAGCTTCTGGCTTCCTTGTTATTCCAGATAGAAACGATCACTCAGTGACTTCTGAGCATCGTCTCAGCTGCTGGAAACGGAGCTGAGAAGCAACAGCTCATCACTCAGATGATGCTGCAGGAGGAGAGCAGAAACATGTGAACAAAACAGAAACGCAACAGTGAGTCATAGCATAGGTTTCTAACAACACCAGATACATGATGGAAAACCACATCAAGTAGCTTTATTTAAATATGTCACCTATGTTGCTAAATGACACTGATAAAAATACGAAGATCTCAATCATTTATCATTTTTCTCCTTTCTTTCTTCATAATAAATTTTATTTGTTGCTTCCGGTGTTTTGTTTATGTATTTTGGACTATTTAAATTGTTTTCCAGTTCCAATGGTAAATGCTCATTAGAATTTAAAGTTTATTGATTTTTGAGAACGTTTTCTTGTATTATTATGTTACTGATTATGCCATTATCGTTACAGTACTTGAAAATGGTCTCAAAAGAACAATAATATCGTTTATCGCAATAATTTCTGGGACAATTTATCATCCAGCAAACCCCCGATAATGAAGATGCTCTCCATTAGAAGTGGGTGATATGTTTTATTGTTACATTTTGTATTTAGCGCTTCTTTGTTAGGTAGCTGTATGATTTCACACGGTAACTGCATTTAATCACATTTTCAAATTGATTGATAGTCTTATTGAACAAGGAGTGGAGAAAGTTGTAAATAATAATAATAATAATAGAAAACAACGCGAACAGTTGTGTTGTTGTTCAATCATGATTTGGAATTTGGAAGAAATTTATCACGATAAATGGCAAACGATACGATAAATCTTTCCACAGTAACAACTTAGCACAATAAGAAAAGGCAAGTTGATGCAACAGCGTAGAAAACAATTCAAACCCAACATCTAGTCGACAGGAGCGATGTGATCCTGTGCTTTCTTTTATTCTTTAGTGAATACATCGAACAAATCCACCTCCACATTGTGACCCTTTGACACTCGTTAGCACTACCACATATATGATCTAATCTCTGTTCCCTCATTCTGAGTTATCTTTTTTATGGAAATAGTGAAATGCTTTCATTGTTCCCTTTGAAGAACTGTAGCATAATGTAATTACACCACCTCTGTGGGTTTACAACTTGTAATTAGTTTGGTTCTGTGTGGGTAAATTGATGGGATTTTGTACTGTTCAGAGACTCAAAAGAATAATATATAACAATATAATTAAAAAATAATGGGAACTCATGTTTAGGTGCTGCCATTCAGCACAAACTTGACATTTGAATATTTTTCTGATTGAATATTTTTAAACCCTTATAATTAGATGCCACATATCTGCCACTAGCTACTCTACCATGAGATATGCATTACGTTAAGCCGTGTTTTATTCCAATCTATTTGAATGCATACCTTTATACTGGTTTCATACCGGTTTCAAAGATGCAGTTGGAGAAAAATATGATGTATAATCCATCATTTTTAATTTAACAGCATGTTTGGCTGTTAAAGAAGCTTTGGCTGTGTTCACAAAAGTTTGATGGGATTTGTTCTTGAACAACTCAGGAGCATTTTATTCACATTGAGGTCACTGCTTAAACTTGGCTATCGCAGTCTTTTTTTTTCACTCATTCAGGTAGATTTGCTTCTTATTTGCAACAACTGTCATGTTTCCGCTAAGCTTTATTTGCCAAACAGACGGCCTTATATATTTGAGGAGTTCCTGGCTGATCCGTTTCCATTAACCATAAAATTGCGCAAGTCAAAATTACGGCAATAAATTTGCTTAATGGAAACATGCAAGTTTTTTGATAAAAAGATTTTTGAACTGGGATATATATGTATATTTTTTTCCTTTTCGGAAATTCATATTTTTACAAAATTTCCCCTCAAATGCTCCTGATTCATTGTTGTTTGTTTCTAGATTAAAAACTCTCCCACAGTCCTAGAAAGGAAAGAAAAGATTTCACAATGGGACAGCGGAGAAGTAGGGGGCATGTTGTCCCATCAGATCGTCAGTTCCCGAAACGACACACAAGAAAATAAAGCTCGCAAAAAGCACATGTGACCAGATGTGTGAACAGAGTAAAAAGCTGTGGGCTCCAACTGACCTGGTGTCTCAAAGTCACGGGACGGTTAAATAGCAGCTTAAAAATAGTATCAGTTCTTGTGAACACAGTGCATCACGTACCAAACAAAAGCACAACACAACTTAACAAAGAAACATTGAAAAAAAAAAAGAAAAGTAAAGACGGTGGAAGTAATTGCTCAGTTCCTTCATCTTTTTTTCTTTAAATCTGCCAAGTAAAGCTCCACTCACCTGCTTTTAAAGTGTTTTTTTCTCCAGCTCTTTCTCAACAGATAGCTCAGGCATTTTACCTGGATTTTAATAAACCTTATTCCATCCTGTCCATTTATCTGTGTGCCTCAGCGAGGGTTCCCTGGGGCTGCGGACGCGCTGCGCTCCATATATACATATATGTTCATATATTCATTTACAATATACATATTAAGATTCACAGAAGCCTGTTTTATAATTACTGCATTATATGCCTTCTCTTTCATCTTGCTTTTTATTTATTTGTTACATGCTCGATGTACTTTTTCCACCTCACTGTTTTCTTCCTCGGGCTCAAAGGCTTTCTGTGGGGTCCTTCCAAGGTTTCTCTCCCTTAGAAGGAGCTTGAGGATTTCTGTTCCTCATCAGTCCTGCAAATAGTCCTCCATTGCAAAGCCTCAGGTCGGACTCACAAATGACCCTGCCCCTTAGTATGAAGTTAATGTAAGGCAAGTTAGTCAGGCTCTCATGTCCTCCAGTCTTATCTCTGCCTCATTACTTTGTCCCAGCTGCACATTTTTGGTAATATGGCCTAGCAAAAACATTCTGGTGTTTATTGAGTTCTGTAGATATTAAATCTTTAATTTAAAATGTATTCATCAAAGAGGTTGTAGGTTTCCCCATCAAGTCGTGCCTCTCGTTTCTCTGCTGTACTCTGTTGGAAATCCTCCACCAGAGTCCTATTTGCATGGGCAGTCAGAGCTGGAGTCTCCAGCTGTTGCCTTTTTCCCTCCAACTGGCTCACTAAAACAAGAGTTTATCTCGTTTCCTTCTTCCCGCCTGTTATCTTGTTTTTCCTGGTGTGCTATGGGCTCAGGCATGCACAGTAGCTGTCTGATGCTACCATGGGCTCAGGCAGCATCTCTATCTCTCCTGATAGAGATGCTGGTCATTCACAGACAAAGCAATTGTGCAGCTGTCACACATTAAAGGAAATATTTTTCATCTGTCTTTTAATGTTTCAAAGTCTAAAATTCTGCATATCCCTGGACTGTGATGCAGTTTTACCCCAACCAACATGAACTCCACAGAAACTCAAAGGTTTCCAACAGCATCAGTTCCTTCTCTTCCCTCTTGCTGGTCTTATTGATCAAGCTCCTGATCAATTTCTTTGATTTTTTCCTGTACAGACTTATATTTTATTAGCATATTTTATTGGTTGAGACATTGTGTGTTTGTGCATATCGGGGATATATCACCATGGAATATTTTCTCTGTTTCTTGGATATTGAGCCGTTTGCACGTCACGACAATCATCGCACAGCGACAGTCTTTACTCTGGAACTGCTTCAGACTCACTACATGACTCACTGCTACTCAACACTCTTCCTGTAACTCTGAACGTACTATTACCATCAGCTTTTGATTGGTTTTTGGGATAAGTCAGGTGTTTGTGAATTTAACTGAATTTGAACACAGGACTTGTCAGCAACACGTCTTCTGTTCTCTGCAGCAAAGTTACTGAATGCTGAGCAGAAAGTTCCCGACTACAGAAAGGAAGATGTTGGATTTAATCTTTTAAAATGCCAGGGAATCATACATCTCTGAAGCAGGACCTCCCTTAGTAAAACGAAATGTTTTTCTCCCTTAGAATAGAGACTCCTTGTTCAGAGGCAGCCTGTAACAAAGAGAATGGTGAGAAAACAAGGAGCAGAGGAAACCCTGCAGGTTTGTTTTGAGGCTACAGATGGGATTGCTCTGTGCCGGCCGCATGAAGAGGACATCAATTACATGGCAGACTGTGTGACCGACTATATAAAGTCTTTGTGAACAACACTGTCCCCACCAGAACAGGGAGATACTTGCCTAATAACAAAAATTCTGGATCAACGGTGACCTGGAGGAACCGCTAAGCAAGAAATAAAAAAGAGCCTCGAGGGATGGAGAAAGGGAGTTCAGGACAAAGTTAAAGGGAAAATTAGAGACAGCAGGGAGGCGTGCAGGAAGAAGCTGGAGCTCAAACTCCAACAGAGCAGAAACCAGCAGGGCTGTGTGGTGAGGGATGAAGAAGATCACAGGCCTCAAGCGAAAGGAGGATCAGTCTGGACGGAGCAAACGAGCTGAACACACTGCCTAATGGGCTCAGTTCAGGAAGAACCCCGGCTTGCTCTTTTCCTACTCGCAGCCATACAGACATCCCATCCTCCTTTCCTGACAAACCTTTTGTTTACCTTCCACCTCGTCATTTACTCTGCACTACAGCCTCACAAGATTTTATATACGAGGCCTCTTTACGCTGTTGCAGGGTGGCAATCATTGTCCTTTTGAAAAGGATCAAAGAAGAACCTTCCCCCAGTGAATTTAGAGAGAGCGCTTCTGGTTTTACTTCCTATCGCTTCACGAATGGAACAAATCTTTGAACATTTCTCTTTGGAAAAATGTGGGTTTTAATTCACACGTAAAATCCTTTACTGAAAAAAGCCCTGCGTTTGATAAGCTTGAATAAGCGCTGATTAGTACTTCTGGTTCAGAAAGATTGGCTCTTATTTTCCACCGGGGTCATTAGATTCACAATGCTTGGCTTCAGAACATTTAACCTCAGAGAAATGAAAGCATACAATTCAAGAGAGCCTACATAGTAATTTACCAAGGTTTTGTGAAAAAGTGTTGTTGGTTGTGAGCAAATAAAGGATGCAGTTAAGTATTATTGTACCTGGAATGTAACGGTTTTACAACTCCTCACTATGAAAGTCAGAAGATTTTTTTTAAGAGTCATCCCAACCAGCATACCTAGGTGGGCCCGATATGGGGAAAAGGAGGGCAGGCAATGTGGGTCCCACATGGGCTTGTCCGCAGTTTCCATGGTGGCCCCACACGGGTTTTCCCATGTAGGACCCAAGCAGGCAGTGGCCCTGGCTGGGTTGATTCTAGAGTCTATGTGGTTGGAGAGAAGATTTTGTACGGCATTTAAGAAAATGTGACGTTGTTTGATAGAAGTTCGTTGCCACTGCTTCACTTTTACAAAGTCTTTGTGTTTTGATTTTGACAGTTAATGAGGGGGAAAAAACATCGGAACAATTTTAATGCCAAAAGTATCTTCTTCATAATTTCCACAGACTCCTTGAACAGTCTTTAATAAAGTTATTTTTACCTCCTCCTGTGGAATATGTGCAGTTCAGGCGAGTTTACCTTCACTCATCAGTGCCATCTCTTTAAATTTAAAAAAAGCGTTTGTTTTTTTATTATTATTTGAAACAATTAGCTGTTAAAATCTCTTCTTCATCCACAGTTTGGATGGATTGATGGACTCATGATTCCTCAACCGGGAAGGTTGTGAAACCTTTCGAAGGCGGAGCTTTTTGCAGGAAAACACCTCCCGTGGCGGAATGGTTGCCACGGGAGATTGAAGGATTCCTCAGACATGCATGAAAGAATCAAAACAAAGCTCCAGGTGCATTTTTGACAAGGGAATAACATTATAACATGATGCAAAGCTAAAAAAAGTTAAAATAGCTTTTCTGTTTTCTCTCCTCATCCTGTTTCTCCTTCTTATATTTTGGAGCTCTGCTTACAGCCTGGTGAAATACTTTGTGCCAAGACATCATGTAACGCTTTCTGTTTCTTCAGCATCAGGTTTCATTTAATTTTTATCAGTAACAGTGCTGGCAATGATTTTCATTATTTTAGCCTTACCTGCAGGCTAGCTAGTTTTTAATGGGATTCAATCACACATGAGATGCTGCATTCTTTTTTTTTTATCAGCATGTCTGTTTTGCATTTTTTGACAACGTTACGCAATGTGGACTCCAAAAATAAAGTAGTGAAATCCAGGCATTAGCAGAGATCATATGGAGGTGTGCCAAATATTATTTCTATACTGCCCCCCTAATACTTTAAATAAATCCTAGCTGACTTAAATGCTGCATTTATGAAGTAGATAAATGCACAACCTCCAATGTTCTTGCATATGTAAAAGACTTACTTCTCAGCATAACGTGTGTGAGACTTTTCTGCCTCAAACTACCACTAACTTGTGTTTTGTGAGAAACAATCGTATTCGCTGCATGCAACATCTTTGATCAGAAGAAATAGAAGATGAGAGCGCAAAGCAGAGTGCAAGCTCGTAAATCCACGGTATGTCAAAAAGCTCCAGGGAGAACTCTGCATCGGTCTTGGTTTTCACAGATGTCTCATCTGTGAGCCAAGCAGCTTCCCCAGTCATGCTGAACCAGAAAGCCGCCTTTGGCCCACAACTTATGAGCTGAGCAGCAGCGTTACCCTCTGCTTCCGCCATTTATGCTCCCAGTCCGTCTGCACAATGTGTAAATGCATTAAAATGAACCGCTTCAACAACACATTTATAGTTTCTAGTCTTTGGTCTAAATTAGGGCTGTCAATGTTAATACATGCAATTAATCTGAATCTTTTAATGCGTTACTGCATCATGCAGATTAATGAAATTAGCTAGTTTGACCTAAAAGCCTCTCTTCCACAGAGGCTCGCCGGAGCAGCGTGGAATGAGCTCGACAGGGAACGGTGAAAGTTTACACGACCGCAGACGGCAACAAAAGTCGAACATTTTTCAATTCTCTAGTACTGTGCCGCTAGCCTGTGTGAGCACATCTGTGCGCGCAAACTCCAAATTTCACATGCATGAATTACGTCGGTCGCTTGGCTTGATGAGAACAAGCGGCTGTCGCCCCATCGCACAAGTTCCAGAGGAAATGAAGGAGACGGACATGTCTATATAAAAAAAAACGACTTCCTTTAAGCCATCCTAGATGTAAAAACCTGGGAATCTGAGAATCTTCAGACATGTTGGTTTGATATAATAAAATGTTTTCTTAAGCTTTTTTTTTATAAAGTGCTGCTTTTTGATATGGTTCATATGGGCAGTTGCCCAGGGCGGCATCAGAAAGGGATGGGGCATCCAAGAACAAGAAACTAAAATGTATCTTATCAAGCTGTTGTCTCCTGAACATGTTTCCTCCTACTTCCACACATGTGTAGTGGACAGTTCAGATTTTTTCTTTTTCGGCGTAACTGTAGATGTAAAGGAACGACAATAATCGAAAACAACAATTACTGCAGCTGAGGTATTGACACACCGCTCAATCGGTGCTTTAATTGAGCAGTGAAGAAGAAAGTGGAGCACAGCAGAGCAGCTGCCATTATGCATACTGGAAAAAAGGATCCAAAAACAACGGCTTGGATGGTTTAAGGCAGGTCAAAAAATAATAAAAGGGAATGTTTCAGCAGGGAAGCTGTTTTAACTTTGCATATATGAGGAAATAATGTAATACCAAGATACCCAGACATGAGCTCAGGCGCTGAGCAATTAGATCTGACAGTTGTGAAGTAGACCTGATTTTAAAAAGTGACCAAAGCTGAATAATGAGCAACAAGCGGTCACAGGCAGCAGCCTTCAGCGGGCACTAGAGCGATCTGCGGATGAGTGGGAAACCGCTGAGATGAAATTTAGTTCTCTTCAGTCGGAGGCCATGTTTTTAACTAGAAAGACATAATCTGCTCTCTTCAGATCAGGGATCATTCTGCGCCTCAAGCAGAGGAGTTTAAACATCCTGTGTCTTAGGCTAATCGATAGGCTAATTAGAGCCTTGTCTGCAGCACTGCCGGCTTCCCCTGCCTTGCTGTGTTGGAAAGATTAGCCAAAAGCAAAACTCTCAAGACTCCTAGATGTGGATGTACTGGATGGGAACATAAAGAAGTAAGGAAACAGAATGAAATGTAGGAAAGAAAATTCCACAAAATTAGTAGCATCCGCAAGAAAACTGTAGCTCTGCTGCTAGTTTGTCTTCGACTCGTAGTTATACACTTCGATTACGCTCTGTTCTGTAAAACCCCGGGGCAATAAAAGTTCAGATCACATGGGTTTGTGCTTAAGGACTGCGGTCTCGACTTGGTCGTAACAAGGTCGACTTCCTGTCAGGACGTCTTCCTGCCTCCAACAACGGAAAACATACGAAATAAAATCTCCTGCAGTCGCATCATGATTAATTATATACATGCACACAAACCGGAGGGGTGAATAACAAGAATAACTCTGTGGGGACATATTGAGGATGAAGATGGTTTGTCCCAGTATCAACACAAGCCAACGTTATGATACCAGTGGACAAGGTAGTTTACCTCATGAAGCCTGACACTTCAAACATGATCAATAAAAGCTACTTTTTAAATGTGCGAGAAGATCGAAATTCTGTAAAAGTTTATTAACACTCCTGACCTTCTTCACGTTCCCCCCGCCAACCCTCCAACATTTCAGTATGGACGGATCGACTGTCCACGCTGTCGTTATTCATAGCAGCCTGTTGACATTTAAATGGTTGGTTCTACCAATAGAAAGCAGAAGTAAAATAACAACAAACAACAACAAAAAAGCCAGCTGTAAACATCGATGAGCTACCTTCAGCTCTTTTGTGACACCCAGGTGTGAATTTGTCTAGACTGCAGTTTATTTTTATCGCAGAACAACATCAGGTGTTATGTCACAAAAAGAGAAAGAGCTCTGTGGCAGAACGCACACACACACACACACATACGCACACCAATCATTGCTGTGGTTGGAACATAGCTGACTAAATACCATTTGGAAACGGTAAAAATTTCATTAGCGCATTAAGCGAGAGAGATGCTAATCAAACGCTGAACAACAGTCCTACATGCTCTGTTGATGTACATTTATACTTGTACTGCTACCTACAAGGTTTTCAAATTGCAGCCATGTGTCTTTTCCTCTCGCTTCAGAATTGTTTGTTTACTTTATGATGGACTATCTCATAAAATCACAGTAAATCGGGTTGCCGTTGGTGGTTTAAATGTGAGGAAGTTCGGTGGACATGGATGCTTTTTCCAAGGCAGTTTTACCAAATGGAGTTTTCTTGTGGCGCATAAATATTTGGCTTGTACAAACATGTGTTTGTTTTCTCCTGGTGTTTAGTGTGGCACTTCATCTCATTGGCTAATTGGAGGCTGAAGAGTTCTGAGCTGCAAAGTTCATCATGTTTTCAGAAATTTTTGTTTCATTTGAGCTGAACTCTCAACCTTGGAGTCTGAAACTGTACCTTTTGCTTCAACATGCTTGATTGGAAACAATTAGTCAGTAAAAAGCTTCCGTAGAACCAAATTTTTGTTTTCTGCACATTCACTTCATCAATTAATATACAAAGTACAATAAGACGTGTTTTTTTTTTGTCCTGTATGGAGTTATTATGGGTCGAAAGCAACTCTAAGCAGGTGGGTTTTTAGGCTTGACTTAAAGGAACTCAGTATTTCAGATGTTTTGCAGTTTTCTGAATGTTTGCTCCAGATTTGTGGTGCGTAGAAGCTGAGTGCTGCTTCTCCTTGTTTGGTTCTGGCTCAGTTTCTGAGTCTGAGCTGTTTGGTGGTTTATCAATTATCAAAAGTATTTTAATGTCTTACTTCATATCATTTCCTCAAACTTGAAATCACTTCCTTTTCTTCCTCACTGCTTTGCTCACCTGGCCTAAAAACCACCATACTAGTGCCAAAACTTTTTATTGAAATTGGCATGGTTGCATTAAGCTCATTTATTTTCAAAATGTCAAATCATATATATGGATATGGTCAATGGAAACGCAGCAAGTGTAATTCAGAAGACCAAAAATTCCTGACACATTTTCGAAGAGAGATTTCATTCTATCATACCCAATTTACTGGCACAAATCAGATTTTTTTGGGGGGGGCTTAATGGATCGGAACTGGATCAGTATTTCAGATTCCCATGAAAGAGTTGGATGTGAATCTCTCCAGCCTGATGTCTGACCACAGGCCCTGACATGAGCTGACCTGCTTCTGTTAGCTGTACCAAAAACTGAGATATTTTCTGTTGCCTCTCCAAAATTGTGAAACCAATTTAATATTTAATATTAGACAATCGTCTTATGTTTCTGTTTTTAAGTCTCTCAAAAACACACTAGTTGATACAATTTGAGTTTCGGTTTTATATGTTTCTATGGTTTTGTTGGTGTTTTATTCTACTCTTGGTGTTTCTTATTTTTATTACCATTCTCATTGCTATTCTTGTCTCTGTTTTATCTGCCCTTACTGTATGGCACTTTGGGTAAAAAAAATTTTTTATGTACTTTGTAAGCAGAACTGGACCAGAATTGGTTGAACTCTCATCATTGGAGTTTATGGAAAATTATGTTTCAGGAAATCATAACCCACTTTTCTAACAGTGAGACCTGTGGAGGGGTTGTGATTTTTTTTTTTGTTAGCATCCATTAAAATAAACAACTCAGTTTTGATTGCCTGCTCATTAGTTTTATTGGAAGCATGTCAAAATGCTGAGCTGCACAATTTTGTGGGAACACAAAAGAAGAGTCGTACATGCGCACAAACCAGTAATTATCCGTCACGTCTCACGATGCCCGAGCAGCACCGTTACCCTGTCACAGCCAAAAACAATATCATTAGGATTTAGAAGGAGTTTCCACAATTTCAGCTAACGGCATTGCTCAGAAAGGAACAACTTCTTTCTCACTTCTTTTATTTGACTCCCCAGTAAGAGTTCTTGTACAACTCGTCATGAACTTTTGGGAAGTCGAGTGTCAAGGGCCAATATCCTACATGTTTTAGACATAACCCTGGATATATAAATTAAATGATTTGTTCATTAACAGAACTCTGGAGAACTTGAAGGTATGTTGAGGTGGTAAACTAGCCATTTAAATGGTCTGTTTTGTTGGATCAAGAACACACCTGAAACCTGCAGGAGTTGGACACCACTGCCACTTATGGTGCATGGTCTGATGAACAAGTAAGCTAGTTTGTAAAACACAGTCCACCAAAAAAACAGGCTGATGTCAGCTGGGCCTGCCAGTGTGTTGGCCTATATGTGGCAGTGTTTCTCAATCCTAGTCCTCAAGAATCGCTGGCCTGAATGTTTTAGGTGTTTTAGGTGCAGGTGATGTTACAGAAGAGCTTCACTGGTTTCACAAAGTGCCAGAGACCACTGCTGGCCTTGTTAACCAGCGGCCAGATTGCAACAAAAAAGTTACGGTTTGAACTAAAGAGCTGCTCCGTGTATTCGGGGATTTAGTCACAGAAGGAACTTCGTCAGCTCTGTAGTAGGAATAAAAACTCACCGCCATGAGAGAGATCTGTAGAAGAGTGACGGATAGCCATGTTGGAGCAGACACACTTACGCGCTGTGATATGAGCTCGCTCCCCTTCAGCAGAAGCTTTAATGAATTTACATTTGATCCTTTTCATCAAGGCTCTTTGAAAGTAATTCCTCGGTAACAATTTGCCGTTGGTTGGCAGGATTCCATGTCTGACCACCGAGGACATCAATGACTCAGATCAGCTTTGAAAGAGTCCAGCCTTCAAGCTCACACAGACTGAAGGACTTATTTGTTGCTGTGGGTCTGCTGATTACTGCACCTGAACTGGGTGGTGAGAAGGATCTCTTTAAAACGATGAAATTACAATTGGGGAGGAAAGAGTGTCAGAGGCGAGATCGTTTGAATCTGAGCAGCAGAAATTGAAGCCTGGAGGCTTTTAGGATAACAGATGAAGGTTGATCTTTTATAAGACCTTTACTGAGGGAAGTAAGGGCCCCAAGTGTCTGGGTAGACCGGCTACCTGGACTCTGTGAAGACGTTCACCAAGTAAAAGGAAAATATCCTTTTTTATTTGCGACGTCGCATCCTGTGTGCTAAGTCCAGAAGGATCGCACAAAGGATCTCAATCAAGAACCTTTGGCTGATCACTGGGGAGTGTTTAAATTAAAGATTTTTTTTGCCAACACTTTTTTTTATATATATATGTATATAAATTGGGCTGCCCAGTAGCGCAGCTGGTAGAGCTGTTGCCTTGCAGCAAGAAGGTCTGCTGAAGATCTGTATGGAGGGGGCTGCACAGTAGCGCAGCAAGAAGGTTCTGGGTTCGATTCCCGGCCCCGGTCTTTCTGCATGGAGTTTGCATGTTCTCCCTGTGCATGCGTGGGTTCTCTACGGGTACTCTGGCTTCCTCCCAAGTCCAAAAACATGACTGTCAGGTTAATTGGTCTCTCTAAATTCTCCCTAGGTGTGAGTGTGTGTGTGCATGTTTGATTGTCCTGTCTGTCTCTGTGTTGCCCTGCGACAGACTGGCGACCTGTCCAAGGTGACCCCGCCTCTCGCCCAGAACGTTAGCTGGAGATAGGCACCAGCAACCCTCCTGACCCCAGTAAGGGACAGGGGTGCAGGAAAATGGATGGATATATATACATTTTTGTCAGGCCAGTGGTAAATTGTGTCCAGTGTTCCTGGTTTTAAAGACACGTTTCCCTGTTTTACATGCGAACTAAAAGTGGCATTTTTAAAATTTCTCCAGATGAAAAAAAAATGCTGTTTGTACCCCAGTTACAAAATCCATAACTCTGTTATGGTTTCTTGTCCATTTTTCGGACTGCGTCTGCTTTCTGTTCGGGGGAAGATAAAGACGGTTTTGTGTGAAAACTCTCAAACATGTATTATCCCATTGTTGTTTCCCTGCCTTTTCACTTTTAGCATTTGTGTCTTGTTTCGCCAAGCAGCAGCTCTTGTTTTCTCCTGTTATTTTGCTCTTTTGTCTCAGAGTCGTCTGAGTCACTTGATCAACGTGTTCATCCATGACTACGGTTTTCTCTTGGTGATCATGCATTGTGTGTTGTACAATTGTGAGACGAACAAAAGGCAACGGCATTATAATAAAATGGAAGAAGGATTTGAGCACTGTACTGTTCCTAGATGTAGTCGGCTCTCTGACCTTTGACCCCGTGAATAAAGCAGAGATAGATAACTTAGTCAGAACACACCTACTAATGCACATCCGGTGATCTGACTTAACTCTTCTTCCATTAATTTCAATCTTCAGTTATGTAAATAAACAGGATCAAAAAGTATTAAGTGCACATATTGACAGACAATAAATAAAAACATTTTGAGTTGTTTAGAAGGAATTTAATGAAGTAAAAAACGTCTAAATTCATATCTCCTCTTACAATTAGGAGTCATGCATAACTCCATGTGCAATAAAACTAAATCTGATACTTTTCAACCAGTCTTGTCATAATATCCTATACTGCAAATGTAATAACACACACTGTATCACAGCAACACTATTTAGATGTAGATATTTATATATATTTTGGTCTGTAATTGAGGCAAAAAGCTTCCAAAAACCAAACGGTTCCGGCACCTCAAGGTATTTTAGTGACCACAGTTTATAGACACAATTGTGAACGTTTTAAAGTTTTTAAAGGCAATCACGTTTGATTATTTGAGGTGCAAGCGTTCCCCACCCCCTCCCATTTCCCATGTTTCACTTCTGCCTCCAATCAAGAACACTTTAGTGTCTGATCAGACTTCTGATTCGCCATGGACTCGGTTCAAAACCGAGTCACGGCATCACAGCGCTTGTTTTGACACGGTGCTTGAGGTTGTCAAGGAGATTGCATCTCCTTGACAACAGCATGGCTCACATGTCTCAGTTTCTCTACAGGATTTTCTCTGAGCCATTTTGAGCTGAAGGTTATTTTTGTTGTTTGTTGTTAATTTTCCATGGCAAATATTAGATTTGTTTTGTCATCTGACTCCAGAGTAAGTGTGGCGTACTTAACGAAAGAATGTGAAAAATGTTCCATACCAACTACTTACACTTACACAAACGTAAGTAATGTTTTGGAGAAAATTTACTTTCAGGGGTATTTTTTACGACACTGTGCCTTTAAGTTTTACTTGGGCAATTTTACTATGAAATTTCGCTAGTGTTACTTGAATAACATTTTCTGGTATGACCCATGTATGCCTGTCGCTGTTAGCAATAAATCAGTTGCATAATTTACCATTTATTTCTTTTCTCTCTTTCTACCAGAAACTGGATAACTAAAAGTCTGGTTCTTTGGTTTCAGCTGGTCCTTTATTTGAAGGATAATTTTGTTTACAGGAACTTCATAATTATTTTGATTTCAAGTTTCTGTTGTTTATTTGTTTTGAATATTTAAAATGTCTTCGTGTGTTAAACGTTGATTAGAATGTAAAGTTTATTGATCTCTGATCATGTGTTCTTGCGTTACCGTGGCATTACGATTATATAACTTGAAAAAGGTCTCGAAGGCAACAATATTATCGTTTATCATGATGACGATAATATTATCCAGTAAGATTTGTTGACTTATCCAGACTTTCTTGCTGTTGGGACAAAGGTGTGATAATTAAAGGTGCAGCGTCCCATAACCAGATTTGTCTTACAACGTGACATTGATGATTTTTAATGCTGAGGTCCCTTTCATAGGAGGAACCGATGTAGGCTTTGCTGTGTTTACTGACTGACTGCTCTGTTGTTGATTTATTTTTTCCATGTCGCCTCTCAGCAGAAGCGTCAGAGTTTCTTGTGCTGAGTGGAAACGGCAATCTGCCTTAAGTCAGAGAGCAAACCCACTTCACAGCACACTCCCTGCATCCGTCACGTTAACCACATCCACTGCTGCATAATACTGCAAATGTGAAGCCCAGTATAACCCCTCTGAGAATATGAGTCCTTCTTATTGCACTGAAGATGTTCCTCTTAAAGGGGCAGTGCCTCATTTCTCCCCACCCCTCTTTCCTTCTGACTTTGACCTTTTTGCTATCTTTTAAAAAAACATTGTCTTTCTCCGCTCTTTTTCTTAGCAATCCTCCACTTTTCTGTTTTGTGATAGTAGTGCCGACTTAAATAGGAGAGCAAGTCAAAAATATTAAATTAGAATTTATTTATTTACTCTTAGCATGTCTCTTTCCTTACACCTTTCTTTTTTTATTTAGTTATATCATTTCTTTCTCTTGTCGTTCCTCTGGTAACTCCGTTCTCGAGTGTCTCGCCGGCGCCTTCAGTATGTAAGAAGATTGGAAGAGAATGTGTTTGGTCTTTTGTTTCTTTTTCTGTTATATATCCAAAGGTTCAATTAAAATATTGATGGGAAAGGCAGGAGGAAGAAGAAGTAAGTATATACCATACTTAAAAAAAAGAAAAGGAAAACATTGATTAAAAAGATTAAAACAGTCTGATGCAATTGTACGATAAAATAGGAGGAAAAGAAGTGTCAAAAACCATGAAATATTTCCTTTAACCCAAACTAAGCAGTTTGTTGCAACAGAGGCGACAGATTCAGAAGCTTCTCTGTGTACAAAGTTTTGGTGAAGTCTCTTCAAAAATTACTTGACAAAAGAAAGTAAACTTTATCTATGCATCACATTTCATAGGTATATTTAAAAAAAACTCACAAAATGTGTTTCACTAAATCAGGCAAAAATAACAGAGAATAAAACATAAAAGAAAAGATAAAACAGAATACATATAGCATTAAAGCCTAAAACCTGCTGAAAGCCAGTCTGAATCAAAGTGTTTTCAGGTGCTTTTTAAAAGAATCCACACAGCACAAAGATGGAGACATGGACTCCACAATCTGGGGGCCACAGCTCTAACGCTCCGTCCCCTCCGCTCTTAAAATGTGTTGGTTGAACCGTTTCACTGGAAAATGTCAGAGTTGTGGGCAGAAAGAAGGCTCTAAAAGGAGGGAACTGAAAGTCCCATCTAAAGAGATTAGAAGCAGGGACAATGTATTGTCTTTTACATGTGTTTGTTAAAAACAGAAGCAACAGCATTTAGTAACCTGATTCAGTCGAGAGTCTTCTTATTTATTTACAACAATCGAGAAAAAATGAAATAAAGACACGAATAGGCATCTTCAACAACAGAGTTCAAAGCTCAGAAATGTTTCTAAGCTGAAAAATAAAAAATCAGTTTTCTGATTAATTTATAAGAATGATGTTCTTGGGATGATGTCCTTAAGGATTTATTTTCTTAAAACAAGCTCTTATATCTGGCTGAAAATGTACTTGTAAGTTTTTGCCGTGTTTCAAATGCACTGAGATATTTGCACTAGAAACTAGGGCAAAAATATTTAGTAATATCTTGTCTGAATCTCAAGCTCAGACTGGACCATAACTTCATCGCCAGGCTCATCCTGCAAATAAAGCTTTTGCAGTGAAAGCCTTGTTGTGCTTTATTTTCCAGTGAGGAAGATTCTGCCCCACACGATCTCTGCCTCTGCCAGCATCTGGCAACTTTTTCCTGGGTGCCTTCCACCAAACATGGCGCCATGGCAGTATAGATATTATCGAAAAGAAGGACTGTCTCAACAAAAGAACAAGCAATCAAGCGCAAATTTCCTTACTTCTAAGAGTGCCTATTGCTGGTTTTCTGTGCTCAACAGAAGCCAGCCACCAATAATCCAGCGGGAGCCCCAGATCGACTGGACACATGGGGCTGAGCACTTCCTCATCCCCTCCAATCTAGAGTTCAGACCGGACCATAGCTTCATCCCCAGGTTCCCCCTACAAATAAAGGCTGCTGACATCCAGGCCATTACACACACACACACACACCCACACACACACCAACAACACCCAAACTACAGCCGCACTCTTCCTGCAGACTCAGTTCTCATGTTCTGCCTCTGTGTCATTCACTGTGACAGACCTCTATTAGCCTCAAGAATAATAATAATAATAATAATATATTTTTTTAAAAAGCACTCTGTAACCACTCCATGCAGAACCTGAGAACAAATTATTCCTAAAACAATTACTGACAAATGCAATGAACCAAATTGCTTCCTGCATTTTTCCGCTTTGCAATAGATGGTTTGCAGAGGCGGCAAACGACAGAAGATTGGGTTTGACTTTAATGGCTAAAAATCACAAGAGGGGGGGACAGAGAAATCAAAACCGAAGTCAGTCTGGGCTCCCAGGTTGAGGTGCTATTTACTCATATAATAACAGACTTCAGGAGTCCGCCGGGTGTAATTTGAAATCGAATTTAAGTTCGCAAGCAGGCCGAGTGGAACGGCTTTTTTCCACCCTCGAGGAGGTGTAAATTTATTGTGGGAAACAGAGATGTTGCTATGTTGGTCTTATATTTACAGGTTGGTGTACTCTGTTTGCATTTGGAAACAAGTTATTTTTCTGCTCTGAAGTTCAGATTCACAGCCTCAAAACACAAAATAGCTGCCACACATATAAGACAATGAGATGCCTCTGGAGCTACGTCGCTTATTTTTACATCTGATTATGTTTATCAGTCACACACGAAATGTGTACGGTGTGTTGAAACGCACAGTTTTACAGTTTTAAATTCTGGAAACAAAACCTCCTGAATGTGAATAGACTAAACAAAACAAAAAATATATAGGAAATTAGATCAGGATCCGTTTAAAAGTCTCAGGAACAGATTGTGATATAATTTGGAGGTGCAGCTCATTCAACCTGCCGACTGAATCAAACTGAACCTGGTCTGGGTTCACTATGTGCAAAACTTTGTCAGTATGACTGTTGATCATGTGACTAGTGTGATTTAAAAAAAAAAAATAAAAGTGTTTCTATTGCAGCTTTGCGAAATAAAGCAGTTTTGATTCGGCCAAAAACGTTTTGGCATTTTTCAATTAGCGCCAAAACATCTTATTGAAAAACCAGATTTTTCAAAATTGCTTTGTTTCCATAAAGAAAATTTCTTTTGTAAATGTTGACTTGCACTATGATGTGGTCATTGGAGCCCAGCTATTGTTCCTCATTAAAGAAACATCTGACCTGCTTTTTGTTGTGAAGTTCCTTAGACTTCAAAGACATTCTCTCAGACAACAACTCCGACATGGCAATGTTGTCTTGGAAGCACAAAACCAAACTGGTCTGTAAAAACACAAAACAAAGGATGTATGTTCTCAACAACATGAGATCCTTCAAAGCATGTCAATAAAATCTCCTTCAATTTTATATCTGAGTGTTTTGTAGTACTGAAATCAAATGTCCAGTGCTGATAAATCTGAAGCGTCGCATCAAATTAATATTTTACATCACATATTGTTGGCCAGCTGGTCGTCCTCCTGTCACAACATGCTGGAGGTTTCCTCCTGTTTCTTATTGTTACAGAGGAGTTTTTCCTCTCTACTGTCACCACGAGAATACCCAGCATGAGGGATTGCTGTAAAGTCCACAACCAAATGCAAATGTCTCCTTCTCTGTCTGTACCTGCTGGTACAGGAGGAGTGAATGCAGCAAGTCAGTGACTCACTGCAATCTGCCGGGTTTCCTCAGACAGAAAACTTATTTCAATAGTTTGGTAAGAGGGATCAGTTGGATTGAAGTTATTTATTTATTTTTTATTTTTTTTTGCATAGCGCCTCTTTACAACAGTTGTGAGTTGGTGCTACGGAAATGACTGAAAAATAAAAGGAACATGAAGTTAAACTGAGCAACTAACCAGACAGAACATGTATTTGCTGCTTGCTTTATAATGTAATTCATTACTTTTCTATTCTGTGCATAAATGTCTGTAAAGAGCAGTAAAACACAAGGCAGAATAAATGTCAGATCTGACGAGAAACAAACATCGCATCGTATCTCAGGGTAAAGATCTCTCGACAAGATGACACGACATGACGAAATAAAGTTTTTCTCAGAAAAGAGACGACAATCTGACTCTGACTTCTACCTGGATGAATAATGGATATAATGGCACAGTGAACATAATAATTAGCCCCTTAGTTCATATCTTAATACAAGTCCGGCTTTCCTTTTTCAGCAAGCTAATTACAGTAAATCATAAACGCTCCACATGGTACATGTTTTGCGCAGGGTGACTCATTTGAAGCACTTATCTCCTCCATAGCTGAAGCTCAGAAAGGTGGATAAGACGGCAGCAAACTGTAGAGCCGAGCAGAGCGGAGTCTCCTCTGGGCCTCCCTTTAATCACAGTGACAGCTTGGATGTGTTTTGGTGCAACATAAAACTGATACACACCTTTTGTTCCCCCCCTCTCCTCTCAACTTCTTAAATGGTTTTGTCTTCCGACTTTAGATCCCTGCAGCTTGAGCGGCTTTCCCCGTTTGCCCGACAGTGAAACTGGATTGTTTTTGATCGTGGAACGTAATGAAAGCAAGAGCAAGACTTGGATTTTCACGTGGAAGAGTTTCTGGTGCGAGTTTGACTTTTTTTTTCCGCTGTAGAACGGAAGCAGCTGATGGGGCGGAGATGTGAGTCCTCAGAAACGTGGGCCAGCTTCAAGTTCAGTCAATACCAGGGTCAGATTGTGTGCAACAAACAGTTGTGAATAACAATGAAAGCCTCAGGCAATTATTCGCAAAGTTAGTAATTTAGATGAAAATCACCAAGTCGATTTACCAACTGATTATCAGAAAATAAAAGCAAAATAGTTTCAGCAATATCTGCCTGGTATTGCTGAAAGAGATAAAGGATCGATGATCTCAAACAAGATTCTTACATATTAGTCGACCAGAATATATCTAGTTATTGTTTCTGAGCACCGTTTAATCAGGCGAGGGTAACGTTTTACTCACGAAACAGACAGGAGTCCTTCTTCAGATTCGGCAGCTTTATTTGCCCCACGCTGTGTATATTTTTACAGAAAGCCATAACAACGTTTCTTCTTTTCTTGAGCTACAACGTTACAACTGACACACTTCCTCTACCCAACTGATCAGTGACGTAGCACAGAGCTCAGATCCTGTAAAGCTTCTGTGGCTGAACAAAAACAACTGGGCAAATAAGATATATTCAATAAATGAATAGAGTGTTTTATCCATAAATTAAAAAAACTAATTTAAATAAAACACTTCTAAGATTTCTAGGATTTTATAAGACAGTGGTAATGTGTGGAACATTAATATTGTACACTGTAAAAGGTTTGTTTGTTAACAAGTAAAAAAAAGGCAATCTGGATGCTAACGGCAGCTCTAGGTCATCATTTCTGACTTCTGTTTATTTGTCCTTCAGATTGTGTCATCACTGTTACAGCAGTCCTGACACTTGGGACCTCTAACATATATATTTATGTTTGATATGTTATTCACAAATACTCTTCTTTTCTTACACCGAATGAAAATTTAGAGACCAATTAACTAAACAGTCTTGATTTCAGACTGTGGCAGGAAGCCGGAGTGCCTGGAGAGAAACCTGCTAACAGGAAACCTGTCAAATCTTTTTACCCTTTTATCCCATAAATTTATTTAACTGAACACATCAGGACACGTGTTCAGTCCCAGACAGATTTCTTCAGCCTCAAAATGGTCACTAATGATCTCTCCTGTGATTTTTTTCATCGTCACTGGGTGTATCCAGGTCCACCTTTGTAGGAAAAACACCAGCACGTTGTTGTCTGTGAGGCAACGTTTTTTCTGTAAACCCAGTTCACACTACACGATTTTTTTGCCCTGATTTTGCCCTTACGATTTTGCGACAATCTAAGATTTGCGACAATCGTAACCTATCATCTTGTAGTTTGTGGTGTGTTACGACTGATCTGGTCCAGTTGGTAGAACGTCGGGACGCTTTGATCCAAAATCAAGGATACGTGCAGAGGGGGTGTCTAGGGGTGCTTGAGCAACTGCCCCCTTTTGCTCCTTGCCCCCCAAAGTGCCCTTTTGGTCAATTTTTTTTTATTTTATTTTTTTTTATTTCCTAAGCCCTCGTCTGACATATAATAACATGTACTAAAATTATTTATTCATTTGTAGGGTTTTTTCGTATTTTGCAAAAAAAACAACATAATAAGCCCGCCAGTCACCTTGTTACCTTTGACCTTTTGCCCGTGACGCACGATGCGATTGCTTCTGGCACAGTGAGTTAAGGCGGCTAACTGCGAAGCTCAATGTAGCGAACGTTCCAGACGTCAGTGCGTCAGCGTCAGAACTACTGAGCGGGAGGAGACAGCCAGGTGAGGAAAACTGTTCTTATCTATCGATTCAGTATTTTTATCATACAGACATTAGGCTGTTGTTGTTGTGCTATTAGCTAGCTGCTAGCTAACGACTTTGCTAGCAAAGCAAGATAACTGAAAAGCTTCTTCCCTGTATCGTTAATGATAGCGGTCATTCTTAACATAAACTTTTATTTGCACACACCAGAAATCTTTTGTTGCGATTTTAGACTCTGCCAAAACTTTGAATGACAAACAAAAACTTAGAATAGCAAGCGCAGATTTCTGACATGCGTGAATAAGTTTTTTTTGCAAATAATTTTTTCACTTCATGAGACAAAAAAATTGTGATTTAAATTTTTTTAAAAACATCTTTTTAAGCAAAACTTTTTTTTTTTGTCTAAATAAGTGTTACAATTCAAAATGTCTTGATCACAATTTTACTTTATTTAATTGAGGTCAGTTTTTTTATAGAATAATTGTGAAACAAATTGAACTCCATAGCAGAGGTCTCATTTTCTCTGAAATTAATATTGTTATGTTGTGCTATGGACTGAAAAGCATGTTGGTTTAAACACAAGGGTAAAAAAAATGGTAGTGTGGTTTAATATAGTGTTCTGAGCATAATTCATTATGTTTTACGTTTTTCAGTTCAAAGATGCCACTTAAAGAAAGACGTCAGAAACAAAAAAGAAATAATCTACTAGAAGCAGCCAATGGTAGTGGATTGTTGACCAACTGGGTCAGAACGAATACCGCAAGTAAGAACCAAAAAAGAAAAGATCAACATGCAGTTTTTGGTACTGAACATATACTTAATATTACAAGGCAGCTGTAATGTTTTTATCATGTTAAGATGTACTAAATCTATGTGTAGAATAATGAATAGTTTGTTTCTTGCTCCCAGATGGACAGAAGGAAAGTGATAGATCAGAGGAGGAGACAAAAATGCAGTCAAACAACACAGGAAGACAGGAAAGCAGAGGGACAACAGTCCGAAATAAACACTATGGAAGAAAACGCAGAGCAACAAGTCAGAGAGTCACATTCTTAATGGACCTTCCACACCCAAATGACCCAGCACTTGTCTTGCAGTTCAACACAAAATATGATGAAGCATTTATCCAAAATTGTGTAAACCAAGGACCATGCCAACCAGAGATGTCATTGAAGGAAGGTCTTTTCAGAAGATATGGTATAAGAGTAACCCATGGCTGGAGTATTCTTCCAGTTTAATTTCCATGTTTTGTTTTAGCTGTCATCTTTTTTTGAATGAAGAAAAGTACATGTGCCGCAAATCATGGAAAACAACAGGATTAAACAAATGGACCAAAGCATTACAAAAAATTAAAGAGCACGGTGCATCAGAGTCCCATATGTGTGCTATGGTGAAGTGGAACACTTTTCAGAAAAAAATCACTGGAGGCAACTTTGGCAATAGTTAACCTTCTGTCACAAGCTGCAAAAGACAAAGAAAAGCTACACTGACGTTTCAATCAATCAGCTTTCTGAAACAAGTCCCAGTATATGCATATATCCTACAACATCAACACAGCAAAAAGTTAAAAACTGATTAAATGGAACGGTTAATTAAATGGCAAAACCAAAAAAAATTAAAAACAGAATTTGTTATGAGAACAAAAAAAACTCACTTCCATCTTGTGGTGCAGCAAATATAGGCCTTGCTCGCGAAGTCTCCAGTTCTTAATCCAAAGCTTTTTTTTTGGTTGCATATTTTTTGAGTTAAAATAAGTCCACAAACTAAAGTTACTGCTTCAACAGCGTTGTCCATGTTTGTTTACTCCAAGTCCAGGTCGCGCAGAATCTTAAGGGATTTCATATCTGATATTTGAATGTTCCTGAGTGAAACCTCACATTCTACGATCAAACCCGGTATACCTACGATTTTCAATAGGCTGGTGTGTGGTCTCTCACGTTTTGAGAATCGGCCGACAATTCCAGAATTGTGTAGTGTGAACTGGGCTTAAGGCTGAAACCGCAGCCTGAACAACAGCATTTGTTCCCCAAGTCCAACCAACTGCTAAAAAGTGAAACTACGGAAATGGAAATGTTGCCAATGGAAGGGCAACCAAGGGGCCTTTGCTCAGGAGCTCAAGGAAACTGGTTCCAGAGTTTGAGCGCAAGTTTGCGCTGTATAAACTCTCTGTCTGTGTCACTGCCAAATAATCCAGCCAGACCAACACGGACTCCAGCAAACATTTTGTCGTAGTCCTTTCCCACGTCTGATGACAGTTTTTTCTCCCTCAGCTCCATCACAACGGGGAAGATCTCTGCCTGGATGTCGGACAGCTGCGTGGATGAGACTCACACAGCATGTGATGGGTGAAGCCTCCAGAAAAACCTGAGACACCTCCTGGTGACGCTCAGCATCAGGACACTGGAAAGTGGCATTCACCCAACTGTTGTGGAGTTCATTGGAGAACTTAAAAAAGTTCTCCTCCTTATTTCCCATGCCCGCTTGTCCATTTCCTGCAGCTTCTGTCCTCCCTACATGGGGGATGTCAGAGCCAACTCTCTGTTCTGAATTGACGTATCCGTCCAGGGAAGAGTAAACCTCAAAAAAAAAGGTGACCCTACCGTTTAGAGACGTTTTCTTGGACAAATTAATGGCTCCATTTTCCTTTGAAATACGTTCCCCGTCCGTGGATCTTGGTACCACAAAGACATTGGTAATTGTGCCTTTCAGAGACGTTTTCTCTGGAAAAACCAGAGATGGAACCCGATGGAGCCAAAGCTCTTGCTGTCAGTTCAGTGAAAGTTTTGGCTGCGAGGTGAGACGTAGATGAATCTTCCCCAGCCGAGGTAGACGTTTCTGCGACTGTACTCTCGTGGTCCAGATGTACCGTCCGCTTTGAACAAACTTCCCCAGCTGGTTCAAAGACAGTACCGTCGACCTCAGTACTGTCTCGGTTAGGTCTAAGTCTGCGGTCCCACAGACATCTGTCGGTTGTTCAGAACAGATCTCTCCAGCCGGGTCCTTTTCTTCTTTGGTTGAAATACCTTTGAAAAAAATATTGCTCTCATCGTCCTTCATCCGAATCCTTCCCAGGAAAGTAAAAATCACATATTTTCTTGACACCAGTGGTCGCCACGTATCCGAGGCCCCAACCAAGCGGGTTAAGGAAGGGATCAAGCGACTTCGAAACACTAAACATTCTGCACAAAATTGAATCTCCAAGAACCGTCTGAATCCTGACTGATGCATTCAAGCTTTAGAACTTTGATCGATTGTGATGTACATGATGTCATGTATGACCTCATCAATGAGCTCACTGGACTTCTGAGGCAAGGTCTTGCTTCTGATTGTTGCTATGGAAACGATCAGATCAGTTCTGCATGACTCGAGTTGAAATAATGACTAATTACTATCTTTTCATTTTCTTTTTTTTATTTAAATGAAGTTAACATTATTTGATGCACATCAATTTCTTCTCTACATCCAAATAATTGATAAGAAAACGGCATCAGTTCTTTGTTGATATTAGTTTGTTTTCAGTACAAGAAAAAACAGAGACATGTTCAGTTCACCTCAGTCTCAACTGATTTAAACAACAAAAACAACCAAACACAGCAATACAAATATTAGAGCCCAGATAAGATTAGATTATAATGGGGGGAAATATTTCAGTGTGATATAAGAATGAAAAAAAACATCAGAGATATCCTCTATTGCTCCAGGAATGAAGAGACCAAGACGCCATGCAGGAAGGAAAATAATTCAATCAGACCCCATTTCAAGGTTTCAGAAGGCAGTATTTTTTCCTAATATCTTTAGGATTCACTTACTATTTTACTACTTGAATTTTTTTTTAAAATATTTTATTAAAACCTAACTTATTTGTTGCACTATTGCCAAAGGTCAGAGGTTAACACCTAAGCTACAATTGGATATCCCAGCTTCCATAGGTGCTAAAAAACATATATGGAATGAATATAACTTCTCTTATAAATGAAATAATAAATAATTCAACATTCCAGTTACTTTGACCAGCAAGGTCTCTGTAAACTAACACTCATTCTAAACTACTAAGTATAAATTAAGGAAAACCAACTACCAAACAGTGAAACACTAGAAATGGACAAATACAAAATAAAATTAACAATAAAAAAAATGAAAAATGTAACGATGTCACAGTTGAGTATGAACTGAATGTTGAGAAACCAGGTTTACTCTGTAGAATGAGGCCAAACTGGCTTCCAACTCATTGAGATTAGTTACCACCAAGAATCTGCTGCTCTCCTTGTGAACGCAAGACATATTCTTTGTCTGGATATAGGAGAAAGATCAAGTTTGTTTTTAAATCTTATTTTAAATATCAACATTTGGTGAGGGTCTGCCTGTAACATCCAGTTTGTTTGGGCCACAGATACAGAATTACCATCTAACTCACTTTTGCAGGTTTGTGTTTCAGCTAACAGCTAGCAGCTGTCACAAACTTTAAAATGCATCAAAGATTTAGTGATTGTTGTACCTAAGGGTCCTTAAACAACTTGTTTTGAGTCTGACTGGAGGGACGAACGCTGTCTTCAGGGTTGTCTTATGACTAAGAAATTCCACAATTTAATCAGTGAGTATATATGAATTTGAATACTTGCCTGAAGTATATATGGGTGTTTTAGAAATGGACTGAAGTGGCTTTCAACATATTGTTTTTGTTCCTTTTTACTTTCAGCCTTATATCGCTGAACTGAGTGGGCTTGTTCTAATGAGAGCTTTGATTTCTGACTGAAAGCAAACTGATATTGGCTCATGGTTTGTAAAGTCTTTTCAGATACGTCTCAAAACGTAATTACGGGTTCAAGAAAAGAGGCTTTAGTGCAGGTTGGAGTCCAACACAGGTCCGTTTTTTTCACGGTCTTTTATCTCGGATATCAAAGGATCTCGTTGACTTCAGGTAACAATTAGGATGCCGTTCCCACTGCCTCCACTGTCCCCTCTTTCTGTGGGCAGAGCAACCTCTCAGTCTCAATTCTTTCCAATTAATGATGCAGTCTGGACCTGCTGGTCCCTGTCCTTACTCTGACATCCAGCCTTATAATGACACCCGGCCTCATTTGGTCTCAGTTCATCCACTTAAATGATTTATGCCTACAAACGCACATTGCCTCAACTTTCTTCTCCTGCTTCACATCTCCCAGAGCTGTTCCTGATGCTTTCATTCCACTTCAACCTGCTTCAAGCCCGTTGGTCTGAAGACCCCTTGTTGGACACAGTTTTTTTTTTCTACCCAAATATGGCAAATATATTTATATATATATATATATGCATCATAAGCATAAAGTAATTAAAATAGGCATGAAGAGACCAAAGACAAGTTTTCATAATCATAACACACTCAACATCCACTTGGCTTCAATTCAATGCATTTAGGCATCTAGACGATGGGAAGACGAGTGTTTAAGAAACTGCCGATCTACGGGGATTTTCACACACAACCTTCCCTCGGGTTTACAGAGAACGTCCCAAAAGAGAGAAAACATGCAGTGAGCAGCATTTATGTGTACAAATCATTCAGAGGTCAAACGAGAGAGCAAACTGGTTTAATAGGAAGGCAAGCATTTCGTGATGCTCGTCTGTGAAAGAAGAACGTTTCTGATGTGAAAGCAGATTAGCTACAGCAGTGGAAGCACTCCTAATAGTTCACAATGGGAAGCTGAGGCTACCAGACAAACACAGACTACCCAACGTTAGACATTAACAGACTGGTTAAAGGGTTCCTGTATATGAAAAGTCTCGATTTCAGCTGGGACATTTACCAAGTAGGAGCAGAGACAGGGATGGACAGTGAGGGGAGCTGTTCCCAAAGAGGGAATCCGAACTGCTGCCTTTGTGCCTGCCTGCAGCTTAACACATGAAAGATTATATACAACAACATGGTGCAGGACGATGCCTCCTTGGCATGTGGGGAGCAGCGAGCCACATTTCCGTTTCACATAGCAAACCCTGGGCTTTCTCCACTCCGCTCCTCTAAACTAGCCAGCAGCAATTAGCAAACACATGGTGGAACTGTGAATCTGCTGAGCTCATCATGCAATCTACTTCTCAGTCCAAAGCTCATAAGAGTGGTTATGACAGTGAGAGCAGGAGCTTCTTAAAGAGACAGAGACCCAATTTCAAGGCAACAAATTGCAAAGGAAAATGTCTTTTTAAATCATGTTTAAAAAGAAACATGATTTATTTTTAAACATGTGCAGCATTTTTGTAACTACTGGCAACTACTGGTTGTGCTATGAAATGTTATAATGTGCCTGGAAAATACATAATACTGCCCCTTTTGTGAAAATCAATCAAGCAATTAGGATGCTATGTTAAGATGTCCCTCATGTAGAGTAATCCTTTGGGCCAGTTGGTACTGTTGGTACATGGGTACCCAGGTCCCCGAGACATATCTTGTCACCACAGTTGACACTCTGTGTAAGGGGCTTTTAAACTTGATGCAATGAAATGAAGCAAGAGGAATTAAGGCTAAATGAGAATCCGTCCCATATTGGTGTCAATATGATCCCAGGGATCATAATCTTCCCTCACCAAAATTGAAATACGATTGCAAATTTGTTCATATTTAATCATTTATCTGTACAGACCATTGGCTTCGGCACTGTATGACCTTATTATCAAAGCCACTGTTTTATTGTTCTAAGCCTCATAGTAATTTCCAAAATCAGTTTATCAGGTGAATCAGCAACATTTAATCAAGACGACTCAGTTTGAAGGAGAAAAAGTGCAAGTGGTCTTTATGTACTTAAAAGAAAAGATTAAATTCAACCTTGCCTGTCTCCACCAAATGACTACCAAAAGTATTATATTTTAACTAAAATGACAGTGGAATATGTCTTATTATCTTCATTTATCATTTTGGAAAATTGACTTTTTCTGATAAAGCAACAAGACTGTTAATCTATAACTGGAACTATGTTGTCGTTTTTCATTGGTTTTAGAAGAAAGACTTGACTGTTTCAGTCTATGTGGACAAAGGATTCTGCATCTTCATCGTCTTTATTTTATTCACCCGGGCAGATGCATGAAATGATTACGCTGGTCATCCGGTATAAGATGTACTGTCAAAACATCTTTAAACAGAAGCCACCCTGACTTCTGTGCAGATATTTATAACATCGTAGAGTAGCATCACTTCTGCTGTGGCGGCTTTCATTTTCAAGAGCGTGTTGGAAACACCGTTGAAGTTTGGAATCTGCAGTAATGTTTTACACTTAGTCATAATGATGCTTTCTATCTGAATGCAAAATTAACATGCCGCTACTTAAAAATGATTGCATTTGAATCAGTAGAGTAGCTTACCTACCTAAACAAACACTATAATCCTGCAGGTCACTGCAGAGTGTGATACACATGGGAGGGAAGTCAAGTGCTTCACCGAATGAAACGCATCATATAAATTAATTAAAACCATGCAGATGTTTCCAAGCCTTTATTTCAGTTGATAATGACACTATTTGTTTCACATACAAAAAAAAATATCATATTATATTATAGATATTAATATTAGGTTGTGATGTGATGGAACGCTGAAGTCACATCCCACATTTGATCAAAACTGACACAAAACAATCATTAAGATACGTGGAAAAATTGTTTCTGAACATGCAGAAGTTCCTATGACAGATTATTATTATTATTATTCAACTTCTGTGAGTTTTCTTGTGCATTTGTGTGAAATTAAGAGATGATCAAGACCCTCCACTCCTGCTTCTGACAGAGGTCGCCTGTCCTCCTGCTCATGGCCAGATGGTGGCGCCGGTGCTCGGACACCCTGACACCGACAGTGTGTGAATGACTGAATGCCGTGTGAAGAAGAACTTTGGGCTCCTCTGAACTCCATAAAGCACTAAGCAAATCACCATTTATGTGGGTATTTCTTCTTACACTTACATTTATAACGGGTATTTCTTGCTTACAGAAGTTGTTGATTTGTATTTATGTTGCTTTAATTGATAAACATGCGGTATGGTGTATTCACACTGCAAAATATGGACGTAGGAACTGTGATCTAAAATCCATGATCAATTCATTCATTCATCTAAAATGTCTGATATAAACTATATAATACATAGAACATAATGATTCATAACTAACAAGAACATTAATTTTACTTCACGGTAGCGTAACGCAGACTGTCAGCAGACTGCGTTGACGAGTTTTCTGGCATTGACCCTTTGACCTCTGCGTAGACTGTCTCCTGCTGATTGCTGTCCTGTGCTGGAGAAGAGGAAGCGTCAGCTCTCTTTCTGATGATGTTCACTTCTCCATAATGAAGTTCTCCTTCTGTTTCGTTGGCCTTGACGACCGACTTCTGAACATCAGCCTCCAAGCATGTTTGGCTCTGTGGGAAATAGTAAAATATGTGTTTTTCACACTTATGCGACCTCAAAACGTGAAGCGTCACAGGGGGCGCTGCACGCGTAAAACAAACACCTCCTCACCTGAGTCAGCTGTGGCGTCGGATGTATGGACCTAAAACCGCTGGAAGACATTGAAGAGTTGTCAGAATGTTTCCACTGTGCTTTAAGTTAAAACACAAAGAGAGTCTAAAGCAATCTGAAGGAAACGCTGGCAGATAAACAATCATTACATTCTCATCAGATTCGAATCCGGAAAGTTGAGAACAAAGGCAAAACTAAACAATAACGAAGACAAAAGAAAAAACAAGATGCATTTTTCAGAAATGCATCTTGGATACAAAGGGGTTGACAGTTCAAAAACAAAGCTACTTTTTTTTTTACGACTTAAATTTACACCAGCTTTGCTATACTTGTTTAACATCTATGTTATCTAACTAACTATCAAAAGTTCAAGTACAAGTTTACGTGTACATCACATTTTAACGACAGATGAAAACATCGTGCAGTCACCAGTTGTGAAACATCGAGCAGTGAACATTACATTTTGTCAGATGCCATCATCAAGCACCATGGCAACACGGAAAACGTCACTAGTCCTCTGAAGCCAAGTGGACTCCATATCTCCTCAAAACACCTTTAACTTTTAAATGACTGTGTTTTAATTTCTTGTGATTTTAGTATTTTCTGTTGCTAAAAAAAAAAAAAAACATTTCACATTTAATTAATTCATTGCAAAGATCCTTTTTAGTGACGGTAAAATTGCTTTCTTATCAATTTAATTTGACGACTGAATTGATAAGAATCAACTCCACTCAATGCAGATGTGAAGCATGTCTACTGGAAATGAACTTGGTAATTCGGAGGAAAGCTAAATTTTCTATCATTATTTCGTTCCATAAAGTAATCGTGTCCCAGTCAGTAAAAACATGAAGAAGTGCAGTTTATTTCACTCACATCCTATAAAGAAGGTGAAAAAAAAACCCAGAGAATTTATAAAGACATGCGCTCTTCAAAATGCAAAAGTATGTAAGGAAATAAATACTAACTTTTTAAAAAACACACATCTATAATTTTGAACATAATTGTATCTTGGTTGTACGGCATGATTTGGAATTGCGCTACTCACCAAACAGACATCAGAAGGCAAACAATAAGGAAAACGGCCACCGATGTTCCCACTGTGATTGGCACAAAGCGTCTGCCTGCTATTCAAGAAACTTGCGGGTCAAAACAAAACTCTTAAAATGTCTCATTTTAAACATTTAGGCACAATCTGGTATTAAATATTCACCTCGAAGACCAATACTGATCACAGATGATCTGCCTTGACCCAGACGGTTGGCAGCCACGCAGTAAAACTCTCCTCCCTGAGTGGCGTTGAAGGTGTGAACCGAGCCCACGGACACATTAACGCCTCCGTGTCTGCTGACCCTGAACCAGGTGAAGCTGGGCCGAGGCCAGGCTCTGCTGGAGCAGCTCAGCTCCACCCTGCTGCCCGCTGACACCAAACCTGACGACGGACTGACAGAGGCCGAGGTGTTTCTTGGAACATCTGAGGAAAAACAGGATTTTATTTATCAGAAATGGCAGAGCTGTTAACACGCAGACAGGATTCAAGGGTGTCAAACCCATTGTCACTGAGGGCCATATCAAAAATCTGAATGTTCCTAAAGGGCCGGTTATGCCAGAATATATTGACAAAACCAATTAAACTGTTAATATTCAAATAAGTAGCTGTTCCTCCAGGATTTTATGATTGTTTTAGTGTTTTTTTGCAATCAAAACTGCAGATTTTGTGGTGATAATTTGGACATTTTTGCGAGACATTTTTACGATATTCGCACCAATGTATGATGTTGAATGTGACTTTTTATTACTTGCCTTATTGGTTACGGACTATAACTTTTACTGAGAATTTTCTCAAAAGCTTGAGGCAGTGTCATTTACACTGCCTCAGCTTTTGAGGCAGTGTCAAAAACACTGCTGAGTGTTTTTGACCAATGTACATTTTTTACTGAAAATCTTTTGAGAAAATTCTCAGTAAAGTCAGAAAAAAATGTGGAGATTTGTTGATTTTGTGTGAATTTTTGCAAATTTGTGAAAAACTGGATGAACTTATTGATGCAATTTGGAGTCTAGAGGGCCGCATAGAAAGCTACAGACCTTTGAGTTTGACACCTGTTGCTTACATGAAACACGGAGAGTCACTTCTGTCTCTGCCGTCTTGTTCCCTCCATTCGCAGGATATCCGGCAGAACAGCCGATGCTGTAGCCGTCGTGTGCGTCTGACAGAGTGACGGTCTCCTGGATTTTAGTTGTAAAGGTCCCATCTGGGTTCTTCTCTGTTTGTCTGAGGGAGTGTTGTTGGAGGTTCCAGGTGAGTTGAGGAGGCGAGTCTGGACAGGGAGTGAAGGCTAAGCAGGTTACGGTGACAGACTGATTCTCCTCCAGATCACCGGAGATGTTAAGGCTGGGACTCCACGGAGAATCTGAGGTTTCAAATTAAACCAGCAGGTTAAAAAGTGAAAAATACAGTAAAGTATGTACAATGAGCTCTTGGCAGTTATCAATGGGTTTGAAATATAGCTCACTTGTTCCACACAGGAAATATACACGACGGTCAAACCGGCAAACTTTTTCTCTATGGTTTTCTCGAGATAATGAGTTAAATTCTCTGTGGTTTTCTTGATAAAATGACTTAATTTATCAATGGTTTCTCAAGTTAACGAGTTAATGACCCCATGGTTAAGTTCGCAGGTTAATTTCCTGATGTTTTTCTTGAGATACAGAGTTAATTTCTCTTGTTCTCGAGACAACAAGAATCTCGAAAACACCATAGGAAATCAAGTATATGCCAGTATGACCACTCTTGGCTTCCGTACAACACAGTGCAACTGTTCTACCTTCTTTTATGCTAACAAGTAATGAGCTAACAGTTTGTCACTGAAACATTTTTTGTCTCGAAAAATATCTGAAATAATGTTCTCATCCTCAAAATCCATTCATCCATTTCCTGACACTCTTGTCCCTTCGTGGGGTCGGGAGATGCTGGTGCCTATCTCCAGCTAACGTTCCGGGCGAGAGGCGGGGTCACCCTGGACAGGTCTCCAGTCTGTTTCAGGGCAACACAGAGACAGACAACCATGCACACACACACTCACACCTAGGGAGGATTTAGAGAGGCCAATTAACCTGACAGTCATGTTTTTGGACTGTGGGAGGAAGCCGGAGTACCCAGAGAAAACTCACACATGCACAGGGAGAACATGCAAACTCCATGCAGAAAGAACGGGGCCGGGAATCGAACCCAGAACCTTCTTGCTGCAAGGCAACATCTCTACCAACTGCGCCACTGTGCAGCCATGGAAATTTATAATTGTCACCAAAACAGAGAGGCTTTTTTCTAGCAAAATTGATAATCCTTTGACATTTATGTTATGATGGACACCCATTTTATTTCACATCAGAACATCAAAACGCATTGGTTCAGTATAGATAATCTTAAAAATGTCAAGGCTGTGAGCAATTCTGAATAACATTATTGTATAAACAAGCCAAAACATTCTTACCTCGTACTTTTATCTGAAGAGGATGACATTCAGCTGTTGCCCTGAATGGCCAGTTTATAATTCGGAGAAAGTATGTTCCTTCATAAGTGGAGTTTAAATCAGGAAACAGAGTGGTGCAGTTTTTCTCGCTCAGGTTTCCGATCATTTTCAATGAATACAAGTTAACTGACCCACTGCTGTCGAAAATAGCTTTTTTTTCAGGTGTCAACCAAAGTGCATAGATTGGGTTTGTGAGGTTAGACGTGGAATTGAAGCTACATGGGACTTGCAAACAAGATCCACTAAGTGCTTCAATCTGCTCAGGTATGTTAGCGATGAGCGCTGGGACGGGACATTTAGAGTCACCTGTAAAAACACATGAATGATGTCTGTAATATGGAACAAACTTCCCCTGCAGATACATTTCATGATGAATAAACTCCAGCTCAGCTGCAATTTGTTAAACAACATCAATATTTTAGACTAGAAATGATTCCTGCGACGTCTCCAAACGAACAAACGGCTAACCTGGATGGGAGAAGACACTCAGTAACATGTTGACTGCCAGCAAGCTCTCAAACGGAGCTGCCATCTCACAGTTCTCTGTCTGCAGACTAGACAAAAAGATAAGAAAATTAGGGTTTAATATTTGTGCAGGTTCCACAAATGATTATATTGAATTTTAATAATAATTTGAAAACAAAAACCTGTTTAACTTCCCGTTTAAATAAATGTACAGTTGTTTTTTTAAGTAAGAAGCCACATAGTTCCTAGATTAAACATTTTAGATTAAAACTGGCAAACATTTTGTTTTCTGCAGCAGAAGATGAAACCGTTCAAGTAGTTACCTTAATTTAATGATGTGTGATTTTCAGCTGACGAGAAGCAGATCCAGGTTCTAACTTCTCTGTTTAAATAGCAATGTGTCAGAAACAATGGCTGCACTCATACTGTCTTCTCTAAAAGAGGATGTTTTCATTTGTTGGTTTGGTTGTCAGAGTATCTGGCAGCTACTGCAAACAGATATTAACTCTTTGTCGTCCATCATGAGGAACAGTTTGATTATTTGGAAATGGAATAGGCGGAGTTTTTTTTTTTTTTGTTGTTTGTCTGCTCAGGGATGAATGCTACAAGTTTGTTTGGTTTGCTGATTATAAGTGGTAAGGTAGTAAAGTTGGTTTAATTTTTAGCCCACAGCTTCTGTGAAAATACAGAAGCTAGTGAGGCTAACAAACATGACTTGGATGTATGTCATTGCAGAGCCTTAATAAGAAGCTAGCGAGGTTTAGTGAAATCCTTACTAAACCTTCTTATTGTACGAATCTAGTTAGATTTAGTAAGAAGCTAGCTACGTTCAGTAAGACTGGATTTCTGGTTTTGCTGTCAGAGGAAGCAGGCCTTCCTCTAATGCAGATTATATCGATAGGTTGGTCCAAATGGTTTTCCACTTGGACCTGCTTCCTTTGAGGACGTCTCCAGCTGGCACTCTCTGTGAGCGTCTGTAATCAGAACTGTGACTATAATAATGATGCTCATAATAATAATGGAGGAAGTTTGGTTGCGGTGTGAGAGAGAAATTCAAATGATTTTTGAATTTGAATTTCAAAAATCAAATTCAAATTTCAACTGACCTCACAACTACAGGGTGCATGTGATTCCTTCAACGTTTATGGCAGGATAACTATCCGTCCATCGATCCTTCCATTTTCTATACACTCTGTACACAGGTCACCAGTCTGTCGCAGGGCAACACAGAGACAAACAGCCATGCACACACTCACTCGCACCTAAGGAGGATTTGGAGAGGCCAATTAACCTGACAGTCATGTTGTTGGACTGTGGGAGGAAGCCGGGGTACCCAGAGAGAACTCACGCATGCACAGGGAGAACATGCAAACTCCATGCAGAAAGACCGGGGCCGGGAATCGAACCCAGAACCTTCCTGCTGCAAGGCAAACAGCTCTACCAGCTGCGCCAACTAGCAACACTGAATTTACCTTTAAAACTAAATTTACCCCAGAACACTGTAAACCTCTACAACGGCCTTATCGATTCCATCCGTCTGGCACAGCATGCCGAGTTTTTGTGACGGTAAAAAGAAAATGCTGTCAGTTTTACTTCCAGGCCTTGTGGATAAACATGCTGCATATGTACAGTTGGCAGCAAACTCACTCCAGGCAACGCTTTGGACGATCCACATTTAATTAGTGCCAATTCCGGTGTGGGATTATATAATTGCACAGCATCAGGAAATGAAAACATTTATGAGATATTTACTCTTCACCCAGACCTCGGAGAATAATTACAGAAAAAGAGCAATATTCCGGTAAGGTTAACCTCAGAAACAGAGCGGCGTCTTGTGCTTCATGTGAGTGAAGGAGAGCAAAGAGGTGAAAGCAACGTGGGCTTAATGCCAAAGTTCTGTGAAAATCGAGACGGAGCGGCTACGTGTGAAACGTCCAACCTGAATGCATGAAGGGATATGCTGCGAAAATCAAAACACGAGTCAGGAAACTGTTTAGGCAAAGATAAATGTGGTAGAAAGTTTGAAGAAATGCAACTTTAAAACAGAGTTCAGATGGAGATATGAGGCGCAAAGGGCAACAAAAAGTTTTTGTTTTCTCCATTTCTATTTAAAAGTTGGATCCTACTCAAACAAATTATTCAGCATTCTTCAGACGTTTTTATCCTGGATGAAAAAAACAACAAAAAAAATTTCCCAACGCCACTCCACTTAATGGAACATCGGAGAATTAAGTTTATAGCCAGTTAGTGTAGATAAAGTTCTTCACTGCTTATCTATCCAGACATAAATGTGTGTTACTCTGGATTCATAGACTTCATTCATCCAGAACTCCTCAGTCCCTTCATATCTCTCAGTTCTGAGTTCGCACATGTTGGAAAGTAGGTTCATGTTGACAAGCAGAAGCATAAATCAGTTTTTATTAACAGAAAAGTCAGAGATCAGTTCCAAGCAAAATTGTCTTTCTTTTGTACTTCTCAAAAATATTGATAATCTTTCTTTTTATATGTCTAAAAACTTCTATTTTGACATAAAAGTGTTGCTCTCCAAGCCTTCTTGGTCAGTCATTGTGTCTGATCACACCCACACCTGGCAACCATTACGCACTGTTCAGTTCAGCTCCTTTATTTTGCCCCAACGGGAAATTTGTTTTGCAGTCTGGCATTTCAAACAAAGGCTATCCCAATTATCTCGTTTTCCACCGTAACAATTTAGGAAGTCTTTATTCTGAACATGCAAGTTTCCAAACCATAGAAAAAGTTCAATAAAAATACTTATAAAAAAGAGCCACGGTCATTTATGCTTTATGCCGTTATACTGTTCTAAACATTTTTAACGTAAGCCATGTTTCCATCAATGTTTTTTTTTTTATTATTTATTTTTTGAAGCGTTGCATTTGAAAAGGTTGACGGACAAGGTCACAATTTGAACTAACGTCCTCAGTTTTGGAAAAAAGAAGAAAAGTTTTTAAGCTTGTATGAACAAAACTGCACAAAAAAATGTTTAACTTCCCAAAAAACATTCACTTCAGAAATGGGTCCATAAAACAGACTTTTTTTTTTTATATATAGGGAGAATTTTATACAAAATCCAGTGTAACCTTTACAAAATGCTTTGTAAAGGTTAAAAACGGGGAACTCGACATTTAACCTCTCGAGTGGTTTAAACGACTCAATCAAGTAAAGAAGAGGACGAGACGGGAAACCGAGTCACATCAATTAGACTAGCAAAGAAACTCTTGAGGTAAAGAAATTAGATTTCGAAAAAGCACAGCAAGGAAGACCAGACATAGGAAAGAAAACCTTTAGATCTACAACAGTAAAGAAGATTAACCTGAAAGCAGGAACAGGAGATGATAAATAGTCATCCTGAGAGGAAAGCAGGTTATTTGTAACGTCCTCAGTTTCAAATTGAATGTATTGGGTCAGAAACATCGAGCCGAGATACGTTCAGCCGCCGCCGGCAACGCGCGGCGTTCTGTTTCAATCCGTACTGGACCTTTAAACTAAATGGGCTCAAAGGGGGAACAAGTAGGAATATTCCTCGCTAAATTAAGCTCACTTTGAAAAACACAACCTATTGAGCAACTGCGACGTATCAGAGATGTCTGCTGTCAATAAATATATAAAACTAAGCAATGGAAAAAGGGAGTAAATCAAGTTTAAGCTTATTTTCTATGGAGAGCCGTTTCAGCCAAAATTAAATAAATAAATATATGGGGAAAATAAATCAGTAAAAAAATCAATAAATGGGTAAAATAAATAAAAAACGAGTGAAATAAATAAAACAGAAATGGGTGAAGCAAATAAATAAATGAGTAATTGGCATTTTTATTCCCAACAGCTATACTATGGTGAATCAATTTTCAAATCTTTATATCCTAACTAAGTTATGTAAAAATGAACAGCAGAAGCAGGAACAGCCAGTCGCACTTCTTTGGGCCGACATCCAGTTGACAGGTAATCATACCTATGATATGTATTTCTTAAGCTTCCTAAGGTAAACGCTGGAGTAATGGATTCAAATTCAACATGAGGTGTTGTGTTGCTGACATTTAGTTACCATGTTATTCCTTTTTAACAGCTGAAGTTTCAAGGCTCTTTGCAGTCAGGTGATGCTATGGGCTGGTCAACCAAGCTGTGCCAGCAACCAGCCAACCACCAGTTCTGCCAGTCCACACACTCACACAGACACTATTATATACAGACACACATTTTGTGCCCACAAAAACAGTTCAGTGACTCTCACAAGGACTGAGAAGGCAGGACTACAAAGGGCAGGGCTGGGCGAGACGTTTGTGCTTTCGAGGTATGTCATTAGATAGATATGTGTGCGTGTGTCTGTGTATATATATTATGTTTGTGTGTCAAATTGGTTTTAAATGTTTGCTCCTACGACTTTTGTTTTTCCAACATGTTTGATTTTCAGGTAATGGACATGGCCCCCAAAAGTTCACTGAATTTATATATTGTATGACTTCTCCACTTTGTTATAACTTTGTATGACTTATTTATTTCACACATTTTTTTATTTATTTTACGCATTTATTTATTTATTTATTTATTTTTAACTCACATATTTATTTATGTTCCCTATATATTTATTTATTTAATTTTGGCCGAAATGGCTCTCCATAATTTAAAGCAATAAATCAACAGGGGGGAAATATGGAGGAGATCTCAGGTTGTTCCGGTGTTTATCTTTGTAGTAAGAGGGGGAAAAAAACAACATTAATGCTGGTCATAAAGTGTTTGGATGTTTTTCCCTTTTTATCAAGCATTTGATTAACATTTGGCTGTTTTTGATCAAAAGAACTTAAGAAAAAAAAGTGAAGCAAAACTAGATTCTTCGGGTCGTTGTCGTTCCGAAGATGCAGAATGAAACAAATTATTCTTATTATATGAGATCTCTATACGATTTGCCATATTTATTTTATGTTACATGCTTTTACTTCATAGTCACTGTTTTGTAGAAATTGGTTTTCACTTTCACTTCAGCCTTGTTTTGTCAAAGTTTTTTTTTTTGCTCACGACTGATTTGCAGAAACTGTTTTAAAAATGATTCATCCAAGTCTTGAATACTGTTTTCATAAACCCTGTAAAAGCTCAACTGTTTAAACTTCTTCTTTTTTTCTTTTACGTTTTAATCATCCTTAAGGATTTTTGTACGCCGTGCTTTCAAAGTGTACTCGTGTTTTTCTCGTGGAAAACAGAAACCTTCTGGAGATTGATGTTGAGTCCCGGTGGAGTGGAGCGGCTCGGCGGTAATGGATGGGAGTCTTTTAAGAGGTGAGGCGTGTGAGAGGTGGTGGGGGGGATGCTCATGTGTATTTATGTTGCTTTTTGTATGCGGCCCCATACGTACGCCAGAAGAGAGCGTCAAAAAACAGACAAGAACAAGACTGGGAAAGCTTCAGACGAAGATCAGATGGATGGATTTACTCAGAACCTCTAAAACCCAACCCTGTTCTCTTCATTATGTCCACTAACCTCCTTTCCTCTCTACATTTTCCCGTCTTGTTCATTACTTATTCACTTCTGGTTGTTCTATTTCTACATTAAGAAAGTATCTTCTATTGTGAATCTTGTGTTGCACTTCCTCCAACCCCTCCAGCCGGTATCCATCTCTTTCGGTCTCCGTCTCTGTTTTAGTTTTCTTGCTCTCCTTCAGTTTCCTTAACTGCAGAATAATCTTTTTGTCATATTTGATTCATTTTGCATCCATTCTCTGTTTGTCCTTGACAAGTTTTATTCTCTTGTTCTGTAATTCCTGAGCCAGTTGAACTTTTTGTTTTTCTCTCTCCACCGTTTGCCGTTAGTTGCTTTACGGTTAAATTGCACTAGATTTTCACACAGGTACATTAGATTCTGCTAATGTGACTGTAAATCTGCAGGATTGCATTATGCAATATGTGATCATTTAGGTGCAGAGCTGTGATAACTGAGATAAATAAGCAAATGATTAAAGAGTATTGATATGAAACGATAGCGCAGAACGCGTCGCACGTCTTTCTCATAAATGACAGTGGCTGCTGATCCAACTGGTGCGTTTGATTTATGCACCGCGACGTTTTACGCATGAGGTCCACAGACATACAAAACGCTGCTTGCACTGGGACAGGATGAACTTTAGTAAACCAAACATTTTACAATTAGATATTACATGCCTGGTTAATATTTGTGTTTGAGGAAAGCCAGCAGGAGTTAGGTCCTGGAAAACTGAACCTGGAGCGCAGGGGAACCGACTATTAACGCAGCGGAGAGGATATCTACGAAAATGTCAGAACAATATTGCAGTTAAGTGATGAACTGACCAAATATTTGAGACTTATTATTATATTTTACAACATAAAAATGTTGTAAAAAATCATGTCACTGAAAGTGTGACAATTGCAAATTAATTTGCGCTTTGGATCCGCAATGAATTTTGGGATACGGTGGGCAGAGTCTCGGGTCCACAGCCTGAAAAACCTGATTTCCACCAGTTTTAAAATGACCTCTGCTCTGGTGACCTTAAAGTCCAAAAGGAACAGTAAGGCTCTGACAAGTTCTGAATATATTCAGGAGTTCTGCCACGAAGTGCCCTGAACGTGACGACCAATATTTTTCAAATATTCTGGGAGCCAGCTAGAAATCCGGATCAGGACTAACGTGTCCTCTGCTGTTTGTCCTCATTAAGAGACTTGCTGCTGCATTCTGTGCAGCCTGAAGAGAATTTATAGTTGATTCGTTAACACCAGTAAAAATACTACTATAACAGTTCAAATGAGTCGAGACAGAAGCGTGAAATACCATCTTGATTGTACTATTCCCTCCTAATCTGTACCATAAACAGAAATCAGACTGGTAGAGGAATAGAGGTTTTTTTTCCCCAACAGTTTCTGTCTCTGGACCCAAAGTTTCACAATCATATGCAGACAAATGAGCCTAGACTTTTGACCTCAACAAACTTTTACAAACATAACCACCAAATCAGTACACACTAATACGCTTCTCCTCCCCTGTCTAACATTCCCAGACCAGACAGTCTGCAGCCATTAAGGAAGAGGCAGAAACCGAACTGCAGGCCCAGAAAGTGTCAGCACCTGATCCTGAAACCAGGGGCGGTGTGGGACTCTACCATGCATTTTCAATCTGAACCGGTTTTAAAAGGAATCAGTCGAAGCCATTGTGTCTCGTCGTTGTTCCCAGATAATTGCATTGAAGACACCAGTGTTCACCCGATTCATCGACCATGTTTGTGTCTGACCTGCGAGGACGGGAGGATTGCAATCTTTGACTCGTACAAATGACCAAAAACCTTGTATCATGATTCCATCCGAGAAAATCAGTCTAGAAAGATTATTAAAAATTATATTCACGCCAGTGTTAAGTGGGTGTAAACTTATGATTAGAGGTTGCGTTTCCACTGACCATAAAACTGCACAAATTAGGATTAAGAACATAAATTAGTTCAATGGAAACATGCCAATTTTGAAAAAAAATCTTACTTTTAAATAGAGCGAGGCAGTTTTTCTTCTGTATCGCAATAGATTAATTTAGCTGCAATGGAAACACTGTTTTTGGCATTGAGTCACATGATCAACAGCCGGATGTTACTACTGGTGGAAACAACAAAGAAGACGACAGGAAGTGGCAGGAAGAAGAGGATTTCCAATGATCTCGTGGACAAACTTCTTCATGTGTGATTCTTATTTCATTTATTTAATTTTCATTAAATAGAATGAAAATTAAATAAAATTTTCATTAAAAATTTTATTTAATGAAAACATTTTCATTAAATAAATGAAAATTTATTTAATCTTTTTTTCGCAGATGTGGTGAAAAAAATTTCGCCACATCTGCGAAATTTTTTAACATTAGTGGAATGTTGATAAAGTTTTATGCAAGTTTGTAATGGAATCTAAGCGCTTGCTGTATTTTATTGTTGACGACGCGGGATGTTAGTGCGGACAAAAACATCGGACTGTGAGTCACACAGAGAGAACTGGTTCTGTGATCCCAGAGAATGTTTGCTAAAATGCTTAAACCATTTCTAACTCATTAATCCAGTCCTGCAGAAGTTGGTTTAATTCCTGTACGTGACAGGAGAGAGACTGCAGGTTGAGCTAACTTGGTTCGTGGCTGCGATCCAAAAACTCGCTAAAGGAAGAAACTCTGTAGGTGATTCATTAATATTGTCCTCACCTTCAAGCACACTTCTAATATGGAAGCTGGGATATCCAGTTGTGGCTTAGGTGTTGACCTCTGACCTTTGGCAATAGTGCAACAAATAAGTTAGGTTTTAATAAAATATTTTAAAAAATTCAAGTAGTAAAATAGTAAGTGAATCTTAAAGATATTAGGAAAAAATACTGCCTTCTGAAACCTTGAAATGGGGTCTGATTGAATTATTTTCCTTCCTGCATGGCGTCTTGGTCTCTTCATTCCTGGAGCAATAGAGGATATCTCTGATGTTTTTTTTCATTCTTATATCACACTGAAATATTTCCCCCCATTATAATCTAATCTTATCTGGGCTCTAATATTTGTATTGCTGTGTTTGGTTGTTTTTGTTGTTGTTTAAATCAGTTGAGACTGAGGTGAACTGAACATGTCTCTGTTTTTTCTTGTACTGAAAACAAACTAATATCAACAAAGAACTGATGCCGTTTTCTTATCAATTATTTGGATGTAGAGAAGAAATTGATGTGCATCAAATAATGTTAACTTCATTTAAATAAAAAAAAGAAAATGAAAAGATAGTAATTAGTCATTATTTCAACTCGAGTCATGCAGAACTGATCTGATCGTTTCCATAGCAACAATCAGAAGCAAGACCTTGCCTCAGAAGTCCAGTGAGCTCATTGATGAGGTCATACATGACATCATGTACATCACAATCGATCAAAGTTCTAAAGCTTGAATGCATCAGTCAGGATTCAGACGGTTCTTGGAGATTCAATTTTGTGCAGAATGTTTAGTGTTTCGAAGTCGCTTGATCCCTTCCTTAACCCGCTTGGTTGGGGCCTTGGATACGTGGTGACCACGGGTGTCAAGAAAATATGTGATTTTTACTTTCCTGGGAAGGATTCGGATGAAGGACGATGAGAGCAATATTTTTTTCAAAGGTATTTCAACCAAAGAAGAAACGGACCCGGCTGGAGAGATCTGTTCTGAACAACCGACAGATGTCTGTAGGACCGCAGACTTAGACCTAACCGAGACAGTACTGAGGTGGGCACGATTGAGTGGTAACTCGGGCAGAAACGTCTACCTCGGCTGGGGAAGATTCATCTACGTCTCACCTCGCAGCCAAAACTTACACTGAACTGACAGCAAGAGCTTTGGCTCCATCGGGTTCCATCTCTGGTTTTTCCAGAGAAAACGTCTCTGAAAGGCACAATTACCAATGTCTTTGTGGTACCAAGATCCACGGACGGGGAACGTATTTCAAAGGAAAATGGAGCCATTAATTTGTCCAAGAAAACGTCTCTAAACGGTAGGGTCACCTTTTTTTGAGGTTTACTCTTCCCTGGACGGATACGTCAATTCAGAACAGAGAGTTGGCTCTGACATCCCCCATGTAGGGAGGACAGAAGCTGCAGGAAATGGACAAGCGGGCATGGGAAATAAGGAGGAGAACTTTTTTAAGTTCTCCAATGAACTCCACAACAGTTGGGTGAATGCCACTTTCCAGTGTCCTGATGCTGAGCGTCACCAGGAGGTGTCTCAGGTTTTTCTGGAGGCTTCACCCATCACATGCTGTGTGAGTCTCATCCACGCAGCTGTCCGACATCCAGGCAGAGATCTTCCCCGTTCTGATGGAGCTGAGGGAGAAAAAACTGTCATCAGACGTGGGAAAGGACTACGACAAAATGTTTGCTGGAGTCCTTGTTGGTCTGGCTGGATTATTTGGCAGTGACACAGACAGAGAGTTTATACAGCGCAAACTTGCGCTCAAACTCTGGAACCAGTTTCCTTGAGCTCCTGAGCAACGTTAATACTAAGAAATTACTGACTTAAAACAACCTCCTATCTATTTTGCTGAAAAGTTACTAATGAGTTAGTTTTGCCTCGAATTTTCAAGTGCACTAAGGTATTTGCAGTAGAAACAAGACCTTAATAACATTTTAGTTTTTGTGTTTTTGCAGCGTAAACACGTGGACGACGCCTGTGTAATATTTCAGTTCATTTCATTTATTTATTTTTATTTTTTCCTCCTGTGACCGAGCAGCTGCTGGACCTTCCTAATATGTGTGGAGGGTCCATCAGGCAGCAGGATTGTTTGAATCGTGACAATGAGCTGTGCTCTGAGGTGCGCATGCAGCGCAGAATGAGGTAATAATCTGAAATGGCTCAGTCTGAGCACATCAGATCGTCCCATTGACAAACCAACACTTTTCCCCCCTCATCCCGTTTTCTCTCTCTGTCTGTCCCTCTCTTTCTCAGTCAGCCTCTAATAACATATATATATATATATATGTGTGTGTATATATATATATATATATATATATATATATATATATATATATATGCAGCAAATTCAAAAGTGTCAACTGTTTTGGTGTTAGTGTAACATTCTGTATAGAATTCCACTTGTCTTTACTTCCAAGCTTGGGTTCATGTGTAATGGGTGAAACAGCACCCCCTCCCGGTGGTTGGCAGTATTAAATATTCTGAACTCAGTTCATGAGCGATTTGTACGAGGTTGGTTCACTTGAGTTAAACACTGCTAAAATATTATGTTAGCTTGATGCTAACATGATAAACGTTGTTTATCTGTATGGAACAGAATCTCATCCTGTCTCCTGGCCCAAATTCACACAACGCAGAACTGATTCATACTGAACGATCACCATCATCGAGGTTTCATTAGTAGACTTTGTGCAAGAGCAGAGTTAATTTTACTCTCATAGGGTCACATTCTGTTTATGCAGCTCTGGGGTGTATAGTGTATAGTAGTTAAAATACAGTGTTAAAACAAAGTGTTTCCATATCGAAACTAGAGGAGATAAAGTGGAATCAATAACTCTTGACCTTTTAACTCTGAACTCCTACAGCAGCTCTAGCACTAAAAGAGTTCACTAAAGGAACTCCTTGGCCATATATATATATATATGTATATATATATACCGTGTAAATAACTGTATGGTCTATACGATCATCTCTTCAGTGCTGTTGAATTCAAAAAGGTTCTAGTGATGTGATATTCTCCAGGATATGAAAAAAAAAAAAAAAACCCGTTGAAATAAGGGAGAATTCTCTGGGACAAAAACCAATGTTCAGGTCAGGGGGTGGATTTCACCCGCTGCAGGCATTTCCTTCTCCTGGACTATTTTCTCTCTCTATTCAAGGCTATAAGTCAGATCCATTTCAGTTCAGGAGACACAAAAAGCTTTTGAGGCAAAGCTGTGAATGTAGGGAGCTGGGAGGAGGATGCTCTGTCAGCTAAACCTGACAGAACCCGATTGTGCACAGCTTGAGCATAACCATCTTTAACATGCTAATTTCAGCCAATTCGTTATATTATATTAGCACTGTTGATCACATTCTTTTTTTTTGTTTGTTTGTTTCTTACATACCAAAGTCCCAAGCGGGAACCTTTGAGCATTGCATGTTTCTGTTTCCAGCTTGGTAAATCTGATGCGGATGTGGCACCAGCGAAGCCGCTTCTCTCGGGCCTCTGGAGGTTAGCTTTTGCTTCAGAAAACAATCTGATTGGATGCCGGAGACGATTATTGTCGCGTTTCTAGTTGTGCTAAAATGAGCTAGGCTAGAGAGAAGCTATTTGAGCCTAAAATAGCATCTCAATGCTAAACATGTAACAGCAGCACATTTAGAAAGGACCTTTTTCTTTCGGAGGTAATGCAACTTCCTGTCGCCCGACTCTGAGAAGACGGCGCCATGCAAACAGACAAACACAAATGTGTAAGAGGGCAAAAACCTTTTCCTAAGCAATCTGAGCCAAACTGAAATGAGTTTGAACTGAACCTGTTTCCCCCTCTTTTTTTTTTCTGTATCGGATCCTGGGATGACTCTGACTGCTTACATAAACAGAACTGAATTGAAATTGATTATTATTTCAATACCTTTCAATACCTGCATTGTTGGGAGGCGGTGCAAAGCTAAATGTTTATGACACGCAAACAAACCCTGCCTGAGATGGTTAACCTCGACTCACACGTCCTTCCCTCCCTCAGTCAGAGAAACCTCGTGCCGTTGTTGAAGAAACTTTTCAAGGATGGAGTTTTGAAAAGTTTCTCGTCGGTAAAGCTGAAAAATTTGTCGTTGGACAATTTCTCACGGCCGACGCTGGAGATTTGCCGAGAAGGAGAGGCTTTCTGACCGTTCGGTTGCATAACAATGATTTTTTGTCAGTCAAGCTAATCTGCATCCAGCTCCACAACCCACTACTTTAACCTTCAACTTCATTCCCTTTCATCTATTCACATCCAAGATGCAGGCAAACACACAAAGTGCTCCATGCATTTAAGCTTCAGGCTAGAACCGCAGATGGAGTCGGTTTCTAACAATACCACTGCAGCAAAGAGAAAAAGGTCGACGAGTCCAGATCCCGGTCCGACCTGATATTCAGTCAATGTTAATGCTGAAAAAATCAAATAAAAAAAGGCTGCAAAACTGAACGTGAGAAAGAATACTGCTCTTCTGCAGATATACTTGGAGGAAAATAAAGTATTTCACCCCTTTTTGTTCTTTCTACGAATCTTTTGAGACTATTTTCACTCCATACTTATCAAACTCAGAATATTTTCCAACCATCAAGCTACATTAAGGTTTTTTTTTCTCATCTGTGTTGTGCTGAAAGAGGGCACCTGAGGAGATTCTGAAAACTTGGGACATGGCAACCCAAACATCAGACCAGAAAAAAAAAAATCCTTGATCTGAGTTGATCTGTGTTTCAAAGCAGCGCTCAGAAGGATTTTTTTTTTTTTTTTTTTTTAAACAACCAAAATTACATCTCTTTGAATTTGTGGTGCAGATTATGTCTCTCGCTTCCCTGAGTGTGATAATGGCTTTACAAGAAAAGTTGAGTTGGTCCTTGTGTTTATTGGAGACGAGGCTCATTCACAGAGCGGACCTTGAGCCTCGTAGAAAGCCTGAGTTCGGTTCTGAGAAACTATGTTTGTAGCCATGAAAGGAAGAGAAAGCAAAAAAAGCATGAACTTTCTTCATACTTATTTCCATTGTTGTTGATTTTTCTTTGCTCTCCTTCAATGTAAAAGTAAAGTTTTTCCCTAAAACATGAACTAATTGTTCATGTGTTTGATACAATAGATGAACAGAACTCAACACAGCCAGAGTACCCGGAGAGAACCCACGCATGCACAGGGAGAACATGCAAACTCCATGCAGGAAGACCCCGGGCCAGGAATCGAACCCAGAACCTTTTTGCTGCGCTACTGTGCAGCCCCCTCCATACAGATCTTCAGCAGATCTGAGGTTTTGGGGCTGTTGCTAGGCTGTTGTTAGGATGTTCTATTGGGTTCATTAAAACCTTCATATGGAGCCACTTAGTTGTGTTTTGGGTCGTCGTCATGCTAGAAGATCCAGTCTTGACCCATCTTCAGTGCTCTTACTGAGGAATGGAAGCTGTTGCCTAAAATGGGTGGTCTTGCCTGAGCTACTGAGATTCTTCTTTTTCTTTTTCTTCTTCCAATCACGTCAAAAATTGTATTTTGGTCTCATCTGACCACGACCTTCACTCATTGCACCTCATCCAGATGGTCATTGGCAAACTTCCTGCATTCCTGGAAATGTAATTGGAAAGTTGGCAAAGTATCAAATACTTATTTTCCCCATCATATATTTATTTCTCTCTGCTGAACTGGTTTGTAATACTTTGGAATGGTTTTATTTTTTGTTAGATTTTTTTTATGATATCTAATTACTGAGCATTCTTTGTCACTAAACCATTCCATCTTCTTGTTTTGGATCATTAAAATGCATTTAAATAATCTGGCATTCATGTGTTTGTTTACCTATTGTCGAGTCAGGATTAGCAGGGTGGAGCTAAGTTAGCCTCCAAACGCTATTTGGTATTTGGCAAAGTTTTTATGTTGCTCTATTTTATTTTTGTGTTAATTGTCTTGATGTCTCGTATGTTTGCAATAATAATAATTTTTTAAAAAGCACTTGTCTAAAATTAGATCCTTATGTTGCTTCTCTGCCCTGTGGTTACTCATCAGTGTGCAGGAACCAAATCAGTGAAATGATGCATGTTTGGCTCCAGCTGGAGCTAAACGCCCGGCTCCTCATTGCTAACCATCGTTGTGACGCTCCAATTAAAACGGGAATCGGTCAGAGAACGAACAAGACATGAAGCAGAAAAAAAGCTAAACAAGAAAAACATTTCACTTTAATATTTTTTATTTATCGCGCAACATAAAACAATATTGTGGGGTTTTTAACCACATACACTATGTATTCACATGATACACCATACAGCTACAAAGAGAGGGAGAGAGAGAGAGACTGAACAAAAACACTTCTTTTTTTTTCCTTTTTTTTTCCATACTGCATCATTGACATAAAAATAAAGAACCAAGAACAATCCTACAAATCAAAAAAGGAATGTAGCTGCCACTTGTGTAGGTTCATTTTCATCTTTTCATATGGGCCAGGGTTCAAGTCTCTGTTCCTACTTTGGAGAGTCTTCAGTAAATCAGGTGTTTGTCATTTTTCAACGTCAGGCCATAGATAATGAGATGCATTTATTTATTTTTTTTAATCTGTATTTGCGTGGATCAGAACATCAAACTATACAAGGTTTAGAAGTAAAAGATGGGCATGAGTAAAAAAGGAAGTGCATGACTAGGAAGTAAAAGAGGGAAGCAGTACACAATTCTGGGATTGTTCAAATACCTTAGCATTCATCTAACATGTACATTTACAACATCCTCAAAAAAGATTATTCTAAAAGCCTTTGGTACTCGCTGTACCAAATATAAATCCCCAGATAACAGTCCTTATATATTCTGATTCTACTTCTCGTCCTAGTTTTACCAGCTTAAAGTATATTTATGGAATGAGTATTAATAAAGGAAGTGATCTGCTGTCGGAGAGCCCCTCGAGCCCGGCAGAGAGAGAGAGAGAGATGTAAAAAACATGTAGCGTTGTAACAAGACTTATTCATAAAGTCAGCACCAGGGGGCAGCTTCGCGCACTTCGAAACTACTTGGATTAAAAATAAAGTTTTATTGACATTCGGGAAACAAATATTCGTTTTGCATTTTTTTCCTATGATTTTTTTTTTTTTTTACACACAGTGAGTTTTTAATGTGTTAACATCATAGCACCGCCTGTCTGACCTGCCCCTGCGCCCCACCCCTGGTTTTTATTCACCCCCCTGACAACATCTCAGAGAACCCCCCCAAAACAGAACACGTAGAGATTTACAAAGTTAGATGAGAAATGTTGGACGCAACATCCTCAGCACCATTAAGAACGTATAAATGTTGGTTACGCAATATGGTCAAAAAGGTAAAAACAAGCTGCACCAGTAAGAACCCCTGCTAGCATCATGCTAACTCTGCCGTGTGGATCCTTAAATAATAAACGATACAATAAGGAGTTAATTAGCGACACGTCTACACAAGCAGGGAAGCAGATGGTCTGCAACTCAAGCGGGAACGATTAGCACCGTCTTCCGATTTAGCCTAGCGTGACGCTAGAAGCTAAAGTGAGGGTGTCACTCGTCAGTGTCGCTAATTTTCATGTGAAAATGTGGTCACAGTACTGCAACCCAGGGGTTCCAGTTTGCTGGGTGTCCTCTCAGTGGAGTGACTGAGTGGAGTCGTAGGGGAGGAGGGGATGACGGCGGTGGCTCCACGGTGAGTATGTTAGCCGCTGCGTATCACCCATCTGATACCCGGGCTCATGAATGAATTCTCTAAAAGCGACCGCGCTTTTGTCGTCTACAGGCTCCTATATGGTACAGTACTTCTGAAAGCGAAAAACAGCAGTGTAACTGAGCAAAAAAGATTACACACAACACTCTGAGACCAAGTGTTGCAAAGGGCTTTCTGAGACTTCAACACCCCCCCACCCCAAACCCCCACCCCGTCCCATGTTGTCCATGGTTTTAGTTTACTATCCTCACCAGTTAAATAATCTTACCTAAATAGTTTAATATTTACACTTTTTTTTACCTCTCTCTTGAGAAAATGAAAACAAAACAAAAAAAACAACTAAGCTTCAAGTTGTCAATAATCGGCTCTTTCTTTTGTCGTTAAAATCAAGATTAAAAGTGCTTTTATAAATCTTTTCTTCTCTATTTACAATTTGTATTAGCTATATAAAAAAGATGAAAAAGAAAATAACATCAAAGACAATCATCATCATCATCATCATCACAATGTAGTAATAAATAAGAGTCAAAAAAAAAAAAAAAAGCAAGTTAAAATGAGTGTACAAATCTAGAGCACACAAAGGGACATGCGGGATTTTCTGCCCTCAGTAGCAAGTTGGGATGGTGACCAGTGTCTCTACGGCGTGAGGTAGAGAGCTGGAGGCCCTGCGGGGCCCGGATCGCGGTCCTTCAACCCCGGGCCTTGACCCAAACAACCAGTTCTATAGAGTTGTCAGTCGCTCGTTTTTCTCTTTTTCAACAAGCAAACTACAGGATTATGAAGGAAGTAAAAAAATAATAATAATAATAAGTGATTCAAGGTACTGACAATGCTCATCAATCAAGTAGTCTCTCTCTTTGGTTTTTGGGTGGAAATGCGGTCTTTCAGACACACCTCCTCATACACTTATAGTACACAAAGTGAGAGAGTATTTGATGTTTTGCATTTGGGCGCCTACTCCCTGAAGCTACGGTAAAGTCCGATGGTTTGCCTTTTACCTCTCAGTACTGTTTTTCCTCCGTGGAAAGCGCTGCTGATGTGTTTTTACTAAGAGATGTCATGACGGACTGTGCTTTCTCTGCCCTGGACAGTTGACTCTGTTACCGTCTCCCAGCATAAACGCTAAAAACCCCCCAACGGGAACCTGTTCTTGAGCCCAGTGGCAAAGCTGCGACTCCTGAAAAACAACCAATTTGATTGGCTGGCTCTGTGGTAGGAAAGGTGCCTGCAGTAGCACGTGCCTTGCTCTGCCCGAAAGATGACAGAGAGCACCATACAGAGGAAAGGACCGGGCCCTCTGTAGTAAGTCAAGTTTAAAAGGACAGCACCAATGTGTGTGTAGGAGCACCAAGAGCACCGCAGTCGCAAGACCGTTTCCTTCTGCTAGAGCTCAGGATGGACTTTCCAGACGCATCTCAAGACTGCAGCCCGATGAGCTGCTTTATAGAGTCTGACCAATGGCCACCAAACAGGGAGTGAGGGCCCCCTCTGCTGGCTTTAGGTGGTTAGAGCTTCGTTTCCGAATGGATCTCAAGTGCTTGTTTGAATAGGCAGTCACTGCTGCCCTCTAGAGTTCACTCTGGAAAGTTTTCATCCCTAATAAACAGATGTAGGAAGATAAAGAGCACCGTCTGCTTCAAACCCATGTGGAAATTGCAGATCTGACTCGAAGAGCATTTGCAAGTCGTATTTTTTTTTTTTTTTACTTCTGTGAAGAAATAAAGTGATATCTCAGTTTTTAAGAGTGGGAAATTATGTCAAGCAAGAAGCATTGTCATTAAACTTGCCTTCTGCATGAGATAATTATCGCCCCAGGGTCTTTTAAGACAAAGAAAGTCTCTATTTTGGTGCCCCACCTGTGTCCAAATAACAATAGTAACCCCCCCATGCAAACACTACTCGAGCCACATTTGAGCACCAAAATACAGCATCAAATGCCACAAAAAGAAGCTGATGGAAAACCGATCAGAAAGAGAAGCTGAGCACCAGTCGAAAGTTGGAGGAGAGCAGATAAACAGGAGGAGCGCATCGCCTCACGGCAGACAGACGGTTTTTCACCATGCTCTATTTTCAAATGGATTGTTTTTCACGATTGGTTTCATCGATCACGTTTTACCTTATTTCTGACATGTTTCATTAACCATCAGAGGAAGAAACTACGCTAACTCCCCCCCTGAAACTCTTAGGATTCTTGTTGAGGTGTAATTTTCTGATAATTTTCTTAGATTAAATCTACTTTTTCTTTTTTGCATGGAACCATGATTCAAATTTCTGTCTGACTGGGCAGATTACCACTCCTCCTGCAAATAGAGTTGACACGGAGAAAGGAAATAAAACAGAAAAAGGGGGGTGCAGTTTTTTCCAGACGTAGAAAAACCAACGGTCTGAGTGACTCAGACTGATTGATTACAAAATAAAATGTAAAAACGACAACAAAAAAACAATTATCCCATTAATAATAACATTAATGAAAACAGCAATAATAATAAAACAAAAACAAGTGTTCATTATAATAATACCTGTAATAACATCATTGACAGTAACAATAGCAATCATAATAATAGCAATAATTAGAATCATTAAAATTTTATAAACAAGAAAAAGCAATGGAGTTCCTCTCCGGAAACAAGAGAGGAAGAGCACCACAGGCAGTGTGTCTGCAGCCCAAACCACTGCCTGACATGAGGTAAAAAACAATAAAAACGTCCCCCGCTCTCTTTCCTCCCTACAGACTATGGAGGAGGCTGGATGGAGAGATGCTAGATTCTGAAACAGCAAAGAGACATTTCTCCTGCTCATTGCCTTCTCTACCTGTCCACTGCACCACTTTGGTGCTTTCAGTCTTTCTGTGTCTGTCTGGCCTCAGACAAAGTGGCTGTAGGGCCCAGTGACGCGAGTGAAGGCATAGGGAGACACAGTAACCATAGAGGTGGTGTAGAATGTGTGAGATAATCGTGTCACTGGCCCGTCTTTCTTGTCCTTCGACTGTCCAGGTCCTGGACTGGCGCCTGTTATCAAAGATCCCCACTTGCGTTTCTTGCTGAGGGTCTTGATGTCTTCCTGGGAGAGGCCAAGGATAGCTGCTTCCTGCTGCCTCTGCAGTGCTCGCTCTGCCAGCAGCTTCATTTTGGCCTCCCACAGAGCCAGGCCGTGCATTGGCTGATTGAGGTTCTTGTGCTGGTAGAAGACCAGGGAGATGCGGGTGGGATGAGAACGATCGGGCTTCTTAAGCGGGGTGGTGGCGTGTAGTTCCCGCCGGGCGCATTCGATCAGGACTGAGCCGTGGGCTGGTGCTACTGCTACGCCGCCAATTGAGGGATCCAAGAAGTTGTGTTCGCTGTCAGACCACACCTCGTCCTCTTCATCACGATGCTTGAAACTTTCAACATCACTTTCGGCTCGGCAGGGATCGCAATGAGCCTGATCAGACTGTTGCAGGGCATCAGGGAACAGGCGACCCTCGGGAGCAGGGGACGGAGTGCTGCCTGCCAATGAACCACCACAGGATTTCCAGGCCTTTTCTTGGATCCCAAGAGGAGTGGAACACCGGTTTTCCCCGGTCTTGGACCAGATTTTGTCGGGATAGGCTCCTGCAGGATTGCTGTGCTTCAAACCAGGGCTATACGCAGCAGGTCCGATGCCCCAAGGATTTGGCTGGGGGCTGGGAGCAGGACTTGCCCAGTGCCTGGGGGTAAGTTGCCCTGGAGTTAGTGGGCCTGGGGTGGCTGGGCCAGGGGTAGCTGGGCCTGGAGTGGCAGGACCTGGGGGGTGCGTGCGGTTGCGTGCCAGGTTTTGGAGTTACTGAGTGAGAGGTAACAGGTTGTGGTGTACCTGGGTAAGAAGCACTGTGACGTATGGAGCCTCGGTATAGGTTACCCTGGTGCCCCGTGCCAAGGTGAGGGGATGGAGGTGGAGATGCAGGTACCTGGAGTGCTGGATTGGTGGAAGCTATTTGGGGGTTTGAGCATGGATGGGAAGTCCACTGCTGAGGGTACGGAGAGGACTGGCGCTGCTGGGCATGCTGGTGAAGCTGATGAAGCTGCAGCTTGTCTGAGTTTAAAGAAGAGACATCAGGACTTTGTCTACGGTTTAGGTGGCCATCCCAGTTATTTGAAATAATGCTCCCGTTAATCTTGTAACCAGGCCACTGCACAGGCTGCGGGGTGCTTCTTGATGTGTTGGCACAAGCCTGGCTTGGCAGTGCCCCTTCATAGACTGGTACATCCATAGGCTCTTGTTTGATGAGCGGAGTGCCTCTGTTGGATGGCTCAGAGGACACAGAAGAAGGACGAGACAGGCTATAGTTGGCAGGCTGGGCATAAGTGACGTTGTTTGGTTGGTTATTTTGCTCTTGGTGGCTGTTGGAAGGCAAGTGGCCCTGAGGGCTCTGAGCATCAGACTTTCTTTCTGCCTGGACATGCTTACTTCGACCTTCATATGTCTTCAACTTCGGGCGGAAAAGAGCATTGGGGGGGTAGTTGAAGAAGCCATAGGGCATTGCAGGCAGACTGGGATGGTAGCCATTTACTGTGTCTGCGGCAGAGGGCTGGCCGGCTGGGGAATGGCCCCCCCTTGCATAGTAGGCAGGATTTTGATAGATGTTATTGAATGGGTCTGTTGCCTGCACAGGGTATCCATCTATTGATCCGTTAATGGGCTCCCGCTTGATGTCCGGCTTCATCTCCTGCTTTATGATTTCTGAAAAGCAGATTACAAATAAATGAAAGTCTTTCAACACCAGGCTGTATATTCAATTATTGCTATCCCTTTCACTCTACACTTTCACTAATGTGTCATACTGATGGGTAATTACAAATAGATCAAAGCTTAAATTCACATCAGGTCAGATGATAACCTTACCATAACATCTTCAGTTTTCTACAACCAAATTCAATTTTGCGTGACAGTCAAAAAAAGTAAGAGAATGACTAACCTTTAATGCCTGGGGGCTGGGGAGAGTTGCTGATGCAAAGTTCAGTCTTGACCACTGTTTTCTCTGGTGTTTCCCCTGCCTGCTGTGTGAGTTTACTTTTCTTCTTCTCTGAGGCGGCCTTCTTGGCCTCCAGTCGGCGTTGCCGGCAAGATTTAGCAGGCTCGGGCAACTTGCGTACCTCGCGACGGAAAGCTTGAAGTACCTGGATGGCTCCGTTTTGCATCTTGCGGCGCTGGGCCTCTGCACTGCCAAACTCATCTGTCAGTGAGACCGTGTATAGCGGCAGCACATGGAGCTGCTCATCTTCAGGGATTTCCCCCACTTTTCGGTTGTCTTCCTTAGTCAAGGTACACACCTAACAGAACATGAAAAGTAAATGTGAGCTAGGCAAAAACTACTTGTGAAGTGTTTTTTAAGCTATGGTGCCATGCAAAAGAATTGACACTCCTTAAAATTTTTCACATTTTGTCATCAAAAGCAGGAGAAAAATGTAATATGATTTCTGAAAAGTGATTGTATTCGGTCCCTTTAACCATGATACCAATTACAAATTTGTAATTGCCTTTAGACGTCACAGGATAACTACATGAGGTTCATATCCATCTTTCCATCCATTTCCTATACTCCATTTTTCCCTTAGTGGGGCCGGGAGGTGCTGGTGCCTATCCCCAGCTAACGTTCCGGGCAAAATCACCCTGCCAGTCTGTCGCAGTGTATAGTATATATTCAGCATAAGTACAAGTGTCAGGAATAAAGTTGTGGAGAACTTCAATGAGGGATAAGTTAAACCAAGCTTTGGACCATGGAATGAAAACTGAAAAATCTACCAAGACATAGCCATCCATCTGATCTAACAGGCCAGGCAGGAGAGAATGTACAAGAAAATTACCCAAAAGACCCCACACTGGTGGGGTAAAAAGTGGGAAAACCTTTTGACAGGACCAGTGGACACTCAACAAATCTAGAACTTGGTACAAGAAAACCAAAATAAGTCCCATTTGCCACAGGTCATGTAGAGGACATGCCGCAAATATGTAACAGATGGCGTCTTAATTAGGCCAAAACTGAACCCTCTGGCTGACACTTAAGCCTAAAACTGTCAGCCAGATCGTTATAGGTTTTCATTAATCTAAGAAGTGTTCAGCAAACAAAGCCTTTTTCCTAATTGCTGACCAGCTTTTTGCATGTTTCCACTGATATTTTCAATTCAATTAATATTTATCTATATATGATTTCATATTTATCCATGAGAGGTGATTTCAAGGCACATGAGTAATATAAATAGTCTCCAAAGTGAAAGCTCAGACAGTAGAATTCATAAAATTCAATTAGTAAAAAGTGTGGTGTGATTTGTGACTGTGCAGCGTGAAGTAATTATCTGGCCTAAGTGCTACTAAATGTCAAACCAGTGGAGAAATTCAATGTGAATAATTTTGGGTTTTAACTATACATGCAAAATGCTGAGTGTGACAAAAAAAATGTTGCTGCACATCGGTCTGAACACAGTGAAACATGGTAATGGCGTGCTAGTGTAAAAAAAAATCAAAATCATCAGCAGGGACAAGGAAGTTGGCTGTAAAACAGACGATCCTGGAAGGAAGTTGCAAAACACTTTTACTTTTGAGCAGCTCGTTGACCCTAACCATGTCATTGTCCTCACTTAAAATCCACTGTCCTGTACTTTATAAATGCATCCCTTCTCTGGCACACCTCACATAATTAACTTCTCAGCATGTCATCAAGTTCTGCAGAGGCCTGGTAGTGAGCCAATCAATTAATTCAAGTACATTTTTTAGATGAAAAAATGGAGAGGAGGGACTTTTGAGGACTGGAGGTAGAAATGAAATCATATTGATATGTAACAATTGTCTGCCACGTAATTTTTCTTCCACTTCACAACGATGCACTGCTTGGTCAATCGCTTGAGATGCCAACATAACATGTGAATGTTTGCAACGTGACAACCGTCGTGCCCGTGATTTACACGTTTGTGCCTTTTACAGCTTTAAAAAGCACAATGGATTCCAGAAGAATGCTGAGTAGGTTTACCACAGTGCAGCCATTGTGCAGGTTGTGCTGGTCCTTATGCGCGTGGGCACAGAAGTCCATGCAAGCTGTAATTCCAGAGAAGGGACGGCCTTCCTTCAAACCCAGCCTGCACTCTGGAGCTCGCTGCTCTGCCGCGCACTGAGGTGGAGGGAAAAAGAGAAAAACTTATAAACTCATTGCAGAAAGGGACCATTTAATGAACCTCACAGTTCCTTGCAGTATTATGTTTGGGTCCTGGTTAGTTATTGTTTCAGTTTGATAAGTTTGACAAAAAATAAAAATCAACCAAAATAGAATTGGTTTAATACAGTGCAAGCAAAACACGTGAAGAGCAGGTGTTTGACATAAGTTGGTGATCTGCCCTGTGCAAACACACCTGGTTGCTGTACGCCTGTGGAGCCAGGCGCTTGTACAAAGGAGCCACCTCAGTTGCCAGATTTTGGAAGTTGTCCCTGAGTTTCTCCTCCTGGCAAGGAAAAACGCATTAAAAACATCAGAAACTCTACAGACTTCCGGGTTTGGAGTTGCATAGCTTCGAAATGATTTGACGTGTACCTCTTCGGGATGATCTCCTTGTAGCCTGAACTTGCGCGGCGTCTTGCTTCGGGCGTACTTGCAGCCGTTGAAGTACATGCTCCAGGAGCAGCCAAATGAGAAGGAAGCTCCACACTTTTCAGAGTCTTTTCCCTGACAGGCGCAGGTACGACTGCGAGGGCGACAGAGACCACAAACTCTCAACTTCACTCATAACTGTTAGGTATCCAGCAAATTGTAAATTTATGTTTCACACTTTAAACATGTCAGTAGAGAACATCGGGCCGGCGCTGGTCAGTTTTACTGCGGCATTATAAAAATGTTTGCTGCAGAAGTTTTTTGCATAAGAAGGTGCCATTATGAAGTACACTGTGCAAACGATGTTGATTTAGAGATTTTTTCTTTTTTATGGTATTACAGTGAATGTTTCTATGTCAACAGTGCTCTTGTAATGGACTCCTGCCTATAGACTGTAGTCTAGAGCCCAAGATGATACAATATGGACAACAAACTGGATATAGATGTAATTTCTGATTCAGATATGTGGCTAAGGCCACTGATCTGGTTATATGTTATATGTTTTAACTTACAGCTAAAACACACATCAACTACAACCTCAAAAAATGAATAAAAACTATTACAGTATTCACAGACACACTTTTTCAATTTGCCAGATGACTTAAAGTCTGCTGCCTTAATCACCTTCTGAGATATTATCAGTTAGCTATGCTAATGGTACTAGCATCACAAATAAAATGTCACCAGAATGTGTTTTTGAATTTTTAAGTTATGCCAGACATTTACAGAAAATATACTTCCTCGATTATGTTTGCTGCTCGGTGTAGCAGCTTTGTATGTCATTCCACCAACATATTAAAACCCCAGTAGAGTTCAAAAGTTGAAGCTTTTTTTGAACTCCCACAACAGTCAGAGGCACACCGAATCAGGCATTTGCAATATTATGAAAATACCGAACCGCAGAGTGGTGTTTTCGCTTTTACAAGCGTTTTCCTTCGGCCTACTCACTCGTCGTTGAGCCCGCAGCGCCGGCTGGTGGGGTTGCCATATTTAGTGAGGGTGTCTGTCACATCGTGGTAAAGCTTGTCGGCCAGGGCTCTCGGGATGCCTTCCCAGGCTAAAATAACAACGATGATGACGGCGTTGGCACAGTGGTGGCCGGCGCGCTGACGCACCAGACACAGCAGTTTCTCTTTCTCGCTGCCTCGACGAATCACCTGGCGAGAGATTGAATTCGGCACAGCTTTTAGTCCATGTTTAGTCAACAATAACGCGCACAGTAACTACAAGTTGGTGTTAGTTTTGTAGTTGCTTTGTTTGTCCAGTAGATGTCCAGCACACATAAATGATCTACTGAGGAAAGAGTAGATCACAATTACCAAAAAAAAGCCTCTACCCTGAATACATACAGTCATTTTACCCAAATATTTACATGCACTGCATACAAAAACATAGCCTTTTTTTTCACACTGTGTAACTTTAAATCAGATTAAACTTCACCTGCTTCAGATCAGGCAGAAATATTAAAATTGGGTCAATTTGCAATAAACAAGGTAAGATTTTAGAGATTTTTTTCAGAGTGGTATATGAGTAATGAAAGTCTGCAGGGTCATGCAACATCTTCATGAGGTTTTTTGCTTCTTATCTGTCCAACTCCACATATTTTCACCCATTTATTATGTTTTCTTATTTGTTGACGTCCCTGTGGCGACTGTGTTTTGTAATGTGACCGATGTAATTGTTTGAACAGATGTAAGTGGGACCTTCATACATTTGGATGTTGCACAAAAAGCATGAACCAGACTTCTGCAGCTCCATAATTCTCTTCCTGAAAATTTCCTGGATTTCTTTAGATTTTTTTTCCCCCCACCATGTCACACAAAGAAGCATGCAGACATTAAGATGTCGCCTTAAAATAAAACCACAGACGTGCCTCCATTTGGCTCAGTTGTCGTGAGCTAACCAATCAACCTTTTATGAAGCGGCAACTTCATCTATTGGGCTTTTCAGAACGGTTCGCTTTATGGGAATTTCACACATAATGTGAATTTCCTCTGCATCCTCCAAAATATGCACAAATACACATTCCTTTCACACAAATCACAAGTTAATTTCCTGTCACAGTTGCTAAGTGGGGCCAAACATTCCAAAACACCTCTGCTTTTTCAAATGTCCACTGGATTATGAGACTATCAGAGCAACACTCAAGAGTCTGAGGAAGACTTTGAAAGACTTGAGTGTTTTATGAAACCCACAGAGATTGTGCCCTGGCTTCTGCTACACAATGGAGGTGATGTAGTTCTACTCACCCACTTGGCAATGGGACAACCGTGGGAGCTTTTCCCCTCTTTGCCTGTGAACACCACCTTCTCGATGCGAATCGCTTCGCCCTTCTCTCCGTATCTGCAAAGAAGAAGAAAATAAGCAGTTTGGCGACAGTTTGCAACTGGTGAAACAATGGAAAAGTCAAATGTTAAGTTTGATTATGCTTAGCCTAATGGATACCAATGTTTTGAAGTGTCGTGTTTTTAAACCATCAATGTTAGGTTGTAGTATTTCTTTAGTATGAAATCATTTTTATTTGAACATGAAGTAACTTTATGTTTAATTTGTAACACTTTTCGATGAGTTGGAAAAAGTAACATGAAATGTGTCGTTTGCCTACAGGAGAACCAACCAGTGTAGTCTTCCAGGCTAATGCTATGTTGAAATGATTTTTGAGACAAAAACTATGAGACTCAAAAGGAAGCAATCAGAGGAAAGCATGCCTGATGCTACATGACGTTAGTTTGCTCTGTGGCTGCATGTTTGCAGTAAATACAGAAACTCATGCCAGCATGTTACAGAACTGGCATCAACAGAAAAGCTGCAGTCCTCTAGTATCATTTAATAAACAATACATTCAAAATGATAAATGTTTTACTCAGAAGAATTTGTTTTTTTTTTTATTAGCTGTTCTAAACAATGGGTGAAATCTCATTGGTGGCCTCAGTGGGCACACCAGATCTGATAGGTAGTTCATCATGCATAGCTGTATGCAGAAGCACTTTACAGAATGCTTTCCCTTTAAATTACTTGCATGTATTTTATATTATTTCACTTCAGAATTTTTTTTGCCTATTACACTGTATTACAGTCATGAAGTGATGCTTCCATGGGGATTATTGAAAAATATGTGAACAGATGAATGTGTGTTGTGAGTTTTGGGTAATGTGTTTTAGCAATGCAGAAAAGTTGTATGAACGTCTACAGATGTGATCTAAAATGTTTTAACCCTGACGACAAGTTAGGCAGATTGGCAAAACATAACAACCAAGGACAACTTAAATAACTTGACGCGACTAACATCACAGGCTGTTTCCTTAAATTTAACACAAAATCATGCTTTTATTGACTAATGCAGTCTCAGTGGTACTCATCACCTTTACCTCCCTTATCTCTTTACAGTGCCCAGGAAGCAAAGCACTCAGAGCTTTACTGACTCACCACCGTGCTTCACTGTAGATTTTGTGTTCTATTTAGGGTAGGCTTCATTCCTCCTCCCCCACACATGCCACTGATCTAAAGTCCCCAAGAATTCAAGTTTTTATTCACAATTCCAACTACGAAATCCTCAAAATGCCTATTTGGCTCATTCAAACAGCTGTAATCTAATCTGAGCTGATTTTATTTTTGGCTAGGTAACGGTGTAGCTCTTGAGGTGGAGACATGGAGCCCGTCAGTCTTAGAAGGGAAACTGAACACTCAGAGCTCGCTGCCGCCAAGCTGCAAGCCTATAGTGGTCAGTCAAGGGTTTTTGACATCCTGAGTGGCTTGGAATGTGCATTTAAGTCTCACCTCGGATGGCAGCCATTGATGGCTTCCCTTTTACTGGCATGTCCACATGGTGTAGTCACAGTTCCTGGAAGTTTAAAACTTGCAGGTTTTGTGCTTCCAGCGGGTTATTTGGGGCTGTGTTTACAGGAGATCTCTGCCTGGAAACTGCTTTTTGGTGATTGGTGAAAAGTTTCACATTTAGACGGCACAGTCATCTGCTGTTGTCATGCCAGGCCACTAGATGGCACTGTGATTTTAGTATGTCGTGGAACAAGAAGTTATTTTGTTAACAGTGACCCATCTCCATTTCCCACTGATGAAGTGCTCACATAATGCATATATTCCTACTCAGGAATTGTGTTAAACTGATCACGTTACGTAGCACACAGCACAATGCAACCAATGCTTTTGGTTATCTGCCAGTTCTTGTGCAGAATAAAACCTGCAGCTGTGCATTCTGAGCATGTGCACTTTCACACCTGCAGAGTGTTTCTCACCTCTGCAGTGGGTGTTACAGGAAAGTTTTGCTTGTTTCTAAAAGTACTGGAGTAAGAGACTCCAGTCAGCGGCGTCGTGCAAATGAGCGGCTTGATCACAACAAGGTTTAACTGACGACTGGCTCCATGTAGACAGGTTCTCAGGGTCTTTTCTATCCTTTTGTTTCCTTATCCACGTCTTAATCATATCTCTAACGCGCAATGAAACACTACCATGAGCGCCACAAATACTAAAGATATCTAATAACTAAATGAAAAGTAGTTTCATTTCACTATTCAAAGACCTAAACAATTGCACATTTTGTCAATAAACTTAATTTGCAGTGAGAAGATAAAACCCTGATGTTTCTTGCCCATGTCTGGACAACTGGACAGCAGTGTGTCGAGGCAGACAGCTACCATAACAAGACTGAGCTCTACTACAGCAGCAGGGGTGAAGTGTGTGTTCACAGGACTCTGAGATATTCACACAAAAATGGCAGTTACCCAGCAGCCAGCATCAGGCCTAACACATGGAGACATGACGGTGCTGATTTCAGCAACACGTGAACGCACAAATTTCTAAGCTGAGTATTGTTTCGGTGGGGGGGGTGGGTGGTGGTGTTCTCCCGTTAGGTGCGCAGGAGGAGAAATGGAGGTCGGAGGTTTGTTCTGGGATGGGGTCACTTCATCAGAACTTGTCACATGTCCGTTCACAGCTCCTATCAGGTGTCCCCTCCCCTCCCACTCCCACGCCACCCCCAGCTGGATACCTGCAGCCCTGAGTAGATTTGGCGTGACAGTGAGGACAAGGGGCTCCTGCTGAACAAGAGTCACCCTGCAGTAGCTGAGAGGGCCTGGGGATTAATGGCCGTTACCACAAGGATGGGCCTGCTCGGTTCAGGGGTGGGTCAAAGGTCAAGGCAGGGACAATGGGGTCTGGGCATCTTGCGTCATTTCTGGAACAACAAAGAGTGGGCTCTGGTGTAAACCCCCCCATCTTCCACTCAATCCTGAAAGTTAAAGGCTGAAATGAACCCCTTAACCTTTTGAAAAGTGAAACTGTGTCATCATTTCGAAGCTGTGGCTCCACCGTGTTCAATAATAATGCTATTCCTAACAATGTAAGATATGGAGAATACAGTGCAAGTCATGGTTTGTTTCAAAATGATGTAATAGTCGCATCATTCCGTATCTATCCTTCCTCCCTTCTTGTTCTCCTTCTCAGCTGTTCTGCTGCTACACTCTACACACTTCTCGCTAATGCTGATGATGCTTATTTCTCCTGTTCCGCCAACGAGATTCTGGGTCACGGATTCCCCGGGGACAAAACAAGAGGAGGCGGAGGGAAAAAGGGGAGAGAGAAAGCATGTAGGACGAAGTGGTAGAAAGGGAGAAATGGCACACCTCATCTCCATCAAACTTCGTATGGAGGCGACTGTAGGTCCCGATCCCAGGTGATTGTAGTACGGCCCTTCATCTTTCTCCAGGACGTGTTCTTGGGAGAGAGAAAGTACGGGATAAGGTTTACACACACACACACACCCCCTCACACACACACAAATCTATCTAATAACACAAGAAAATCTATTTAAACATGACAAAATATCCTCAAACACAACAGCTGGTGTTCTTACACTACTGTGAACAGCAGAGGGCATTGTCATTTCTTTTCAATATGTTACTTGAAATAATATTTTTGTACGAAAACTATTTGTTCCAAAAATAGAAAAGTGATTTTTCTAAACTTTTAGGGAATAAAGTTCATTCGCATGGACAAAAAAGCTGATAAGAGTTGATGAAAAAGATGGACGGAGGTAAACACAGGGTAGTCCTCAAAGAAAACCTGTTAATAGTCTGCGACAGACTCTTCCAGCAGGACAACAACCCTCAACAACCAACCAGAGATACAACGGAATAGTTTGATTAAAGCATAATCAATCTGACGAAACTTGAGCTTTTTTGTTTTACGGCTGTAATAACTGAAGAAGCTGTGCACCGTCTTTACTGTTCTGCAGCTGGTGTGCCTTAGAAAATCTCAATGCATCACCTTTGAAGCTGAGGCTGAAATAGTCTGTGCATCATGATTACAACATCTAGTTCCTACCAATGCACAGGAGGATGTATATATACTCCCCCATGCAGAGATAGTGGTGTGTGAATGTAGGGTGCGGTCTGCTGTTTGATATGTTGTAAAGCAGAAGCTTACACTTGTGTGAGTGTGAATGACATTGTCTGCTGTGTTTGATCCTAGGTCATCCACCAGCCAGGTAAATTTCTACCTTAGACCAGTGCTGGACTGCTCTGAAACGGTGTGGGAACCACTACCTTGCTTTCACCAGTGTGCCGAGTGCACAGCAGCTAACGCTATAATTTTGTTCAAATGTAAATGCTTTATCAGATGACTATCTGAGCAATGTGCAGTTCTCAGATATGTGTGAGTGTTTCTGGTTAAAAAGGCAAAGTGAGGTCACATTCTCTTGGCAGTACATGGAGGAAACAAGGCGTGGCTCATGGGAGGGAGTGGAGGAGTCATACCATATTCCTGTGTGAAAATACTAGAGGTGTGTGTGTGTTTGTGTGCTCAAATTATGGTTTTAAAAGCTATAGCTATGTCTGTGGAAGCTGCTTAATTCTGGTGTGGTTGCATCCTGCAGGGAGCTGATTAGATACTGGATCAGGAAACTACCGACATGCTTAAACTTTGATTGGTGTCAATAAATTGCTGTAAATTTCTTTATACCTTTCCTGGGAATTAATTGCTAAGTTATTCAGACAGTAGCTCCGGCTACTGTTCTGATGAAGAGGCTGAATGATTTTAAGAAAACCTCTCAGAATGTGAAATCAAGTGTGGGGATAACTCTATTCAACTGGGAAAATGTGTTATTGGAGTGATGAGTGTCAATGCATGGCATTTTGAGTCCAAAGTAGTCTTTAGCCACTGCGTTTCTGCTCTTACATCGTCATGATGACTGAGAGTCAAAATATTGGACATCAATATTTTAAAAAGCCAGCTAACTTAAACTGACTTCACTGTTATACAAATATTATTATTAATTGACATTATTAATTTCTACTGTGCAGAAACATAGTCATGGAAACACAGGATGCCAACCAGAGGATAAGACTGAACTGCTCTCTGTCTAACAAAGGTTTGGATCTGCTTGCCTGCCAGACCCCCCACAAAAAGCTCCTTCTGCCAACACAGCTATTGTTCCTGCCTGCTGTCTTCAGTGCCTCACTGTCTGGATGATCACAGCTTTAAACCACAGCAACTCACACATTCTCTGACAACAAGCATTCAGGCAAGAGCTGGTGTTAAGGTGGCTCACTTATGCAGAGAAATATGCATGGTCCTTAGCTTCAGATTATATTTCTAACTTAAATGTATTTCCGCACCTTGATGTCTCTCTGCAATACTTTAAAGGTTTCTGTCAGTGGACAGAAACCTGTCGAAATCTGTGCACACACTTACCCACACAGGTACAGGTTGGGAACTCTAACTGTGGGTCCTTGATTGGAGTATCCAGTAGGTTCTTGGTCGGGGTGTCTAGGTAGCGCAAGGGGGAGTCTAGAAAGCCTTTTAGAGATGGTGAGGAATTTAGACCATCCTTTACCGGCGTGCCCTCCTCAGAGTAGCATGTGGTGGATAGTACCGCTAATTCTCCTGAAGCTTCAATTTTAATTCGCTTAGGCAGTGGAGAGTCTTGCATGCCCAGTGCTTCCTCTAACATTCTTTGCTGCAGCTGCTGCTTGTCCAAAATAGTCCCCTGGTTCTGTGAAATATCGACAGGCCTTGTTTGTTGACGGCCCTCATTGGAAGGTTGACTAACTGCTAATTCACTTTGGGTATCTGAGTCACTCTTGCTAACTTCCATTTTCTGATCGTCTGATTGAGGTGTGATGTTGGATTGAGGAGTAGGGTTTGAGGGGGAAGAGTGGGCGGTGTTAGATGATGCAAGACTGAGGTCTTGAGGACTGATCAGGGATTGATTCTCTTGTGTAAGGGCCGGAGTGCTCTCCTCCTTGTGAGGACTTGCGGACATGTCTGGGGCTAAGTTTCCAAATTCAGCCTCGAACTGGCGGATCAGCTCTTCGTACTTTGGATCTATGTTAATGAGTTTCTGCAATGGCGAGGTGTTGGATGGAGTTGTGGAGGTCACAGGTGTGGCATTGCTGGTGTTGGTGGAGGTTAAACTGATGCCTGCTTCTTCTGATTTTGAGATGGCTGAAAGAACCACAGATGTGGACGAAGGGTCCGTGACAGCTGGAGCGTTTGCCGTTGTAACATTGGAAGAAGGAGTTGGAGAGGTGTTGGAAATGCATACCTGAGATTGTTCTGGAGCAGTGAGACCTGCTGCAGAAGCCTGAGCGGAGTTATTGAGGAGGGCCAAAGGGTTGAGAGAGCATATTTGGGAATTGGTCAGGGATGAGGATGTGTCCATCATGTGAACTGGTGGTTTTTGTATAGCGATTTGAGCCTGAGGGAGGAAGGTTGGCATGGAGGCTTTCTGCTTGCTCTTCTTGATGATTATCTGTTTGGGCTTGGGAAGAGGAGGACCTATGGCAATTCCACCCACTGATTTCATAACAGGAGACCCTTGGGTGCTTTTCCTCCTCTTGGGTTCCTGTTTGATTGGTAGAATTGACAAACCTTCAGCATCCATCTGGGGCCACCATTTTTTCAAGTCTTGACAAGTCATAGGTGCACCTGGGCTTGGTACTCCAAAGCCAGGTGGGTGGGTAGAGAACAGGTTCCTCCTGTGATGGAGGTGATGTTGCAGAGCTGCCTGAGTGGAGTGACGTATGGCTGCTTGGCCAGGAGACATAGGATTTCCAGGGTAGTGCTGACCCTGCTGTTGACCATTAGACATTTCATAACGTCCAGTTGAGGAAGTGTGATGATAATGCTCACCAGAGTCTGGCTCTTGCTTTATTCTGCCCTGGACCTGAATGCCACCATTCTGATTCAAGCTTAGCTGCTGTGTGAGTGGAAGCTTAAAAGAAGCGTTTTTCAACTTGGTGTCACCGAGTAGCTGTTTCAGCTCTGACATGGGGTCTGAGCTATTTGGAGGCGCATTTGCAAAGGGGGCATGCGGCTCAGGCTTTCTGAACATCCATGAATTCCTCTGTTCGGGATCTCTGTCAGAGCCCTGCCTCCACTGCTGCGGATTAGGACTGAAACCTGGAGCTTTTCCCTGACCTGGAAATGGAGCAGTAGAGGATGGGAGAGGAGAAGCACGGGCTGGCCGGCCCTGGGACTGGGGTCTATGGTGTTCATAAGACACTGGACCCTGCTGGTTGGTATGCAGCCCTGAAGGGACAGATTGGGACCGTGATGATGAGTTGTCGTTAAGAGACGAAGGGATCAAACTAGGTGTGTTTTGGTGGTTATGAAAGTTGTTTCGGAAAATGTGACCTGGAGCAATGACTGTTTGAGGGCTGGATAACTGTGTGAGTGCATCTATCGCAAGGGCAGTCTGAAGACTGATGTTTTTCTCCTTGGCTATGGAGAGCACCTGGGGGGAGCAAGGAATAGGGGGTTTGGAGGAGGGCACTTGGTTTTGGTGAGAGTACTGATTAACTTCCTGTTGCTGCTGCAAACATGAAGTTGGCTTATGGTGGGCACCATTGATTTGTTGGTACGTCTGATGTTGATGTTGATGTGGCAAATGGGGTTGCTCCAAATGTGGGGCCTCATCACCCATTTTGTGAGATCTTTTATCCCTTCTAATAGCTAATTTAATTTTCTTTTCCAACCACTCCAGGTAGTCTGGACAACCAGGCCCATCACAGTTGCAATTAGGGGGCTTGTGCCCATGTTTAGCTTGGCTCAGTGCTGTCTGTAAGATGTCAAGGTCTTCCAAAGGTTCGCAGCTCGTTTCGGGAGCACCTGCAGAGACTCTGGAATGAGCACCATCAGCACGTGTCTCTTGGGTGAACTTCTCATATAACTTGGCTGTATTAGGATGCAGGACAAGGCAAGATGAAGAGGAAGTAGAAGGCAAAGAGCTAGCCGTAGCAGAAAAAGCTACCAGATTCTGGGCATCTTCTATATCTGCATAGTGTACTCCCTCAGCAGGGGTTGTACCACTACTGCTGCTCCAACATGATTGCTGCTGTTGGGTCTCATTGACCTTGCTATGTCCTGGCACCCAGCACTGCCTTTCAGGCACACCTCCTTCCCTCTGCTCATCTGTTTCCATAGATGCCTCATCATTGTTATGGTAGGGGTTCACCCCATTGGCCAAATCCAGGCTCAACGCGCCTTCCTGGAGGCGGTCATGTGAACCAATTTCCATCTGGCCTCCGTTTGTGAGGCCATCCACTGTAGTGACTTTGTGAACAGTCTGAAAGACAAAAATGCAGAGTGGTAAGTAAAGTTGTACAAAGCACAAAATAAGTGGTGCAAATAACAAGTAATGAGCCGATTATGTTCAGTTGTGTACATCACAAAAATGGATATGACATTTTTTTACAATTTGTACATCAGCAATAAAGAGACAACCAAGTAAAAGAGTTATTCCATTTTTTCAGGATCAATCCGAGGTTTCATTGGAGCTTTTCCCTGACTTGATCTTGCATATTTAGGACTTTCAGTATTACAAAATATTCAAGATCAGATCAATGAGGGCTATAAATTAAGAGCCAAATTATCCACCATAGACAGTTTTCACACCAGGCACAAAACGAGTCCACACTCTCAGATGTAGCACAACAGTTTCACAGTTGGACACTGTGCTTTAGATCAGTTGGTTTATGCAAAGGAGGCAGCCGGAGCGCTTAACCTCTGCCTATTGTGGCAGAGTTTCGGTGCTAGATACACAATAATAAAAGGACAGTGAGGACTGAAAGTAGTCGGACATTACCTGCCTCATTTTTTTATGTATAGGAAAAATATTTTCAGCCCAAATTTATTTGTGCCCCTTGCAGATTAAGGACTAAAAAATATTTTACTCAACCAATAGATTTGCTTCAACTAGATAATGAGATCAGCGTCTACAACAATCTAAAAAGAAGTATTAAGTATTAATTTTTGAAAACCTATTTATACCCTTCTTAAGAATCAATAGGAAACTTTTACTTATTCTGACTGTCACAGCTGTCAAACTAGGACTGGACTTTATTAGAAAAATATGTAATTGCAATAACTATACCAGTTATGATCAAAGCTCATTTGAATGGGTATGGTCTTGTATGCTCATTAAAGCCAGTTAAACTCTATTCAACTGCTCAAATATATTATGGTTACGGAGTGAGTGAATGCATGACACATACATTGTAATATCTGACTAAATATTGCAACCAATGAGTCTTTGGTGATTGCATTTCAAAATACTATGCAGCTCTAGTTTGAAAAGATTGTTTTGAACTTAAACCTAGCAGTGTATCAATGATGTTAGGCTGCAGCCTATTGATAATAATGAGCAGAATAAAAATAAACAATACCATTTTCTTTGCATAGTTTTTGAGCTTTTTATACAAACATTGTCACATTAGTTACAAAGCAGCGGCGATGGCATTCTAACAAACTTTTTCAATCTGAGCTGACAGGTGGAGTCGTCTGTAAAATAGTTGAACATTTTGTCCAAGCACAGCCTTGTGTTGAAATGTTACTGTTACTCAGTCGTGACCGTCACATTCAGGGATTATCCATTCAATTATCCATTCACTTGACTGTCTCAGTTACTAAATATGTTACCTCAACTTACAAATTAACAGCGATTAAAAAAAAGAATGTCAGGAGTTACTAGCGATCTGGAGGTAATGATGACAAAAAAAGAAGGAAGTTCACTTTAAAAAAAAAAAAAAAGCTAGTAGAATCAGATAAAGTGAAAATGGTGAAGTGCATGTTGTTTAACTCAAGTAAAGCTTGTTTTTAACTACTGTAGTCATTGTCCAGGAAAGGATCTGCTCTGTGCATATGTACAAAGAGAAATCGATGTGGAAAATCATTTCCTTTTTTCAAGAAACAGGTACATGGCCTTTTTACAGCTCAGAAGCAGGCTCAGCTGGTATAAGGTCTTTCCAGGTGTGAGACTTATCTTTAGTGCAGCCACATATCTAACTTCCTCTGCATTTGAAAGATAGTAAAGTCACCATGTTTCAAAATTACAAAGTATTTCATTTGTATCCTAGACTGTTTCTTGCAGTGTTCAGTCCAGTCTAATTTATTTTAGATTATTATCTCCAAGTCTCTAAAGCCAGCAAACAATATAATTCAAGGACAGGTTCAGAAATCATTGACAGAGTTCATGTTGTGTCTAAACAGTGTATTCCAACATGATCAATGGCCCTTGTGAAAAGAGTCACTAGTTACTTTAGCTCTAACGCAGAAGGTCCACAGACAGGAGTGTTATTCAATGTTCTGGAAAATCTTGTGATCAACTTTTTTAGGTTGAACAGCTCTGGTGTTTGGCCAGCCGGAAACTTAAACCTTAGATAAATTAATGCACTACCAGGTCATGCAAGCAAACACTCTTTTGGTGTGGAAGTTGGTACTGTGGGAAGAACACTCAAAGTTAGTCATTTCATGTGTTACTGGGTTGTTTAAAAGAAACTTGTATCTTCTGCAGAAGCATGTCGGCGGTTCCTTCAGGTGGAAGAGAGCTAAACCTTGGCAGACGTCAGCCATTGTACTCCTAAGCCACCTTGTTCTGTACAAACATCAGATTTGAGGTTCATCAGCTTAGAAAGACTTGCTGTTGTCTCGATAAGTTGATTTCTCCATCCTACTTGTTGGGCAACATACTTCTGGAAAATGTTTTCTCTCTTGCTGCTGGAAAATTCTTGTTCTGTACCGCACTTCATTAGAGAAGGAGTCTCTATGGAAACTCAATAAATCAGATTTGATTGTCTAAGTACGTGATCATTTTGAATGTGATCAATATTTTGACTGATGTTTCCCTGTTAAACATATTTCTTTTGTGGTAAATGTACATTATAAAATTCCAGAAGTCCAAATCATTTTTATCTAATTGTCACAAGAATTTTGAGCAGTCAGTCATGTGAGCTAAATATTTGCTACACCAGAACTTAACTTTGTTTTTGTTTTTTTGGAAAAACAACCCACCTCAAGCAAGAGTATAAACTGTTTTGTGAAATGAAGGACGTTATTTTGACCTTTTCTAATGAGAAACTTCAAAATATGCATTTTACACAAATAAAATGTGGAAACGTGTCTGTCTTCAATTGCTATCACCATGTCTTACAGTGACTTCTGTCTCACAGTATGATGTTTCTTCTCCTAACTCAAATAAACAAGAGTGTTAGAAATAACATTAATTGTTTTAGAGAACATATATTGACCACAAATCTTTGATCAGTACACATATATCATCACTAATAAAATATACTAGAAACTGCCCAGATTCACTGTACATTTTACTAAAGTTCTTCTTCAAAGTTCTTTGCCTAAAAACACGACATAAGTCAAAAACTAGACTCCTACTTCTCACTGAAGTAGGAGTCTAGTTCAGACTAGACTCCTACTTCTAGTCTGAACTAGACTAGAAGTCCAGTTGACTTCAAGTCAGCTAGACTAGAAGTCAATCCACCAGCATCCCTCCAAGTCCTAGCACTGTATGACGGTAGACGTGAGTCTGACATTCAGATTCCCCATCATTTGAATATTATTGAAATGAGTCTTTGAAGTGGGTAATTACAGGATGGGCCATGTAGCTCGTGTCTTTTGAATCCACCTTCTGTGCTGGGGGTTCCTGGGTCGGTGGAGGGGCGGCGTCAAACAGCCGGCATGTAATACGTGAGAGGCCCCATGTCTGTACAATCAGCAGCATCAGATGGGAAAGAGGAAGGCGGGGAGTGGGGGGAAGTAGTGTGCGGCACTTATGAGAACTGCAGTGTGTTGAAACAGGCTGACTGCAACACTGCACAGTCTAACATCCCACAACCAGGCACTGTCAGTCACACTGACACTCTCCTTTCCTGTTTTTCTCAGTTACACACACACAAACCTGTGGGGGGTTTACTTCTCTTAAGTTGGAAGCATAACCAATGTAGAGAAGGGCACTCCTCACCAAATATTATCCAATGCATGCCTGGATAATTGTATTTGAAGGGACTTGTAATTGAAAAGTGCTGACATCTGCTCTCATTTTCACCTGTGATGCTCCTTATCAGACTGAACGGACCACGTGAAAAATATTTATACCATCACAGAGCTGAGTACTTTCCTAAATGCCTCCCTTTATTTTACTTGCAAACACACATAAACCATTGTGCCGACTTGACCCATACCACAAAGTACCACTCGCGCGTGTATTTCCATCCAACCGGATGGAATCTAGTCAAACCTGGTACACCAGACGAACTGGATTGCCAGGTTTGTTTGCGAGAGAAACAAGTGCAGTTTAACTGACTCTCCACAAAAAAATGGAGGGAGGAGACAAAGCGTTGGAGAATACTAGTGTGGCACCGAGGGGGTTAAGTTCAGCTTCTGAGCAGACAGCTGAACCTAAATCCCACATACACAACGCCACCCCATTCTCCCACCCCTTCCTCGGCTGGCGTGACGAGCAGGAACATGAAGCAGAGACCCTGACAAAATTAAGCCGGCTGCGAGCCTCGAAGATCCACAACGCATACTTACGCCGTCCGAGGTGTCCAGACGGGGCTGCCGGGAAAAAAGAAGAGACCAGAGGAGGAGACGGAGAGGGGCATGAGACTTGCTTGCCGGTACAGTGATCCACAAGCAATCTGTCCTTGCAGGGTTGTGTTCCCTTTTTTTTTTGTTGTTGTTTTATTCCTTGTCGTCTGTGCAGCACACAGAGACGGCGAGCACCAAAACACGCATACACGCAGTCACGCGCACGCACGCAGCCAGCAACGCACGCAACCCACACCTCCCCCCGGCACGGCACGCACGTTACTCATTCTCTTGGCTCGTCTTAAAGCCAAAGCTTTCTGTTCTGTCCTTTTTCCTTTCTCATTATCTATGTCTGCTCCTCCCTTCCCTTTTTCAATATCCTCTTTCTCTCACTTCACTACACATGCAGTCGGCTTCTCTTCGCAGCCCCCACCTTCCCCTCTCTTTGCTTCCCTCCCTCTGTACCTCCCTCCCTCTTGTGCAGCCTCCCCCTCCATCTCCTCTCCCCTCTCTCTCTCTCTTGTCAGTGTGTGCTTAGTGAGAGGCCATTATCTGAGCTGCGGCAGGCACGTACGTACAATGCAATGGAGGAGTGTGCAGTGAGCAGAAACACAGAGAGCAGTGGGGGATAGTCGCTGGTAGCAGCAGCCTAGGAAACAGCTTGGTGCAGAGGAGCCCTTACCAATGAGAACACCTCTCTCTGACTATATCCACGCCCTTCGGCGCTGCTTCCTCTGCTGCATTCGATGGCGTTACATTGGAGGCTGTGTCTATCTATCTGCTACAGCTCCAAAAAAATGACCATTTTGGTTTTGTCCGACCACCTCTGCTTTCGATGGCGGAGGCGAAACGGTGGCTGCCGGGCGAACAGATGATCTCAATTAAGAGGCAAAAGGGAAAAGAAGCAAAGAAAAGCAACACTATTTTCTGTACCCGATGCAAACATCATCCGCTCTTCCTCGCTGACTTTTTTCCATCCCTTGTCGGAGCGACTAGTTCCGACGAAACTAGAAGGTGCTGGTAACGTCTCGATCATTCGGCGATCGTATCAAATCAAATCTCCATTTCTTGCAAACTCTTCAGTCTCCCACTTGTGGCTGAAAACAAATCCTATTAATTGACGATACCTGCACAAGAGGGCTGGTAGATAAAGAGTAGGTTGTCTTGCTGGCCCATCCTCAAAAATCCAAAGGATGCGGCTATGGTGAATGGGTACTTCGGAGCGTCTGATGTTACAACCATGCATCAAAACTCAATGAGGTCAACTAGTCCATCTATGCTGGGGGCAGAAAACGGAAACCTGATGAGAATCGTACAATCAGGTAAAAGAGCGAATGCACTGGGCAACGGAGAGGAAACCTTCAGAAACACTCTGACAACAGCGAGTCGGGGAGAAGGATGATTCTGGAGGAAAGTCTGTAGAGACAAGCTGGTTGGCTATAATTTTGACTTTCCCTAACTAGAAAGAAGAGCTTTGCAGAGGGAGGACATATAGACAGGATCGTTAGCTTGCAGCCAAACGAAGATAGCCGTCTCTGGTAATCAACCCATTGCATTCACATATAGAGACAACCCGAAGCTTCCGTCTTCGCCGGTCTTCCAGCCTACAATAGCACACACGCCTCATATCGCTCTGCCATAGCTTCACTGCCATTATCATTAACAGCCTCGTCGTGATAGCAGATTGTTTCCTCTCGTTCACTTGCTGGCTGGCAGGCCTTGTCATTCTCTTCTCTCTCCAACACTGCCGGAGTTTAGAGAAGCGATTTAACCAGGTAGACGAGGTGGAGGAAAGAGAAGGGACATAGCCGCCTCCCCATGCAGATCGCTCAGAACCCCTGCTTGGTGTTTCTCTTACATTACTCAGCGTGTCAAGCCAGCCACACTCTGCTATGACTGGATTAACTTCAGTTGTCTATCCCCGCTTTACTTATTCTGCTTTTCCCCAGCTCTCCTACTCTCGCCAAATTTCTAATTTTCTCGTGCTTTTTCAACAGCCTCCGACTCCCTTTCTCGCTCAGTTCTTCTGTTCAGTTTCCTGAGCCTGCTCTCCTCCTGGTACAGCTCACTGCATTACAGCTCCGACATTTTCTGAGGCATCCAATCCAGACCGAACACCGTCTGTCTCCGCTGTTGCCTCACATATTCGTACGAAACGCACGCAGATGAGCACCAAACCAAAAGAGAAACACGGCGCAGCCGAAACTGTCAAAGACAAGGGGAGAGGAGAAGTAGAGCGCTGGGTCATGTGACGGCTGTTCGCCAATCAGCAAGAGGGAGAGCAGAGAGTAAGAGAGGTAGGAAACACACACAGCGATGACGCAACCGCTTCATCATCGATGTCTCCCACCAGGATGTTGCCTCCGCCACTGGGTGGGCAACAGTGATGTTGGCTCAACTAACCCTTTCCGTGCTATCAACAAGCCCACACACCAACCAACACTTGAGCACGCCCAACCGGTTCGTGCTCAGTCGCTCCGCTCGCTCACTCCCTCAGCTGCGGTGACACAGCGTTTCTAGCTCTAGGCTCAACTTAACCTCTGTACCACATGCTCTCCGCCCACACCGCGCTGTGCATACTGAAAACAACAGGTCCTGTTTTCAGTCTCGGAATGCTGGCATTCTTATCTCCCATTCTGTTATTTCACAGTTTAGTTGGGATGGAAAAAAAGGACTTCAGCTGAGATCAAAAGCGAATAAGAAAGCCATTAAAAGAGCCATTAATATCACGTGGCTGAGTAACATTAGAGGACTTTCAACAGCACGAACCCCAGAAAGCCTGCCGCCGTCGATGCCTGGCGACAAAAATGCAGATCAAAACATGAACATGAAGGGTGATGCCTCAATGATAGGAATGTGTTTTCAATCACAGAAGATCATGAACGACTCACACAACAAACAAAAACACTGTTCTCTTTCAGCTGTCCAGCATCGCTGACGGACACAACGTACCCAGCATCAGGATATGACTTCATCTGATGCAGGTTGTTGTTGTGAACTGCAGACATATAATTGCTTTAACCTTTACTGCCTGTTGCATTTGTGCTTGAAACTCACTTTGAAGTAGGAAAGGAATTTCTCTGCTGTGCTCACAGGCTTGGGAGTTCAGGAAAAAGTGATCAGACCAAGTGTTTTAGGACTGACATTGATAGTAAGGCTGCATATTACATTATCATTGACAAATATATGATCTTAGTAGTACTGTTTGTCGTTCTGCCATCCACAAACGTGACATGTCGTGATAATGTGTCTTCATAATACTTTTTTTACATATGACAATCAGTTTAAACCTTTTGACCGTGACGGATACAAAGCCCAAAATGTTAGAGACTGTATACATCCTGAAATATTTCCATTACAAGCAGATATTTGGGACTAACTAAACCTTATCAGATGTTTTCAAAAATCCACTTTAACTGTAGCAGCCTTTATACAAATTTAACTAACTTAAAGAAGCACTTCCGTCATCGAGATGCAACATTTAACGTCCCAGGAATGTAAGAAGCTTTAATTAAAAATGACCAAAGAGATCATTTTGTAGCAGACGGATATGAAATACATAAACGAAACAAAAAAAGAAAAAAATGGAGGAGGTGGGGCATCTTGTGTAGATAGAAACCTACACAGGTAACATGGAGATGGCAAGACAGCCACAGACAATGGCTAATTAAATTAGAAAAGCAAGAAGGAAATAAAAATACTGAGTAGTTCCATTTATAGATCTTCTGGATTGATTGTTGAAATATTAACAGAATAAATTTATAAGTCATATGCAAAAACTGATTCTTATCTGTTGATTTTAATGTAAATTTGCAAAGACTCATAAACACAAAGAAAACCTGAAAGATTTGAGGTAAACTGGCAGCTCTTATGAATTTTAATAATTTTTTTTCTACTTAAATTTGCAGTTTTTGTGTATTTTAATTGATATGTTAATAAATGAGCTTAAAGTGTAACGATTGATCAGCATTTCATTTCTTACCATTAATGTTAATTGTTATGATTTTAGGTATGCTACTTAGTAAATGAATGCGACATTAAAGACTTGTACAAAATCAGAAAATAGGCTGCAGCTCCTATAAAGGCCACCAATCAGGCTGGGTGTCAAGCTTCCACATTAGTGTGAACATTTTGAGTTCTTATCAGAAAGTGGTTTTAGTGACAGATTGACAGACAACATAGAAATGATTTAAAGGGAGTGTGTGAATACGCTGATGAGTAAAACCATTAGCCGCTAATGACGTTACAATTGGCATCCCATTAGCAGCTCCCTATTGTATGAAACTGCAGGATGACTCGAGACCGCTTTTGATCCTCTGCAGTTCAAACTTTTAAATATGGAGGCTTATTAAACCATAACAGAATAACTCTGTACTAATTAGAGCTTCAGTAAAACATACTTTCCAAATAAACTCAGTTGTGAAGCAAAAAAACAAACTTTTGTTTTTTCCAAAAATATAGTAAACATCTTACATCATTCCTCTGTTTAATTTGTGAGCTGGGTGTATGGAGCTAAAACTGCCTCATAATTCACAAATGCACAGCGTAAGATCCACAAATGCACAGTACGAGATTCACACTTGTTCGAGCTCCTTCCGGCCAGAGTTGCGCTGCATTTGTGTGTGAATTTTGAGACTCCTCTGACGTCTCAAAATTAAGTCTTTTTTTAATAAATGGTCTATCTGATTGGTTGATCAGCAACCAATCAGATAGCTTCCTTGTTTCAGCCAAACATATGGTCGGAGCCAATCACATTAACCCATTCCAGCAGCGCTGTAGCCATGTCGACAGTTTAGACCTCAGCCTGGTTTCTGGAAGCGACAGAGGAGCAGTAAGTGAAATATCTATCTAATGTGTTTATCTATTTATCCTCACGTTATCGTTATTAATGTTAATCGATTTAATTGTGCAACTATCATCACAAGCTAGCGACCTTCAGCACATCTAACTCCTATATTACCAGATCAGCAGAGTTCTCGTGAGCAAGCTATGCTACCGAGCTATGCTAGCACTTCTGCATGCTAATAGCATCAGGCTAGCGTCTTTCTACATAGTTTAATTTGTTCAAGATAATAATAGGCTTTGTATATTCCATCCATCCATCCATCTTCTACCGCTTATCCGGGGTCGGGTCGCGGGGGCAGCAGCTTAAGGAGGGAGGCCCAGACTTCCCTCTCCCCAGCCACTTCGGCCAGCTCCTCCGGGGGAATCCCGAGGCGTTCCCAGGCCAGCCGAGAGACATAGTCTCTCCAGCGTGTCCTGGGTCTTCCCCGGGGCCTCCTCCCGGTGGGACGTGCCCGGAACACCTCACCAGGGAGGCGTCCAGGAGGCATCCTGACCAGATGCCCGAGCCACCTCAACTGGCTCCTCTCGATGCGGAGAAGCAGCGGCTCTACTCTGAGTCCCTCCCGGATGGCCGAGCTTCTCACCCTATCTCTAAGGAAGAGCCCAGCCACCCTGCGGAGAAAACCCATTTCGGCCGCTTGTATCCGGGACCTCGTTCTTTCGGTCATGACCCAAAGCTCATGACCATAGATGAGGGTAGGGACGTAGATCGACCGTATCGAGAGCTTCGCTTTTGGCTCAGCTCTCTCTTCACCACGACGGACCGGTACAGCGCCCGCTTCACTGCAGAGGCTGCACCAATCCGCCTGTCGATCTCCCGCTCCCTTCTTCCCTCATTCGTGAACAAGATCCCAAGATACTTAAACTCCTCCACTTGAGACAGAACACCCCCCCCGACCCGGAGTAGGCACTCCACCCTTTTCCGGCTCAAGACCATGGCCTCGGACTTGGAGGCACTGATTCCCATCCCGGCCGCTTCACACTCGGCTGTGAACCGCTCCAGTGAGAGCTGCAGATCACGCTCTGATGAAGCCAATAGGACCACATCATCCGCAAAAAGCAGAGATGCGATCCTAAGACCACCAAAACGGATCCCCTCAACACCCCGGCTGCGCCTAGAAATTCTGTCCATAAACGTAATGAACAGAATCGGTGACAAAGGGCAGCCCTGGCGGAGTCCAACTCTCACCGGAACGAGCCCGACTTACTGCCGGCAATGCGGACTAGACTCTGGCACCGGTCGTACAGGGACCTGACAGCCCGATCAAAGGGCCCGGTACCCCATACTCCGGAGAACCCCACAGGACTCCCGAGGGACGCGGTCGAACGCCTTCTCCAAGTCCACAAAACACATGTAGACCGGTTGGGCGAACTCCCACGCACCCTCCAGGACCCTGCTGAGGGTGTAGAGTTGGTCCAGCGTTCCACGGCCAGGACGAAAACCACACTGTTCCTCCTGAATCCGAGGTTCGACTATCCGACGGACCCTCCTCTCCAGGACCCCGAATAGACCTTGCCAGGAGGCTTAAGAGCGTGACCCGCCTGTAATTGGAGCACACCTCCGGTCCCCTTTTTGAACAGGGGGACCACCACCCCAGTCTGCCAATCCAGGGGAACTGCCCCCGATGTCCATGCAATGCTGCAGAGTCGCGTCAGCCAACACAACCCTACAACATCCAGAGCCTTAAGGAATTCCGGCCGGATCACATCCACCCCCGGGGCCCTGCCACCGAGGAGCTTTTAACCACCTCGGTGACCTCGTCCCCAGAGATTGGAAAGCCCGACCCAGATTCCCAGGCTCAGCTTCCTCAATGGAAGGCATGTTGGTGGGATTGAGGAGGTCTTCGAAGTACTCTGCCCACGGCCCACAACGTCCGAGTCGAGGTCAGCAGCACACCATCCCCACTATACACAGTGTTGGTGTTGCACTGCTTCCCCTCCTGAGACGCCGAATGGTGGACCAGAATCGCCTCGAGCCGTGCGGAAGTCTTTCTCCATGGCCTCTCCGAACTCCTCCCACGCCCGAGATTTTGCCTCAGCAACCACCCGAGCCGCATGCCGCTTCGCCGCCGGTACCCGTCAGCTGCTTCCGGAGTCCCACAGGCCAAAAGGCCCGGTAGGACTCCTTCTTCAGCTTGACGGCATCCCTCACCGAAGGGATCCACCAACGGGTTCGAGGTTGCCACGGCGACAGGCACCGACAACCTTACGGCCACAGCTCCGGTATGCTGCCTCGACAATGGAGGCACGGAACATGGTCCACTCAGACTCAATGTCCCCCACCTCCCCCGGAACGTGTTCAAAGTTCTGCCGGAGATGGGAGTTAAAGCTCCGCCTCACAGGGGATTCCGCCAGGCGTTCCCAGCAGACCCTCACAACACGTTTGGGCCTGCCAGGTCTGACCGGCATCCTCCCCCACCACCGGAGCCAACTCACCACCAGGTAGTGGTCAGTGGAGAGCTCCGCACCTCTCTTCACCCGAGTGTCCAAGACATACGGCCGCAGATCAGATGAAACGATGACAAAGTCGATTATCGAACTGCGGCCTAGGGTGTCCTGGTGCCAAGTGCACACATGGACACCCTTATGCCTGAACATGGTGTTCGTTATGGACAATCCGTGACGAGCACAGAAGTCCAACAACATAACACCACTCGGATTCAGATCAGGGGGGCCGTTCCTCCCAACCACGCCCCTCCAGGTCTCACTGTCGTTGCCCACATGAGCGTTGAAGTCCCCCAATAGAACGAGGGAGTCCCCAGGAGGGGCACTCTCCAGTACCCCCTCCAAGGACTCCAAAAAGGGTGGGTAATCCGAACTGCTGTTCGGCCCGTAAGCACAAACAACAGTCAGAACCCGTCCCCCCACCCGTAGGCGGAGGGAGGCTACCCTCTCGCTCACCGGGGTAAACCCCAACGTACAGGCGCCGAGATGGGGGGCAACAAGTATGCCCACTCCTGCCCGACGCCTCTCACCGCGGGCAACTCCAGAGTGGAAGTATGTCCAGCCCCTCTCAAGGAGACTGGTTCCAGAACCAGAGCCATGCGTCGAGGTGAGACCGACTATTTCTAATCGGAACCTCTCAGCCTCACACACCAGCTCCGGCTCCTTCCCCACCAGAGAGGTGACATTCCACGTCCCAAGAGCCAGCTTCTGCAACCGAGGATCGGACCGCCAGGGCCCCCTCTCCCGGCCACCACCCAGCACACAATGCACCCGACCCCTTTGGCCCCTCCCATAGGTGGTGAGCCCATTGGAGGGGGGACCCATGTATTCCTTTCGGGCTGAGCCCGGCCGGGCTCCATGGGAAAAAGCCCGGCCACCAGGCGCTCGCCATCGTGCCCCCCCTCCAGGCCTGGCTCCAGGGAGGGGCCCCGGTGGCCCACGTCCGGGCGAGGGAACACCACGTCCAAAGTTTTTATTCGTCATTGGGGTCTTCGGGCTGCGCTTTGTCTGGTCCCTCACCTAGGACCTGTCTGCCTTGGGTGACCCTACCAGGGGCACAAAGCCCCAGACAGCACAGCTCCTAGAATCATTGGGACACTCAAACCCCTCCACCGCGATAAGGTGGCAGCCCAAGGAGAGGGCTGCCACCCTCTCCTTGGGGGTGAGGAGAGGTTCTTAAATGCTAAATTGTCATGGCAGTGTAACAATTCACTTAAGTTACGCTTTTCAGAAACACAAAGTGCTGTTTTTATTTCATTTATCCTACCAGGCTGAACATGCTATCTGTCAAAATATGCTACACCTGCGCTCTCTCTAGCCTTCGCCTGTCTTATAAATATTATATAAAAAGTCCCAGGCTTTGGGGATTTTGAACTAGAGGTTTAACTACATGTAGCTTGTTTTGAATATTTTAATAAAGAACTGATGTACTGCTTTAAATGTAATTTCTGTATTTTAAACATTAATTTTAAACAAATGGCTACATCAACCAGGGCAATCAGAAAAAGTGCCTTCTTTTACAAGTACCAACTTTCATGCTTTTCAAGATAATAATTGTAAATTTTTACTAAACCTGGCTAATTTAGCTTATTGGACTGGGATCACAAAGCCGGTGACCACTGTAATATTTAGAAGAAAGTTCTGTAAAAAGGTTGCGGTAATATTTTAAATTTCAAAAATACTTTATCACAAAGGGAAACTAAATGATGTTGTAACTCATTAATTCAGATTCTTCAGGGAGCTATTGTAGATGGTCATGACTGTTGGCAGGAAAGATCTCTGGTGCAGTCTGTATTACAGCGAATCTGAAGAAGCCTCTGACTGAAGACGCTCTGTTTTCTCAGACAGTCTCATGAAGAGGATGCTCAGGGTTGTCCATAGCTGTCTTGATTTTATGAAGACACACCATTGTCTCCAGAGGCTCTACAGTTGTCTCCAGAACAGAACCAGCCTTCTTTATCAGGCCACAGCTCTATACAAACTACACCAGTGACTTTGAGTAGGACAGATATGATCTTTATGCAATTCCAGCTTGTTGCAGCTGATGACTTCACTAAAGTAAACTACGAGCTAGACCAATGATCCTCCAATCCAGGCCTTGAGGGCCGGTGTCCTGCAGCCTTCAGATGCATCTCTGCTTCAACACACCTGAGCCAAGTAATGAGGTTGTTACCATGGAGAACCCGATTGCACTGAGGAAGTGATTCAGCTATTAGAGTCGGGTGTGTTGTACCAGGGACAAAGCTACAAGTTGAGAGCTGGGAGCTTCAATTTGAAGAAGCACCTGAATTCGTGGATATTGTTCTGCGCATTTGTGAATTATGAGACAGTTTTAGCTCCATAAATGCCTAACTGTGACTTTGCCCTGTTTAATGCCTAACTTAAGCCATGCAGTTAGAAGATTGTAACAATAATATACAGGTGCAGAGAGCAAACTGCAGACAAACCTGACTGAGATCCCTTCTAGTCAGTCCAGTAAGCCTTCCTGTTCATGCATGAACCAAGGTAACACGGACAGTTTATGATCTAAAACTCAGTTAATGATCTAAAAACATTAATGTAGTTCATGTTTATGTATAGGGTTGGAGATAAGGGTTAGGTTTAGGGCGTTATATAGGCACATTTTCTAACTGTAAAAGGCTTTAGAGGAAAGATTCCTACACAATTAAGTTCCCAAAGATTTTTTTACATATTTTAAAGGATATAAACAAGATGTGAGCTTGTGAATTAAAAAGGCAACTAGCAGGGAATACGACCTATAAAATTAGGGATCCCATTACAAATGCTTCACATTACAAAGTAGAAAGGGTCCAACACTGTTCTGAAATGTTTTATATAGTCAACCCAAAACAGATGGGGATGTGACCAAACTTGGACTGTGTAAAGTTTTTCAGGATGTTCTCAGGACTTCAAGAGATTTTAAAACAATAAATGTCACTTCCATAAGACAAAAATGAGACAGGGAAGACAACTGCCCTCTTTCAGGAGACACCTGGAAGAGATACTGTGGAGGACATAATGTTTATACTTATACGGAGAGTTTTGGGTGGAAGTTATCACCCCGGATCTGTGAAGCCACCGATCGGGTTCTTCCTGTTTGCTGGAGGTTGTGTCGCTCCCAGGAAGTCGTCATTTATTTTGGGAATGTCCAAAAATAATTATTTTACTGCCAGCATGTCTGTGCAGAACTAGAGACTATATTTGGAACTCTTACATTTATCTGAGAACGACGTCTTTTTGGATTTATACACACAACTAGTGTAATGTTAAAACTGAATGTTTATTTGGAGTGCTGACTTTAGCCAGAAGAAAAGAAATTTCAAAGAAACGGCTTAGCATAGACGAATAATAAAGCATCTATGATGTGTTTATGATGGAATAAATCACTTTCTCAATGAGACTTTAGCAATCCAACTTTGAAGGCGTCTGGAAAAATGGAAATGTATTTTTCCCTGCGAGGCTCTTCTTTTGTTTAGGTCTCTCTTTTTTCTTTTGCCTTTCTTTCTGAGTATGAGAAAGTGGTTCAGAATGGTCAATTTCCTAAAATAATGGCCAAAGTCTATTTTTTTTTTTTTTTTATCTAAATCCTCCTTTGGCAAAAAATGACATAGGCCATTATTTTAGGACGATGACGTTATGAGATTTTAAAAAGAAAAGATTTAAAGTGGCTAAAAACAATGAAGGGACGAGAAAAGGAAAGATGACAATCTAGCTATTTCCTATGTTCATCTCTAGGTTGGAATTTTGTTCCGTACTTTTCTATAAAAAAAAAAAAAATACTTTTAGCAGAACACGTTAAGAACGAGTAAATTACATGTAATTACCTTCCTAAAATTAATGGCCCAAGTCATGGGGGGGAAATTTTTTTTTTCCAGAAATCACTTTTGGCAAATTAATGACTTCAGCCTTTATTTTAGGAAGGTGACGGTATGTTAGAAAGTTAACAAAGGAAAGCGGGCAGAGCACACCGAGTGACTGACTCAGTTTGTTTTTGGTTTCAAATCTTACATTTTGCAAACGAAACACATAATTTGTACAACAATTTAACATGTCGCATCATGCTGATGACCCCCGACTGTTTAAAGGTTTGGATATTTTGTAGGCTGTTCGTTATTCTTTGTTTCAACAACAAAAAAGAAATTTGACTAATAATAAATAATTCTGAAAAGTCAAACTTTAAATAACCACAGACTGAAAGGGAAGACAGATATACTTCAAGTGGACAGAATGAAGGTCAACTGGATAATGAAGTCTGGAAATACAGATGATATTCCAAAGACTCGTTTCCTTTTTCATGCCTGTACACATCTGGGATATACATAAATCAACTCTCAGATTTGGACAGACTATCTAGTAAAGTGGATTCTTTGATTTTAAAACTATGGCAAAATTTTGAAAATGAAGTTACTTTTTAATGGTGCTGGCATTTTATATTTGCTTTACAATCTGACTCAATTAACTTGATGTAATTGCGACTGGATTGAATCAGAGGAAACGGAATCAAAGCTGGAAATGTTTCTGCATGTTGTCCTGAAATGACTTTGCTTCTTATGAACTTTAATAACCCGACATGAACTGCTCTGAGACAACTTTGTTTCCAACACACGCACTGATAAGCGATTCGCAGACATCAGCGTAAAGACGGGGTCATTTCGCATAAAATATTACTCAACGTTTCTGGTCCTTACCACAATCAGGCCGGATTATCTTAAAAAAAAAAAAGAAAAAAAAGTGGAAAATCATCAGCCGAATTTGTCGTCAAGATGACTTTTCTTTAGATTTCACTACAGCGACAGTTGAGACGACTCAGCTTTCCACCAGCATAATCTTGTGACTAATGATGATACAACTGAAAGCAGCCTGAAGGCTTCTCGTCTAAACAGACTCACCTCGGCATCTCTTCACACGAGAACCAAGCATTCAGTCTGGAGACGCTCAAATCAAACTGATCTTTTTCACTGATCGGGTGAAAATGAAAACACACTTACGCTGAAACTGCTGTAACCCGGCATGGAGAATGAGAGCGAGTGGAAAGAGCGGGGAGAAAGACTCCTAATCTTGCATCGATCACCTCGACTCACACCGGAGTCAAACTGTCATCCAAATGAGCTGTCTCCCACCCTGGTCTCAGCCTCTTTCTCTCCATCTCTCTCTCTCTCTCTCTCGCTTCTCTGCCTCAGGCTCGCTTTTTCTCAGCAGCACGGAGGAAAGGTTCTGCTAGTAGGAGGGATGACTGAGAACAAAAGTCCATCCTCAGTGGTGTGTGCGCGCGCGCGCGCGCGCGCGAGTTGCTGTTTATGACTAAAGCCTGACTCATCTTTCTCTTCGAAGCGAAGCACTGAAACGAAAACTCTCACGGAAGGCAGCTTTTGAAACGGCACCAACGCCGCTGCAGAGGCAGGCGGAGAATTGAAAAGAAAAAAGAAAAAAAAGCATAAAGAACAAATTGTTCTTTTCTTTTTATTAAAGTCATTTAAATATTAGATTTTTGTGTGTGCATGTGTGTGCTTTTATTTTTATGACTCTTTAAATGCCGGCTCAGAACCATTAGTCAGGAGGGCTACCCTCTTCCTGTCAGCTGACGCTCTCCTCCTCTGTCACTCTGACTCTGTACACTCCCCTCCCCAAGCACAATGTCCTGCAGTCAAACAGCATCAAGGTCATCTGATCCCACATCTCTTTATCTTTCTGTCGTGCCCATGCACACACACTCGTGCATGCGAAGGCCTGGGTTCCTACGGTGATTTTTCTCCATGCATTGAGCCGGCTCCCTCACACACATAGTAAAGGATTGTTCAGAGGGTCAGTGGATTCAGTGGTGGGAGGAACATCAGGTTAAAAATAACAGTAACACGAAATCTTTAGCGACGGTACTGCCATAACAATAACTCCTTTGTTGTTGTTTTTTTTTTGTATTGTTTTTTTACCATAAAACTGTCTGGTTGTTGTTTGCTTTTCCCTCTTTTTTTTCACACCCACATCTCCACAGACTCCCACACATAACGGTGCTAAGCTCAAGGTGTGCGCAGTCATATCTGCTGACATTCGGCACGTGCAAGTCAGCACGATTCAGCTGAGCTGGGGCAAGCCCCGCCCCCTTTCCTCAAAGCCTTACACCTCTCCTCACAAAGAAAATGAGAGGAGAGGTTAAGGGGAGAGAGGAGGCAGGGAAAATGAACGGAAAGGTGCTGATAGGTGGAGTGGCCCGCTGGGGTGGAGCTACAAAAAAATAATAAAAATAATTAATGAGTAGAAAAAGAAGGGGAAAAGACGGGGGGTGTTTTTAGGAGGGCCGCTCTTTGTGCTTGAGGGCTGGTGGAATGAAAAGAAGGAGCTGGATACAGTCGCGACGCACGGATCAGCCGACGCAGGGGGAACCTTGGATGTCAGACAAAGAGCAGCGGCGCAGGCGGGAGGGGAACAGGTGGGACAGATGGAGTCGAAACGCTTTCAAACAAAAACGGGCACGCCGTGTACCTGGATGACGAATCGAACTGGTTCCCCCTGACAACAAGGTTCAGCGGCTGCACTCGGTCTGCCGACACACGTGGAGGTGAAATGTTTTGGGGAGTAATACTTTGGAGCCCAAACCACAAGTTTGTCAGAGCGCAGAGAGAAAACAAGAGCGCCCTCCCTCAGGCGTCCACTGTGGCCTCCGCCGTGGCTGGTTGCCAGTGTTGTCTCTCATGACTGGGGCTAAGATTAGCTTCCCATATGCTCCGGTCTGGCATTGCCGGACTTAAAGGGGCCAGGACCCCACTTCGTCCTCTGCAACCCTGTACTCAAGGGCTGCAACTATTTTAGTAATCGATTAATCTGTCGATTATTTTCTATGATTAATCAAAGAACAATAATGTGCGTATTCTGCAGATTTTTCTTTTAACCACTTTTATGCAGTATTAGCCGTACATTAAAGAGGCAGTGTCATGAAAAGTCAACTTTTTAAAAGATTTATATTATGTTATAATGTTATGCCCTCATCAAAAACATACATGGAGTGTCGCCTTGATTCTGTCATGCTTGTTTAATAAATCCTTTAATCTCCATGGCAACCATTCAGCTGTGCAAAACGCCTAGTTGGATATAGCCCCCGTCTTCGAGGCACAACTCCTCCTTTGAGCTGCAGTTTCCAAGCTTCTGAGCTTTCACATCACATAGCAGCCCTCCTGATAATCCGCCCCTCTGCCCCTCAGACTAGCTAGCAGCCATTAGCAAACACCTGGTGGAACTGCGCATCAGCTGAGCTCATTATAGGAGCGACTGCTCAGTGCAACGCTGATAAAAATGTTGCTGAAGGGTTAATAGAGGAGCTATTGATTTCCTGACGGCGAAGTTTCAAAAAGAGCAGAAGTTTCTTAAAGAGACAGGCCCAATTTTTTTTAAGACATATTTGATATCAATAGCATTTTTGTAACAACTGACATAACATAGTTACTTGACTGTGCTATAAAATTGTACTATGTGGCTGGAAAACACACAGTACTGCCCCTTTAAAAGATGCAAGTTATCAAATAATTTAATTCCGTTTTTAAATAATAAACATTTTACTGCCCAAAACGCAATACCACAGTCCACACCTACTAAATCAGTGGACAATTATTTCAATAACCGATTAATCTCCAATTAATCGCTCCAGTCGTGGTGTAAGGATCTCTTTATAAAAGCTGACAGCAGCTGATGGCTGGAGAAGATCTCTGAGAACTGACCCATTTCCAGCTTTCCACTGTCTCTCAGACCCTCCGATAAAGAGGGTCTGAGAGTCCCGAATCCATTTAAATAGGCCTTGGCAATCACGATGTTCAAGTGTGTGTTTTCTATAGTAGGCGCTGAAAGCTCCAACAGCTGTTGAACTGTATTACATAAAACATGGCAGCGGGTGCCAGCCGAGGGATTTGGGACTGTGTTGAGCGCCGGTGGGAGCAGCGGAGCAGGCGCCAGGGAAGCGAGAGTTAAAGAGCCAGAGCAACAGCTGAGGGCTCCGCCCCCTTGTCTTTCCATTCATTTTTTATTAACTGCGGCACCAGGCGGCCGACGGCCTCCCTTCCAACACGAAGCCCAGGCACGACCAAAGACGCCAGCTACCAGCTAGCCATTACTCATCTGCTGCCACACAGGGTATTGATCCAACCGCAGGGTTCAGTCCGGCATGGAGAAGGACGCAACGGATTGGTTAAACGCTGAACTTTATAGGTTAGAGCGGCATTAAATATTGACGATTAAAAATGAAACTGTTTGTACACGTTTGGGTCACATGTTGCACTGGAGCATGTGAAAGGGTGAGAAGTTTCGTAATGGTCTGATCAAAAGAGTTGTTTGAAAATGAAAGAAAGAGAGCAGGAGTCGTTTTATGGCCTGAGAACAGCTGACAGCTCCGTTCTCAAGATGTTTGTTTTTCACCAGCAGCTAGCAGACTTTAACCTTGACCTTCAAGGTTACCGCTGCCCTGCAAAAAGTATTCATGCATCCTGAACTGTCTTCACATTTGGTTATCTTTCAACCACAAACTCTAATGTGTGCATTGGGATTTTATGTGAGATGAAAACAAAGTTGCATAATTATGAATCTGATAGTTTTCAGAACAGTCTACGAATAAAAACCCAAAGGGTCGGGTGTGTGTTGTATTAATCTCTCTTGAGTTACTGTTTCGTGCTGATGCTGTCTTCAAGCTACTCAATACATCGCCTCCAACCAGAACAGCTTCCCTGTTCCTGCTAAATAAAGGCATTCCCTCAACATGATGCTGCCACCACCATGTTGTAAGAATAGCAACTGACAAAAAAGTCAACTTTGGTTCCATCTGATCAGGGGACCTTCTTCAGCCTGTCTCCTACATCATTTGCATGTTGAAATGTGTGCTTGTAATGTGAAAACACATGGAAAAGTTCAAGCAGTATGAACGATGAATCCAAAAACGACACATTTTGGATGAGTCTCCAGTCAGAAACAACAATTTATTTGAAATAGAGCTTAGGTTTGTTCCTGCTCTTGCCATTTGTGTCTTTTTACCAAAACCGTTTCAGATCAGAGGAAAGGATTGTGCTGTTTGTCTGTCTTAGCCTGAGACCATCAATTAGCTCACGAGGTTTGTCAATGCAGGTGGGGACGCAGGCTGCGGTTCTTCACTGAAGAGTGGAAACCTTACAGAGTAGCAAATACATTAAAACCTGCCGCTCAATGGAAGAGCTGATGTCAAACCCTCCACTTCCTGAATCTGTACCGTATAGCGAACCGCTTACTACACACACACACACACACACACACACCCCAACACGTGGGGTCTGGCTAGATTAGTCATGTGACTAGCCTTTTAATGCTTGGGCTAAAATTATAGCGATGATGTCATCAGACATTCAGTGTTGCCACGGAAACTAGGTCACCGTTAACCCTTTGCGAGCATGGCCGGGGATTCCACACATATCACTAGCAAACATTCCAGGTGCCATCGCTGCTTCGCTCTGTTCCACCTGAGCGATGTGTGAAGTTCATCACTCGTACGAGGAGGAAATCCTGTACATGGGCGTGGAAAGACAGGCAAATTCTTGCGAGCACAGCGTGTCTGCCTTGTAACCTGTTGTGGTAAACCCATTAAATACAGGTTGGTTTCCTGAACAGCGCAGAAACTGTGCTGAAAAACTGAAAAGAAGTCATAAAAAAATACTGACTGTCTGCAATGCAACCGCAGGTTCTTTTTTTTCTTCTCACAAAGCTCAACTTGTTGAAGATGTTGTGCAAGGGCGGAAAGCGCTTAATGATACCGTACGGGTGCTTATTTGGATCGTCAAAATGAATGCCCTCCGCATGTGGGGTGTACGCGGTATTTATCTTTGCGCGACCGGGGAAATGTTTGAGTAGGAAACGGATCTTAATGAGGTAAACATTCCACCCCCGGGCAAGCACGGCAACCTCTCCGAACAGTAGAGCCGCAGGAAAAAGGACGCTGACTTGTTAAACACAGGAAAGCACACAGAAGTCTGTGTTCCCTGTAGACCAGATGGCGATATATACTTTAAAGATAAAAGGGCTGCGTATATATGGACAGAGATTAAAGCAGGCTTAGAGATAAGCTGGATGTTCAAAGATCCGAGGAGGACTTATTTATGATGTTTAAAGGTGATGGACTAACCCAGATTTGATCTCACTGTAGAGACGAATGACAAATCTAAGCTGCAGGTAGCACCGATGGTCTTTCTCGCCAATGTCGTGCTTGTTTCCAGTTGTCCGTTTTCTCTTAGTCGCATCGCCACGCTTTCCCTCTTCACAAAAACACACTAGCGTGTCCCAACATGGCGTGTTGTGGGGAACGCGTTTCTCAGCAACAGCGCGCCGCCGGCTTCCGCGCCCGGCAATCCGACACGTACGCATGCGTGACCCACTAACTTTTACTCCCTTTACCTCATTTGACTCCAGAACCCAGGAGAAGCAGGACGGCTTCCCCTCCCCGGCTTCCGAGCCAGCACGCAGGGTTCCGCCTCCTCACTCTTTCCCTCCCTCCCTCCGCTCCTTTTTCCTGGTCTCTTGTAGTATCTGCACATGCCTGGCTCTGGCACCAATCAGCGGGCAGCGTGGGACGCTTTAAACTCAGGATGCCGCAGCGTCATCGCCGAGACGCTCAGACGGAATCGTGGTGACTTCTTTCAATGACTTTGGGGTTCAGTTGATCTAATCCACCTGTATTCGCTTCTGGTGGATGAGGTAATGAGCTCATGCATTCGCGGCGGAGTGCTGCAAACAGTCGAATGCTAACCCAACGGCACAGACTGTTGAAGCTGTCTTTTGTCAACTTGTTGTGTGCAAGAACGCTCAAACTAAACCAATGATGTACACACGGATAGACATGAGAAACTGGTCACCGTGTTGGCTAAGCTCGATGTTAGCTCATGAGTTAAGCCAGCAGCAACATGAGACGAGATTATGCGCTTGGCCCAGAGATGACAGATGTAGACACAGACACAAACCCAAGGCCCTGTCTTACCTCAGCTGCTTGTTCGGGGAGTCCCACACGGTCTTGACTGTTGTCTTCAAAATATCCCACCTTTACAGCCGGTCGAGGAGGAAACGGGTGGGAGGGGGGTAGAGAGAGAAAAATGGGAAGGGGAGGGGGATGAAGGATTAACAATCAATAGAACAATGCGACATGGGACTGTTCTACGTAAAAGTACCAACAGATGCATGACGCCAACCCGCAATCATTCCTGGCAACGAAAAAGCCTGTGTGGAAATCTTTTCTTTGATTTGTGCTCAGCGTGAGCCGGCGTTTTCCCCCCTCCGCCGCCGCCACCGCCGCCGCTTATACAATTATGTAATGTCTCCATACAGACGCCGGTGCGAGGTTATGGATGCACGTTGGCTTCGCAACAGGAAATATTACGGCAGAGTGCACGAGCGTCGGCGAATGGGATGGAAGAGGTGGAATGGACGGAAACACGAGCGTGTTTTTATTTTGCACAGCGTGTCTCTGTTGTTTTCATTTGCCCCGGTCGTCTCCGTGGTAAATGATGTGTTTTGTCTTGAGCTTCTCCCCAGTCCAACTAGCCTACACATACACACACACACACACACACACACACTCCCCCCACTGCTCCATCCCCACCTCCTTGCCTCCACCCACCTATCAATCCTAAAATAGTCTGGAGAGTGGAATATTTACCCTCCAAGCCTCGGCGCTGCTTCGGTTCGTACTCCTCCGTTCGCTGACCGAATCCCCATAAGAGGATCTCTGGCTACCTCTCTCGTCCTCGCCCTCTGCCCCTCCGTCCCTTTCTTCTCTCTCCGCGTCTCCCCACTCTTCCTTCTCAGTCTGTCTTTCGTCTGCGTTCCAGCAGCCCATTCAGGAAGCCATCTTGTGTTTTTAATCGGGTTTTACATGAGCCCTCGTACGCACGTTCTCTTTCTCTCTCTCTCCCTCCCTCTCTTTCTCGATGCGCTTGCTCTCTGTTGCACTTCCCCCCTCCCTCCCGCCCCCGTCTCTCTTGCTCATATGCCAATAGGTCTACCTCGCAAACACATGAACACACACACACACATCTGAGGGATTTTTTTTTCTCTCTCTCTCTGACTGCTATCACTCCTTCCTCCGAATCGTTCAAGGTTTTTTCATCTGTCCTCCTGCATATCTGATGTCCAAAACAGCCGCCCACTCCTCGCCAACCCCCAAATCTATCTCCAAACATATACACTCGTGAACTAAAGCACGCACACACACGCAAAGTGCAGAGCTCACCCCGAGAGACGTCACACTACAGATATTACACAAAGGCGGCCTGTCCACCAATCAGAGGCCGGGCGGGCTCTGCTGCTAGGGTGAAAATGAAGGAGAGCAGTCGAGGGTGCTGAGAGGAACAGTAGAAAGAGGAGGTTAAATAAAAAAAAGGCCCTGTGTGTGTGTGTGTGTGTGTGTGTGTGTGAGTGTGCAGTGCAATAAAAGAAAGGCTGACATAAAGAGACAAAGTGAAGGTAGGTGGGAGGTGTGTGTGTGTGAGTGTATTGGGGGGAGGGGAGATGGGACCTCTCTATGCTTGTCAATTATCTCCTCGAACTCGCCTTCCCTAAACAATGCCTCTGGTATGTGGTATCGCTGTGCACCATCTGTGTTAGGGCTGCCTGCAATAACTGGACTGGACTGCACAGTTGCAGTCCCACACACACACACCCACGCGCAAACACACGCACGCGCGAACACGCATTCACACCGACCCCTCTTGCCGAGACCACCAGCGCCGGTGTGACAGGCGAAAAAGCACAATTACGCAGCAAAAAGCCCTCTGTGCTGACTCAGAGCGAGCAAAAGCGACACGAACCACTGCAGATGCGCTTTTTTTTTTTTTTTTTCTACGAGCGCTCTTGGAAGTCGTCCCAACAGGTTGTCAGCTGGGACTGCGTATCTGCAATCTGCAAAGCAAACACGTGGAAAAGCATGTCTCGATCCCTCCCTTTCAGGGGAAAACGCCGCCGGGGACTCGCTTTTTTTTTTTTCCTTTAACGCTGTAATAGTGACATACCAGGCATATTTTAGGTGGCCTGGTTTCCTGGTGTTTGGATAAATTTGAAAGACCATCTCTTTTATTGGAATCCTATTTGTTTATTAATGCTTGAGCGAAAGCCACAGAAAAGCGCAAGAGGAAAATTTGATTTTGTCTCGAGTGGCAATCAGGAGATGCAGCGAGGGTATAATATATATATATAATATATATATAATAATTCTGTTTCTGAAAGTGAAATGGGAAGTTTTACTGTAACAAACAAGAGCTTCGATTTTGAAGAACGGCATTGACGCGTGAAAGAGGAAGACACGGTGACCGCATAGAGTCTGGCGAAAGTCAGCGAAAGTTCAGGGAGGCCGGCGAAGACGCAGCGGATCGAAGCGAGACGGCCAGACGGCGAGAGGCTTGACAGTCTATGTGTGAGAACCGAGAAGGAGGAGGGAGCTGAAGTGTGGTACGGTGAAGCCAGGCAGCAGCACAGTGACGCAGCATTTGTGGTGTCTGTCTGACGCTCTCGCATGGCACGGGAAATCCCCTCCTCTGACGTCAGGTGGACCACGTGCGTGTGTGTGTGTGAGTGTGATGTTTATGTGTGAGAGAGGCGTGATTGTTTTGAGCTGGACAGCGAGAGCCTCTCTTTGCTGTCTTACAGGTGGACAGGAGTGGCTGTCGCGCCGCAGTCGGAGCCAACCATCGTCTTTGCAGTACGAATAGATTAAGGAGGTCAAATTAGCTCTGGTTAGACTCGCGCTCTTTGAACGTTCCAACATTAACGCCATAATGTGATAAAGCAATGAAAAGTTGATTGAAATTGTGAAGTGAAAGATGTTTTACCCAGTTTACCGACGATTTCTGCCTCCTCTGTGTTTGTGTTTGTAATTCTAACACAGGCAGATTCGATGGAGGCCGTACTTTCATGTCAGGTTTTAAGTCTTTTCTCAATTGAAAGGTGATTTGATTGAAACTATTCCAATGCAGCTCTGGCTGTATGAATAGTTTCATTGTCCTGCTGGAAGGTGAGCCTCTGCCTGAATGCTCTCAGAAATGTCCACAAGCATTTTGTGGACTCTAAACTCTCTGCCACAAACGGATGGGATCTCATTGTCCGCGGTACTAATTGCCTTCGTTTCTTGTGACAAACTCCTTTATTTCCCAAAATACTAATGGATACAGATTTGTCAGATTTCTGTAAAGGCCCCTCTCATGCTTGGGTGTACATGACTCATCAAAGATCCGCACATACTCAATGTGGACTCAAAGCGGACATCCTCCAGACACGTCTGTGCAAAGGTAAATTTATCGGACAGTGAACCGCTCGGTGGAAAACGGAGTTCACGTCAAATTGTTTGGTATGCAAAACCGGGCTGGTAGGCTTGAGAGTTGCCACAACCAGTCACAAGAACCAGTAGCCACTTTATGTGTAGGTGTGCCGTCGCTGCCCTAGTGGAGAAGAAACCACTTCTTCCACTTGTAGCGTAGTGGCTAGGCGCTCATCATGCTTGCTACCATCCATTCAAATTGTGGGAAATAAAGTTATTTGTCATAAAAAATGCAATTAGTATACTCAACTATGAGATCTCATACGTGCACAGAATCTGCGCAACTTACTGAAAGCACACCGTATGCCTGAGTATGAAGGAGTCTTAACAGCTTTCTAATCAATAGATTCTTCCACCTGAGCTCCTGGTCTGGAGTTCCTCCAGAGTTACGCACCGGGAGATACTTAACTCCTAGCGTCCCTTTGAACAGGGAACTAGAGCTGCATTTCCACTGACCATAAAGTTGTGCAAACTGGAATCACAAAAATAAATTTTCTCAATGGAAACACAGCAATTTAACATAAACTCAAGATTTTCGTTAAAACGTTTTTGCTCCAGGATGAGATGGGGGTTTTTTAGCCATATCAAAATTAGTGTATATTGCAAAACTGCAATGGAGTCACACAAGCCATGATACTTTGCATGTAGCAGAGTGCTTTTTTGTGGGCACTGGATACCTTGGAGAATGTGCAACTCGCACCACCGGAGGTCTCATCAAAAGTTGAGTTTGTCATTCAAAAGTGTTGATTCTATAAAATCATTGGCAACAATTTTCCAATAAACGCTTCATATGTAGCCACTCCGAACGATTAAAGGTTCGTTACTTCAAAGACTGAATCAGATGCCAACGACTCCTCTGATGGCTGATAGATAACGAGCGCCACAACTGAATTATGGGTCTCATGTTTACATCTATTGCTTCAATTATTTATAGTGAGTTACTGCATAAACAAATGTATTCACATGTGATTTTAATTGCATTTCTTATGTAATGGAAACAACGCAATTCGTAATCTTGTCATTAGCTCCATACTAAAACCACATCTTTCAGATTTTTTATACAAAAATTTGAAAGCCATGCATCATTCCCTTTCCACTTTACAATTGGGAACAATTTTTTGTTTTTGTTGTATTAATATACACCAATATTACATCCCAATGGAGCATTTCAATGTTTGAGGTTGCAGTGTTACAAAATATGAAAGAAATTGTGAAAATTACATATTTTTTTGCAAATCAGAACAGGATATAGTCAGAGGAAATATTTCAACCACCAGTTCATATTTTTATGTATCTAATAGGAAAAGTAAGGTCTTTCTTTTGTGTAATGCAGCAGGAACAAGAAAAGAAGTCATAATGATCTTAAATATTCTTAGAGACTCACAGAATCATTACACATTTTCACTACTATTCAGCTCACGGTTTTTGCTTGAAACAGACTAACTCGTCTTGGCAGATTGATAAACTCACGCAAACTCCCTCACACCATGTCTAGAGTGCTGAAAGGAAACTCAAGTACATTGTGCAGACAGTTGAACCAATCTTACACAAGCCAGTGCTTAAAACTGCTGCTGCTACAAAGCAGTTTTCACAGCAAAAAAACAGAGAATGTGGGTGACAAGCAGTGAAAAACTTAGCTGTTGAATGCACACAGATGTCAGAGGGCAGAGGTGGAAGGACCATGGGGGAAGGGATGCAGATGTAAGCAACAAAACTTGGTTTGAGCAGTTTTATGAGGAAAACGTCCAATTTCTTAAACTCTCAATACTTTGTGCATTGAGGGGAAAAAAACTAGGTTTTACCCTTGATTTCTGTGTCAGGTAGCTTTTAACGTCTATCCAATGTAAGTTCTGTCCGTCCAGTAAGTTTTCAGTTTTCAGCATTCAGTTTTGCTGTCATGTGCAGCCAGAAAGTGAACAATGTGTGCTGACTGAGGATGCACATGGATCTTACTTGGAAAACCCAACAACTCTTCAGACTTGCAGTGAAAAGGCAGTTGCACTGCAGAATAACGAGCACGGGAAGCTTCAACACATCCATATTTAAACCAAGGAGTTTAAATATCTTGGTGTTTTGTACGTGAATGAGCATGGGATGGGGCTTGATCAATGCCTTTTACGTTTTTTGTGACATGAAAAAAGTTTTCAAAAATTCACAACTTTTTCCACCTGTGACCTATGACCTTTACATTGTAATTTAAGAACAGGCTGAAGTCTTTTAGGGGAGAAATAAGACATAAAAAAGACTAGAATAATGTGGTTGCATATGTGTGAATACACTCAACCTTTGTTGAAACCCCTTTTGATTTCACTTCAGCACTCTGTCTTTTTTTAGAGCAGTATGTCAGCATGACACATCTTGACAACATTTACTCACAAAAGTGAACCAAATGTGCGAGGTTGTGAGGACAACGCTATACACTGCACCCCACAGTTTCTGATTGAGGTTTGGGTTCCAGCTGGGTATTTTAAAAACTTTAATCTTCTTTTGTTAAAGCCACTCGTGTTGATCATGCTTTCCGTCACTGTAACCCTTAAAGATGAATTTCCTTTCCATCCTGTGTTTTCTAGAAGGGATTTGTGCTAATAACAGCAGTTCTTTAAAACTTTCAATCCATAAAGACTAAGGATTCTGTTCCGGCTGAAAAAGAAACAATCATTAACAGGATTGCTGTACCGTACTGCAACTACCAGTTCAAAGGAACAGGAAAAAGAAGCAATGCTAAGAAATCTATCTTTAAGATTACACTTTAGTTTTGGTCATTTATTATTTGCATCTTGAAAAAACTAGTTATGAATGCATTTCTACCCTTTGGGTTGAGTCGGTCAGGATACCGGTACTGAGATAAAGTACTTCCCTTCTATTTCAGACATATTCGTTTATCTCACTAAGGACTTGTGTTGGGTGAATGCAGTCTTATCAAATGCATAAAAAACTGAGTCCAAACATAGACTAGAATTATTTTTGGCAAACCACAAAAGAGTAAGCCCTGTGAATGTGTAAGTAAGTTAGTGTGTGTTAGATTAGAGGCTTTTTGTCCAGCTAACAGAACAGAGTGCGTGGGTGTGTATGTGTGCGTGTGGGTGAACCAGGTTTTTATATCCTTATGGGGACCTATTTCTACAATGTGGGGTTATGGGGTCCATTGCTCTTTGTGGGGACATTTTCTTGGTCCCCATGAGGGAAATTGTTGTTTTTGGGTGAGTGGTTTCGTCTGTGATGGGTAGGGTTAAGGTAAAGGTTAAGGTAAGGGTTCGGCTGTAGAAATTAATGGAAGTCAGTGTGAAGTCACCACAAGTGATGAAAACACGACTGTGCGTGTGTATGTGCGGAGTGGGGGGAGATATTCAGGTGACTTTCTCACTCCAAGGTAATTGTTTACTAAAGTAATATGTAATAGAAATTAAACTATAAACATTTTGAACATTACTTATTATATCAAGGCTTATTTATTTACATCCATGAGAAAAGGAAAGTACTCCTTCCACCGGCACACATTCTCTCATTATTTACTAAAATTTATTTACTGAAATTTATGTACTAAAATTAGATGGAAAAGATGCTGCTTCTATTGGATTTATAAAGGTGGGAAGCAGCCAGGTGACGTAGTCAGATGCATTTGATTAACAGGGCATCAGCAAGAGACAAAGACGAGCAATTATTACTCCCAATCAATGTTGGAAAGGTAATAAAACTATGTCCGAGTTGTTTAAAGTTAATCAATTCTACAACGAGAAAAAAAAACATACAAGTGACTGACCAGTGGCCAAAAAGTGGTCATCTGAATAAGTTTGACCCAAGAACAGCGCAGGAAATTATCCGAGAAATTCTGAGAAACCAAGACTCCACAGGACTCCGTTAGCAAGTATTAAAGTTCCTGACAGGACAATTGGGAAAGCCTGAACGAGTATGACTCAAAGAGGTTGATCTCTCCCAAAAGGAAATGCCAGAACAACTTAGGTCTTCGGAGTCCGATCTCCCTGAAGTACAAGAACATCTGGAACTACACCCTTCAGACAGGGAAGACCACAGTAGAACAAAAACGAGGAGGAGGAGGAGGAGGAGGAGGAGGAGGAGGAGGAGGAGGAGGAGGAGGAGGAGGAGGAGGAGGAGGAGGAGGAGGAGGAGGAGGAGGAGGAGGAGGAGGAGGAGGCAATCATGAACTCTTCTGCATACTAAAATATTCTACAGTGAAACGTACGGCTAAAGCAGATCCCCAACAGCACCAACTCTAAAGCAGAAAGCCCGAAAAAGAAAAACAGAGGTGTTGCAACGGGTCAGTCAAAGTTCAGACTTCAACCTGATTAGTATGATGTGGCTGGACCCGAGGTGGCTGGTAGAAACAATCCCTGATTAATTGATGCACTGTTGAGAAGAAGATTGGGCTGTGTGATGGCTAAATCCATGGCCACACCCTAATGTCGGTAACTCCTTTTATACACCATTTATTTATTTTCTTTCACACAAACACAACATTTTAGTTTCAATAAAAACATTTTAGTTGATTTGAATGCCTTTGTTCTATTTGTTAGCGCGCACATTTAGTTAACATATGTATTTATATCAACTTAAATTTCATTTGTTTGCCTAAAGTTAACTCTTTGTTTGTTTCTTACCGGTGCTTACCTGCTCTGGAGTTGCCAAGCAAAAGATGGGGGCCAGGGCTCACCAAACTTAAATGCAGATTGGACTGCACCACTAGTTCCTGCTGGTGAGGGGAATTTGTAGTTTCTTTTGTTTAGTTAAGTTTCTGTATTTAAGTAAATATTAGTATTTAAAGTTTAATATTATTTGATTTTCATTTCTGGGTCTTTAGTTTAGCCAAACTTAGCTGTACTGTTATTTGTCTTGTGTTATTAGTAATTGTATTCTGTTTAGTTACCCCTATTGTGTCTTATTGGTCTGATCAGCCAGTATATAAACCCCTGTGTGTCATTTCTTTGTTAGGTCAGTTATGTTTGTTTGTGCAGCCAGTTTGTTTGCATCTTTTTGCCTGAGTTCAGTTTTGTTTCTTTGACCTCTTTTATGAGCTCAGTTTATCTTTGTAATTTATAATTTTTGGGTTAAAATAAAAGAAACCCTATTTTCTAAGATTTCCTGCGACTCCTCCTGTTTTTAACTCGGTCCATCATATGTGGTGTCAGAAGTGAGGATTTTGAGTTGAGGAGGCAGGATTTTTTTTTCTTTTTTTTTGCTTTTTGTGGGGAACTTTTTTTTTGTTTGTTTTTTACCCCCCCTCCAACAAATTTTTGAGCCATGCAAAATGGTGTTGTCCAAGAAAGGGAAACAAGGTGGAGACCATAGAGGCTTCCCAGCAGTCAGAGAGGGAGGAAATGGAAGGAGAAGCGTCAGCAGCAGCTGGAGACCCTGATCATGACGAGACCAGAGAACCAACCCTGCATGACATTGCTGGAATTCTTCAGGCATTCATGGGACAACAGGAAGTTCGGGAGAAAAAGCTGAGAGAGGTTTCTGCACAACAAGAACAGCGCTTCAAGTGCTTGCAACACCAGTTTCGGCTTTTGCAACTGGAAATGCATGCCAGGACAACCCCTGAGCCCACATCAGATGATCCACAGCCTGTTGAAACTCCAACTGAACATCAGATCCAATTAACATCTCAACCTGAGGATTCAGACTCAGCTTCCAGCTCAACAGGTCAGTCTGTGCACATTCATCATCCTAAATTGGAAAAATTAACTGTTGAAGATGATATTGAACACTTTCTCACCACCTTTGAGAGAATTGCAGCTGCTTATCGTTGGCCAAAGTCAGACTGGATTTTTCATCTCATTTCTCTTCTGACGGGTAAGGCTCGCAGTGCCTATGTTAACATGGATGTGGACGATTCCCTGGAATATGAAAAGGTAAAGGCTGCCATTTTACAAAAATATGATATAAACCCAGAAACTTACCGACAAAGATTTCGCTGCCTTGATACTCTGGACGAGAGTCCAAAGGAATTGTATTCCAGGCTGAAAGAACTTTATGAGAAGTGGATTCAGCCTAAAAATAAAACTGTGAAACAAGTTGGTGAACTGATTATCCTGGAACAATTTTTGAGAATGTTGTGTCCTGAGCTTCAGATCTGGATCAAGGAGCACAACCCAAAGTCTGCTGCAGAAGCTGCTACCCTGGCTGACATGTTTGTAGCTGCCAGAAGTAGGAGTCAGCCATGGAGCAACAGTGCATGGAGAGCTGCCAGAGATTCACGTCGGATACAACCCTCTCAGCCTCATCAAAAGTTGGCGACGGGTGTGAGTAAGCCTTTCTTAAGAGAAAACCAGCCCTCAAAGACAGGGAAAAGGCCACTAGTGTGTTACCTCTGTGGACAAGAAGGTCACACCAAGCCCATGTGCCCCAAGAACCAAAGTAAGCTAACTCAAATGTGTTTTGTGCCTCATCAGAATATGGAAATTAAACCTGAGATAAAGCAATCAAATAAAATGATTACAGAGAAGATTGCTGGACATGAAATTAATGCTTTAATAGATACTGGCAGCACACAGACTCTAGTGCACAAGAAGCATGTACCAACTAACTGTAAATGTCCTTCTGAAACAATATCAGTTTGCTGTGTACATGGTGATGAAAAATCATACCCCACTGCTGATATGTTTGTTGAGGTACAGGGTGCTCCCTATCTGTTGAAGGTTGGGGTAGCTGATAACCTACCCTATCCAGTAGTTCTTGGTGAGGATCTGCCTGTAATCTATGATTTATTGAAGGATGTGCAGAGCTGTAATGTGGCTGTAACCAGGGCCCAAGCTAAAAATCAAGATGAGCATTTTGCAACACTCAGTGCTTTACCCTTTTTTGAGGCTGAGTTGCAGACAGAATCTGGGAAGTCTCGGAAGCCACGTAGTCAAAGGAGGCATGAGAAATTTCAACATGCACTGAGTAAGACTTCAGTTGAGGTGGCTCCAGATATGCCATTGGGTTTTCAATACCCACAAACATCAGACAAATGCAGCATGATGATCCAACTTTGTCTGCCCTGTTGCTGAAGGCTAGGAGGGAGGCCTCTGTAGGATCTGACTCAAATAAAGAGCAGTATACTCTGCAAGATGGCATTCTATACCATCAGCATGGCCAGTTTAAGCAGTTAGTTGTTCCTAAGGAGGCTCGTGAGACAGTGCTGACTTTGGGACACTCTATTCCCTGGGCTGGCCACCTTGGGAAGTATAAGACCACTGCTCGCATCAAGCGGTACTTTATCTGGCCAGGTTTAAGATCAGATGTTGCTTTGTTTTGCAGAAGCTGCCCTGAGTGTCAGAAAACCTCAATTAGAGTTCCTACCAAAGCACCACTTCAACCCCTCCCCATCATTGGTACACCTTTTCTACGTCTTGGAATGGATATAGTTGGCCCTGTGGGGAAAAAGTAAATCGGGAAATCGCTTTATGTTAGTCATTACAGACTATGCGACAAGATATCCTGAAGTTTTTCCACTAAAGACTGTTAAAGCAAAACATGTGGCTTCCTCACTGATTCAACTTTTCTCAAGGGTTGGATTTCCACAAGAGATTTTAACGGATCAAGGCACTAACTTTATGTCCACACTGTTGAAACAGGTCTATAAGCTGTTGGGCATCAGGAGCATGAGGACGACACCATACCACCCACAGACAGACGGTCTGACGGAGCGATTTAACCAAACCCTCAAACAAATGCTCCGTAAGTTTGTTAATGATACAGGGTCTGATTGGGATCAGTGGTTGCCATACCTCCTTTTTGCCTACAGGGAGGTTCCTCAGGCTTCCACTGGTTTCTCCCCATTTGAGCTCCTTTATGGCCATGATGTGAGGGGCCCTCTGACCCTGCTGAGAGATGCATGGGAGGGAGACCAAAGTAAAGAGGCTCCTGTTAATATTATTTCATTTGTCCTCCATATGAGGGATAAACTGCAACAGATGAGTGAATTGGCTCAGAGTCACATGGCGGCTGCTCAGAAACACCAAAAGGTTTGGTTTGATAAGAAAGCTCGCCACAGAAGTTTTGTTCCTGGCCAGAAGGTTTTGGTAATGTTGCCAACTTCTGACAGCAAGTTGCTTGCAAAGTGGCAGGGACCCTTTGAAGTACAGAGGAAAACTGGACCTACTACCTATCAAGTCTCCGCACCAGGTTTTCAGCGAGGGAGTCGGGTGCTACATGTTAACCTTCTCAAGGAGTGGGTTCCACGGAAGGAGAATGAAACAGAGGTGTTGCTTATTCAGAGGGTGGATGAGGAGGAAGAAGTTAATGACTATTTGCCTTCAGTAACATCCTCTGTCCTGGACTTAAGCCATCTCACCAGTGAGCAGCAGTCTCAGGTAACACCTCTTATTACTTCTGATGTATTTCATGAGTGCCCAGGTCGCACCACTCTGGTGGAGCACAGCATTGTTCTAAAACCAGATGCTGCTGTAAAGCGTATGAGTTACAGAATACCAGAACGCTTCCGGGAGGAGCTGAAGGAGGAGATGGACCTCATGCTGTCGCTAGGAATCATTCAAGTTTCAACAAGTGAGTGGTGTAACCCCGTTGTGTTGGTTCCGAAAAAGGATGGCAAAATAAGATTTTGCATCGACTTCAGGTACCTCAACTCCATATCAAAATTTGACTCTTACCCAATGCCACGTATTGATGACCTTATTGAGCTATTGGGGGAAGCAAGATACTTAACAACTATTGATCTGTCTAAGGGCTACTGGCAGGTGCCTCTCACCAAGCAGTCCTGGGAGCTGACAGCATTTCGCACCCCCTGGGGATTGTTTGAATTCACAGTCCTTCCATTCGGTCTGCATGGGGCCCCAGCAACATTTCAAAGACTAATGGATCAGGTACTATGTGGGCTCTCAGCATTCACCTGTGCATACCTTGATGATGTTGTGGTTTTCAGTGGAACTTGGGAAGAGCATGTTGACCATCTAAAGGAGGTCCTGGATCGGCTGCGTTCTGCAGGCCTTACCATCAACCCAGCAAAGTGTGCTCTTGCTAGGACGGAAATACAGTACCTTGGGTTCACCATTGGAGGTGGCACTCTTAAACCTCAAGTTGATAAAATCAATGCGATAGCATCCTGTCCGCTCCCTCAAACCAGGAAACAACTGCGGTCTTTTCTTGGCATGGCTGCATTCTATTACAGATTCATCCCCAATTTCTCAGCTAGAGCAGCATCTCTAACAGACATGACGGGTTCTAGAAGTCCCACCAAAATTCGGTGGACAGCAGATGCCATTGCAGCTTTTAAGGACATTAGCCAATCCCTGAGTAAGAATCCAGTTTTGCACTCACTGGATTTTGCCAAAGACTTTTTGTTGCAGACTGATGCTTCAGAAAGGGGTCTTGGGGCAGTGCTTCTGCAGGGACCACCAGAGGACCAACATCCAGTTGCCTACATCAGCCGCAAGCTGCAGCCAAGAGAGAGGCGATATGCAACTGTGGAGAAGGAAGCCTTGGCCATTAAATGGGCCCTTGACTCATTTAAATGTTATTTGCTAGGAAGAGAATTCACTCTTCAAACTGATCACAGAGCCCTCCAGTGGCTAGAAAGAATGAAGGACACAAATGGGAGAATCACCAAATGGTATCTTGCAATGCAACCATTCCGCTTTAAGGTTCATTACATCCCCGGCAAAGACAACACCACTGCTGATTACCTTTCTCGGTGCCAGAGTGAAGACCAGGAAGTGGGGGAGTGTGTGATGGCTAAATCCATGGCCACACCCTAATGTCGGTAACTCCTTTTATACACCATTTATTTATTTTCTTTCACACAAACACAACAACATTTTAGTTTCAATAAAAACATTTTAGTTGATTTGAATGCCTTTGTTCTATTTGTTAGCGCACACATTTAGTTAACATATGTATTTATATCAACTTAAATTTCATTTGTTTGCCTAAAGTTAACTCTTTGTTTGTTTCTTACCGGTGCTTACCTGCTCTGGAGTTGCCAAGCAAAAGATGGGGGCCAGGGCTCACCAAACTTAAATGCAGATTGGACTGCACCACTAGTTCCTGCTGGCGAGGGGAATTTGTAGTTTCTTTTGTTTAGTTAAGTTTCTGTATTTAAGTAAATATTAGTATTTAAAGTTTAATATTATTTGATTTTCATTTCTGGGTCTTTAGTTTAGCCAAACTTAGCTGTACTGTTATTTGTCTTGTGTTATTAGTAATTGTATTCTGTTTAGTTACCCCTGTGTGTCATTTCTTTGTTAGGTCAGTTATGTTTGTTTGTGCAGCCAGTTTGTTTGCATCTTTTTGCCTGAGTTCAGTTTTGTTTCTTTGACCTCTTTTATGAGCTCAGTTTATCTTTGTAATTTATAATTTTTGGGTTAAAATAAAAGAAACCCTATTTTCTAAGATTTCCTGCGACGCCTCCTGTTTTTAACTCGGTCCATCACAGGCTGCAATTGCACAATGACGTCAGAGACTGGGAGCTCGCAAGAGTAAAATTATATACAGTGAACCCTTGCCTATTTGTGGTTCGCCTATTTGGAAATTCACCTATTCATGGATTTTTTTTTTCCATATCTAACTCTTTTTTTAAAATGCAGGTTGGGAGGCTGAAATACTTGACTGTTGCTTGCAAAGCAGCCAAACCAGGAGCACCAATTATTTTTTTGGCGCTCCCAAGAGCAGAGAGAAGGAAGACCGTAGCTATCGGCTTATAAGACGGTTTCCACCATGCATATTAATAGATAGTAATGAATATTGATATATATTAGCTGTTTATTTCTTTAGACGTAAAACTTTAGAAGGCTGTAATTTTGGGGGGAAGAAGGCACTATTTTATTGTTTCGCAACAACAAAGAACTGATCTAATATTCCATCAAATGCTGCACTGCGTGTATGAATGTTAATCCCCATCAATCAAAAAACAGATTGACAAACATGCAAGAAATTCAAGAACGACTCTGTGGCATCTTTTATAGAAAACTCCTGGATCTCTACAACAATCAAGACAATACAACTCTGACAGAATAACCTGCTAAGAGTTGGTTGGTTTGACTGAGAATAAGGGAAAACCTTCTATAATCTTAAGCATCTCAAAAAGAATAAATAAACAGGTTTATTATCTCTTGACATCATGAAGCAAAAGCATGACACTAAACTGTCAAGACACGCCAGTTTAGTGGCAGTCGGTTACATATCTTGCTGCCACTTCAGAAACTTCTAACCAAACAAGACAAGCCAAACTGGATGAGCAATAACAGAAACTCTGAGATTCTGTTTTCAGCTAAACAAACACCATGTCCCATTTCAGGCGTCAGTATGCACTCTGTTTGGGTGAGTATTCAGTAGGTTCCCTAAAAAGCAACTTGATGCATTTGCCCCTCTACGCATGCTATTATCCGTCGTATTTCATTACCAGAAAAAGAGTGAAGTTTTGTTTAAGTCATGAAGGTTTTGTCCTGTAGTTGTCAAACTGTGTTACTTTTGTTAGACTTAGTGATACTCTAAGGATCTATCACCTGTTTACATAGCAAATACAAAGTAGATTAGCAACAATGCAAAGGCAAAAAAGGCAAAATGATTAAGCACAATGATCTTTGTTTCAAACAGATGCTACTCAAAAGGGAAGAGCAGTGAACCTAAGAATCCCGACTAAAAGTCAGAAACCATTAGACCACAGGTCATCATGCCTGATGACTAAGAGTGTTACTACTGGATATTCAACCCAACAGCAGAACGAGTCAAATACTAAAGGTACATGTGTACTAATAGATGATGTCCTTGTGAATATGTAAAGTATCGCCATGCTGAATTTTGAGGAGAAAGTTGGTGAGAAACATTCGTCTGTCCCAGTTGGATTTCAGTCTTCCAACACAAACATTTTTCTTTGGGAGTCAAAAGTTCAGATGCCGTTTTCAGATTGCACTCATTAGACGTTTTTGGCTCTTCTTTAGAAGCATGAGAATATTTTATAAGTCAAACAGACAAAATATGCTTGTTTCGCTGCTCATCAGCCTGTGTGCTGTATGTGTTTACTCCTCTGGACATGCTTTTGTAGTCTATTCTAGTTTTTCCTGCTATCCTCCATCCCCCGGTGCTTACGATGCTGCTGCACATCCAAACACACACACACACACACACACACACGCAAACACACGCCTGCACACGTCCATTAAAGCACAAGAGAAACACTTTAGGAAACTGCACTCTCTCCCTCTTTCTTTACACGCCTCTAAAACACACACACACACACGCATGCACACTCACAAAGCGGCCTAAGGTTAACCCCCACCCTCACTGGAAGCTTCAGAGGTCAAAGGACAAAACGCAGGCAACGGCAGGAATTCTCCGCCGTTGCTGTTCGGTAAACCCAACAGTCTCAGCCATCCAAACGCCGTTCCCTCCATCTACCTCTAAAATAAATAAATAAAAATACTCCAACATTCAAAACATTTCCCAAATTGGACAAATTATATTATTCATTCATCTGCTGTGCAAACTTCTAATTGATTTAAAAAAACAAAAAAAAAATAATTTGAAGCCATTCTAGCAGTGCACACAGTGTTCTACTGCAGTGTAAATTGTGCATGTGTATTTGCGTTGGCAGGACTACTACTTCCATCTGCTCTGGCACCATTAAATGGCAGCAGAAGCTGGTTCTGTGTGTCTGCCACAAAGACGGGGGGAGGGGAGAGAAGAACGACGATATTTTGCGAATAGAAAACTTTCAGTGGTAGAAAGCAACTTTAAGTCCGACTGCCAGGTTTCGTCACATATGGGAGGACTTTTGCACTTGCGCCCTCGCAGCTTTGGCTCAGTCTCTGCAGAGCCAGCCTGAGAAGAAGCAGGTCCTGACTCACCGGTATGAACACCAGCTGACATTTGTTGGTCTAAAATGAACATCCCTGAAAAGATGTGCTGGATGCCTGGAACAGTGTGTAATGGATCCGTCCATTCCAAGTGGACAAGATGTTCTCTCCAGTCATTTTATGTCCCCAGAAACAGAACCATAGGCGTGGCATGAAAACGTTTCAAGGCCTCCAGCTCAAAGTCGAGAACGTAACTCGACGAATATTAAATGACATCATTTGTTTTTCTGAGTTTTTTGGGGGGGGGGGGTTTTAAACGCCGACGTTAACACAATACCCGTACAGGCGGCTAGGAAAGATCGGATCGGAGATCGTACCTCGCTCGCGTCGCCTTCCCTCCGTCTCTTCTTCAGCTGCTCACATTTGCGCTCCTTGCAGATCTGCTTGCCCGTCTTGCGGTTCAGACAGTTGGCGCAGGTACCGCAGTTCTCTTTGCGACGACAGGGAGCGCAGGCGCCGCATTTCTTCCTCCTCTTCTTCTGGAGGTCGGCGGTGGCGGCCCCCAACGGAGACAGGGAGAAGAGTCCCGCTTGCTGGTGCTCGGCCTCGATGTATTTGCTCAAAGGGGACGCCTTTCTGAAACACTTTCTTTGCAAAAAGAGAGCGCGAGCTTCCTCTGCGTCCACAGAGAGCTCATACGTGTCCTCCGTTGGTGGGCCTGGTCCTGGCCTCGGCCTGGGCATGGTGACTTGTTGTGGTTTTTGCTAGCGCTAAAAACAACAGAGACTAAAACACATGGATTAAAAAAACAGTTCAGTGTATTTTAAAAAAAGCAGAATTTAAAATCCAAACTGTGTAAAATCCTAAATGGAGCTTTAGGATTTGACCGCAACAACTTCAAAATGTCGACCCTAACAAAAAAAAATAAAAAATGGACAGATGGAAGAGTCTAGATGATCAAAGGAAACCAGAGAAAGTCGGAGTCCTCCTAAATGTGTGGGATGGTACCAGAAGAATTAGCTCAGTGTTCACGTCGTCTTCCAGAACAACATGAAAGCGTTGCGATGTACCCAGTCGCCCGGGTGGCCACAGATGATCCGAGCGCTAACTCTGAGTCTGGATTCCATCTCTTCGCTTTGAAGAAAGTTCTGGCAAGCAACCACGTTGTTGGGCACACTGCTGGAGCTTCAAGGCATTGTCTACCCAGCCTGGGTACTGCCTGGAAGTGTGCAGAGACCAAAAAAAGAAACACAACAGTGAGGCATTTACTACTTAAATTAACCACAAAGTGGCAGCTTGTTCCATTTTTTCCATCACAAGATGTTAGGATTTAAAAAAAAAAACCCTACTGATCAGTCTTTTCGTCTGCACTTTATTTGTCTTTGGAGTTCTAGTTTTAACCGCACACAAACAAACCCTCGTGACTCCTGTCTGGACATCGTCTGGTTTTAAAAACCAGCTGTCGGGGCTCTGAATCGAGTTGGCTCTTAGCCACACAGCGCTACGTGAACGGTTTGAGAAGATGCCGTGTTTTCCTAGCAGAGCGCACATGGACAGGGTGGTTATGTGTCCCTGAATGACGGAGGGGGACGGCAGGCTAATGCCAGGAGAGGACTCCTTTGTTTGGAGGTCGCGCACTCCAGTCGGCCGTCAGTAAAGTGAATTGTGCAAAGAAAACCGAGTGTTTTATTTCTAAAGCTTGGGTTCAATGCTTGCAGAGGAGCCAGATTTCCTTGCTTGTTAAAGTTTTGGAGTGATTTAAGTGTTGCACTGTGGAACACCATGGGTAACTTATAATACTAAGGTTTTGGTGAATGCAAGTCTTGTTTAATGATTTTAAAAAATGTAATATTTTTATAGATATTACCTGTGGTTTCATTGCCACCGCTGCCAGAGCTTCAACAATGAAACGATGGACTAAATGAGTAATAACTGACTGCATTTCCCTTTTCTCATGTGTGTGACTGAAAGCTTTAGATAGCAATGTTGCAATCCGCAGTTCACTCTTGTCTCCAACGTGTAGAGTAATCCACTAAATGCACGTCTCTCACTAGTTTCTCTGTATAACCAACCCAGATTCTTTTTTTGTCTGTTTTTTTTTTTGCTGACAGGTAGAAGCAGGAACTTCAAACTTCCTCTTTTGCAAACAGTTACACTCTGCTAAGTGTTTCATGTGTACTTTTTACTTTGATTGTGATGCGTTGCAAGTTTTACACCTGATTTAACCTAAGGAGTTCAATCAACGGTGTGTAGTGATAAAAGATGTAAGAATGAAAAATGAGCAATGTTTCATTGGATTCTGATTTAATCAACTCACTTTGTCCCCACGTTTGTTTTCACTGGTGCGCATCACATGACTTTACTCACTGATTGCGAGTCATTTTGTCCCCTCACCACTTTTGATATTCAACCTGTGACAACCAGTGATTTGAAGTGGTTACTTATATTCTGACCACGTCAACTAGATGGAATATATTGACCGTAAAAAATATTCAACCTTTTGGAGTTGTGGATTTTTCAGTGGAACAAAACTCCAAATTATTCACATAAAATTAGCCTATCTGTTGATTTTTCAAAGAACATATTGAAATGTTCTAAAGGAAATGCTGCTTGAAACGCTGAAATAGCCAGGTGCTAAGCTACTTTGCATGCTAATGGTTGGCATTTGCATAGCAACCAATCCAGGAGCGCCATTCATTTTCCTTGGTTCTGAAGGACGACCGAGGATGTTCTCGTCTGTGTTCCACTGTTTGAGTGAGTGTATGTTAAATTTGGTGTTTGAACTGCACAAACACAAAGTAAGCCAGGGATGAAACTGCATTTTATGACTATGAGGTGAACTTCTCTAACAGAGCATTACATGCAGGGCATTCTTTCTTATTATGTGCTTGACAACTTATTCAATACTAGGCTCCCCTTTAAAGCTGTACATGAAATAAGAAATGAGAAAAATGTCCACATATAGTCCTAAATCAAAATAGCTGTCATAATATGTGCACTACACAGATGAGGGAATACTTTACTTTTCAAATAAATAAATCATTCATTTTGGGGTGTTTCTATACATCACCGCCATGTTTGTTTTGTTAATGTATTTCTGAATCCCCAGCCAAGATATGTTTGCAGGCCCCAAACTATTTTTGCTGAGGTTGGATTGGCACTAAATTGTTCTGGGTTTACATCGACCTTCTTATGTGGGTTTCACTTTGGTTCATTAAAGAGTCTGTGTCTGGTGGGTAGCTTATCCAGGTGTAGGTTGGGTATCAAATTGTGTAGGATATGTTGGACCCACAGGGATCATGTTATTTGCCTGTAGCTGGGCTCCATCTAGGCTGTTGAGGCAAATAACTTTTTTGTCACCCAAAAACACTCGTTTCATACTGCAGCCATCATTTTCTTTTTGTAAATGTTAGCTGTACCCATATGAGTACGGACTACCCTGAAAATGGGGCACATACGTATTTGTAAACACTGAGTGAGAAAATAAAAGTAATTTGTGTGTCAATTTTCAAAGCTAAATCAGCTAGCTTAAAATGAAATGACAAATACCTGTGATAAACTGTTGGACTTAAAGTTTGAGTGTCAAGATAAAGACATAAAATTTTACCTGCGTCTTCTTGTCCATTAAAGGTAAAGCGTCGTCGACCTTTATTGTAACGACGCCACATCTCAAGTTATCTACTACAACGTCATACGTCATTAACCTCCCCTGCAACATTGTCATAGAGACTATCTGGCACATTTAATATTCGACGAGTTTTACAGCAAAGCTGTTATTTGGGCCAACATGCTGTGCTACCAGATAAACGCTGACTCAACGGGTCGGGGCATTTCCTCATGGTCTGCTTGGGGCCCAGGATCAGGTCGCATTTAACAACAACCAGTAAATCACTGAGCACGTGGTCTCATCTGCGAGCGCGTGGAGGAGTCAGTAATGAGAGAGCGACGCCACCTCCGTCACGTCAGTAATGAGCTCCCCTCGGCTGCTGCTGCTGTTATGACTACAGTAGGTCCACGTGCTTTCCGACAGAGATCCCTGCAGGGGGTCCGGGGCAGCTGGCTCAGATCAAAGCAGTGAGATAAAGACTGACGCCCCCCCACAGCCAGATTTTACATTAGGATGCCGCTTGTTGTCTGCGCGCGGATACACAAAGCCCAGTTAGAGCTGTGAGTGGGCGCACGCGGCTCATTACTTCAGGTGACAGAAATCGCACTTTCACCGCCAATACACAATGGGATTTACATCAACCTGCGTCGCACTGCAGCAGAGGTCCGGCTACTGTATCAAAACGCTGAAGCTTTCACAATTATAAGTCAAACTCCATTCTTATATGAAGGTTTGTAGCAATGTTATTACACCTTATTCCATGCTGCTTACAAATGTTAATTGGTGCCATTCACGCTAACACGACAAATGAACGGGGTGACCCCAAAATGCACATTTACGACACAATTACCAAACTTACCCCAAAATGTTTATATATTCCTCCTCAAGTTTAGAGTTTCAGGAATGCCTCCTCTCAATTAATAGTTGCTTTCTTACACTTTCTTACAACAACAGCGAAAAACAACTTACTCACGAGGGGGGGGTAAAAACAAGAAGGATAAAGTTCCAGCCTGTATGACATAACTCTGCCTTTAGGCTCCTGACTGGTCGAGCTTGTGGTCAGGCGAGTGAGAGGAAAAAGTAGGATCTTTCCGAAGGGGTTAAAGTCTCGAGGAAATTATGGAGTGGAGTCCAGCAGGAGCAAATTGGGGGAGGGCTGACGTCACAGGACGAGTTGATCAGGGTCCGAATGGCCCCGAGAGAGATCGGAAGCGGTGACGTCACCAGCGGACGATCTGACATAGATTTTCGGAGAGTTCTTGATGACAAAGTGAGCCGCGGTTTTCTTAGGGGGGCGAAATGATGTGGTACGAACAAAGTGAACTGTGATGTCACGAGTAGGTTTCAGACCAGACGTTGTTGCGCCGTGACGAGACAAATGTGGATCTTTCAGATCTGAAGCCTCAGCAGACGTGTGATGACTGGCTGTGGTCAGGGGAGGGGGAGCAAGGGTTTAGGTAGCAGCTTCTGAGTCAGCAAGAACGATGGGTGGGTGTACATCTAAAGACTGTCACTGCCAACAATTTATATGGTGATTTATGGATGGTGTTATGCAGATGTGGACGAATCGGTTCAATTCATACTTTTAATGTTTGATTCGATTGCGGTTTTCTAGGGCGGTTTATTCAAAGGGGCTGTATTATGTGTTGTCTAATTGCTGCTGGCTAGTCTGAAGGAGCTCACTATATTATTCAAATGGTTTTTTAAAAAATACGATATTAAGTTAGTTCCATCTCTAAATGTCTTTAAATGCCAAGTCATTGCTCATCTCTGGAGTATTCACCGCATGGCTATAGATGTGATAAAAAGGCTTCTGAAGGTGGCATAGCCAAGATTTACTCAAATTTATAACTCAAAAATTGTACATAATACAGAAATCCTTGCTTTATTCTATCAACATATGCTTCTTTTGTTGTTGACATTTTATGTGCCTCAGGTCAAAGGCTCAATCCTAGCAATTGTCCACTGTCAACACATGCTCAGTAAATTCATCATACAGGTTGTGAGATTACATCTCATTCACAACCTGCTCAGCATCTTCTTCTATTTGTTAAAACATGTCACCGTAGTTATTATGCTTGTACCAGCTCAGATAGAAACTACAGGGAAACTCCTCACTAGGTGACATGACGACATAATTCATAAAACACACGAAAAAGTCCGCTAGTGTAATCGCTCAGCTTTAACACTTTTTATTTCTTTTACTCCACCATCACAACACTCCATTGGAGGCTGTATTTTCAACAGACAAAAAAACAAAAAAAGAAGAAAGCTACTGTAAACACAAAATGCAAAGCATCAACATTTCCTTGGAGGTACTCATCGTATTACAGAAACATATTATTATTTTCGATCGGTCAGCTGCCGATCAGCATGCCAGCACGAAGACGTAGAGCAGCGCGAGGATGCAGAGGCACGAAACAATCACCTCCCTCCATATGCAAATATGTCTAAAAGCTCAGTTGCTGTGGCAACGTTAAGAATTGTTTCTTAGCGTACACACACACGTCACGCAGTTTTCCTGGCAGTGAGGAATACGACAATAGGAAAACATTCAGTTCTCGAGTGTGTATATTCTCATTCTTTAACATTGTGGGGTGACATAAAGCTAAAGGAATCAGTCTGAACTGTGAGAAGCAGATGGAGGTTTTCCATGATAAACAATCAAACAGCTTTGGTCGCTCCAGTGTTCACGACAAAAAAAACTAAACAAAAGTTACCAATCTGAGAAAAAGAACAAAACAAAGTTCAATAAAACGAGAGAAGGATACAAAAAAATGACATGCAATTAGTTGTGAGGACACTTTGAAGACATGATGACTGAAGGAGTTTTTTTCAAAGCAGCAGTGTGTGGATGGGTTCCCTCCTTACTGCTACAAGGAGGCACCCGAACCCCCTGGTGTGAGCGGGTAAACCTCAGCAGGAACCCAAGGAATCGACCGGCTCCCCCGTCCTCCCTGTCCTTTGGACGACCTCCTGGTGGTTTGGACCAGCAGTCTTTATGTTCGCACCTGGAACTTTCCGGCCTTGGTCATGTACTTGATGCCTTTGAAGGGTTTATACTTCTCCCCGTACATGTCCAGCCGGTTCACCTTCAGCCCTGTGCGGGGACACAAACCGGGTTCAACGCTGGACGGGTTCACACAACTGTACGCTTATACTTTTAGACATTGGAAAAAACTGAAAACAATAAATCACTTGAGCCACATTTGAAATAAGAGCTTATCAGATAAATCCCCAGATTAGCATGTTTCAGTTAACATTAAAAACATTAATACTAAAAATATACAAATAAGGTTTAAAATACATTATTTTACAAAGAAAAGTGTGAAGTTATCCTTTGATCTGAGCACGTTTTAACCAGTGGGGGGAAAAATAAAATGCAGAGAAATGAGAAAAAAAACACATATCTGATTCCACTTGATTCATTACATGCGATATAAAAAAGTAGAAACGCACCGATCCAACATTAATACCTCTCTGGGCCCCAATACAGACAAAAACTAGATCAGTCGGTGAAAATGTACCCAATCTGTAATGGCAGATCTGATCTATTCAGTCTAATTCTATGCTGTGTCCTTTACATCATATTATATCATATTTAGGATTCCTAATTGGACTTCCAGAAACATCTGAAAGAAGGTTTGATGCTGTTTATTTGTTACATGTTTGACCTGTATAGTCAACTTTTTCCTTGTCAGTTTCAGTTTATGCATTTTATATTGGTTGTTTATTGGTTGGTTCCAACTCCTAGTTGGACCGACTGAACAAATTAAAGTTGTGTTGTGTTTCCATGTTTCACCAAGATCGTGAAGACATTGGTGTATTTCAGTGTGTTGTACTGGTGCAGAGATATTCAGTAAATTTGGGTGTTTGCTTAAAAAAAGATGCGTTTTATTTTAAGTGAATTCAGCACTATTTTTTTGTATCGGCCAATATTAAACCTCAGATATTGGCATCGGAAGTGAAAAAAGTGGATCAATGGATCCCTAAATGCAGGGCCTAATGCATCTTTTTAGAGCCAAAGGCTCTATGAGCTCAAAAATATTAAATTCTAAAAAATAAAAAAAAAAATTCAAAATTGATAAGTTTAACTTTGCTGCTGAAACGTTTTTACTTTGTTCACATATTTACCTAGGAGGGCGACATATGTTACTAATTCTATCCATGCAGTGGGAACATCTGTATTATAGTGTCACGATAGTGAATTTAGAGCATTTGGCACCCCCTAGTGGACATGGCGCAACATAGCGAAAGAAACCAAAATCAGGCGGTCGTCAGCTGAGAGAACTGCTTGAATGTGATTGGAGGGGAAGTGTGTGTGTGTGTACCTGAGATAGCCATCTGTTGGATCTTGAACTGGATGTTAATGGTGGGGTTCTCGTCGGGTTTAGAGGCTCCGGCCTGCAGGTTCATGGTGCCCTTGAGGCTGGGCAGCTTCTGCGGGTTGATCTTCCCAACATCCCATGTCAACAACTTCCATGGCAAGAAAAACGGGGCAGAAAAAATTGGAAAAGAGTAAATAAATTGTAATATCTCTTTATTTACAGTATTTTGACACTATGAAGAGAAAAATAAAAAAATAAAAAAACACAAAACACACACACTGAGACGGTTGGGTCTGTCGGTACCTTTGTGACGGGGTCGAAGGTGTACGTTCCTTGGGAGGGGTTGAGGTTGGCGTTGAGGACGCCCCGCGGCAGCTGGCTGCTGACCAGTACCGACTCCACGGCTTTCCCCATGGTCTGCTTGGGGCCCAGGGTCAGGTCGAAGCGGCCCTGGGAGCTGCCCTCCCGAAAGGTGATGTTGTGTTTGACGTAAACTGGGATGGCCACCAGGCTGAGGGGGAAGAGAAAGGACAGGAAGTAAACACACGGAATGCCACTCTGAAGCAAATTGATGTTCAGTTTAAAACAAAAGGGGAAAAAGCTGCTATTATGGTAAAAAAGAGGATTTTTTTAAGTATCGACTAAGGTGGTGCTGGATGAATTTTCATCCAGCAGATGAAAATTCAGATTTGTCATGTCAAAAATATTATTAAAGCTGCCTCATAAAATCCATCAGTATGCACTGAATGTGTGATTTTAACGCAAACAAATTAAAAAACAAAAATTACAAGGCGATTCTAGAACACGGCGTAAAAAAACAACAAAAAACACTGCGACTAAAACGAACACGGACTTCTGGGAGCTGACGTGGTAGGAGAGCAGCCGGAAGTTTCCGTCAGGTGGGATGAAGGAGAGGATCCGCTCGGCTTCCCAGCGCTTGAACCGGACGCACGGGTGGAAGCTGACGTCGTCCAGCAGCCGGGGATTCTGCGAAAAGGACGACGGGGAAACGGGAGTCTTTTACTTTCCATTTCTGCTAACCGATTTAACTTCTTCTTCTGTTTTTTTTTTTAAAGGACTAAACACACCATGAAGGAGAGCGTCAGGTCGGGCATGCCCGTCAGCTTCACGCAGGCATCGATGACGCCCTGGATCTCCGCTGTGATGGTGGAACCTGTCGAAAGACGCATCCTGACTGAAGTTTTTTTTTTTTTTTCTTCTTCTTCTTTTGTTTTTTTTTTTTTTTAACTCTCCGAGGCGTTACCTGACTTATCGATGATGGCGTCGATCTCCTCCACCACGTCGAAATAGGCCTCGTTGTTGGTGTACTTGACGCCGGTGCGTCGCCACGGCACCACAGAGAGCTGGCCGGTGGGGAGCTGCTCACCGACGTTGGTGCTGCCTGGAAAAACATGAACCAAAACAATGATGATCAAACGAAGGAGTAACAGTCAGTCAGTGGCTGAAAATGCATTAAAAGGCAGCTGAAAACCAAAGGAAGGCCTTCAGAAATACAACAAAACAGAAAAAACGTGGCTTGTTATGTGTGAAATAATCTAATCTGTCGAACCTGAACTAGAACTTTGTCACTATTAAGGAATTATTGACTTAAACCAAGCTCCTATATCTAGCTGAAAAGTTACTTGTATGTTAATTAGGCTTAGTTCAAGAGTACAAAGACATTTACCCTAAAAAGAAGACAAAAATCAAATGGTAAGATTTGTTGTTTTTTTGCGGTGTGAAACTCGCTAAGACTTGTTGGAGGACCTGTGATGGTGTTGACCATGGTGCGGAGGATGGTGGGAGGCTTAATGAGCTCTTTGAGGATGTTGGACTCTGTTGCCAGGGGGAACCCGTTGTCCAGCATCTCCTCCAGCAGCTCGTACACCACCACCACGTTGTCCTTGATGGCCGCCTCGGTGCACACGCCGAAGTAATCCTGGAGGCGAGGAGAGAGGGTGAGTCAACATGAAAGCAGCCGATGTGACGTAAAGCGGAGAAAAGCAACCCGAGAGCGACCGTCCCTGCCCGACCTGGAACGTGTCCACGACTCTGTGCAGGAACTCGATGACGAAGAGCGGCGGCACCTCGCTCTGGATGACGGCCACGAAGTAGATGCGGTGGCGCAGCACGCTGATTAGGTAGTGGTGCGGCGTGGGGATCACCGGCGGGACGTTCTCCGGCTCGGTGGCACGCTCCTGCGCCTCGAAGAAGTAGTCGCACACGGAGCGGCTCACCACGCTCTTCCAGTGCTTCTCCAGGAAGATGTCGCCGGACGCGTTTATCAGGAACAGGCTGTGGATCATCTTGGCTGGAGAGGCTGAGGGAAGACGAGGAGGAGGTGGAAGACGGGGGTTGGTTTTCAAAGCGCTCTTTTTCATGCGGCAGGGAATTGAAGGTTGAGCAGGACTTCAGAAGGTTTTTAAAACAGCGGTGCAAATCAGAACGGCCGTGTTGTGAGTATCTGGGTTAATGACGCCAAAAGGCCCAACAAGAATCCAGCTAGCAGGAGTAAACAGTGTGACATTTTGACTGCTTTCCACGTGGACTCTTAAGCCGTTCTGTTGCATTTGAGCAAAAAACGTGTCTGAACAAGAGTGGGGCTGAAACGATTAATCAAATGATCACGATTAGTCGAACTATTGTAATTAATGGAATTATCAAAAATAATTGTCCAGGAATTTAGTAATTGTTAATGGGAGTGCACAAACTAAGGCTGGAACGATTCCTCGAATGATTCGATTATTAAAATTCCTCGAGGAAAGTTTATCTGACACGAAGCTTCATTAAATTATGTTTTATTAAATAGTGCACCGTGTTCCGCCCGGATGACTGTTTGTGGTGGGCAGCGCTCTTACTTCCGGCTACGAGTTGTTGTGAAGTGCTAGTAGCATGGTGTTTTGGGGAGAAATAAGGGTCGGTGCGGTGGGTGGATTACGACAGCTTTTGTTGCGTCGGAATCGGAATCGCGTCGTCACGGTTTGGGGGCGAACGATAGGAATGGAGAGAAAGAGTGAGATCCAATTCCTCGAATAATTGTAAAAATATTCTAGAGTACTCGATTACTAAAATATTTTTTAAACAGCCCTAGTACAAACCCTAAAAATAGCCATTTACTGAAAGAATAACAACAATAGAAGTAATTAAGCCAAAACTGTGCAAAAAATATAAACATTTTAGACAGACTTTGTTTTGTATCTGTACCTTTAAAATGTCCGCATTGACTGAAATTTTTGTTGCAAAACTCTAATAGTGATCAAATAAATAAATAAATAAATATTTAAAAATAATAATAATAACAATGTATCCATGTAAGTTTTGCATTTAAGATGAAAACGCTGATTTGTCTGTAAATCTCTTCTACCCAGAACTCCGGTTTTGCTTCACCTGGTTCAAATTCTGTTTAAAAAAAAAAAAAAAATCATATTAAGCATCTTTTGCTGTCCAGTAATCAATCCAAAAAATAACCAACAGATTAGCAGTCGTTGTTGTTTTCAGCTGCAGTCTGCAGATGCATCCTTTGCTCTGAACTTTTGATTGAACTATAAGCCTCCTTGTGACGTCAGAAGAGGTATTTGACTTGGGAATTGTTTATCTTTATTTAAAAAGGACTGCATAGGACAAAAGACTAACGATGACAAACAGAGAAACATGTGAAATGTTGCAAGAATTATAAAGTGTGCTGGATCGATTTTACAGGAAAATCTGGCGTGTGGCTTTAAATATTAAAGTAAACCAGAAGCGTGCCAGTAATGTAAGGATTGCTGAGTTTCTAAACTACAATGAACTTTTCGAAAGAATATAAGAGGAGATTTTTTTTAATCGCGAGGAGAAAAGCCCTCCTCTCCTCACATGACACTTCTGCTGCCTGGTGAACATGACACCGGATTCATTCATTAAACATGCGGCAAAAGCTATCGAGTTCGGGGCGGACATGCGTGAAATCACCAAGAATGGCTACAATTCGCATACATTTTCATAAAAGCAATATATCATGCAGCGAAGAAGAAGCTCGGTGTGTCTGTAATGACTAGAAAATGAAGGCCTCCATCCGCAAACATCAGGATGCTCTATCCGTCCCTTCAGTCTCATGACAGCGGAGAAGCCCCGTCACTCGGGAACCCGCTCAAATAACGAGCTTAGAAAAGACACAAATGACCTGCCGAACCACTTAAAAGCTGGCACTGACTTACCGAAGTGACGCTTTTTGCCCCTCTCGAGTAGCCCTTCGCCTTTTCTGCCACAGAAAGATTAAACAGCCGTCGCTGCTTCCCGTTAGGTGGAGCAATAGATCCTTAAACCACACAGGATGGAGGCGTCGAGCGAGCCAATCACAGGCAAGCTAGAGCGAAAAGTCCTGCCTACCTAATGCACCGGTTGGTCAACAACACGGAAGTGACTGGTGAGGGATTTGGTCCTGATTGGCCTGTGTCGGTAAACATTAGACAAACTGCCCGCGGATTGGTTTAAAATGTAGCTGGTCTGACATTTTGTTTCCAGTATCAGATTTCATCTTGTGGAGTTGCTTTCCGTTCAAACAAACAGTTGACCCTAAGGAGACTGTTCTGTAGAGTAATGGCAGAAGTTTCGGTATCAGAATCGCATGGCCGAATTTTGATGCTGCTTTGGACCATATTTAGAATATTCTAATACTTAACAGAAGGGAAAAGAAAGTTATACTCCAACTTTAAGTGTGCATTTTAAATGTACAGTTAAATGATAGGAACATTTGTCTATGTCTAAAGCTGCAGAATATCTATTACAAAAAATACTTTTTTACATATTTGTTGAAATTATATCTGACAGGGTGTTATAAAATAGGTAATATGTGAATAGCTCCTCTTCCTCCTCCAAGTTAATTTGTCCGCATTAGCATATTTAGCTGCTGTTACTGAGGTTCCTTGAGATTGATTGACAGCCCTAGGACCCGCCTCCTGGCTCTAATTGGTTGTTTATGACCGGAAGCCGTGCACGGCTTCAGAGGGCAGCACAGGGAGATAATCTTTTCACACATTATTTGTCTCATAACATACTGACATGGTGACAGTTTTAACAAGTAAAAAAAGCACCTTTTTATAAAAGTTACATACTGCAGATTTAAAATTATATTTATTGAAGCAACTAATATTTTAAATAAAAATCTTGTCAAAAGAAATGTGAGTTTTTCTCCATAAACCTGACCTCACACTGAGATTAGTGAATTAAAGTGAAAGGACCACGACTATAATAAAAATCACACACCCCTATTGTTTAAAAAAAGAAAATCATACTATGAAGTCTAATTAAAGTTTCCTTGGAAACAGAAAACACGTGGAAGAAGATTGAAAAAGAAATTACATTTTTTTGGCTGATGTGCAAAATGCTACTCGTGGTAGTAAACTGCACATCTTCTTGAACAAACCGTCTCCGGGAGGGCGGAGGGTGTGGTTGTGGCAGCATCGTAATCTGGGAGTGCTTTTCTTCAGCAGACAATTATTCAGATCAAATGTGTCAGAATGGACCAGTTAAAGTCCAAACTTCATAATTCAGTTCCACCTTTTTTTTTTTTTTTTTTTACATTGTTCCTAGTCACAGACTCTGATCTTCACAAGAATTCTCGTTAAATGCCGAGTATTTTTATATATTGGATTTTTAGCCGTTAAAGGCTGTAAATCAAACATGAGCAGAAACCTGCCCATGACTAAGATATACAACCACAGGGGACATCTAGTGGTAGTAGTTTGTCAAAGCAGTTCAGTTGGTTACTGAGAAGCTTTAGATCAATTATTCCTCTGACTGATTAAATTAAAGAGCTGGCATTCAGTCAGCATCACCCAGATTCAATTCTATTGGCAAAAACGCACCGGACTGAACCAAATCTAGTTGAACCACATTCTCTATTTCTCAAGCTGCAGTTTCATTGATGCCGTCTAGCATCAAAATCATAGTGAAGTCTACAGGTGCTGGTCATAAAATTAGATCATCATGAAAAAGTAGATTGATTTCAGTAATTCCATTTAAAAAGTGAAACTTGTATATTATATTCATACATTACATACAAACTCATATTTCAGATGTTTATTTCGTTTAATTTTGATGATTACAAATGACAACAAATGAAAATCTCAAATTCATCATATCAGAAAATTAGAATATTACTGAAGACCAATAAAAACAAAGGATTTATAGAAATGTTGGCCAACTGAAAAGTATGAACATGAAAAGTATGAGCATGTACAGCACTCAGTATTTAGTTGGGCCTCCTTTGGCCTGTATTACTGCAGCAATGCGGCGTGGCATGGAGTCGATCAGTCTGTGGCACTGCTCAGGTGTTATGATAGCCCAGGTTGCTCCAATAGTGGCTTTTAGCTCTTCTGAATTGTTGGGTCTGGTGTATTGCATCTTCTTCTTCACAATACCCCATAGATTTTCTATGGGGTTAAGGTCAGGAGAGTTTGCTGGCCAATTAAGAACAGGGACACCATGGTCCTTCAACCAGGTACTGGTAGCTTTGGCACTGTGTGCAGGTGCCAAGTCCTGTTGGAAAATGAAATCTGCATCTCCAAAAAGTTGGTCAGCTGCAGGAAGCATGAAGTGCTCTAAAACTTCCTGGTATGTGGCTGCGTTGACCCTGGACCTCAGAAAACACAATGGACCAACACCAGCAGATGACATGGCACCCCAAACCATCACCGACTGTGGAAACTTTACACTGGACTTCAAGCAACGTGGATGAAGTGCCTCTCTTCTTTTCCTCCAGACTCTGGCACCTTGATTTCCAAAGGAAATGCAAAATGTACTTTCATCAGAGAACATGACTTTGGACAACTCACCAGCAGTCCAGTCCTGTTTCTCTTTAGTGTGTGGTGGTTCTTGAAGCACTCACTCCAGCTGCAGTCCACTCTTTGTGAATCTCCCCCACATTTTTGAATGGGTTTTGTTTCACAATCCTCTCCAGGGTGCGGTTATCTCTCTTGCTTGTACACTTTTTTCGACCACATCTTTTCCTTCCCTTCGCCTCTCTATTAATGTGCTTGGACACTGAGCTCTGTGAACAGCCAGCCTCTTTAGCGATGACCTTTTGTGTCTTGCCCTCCTTGTGCAAGGTGTCGATGGTCGTCTTTTGGACAACTGTCAAGTCAGCAGTCTTCCCCATGATTGTGTAGCCTATAGAACTAGACTGAAAGACCATTTAAAGGCCTTTGCAGGTGGTTTGAGTTAATTAGCTGATTAGAGTGTGGTACCAGGTGCCATCAATTTTGAACCTTTTCACAAGATTCTAATTTTCTGATATGATGAATTTGAGATTTTCATTTGTTGTCATTTGTAATTATCAAAATTAAACTAAATAAACATCTGAAATATTTGAGTTTGTATGTAATGTATGAATATATATAAGAATATATACAAGTTTCACTTTTTAAATGGAATTACTGAAATCAATCTACTTTTTCATGATGTTCTAATTTTATGACCAGCACCTGTATATCTCTGACTTTTACCAGCCCCTTTACTTTGGTAGCATCTGATCTGTAGATGTCATGTCTTAAGCTCATGTGTGTCTACTCTACAAACTCCATCCAGCCATACTCGTTTGATGTAAAAAGGTTTTCTGCTGTCAACACCTCCAAACTTGCGTCTGTAGTCCTGAATCTTAACATTTCGAAGCGCTGCCGCGAGGTTTAGCTCCCTCTGATTATCGTTTTACATTTCCCACCGTGTTTATCATGGGACCTGTTAGCAGCTGCATGTACCGCTACTGCCTGAAGACAAACTTTCCCTTTTGAGAACAATAAATCAATATTTTTATCTTGATCTTGGCATGTTAAGCCGAGACCTGTGTAGTCTTGTGATTGAACTTTTGGGTTTCCTGCATTTGCCCTGCACACATTGCATGGTCTGATATCTATGTAAAACATGGGACAATGCGCTCCTGAGAAGGCTGGCAACCGTTTTAAACGCTTTCCAAGTGGAAATGATCTGAACGATGGATTTCAGATTGTTGAGATATATGCAGTATTGTCTTCAAGAGCAGAGGTTTACGTATATTTCCTCAGAATTTGAACTGTATTTCTTGGGTCAAATGTTTTGGGTCTCCTTCCACAGCCTTCTCGCAGTTGTTTGCTGGAGTTCTGGCCTATTGCTCCTGACAGAACCGGTGGATCCGAGTCAGATTTGTAAGCTGCCTCACCCAAACACACATTCTACCCACAAATTCTCTATACGACCGAGATCGGGGACTTTGTCATCCGGAAGCCACTTGCACCTGGACTTCCTGGCTTATGTCTTGAGATGTTGCTTCAGTGTTCTCACATAATGGTCTTTCCTAACGATGCCATCTATTTTACAAGGCGCACCAGTTCCTCCCGCAGCGAAACAGCCCCACAATGACAACGCCACCACCGTGCTTCACTTGGGGATGTTTTTTCCGCCATTCCTCCCTCATAACGTTTCCACTTTGGTTTCATCAGACCACTTATGGGCTTTGTCCCTGTGTACATTGACAAACTGCTTCTGTGGACAATGACTATCATGCCAGCGTCTTCACAAGGTCTTTGGGGTTTTTGTTCTGGTGTCGATTTGCAAGATTCTCACCAAAACACATTTATCTTTGGGACACTCGTCTCCCTCCTGAGTGGTGCATTGGACATTTACGTCATGTCTGCACTTGCATAAAGTTGAAAAGACGAATAGGTACCTTCAAGTGTTGGTAAAATGCTCAAAAGGGTGAACCAAGCTTGCACAACTCCCTGATGTCTTGGCTGAATTTTTAGCAAATAAAAGTTATTTATTTAGTGAGCATCCATTTAACTTATAACAAGTTTCCAAAGCCATGACATCATCATCTGGGCTTCCCCCTCGTTGCATGAAGAGACAGTAATCAATCTGCCTCTGATTTTGAAGACATTCATAAATTAATCTCTTCAAATGTCACTGTAGTGACATTCGTCAAAAAGAAATCGACCGAAAACATAAGAAGTTTGTCGTGATTTAACTTTACGTGGAGCAAACTAAAAATCCTCGCAGGCGCGGTTCGAGGCGGCGACCGCTTCGTCAGGAAAGAAACGTGAGTGGCTCAACATAATTTATTTCCATTTTATGTTAAAATGTACAGAGTTCTTGCTAAGAAAGAAAAAAAAATAATAAAAACAAAATGAATAAATTGAAATACATACAGGGACAGAGTAGAGAGCTGAGGCGGCTGAGCACGACTCAACCTGCACTGTGTGCTCCGCTGTCACCCGCGTCTCTTTTATTTTGCGCTCTCTCTTAGCATACAACGCAACATGTACAATTACAAAGGATACAAAAAGGGAAGCAATATAAACAGACAAATATACCGAGCTCATTTGTACATGCCTCTTAAATGTAAGGAAGTCATCCTATACACACACGCGCACACCCACGCACACACACACACACACACACACACACACACACACACACACACACACACACGAGTAAAAAAGAAAAACAATAAACGAAAAGAATGCCAAGTGACCTTTAGATATCTGTAGTCCTTTTGTTTAAAATAGCATTAATATACTACACAAAGATAGAAAAACTCTAGAGATGAGATGGAATGGAGAGGTTAAAGGCATCTTAAAGTCACTAAAAGTGAGTGGTAATTTTTTTTTTTTTTTTTTACATTTTGAATTTCTTAGTAATTATCCAAGAGGCGAGCTAAAAAAAATGCTTATTTTGTCGTTTCCTGAAACAGAAGTGAGAAGGTTTCAGGGGCGGAGGTAAAGGGGGGGAGAAGTGGGACAAAAAAATGACAGTACCAATATCAATGTCAGAATTTCCTTTTTATATTATAGAAAAAAAAAAAATCTCTACAATAGTTTTCTAAAGACAAAAAAAGAGTCAGCTTTTGTGTCATAAAAGAAAGCTGCCCAGTCTGATAAAATTCAGAAACCGAATGACGAAAGAAACGAGTACAGAACAGAGCGATACACTCAAAAGGAAGTATGCGTGTAGAAAAAAAGACAAACAAAACACAAAAAACAACTAAAAAAAAAATAAAAAAAATCCCCTCCCTCTTTTGACTTTAAATACTGGTACACGGAGCGACCTGTTTACACCCGTCATCTGAACGCCGTCCCCCTCGGGGAAAGTAGGAGCGCTCACCCGTCTCTCACCCTGCTTTAGCTTAACTACGCCTCCGACCGAGGGCCAACCCGAGCGCTAGATCGGGCGTTTTAGGCACACCTTTCAGAAAGGCTGGATGTCTGCTGCCGAACGTCTAGTCAGTGGGAGTGCAGAAAGAAACACTACAGTTTTAACTAAAAAAAGAAAAAAAAAAAGAACCCTTGACTTTGAGCAGGTCTACTCTGCTTCCCCCCCCCCCTAGCTGCTAAAAAAAGAACAAGAACTGACGCTGTACACCGTCGGTCAGTGGAGTGTGGACAAAAAGAAAAAAAAGGAAAAAAGAGCTGAATGTTGGGCGTTCCTGAGCTAGCTGCCGATTGGCGGCGGCTAGTCAGCGCGTGTGTGGACGTTACATATATACGTGTTTAAGGGAAGTACCAGAATATTTACATCTAAAATTGTTTCCAAGTGGCAGCAAACTGGAAAATAATGCTACTCGTTTCTTTTACGGATATATCATTAGTGAGACAGCAACGCGCCCGTCTCCTCTGTCTCTGCCATGTTTTTTGGTACAACACTGTCCATCTGGGAAGACGGAGACTCCGGAAAACGGCTCAGACGCCCGAGGCTTCGGCTTTTTTTTTTTTCTTTCTTTCTTTTTTTTAAATTGTTTTGCAGGAACCGTCGTCTGACCCGAGCTGCCTCGGAGAGACGCCCGACCTTTTCAGAGTGGCCGAGCGGGGGTGTGTGTGTGTCACCGTTTCAGAATGCCACACATATAAAGACAAAAGCATATAAGAGGTCGGACTGCACACGAGTATTCCAAAAAAACAAACGGGAAAAAAAAAAAGACGACAATAAAAATAATATTTAACATTATGTTTAACAAAACAGTCCACCTACAAGCTTTCATGGTCTTTTTTTTTAAGATAAGGCTTCCTATATCAATTAAAAGATTGTGTGCATGGTTGGATATACTCAGTTAACCGTTTTTTTAAATCTCATTCGAAGTCTGTTGGAGGAAGGAATTCCTGTATTGTCTCTCTGGGTCATTCATGGTTTTTTTTGTTTTTGTTTGTTTTTTTTGGTCGTTCTTGACCTCACGCTCCAGGGGCCAGGGAGGGCAGGGGCCCATTTAGGCTCTTTGAACGTCTGGGGCCCCCTGACTCAGCCCTGCGTTACGCATCCCGAATCCGCGAACACAGCCAGCAGAAGGGAGAACCAAGCCTCCAAAAAATGTAAAAAACCTGGACAAAAATGACTGTGCAGAGGAACAGGAAATCCAAGCACACTCCGCCTCCGATCAACCTCGGCCCACCCCCCTCGCTGCCAGCGTTGGCGCCGGACCAGGCGGAGGGGACTGAGGGGCATTTTAAAAACACGATGAGCGTCAACTCTGGCCCCGCGTATCTGTCGCCCTGCTCATCTGCTCATGTACGGCGACTGTTTCGGGACGCCGGCGTAGCTGTGGTGGGAAGGGCCCGTGTACATCATGTTGCTATGGTGATTGGGCTGCATAGGCTGCTGGGGGTAACCCTGCCCTCCCATCATGCCCATCTGCATCTGCATGGGGTACTGCGCTGGCTGGTTCATGTAGGGGGGGTTGCTGTGGTAACCGCTGTTCATCATGCTCTGCGGCATTCTGTAACCGGCCGACATGGCGTTCAGGGGCGTCATGTTCATGGAGTTATACGGCGCCGGCGTGGGCATGAGGTTGGGCATCATGCCGCGCTGCACCGTCAGCGTCCGGGTGGTGCCCTGCATGGCCGAGCTGCGGCCGTAGAGCTGCTGCTGCTGGTGCGAGGCTGGCGCCAGCTGCTGCGTGGCTTTGGAGCGGATGGAGATGTGGCCTTTGACCGTGGCCATCTGCCCCTGCAGCCTGTGCGACTGCGGAGGCCCCAGGCTGATGTTGGTGGCCGGCATGTTGCACTGCAGCTGCAGCGAGCCCAGGTTCATGGAGCCGGAGCTGAGGTTGGCCGGTGAGGTCATGGTGGGCTGGCCTTGAGGAAGGGTGTGGGGCGATGGGGCCAGGCCCGGGTTGGACAGGGAGACGCTGGTGGCGTACGACGTGACGGCGGCGGAGTGCGAGTAGGGCATGGCGTGTGGGTCCATGATAGTGTTGGTGAGCTGCTGGAGCTTCGCCAGGCTGAACGTGGCCGTGGACTGGGGGTAGCTCCCTGTGCCAAAGTCCTGACTCATCCGCTCGTAGATGGCACGGCCTCCTCCTCCGCCCCCTCCGCTTTCTGGGATCTCCATAATCATGGGTGTGGAGGCGAAACCGTTGCCCATGCTGCACTGGGACAATGCCTGTTGCTGTGGTGGCGGCGGGGCTGAAGGTTGGGATTGAGGATTGGGGGTTTGCTGCGGCTGCTGAGGCGGTTGCTGGGGAACCTTTTTCTGCGACTGAGGTTGCTGCTGCTGCTGCTGGTTGGTGCTGGGGGGCCTCTCGATCACCCCGCAGCTTTGAGGGGACTTGATACCGCAGTTGGGGGTGTTGGAAGGAGGCGGGGGTGGCGGAGGCTGCGGCACGGCGTTACTAGCTCCTGGTCCAGTTTGCTGGATGAGGCTACAGCTGCCCATTCCCAACTGGGATCCCCCATTGGCTGTGGAGGGCGTGAGGCTGGGAGTCTGCACAAAGGAGCAACTGTTGGACTGCGAAGACGATGGAGTGGCAGAGGTGGAGGAGGAAGAAGAAGACGACGATGACGAAGCTGCGGAGGGTCCTGCCACGACGGCACCCGACATCGCCCCTCCGTTACCCCCGTTTCCAGTTCCGTTACCTCCTCCTCCGCCCCCCATAGTGGAGTCGTAGCTGCTGGGATTATCGTAATTCTCTGTCGTGCTCTCGATGCTGCCCAGGTCGCTGAACCCGCTGTCCACAACCTGCTGCGAGTGGTCCGACACCGACGGCACGTCCATCATCGGAGAAGTCTCCATGTTCTGCTGGGATGGGGCGGACAGAGAGCTTGGGTGTTCTGGAGTGATTTGGGTGTAGCTGCTGCCGGTGCTGCTGCTACTGCCTGTGGACCCGGCGGGGCCTGGCGTACCACCCCTCTGTCCAGCCGGTGTGGTCTCCACGACGCCTGAAGACAACCCTGGGCTGTTGACTGAGCGGACAGACTGGCTGGGCAAAGGAGGCACTGGAGGGTTTGGGAGTGGGCTGCTATGTTGTGAAGCTCCGCACTCCTCCACTAAAGGCAGACCCTCCTCTTCGTTCTCCCCCGTGTGGCTGTAACTCTGTAGGGTCCGGCAGGCGGCTAGGGTCTCCTCGCAGTCTTGGTAAGCGCCGTGGTGCGGTTGCGGCTCGGCCTCTTCCTCCTGGGCCTCTCCATGCGTCAGCGATCGCACGGCTTGCATCGTCTCCAGGTCCAGCTCATTGGAGTGCTGATGCTGGTGGTGCGGATGGTGTTGACCCAACTCCTCCTTGTACTCGGAGTGCTGGTGTGGGTGGGAGTGTGCGTGTTGGGGTTCCATTAACAGCGTGACGTCTTTGTCGTCTGGGTGTAGCGACTCCAGCTGCATGTTCTCAGAAGGGACGGCCATGGCGGTGACCGTCTCCACGGCTGCAGCCGCTGCGGCCGACTCCTCTTGCTCCCTGCGCCGCCTCTCCTCCTGCACGGGGTCGGCGGAAGGAGGCGGAGACTTGGCTTCCTGAACCTCCTTCTCAGCCTCCTCCTCCTCCTCGTCGTCCTCCTGCTTGCTGACATAGCTCGGCACCACGCTGTTGTCCATGTCTAAAAAAGCCTCACCACCTTGGGGTTCTTCTTTGACCGGAGGAGAGTTTGGTCGAGAGGTGGGCTCCTCCTCATCCTCCTCTTCCTCCTCTTCTTCTTCGTCGTCCGAATCTCGTCTATTTCTCGGCTTGCAGGTATTGCTCTTATCTTCTAAATGCCCGTCGCCTTCGTCATCCGCGTCGTGCTCTTCGCTCCGCCTGCTGCCAGAACCCGGCGTGACGGCCGCTCGCCTGGTGACGCTGCTGCCTCCACTGCCCATGCTGCCGCTTTCCTCTTCTTCCCTGTCTTCGTTGTCGTCGTCGTCCTCCCCATCAGCTACCTCTGCGTCGTGGGGTTGGGAATGTGGGGCCCGTGGCCCTGACGCCGACGAGGAAGACGAGGGGGACAGTAAGGGACGGGATGGTGGGCGGCTGGGCTTGTCTTCCACCCATGCGGTTTCAGTGTCCTCGTCCTCGTCTTCTTCATCCTCTTCGTCCGGCTCGGAGGTGGGAGGAGGCTTGGGGGCGGGCTGTGGTGCCTGGTGGATGGAACGGTTCTTTGGCGGCCTCCCTCGCCTTTTGGGCACTTTTTGTTCGGTAGCTTTAGGGAAATAGTCGTCGTCGTCCGAGTCTTTTTGTTTGTCAGTTTGGCCGATTCGCAGACCTGCGGTAGTGTGATCCTCTCCCTGGAGCAGCTGGGAGTCTTTGTCCAGCCGCTGTCTTTCCTTCTCCTGCTTCTCGGCCTCCTCCCTCCGAAGGTACCAGCCCCGCGGCTTGCGGCCAGGCTTCATTTTGATTTTAGGGGTGTGCAAATCTCTGCTTTGGATCTGGTTGCCTTCTTGGTTAGGCCCACCACAGGAGGGTTTTCCGGAATCGCATTTCGCCCACTGCGGTTTGCGGCTCTTTCCTTTCGGCCAACCCTTCTTCTTCTTGACAGGGACCTCGGGGTTGACCATTGGTAGCTCCGATGGTCTTGCTGCCGGAGCAGATATGGGTTTCAGCACAGGTGTTAGTTCTGGAAAAGCAAGAAGAAAAGCACGAATTTCATACGAAAAACATACACCAATGTAGAGGTATCTATACTAAACTCCTCATGTCTTTCATAAAAAACAAGAGCAATTTGTTTACCATCTTCCTCTGAATCAGAGAGGTTGGAGTGGCGAGCTCTCTTGGGTGTTGGCTCAGACAATCTCAGAGCAGATCTCGCTGGGGGGTAGCGGCGCAGTGGGTGGCCCAGGGTCGTTTCCTCTACAAGTCTGGGCATAGGCCTCTCGGAGTCTGAGTCTACAAAGGGCTCATCCAGCACCTCCGTCGTCTCGGAAATGGTCTCTGTCACCACGCTGCTCTGTGGGTGACTGCTCCGACGAAAACGAGGCCTCTTCAGGGGCTTCTGGGAAGGAACAATGCAATTTATTTAGACATGCCAGTCTCTGTCTAAAGTTGGAACAACAGTTTGTAGGGGATTAACACTGGAGATGCACCAGTCAGAATTCTTGGAGTTTTGATTTTTTTTCTCTTTACCATGCAGAATTCGTGTAAAGCATTAGAATTTTCTTTAAAAATTTTTTGAAAAATCTATGATTTAATTAGCCAACATGCAAAATAGATTAAAAATGTTTTTTTTTTCTTGCTTTCCTGCCAAAAAGTAACTAATTGTAGGCAACTTAGTGCAATGTGGGACAGAGAGAAGTGCAAGATCAGATTGTACTACTTTATAAAGAGCTATTGAAAAGTACACATTTTAGAAAGCTTTAACACCCAGACAATCTAGAACTGCAGTTCTATTCACTTCAATAGAAGCCCAGCTTCCTTCTACTGAAGCAGTTTGGATTCCAGATATCAGAAACATTCATTCTTTTATATCTAGGCTTCTCGCTTAAAAATTCTTTCTGGTTATTAAATGTCAAAATGTCGCACTCACTTTATGCAGCAATACTGAAAATAGATGGTGTGTGAGACGGTAGAACGTTCTGCTGCGTTCACACAGATCACATATGTGATGGAAAATTATACAATTAGGGACGTCACTCCTGTCTCTTTGTATTGCTGCACTGGGAGGTCATAAAACCGTCCCAGATGAATTCTGGTTCATTTAGAGTAGACCAAACAGCTCTGGTAAGAAAGAAGTCTTAAGTTGGTTTTAGCAGGTTACATTAGCGAACATTTTGGTTCGTGCGCACAGCGCTACTAAACTAAACGATGTCGTCCCCTCAAAGCTTGGAAGTATGCTTGATTTGGAAATGTTAACACTCTTTTTGAAATCTCAACGGACTCCATTTGCCTTCGTGTTATCTAGTCAAAGTATTGCTCTCTCATATGCCCAATGAATCGCATGCATGTATTTTGAATAGCTTATTTCCTTTTTTTCCTCTGAATTACATTTTTTACATCTCACCGACATTGAAAACGGTTAACTACACCGTACACTACCCTCTGTAGCACCATCCACAGCGAAGCTGGTGAGATTGGATTTTTGAGTGGCCTTCTTGGTGCATCTCTAATTCTGACAGCTCCAGCCGGTTCCTTACCTTGCATTTGAGCCCTATTGCTGGCTTGGTGAGGATGGGCGGGGAGCATCCCCTCTCCTCGTCGTCATCTTCGTCGTCATCCTCCTCCTCGTCGTTGTCGTCGTCGCTGCTCTCGCTGAAGCAGCCCTTGTCGACGGACGCCGCTTCGTTTAACCTGGACAGGATCGACTGCGTCAGCCCCTCCCCCGTCCCGTCTGGAAGCCTAGGCTTCGGGCCCCTCTTCTTTCTCGGCGGCCGCCCTCTTCGCGTCGTAGGGGTTATGGAAGGGTGCCTCGCCAAGTCCAGAGAGTGAAAAGCTGAGGTGTCTCCTTGTCTATCCATGGAGAAAAGGGACGGTGGGCTGCTCGAAGAGCCAGCCGTCCGGCTATCCTGCAGGATCTCATCGTCTTCATCGTCCTCGTCTTCCATGGGGCGGATCTTTGGGGGCCGTCCGACGCGCGTGCTGTTCTTTATCTTGCCCCAGGGGCAGTTTTTGGGCGGACGACCCCGCGGCCGACGTTCGCCGTTCGTCGGCAAGGGAGGGTGTGCTGGGTCTGGGAGAGACAGCGGGCCGTGGACGGACGGGGAAGCCGGGGTGCTTTGGTTGATGGGAAACCCCAGGAAGCCCTTTGTTTCTTCGTCCTCCACTCTCTGCTGCATGTGCCAGGGTGTTGTTGGAACCTTGTGGCTCGGTTTCAGCTGCTCGGATCATACAAATATGTCAAAAATGGCTCAAAGTAAACCAAATACCCCCCCCCCCCCCACACACACACACAACGTCGTGGTGCCTACCCTCTTATGAATGCCGTCGTCTGGTCCTTCATCGTCCTCTTCTTCCTCCTCCTCCTCTCCATCCGTTTCCGAGACGACGGTGTTTGTGACAATGACCGGCGTCCAACGGAGACACTCGGGGTCAACTTCCAGCTGTCGCGGCCGAGCTTTGAGGCGAGCCATGTGGTTGGCCACCACCTTTTCCCTTCGCACCAACACAAGCCTGCAAAAAAATGAATAAAGTTTCAACTTAAACAGTACTGAAGTGACTTGAAATGTTTCTTTTTTTAACTGAAATGTACCAAATCACACATTTGTTTGATAACTCTGCAGTGTTACAGTGTCTATATACTCCAGTATCTTCACAACTTTTTTTGGTTTTGTCAGTGATATAAGGAGCAGAACAGTAAAATAAATAATGAAACTGGAACTGACAGAAACAAAAGATTGACTAACTTGGTCAAATAAATAAACCTTTGAAATAGTTCAGAAAGCAGAGTCTGGAATCTAATGCGATCTAGAATTTCTTTCAGCATCAGGACCCAAACAGATGTTAACATTGGACTGGTGCATCGCTACACTTTACTTTAGAGATACACAGATATGAAAATTTGGGTCGATGTAAGGATTCGTAATTAATATTGCTGTTCTGGCTGGAGAGATGTTTCAACACCTTTGGGGAAACAAAAAAATGACCAGAAACAGACTGCAACGAGATAAATGTGAATATCGGTTGTTCAGATCAGCTCGGTTTTAGTTCTCGGAACCAATACCGCCATCTTAAAGAGTGACTAATATCAGCCAACGTTAGCGTTGATATACTGTGCATCTCTTCTTCGCTTCTACGCACGATCACGACAACTTGGGGAAACCCGAGCGGAGTCCAGAACCGCTCTGGACGCCCGACGCCGTGCGGCTTTAGGCCGTCACTCCTGACCTGTCTCCTCGCTGCTCCAGCATGTTGAGGCTGTGCAGGGTGGTGGTGATGTCCTGCGGGCAGATGCCCGTCTTCCTGCTGAGCTGCCGTATGGTGAGCTGCCGGTCGCGGACCTCGTGGAGACACTCCAGCACCACGCTGCGCCAGTACGCCATGTAGGACAGCCGGCCCAGGTCCGACAGGGGCTTTTCCGGGGAGCCGGGCTGGCCTTCCCGTTTTGACAGCAGGTAGCCTAGAGGGAAGTGTAAACGGTTTTATGCACTGCAAGACGACGGGCGACGTTTTCAGGCGTTTTGGGCGGACGGGACTCCTTACTGAAGTCGATGAGAAAGCGTCCGTAGCCCTTGCGCTGGTATTGTGGAAGAATCATGATGCATGATACGTTGTATTTCTGTTGACAGTGCTTCTCCTGCAGAAGGACAGAATAAAAATTTTTAGCTTTTTTGTTCTTTTTTCGTTGAGTGACCGGACATCAGGGCTTCGATTCGGTTTCATTCTTGCAGAGGGAAAAAAGTTGATGAATGATCCTTCTATACAGGATTTTAGGGTTTGGCTGCAGTGTTTATGTCACTTAATCTGGTTAGGTTTTTACTAAGTATTCGCTCCCTTTGAACTCGAGCTTCCGCGCGTTCCGAGTCCTGCGTACCTTGGAGAAGTAGCCGACCAGATGGCAACCTTTGTTGTCGTTCTGCGTGAGGACGTAGAAAAGGAAGGGCTCCACGTCGTAGTAAAGGGTCTTGTGGTCCAGGAACAGCTTGGCCAGGAGACACAGGTTCTGACAGTAGATTGTGCTCATGTTTCCATCGACCTGCGGCGGGAAGGGAGGAGAAGACGCCAACGATTAGGACTTTTGGTCTCGTCTTTTGACACCCGGTCGCGTTCCCTGAACACATTACTCGCCTCGAAAACAGAAACCTCGTCCTTCCTGTAGATCTCGTTGGCCGGAGGGTGGAACCAGCTGCACTTCTTCATGTGCTGGTAGAGGATGCTGCGGCTCTTCATGTAGCGCAGGCAGAATTCGCACAGGTACAGTTTGGGGAGCCTGCGAAGACGGACGAGGAGTTGGTTAAACTTGGAACGAGTCCTTTCGGAGCAAAGATGACGGCAAACAACGTAAATGCTACACCTATGAGCATCGAGTGCAAGTCATGTGCATTTTGTGCTAATGCTTTTCGTCGCGTTAGCTTACCTGCTGTACTCCTGCGGGTACGGAGACGAGTACCAGGTCTGGATTTCAAACTTGCCGAATTCAATGACTGACGGACAGCGCATCTGTGGGTCTGGCGGACCAGTCACGCCGACTTTCTGTTTGGGTCAATGACAGACGAGGAAATGGGTCACACATAGCTCATCATTGGCAAGATAGGCATTAGAGGTAGACCATGAAGTCCGCGAGTGACTGGTCATGATTACCGACTAACAGCGGTTTCCAAATAAAGAGAATTAAGTTAGATATCCAACTTCAGATATACATTTAAAAAGAGACGGACAGTGAGGTGGAGGCTTTTTAAGAACTAATGCTTAAAATTATTGCTTTTTCAGAGTTCCACTAAATTAATGTGTAGTACTTTAGCTGAATTAATGTTTAAAATTAAACTTTTTAGTGGAACTAATGCTAATAAAAAGCACTAGTTAAAATTAGCAATTTTTAGTGGAACTAATGCTTAAATTTAACTCTTTAGCAGAACTAATGCTAAAGAGCCCTAGTTAAAATGAGCTAACATGAGTTAAAATTAGCAATTTTTAGTGGAACTAATGCTTGAATGTAGTTTTTCAGCAAAATCAATGCTTAAATTAACACTTTAACAAAAATAAAGCTTAAAATTTTCTCTTTTTCCAGAACTAATGTTTAAGATTGACACTGCAGCGTTAGCTGCATTAAGTTTTGGTTTAGCTGTGTCCACTGCTGTCTAATAGACGCATTTCACTGGGATATTCCTAAAGGATACATATTAAAACATGCGGAAACACACATATGCCCTGTGGGAGCAGGCCGTGTCCTGACACTACCCTGTAGCTTTAATCCATAAAATTTTTTACAGACCAGTGTGACGAGCTCTGCCCGCAGTTTATGACAATCATGAAGTCTTTTCCACTGCTACTCATCCAGATTAATCACACATTTTACAGTGAAATAACTGCTCCGTCAGCACCGAACGCTTCAGCGCCGAGCGTGGCTGTTCCAGTCAGCATCCAGGTTTTATGAAGGCCTCTGCAACGCCGGCCAAACACCCGCCGTCTCGTAGGTTTACAGTGACACATAAACCCGGGACAAAAAGGAGCAGAATTTATGCTTCGTCTCTTTATCTACTGTCTAACCTGTCGGGGCACTGACAGTAAAGTTTACGAGCCAAACTGACAAGTGGGAGCGGATGTGTGTACACACAAGGAGAAAGAAGGAGAAAAGAGGACAACAATCTCGCGTAGTCGGCTTGTAGCACAGCGTTTCGTCCCAGTTTGACCTTCTGCGCGTTGCGCATTCGCGTCTTGCCCTGTGAGGTAGTGAGGGATGCGTACCTGAAGCGCCAGCTCCTGGATATGTTTGAACAGCTCAATGTCTTTTTCTGTCAGGTTCTCGTGTCCAGGCAGTTTGTCTTCGTCCTCCCGCCAGTCGCTGCCGTCCTGATTGTCTGCGAAGCGAAACAATGAGCCGACATGAATGCAAATCCGACACCACAAGAGTCACCGACGTTCTCCGCGAAGGCCAACGGATACACAAAGCTCTGGATGTTGCGACAACTAACGCATAACGTTCAGCATTTCCTGTAACTTCAAAATGTACATTAAATCATTAGCAATAACTTCACAAAAACTGCAGGTGTTTCATTGCCCTAAAAAGATTGAGGCAGATTCGAAATCAGTAACAAATGCAGACCGGTGCAGCGTCTCAGAAAGACAGAGATCCAGAGGTGCACGCATTTAATTCAAAGTATTGCTTTGATGTCTCCGACAGCAACGACGGACTCATCCTCACCGCCCCCGTCATCTCCTTCTCCTTTCCGCCCCGCCTTCTTCCGGATGCGGCACTGCTGCGAGTAGTCCACCACCTCCTGCCGCGCCTTGCGGCCCGCCGGCGACGGCGTGAAGAACTTGGTGAGGGCGTCGATGAGGCCCTTGGTCTTGCTGTTGAAGTGCAGGCTGCTGTTGGACTGCTCGTCGTCCCCGCGCATCGAGAAAAGTAGCCGGTCGTCGCCGGGGTAACCCTCGCAGGAGGAGCTGGAGGAAGAGTTGGCCGAGGTGGAGCGCTTCCTCCGACCTCGGCCCCCGAGCTTCTTGAAGGGTCGCCCGGGTCTGTGGGGAGAGAGAGGAAGCCAGGGGGCGAAGGTTAGCCACAATGAAGGAGGATCATCACTCTGCTCAGCGTGTGTCGTAGCCGTTAGCTTTCGGTAGCATGTACGGTATTTTGGAAAAGCATCTGGGGAACTTTTAATAGTAGCCATAAACTTTAAAGTAACTTATTGGGACTTGCTACAATCCAGCTCAGTCCGCTTTGATCAAACTCCGCTTGAAAACCTCTAGTCTCGGTTCGGTTGAAGTGAACTCTGGTGTGGTTTGAACGCATATGTGAACGCCAAGCAGAGCGGAGACCGCTCCAAGAGACGCACAGGGCATTCTGGGTAAATGCAAACAAAACAAATGCGGGAATGTAGGTCCAGAGGGAGAAATGGCTCTCGGGGTTTTACCGAAGAGGAATCCTGCAACCTCTAAAATCTGACACCACTCCATTTTTGGTTTACATTTTGTGACAAAGGAAGTGACTCAGTGTCTTCTTTGGAGGGTTTTGTGTCGTTTCCTTCACTGGTTCTTGGTGCAGCGCCACCACAGGCGATTAGGGGAACAGTTTACTCAAAGGGTTTGGTTCGTTTGACACGGTGCAGTGTGAAAGAGAACCAAATGTCGCCATGTTCCAATCCAATCAAGTCTGATACTTAGAAGCTCAAGTTTCCATCTACTCTTTGCAAAACAGCTCAAATTGGGTCCGACTTCATGGAGTGTTTCTGTGAATATAAATGTTCTTAATGGGATTCTGACCTGGACTTTGACTAGGCCTTTCAAACATAACCTATTTCTTTGCACCTCTTGATGTGGGTCTATGGTTATTGGCTCGCTTTGTTTTCTTCCACGATCAACTGGATTTCATTCAGTGTCATTAAATTAAATGACACTGAATGAAGCACCCGCTACTCTAAGTTTTATTTAGGAATATTTTTTTCCAGTGTTGAATCGTTTTCCTTCTACGTTACAGAGTTACAGAACGGGCTTCTGTTGTGTCAAACTCCTGAAACGAACTGATTAAATTAAACCGTTTTAATACAGTTAAACTTGGAAGAGACGTCATTTCCACCATATTTGGCGGCCAGCCTCCCCTCTCTACCTGTTCTTGGGCCGCCCCAGCGGCGTGTTGTATCGCCGTTTGATCTGCGCCGCCTTTTCGTGCAGAAGCGTCTTTCCCTTATTCCTGGGTTGGCAGATTTGACAAATCCACATGCCTGAGAAAGGAAAAAAAGCAAAAAGAAACGACTGATTGCAGCTGGAACTCAGGAGATGGTTTTAACCTCCATTAACCTTCACCGTTTCTCTCCCCCCCCCCACCGTCTAATTTCATTTTCTCTCTTCATGCTCATATTCCGGTCAGCCTTGTTTCGCTCTTTAAAAGGAAAAGAGACTAACTGGTAATTTAGGGCACTGAATGTTTATAGCCAATTAAAATAGAAACAGAGTAAACTGGAAATGACTCCTCAGAGTTTTTACGGGGTTTTTTTTTCCTCTCTTTCTCTTTACAACAAGAATTTGTAATTCTTGTTAATTCCTCAATTTTCCCAAGCCCACCACAGGATGACGTAGCTGTATCTGAGTTAGCTGCAAACATCAGAGCTAAACATAAGAATGCCGAAAGGCGACGTCCAAAAAGCTTCACACGACAATTACGAATTTGACACCATGACATGAATTATGGGATTAATCTATGTTAAAATGTTGCTTTGGCAGTGAGATGAAGCCACATGAGACTCTTGATTCTGGGGCTAAAAATCAGACGAGGAAACCAATATTTTATCGATCAGCCACTCGACTACTAAAACAAACACAGAAAAAACATTTTTCTGAACATTTTTTCCTCTCCTTATTAAATATCTCAAAACTAAAGGAATCCCTCTGTGTCTGGTGTAAAAATCCCATCGGGCAACAGCATGGACAGAAACAAAATCTGACAAACGCCCGACTAGAAATAATTGAATAATTCTTCATTTTTTGTTGAGTTCAAAGCAACCCTCTCCATCAAATAGTCTTGAATCAGAACATAAAAAAAAAATAGAAGAAGAAGAAGCAGGTCAGACCTTAAACTGGATCATCTTGATAATTTACCTTTGGGCATCCGTGTGAGAGGCGGATCGCAGCACTCCATGTGGAAGCCCCGGTCGCAAGAATCACAGAACAACATGTTGTCCTGCAGAGACAAAAAAGACAAATATCAACACAGAAGACGTGCTTGACGGAAGTAGGACTGGTTGATAAATTTGATTAAAAAAATTTTTTGCACCAATGCACTTCTTGGCGCACGTCAGGCCTCTTGCCTTCTTTGCCAAGTGTGTCTTAAAGTTTCAGGTCAACTATGATGGAGCATTCGGGTCAGGTTGTGACTGTTACGTTTTAGTCATGAGAATAAAGTCGTAATGTTGCAAGACTAAAGTTGGAATGATAATAACAAAAAAGTAAATAAAAAAAGGAAGCAGTCATTTTATAAGAACCCCATTATGAAAAGTAACAAAAACTTAAAGTGAGGAGTGTTGAGCATCTTGTGAAGATATACTAATAGCTGATGCAGGTTCTTAATCTTTTAATGCATCAGCATCAAATTATTATCAGCAGCGAGACTGAGTCTGCACAAACTCAGCTTTTTTCTGGTAACTTGAAGGTGTTTTTTTTTTTTTTTGTTCAGGTAAAATTGCCTCTTTTTTTTCTGACCGTATGACTGTAATCTTAAAAAAATAAGCAAAAATTCTGGAAGCCTTGCGCTAATAGTCCATCATACAACTCATAGAAGGGATGACAGGAGCAAAAACCGCTTTTTGAGAATGTTTTCTGACATTTCTTGTTTTAGAAAATAAAGCGAGGGCAAAATAAATATAAATAAATAAATAAAATTGACTGAAGTCCTTCTGGCATGACCTGGTATATTTGAGCCAGATCGCCCAGACTTCACTATATAATTCTGGTTTTACTACTAAATCTTGGCTCATAAAGTCAGTCTGGGTCCACCTTTAGAGTTAGACTCTGTACAGATAACAGAAAAAAAAACCTGACCATGAGGAGCCCAGTAATACAGCTACCCTGATATGCAAAAAAAGTTGTGAACTTGGTCGCACACTTTGAGTCTTCCAAATAAATTATTTTTCATCAAGCGCAGGCCCTCTTCGCACGACGGAGCAGAGGAGCGAGAGGAAAGGCTCGGCGTCGCCAATCCGCCAGTCGGCCATGTTTGTTTGCTCCTCCACTCACCGCATTCTTCCCCTGATCCTGACAGCTGCTGCAGGTCTTGCATTCGATGCACTGCCACCACAGAGCTTTGACTCGTGCCGTGAGCTCTGGGGAAAACTTGAGGCAGGACGGGTGGCCTGTAGGAAAACACACACACACAGAAACAACTGCATCAACATCACACACTGATTTCTGGTTGCTGTGACTGACGGCTCTTGATACAGAGGCATGATTGTAAAGAAAAGAAAAAAAAAAAAAGATGAAGGTGGGCGGGACAAGTTTGGGATTTGAAAGCCGTCGGAGGATCAAACACGACATGAACGACAATCTGTCAGAGCTGCGGGAAGCGGAGGATCTTTTTTTTAGGAGTCTAAGAGTGAAACTAGATAGATTTGGTAAACGTGTGCATCCTGCTTTATCGACACCAACCGCTGAAGCAGAAGCTAAAGAAAACAATGGCTAAAAATAAAAAGAAATAGCGCAACAGGAAACTTGTATTCCTGCTGCGGGAAACGGATGCTTCATCTAGAAACTGATGGAAAGGCAGCAATTAACAGTACTGTCAGCGACGTATGAAAATATGAAAGCCCTCGGAGGCCTGCGATTGGTCGACTGCGATTAGAGGAGGGAATCGATGAAGGGGGAGAAGCTGAGAACAGCTCCACCGACAGCTGAGAAGCAAAATATGTAAAGATGTGGAAAGATTCATTTACACTCCTGATAAAAGGCGTGAACACAGCATTAAAGCCAATTAATCTGCATCACCTCGGCGGAAAATAAAGAGCAGCTTTTATGTCTCTACATTGGAGGAATTAAACTTCACTGTTAGGGTGGAACTGTTTAAAAACGGAAAAGTTTTATGGACGCAGACGGATTTTGAGTGCGGTCAGCCACATCCGCCATGTTTTGGATCATTATTCTGTTGAAGGATGAAACTTTCTCAGCTGCAGATTCTGTTAGATTTTTTACTTTGCTGTGTTTTCTGAGGCTTACAGATGTTTAGGAAGAGAAGCAGTCCCACAGCATCACACCTCCTACAAACATTTCCACTTCGCTGTAAACTACAGCTGTGGGTTTTTTAACAATCGATTATTCTGACTTTTAATCAGATAAGAAGTAAAAACTGCACGTCCTGCAGATTTTTTTTTTTTAAATAAGAAAAACATATTATTCTCTAAAGTGCAATAACATAGCATTCATTGAATGTGAAATAGGTGAATATAAAACATTCCAAGTTTTGGCTGAAACATATTTGCAGACAAATATTTATCTTAAATGCAACATGCGTGTGTATTTTATATAATGCTGTTGTCGTTACTGCTCTGAGTAGGTAGTTTTTTCAGCAAATAGCCTCCTTTTGAGTCAGTTAGCGATTAATCGATTACTAAATTAGTTGACAATCGTTTCACTAATCGATTAATCTGATTAACCGCTTCAATCCTACATCGAATCCACCTGGGACGTTTGTTACTGAGACCAACATTTGTTTGTTTCACTGGTAACTTTTAAACATGGTTTCTGTGTGAGATCATGCAACCAGAGATCCCAATGGATCCGTCTTGAGTTTCGCTGTGTAGTCCGGCTTGAGAAGGCGACCCAGAGTCCATGCATACTTCAGCTCATAACGAGTTTAAAAACTTGCTGTCATCTGAACAAAATATTGGAAAGCCTTCACTTCCAACGTTAAAACCAGAAGCTTGGACCGGCACTCACCGCTGTTGCCGCAGTCGGCGCAGGAGATGAGCTCCTCCGGCTTCTTGTCGCGGTTCTGCTCCTTGGTCCCCAGACAGAAGCTGCAGATGGGGATGGGCTCCGCCACGGGCTGCAGGAAGGACACAAGCGTTTGTCAAATTAACGGCTTCAAACGAAAACAACACCGAAAACAGCGCCGCCGCGTATGTTAGCGAGCTAACGGCGGGCTGAAAGAAATCACACGGACGGCGTAGAGTGCGCGTCTGTGTTTGAGCAGCTGGTTCAGGGTGATGAGGAGCGCGAGAGCTGCCGTGACGACAAGGATTGTGTGATTTATGTGGCGCCGCCATGTGTCGGAGTCTCTGCTGATCACAGGACGGCGGTTACGCGTCCTTGACCGACGCCGTTAGCGGAAGTGGTTGACACGTGGGCGTTTCTGACCGCGGAGCGACCGCAGCTGGGGAGGCTCAATGAGGAAACTTTAAAATGTACAAGCAAGCACAAAACAAAGAAGAAGAAAAAAAACAGAATGATGTATGACCAGCGATGGTGGAAGACACTGCAGGTGTACTTTTACCTCAGGATAGAGGATCGTCAAAAGAGCGTTGGTAAGGCTGGTGTGTTCAGCTTAATGCGAAGCAGGAATGTAGCCGGTTTGTGCAGTCAACTGAACTTTAGGTTTATATCGGTCATAAAAACAGAATCCACACTGATGTACTAACTTTGACAGTGGTGACAGTCATCTTTTATTGGCCCTCGCTTATGTTTATCAAGGTTTTCCCCAGAAAACTTGCTAAGCCCGGTGGTTGGGCGCCAGGGCGGTCATTCATCCAGCAGCCCGCCGTGTTTTTGAGTTAAAAAATGTTTTAAGTTGACAGGACATTTGAAAATATCACTTGATAATTATGTGTTATTGAAAGACTGGAAGGTTAATATCTGAACACCAACTAAAATGTCTTAAAAAATGCAAACATTTTAAAAAGACTTGAATAAATAAGCGATGCTCAGCCTGGTGGCCCGCCAGGCGTATAATACATTGGGGGGGAAACCCCATTAATTATGTTTCTCATCCAGTTTAATTTCAATGTATTTTAGCGTTGCATAATCATTTTTAGAACTGCAACAAGCGATTGTTTTAGTTATTGATTAATCGATTATTCTGACGATTAATCGATTAGTTTGGCGATTAATTGTGCAAAAAGTTTGCACATTATGCAGATTTTTCACTTAAGAATTTTTACACAGTATTAGAAATGCATTAAAAGATTAAAATAAACTATTCCATTAATTTTTTTAAATAAGAAAATGAACATTTTATTGTCAAAAATGCCACAACAGCATTCTTTAATGCATGCTTGATCATTTGTAGCAAAGGGAGAAGCTAAAAAAAATACTTCAACCTGTGAAATGCTTATCAATACAGTGCAGGGCTGATCAATTGACAAAATAATGGCTTAAACAATTAATAATTGGATAGTTTTACATAATTTGACCAGGTCGAGGTTGGAATTATGCAACTGTAGAACATATTTACAGGGAGAGACTTGTTTTGAATCTTAAATGATTTTACTCTTGTCTGTTAGAAATAAATAAACAAATAAAAAATGCATTTGTTTTTTAACAGTGCTGGCTTAATCACTGCACTGAGTGTGTAGTTCTTTCAGCAAAATGGCCATTTTTTTTAATCGATTACCAAATTAGTTGACAATTATTTCAATAACTGATGCATCAACAATTAATCAGATTAATCATAGCAGCAGTAATGAGAAAAGGGAATAATTTTAGTGATAATTCAATTAATGAAACAAATGATCACAAAACATGTAGTAAGTCGAAAGGAAGAGGTCTGGATGAAATTGTGTGGCGATTGGAATAATCTGAAAATCTAAAACCTGATGCAAACAACGCATCACGTGCACGTTAGCTGTTGCTGAGGAACAACGACTAGAAGTTAGCAATGTTCAAATCAAGTCAGAAGACGCACTGAAAGAGAACAAGCTAGTTGGGACAGCAGACTCGTCAACTTTGGAGTCATTTAGTCTCGATTATAAAATGGTAACACAATGGAAGAAAGTTCCAGAGTCTTGGAGCCTCCATCCAGAACGAGGAACTATCAGCGGGGCCCATGAGTCATCGGACCTCCCGGAGACGTATGGAAGCTATGGTCCTCCGATATAAACCTGTGTCTATCCACAAAGAAATTCAGATGCAGCAGCTGTAACAGATATAAAGATTCACACAAACAGTTCTTACACCTTCAAAAAGAAAAATCAGACTGAGCTAAAATCTGAACTGGCAGGTTAGCGTTTTACAAGACCTGGGAATTAGGCATAATATTCAGATTTTTGCATATTCGGAGAGCCTAAATGTGAGCAGACTGTTGAGCCGAACTGCAAACACAAGCATAATACGCCACAATGTAACACAATTACTTGCTGTTTTTAGTCAACTGCAAGTGAAAAGCTGCATTTAATCCAAAACGCTCCATGTGTGCAGACCTCAAAAAACAAAAGACTCTTTATGAGCATAAAGTGTCATGGGGGGAGAAGGGAAAAAGAACCAAAACTATTTCCAAAGTTTAAAATAAACCCCAGTAGAAAATAATCATAAAAAAGAAGAAGAAGAGAGAAATTCCTGTCCAGCTTGTCAGACAGTCAGCATCCGTGTCAGAGAAGCAATAAAGATGGAGACTTGGAAAAGATACGTAGCTCTACTGGTAAGACGGGGAACATTGTGTTTTAAAAAAAAAAAAAAAAGGAAAAATAGAAGAAAGTCTAGGACCAGCTGGTTTTCTGAGGCTCAGCTTTGTAGACGAGCGGCAGAGAGAGAAAAGGCCCAGGCGAAAACAAGTTGCATGACATCTGGGTCGGTGCTTGCTAACAGCCGTGTGGGGGGAAAGCTAGAAACAAAGGGAAGGAAACGTCTTCAGCAATCTGGCGAGGCTCAAGTGAAGCTTTTTGATCGCTTCGCTTTTATGTCGGTCCGATTCCCACAGTTTGAGTGCAAACATCTCACGCTGGAGGCAGGCGCTTCTGTCCCAACCAAAACAAAAGGATACAGACTATAAGAAGCTAAAATATATATATATATTAAATATCCACCAGAGTCCCAAAAACCGCAATAGTTACGGTACAAATTATAAAACGGAGCCGTTTTTAGTAAGTATTTTTGTAATCAGAATTCCGTAGCCACTTTTAACACATTTAAGTTATTTAGCACAAAGCCTACATTGCATGAAACTATTCAAAAACCAGAAACATTTTCCATATTTGCTATTAAACGAAATTGTTCCGAGACTGTGACAAATAGCTGCTAATGCCTTTGCTCAGACTCCTTTATGAGGCTTATGAAACTAAGACGCGCGTTGTTATCTCACACAGTTTCAGTTGTCGTCTGCAACAGGAAATGGAAACGACAGAAAAAGCTCGTCCAGATTTACATAAAAGAGAAAGTTGATGTTGAATTGAACTCTGTAAAAGACGACCATGGGTCTGTTAAGTTGTCAACAACTGGCTGTCAATCGATCAAAACGCCCGGCTAGCAGACAGCAGCATTGGCGCAAACGAGACGGAAAAGTCGCTGTGCTGGAAGCAACTTTTAATGCATTATTTTGTGCGATAAGAGCCTATCAGTGCTGATGACTGTGAAGTGGAACGTTTTGGGGCTGCATGTAAAGATTATTTTTGCAATCAATTACTATTTGCCAACTTTTTCTATGCGATTAATCAACAAATTAATCTGACCATTTAGATTAATCGATTAAGTGTCTTTAGTTTGTTGTGCAATGTTAGAAATGCAACAAAAGAAATGCATTAATTTAAAAATGTAACATTTTATTGTCTAGAATGCAATAAGAGCATTTCTTTACCGAATCTGAACCAGGTAACCAAAGCTGCCAGTTGAGGAGTTTTACGTAGAAGATATTTACAGACAAAGTTGTTTTTATCTTAAATGCAAAATGTATGGACACGTGGTACAGTTTTGGCTTAATTACTGCTCTGAAAGTGTAATTCATTCAGCATAAGGCCCTTTTTTTGAGTCTAGTTAAAGATTAACCGACTACTAAATTAGTTCTTCAATAATCAATTAATCACGATTAATCGTTGCAGCCCTAGAGGGTTTACAGACCAAAGCGGAGGTTTTCATGTAGTTGCTGACATTTCTTTTAAAATATTGTGCATGACTTCGGAGTGAACCGTCTGCGGTTCCAAACTGACCCGCGTGAGCAAAGAACAACAACAACACTGACGTCTCACACAGCACTCTGGTGTGGGAAACACGAGAGAAGAATGGATTTAGTTTTGTAAAGTGTCCAACACAATAATACCTTCGTGTCATTTTATTTGAGGCGATCCATCTCAGTGAAGTGTAAGAGTGTCGGGTCGTACCGGAGGACTGCATCAGGGGCAGATTACTGTCACAGCTATTGTCCATCTTGCTAACAACTAACGCCTCCCGCCGGTGCACAGCTCTGGCAAACGACGGCAGAGTGTGCCGTCAAAGTCGCATCAAATTCGTTCTGGTTGTTCCCAGAACGAATAAGTGGAATCACACTCACAGAGATTGGACACGAGTCGGATTCTAGACAACACATGGACGTGACTCAAGCTAAAAGTAAATAAAAATCGGTTTTGGGAGTTCACATTCATTCTAGCACGTCGTTTTTATTATTAAGCAGCTTTTATGCACTTTGCTGCAAGATACTGAAAAAGTTGTTGCTAGGCAACCAATGAGCGGGCTAGTCGACGCCACCTAGTTGAGACAGATTGAGAGGCTTATGCCTTTCCTCTACCTGCATCCCTAAGAATGCTGTTCGGTTCTAGTTCAGAGTTGAGTGAAATTATTTAAAATTCTATCAGACATTATTGTCTATTGATATTGATGCTTATTATGATATATTGTCAATTTATTGACCAGCCCTATCTGGGGTCTATGTTTGCTATAAACCCGAAGCAGAAAGACATTAACATTAATGATGTCGTAGCAAAGCAGCAGGTTTTAGAGTCAAAGGTGGTTTAAGCAGAAGCAAAGTTCTCCAGAAAGCCTCAAAATGTCACAATATGAAGAAGTCAAGCTAACCAAAAACTGCATATTTTCGTGCAATGCATAGATTCTGTTGGAAAAACCAAACAATGAGTTAATACCTGAGAAACTCATTAAGTCTTAAGATAATCTTTGTCCAAACAGTGCAGCAGCAAAGAAGCAGGTAGCCACGTTGTTTTGGCTGGGAAGAGACAGGGACGAGAACTTGATTTATTAGGTTCATTTCCTTCTGACTCAGGCTGCCTGCAACGCACACACACCCCCCCCCCCACACACACACACACACCCACCCTCTGTTACACCTAATGCAGCACAGCACCTGAGAAACACAGACAGGGACGTGGTGCAAGGAGGAAGAGGTAAACACACAGCGAAGGAGGATAAGCAGCAGCTTAATAGTGAGAGGTTTTGGGTCTTTTTTTATCATTTTTTCCCGCCCCGATAGTGGAGAATATTAAACTATAATCCTGCACTGGGGTGCAATTAGACTGAAAACTCTCTATATGATCTTAAAACGTTCTGAAAATAATTATTGAGCTCAACTGAACAAAGCTGTGGACCAACACAAAGCCACAAGATGTGAAAAAGAAACGGAGGGAAAGCAAAAAAAAGAGAGCAAGTGAGCGGGAAAATAAAGAGAGACACAGAGAGGAGACAAAAATAACAATCCAGAGGGAAAAAAAGGGGGGCGAGGGGGAACCAGAGAAAATCTGCAGCAGTGGCAGCCTGGGTATGACCGACACCTCAATCGTTCCTGACACTTAACCCCTTTGAACGTCGCAAACGTGAGCGTCACCTCAGCTACAACTGGGTTCAGATTACAGCCTGCTACTGGAAATTAATCCCCAGCAGATACTTATAAAAAAGAGGGGGGGAAAAAAAAACTAATCCTGCTTCAGTGGCAGGCATACAGGAGCTGCAAAAACACATTCCTCCTGAGAACTGTTCCTCCTCGTTTCAGACTCTTTCTACCCTGGCTGCCAAGAAGGCCGTTAGCAACGCGACGACACTCCGGAGATTTCTCACTGTCACCGTTTCTCACGGCCGACATTTCTATGAAGGACTGTGAATGTTTTGGTGGGTGTTTTTTTTAATTTTTTTTTTAGCAGAGGTAAGGATTTTCAGGAAGCGAATTCCTCTTGAAATCCCGCCTCGTGGTGACTACTAGCAGCTAGCTAGCTCTTCAAACTTGCAGCTAGCTAGCTCTTCAAAGTAGCAGCTAGCTAGCTCTTCAAAGTAGCAGCTAGCTATTCTTCAAAATAGCGCCATAACTGAATTCAAAACCTGCTTGGCGGGTAACCGGTTTTTCTTTAGAAACGCACGCCCAGGTGGAAGCGCCAGGTGAGCGTGACCCGGTATGACCCCTCGCCTGACTCAACCGCCCACGGTGTGTCTCGAAAGCACACACGCCGCTGTGCGCATGTCTGTGGTTTTGGATTCAAAAAAATAAGAAAAGAAATGCTAATTTTCTAATGTTTTCCATTGTTAACGTGACATTAATGCTCTACAATTTAACTGGGATAGAAGGAAATAAAAAGAGGTTCAACACGATGTAAAAGTTACAATACAACAGCAATAGAAGTTAAGTTAGTAAGTATATTATAACTTCGGTTTTACCATTACTTCCACTTTGACTTTTTTTTTTTGTCACTTTGTTGACCTTCCTGGGCCACCGTAGTTTCCTTCCCACTGCAAAGATTTTTTTTTTAATTGTGTCGTTCCTAGTATCAATATTATTAGTACTAAACACACACCCACGTTTAAATAAGAAGAAACTAACTTAAAGGCAGCTTTTCTGTAAGAAGCCGAGATTTATTTTAAATAAATAACTTGAGAATAGATTAAAAAAATAAAGCACCACTTTCATAGACAAATTTATTTAACTTAAAATGAGAAAAATGTCGTCTTATGTGTGAAAACAATGTGTAATTTCTATCTGTATTTAAGAATTATTTACCCAAACAAGCTTATTTACATATGTTGAAAAGTTACCTTTGAGTTAATTTTGCCTTACTTCAGATATTTGCACTAGAAATTAGACCAAAATTACTCATTAGATTTTGTGCTTTTGCAGTGCAGATGGAAGGAGATATTTTTGTCGAGGTGAATAATTTTGCTCCCAAAAACCTTCAGGTGTGATGGATTTTTTTTTTTATATCCAAATTAGCAAAATAATGACAGGACGAGCAGAAAATGTTTTTTTGAGTCCAGAATCTTTGGTTTCTGTTAAATTGTTCAAAACAAAATCATATTACACTAGGAAAACATTATAAATTGATTCTTGCATGATCTCTACATGAGCGTTGGTGTTTTAAAAAATGTTTTCTTTTGTTTTTGGTAATATTTGCAGCTAAATGTTGCACTATTATAGATGTTGCAAACCGGGATGAGAAGTTACAGAAAAAAAAAAACTGAGCTCCAGTATTTCCTGCTAAAACTTAAGCTTAGGAAAAAGACAAGAAAAGAGGAAGAGAAAAATGAGAAAAAGAAATAATAAAAGAAAAAAAAAGTCAAGATGGACACGCAGCAGAGTAAACCTACTCAATAAAAAACTCAAATTCCTGTACAGCAACCGGCTTCCAGGCGCTCTGCGATTTCGTGAAATATCAAACTCCCCTGTCTTCCATCAGTTCTCCATAAAAACATTAACTCTATATACATAAATATCTATGTCGGGGTTAGCCAGGGAGCAGAAATCTTAACGACAGCATCAAAAGACGGGCGGCTGGGCGGCCTCCAGCCGTTACTTCCACAGCTGCTCCACACGTTGGGCTAGCTGGACGGCGGCTCCACTGCAGACACGCTGCTAACGCCAGATGCCGCTCACCGACTGGTGAGCTCAAGGTAAACGCTCCCCACCGGGTGATAATACTGGAGGACCTCCATTTGCCTCTGCGCCGCATGGGATTTCCTTTGACTAGGCCACTGTTTTGATCTGAACCACTCCGCGAGTCTGTGGTCTAGTCCAAGTCTTTTGCAGGTTTTCATTTAGTGGTGGAGTGTTTTTAGTTTTTTTAAATAAAAGAAGCAAAAAAAAAATCCTTTTGCTTCATTCTAAAATACTTTGTGTTTGTCTAGCACATAAAAATCTAAATTCGTTAATGTCTGCAGTTGCAGAATGAGGGGGAAATAGCAAAGAGGTTCTGATACTTCAGCAAGGAGGCGTTTACAAGAGAATAAATAATTTCCTTTCTTTAAAAAAAAAAAAAAAAAGTAAAGAAATTACAAATGAGAAAAATTGAAAAACTTGCTTTCATTTCAATCATCCCTGATGGGAAATGCCCTGGAATCAAAGTTCAAAGAAACACCACTGCAGGCTCTGTGCAGAAAATGAACCTCTGACGGTGGAGCACCGATCTAAAGGCCAGTCGATTCATCAGCCAGTTTACTTATCGGTCAGTCAATTTTATCAGTGCCGATTTTGTTAGTTTTGGGACATCGGTGACCAGCCAAAAACCTGCAACCACTTGAGAATGGAATCTCTTGACACGACCACTGGATTCACAAATGCAAACAGAATCCCGCCGTCATGGCGCAACGGCAGCAGAAGACGGGAAAAAGAAAACGCATCACGGTGGTAAAAATGTACCGGCCAATCAGCATTCGCCATGAGGATGCGACAGCTCCTGGAGCTAGAGATGCGGTCGCCGCCGGGAACGAAAGGAACATTACATCGGGGGAAGGTCAGTGGGACGGTTTGGAGGGGGACTAAGTGTGAGGTGTGCGTAGCGAACGGGTTTTTCACACGTCCTCGCTGTGACACGGCCAGGCTACGCGGAGAACTCTGGTTCACCCCGCTCCAGCTGTTAGGGAGAGGGCAACCGGCGAGCAGGGAGGCTGCCTTCACCTGCTGTGATTGGATGAACAACAACACACACGCTACAGTACATAACCACACACACAGCTGAACGTTAAGCCCGTCCCACCTAATGGCCGCTCTGGGAGGCAATGAGCTTTGCCACCTATACATCCATGACCCCTAGTTGACTTCCCTCACCCATTTGCCTCCCCCTTTCATGACCTGGCAATGGCACCCTATTATGGGAGCCAGAAATAGGCTCTGGGATCCCGTTTGAATAGAACGCCCCCGATGCAACCATCAGCTGCAAACGAATGCACAAATCTCCCCGCAAATGGGGTCAAAGCTAGTGCTCAGCCATTTGTTTTGATTTCCCTCCACTCGCCCTCTCTCACTTCGTTCCCCTGGAAATCATATCTGCCAGCGATCATGCGAGGCGATGATGCGCCGGCGAAGCACGGAGGAGGGGCTGAAGGAGGAGGGGAGGAGTGATTACGCAACAGCAATCTCTGCCTTTATTTGTGGCGCACAGTTTAATCTTTTTGACACATATGCCGCTCACACCGGCGGCGCGGGCGCCAACCCATGGCGAGTCGACGGCGATGCTGGGAAAACATGCGACGACAAGAAAAGCGAGCAGATTGACGCGAACGCCGACGTCCGGAACGCTGCGGCAATTCTGTGATTTTCTCTGACGGCTGAGGGGCGCTGGAGGAAGGACTGGCTTCGTTTCCTACTACAGTTTATCTGGCATTTTGGGGATGTTTCAACGTGAATAAGGAAGACCTGAAGATATCTAAACTCTATTTTAGTGGGCAAAATCTTTCAGAGATATTTATAAAAGGAGTTTTTGGTTAACAGTGCACCGATTGGAAGTTTCTGGCCGATCGCCAATTTAAAAAAAAAAAAAAAAAAAAGCCTGATCAGCTGATTCTAACTTTGGTTGATACAGATTGTTTTTTTAATAACTTACACTGTCAGGTAGGCGTAAAAAATAAAGAAAACCAGTTTAATCCGAGTATTTTTTTCTTCAAAATACACAACTGTTTGCACAATTGTTTCAAAGTCCTTCTACTCATGATAATTTCTCTCACCAAAGTCACATCCTTCACTTTTACTGTTGTGTTTCGTTTTGGAGTTACTACTTTACTGCCTTAATATGAGTTTAATATTATCATTAGAAATATATATACTACTCTCTTCTTAATATTCAATCATAAAGTTGAAATAAATAGAAACTTTACAACATATTTGTCAAAGAAGACAATATGTCTTAGACTCACTGAATGAATCAATATAAATGTATTTATTGCCCTGCCCAGGTGTTGCCAGACTTTGCTTTTGCAGATATTGGTTTCACATGTAAATCTCGGCCGATTGCCCAAAATGTAGAAAATCGGGGCCGATCAACCGGTTGATCGGTGCACTCCTCATATCAGCGCGTCTGTCCTGTGAGAACCACAGAGTACGGCTTGGATACCAAACAACTTCTGAGCCAAACTGCTCACTTTCAGTACAGCTTCACACCCAAACGCAATATATCCTGCAACGACTTGTTAACTCGTTGATTTTTATGACAGAAAACCAGCATGTTGAGAGTACAAATGTATTACTTAAGCTAATGTTTGCCTGTCTGGCTCCAAAGAAACGGCTCGCTCTGTTTTCCCCTGAGAGAGTCGCCATGTCGGGCCGACCCTGCGTGACCCCGCGGGCTAATCCTTTCATCTGGGTTTAACTAGTGCGGCTGGTGGCATCTCTGCCGTGTTTGACACAACGGATCTTGGGCAAAGCTTGCACCTAGCCGATTGACTGTTCGAGTCAACAACGTCTGGGTAGCGGGCTGACAGCGGAGAGCGCTCAGGTAGATTTAAGACCCGGTAACTCCGGGTAACGGGTCTGCTGAGGTTAGCAGACGGCTGCTCTCTGTCTCTCTGATCAGGTTACAGAGGTGGGTGTGTTCCCTCTCTCCTCTGTCGCCTGCATGTCTGCCCCCCCCCCGGCCCCCCTCCCCCTCTCTTGTTCTGTCTCCCTCACTTTCCTCTCCCTCGTTCTCCTTCCAGAGGCCAGAAGCTTGCATCATCCGGGCCTCGCCCTCTGGATCCGCTACACGCCACCTCCTCTTTTCTCTCCCTCGTTCTTGTCCGCGTCGCTTCCCCTTTTCCCTCGCTTTCCTTCTTTCTTCTTCGCATCTCCTGACAGATGCTGACAGGGAGCAGCCTGCAGCTGGTCGGCGCTCGCTGCAGGAGGCTGGGAGCCACATGACTCTCTAAAGCCTGACCTCATCTTTCTCTTTTAACGGGTGAAAACAAGTCTGCCGGCCGCGGACGAAAAACAAACAAGACATACCTGTGGAGGCATTACTCACACGCCTGTCGGAAAAAAGAAAAAAAAAAAAACAGAACAAGATGGCAGCGGGATAAAGCCTTTAAAGATACAGATTTGATACCAAATGATTTGGCGTTGACGATTCACGTCACAGTTTTTAAGTGCTTGATTTTCAAATTACTCAAAATTATCATGCAGAAATGGGAGTTAACTTTTAGGCAATTTTTTTTTTTAAGTTGATATCTCCTAACTTCAAACAATGAATACATTTTAAAAGCCCGACAATAGAATCGGTTTTGCAGATCAAGTTCATTTTCTTTGTATCCAAACCGGGTCATTCTGATTGGTTAAAACCAGAAGCTTTAACAAACCAAATGACTTTTACAAACTAAACCAAGCCTGTTCGGAGCCACAAATGTTAAATAACCCGTCATAAAAAGAAGACTTCAGTGTTTTCCTTTACATTTGTATATATTTATATATATATATATATCATCCTTTTCATATGAAAAGGATAAATACATTGTCTTCTATCAGATGCTGATGTTAGTGGAAAACGATTGAAAGGAAAAAAAAACCTAGTTTTGATGACAAAAAAATCGGAATGCCCGATATATCAGTATTAACATCAGTATCAGCCGGTACGCTATGTTTTTAAGATATCGCATCAGTCTGATAAATAAAACTGCCATAAAACCAATATAAACAACCGATACAAACTTCCATCTTGCAGTCATTTGGGGACGAGGTCAGGTAATAGTGACGCAGCAAAGGATTGTGGGGGATTTTAACTGAAGCAAAGAAGCAGTGCTGAAGTTAGTCTTTTGCCCAGCTGTTGGAGTTGTAGTGAAATATATACATTAGGTAAATGTCAGCTAAAAGTCATAACAGCAACAATCAGAGGCGATATCGGGCTAAATTTTCAAATCCCTAAAAATGAAACAAATACTTAAATATTACTATTAGTCGTGTCATCCTGCTGTCAATTTTTAATACAGGTTTCATTCCATACATAAAACTGCTAAAATCTACATTTATTTTACTTATTCTGCAGTGCTTTAGCAAAAATATTAAGAGCTGTGGTTTAAACCAGCAGTTTTTAATGTTAATATCCTAATAGTTTGACCCCAGGAAGAAACACTGCTTTACATTAGCTTGCTTTCACGTCAAGCTTGTACTAAACTTTGCTTCAGTTATTAGCAAAACTTATCTGTCCTTCAAAACCCAAAAAGTCCAAGATAATCAACAGTTAAAACCGTAAAACGCAGCAAAAAGAGGCACTAAACGGACGTAGCGATAAGCAATAAATGGCGTGATAAATTAAAACGAGCTCAATAAATTCCATTTAAGTGATTTATTGTTTCTCTTTTCTCTCTTTCTACCCAAAACTGAATGATAACAGTCTTCAGTTTCAACTATCTCCATTTTTGAAAGAAGATTTTGTTTATAGAGACGTCAGAATTCATTTTGTTTGTCGTTTCCTTTACTTATTTTTAATGTTTCAAATCTTGTTCCAGAGTTGTATGTTCATCAGAATTTGAAGTTTGTTGATCTTTGAGAATGTGTTCTTGTATTATTATGCCATTACCACTATATTACTACATAATGCTCTCAAAACAACCATATTAATGTCTATCACAATAACTTCTGGAGCAGTTTATTGTCCAGTAAAGTTTGCTGTAGTGGTCGGCCCGATGAAACTGAAAGTAACTGTGTTTACATCTGGACTGAGATGCATTTGGTGGCGTTACCTTGTCCTTCTCGTGAGGCAGCAGTCGAACGGGCGGCAGCGTTTCCAGAGACACCGTCCCGGTCCCGTCGTCCTGGCAGCTGCCGCCGCTGCGGCTCACCAGCTGGAAGGCCTGCCCCTGCTTGACCACGCGGCCGTGCGCCACCGCTCGCTTCAGAGCCACCCTCAGCTGCTGGTGGAAGAGGCCGGCTCCGACTGAGCCGCTGCTCGACAGGTAGGCCGCCACATCCGCCTGGCACTTCAGGAAGCGCTCCACGTTCTTCAGGCTGGAGCCGCCGGGTTCGTGGAGGCCCTCCAGCGCCCGCTTGATCAGCTTGTTCCAGTCGAGTCCGGGTCTCTTGCCGGAGTGCGAATGAGACGTGCCGCCGGCGCCATTGTTGCTGCCGCCTCCCGCTGATGCAGCTGCACCTCCTCCCACGGCGGCGGCACCGCCACCTCCACCGCCTTTCGGCTTCGGCAGAGCCAAGCGCCCGGGGTTGTCTGGGTCTTTGTAGGAGTTGAGCCCCTTGTTGGTGACCTTAAGGATGGTGCCGTCCTTGACGCTGAGCTCCAGCTGCTCCAGAACCGTCTTGCGGTCCAAACCGTGGGACATCGACACCGCATTGCAAATGCGCTCCTCCGACGGTCGCTGCTTCTGCTTCTTGACCTTCTTGATGGCCTCTAGGATCCATTGGGTGTAAACCGGGTTGGCCAGCTTCACCATAGCTGCGGCCTGGGCAGACGCAGTGGCCCAGGGGCCTTACCGCAAGGACCGCAAACGAAAAAACTGGCAACAATAGCAAAAATGCAAAAAAAAAAATATATATATATAAATAAAAAATAGATAACCGTGAGCCAAGTAAATGCCTGGCCTGCGCCGTAGCGCCGCCGCCTCCTCTTCGTCCTCAACCAGCTTACTATCCCTTGTCCTGGGGCCGCACAGAGAGTCCCTCAAAAGCCGAGTATGAGCAACGCGGAAAGAAGCTGTTGATCATAGCACAATCTCCCCCGAGCCGACCCGCCGCCTGGTAAAATACGGTCCACCTGCCGCCCGCTCCCGACCGGCTGAGCGTGCCTGGCAGGAAGCAGGAGGAAGTGGAAAAGGCAACAGGTCTTTCTTTTTAGAAACGAAACCTCTGCATAGCACAAAAAACAACAATGCAAAAATAGGCTGATTTCTTAATCTAGGGCGTAGCGCTCACAGTCACAAAAATGAAGTCGTTCTTCCTTTAAAGTGTTAAAAACAGCCTGTTTTCTGCCAGCAGTGAAGCAAAAGTAAACTCTTCGTAGTGCAAGTTGACAAATTCAATCGAGGTCTCCTGAACGCGAGATTAGTGTTACAATGTAAAGAGAGGAAGAAAGCAGAATAGATAGCTCCAAATCCACGGTTTTGTTTTTCTTCTTCTCCTCTTGTCTCCACTTGTTCTTCTTTCACTGATGTGAGATTCTCATCTGTGGAGTGGAGGAAATTTCTCTCCACAGGGAAGAAGTCAGGTTTGATCACCTTCAAGTCCACTGTGCCTCAACAGCTGATGAGAACTGGAGAAAACATTCAAGAGAAACACATTGTCAGAAAACAGCAAACGTGGGTAAAAAAATAAAAATAAAAAAACACAGACCCACACGCAACTTCTCCAGATATTGCTACCTGCTAGCTACTTGTTTCAAAACCACAAAGATTAATCTTCTGTCAGGCATATTTTTACAACAGGCATGCATATCCTGGATGGTGATTGAAGACGGTAATAATAAATAAAGTTCTTAAGCAGTTTGAGCTGCTGTAACACGCCTGTTGGATCAAACCACACTGGCCACATCAAACTTACTCAAATCCCTAAGCTTCCTGCTTCTAATAGGCTTAATATATCCTATCCTATCCACTAATGGTTGCCCTGATGGAAAGATAGTACCGTTCACTTCCCCTGTGAGAGTGGTCAAGGTGTAATGCTGTAATGCCTGATCGGCGTAAACAAAGTCACGCTTTCCTTTTCACATAAACAATTCAAAGCTACAGCGGAGCTCCGATACGCGTGAACATGCCAATTACTCAAAACATCGTCGTTACGGGACAATACAAAGAATATAATTGAGGTTTAATGTGGCTGACGCTGAACGTCGCTTTATATACAAGGTGCTGCGTCCCAGGGACAAACAAAACAAACGAAACTCTCCTGAGACCTGGACAACCAGGTCCAGCCACCTGGTCAGCTGGGCTGCTAAATGTAAACACCATGTAGTCAAACCCACACACAGCTAGCAAACATTAGCTCACAGGCTAGGTAAAAGACCAACTAGAGTCGTTTGTTGCATTGTTAAAGGCTTGTTATTATTACGTCGTGTTGTTTAATTTTAATTACATAAGTCCAGTCTGACACGTATTTACAAACAAGAGCCCCCGGTTCACAGCTGCTGTTTAGGAAGCTAACGTTGTAGCCCGCGAGCTAGCGTTACCACACTGATACGAACGCAAGTCGCTAACCCGAGACGTAAACAGCACGTAACAAGAGCACAGCTAACACTCCAGCGCAAGAAAGACAACATTCCCGCATTGGTGGCAATTTCCAGCAACACAAATAAGACGAGGAATCCTATTCTGAATGTCATGATACTAACGTGAGACTGCGGCCTTTACATAAGAGGCACAATGCAACTTGCAGACGGCCATCTCGGCTAGCGGGCAAGTGCAACACTGAAGGTATCTGAGCGGCGGACTCTGCAGCATTATGCTACGCGGCCTAGTTCTCTGCACACAGCACGGGCCAGCAGCCTCTGCCCGCTAACACACGGTCCCTGCAAAGCGGGTCTCCACCTAAGCTGACTTCCTCCCTTCACCAACCGCCCTCTTGTGTTGCTTCAAGCCTGCGGTGAGGTGGAGAGACAAGGCCGCCACAGCGGAGCGCCTAGGCCTTTGGTTTCCCCTCCTCTCTGAGCCCCCCTCAACTCAGCCACCCACCCACCTCCGCGAGCACCATCCCTCCGTGCCCCTCTCTCCCGCTACCTCTCGCGGTTCCCCCTGAAAGCCAAAGCTGGTCCGGTTCTGGTTTCCGAGGGAAGCTCGGGTAAAGCTCACTCTGGTAGAAAAAAAAACAAAAAAACAAATCTCCTCAAACCCCTATCCGACTTCCGCTGCTACTCACCGGAATTTCGTGTCGAGCTGCTGCGAAGAAGGTGCCAGAACCGTGGGGAACGAAGACAACAACAAGGCTAAAAATGCAGCCAGAGGACCAGGGGCTCTAGAGCCGACGCCATCTTTGAGTGAAATAGGAGCACGGCTGTTGGGGGAGGGGGGAACAACTGAGCCGTCAGGCAGGGCCGAGGGACCGTCTGCATGGTGCGAGGCGCAGATCCAGAGGAAGAAAAATCCACTGCAAGGCGCGGGGGCGACGTGCTGTTGCTATGAGAGGGGTGTGGATAACGCTTGAGCACATGAAATGGAAGAAAGGGACAGATGGTGGTGGTGTTGGAGGGAGAATGAAAATAAATAAATAAAAAAATAAAAAGAGATGGTAGGTGCTCATGCAGTGGCGATTCAAGGGAGCGTCTGCCTTTCTCTTAAAAGTTAACGTTAGAGGGTATTTAAAGATCAAAGTAAGACACACTTCCTCACTGCAGCGTGTTGTAGAACCTGAGCGTGTTTATTTAACTGGACTGATCAGACGTTGCAGTGTGCAGGTATTTGCTACAGTAGACATGATGGAGCATGTTATTTATCTGCCAGTGCAGAGTAGTTTGCTGGTTCCTGATCATTGTGCAAATAAAGGGGAAAAAAATAAATAAATTATGCAAAAATATCTTACTGGTCCATCATGGTGTATTTAGTGGTAAGACACCCTATTTTAAAATAATTAATGAGTTTTGAAAGCTGTCAGTGCAACATCAAATACAGTATCTGGTGGAAGGTGGAAGCAGCATAATGTAAAGGAATGATAATGATCTTATTGTATTGCATTTGAATCTGCGCCGTGCTCGATTTAATTGTACTATCCATCAAAGAACCCTCAGACTAATTTCATATTATTTTCCCCAGTTTTGCATTCTGCTGTGTTTCACACAAAAATGGAACAACAGTCATTGCTTGCTAACATACTATATTTATTGGGAGACAAATGTTTGTTTTCAAGCATTTCTTACCTAAGATCATTTGCAATGTTAATCTGTAGTTGGGCAATAGTGAAAAAAAAATACATATAATACAAAGTGAAAAATTTGAGGTAAAAATCTAACCCAATTAAGAAACCACAATAGAAAACAGAGTTGAATACTCTCTTTAAGAGAACTTGTATTCACATGGTACCGGTTGTACCCTTACAGAGAAAAATTGCTTAGGCTTGAAAGTTATGCTAACACAGTCATCATTTAAAGCATATTTAATAATTAATGCTACTTGTGAGCTGAGAAAATAACAAATAAAAAACCATAAACACATCAGCAGGTAGAAGTCTTTTTTACATGGATGCTCATGAACATAACTTTACATTTAGCTTCTCCTCTACTTCTGTAAGTCTTCTGAATGCAAAAAAAAAAACAAAAAAAAACAATGAACAATGTGGAAAGCAATTAATTGGTGAGGCAGATGGTGGTGGAAATGGGGCCTCTGAATGAAATTCTGCCCAGGGCCTCATGGAATCTTTTGCCGACTCTGACAAAAAGCTACAGTGTTTATTAAATATTTTCTCAGCCCAGACACCAAGCAGCACTCATTGGCTTGGTTTCAATGGTTTCAATTGTGACTGTGACATAATAACTTATAAGCTGTGAATGTTGTACCTCAATATGTAAACAATTGTGTATTTGTCGGCCTGTCTGGTGTTCAAGTTCTCTTGAGTACTCAACAGTTTCAGAGTTATATTTGGGCCGCATCTGCAAATCAATTATGAATACTTTACTGTGTTGCTCAAATTTAAAGCAACAGATGACATGTTTATATTAATGAGGAATAACACACACTTCCCCTCAGAAGTGAATAATCTGCTGTTACATCTGTAGTAAGAAATTAATCAATAAATCACACAATAAATCAAAAATAGCTTGATAATTTCCATTGATCAATACATTTTAAAAGACAACTTTGTTTGCTTTCTTTGTATTTATTGTTTTTGGTTGTTACGTTTTATTTGGGGTATTTATTAAATTCCAGTTGTAGTGTGTTTAAAATCTAAGTTTATTTCTATCTCAGAGGGTAAACTTGCATTATTGTGCCAGTATGTTATACTTGAAAATGATCTGAAGACGACAATATTATCATTTATTGCGATAATTTCTGGAACAATTTAATCGTCCAGTGAAATTTGAAATCGTCACAGGCCTTACTGTGGATACTGTAAGCTACTCTCAACTTATTTGCTTGATAAAATGTTTCAAGCCAGTGCTATCTTGACACCGTGGCACCTGCTTTGGGAATCTGGCAGCATATCTTCATTTTCTATTACAGTGTAAAGCCAAACGCTCCCTCCGTGGAAATTAAATTATCTCGGGCTTTGTGTAAAATGATGTGTACAGCAGTCCTCAGAGACGGATTACGGTGCCTTACAGGGAACAATTAGAGTTGATGTTTTCCCATGTTGGAAGTGTCTTGTGAGAGGGCGAGGCCCTGTCAGCGCGCGCGGTGATCAAATAAAAGCGGCTCAGGTCGCACTTTACCTCGCTGTTTATCCCCCTGCGCTTCTTCGGGGACGGATAAATCACATGCCGGCGACAGGACGCTAATTATAATTAACGGCGGTGTTATTACAGAGATAAATAGTGTGAAGCGTTAACAGTTAGTGCACCTCCTGAGGACTCGCATTACGTTTAGTGTACAGTAGGCGAGCCAACAGATGGACAATACTCGGGAGAAGCTCGCGCCACTACAACCGTGGTTGCTGGCCATGAATAAATAATATCGCGGTATCATGATCCGTGTTCACCGTCGTACCACAACAGACACGGTGGTGGGGTGAACACAGGGCCGGTCCGAGTCTATACGGGGCCCTATGCAGGTTTTATTTGGGGCCCACCATACCAAAATGTCAACACCAAATACTTTATCGTTCCTAAGCTTTATTAGCATTGTTTGTAGTTAGCTTACATCACACCGGTGTTGTTATCTCTATTGCCTTTAAAATGAGGGCTGCCCAGTGGCGCAGCTGGTAGAGCTGTTGCCTTGCAGCAAGAAGGTTCTGGGTTCAATTCCCAGCCCTGGTCTTTCTGCATGGAGTTTGCATGTTCTCCCTGTGCGTGCGTGGGTTCTCTCCGGGTACTCCGGCTTCCTCCCACAGTCCAAAAACATGACTGTCAGGTTAATTGTTACAGGGCGTCACAGAGACACACTCTGTGTTGCCCTGCGACAGACTGGCGACCTGTCCAGGGTGACCCCGCCTCTCGCCCGAAACGATAGCTAGAGATCGGCACCAGCACATCCTGACCCCATTAAGGGACAAGGGTGTAGGAAAATGGATGGATGGACTTTAAAAATACGCTTTTGGATTTTGAAATGCAAAATAATAATGTAGTATTATTTTAAGTATTATCAGCTGATAAACAGTAAATTTGTAGTAAATAAATTCACAAGTTCAATATTCAGCCAACAGCAGGAAGAGGTTAAGGTACATGTAACAACTAGAAAAATAATAGTTTTTCCATCTGTAATAGCGTTTAATGTGTAAACGGTATTCACACTAAGTATTTGTGTTTCTTGTTGTGAATGTTTAAGTAACTGAACCCATCAACTCAGGTTCTGTCCCAGTTGCTTGAACTTCTCCAGCCTCAAAATGCTGTTATTTTCTCATCAGAGATATTTTCCTCAATCAAATTAGATATTTCTAGCCCCTCTCTGAAAGCACTTTTATCGCTTTCGAGAGGAGGGGCTGGAGAAACCGGCACATAAGGTCTGCTTACCTGGTCTTCCTTCTTTCCTTCTCGTAAAAATAAATGAACGCCCTTCTGAACATGTTCATCAACAGCCTTCACTGGCTGCTGTCCGTGAATTACATAGGTACTAACCTGAGCTGGGTCAGAACCACAGCAGATGATGGAGGACAGGTTGTAGCGCTCCGTTTCACATTCTCCAGGTACATAGATGCTCGGATTGGGAATAACTTTGTGTTTTAGATGATTACGCCTGGCCGGCTATGGCAGAAAGAAGACCAGGACGTTGTTGTCAGTGAGGCAGTGTTTGTAGTTTAACTTTGACCTGAACAACAACGTTCGAGCCCCAAATTCACCCAACAGCTAAAAAGAGGTGATATGTTGTCTGGTGAAGATGGGAGTACAACCAGGGGCCCGTTGCTCAACAGCTCTAAGGAGTCCATCTCACATGTTGAACAACTGCTTACGCTGTACAACTCTCTCTCCTTACTGCCACCAAAGGAGTCGAGTCAGACCAACACAGACTCCAGTGGACCAGATATCTTAGAGTCTTTTCCCGCACCTGGTATTCCCTCCCTCAGCTCCATCAGGACTGGGGAGATCTCTTCTGGAGAAATGTGCTTTCCTGGGTTTCTGACTGCTGAATGTACCAGGCTTGCACAGCACGGTATGGATGACGCCTCTATAAACACCTTTTCCTGAGCGAGACATCTCCTGGTCACGCTCAGGTTCAAGATGGACTGAAAAGAGGCGTTCACCCAACTGTTCTGCAGATTGTTGGAGAACTTACAGAGGTTTTCCTCCATGTTTTCCATGTCTGTGTGTCCTTGTGTGGCTTCTGTCCTTGCCACATTGTGGATGTCTGAACAAACTCTCTGCTCCGAAAGGTTAACATCCTCGTCCGGGTCGGCTAGTCCTTTCGAAACAGTGGAGAAACTGTCCCCAACGACTTTGCTCTCGTTTTTAGAGAGAGCTACCCCAGCCGGGGTAGCCTCGTCTTTGGGAGCAGTTACAAAAACGCCACTGGTTGGGGCTTCAGAGACGTTTGCTAATTGAAACTCAAAATCTACAGAAACCTTACAATTCAGAGACGAATTCTGTGACAAATGAATGTCTGTATGAATCTGTTTTCCTCTGAGGTAAGTGTCCTGTCCAGGGAACTTGGTGATTGAAAGTCCGTACTCTACGTGCCTTTAAGTGAAGACTTCTCTGGGAAAAGCAAGCGATGAAATTGATTAAGTCTAAGCTGTAGGAACACCTTTAGCTGTGAGGTCAGCCTCAGAAAAATCTTCTGTCAACTGACTTGCAGTGCAAACATTCCCAGCCGGGTCAGTTTGTTCAATGACAGTACGCTTGTCCACAGTACTGTGCTGTAAATCCCAAATCCGTCCTAAAAAAGTAGTGATCAAACTCCTTCTTCATCCCATATCCAAGCCCCCAGCCGAGCGGGAGAACAAAGGGCTCTAGTGTCTTCGCAACACTAAACATCCAAAAAGTCAAATCTCAACAAGCCGTTTGGATCCTGAATGCTGGACTGTATTGAGAGTCAAGCCTTCAAAGCCTAATGTCTTTGGCCTATTATGACGTACACGATGTCATCTATGACCTCATCAGTGAGCTAACTGTAGTTCTGTGGCATGGTCTTTTGTCTGATCGTTGCTATGGAAACGATCAGATCAGTTCTGCATGACTCAAATTATAGACTTTACTGACATAAACGGTGTGATTTTCTATTTCGGTGAATTACAACATTCTGGAGAACCGGACAAGTTTCCAGTTTGTATTTTGACACACTTGATGCGGCCGAATGGGCTCTTGGCTTGTTTTCAGCTTTTGGAGGAGAGAGGGAGACGAGTAATCCTTCGCTTCCTTTCATCCCCCTTAATCTGCCTTTTTTCATTTCTGTTCTCTGAGCATCCACCTGCTAGGGGCCCTGAGCCCCCAGCAAGGCCCATCAGTGTCCACCTCCCTCCCCCCCGTGGCCCTCCTCTCTCCCCTCCTACACACACACACACACTCTGTCCACCTGATGCACAGCACTGCTTTCTGCCCAGCTAAGAAGGTTTAACTGCTGGACATTTGCCAGCCTGAAGATATAAGATTTATTTGCTTTATTAAAAAACAATACAAATTAATTGGAGCTCGCTTTATTGTTGCTGCTGCACTTATTTAGTCGTAAGCTGGACGTGAAAGCGTTCGCTGGGGGTAAACATGAAATACAGTGGGACCAGTTGCCTTTAAACTCAATAAAAGACACTGTCTACAAACTGAATCTGAAAAGATGTCTCCCGTATCGCCGAGACCTCCAGGAATCTGGCCAAATTAATATTGAAATTGAATCCTTGGCAACTCCGACTCCTCTCTGCTCTCTGCTAAAGTTTTAATTAATGAGACTCAAAGTGCTGGGAGTTATCAAATCGCTCTGGCGATAGATGAATAAAAAGAGGAAAATATTTCTTTCTGCCTTCTCGCGCATTAGTTTGTCTTCATAAAATAAAGAAATATGAATATGTGTGTGAGTGTGTGAGAAATATTGGAGTTGTTTGGTCTCCCTTGCATTTAAAAAAGAACAACTGATTTTGGGCCCATGGTGACCATAACTTTATTTTGGCGTTGTTGGCAGGATACAAGCAGAATTGTATAAAGAACAGTGAGTTTGGGTCCAAACAGGGGCGCCTGTGAGCAAGCAGCAGTCAGTCAGATTCAGAGCACACACACACACACACACACACCCACACACATATACATATGAGTTCCTGTTTTTCTGGCCCCACGGCTGCAGTGCACCGCTCAGACAGCCAGCCAGTGTCCGGGACTCCCTTCTTTTCTGTGTGAAACCAGCAGAAAAAGCTTCCTGCTGGGACTGGCTGGTTGCCAGGTCCCCAGACCCCAATCCAACCATTCCAGCCATCCCCCAATCCCCCAAAACTAAAAAAGAAAAAAAAAACCTCACCTCCCCTCCCATCCTGAAAAGAACTGAAACGCACAACGGAAATTTCCAGGCCTTGCACACCCAGGAGCGACCACCGCACACCCCCACCCCTTACCCACCACCGTCCGCTAACACCCCACCAACCACCAGCTCCTCCTTCCTCTCTCCCTTCCTCCCCGTGGCCCCTGCTCTCTCCCTCTGCCGTGAATCCGAAGGGACAGAGAGCAGCTGGAAGGTGAAGTGCAGCTTGCTGGCGCTGAGCTGAAAGTCAGGCCAGACACCTTCAATCTTAACCCCCCACCACCACCCAAATCCCTCCACCCCGTCCCCGGCCAAAAAACAAAAACACAGACCCCTTCACTTTTAATCGGAGGTGCCTCAGAGGGCCGAAGAGGACACTTCTGCTCCGCTCGAGTTTCAGAGGATCGTCAAGGGGAAACGTAGAGGACTACTTTGTTTACCAAATCAATTGTTCTCCGGCGGCTAACTGTAGTTTTAAGTGGATGTAGATTTCAGAGAACGAGGCTGACAAATAGCTCTGAGGAGAGAGAGAGAGAGAGAGAGAGAGAGAGTACAGCAGAGGAGGAACCAGCTGAAAAAGGAAACACCCAAGAAACATCTGCTTCTTACTACTCGAGCCGCGAGACACCACCTATCCTGAAAATCAGAGGGCCTAGAAATGAAAGAGGACAAAAATAAACAGATTTTAAAGGCAAACCTGAATAAAGTAAATAAAAAACGTGCAATATAGAAGCAACCGGAGGGTCTGCTTTGAGGAGATGAACTGAAAGGCAAACGGATAATAAAAGGATGACCCGAGCATGTGGAGGAAGTGGAGGTTTGGGGGAGATTTATCGAATGTTTGATTGTAATAAGCAGAAGAGCGGTGAGCGGGGCCGCTAGCGTCAGAGCGTGGCTCGGAATGAGACGGGAATCCGGGTGGGGTCCGAATGAAATGTCAGAAGAAGACGGTTCAGTCGCGTTCCACCGTGTGCCACACAAAAGAGGAAGTAAATGGCACCAGATTGGTCCTGTTGATGCTGAAATAAGAGCAGATTCCAGCTAAAGAGTAGCTCTGGAGATAACTTGTCTTAAAAAGAAGCTGTTGTTCCGTCCTTAGATAAAAAGGACGTTTGTTTGAGCTAAAAACCTCAAATGTTCCCTGTGTTCTATTAGGATTTGATGCTTTAGATTGACACAAATATTTACATTTGACTGAACACTTCCTGAGTCAGAACTGACGGACGTTACACTGAATGGGAGTTCTTAGGTCTGGACTTTGACTGGGCCGTTTTAACACACACAAATAGACAGCATGATGCTGCTACAAACATGTTTCATCTTGGGCATTGTGCGTTGTGTGTGTGTGTGTGCGTGTGTGTTTTGTTTCCATTTCATCAGAGCTCCTTCTTTGCTGGAAGTCCTGTAGCTTTTGTAGTACGAACGGAAAACATGACGTCTTATTCAATGTGTGCTCACCTGAGCCGAGAGTTTTTGTAGCTCCTCCAGAGCTACTGTCCTCCTCTTGGCTGCTTCAGCAGCTGCATTTCCGTTCATCCGCCGTGTCGTTGAATTCAACGATAAATTTAAAAAAAAAGATTTATTGCTTTTTTTCTTTTGACATCACTTAGTCACATGATCAAAAATGGGATGTTTCCCCACCTTTCCTTCCTCTCCCCCCTTCTCCCTCCTCCATGTCTCGGTTGTGCCAGACTGGTTCCATTATCAGATGACCGGTTGCACAGCACTCTGCTCTCTGTCCTCTGAGTTCTGTTTATAAACAATGTTCAAAACCACATATTCTTGCTCCAGAAAAAAAAAATGCTACACTTTTAAAGACAAATCTCACCATGTACTTTTGTCCAGTTTCTACTTCAAATAAGTCAAAACTAACTTAAAAAGTAACTCTTTTAACAAGACATGTGAACTTGTTTAATTATTGGAGACAGATTTTTAAAAAGTACTAGTTGCACTGGCAGATTTTATTTTATCTTTTCACTTATAAGAAGACTTTTTTCTCATTATAAGACAATAAATCTGCCAGTGGATCATTTTTTAGACTCTATATTTACTTCAAACAAACTTCTTTACTTCAAATTTGCTGCAAAGTTTATTTTAAGCTTGTCTTGTTTTATTTCAAGCTGTACGAGGTTATTTGCATCTGAAAAAACCTAAGATTTAGTGTTTTTGCTGTGTAAATAAACACAAATCCAAAAACATGCGTGGACCTTTTGCGGCTGACAAATGTAAACAAGCTCAACATTTGTGCACCGACGTTTGTGCAAGGCGCTGCAGTTTCTGGTTCCATCCATTTTTTTGGTTCTAAAAACTGAAGTCCGTCAGCAACATGTTGCGTTTAAGTCTCTTTAATTAATCAAGCATAAAACCTTGCTCTCCTTCCCCAAAACATCAGACTTTTCCAGTTAACCCCCCCGCCCCCAGTTTGAACAGCTGGGTTTCAGGTTTCCTTTTCTTTCTTCTCTTCCTGTCTCTGTCACCCACACCCACCACTTTTTTCCTTTTCTGTTTCTTTCCTTTTTTTTTTACAGTGCTGATCACTGCTGCTGTAACATGACCCACTGCTTTGTGTATTATTCTCTGTGTGATGGCCTCGTTCTCCCTGTGGCTTCGCAGAATGAGCGGCAGCAGCAGGTTTGACACACACACACACACACCCACACACACACACACACACACCCACACATAGTTTAATTCTTCCATACTCTGTTTGATGTAATAACTCCTCTGTGGTACGTAGCAGCTAGCACAGCCTGTCATGAATGCTAAGCCTAGTTAGCAGTTAGCGTAGCCACCGATGACGACGAATAAACAGTAACGGTAAGTTCTTTGTCCACCGTTAACAGATTGACCAGCATACACGAGCCTGATTGTCAGCGCTAAGACCTTCCTCCTGACTCTGATTGGTCGTTTTCGGTCAGGAGCGATGCATTTCTTCAGATGGCAATACCAGCACAAGAAGGAGAGCAATCTTTTCACAGATTATTGGTCTCATGACATGCTGAGAGTTTTAACTAATATTGAAAAAAAATGTTATTTAATTTTTTTTTTTATAAAAGCTACATATCCCAGCTTTGTGCACTCTTTATGCCAAGTACATTTTTACTCTTACTTGGGTTATTTCTTGGGTTATTACTTTTCACATTTACTTGAATAAAAACCATAGTGATACTCTTGCTTGAGAACCCTGCCCACCTCTGTTCACCCTTGTTAAAGCGACAGTATTATGTAAAATTCAATCTTTTTAGCTTTCATGCATGTCTGAGAAATCCTTTGGCAATGCTTCAGCTGTGCAAAGAGTTTGGTTGGATTCAGTCCTCCCCTTAACTGCGCCACTCCTCCTCCAAAGGTCTATGATTTTGCCTCACATAGCAGAAGAGCAACACCTCCCCAAAACACTCCTTCAGACTAGCCAGCAGCAATTAGCAAACACCTGGTGGAACTGTAATCCTCTGATCTCATTATAGAAGCTACTTCTCAAACATGTGTAAAAATGTAGTCAAATGGTTGCTAGAGGAGTGATGACTTCCTGAAGGTGGGAGTTTTGGAAAGAGCAGGCGTTTTTAAAGACACAGAGGTCCAATTTCTTTTAAGCCTTACTTGATATTTAAAACATTTTTTGAACAACTGAAGTCGACGCAATTAGTTGATGGCTTTACGAGACGGCACAGTGAGCCTGGGAAACACACAACGCTGGCTCCTTTCAGCCTCAGTTGCGCAGAAGGTTCCTCTGCTTTCACACAACAAACAGAACTCATCTCACATGATGCCTTGTTTGGCTCTCCAGACCTCCCACATCACACACTCCTTCCCAGAGTGTCACAGTGTGTTGGAGTGCAGGCAGCAGCACCGGCAGCAGCAGCTCCGCAGTGTTTGGAGGGCAGGATGCGCCGCAGACAACAATGCCGGCCCCCGGAACACAAAAACACACACACACACACACACGCGCATTCCTGTGGGTCTGGTCCTCCTCAGTGCTGTTGGTGTTGGTGGGGTGGCTATAAGCTCCTGCAGCTCTGCGAGCTTTGAGCACCCCTCCACCCCCTCTACCCACCACCTCCATGCTGCTGCCCTGTGACCTTTTGTGTGCTCATTTACTCCAACAACAAGCCGCTCTCACAGCAGAACATTAAGACCTCTTCAGTCTTAATGTTCGGTTCGGTTTGTGTCGGTTAATGCCGACGTGAAAGCAAACGACGGGCCGTCTCTTGAACCAATCTGAGTGACGTGTATTAAAAGCTGGTCACTTCGTAGCCATTTGTATTAATGATGCCACTTTGGTGTAATGGGGGGTTCAAAAAAGAAAAAAAGAAAATGTGCATTCCCATGAATAATCTCTCCAGTCCTCTGCGGTGGAGCTAAACTGCATTACGGACTCAGTAATGATCTCCACTGTTATTATGTAAACTGTGATGAATCAGTTATTCATTCAATATTGTCCCTAATTGGTTAATTAGATTTGTGTGTGGGTGTGTGTGTGTGGGGGGGGGTGTGTATGTGTGTAAAGATGTGCCCATTTGTCTCCCCGGTCTACAGTAGCAGCAAGAGACGACAGATGGAGGACATTCTGTAATCATGTTGATTTTAAATGGAAATTGCAGATCTTCCTGAGAGACGTGCGATAATAAGGCGATGTGCGTCCGCATGGCACGCGCCGCTGGAGGTGATAAACGCCTCTGGTGCGTTCAGGGTAACGGTATCTAGTGCCGGTGGAGGTAACGGAGGGGTTTTTTCTGCTGCTGTGTTTTCCGTGTGGAGGGAGAGAGCAAAAGGTAAGTGCAAGCGGAGAGTGATGATGATGGTGGTGATGATGATGATATCACGTCTCATCCATCCTGGAACATTTTTGCTGCCTGGAAACAGTAAGAAGCGCTGCGTGAGCGCGGCTCCAGGAGTTTTTCCACTTTCTTTTATTTTCTTTCTTTTTCTTTTTTTTTTTTTTTTGACTGAAAAGACAAAAAAAATGTCTCTGTTCAAGTGGAGCAGTTGGTGTGTACGGCAGGGGAAAGTATCTTTGCCATGATATGAAAGGATTCAAATGTGTATCTATATACGTGTGTGTGTATACTTAGATCCGATCCATTTGCGATGGGAAAAGTGTTTCCATTGCAATTTTGCAAAAATAAATCAACTTTGATACGGCCAAGAGAACCGCCTCAAAACTTTTTTTTTATTGAAAAACGAGGTGGCGTGCTTCCACTAAGCAAATGTATTTTCAAAAGGTCAATGGAAACGCAGTTAGCAATCCAATTTTGGTCTGATTTGAACCAGAGCGTCTTCCTCCAGTTGTGTGCTACAACCCCTACATAACATGGCTTATGTGTTCTGTAGTTCAAACTGAACTTTCAATGGCTTTGTTTCAATAATGACTTTCTTGTTGCAACTCGTCCATGAAGCCCAACTTTGTTTCGTGCACAACTAATAGCTTGTCCTGCCAAGCTGCAGCTGCAGCTGAACTGTGCAGCTCAGGTGGGAGAACACTCCGAGATGGGCAAGGGAGAGTCGATGGTAGGAAATTTCTTAAGACGATAAATTGAATTTTGTTCCGTTTCACAACGAAGCGCTGTTTTGTCTTGGGCTATCACATAACACGCTTTTAAAGCACATGGATGTTTGTGGTTTAGCCAAGGCCACGTGGCCGAGTTTGCAATGCAGCGGAGTTTACACTCGCATCTCGAATGAACTGGAACAAAAATATCGCACATCCCAAGAGAATAAGCCCGGAGGCATTTCTGCCAAAGAGCATTCCAGAAATGTTCTGGTGTAGCAACACCATGTGGCACAACAAACGTCTGCAACATTTGGTTACAGAAAAAGTGAAAACATGTGAGTACCGCAGGGTGTCGCGTGAGGGATCGTCTGCCGGGGCAGAACCAACGAAACGGTCCGGGTTCTGGTTTAGCAGATGCTCGCCAGGTTTGAAATGTGAAAACAGTTGTGCAGAAGTTATCATCGCTGTACGGTTCCATCGCTTGGTTTCCATGTGAGCTTTTGAAAGAGATTTCAAAGCGTCGCCGCAGCTGTGGGCTGATGCTTGTGGACAGCTTTGTTGTGACCAGAAGTTTTCATTTTTCCCATCTCCGACATAAAAGCTGAAATGACTTTGGTGTCTTAATGATTTATTCGAGCCGTTCTATCACGACAGGAGCTATTCTCTGCGAAACAACTTGAATTATCTTTTTAAAACAAAAGCGAGGTGCACGTTTGAAATTATTGAGCATTTTCTATACTATGTACACAAGCTTAAATATAGACATACAGTATGGAAAGTATTCAGACCCCTTTAGTTTTTTTTTTTTGGTAAAATCAAAAAAGTTTATATTATTTCTCACGAACGCACACTCAGCATCCCATCTTGACAGAGAAAAACAAAAATGTAGAAATTGTAGCAAATTTATTTGCTACAATTTCTACATTCAAGTGCTGGTTTACGCATGGATAAATTGCCGAGCTGGATGGCATTCAGATTTTGTCTCAGTGTTATCCAGGGCCAGGGGTGTTACTATATTTAAAGGACAGGGGGGCTTAGCCCCCAGGAGAGGCACAGGATGTGAGCAGACATATCTCTGCAAGTACAAAACTTCTCAAACAGCACCAAAAGGTGCAAGACAATTCAATTCTACTTTTAGAATGGTGTTCACGGTAATAGAAACCTCCTCTTCTACAAAATATGTATTTGATTTTATACAATTATTAATTTAAACTCATCTTCTGGCCACATTATATTGAATTTGTTGACAAAGATAAAACAAAACACAAAAAAAAAACGAAATTATTTAGGGAGACTCCAGCCTAAAACAGGTGCGTTGACGGCACTGATGTCCTTTGTCTCTTCGTTCGGAAACTATTAAATTAAAATGATCTCCAACATTTCCATACAAGAAGCGACTCCAGGTTAAGCAGGCCACTGGTTTGGTTTCTCGGCAACCATCACTGTTGCTAAAACTGACTAAAGATCCTGACTGAAGTTTAAAAGCATCTGTCAATAATATCATATGTGCAGGAATGTGAGCAGATGCAGACTTCTGACAGCAGCTGTACTCTGCGTTTCATGGCAAACAGCATGCGAGTGTTGCTCATTTTGCGCTTCGTCTCCACTCTTTCGGATACGGGCCGAGAATCAGCAGCGGCCATCTTGAGAGGATGGAGTCACAGCCAGTCCACTCGGAGGCGACTGCCTGTGAACTCTGAGGTCTGAGGTCACCACTCCGCGCAACTCAACTTAACCCCGCTTCTGGCAGTCGGCGCTGCTTCTCCCCACTTCCCCCCCGAGGCTGTGAGTCCTTCGGTGACCCAAAGAATCCCAGAACAAGAAACCCTTCTTCTTCTCCTTTTTTTTTTCTTACTGCGAGCGGGGGGCCTGGAAGTCATCACTGATTACTGGCAACAGTCAGAGAGCTTGGAGGTCATCAATAACGACTCCATTTACTTAACACCGACCCAAACACCTGCTCATTCATCACGGCTGACACACGTCAGCCTGGTTCATTTCTCACACAGGAGCCAGTCAGCCAGTGCAGATCTCCATCGGGTCACCTCCGGGGATAAGAGCAGAGCCGAGTCAAAGCCGCTGTGTCACGGTGTTTCAACGCGGCAGTGTGTGGACGGGCCAAAGGTTCAGATCGCATCGGATCACTGATTCCCAGTGCAGACCGAGAAACCAAATGCAGCACCGTTTATTTTTGGCATTACGAGCAGTGGCGCGCACAAATATTTCCCGGGTCAGGTGCTCAAGTGGATGAAAGGGGCACCTTGTGGGGGTGTATAGATCCACCAGCTGCCTTAGCAGTGTGAGGTTCATTACACACATCTGGGAGTCTGGTTGTGTAGAATTTTAAAGACAGAAATGTTACATTGGGCCACACACTACATGGTAAAAAAAATAAACAAAATAAAAAGGAAAAAACTTTTTGGAAAGGTGCTTTTTTTTTTTGTCCATAGGTTCTATAGCACCACCTACTGTCCAAAGTACCAGTGTGCCTCTTTGTGCGTGACTTGTACCACGCACAAGCAGGAATAACATGGAAAATAAATGTCTTCTATTATAATCAGACAAATACTGACATGGTAAAAGAAAATGACTAACATTTGCCAGGAGCAGATTTTAATGCCAATATATGTTTCAGTAAAATTATTGCTGAGCAGACAAAAAAAAAAAAAGTTCTGTGTGTTTAATTGGGAGGAAAAACTGCAACCAGTCAGCACTGTAAAAAGTGACCGATTTGGCCCCCTCTGGACGAGGCCCGGACAGCGCTGCCTTAATAAACGGTTTCTGATTACAATCTGATCTACGCTCTGCAGATCTCCTCCTGCTGTTAAAATGTTGATTTGCTCCAAAAAACAGGGTTACATTTTGAAAAATAGTTTAGCTTAGGCTTTAAGAATCATGTTTACAAATGTGAAAATGCAAAACAATACCAAAAAAACCCTGGTCCTCAGGGCTCACTGCCCTGCATGTTTTAGATATTTCCTTGCTTCAGCCCAGCTGATTTCAATCGATGACTGACTAACAGGCGTTTGCTGAACTGTAATCAGTTGGATCAGGCACAATGAAGCAGGGAAAACCTGTAGGGCAGTGTGCCTTGAGGACCAGGGTTGGGAAACACTGGTTTAGAATCAAAGCATATTCACAATGTTTGAATGGCCCAATCAAAGTCCAGACTTGGATGGCATTGAGAATCTGTCCTGACTGGCAAATTGACATTCACAATATCTGATATCTGTCATCTAATGCAGAAGAAGCTGTTGATCAAAGAAGGAAGTTCCAGATGTTTTGTTGTTGTGGCTCTGCACACACACACACACATGCCACACTTTTCAGCCACTTCACTATTATCCACTATAATCCATCCATCCATTTTCCTGCACCCTTGTCCCTTAGTGGGGTCGGGAGGGCTGCTGGTGCCTATCCCCAGCTAACGTTCTGGGCGAGAGGCGGGGTCACCCAGGACAGGTCACCAGTCTGTCGCAGGGCAACACAGAGACAGACGGGACAAACAACCATACACACACACACTCACACCTAGGGAGGATTTAGAGAGACCAATTTACCTGACAGTCATGTTTTTGGACTGTGGGAGGAAGCCGGAGTACCCGGAGAGAACCCACGCATGCACAGGGAGAACATGCAAACTCCATGCAGAAAGACCGGGGCCGGGAATCGAACCCAGAACCTTCTTGCTGCAAGGCAACAACTCTACCAACTGCGCCACTGGGCAGCCGGGTAACCACTATAATGTGTTTGTGTATTATAAAACTAATGCTTGAATGAACTTTTATTATACTCTGCTATCATTTTTGGTTAATATAGACATGACTGCACTCATCTTGTAGAGGAAAAGTATTGAACCAGAAGTAAAAACCTTGGTTTAAAAAAAAAACAAAAAAAACTTTACTTTGTTTGAGAAACCTAACTTTTCATTATATTTTCAGTTTGTAAAAATGGGGGGTAAAAACAACCGTGAAGACGCCTCAACCTGCTTCTGTTTGAGGCATCTTCAAGAAAGAAAACATGTTTTTTTTTTTTAAAAAAACAAAACCTTCTGTCGACCTCCAGCTGGGTCAGCACTTTGCCCTTTGCTTTCTTTACAGTTTACCTCCAGGGTGGAGGCCGGGTCAGGTGAGTGCGTTTTTTTTTTTTTTTAAGGAAACAGAACTAGGTGTGTGCGGCAGTGGGAGGGTGTGTGGGTGTTTGTGTGGAGAACAGAAAAGAGGAGACGCACAGTGAAACTGAAGCGAGATTTTCTTAATTGAACATTTAGATCCAGCAGCGCAAATGTAAACATGTAATTACACTTTCATTTGTGGTGATCCCATGTTTCGCCTGAACACGAAATCCAATCGATGTATGTTGAAGAGGAAACGTAGCAACTGGCTGCTCAGTTTACCTGAGCAACTTTTAGGGGAACAAAAATTACAAAAATGACTTTTTAGGAGTATTTTCACCACCCTGAACCTTTTATCTTATTTTACTTGTATCATTTTATTGGTATGTGTAAGATTTCTGAGAAACCATAGTGAGTGAAGAACAAACATGTTTTAACCTAAAATTTACCCCTGTGTTTTGTTAAATAAGTTTTATACTGAAAGAAATTGATTTGGGAGAAAAAAAAATCTATTATTTTCATTTGGGTCCATAAAATAACTAAATTTCCACATAGCATAAAAACTGAGGATGTAGTTTTTAAACATGCTAAGTTGAGTATATTTTTTGGGGTGCACCACCCACCCCTGCACCTTATATTCAGAAGCTGCATGTTTTAGAGGTTGTTTTCTTCTAACAGAGCAAATCTGTGTCCTTTAAGTCAGCAGCTCCTTCTGGTTTTGTTGTCCAGAGTTAGAAGTTGAGACGTGTCCAAACACTTTTGGAGAGTTGTGCAGGTATGCGTCTCTGATCCGTTCTGCCTTTGTGTTTATTTACCCTGAGCTTCCAGAAAGTTCAGTAAAGAACTTAGTTGGTTCGTCTTCAGACAGCGTAGTGAGGCCGTGTTGCCTGTTCTGGGGTTTTCTCGTATGCGCAAGAACATAAATAATCTGTTTTACAGGAGGTTTGATGTGCTAAAATTTGCTTATGGAGGTCCATGCTTCTACAAGAACCAAATTTTCCACAGATTTCATTTCAAAGCGATTAATAGACAACGTCTATTTCATTATCTGACGCAGGATCACAATACAACTTTATGAATGGGACAGTTGTTTATTTATTTTTCCTCCCACACAAAAATCTAAGAAGTGTGGCATGGATAGGACAGCCATAACTCTGTTACTTCTACATGAAATTCAGTTGGAGGGGTGATGTGTCCAGGTGACGTACGGCATTAGTTAAGACACGACATAATGCGAATAATAAGTTCAGATTTGGCCTCATCTGACCAGAGCATCTTCAAAAGTTTCATTAGTTAAAAAAACAAACAAATACAGAGCTGATGCACCTCTTGAAGTTACCCAGAAATATTTGATTGGGTGCAACAACAAGAACAACCAACAACTAAGTTCAGTGAACTGTGCTGCAGTTATCAGGGGTAAATGTGAAAAGGTGATTGTACTCTGGAGCGGGTCTAAACCAATCACAGCTGCACGCACACAGAGCCGCGCTGCCACAGCAGAGCAAAGAGTGGAGCTCGAGGGTCTCTTGTTGTTGCGCCGCCTTTGTTTCGGCGCCCTCCTCCCGCTTGCCTTTCACTCCATAGGAGAACGGCGTTGAGCTCAGAGAAATACCCTCTTAGCATCAATAATAAGAGGCTCACCCCATCGAGCTCAGAAAGGTCAGACAACTTAATGCCATTCAGTTACTAATTAACTAATTGAAACAGGTCTCTAAAATGAGGCTCGTGCTGAAAACGAGGCGGAAAATCAAGTGTACAGTGTGTAAAAACGTCGCCCCAAATTTGTCAATTGCCCTCTTATCCCCGAGCCTATAAAGAGCTGATTTATAGTCAGCTTTTATTTTTCGATTTCTCCCTGAATTACTTAGATGGTGAGGTGACCCCTCTTCCAACTTTCACCCCCTTCAGTCCCCCAAGAGGTCAAACCTATGAAGTTGTAAAGTGAGATGTAGCCCACATTCACGAGGGCCCCGTCCTTCAGGAAGACCAGGAGAGGAGGTCGAGAAAAACAGAGCGGGAGAGATTCAGTGAGAAGAAATGGACTCCTTTTTTTTTTTTTTTTTGTAAGTCCTCCTCTCCAGCTGTCACCCCACTCTCCATCCCATGGGGGGTTGCCAAGGTGACAGGAGGCCACATGTCTTGGGGGCGTCGTTTTTGGTCAAAGGACCCCATTGTTCTGGTGTTAAGCAGTCTTCACTATGCCCGTCTGCCAGGGAGAGGGGGCTTCACTTCACACTGCTTACACACACACACACACACGCCCAAGGCTGCGCGCACTCCCTCTCCCGCGCTCTCAGACGGACAACACACACCCACATGTATGAGACGTGCAGCAGTTCGGCTGTAGACTCAAACACTAAATGAAAAATGACTGAAACTCGGGGCGTCGTGTGGCAGCCCGGTCTACAGACTATAGACCTCGAAGCGGCCACGAAGTTCGGATCCCGTCGTGGGTTCCTTTTGCCGCATGTCTTTCCCCTTTTCCTGTCGGATTACTGTAAAATAAAGGCCACTAGAGACCAAGAGAGATTCAAACATAAGGCCAACAAATGTTAAAGCTTCGAAAATACTACAAGTGAAAAAGTTATTCTGCATCAATGTGACATCAATTCAGCACCTGAGACGTATTTAGCGCGCATTTTATAGTTTAAGTTGGGGTGCAACTCATCAAAATATCCACAAGATGGCAGTGTTGCTACACTACATCCACACCGTACATTACAGCTCATGATTATGTCCATCCGTCTTCCAGTGGGGGGACAGAAGGGACCTTGGCGCGCGCGCACACACGCCCACACACACACTCCGCAGAGCCAGAAACCTCCAGCGTCCTTCAGCCAAGTGACTGACTTGATGTAAAGGGAGGTAGTCAATTACCCAATGATGGATAGATTACAGTCATGCATCATTCGGGAGGATGGGGGGGGAAGCCAATTTCCCGATGTGAACTGAATTTGAAACTCAATTTGTTAGCGCTCCCTCTGTTCTTCTCAGATAGATGGGTCGGGAAAGCGGCGAGCGGCTGATTTGAATCCATAACTGGTGGACGGTCGGCGAGGTTACGGGTCAATACGTCTCCAGTCGTTTGGCTGGTTTCAAAATGGAAATCTGAACAGTCATTTACGCAGCAGTTTGTTCAGCTAAAGAGGAAAAGGTCTGAGGCAGAGTGAGAGGAAAAACTGCTTTACTGAACGTGAACACACAGATAGAGAGAGAGAACCAGCTGGACGGTTTCACAGATGGACACATTGTGATTGTGATTCAAGAACAAAATATGATTTTAAAAAAAAGAAGCTGTTTCACATTTGAGAACTATATACAATCTAAAAGAAATAAAATCACAGATCAAACATATTAGCAGTAAGGCCGTCTTTATCTGTCCACATAGTCGGTATTGACTAGAAGATGCTTGATCCAGTGACTTCAGAGCGGGACAGAGAGGGGCTGAAGATGTGATTACAAGCTGAGTGGATGATATTGATCAGGAGGCGGTCAGCAGAGATCATTGGGCTCTTAGTGTATTGACCGACTTGGTTACTCGAGGGAAACTGAACTCAGATCAAATAATTCACAAGGAACAAAACTGTCAATGCTTTCCAACTAATGTACAGCAATCAGTCTCCTTGGACAAATCGACTCGACTCAAGACAAACGGCTCAGCGTCGTAGAAATTATAACTCTCCTGGTGTCACTTGGCTCGACGAGGAGGCCTGCGTCTCCTCGGGGAGAGCCGGTTGGACGGGCAGCGCCACGCTGAGCTGTCTCTGGCGTGTCCTTCTGCGAGTCTCTTTAATTGACTCGGGGGAGGTGTGAGGCACCCAGGCGAGTCCGGTGCTGACTTGCTCGGAGTTCGCCTGGTTCCTCAGACTGCGGCGTACCGAGCGCTGCCCTCTGCTGGCGACAGGTTTGAACACGTCCTCGAAATTAAAATCAGCCTGCCAAGGGGCGAGGTCCACGCTGGGTCCCCCTTCCTCCTCCTGATTCCCATTCCCCTCACAGTCTGGTTGGTGCTCCCCTGCCTGAAGTGGTTCCTGCACGGCTGAGCTCCTTCTGCCTTGTTTAGCTTGTTTCTTTGCTGGTTCTGCTTTGCCGGAGTCTTCACCTAAAGGAGCGCGGCTGGACGTTGGTGTCAACATACTTGTGTCGTATTCCGATTTGCTTGAGTCGGTGCGGAGAATATCAGCAAAGGACTCCTCGGGGCCGGTTTCATGCTGCTCACTGTTGGGGAGCATCAACAGAGTTCCCTGTGAAACGTCAACTTCTAATTGCTGCTCTGTGTTTTCCTCCCGAAGCGCCTCGCAGTCGGCAGCTTTGACCTTTCTCTTCTTCCGTCCTCTCTTGGCTGTAGTCCTTGGCTGCCTGTTGTCCCTCTCTGGACTACAGCTAGGAAGGCTGACCGGTTTAATGGAAAAGTTTCCCTCTGTGCAATCCTCTCTGACATATCCTTGATGTGTGGCTGTTTAGAGGGGGGGAAAAAAGGGAAAATCTCAGCACTTTGTGGTTCTTTGCAGAAAAGGTAGAAGTGAAACAAAGATTTCTTGGAGTCTTCTGAACCAAAAACACACAAATGCAATCAGTAGCTGCAGCTAAAGATGGATATAGCAGATTTGACCTGTGGGGCTCTCAGAGGTCTGCTGTCCGGCTGAAGACCGCCGGGTGAAGGACAGACTCTCTGTGATGGGACTCAGAGCGGGGTTCTTGGAGGCGAACGCACGCGAGCCGTACAGAGAGTAATCTACGTCCTTATTCCAGCGGCGGGTGGCTGAGGAGGCCACCTATACCACCATGTTAGGAAGGAAAAAAAAGGTTAATTCATTTAATTCAGCAGTCTGGTCAATATCAACTTGTGTTGCGAAATGTGCATCTCTAAGCTCGTTTTCAAACTGTTTCTTTGGTCATGTGTGGGTATTGATGGTGTACTTGCATATGAGTCTCTTTAGTGAACTCCAGTATGAGACTCTATATACTGCCACCTACTGACAAAGCAGTGTAAGTTAACAAAAGAAAAAAAACATTCTACACATTCAGCCAGAGATAATGGCAGAATTGGGTCATTCTAGATGTAATGTTGTGTCTGCATCTTGGCTTTTTTGTTCTTTAGCTGTACTGAATAATTATTGTAGAATTAGTAATTTGTCAATACAACAAGGTTTCCCTCATGCATGAAAGAGCTAGTAGTTCAATTCAACTGTTGTTAATATGATAACACTAGATGAACCAAAGACATCACTTAACTCAACCTAAACATGAACAGCCTCATTTGACACATTCATGTTGATTTTAGGACAATGGATATTAGAATCCAACTCTGTGTATGAATGACATTTCCACACAGCATAAGCTGAATGAACAGATACTTCATTGAATATTATCCATTCATTTAAGCAATTTATGCCAGGTTTCAGAACCAAAACTCTAACGTGGAAGTGTTCACTGGCATCTTGCTTTATCTTCCGTATCGTATTAAATGTAGGAATTTATATTCTTCCTAAAGCTCCCTTCTACAGTTGATTAGATGGATATCTTATATTTTGAAATGCAGTCAGACTCTTGAGTTTGAAAAGAAAGACTCGTCACAAAACGATTAATTACATGCACAACCGTATTCCTGTCATGAAAGCCGCAGCTGCCTGACACTTTGCACGACTTCAAAACCAGTAGAAAAAAAAGCAGGTTTTCAGATAATGGATCAACAGAGAGAGGATTGGGACCGGATCCTTTTTGTCAACATGGGGTTCGTAGACTGTTTCCACGGCAACATTCAAGCGCTTTTCAAGGTAGGCTCTCAAACTTTTCCAGCATTTGGAGATTAAAAACCATACAAATGAACTACAAAAGATGGTTTGAATTCCCTATTATTCGATGTTATTCATTGCTGTTATTAATAATGTCTTGTGACAACATTCAACAGTCTAAAGATGGACTAAAATATAACAGAATTTTATGTCTCATATAACGTTGGTATTAGTCAGACAGCGAGAAAGAAAAAAAGTCTCTTTTCGTTAAATATATATACGGTCTCAACTCTAAATAACGCTTCCCAAATGTAGGCTATTACTTTTGGGCTTTGTGCAGAATTCAAGCATTTTACAAGCTGAAATTCAAGCATTTTTAAGGATTTCAAGCGCCAGTGCAAAGAAACCCTCGACATGTTGCATGCTGTGATGAGTGCAAAAGACGTGCATGTTTTCTGATTTTTGACTTTGTGAGGGCCAAACTTAGGGTCGCCATATTTTCTTTACTTGTTTGACTCCGAAGAAGACTGTCCAATTTGTCGTGAAAAAATAAAATCGGAAAAGACGGGAGAAAAAGCAGGAAGTTCTTGAAGATTAGCTGAGATATTCGATCAGCAAACCGTTCAGATTCCTGCACAGAGAGGATTTACTTTAAGTTGAAATGCACCACGCAGCTCCCTGCTGGAGGGCAAAAAAACTATTTGTTGACGACGAGCGACATTGTTTTTCTACTGTCAAGTTGTCAACATGACGCCCTAAATCTTAACCATACGGGTGATGTGTGAAAGAAAAAGGGACGCAGTGCTTCGCTTCTAATTATCACCACTGCAACAATAAATGACAAGGTCAGGAAAAAGCTTGACTATGACAAACTGTAACATGGGTGAGATGCAGAATTAGGTGTGTTTTGGTTTACACAAAAATGATCATCTACTCAAACTTTCTGACAGATCATCAGGTGTTTAAATTAAATTAATCTACTACAGTTTTGTTCAGGCGATCATTTATTACTAACATAACACTGTAACAGACTGAAGGTTCTGTTCTTTGTGTGAGAAATGCTTGCATGTTTTTGGTGTTTAATGCAACAAAAGAACATGTACCCAGTGGAACTGTTGTCAGCTGCTATGGCAACGGGTCTGCGTGCAGCGCAGCGCACATAGGGGAGTCAGAAAAGGGAGGAATACAAGTGATTTTGAGTTATTCTTCAACGGTTTTTCTGCGTTATGTCTGCCTCTGTGGCACATTACACTAAATTAATAATACCTGCAAACCGCAGCTGCACATAGTTCTGCCCATTTAAATTTCTGGATTTAAATGTGTGTAAACATGCAACGGAGCTCAAGAACAGCTGCTGATGAATGGAATAACCTGGAAAATGTAACCAGTGGTTTTGGCTTTCATTTATAGTCACAAGTTTTAAAAGATGTTTTAATATGAACAAAAAAACAAATGGAAAAGAAGATCAACCTGAAAAAGGTTGGATGTAGTTTGCTAGGTTATTATATTTTCAAATGTAGCAAACCTGCAATCATCGATCATTTATGCATCCCTTGCTACACTACACTAAAAAAGTAAAATACTAAAAACATTGCGCCGCTATGGTTATCATTTGACATTTTTTTGTCCCTCATGTCAAGAGCTTGGACACCGGCGCTCTACATTACAGATCTACGCTGATCTATACTCGGCTATGTAAAGATAAACACATTTAGGAGAGAGCTGAGTCTCTCCTAAACTCGAGCAAAGTAAGTCGGAGTGAGATCGCGCAGACCCCAGGTCTCCGTCTGGCCTCCGGGGCGATGTGTGCAGAATCCTCCGAGAGGAGGAACGCAGCGAGCCGACCCACCTTCATCTTCCCGCAGGCCAACTTGGCAGCGGATCGCGTCGACCTCTTCGGGGGTTCGCCGTTCTCTGGCTGCTGGAGGAACAGACAGTCGGCCTGAGGATACTGCGTATAGCACAGCATCTCAGGTTCACATCCAGAAGGAGTTAAGCAGCAGATCAGATGGGAGCGGGGCTGTGACCCCCCAAATTATTAAAAATGTTTATCTTATTTGGCAACTGACGAGTTCCGCAAGTAAGAATCGGGGAGCTTCTTGTGACTGATTGTTTTTATAACTGCACAGTTTTTATGTTCAAATGTTGCCAGTACTGAACAGTATTTCTACATTCTACCTTTGTGTGAATCTGTTTGCTGTCGCCTGTCACTTTGCTGCTGTTGCACAGAAATTTTCCCCATTGTGGGGCAAAACTGAACATGTCAACATCAGGGCATCTTCAGGCTTCAGCAAGTCAAATTTAAGACTTCTTAAATTTCACTTTTAATGAAATTTAAGAAGAAGAAAAAACATGCGCCATATTTATATCGTCAGCTAGCATTTTTGTGCTAGCTAGCATTTTACCTTTGCTAATATAGCAATATAAGGTATATAATCAGCTAGATGCCAGACTGTCTCAAGTCACAGAACACAATTAAGACGTTTGCACTTAAACTTTCACCTGATAGAAAAGCAACACAATAGAAAAAAAAATAGATTACAAGATTAAGTAATTCTGTGACGACAAAATTTACAGCCTGCGATTAACGTATTTGAGGGCAGCTTGCCTTAATCGTCAAATCCGGGCAACAAGCCCGTCGAAAGGAGCCACATTAAAGTAGAACCGCTTAGAAGAACAAATTTGGAATTTTTTTTTTTTTTATCCCTGACTGAATTAAACATTTACAGTTCAAACACAATGGCTGCTCTTTCAAACACTTGATGGTGACGTTTAGTCAGGACGGAGTCGTACCGTTGCTCTCCTGCTGTTTCTGGAACGGAGCGGAGCCGGACTTCCAGCGTCGCCCTCTGGTTGCTTCTCCTCGGCCGCTGGCTGATCCGTCCGAGAGGTTCGGCTCGGTTCCGAGTCGGATTCTGAGGCAAAAGGGTGAAAAGAGGAAGGAGCAAATCGGCTGAAATAATCTTTAAATAACCGGCCTTCAGCTGCGCTTGATACCGATTCTGATTTCATGGGCTGTTATGATAACAGCACAGACGCTGCACAGCTCACCTAACTGCTAACACCTTTTAATACGTGGGGAAAATGGCGGCGATTAGTAAGAAGCGCAGTCGCAGCAGGACTACAGCCGCGTGCACGGAGAATACCTTCGTATTTCAAATACGAACACATCAAAACGTGCCGGAAATGACTGCATAAATAAATAAACACGAGTCTCCAGAAGACGATTCCGACAAATCAAAATAAGCTGCAGCTTAAAAGGCATCAAAATGCACTTTAAATGAGACGTAAACAACCGGAGGCAGGAGCTCTGAGGAAAAAGAAAGCATCAAATGGGATTATGTCAAGGGCGGAAAAAAGGAAAAAGTCTGGTAGTCACACTTCAAACTGGAATAATAACCTAATAAAAACATGCGATCCGTTTGTTTCCATGCAGCCGCCAGTTAAGAGAAGGAGCTTAAAGCGTCAAAAATCCTTCGACTCCTCTGGTTTAATTGTTGCGGCCGGGAAGAAGCATGAGAAGCGGTTTACCTCTCAGATGCTGAGCGAGCGACTCCTCGTGGAAAGCCGTGTTTAAATTTAACGGCTGAGCGTTGAAAGGACACTCTAGAGATGAAAAAACAAAACAACAAAGAAACATGGTTGTCAGAGACGGCAGAATGAAAACAACGACATCATCAGAAGAAGAAGAGTCCCTCTCCACCTGCTTCACTCGACACAGCCGAGTCCGTCTCCTCCATTAACATGAAGACGATCTGAGACAAAAAAATCAAAAAATAAGTGGAAATTTGTTTAGCCTTAGGCTTTAATATGACAAACTTCACACATTTTAAGCGATTTCAAGAATTTAGTTGTTAGTGTGATCGCCGTTATAGCATCAGACAAACACTACGTTAGTTTGTCAGGATAGGTTTCATTGTCCCAGAAATTATCGCAATTAACGATAATATTGTTGTTTTGAGATCAAACCAACAAAACAATCAAAATCAGCTGTAATTTTGTAACTGCTTATGAAAAATCACGAAAAAACGAAATCAGCTTCACGTCAGTACAAAATGCCAATAGTCTCGTAAACACTGAAAGGATTTTATGTCCAGGACTTCAGCATGTTTTAGTTAGTATTTACCACATTAATTACAATTTAAAATTTATTTCAGGAACCAAAAATACTTTCTTGGTCTCAGTCTCCGTTAGTTTTAGTGAACTATAATGACCTTGGGTTGTGCTGTGTGTCGAATGTTCGCCTGCTTTTCTGCGACGCAACAGGGGAGCGTTTCTGTAACGACTGTCGTTCAAATGAAAACCAATTATTTTAATTTATTGCACAATTAATTGATTTATTGCTCGTAGTGACAGGTTTAACACCACACACACACACACACACACACACACACACACACACACAGTCGTGTTTTCAAAACTTATGGGGACTTCCCATTGACTTCCATTAATTTCTGCAGCCTAACTTTAACCATCACAGACCTAACCACTAAGCCAAAAACAAAAATTTCCCTTGTGGGGAAAAGGTCCCCACAAGGAGCAATGGTCCCCATAACCCACATTGTAGACAGATAGGTTCCTATAAGGATATAAAAACCTGGTATACACACCTTTCTGTCCTCGCCGTCCTCTCTCTCGTGTGCCGTTCTGTGCTTGCGAGGCACTGAGAACGTGGGAGATGCACCGAACCCGGCGAGGCTGAGAAGCTCCGGCTGGCCGTCTGACTCGTTCCTCTGCGGCGTCTTCAGCACCGAGCGCGGCTGCAGGCCCTCGCCGGGAGTGGCTGCTCGCGCCGGGGTGCCCCCCTTCTGCAACGGTGTGCTGGGGGGCAAGTTCTTATCGAAGAACTCAGGAGATAAAGGAACCCCAAAGCGCACCTGCTTCTTCTTCTTCTGCACTCCGGACGTCTCGTCCGCGTTTTCTGTAGCAAGGCGGCGAAAGCTCAAATTTACATCATTTACTAATAATTGCTTCTGCTTAGTACGGAACAATGGAGCCCTACAGACAAGGCTGGAGTAATAAAAAATTAAAAAGAGCTGCTCTGAGCATTAAATCTCAAAGGCTAGACTAAAACAAGATCAAAAGCCAGCTTCCCTCTATGTGTGTGTTTACCTGGGAGTTTCATCTCCAGCGGAGTAGGAAGAGAGGGGATGTGGAGAGGCTGGGAGTCTAAAACAGCTGAGGGGTCGTCAGAGGGAGGTCGGCCTGAGCTCTGGTGTTTACATGAAGCATCCTGTCGGCAGGGAAAAGTGCGGGATGCTCGGTGAGTCTGGGCTGCAGTTCAATGTGCAGCCCAGTGAGTTTGTTTGAGAATAATGTTGTTTTATTTAAGGCCACCAGGCGGCGCAGAACGCCAGAGAGGAGGGGGAGAGGGGAGAGGGGAGAGGGGAGGGGGGGGTTGAACAGAAAAGTGAATTCAATTCAATTTATAGCCAGGTCACAACAACAGTCTCCTCGAGGCGCTTTGCGGAAAAAATTACTTCAGTTCAATTATACATACAGTCCAGTTAAAAACGATATACAAAACTAAAAAAATAGTAATATTTTAAAAATCTAATTTGTTTTGTGGCTTCTTCTTTGGTAGTCAGCAGAAAAATGGGTTGTGACAGAGAGAGAGGGGGTGGGGGGATTCTAAACATTATCATAAAATAATCTATTAGGATGCTATTTGCCATGATCATCATTTTGATTGGCTGCCAGTCAGATTCATCAAGTTCCTTTGGTCCCCAAGTTAGCTAGCTAGCATAGCAATTACGAAATGGGCAAATTTCTGACAAGAAAAAGAAAGTATGAGGCAGCAATTATGCTAAATGTAATAATTATGAAATAGTGAATAAAAGTGAGAAAAAAAACATGTTAAAACTTGATGGTTTATTGCATATGTCTGTGGGTATTTGACACAGTGCCAGGCTGGTTTGAACAAACTTTTCCCTGCTGCTAATCATCGACAAACATTGTTTTGTATTTGCTCTGGTTATTTTTTGGACATAGCAGCTGCTTGATGATCTTCTAAGGCATTTAAATGTGACAAAAAGGAAAAACCAGAATCTGTCTGTACAGTATTGTGCAAAAATGCTAATTTTATCGCTCATCTCTTTATATGTTCCTGTGAAATTAAGCTTTTTTTTTTTTTTAAAACACTTTTACAAAGGGAAAGGAGATGATGGGTCTTTTGTATTTCTACAATTTAAAAATGGGAAGCAGTTTCATGTTGTTTCATTTAAAACAAAAAGTGTCCTATTGACAGTCAGATAGAGAGGTATTCAAAGGTACAAACTGATTCATAGCTACATTGTCACTAACACGCCACTGTCTGAATGAAAGGGGAGTGGAGAAATTGCTCAAGCGGTGGATTAAATCCGATATCCGAGCTCCGAAGGTCAGCCCGCTCTGACGATAAAGCAGTAAAGCCGTCGCTCCTCACGAAGTAAGCGAAAATATTCGGCCGATGCGACGAAAACCCTGGAAGCGAAAGCATTCATGTTTCTGTCACAGCGCTCATTCCTTAAAAGTGCATCTCTTAAACATGGCCGCTGGCAAATAGTCACTGCACGATGGTGTTGACAGCAAAGCGAGTCGCTTTTCAGTCGTTCCTTTTGCAGGCGATCCGCTCCAGACCCGTGCAGAACCATTGATCTCCATCTCTGGCTGCCAAATGCTTTCACAGCCCGACGTGGAACAAGGCAAATATTTGCTTATAAACCAGGAGTCCAAACTTTTTGTTACTGATACACCAACTGGTGCCATTTCAGGGACAATAGCAGAAAATCGATGAAGTTTTGCACGCGTTTGAAATGGAAACCCAACTAGTAATTTCTTTTTTAAAAAAAAAAAAAAGTTTATTTTGATCTCAAAAATTGAGACAAGAGACAGCTCAAAAACTATTTCTTTTACTCACGGCTCCTTTTCTTTTCAGCGTGGCGATAAACGGCTTAAAGTGATTTTTATCACGATGGTATCACTGTAAATGTTTCTGTCCTTCTTACTGATTTTAATCTACCCACTTCCCATTTATTACTCTCCTTATGTTCAGATTAGACACCTTTATTTAATCTCTCTTCTGTTGTTTTCCCCCCCAAAGGAGTCATGGAATTGGACAATCTGAAGAATGAACGACTTCTCAAAACAAACTTTGTTGCTCATCCTGTAATCTGAGTCACATGTTCTACTTTAACAATGGCTTCAGAAAATTTTGGTCGAATTTTACTTTATTTTTTTTTTTTTCCCCCACAATGTCAAAAGTTTTAAAAAGACAGATTGTTATGGATCCTGTTATTGCCATCTTTGGAGACTTGTATTCTCAATAAACAAGCTCTCAGCAACTCTCCTTTTCCATCCATCTGTTGTTGCTGCTGTTGCTTTGGAAACAGCCATCCATCTCTGTGCCTTAAGGACGTTAAGTTGCTCTTTAGAATTGCCAAAATTAATTATTATGCTAAACGACAATCCTAATAGATTTTTCATGAACGGCAGCCATTACTTCTTTAGGACCTCTGTGGTGTGTTATGTTGCACAGAGCAACTTATTTTGCTCTAGACTCTTTTCTTAGTCTGATGCTTCGGTTGCTCAGGGAACGAAGGAAGGAAGAAAAATAAAGAGCAGATAGAGAGGAAAAAAGAAAAGAAATAAGAGACCGTTTAATTAATGAGGCTTTGAGATGTCTTTCATCTTGACTTTTTGAGGAATAAATAAAAAAAAGAGAAGGAGAAAGGAAGAAAAAGAACAGGTTTAATTAACATGGCTTTGAGGTGTTTTCCCTCTATATATAAATAAATAGATTTGTAATCAAAAGTAAGTCAGAATAAAACAAAGAAAGAAAAAAAAAAGCTTTAAAAGACGATAAAAAAAAAGGAAATCCCTAAAGACCAACTCCTTCATTGACAATAAAACCATTCAAAACCAACCATTTCAGACTTCAGACCACAGTGTAAGTGAATAAACCAGAAGATCCATCAAAACAAACACCAAAGTTTCATCAGCAAACCGTCAGTTTCACCTTTAAACCTGTTCGTAAGGTGAGCAGGTAGAAGCTACAGCATATGATCGACGTCCAGTCACTGGGACTCACTGAGCTCTGAACACAAGACATCCAGCTGCAAAGTGGCCATGGAAATGATGAGAGCACTCAGACCTTTTCTCAGATTAAAGCAGGAACAGGAAGGTAGGAGAGCCGGGGGTGGAGGGGTGAAACCAGAGTCACAGAGCTGACAAGGCAATATTTCTAAATATGGAGTACTCTTTCTGGTGCCCTGTATGACTTCACAGCTGAGCGCTTTATAGTGAAGTGTTTATACAGGAATCCCAGAGTTGAATTTACTACTTTTTCACTACCGCCACAATATTTTTACAACCAACACAAAATCGAGCCAATTTCGCACCGATTTCCTCAATTTTGGGAGATTGGTGATCGGTGGATATTTACGTGAAGCCAATCTCATCCTCTGGTCTTTTCTACTTCAGCAAAGGTTTGCAGTGAGAGGCTTGACTGATAGACCGGCCCAAAAGGTCCTGTCTGCAAGCTTGTAGTTCTCAACAGTGACCCCACTGTAGCCAACTCAGAGACTTTCTTCCTATATTTACCGATATTTCAATAAAAAAAATGGCTAAAATCGAAATCGGCAGGTCAAACTTTTTAGGGATTGATAATCTGCGATCTGCAAGAAAGCTGCAATCGGTGCACTGACCCATGTAAGACAAAACTTTATCCCACTTACTTGAAGGTCTAACTTTTTTCAGTGATTATCCTAAATCCATAAGACTTAGCATATTTGTCTTTTTAAAGTAAAATGCAATGACATTCCAGTTTCACAAGCTGATGTTTTATTCTCAATAGAATATTAGTTTGCTACTAATAGTCAGCACTAGGCCAATCCACAATTATTTCACAGGTCTTTGAAAAGTTTAAATGAACAAATGTCAGAGAAATTCAGTGTTTTAGTGACCAACACACCAACTCTGTCAGATCAACTTTACCATGAGAGCAGCTGCTGTGTTCAGATGATCATTTTATAATCCCAAAATAAACATCAAGCCTGAAAACGCGAAGCTGTTAAGGACTGAATGTGTTGCCCTGTGTGGGGAAACGTTTGCGGGTTTTATGGCGTCGAATCCTCATACATATAGTGGAGCTGTTTGTTGCTATGGCAACGAGTCTGCGAGTAGCTAGCCGACACGGAGAGTGAGCTTGGAGGAGAAACGAGTGGTTTTTAAGTTGTACTTTGACGGTTTTTATGACTTGTTTTCCCTTTTCTGTGGCGCACCGCTTTAAATGAAGAAGGTTTCGTTTAGTTAACGGAGCCGTTGTACCGTCGCAGCGCGGCTACGGATGGCAAGGAAAAAGAAACGTCTTCGCGAAATTTCCGGATGTAAACAATAACATGAAACGCGTCTAAATGCTATCGGCTAATAATGAATGATTAACTTGTACGTAAAGGTCCTACCGCTTTTCCTACAGTAGCAGTGGAATTTTCACTTTCGAGTATGTTCACACTACAATCTGTTGTTATTAGATATTAGTTATTTAACTTACTTTAGTTGCCGCGGTGTTCAGAGCAGCTCAGCTCTGAGTGCTGGCTGTAGAGTCGCCAGGTCTACAGCTCGTCTGCAGCTCCCGGCGCGTCGCTGGTTAAACTGCAGCTCTTAGCTGAGCTTAAGTTTGCAGTTGCATCGCTTCGTTTAGCGCAAAAAAAAAAAAAAAATCGAAACGGGGATCTGCTCCACCGTGGAGCCTCGTGCAGGAATCCGCTGCTGACGAATGGTCAGTGTGATTGGATCACACGTTGTTGTTCCACGTCAAATATCGATTTTTTTTCCTGCATACTTTACAGAATAGCATTTGGTCAATCCTAGCCTAGAATCTCGGATCATCGAGCCAAAGTTGTGAGACTAAATAGTCATTTTGGCGGCGAATCGCAAAAATGACTATCTAGTCTCGTTCCGCGGTTCCAACACTACGCATGCGCACAGCAGCTTGGAGTACCGTAAAGTGGTCCCTCGCCATATCGCGGTTCACCTTCTGCGGACTCATTGTTTCGCGGATTTTTTAAAATGGAAAATTCCACTGTCTGAATCGGAGCACTTTGTTTCGTATCTTGATTATGTCAATGATAATCAAAGCTGTTTGTTTTGTGTCTTGATTGGCCAAGAGACAGTGCAGCCTGTGTTCTTCAACTGTTGTTTTCATATCGATTCCTGATTTTCTGATTTTTTTTAAATTTTATTTTTTAATTAAATTAAATTTTAATTTTCTTTTAGTAAAGTTGGATTTTTGAAGTTTTGGAACAAAAAAAAATTAAATAAAAAAGGTAATCTCAGGAAAAACACAATACAAATAAAATTAACTAAAAATACCTCATATTTACCTCTATGTGTTCAGTATGGCAATATCTTGCAACCATTTAAGGTTAGTTAATTTACCAGTTATTTGCTCCACAGAAAAAAAGGACTTAATATAGAAAGATAATAAGTCTTTCTATATTAGGATGGGGATGCAGCGCCATCAGAGCAACTGTAATATATTTTACCGGGTGAGAATCATGCAGAATGTCATCATGTTAAAATTTTGTAGGTTTCTGAGAGTGTAAACCGTGTGACAATGTGGAAAATGTTAATGACAGTTTTGGAAAAATTTATAAAGAGTGTGAAGCGGGTTATGAGGCCTGAACATGTATTTGAATAGGGGAAAAATTAAACAGTCACCTCTTCGCAGATTTCGTTTATTGCGGGACTTTTTCAGAACCGAACTCCGGCAATAAACGAGGGACCACTTGTAGTTCTAATTTTTTATACAGATTTGAGTAAAACTTAAAACAGTAAGTGAGCATCAATGGAAAATGAAAAACATTTTGAAGGGATGATGAAAAATGTACTACCTTTTACTACCTTGAGTTACTTCTTAAATTAAAACCTTTTGACGGCCTTATTTTGAGCTCGTTTAATTTACTACCTTTCACTGCCTAGTGGAAACCCTGTCGAAAGATATCACTTGATCTTATTCTATTAAAGCAAGGCTCTGAAGTAGAGCAGTGACGTAAAGGTCTCTGTAGTCATACCTGCTGTGCAGCTGCAGCTAAATCAGTTTTTAATACGTGTTTTGCTCATTGCTGATGGATCGGTGTGCCTAGTAACCCTGTGGGATCATGGACTATAAATACTTCTCCCTTTACATTTACCTTTCTGCTCTTTGGCTGAATTATTACAGCTCGGGTATAACTGATGCACGTCCCACCGCGCAGAGTGAAAGGAGTCTACGCGGTTCCAAAGATGACGTTACGCAAAGGTTAACAAAAAGAACAGAGAGCACGAAAGAAACCAATAATCCCAGACTGGAGGGGGAAAAAAAAACCAACAGCAGCAGCAGCAGCAGGCGAATCCTTTGACTTTCCGCCGCAGATGAGAGCAAAAAGCGCAAATATCGGCTTTGAACCGATATTTTGTACCAATTTTGTTTGGTGAAATTGCCGTCAAGTGGCACCAACAAGCCAAGGCGGAGAAGACGCACTGAAAGCACTGGAACGAGGCACACAAAGTAACATGTCGCTACCGTCAGGCTTCCTCGCCTGCGACTACTGCGCAGTCGACTCTTACTGTGACAGCAATGCCAGCCAAGCACTGATTTTTACTCATTGGGAGATGAAGATGTGAATGTCCTGGATGGATGTTATTGTTTCTGCTTAAAGGCTATGAAAAAGGTTGAGCAATTAAAAAAAAAAAGTACAGTTTGCGCTTGAAAAGGTTCAAATGGACCTGATAAAGCAACAAAGTTTAGGTAAAAGTCTTTTTAGTTTAAATGGTGAAGATATACGTGGGCTATTATATATTGAATGCATTTTACAGGTTTAAAACTGTAAAGAGTCGTTTTCTATTAATGTAACTTTATTTTGTAAGAACATTAGAGATATGAAGATGAAACCTATTCAAAGTGTCCTTTAAAGTAAATCTTTTTTTTTTTCCTTCAAACATTTGGGAGTAATAATGTAAATGTGACTTTTAGAAGGAAATCACTTCATTTTTTCAATCAAGTTATATTCTGAGATAAATATTGTTTTAGAAAGTGACTGAACTGTGCTACTTAATTTTTTATACATTTTTTTAAAGTAAACTTGATTTGTTTTCTTTAAGGTTCTTCCTTTGTGCAGCAGAAGTTGCGTTAAAATCAAAAACTTTCCAGAAAAAAAAAAAAAAAAAATCCTCCTCCCACAAAAAAACCCACCTAAATTCAAACATCCTAAAAAAGCTGTCATTGATTTTAACATGTGTGTGTGTGTATGATCTATGTTGATTAAAGAGGTTGTTTTTCATTTTTGCAAAACCAGGCCTTTCTACTTAATAACTGAACAATGCTTCTGGCAAGGAATCAGCCAGTCAGGTTTTTTATTTTTATCAATAGCTTTCATTTAAAAAAAGATGCTGCTTTTATGTAAACAAACAGTCGTGATGCAAGTGTGTGTGTGACAAAATGCGTACCTCCTGTTCTTTCAAACTAGAGTGATGGCCAGAGATATTCTCGTCTCTAATCTCCACGCTGCAGCCGTCCAGGGGGGCCGGCCGCCTGGGTTTGCTGCCTGTAGCTGGTGGGTTGTTCTCTTTCTCTTCGCTACAGTGGAGCCCATCTGACAAGGTGAAAACCAAACAAAACTATATATATGTATATAAAAAACAGAAAGCAAAAAGGAACCTGGGGAATCGTCACAATCGAATCAAAAATGAAACCGTTTTATCAAAACGACTTTAAAACCCCTCGATTAGAGGGAAGGCAGATGAGTCTCAGTTGTAAAGTGGCCTATTTACGAAGCTAGAAACGACTGACTGTAAATGTCAGAGTGAGGCTTACGCACTGCGGTGTATTAATCCAGAGCTTTTGAACTGTGAATCCAGACATTAGACAGAGAAAAATAAATAAATAAATGAAATAAAACTCTTCCTGGCGTGGATCCCCACGATCCCGACGCGGGCCGCCTCACCAGACGGATGATCTCTGGCAGAGATGCGTCCCGCGGCGTCGCCGTCGCTCTCCGCCACGTCCATCAGGCTCTGGAAGGAGGCCATCTTCTGCCTCAGCGTTGAGGCGACCCGGGGGAAGATGGGGCTACTTCTGACGGCCTATGGCAAAAAGATATACAAAAATAAATAATAATAGTAATAAAATAAACAGATCTACTCAGTGATGCAGCGTGGCAGCTCATAAACGTTGAAATGACCAAGTGTGTTACTGCAGGAGCACTCTATCACGCAACACATACCGTCAATAGAGCCCTGAGACATTTCGCGCAGGGCACTCGGGTTAAATAGAGCATAATCTCACTTTGCCTGAGTGTAAGAAGTCTACAAACTTTTAACACTAGATATAATTGTATTAAATCATGTTAGATGTAGCTGGAGCATGTATTGCATAGCTCGCTTAGTGTTATTTCTCAAAGCATGTAGGAACTCAAAGCTAACATGCAGAACTGGTTTACAACCATTATTTCATTTCCGCAATGGATTATATAGACGCAAAAGCCAACCCTTCTGTCCAGAGTTCTGGGACTATAATACGGAAAAGTCCTTCGTTTGTATATTTTTGTAGATGTAGCTGGAGATGTATTGGCTGCTCCTTAGTGTTATTTTAAACAGAAACTCAAAGCTAACTGCAGAACTGACCCAACCGCAAATTTATAGACGCAAACCAACCCTTCTGTCCAAGTTCTGGGACTAAAAAGAGGAAAAGCTCCCTCGGTAATCATCAGCTATGCTGTCAGAAACGTCCATTATCTGTGCGACTAAAAGGTTCGTCCAGCAACAGGAGATGAAGTCACCCTGCGCTACGGATGCTGCTGTGTGCAGGATTTAATGTCGCTACGAACAGAGGAACAGATCGGTCACAAATGTTCAGGTATCTAAATAGTGGCCGGCGTCAGACTGAGCAGCATCTCTCCCACCTCTGGGGCGTGTGAGGCGGGTGGGGTCTTCATCCTCTGCTGGGCCCTGAAGCGGATGAGGGAATTCGTCTCCGGCGAGCCCCGGACGCCAACGCTGGACCTCCGCCGGGCCTTTATCTGTGCGAGGCGGGATTTGTCTGGGAGAGGAAGTGAGAGAGAGAGGTGATACTTCGCTGGAGTCGGGATGAAAATGACACGAAGTCGACGCATCCTCGCACAAGTCACAATCGTTATTTTTATCTCACTCAGCCATTAGAGGGACGGATCCGGTGGCACTGTGGGCTCCTGGATCATTTGGCAATATTGGTTTGTTCTAACGCAGGCCACATTAATTTATCATATTGCTTAGCATTTATCATGAAAAGTTGTGATTGATCGGCGTCTTGATATATTTCAATTAATGATGTTAAATAAAAAAAACAAACTAGAAAAGAAACTTATAGCGCTATCAGAAATATGATTTTCACTATTTTTCTACATAAGAGAATCAATAAATATCAGTAAATTTGAAAATATGATTCACGTTTGGTGAGATGTTCAAAATGTAGAATGTTCTTGTACGACTTACAATTTACCGTTTTGAGAGGACACTCAAATTAAAAGGTGGTAGAGTATAAATGCACACCGCACTTTTCAGATTTTTTTTTTCTTTTTTTGTAAAAATAAAATAACATTAAAAAATGGATTGTATCCAACTCCACAATTACAAGTTGTTTTTGTGTTGAGATTTTTTTTCTACTGTAACAACACATGGAGAACTCTGTGTAATACTTCTGCAATGCACTGCACGTAATTACTGATGAGGCTCTGCTGTTAAAACACGTTTATAAACGTTTCTACTAAGGTACGGTGTGTGTAATGAGCAGCGATGCCGTTCCAGAAGCTGAGAGCTGGATGTGCTGTGCTGCTCTCCTTCATATCCAAGTGACACATTTTTAACAGAGGCGGCTCACGTGGAGCCGAGTTGCTAAAATTACGTTTCAGACACCCAATTATACAATGCCAGGAATAAAAAATAGAGGACATCCTGCAAAAACTTGCATTTCTAAGATGATAGTAAGAATCAATATGGCCTGGATCACGTGTGGATCACACGCTATCCCCGTAAGCAAAGTGTCAACAAACACTCCGAGCTTCTTACCTTTGCAGGTTGATGAGGAAGGAACAAAACTTTCCACAGAGATGCCAAACTGACGTGGTGTGAGCTCAGAGAAGTTTAACGGAGTTGAGATTTCATCCATAACAGCAGGAGCATCTTCCTGTGACAAATTCTCCTGATCCCCCACTGGGACTTTAGTGATTGCCTGCTCTGTAGACATCTGTGTTGACAAAATGTTGGCAAATCACATGAGGAGCAGGTAAACGTAAAAATGTATTTATTTTTTTAATATTTATTTGCGTATTGGGCTCAATGCTTCTAGAAAAGCAAGCGAAACTTTTTTTTTTTTACAAAACGTGTCTCTAGAGTAACAAATGCATTTGCAGGCAAACACAAATACAAAGTACTACTGAAAACCTATGAGTTGCAGCAAGGAGTTTGTCTGTAGTTGTCTTAACTAGCCGAAAAAGATTGCAGTAGCAAAGCCATTAGCCAATGCTACCTAGTTTTTACACCCTGACCTGTAACAAGTTAGCGAACTGCAGCAAAAACTGGTGAAAACAACTCATTGACAGCAAGTCAAACTCTTACCTTTAGCGTTCAACTTAAAACATGTGTAAAATGCCCTAAAAGGTTATTCATATACGGTCAAAAAACAAAAAAATATTCTTAAAAAAATGACTGTAACACCAGCAAGGCATTCAAATCACCCTCCACGGCTGAGCTAAGCGCCACTGACAGATCCCTCCGCGGAGCAGGTAATACATTTTTTAAACAGTACACTGAAAACCGGACATAGTACGTTTTACTACATCCTCAGGTGACCTAATTACAGTTCGGGAATAAGGCTACACTAGAGAACACGATAACATGAAAAATTGTATAATATTAAGTGGAACTATTTTTTCATTTGCTTAACGGCTTGAACACGATCCCATCGCCTCAAAATACAAACTGACCAATAGAAACGAAGAGCTTCGTACCACGTGATCGTATCCAACCTTTCCCTTCATTTCGTCATACGAAGTCAGCTCAAAATTTACAGCGTAGCGTGTTTGAAAATAATTGAATTACGTATTTTCTGCAGTTACGATGCAGAATATTTATGATAATTACAATAATAAATAATAATAACAATAATAAACTTTTTCAGAAAGGCGACAAATGTGGTTGTATTAAGCCCAGAGCGCCCTCTCCTGGTGGCTGTAATTAATGGTTCCCGTTTCTCCTTTTTTCTTTATTGGTAGAACAGAAAAATTCATGATTTGCGTTGAAATGAAATCCAAAACGAACATTTAATAGAGATCTGTTGACAAGTTTACCAAAATTTAAAAAAAAAGTATTTGACAAAACTTTATTGTACATTTTTAAATGAGAAATTTATGGATAAACATATTATTTAAAGACAGACCAACAGGCTGTGAATAAATTGAGAGTGAATAGTTAATAAAGGGGCACATTTAAAAAATATTTCTTAAGTTATGTGTTATAATTTGGCACTCTTCACTCAGCCCTAAGCTGTACTATTAGAAAGCAAGTGTTCTGCAATAATTTCCAACAGTCTTCTATTAGAACATTCTATATGCGTGTTGCAGGCTTTTACTTACTTCTGCCGTTTTTTTCCCATTTCTTACATCTCTACATGTCTTCTGCAGCCGTCTTCAAATGCGTCTGCAATATTCACCCCCAAAAAATATTTCAGCTTACAGCATTCACACTGCATTTTCCCAGGGAATGCAATTTTTCTAGTTGAAACCGTATTGCACTCTCATTGACATTGTTGCTCGCATGCCACAGGTTAAAAACACAGAAAGTTAGTGAGAAGCAGAATTAGCATTTTGTAAACTTTACAAATACTATGTGGCCATTTCAATCCAAACCGCACAAGTTCACACAAGTAGCTTCTGACTTGTGTGAAACAAACTACAGAGTTTTAAATGCAACTACAATTTCATTATGCGATTTATCTTATAGCTTCAAAGGAAGTGCTGTAAGCCTCCCATCGCCCCAAAGACAAACCTGTGAACCCGAACAGGTGCGTTTACGCCGCACTGCTGGAAATCTCTGTAAACCCTAAACAACCACACATAAAGCGTCTGAAACCCGCTCAAAGCTCCACCTTTTGGTGAGGCTTCAGAGTGTGTTCTGCAGCTGAGCACACTGAGATCAGATGCAGCAGTGAGCCTCTAACCGCAGCTGGGACTTTGACCACATGAAACGTGTGCCTTGATGCGTCGACACCAGCCAAGGCTGTGCAAACGAATAAGAAGCCCGATGAAACTGAATAACCACACAGGAGACTAAGCTGAAAATTAGTCTCCAGAGATATATTTGATGCTCATCGTGACGGCGATTTACAAAAATAAAGGGAGAGTCTTTATGCAATGAGTTCCCAACCTTCAAATTCTGAGGTACTTCAGTTTTAAAGCACGTGAAAGAACTTTGGCTATTTCGTTACATGTAAGATCTAAACCTTTGTAATGGTGGTGCTCAAAGTCAAACCTCTGAAGCTCAAGTCTTTTACAGTTTCTAACACGTTTTCTTCAATCAATGTCTTCATTCATTTCCATTTTCTCATGCGTTCTGACCAGCCTCCCTGCCCCCACAGCATGATGTTACGTTGCACAGTTGAAATGATGTTTCCAGGGTGATGTGTATTCCTGCTTTCATTGGCCAAAACAATAGTTTTCTTCTCACAGTTCCTCCACTGAATCAAATACTCTTTGTTTCTCCGCTTCTAGATTCAATGCTTGACTCGGGCTCGATGTGCATGAGCCTGTCGCACTTATTTTATTTCAGTTTCCAGCAATTTAATAGTCTGCAAACCATGGCTGCAAGACATTTTTGTGCATCTTTGGGAGTTGTACAACTGCACCAAATTTCATGACTCTACCTTTGCGTCGACCTTAAAATCCATACATTTTTTGCAGTCCCTACGCGTCCGCCAACTTTGGGGACTTTTGATAAAGCTCCCAAAAAGCCAAATCATTTGTCAGGAGAAAGAAAAAAAAAAAAAGCAATAGGCCTTCACAGCGCTTAGCTGCTTGGGCCTAATAATATAAAACCAGCATGAAGCGCGACTACGAGGAAAGCGCGAAAGCTCATCACCAGGCTGATCCTGCGTGATGAGGTTAGCGATGAGGGAAAACACCAGTGAAAGGCTATTTAGTCCCACAACTCGTCTTAAAAACAACCAATCAAAAAATTACAATTAAAATGTGTACTAACTTGTTTTATCCTAATTAAGTCAGCGGTGCCATCAGGCCCCACGTGGCTCAGGGGCCCCATAAATGCTAATATTTTAACACAGACCACAAATGTATAAATGTAATATTTGTTTATTGACATCATCAATGTTACTAAATTTGATTTAATGATGTCGGCATGTTTACTGATAACACGTGAGCGTCTGGGGATGCCCATTAATTAAATGTAGTCAAAGATATATGAGTAATTCTTGGTTTTGAAATTGAGCACAACTTTCAAATTATAGATCTAAGTACTTTACCAAATGAACTCAACACTCAGGATAAGTACCTTTTGAAAATACTACTGATAGCAGGAAAGAAATCAATAACAAGAAATTTGCTTAGTGGGAGCTCACCGATATTGAGAGACTGGTCAGCCAATGTCCAGTCGAAATATGACTGGACATATGTGAAATGGAAACGCTTACCTTCTCCCTAGGACACCAGAAAAACAAATTCCCAAAATACTGGTTGAAATGGTTAATGTATAGAGAAATTTTAAAGTAAGTTGAGTATCATTAATTCATTGGTTGGGGTGGTTGAGAGGTTTGGTGTTTTTCAGGACTTGGTAACATAAAGTATACAAGAAAAAGCAAATTACGAGTTTTCCTTTCCGACTCATCTGTTTGGGGACGTTTGCTCCTCATCTGGTGAAGAATCAAATCAAAAAGAAAAGCATCCAAAAGATCATACTGAGGAAAGCAAACTTCCTCAGTCGAGGAAGGCTCACATAGAACTCCCCCAGTCGAGAAAGCACTGAATGCTTGGCTTGATGTTCCCTACAAATAAGCACAGATAAAAAATAGAAAAAATAAAAACCTGGAAAGCAAATAAGATCCCACGGAAAGAAGAATTTCCACAAACCTAACAAACGTGAAAATATAAACAAAAGTGGTTCCCATATGTTGTCTTTGGTTTTTTGCAGGGAAGATGCGATTTGTGTCTTCTCCGTCATAATCCCTGTGGTTTCTGAGAGAAAGTTCTCTACTGCAGAGCAAACATCCTCAGTTGATGAAGCTTGGGAAGGCTCACAAAGAACTTCCTCAGTTGGAGAAGGTCCAAACAGAAAAGCATAGAAAAGATTGTACTCAGAGGAAACGCTCTTGTCCTGAGAGCTACTTCTGTCTGAATCGCTACCAGGAAATAGCGATTCAATCAGGCGGTAACCAAATATCTAAAGCCAAAACTCCAGGGAAGAAACATGGTAACTACTATCTCCTCTATTCCAAAAATTCTTGCAAGACAGTGTTGAGGTTCAAAGAGCTGCTTGGATATGAACTGATGTTTTGAAATGCAAGCATTCACAACCTCACAAGTTCTTCGATCTATTTATGTCACAGATGAGGTCATAGCTACAATGAGGTCATAGCTACAGTGAGCTATGACCTCATTGTAGTGAGGTCATAGCTCACTGCATTGCCTCAGAACGCGGTGAGCCTCAGAGCTGTAGTCCTGAGACAATGTCTTGCTTCTGCTCGTTGCTATGGAAACGATCAGATCAGTTATGCATAACCCCAAATTATTAACCCTTCGCAACAGTCACTAAATCATTCCAGGCGGAAGTGAGGGACGAATGACTTAGTACTCGTTCAAATACTCTTCGAGGAGGAAGAGTACTTAACGGAACAGCGCGACGAATAGTTTTTCAAAGTTGTTATATATATATATATATATATATAAACATTAATATTAGGCTTAATGCGCTAATGGCGGAGAAACGACTTACCGTGACGAGAAAACTGTTTATCCGCCGTCATCGGTGGCCATGCTAACTAGCCTAGCATTAGCGCTAGGCTAACTAGCCAAACCGTCTCCAAACCTCCTTTTCCCCTCACAGAACTCTCTCCTTCATATTTGTGTGCGATTGAGTTGTCATCCACATTCTGCATCTACCTCTTATGTATATATTTATCTGAACGTTTTTCAGCGAGCTAACAGTTTAAATGAGCTGTTCCTTTATTTTTCTTGAGTCTTTGTACCACCAGCTCGGTTAGATGACGTCTTATCCACATGTAAAATGTCTGTTAGTCACAAATAAAGAGCCATTCCCTCCATAACAAACACTCGAACTCCAAGTATGTCTATTTTTTTATTTGTGTATTTATATACACATATAAAAAATAAGGACATATGTACAATGATAATAAATATTGACAAGTTTGTACAAGTGAAATAAGTTACTTAAGATATTTTAAAAACAAACTGAACAATAACAGAGGGGAAAAAATTGGGGGCAAATAACAATAATAATAATAATGCAAGAACACAGCAGAATTTAAAGCCTCATGGGAGAAATAATCCAAACATTTAAGAGCAGAGGAACGGCACATTAAGAACGTTACACATGCATGTTTTTCAAGCTTCAGACCTGTCTTCTGTGTTTTTTTTAAGTTTTCCAACATTACGTAGTGAAAATAAGCCCGATTTGTAAAAGATAAAAAAATAAAGGAGAAATATTAAGACATACCCAAGTACCAGTGTAAAGAGCTCATTTATTCTTTAGCTTTTTATTTATTTATTTTTTTGCCTGAAGAGATTTAAAAATAAAGTGAGCAGTTTGTTGATTTGCTTCAAGTCAGCAGCTTTGTATTCCGGTTTCAGGGGCTGAAAACGGTTTCCAATTTCAGCATTTCTTCACGTCTGGGAGATAAAAAAAAATATAGATATATGCATACGTTTGTATATGTTGGCCCAGGAGATCAGTACTGACATGTAAACAGGAAACAAACAGCAGCTTCCTCAGTTTTCAGACACGTTTCGCCTTTCGCTTGAGGGGAAGTTTAGCCGCAGATAAAATATGCAGGAAGGTTGCTGACACCAGCTCAGCGTAGCAAAGCGGACGGATTGCCGAGACTTAAGGTATCGATCTGGAATCAAATAAAACTTATTCAGGAATTTTGACGGGAACAAAAAGCAACTGCAGTCTACTTTGGCGTTTATTTCTTTTTTTTTTTCTTTTTCTTCCTTCTTTTCCTTCCAGAAAGGTGAAGAGGCACAGAGAAAGTAAACATGTTGAAATACAGCCATGAATTTACTGTACAACTCTTGAGGCGTGGAATTTAGCTGGCTATTTTTTTTTTGTCTTTTTCTTTTTTTTTTCTTCCAAGAGATCTTTAGTGTTGCACAAAGTCAGAGCCTAGGAGGGGGGAAAAAAAAAAAAGTCCAAAAAGGGATGGAAATGTTTCACGTTTTGTACAGGGATGATCATATCAAAGGTGTGCAGTCCACTTGCAGAGAAGATCATGCAACAGTAGGATGAAGTGCTGATGGCTGTCGACCTCCTCAGTCGTGGGGTTCTTTAGATTATTTTTTTTATTTTATTTTTTTTCATCGGTCTGTACACACAGTGGGAACAACACAAGGTTACTTTACTTTCCGGCTCCTTCATGCGTTCCTCCGGTCTCCACAGGCACATCCACAAGATACACGATAGGGAAAAAAACACTGCAAGGAAACAAACGACTCACGTTAGCATCAGCAAAAAGCTACATCTCAGTAGTTACAGCAGAGGCGTTTCTTGCAAAAGTATTCACACTCACTTGAACTTTTTCACACTAGAACTTTTTTTTTTTTTTTTAACATTGAACATGTGTCGTTTCCTTTCCACGCCGCAATTATGCTCTTAAAATCCAAATAAAACATGTCTGTGTTTGTAAAATGACTAGAAATTGACCAGTGGGGCCAAGTCCAGATACATTCGCAGTTCTTCACTTCTTCCACATATCGTGCTGCAGCCTCGTTCCAAAATGATAAATGTGGTGAAACGGCCCAAAGATAAATGAATGAATCTTGCGGTATCAGCAAAGCACTCTGATATTTTCTTCCACATTCTTATAATTGAGTATTTGTGTGTAGAATTTTGAAGAAAGAGATAAATCCAGTACGATAATGGCTCAATTATTGCCGTTAATTGAGAAATAAGTCAACTAATAGCAGGGATAAATTAAAACGAGATAAATGATTTCCATTTGCATGATTTATCGTTTTTCTCTTTTCTCTCTTTCTACCACAGACTGGTTGACTAAAGTCTTCAGTCTGGTGCTTTGGTCTCAACTTTGTAACATTTACAGAGACGTCATAATTCATTTTATTTCATGTTTCTGTTGTATTTCCTAGTTTATTTTGGATGTTTAAAATGTCTTCCAGTTCCAGCGTTAAATGTTCACTAGAATTCAAAGTTTGTTGACTTTTGAGAACGTGTTCTTGCATTATTAAGCAGTTACTACTTGGAAATGTTCTCAAAACAACAACATTATCGTTTGTCGCAGTAACTTCGGGACAGTTTATCGTCCTGCGGGATTTGCTGTCGTGTCAGGCCTATTTGTGAATATCTTTCGAATGCACTGGACACGTCTGATTTTAGGCTGTTTTCACACCTCATTGTTCAGTTCAGTTCAACTGGAGACCAAAATTGCCATATTTGTTCCATTTTCAGCTGGTGCGGTTCACATTCCCACTGCACTGTCAAACAATTCAATTTTTTTGTCTTTGTAGCCATTTCTTTACTGTTTAATTTGTGTTTTTAAATGTTGTAAAGTGTCCTTGAGTGTTTTGAAAGGCGCTTTGAAATAATATTCATCATTATTATGATTATTTTAAACCCTGTGAACAACCTGTCCCACCCCTCGCCTATGGTGGCGCTGCACCACAAACTGAAGGAAATGTCATTAAAATCTCTGAAGAAGACACAGAGCACAACTTCCTCCTTCACAGAAGGCAAACAAAAACCATATGGTCGTGCTTTAGCGGTTCTCTTTTGTCTTACCTAAAAGACCGCGGGGCATTTCTCCCGCAAGCACCAGACATGTGCGCTTGTTTTGGTCGTATTGACCCAGAATGCACTGCAGTATGTGCTGCTTCCTGTTTTTGAAGCAGTCTCTGGTCTGGTTTGGATGGCTTAAACTCAACTCAACTGGACTGAGGCCTAGGTTTTTAGATGGACCAAAGTTAACTTCTTTTGGCTAGAGTTTGATTATGGCCTGACGATAATATTGTTTATCGCAATAACTTGTCATGAAAACTTGCTATCATGACGGGCCTATTCACAGCTCTCCCAAGCAAACCAGAGTCCAAATAAAGCGACCCAAACACAGGTGGTGTCACTGCACCTTAAAATTTTGAAAGCCATTCATTCTTTTCCAAAGAGATCATTTGCTCTGGAAGTCTTAGTAGCACTCAAAATCCTATTTTAAAAGAGAGAGAGAGAGAGAGAGAACAAAAATGTACCTTTCACTTCTTCGTGGCATCTTTCCGCCTGGGGCCAGAAGTTTATCAGCATGGCAGCAATCAGTCTGTCTGTCGGTCCTTTTCCTCCATTTTAACACTGTGTGAGTTCTTGTAGTGTCGGTGTGTGTTTCAGTGTCCTTCCACTGCATCGGTCCACAGTAGCCCCGGCTCAGTCTCTAGGCTTCGGTGAAGGGAGGTTTGGGGGTTCCACGGGCTCTAAGGGTGCTTCACATTCGCTCTGTAGTCCTGGATGGCTGGGCTCCTTAAACAATCGAAAACAAGTGTGTGTTTGTGTGAGCGTCCATGCGTCGGGAGTGGTAGTCTCCTTCTTGGCAGTGCAAGTTGCCACCTTCACAAAAACACTGAGAGAAAAAAAAAAAAAGAATACAAATAAAGCACTTCCTGGGACACCCACAGCCGTCGCAACGATGAGGGTTCAGCTACATTCTGCGTGCCGAAAGTCTTCACGTCGGCTTCGGTTTGCAATTAACTCCGCAAGAAGCAAAGCCTTTCGTTCCTTTCAAGAGGCCGAAGCGAGAGTTCAAAAAGGTCCAAGTCCAGACACCCGTCTGTCGCACGCCGCCACTCCGATGAATGTGACGCGAAGCGGATCTGAGGGTCACCATGGAGGGCTGAGCGAGGAGTAATGCAACTCTGTCGTTCACAGAGGGTGAGCCATTAGTCACTAGCAAACCGTTCGAACACTGCCGCGGTCCAAAAGTCAAGCAAAACGGCACGTCGAAGAAAAGCAGGGACGAGAAACGTCTCAGTTCAAACCGAGCGTCACATTAAATTAAATCGGAGGAAATCGAAGGAGTCCTCCAGTGGGGGGGGGGGATGAAAATGGAGCAGGAAAAAAGTCTTTAAGAGATTGTCCTTCATTTCGAAACTCCCTCCTCACGTCCTTCCCTCCGTGTCATTTCCTCTCTCTTTTTTTTTGTCTCTTTTCTGCCCCGCGCCCCCGCACACACACATATACACACACACACACACAGCTCCTGCCACGGGGACATGATTGTCGTCTTGCTTGGAGATTTTTTTTTTTTTTTTTTTTGGATCACTCTCTTACTCCTGGTTCACAAGTACAAAAACGAGGGAAGACGGGCTTCCAGCTTTTTAAGTGCAGTATGCAGTTAGGTCTCAAGGGACACAAGCAGACACACAAAATAATCCATATTTCCAGTTACTTGGGCCTCATTGTTAACTGGTACCAGAACAGAGGCTGAGCTCAAAGGAAAGGAACGAGCTGTGCCCATCTGAGAGGAGAAAATAACACCGTTTTGTTAGGCGGGGGGGGGTTCCATGCTCCTTTGCCTCCACCTTTTCTTTTTCTTCTTCTAAATACAAAATGTACACGAGTGGCAGTTGCGCGGTGGAAGCAGAGACGGTCACAACCAAGACTCTGTGTTGCCCGAAACACGGCAACTGTTGGCAAACACGCTATGCGGAGTGTGTGTGTGTGTGCTGTACATGCTGAGTGCTAATAGAAGTCTACGGAGAGCCAACAGGCATTGGCAGAGTGAGACGAGAGAGAGAGCATGGGAGTGGACAGCATGTCGCTAAAAGACAGAGAGAGAGCAGGCGTCCTCGGAAGGAGGCGAGGTAGCTTTGGTTGGATTTCTTGTTCCGCCTCGGGGGGGGGGATAAAGACGGAGGAGAGAAAGGCCTAGACGGACGACTCCTCTGGGTTGGCGTCGGGCAGGACGCTTCTCTGCTGTAGGGTGCGTCTCAGCTCCTCCTTGAAGGGACTGGAGTAGTCGTTCCCGCCCATGCCCACGCCCAGCCCGCCCAGCCCGCCGCCGCCAACGCCGGTCCCGCTAGCCCTCTCCTCCCCAGCTGTGCTCAGGTTGAGGCGGATGTAGCCGTTGCTACCTGAGCCTCGGATGTTGGTGAGGCTGAGCCGGCTTGGGGAGTGGATGGGCTGGCCGGGAATGGCGCTGGGCGACGCCGTGCTGCTGACGCTGCTGGGGCCCAGGGCGTGGCCGGGAACGATCTTCAGCGAGCCGTCCGAGTAGTAGTAGTTGGCGCCGGTCTCCCAGAAGCGGTCTTCGTCGCTCGGCATCTTGCTGGGCACGAAGGTGGGCGGCTCCTTGGGCAGGGTGATGGGGTAGACCAGGGTGCTCTCCAGAGGCTTCATGTCGGCGCCCTTCCCCAACGCCAGCTTCAGCCTCCTGCGCAGGTAGAGAGCTGCCACCAGGAGGAGAAGGCACGCCACTCCAAGCGTGATGACCAATACCCAGAAGAGTCCCATGCTGCTGTCCGGCGCCCGGGCTTCCATGAACACTGGGGCACTGGCGACGACTGCAACCTGGTAGCGCTCGGTCTGAAACTTGACACCCTGCTCCTCAGAGTAGCAGATGTAGCGGCCGGCTTGCATCTGGCCCGCTTCAGGGACGATGAGGGCTTTGAGGGTCCGGTCAAAGCGAGGTCCTCCTGCTTCCGGGTCGCCGAGCTGGAGCTCGCGGTCGTTGACCACCCAGAAGGGCTGGGCCAAGTTGGAGACAAGCTGGCAAGGCAGCACCATGTCCGAGCCAACGACCACGGTTACGTTTCTCAATCGGGAGTGCTCTGCAGCGGAACGGGTGGAGGGAAGAAAAGACAGGAGACTGAGTTACAGGAGACCCATGATCAATCTGTGCTTAGGCAACTTTCTTCTGCTTGATTTCAATTTATTTCGTTTAATGTATTCACCAAGTCTAATTTCCATCTTTAAGCTAACTTGCTCCTGCATTGACACTTAACTCTCACAAGGGGGCACCAGTGAGGCGTAGCTCATACTCACCAGGACTGGGGATGGAGACAGGCTTATCAAACTTGGCTTTTCCGCGGCTAAACCTATCCAGCATGAGGTCCTGGGAGAGGGAGGAGGTGGATCTGGAAACAAAACAGAAAAGAGGTTAAAATTAGAGTCCTGAGAGATATTTTGACACCTTGAAGGATGATATCAGAGTTTATGCAATATTTGATGCAAGAAAATTACATAAACTGACTAGAAAAAAGATAGAACCTTTTCACCATCCTCCGAAAACAAACGGCAACAAGTTGGAAGTAAATATCAGTAGTTAAAATCTGGTGTTTTATTTATTGGACCGATACAATATGTTTAAAAAATTACTAATATCGTCCAATCCCAATGTTAATGCTGATATATAGTTTTAATATATTTTGCACTTAAATATTAGAACAGAAATGTTTGAATTTGTGCCACAAATAAATAATATCCAAATCAAACTCCCCACAGTGTAAGTTGCAAAGGAGCCACAGGAAGCTGGATTTTTTTGGAGGACGGCAATATTATCAGACGAGACAAACGTCCTCTCCTTCAAAGACACTGGGTGCAGTGACATGTTTGATTTAGCAATAAAAAGAAAGATGGTAAAAGTTAAAAAGTGGGAAATGGATGAAGCTAAATCCAATAAAATCCTGGGAAAAAAGAAACTTTCAAAGGGTTTTAAAGACTTGAGACATCCAAAGCAGGATGTGAACCTGCAGCTAATACTCGGGCAGCAGCTGTAGCTGTGATTGGAGTGGAAAGTGCTTTTGTGTGGCATTGACTCAGCACTGCTGAATACAAATGTGTATCAGACTTTCTACAGTTTTTATTCAAATTCAAAAGAAAATTCAGCTATTTTCCTTCCATTTTGTAATTATACACCACCTTTGTGTTGGTCTATCACCTAAAATTACCCAAAAAAATACATTTATACACATTTATATATGAATATATAAACCCAGCAGACCTGGTAGCTTAAGTTTTGGTTCAAAGAACGTTCCAGAAACCCGTTCCTCAAGACGGCAACCGCAAGACTCGTTCAACACGAACCGAGTCAACAGGGGCGAAGAAAAGAACTCGTCTCACCCTCGGTGGAGGTCGATGCGGACACAGGCCCGGCCCTCGTTGTCCCAAGCGCAGTAGGGGTCCCTGGCGAGCAGACAGTCTGGCTGAGACTGATAGCGGCTGCAGTTGGCCAAGGGCAGCTGGAGAACCTCGGAACGAGATCCGATGTACAAGTACTTCTACAAAGGGAAGCGAGAGAAGGCGAGGACAAAGGACGGTGCGGGCAGGGGGGCGCCGGGCACAAGATGAGGAAGAAGAGGAGAGATAAACACAGACAGAGAAGATGGGAGAGTGACAGAGTTATGGGTTAGAGCAGATAATGGGATAATCGCTCTCAATTACAATAACACACACCCTTCTGCCCTCTTCCAATCCAATCTGGTTTGCGGCCCTTTTGCAGAAAGCCGTTGTAAAATATGTCTGACCGTGGCTAAGCCCACATTAACGAGATAAGCAGTGGGCTTTGGAGACGAGAACACCCGGACCAAAGTCCATCGATTTAAGCGGCCACAGAGAGACGTGTGCACCGGAGGTTCAGCTCCCCGCTAGGCTGAGGTCGAGGAATTACTGCGTTTATAACAGGGGAGTTTCGGCTTCATGAGGTGAGACCCAATATGAAATGGGGCTGATGAATACCCCCTTTATTCAAAGTCTGCTGACAGATGATCCATACTCATAAGCATCAGGCAAAAAAAAAAAGGGTATTAACAGATCAACACAGACAGATCTGTCTGGTCTGAGGACAGGGAATACAAATGAACTTGAGATGAGACAACAAAGAAGCCAACAGATCTCCAAGATTATACGATAACGTGCTGGGGGGAGAAGAAAACTCCAGGAGCAAAGCAGGAAGTAGTTTCTACTAGAACCAAAACGATTAGTTGGATAAATTGCGATTAATCCGCTTTTGTAATAATCGTCAATTAATTTAGTAATCAATTGATCTTTACAGACTAAACAGGAAGCTCATAAAGATATAACTGCATAAAATTCTTTTTTTTTTTTTTAAATCAAAGTCATTTCTCCTTCGGTTTGTTGCAGTGAATCTGTGCTTTCACACACACACACACACACACATGCCCTGACAGATACTATGCCGATTGCCCCGTTGTTGTAAGGGGGTATCAGCAACATAGTCTAAAACTGATGCGAAATGTTACCGCAACAGTTCGCATTGTTGTTTTTATAGCAAAAGAAAATAATTTTTGTATTGTAATGTAGTGGTGTTTGTGCCACATCTGCGGCAGATTGTTTGCTGCCGTTCTTACCTTGGAGTGTGAGATGGTCAGGCTGTCCACGGGCTGGGCCGTGTCGAACAGCTGGATCTCCTCGATCACGTGGGCCTCGGAGCCCAGGATGAGCACCCTCTGCAGCCAGCCCTGAGCTGGAACAACAACAAGGCACAGACACTCAGCGCCGCGCATTTCTGCTCCGCTCGGGCAAGCAACTCATCCCACAAGAGCAGACTTGATCCAGGACCCACGCAACGTCTGGTTTGACATCAATAACAACGAAACGTAAAGTTATATTTGGAGTCATGGTGGCAGAGTATCGATTCACTAAGAACTTGCTGCAGATGTTAGCATCTGGTCAGGCTTTAAATACAAAACCCGAGTGGTTTCCATAGATGGAAGGAAGGAAATAAAGAAGGGAAGACAGAAGGAACAAAGGAAGGAGAGAGAAAGGACGGGAGGAAGGAAGCAAAAGAGAATGCAAGAATAGAAAGGACCGGAGGAAGGAAACTGGATGAAGGGGACAATAGAAGGAAGGAATGTAGGAAAGAAGAATAGAAAGAGAGAAAATATGGATGGAAAGGAGAACAGAAGGAATGGAGAAAAAAAGGGAAGGAAATAAAGAACCGAACAAAGGAGAGAAGAAAAGAAGGGAAAAAGATGAACGATAGAAGGAAGCAAGAAAGCAGACATGGAAGGACGAGCTACGTGAGAGGAAGGATGAAGGTTTGTAAGAAAGAATGGATGTTAGAAAGACAATAAGGAAAAAGAGGAAAAGAAGGACTGGAATATGCAAAGAGTGGACTGGACAAAATAAGGCTGAGAGGGTCAATGAGAGAAAAGAGGGAAGGACACAGTAACAGAAGGATGGAAAGAAAAGGAGAAACCTACAGATGGTTGAGCACATAATATAGATATGAAAAAAGTTTTTCATACTTTTTCCATAATAATGGATTCCTGAAGTCTAATTGGTCTAACTGGGAACACTGGGAACAGCACAGCGGTTCACTGGCTCAACCGGGATTCTGCACAGTAAATTGACCCGCGAATCTATACCTATCACATTAACTATTTATGATCAGTGGCTGCAGAGTGTTTTTATTTAAATATTCATGAAAGCTGAATAAATTCACACCTGCAACTCCAGAGGAGTTTGTTTAAATATTAATGATGAAATATGATCATGTGCATAAAAAGAAAAAGAAAATCTCTGTTGTACTTCATGACCCTATATAAGCTGCACTGCGAGCCTCTGGCTTTAACTGTTCCTTTTTGAGCCTAAATGATCTAAAAGCTCAGATTCCCATCACGTTGAAGACGTTTTTTTCTTTTCTTTCTGAAGCACAAGGTGAAGCTCTCAGCGTTAATCGTATTTGCTCGTCTTGTAAAAGGAGAAGCACTGAAATTATTTAATGACGATAACTACCTGTTAAAAGTTTCTGGAGAGAAGAAAAAAAAAGGGGGGGGGGGGAAACTGTGAAACATGTTGGCGATGATGAAGTGGAGGGCTCAGACGAGTTTTCTAAACTTTCCAGGCCAGTGGGGCTAAAAATGTACCAGCCGGAAAGTACGGCTTCTTTTTGCAGCAAAAAACGATTTAAAGACGATTTTAAAAAAAGATTAGCATTTATGCTCGCTTTTAGCACTCAGGGCGACAAGCAGCATCAGAGAAGCATGTGTGTGTGTGTGTGTGTGTGTTGGTGCTCCAGGAGGGAGAGAAACAAGTTTAGATCCCCGGTGATGAAGATGGTCTCAGGCACAGCTGGCGGGGTGACCTTGATGTCTGAGAAAGTCCTAACGCTCTGAAATGCACCGTCTTGTGAGGTCCTGGTGATTAAAGGGGCAGTGCTGTGCGCTTTCCAGCCACACAGTGAAATTTAATCAAGTCTATTTTACCTTTAGTTGTTATAAAACGTATATTTCGAAATTTGACTTAAAAGCTAACTGGCTAGCTAGCGAGAGTTTATTCAGATTCACTTTATTATGCCATTTGAACGGCTTTACAAACAAGAAAACAGAACAAAATATAATTTTACAAACAAATATTTTACAAAAAAAAAAAAAAAAAGGAGTAGGCTGAAGTCAAGACTTATGCAAATTCACAGACTCAGTAGATTCAACCGCCTTTAGCCACAGAACGTAATGAAGACCTCAGTGTGCGTCTCAAACTTTTGCCTGGCACAAAATAAAAGTATAAATAAAAAAAAATAAAAAAAATAATAAATGAAATACAAGACATTAAATTGTCCTGCAATGAGAAAATCTAAAATCTGTGATTCATGTTTCACACAGATTTTAGATTACTAAGGGTGTCAAAAGGCAAAAATACAAGACCCTAACCCGTCAGCGCCAGGCAGGCGAGAGAGGAGCGAAACACCACGTACGTTCATGCAGAGGCGCAGAAAGCAGCAGGCGTATCATCACGCAACGTCAGCTAATCCCTCCATCCCGCAGAAAAACCTTCTCTGCAGTCTCTCCCCGTTTCTCTCTTCACATCAGCTGTCAGCGCGCTACGGCTAATAGCTAATCAAGCCAGGAGCCCGACCGGCACTCTGAGCCTCTGCCTGAGGCCCCTTTTGGGTTTGTGCTGCGAGGCGCGGCAAGTTGGAAGAGCGCGCGCACCTGTGTGGGTGTGTGTGTGTGTGTGGCACGTGTCTGTCCGGTTTGGCCCGCACTCCCGTCTCACGGTCTCAGCCTACGCGCTGGTCTGAAGCAGTTACGTTTTAAATACCCGCGTTACTCAGCACGAGGAGTCTAGAGCGGGCGATCACAGCCGCCAGCATATGGGGCCCCCGTTCCTGCTGACCGGAGATATTAATTAAGCTGTGCATAGGTGAGACGTTTCCCTTGATGCGTGGAGGTGTTTCTCGGCGTGCAAATGAAGGCCTTAATTGAAAGCCAGCTGAAGTCTGGCCATATGGCGTGTTGTTTGTGTGCCACCTTGTTCCAGGAGCCGTCCCTGGCTGCTGCCACGGCTTGTGAGCTCTTACCTCTTTAACGGAGTTCCCTCAGCGCGCGCACACGGACACGGAGACAATTCAAGCGCTTTTCACGATACATTCTCAAACTGTTCCAGCGCCACGCTCAGCTAATATGGGTGAATGAGCTGGAGCTTTAATCAAGCTCCAGTTCGTTTGTCTGGAAGGTTTGGTGTGATTAAAGAGGAGTGTTGTTGTGGTCCGTCTAAAATCCTAGGAAGCGCAGGGAATTCTGGGTAATTACAACCAAAACAAACGAGGTGTGCTAGCGCTAGCTCGAGAAATGGCTCCTCTTCACAAACCCCCGGATTTGAAGAAAGTTGTAAAATCTGTTCTCGCTTCCGGCGTAGAAATAATTTTGGAAATTCCAACTGACCTAAAACAATAACAATTTAATCTGATTTAACTTCAGACACTGAGAAAAAAAGAAAGTGTCTTGTCTTTTTAAAAATTTTTATGAGGTGTATGAAAGTATCTGGTTTCAGCTGTAAATGACGCTTTTTCAAAATTAGGCCTTTAGTCAAACAATACTGTACAGTTTTAACATCAGGCACTTAATATCAGACTTTATAGAGAAAGCAAGGAGCGCTTTCCAGACCTTGTAAACACCTAAATGAAATTCAAGGATTTTAGTCAGAAGATCCAAATATTACGTAATCAAACACGAGTCCAGCTTTGGCCAAAGCCTAACTCGTCCGTGTGCAGCAAATAACAGAGAAGATTCAACATTATTGCCTTTTTTTTTTTTCTTTTTGTCTTCCTCTCTCCTAAAGATGGAGAACAGGACGTTCTCTTGGATGGCAGCGCTCTGCAAGGATCAGGATGATTTGCAACCAGGGAGCACTTTTTATCAGCCCTCGAACGCACATCAAGACACCTCGGAGCGCTAAACGTCGAGTCTGAGGTGATGAATATGAGCTGCATTCTGAGCTGCAGCGTGAAGGCTGCAGGTTCCATCTCAAGTTTGTTTGTTTTTTCTGTCTGTATGAAGAGCGCATTTATGTGTTTGCGTTGTCCTGCAGATACCCACTCCCACGTTTGTTTTATTAGGATTTCACGTGAGACAAAGCGGCTGCTAAGACGCATGAAAAAGAATTAAGAGTAAAGAACGTGAAATGTAAATTGTGAATCAGAATCCTAAAGAGAAGAGTTGTTATAAATGGTTATAGCAACCCTGGGGCTCTCCTGTAGCTGTTTGTGGTGCAGTGTGTTTGAAGAAGCCTCTGAGCAAAGACTCTGATCTTGCTGTCTCAAGCCTTTTGCAACCTTGAACAGTTTTTTGCTTCCAGGATTGTATTAAGCTGCATTTTAATTTGAGGGAACCGGCGATCAGCCAATACTGTGACTTCTCAGACAAAAATAATAAATTGGTATCGGCAAAAATCGGGAAACTGCAATCGGTGCACAGCTGCATCAAATCCTTAAAGTGTTGTGCTTATAAAATTGTGAAAAAGCCTGAGGGTCAAGCAAGCCTCTTTTTTTTTGAGTTATACTACTAAAAACTAAAGCTAGAAAAAGCCAAAGAGCAATTAAAGCAACAACTTTAGTCAATGTACACTGCTGCAAAAAGCAAAATCTAACCAAGTATTTTTGCGATAGCTTCTGCTGTAAATGTCTTAGAACACTTGAAACAAGACAAAACTAACTTATAAGTAACTTTTCAGCAAAGATAAAAGAGCTTATTTCTTAAACTATGACTAATATTTGGAGGTTGGCAGAAAAGGGCGTTATTTTGAATGATTTATCTCTTTCTTTTTCTTGTTTTTAGACGCCAGCATGGTGCTCCTGTTTTTGAATCGTTGAAATTGGACCGAATTGAATTCCTACGATCTGTACTCTACGTTCATGTTTTACTGTGTTTGTGTCTTGCAGCTGCTGAGCTGAGCACTAAAAGAACTAAGTATATCTTCTCTTAATACTGAGGAAAAAGTACAAGTTATAAATTAAACAATTTAAACAATAAATTATTCATATAAAACAAGCTTCTACATTCTGCCAAAAAAAAAAAAATTCTATAAATTTATTTTATTTTGTTTCAAGCGTATTTTCACTAGAAATTATACCAAAAATATTTGGTAACGGTTTGTGGTTTCGCCTCTTCCTACCTGTGCCGATGAACAGCATGTTGTACGCCCGCTGGTCCAGGCCGCTGACCCGGTCCACCGCCAGCTTGGTGAAGTTGACGCCCTTGGTCAGCAGCAGGGGGCGACCCTGAGCTTTGTCCTCCATCAGTGGGTGTTTCTTGGCGAAGTTGAGCGTGGCGTCGGGCAGCTGCAGGGAGCTGTTGTAGCCGTTCTCCCTGTCTGAGTTAGTTATGCACTGCGGCGCAGGTACAGGATGGAGAGATGGGGAGAGAGAGAGAGAGAAGAGAATGGAGGGAAGGAGACTTCTTAGTTGGCGCTGGTGCAGGTTGGCATGGTTAGTTGGCTTGGAGGTTGACCGCCCTGCCTCCCCTCCGTTTGCTCCATTACCTTCCTTCCTTTCCATCCTGGCCCCATTACGCCCTCAGCTTTTTCGTGATGTGCCACTTCTACTGTTTTCCACCTCCACACTTCTCTCTCTATCACCTGTTTCTTTTCCTCCCCGCTGCCTCCCTCATTGCCACTCTCGTCCCACCTCTCCTGCCCCTGACTGTCTTCTCCTGTTTCCTGAAAAGGCCCGGACTCTGAGTGCGCGGCGGCGGGGTTTCGTACCGATCCGGGTCGCGGGCTGGGGGCGGTGCCCGTGTATCGCCCCCATCTCTGGGACGCCTCCCGGTACTCCTTGTAGGAGCCCTCGAACACCTTCTTCACGTCGCCGATCTGGTACTGGCACACGGCAGACACGTCCACGTCGCCCCTAAAACACGACAAGAGAGGAAGGCAGTCAGGCGTGTGCGGCGGGGGAGAAAAAGTGACGGACAACTTATCTGTCTGCCGGATGAAAGCCTGAGACAGGCTAAGCGGGACGGAGGACGGGAAAATAAGAGTGAAACGCGTCTGTCACTGGCATGTCAAGCGGATGGAATGTGAGGGACAAAAAAAAGCATTTCTATACAGAGAAATATATCATGTAAAAGCTTTTTGACAAATCCCATTGCTGCTGCTAAAACCCCCTTTACTGGAATGTCTCTCAATAGAATCTAGTGCAACAAAATGCGTCAGAAACAACCTAAATGTTACAAACATGTAGGAATATGCCGAATATGTACATATATAATATCCCAAGTCAGGGTGGGAATTTATCGTATCGTTTATTGTCTGCCATCCAGTGACCATTTTAGTCACTGGATGTGCAAAGCTGACATCAAAAATCTGTGATGGCGGCTTATGAAATCCGAGCCACACTTTTCAGATTTGCAAACCATTATCGAAAACTGTCCAAAGTTTATTTCACTCCCGCTTCACGACGTCATTGCTGCATTTTGCACCCCGCTCTGTCGAATGAAATCCTGACGAAATACGCTGAAGTTTGTGGTTGAATGGTAACAAAGTATATAAAAAAAAAAAGCAGACAGATTTTGGCGGGAGGCGCTGGATTCTTCACGCTTCTGGAGTTTTTGTATTGAATAAACTGCCATATTGATACATTTCCCATTTTCTTGTGGCAAATGTATCCGACGTTCAAACTCTTGTAAATAATTTAGGCAAGTTGCGGCTGCTGTGACTCAAGAGTTGCATTTTGTTTAACATTGAGGCTATTTTTCTTATGCACACACACACACACACCCACCTGCGTGCAAACACACCCACATCTCATACAGCAAGTGGGACTAAAATTGGCTTTTGACTCGTGACCCAGGCAGATTAAATTACATTTGATTTCCATCCTCATCCGCTGGGAATGAGTTTCTTTCCTTTCTGTATTCTGTTTCCAAGCCGAGCCACTCTGAGACTGACATGCAGGCAATGTCGTTTACCAAAAAAATGTTGTGCACTTGTACTCAGGGAATTGTTAGTCACAATTTTCAGCCTCCTGCTGTTTTTTTCTTTTTTTTTTTGTGCGTGTTATTGTCGGAAACACTTATTGACGTACACGGTTTTAGATTTAGCTTCAAAATGGATTGCACACTGCAGCGGTTTCAAAAAGCTGCAAATAGCCGAGTAAAGATTGTTTTCATGAACTTATGTCATGATTTCTCTGGAAGGCAATGGGAGCAGAGCTGCTGATATTATAATGTCAAACCCAGACGATGGCGTTAAATTCCTATAAAGGGTTGAGCAAAAAGGTGACCTTCTGATTTGAACCATAATATCACGTTATCTTAATGTTATCTATATCAAAGTGAGGCGTCACATCACACGCCCAAGAGCAAAAAGATGCTCACTGACGGTGATTACCGTTGTTAAGTTGTCAATATATCACGCAAAATCTTAAATGTATGTGTGATATGTAAAAGAAAAAAGGACAAAGTGCTTTTGCTACTAATAGTCAACACCACAACAACTAGATAACAAGATCAAGAAGAAGTTTCAATATGAAAAAAGTAGCTATGCTAGCCTGACTTTGACAAACTTAACAAGTAGATGTGCTGTGGAAAACTTCGTGTTTCGATTTAGTTACAAAATATAAAAAAAGGCAACTCACACTCACTTTGACAGATCATCAGTAGAGCAGGTGTTTCATTTATCTAGCCAACCAGCGCTGCGTTAGATTAGCTAATAGTGGCAGTAGCTAATCTACCATAGCGATCAATTAATAACCGCAAAATAAATATCAAGCCTAAAAACATAAAACTGAATGTTCTGTTCTTTGTGTGGGAAACTTTTGAGGGTTTTTTTGGTGTTGAATTGTGGTATAAATGTGAAGCCGTTGTTGTCAGTTGCTACGGCAGAGTGTGTGTGTAACGTAGCTGAAAAATAAAAAGAATAAAAAGAATAACATTGGTGGCTTTGAACACCTCAAACCCCCACCCCAAAAAAAGAAATCCCACTCCTCTCCCCCACCTGTAGCTGGCTGGGAGTCACTCAAGTATTACAATTGGTCAAGCAAATTACAGTCTTTACGAAGTGGCCGCAACATCTAAAATATTAAATACGTCCGCTAAATAGAAGAGAGAGGAAGATGTTTTCAGCATGTCTTATCAAAAATGTTTAAAAGATCTAATTTATGGAGGAAATTATCAGGGCTGCGATGGATTTTGGCTTCCAGGGGGAAATAAAGCAGCTGGGTTGTGACGCTAAAACCAGAGGGTAGATCTGTCAGCCGGAATCTTTATTCAATAGTTTAGTTAATAGTTGTAAATTGCTGTCGTGTTTGTGTTCATGAAGGGAACGATTCTAAATGAAGTGAGAGGAAAAAGAAACAGCCTTCCTCCAGACAGACTACACTGCAAAAAAATCGTACCAAATACTTTTGGTCTCTTTTAGAAAAAAAACTTGAAATAAGGCAAAACTAACTTACAAGTAAGATTTTTAGCAAGAAATTGGAGCTTATTTTAATTAAATATTTTCCTAATATTGATTAAAAAAATTGTTATACTAATATACTATTTCATGTATAACAAGACACTTTCCCCATATTATAAGTGAAATAATCTGCCAGTGGAACTATTGCTTTTTTAAAATCAATATTAAAGAATGAATGACTTAAAACAAGCTGCTGTATGCTGCTGAATAGTTCATTGTAAGTTGATTTTGTCTTATTCTTATGCATTAATATATTTGCACCTGGAAACTAGGCAAAGATATTTAGTTTTTGCAGTGTTGTTAATGTTTAAAATCATAGCGTTGGCTGGGTAAGTAGATAAATGTTACTGCTGCTGTTCGCCTCTCAGATTTAGCCCGGCTTCATCTCCCTCAGGTCAAGTTGATCTCCTTAGTTGTCCGAGGTGGAAACTTCAGGGAGACTTTTTCTGTTTCTGCTTTTAAATATCACACATTTTATCCTTGCATGTTCTCATTTGTACGTCTTCCCCTTCTCTTCCCTGTCTACTTACTGCGCCACAAAGGCCACTAAACCTAAAAAATAAATGCACCTCTTTTATGAATCGTGTTTGGCCCTGAGTAAGTGGCTCTTTTTAATATCTCTGTTCTGTCTTATGAGTGTTTTATGTCTTGGATTTATCTCTTTTATATAACAGGACCTTTAGCAAATGTACAGTTTTTTTTTTTAATGAAAAGAAAAGCGCTTTATAAATTTATTGGATTTGGATGCTCCGACGCTCCTATAGTGGCCAATAACTGCCGACTAGATTGATCTAGCTGCGATTTTTCTTTTTCTTTGTACGTTTCGCTTTCTGCTGCAAAACATGACATTATTCTCCGGCGTATTCACTGTTTCTCTGAGTGGAGGCCGTGCCGCTGCGTGGTCCTGACGCTGCGGCTCATCGTTGTCGCAGAATCTTCCAAGGTCAAGACAGCGGTCCTCTTTAGAAAACGGATTTATCGCCATTTAGAACCACATTAAATCTGTGTGACATTCAGCCTCTAATAAAAGCAATAAAACATATCCAAGGACGCCCGAGTGGTGCGCGCTCTAAGTGGCTCACATTTGTAACAGTAATAACTTAAATTAAAAACCCCCCAATTACACTGTAAATACCTAATCGCACAAAGCACATCAGAGGAGCCCTCGTCTTATCCGAGCGATTTCATTAGGGGCTTCTGACACGTCTGCGGCGGGGCACTAATGCGGCAATTAACTCTCCCGCTGAGTCTGAAATACGCCGTAATGCATCTCCGGCGTCTGGCAACGCGTGTGTTTTCGTCTCGTACTGACCACTGAGCGTGAAAGATGCCGTAGAAGGTTGTCCCCCGCCAGTCGGGCCCCGGCAGCGTGAAGACGGCCCGCAGGTTGTTGAAGGAGACGTGGCGCTCCGGCAGGGAGCACTCCAGCCGGGCTTTCTGGAAGGTGGTCCACTTCTTCTGCAGGGTCCTGGTACCACCCAGATCCCCCTGAAAGAACCACACACAGCACCTGAGCCACCTCTTTTCACTCCAGATGGGGTCCGCGCACATGGAGCCACATAAAGATGGTTGAAAAGTCAGCCTTCTGTCACCTCTTAGAACATTTCTAGGATTAAAGTACCGATGTCCCAGCATGGTCTAGAGAAACTTGTCCATGCGTTTATCTCACTGATGGATGATAAGTGATATAATAGTAATGATGTAATAATGCAAGCGCACACTCTATAAGATCAATAAACGTTCATTTGTAGTGAGCTTTTAGCACTGGAACTTATAGACATTTTACATATCCAAAATAAGTAAACAAAAAAAAAAAAACAACAGATACAGTGAATTATGACGACTCTATAAACAAAACTGTCCGTCAAAAACAGACCAATGGACCAAACTAAAGACTTTTTGCCATCCAGTCTTTGGTTGAAAGAGAGAAAAGAGAGAAACAAACAGCCATGCAAACGGAAACGATCAAGCTGGTTTGAGTTTATCTTGTTATTGACTGATTTATTGATTAGGTCTGTGAACGAGTAGATCCTCTGTGAGATGTCCGCAGCTTCGGATTTTACGTTATAACCCAACTTTGCTTTAAGATTTTTTTTCTCCAGTTTTATCCCCGACCCGTCTGCCGTCCTCCTCGATCGTCACGGCTGTCTTCGTTCACCGATGTTCTCTAACAAACCTCGGAGGCCTCGACGGAACAGCTGGACTTGTACCGAGACCAAATTACACACAGATGGACTTCGTGTGTTAATTAGCTGGCTTCTGAAGGCAGTCGTTGTCTCTGACTTTTATGAACTTACACGCTGTCGGACGACAGCGAACGACATCTTCAAAGCCGACGAGCCAGAAAGAAACAGCCTACCTCGGCTTTTTCGCAGACCGATCAAAGTAATAATCCGCCGACAAAACATGAATGTACTCAAACGGCAACTTGGTGGTTTACGCTCTCTGCAAAGCAGACGGATATTTCTAGATGCTCAACTCAGAAATATAGGATTACAGATGGTTTTTGCTGAACTCCATTTTTCAACCTGGATTTCTTTTAGCGCTTTGTTATACTGCATTTCATTAGCCTCCCCTTCACCCCATCAAAGACAAATATCATCTTTATTCTAAGTCTTTATCTGCTCAGCAGTAAATCTGTTCAGTTTGCCCCCGCTGACTGAACTGTTGTAATTGCACATAAATGCTTTCGAATCCATTCCGACCCTCGGATATTGAAGTCTGATACAAAGGACAAAAAGAAGGAGAATAATAACGCTCATTAAAAAAAAAAAAAAACAGTAAATGTGTGGACAGGTGGCGCTGGGTCGTATTCTTCTTTATGTAGGAGGCTCAATTTGTTGAATCACTCCTGTTATCCTCTGCAGATGATGCGAGTGCAAATGCATGTGGCGCAGCAGCAAAACACGCAGTAGCAGTGCAACATGGCGCTAAGCTACGGGGATGCAGTGCGACGCACAGTGCATTAAAGAACCCTCAAGCAATCGCTCACGTCCCAGCGAACAGGCTGCTGACGTGCGGCCGTGACGACGGCGCAGTATCAAAGCTAATTAGTTTTCCTAATGAGGCCATTCATATTGAAAATGAATAATTAATTAGCAGATATGTCCACGTCAGTGTAATTGTCTCCGCGCGGGCCGATATAAGCAAGCCGGCGACGGGCCGAGAGTCTGTTGTTCCTGCTGCTTTGGGTTAGAATAAACGATTTAAAAGCCACCCATCGTTCTTCTTCTCTCTCTTTGTTTGGTAGCGCTGCGCTCTCCGCGGCGCTTATTCTCTGAGATCTTCCTGTTGCAGAAGATCTACCTACTGAACGAGTTGGTGTTGTGCAGCTAGCTCACGCTGCAGTTCCAAGGCTTTTGAGGTGTGAGTTTTTTTGCCTTCTTTGAAAAGTCTCAGTCTTGTTGGACGGAGGTCGTTTTCCCAATTCTTTCCAACGATGGATTTTAGGTCTGAACTTTGACCCGTAGTGGAAAGCTGGCATGTCTGTGCCACATCTGCACAGCCAGAGATTGTAAAATTGAGCTCGTTGTTTCTTGTAAAAATAGATCAAACTCGGTCAAATTCAATAAAGTAAGTCTCAATAGTTCAGTCCAGACTTTGATTAGGCCATTCTAACACTGAAACGTGCTACAGCAATGAACTCGACTGATTGCTTAATTTACACGCAGGTGGATTTTATTACCAAATTGGTGGCTGTAATGAGTCGAACTATATTTTATAGCGGGGTATCAAAGTTAAAGGGGCTGAATTAGTATAGCAGAAAACCCATCTAACACTTCCCTCTCCCTTTTACGGCTCTGTTTTATCAAAGTGGAAAACACAGGGAATACTTTTGCATTACCCTCTGCACTAGATTATCCCTAAAACTGCTCTCTCTCTCGCTAAAGCCCACAGCGGCCAGCACATTATTAAGTTCTCAGAAACAGCTGCCAACACAGCTGGAGGAGGCAGAAAACAGCTGATTCCCAGACAAGTGTGCAAGAAAACCGTGAGTTCACGTCAAATCCGGGCTACCTTGCAGACGCGGGCCACTCTGGCCACGGTGTACTCGGTGTCGCAGTCCAGCTCCAGCGCTCGCTCGCTGAAGAAGAAGTAGATCTTGTCGTCGTCGCCGTCTTTGCTGCCGCTGCTCTCCCTCACCAGGGCCGAGCCCACGAAGTCCGGCTCTGCGGGGGGCGGGAGGGATACACACACACACACACACACGCATAGAGTCACAAAAAGGAGATCAGAGGGTGTGTTTTTACTCTGCTGACATATATCACAGGCGAGCAGAGACGGTTTCAGCCTGCAGGCCTGAATCACACCCCTCGCTTGCTAGCTTGACACCTTCGTCTCATCCTCTGTCGGCCTTCCTCACCTCCTCCTCTGTTTGCTTTCATCATCCCCCTTCGCCTCACCTCTCCGCCGGTCGTTTCTCACTCTCTGTCTCTTCCCCTGCTCACTATTAGTGATCCATTTTGTGTTTTCTCCCCTTCCTCAGTCACTGCTGTCTTCTCCTTCTTCTTTTTTTTATGTCTCTGCGTCTGGGCCTCATTAGGTTGGAGATATTGCTTTTTGAAGAAAAAAAAAATCTTAGCTGCTTGAGGCTTCAAATTCATTTTTATGCCAAAAAGTTTTTTATATATATATATATATATATATATATAATATAATAAATATATGGTTATTATTCTGTGAATTTGCCCAGATAGACTATTCTTTTTTTAAGACAGGAGTCAAATTTTCTGCCGTAATGGGATGGTGTAGACTCTCCACTGAAGCCCAGACCAATCGAAGGCTTTTAGTTTGGCCAAAAATCGGCTTAAATTGAGGTGAGCCCGGTTTCATCGCAGGCCTGTGATTTTAAATAAATAAAAAGAACTTCAATATCTGTATGAATAATAAACAGACAGACACGAGGCGGAGGCTGCGCTTCATCTGTATGCGCCTCCCTTCTTCGCGTACCTCCCTGTTTCCTCTCACCTCTCTTTCTCTCTCTGACTCTTCATCGCCGATCCTAATGTCTTGTTTTTCCATCATCCATTTCTCCTGCTGTGACTTCATCCTCTTCTCTCCCCTTCATTCGTTGCCAAGTGCCTCGCTCCGTCCCCACCTCCCCCCTCGACCCAAATGATAACAATCCTTCGTCGCAGCTGAAGAGCGAGCTTCAGACTCTCGGGTTGTTTCTCCTCGAATTTCAGGCTCGTCTCTTGAAACGACGCGGAGCTTGATGAAAATTAAACAGCCTCGTTAGCTTCCACTGCTCCTGTAGGCCGTCTCTACTTCTACTCCTTCAACCTGAGTTAATCGATCGCATTTTAAGTGGGGTTTTGTCCTAAATCAAAATGCTGAATGTAATGTAAACGACTAGCTTGGATGGGTAAGCTACAGCAATTCAAAGTGTGCTGGGGTTCTAGTTTTACCGCCTTCCCACTGAGAAACAGTAATGCAGAAAATGGTGAGCAACAACTCAAGAGTACTCTTTTCTTTTTCTTCTCACTCTCTGCGTTGGCTGTGTTACACGTAGGCTTAGTAACAGACGCCGCTAACCTATCAGGATTCAACAACAGAAAACATGCAAACATTTCCCACCCAAAGAGCAAATATTCAGGCATTATGTTTTCAAGCTCAATGTTTACTTTGCTATTATTGATAAGTGGTTGATTAGTTAATTCAGTCTCTTCATAGTCTCTCTATGTGTCAATCGGTCTGTGGGTTTCTTTTTTAAACTGAGCCGAAACGCATGAAATTCCACAGCACATCTACATGTTCAGGTTTTCAAAGTCAAGCTAGCATACCTGACCTACTTCCCTCTCCTTTGCTATTTTATTAAATAAAAAAAAATCCCTGACCTTGTTTTCGAGTTGTCAGTGTTGACAACACAAAGCACCGTGTTCCTTTTTCTCCTATATATCACGCACACACAGAAGGTTTAGCGCGTTATGTTGACAACTCGAAAGCTTGACCAATGACAGTCATTGTGAGCGAACATTTTCTGCACATCTCGTGATGTGTCTGTTTTTTCTTTGTATTTACAGCAAGCAAAACAATCAGGTCTAAAAGCAGTCAAAGCCCACTTTGAAATAAAAATGCCTGTAAGGTTCACAAAAAGCCATAATAGATAAACAGCTACAGAAAGTCAGCTTGATTTGATTCAGTGTGAAAGAATTTCATCCTTTTTCTCAAGGTGGGATTTGCTGGTAATATTATCAAAAAGCAGAAAAGGATTGTGTTTTTTATTTATTTAAAAGCTGAAGCAGACATAAAGGTATTTATGGCAACATTCTTTCATTTTTACAGGCTTCACGGAACATGCATTTTAATGTAAAAGGTTGTTAAACACCAAACAGTTCACAGCAAAAGTTTAACTTTTTGCTGTAAAGTAACATAAATGACACAGACAGATAAGTAAAAACACACACACACACACACACACACACACACAAAAGTCCTTAATTCTATAACAGTGACAAGTCTATTACAAGTATTAATAACTGAGAGGTCCTAAGTTTGCCGCCAGCAAAATCTGCTCTCTTTCTTATGCTTTCCATGCTCGACTGAAAGGAGGCTAAATTTAGACTTCTAATAATGTTTCCTTTTAGAGCAAATACGGACCAATTTAACCGAGACATCTATGGACACATTAGATGTGTTTTTATTGAAATAAAAAAAACCTCACAGTGTTTTTCTCGACACCCTGTAACCAGAACAACACACAGGGTGACGTTAGCGAGCTAACCTGCTGCTAGCTACAGCCGAAGCAGAATTATGTTTATGAACAAGTATGGACCATTTGTACTACTGACACACATATCAAGAGCTATCCAGAAATATGTAGCCCTCATAAAATGCAGTTAATTACAGCAACATATAGAGGCAAACAGCTAGTCTTCAAAATTAGCCATACCGCTAGCTTAAAGTAAGTTCCAATTTTTTCCACAGACAATGCAGAAAAGTGTTTAATATGGGAGAAAAGACATTTCATGGATTGAAAGAGAGACGGAAGCTTGCCTTAATGCACACATTTCTATTTTAAACATTTACTGTAACTTATACGGCTCTCTCAAGTTTTTCACTAATCTTTAGTGAGAACACAACAGCTCATGGTTCTAACTGCTGCACTAGTTTAAGAACGGCCGCGCTCATGTTCGCAGCCTGATCCTAGAAAGCTACATCTATTTTCAGCAGTGGCACTATGAGTTATGTTCATGTTTTTTTTTCTAATGGATGACTCTCGGTGATGTATGGCCAGCGGTGGTTACGGAGTTGGAGGCCGTGTGAGAGGTGTCCCAGCTAGCTGAGATGACAAAGTGAGAACACACAGAACGTAGCTCGTGTTCAGTGGAGACATAAGATGAGTACGACCTCCAGGAAACAACTGTACCTCTGCTTTCTGACACTGATGTCTGTGCTGTAACAGTGCAGATTATTTACAAAAACAAGCATACACAACATAAGCTAGGCTAGGCTAGCAGGTGACACCTTGCCATTCAGACAACGTCAGTGTGTCCGCGTGACTCTATAATGTCTTAAATTCATGTATTGGTAAGTAAGGTCTTAAAATGTCTTAAATTCATTTAAAAAAATAGTAAGTTGCCCTTAAATACATTAATCTCATGTCTTACGTTCTATCGTAAGACGTGTACAAGGAATATTCCCAAGCAGATATTGCTTGATAATATTGCTAATATTTGACAAGCAGATATTTTCATTGCGTTCTGTGATTTGAGGTGGATTAGCTAGCTAACCAGCTAGCTAATGAGTCCTTGCTTTTTTTGAATCTATCATGGGAAAGTATAAATTTGTCACCATTTTTTTGTCACTGTCTCACTTCCATTCCCAACCCATACATTGTTTTTTTGTTTGTTTGTTTTTTGTTTTTGCATTCTGAGCAAAAAAAAAAAAAGTTTGACACTAATACGACGTAAAATATCCACCGTTCTTTTGTACATTTCAGTTGTGACGCGGGTCTTAATTTTCATTCATAACGCTCTTAAAACGCTGGTCAGCACAAGAGTTAGTTGCTATGGGGATTGAACACAAACTGGAGGACAAACATCACTGCAGACCAAGGAGTTGTACCGACTTCTAAAAATGTGCCTTTATTCAACAAATGAGGGCAGGAGAATATTCTAGAGGAAGTACAGTAATGTTGATCCACTCAGAGGTTTAGTGGACAATGGAAAGTTGCCCTGGGTCAATGAGTTTTGTTCTGATGAGGTAATGCAGATGGGTAATGAGCCGTTAGATCATACCAGCGCTGGCTAACCTTTGATGTCAGGGTAAAAATCTACTTGGAAACTGTACATTATCGTTAGCGTTGTGCTTTAACCGTCCCAGATCAAGAAGAAAGTGTTATGAGTGCAACAACAGCAGGACAGTGCATTTCTTTTAATCGCTACATGATTTTATTTTCTTAGAAGTGACCACTTCATTCTGCTCCACGTTTCTGCACATTATTATTATTTTTTCTCTTTTCACACTCACCGTTTAGCCAGGCAGGCAAGTATTCACTCTTCATGCTGTAATGCTGCTGACCCAGGTTCCTCAAAATGACCGGCTCTGTACCCAAGAAGTTGTTGAGCGTCGCCGAGTACAGCTCCTTATCTGTAAAGGGAAAAAAAAGTGCAAGCTTTACATTAATTCAGCTTTTTTTTTTTTCCTCCAACAGACAATACAGGCGTACATTGAAAGAGACTCTGTGTATCAGCTGTAGAGGCACAAAAATGCTGGAAGAATGGCCGTCTGTAGGGTCGCAAACGCTGCCCACAATCAAGAGAATGCAGCATAAAAAGCTAAATTGCACCTCTGGACTCTCGGCTCAATTGTACGGCTGCAAAAACGATGAGAATTTCTGCCGGAGCATTTTGTCCAGATTTAATGCTTCTTTTAATTTGTTCAGGCTCCACAATTGGAACAGCAGCAGCTGGCGGCGAGCGCCTTCTTGACAGGGTCGGACAAAAATGTGTGTTTTCCAAGAATAAAATATTGGTCAAATAGATCATCTCTATGCATACAATATTGCGAAGAAGCCATTTCAATTTTTTGTACTATCACTATTATTCTCTGCAGACTGTTTTTGTGGAAGGTTTCGAAAGGTTCTCGAGAAAACCGCTCGGGTCTTTTCAAGGTCTGTCGACATTTTGCTATGGATTCGTGTACATTTTGCAGCTTTCAGGTTATGTTGTTGCGGATGTAGCGATGACAATAGGAACAAATTGCGTTTTTGACAAGGTGCCAGGAAGTACACTTCAAAATAGTTTGTTTTCCCTCACACACGTCATGCAAAAAAAGCGCTAATGTGGCCTGCTGGAGCGCAATTGTGAAGTGTAAAGAAAAGCATGAATGTGTTTTTCTCTGCAAATAAAAAGAAGCACGTCTCGCATTTGTATTTGGAAGTAGATCTATGTGCAGTTTTAGGTTCAGGAAAACACGGAGAACATTAGCGGATAAACAACCTCATGAAGACCAAGGAAACAGCCAGACAGGTCTGGGATAAAGTTCTGGACAGCAACTTTATCCCAGACGGTTGGGTTAGAAATCAATATGCTGAGCCTTGGATACCGCATGGAGTTCAATCCATCACCATCAGCATCAGCATCGTCATCAGAGAGTACGGCGCAATTGCAAAGCTGCCGACTCTCGCTGGACAAGGACAGAAGTGAACAAAGAAGCAGCCAAGTGGCCTGCAGACACTCCTGAGGATCTGGAGGGAGAATCTGTTGACATGACAGCTGATAGTTGTTGACGCCACAAAGCTGGAATAGATTGACCCATTTCATTTAAATGGGACACCGCATGTTAATGAACTTACAATGTTGTCGTGGTTACGTCGGATTTAGCTAAATGCTGCTTACTATCCCATCGAAGTCTCAAATAACAACAAAGCCGATCTACTTACAAGCTTACAAGATTCTTAATTACTCAAATTAAGAATCTGTAGCAAGATTTGAGAATTGATGTTCACAGACGCCGTCTTGAGTCGCTTGAGCACGTGTCGTTTTGTGGGAAAAATGTGGGGAAAAAAAACAAAACAATGAGTGTCCTTGATGTAGAAAGTGGAGGGCTGAATACAAACGCAAGCTGAACTTTTATTAGCATACTGAATAGACTTTTGTGTATATGAAAAAGATGCTGAAAACCATTTCATTTTGTAGCGTTAGAAAATGTGAAAAAGTTAAAGGGGTACAAACATTTCTGACTCATTCTCTAACGCAATTTGTGTTGCCTAAATGACTCAGAAGTCTCTGTGAGGTGGAACAAACAAACTTCAAAACTGAAGTAGAAAATAAATGGAAAATAAAGCGATGCCGTGTTTCAGGACTAGCTTTCAGGAAATTTCTGGAAAATGTGAAGAACCACTGACCGAGAAAAAGTACCAAGAAGCTTTGTCCCTCAAGCAAATAATGACAAACGGGAGGCGTGCAGTACGTCGCAGTGTATAATTATGTCAACTTACCCACAATGAGGCCAGTGTGGCCTTTGGCAGGGTCGTATGGACATTTGCCCTTCCCGTCTTCCAGAGCTGCTGGGTTGAGGGTAAAATCGTCCGCTTTCTGCAAGCAAACACAAACACACACTATGAGGGGAGCACAGGTGGTTCATGGTCAGTTTGAATTATGACCCACATGACAGAGCTGCAAGCCTTGTCCGTCTGGTGCACGAACCCCCTCGCCATGTTGTCCTGTTGCATCAGTGTAACATGCGCGAGCGCACTTAGAAACCCACACGGCAGCCCTCACTTTATTCAGCCGACCCCTGTGTGCTATGCTTCTCTTCTGTTGCATTTACTTTGTCACACAGTGGCATGCCCCCCCGGGGGGTCGGACGTGTCAGGTTGACACCTGTCAGCCACTGCTCGCCATGACTCCATCCAGAAAGCACACACACAAATACTTACGATGTAATTGCATTTGGGCTGGAAGGCGTAGGTGCCGCAGGTGTAGAGGTGCGTGTGGTTGTAGCTCTGCAGGAAGCGAATGTAGTTGAAGCACTCAGTCTGCGAAGGGAAGAGAGGGAGAAGGGAATAATTGGAGTGGGCTTTTCTTTCAAAAGTAAAGCTGCAACAGGAGTAACTTTGTCGTTTGTTAAAGCAAACCACTACCACTACCAGGTCCACCAACTCTAATCTAAAACTTTTAAGACCTTTTGAAGACGATTATGAATAAACTGTAAGACCTATGTCACAACAAAGATATACAAAAGAAATACAGGGAACCAAAACTGTGACATTTTTGAGTCTCTTGGCTGCAGTTTTGTGCTTCTCACATAATGAAAATGGCAAGTGGCTCTCGAGCTAGATAGCTAGTGGCTTAGCAAGCCACGTGCTAGCTGCTAAAGAGCCACAAGTGAGCTGCTAAAGGCTTGTTTGTTTGCTTTCTAGCCAGCTAGTTTTGCTTAGTAGCTAACTATTTAACAAATTAGCCAGATAGTTAGCCGCTAACAAGCTGGTAACAGTTGCTTGCGAGCTACCAAAAATAATCAGCCTTCTAGTTAACTAGCTAGAAGATTAATTAGCTGTCTAACTAGCCTTATAGGCTAGCTATCTAATTAGGATTGTAGTTAGCTTGCTAGGTACCTCACAAGCAAGCTAGTCAGCCTTCTAGTTAGCTAGCTTGCTTACAAGCTAACTAGTTTGCTAGGTAGCAAGCATTACCAGCTTGTTACCGGTAGCATTAGCCACCTTTAGATGCAGACCACAGTGAGTGAAGATGTTTGTGCATGACTAACTTTGGCCTGATAGAAAACGACTCTAAAGAATATCTGAAAGTAGAGTCTCGCCATGACAAAACTGAAGACCCGTGATTAACATATTTAAGAACAACTTACATTTTCTTTAACTGAGCTTAAGAAATATTAAGACTTCTTAAAAGTGCGCAGACAACCTGCCACCATGGTGCAGCTGAGAAAAGCCTTGAAGGAAAGTCTGCAATGAGAACTCTACAGTCACTAGAAACACATCTGAAACATGCTCCCTTTCATTCTGCCATTAAGAGTAAAAAAGGAAGCAGTACGAGCGTTCAGCGTCCGTTTGACTGCATCACTTAACGTACAATGCTGTGACAAATTATCTGAATAATCTAAAATGATGAAAAAAGTCACCGACAGTTCCAGGGGATAATTAACAGTATAATTTATGCAGCGTTTTATGGGGATTGCCCTTTAATGTCTGCACGGCGAGGAGTGAAGAATGAAGCTCTTTGGATGGAAAAGAGAAACAGATGCTCAGAAACGATGCATACCAGCGGAATGAATAATTCACCGCGTCTTGTTGATATTGTCTCTGCAACAGCAGGCCAGACAATCCAGCCTGATGCAGAAAAACCTAGCAAATCTGTAAGCCAAAACAATAATTGGAATAACTGCCAGATTGTTTGCTTTTTTTAAACCAAAGTCTACATTTCTCTTGCACATTTATTCATGCTTCTTCAGTTTCGTTTCGGAACAACAGAGTACATTTTCAAATATAAAATCGCTGAATTGTTCTGATCTTCATTGAATCGTGACAAAATGCGGAAAAGTTTGAGAGGCGTGATTACTTTTGAGCTCCACCTAATGTTACTTAACATGGACTTTTTAACTCTACTTGGAGCCATTTTCAAAGCACTGCTGCTTCCTCTGCTCTCCAATGAACCGTTTCCCCTTTCAACCGAAAACCACATCAAAAGTTGCTGTTGTGCACGCACTATATGAGCCACCATAAAATATTAAGGAAGGATGTTTTGCTCATGGACAGCATGCAGCCTCAGTAAATGGAGGCTCCCGGTGAGGCTTAAGTGCAGACCCTGGAAAACTCACTATCTGTCTACTAATGTGTTCAGCTGAAGATGAGAATCTGAATCCGAGAGAAAGGATTTAGAAAGGTATATGTCCTAAGAAGACTTGGATGTAGGCTTTTTATATAGTTAAATAAAGAATAGTTCTGAAAATTAATTTTTAAAGCATTTTGAGTCTTAATTCTAGTAGGCAACCATCTTAGCTCTTTTGTTTAGTGCAATTAGTTCGATCTGGAGTCAGATGCTAATGGCTAGTCTGCAACTAAACAACCTCATCTTAAATCAACAATGTCACAGTGTTTTTATTGAAATGCTGTTTTATGTCACTTTGCATTGAGCGGCTATTTACATAAAATCCTGATATTTTACACAGGAAATGGAGCCTGAAAATGGTGCGACGCTATTGATCTTCCTGCGTTAAACACGCACCGGGGAGGGGAAAATGCAAAGCATTTCTATTTGAGACTTCAAATTAAAAGTAGGAAATAACATAAAAACCGCTCATGTTTTCTACTCCTTTTTGAACTACTTTACCTTTAAATCACAAAGTTCCTCTCATCAGAAATGCTTTACATGTTGGAGTCGTTTCACTCAGGTAGACTGTTAGCGATGTACCGTCTCACATCTCAATTTCCTGTGTAAATACTTAGAAGCTACTAAGCAAATGACCACCGAACGCAAACATACCAACAGTTTTAAAGGTTCATTAAGCAGTAGACAGAAATCACTATGGTGTTTTTGAGAATAGAGGGGAGCTACGTTAGCCTTTTATAACCTCTCAATTCAGAAATGATAAACTATTCCTTTAACTCACCCCGGTTTAATTGAGTAGTATTAGTGCAGACTGTATCCGACCAATCAGTGTGCTTGTTCTGACTGCAGGCACATCCTGTTGTGTTTGGACTGCAGCATTACCAAATCGCTTTCTATCCTTTCTGGGAGCAGAGCTGCAATCTGCTTTTTTTTTTCTTTTTTTTTGCTGCTGAAGACAAAAGACTCGCTTGAATCCGAGCGCTTTAAAAAGTTGCTGAGCCCTGACCCTGTCCGAATGATAGACTTCTCCTCTGTGGCCTAATGGAATGACTGGAAAGTTTCCAATTTGGAGACTTCTCGCGGACTTAACAAAATGTAATCAAGTGAACTGAGAAATGTTGCACTTACAGTATAAGCTATTATTTTTCAAAACGAGTGCCGTGCTGTCGACCCGGCGGACGAGACCGTCTGAGGGGTTTGTGAGTTAGCGTCCACTTTACCTGGTTGTTCTTCCCCTTGGTGATGCATTCCCTCTTCTTGTCCTGCGGAGCCGGCCAGTCGATCTGGGGTGAGGGGGGAGAGACAGAGGCAAATGTGACGAGCCATTGGCAGCAGTTGTCAACCTTCCACCTGCAGGTGGGACATCTATATGCGAGGATTATACAATGCCGGAAAAATAAAACCCTTCCCTAGTCCTTTACGAGATGCACTTTGAAACGCATTACAGTAAAAAGAGACATCTTACTGCTCTGCCAATTCTCCACACGATTGCCCACCAGTTGCTGTAACCATAGCAACCAGCCGGGGCTTGTGTTCAGACTGAATTCCAACAAATATGCTTCAGATGTATTTCACTCGGTGAAAAATCTAAAGTCTTTGACACAGTTTTTTGATTAAATAACTACGTTCACAGTTTGCCAGGAAAAAACTGAGAAAATATTGAGCTGTTTTTGAAAAAAATGTTCATTTTTATTTACCTCTGGAAAAGAAAGAGAGTTAATAGGCATGTTTTACTCATCAGAAAAACATTTTAAAAAGATGTTTTATGCGGAAAAAGGAGGGACGCCATTCACTATTAATGAACACAGAGCTCTTTTTCTATGTTTCTATGCTTCTAACCAGACTAAATGTTGGGGGTTCAAGCAGCAAAAATCTCCTTGGATACGTTGAGTAGCCATATTGTCTTTAAGTTTTACTGATTTGGTATGTGCACAGTGCACAACTGTGCACATACTACTGTGCACAACTGTGCACAGTAGCACAGTTGGTAGACCTGTTGCCTGGCAGCAAGAAGGTTCTGGATTCGATTCCCGGCACGGGTCTTTCTGCATGGGGTTTGCATGTTCTCCCTGTGCATGCGTGGGTTCTCTCCGGGTACTCCGGTTCCCTCCCACAGTCCAAAAACATGACTGACAGGTTAATTGGCCCCTCTAAATTCTCCCTAGGTGTGAGTGTGTGTGTTCATGGTTGTCTGTCTCTGTGTTGCCCAGCGACAGACTGGCGACCTGTCCAGGGTGACCCCGCCTCTCACCCGGAACGTTAGCTGGAGACAGGCACTAGCAACCCTCCCGTCCCCACGAAGGCACAGGGGTGTTAGACAATGGATGGATGGATGATTTGGTATGATTGTGTGTGATTTCTACCAGAAAATGGCTGTTTACTGTAATATTACTTTAACAATGCTTAAAAGTAATATTACCTCTAAGCAATGTTCAAAATTTTTTTAAACATTGAAAATTTTTTCGTTGTTTGTTTTAACATGGCTATATTTGCAGATAGCCTCGCCTTGCTAATCCACAACGCACTGAGGTCAGTTCAAAATAACCCACAAACTGAGCTGTTGGTGGTGGAGGGTTAAAATACAGAGAAATGTCACTGAAGCAACTCGGCCTCATTCCACGGTCGTGTTGTTTCTGTCTCTGGCTCCATTAAACCCGCTGCCAGGAGTGAGCTGGACCCCGCGAGAGCTTTACTGGAGGGATACATCTGATGATTAAACGCCACGGTTCCCTGAAAGGATCAAAGACACAGAGTGGAGAGAATACCGCGGCGTAAAGTGCCACCGGAACACGTGGAGACCTTTGAAACGAGTTCGCCTCAACAGCACCTGGCTGAACTCTGCTCCGTGGACAAAGGTCGGAGGAATCCACAGAGTTTCCTTCGACGTTTCGCACACCATTAGCTCTAATTATAATGGCTATTAAGGCGAGGGAGCGAAAGCCTCCACTGGAGGCAAACCAACTCCAATCAAACGGTGGACTTTTTTTTTTACAAAAAGCAAATGGGTTGGTAGATAAACCGCGCCTTAAAATATATAGGACGGTCATTACGTGCTACAGCAGCTGTGGCTTTTAACGGTCTCGAAGTAAAAATAAAACGTAAAGCGGGTTGTTTGGGATAATGACTGGCGGTCTAATCCACAATGTAAATTCTCCTTTTTATGACTCCATTTTGAACACATGTAGGTAAGGTGAGGCCTTCGCGAATGAATCCATGCCCATTAAAAGCTTCCTGTTTTGTGACCGAGGAAATGTAATTCACTTCTCAAAGCTCAATCAGCTCAACAGATTTTCAATTGGATTTACATCTGAACTTTGAGTATGATGCAGTAAAATATGAACAAACTGTTTCATTGTAGACCAGGCAGTATGTATAGAGATGCTCTGCTTTTTCTTTCAACAATCACTTTTTAAAAACCAACCTTTAATATAAGCTGATGGAGTGGACAAATGACAGTTGTCCAGACAACAAATTATTTTACCAGAAAGAATCTGGTAAAAGATTCGTTCTTTTACCAGAGAAAAGAAAGAATCTTTCGTTTCTCGCACTGCCTGAAAATGTTGCAATTTCGGTCCCCAGTGGAACCGAGTCCACCGGACTATCAGATCTGTAAACAGCCTGCGTTGCACACAGGGGGAGTCTATTGTCCCGTTCAGACAAACCAACAGTCTGAATGTTTGCTTCATTCGAGTAAATTAAGCAGACAAAAACTTTTTTTTTTTAAACGTTAATCTTTCTGCCTAATTCACAATTACGCATTCATTTGCTCAGAAGAAAGAAAATACAAAAGAGAAAAAAGAAAGGAGTGGGAAGAAACTTGACAAAAATATGGCCAGAGTTTAAAGGCCAATTTAGCAAGAAACAGACTTTACCTCGTCCTCCCACGTTCCTTAAATCTAATTTAATTTCCAGAGAATTTCCCTGAAAGTCGACAAAGTTCCAATTATCGAAGCGAAATCTAAATGAATAATTAGCCGCGAAATATCACATTCACGACCTGAGCTTTGAACTAATTTGATTAGGATTTTAATGAAGGACCGGCTCGAAGCATTTATTTTTTACCTCTAATTTTTGTTTCCATGGGCCTTTTTTTTTTCCCCTCGCTTTTTTTAATTACTTCATTAAAAATAAAATCTCACCCTATTATCCACGCACATTCACAGCTAAAGCTAAATGTAACGCCATGCAGCAGCAAACATCACGTAGAAGGAGCTCTGGTTGATGATGCTCCAAAACAAACAGGCCTCACACCGACGTACAGCGTGAGGCAACAAGGGGCAGCAGCGTTAATGTGCTTCCATCAGCTCGGCGTGCTTAGTTACACCTCAGCGTATCTGTCATTAAAGTCGGTAAAGTAACAATGAAACGCAGAGCAAACGTTTATTTCGGTAATGACCTCAGAGTTATTACACGGCCACTTGGTTTCAGCGTCTCTGCAAATCTCCGCCGACGTCAGCACAAATAGCGCAGGCGGCGTTCAGGCCATTAGCGTTTGAGTGAAAATAGAAATCTGATTTGCAAGTGGCTCAGACTGCGAGCTGAACTTCCTGGAATAATAGCAGTAGTAAAAAAAGGCAAAAGAAAGGGGAAAAAAGCTCGCGAATTAAATCTAATTGAATTAGACGGAAATTTCATTAGCTGTTCAGATTAAAAGCAGAACGGATATTGTGGCGTGCGGGCGCTTTTGTGGAAGCCCGGTGCGTCTAGGCGCAAATTTATCACGAAAATGAGAGCGGCTGAGAATTAAAACCGGGTCGCCACAAACACGACAAGCGGATGAGAGAAGAAGGCGTGCGCGCAAAGGAATAACGAAAAACAAGACAAAAAAAAGAAAAGAAAACGTTTGTTTACAAAAATTTTTGATGACAAACCTCCATGGAGAGTAACCAGGGAGGGAAGAAGCGATGAAAGTAATGAAGACAGAAAACAAGCAAGACAGCAGAGACATAAAAGAGAAGCAATTAGTGGGAATAAAGGAGGAGCACAAGTGAGAGAACGACGGAGGGGGAACGTGGCGACAGAATGGGTGGACCATTTCCTCGGCCATTTTTCCATCTCTCCGGCACCGTGGGGCCTGACAACAGGTGGCCTTATCATTACCGTGAGACTCACAAACCGGGGGGCTTTGTTGTGTGTCGCAGCCTGCACGCGCGGGGTTTTCGTGTGTGCATCTAATAACTGCTCATTACAGTAGAAAATCAGATAGAAAATCCCCCAAACTGCTGCCGGGCTCGCTCGCTGCTCCCTCTCTGCATCGCCGCCGCAGCATTGATTGCAACACGGCCCAATTATTGAGGGAGCAAAAGCAAAAAACCCGACCGAGTCCCGGAGAGAGTTAGGAAGGAGGTTCCGCGCGCTGGAGTGTGCGTAGAGGGTCAAGTCGAAGGGGGTTCGATGAAGTGAAACAGGTTTTTTGTTTTGTTTCCCTCCCTCCCCTGAGTATCAAGCAGAAAAGCAAAAACACACAATGAAACAAGGAGGAAGTGGAGTGAATGAGCGCGCCCTAAACTGAGTCATGAGCCGAGTCTGGGGACGGGTTCCTGCAGGTGGACGTGAGAAAGGTTCTTGATTAATTATGGAGCTCATCTCCAAGTTTTCAACTTTTCAGCTAGAAGAACTGAGTTAATGCTAAGTAAGAGGTAGAAGTACCAGTATGATATGATGTAGATTGGACTACGCTGGAGTCGTAATAAAAGTTTGACTTTTATTATGAAATGATAGCAAAATGACAAAAGCGAAAGAGAACCATTCGTCATTTGGCGGGTTTCTTATTATTATTCCTGTCGTGTTTCTGTCACGATTTTCAGTTTGTAGCTCTTCACTCAGCATTGGGGGAAAAAAACTACATGGATTAAAACTGCATGATTACCTGAAATATGTAAAAAAATGATAAAAAGTAATAAAAAAAGTTTTTACATATTTAAAACTGTCACCATGTCACAATATGAGCTAACAGCTAGTCTGTTATGAGACAGATAATCTGTTATTATTGCAGTCTGAAGAAATGCCATGCCTAACCGACCGAAAACACCCAATCAGAGCCTGGAGGCGGGACTTTGCGCTGTCAATCACCTCATGCACTCATTACTAAACGTGCTAATGGCAGAGAAACAACTTGCCTTTACAAGAAGACCGTTTCTCTGCTGTCATTGGTTGGTCATGCTAAATTGCATTAGCATTCACAACAGGTAGTAGCATGAGTTTGTGATTGGCAGTGGTAAGATCCGCCTCTTTGCTCCGATTGATTTTTCCTCGTTAGGAGTACGATTTTTTGACAGATTGTCTTAAACCACGACACTGTGAAAGCAACAGTTTCCCTGTTGCTTTTTTTCTCCTCCTTTAAAGACATGGCAGCTGGAAAGCTAAGAATGTGTTAGCCTACAGCTAACAGCAGAGGAATTAATGCTATGACATACCTCGCTGTCTTCAGCTACTTTCTGAAGTTATTTGTTCACTTTGAGCTTTTTCAAGAACTGCAGTGTTAACAAAACAAATTAGACCGACAGACGATTCAACAGCTAGTAGCAATCAGTCGACGTTGTGGGTGTTCTCCAGCGTCCTCAAACGCAACCGAGAAAAAGCAAAGAAAAGAAGAAAAGACTAAAAGAAGGTTGCTCTGTGCGTTAACAGGGAGCAAACAAAAGTGTGAAACAGAAGAGGATGTTTCATGCCTCCACACTTTCCTAATCAAAGAATCTTTTAAATGTTGTGCTATAATTCTATTAAAATGGATGTCCTAATTAAATGAACGTTTATCTCTACAGAAAGTGAATCATGCTTTTGTTCCTGAACTGTCCGTCACGAGTCCCAGTGACAAGAAATGTGGCCTTATCATTTAATTTGTTGCCTTGCTACAAAGACGTTTCTATAATTGTGGTGTTTGCGGACGGCCGGGCTGTAATTATTTTGAACAGACGTTGTTTGTGCCTCTGTACGCGTGTGTGTGTTACCTGTGGTCGGAGCTGTCTGCTGATGTCGTTGGGGTCCAGGGCGAACAGCGCTTCCCGGGCGCCGACGTACAGGACCCTCTCGTGGTCGGACAGAGTCAGCATACTGTAGTTGAACACTCCCTGAACGCTGAACCTCGCCATGCTGTCCTGCCCGTCTGGATGAAGACACAAACACACGTCGTCAGTTCACATCTCGGATGATGAATTCCCTCCAAATCCAGCTAACCCACCGGGAGTTAACAGGAGAGGAACATTTGCAGTCCCCCCTCTTGTCAAATTCTGTGTATATTTCAGCCTTTTAGTAAATAGGTCAGGAAAATTAATGATGTACACTCCACAATTTTTTAAATACTCTTCCAAATGGTCCTTGGACGTGCCAGGTCCTGCATGTGGGCTTGCCAATCTGCTGAAAAACTCCAGCCGGATCACTTGTGCAACCCGTTTCTAACATTTGAGACCATAAGCACTAAAAAGAACCCAATAGGTTGAAGTTGAACAGTTTGAACTGCATCAAAACTGGATCCAGCTTGTTGGAAACCAGAAGGAGTCGCATCATTGTTCACTAACCGCCATTTTGAATAACCTGATCAGACTTCACTAAACCCGAGATACAAAATGCTAGGATAATTCAGTAGAATCAATGTCAAAGGACTGAGCTCAAGACTTTAGCTCCCCACTTAGTGGCGCTAAGCTAGCAGCAACCCTTTTTATGCTAAGTAGCTAGCAAAAACTATAGGTAGCTAAGTTTTGCATGTTCTAAACTTACACCTTAACCAAAGAATTAGTCATAAAATTAATAAATAAAACATGAAACACTAAGTATGGATTTATGCTGCCTACATGCATATTTTTGTCAATAAGAGTTATTACGCTATTGATAAGTTCTTTTCTACTTTCTTTTATTTTACAGGCTTTAATACAGAAATAAACTCAAAATGAAACCAACTTGTGCCAAACTTTCATTAATCCAGATTTTGGGTAAATTTGACTAAAAGTAACTTTTAAAAGTGACTAAAACCCATTGTCCAAATTGTAGCCTTGACCCAGTATTACCAACCACACAGTTTGCAGAGCGTAAGAGGACGTCTCCGCTAATCTTTTACGTTGAACTTTTCTGCTTTTGGTTGTTCTTTTGCCCCATGCTGGTGGAGGAGCTAATATGTCAGCTAACCGCAGCGTAAATCCTTTGGCTGCGGTTAGCTGACAGGCTAATTAAACTAGCCTTTAACCACAACAATGGCAACTTGCTTATGATTCAAACAGTTAGCAGATATTTAGCTAAGGAGGAAGGGGGGCTTTTGAAAATTAAACAAAAGTCAACACAAGGTGAGTGCAGTGGATTTATGTTTTGTGGTCAAAGCCGAGTTTCACAGCTGAAATTACATAGTGACACCAAGGAGGTTAAGATACAATAACAACTTCCAGTTTTCCTTTGGGGATCAGTGGTAAACCATCCACAACAGTGAGTAGCAGCTCTAAAGAAAGGTTTACTGAGCCAATGTGCAAAAGAGTAAATACAGCCAAACTTTGACTGAGCCAGCTGTCGACTGGCTGTTTTGTCACCTCCCCATCTGTCAAGCAGCAAGAGAAAGAAATCCATGGAGCCTTTTTATTCTTCACCCCCTCAGGAATTTTCTTAAAGTGCTGTACAAAAGTAGCTAATGCCCAGAAATGTTCACATCTGTGATGAAGCAAAACAAATGCATAACACACCTTTCTGATTTAGTTGTTTAAAACAAATCTTAAAAAAGCATTTATTTTACGCTATAGTTATAATTCCTAAATGCAATTTCTGAATCATTTGAAAGGTCTGTTTATTTTTTTTGCATATATCACCAACACAGTCAACCTGTTGTTTTTGTCAGCTTCAGCTTCTTTATTGTTTATTTTACATTGGCTGAACAAATTAAAAATGCTTTTATATGTTTGACCAAGCTAGTGAAACTATTGCTGTATTTAAGCTACACTGGTGCAGAGTTATTCAGTACATTTATGTCTGAGTTTTAACAAAGCAACATTTTCAGTCAATCCAGCCGTTTTTCTGTACTGAATCGGTATCGGCCAATACTAAACCTCAGATAGCTGTATCGGTATCGTGAAGTGAAAAAGGTGGATCGGTGCAAAAAAAAAAAAATTATTTGCAAGGCATTTATATCTGTAAATAACAGCCTCAGGCTGTAAACTGAAAGTCTTGTCGGAGCCGCCTTGTCGATCATTGCGATAACATTTCGACGCAGCACAACGGAAACTCTTCGGACGTGCGGGAAATGACTGCTGCAGGATGAAGCGCTGCATGGGAAGCTTCCAGAGTTCTGTGTTTACCCTGGGAGTATGGGTCTGTCTGCAGGGCAAGTCTGATAAGTTCCAGATCTTTATTTCAGAAGCGCGATAAGGTGATCATGTGTTCAGGAAGGCCGTGCAAATAAACAAGACGCAGAGATGCTCTTCCCGGAGCAGCTCTGGCTCTAATGAAGGGTGCAGCGGTCTGTGGCATCCCAGCTGTCAGCGACAGATCTGAAAGCATGGCTCTTCACAACCCCGGGCTCTTAAACTCAATACATATTGATGCAAATAGAAGATATCGCCCTTAAAGGAATGCACAATCTGCAGAATCACTTTTTACCCCCTTTTCTTTTTGCTTTAGAACAAACTAACTTTCAATGGCTTCAATAACGCTTTAATGCGTTGCAAAAGGCGGGCTTGTTATCGAGCCGCACGCCAAAAGGTGCACATTCATACACTTGTTCAATAAAGCTTCCATTAAGACGGGTAATTTCCATATTAAGAAAATCGACTGCACTTGTTCTAGAAAACAACATAAATTGTGCTTTGCCTAAATTAAATGCAGCTTTCAGAGCAGGGATTGTTAAAACTCAGCACTGCAGCATTTGAAAAGACATCCCCCCCCACCCCACACCTTGCCCACACACACACCCTTATGGAAAAAGAGCAGCCTATTCCAGGCTCAACAGAGCATCTAAACACAACAACACTTGGATTTGTTGGACCTGGAGGCATTATTGCACGAGAAAAATGAGATCCGAGCGACAACGTGAACGGAATGCAGAGGACTCCGGTGTTTATAAATGCTCACTAACAACGGGTATAAATCTGCACCGGTGATTAGGTTGTTCATTGTCTTTGCATGCACATCCCTATGCAGGTTGCAGTTATAAAAGAGGGGGCGGAACGGGGGGGGGGGATCACTCTTTTCAGGCTGTTCCTTTAGAAAATAAATTTGACTCTGGCCGCCTTGTAAAATCCAGTTATTGATTTGAGAAAAAATAGAATACATTTCTGTGATTTTTCTAGTTTGAGATTATCAGAGAATGTTCTTTCCATAATCCCTTCTCCTGCATAACAAAAAAATAATAATAATAAAGCTGAGGTTCTCATGTCAAAATATGAAAAAAATGCAGCCGCTGCTTCTCTCTTTAGCATCCATACAACACACATACACACAAGTTGTATTTCTATTGGTGTTAGGACTCATTTTGGTAACCACATTTATGCCTAATCCAGATAATATGCCTCTCCATAACCATTACTAGTCTTTTCCTAATCTTAACCTTAACCTAATTCACACCTTACCTCTAAACTTGACCTCTGACCTTCTGACCCTGTCCGCTGCATTAGGACAGGGTTTTGTTCCTCATAAGGCACATCGGTTCTCAAAAGATTAGCAAACATCTTATTTGAGAAACGGTCTCAAATAAGATCACTAGACAAGTACACACACACACAAACACCCACACTCACACACAAACAACAGCCATTCTGATGTCCTTATTAGCATACAGACAAAATAGGGTTGTGTAGCAAAAGAGACGGCAAAACAGAGACGGCAGGAGCTTTAGTTTCCATTCTCTGCTTGTAGTGCAATGTCACCTTGTTTTCCCCTCCTTGCTCCAAATCCCACGTTAGCTGGGTGCAAAAGAGTACATGCAAAAGAAAAAAGAAACATCAACACAACGACAATGGCGAAGGCATGCGTGCACATAATCGTATCCCATAACTGAATGGGGATTTTTTTTCTTTTTTTTTTTTGCATATTTCGGTGCTTTCGTTTTGCAACCGAAAATAGCAGCCGAAATCCATGCAGCAGGGAGCGGCAGGAACTGGTGTGATTTATTGTGTGACTAAGTGCTCATGTGACGCGGTGGCCTAGTTGGGACGAAAACGCACGAAGAAGGCTGTTTTGGATGAAACAGGCTGCGTGTTTGTCTGAGCGTGCGAGAATATCTGTGTGGGAACGAAAAAAAAAGAAAGCAAGATTGAACAAAACTGGAAGCAGGATGTAAACATGATGTAACAGTTTCACACTCGCTGCCACCAAATTTCAAGGATTTTCTTTTCTTTTTTTTTTTTTTTACTTCACACACAATAAATATTTTGTTCTTGGAAGCAGGCTTTGTTTGTTCCTTTGAAACTGTGTGTGTGTGTGTTTTTTTTAAGTAGAATAATTAAAAGTACTTTAAATCAAAAGCAATAAAAAAAACATTTTCAGGCCTGTGAATGTGACAGCAAATGCAGTGACACACGTGACACTACAATTCACAAAAAAACAAAACAAAAACAAATACGATCTCGAAGCTATCTGTCACACAAACAACATTTCAATACCGTCTGAACCGTAAAGGTTTTATGAGTTAAAACAGCTTTTAATGTCTATTTTTTATGAAAGGTGCAAAATGTACTCTATCGGGACAAACTAAATTACTTTTTGGTGCTATTTTAAAACCTTAATATTCCTTTTTCATTCCTAATATTTGCCTAAGCCTCTAAGGAGACAGGTTTAATGTGCAATAAATAATCTACAAGTGCCCAAAATAATGAACAGACAAGTTACTGAGAAAATAGGTCGGCCCGCTCAGACGTTGGAGCCACTTCAAGCTTCCAGCATACGGAGGTGACTGACCCTTCAGCAGTGTGGACGGAGAGTCTGCATACTGCATGTGCAAACCAGGGAACACTATTGTGGGATCGTTGCTGCAATATTTGAGTTGTACTTCGGTAAATTGAGTAGCAGTGCAGTGCAATTTATTTAATTAATCTCAATGATACTTAGATATATAAAAAAAACCTCTTAAATCTTTTTATATCACCTTTATAATATAATGGCTTAAGTCTTTTTTTTGCCAAAAGTGATTTTTTGTATGTGCCTAAATTGTCTTTTGGCAATAAAGAGAAGGTAATTGTTTTGTAAAAACAAAAAAAGGTGATGACATGCAACCGAGGCACATGCAAAAACACTGAACAAAGCAAGTCAGTGAGCTAAAGGTAATTGCGTACTAGATCCAAGTGTGGATTTACTTTGTTCTCCTTAAAAGTTCAGTTGCTTTTGCGTGCCAAAGCAATCTCCACCTGCATCTCAAACAAACACTTTATGCACTCTGGCAATAAAAAAATGTGGAAACACCCAATACAGCTTGAATAAGTAGGTGTGTCCAGACTTCTGACTGCTACTGTTTATATTGAGCGAAATGTGCCGTGACATTATTTGCACAACAAAAAAAAGCATCTATCTGGAGCACCGAGACTAAACAAACCTCCTGAGCTGGATAAGTTTGGGTTTAATTAAAATCTAAGAGGTACCCGAGGAGCAGGAAGGAGCGAGGCAGAGGAGAGAGGACGGCCTCGAGAAGCCGAAGGAAGGAAGGAAAGAAGAGGCGGGAGGAGGATAAGTACCGAAGTCATCTTATTATCTGAAGAGCGGCGTCGTATAAACATCGGAGGGCATGTGCGGATGAGGAAGCGAGATGAGAGCGAGCGAAGAGAGTAGCAACATCCTCAGGGGAGAACCGAGCACATCTGCCGTGTTCCACTCAGCCACGCAAAGAAAAAGAAAAAAAAAGCTCCAGAGATGTACTGCTGAGGCTCACACACACACACACACACAAGCACAAAATACACCGAACAGTTCACATCTGCACACGTATGCCAGCACCAAACATGCAGAGTTCTTGCGTATGCACGCGGCCCTCGGTTGCTCTCCGGGGAAGCTGCGTGGCGGCTTCCGCGTCTCGCCACCAGGTCCGAGGGAAGGCTCTGCTCAGAGTGGATTTTTTTTTAATGTATTTTTATTTTTAAGTAATCGGATGAGCTCCATCGTTAAGAAATATACCTACCATCTGCCACCACGCCGTGTCGGCCTGAGGCTACCTGTCGTGTGTGTGTGTGTGTGTGTGTGTGCTACGTGCTCTAATCAGTGTGGCTTCATCTGGTTAACGGCTACAAGACCCGCCGCAGCCGTGTGGCACGTCGATGTTTGAGAGCGGGGGAACACACGAGCACATCTGTGTTTAACAGAAACCGACCTTTGTGCTGATTGGAGGTCAAGAAGAAGCATTTGATCTGCACTTATTGGGCAGCATTTGAAGACATCGGTGTTTACTTCTTCAAATTAACATATTTATTTAATTTCCCTGTGGGATTAAGAAAGTATCTTTGAATTGAATTTGAAGTGAACCTAATTGAACTGACCTAGGCTTCCAGTATTTGTACCGTTTGGGAAAAATTACCAGACCTCTGATGCTCAGAAGCAACTCTATGTGGAGAAAAATGGAGAGAAAAACAAAAGAGAGGGAATACAAAAGCAAGGGCAGTCGTATCGGAAAGGAGGACAGGCGGGATGATTCGAAACGTCTAGCAGATGATGAAAGGAACAAAGAGGGTAAACGCAGACAGTCGAAATGAAAAATAGAATGCAAAACACAGAAAAGTCAGAAAGGCTTGACCGAGGTCAAAACTACGGGCGACGCAGATGATCTGAGATAAGTGCAGCACAAGAGCTTTATTTTTTCTGGCAAACATTTTATGTAACTCTGTGTGTGTGTGTTTGTGGAACTGTGCTGAAAAATTAATAAGTAAAAATGCTGGCAAAAAAAAGATAAATATATGTACACGTACTCCCAGAAAGATAGGCCTTGATGATAAACGATTGACAATGACCTCAGGGGTCATTCAACAACGTACTGAATGCAGGAATAGATTAAAGCAAGAAAACATACTTGTGTTTCAGTGATTTACTCTACACAAAGATGATTATAAGGCTATGGAGGCTTTTTGCTAACTTTTCACAATACATTTAGATCCCATAAGTTTTTTACTCTGTGAGCGGTCCGGCAGGGTGCACTGATTCCATGTGCGCTCTTACAAGTTTTTTTTTTTTTCTTTTAATGTGTGGTTTCGGGAACTGATGGTCTGACAGGATAATCCGCTCTGCTTCCTCGCAGTCTGACCATGACATTTTCGACGCTCCTCCTGAGTATACTGTGGGAGATTTAAACCTGTAATAACCTACTGTACATTAATTGGAATCAGAGCTGCTTCAAAAAATTATTTCCACCTATAGGCTTGCTAACCGATTGGAAATATATGCTTTAAAAAATTAAATTACAATATATAAGAATGTTCTATGTTACAAATATATGAAGTGAAATTTGTTCTGTATTTCTGGAAATTTGAAATATATATAAATAATGGTAATATGGAAAAGCAAGTTATGTCCTACATCCAATCAAAAGTATTTTCCAGAAGTGTTGATGGGGTGGGACATAGAATGATGAAAGATTTTGAAAAAGTATTGTATTTCACAAGCTCGATCAGCTGATAAAAAACAACTACGTCTGAAAAAACAGAAATAAAGGAGACGTAAAAGATAGATTGGCGTACAGCAGGGTCTGATCCTGGGAATTCAGATTTGTTAGATGAGTAAGTTTATCACACGGCAGGAGAAGACCATGCAACATGACAAAAGTTTAGATTTAGCATCTGAGATAATGAGCCTGTCCAGCTTAGAAGTCAATATAGAGTTTTTTACTCTTCTGCATAGATGTAATCTGAGCTGTTTTATCTGTTTAACTTGCCTCAAACTCTTCTTAAAGGGGAACAGAAAACTAATGATCAAAAATCAGGATGCCGCTCTAAAAGATCAGGCAACCTCTGCAATATAAAGTAAAAAAAATAATAATAATTTTGGTAAACTCAGTTTGTGAATACTAATCCTTGATCATTTCACTGTCTTCAACAATTGCATTTTGTTGTCTTTTTATGAGTAAAATCTGAGCAAAGTTAAAAAGAACAAATGAATGTGTGAACTTTTTTTGGAACCAAAAGTTAAACATTGTAAATTGTCTAGCTACAGCTTGTCAACCTTAAAAATAAATCTTGCTAATTTCATGTTCAGTTTCTATGACTCCACTAATATGAGGCTCTTTGTTTCTGCTGAAACTAGTTGAAGTAGTTACATTTTTATTTTTATCTTAGCTAACTTAGCTAATCCAGCTAAGCTGATTTAGCTGACATAGTCCAAAACATTTACACAGTATAATACGCAATTAGGTTTCAGTAGCACTCAGTGATCTTAGACTTAGTGTTTTCACTTCCAAGTTTTTCTTTCTCTAAAAATTATCTTGCTAGAGATTCCCAAAACTCCTAATAGCTTGTTGAGAGATTGCTAGCTAAGAAACGCTAACACGCCACGCTTCCATCAGCTAAAGAAATGATTCTTTTTTTTTTCATTTTACTTTGACCACAAAAACACCCAATTTCTAACGAACCATTTCTCAAAACATGTTATCTTAGTGATATTTTGCCGTTTCCTTCCTTTAGCTAACGATTAGCAATTTCATTTGGAAGGATTGCGATTACAGCGGCCTGCATTCTGCCTGCAGGCATATAAATCAAAACAGTTTCTTTTTTTCCAGACATATCTGCATGGCAGGAGAGCATTATACCTGGAAGGAGTCCGCATTTACGTTTCACATCTACACACCACCCTGCTTTGTGATGCACAAGTGTCAGCGCATCCTTGAAAGCACGGCAATGAAGATATTTCACACAGACCCAAACGCTGCAAGCTGCCTCTGCAGCATGATCCAGCAATAAGCCAGCATCATTAAGGAAACGGCAAGTGCAGCAAGCAAGGAGGAAACCTTGACAATGAGACAAGATATAAGTGAATCTGCCCGTGTGTTGTCATTAAAGGCAAGCAGATCAACAGTCAGCTCGGAAAGTAATGAAATGCAGAAGCAAGGATGGTAATGTTTGCTTTCAAAGCGCCGCACAGATCTTTTTTCTTTTTAATAAATGGGAAATAAATCAAACACTGAAGGGAATCAAGTAAGGATAAAAGGTGACTGTGGAAAAGCTTGTAAGTCAAATGCAGGATGTTCGGCGCAGCTTCAAAACAAAAGACATAAAAGACAGGAGCGGTTTTATGTCAGATAGTAACTTTATTTACATTATTTGGTTTAAAATCAAGTCACTGCACTCTAAGTATTTACTCTCTCAAGTTCAGGATAAAATTGTCAGTCCCCCCATATGAAGGGAATATAAAGAGAAAGTGTCAACAAAAACTACTTTTGTTCTTTTCAGAAAAAATTCAGACAATCAGAGGATTAATCTGCACTTCCTCTCTAAAGCCAGAACCAATGCTGTGCCCAAACAAAACAAATACGGGAAAATGACCCAGTTTCAAGTACTCAATTATAAAACCAGAGAAGAAATTATGAGTCAATTCAGCTCAAGTTCCTGCTGTCTGGATGTCCCACCCACACGGTTCTGCCTGTTATGATAATGATCTGATCCATACAGTAAACTCATTGCTCTCTTCAGGTGTTTTCCCCCAGGCTTTGAAAACAGCAGTTATCAAACCACTGATAAAAAAGAACAACCTGGACTAATCATTGCTGAAGAATTACAGGCCGACCTCTGACCTCCCATTCACCAGCAAAGTTATTGAAAAAGCTGTTTAAACGATTAAATAGCTTTCTAACGATAACCAACTGCTTTGACTCCTTCCAGTCTGGTTTCTGATCTCACCATAGCCCGGACGGAGACTGGCCTAGTCAGTGTTCAATGATATCCATGTAAATACGGACTGTGGGAGAACCACAGTGCTGGTTCTGGTTCTGTTGGACCTCAGTGTTGACCATGACATTTTACTGAATCGACTGGAGAGTTGCGTCGGACTCTCCGGTCCAGTGCTCAACTGGTTTAAATCTTACATAAAGAACAGGGATTTCTTTGTTTCAATTGGAAACTTCTCATCAAAGAGGTTAAAAGTCACATGTGGGGTACCCCAAGGTTCAATCCTAGGACCCCCTCTCATTCAATATCTACATGCTCCTACTGGCTCAGATTATAAAAGGTAAATAAGATTAGCTGAATGGTTTAGCACCACAATGCATTAAAGATCTGCTGCTGTTGCACCAACCCCTCAGGTCTTCTGGTTCTGGTTCTGCTCTGCATCCCCAGAACCAAACGAGGAGGAGCAGCATTCAGCTTCTACACACCACAGAGCTGCAACAAACTTCCAGAAACTGTTGAGAAATTTTTCCATTTAATGAAAACAAGCTGACGGTCATGATGTGTAAACTAACCCAACCATTCATTACCTTTATCCCAGTAATGCTGTTTTAAAACTGGTGGTCAGTCTTTGCCTTAAGTGCATGAGCTCATGGGCCAAATAATGGCGTCACTTTAGTCTGTTGTGGTAAAGAAGGAGCAGAGCCTCGACTCCGTGGATGGATGAACGGACAGACAGATGGATTAATGCTGCTGTCGGCAGGTTACGAGGTGGTTTCCTATTTCACATTTTGTATTTTTAACACAGGTAAACCTTTGTGACGGTTGTCACTATGTCATTTATCAACAGATTATTTCAGAAATCAAACATCGGCAGGTTTTCAAAGTCCTGCTTTGATGTGTTTTGTGAAAGGGGCTGTTGGAGAACTTCAAGGTTTCTGCAGATTTCAAATGTAATACTTTTAAAGACCTGGTTGAATACCATTATGAATGGAACTTAAAACCTACATCTCCAAATGATCTAGGGCTGGACAATAAATCAATATCAATATATCGTGACAGATGCTTGATCAAACTAAATGATTGATCATTACAAATGATAATATTCTACTGCACTGCGACAGGCTGGCGACCTGTCCAGGGTGACCCCGCCTCTTGACTGGGACGTTAGCTGGAGATAGGCACCAGCACCTCGGACAAAGGTCTTAGAACATGGATGGATGGAAATTCTACTGATTATTCTATATATTCTATATTCTATTGAATATTCAATGTGTAGAACATTCACTGAACTCTGATCCAAAAACCACACAGCAATCTGGAAGATGTGGGCAGAGGAAAGGCTTCTGCTCAAGCTCTCACAGTGACCTAAGCAAGGTGAGTGGCATCAATTACCTCAGCCACTCTTTGGTTACCTAGCAACAGCCTGTGGAGTAACTTGCAGCAGGTTCAGGTTTTGCCACCGTGCCTCGTAGCGTCTTAAAAATAAGACGTTCACTCCCGTTTTTAATGGAGCGAAAACTGGATAAAGCAGGAAACGTCACGCCACCAGAGGAAATTAACGTGATCAAGGCCAACTTACTTTATTTTTAAAAAAAGAATTTAAGACATCTTAAGGTTTTGATTTTAGCTACTCTTTAAACATCAGTGGAGAACCTGTGTAGAACGTCTCCAGCTTTGACTGATTACTTCTTTACTCCTAAGGCAAATCTACTTCACCAGAAAAAAACAAGCAAACAAAAGACAAACAGCTGGACAGTGTAAGAGACACACACACACGCCGCCTGTTGCTTCATGGCCGGATCTCGGTCCGGACCTCACTCTCCCTTCTCTCTGCCTGCTATAAATATGACCCGGCCTCCTCTTATAGCTTCTAACCGCCAAGCCACTCACACACCGAAACTATGATTAAAGGCCTATTTCGGGGCGCGCTTTGAAGCGGAGATGAACACTGAACGGGCCGAGGCAGACAGACAGACAGAAGGAGGGAGCGAGGACGTTGTGAAGCAGTGCGCACAAGTACGCAATATGGTGCGGGCGAAGCGTTGCATTTCACCTGTAGCTCATCTAGACATTTTCTGAGGAGGGGAAAAAAAAAAATCGGAAAGCACAAAGACAAACACACTCCCACGTCGATGTACAAGTTTTAGTCTCTTGGAGAAGTTCGCTGGAGAGGAAGGTGTACGACAGAATGGGAGCACAGAGACGGAAACAAGAAAGGGAAAGGTATACATACCTCGGGCTTTTTGCATAAGTACCTATTGTCAGGATTCTGTTTTGCTCTACTTGGTTTAAACAAACTCTTGTGTGCATCTGATAGAGGCTTGACACCTCCCGGTAATCTTTGCCGCTGCGTTGGTTTTGCTGCACTCAAGGAACAGTCATGCCCATAAAGACACTGAATTTAATAAGCTTGATGAACAGAGGATGTGGTAAAAGATGAATAAACTAGCGAGGGAACAAGTGACCCCATGCAGGAGATGGTTTTTGGGATTTATGGGGGTAGCGGGGGTGGGGGCGGGGGTTCTAGAGGAAGATGAAAGGGTGAGGGGTGTGGCGTGTGGGGTGAACCAAAAGCTGGGCTGGATGGGGATGGAATCGGGGGTTGGGAATAAAACCCACAACAAGAAGAACAAACCAAATGCCGGTTGATGCAATGAGTGAGGTTTTTTTCCCAGCACAGCATTGGTGGTGAAGCGTGCTTGTAAGAACCAGCTGGAGCGAGTAGCAGGGTGATGAAACATTGCAAGCCGATGCTAAAGGGGCAGCATGATGTATTTTCCAGCCACATGCAATCATTTCATAGTGCAATCAAGTCACCATGTCACCTTCAGTTGAATATCTGTATATATATATATATCTCTTTAAGAAAGTCCTGCTCTTTCCCAATACTCCACCTTCAGAAAGTCGTCACAACATGGCTCCTCTATCAACCCTTTAACTACGTTTTTACCAGCATGTCACAGAGAAGCAGCTCATGAAATGAGTTTTGAAATCACTGCTCCCTGATTTCAAAACTTTCCCTGAAGTAGTGCTTGTAACTCCAGCTTGTTACTCTTTTACCAGGTGTTTTCTAATTGCTGCCAGCTAGTCTGAAAGAGCCGAGTGGCGGAGTTGTGGGTAAGTGCGCTCTGAGAGGCGGAAGCTCAAAAAGTTTGGAGCTTCATGCTCTGCGGCAGCTCTCGGTCCGCCCAGGCGTTTTGCACAGCTGAGTGGTTGCCATGGGAGATTAAAGGATTTCTCAAGCATGCATGATGGAATCCAAAACGACACTGCAGGTATGTTTCTGGGAATAAATAAAGGGTTAACACATGCTAAAGCACAAAGCAGTCGATTTTACTGCCCCTTTAAAAGAAGCCGACAATTGGAAACAAAAACCTGTGAGAACAACGGAGCAGTCTCTTCCCAGTCACTTTTGGGTTAAGGATGCAGTTAGACAACAGAAAACATTGCCCCCTCCCCTCTCCACCACCCTCGACTACGCACCACTCGGCGCAAATGATTTCTACCCCGTCCACTTCCATCTTCTCGCAACAGGCCGGCCATGAGATAGAAAACCCAATCCCCTCGCTTCAACGATCCCCCGTATGGATTCAGGAATACACGGCCTGCGAATTACAAGTCTCGTCTGGTATAAGTCGAGAACCGATGTTCAACGCTGTGTCAAATCCTCTTACTGAACGTAACACGCCGGAACAGGACGGTCATGGTGCCGGATAACACGGAGACGTCTCGAAGTGGGGGAAAAGAAAAAAAGAAAAAGGTCATAGGGGCATGATGAATAACGCTCACATCGCCAGGAAATCGGATGAGCTTCTTAAATCAGTTCTTGAGGACCGTTTATCAGCATCTCCCTGCTTAAAAAAAAAACAAAAAAAAAAAAGACTTTTAAGAGTCAGTGGAACCCTGGTGTTTAGTTTCGTCATTTGTCTGAATTCTGAAATCTAAGCTATGAATTTGGGTTTTACTTTTGTGAAGCCCTTTGATTGGACGCAAGACTAGAACCTTTAACTGATGTGGACTACAGCTTGTGTCTACTTAAAATTATAAGTAGACACAAGCTGGTAGCCTTATACATTACTGAAGATAATATGTTTCAAGAAAATATGGAGATTACTAACCACTTTGACCTGATTCTTAACCAATGACAGAGTTATGTGCTTGAGAAGCAGCCTTCAAGATCCATTTTGTTTAATATAGGTTCTTAAAAGCAACATTAAAAGCAGTACTAGTAAAATATAAAGCATGATGTCACAAAAAAAAAATTTATTTAGCATTCTACATCTCAGTATTCTACACCGCAATGCAGCTAGCCAGAAATTACGTATGCTGTTAACAATCCTGTAGAGAGAAGGGCCACAACAATAACATGTCTTAAACATTTCTCTTGCTCCAAATATAACCAAAATATGGAGTTGCTCAATATTTTAGAAGCTGAACCGCTTCCTTCACTTCCTTCGAACCGCAACCCTCTGTAGGCGGACTATAATTTTATATCAACATCATCATCCTTTTGCTTGCCGATTAGTCCAGTTTGCAATTCAGCCAGAGAAATTGAACTCAATGGGAGAAATCTCTGAAGCGGCACTGAAGGGAGATGAGAGTCTAACTGAATTGCATTGCAAGGCAATGGCTAGACTGGGTCTGTACCATTGTGAAATTATGATGGAGATTCATGTTTAGGGTTGTCCAGCTAAAAGCTGAGCCTCAGTCAGTCTCAAATTTCCCATTTTCAGGACTGACCTGAATTTAGCTTGACCCCTGTTCCCATGGTTTCAGACTAATTCTCCCGCCTCTGCCTCTTAAACAGCGTTTTGCATGCAAACGGATATTCTTAGTCCTTTCCTCCGACAATAGCCATTTTTTCCCCCGACCAGAACTAGTAGATCGTCCCTCTGTAGTCTGATAACAGAACCAAATTTAGTCATTAATCATCGAGATGCATCGCTTAAGCCCTACGAAAGGTCACGGCCTTCTGAGAACTGCACACCAGTCCACCGCTGGGTGTGTAAGACACGAGCGGGGATAAGATGAAAGCGGCTGAGAACAGCAGTCCTCCACATGTTTTACTGAACAGTCAGTGTTACAGTTGTGATGGCACAATAGGAAAGCTGTCATCTTGACAAAAGAGTTTCCTTCACCTGAACGCATCATCTCCACTGCCGCTGCGAGTCGCACCAAGCACACACACACACACACACACACGCACGAACAAAAGAAGTTGTTTTTATGTCACAGCTTTTTCAAAGCAGCATCTCTGCCTGTCATACAAATGAATGCTAACAAACACTCTCTTTATATACAAGGCAGTGTTAAACTCGATGGTGGAGAGTGGGAGCAGTGCTAAGCACCAAAAGATAATCAGATGGAGAGGAAAAACATTTAGAAGCCAAATTTTGTGTTGTTTATTTGGAGCAGAGTTCATGTATTGGATTCATTTTGACAGTTGAGCTTTAGCCAGACCTACCCGGCTGCTGCAGTTCAGACTCACTAAAGCTGACTGCTATAAGCTAGATGAAACCAGATATTTTAATATTGTGAGTAGGAAATCTTGGAAAGCCAAACGGCTCAGTGGTGGAGCTCTGCACCACATGCAGAGGCTGCAGCCCCGTTGTAGCCGGTTCGATTCCTGGCCCCCGAGGCATTCGCTGGGCGCCTTCCCCTCGTTTTCTGTTCAGATGCTGTTGAATAAAAGGCCGATAGAACCACAAAATACAGTTTTTCACTGCCTGAATTTAATTCAGACTGAACATTTTTGTTGTTGGTCCATTAGGTCAACCTCAATCAATCAGTCTCAAATGTTACATTCTCAGAACTGAAAATGCAAAATCTCACTTTAATCAAAGAAATGTTAATTTTCATCTCAGAATTCAGATTTTTTTTTTAATTCACATTTTTCTCAGAATCCTAACTGTTTATCTTTGTTACGCACGGTCAGGAATTTTGAAAAACGAAAATTCTGAATGCTAATTCTTAATTTTCTTCAAACGCAGAAGTGACCAAACGCGACGCGGCCGGGTCGAGTCTTTTAGCAGCTCTGCCCACAATTCATTTTTTCACAGGACTGAGATCCGGATTCGCTTTATTTTTCCGAAGCCACATTGTGTCCAGGCTCCAACTTCCCGGCTGATGTTTTGAAATGTTCAATATGTTGCAGCATTTCCAGATAATGTTCTTTCCTCATTATGTCATCTGTGTTGCGAAGTTCTCCACTTGGTACCACAGCAAAGCAGCCACAAAAAACACGATGCTTCCAGCTGGAGGTTATCTGCACATCATAAAGTCTTTCCCGACCAACTCTGGCTCACTTTTTTTTGTTCTCTCGGATCCTCGAGAGTTTCGTTTGAACATGTGAAAGTGGCAGCTGCGTTCATTTATACACTGAGAAGAACCAGAGTTGAAGAGGTTCCACACAGTTCTTTATCTGCCCAGATGTCACAACTGTCCTGCAAGCAACGATTATTTTAGCAATTGATTATTCACACGATTAATCAAATAAAAACATTGCCATGTTGTAGTTTGTTTGACTACTTAAATCTTCTTTTATACATTAGAAATACATCAAAAGTTGCAAATAAACAACTTCCATTTCAAAAAAGATTTTTTTTGTCCCCTGAAATGCAGTAACAGAGCATTCCTTTAGTGCATGCTTGATCATTTATCAGTTTATGGATTATGGATTAATTTTTGCATTATCAGTTAATAATAATGCTTAGTAGGAGATTATTTGTTTTTTGTTTTTTTTACAGAATTTGAACCTGGTGAAGCAAAAACTACACCCCTTGAGGAGTACTGGGTTGAAAATATTTACAGACAAATGTTTGTTTGTTTTATCTTGATTGCAAAATGTTTAGACTTTTTGCACATTTCTGTCTCCAACTTCTAAATTAGCAGGTTATTTTTCGACACCGGGGTAAATCCTCAATGTTCCACCAACTAATTTACAACTGACCTATCAGGAGCTTACAACGTCATGACATCATCATACTGGCTTTCCAAATTTCTTAAAAGCATAGTAACCTAAAAACAAATATAAATAAAACGCGGCAGATTTTTTTTCCCTTTCTAAATCGTCGTAACTTTTAGGAACTATAAACTCTTTTGGTAATCCAAACGGACATAAAACATTAAAGCTTCAGCCCTGATTCGACTTCAGACACTGTGATTTGTCTTTTTATGCATTGCATTTTCTGCTCTCGCAGTAATTCTTGGTCTGAAATAACCCTCGCACACAGACGGCATCCCAGAGCGCTGCGTTTTTTTTGTTTTTATTGCGCTGCTTGTGTTTTAGCGTGACTCACCGGGGCGCAGCGCTGACGACGGCCTCCCGGCGCATTAATTAGACCGTGAGACAGCCGACGCTAAAAGGTGGTTTGGATAAGAGCGACCTCGGATTGGCATTTTCACTTAAAGCCACACTTCCGCTTTCACAGAGTGACAACAGAGAGCACGGCGGGTCGAGGCTCGCGGGCCCAGCTGTTAATCTTCACTGACCAATCAGCGTGGGGCGGGGAGGAGAGATGGACGGCGGGCGGTGAGGGACAATCATAGCAGATAAAAGCAGTGATGATTCTCCTCCTTCCCTTGCCCGTCTGCCTCTCGCACATCTATCCTCCCAGTCACGCACAGCCTCTCTGCGCCTCCTCCGCCTCGATCTTAACCACTCATTACAGTAATTGGAGGGTTTTTGGTAGATAGGGCAAGAGAGACAGAGAACAGGAGGGGGAAAAAGAAATAAAAAAAATTAAAGCCGCGAGCGGCCTCGAACGGCCCTCGCAGCCAAGCGCCGCTCCGGCCTACCGGCCACCGCCTGGGTTCCCGCACCGCGGACGCTCTCGCGAAGTTTCCCCCGCCCGTCCGCCGCGCGATACGCGTCCACGAGCGCTCCCCGACGAAGCACCCAAAATCTGGTGCGGATCGGCCAATGCAGAGAGGAGATATGGCTGATGGATTAACCTAGGGGGCGCAGTGGAGTCAAATCCGAACTTAGTGCTACTGGGCTCTGCAGAGAGTCACAAGCGTCAACTCTAACAAGTTTGGTGCAAATGGGATGATGCATTTGTGATCTAGAGATGATCGTATGCAAACGGCGAGGGATTTAATGTCGCCGTTTGGCCACGCCCATACTGTTCAGTCAGCAGAGAGCATTGACAGAGTTCATCATAATTGCATTTCATGTCAGTTGTCGCAGGATTAAACCCATGTGAATCATAGAGTAAAAGCAAGACATCCAGCAGAAAAAACAGGTAACTTCCTGTTGGAGGGGGGCGGGGCTAAGGTGATGTCATCACTTGACCACGTGAATGTGATCATGGCTGGTCTATAATGAGACATGGAAAGTCTGATGCAGTTCTCACCTTGTCTGTGGAAGTTATTGCACCTTGATGTTTCATGGCGTATAGCCAAAGTTTGACACTTAGCCACGCCCAAATGCTTTGATGTAGAAAGAATTGTAGGATAACTTTAGATCCTTTAGATCTACTATGTCTCAAGTGTGTCCAGAGCGATTTTGAAGTCTGTAGGTCAAACGGTGTAGGAGGAGTTCGATCAGATACGACGTCAATAAAATGGGCATCGTGGCGGCTTTGATCCAAAATGGCCGACTTCCTGTTGGGTTTGGACCATGGCTCCAAGAGGCTTTTTTGTAGGTCCTGACAAGATACACATGTGTACCAAGTTTCATAATTGTGGGATAAGGCATGGCTTGGGGCTGATCATTTAAAAAGTTCTAGGGGGCGCTGTTTAAAATTTAGGCCACGCCCACCAACTATTGTTATGGATTCCTGTCTGTGGGTGAATTATGAACCATCCCAGTGAGTTTGGTGGAGCTTGGCTTGAAATTGTGGAATCTAGAGCCAAACGTATTGCAACAATATTACAGGTCACTTCGCCACGCCGCCACGCCCACCTGCTGTATTGCAGCTGGTTGAGGTTGGAATCCACAACACACCAACATGTCTTCTGTCTATGGATCCAGTTTCATGTTGATTAGTTCAAAGGGGTCAGATAGCGACCGTTCACGGTGAAACATGACATTTCCTGTTCTCAGGGGGCGTGGCCTAAGTGATGTCATAATTTGACAATTGGGTATTGTAGAGCACCCAGAGATGATTAATCACTGAAGGTTTGGTACTTCTATGAGTTTCTGTGTAGGATCTACAACAGTTTTATTTTTCATGGTGAGTATGTGAACTTTGACCCCTGGTAACACCCCTTCAGCAAGCTCGAAAACGCAAAACTTTGATAACTTTGAATCGGCCATGCCTTATGAACAATCTGACCAAGTTGGAAGCCGATCAATTGAATTCCCTAGGAGGAGTTCGATCAAATGTGGAGGCTGTAAACGGCCAAAATGGGGTCAAAATCAGACCTTGAATCCAAAATGGCCGACTTCCTGTTTGGTGTAGACCATGGCTGCCAGAGACTTTTCTGTGCATCTTTGGGAGATGAACAAGTGTACCAAATTTCATGTCTCTACGATAAACTAAGGTCAATGGGGAGGGTCTTTTGAAATTTTCTAGGGGGCGCCGTTGAGCCATTTTTTGGGGGATTTTCGCGTCGACCTTAAAATACGTAAATTTTTCACGGGCTCTATGTGTCTGCCAAGTTTGGTGAGTTTTTGAATATGATAAAGCCCCCAAAAAGCCAATTCATTTGTCAGGAGAAAAATAAAAAAAAAAATAATAATAATAATAAACATTTGAAAAACAATAGGCCTTCGCAGCGCTTAGCTGCTCGGGCCTAAAAAATAACGGTTGAAAGAAAGGAAAAAAGGTTTCTGGAGGTCAGTGGCCCAGCCCTTATTGCGCTCTCTTTTGAAATCGCATTTCTTTTCTACCTCCAAAACCGATTCTATCGTTCCTTTTTCTAACTCGAGAGGCAAACATTAGCATTGGCTCTTCTTTTAACAAAAAGAAGAAGACCCAGCAATCATTTGCTGCATCAAAGGCAGCCATGTCTTACAAACAGAGGGTCGAATTTCTCAAACTACTTCTCCTGCTAGTTTTGCTGCTCTTCCTCTTTCTTGTCTTCCTCTCATTGTTTGACCACAGCTGTTGAGTTTTGTCAGACTTTAGTTTTGGCTTGCTAGCCGCTGTCATTGTGCTGGCTCTCGGAGGAGGGTGTGGGTGTGTGTGTGTGTGTGTGTGTGTGTGTGTGGGCGTGAGTCTGTTTAAGAGTGTGCAAAGTCATCCCAGCAGGAGAAACTCAAATGAGGTGGCGAAATCAGTGGGAGTAGATGGTATATTTCTTGTGATCAGTGGAGACAGGCAGTGATAAGAGAGCAAAAATAACAACGTAATGGATGCGAGGGAGAGATGCAATACGGGGGAAAATTGAAAAAGTACCGCTGTGTAGCAATAATGTTTAGAGTTATAACTCTACCTGTGTGTGGGAGTGTGTGTGTAATCCCAGTGTAAATTGTGTTGAAGTGTTTTATAATCAAATCTGGGTTTCTTCCTATACCATTAAAACCTAAGGCAGACATGTAGGGTTGTAGACTTGCCTGAAAACCACTAATTCTTCATTTTACTGGGATTTTACGAGCAATGTGAGCAAACTCTTACAAACATCTGTTTACATCTGTTTACTAGTCTGAATTCACAGTCGATGCTTCTCTTGTAAACGTTCTGTACTGTACAACTCATGCTAAGAAACCTATTTGACAGATGGGTCTATAAAATGTTTGGATGTAAACTTGTTAAGAAAAATAGCTGACAACACATACACAGCATTAGAAAAAAATAAGACAAACAATAGTAAAGTAAACATGGAAACGTTTCCATATGAGAAACGAAAGGCAGAGCAGACCACGAGTATTAGCATTAATCCTCTAAGGTTAGCTAATATAAGCTAACAGCATGTACTAGACTTTAGTTTATTTGGTCCCAAATGTATTAGCATGAATCCTCTGTGGCTAACTAATGTAAGCTAACACCATCACTATTCAGCATCAGTTTATGTAAGTCCCAAACATACTGATGCAGTCACTTCTTTGAGATCATGTAATTTTCATGCTGGTTTTAATTTGAGCAACTTGTGGATGTTGCGTAAAATTATGAGCTAAACATCCAATGGCTCTGGGATTTAGAAGCCTGGATGTCATTTCTTTGGTCATCTTGATGTGGGATTTCATAGCTGAGCTTAAGACTCACAGTTGATTAAAAGAAGGTCCATTGTTTTGGATCATGCTTATGAAATTAGACTGCGTCGCGAATGCCTTTTATTTCTTTGTGTGATGTGGCTGAATAGTGACACTGTCGGGCTTTACGACACGTAGCCCCGCTGCTTTAAATATACACAGATTGCTTAAAGGCGAAGCGAAAAAAAAAACAAGTCCTAATTGCGCTGCGTATATTCCAATTTTCAGAAATTATTGTGTAATAACGTAGAGTCATTACAAAACGCAGCTTTACCAGGCTGCTTTTAAAGACGTAAAATGACACCGTGTCGCCGTGCAAGAGCGACAAAAATATCCATGCGAAAGGGAAGAATCAAAAACTACACAGAGACATTGAGACATAACTGAAAAAAATCTTAAAATATACTCTTCGTCAGTGACATCGAGGGTATGTCAATTTACAGCCCTCATTAGCGGCTCCACAAGTTGCCGTATATAACGTGAGCGCAGAAAACGTCTCATTAGAAGCCGAAAGGGATTTATTTTCACTTGACAAATGCACCGAAGGGGGTTGGGGGAAGAAAACTGTTAACATGTGAGTTTTGCCGAAGTAAAAAGGGAGAAAAGACGAGCTGAGGAGAAAAAGAAAAGGCGAACAGATAGACGAGCCCATGTAAGCCTCGTGTAATTGCAGGGTGGGGGCAGGAATGGAAGTGGTGGGTGGGAGTAAATATTATCTTTTCAACCATCTCTGCCCTGGCATGACCCCACCCTGTTCATGCACGCCTCCTGTACCGCCAGGAACCCCAAATCCCTCAGACTGCCAGCCTAAGCAGTGCACACGTCCACACACATATAAACAAAGACGGATTAGATGGACAGATTCACAGCTACACACACACACCCCTTCTCTCCCTTTTTCTCTTTCTCACACACACATATCACACTTGTTTTCCTTCTTGCTGCATGTCTTCCACTTCTTATGCACAAAGAGGTGCGTTGCTATGAACGCTGCCTGGTGATTCGGCAGCTCAACATGCAAAAAAAGGGTGAACAACCCACTGTGTGTGTGCGTGACTGTGTGTGCTTTTCTCTCTCTGTAGTCTGACTGGAGTTGAGTCTCTCCAGCACTCGTTCCGTTGAGCTTCCTTTCCAAAAAAAAAAAAAAAAGATCCATCTTTTCGTCTTGCTCTCCATCCCTCCATACCCCTACAGTTTATTTTTTTCCCCTCCAGTATTTTGTCTTTCTCATAACTCCTCCTCAGCACTGGAGGTGGAACTCATCCATATCAGTCAGTTAACCCAGCGCTCAGCCTCTGGAGAAATCAGTCGGTGGGTAGGGATAATCTCACTTGTTTCCACCTCAAACCAGCCAGAGTTAGAAATCTTTTACCAGACGAAATTGCAGTCGAGCGTAAAAAAGGGTTTTGTGACCGCTTATTGGTGCGTCAATAAGCGGAGCTGCACTCAAAAGCGAGGAAAGTTAAACCACAATTATCACACGGAGAGAAATAGCCTGGTAAAGAGCAGCCCCTTTGTTCTGCGCTTTGCAGGCAGTCTGAACACTTTGCTCGCTAAAGGCTAATTGCTAACGTTTACCTGTGACGTATGTGACGCGCCAACTTGACGCTATGCAGCTTACCAGAAATTCCTGCGCTATAATCAACCACTCTCCACTGCAAAGGGAGAAGTGCAGGGTCAAACTATATGTCCTGTTAATGTTACTTAAATATTTGGAAGCATGGCTAACGTGGACTGAACGGGTTCTTTCACTTTCCCTGCTGCCGTTGCTAAAACATCGCAGAAAATCAATGTTACAACTTCTCCTTCTGTTTGCTGATTGACCCGGTTGAAATTCTACCAGCAACAATCCAAGTGAATGGGAGAAATCCAAAAGAAGCACTGAAGGGAGATGAGAATCAAGCGGAATTGCGTAGGAAGGCAACAACCAGGCGATGAGAGAATGTTTGTGAACAAATACTGTCCTCAAGATGAATGAATATGGCAGACAGGTCAGGATAAAGAATCAGAGAAGTTTGGGGAAACATTAGCTTATGGTTAGATGAATATGAATGAGAAGGCTTTGCTGCAGCACTGAACTGAGTTTATTGGAGTGTAAATGGAACGAAATACAAGAATTCAGTCTCCAGCAGAACAGTGATCCCCAACGTGGAACCCGTAACCCCGATGGAAGGATTTGGATCCTGGATCCTATCGGCAGCAGCTGAAATACGTTTGTCGTAACGTCACAAACACGCGATCAACTTTAAGGCCTATCAAAATGTATGCAGCCTGTCCGTCTTCTTTGTAGCGTGTTTGCATCGATTCCTTCCGTATGCAACGTCGAGCGAGTGTGTCATCGTTTCCCCCGTTTGGCCTCAGTCGTGTTTATAAGTCCATGCTGGCTGAAAAGAGCCGGCCCACTGCCTGTATGCCAACGCTGACTTTTCTTTGTTACGGACGGAGAGTCTTCACCACAAACTCTCAACACCCTGTTGATTGTCCCCCCCAACCCGCGGCGCCCTCACCCGATCTCTCTCATTCCCTTTTTTTTTCTCTCTCTCTCTCCTCCAACCACAACACTGCAGAGGACTGTCAAATAAACCCTGGAGCTAAAGGAACACGGCTGTGAGGGGGGGGAAAAAAAAGAAGAAGAAGAAGAAAGTAAAGGATTTCATGAGTGGCTGGTAGTGGCACGTGAAAGGTTTTGAATTCACCCCACTGCTCGGTGAGTACAGGTGAAACCTGAGCTCTCTGTGAAAATGCCATGAGAGGATTTCAGGTTCATTCGGAATAAGAAAAAAAAAAGCCACTGCAGACAAAGGAAAACTTGCATAAAGACACAGTGGGGAGAGCTGAAAAAGAAGGAATAGATCCGGGATAAAAAGGTGGGATAGGTGCAGCAGAGAGGTGAGAAAAGCGTAGCCTTTTCCCTATATTCTTTCTATTCTTTTTGCCTAATCCCCAGGAGAGAGAGACAGAAAGAGAAAAGGTAGCACTTCTCCTGTGGAAGGATTAAAAAAAAAAAAAAAAAAGGACTTTTCATACAGCTTGCAACAATTGGCATTGTTCAGCAAAGAACGCCGAAATCTGGCTGCAGAGAAGGGCTGAGATAAAGAGCAGGAACGCAGCAGAGTGCAGGATTAGACTGATGCATTGTCTTACGGAGGGTCGATGCCAGCCTCTTTATCAAAGGCCTGAAACCATCCACCTCCGACATAATGGAGAAAGTCTCCTGGTTTGCTGTAATGGAACACCGCTGTGTGATTATGGGTGTTGAGTCAGATGCATGGATCAGCCCAGTGGCGAGATGGAGGATTCTCCTAATTCAATAAGTCAGCCCAGTAACTCAGTGTGCGCTCACGATATTTGATTTCTTTTAGCGCAAACTTCTAATATGATAGCAGGGATGAGGGAATCCACGCTATTTTTTTTTTGTCTTGAGTTATCCTCAGCCTCTATACGCTTCATGTCTAAGGGACAAAACTTTCACGGTTTTATATTCCGGTCGTCCAAGATTTCTGGAGCTCTGTCAAAATTCTGCTAAAATGTTGACATTGCAATGTGACGCGTTAGAGGTATTGTTCTGAAGATCATCACAAACAGTCAGGCACATCCTGTATGTCATGTCTGAGGAACTCTTGGTTACTAGCCAGTTCAAAAAATTAACTATATCTTTATATGCAGATTAGAGCTGAAACGATTAATTGGATTAATCATGATGAATCAATTATTCAAAGAATTGTCAACTAATTTTGTAATCAAAAAAAAGAAAGGAGATTTTCATTCGCTATGTGTCACAATTAGTATATCATCATAGGAGGCAAAAGAAAAACAAAACCTTTTGTCATGGAGTGGGTTTTGGTGCGGTGAGAAGATTGCAGGCGGGACCAGGACGAGTAGTGAAAAAGATGGATTTAATGAAGGATAAACACGATGAGACCAGGGAACACGACGAGATGGCAGGGTAACACGAAGACGACGACAACAACAACAAGGATCCGACACTAGACAAAGACAACAGGTGGACTTAAATACACAGGGAGGGCAATCAGGGAACAGGACACAGCTGGGATTAATCAGGACAACACAGAGACCGAAAACCTAAACTAAATACACAGAAAAAACTCAAATCACCACAGTACCCCCCCCTTAAGGGCGGCTACTAGACGCCCAAAACACAAAGACCACACAAGGGAGGGCGGAGGGGAGCCGGACGGAGGGCCAGAGTCCAAACTAACAAAAGACAACCCAACAGGGTGGGCGGAGGGGCGCTAAGGCGGGCTAGAGTCCAAAATAACAAAAAAAACAACCCAACAGGGTGGGTTGGAGATGGACCCTCTCGGAGGGGGTCCGGAGGGCATTGCCGGCGCTGGAGGTGGACCCCATGGGGAAAGTCAGCTGAGGCTCTGGCGGGCCGGAAGGCTCTGAGGGGCCGGCTGAAGGCTCTGGAGCCGGCTGAAGGCTCTGGAGGGCCGGCTGAAGGCTCTGGAGGGCCGGCGAGGCTCGGAGGGCCGCAAAGCTCAGGAGGCGGAGCCACGTCCGCAAACTCCAGGGGCGGAGCGCAGGTGGCTCTGGCGAGCCGCTGGAGGGCTCTGGCGCCATGTCCGCAAACTCCAGGGAGGAGCACAGGGAAGCGGAGCCTCAGGCAGGCCGAGGGGTTCTGGGGCAGACTCGGGCTGAACACTGGGAAACTCTGGAGGGGACTCGGAAGGGGCACTGGGAAACTCTGGAAGGGGGGCAGGCGGCGTCCCAGAGACTCGTCGTCTGGGAGCGGGACCGGCAGCTCCGGGATCCGCTGCCGAGGTGCGGGGACCGGCGGCAGCTCCGGGATCCGCTGCCTAGGTGCGGGGACCGGCGGCAGCTCCGGGATCCGCTGCCGAGGTGCGGGGACCGGCCGCGTTCCCCACCACGGGTTCTGCTGCCCAGGGGCCGGGATCTCCGGCGGCTCAGAACAGCGCCGATGGCGGGGCTTCCGCCCAGGGGCCGGGACCTCCGGCGGCTCCGACGGCGGGGCTTCCGCCCAGGGACCGGGACCTCCGGTGGCTCAGGGCGGTCTTGCCGACGGCGATGGCGGCGGCTCCTCCTCACGGCCAAGTCGTAGTTCGACTCAAGGCCCAGTTCCTCCAGCAGCAGCGGAGAAGGCAGGATCTCCACATCTCTGTAGAGATCCCTTTGCGCCAACTCCAACTGCTGCTGGATCCATCGCTCCTGGCCGAAATACGCCATGCTTCTCACCTTGTTGGTCGGATCCTACTGTCATGGAGTGGGTTTTGGTGCGGTGAGAAGATTGCAGGCGGGACCAGGACGAGTAGTGAAAAAGATGGATTTAATGAAGGATAAACACGATGAGACCAGGGAACACGACGAGATGGCAGGGTAACACGAAGACGACGACAACAACATCAACAACGACGACAGCGACAACAACGACAACAACAAGGATCCGACACTAGACAAAGACAACAGGTGGACTTAAATACACAGGGAGGGCAATCAGGGAACAGGACACAGCTGGGATTAATCAGGACAACACAGAGACCGAAAACCTAAACTAAATACACAGAAAAAACTCAAATCACCACACCTTTCAATGACATGTCACGTTTTCCATTGACTGGAATAAAGTCAAACTTTCAAGGCCTGAACAGACAAAATCCCTGCTGACTCAAATATTAGATTTATTTTGGAATTGGAGGTTTATACATCTGTAAGCTCACTCACCGTGGTATCGAACGGTCTTGCGTGGGACTGGGTTCCAGTTGAGAGCTGCTGACCTTTCCCATCCAACCAGCAGCATCAGGAGTAAGACCCTCGTCCCACCCATGGCTGCCGAGTCAGCGCCGGTTTGCTGGATCTGTCGCTCGGTGACGGACAGAGGGATGGATGAGTCGGCGGGCTGCTGCGGACAGACGGAAACCACAACAACACATCAGATGGGGAGCTGCTGTTTACTTCCTTTATTGACTTGGTTGTATATGTGGACGCGTTTTTCAAGAGAACAGAACACAAATTCAAGCCGGGAAGAAAGATAAATTCCTCCTGTTTGGAAACAGACCCTATGAAACTCAACAGAGTAGCATAAACTGGAAGTGAAGGATGTAACTGCTTGAAAGGACACTCGTAATGCGCTTCCATGTTTGTGCGTCCCTGCCAAGACAAACAAACTTCAACACTCAAAGAACTTTTGGCCGGGGAAATCAGGCAGGAAAACTTCTCCCCGCCACTCCCTCACGTTGAGCGATAATCTAGCTATCGGCACTCGGAGGGTTCAGAAAAACAGCTTATCGCCGCTCTCTTGTCAGGCCAATTCAGCAGCGGTATATTAAGCCGGAGCTGAGTTATCAAAGTTAATTGGCACTGGCAACGCATCAAACGCCAACGTGTCGGGAGATGAATGTCGAGGCAAGGACAATCCAATAGAACGGTGTTGTTAATGAATTGGTTTATATCTAATGAACATGTCAAAAAGCGCGGCTAGAAGGCGGTGTTACGGCCTAATGACAACTCGGGGTGAGGGGCTCGATACAGCGCTATGAGGGAGATGAGGCGGAGGGGGGGGGGTAATAGCAGACAGGAAGTTAAATTACTAACAAATAGCCAGGAGAAATCAGCATTAATATTCACAATTTTCTCAATAATTCAGTCCTAATAATTAATTAGCCCTTTTTTTCCACTGGATTGCAGGCATGCTATTGACTACTTCTTTTTCAGGTAACTGTGTGGCTGTGACTGCATGAAAGAGCGACCGCAGCCCCACAAACACAAATCCTGCTCTTGAAAAACATTCCCACTTGTAATATGCTTCTGTAGGACACCAGTCGCACAAAGAATTATAAGTATCGCTGAACTGCACACAGTAACTGCATCCAAGCCTCTCACAGCCGTTTTAGCTCAATGCTCAGGAGGAGCATGGCAACACGGACAGACTACGGGGAAGCAAGGAACGGTGTCCCGTCAGACCATCAGCTCCCGAAACCGTACTCATACACACACACACACACACACACACACAAAAACAAAAATATGTGATCCCACAAATTTCCCTAAAGTGTTTCATACCAAGACCTACATTATGTTGCTCGTCATCAATAACTATTGATAACTGTTATCCCTGTTATCAATAATCAAACCACTGTTACCAAATTAGCACTTTTTGTCGCAATATTTAGTGGCTTTTCAGAGAAAAACTAATTGGTACCAGCAAAAATCAGAATTGCCAGGTGAGGCTTTATAAGAATCGGTGATCAGACGGTTCAGTGCGATCGGTGAACCCCAAATACAATTCCACAGACTCTTGAAGCTGCTTATATTGAGTTGCATTGTGAAGTATTCAAAAAACAATTTTGTCTTTTAAGACATGTAGAACAAATTTTTATCGCAAAACTCGTAAGACTTCAAAAAGCACATAAGAACTTTCTTAAGAAAGCCATCTTTCGTAATTGCACCACTCTGTTTAAAGTGCACCGAGGTCCTAAAAGGAGGAATATTCCATCCACTGCAGCCACTTAGGACTGCAACTAAGTATAAAGTAGCAAAACTGTTCATGGAGAAACCTGTGTTTATCTGACAAACTCACTTTTAAATGTCACTTTTAAGTGCTGAGGCGCCGCACGAAAAAGCCAGTTCGCTTCACTTCCACTTACACTGCGGCAGAAACCTCAGAGGTGGACGTCTCAGAAGCTTGCGTTCGGGATACAGATGCAGATCAATTTGGACAAAAAGCCTTCAAATGAATTCCTCTTCTATTATAGCGGCATATACATTTCTAAAAAGTAAAGGGGAAAAACAACCTCAATCAGACCTGAGTTAGGAAACGAATGTCTTAAACGTGACACGACATCTGAAACCTTCCCCTCACTCTCTCTCTGCACCTCCTCTCTAAGTTAGATGACATTTCTGACAGCAGGAGATCGTTCTTGTTCAGACTTACTTTCTGAACAAGTAAGTCGGAATTTAACTAGAAAAAACCCTAAAAAAAACTCGGGAAACACAGATTCACATATGTGGACTTGCACCCACCAACCCGCCTTTCCTCGTCCATCCCCCCATGGGAATATTAAATTCTGACCCTGGCAAACAAACATTTACTCTGGTGGATTGGCAGGGGAGGTAATTGAAATTCAGAAATGTGTTTTGTGGGGGCGTTCGAACATGTTCGTGTGTCTTACACCCAGCCTGTGAGGCGGGTATTGATTATATTTTTGAGCTAAAACAAAAACAAAAAAAAGAGAGAGAGCGAGAGAGAGAGAGAGAGAAGCCTCTCTATCTCCCCTCGCCAACCCTCCTCCCCCGTCTTCATCTCAGCATCAGATCGCGGCGACGTGCCGTTAAACGAGCGTGCTTAAACCGCTGGATTTGGGTGAAAGCTCTGCGAGCCTTGCAGTACGGGCTGCTGGCCTTATTGGATCGATGCTGATGGCCTTGCCGGGCAAACGCCTGAGTGAGCGGAGGACGGATTGAGAAGACGGAGCGGTGAAGGGATGAGGAAAGCAGAGAGATGGAAAAGACATTCAAAGAGAAGGAAAAAGCCTTCTCCCTCTTCATCTGCTGCTTCGTAATAAAGCGTGGAGGGCTTCCAGAAGGGTGGATCATGTGAAGCAGTGGCGTGCTAACGCTCCAGGGCAAAGTTAAAGTTTTGTCTGCAGAAAAGCTCTACAGATCTCAGAACATCTTGGTCAAGCCTTTGCACTTTCGAGAAATTGACGCTTGTCTGCATGTTTACTCGCTATTATGATTCGTAACTTACACTTAACTTGCTGAGTGCAAGTTAAGAAAGGTACTCACCAATGAACTGGATTCACTAATTAAGTGACTTCTTAATTGGTTGCATGTAACTTTTGTAACAAAAAAATTAATAAATTTTCTATCCTCTGTGCTAATAATCAATATATTGTGTTGGTCTACCACCTATAAAAGTTTGTAAGTTTATCTCTGGTGTTAACATGAAAATTTCCATCATTTAATTAATAATAAAGGATTTAACGCAATTAATCACCTTTTTTTTCCTTTCTATATACAAAAGTACCTACCGGAACCTTTGTTTTCACTTGTTTCTGGTATGTCTGTAAATCTGACGTACAAAGTCGCACCTGCAAAAATAACAGCGATGGACAACAAAGCCACTTCTCTTGCCTCACTTGGGCTAAATTGTGCTTAAAAGATGGATCCAATGTGACACTGGATAAGACTCAAGTTGTGCTAAAAGGCGTTAGCCTGTCAGTGAAGCTAACACAGCATGTCTTAGCATGTAGCAGTAACGACGGACGTCGCCAACGTCCGCATTTCTAAAGAAGTATTTTGTTTTTCAAATTAGTTATATCTCGGGTTCCTGAAACACTTGAAAGCTGAATGAGCAGAATAGCACTTTCCATCAATCTGATGGTTGAATAACACATAGAAAACAATGAACTCAGATGTCTATTGGTTCAATAATATAGCAGCGAAAGGGGTTTTCAAATCAAGAGCGATGCTCACTTCGACTATAAATAGTTTCCAATTAAATTGCGATTCTTGACTTAATTAGAGATGCTGCAATTAACTCCCGCCACAGAAATGTTGAAAGGTTGAGTGTTTACACAAGGCCTTATGATAATCGTTCCCTGCTCAGGTCGTACGCTGAAGGCGGGGGGTGTTTCTTTTAGAGAAATGTGAACGCCGCAGTGTATCAGTAAATTCAGCACTTCATCCTGAGACGATTTAGCGTCTCTAACATCGTGCGCTGCCGAAATTGAGCTAATAACGATACGATCAAATACCTACCTGCAGTTGCGTTTCTGGATTGCCTCTCCTTACTTGACGGCGCTCTGCAAATAAAACCATTCGCCGAATCATCAAGGCGGATCTGCGCGGAACTTTACGGGCAACAGGGGAGCCTGTGATGAATTTTTCGGTTTCCTTCCACCGAGCCAGCAAACGTAATCCCCTCGCCGTGTCATAGGAAGATGAATTGAGTCTCGCTTTTCCCCGAAGACCAAATTAAGACAGTTGTTCCGTCTGTCACCGCGGCCTCTTTAAGGTCCTGCGGTGTTGCATGACTCTGCAGGCCCAATCCGAATCATCTCTTAGCTGCTGGTGTTGCTGGTGAGCCCGGTTTAGCTAATGAGCCGAGACACAACAGCCTAATAATTTCTTCCGCAACTCCACAATGGAGGGCTCATTAAAGCGTGCGGAGAAATAGGCCACATGTTCTGATTAGGCCGTGGAGGCTCCCGCGCGCCCCTGTCACTTTGTGTAAAGCACGTGTGAGCTCTGGCTGTGCGTGTGTTCGGCGTCGGCGCGTGTTTGGAGATCAGATGAGTCCCTGCAAGGGGGAGAAGCGACGCGGGATTGTTGCTAAGCGAGCGGATGTTAGGGAAGAAGAGATGAACGTTTTCAACCCCAATCTGTCTGTCTGTCTGTTTTTTTTTTTTTTTTTTATTGCCGCTATGTCACTCTGGTTTCTGTTGCTGCCTTCCTGTCCCTCGCCTTTCCTGGAAGCCAAACACGTAGAGACATGCACACGGAAACTAACAGACGGGGTCCTCTGTTGCAGTCGCTGCTGATTGTTAAGTCTTTCCAGGCTTTGTTTGCCTTTTAACCTCCACCTCTGACCTTTGGCGGGTTACACAGAGCCTGGGCGGATTGGACATCCCCTTCCACTCGGAACATCACACAAGGACACACTTAATGTCCATTAACCTGCAACTGCCCTCAATAACGCACACACACACTTTCAATCACGCGGCGACAGGATGCACTTGGACAGCTACCCCACCCTTCATCTACCCTTAACAATCAGAAGTTCGGCGCTCTTTCTTCCTTCCTTCCCTCCTTCCCCCTTCCTGTCCCTTGCCCTCCCCCCCTTTTTATTGCTCAGGTCGCGTTTCAAAATGCGCACGCCAACGAGAACTCCCCGCAACACACAAAGCCCGTTTCAGCTGAACCAAACAAGCAGGATCAAACGATTTCACACCTCGAGGACAAAAGGGCTGGAGAGCTCCTCAAGGACCTTTATGGTGTGTTCTCCTCACTTTGAAATCATCACAAAAAGGAAAAGCCGGAGCCGTGTTGCCGCATTAATGGTCGGATGTGTGTCGGGTTTTTGAAGACGACCAAAGGTGATTTTCAACTATTCGGAACGGGTTTTCCGTAATCAGAAGGTCGGTGGCGTCTTGAATGAAAACCGTTCATTAGTGGCAGGGATTCCCTGGAATGATTAAAAAGCAATCACTTTCGTATCTGTATCTACTTATTTATATTCAGGTTTGCCGTACCTGTGCAGGTTCCATCACAGGGCTAAAAAAAAGAGACGACACATGTAAACCATTCACAATCAAACTCTACCAAAGCTCTTATGATCCACCAATGAAACTCCAATATGTTGGTAAAAGTTACAGAAAAGCAATAAATGTTATGATGTCATCATAATTAAAAGCTGTTCACAGTGGTAACGTTTTTGTAAAAATGTCATCTGAGTGATGGCAGCTCCAGGATGAGTTACTGGTCCAACGAAGCGGTCCAGACAGAACGCCTGCAGCTAACAGCTAACTTAAGGCTAGCAACGAGTGTTTTACTTATTTATTTATTTTTCATCCCAGCACATACGATTGAGTAAAAAAAAAATAAAAAACACTTTTGGGGGCTTTTCCAACTGTGCAGCTAACTTTCACAACAAGTTGTCTCCAGATTAGTTTCCATCTTCCTCTTCGGTTTCCTTTGAAAGCAAAACCCGAGTCTCAAAATGCTTTAAAAATTTGCGTTTCTCTATGTTCCCTTATTCAGTCAAGTGAAACCCTTCTTATCCGTTCACTAATACAGAAAGCTGGGTTTTAGTTTGCTGGTACTGATGAATATTAGCATTTTAGCAGGCTAAGTTGAAATACTGAAATGGTACACAAGCTAGCTGCTACAGGCTCTCGGTGTTAGCGTTATTAGCCCCAGGAGAAGACTCGGATTTGGTCTCCCAACATCAAATCAATGACAAAATCTAAAAGCTAGATTTTGTCAGTGTGACATTTTCTGTCACATTTATACTTTCAAAATAGGTTTTTATGACAGGAAAATGTCTGGTCTTTTCACTAGCTTTAGCAAACGGTATCAAAGCATTGTCTCTTACCTATCTGCTGATGCAGTCGTCAGCTGGCTGGCAAAAGACTTCAACTTTATCTGTCTGCTTTGAAAATGTTGAAGTCATGAAAAATACAGACAGCTCGAAAGAAATGCCACTCCTCCACTCCTGCTCTCTTTGTCCGTTAGCCGAATGCTAACAACTAATGCTTGCTAGTTATACCTGCCTTACTTTGACAAAAACAAAGGATAATAGACACTAAAAATGTCTGTTCGTCTGAATGTGGAAGAAGTACATAGGGACGAAAGAGAGGAAGGAAATAAACAAGGACGGAAGGAAGAATGTGCAGGCTAGGAAGGAAGAAAGTGAAGAAGGAAAGACACAAGCAAGGAAGGGAAGTAGGACACTAGAAAAAATACAGATGCTAAGATTTTGCCAGACTTCGTAGGGACAAGAGCTGTGCCTTACTGGTACTGATGAGTATTAGCATTTTAGCTAAGTTGAAATACTGAAGTGGTACACAAGCTAGCTGCTACAGGTTCTCTGTGTTAGCATTGCTAGCCCCAGGAGAAATGTCAGTTCTTGCCTTCTACTGACAAGAACTGACAGTGTCTAGGGGAAATTAACTCAATTTCAGAATGCTCTTAACAAAAGAGGCTACTGTGAAAACTTAAACTAAATGAGTGCCTCTGGAAAAAATGCTAAAAGAAGACTACAACAGTTAGGAAAGCCAGAATAAAATACTAAATAATAGTAGTGTTAGGGGGAATCGAATAGAAGAGCTAAATAAAAATATCAGTGCTATTGGAGACTTTAGCACTTTGTAATTGCAGTGTTTATCTCCTTCCTACTGGCAGTAAATGTTAGCTGAAATGGAAAAAAAAGGACCCGCTAAAGACAAGTTTAATTTGTAGCACAGTCTAGTTTTTTTAAAAGCTATCAAACAGAGCACTTGTGACAAATTGTCTAAAACCTAATCTTCTTCCTCATGGAAAGATTGATTGCAAAATGATCATTTGTGACCTCGGTTCATCCGTTTTCATTTGAATGCCTTCTGAAAGGTCCAAAATGTTATCCGAGAGCCTGGGGACCAACAGAGGTGCCTCGAGAGGTGACGCAGTCTGTTCGATGAATTTCACAGCCGAGAGCTTCTGGTTAGAGATCAACTTTTAAAAACTTGGAGGTCCATCACAATTCATTTTTGAAGATTCGAATCAGAGCTGAAAGAGTTTTATGAAAGCCTCGGCTGGACGCCTTGAATACAAATGTGAGAGAGTGTGCTTGCCGCCTGGTGAATTTAAAGGTTGCCGGTTCAAGTCCAGAGCAAAGCACCTCCGACGCCGGACTAGAGAAATGTCTTGTTACAGAGCTTCTTTTAAAAATTGATGACATGCGGGATTTCAAGTGAAGGGAAGTCAACATGGGCCTCAGCATTTTCTTATTTCCCTTTCATTTATTCATATGGATCTCTAGGGCCGTGCATGAAACTGGAGGAAAGTAAGATGTTTTTTTTGCCCCCTCTTTAACAGTTCCTACAGAGCTGTTGCTGTGTGTTTTTTCCATTTAAAGCATCAAGCTAGTTGAGCCGACATGAGCACTCCACTTATGGTGGAAAAAAAAAATATCCCACACTGTGCACCTTCAGAGTCCTGGTACAGAAATACTGGTGGAGACTGAAACTTGGTAAAACTGTGCAAATCTATGTATAAATATATATATATATTTTGTGTTAAAATAAAAACAAAACTGAAGTTATTATCTTTGGGCCAAAACAGGAATGGTCTAGAGTCAGAACGCGACTTCATTTGTCACATCTAGAAACCAATGGTCGGGTCTGAAATCTGGGTGTGGCGATGAACTCGGACCTGAACCTTCAAAATCACATAAAGGTAGTTACAAAGTCGGCCTTCTATCACCCGAAGAACATTTCCAGGATTACAGCGCTCACATTTCAGCAAGATCTAGAGAAATTTGTCCATGCATTTGTCTGATTACTGCAACAGCGTCTTCACGGGTCTGTCCAAAAGGTCAATCAGACACCAGCAGCTGATCCAAACTCAAACATGGAGAAGCAGAATTCATCTTCCATGCACCACAAATCTGGAACAAACTCCAGCAAAACAGCTGAGTTCATTTCGATCAAAGCTCAAAACCCTTCGATTAGCAACATGTGGAACACTGACCAACGTATTTGATGCGTATCGATGATTTTAATGACGGCATTTGACAAAATGTAACGTTTACTTCTTGTTTCACGATTGGTGACCGCATGGTGCTTTTATGACGTAAAGCATTTTGAACTGCTTTGTTGCCGACTACTTGACTTAACTTAAACTGAGATATAGTTCCAGATTCCAATATTTATTGTTTTCCACCAATTTTGATGTACGAACACAAAAGACGGTGTCTTTAAATTTGTAGCCTCGTCACGTATTTTAAAGCACCGTCACAGACCAGATCTCCACATAAAGGGGGCAAATGAATAGCCTCATGCTGACCGGCTGACATTAAAGGCCTTTGCGTGCTTGTGACCTTGTGTGTTTGCCGGCAGATTGTGTGGTCTGCTGGTGTCGAGCTGGCACAGATGAAAGACTCCGGAATCAAAGCCGGGGTCTGACTGTAGAAGATGAATGCAAAAGAGAGTGTGATTGTGACAGATGCAGCGCCCCTCTGATACACCCAATAGTTTGTTTCTGTCATTTGCAAACAGTTTGAAACCTCCTCTAAAGCGTCCATCATCAACGCGTGTGACGCTCATCAATTTTCATGCGTCCGGGAGATTTATTTCCTGCATGTGTGTGTGTGCAGACAATTGATGAACGGTTTACTAAAATGAACTCATACAGGCTTTGTAAAGCATCAGCTGTAATTTATAGCGGGGAAAAATTACAACAATCAACTCTATTGGTCTTTTACGTCTTAATGAAACAATAAAAAAGCAGGAAAAATAAACCCCACGAGAGCTGACATTGTTACATCTCAGCCTTTCTCACTGCCTCTCTCAGCTTCTTTTATGTCTCACTCCTAAGAGACCCTGTGAGCCTTTAAAATTTCCATCTTCTCTCCTTTCATCCCCCCCACGTCAGCGCTGCGGCGTAGGCTAGGTTTCCCCCCGCTCCGCCTCCCCTGGCTGCACTTCAACCCGCCTTGTTCTCCTGTTTCGGTCGGCTGGCCAGGCGTGGCCAGCTTTATAATTCTTTGATCGGAGCTCTGATCTCTTCCATCAGTGCTCGGGGGCCTCCAGCTGATTACAGATGAAATGGATCTGATTTGGGCTCTGTCTGCGGGCCAAACACCTGCACTGAACCAAGGGAAAAGCACTGGAGGAGGACAGGGCCAGATGAAACCGGACGGGCCGGCGGTGAGCGGATCCGAGAGTGGGGCCATCTGTGTTTTTGGTTTGCGGGGACGTGCGTGCGTGCGTGCGTGCGTGCGTGCGTGTGCGCTCATGCGCGGCGGCGGCGAGTTCAGTTGTTTGAGAAGTACATGAAATATCCAAACTACCAAATACTCGCTTATTTGTCTTGAATCTACATCTTGCGAATTAGAAGCAGTTCTCGAGATTATTATAAACACCTGTTAGCTTAAAAACTAGCTACCAAGGCTATATTGATAAGTACCCAGCTAGCATACCTAGGTGGGCTCCATCTGGAGGGCAGACAATATGGGTCCCACATAGGTTTGCCCATGTAGGGCCACCGCCTGTAAGGGTACATGGGCAAACCCGGGTGGGGCCACCATGGAAACTGCGGACAAACCCATGTGGAACCCATTTTCTGCCCTCCTTTTCCCCATATGGGGCCCACTTAGGTATGCTGGCTGGGTATTTACCCTCATTAGCATCAGCGGTCATCCATAAAGCTCTTTACGATTTGACTTCTGTTTAAATGTGACAGGTGGTAAAACCTCTGTCCCGTCATCATCAGCACCTCCTTATAGTGACGGAGGTGAGTTCGCAAAGTGGCCCAAACGGCACAAATACATACAAAGCCACAGCAGTCTCCGCGCTCTCGCCTTTTAGGTAAATGTATTTTTTCTGCCTAATGAAGCTGAGGTTTGTCCAAATGTTTTTCGGTTTAGTCATTTGCTCACATTTAACCAGAGGTCCATTCAATGACTGCAGGGAGCTGTATTGTGTTGAGAGCCATCCAAAAATTCACCGCTCAGAAAAAAAGCATGCATTTGAAAGAATTAGTCCACAACACGGCTGAAATTCTGACTATACACAAGATTAATATCCTTTGTTTTGTCTATTTTTAAATTAAAAGCTCTCCATGAAATGGTCCTTTGGTCGCATCCGTATCTCGCCATACTATTTTCTACTTATTTTAAATTACGAATGATTTACAGGGGATGGTAGAATAATAGTAGTTTCAAAATAATTTAAGTGACTTATTCAGGTTCTACGGCAAATACATAAAGAGCTGTTGAAGGGAGGTCTGACTAGAAACCTATAAACTCTCCATACTGTCACGCTCATCAGCCTCAAGAAGATAAGCACCAGCCCAAGATCCACAGTACGTCTGAGTTCTGCAGCAGCATGGCCTTTACTGCATATAGACGGCTACAATCAGTGGTTCTCAACCAGGGACCCCGGAGGTCTACGGTTGTAATTCCAGACGATCATTAGAGCAGCAAATCTCATCAGCCACAATCAGTAAAATCCATAATCAGTGAAATGAGTGGATCTTGTCAGAATACCAGGCAGCGTTTTCTTTAATTGTATTTTTAAAAAACTGGGGAAAACAGCCACACCATTCTTCTCCACATTTTTCTTTCCGGCTGACCGCAATCATACGTGATAAAGTATGTAGGCCACTAGTGAGCGTTGACCAGATTTGAGCTACTCAGTGTGAGCGAGGTATTGCTCGGCAGAAAGAGAGATCTTGAATAATTCATCCCAGGGTCAACATTTGCTGCGATCCAGTTGGCGTTGCTGTTATCAGCAGGAACGATCAAAAAAGTCTCACACAGGGCCTTAAGAAATCTTTCCACCAAACGTAATTTTAATCATGGTGTATTTTTTGTGAATCCAAAAATATGGACCTCAAAAAAATGTAACAAAATGGATTTTTAAAGGGCTTATGTTATATTCAAATAACAGTTTTTCCTCATCAAACAGAAGTCTGTCTGAATAAATGGAGTTCAACTCAGAAAGGGACTCAGCCTTGTCTGTCTGAGGTTTGTTTTTAAAGAAAGGACGGAAGCAGAGACAGAGTCTGAATTGGGTTAATAGCACTGAAATTCAAAGGCGTTAGCATTAGCAAAAAACCCTCTACCACTTTTACATTTTTACTTGTGTGGTGACTGTTTGGAAACTCAGTACAAAAAGATAACAGTGACAAGAATCGTTTTGCAGAACAATGAGAACAACGTGCTAACAGCGCTAACGTTAGCTTCTGCTTCGGAACATCTTATTGGACAATTTTGGCAAATATTAGCACCATGTTAAAGTTACACAAGCATAAACACTACAAAATATGGACACTTGGCTTCTTCAAAGATAACTTGAGGAAACGTATCGCTATTTGAAAAAAACAACAGATTCTTAGTTTTGCAAATTAGCTAAAAAAGTAGCAAAAGTCTCATCCGGTTCTTGTTAGCCATAACTAATAGTGCATAATTTCATGTCATGAGCTGGATGAATCCCGATTTATAACTTATCCTAATTCTGAAAATACATATTTTATTCAACTAACTCTATGCCGCTTGTAATACCCTTCCTACACTCCTGGGGGCAGTACAGACTGATGATGTTTATTAAAGCAAAGTTAAGATGAATCTTTTTTTTTTATTTAGCTTTGCGTTTGAATGTTTTTCCATTGTAGTTGCTTGTTACTCATTACCTCCTGCTTTTCTCCAGCATAAGGAAACAGGTGCTGCGTCACAAGTGCACAATAAATAAATACTTATTGATTAACTGACTGGCTGATTGAAGAAACTGGTGCAGAAAAACATCAACACCCAGAGAAGCCTGTCTTAACATTTTCTAACCAAGCTTCCTTTCTCTCTGGTCGACCTTCTGCTGTCAGTGCAGCGTCTGTTGTTTTATTTTTGACGAGCACACAGGCGCAGTAAAAAATTATAAAAACCACGTGCACTCTGCCCTGCCGTGACCCGCCTGTCCTGCCTGCAGGCCTCGTGGGATTCTGGGTCAGCGTTCTGACCGGCCATCAATGTTCAAACACACGACTGCGAGCGAGCTCAGCCAGGACCGCATGTCGATCAGCCTTGCTCCAGGCGGTATGAGCAATTCGCTGGCGCACACACCTACACAAGCGCATGAAGTACTATTTGGACGAATAGTATTTCCTATTGCTACACGTCCAAAATGCTTTAAAAAATGCACATGCTACTAGAGAAACATGGTAATTTACCTGCATTTAAATGCGATCAGACACATTCATCTCACGTGGAAAAAGCTCGCGACAAAAAGGGGAAAACATAAACAGAATGTTTCATTATGTAACAAATACATAGTTTTGAATTCAGCACTCACGTGTGCTGCAGCCTGCTCTTCACATATTACCGCGCTAATCAAATAACTCCTGCATTTTCCCCCTCCAGCCTCTCTCAGACAAACAGAAAAAAAAAAAGCTGACAAACTTTCTCAGAGCTCATTAAAAAGTATTCACCTTGGTATAATTCGGAGCCGTAATCAGCTCTGAATAATAGAAGAGGCTCGTATTGATGCCCGTGGGCACCAGACATACCGTCTCATTTCGGAACGACGCCCACCGGGCGTACGAATGCAAAACGCGACGAGGGCCGGCTTCGCACGCGTCCCCGCACATACACAGACATGCACACGCACACACACAAACACCGTCTCGCTCTGACTTTGGTTTGCCGCACCCGGCTGAGAGTCACCGACACTCGCTCACAGTGCTCTCCGGCTCCGGGAGGTGCGCGACCGCCCACCGTGCTCCACAGGGGGCTAATTGTCCGGTAGCACTCTTGCGCTTTCCTTCCCACTCTCTGACTTGTTTCCACTTCTCCTGTCTGTTCTTTAGGAAGAAGTTCAGGAGTTCACACTGAGCTCAGAGGCCTTGCATCCCAGTGAGGTGCCACAGGGTAGTAAAGGTTACACCTAGATGGACTCTCCATACAGAAGCAGCCCACACATCTCTTACTGGTGGGCAGGTCAGGTGGAAGAGGTCAGTGGTGGGGAGTGGGGGTTCACTTAAAGAGACATAGTGGGGAAGCAATGCATTGCCTTGCAGAGCCTGAAGTGTGGTGTGAATTTACCTTAAATAAAATCCAGAGCAGTCAGTTGTTTTTAAAAATTGTCTTCCATTTTATAAATATTGCACCCATGCTAGTACCTTGAAACAATAGGTCAGGATTCTTCAGGACAATAGTCTTGGACATCCAGTAATCAAGGGCCGGTGTCGTCCAACTTGTCGATTAATCTCTGCTTCAGCAGCACCTGGTGAATTAGGAGAGCTGTGTGCAGCTTGACTCCATACTAGCGAGGTAGTTTAGATGCTTAGGTTGCATCCACACCGGCTCTTGTTCGTTTGCCTAGAAAGTCCGGTTCTCCTGGGATGGTGGAAATGTGTAATCGAGCTCTGCTGCAAACCAGAAGAGCGAACTCTGGTCCGTCTAAAAACCTCGACCTCTGCTCGGTTGTACTGAACTCTGATGCGGTTTGAATGCATATGCGAATGCCAAGCGACTGGAGAATACAGCGCAGAGCATTCTGGGTAAGTACAAGCAAAACAAACGCTCTAGTTTAGTGCCAGTAGGAGTAATGGCTTGTGGTCTTTAGCTAAAGACAATGTAGAAATCCCACAAATCTTATGATACTTCATTTTTGTTTCCATTTTGCGAAGAAGGAATTTGCTCAAATGACTCCTTTGGAAGCTATTGTGCCGTTTTCTTCAGTAGTTGGTGCAACGCCGCCACGGGTGAAGAGGTACACAAGTTTTTCAATTAATTTGGATTGTTTGACACAATGCGATGTGAAAGTGAACCGCACCAGCTGAAAATTTAACACATTTTTGTGACCAATCAAACCGAGTTCACCGGACGACCAGTGAAAACACCCTGCGAACAGTGAAAACACCTGAACCTGAACACCCTGCGTTCCACCCTGCAGACCAGCAGACCAGTGAAAACACGTGGAATGTCCTCGAGAACTGTAGTTTGAGGATATGTTGTGATCCAAGTCAAAGTCTTAAAAAAAATGCATAAATAAAATAAAACTAGCGAGGAAACCTTCATCGTTTGCCCTTGAGCAAAGCATCTAAGCCAACAACCTCCAATGTCTTCGGTGGCTGCAAGAAGTTCAGAGATAATGAAAGACTTAAGCTCTGGCCACTGGGCAGTTCCCAGAAGCCAAAATTAAACAGCACGGTTCAACTGTGCTGCTCCCATGAATAAATGTGCATTACTGTGAAAAATGCAAAGTAGGTCATTTCTAAAGAGGACTGTGCATACTCAGCAGGAGCAAATTCCCTTCCGGAGGATAAAACGTGCACTCCATGCCCAACCAAAATACATAAAAGCCCATCATATCTGTTTGCCGAATCAGCAGTCGTCAGCGAAATAAACCTGGCAGATGATGTATACTATACAGCGCAGACAGATATTTGTTGACAGGAGCAAAGTGAAAGGTGAGACGAATCAGACGAGAGTGGCGGGCCTGGATGCTCTAAGCCCGGGTCTATTAGAGTCTCATTGCACGCATTAAGAGAGAGGGAGAACGAGAAGCGTGCGCGCGACTCCTTCGGCCAGACTCTGCATTAACCACCGCCTGCACTCTACTTTGTTGAACACACAGGCTGATCGATGGCAATGAGCAAGGGGGAGAGACCGGGGGGGGAGGAGGGGCTTATAGAAGGACGTGAAGCGAGCAGGAGTGGAAAGAGACTCCAGCTTTACGGGAAGATAAGCCCGGATCGATCGCGAGACAAGGCCTGCCGCCGCGTGGACGGGGAGGACCGAGGAATGCAAGATGCGGCAGATTCACACCCGTTCACCTCATCAGGCCCAGCCGACGGGAACCCTGTGTGTGTTGGTGTGCGGACGCTCAGACAGCACAAGAAAAAAGGAAACATGCTCTGCTCAGAGTTTTTATTTTCAATCGAGGTTTCAAAGTTTTTAAAGAGTTCTAGTTTCAAAATCGCAAAGCATTTTGCAGCACACCGTTCCAACAATTGAAAGTCTTTTCGGATTTGATAGCCAGAAAATTGTTGAAGTGAACGGGAGTTTGTATGGAGTGTAAGCAGCACTGCCCTCCACCAATAGGTTCCTGCACACTGCTGGTCAACTGGCTGACCAAGTCAACCACTTGGAAATATCTCTGGTTGAAGCATCGTCAACAGTCAATGGAATAAAAACTAAAGTGTCTTCGAACGACGGATATTTGAGAGGATTTAAAGTCCGAGGTGAACAAAACTCCCTGCACTTCTCATTTTAAACAGTAGATGGCACTGCTGTGGAAGTCTGCCTCTATTTTGCAGCTGGTAGCTATGATGGCGCATTTAGGCCATTGTAGATAGAAAAAAGAGGCGTACATTTCCCCCACAAAACTTTGAATTTTGAGATTAATCTCAGAAATTTACTAGAAGAAACTTGGACATCTCTGAGCTTGAAAAGTTGAAGATTTGCAAGAAGAATACTCACACCTGAGTAAAAGCATAACGACATAAGATTATTAAAACGGCAAGATTAGAATTATTTGGTGCTATTCCAAGGAAATGTTGCTTTTCTGTCTGAAATAAACGCAATTACATCAATTTTGTTATGGATTTTCTTTTGCTTAAACTGCAATACTTTCCCTGAAAGTGATGAAAACATTGAGAATCTCATACCAGCCGCATACCAAGCATGCTCCTTTTGCAGCTTCTTATTTTTTCCTTACAATAAAGAATGTTTCGTGAGATAAAAAAATAAGAGTAGCTGACGTCAAAGTCGTGTAAGCCGGAATTTAAAAGCAAGGATGATAGATATAGCTCAACACATGAGCACATTTTTGTGGTATTGTTTCTGGCAGTCGCCTCATGGCCACAAACTGACAAGATGTGTTTTACTGGAGCTGGTATTTCTGCTCTTGTACGCTCAGGAGATTTCAACTTTGATTGTGTCGCTGTACATCTGGATCCATGTTAAAAAATTAAACTAGAGGTATTTATTGATATGATGCAGGACTTCCAGTTGAAAAAGCCACCCTCCCAAGATTTTTTGAAAGTCAGCAGGCAAGAGCAATTAGCAATTAGCTACGCAGCAAAACGAGAAATCTGCGACTCAATTAAAGATCTTTTTTTTTTTTTTACCCCTGAAGAACTGCTGAAGGAGTCGGGAGAGTTTGGTTGTGTTAGTTCGCGAAATCGCAATTGTTTTTGTGATTTTGTGAAATTTTGTGGCGCTAATTAAGAAATACCTGTGAGGAATTTTGCGATATTTTGCAGAATGTGACATTTCTTGTGACATAAATCACTTACTAACACTTGACCTCAATTCAACCTGAGGCAGCAGGATAACAGAAGTAAGAAATACTGCCACCTGTCTGGGATTCCCCTCCTGCAGACACCTGATCCCAGATAAGCTTCGGACAAAATAACATCACACGATGTCAAATGACATTTTAGGTAATTGGGGGCCAGAAATGAATGCAAGCAATGGATTTACCACGCAGGGCCTGAACAGAATTCATCAGCGTCGCCGGCAAGCACAACAAAACAAAACAAAAACAAAAAAAACGCTGACTCTGCATTAACACAGTGAACTGAAAATGGAAAAAAAAAAAAACAGCAATTGCTTTCGCCGCAGTAAACGAAGCCACCGTTTATTGTTTTGCTTTAATGTAATTGGCGTGTTGTGCATGTACTGTGTATGGCAACGTGCTTTCAGCTGCTGCTGCTGCTGCTGGGCGGACGGATGCTCGCATTTAGAAGCTGCGCATTTATCAGCAGCGCATTTATCAGCAGCGCATTTATCAGATCCTCCCTGACACCTGCCACGCTGCCGTGATAACCTGCATCTCTATCTGTCTCGCTTTTTCTCCTTTATCAGGTCCTCTCGCCTCCTCCAATGTCTCCATCGCTTCACCCCCCCCATGCCCCACACCCCCCGGATGAGCTCGCAGCTCATGTGTGATGGCCCCCTGTCAGAGAAAAACCATTTATGATCAGCAACCAATATCCTCCCAGAGATAAACACGCTGAGAGAGAGAGAGAGAGAGAGACGGAATTATTAGGGAGAATGGAGGGATAAATGTGGAAGAGAAGCACACGACTGGAGGAGAAAGTCGAGGTTTTGGAGAAAAAAGGGAAGAAGAAGAACGCAGCCCGGAGCCGTTTCTTCACAGCTTCGTGACTCTAAATGTGTGTGTGTGTGTGTGTGTCGTTGTCACCAAACACGCGGGTGTTTGTCTGCACGTCCCTCTTCACTTTGGCACGTCTCGGTATTCTCGACACATTCGCCGGAATACAAATGACTTTTTTTATCAGAGGCAATTTACTTCAGTCTGCTGGAGCTCCTGGTCGCTCGATCAGGCAGACAACTAATCGTACATGAGAGAGCGCTTCATCACGCACTTCAAAAAAAAAGAAGAGGGGAGCCACCCACTAACTAACACACACTGAGAGACAAAACGGCGGTGTGTTTTGTTGCTGTGACAGAGCGCATATGTTTGGGTCGGGAGGTAAAAAAGGAACACAACGGGAAGCTCGAAGGGGAGCAGCAATAGCTAAAGTGGTGGATCAGCAGCTAGCCGCCAATAATCATCATCAGATTTAAAGCCTGACCTGCCGATTCCGACTTTGGCTGATAGCGAGAAAGTCGCTGAGTTGGCAACATTGGGGCGACTATTGTTGACTGCAAATGTGCATTCATGACCTGGTGGGCCGGTCTGTCGGTCAGTTCCTGTATTTGACTGACATCAGGGAAATAGAGGACCTGATTTTTAAACCTTTCCTGAAGTCGATAAGACTGGGGAATAAAATCGATCACAGATCTTCCAAAATTAAGGAGATCAACCCCAATAAATCGACTCGTCTATAAATTAGTGCATCCCCCTACGCTTTACTGTGGAATATCATCTCCGCTTTTACTTTGAGATGTTAGCATGTCATAACACTGGGCGCTAGCCCAGGGCACCATCTCTTTTGGGGGTGGCAAAGATTTTTTTTGTTTTTTTCTGTTCTATTTTTGAATGAATGCTTTGCGAACACTGTGCTTCGTATTAAACCCACAAGCCCAAATAAAGTGAGTTGTATTAATATTTTGGGATTTTTATAATATCCAATTGTTTGAAATTTTTTGGGAAACAAAATAGGGTAATTAGCAACATATGACTGTGAAACTCATAATTACAACCCTAATGCACTTAACTAGGACTAAAAAATTGTAATAATCACTTTTCAGAACTTGTATGTACAATTTTAATTTTGTAATTACAACTTTGGAAAGTTATAATTACACTTACATTTGGTAATTGTGGCATTAAAATCTTGTAACTATAACTTAAAAAACTTGTAATTGTGACTTTTATTCTTGTAGTCATGACTTCCTGTTGGGCTTTTTCTTTCGAGGTAGTAATAGGCTTCCATAAGCATCTGACTAAAGGCAGAGGCGTAAGAATACACACCACGCGATAATGCAGTTGTAAGGTAACACCATGGGGAAAAGTTGAAGGCCTGTAAATGTTTTTTGCCAGGCCCTGCGCTGTTTGTGATTGGCTGAATCAAACCGGCTCAGAGTCCGGGTCACATCAATCTCACTCTTCATTAGAGGCCGAGGGCCAAAATGAAATCTTTAACCATTCCCAGCGCCACTTTGCACCAGAAAGTAATCAGAAACAGCCAGAGTGGTGCTACATTTTCATTTGCTCCCACCGGGCGCCCCCCCCCACCCCCCTGCACTTCAACAGTCAGAAATCACAGAATATGAACAGCGCCGAAAACTGTAACAAATGACTTTTGGGCGTGTTCCGATTTCACCTTTGGATCACGATAGAGAGCGTGCCAACTTTTGTTTACAGCGAACCCAAACTTTGTTTTAGTGCCTCGGATTACGTTGTGGTCTTACAGGCCAAATAAGAAAGTGGGCGATGGGGAGCGAGGGGGTGGAAGGGGGTGCCGCCTTTCTCTTCTAATCACTAAAACTCTGCAAGAATCAGAAGTGAGCAGCCAGAATTCCCCCCCCCCCCACACACCTGCATGAACACCTTCTTACCCAATAACCTTCAGCATCATTCTTAACAAAACCCTCTGAAATCTGAAATCCAATATCCGACCCGAATCCAACCTCCCTCTCTCTCTTTTTGGTTCCCATTTTTTCCTCTCCTCTTATCTCATGAATGGCTCGTCGTAGATCTCTGCTCGCTCTTTGTGTCGCTGCGGATTCATTTCTTTTTGGGAGTTCTTGAAAATGACTATAATTTTCACATCCCTATTTGACACCCCTCTCCCATCTCCCCCCCCATCATATTCACTTTCTTACATCTTCCTCTCTCTCATGCTGAATGCCCCCAGCATCCCCTCCTCCCTGGGCTGTTTGCCGAGGAAGGTTTCAGAGGAGAGAAGAAAACATGTTTCTGTTTCTCTTCTCCTCCCTTTGTTGGTTTTTTTTTTGCCTTTCTTCTTTTCTTACTTGTTTTTCGCCTCCTTCCTCGTGCGCCTCCTCCGTGCTTTCCTTTTAATCTCCTCTCGGTTGTTTTTTCTTCTCTCTCTCGCTCGCCGCAGAGTTCTTCTTCGTGAATGTCGAACAGCGACGCTCGACTCAGGCGAAGGTCACATTGGCCTGCGGGAGACAAAAAGAAGAGAGAGGTTGGGGATGATGAGCGACGTTTGGAAGGTGAGACTGACGGGGCATCTTCAAATGTTCTGATGTCCGAAGAAAAAAAAAAAAAGGGGGCATTTATATAAGAAGAACAAAGATTCGGTTGGGTTAAATCTACATTTCAGGGATATTAAAACCTCTGATTCATCCAAAACTTTTAAAATCTCCCAAAACTGCATCTGAATACCTATTCCTGTAACCATAGCAATGAAGGCCAGCTTTTTATCCCCCCTACCGCAGCCTTTCTTCTCACCATCACCAAAATGTAACCTTGACTGCATGTTTACAAGGCCGGGCGACGATATTTTAGCTATTCTTCTGTGCTTTGTGATTCTCCCAACAGACGACCTTTGAGGGGTTTTTTCGAGCTGAGGAGATGCTGAAATTGCAATCTGGAAAATGATTGTTTTTTTTAAAGTCGCTCCAGCACAGGGGGAATAACGGGTCGCACAAAGAGACAAGAGCAGGTAAAGCAAAGGGTCAACCTCACTTGACATCGCTAATCTTCAAGAAACAAAAACAACACTTTTTTCATATTGAATTTTTTTTTTTTGGTCGCGTTTTTGTTTCCCCAGCAATATAACCTGCAAGAAAAAAGAACAACTTGTTTGATTGTTCACAAATGCAATGTGAGATATCAGTCGACAGTTTCATGCTAATCTTTTTTTTATGTACGACACGTGAATCTTACAACAAAATATACGAAACTCCTCAGATACACAGTTGCCAAGTTTTAAGTCGGAGGAATCAACTGGCGCGTCAGCTATGATTCGTAAAACTAAACGTTTTCCATCTAAAATGGCTGCCATGTGTGACATTAGCTGCAGCGAGAAACAGCTTTTTACAGGTTTTTTTTTAACTACTACACACATTTGCTTAATAAAAACTTTTCTTCAGTGTTTGGATGTTTGGATGTTTAAAACCCACAATAAGTAAGTTGCTATTGGTTAGCTTTGTTAGCATTGTTTTATGAATACAGTTATCCTGTTCACATAATTTATACGACAACAAATGTAATATATATTTTTAGGTATATAGATATATATAAATAGTTATTTATTTTGTGAGGATTTGCACTTACCTATGATGATAAAATAAAGTTAGCTAGATAGGAAGTCTGCAAATACATATTTGCTAGCCAGCTAACTAGGAAAGCTGTGTTCTTTGCTAGTTGCCTAGCAAAGACGTTTTGGCAGCTAGTTATCTGAAGCTACCACCTTTGCTAGCTAATCACCTCGTTCCTGCATCAAAGTTTAAAATTTTTCACAGTTTTATGAACAAAGAACATGAACAAAATCTCAAAGGTTGGTGGACAGCGTCCTCTAAATTGTAGCGTTTAGCAACGCGTCTGTTTTTCACAAAACGCACAAAACAGAATCGCCGGCGATTCGCTGCGAAAGCACGACGAGATTCCCATTGACAGAAACGGCTCACTAATCACAGTCAGAGCGGCGAGGGCCCAGGCAGAAGCGTCAGTAACATATGGACCGGTTGGAGGAGCACAGAGTGAGCCCACAGAGGCACCGTTGAATCCTCTCTGACTCCGTTATACTTCATCCTCCGCTGTAATAAACCAGACACTGGAAACGCAGAGAGTCTCTGGTCACTGCGCTCCACCTTATCGACTGTGAAAGCTGTGTGATGTTAATCAAACTTCATCGATTCAGGCACACGCAGCCTTCACTCAAACTAAAACATGCAACAACAATAAAAAGCTTTTAGAAACTTTTATTTTTTAAGAGTTTTAAGTGAAAGCTTGAAAACCTCGTCAATACAATCGGAAAAACATTTTAAAAGTCAAGACAACTATTTTTTTTCCCAAGCTTTTAACTTAATCCTTTTGTGCAATCCTGCAAGCACTTTAAAATAAAAAAAAAAGTCGATTTAATATCACTTGTGGAAGAATCTGCTCCATCTAGGAAGGTTAATTTAATCCTTTCTGGCTTTCACCGACTGGTGAAGATCTCTTCTTACTTTTGACATCCTTTACTAAAGTCTGAGTACATCAAAGCCCCCAGATAACCCCTCCGCCCCGTCCTTAAGGCTGTTACGCAAAAGTCTAAAACTCTCTTTGACAGCAGGTCCTTAAAAATACAGTTAGGTCATGCTCTGGAAAGTGAATTTCAGCTTAATGTGGAACCCCGTGCTTCTGAGTAAGTCACCATATTAGGACACGTGTAAGCCTGTGTGTGTTTTGGCAGCGTCTGGTAGAATGTTTAACCCCTGCGATGAGTCCCAGTGTGACCGCCGAAGCCGAAACAGCAGCAGAAACAAGAAATACGCTTAGAGAAGGAGCTGAGGGAGAGAAATATGTGTCCAAAATGAAATATGTGGCTGCTGTCAGCGCTTCGGTTACCTATCGAGTCGGATGAAGTCAGACACGAGTATGTGACAGCGCAGCAGCGCTCTGGTGGATTTTTCAGAAATAAGTAAGTCGTCCAGACCTCAACTTTCCATTGGCTTTCTCCAGAACAGAGCAGCAGCCAAAAAGCTCTGCAAAGCACCTCTAAAAAGTCATAAATATGCACAGGCATCCACACAGCATGCATGTGGGGAAGGAGTCACAAACACAGGCCTTCTGCAGCCTTCATCAGCTTAAATTTAAGACTTTTTAAGACCTTTTAAAGACCATTATGAATAAAATTTAAGACCTACACAGCAATTGTTATACATGTATATATATTTATATATATACATAGAAAGAGACACCTTTGCTAGCTAAACAAGTTGCATTAGCATCTAGTTACCTACAGCTATCACCTTTGCTAGCTAAACAACTAGCAAAGCTGTATTTTCAGCTAGCTATCTAGCTAGCTAACCGTAGCTATCACCTTTGCTATCAACTGTAGCTGCAACCGCCTCAACTCACAGAGCAGAATTGACATGTCTGTGTGCGACTCAAACTTTTGCCTGACAGAAAAGTACTGTGAGGAAAAATAAAAACAACCACATGTGAGATTAAGTAGTCTGCCATATTCAATGCGAGACCTGTACTATTTTAAGACATGCTATTAACATATTTAAGGCCAAATTAAATTAATTTAAGACATTTTAAATGGTAAATGGCCTGTACTTGTGTCCAGCTTTATCAAGTACATCTAGTCATTCACATTTTAAGGCCTTAATTTTAGATACATAGGTCTAATGTAAGCATGTGTGAGGACATCCTGAAATAGTCAGGCGGGGTTGGGGGTAGAGAGAGAACGGATGGGCGGCAGAAGCGCCTGGTTAAAAAGCAGGACACCTGCACACACACACGCACACACACCTGCAGCTGCTGGCTGCTTGCGTGTTTGACAGGCGGTGCGTTGAGTGGCTGCGTGGACACCAGCCAAACGCTCGCGAATCACCAATGACTAACTGCGCAAAGCGGCGCTCTCTGAGCTAATCACCTGCATGCTCATTGTAAACAAATACTGTAAATTGAGAGTGGATGCGTCGCCCAGCCACTCTCTGCTCCCCGCACCTGAATCCGTGTTGCCGTGTTTGTGCAGCCATTATGTGCAGAACCTCTCTATCAAGCCCGATTGTCTAAGCCCGGCGCCTTTAATTGCCTTACAGCAAATTTGACATTGTCCACGCTGACTGCACCCTGATGAGAGGAAGAAAAGCGGAGCGGCGCTGGATCCACCACCACTTCCTCCAATCAGCAAACGACGAGAGGCACCCCGACGCCACGCTCCGTTTGATCGCCCGCGCAAGGCAACGCTACGCAACGCAACGCTACGCAACGCAACGCACCGGGGGGGACGCTAATCTTATGCCAAAGACAGGCCTCTGAGCGCGTGCCAGCCTGATTAAGTCCGAGCGCGAATGTTTTGCGTGCCGGGCGGTGGCGGCTCTAATCAGTGGCACAATTGGAAGAGGCACACGGCAATAAAGTCCAGCAAAACGCCTGCCAGTCTCATTTAGAGGCGAGCAATCTTCCAAGACACGCACGCGTACAGTAGAGGGGAACACACTCCATCTCGGGGAACATCTGGTGGAGGTCAGCCGTCTGCCAGCAGCCTCCCCTGCCGCACAAAGCAAAAAAATAAGAACCGGGAGATGAAAAAGATCTCGAGGCTCAAAAGCTGGACTTCAGAATGGATATTTTCCTCCAGAGTGATTGGACTGTAAGTGCAGTTTATCATTCACGCGCCGCGACTTCCAGGCTAAAATTAGGGTGGTCCTCATTTGCCGAGGCCGTTATCGGCATGACGGGCTGACAGAGTCGATTCATACCGACATCCCTCCTGGGATCTGTCAATAGTCGACTGAAGGAAGTATCAGTTTTTCATTGCGGACCAGACACGACTGATAAACAGCACACGGCACCATATTTGTCTCCGTCCCGCTCCGCTCCGTATGGGACATGTCATGTCTGCTCCGTTGCTATTCCTGGCCGAAGGCAGACAGATTCGTGTCCACGTTTTGCCACGTTACACCCACTGACTGCAATAAATTTTTATGGGGATTTGATGTAATAGACTAAAAACAAAGTGGTGGCGACTTGTGAAGGGAAGAAAAGCGATGGCTGGCTTTTCTTTTTTGAATATATTTGCAAATAAAAGTTTGAAAAGTCAGTTGGGAATCTGTTTTCAATAGTTTGTAGAGCCAACGTTCATCGCAATTACAGCTGTAAGTATTGGTTTGACTTTGCAATCCTTTCTAGGCTGAAAGACGACATTGACTTTGTTTTTTTTTATTTGTTCTGCTGCCCTTTGAAAAACCTGTTTACCCCCTTTGCCTGTGGTGGCGCTACACCAAAAAAAAAAAAACACTGAAGGAAACGACACAAAAACCTCTGAAGGAGCCATGGCCGCAGCTTCCTTCTTCATGAAATCTAAATAAACAGGAAGTGGAATCAGATTTTAGTGGCTGTAGGACTTCTCTTTTGTCTTTGGCAAAAGGCTATGGACCATTTCTGGAGCTAACGCTAAACTCTCACATTTGTTTAGGTTATTTTTACCCAGAATCCTCTAGGCTGCTGTAGTCTGCTTCCTGCTTAAGTTTTATTGGTCCACATCAGAGTTTGATTGACATCTCACCAAACAAACCTGACTTTCTAGGCCAACAAACTAGAGTTTGATAAAAGAAGACTAGAGAGTTTTGATGTGAATGTGCCTTTAAAAATAAAATGTATTCTTGACACAATATCAGGGATAGTTATGTTTGCAGCAGCCAGGTTGGTTTGGATACCAACCAAAAATCATAATTTGAAACTGGTTGATTTTTTTTTAGTTTATCTTTGTCTGATATTAAAATTATTGGATGATCTTAAAGATAAGTTTAACAAAAAAAAAGGCAAATACAGTGAAATTCTTCTTTGCTGCATTGTTCTCTAGAAGTTTAGTCATAGAAGTACTAAACCGAAGTAGAAAAACAGGACAAAGAAAAATGTTGAGCTGCTTGAAAGGGATGTGAAGCATCCTCTTCTTTTTTTCTCTCTCTTTAGATCATCCTTCAGACGATGAATCCATGATGCTAACCACTTTTTGGAGTTCAAAACAAAAGTAAACTTCCTGTTTTGTGACAACACTACCAGCAACAAAGAAGAGGATGGACTTCTCCAGCTCTGGACTTTGTGTCTCCGGCCCACAACGCAGATGCTATCACAGCCTCTGGCGCCGCAGGCAGCCAGTTATTCGTGTCCACTGAGTTTCTGGCACGAGCGTACGATTGGTTTTGAGACCTATCGTCTCCGTGAAAAAATAATAATAATAAAAAAAAATAAAATGTTGGTGTTGACAAAGAAAGAAAGTGATTGTGATTTTAATTTTTTTCCCTCTTCTTCTTCTGTGAAGTAGGACTCTTTTACTATCATCCACTCATTTCCTGTGTGAAGAGAAGAGCCTGCGTCATTGCTTCTGGCATCTGATATTGGCTGGAGCGGAGGAGCTGTGATTATTATTCTCGCTGTGCCAGAACCCACAGGAGCCCCGGTGGACACAAAATACCGAGCGGCACCTGGTGCGCCAGCTAAACTGAAGAAGAGACGCACGGGTGAAGAAAAGAAAGAAAAAAAAAAAAAGGTCTCCTCACGTTCACCCGCAGCACAGACGCGATTGCTTTGTATTAGCGCCAAATGAAAGGGAAATGGGATGGAATCTTACTATGATGCCGGAAGGGTTGCTTCTCTTAAAACAAGCGTGTTTCTGAGGGAAGGCTGTGTAAAACTGAGTCTCTGGGCTGAGAGGTGGAACGCCTATGCGTGTGTGTGCGTTTTAAGAAACATCGGTTTCCTTAAGTAGGAGGATGAGGCAGCAAAGCACCGGCTCCGGCCTCAGACCCTTTCGCAATATTGCCCTGGGCGGTTGGGAGATCCATCCCAATATTTGTCTCATAAAGAGCAAAGCCAAACAAATCTCTCCTGCTGCAGTACCCGGTGATAAAACCCATCATCTTGCACACACACACAAACACGCGAGGGTCTTTTTCCTGGATCACCTCCACCTCCTGGACTTTAGCTTTTCCCTCTGCACGCACTTTAGCACGGTGAGATCGAGACTCAAATTTGAAATCTGTGTGGGCAAAGCTGCGCCTCATTTTCACGCAGAACTCTCAAAAATAGGCCTAAAAGGCTTTATGATGATCAGGCTGAAACACCAACATCGGTTCTCACTAGCTGCGTTTAAGCAGCGTGTCCTTTACAAATGTGCACAAAATCCTGTCAATTTTCCGCTAATGTCAAACAACCCCACAACTGCAGTGTTTCCTTTAAATGAGAAACGAAATTAAAATCAGTCATGAACAAGTTTGCTCACGTTATGAGTCATTAAAACTCCTCCTCCTTCCACTTCCTGTTTGTCTTCTTTGTCGTTTCTGCCAGTAGCAACGTCCGGTTGTTGATCGCGTGACTCGTGTGATGCAGAAAAAGTGTTTTCACTGCAGTTTTGCTCATGATTTACTTGAACTTAGAACTTGTAAGTTAGTTTGGTAAGATTTTTGTGCTTACTGACTGCTCACACTGCTCCGCAGGTCCCCACTTCCAAAATGCCCATAATATACCTTTAAATATCTTGGGGAGGAAAAAAAGACTACTAGCGCTGAATAGCCGCTGAAAGCGCAGAGGAAAATTTTGAAGGAACTTGGAATATCTTGTAAGAAATGAACCTGAATAATTTGATATCTCATCAGTAACACCTGCACAGACACAGTTGGCGTCTCAGTGCTTTTCTGCCTGTCGTCTCAGTTGAGGGAGGTCGATTTTATTATCAGACATACCTTAATATTAACGGGTGGGAAAAAAAGAGAGAAGAACTCAGAAAGCAAGAAGTTACTTTTCTTCTTTTTAATTGCGCAGCGTTGTGGTTGCGCCCTGAGGAGACGACGGAGTGCCGTGTTCTTTGCACCTCCCTGGAGGAGGCTCTCGCCTACTACTATGGGCAGGCGCTGAGGGTCATTTCAGCTCCTGCATGGGCCCTGCTAAGAACAACCAGCGCCTGTCGCCGAATGAGCAAGAAGGAGGGCAAAAAAAAAAAAAAAAAAAGAAGAAAAAACAAGAACCGCCTGTGAGCGCAGCCTGTCATTTCGCAGACTCATTCAAGGTCAAAGTGACTGTGATTTTTCTTCCACTCCTCCTGTATAATAACCAGAGGCAGGGATATCCTGTTTCATTAGCTTTCCATGCACACATGCGCTGCGCTCCCGCTGTCTGTCCGACTAAACGCGGCCGGCCGAGGGTCAGCGCTGCAGCTGAAATAGCACAGAAGCAGAGAGCTCCACATGGCTGGAGGATTACTGACGGAGGGAGGGGTGTGTGTGTGTGTGTGTGTGTGGCGGCGGTAATAAAAGACCTAATATACACAATTGGTTCATCTACTTACACGAACGTGCTGTTGCCACATGATGAACTGCATTACGTTAAGCTTTTGTGCATCATAACTAGAGATACGTCGATCCAATATTAATATCTCGTATCGATCCGATATTGAAAAAACATTCTCTATCGGATATAGGCGACAGCGTGGCCGAACCACACTCTACTGAGTCTGATTCTATGCTTTGTGCTCTGAGCGACATCAGGCTTTCTTATTCATTTGACGTATATTTAGAATTCCTAATCGCACTTTCTGAACCATTTGAAAGAACGATTCTTGATGTTTGTTTGTTACATGTTTGAGTCAACCTGGTTTGGTCAGTTTCAATTTCTTTACTATTTAGTTTTAGCTCTAATTAGTTCTCTTACCTTTTCATGATTGTTGTGTTGCACTTTCCTGGTTTTGTATTTGGACTGTATGAAAACGTAGCCTTTTGGCAGAAATGCCAGGTGAGCTGCACTGTCCCTACCAAGTAAATTAAAATGACATTCATTTTACATTGACTCAAAATTGCATGGGTGCACAAATTCCAGTTGTGTTTAGCTATTAGACCAAGCTTGTAAAGCTGTTGGTGTATTTAAGTGTACTGTACTGATGCAGGGTTGTCAAATTAGTTTGTGATTCAGTGCATGTGTCTGTAAAAAAACAAAAAGAAAAAAAGGGTTTTAAGACAGTTCAGCTGTTTTTCTGTATCGGATCGTTTCGGCTGATACTTCAACTCAAGTATCGGTATCAGAAGTAAAAAAGTGGACCGGTGCATCTCTAACCATACTATCTGCCTTTGCACATGTCTGAGTTGGGGGGGGGGGTGTGTGTGTGTGTGTGTGTGTTTGCGTTTGTTTGTAATGCCTTGTGGGGACCAATTCCTGACACATACGACGTTGTGGGGACCAATTGCTCTTTGTGGGGACTGAAGCCTGGGCCCCCCAAGGGGAACCGTTATTTTTGGGTCAGGGGTCAGTTTGAGGACTAAGGTGTGATTTGAGTTTTGGTTAGGGTTAGGTATGTAATGGTGAGGTGTTAGGATAAAGGTAAGGGCAATGTTTAGGCTGTAGAAATGAAAGTCCCCACAAAGATAGCCATGCAGACATGTGTGTGTGTGTGTGTGTGTGATAGCAGTAACAGTGTGAGCTCTGTGTATTATCTCATTTCTCTGAAGGCACATGATGACCCTCTTCCTAATGGCCTCAGAGATCAGAGTGGTGGGCCTGGCAGCAGGAAAAATCAACCTCACCATCTCCCAACATGGCAACCGACTGGCCCTCGGGGGCCCATTGCCTGCTCAGCGTCTCCCTCCACAGGCTACGCCTCTAACCCTAAGAGACGGACACTTAGGGGAGCTCGACGGCTAAAACAAATTAGATCACCTCCATCTGTTGCCGCCATTACCAGCCTCTTCAGTAACTGCAGAGTACATTTCCAAGCAGACCCCCCGGCGGCCTTGACATGCGGTTATTTGAAATCAAACAGGATAAAGATTTGTAGAAAGACGAGCTGTGCTTTTTTACAGCACCTCGCAAAGGCATTCTTTTATCCTCTCCATTTTTGTCTCTTTGCACGCATCAACTTGTTTTTTATTGCAATCTAATCAGACAGACTAACACAAAAGAGTGAGAGAAAATTATATACGGTTTTCAAAAGATCTGACTGAATACGTTGCACATCCACTCTTTGCAGCACTTACAAAGTGTACGTCTTTTCTTTTTTTGGGGGGGGTGGGGGGGGGAGGACGTCTCTATTATCTTTGTACACTGAAATCTCTGCCTGTTACCTGGAGAGAATCTGTAATTTTCCTAGCCTTTTCAAGTCTCTTTTGCGCTTTCAGGCTAACTTTGTAAATAGGAGATTGCTCTTTGTGTTTTGCCTGGTGGGGAAAAAAAGGTTAAGCCACAAAATCTCAACTGGTTCCAGGTTTTGACTTTAACTGGGTCATTGTAAGACATCCCACCTCTGTCTGCACGTTTATAGGCAAATCTCCATTCTTTGATTACCTTAATGCAACCAGGGTTGCGTTCACACAAATCACTGACCTGTTTTACAAGGAAAATGTGGCCGAGGGAGTCAAAACAGCCGAGCTAAAATGACATCAAACTTACCAATAAATACTTCCAGACCTTTCAGGTTTCTTGGTTCTGGTTCTGCTCTTCATCCCCAGACCCAGGGTCAGACGTGAACAAGCAGCGTTCAGTTTTTATCCTCTACTAATCTGGAAAAAACTTCCAGAAAACAACAAAACAACAGAAACGCTGAGTTCCTTTAAATCAACGCTAAAAACCCAGCTGTTTAGAGCTTCCTTTGATTCATAACAACTGGAATGCTAGACAACATATTTGCTAGATGATGGTATTTAACTAAATTTAATGTTTTTGCTTGTTTCATAATTGTTTGGTATGTTTTTATGCCTTGTTGCTCAAATGTGCTATACGATTAAACTTGCACACATTTAGCCTAGGACTCTAAATTTATGAATCGATGGCTCCAGGGACCAGGGGTTGAAGACCACCAGGCGTTCTCTGCTGGCTCAGTTCTTAAGTCTTGGAACCAAAAGATTTTCCTCCAGAAGTTCCCTGAATCAGAGAGTCACCGACTACTGACTTTGACCTTCCCTCCCTCTCTGCTGAAGAGAAGCCATTGTTTTCTCAGACTTACATTTTGACCTCGTCCTCAATGGTTGCTACGTCCACTAAGCAGCTCGCAGCATCTATCGGGTTTGAGAAGAGGGGCAATTTTCATTCTATGTTGCAATTACGAACCGGCCCGTATTGATCTGTCTCAATAATATGTTTGTTGGAAGAGCTCAAGGGCGACATTCGCAACTAGTGACAATCTAATGCAATAAGTGAAACAATCATTTGGGTGAATCAAGCCACCAGCAGGTGATGGTTGGGGGCTATTCACTGGCCAGACAGCCACTAGATCAGTGTTTCCCCAACGCTGGTCCTCAAGGCTCACTGTCCTACGTGTTTAAGAGGTTTCGCTGATTTAATGTGCCTGATTCAACTGATTGCAGTTCAGCAAACGCCTGTTAATCAGTCATCGTTTGAAATCAGCTGGGCTGAATCAAGGAAATATCTAAAAGATGCAGGCCAGTGAGCCTTGAGGACCAGGGTTGGGAAACACTGCTCTACAGGACGACTCAGATCTCAGAGGTTTGTCAGATTCAGGGCCAGTGTTGGTGGTTTGTCTCTTTAATGCCGCCCGCCGCCTGGGATATACGCTGCGTGGAGAAATAAACTCGGCTAAACAACTTCTTCAGTCTAAAACCTGATTTCCCAGAATTGATTCTAATTCTATTAGATTTTAATGAGATTTTTTTGTGCGGTGTGTTGAAATAACTTCTGCCCTGAATAAACTGACTGCTACTCAACATAATATGATTTAGTGAAGGTATAATGTTGATTCAATGCAACGTGGTGCTTATTTAACTCTGAAGCCGCGTCTCCATTGACCGCAGAGTTGCGCAACTTGACATTACGAAAGTCATTTCGCTCAATGGAAATGCGTTGATTTGGAAAATCGGTTTTTGATTTTAAAAAAAAAATTGTCAGTTGTTTCTTTTTTTTTTGGCCCTGTTGAAATTGGCTTGTTTCGCAAAACTGCAACGGATACGCTTTTTCCCCATCACACAAGTCACATGATCAACAACAGGATGTTGACAGAAGACGATGACAAGAGGTGGCAGGAGGATGATGGTGAAGGCACGCTCTCAAATTACTTATCAAGTGGACAAACTTATTCACATGTGACTTCAAAGACGTTTCATATTTAATGGAAACACAACAATCGTTGAATTGTGTTCTTCAACTTTAGCAGAACATCAACAAAGATTTGCGTATATTTGGAGTGGAAACGCAGCTAGAAAGACCAGAGGCTCAATGTGTCCTTTAGATGTTTTTTCTTTTCTTAACGCTCACTTGGTTTGGTTGTGGTGGAAGTTGACGAGACGGGAGGCCGTAGACCTTTGTTGAAAGAATCTTCGTAATGGTTCTGCTTTAATTGGATCGGCAAGCGGTTTGGGGCTGAAACAAGCATAAGCTGTCGTATCCTGACAGTAGACGAGCCAAAGGCGCGACAGACAGAGAGGGTTGGGCGAGTAGAGAATCTCCTTCACCCCGTTCTGCCAAAACGTCACTGATCACGTTTCTACGTTGCTGCAAAGGAGCGACGAGGGACCGCTCTCTGAAGGAAGCGACTCACGTTTCCATCGGTGCAATCACGTCTGCTCTTCCCGACGCGCCCAGCGGGCGGCCTGACTGCAGCCGACCTCGGCGCTCAGCTGCTCGACGCACGCGCCAGACCCGACCTGTTCGGGTCGGCATAACGAAGCACATAATTACATCCACGGACACTATGGAATTATATCGTGAAGGATTATCCCTGCTACGGCCACCCACACATACACACGCATACACACCCCGCGCACACACACACAGAGAGAGGAGAATGAATTCATGCAAAAGATGCATTATGAATCTACATAATCGCACTACAACCAGCATGAAATCAGCAATAAAAGAGCAAGAAGCGAATTACGTCAAGTCTTCTTTTTCTCAAGCTGATCAATTTTTTAAGAGATTTCAGTCAGACAGGGAGGAGGACAAAGAAGGAAAACACACACACACACACCCACAGAGCGTCTGTGGAGCACTGAGGTCATCTTTATTAATAAACCTTCTGACAACAAACACACTCGCATCAAGGCCTTCGCCCTCCCTCCCTTCCTCAGCTCCTTGAGAAATGGCATCTGCCAGACTGACACAGTAGGTGGAAGAAGGTGGAGGAGGGAGCGGGTGTCTGTAACCTCTCTCTCTCACACACACACACGCAGAAAAACACACAAGCACAAAAAAATAAAAAAACAGCGGCGTTCTGCAGGGACGGCATGTCTGCGATCTGTCAGAAGGTAACGGCGCAGCGTGAGATCGTCCACTACTTCAGGGCGAGAGTCTAAGTACGAATGAGTCGGAGGAAAAGCAGGAAGGCCGAGCGGGAAGTCCAACCCGGACACACTCTAGGAAACACGCTCTGGCTCATTTGTTCCCACTGACAGGGAGAGGGGGGGGGGACGGGTTCTGTGTGCGAGGGATGCTCACGGGTGGAGGCGGGCAGGTGTGTCTGAGAGCATAAAAAAAAACCCAGCATCAAAGCTCCTGAATAGCTCACATTTACGCTTCCATCTCGGTGCATGTGCGCAAACGTTTGCCTCGAGACGGATAACGGAGGAGAAGGAAAAGTTTTTAAAGCCGCCAAAAGGAGAGAAGTATTCTTTTCTCCGGTAGCAGCCTTTCGATTTCCTGTGCGCAGAGGAGGCAATTCGGGCGCTGACGGAATAAATGGAAAAGATGAGAGGCAATTAAGAAGGGTCTACTGCAATTTGCAGAGCCGTTTATGATGCAGTGAAAGAGCCTTTAGCAGGTGGCGTGAATGTGGCGCCTTTAAATGTTTTACGCCATAACCGGGGCGAGGTTGTGATGGCGACGGTGTCTTCGGCGACATCCCGCGCCTCGGTGGAAGCAGGAGTTCAGGTGTGCGAGCAGACAAGACGGCAACGAGAAAACACGTCGGAGCTAAATCTAAGCCACTTGCAGAGTTTTGGGTGAAATGCTTTAAGAGACAAAAAAAGTCGTTTTCATCTTAAATGCAAATGTATATATATTTTTTTGTAGTTTTGTCTTAATTACAGTTTTGAGTAAGTTGTTCTTTGAGCAAATAAAACATTTTATTTTTAGTAAAATCTAGTTAATGATTGATCCACGATTAATTGACTATTATTTCAATAATTGATTAATCACAATTAATTGGATTAATCTTGATTAATCTTGATTAATTAACTGGCTGATACAAAACATAAAGCATCTGCAGGCATAGTTATTGTGACATGGTTGCTGCTAAAGTTGTCTCAATGAGCTGATGAAACCTGGGCTGTACTTTTCATTGTTTGTTAGCATTTCAGTGCAGCAGTGAAGGGCTAAAGTGTGGAAGTTATTTAATTAGGTGGGGGTTTTTTGTTTTGTTTTGGAAGTTTCCACAGGCTTCTCTACAGGGTCACAAAAGACTCAGCTTTGTAGGAAGTTCGTGTGACATTTACTTGAAATCAGTCTAAATCGTCTTATTGCTAAGCAAAACCTTCGGGCACAGGTGGAAGTCTCAAGTAAGGGTTAAGCTCTTTCTTCAACTTATTCTGGGAATTGCCGTAATTTTTTTTCTTCTTCTTCTTCTATTCCATTGCCTTTGCTGGAAGCCTCTTCATCACTAGTCCTACCAGGCATCGACACAGTGTTCCCTTTAAATCAATAAGGAGTCTGTGTGGACGCCTCTCTGCCAGAACGCCGGGGGAGTCTTTGACGGTGGCGTTCTTCTTCTCCCTTAACATCTCCATCATGTGAGAGATGATACATGCCAAAGAAGACACGTTTTATTTCCACTTCCTCTGGATGAAACCTGCCAAACGGAAGACGATTCCCGTGACGCGGCTCGTTACGTAACAGGAGAAACGCAAACAAGGCGAAGGCTTCATGAACTCCGTGTTCATCGAGTGACACGTTGCGTAATTGAGAGATGCATTTTTTAAAGAGCAGGGCACGGAAGCACTTCCTTATCACGTTTGAAAGGCGGAGAGGCTTCATTTGTAGTAAGCAGGACTTCCTGTGAGAGGGGAACGTCACGAGTCGAAAACCTGAGGGAGCGCGTGACACACTGCAGCCTCAGCGGATAGCTGTGCTCTGCAAATGTGGAACAGATGGTTGAGGAGTCAGAGGAGACGAGGGTTTTCTGGATGTTCGGACCTCGCAAAAGTATTCACACTGCTTAAACTTACGACTGCTAATCTCAGCGTATTTCTTGGGGATTGGATCATGTATACCTCGAAGAAGATGGAAAATGTGGTGCGTCCATACCGCCCAAGGATTTACAATCGGATACACATTTGGTCTTTGAATGGACCATTCTAACACATCGTCCTGCTGGACCAGTCTGGACCTCCCACCCAGTCTGACGTCTAATTATCCAATTTATTTCACACATTCTTTTATTTAGGGGAGAAAGTATTGGAGCCAGACCCAGAGATAAATATGGAGTGTTGAGAGGATAATTATTAAAACCTTTAGCTCGTTGTCTCCTCCCCGTGCGTTAGGGCAAAAAGCACCTAAACACATTCTACTGTTCCACTGCAGACATATCCAGAGTTTATTCAGACAAGCAAATGCATCAAATCACACCAACAGCACATCAGAATCATCAGAAACTCAAAACCACAAGACAGACATCAACCACCTGAAAGAAACAGAAAAATGGACAAATACAAAGACCAATACGGAGACGCATTGTGTCGGTGCCACCGCACCCCAACGATCTGATTAATTATTTTAGCTCCGAAACTTTTATAGGAAGGTATGTTCTCTTCTCTAATGTATGCAGTTTGGGAGGGTCCCTTTAGTCAGAAATGTAAAATTCCTGACTACAAGGAATTTTAAATTTCAAAGGGAATATGCTCTAAACTGTGGTTGCAGGGCCTGGTGGGGTCCTGAGAAAAAGCAGCATTTCACACCTCTGTGTGAGATCCTAGAATCTCTCCAGGTGTCCTCCTACACAAACGCATTACAAAGGACCCCAACCCTTATATGGGTTCAGGAAACGGCTATCTCTATGCAGACCCTGTGAGAGACTCGTCTGAATAAACAGATCCTTGCTGTAAACTAAAAGTGACACGGAGGCTGGTGGGGCAGAACTTCTCCCCCAACCCAGAATATCCAACAGGCCGATGTGGATACAAGAACTGGCACAATTATCTTCTACTCGTTGATTATGTTGATTGAGCCATGAATATAAATCTAACTTAAAATTGAGGCCTACTCAAGGCAATGTTGACCTGTCTAATATTTAAACATGTGCTTAAAGTTAAAACTAGCATAATTGAATTATCATTTCCAACAGGAGTCATGATACTACCAGAAAAAAAGTTGATATTATGAGACTACTACTAATACTCAACATTGTTCATTTGTAACATTTTTGTGTACAAAAATAGCTGCTTCATTCCCCTAATATTATGACTCTATTCTCTTATTATTATTGTTACTTTATTCTTATATTACTCCAACTTTATTGTCATACAGCTTTATTCTGGTGACATTATAACTTTATTCTGTTTTATTATATCTTTATTCTGGTCATATAAAAACTTTATTCTCATATTATTACAATCTTTATTCCTGTAATATTATGACTTCATTCTGGAATGACAACAACTTCATTCTTGTACTTTGTACGACTTCAGTCTGGTAACATTATGACTTTATTATTATGCAAATTTGTTCTCATAATACTGCAGCTTTATTCTTATAATGATTTTTTCCCCCTATGAGTGATCACTGCTTTGTGTTGATCCGTCACATAAAACGCTAATAAAACATATTGAATTTTGTGGTAGCAGCATGACAAAATGTGAAAAGCTATAAAAGAAAGGAAAAAAGAAAGAAGGAAAGAAAAACACAACGATTGCAAGGCATTGCAGTTAAAGTGCAAAACACTGCAGCCGCCTTCAACGCAAATTTACGCGGTTACGAGTGAAGCCGTCCAGAACTCTGGACACGTCAAATTCGTGGAGTTGCGTTGGGAAGGCAGCGAAGCCGCCTTTCCCCTTTACAATCCAGTAAACAACTGGCAGCGCAAACACCGTGACCGACGCGGGTTTCATCGTGATCATCATGAGGCCGTGTTTAGCCCAAAGCTAGCAGTTCGGTGTGCTTCAAACTGTCAAGATGGCAGCTGGAGGGAGAAGGGAGGGGAACCAGCAGAAACTTTCCACTCAGGCGCCCACTTCACTTACATTTCATCCATTTCCAATTGGATCCAAACTGAAATCAATGCCGCAGTAATAGACGGCAAGAAACAGTCTGAAGAGTGCATCGCTAGCAGCTAAATGCGGCTGCCGGTTGCTCGATGAGGGGGAGAACAGTTTCGTTGTAATGTTGTAAAGGCTAAATCTTCTATTTCAAGATGGATTAGGGAACAGAGCGGCTGGAGTCTTTGGTAGGAGGCCGCAGATTGTCGAAGCTTTCGCTAGGTAATCTGCAAAAGAACAGAATGACTCTTCTTATTCTGCTCAGAAGCTGCATATTTCATCATGACGTAATAACAAACAATAATAAAGACAACCTGAATGTGTTGTTTGCGCTGGGTTAGCGGCTCACAAAGGCATGTGAGAAGCACACGTTTACAATCTTGATGCTAAAAACAAAAACCTGCTGTGAAACATTTTTGTTTCTATGTTTGCTTCTTCTGTCACACTTGCATGTTTCAGATCATCATGTTTATTTCCTGTTAGATCACAAAGCAAATGTTTTCTAATTATGATTTTATTTAGTGGCGCAGTTGGTACAGCTGTTGCCTTGCAGCAAGAAGGTTCTGGGTTCGATTCCCGACCCGGGGTCTTTCTGCATGGAGTTTGCATGTTCTCCCTGTGCATGCGTGGCTTCTCTCCGACTACTCCAGCTTCCTCCCATAGTCCAAAAACATGACTGTCAGGTTAATTGGCCTCTAAATTCTCCCTAGGTGTGTGTGTGTGCATGGTTGTCTGTCTCTGTGTTGCCCTGGGACAGACTGGCGACCTGTCCAGGGTGACCCCGCTTCTCACCCGGAAACATGTCCAAGATGGCAACTGGCCTGTACCTGTTAAGCATTTTATCAAGGCCAGACATTCACCCATTCATACGCACTGGTTGGTTTGGATAGTTCTTTTTCCCCTAAAGAAATGAAATAATTATTTAAAATCTCCTCTCAATATTTCCTCTGGTTATCTACGTCATGGAAGTGGAGGGGAAAACACTTTTTCACAGATTTATTTAGGAAGATCATCTTAATTTCAGGCGAACCAAATCACAATGATTAGCATCTTTAAAAAAAAACAAAAACCCTGTAATTTATTCTGGCAAATTCTCGTCACACGCTGCTTTTGTCACCGGGGAGCTTTTCCAACCCTCCGTCGAGCATCGCAAGTTGCAGAACGGTTTGAAGCAACAACATAAGCAAACCTGCCTGCAAATAAACGCAAAGCTCGCTGGTAGCGAACGCATGCTGTCAGCGCAAATCAAAAGCACAGCAGTCAGAGTTTAGGATGGAAAAATGTCTTCACTCTGGTAAATGGAAGCCACAGCTGCACCAGGGGGAAAAAAAAACAAAAAAAAACCAGCAGTGGGCTGACTATATAGACAGACCGGCAGCATGCTAATACAAATTGGTACGTATAAAAAGGATGCGCCACACTCTTTTTTTATTATTTTTTATGTCGCCTCGGGTGAAAATTAGGGCTCGTGTTGAGCGGTTGACGAGAAAGCCCGGGTCACAATCGCTGAATTAATAAAAAAAAAGAAGAAGAAGAGCATAAAAAAACACAGACGACCCCTGCCAGGACAGTCTGGCAAACAGACAAAAGAGAAAAGGCAACAAACATTAAAAGATTGTGAGGGTGCTGTGGTGGCGCAGGGGCAAAGCACAACCCACATATGGAGGCCTTAGTCCTCATTCGGAGTCGCAGGTTCGATTCCCAGCCTGGTGACATTTGCCGCATGTCTTCCCCCTCTTTCATTTCCCTATTTCCTGTCAAGCTACTTTCAAATAAAGGCCACTAGAGCCAAAAAATCCTTAAAAAAACACAAAACGTCAGAAACATTAAAAGGTTGTGAACTTTCTAGATCAAACCAAAGAGAAGAAGCGTTGTTGGAAAAGGATGACAGCGCTACGTAGAAAGTCAAGTAAACGCTGATGGTACATGAAGTGCAGCGGAGGCCTGTGGTCACTGAGCAGAAGTCAAATAACATGCTCTTTCTCGTCCTGTTTATTTTTTTTCTCCTTTGCTCTATGCCGCTTTTTCCTCGGCCCTTCTCATCATCTCAGACACTTCGACCATTTTTTTTGTGCATTTCATTTTAGCCTCCTCTTCCTTTCCTTCTTCTCTCTCCATGTCTCCTAGTTCACGTTTCGCACTTTTCCAGTCTATTTAGCTCCCCGGCGCCACGCGCATCTGTGACTGATGAGTCACTTTTCTTTGAAGGTATAATTCAACACTTTGGGATTCGCACGTCTTTGCTCTCTCTCTCTCACCAACATCAGAGGATTGTCACCACTCTTTTGCGGAAGAACGCTGAGCAGAAAAACCAGGTGACACGACGGTTACCTTGGCATAACCACCGAGAACAGGAAGAGGGCCGATCGATACGCCTGTAATGAACGAAGCTTAAAAAATGGAAATGTTGCTAGGTTAGTCCTGCTAGGGCGTACGCGTCAAACTGAGGGCCTGTGGGCCAAATTCAGTCCGCCACAGCCTTACTGGGGTCAGGAGGGTTGCTGGTGCCTATCTCCAGCTATCGTTACGGGGGAGAGGCGGGCAACACAGAGACAGACAAGACAAACAACCATTCACACACACACACACCTAGGGACAATTTAGAGAGGCCAATTAACCTGACAGTCATGCTTTTGGACTGTGGGAAGAAGCCGGAGTACCTGGAGAGAACCCACGCATGCACAGGGAGAACATGCAAACTCCATGCAGAAAGACCCGGGCTGGGGATCAAACCCAGAACCTTCTTGCTGCAAGGCAACAGCTCTACCAGCTGCGCCACTGGGCAGCCCTCAGTCAAATCAATGGAGTTTTTATCTGTTTACTGCCAAATTACTTCAATCAGTCCCTCCAGTTTCTTGTGAATTATTGTGGAAATTCATACAAAATTAACTGCACTTTTTTGTGTTAATACAGAATTGGGAGTTTAGTGCAGATTTTTCTCAAAAATTGTCAAAAACTTTCTTACTTGTACTAAACAGTTGCCTCAGCCTTAACTGATGTCAGATTGTAGTCCATGAGCTACACAGCGAGTAAAATATCAATGAATTCTTAAAAGTAAATCTCATTTATCGAATGTCTTTTCAGTCCCTCCAGGATTTCTTGACACTTTTTGTGATGTTTTTTTTGCAATAAAAATCAAAGTATTTGCAGTACAAAGTTAGAAAGATTTGAGACATTTACACTTATTCATGTCGGTAAATGCGACTTTTCAACAGTTTGTGAAAAGGTTCCATCAATCTGGCACAACTGACCCTTTAAGAACATTCATGATCTTGATTTGGCCCAAAACAAAAACGAGTTGGACGATTTTGCATTTATTCAGTGCTCCTGTTGTAAAGTGGAAGGAAAACGATACGCGGCCTTTCAATCTTTTCAATCTTGTCTGAAAAATTCAAATTAGAGAAGTGTGGCGTGAATTTGCATTTGCCCCGCTGAGTCATCACTTTGCGCCAACCGCCTTTCAAAGCAATTACGGCCTCAAGCAAACCTCTCTTATCGTCTTTGTACAGGTAGAAACCGATCCTTTTTTTCTCACTCACTTGGCCTCAGACTGAACACAAATCCTCTGTGAACAACAATTCTCAAGCCTTGCCACGAGTTCTCAGTTGGAATTAGCTCTGGACTTTGACTAGGACGTGAAATTAATCTAAACTCTTGCGCTGCAGGTGTAGTTTCGAGTCTTTCACAGTCGGATTTGCCTCTGCCCATCTTCCCGTGAAATCAAATCAGATTCCCTAAGCGTCCCTACAGAATGATTGTGTCCTTTATTTTTATTTTCTGGGTTTGTTTTTGACCAGAACTCCTCGCTCTGTGTGTTCGCCGTGACGCCCACTTGGCTTGTGGTGGACCATTTTCATGGCTGGTTGTGGTGGGTGGGGGCGGCCGTGTCTTAGCAGGTTAGCAGAGTTGCGCTGCACCTTCTAATTTTCAGATAACGGACTGAACAACATTCTGTGATGAGTCCGAAGCTTCAGTATGAAGCACTGTTATTGTATCCAGAACCTGCTTTAAACGTCTAAGCAGCTTCTCCCTGATCAGTCTGTTGTGTTTCTTAGCATTCATAATGTTTGTTCTCCGCTAATCTTCGTAGATTTGTACCGAGGTGAGACTGTTTAGCGATTAGTATTCTGAAGGCTGCGGGATTTGGTGGGTTTCATTTTGCTTCCACTTCACTATTATGTGCTGCATCACATCAGATTCAAATGAAATACCTTTGAGTTTGTGTGGCTAAAATCTGGCAAATATGATAAAGTTCATTAGGTCGAAATAATGTTATTAATAATGTTAAAGGGGCAGTGTTTTGTAAAATCAACTTTTCTGAGCTTCATGTCATGTTATAATGATATTCTCTCATCAAAAACATACCTGACGTCTCATGCACGTTTGAGAAATCCTGTAAAGAAACGGCAACCATTCAGCTGTTCGAAAAGTTTGGTGAGACCTAGCCCCGCCTTTAAAGATGAAGCTCCTCCTCCTAGCTTCAGCTAGTCTGCAGTCTACTCCTGCAGACTAGCCAGAAGCAATTAGCCAGCAGCAATTAGAAAGCACCTGGCAGAACTAAGCATCAACTGAGTTCATTATACGAATCTCAGAGAAACTCTGGTAAAAAGGTTGCTAAAGGGTTAATAGAGGTGATGACTTCCTGAAGGTGGAGTTTCAGAAAGCGCAGGAACTTCTTAAAGAGGCAGAGACCCAATTTCAAGGCGTTCAATTTCAAAGTCAAATTTCTTTTAAGTCATATTTGATACATACTGCACTTTTATAACAGTTTAAGGTTACATAGTCACTCCACTGTGCTATAAAATGGCACTATGTGCCTGGAAAATACATAATACTGCCCCCTTCAATCACAATCTACAAAGGGTGTGTGTGTGTGTGTTTTCCCTTCTTTGAGCCCTCAGGTAGTGTGTAGGACAGAAAACGTGAAAATATGTCATCGCGAACGTGTCGCAAAGATAAAACGCTCACGCTTGTAGATCAAACGTGGCTCGCCTCCCCCCCATTTAAACAACTTAGCTTTACAAAAAAATCTCACTGACTCTGAGTGATCTGAGTGCTGCAGTTCACGTCTTAATCCCCTGCCTTCGCCCAAACCCGGCAGAGCTTGTCGTAAACTCGGTTTAATAAAGTCTGGCGGGACCTCTCTGTCGCTGAAAAGCGCCCAGCCCAACACGCACGCAGGCCGCAGATCCACCATGCAGTCCATTAAAAAAAAGACACTGAGACGCAAAGCGCCCAGACGAAGCAAACCCCATGCGTCGACCCGCGGACACGCAAACAAACGTAAAATCAGGGACACGTAAGGACACAAAGACACACACTTTGCATCTCAACAAAAAAAACAAAACACGGCCGTCCGTTCCGACACAAAGAGATAAAGGCGCACGCGGGTTCATGCAGACTCGTGTGTCTGCAGACACAAAGAGAACGACGCTCAGGCTCAGGGACACAATGGGGGTCGGAGAGGATAAGGCACACATGCAGACACCATGGAAGATATAAAAGCATTAAGCAGATTTAAAAACAAAACAAAACAGGGACACGCGGCAGCAGACAGCACGGCCTTGACGACGAGCGGCCAACGTGACGCCCCAAACAGAGGCGGCACGCCGCCATGGAAAATGTGGCTCTGTAGACTCCGGCTCGGTGCGCCGATTGAAATGAGATGCAGCGGCTCTGTGGAACCACTAAAGTGTCCACGTGGCTGCAAGAGAGAGAAGTTACACATGGAAACATGAAGAGAGGGCAGAGCGTAATGCTCCGGCTCTCAAACTGTGACAAAAGGGGCATTTTGGTTTTTTGTTTTAATGAGGGGAGCAGCAGCTTTCCTTGAAGCCACCAAAAAACCATTTTCTGAAAGTCAACCGATGTTTGGCGAACATCAACAAATCTTTGCACAGTTTTCTACACGTTTCAATTGTTCCGCAGAGGATCTGACGAGGAAATCCAGCAGCATTTCATCAACGGGCAAACCCAGATAAGGGAGGCAGAGACGCTACGGCGAGCGGAGCTGCGGCTTGATTTTTCGGCCGGCGTGGAATAAATGGGAGGCGGGGGAGATGAAGAGGGCCCAGCGAAAGCAAGCAATCATGCTGAGAGAGAAGCCTTTTTCACGAAAACAATTTAGCACAGCAGCTTGGGCGTACATCTGTTCCCAAGATGTCTTACAAGCCGGCCTCTGTGTTGCACACAAATTAGACAATAACTTTTTCCGGTTTTCCAAACCTAGTGAGGTCTGTGAATTAACTGCATTAACTACTGATCCAGTTGCGTGCAGAAGCATGTCTGCCTGCTTTTCAACAGGTTACGGTTAGCCTTGCTCCTAATCAGGTGGTTGCCGGTTCAAATCCCGTGTCCAAGGGTCGCTTTTCCGCTGTGTCTTTGGGCAAGACGCTTCATCCGCTTTGGCTGATGGTGGTGGTCACCGGTTGAGAGGCAACCTTGCTTCTGGCAGTCTGTCAAAATATGTTAGAGTCGTGTCGCTCTTACTTTAGAGCACTTTTTAAATCGGGGACCTTGGCGTCAAAATTATTCAAAGTAATTCTTAAAAAAATGCAGAAAACATAAACAGCTGCTAGCTTGGACTAGCTTAGCACAGCAGACACCGAAGTAGATAAACACATGTCTGAAACTAAAGACCACTTTTTTTTTTATCTACATTAGTAATACCATCAAAATCTCTTCCCCCCCCTCAACTGTTTCTTTTAATAAGTAACACTGAATACATCCCTCCTTGCTTTAATCATCTCCTGATTAGCTTAGCTTAGCGAACAGAAACAGAGGCAAAGTGTTTCAAAAATCCCCGAATGTGTGAAACTGGCACCGCAATCACTCTCAATTAAAACCCCCTTTTTCCCTCAATTAGGCTTAACAAACATGACTGTCTCCTTCCAACTGTTACTCTCAACTAAACAAATGAATAAAACGCAGGAAGACATGCTTTTAAACGACAACGGAGGCAACAAAAGGAAGCGGTCGTTCGGCACACAACGGGACACCATGTGGCAAAAAACCACACCCAGCAGACTGCAGACAGACAGTCAGGCCACGGCTCACACCCACACGCGCTTAGCCACGGCAGCTAACTTCATTTCAGAATCAATTAATGAAAAACACAGTCTTTCCCCCACAGGGAGTGAAAGACAAATTAGATGAGTTTAATCCCGGTGCAACAAATCAGACCCGCTTGGTCCGAAAGTACGAGAGGACGAGGCGCGTGGCGGGAAGATAGGTGGATGATGAATTTTAAAAAGGAAGAGAGGAGAGAGGAGGCATTAAACCAGAACGTTTTAATCCGATTGGAACATCTATCCATCTATCTATCTATGATGGATTAATGGCGATGCCTGTTTTGAGCGTGTGGTGGAGTTCATTGGCATCCCCCCCATGCCCTCTCTGTCTCGTTGCATTAGGTTTCAGGCTCGTTTCAAAAGAGGTTTTATTGATTTTGTTGGACGTGAAGAATCGGAATCAGACATTTGGGCGAGAGCTCGTGCAGCCGGTTCTGACCCGAGGAAGAAAAACATATATAAATCATAAGGAAGAGTTTCCCTTTCTCTCACCCGCACCGTTCGTAAAACATGGAGGACGTTTTCTTACGGGCTAAACTGTTCCATATGTCGCAGTTGTGAACGGCTGTGTACGCTCAAATGGCGAGGTTTGAATGTGATGGGAGATGTGAAAAATGTTTGTGTTTGGCGAAATTTGTGAAATTTATATTAGAAGAAGTTCCACCTCCAACTGAACAAACAAATCTGCATAGTAAGAAGAGGTGGCGGCGAGCGGTTCTTCCTTTTACTGGTTCAGTGCCGACTCCGTTTTGTACAAATCAGTAATTGTCATGTCAAAGACTCTAATGATGTGCAGCTCAAACTGAGCCCAGCTGCAAGTTTCAACGTTCTGCAGCTTTTGCCATATAAACTCCACAAAATTTCATGTGTGAATCATGTTTCCTGGACAAGATAATGACAGTGCACTGCAAAAACACAGAATCTGATCATGTCTAGTTTATAGTGCAAACACCTCAGTACACTTGAAATAAGACATAACTAACTCACAGGTAACTTTTCAGGAAGAAATGTCAACTTGTTTAAGTCAATAATTTCTTAATACTGATGAAAAAGTACTAGTTCTGTTGGCAGATTATTTCATTTGTAACATGGAAAAAATGTGAAATACATATTCTTATCAACATTAAGAAATGATAGACTTAAAATAACTATATCTTGTAGAAAAGTTACTTGTAAGTTGCTTTTGTGTAATTCAGGAACAAATTTCGGGAGATTGCTTGGCCACTGATCGATCGAACATTTTCAAGAATTCCTATACACGGGGGGTATGCATTCGCCAAAAAAAGGCCCACATGTATGCAACGGAGCTGCATGACATTTTGGTATTAGTGTTGGCTATTCCAACAATGATATTCCATTGCTGTAAACACAACTTTCTTTCTTTTCCATCAATATCTAAACTATTGACCCTGAGCCTTAGCACAGTAGCTGAGTTCAATAACTGAGGTTTGGGTATCAAAGGCAGTAAAAGTCCATCCACTGACCAATTGCATCCCATTAGTTTGAATGTATTGCCCTTAGATGATACAGCAAACCAAGTATTGTGTTCATGCTTCCATTTGACTGATATTTAAACGATGATTGTTTTTTCATTACATTGTCCAAACTCTAATATTTGGTTCACACTTTTGAATTCAGTGAGTAAGACAATAGAACAAAGCAACATTTGTAATCGTAACAAAGAAACGTTGTGTGATTCAAACTGCCAGTTGGGCGTGCAAAAGAGGAAAACAAGTCATTGCTGCAGTGCCAATCAACTCGGCTCTGAGAAGTTTACCGAAGCAGCCAAGAAAGACTGGTGACTATGAAGACATTCACCAGTAAAGCAACTCTTAGGACTCCACGATGTAACGCCTGTCTCCAAAGGCTGCAGGTTTGTTACTTGCTGAGACATATAAGCGCGACGCCTGGCGAGAGATCGACGGATGACGCATCGACACGGTGCGATCAAACAAACGGAAAGCCGTGGCAGCCGGTGTGCGGGACGGCGGTGCGTTCGCAACGAAGCCTGTTCAGAAACTTTACAAGGGACGACGTCTCCGGGGGACAAGAAGCGAACGAGAGCAAGCGCAAAGACGCCAAAAGATGAGACGAAGGCGAGAGAGGGAGCGAGAGAAGGAGGCCAAATCCGGGCTTGAAATTGATGGTGCGATTGTTGACTGCTGGGCGGCTCTTATCTGGGTTTCTCAGGGTTGTTGTCTAGGCGAGCCGGCCTCATCCTTGCTCTCCAATCTCTTTCTCTCTCCGGGAGAAGAGCAAACATAGCAGCCCCTGTACATTACGCTATTCTCTCACCCTCTCTCCCTTGAAGCTTTTGTACTTCAAGTCTCCGTCTCTCTCTTCTTTTATCTCATTTCTGTCATATTATTGTGGCCTCATCCTATGGTGCATCTTTCTTTTTTCCCCCCCCTCTGCTTTTTCTCCAGGCAAGTTAGACATCACACAGAGAGCAATGGGCTGGAAAAGAGCAGCAGGGGGTGGGGGTGTTGGGAGCGATGGGGTCAAAGGTGTCTACAGCAGGATAGGGGTGGGTGAGTAGGAAAACACTGAATCTCTCTCTCTCTCAGTGTCTAAATTCCCTTGAGAGCACACCGCCTCAGCCAACACCTAAACAACAGCAGTATTGTGGCTGCAGCTGCTGATACAGCTGGAGTCAAAGGAGGCTGCAGCACTGCATGGGAGGTGAGGCCAATTAAGCGCCAACCCGAGCTAACGCTAATAAACAAAGGCTGTCCTGTGTTGGCAAAAGGTTGCGTATGGGGAGAAGACCTAAGAACGTGAGTCAGCAAGGTTGGCATGAAATCAGTACATGAAGTTATCGAATCATCGGACTGTGACGTCTCGGTGGGTGGCGGGAAAAGTCAAACGGACTGGCCGGTAATCGCTCGCAGACGACGGAGAAACCGGATCGCCGGAGTCGGACGATTCACACACCGTCAATGCGGAATTCAGAATTTTTTTTTTTTTTTGCTGAAGTTGTTCCAGGGTTTCCCCAGGAAAACCTGCTAAATCCGGCGGTATGGGGGGCAGGTAGGGAAGTCCACCGGCAGCCCAACTTGTTCTGGAGTTCAAAAGTATTAGGAGACGCACAAGCAGGCAGCTTCATTTGGAAATAAGTTTGTGAGGCCAAGAGGCAAATGTAGGGAAGACCCAGTTGGCGCGTAGTTCAAAGCATCAACTACAAAACTTCATGTAATCTGTCTTTACTGTTACTGGTGTATGAAAAACCCTGAATAACACAAACAAGGCAGGGAAAGCCTGGATGCCCGCCAGGACTGTAATACCCTGCATGCATACAGCTAAATAAAGTTAAATAGTCTTTATTTACATAAACACTATCTAACTGTGATCTCAAACTGACCTGCATGCGCAGAAGAAAAAGACATAAATGTAAATGCATTTGCGCATCGTTTACAGGATCAGTAATGGATGCCGCCGTCTGCGGATCGGTGTTAACGTTTTGTCTGTGTCTGGATAAACCACAACTGGCAGAATTACGACGCATGTCTCACATCAGGGCCGTAAGAGACACCGCAGACACTTTCAAAATGACCTGATACATATCCAACTCAGTTTCACATGTGGAAGTGGATCGGATTTTTTGGGGTTGATGAAAAGTTTGGAATTGGGCGCAAGCTGCTGAGAAAAAGTGGAATATGGATTGCATTTGGGCAAACAAAATACATTTGCTTTTTGTGAGAACGCAGCCTTAGACAAAGCCATATCTAAAAGGAAACAGTATTTTCAAAGATATGACAGACAGAGAGAGCAAAACATGAAGCAGATAACAAGAAGGACACGGATCTTTTTTTATTTTTCAACCTCAGCATGTAATGGATGATGCTGGCAGCAGGTTGGATATCTTAGCGTTAGGCTAAGTGTTTATGTCATTAAAAGATCATGTAGACTTTACCGCTGTTAACTTAAGATGGTCAAACTAGTTCAAAATGTGTAGATGGTCCTCAAACCCTGCTTCTCCTGCGGAGGTGGCACCCTCAACAGAAACCGAAACAGACAGTCTCTTTGCGACACACAGGCAGGATGCCATCCGGTCCAACCTGCCATGACATTTCTCCTAATCGGTTCCTGCTGCACTAAAAATTTCAGACCGGTTTCTCAGTCACACCAGATTAAAACCAGAGCCGGTACGACGTCACAAAAAACACCTGATTGGTCGACCAGGGGGTAGAGGGGTTCCGGTTCTCCCTACACTCGATAAATCCCGATGCCCTTTCATTGACGCCTCCCGGTAAAGCAGTTAAGTTCACCTCACCTGAGTTCTGTACAAAATGTTGAAAAACGGACCCGTCCTCATTCTGTTAAACAACCCCCCAAAATCAAGTCATCGGTTACAAGTAAAAGCCACTTTGCTCCATCATTGATCTCTGAACAATTAGGAGTAGCATTGACTTCCCAGCAAGACTGTAGGCTGTTAGGAACACGGCAATAACTTTGAATTTCCAATTAGAGGTGCTACGCTGTGCATACATCTGTATTCTCACCTATTAGTCCACTAATGACTAACTGATTTTCCAGCAAGGGAGCAGGAAATAGGAAGGGTAGCTCCCAGCCTTCTACAATAAAATAAGAAAAAATAAAAATAACTTGAGCTACTCCCACACAGCCAGCACAGAGATCTCAGAGAGCAGCCTCGCAGGGGCCCTCCTGCTGCTGATAAGCCTCGCATGGGCCCCGACGTAGTGCCTGCCCCAGAGAGAGGCCATTAGCCCGGCTGCAGCGCCTTCCCGGATAAGCCGCAGCTTACCAGCCTGCGAGCCACAGGGCAGCTTTTTTATTGTTCCTTCGAAACTTTATGTGTGAGCGCGGGGCAACGGCTGCGTCTGTAACACCCAGGTCCTGTGTGTGTGTGTGTGTGTGAGATGTTGCATGCTCCCGGCAGTTCCTGTACACTAACGGCTGGTCCCACGGTAGGGAGGGGGAGCTCCGCCAGACCAGAACAATGCCAGAAAAAAAAAAAAAGGGGGGCTACCATAAAAACAAACTACCGTGCTCTGGTTAGCACCAGGAGGAGGGAGGATGGGGTGCTGGGTGGGGTGAAGGGGTGCTTTCTCCTGCACGACCACCTCTAGTGAACTACATCTGCATCATAAATCAAAATGCACAAAAATATGAAGCTGTACTTTTAAGCTGTTTCATTTGTGACGTGACGCAACATGGGGAAAACTCAGAGATGCACCGATCCAACGTCAGAGAGACGTCTGTACCGCTCCCGATATTGTGAAAAAAATGAAAAATTCTACATTAGTCATGAGTCGAGTTTCCATTACAAATGTTTTTTCCACATTCTGCTAATGTCAAAAAAAATAACACGTTAAAAGGACGAACAACTTTTTATTATTAATGTTACATTATAATTAGAATTCTTAATTGTTCTTTCTGAGCCGTTTGAAAGAAGGTTTTATTTTGAAATGTTTGGTGATCATCCTGCTGTTTTTGTCAGTTTCAGTTTCTTCATTTTTTTATTTTGCATTTTTATAATTGCACCGCCTGAGCAAATTAAGGTCGTTTTTACACCAAGCTTTTGAAGATATTGCTGTATTCAAATGTGCTGCAGTGGTGCAGAGCTATTAAGTAAGTTTGTAACTCACTGCATTTTTGTTTTGTGTGCCAAAAAAAGAAACGTTTCCAATCAGTTTAGCACTGTTCTTCCACATTGTATCGGTACCGAACGATATTAATTCTCAGATATCTGTATCGGTATTGGAGGTGGAAAAAAAGCGGATCGTGTATCCGTAGAGAAAGCGGCAATTTGCAGCAGGAGATGCTAACTGAATATTTAAAGCATGCGTCATCCCAGGCTCACTAACATCACGGGAATCTCAATTTTTGCACACACATCTCAGCCTTTATGCGTCACCGAACCCAAAAAAGGGAGAGAAAAAGGGAACAATTCGGGCAGCCTTCTGCACGGAGAGCGCAGAGCGGACAACTGAGGCAGAAAACATCTGCTGACTCGGAACAAACAAAACAACAACCAGCCGACAGACAGCCGTGCTGGGGCCTCCAACAAAACAAAACTAAGTGCCTTACACTGTGCCCCCAAAACACAATTGGCTATCTGTTTTATGGCTGAGCATATCGTTGTTTCTCCTGAGTGTTGCTGCACGGCTCTAGACACAACTCAGCACAGAGCATAAAACACATCTGCGGATCAGGACAGAATCAATCTGTAAACAGAGACAATAAAGATTTCTTATTTGAGCAACTCTGGCTCAGGAAGAACAAAAAAAGCAAATGTGAAGAAAAGAAAATCTCTTTTGCAAAGTACTGCAGGAAAGACACGCAGATCCATGGCATCCTGCAGTTGGTTGGATTGCTCTAAACGTTCAGAAACTGGTCCATACTCTCTTGGACCCTTTGCTAAGGAGTCTATTTTTTCTTTGTGAAAAGCAGAGGTTTAATTTGCGGCTGCGCTAAACTTGTAAACATGACGCTGCTTTAAAGTGAAGTCTGGGATTTTATGATGCTGGACATTATTGTATCAATGGTACAAATATTTAGGTCAACACTGGGAATCCAACAAGCCAATATTAGCAAGGTAATTAGCCCGGCTGCGTCCAGGTAGCACCTGCACAAGGCTCCTCGCGCCACTTAAGTAAGAGCAATAGGTGGCGCTCCAGTAGCTGCCAACTGAAAGACAGTTCAAATTTAAAAATTTTTTCGACTTTGTACCTTGGGAAAAGTTAGCAGCAACAGGTTGGTGAGCTAATTTGGCTAAGTTAGTGGAAACAATTATTGAATATTATTCTAGTCTTCTAGCAACTTTAGGGGTCTGACATCATAGAATGGTATGACCTTTTTTTGTGTGGTTTTGAAACTACTTTAAAATATCACATTTTGACACTGGTAACCTCAACCTATTGTTTTGAGAAGTACACACCATGTGTACAGTGTAACACTCATCTCTCACTATGATTAATTAAAAACCGCGAAACGATTGTGTTGCATGCTGATAAATGATAAATTCAGCTTAAGAGACTTAAATCGTTGGTATGCGTCAGAAGGCTTTTCCATTTTCTGACTTCAGCCAGACTTTAGGCTGTGGAACTGCAGAACTTTTACCATTTTTCTGACGTCTTCAATAGTTTCCAAGTTCATCACAGGGCGTAACATAATAGCCATGTTATTGTCTAAAAATCAATTTAAAAAGCATCACTAAAACAATCAATACTATTTGAGCAGGTGGTCATACTGTCATCAAGTCATTAAAAGCTGATCCACAGCTGTGGTGGAGGCAGCTAGCTACTTTATGTTGTCTCTTTCTATTATTTTTTTAGCTAAGTAAAACTAAGGCAATGTTTTTGAGTAAAAAAGTTATCCGTTTTAAATTATTTTTGCTTTAAATATGCTTTTTCTAAATCTCAGCTTGAATATGGAAGAGGGTTGCTGACGCAGCGCTAATGTCTTTGTTTTGCTAACTATCTGCATTAGCATGTGTGCGTAGCAAAACAAAGAGTTTTACTCTACAGTCAGCAGGCTAAGAAATCACAATGGCATAATGTAGTGTTCGGGACAAAGGGAGCTTTTTCAAAAAAGTGCCGCCTCTCTTTAATTCATACAAAAACAGCAAGCTACAATCTAAGCTAGCTGGCCAGAGGCTAAATGCTCCGCTTTGATTCATCCCTAACTAATCCTCTAATTTTTCCTCTATTCTGGCGCCATAAAGATCTTTACATTTCTTCTACTACTACATCCTCCCTTATGTCAATATTTAAGGACACGCTCGCCTTTAATGAAATTTCTAATAAGCAAAAAATCCATTTCACCTTGTAGCTCTAATTAAGTGTCCTAATTTACATAAATCCTTGAACAGGAACCCGGCCATTGAGCGTCGGGAGGGGTTATCCAGAGACAAACAGCGAGGAGGAGGACGGAGAAAGCGAGTGGAGGAGGGCAGCAGATGGCCAGCAGTGGTCAGCTGCTAATACACACGCGGGTCGGGACTGCCCTGCCCTCTCGCTCTACCGGCCATTAATAATGCAGAGGAACTCCAGCGAGCGTCTTTTTAAACTCTGCCGCCGCGCCGCAGGACAGCACAAACCTTGATGTCATGACTGGAAGCAATGGATCTCTCTCCATCTGTTCGTTCATTTGAATTAGAAAACAGTAGTTAGATTTGGGTGATGTCTCTCTCCACTGCACACTGATGTTTTCTTTTTTTTTGTTGCTTTTTCATAATTGCATTGATCAGCCAAACAGGAGGGAAATTACAAGTTGCAATGAAAAAGCTTTGACAAGCAAAACTTCCGCCACGGCGCAAGAAAGAGAGAGAGAGGAAGAAAAGTCAAGATGTACTGGTCCAATGTATTTGCTTCCAGGATGTCAATACAGGATTTTCCACAAGTCAGTCTTTCCTGGAAACATTTTCCCTCCCTCTGTCCCTCAGGACTTATTTACTTATTTATTGATTCCTCCCAAAGGAGGAATGCATCATTCATCGCTGGTGACAAATATTTATCACTGCGTTGTATTTCTGTGATCGGGGGAGTAGTGCGTTTTTTCCCCCCCCCTTTTTCCTTTTTCTGATAATGTGGTTAATTTTTGACGGCAACGTCAATAAGACTTCATTTAATTTGCGTGAATTGATTTTGCAAGAGAGCAGAAAAAGATCCATAATGGCTGCTCTCAGAGCATTCAGTGCACTGGCACCACTATTAGAAACCACCAAACAGATTGTAGTACTCTCTCCATGGTATCATTTTTATTCACAATGAACTGAATATGCACTTGTCTGTTCAATTAAAGTTGAGCTGTATAAGTGGCAAGTGCTTACATTTTGGCAATGGAAAAAAAAATGACCTCATTAGGCTCCTGAAAGTGAGTGGGATTAAGTGAGGAAGTTGGAAAAAGGGATGTAGGAGTGGGGGAAATCTGTCTAAATAAGAGAAGGGAGGGAGAGGAAACGCTCAAAGAGGGGCCATAGTTGGAGGAGAGTGAAGGCATCACGTCGTGGAACGACTGCAATCAGGGCTGCTTCCAGAAGCTCCTGGATCTCTTTGCTGCCTGACGGAAACTTCTCAGCAGGTCTGGCGTCCACAAAGACAGGACTGGAGCTGCTGCGGCGGAGCGCATGATCGCCAGAATGCACAAAACCTTGCAGAAAAAGGTTTCTGTAGCACATAAACCATTTTAAAGGCATGCATTTTCGTGCAGAAAACCAAATGAAACCGTAACTCTGAACGAATGTTGTTTATGTTTGCATAGTTAGACAAAATGCAACATTTTGAGACGGAGGATTTGCATCAAACTTGCATAATGAAGAGGCACAGAGTTCACCAAGTCACTATTTGTCGCATAATAATCTTTTGCTGAAACAATTAATCGGGTTAATTGTGATGAATCGATTGTTGAAATAATCGTCAAGTAATTTAGTGATTATTAACTCAAGTTTACGAGTAATCAATTAAGCCAAAACTGAACAAATTTATACACATTTAAATTAAAGATATAAACATCCTTGTCTGTAATTCTGCTCTACCTAAAAGCTCTCAAGTGGCATATTGTTTGCTTCACTTTACTTCATTCACTAAAGCAATGCTATGTTATTGCATTCTAGGCAATAAAACATTTATTTTCTCATTTGAAAAGGAAACTGAATTATTTGTTTATTTCCATCTATTAATGTATTCCTGATATTGTACAAAAAACTTTATTCAATAAGATTAATTGAAGAATGTGCCATTTTTTATCCGATTAATCGATTAATCATCATAACAATCGATAGGATAAACACATTATAAAACAATCGTAAGTTGCAACCCTACTTTCATCTTTTTTATATATCAATCTGACATAAGACAATAAGGTTAAATGAAAAATCTATAAGATGTCCTAGTTGTTTATATCTGATTAATCGATTAATCGTCAGAATGACAATTACTAAAATAATCGTTTGTTGCAGCCCTACTTTAATATTTTTTTATTAATCTGACATCTATCCTCTTGGATATTTGTTGTTGTCATATCAAGTTAGAAATGGAGCCATGTACAGAGCAAAGTGTCCCAGTAAAAGTTTCAGCAATGGCAGTCTCAGTAGAGAGTGAAGACACACTCCTTCTGTGTATTTTGTGATATGAGTGTGTCCTGCTGTGCTTTTTTTTTTGTTTGTTTGTTTTTTGGCAGCTGGACCAGCCTCCGCAAGAGGGCTACGTCGTTCTCGACTTTACAAACCACATCATCCAATAAATAAATCCTGTGGTAAACTTCCCCTTTTTTTTACTTGGAACATTTGATTCTGAACTAACTTTAAACAAGTTAAATGCAGAACCAGGCACGTGTAAAAAGTCTTTAAAAAGAACTCAGTGGTGACCTACTTTCAGTTTTGACTGAGAGACCATCCGATTTTGATTCTTTTATTCCGATCTTCACATATTTACATTTGTGATAGAAGGTAGAGAAAACATCACTCCCACAAAGTGGATGCCATGTAGAAAGCATCTAGTTTGTTGTTACGGACACCAGGATGCTACCCTGCTAACTCAGCTTCGTGGCAAGGTAAAATATGAGTCACTGTCCAGCCAAACATAAAATAAACAGACCTCTGTGTTGTGACTGTGAGATTTTTTGTCAAACTGAAAGTAAGTTGCCACCTGTTGATCAGAAAGGTCTGCAGTCTGTTGTTCCTATTAAAGTCAATGACCAAGTTTTTTTGGTGTGGAAAACCAAAAAGGCGAGTCGTGCTCTCTGGCGTAAACCCGTGCAAACGACTCTCAAACGAAGTGTGGGTATCGAGTTCCCATTGATGTTTAGATTACAATAAATATTCATGACTGCAGCAGAGTCACATACCACCTGAGTAAATGCCAATTAAACGCTTTCACTGTTCCACCCGAAGCCAGATTTTAGCACGTTTTTTTCTTCTTTTTTTTCCAAGTTGACTAGTGGAAAAACAGCTAACGGGGATATAGGTTTCTGATTTAGCATTAATCTGTCTTTCCTGACAAGGAGAGCCCCGTAAGCTCATAAAAGACTTCAAGGGGACTCTCGGCCTGCTTTTGGTTCTCAGGTTTCGGCCTGGTTTCAATACCCTAAGGTAACAGTGCTGCTGAGAATTTAGTTTACGCTCAAAAAGGGACTGAATATTCCATAAAAGCTGCCGTTTTGATGCTGCAATCTTCTTCTTCTTACTTTTTTTGCAAGCTGAAATTCTCATATAACATCTTCAGCTTTAATTGGACAGACAGAGTCCTGACCAAGCAGGAAGAAAACTCACAAAACTGACTAAAAGCTTCAAGATAAGCCAAATGTCTCCAGATGGGAGGTTTTCTCACTTCCGATACGATATCGATGTTACGGTTTTGATTATCAGCCGATTCTGATATCGTATCAAAAGTCAACAAGAATCAGTACGAGAACAACTAACTTTATTATTAACCAATCAGCGCTGCTGGATAGAAATGCTGGGCTGGAATTCTGGAGCGGAGTGCTTATATCGGAGATTTTCGATGCTTGCTTTTTGGCTTATATTGGACTGATATTCGATATCAATATCAGGTCGGGACACCTCTGCTTATAAAGCTAATTCTTTTACGGCATGTAAAAGATTTAGATGCATTTTTGGATATGTCAAGGTGAAGCTTTCAAAATGTAATAAGTGTCACATTTTTCCAACAGGGTGGATACTAAGGGGCTCTCTCACAGCCAGTGGTGCTGGTGCACTGCACACAATGGATGGAATATTACATGAAATTCAACAATTATCTTAAACATATATCAGAGTTTCAATTTTTAGCGGATAAAGCAGGCATAGATGAAGGATCTGAAGAGGTCTTGACCTCAACATTACTGAAAATGTTTTTAAGTTTATTAGCTGCTGTACATGTGACAGGAAACCAACCGAATTTACTGAAAACTACCAAAAGAACAGCGGTTAAATATTCAGCCAGAATTGCTCAGGGACATTATTCTAAGCTAGAGCATCTTGCTAAAGGACGCTTTATCCACCTACAAGTGATGGTGTATGTATATATTTGACCCTGTATTTTTACTTTGTGCTTATTGTAGAAAATCATCAACAAATCGAAACTTCTACACTAACTTAATGTTTTTTTTTTTTTAATTAAGGACGTTGTTTTTTTATCATTCTATTCTGAAACAACAAACAATGGTTGTATCTTTAAAAGCACTAAATTAATTACCAAGTGCATGTGAACTCATCGCCACTGCAGATTTCACGCGACGTCCTACCTTTTTATGGAATGGGGGCTGTAGTGAGGGAAAAAGCTATTTTCTGCAAACCTTCCAGATGGCAAAAATGGAGAAAAAAAAACCAAAACAGATCTTTAATATGAACAACTTCTCCTCCCTTAGTAAGACTAACACAGGCTCATCTCTAGCGCCTGATGAGCTAATCACGTGCTAATGTGGAACATAATCCAGTGTTTGAGATTGTGATTTTTAGGCTCCACATGTCATTGCTAACCATGCTATCTTACTCACACGGCTGGTGGAAAACCTAAAAGTATCGTCTTATGCAGGTTGGAGTCCTGTACGAACGATGGCTACGCTCCTGGACCAAAGTTCATTTAGCATGCTGTCGGTGTAAACAAGCCCCTTCCTTTGCTTCTGCTGTAAACATCAGCCCATCCAGCCCAGGCCTGGCTCCCCCCCATGCCCACTGCTCCCTTTGAGCTCTCACATGACCCATCTGCTTCAGCTTTCTGGCCCTCTAAGGGGCCATTTCTGATCAGCACAAACACACACACGTGAAGCACAAAAAAAGCTGCCATGTCTCCATTCTGTTTGGCTGGTTTCTGAACGCAGAGATGAGAACCTCCCTTCATCTCAGCAGGAAACACAGACCTGTTTGAAACGGTAACGTCCGCAGCACATTTAGCTTCTGGAGGAGATTTTTGTTGTCGTTTCTTTTCCCTCAATTGAAGAGAGGCGGGAAAATGTTTTAGCTGTATTTGGATGAAAACGTATATATTTTCCTCCAATTAAAGTCCAGCGCATCAACTGTTCCCCATCTCCACATCTAAAGCAAACAACCGGGATCCAAACACCTCGCCGAGCGCGAGGTCAAGCATCGACGGTCCCGTTACCACGGCATCCAGCCGCCTGCCGTGTGGCTGGCGGAATCGGTCGCGTTGACTCGATGCATGTGGCACGTAGACGACAATTAGGCACGCGCAAACAGACGCGCACCAAACAGACAGGAGACAGCTGGCGCAGTGACGACATAATGGCTATGATGCAATGTTGACCCTCGCGCATCGCTGCTGCCATGTGCCGCACACACACGCACACCCCGTCACACCCACACACAGGGTAAGATTGATAATGTGACAGTACAGTAAAGCTGAAAACAGGACAGCCAGATCATGAGACAATAACATCCTACAAGACGCGTTGACAAGAAAGAGATGAGATCTGAGCAATAGTTTTTGAAACACTTAATATCATAATGTTTCTTTTTGTTCGCGGCAAATGATTAAAAGTGTTATAAATAACCTAATGATTGGGGAACGGTCCACTTGTTGAAACACATTTGTGTTTATGACTAACTAATTCCAAAGTCCCTAATGCCAAAGAAGCACAACCCTCTGACATCCCAGAAATACAATAAAGTTTTCTCAATAATCTCAACGATGTAGCAGACGTAGCTCAATGGCTTCTTCACGGCTTCTCAACTAAGGGTCTGATATCAGCTCTATTTGCGGTTCGGTGTTCTCAGATTTAGCTATTCTCGAATTTTTCTAACTCCCAATTATTTATAGTAAATTTTAGCACGGTAAAAACTAGCCAGGTCAGAGCCCTTGAGTATTGATCGGTGGAGCAGTGGACTCTGTTGAAGTTAAAAATGTCATCTAATTGCTACTGTTTGCCCTTGACGTAGGTAGTGCAGCAGTTCGACGCTATGAAGCTTACCAAAATTGCCTACATTGTAAACAACCATCCTAAGTCGCGCAGAGACAAGTGTCGATCTGATTGAGGCTGCTGTTGATGTTAACTCAATCTTAGCAAGAGTGGCCAACACAGATGGAACGACTTTGTCCGCTGCTGCTGCTAAATCTACAAGCAGGCTACGATTCTAAAACAGCGCCGAAAAACAACATCATCACTCACAACTTGTCCTGCTGCTCGCTGATTGACCTGGTTGAAATTCTACCTGAGGAATTCACTTAAATGGGAGAAATCCCAGGCAGAGCAGTGAAGGGAGATTACAATCCAGTGAAACTGTGCAGGAAGGCAATGGTCAGGCTATGCAAGGCTACGGCTAGTTGTGTTTTTTTTTCATAAAGCAAATATTCAAAAGAATAATGCAAATGGAGAGAAGAAATACTTAGGTGCATTGATCTTTGACAGAGTATTGACTGGCATTTCTTAAAGCAGCCAAACCAGGAAGGTTTTTAGTTTTCCTTGACTGGCGCAACAGAAGACTGCAGATGTTAGCTTCAGTGGTTCCCACTGTGTGTATTATTGCACTTGAAGGTATATTTGATGTTTGAACTATTGAAACATTCACTGATTAACCCGGAGGTCACAGAGGAGGTCTCAAGTGTTTGGTCGTTTCAGCTATTCGCAGACAGTTGTAATCCCTACAAATATCCGCAGTCTCTGTAGGGCTAGCAAGCTGTTTTTGCTGACGTTCTAAACAGCAGAGCAGGCGTCCCATACAGAGGGATTAGTCCTCCATCCAGCCGTCCTGGGTCCCATTCCTGACCATATTTGCTGCATGTCTTCCTCTCTCTCTGTCTCGATACAGTAAGTGTCACTAGTGCCGCACAATCTTAAAAACAAGAAGATGACAGTTTTGTTTCTCTGGAATTTAACACCGGTCCACAGCCATGCCTTTGAAACAGCATTTTAATTCCAAAACATAACCCAGTAAGATTTTAGGCTGTTCACAGATGACAAATAAAGCTTGCATCTTTTAATGAGGCTTGTAACAGTTTTGTTTCTGAGAACAAAAAGGTAATGAATTGTCTCCTGTGGCTCTGTCAGCTTGTTGGGAGATAATAGCCTCAGACGGCAGCGAGTCAATGACACACAGAAAAACACGCTAACCAGCCATAAAAAGGATGTAAAAGTTCTAAGAGTTGTGTCTCGCTGGTACTCAAATGACATTAAGAAAACATTAAACGGCCCTTTGAAGCAGCACGTGTGTGTCGCCGAACGGCTCAGTTCAAGCGCGGCTGTCTGCTGTCTGTCGGTGTGGGGGGGTGCTCGCGTGTGTGTGTGTGTGTGTGTCTGTGTTGTCAGCAGTCGAGCTGAATGTGCGGGGAACATGGGAAGGAGGGTGGCCATCAGGATGCGAAGTCTATTGTCTGTCCAACAATGAAGAGATCGGGAAGGCAGGAGTGCTGTGGCTCGCTCAATAGAGGCATTAACATCTGGGTTCAGCCTGTGTGTGAGAACAGGCACCGTGTGAGGCTTTGTTACAACTAACGCTGGATCTCAAGTTGATGTTTTAATTTCAACCGAAAATGATGAAAATATTCAAAAACCAAAACCGTTTTCACCGACAACTCCCTGTTGAAACTGCTTCGCATAATCAACAACAGGGCCGTGAACTTCCCTTTATTATGAAGATTAGATTTTTTATTCTTTTTGGAACTATCAGCCTTATTTTATTATATAAACCTAGAAGCTGAACTATTCATGAATTTTTAATAGACATAATCATTTACTCTCAGCTATAAATGCCAGTGCCAGATTTTAGGAAGAGCTTAACAGGGGGAGGCACTTGTTTTCTTAGGTCCCCAAAATGTAGCTTTTTAAAATTAATTATTGTTTTATATACATATACAAGACATAAAGTGAGGCGTTTTAATTAGTTTGGCTATTAGTGTAAATAATACACAACTATTTGAGAATAATGATGTTATAACCATGCCTCAAATCTAACCTGACAGCACAAGAGTTTCAGCTATTTCTAGTTAGATGATAGTAGCTAGCTAAAACTAGCTAAAACTTTGTGTACTTGCTAGCTTCAGCTAGCTCTAGCTGAAGCTGGCTCAAACTAGCTAGGTTTTCTTGCTTGTCTTTGATAAATCACAGTTTCCGAGTTACAACGCCTCAAACAGGCCTGGCATAGTCGTTACAACACTTTGGGCAACGGGAAAACTACAAAAATTGCTTCAGACAAATATTTTCATATGAACACCTTAGACTCTCTGATTGATTATGATGAGTTATTTTAACATACTTAAACGTTTTTGAACAAGTTCAGGCCAAAGTACTACCAAAGAAACTTCAGACAACTATCTTATCCAGAATAATCCAACTAACAAAGAAGCTGAGAAACAAGATAGCTACTCGAGATTAGCTACTGAATTAATGAACAAAATATGATTTTTGATTGACTTTATATTGTAATAGAATTCATCAACTTCAAACTGTGTATTTGTATTGTTTCCGAACACATACCCAATAATCAATCTGTTACAATTTACATCTGTGGCTACAGGACACCAAACCTGACTCTGGCCCCAGGGCCCACATCTTCCTAGATCCAGCCCTGCTAATTGCGCTACGACGGCTGTGTGAACTCTCTAGAGTTGATGGTGCAAATCTCATTTTGGAAAGAAGACCCCCAAGCACTGTGACGCTTGCATGAAGCCCACATCCTCCAGCCCACATCGCTGTGACGTGCCTCCACTAACTTCTCCCACAAGCCTCATAGTGTCTGCGCTCTGCACCACCCCCCGCACCCACCCCCCTCCCCCCCGGCCCTGTCTGTTAGTTAACTGGTGCTGGCACCATCCAGCTTGTAAAACCCACCCACCCCCCACCGAATCCCACCCCACTCAATGTCCAGAGTGGACACACGCCCATCCGGCCCTCCCCCTTTCCTGAGTAATTATAATAATCACTCAACTGAAGCTAATACTTACTTCATTAGGTAAATCTGTAAGGGAATAAGGAGTGAAAAGCACTCCAAAGCAATATTTCTAAGCAGTGGTGGATTATGTTCGAAGTTTATTATCCCAAAAAAGGCAAATAAAAAGCTGAACATCACATGTCTCTCAGATGACATAGACAACATGTCACACTTTAACTGCAGGACAACATCTGAAATCTGAAGGTTTAAAGACAGACAAACGATTCCAGAGCCGAATCGTCACAAGAAGGGAAGGCATCCATATAAGCTAACATAAAATAAATTCACAATGAAAAAAAGTCCAGCAGGGTGATAGAAACAGAATACAGCATTTAGTCATTTTTACCAGTGACCACTAAGCGCCCAATCCATTCTGACAGAACATTTCAAAAAAAGGAAAACAAACAGGCTTTCACCAGGTAAAAGCCCAACAATCACCTTCAGGTGGGGTTGCTATGGTGATGCAGGGGCAAAGCACAACCCACATATGGACGCCCTAGCCCTCATGCCGGCAGTCGCAGGTTCGATTCCCGACCTGATGACATTTTTTGCCGCATGTCTAAAAACAATTACTTCAGGTCATTTTCACCTCAGCAAGCACCTGAAGAGTCACGTGTTGTCCGGTCGACTCCTTTGACACGTAAATGCAGCTAATATGTTTCAGAGTTTGAGTCAAAGTTAGCCAAAAGTTTCTACTTTAGCTACTTTAGCTAGCTCGACGCTGTCCCCTCCTGTGATGTCATGGACTTAGATAAACACAAAGCAGAAAAAGTGGAGGAGGTGGAGGAGGTGCAGGGGAAGGTCAGTGAGCTTTTTTCAAAATAAAACTGTGTCACGGTGAAACCAAATATATTATTACTCGGTTTTGCTTTTTTTACCCTCAGTTTAACTTTGTCTACCCCGCTGGTGTATTGTTTCCCCTCCTTCTAGCACTTTAAAATATTGAAGAACTACTCGAAGTCTTCGGGAAGCTAACAACAAGTCAGAGATGTTGAACTGGAATAAATAATAATAATAACCCAAAAAAAAGACCCCTGAAGCTCTTAGAACTTGAGAGCTAAATATTCCAGATTTACGTGAGAGGGCTGCAGAGTCACATCGGGCTAAGTCAGAAGCTTTGTGATGAACGTTGTGCATTGATTTTTTTTTTTTTTTCACTCAGTGTGTGCTTTCCTGGAGACGGTACCCCCCTTCCTCCTTTCCCAGCCGCTCCTGACCGCACTGCGCAGTGTTTACGCCGCGCCACACCGATATAAAGTTGCACCGCACCGAAACCCCGAACCGGTAACCCGACCGAACCGGCGCGTGGCGCAGCCCTGCTCGCTTTATTTCTACAAAAAAAAAAATACATCTAGAGAAAGAGCGAGGTGCCTCACTGCAACAGTTGATGCTCCGCACTCTCGTCGGGCGATGTGGGTTTTTCCACCTTTCCCACCTCCGCTGACTTCTTCCTCTCGGCTACGATATGAATAACGGCTCCAAACTTACCTTATTATCACGCTGATGCTGCTGATGATCACAGCGGCCGCGTCCTGCCTTTCTTTTCTCTCTCCCCTCCACAGCCGACGGATCCAGCAGGCTATCCTTCTTCTTCTCTCCTTCTTTATCTCGCGTTTGTTGTTTCTTTCTTCTTCTGTTTTTTTTTTTTTTTTTTTCAGTTTGACTTATAAATTATTCCACGTCCCCCATCAGTCTCTGACGAATCGGTCCGCCGGTTCCTCTGTCTCCCGTGTCCTCTCCGATTTGAAATGTTTGGACTTAAGAAGAGGCAAATCTTGCCATATGATCCTGTCATTCAGTTTCTGCACAGAAGAACTGGCTCCTCTACGCGCAAACTCCCCTCCCAAGGCTTTGTAACACGAAACCCCGAGGAGGAAGAGGAGGAGGAAAGAGAGGGAAAAAAAGGAGGAGGAAAAAGAAAGAAGAGAGCGTGAATTTAATCCACTAAGTGGGACGAGCTACAGGGATCTGTCCGCCTCTCTGTCTCAGAAGTTTCAGCAGTCTGACGGAGAAATGTGAGCGCTGCGTCTCTGTGCCAGGCTCCGCTAGAAATGATGAGTGCTGCTGTTGGTGCGTGGCGCTGCAGCGTGAGCTGTGTGTGTGCGTGTGTGTGTATGTGTGTGTGCGCCCCCCTTCTACCCCAGCCTGCTTCTGCAGTACGCAGCGCAGCAGGAACCTGGGAGGATTTAAAAATAAAAAAAAAGAAAAAAGGCACACAAACTCGTCTCCGCCCATTAGCCCCTATAAACAAGGGCCCCGACGTCCCAGGGCCCCTGCTGAAGCCAGTTTTCATTGTGTGCAAAGTAAAGGTCTGTTTTTTTTTTTTTTTGTTTTTTGTTTTTTTTTAAGGGGGTACAGGGTGGAGGGGTTCTCAACATGGGGTCTGACCCCGGACAACCCAGAGGTGCTTTCTAATGAGGGCCCCTTCACATCCACATGAGCATTTTGGGGAATTAGGGCTTTTGGGCCAGAGTCCTGATCTGAGAAAGTCCTGCAACATCTGGAAGGCCGGGGAGTTTGTTTTGCCAATTGAAATGGTTTGTATTCTGTCTCGCTTCCGCCACCACAAAAAAAAAATCGACTTATTAGGATTTTACGTCACCGTTCTACGGAAGCCGAGAGCGGACGTTTTCCTGATGGTTTTCTCTAGCTAAGGACTTAATTTTCCATTTCTGCATTTACCTCTTTCCAATTGTTTTCTCGAGACGACGAGTTGATTTTCCGTTTTTCCGAGAGAATGAGTTCATTTCTCAGTCTCTTGAGATATCAAGTTAGCTTCCCATTTTCTCAAGATATTCTCAAGAATTGTTTTCTTGAGATACCGAGCCAGTTTCCCAATTTCTCGAGATAGCGAGTCCATCGCTCGATGGCTTGGTCGAGATGACGGCTTCATCTTGAGACATCAAGCTTCATCTTCAGGAGATTACGAGACGATTGGTGTGCGTGTTAAACCTGACTCCATCCTTCAAATCCATGCCACAGCGGCATTCGATTAACTCACTTATCCCGAGAAAACCATTGGGAAGTTAAATTGTTGCCTTGAGAAAAGCATTGGAGAAAAGCACTTGTGAAAAAGTAACATTTTATTTGCACAGCACCTTCCACAGATAAAATCACAAAACACGTGGGAAAGGCACATCAAACGTAACGTGAATTTTAAAAAGACAAACACCTTCACTAATTACGCGAAAGCAGACGAGCGAATTCTTTTGGCAACATATGTAGATAAAAAACAAATGAAAGTGGCTGAGTCTGGGAAAGAAAGCACAGGAAACTTCAGAGGTTGTGCTGCTCTCTGAATGTCAGTTGATGCTAATTTAACTACCTGTTTCCCACAATCACCCAGACTCAGAGTTATATGCAGAAACTTCTGTTTTGAGGTCCTGTTGTTTGAAGTGGTCTGGTTTGCCCAATAAAAATGGCTAATGGACTGGATTTTTTTTTTTTTTGTTGCTTTTTTTGCGGCATGGCTTGCTTTTTGACCAAGCTTAAAACATCCATCCATCCATTTTCTAACACCCTTGTCCCTTAGTGGGGTTTGGAGATGCTGGTGCCTATCTCCAGCTAACGTTCCAGGCGAGAGGCGGGGTCACCTTGGACAGGTCACCAGTCTGTCGCAGGGAGACACACAGGTCAAACAACCACACACACACACACTCACACCTAGGGAGCATTTAGAGAGACCAATTAAGCTGACAGTCATGTCTTTGGACTGTGGGAGGAAGCCGGAGTACCTGGAGAGAACCCACGCATGCACAGGGAGAACATGCAGACTCCATGCAGAAAGACCCGGGCCGGGAATCGAACCCAGAACCTTCTTACAACAGCTCTACCAGCTGCACCACTGTGCAGCCCACCATACATAAAACATTTACAGATAAAAATAACAAATAAAAATAAAAAGCTACATTCCTCCAATCTGGACAAACTGTCATAATGAGCCTCTAACACAGACATACAGATGATGGGATCGATTAGCAAAGTGAGGCTAATCTCACGCCGTAACAACCCCTCCCCCCCGCTCTCTCCAATCATGGCTCATCTGCATCAGTGAACAATAGATTGTGTCACCTGACAAAGTTGAGCGTCGCCATGAGGCAAGCTTCTTTTCTTCACTGTCGCTGTCAGGACACGGAGAAATTTAACAGCGCATATTTATGAAACAGAACCTCGCTCAGAGCAGCCGAGTTACACAGGCTTTTTGGTTTAAACTTTCAAAATTCAGGTGATTTAAAATTCCTCACAGTGGAGTTACGTTCGCTCAGATCACGTCGAGATAGTCGAGCTTTACTGAATATATTATAGCTGCTCAGAAATACTGAGAGACGTTCGTTAGCTATTCTGCCCTCCTTCTGCCTGTTACCCTAAGATCATTTATTAGTTGAAGCCTTTGGGGAACCGTGCTTTTTTTTTTTTCTTAATAATTTGTGTGTTTAAACAATAAATCGGAGCTTAGACAAACTGAAAAAAACGTCATTCTGCTGAATTCCATCCAGTCTTCTCTCCGGGAACAAAGACGCTACGCTCTCCCTGGGACTCTTGTCGCCAACAGTCAGGTACCATCGGGTACTGAAGTGGTGTCAAAAAGTCTACTTTTGAGACACATCAAAATGGTTTTTATCTTGTCAGATGTGTTATTCATACATTTAAAATCAATAATAGAAAACGTCTATGAATTTGTCATTGATGCTGTCGGTTATGAAACTGCCAGGTTAGAAATAACCAACTGTGAGGGATTTTGCTTGGGTTTTTTTTGGCTCTTTATATGGGAATGCTATGACAGGAAAATAGGGTAATGAGAGACAGGGAAGACAGGCGGCGAAGGCCACCCGGCCGGGACTCGAACCTGCGGCGGTCATGTCGAGGTCTAAAAGCCTACTTATGTGGGCTATGATTAACCCCTGCACCACCACAGCACCTAGAGTTTGCTTGGTTTTGATGATGGGATTTGACAAATTGTAACTTTCATTGTTCATTGCAAAATTATGCCTTAATGGTGTGAAGAAGGCTGCACAGTGGCGCAGTTGGTAGAGCTGTTGCCTTGCAGCAAGAAGGTTCTGGGCTCGATTCCCGGCCCGGGGTCTTTCTGCATGGAGTTTGCATGTTCTCCCTGGGCATGCGTGGGTTCTCTCCGGGTACTCCAGCTTCCTCCCACAGTCCAAAAACACGACTGTCAGGTTAATTGGTCTCTCCAAATTCTCCCTAAGTGTGAGTGTGTGTGTGCATGGTTGTCTGTCTCTGTGTGTCTCTGTGTTTCCCTGCGACAGACTGGCGACCTGTCCAGGGTGACACCGCCTCTCGCCCGGAACGTTACTGGAGATAGACACCAGCTAACGTGCTGGTGACCCCATTAAGGGAGAAGGTGGGAGGGTGACTGGGTGGGTGGGTGGATGGATGGATGGATGGATTTGTTCAGTTTACAGATGAAGGCGCTACATGCAACGCTGATTTCAGACGCACTCTTACGTCTGCGTCTTGTGAAATAAACATACTGAGAGCTTACGTTGTTTATTGTCTAATGTCAGAAAAATAATTCAAAAAAGATTTACTTGGTAGAGCCTGGATTATGACGTATAGATTAAGCATCTGGACTGAAAGAAAAAAAAATATATTGTACACCATGACTCCTTTTCTACATTAAACAAACACCAATTTTGATATTGGCATAATTGGAGTCCATTATGACAAGGTCACGTTAAAGAGTCTTCAGCTCAACTCTGCCTGCATTTCCAGATGAAACCTGTTTGGAGAATACTGCTGCAGCCCAAATCCTCTTTCAGACAGATTACCACATCAACAGGGCCAAATTATAATGTCCATAATCTGGAGCACAGCAGGTAGCAGACTATCTGACAATGGCTTGGTTCAGTCTAGAGTTCAAGAATGTGTCAACAGGACACTAATTTGGAGTCTTTTTAAACGCTCTGGTAAAAATAAAAAAAAAAATAAAACCCACCTTGGATCAAATCAAAGACAAAGACGAGCTTTATGTTTGGAAGTTTATTTTAAATTTTTTTTTTGCTGGGTTGCAGGCCTCGACCTTTGCTTTGTGTTTTCGCCGTCTCCTCCAGTCGACTACAGTTAGGAATTGAAAAGGTTGCTGGAAATTAATTTGCGGGGATTATTCTGGCCAAGGCTGACTGAAACGCACTTGAGGTGTATTGTGAGGCGAGGCAGTCGCGTGTGGCGCTCGCGCGGCTGACCTCAAGTTCAATTTGTTACCGGAGCTCTCTGTTCGCTTCGCGTTCCCGCTGTATCCAAAAACAGCACCTGAAAAAGCCACTCTGCACAGCTTCGACTCATGCTGGTCTCGAAACATTTGACGCCTTTCCCGCTTCACATCGGCCTTCCATCAAGGCTGACGTGGCACGTGGAGCCGTACCTTTAAGAGCATGCGCTCTACTTTCAAGAAAAATTTCCCAAATATCAAGCTGGAGTTAATTTCACACCTCCGCTCCAAACGGAGCCCATTTATACACTTTATTTTTTTGTTCCAGCACCTGCAGTGGGCGTGAAGGAACACGTTTCAGCCCGTCATTCAACGTACAGTGGAGTGGAAAGGAAAAACTTTTCTCCCTTTCGCGCATACGGAGTGCCGCGAGGCCCAAGAGCCCCGGGAGAGTGAAAGCACAAATTACTGTTTAATGGCTGACAGGGCGGCACGGAAAGATGGCAAACGATAGCGAGTCAGCAGCTCCGAGCTCGTTCGCTTCGTCTGCTTTTCACGGCATCCGATAAACAAGAACAAGGATGCGCATTTAATTGCAGCATTGCGGTAGCCTCTTCCTTTTAATATCTTTCCGGAAGTTAATATGACATGCTGGAAATATGCAAATCGGCTCCTTTCTTTGGAAAAGTCTTGGAAGGATCCCTCCACGAATGAATCACAGCTTTGTTGAACCTTTTTGTATCAGTGCAGTGATTCATTAGTGCAGCAACAAGAGCAGATTTAAGACAGTTTGTAAGACCGATGGGTTGGGTGTTATCATAGTTCTCATAACTCGCTTCAGTTAGCAGTAGGTAGCTGTTAGCAAACTAACTAAATATTGAGCTAACTAAATGTTTAGTACTGAGTGAGCTAAATATTTTTGCTTGCTTGCTAACTATTTAGTTAGCAACCTAACTAAATAGTTAGATTAGTAATCAAACTAAATAGTTATCAAGCAAGCAAAAATATTTAGGTTGCTAACTATCAAGCTAAATATTTAGTTAGCTCCTGACTAGTTAGCTTGCTAAGTAAATATTTTTAAAAGCAAGTAAAATAATAAGCTTGCTAAATAGTTCGCTATCTAAATATTTACTTAGCATTCTAACAAAATATTTAGTTAACAAGCCAAGTAGATAATTTGGGTGTAAATATTGAGTTTGTACATGAAATAGCCATCTATTTTAATTATACTTTAATTATTTAGTCTTGGATTAAATACCTAACTTTGAAAACTAAAAACGTCTTGACAAAATATAAAATTTGCAAGTTAAATACTAATTAAAATAATTATTTAGCTCATAAATTAGTTTGGAACTTTGACATTTCTAAAAGGTATAAGACACATGACAATGTTTCCCTTTATGACAGGTTTTATAAACCAAGATTTGCAGATAAATGTAATTGTTCATCGTGTAACTTTACAAATGGTGGCCAAACCAAGTTTGGAGAACATAGTGGAATTGTAGGACCAAGAAAATGTACTGAAAGGAATTTCCCATTAACTCTCAAAGCAGTTGTGGGAAAAACTAATTACACTGTCAGCACTGCTGATGTAGGATGGAAATCAGCAGCCAGGTTCTGCTGATTAAATGGCTGATCATCTCCGTAAAAGTAGAAGCTTAGTCGTTTGCACCTAGATAACCATAGTAAGGAGAGATGTCAGAGATGCAATAGTTGCTACTAATCAATCCGGGAAGGGTTATAAGATGGGGCATGTTAAAAGAAATTGCAACACACCCATGCACAACGACTCAGATGCTAAAGGCTTAAGCTAACAGTTAAAATCCTGTCGTAAAATCAGAAAAAATGTGGAAAACAGGAGAGAACCTGTTCTCTTCAAAAAGAAATATGTCAGGACAACTTATGTTTTTATGAAGCTGAATCTGAATGAACCGTAAGATGTTTGGTGCAACAGCCATCCGGACTTCTACCACCATTTATTTCCCTCTTTTTCTGTATTTTTCTATTACGGCTTCGTTGCACCTTTTAAAAAGAATTTTTTACTTTTGTCCCGTAAAACTTCTTTGGTTTCTTCTTAATCCTCTTCTCATTCTCATTTTTCTTCTCACCTAAGTTGCCAACAAAAACTCCTCCAAAATGAAGAAATATCTGTAGCGCATAAAGCCAGTGGAGAATACGGATTAATCTGCGCCGTCAGCTGCCGGGACGGTGCGTGCCGGGCCGGGCTCAGTGAAATCCAGCGTCTCATATAGTTATACGTAGGAGGGATTAACTCTCGATTCACAATTCAGGTCAATCTTCCCCGGCAACAACAGAAAGATGAGTTGTTGCTTTTTTTTTTTTTGCACATATTGATGGATACTAACCCCCATCCTCCCAAAAGAGCTTCGGCTCAGAAGCAGCACACACTCTAAGACTTTTTTTTTCTCTTCCTTTCATGTAATAAACAGGTGGATTGGAAATGCAGAAGTCACAGTTCAGCTCCACTTTTGGGCTGGCTCCATCCCACAGCTGGCAGCATCCGAGGCCTTGTGAGTGATAAGCGTCTGTAAAATAGCAGGTATTTAGCACATCAGAAGGCAGAGACCCTTTTCTTGGGCAGGGTGCGGGGGGTGAAGTCTCATTAAAAAGCCGAGCACAGGTCGTCTCCCGTGAGCCGCCGCTCTCTTTGCTTTTGCTCCTCTCTGTTTGGCCCCGTTTGGACCTTTTTATTTCCATCGCAGCGAGACGTTCGGTTGACTCCGACTGAAACCCAGAGCTGGGAAACGGTATTTCTGAACGATTACCTCATTGTTGCCTCCACTCACCTTCCAGTGTCAGCAGGAGTTCGTAGCCTTGAATCGTCGCATGCGGATGTTGGGAAATATTAATGAGAGGAGTCGGCTGTCGGCTACGGAGGGTGTTTAAGATGTCAAATGATTGAAACGTTGACAGTGCTTTGTTAATGTATTCACCACCACAGGCTTCAATAGGGATGTTATGTGTTAGACCAACACAAAGTAGCACATCATTGTAAAATGGAAGAAAAAGGAAACATGGCTTTCGGTTTGTTTTTTTTATTGCTAATTAAAACCTGAAAGTCTAGCTCACATTTGTATTCAGTGCCCTGAGTCAGTGCTTCGGGGAAAAACCTTCGCTGTATTTACAGCTCAGACTTTTTTTTTCTTGTTTACCTTTACAAAACAACTAGGGCTAAATCAGATTGAGAGTGTCTGTTAACATCAAATTTTCAAGCGCTGGATCAGATTCTCAATTGGCTATAGGATAGGACTTTGACTAGGCCGTCATAATGAGCTCTAGACATGGGGAGTGATTAACAACAGCAAGCGTTTTGCGGCACATACAATGCGATGGCAACAAAAGTTAAACATGTAAAGTTAAATGTGAAATCTCAAGCTTGTACATGTAAACTTGAGATTTCACATCAACAAATAAGTTATAGGAAATGAAATTAGAACTGGGGTGTCCAAAGTCGGTCCTCAAGGCCCAGCATGCTGCATATTTTAGTTCTCTCCCTGGCGGTAGCAACAACCTCCTCAGCAAGTCAATGTTCTCCTTAGACCTTCTAATGAGCCATCATTTGATGCAGGTGTGCTAAACCAGGGCGAGAACTAAAACATGCAGGATGCCGACCCATGAGGACTGACTCTGGGCATCCCTGATTTAGAGGGTGCAACATGAAGATGCTTTGATCTTAACCTTTCCTTTGCTAGTTGATCTGATAGAGCAATTGCAACTTACCCAATGGCAACACATTGCTGAAAACATCTCCAATTTTCTGAGATTTGTGTGGCCCAGGCCAGCTTGTGACCTCAACTTCCTATTTATCACAGCCATGCGTCGTCATCTGACGACGCATGGCTTATGTTTTTGCCTTATGTTGCCTGATTGATTCACTCCAAACCAGTAGATAGAAACATACATAATTTGTACGCCCCTTTTTTTGTTTGTTTTTGCTGAATTGCACAAATTAATTTCAAAATTCACGGGACATTGAATGGAAACATGGCTACTGTCTTGGGATAAGTAGCTGCCACTACTTCCACCACCCCAATCTTGGTAGTAGGTGTGGTAGCTACATCCCAATCTCAACAGCTGAAGAAAATTACAACTTTTCGCTTGTACTTCTAAAAGTTCTTGTTTGCTGAAACATGGAAGATAACTTGTGGCAAAATCAGAAGAAGTGGATCTTCTGTCAACTTCTTCCAAAGTTGCAATGAGCCTTTGGGCTGCTTGTCTTACTAATATTCATATTGCCCCTCCTCTTGCTGAAGGTGAAATCCCATATCACGGCAGGCTTATGAGTTGTACTGGACTCTTTCCATTGCAGCGTGACAAAAATGTGCAGACGTTCCAAGAGGTATGGGTACTCCTTGAGAGACACTATCTAGATGGTCAAATTGATTAATGACAGGGTTAAGCATATTTAGTAAGTCAGACCTGACCCCCCAACACTGGAAGAGCGTCGAAGAATGTTAGATGGGTCATAAACACACTGGATGGACAGTAATGAATGGCTAATGGCCAGCTTGAGTCCAAACGGCCGAGAGGCAAAGATGTCACAATCAATCTAAAGGTCTCCTCGCAACGTCAGCGATCTGACAGAAAACCTCTTTGAGCGCGCCGCCGATCTGCCACGTTCCGTCTCGTCGCAATCTTCCGGATAAACATTTGTGGGCCGGGGAGGAGAAATGCGCTGTCTTCATCGGAGATGAATGGCCCCCCGATGTATCACTGGCTCTGTGATCGCCCGGTGCTTAATATCTATTGAGATGAGTGTATTAAAGCGTGTCCCGTATGATGAGTGGCTTCCTCCTCCCCCCGAGACAGAAAAAGGAAATTACACCTCAGCAGAACATTATTTCATTTAACGCGTAAATTCATTAAAGGAAGATGGAGAGTGACCAGAGATGCTTTAATCATGTCTTCTTTAGAGACCGAGGAAAATCATAGAAGAATTGTCTTTTTACTGCGGCTTCGCAAATTTAATGAATCTTTGTGATCAGCTGAAAGAGTTTGGTACGATTAGAAGAGAATCAAAGCAAGGTTCTTCAGGTTGGACCTATGTCCTTACACCAGAAGGTATCCTAATTTTTCGAAATGTCCGTAGGATAAATCAGTTTGATGACGATGATGAACACCTGCTTGGTCTCAGAGTTTCTTTTACTTAATTTCTTGAAACCTTTAAGCCTATAAATCTCCTTGGATCTCGCCTAGAACATCAGATCCATAGCACCAACCATGCTAATTTATCATTACGTGAAAAGGCGTAGTTTCGGAAGGTTATTAAATTTCCTAACTTCCCTGTTGAGGGCATGTCAGCACAAAGGGGAGAACTGCTGAGAGAAGCAGGGTTAGGGCCCCAGAGAATCTTGTTTCTCTCCTGTAGCTACCTTCCTTGCCCCCGGTCCCAAGTTGCTCTTTCCAAAGAATCGAGTACCCTCGCTTCCCTAGAGCTTCGCCTCTGTTTTCTGCAACGTCTGCCTCATGAATCTTCTTAGGGCGGTAATAAATATGCAAGAATACCAGCATGCATGGGAGAGAGAGAGTCTCCACAGGCAGAAAAGAAACAAGCAGACAGCCTACCTGTTGTTCATGCATTTTGATTTTTTCATTTAGAACGCCAGAAGTTCGGTCAAGTCTTGAGTGAAAACATTCCTCGGCTTTAACAATATGGATGTTTTGTTTCTTTCTCTTCCCTCTCTCAAAAGGCCATTTTCCGCCTCTGGCTTGTTGGCGGTCAGTCATGAATGCACATCATTTGTGTCCATTGGTGGTCTGGGACAAAGCTGCTGCAAATGCTGAATGCAGCGAGCCTCGCCAATCATGACGAGAGAAGGAATGCAAATGTGATTATGTGACTGTGCGTTTTCCATTAACAGCTGAATTATAGTGAAACGGAAGCAATTTAGCAAGGTGGGGTTTGGTCAAGAAAACAAAAATTAGAAACTAAGTTTGTTGAAAAGTGATAAATGTCCTTCCAGAATAGCCAATGTTCTAACCAAAAAGCGCCGCTTTGTGAGCAAGATATTGCCGGTGGACTTTAAAGTGTTGGCTGTTTGAAACAGAATATGTTCTAAAACTTCCTGCAGATGACAGTGAGCTTTGACGTGCTGCTCACACGGCATAATATATTTTGATGATTGCGAAACACAGCAACATGGCATGCCATCACATACAGAGTTGACTTTTTTAAAGCTTCACATCATGTCATAATGTTATTCTCTCATCAAATGCTCCCCCACTCAGCTCCGTCCTGTTTATTACTTTTCCTTGTGCATGCCATCAAGAAATGCTTAAATGCAGATGAGGGTCAGTGTCGTCTGGCTTCAGCTTCTGGTTGGTTTGGCATCGCACTTTACTTTGCTGTAAGAAAGATGGCTAGCAGTTTATCAGTGAGCCAGAGCCCAGCAACTCTATCAGAAAATAGTCCTAGTACTCCTTGAAGGGTAAACTTGTGAACTGGCCAAGGCAACATATGATGTGACAAGTCATTGCAGTCTAACAACAAAGTTCACTTTAATCTAAAGAGATATCCTCTTGAACAATTGAAGTTCTCACTTTTTCCCAAAACCTTTGACAAGAAAAAGACAGAGCGAATGTACTCATTACTGACTAATGAATCAGACCTACGACACACTTTTTCTTCATCAGCCCAGTGGCATTGAGCCTAGTTAGGCTGCTTTCACAATGTTTCTAGTTGTGCCAAAAAAGAAAGCTTCTTATTTTGATGCCAAACATGAAAAAATTGAAAGTTAATTTGAGAAACATCAAGTCCTGTCCTGTGCATCATTTCTGGTGCAACCCTGTGTTCACCTACATGGACAGGAGAACAGTTATGAACTGTGTTTATAGAGCACCTGGATCAAAAATAGAAATATTCAATAACTGGATGGAATAAAATTTCTAAAAGTTAATCAAAAACTTGTATTTATCTGTGGGGATTTCAACATTGATCTTCTAAATCCAAACAAACATAGAATGACAGAAGAATTTATTAATGCCATGTACAGTCTAAGCCTGTATCCTAAAACCACCAGGCCCAGTCGCATTACATCGCACTGTGCAACCTGAATTGATATTTTTTTTTACAAATGTTCTTGAAAATAGTGCAACTAATAAAATATTAATAAATTACATAACTGATCATATACCAGTGTTCACTGTCTATGACTGTACCTGCAAACAAAAACATAAAAACATCAGATCACTTCTTGGTAAAGGCATCTAGGTGGAAACAACAGAGCAAAAAAAAGGGATTACAACCCTGCACTGCTCAAATCGAGCTTGTTTATGTGTGTATCTTTCCTTCCCAGTGACATCTAATGCAATCATCCTTCAATCAGTGTTTGGCAGCGAAAATCTAATCACACTGGTTTGAGGTTTCAGAAAGCCATCTGCTTTAATCCAATTCTTGACATGGATCTCTGTCGCAATGCTCTCACCCCCATCGTAACCACTACCCCTTTCAGTTGGCTAATTTTACAGATCCATCTCATCACGGATGAGACAGATGTGAAGGCTTGACGGTGTTTGAATGCTAGAGACAGCCGCTTGTGCCGCCCACGCCCTGGCCTCTCCCTTTCTCCTTTCCCCATCCCATCAAGGGAATATTCTACTGCTGTGACCTGAGTTGGCCTTTTCGGACGTCGCTGCAGTGACGGGCAAACATAGGGTTTCTCTCTGAAGTGCTAAGCGGCCGTCCTTGCTACCATATCGTGCGTTCTCGGGAGCCTGGGTGTTGCAGTTGCATTCTCCCCCGACAGCCCAGAAATCCAAAAGGGCAACTCGCTCAGCCGTGAAAAACAGTCAAAATACTTACACTTGCCATAAATGCCTATAAGCTTGGCAATCTTTCATGCTTTATAAAGCTGTCCCCTGGAACATGGCGACACTGAAGGCCTCTGATAGGGGAAAAAAACAAAAGACAAATGACTGACCGTGCCCTTTTGTAATCTATCAGTTTCTCCCAGAGCCTTTTGTCCTTCAAGCTAGTGTCACATACGGACCCAGCTGCCTGCCGCTGTAATTGCATCGCCCTGAAAATGCCTCGGACATTATCTCAACTTGCTCAGGCACTTTTTTGTTTTGATTTCCCCCCCCCCCCCCAGTGACCTTTATGCCAAAACCCGACTTGATTGAGATCTCTCCTGAAATCATCTTGGCATACTTGCTTTCCTGCTCTAAATAGGACTGGTGAACTTCTCTAAAATCTCTGGAAGATCCTTCCACACAAGCAAGAATAAGACTCTTACAGATACACAAGCCTCCGTAGAATCGCTGAGCAAAATTCAGCCTTTTATAGGCTACGCTTCGCTGCCTGGAAGCCGTTGGTATTTGCGGATGTTGAGTCGGGGAAAAAAGTTCCAGATTGAGACACCTTGAGAAAGCTGTAGCTGTCATGCCAGGCCACTAGAGGGCACTGTGATTTTAACATGTCACTGTTTTTGTTATCATGCGTAGAATGAATCCTGTAGAGTACATTGCGCTCATGCGTGCTTTTGCACCTGCAGAGCACTTCGCACCTCTGTGGGGGAAGTCACAGAAAAGTTTCACCAGTTGACACCTGGTTTCAAAGATTGCTGATGTGAGAGATTTTAAATATTACTGTTTAACCGACGAGTGGCTCAGTGTAAACAGGTCTTTCGCCCTCTGTACGGCTGCTGGAGCGTCTCCACCCTGCTGGGGACAAGAGGCGACTGGTACCATTAGGAAAACAGACTGTGGGCACTGGATGTAGACTTAAGGCCTATTGTTTAGGAACTACCAGCATTTGGTTCATGCCCTCGGATGCTTGTACACATACTGCCTCTTCATATCAACATGGAGACAGATGAACATGTCAGCACTCCTACCTTTGTGCTCTGTCTCCAAGAAAAACACCTCCGTTACGTTCAATAGCTGCTCTGTCTTTCAATATGTGTGTGTGTGTGTATGCAAGTCTGTCGAGCAGCCAGTACAGTATATAACAGTGCAGTTCTTCTCTGCTAAGAGAGGTGGATTGTGCTGTATAACCACTTAACCCTCACTCCCCCTCCCAGCCCCGTGCCACCCTCCAGTGGCAGTCCCAATAAAACTTGGATTATTTTTATAACACAGCGTATGGCTGCCGACTTTACAGGCTCCCCTCCAGCTCTTGTGTGATTGAAAGAAGGGGGCTGGGAGGAGAGAGCAAAAGAGGAAAAAGGGAAAGAAAAGACCAGGTCAATGCAGCTCCGTGTCTCTAAAAGGGCAGCATATCCAAAAACCATCAATGAAGGGCCTTTCTTCAGGGAGGAAAAATAAACACTCTTTCAGAGTCGTTTTCCTTTAGCTTCAAGTCTGGTTCTACGGCGGCTAAGATTCCCCCACCAAAGCCTTTTTTCCTCCCTTCGTGTGCTGCTTGCTATCAAGCAGCTTTATCTTGCTGAAAGGTCAAATTTAGATGTGCTTGTACACTTTGTGTCTCCGGCAACAGACAGTGGCAATTCGGTGTGGAATCGTGGTAAATTACCTGTCACAACCTTTAAAATCCTTCTCCTGAAAGGTTTATCTTTTTCGCGAGGACAGCAATCCTGTCGAGGTGCTTCACGTTCCACAGATTTTCCACGGAACCTTCAAATCAAGCAGGAAACTAAGATGTGCAATGAAATGGTGACACCTTCTGAAAATTAGTTTTGGAATTCTTACAGAAATGATGTCTGCTGCGGATGTCTGTATGTTTGACAAGATAGTGGGGCAACTAAAAAGATTAGCCGTGTTGCAACGAGAAGACTGTGGGTTTGATTCCTGCTCCTTTCCTTAACCCATGTTGACATGACTCTGGCAAGGCACTTATCCCCAACTTTCCTATAAATCTGCAAGTTAATGTGTACATGGGTAAATGTGACTCTACTGTAAAAGTGCTGTCTATTTTTCTTTTAAATAGAAAGCAACCCCACTTTAATTGAACTCTACTTTGTTTGTCTAGAAAGTCCGGTTCATTCGGGGAGCTGTGAATGTGCAATCAAACTCTGATGTGGACCAAAAAAAAGCAAACTCTAGTCCACTTAGAGACCAAGGTTTGAGTTCGGTTAAAGCGAACCCTGGATTGTTTTTATTATTATCTGCCAGTTCATGCATAGAGTAAACCCTAAAGCCGTGCGGGTCCTCTCCAAAAACAGGAAGTGCACTGTAGGGCAGGGCATTCTGGGTACACACAACCAAAACAAATGCACTGGAGGGAGAAATGGTTTGTGGTCTTTTGCCAAAGACAGAAGAGAAATCCTACATGAATCTGAACACCATGTCCATTTTTGTTTGGATTTTATGAAGGATGTTGCGCTCGGCGTCTCCTTCATGGGTTTTCATGTTTCTTTCGATGGCCCCTGTTGCGGTGCCCCCACAAGCAAGGAGGTGAACAGGTTTGCCGAAGAGTTTGGTTGGTTTTGACACAGAGCAATGTGAACCACACCAGCTGAAAATGGAGCAAATGTTGTAATTTTGTTTTTAAGCAAGACTAGAGGATGATCAGGTGTGGAAACACTTTTAAGTTTCATTGGTGCAAAGAGAGCACCAATGAACCTTGGCACCATGAAGTTTATACAGTCATTACTTTGACATACCGCCTACATGGGCCCTACAGGGGCAAACCTGTGTGTGGCCACCGTGGAAACGGCGGACAAACCCATATTGTCTGCCCTCCTTTTCCCCATATGGGGCCCACAGAGGTATGTTGGCTGGGAGTCTGAAAAATTTTGACAGCATGCTAATTTCCTAGCATTTTAAGAAATTAGCATGTTTCGAAAAAAATATGGATGTTTTTTTTTTTACTGGATTTCTCACAATGAAACATTAAAGCTGATTTGAAACTGCACTTAAAATGTATGTATAGATCTGAAGGTAACAAAAATCATTTATCATCCACATTTCATGTTCATTGGTGGTGTCAGATGAATACTGCTTTGTTATATACTGAGTTTTCCACCTTTTTCAGCTTAATCCTAGCTTCCAAAAAATGTTATTAAATCTGTGGAGGAGTTTGTTTAGTTAATAGGTCTAACACACACACACATGCACACACACCAATAACTCCCATTTATCTGCTTCCTAATTTTCAACCTATCGTCCTCTCTGTTTAGCTCCCCGACAAGAAACAGGCAGTTAAATCAGCACACTGAACGAGAACAAACAGCCTGAGAGCCATGTGATTAATAAAGCAGGTAATGTAATTCTCAAATAACTCGGTCCTCTGTCTAAACTAGTATATTAATTTACTTATCAACCTCTTGGAGAAGCAGTTTTGCACCGCCGTATTACTTTTTGTTATCACAGCTGTAAATGTGTCGGCTCCATCTCCCTTATCGTCCAAAATTGGGACCGAACTTAATTTCCCGTCTTCTCTCTGCGGCTTGATAAAAATCAAAGTTTAGCGAAATATTTCCTCCAGGCAAAGCCAACTTTTCAGCCATTCCTCATCCGAGCACGGTGCGACGGAGGACGGCGACTAATTCCGTGAAAATTAATCAAGGGAGACTGGGTGGTTAGGACGGATGGATGGGGGTGTGCTGGTGCTGGTGGGAGAACAAAGAGGGGGGGGAGGAAGTTCCTGGATAATTCAAATTTTAATCTTATATTTAGAAGTGGTGATAACAAAAGTGAGGACTTATTTCTCTGATTGGAGACCGTAACGTGGCGGTGCTTAAATTGAAATCTCGATTTGCCTCGCTCCATTGTCGATGCGGCTGCGCTGAGAGGAGCCGGGGCCGGAGGAGGAAGAGGAGGGGTGGACAGATTTTGCTGCTGCATCAGCATGTGTGCAGTAATGTGATAGCGAGGCCTGGCCACACAAAGAAAACACAACCAGCCCTCTAACAACCGAGTAAGACCCTGGGAGGGGCCCCGGACGGATTGAAAGAGTGCTGTCGGCTGGGCCGCTCGGCTTCAGTCATTATGCTGTCTTCAGGTACTGCTGAAAATACTGTAGTAAAAACACGTGAGCAACATTTGATGCAGGAGGTTCGACCTTGAGAAGGAAGTAAAACAGTCTGCTGGCAAATCCGAGGCCTTTTCTAATCTCTTTTACCGCCACACGTCCCCACTTTTTACATGAGAATGCACCCTGGAAGCAGTTCAACCTGAAAATACGGGTGTTTTGTTTTACTTCCAAAACAAAAATCAGAACTCTGAACAAAAAGCGTATCTTCTCTCGTCTTCTGCTAAACCGAAGCAACTTTGTTTCTGTTCTCCTCTGGCTTCTATCGGACCCCCCACCCTTTTTTTTTTGTTTTATGCAGAGCACTTGAAGGTAGCACTGCCGTCCTTAAAGCTTAACTTGCCCCACTTTCAACTGAGGTGCAGGCATAATTTTGGAAGTGACGTGGGTGGCAAATGAAGACAAGGTTTTCAAGCTGCCTTAATTCACTCAGCATGAAAGAACAAACAGTCCCTGGGACTATTTCCCTGCTTGGGGTTAGTTGGAGGCTAGTTTCAACGTTTTAACTGTGTGGTAGATTACCGAACAAAGGTTTGTGTGTTGAAATCCAGCTGCAAATGGGGTGTGCGCTTAAATAGAACCGTCTACAAATCACTGCACTTAATATGACGCACCGCTAAAAGAAACAAGCAGACAAAAAGCACCTAAATCCAGCAGATAAGACTTTTATACAGCTGTTTGGTAACAATAGCTACTGATAAGGTACAGATGATGTACATGTGGGAGATTTAAAAGCTTTTTATTGGGTACTTAATAGCCTGGTCATTGCCTTACTATGTAAATTGACTTGATTCTCATCTCTGTTTATTGTTCCATCTGGGATTTCTCCCACAGAGCTGGATTTCCCCCTGTAGAATTTCAACCAGGCCAATCAGCAAAGAGAAGAAGGATTGGGAGGGATGACGTCTGCTTTTTTTTCCGAATTGTGATCCGCCTATCTAGGGTTGTAGTTCGTCAATCGCAGCGGAGGAAATGAACAAAGCCATTCAGTCTGCATTGGCTGCTCTTACATTGAAGCTATGCGATATCTACATGATAAGTACATGTACTGTAGGTATTCATGGGGCAACTGTGGGGGGACTTGCAGAGTACCTATAGGGTATAACAGCAACCTACAGAAAACTAATTGAGCATCAGTGGAATACAAATTTTCTATAAATTGGTAGAAGCTTCGCCAATTCCATATTCACACAGCAATGCTGCAGAGACAGACAAAAATGATCACTTTTCTGTCAAGTACTGCAGGAAATAGCAACATATATTGAATACTAAGTTTTATTTTTCAACAACAGTCGTAATTTAAAAAGTTGAGAATGTTTTTTTTTTTTTCATAAAATGTTGGATTTATTTTTTAAGACCCAGACTTAATTTGTAAAAAGCTGACTAGAAGTTGTTGTGTTGGCAACCTACTGCGATGACTGTAGTTGCTCACCACAGAAAATTCGATCCAACTGTCAGAAATGCAGAAACTAAATACTACTGCTGATGAATACATTTGCATGAATGAGACCCTTGTTTAGATTTTTTTTTTTTAAAAGCTGCTCTCCAATTACTTGTTTTACTGAATCTAATACCTCCAACGATGACCTACGTTAAGCCAAACCTTTCTTTAACATTATTTCTTCTTTTTTTCCCCTAAATACCTGGTAATTTGCCAAACACTTATTGTTGCACTGAAATTCTGTCATCCTGTTACTGATTAGGCAATATTTAATATTATAGAACATCAAACTCATCAGTAAAATGGTATCAAGTACTTTTAGACAGGGTATCGAGTTTTAGCACTGTAACCCACCTGTATGGCATCCACAAGAGACTCACAAGGTAAGACTGATGAAGACAGCAGCAAAAAGTGACTAGTTTGCCTATATTTATAGAGAAACTGAGGATCAGTCTTTGACAATAATGAGATCAATGTAAGGTTCACAGTGGTGTTCAAGGCCATCAGTAATCAGAAGTGTGTTTATTGTAGTTGGGTAACTCTACTCAACTGGGAAAGACATTATAATAAACCACTCTAAACATGGATGACGATAATGGCTCAGCTGCTAAGTTGAACAGTTTAGTTCTCCGTAGATACCAGGCTGTATAATGATTGCCAGCCAACTAGATTCACAAAGCAGGAGTTTGTTGGAAATGCCTGAGTAGAAATCTGTCTTTTATCCAGGACATTGTCTGTGACACTAAACTTGTCATCTAACTGATCAAAATGTACTTAATTTGTCTGTCAGCAGTCATCAATTGATCAACGTCAATGTTCCTTTGGCGCAGCGACTGCAAAAACATTGACTTTCACACAAGGACATGACAATCCAGTGTCCTTCATGCCCCCAGGGTACAACCTTCCCGCCAGCGATGACGTCTCATTCCCAGTTTGAATACCGCCTGCAGTGTCCCTGAGGAAGCACAAAAAGTGCTTTTGTGACCGGAGCCACTTCTGTCCCAAAGACGCAGAGATCAGGAGACAGTACGAGGTGGTGGTGCGGAGTCGCTGAGACTTGTGAGGGGTTGGAGGGGATTGCTTTTTGCCCTACTTTCACCATGTGTTCGGTTTCGTTTTGAAAAGAAAGCCAGGCGTTGCAAAAATAACAGAGCAAATTAAACATTAAAAAGCTGCCAGCACTGCCCTCTAAATTAGTACAACCACTGAAAACAACAAAAGGACACACACACGCAAACAAGGAAATTGGATACTTGCAGCTTAATGAGTTCAAACTCCTAGTTTTTCTTTTTTTTTTTTTTCCAAGCAGAGAATGAGGACAACTTTTGAAGTAAACCACCTGTCTGCAGTTCAACGTAACAAGGCTGTTGAGTTTAAAGATGCATTTCAGGACCAAATAAAACAGTAATGTGAGGAGTGCACAGGCAGATCATCAAACCATCTAACAAGCCGAGACAGACTAAAGTGGAAGATGATTGGGCGCGAGGGGACCGCTGACCAGCAAGACGAATTGCCTGCCTAAACTAATGGACTGCTTTCTTAATGTTTCAAGAAGAAAACAAGCTGTTTCACTTTGTTCCAGTCTTAAGGCACCTTTTAAGAGCAGAAGCTGGCATGTGCAGTGGTTACGTCGTTGCCAAAGGAGCTTTACAGCTCTGTGTAAAGATGTGCCGTCTCACTCTTCAGCAGTTTTCTAGTCCTACAATTGCAAACATTGATGTATTTCATACAGTGGACCATAGCAATGAGCCTGAAGGAACATTGTACAGTTTTACAAAATAAAAGAAATAAATGTTTTTTTATTTCTTATTTCTCAATCTTAGTGTTACAATTGCAGGGAAAGATGTTTCACAAAGCATTGACTAAGTTGGTTTGAAGCATATCTGTCGTGTCTACAGGAAGGAAGGGACTCGATGAAGCTAAAGAACATTCAAGTCGAACCACATCTATAATAAAATGTCTCAAAGATTCCTCTTGCTCCGACTTTAATTGCTCCACATTTGGACGCGTGGCCAACACGGACTGAACGGCTTCGCCTGCTTCCTCTTCTGCCTTCTGCCGTTGCTAAGCTCCAACAATAGGCCGACTATAATTCTAAGACAGAAATTTGACGTCATCTGAAGGGTGATTAGAATAAAGTCTGGGTTGGCAATGGCCAGGCTAGCTTTAAAAACGCCAGCTCTTTCTGAAACTCCACCTTGACGAATTCAATACGTCACTTTAACAACCCTTTTGCAATGTTTTTACCAGCGTTTCACTGAGAACTAGCTCTTACGATGAGCTCGGCACATGTGCAGTTCCACCAGGTGTTTGCTAATTGCGATTGGCTAGTCTAAAGGAGCCGAGTGGGGAAAACAGGGGGAGGGCTGCTCTGTGAGGTGGAAGTTTGGAAGGTGGAGCTAGGTCCACTCAGGCATTTTTTTTTGTACAACTGAGTGGTTGCTATGGCGATTAAATCATTTTTTTTTTAAACATGCATGAAAGACTCAAGGCAAGACTCCAGGTTTGTCTTTAATGAGGGAATAAGTTTATGATATGTGAATCTCAAGAGTACATTTGAGATAATATTGCCCCTTTAAAATATTGAAATACACCACCATTTTTGCATTTCTAACAACAAAAAAATATATTTTACAAAGATTTTGGGCCTTAATTAACATTGATTAGACAGGAAACGGGCGGAGAGCAGCAGATGGCCATGTTCAGAACCGACAGCCTTCGTGTGTTGCTGCACCGCTAACCGCACTTTCTGCTTTCGTTTCAAGGTCATGTGCGACCACAGAGTTGCCTTGACTTTTACTCAAACACAGACCTGGGCACACCCATCTAATACATTGGAAAACATTTTGATTGAGTGACCCCGTATCCTGTTCTTACTGAGAATATGCCAAAAGATTTTCCAAGATGATGGAGGAAAAACTGCTGCAAAGGAATACGTACATTTGATAGGATTTTTTTAAAATTTGGGGATCATAGTAAATAGGCTTATACAATGATTTCAGATTTTTATTTTATCAGGATTATGCTTTCCCTCACTAATTTGTCACCTTAAAATCCCAATAAAAACATCATGACGACAAGCCACTGGATCTCACCACCGTTTATCAGTTCCCGGCTTCAAACTCTTGATTTCGGTGCGTTCATTAAGCGCTCCGTGTTGCTGTATTTATCGAGTGAAACACAGAAAGCTCTAATATTGGGCGGATGAGGATGTGGTATTGAGTGAAGGCTCCAGCTGCAGCAGGCCTGTGGGGTTGGGTGTTGGGGTGGGTGGTCAGGCCGGAGCAGATGTGTGTTTAGGCTGGCGAGGGAGAGTAAAAACGAAGGAGCGGAGAGAAACTCTCACCCCAAGGCCGCGCTGCTTTCATTAAAACACTTCCTGGTCCTGAACTCAAATCCCCACTCAGTCGCCTCCCCGGGGTGGCAGCCGCCGACTCGGGATTGAGTTCGCCCGCGTGATTGGAGCGTATTGAGCTGGTGGTCTTTTTTTTTTTGTTTTCTTTTTCTAAAATAGAAGAAAAGAAAAACTGAAAGATATATTGTAGCTCCATGAACAGAGCGGCGGATAACGCTGCGTATGGAGGGAATCGGTGGTGATGTAACAGCTTCATGTGACTCTTCTCCAGTTCTTTTTCTCTCATCCCCGTGTCTCACATACACATTTGTAAACTGTTTACAGACAAGCACACGCAGAGCTCTGCTGGGCTGTCTGACAAACTCTGGTGGGATCAGGTGGAGACGAGAACAGAGCATGCGACTCTCCGCTGTTAACCCCAATATGAAGCACACACACACGCACACACCCCCCACACACACACACATATACTAGATGCTTTGTGACACGGTCCAAATTTGGTTCAAAACGCGACACAGACGCACACAAAATATGCTCCCATGGGTGTTGGGGCTTGTATTTGCCTTGATCCAGTTAGGCAGGGGGGGGAAAAAAAGTCAAAAAAAAAAAAAAGGAACCTTTTGAAATGTGAGACTCCTTTCTGTGTTCCCTCGGCCGCCAGGCCAGCAGCACAGCGGCAGCAGAAGGAGAACACGGGCCTCTGTTGTCTCAGCCGCAGCCCTCTGGACAGGTTTTGAAACCCCGTCTCTCGGCGGATGCAGCAGGACAGAGGTCTTGTTGTGCCGAGGAGCATGTGAACACCCTGCTGACACAAGCGTGGTTCGCAATGTGACTTTTTTTTTCCTCTTAACTGTAACAAGGTTCGCCTTTTGTATTTCTGTTGCTTTTTTTTTTCTGTCAGATATGTCCACATTGCATGTATGCAAGTATCCGTTTACGTCATGTTAACAGGACCAAGAGCGTGTCGTATGTTCAGGTGCACTTTAAAGCTTTCCCCTACCCTCCACCCCATCCAGCTCAGTTTTAAAAGGGGCAGCATTAAATGTTCTCTAGTGCCATTTTGTAGCATAACCAAGTAAATACGCTAACTTAAGTTGTTAATGCTTACAGGAAATTTGACTTGGTAATTTCACGCCTTGAAATTGGGCCTCTGTCTCTTTAAGAAACTCCTGTTCTTTCTGAAACTCCATCTTCATTAAGTCGTCACAACATGGCTAATCTATTAGCCTTTTAACAAACTTTTTACCAGTGTTTCAGGGAGAAGTAGCTCCTATGATGAGCTCAGCTGAAGCTCAGTTTAACCAGGTGTTTGCTAATTGCTGTTGACTAGTCTGAAGGAGCTGGTAAAGGGAGTCGTGGGGCATTGCTGCTTTGTGTGGCAGAAGCTTGGAAAGGTTGGAAACCATCTCTAAGGCAGCACTATGTCCAACCAGGCATTATGAACAGCTGAATGGTTGCCATAGAGATTAAAGGATTTCTCAAATATGCATGAAAGAATCAAGGCAACATATTACAGGTTTGTTTTTGATGAGAGAATAACATGATACAATGCCCCAAGAATGCTACCCCTTTAAATGTCTTTCAAGACCTAATCTCAAATCACAACCTCTCAAAACAGATTTCTCCTCAACCAAACGCCATCGTCGCTTCTTCTGCTCTATTCTCTTATTGTTTTACACACTTTGCAGCGCGTCCTTGCGCATGTCATCCTTTCAGAAAACATTCTTTTCCAGTAATTATGTCGTCTCTCAAAGTTGCCTGCCCATATTTAAACAAGGACAGGAGCTTTTTTACCTGCAAATGTTTCTCATTTTTATCTTTTTCATTTTTCTTTTTCAACTAAGGTTGGAATTAAAATTGAACTGTGCTTATTTAAGAAATAAACACACTGGGGAATTTCAATCATGGAACCAGTGAGGTCGGTAGTGTTAAGGCTCTCTTTCTTACTGATGAGTGTCACTGTTAAAACCACATCAGAACTATCCGAGTTTAGTATTTGTGTTTAATTGTTATACTGCTAAATTTGAATGGGGTTCCAAAAAAAAAGTAATTTGGCGTATTAGGAAATCCGAAATGTTTTTCTTTTTTTCTACACAAGTTGGAGTGGCAATTTTGCCCTCATATATTTGCGTGCACAGCCAAAATGACTCTTGTGAAAAGGCTGATATCGTAGCCCAAGCTCTGACCTGACACACAACTTCAAAATTGTGTCTTGGCGTTGCCAGACACAACCTCATGTTGCGCCACTTGTCTCTTTGTTCCCCTCCTCCCCTTCCTCTGTGCTACACTGTAGCTAGCATAGCCTGCTGTGAATGCTCAATCTAGTTAGCATGGCCAAATGACGGCAGATAAACGGTTTTCCTGAAACATTACGTTCTTTCTCCACCCTCAGTACATTTAGCAGTGAGTACATGAGGATGATTAGCAGCGCTAAGACCCTCCTCTTGGCTCTGGTTGTTTTCCTTGCATTTCGTCAAGACAGCAGTAGCAGCTCAGGGGAGGAGGCGAAAGAAATGGATCTTTTCACAGATTATCTCTCTCATATTAAACTGTCACGAGATTTAACAAATATGTGAAACACATATTATTTATTACAATACTGTGGCTTCAAGGTACTGTCAAAATTAGCCTGTTGTTGCCTCTGGATGCCATAACAACAAAAATGTTATACATGCAACTATTAATTCCTGTGGACAAGTGCAAAGTGTGGACAATCCGTCATTTTGCTGTTAGTTGTGTCAATTCTTGTTATATGCACCACTTACGTAAAAGTAAATACAATGTGACCCTTCAGCTGACAACCTGCGAAACGCTTCTGTTTTAAGTTACAGTAAAATATAAGACGAACTTCTCACCACGCAGTTTCAATATATTTAGAATAACCATACTCTGTTTAAATGTCTACGACTTTGTTGCTGCCAAAACATTTCATGCAATGTTTTTTCCTTTTTTATTCTGAAGAATGTAGCCGAAGCGGATTAGCTCGTTGGTGGATGTGGCTCAATACAAAATGGCAGCATTCCTTGTGAACCCGCGAAGAGAGTCTTTACCTATAAATCGTGGACATGCGGTTAAGATGACAACTTCTAGAAGATTACAATGTTTTATTTAGTTAAGTACACACCTGCGTGGTGGTGGCATGTTTTCGGCCCCGTACCCTTCATGGTGGTATAGGCACGCTGTTACCGCGGAGTCTGATCGCAGTGCGATTTGTGGCCCACATGATGAAGCTTTGGAGATGAGATTAAGACATGTGGGCGATGTCTTCCGTAAATGCGACTTTGCTGAACGCATCGCATACCAAAGGAATGTTTTATCAGGGATAGATCGCACCTTATTTAATGGAAACCTGCATAGATTCCTTATCCTGCCTGACATGGTTCAAATACAGTGTTTAAAAAAAAAAAAAAAAGAAAAAGTCATCTTAAAGATGTCAAACGTCTTTTTTTCTTTGTTGTGGAATGCGTCACTTTTTACTTTTCAAACAAATCGGTATGTAGCTGATGTGTTTTCTATAAAGTGTTCTGTCAACGTAATTTCGCTCACTGGGAAACAAACGTTTAAGAAAGAGAGGGACAAATCAAACAACTATAGGGTTGCAATACATCATCTGAGAAGAACAAGAAAAACTAAATGGACGCATTAAGGTCTTTAGAGAAGGAAAAACAGCAACTGCTGTGAAGCTGGAGAGACTTCACAGCAATTACCAGCTATTGCTTGGAAGTGAGCAACAAAACAGGTCTGCACCTCAATGCTAGGTGTGAATGGGTGACATAATGAGCATTCAGTATGAGATTTAAACATAACAGTAAGTATATTCAGACCTGAATGGAGGGAAGCTGACAAATAACACCGGGGGCCCGGTGAAGTGGGGCTCCGTGAGATGAAAGCTAAGATGCAATTTACAGGACTGGAGCCTGAAATGGCCTAAAATAATGAATGGGCTTGATTTAAGTAGCGATCAGGCTGTTGCTGCTGCATCACCCTCAGGCCAAGTTTGTGTTTTTGTCTTGCAGGGTAGGAAGAGAAAGTCTTATTTTTTCCCCAAACATTTCTAATCAAAATGGACTCTTTAACGTAGCTGAATGAAGTTCATCCACTACCATCCACTACTACTGATCCACTTTTTTTTTTCCACTTCTGATACCGATACCTGAGGTATATCAGCCGATCCGATACACAAAAGCAGTGCCGAACTGACTTGAAGTTTTTTCTTGTTTTTTAAACAGTCAGAAAAGTACTGAATTACACATTTATTTGATAACTCTACCTCGGTACAGCACGCTTAAATACACCAATAGCTTCACAACCTTGGTCAAACATGGAAACACAATGTTAGTTTGTTCAGTCAGTGCAACTATTTGTTAATATTAATAATAAGAACTGAAAATGACAAAAACAATAGGTTGACTACTGTGGCCAAACATGTAAAAATAAAATGCAACAAACAAAACATAAATCAATTGCTATTGCATTACTTGAAAATATTCTAAAAACAATGTTATCGTTTATCGCAATGAGTTCTGGGACAATTTATCGTCCAGCAAAATTTGCTATCGTGACAAAAAACCTTCCAAATGGTTCAGAAAGTGCAATTAGCAATTCCAAGTATAAAGTAACACAAACAATTAAGAATGACGTCGCTGAGATCACAAGATGTAGAGCTATCATCTGCCTTTATGGATCAGGCACATTGTCACCGATACCCATTTTACTGTCTTTCTCAATATTGGGGCTGATACAGATATTGATATCGAATCGGTGCATCTCTTGTCACTGCTGTTAAAAATTTACTCCAGTTATCAATGACTATGTTTTCTGTGTCGTGTTAAGAGTATGCTTTGTACATCTGTCCATCCATCCATCCATTTTCTATACACCCTTGTCCCTTCATGGGTTCAGGAGGTGATGGTGTCTATCCCCAGCTAACGTTTCGGGCGAGAGGCGGGGTCACCCTGGACAGGTCGCCAGTCTGTCACAGGGCAACACAGCGACACACAGAGACAAACAGCCATGCACACACACACTCAAACCTAGGGAGAATTTAGAGAGACCAATTAACCTGACATGTTTTTGGACTGTGGGAGGAAGCCAGAGTACCCGGAGAGAACCCACGCATGCACAGGGAGAACATGCAAACTCCATGCAGAAAGAACCGGGCGGGGAATCGAACCCAGAACCTTCTTGCTGCAAGGCAACAGTGCTACCAACTGCGCCACTGTGCAGCCTATGCTTTGTATGTAATGCTGAAATTTTTTTTTTGTATCCTTGTCCTTGCTGATATCTTTGTACAAATCCTTTTTTATCTTTTGTAAACTCTCTGTGAGCTCTGGGTTTAGCTGATGAGCCCAGTATGCCTGATATCCTACTAGCACAGCTGAACTTGATCTCAAGTTCATTAGGTTCTCTAGAACTGAGTGAACTAAGGAGGACTACATACATTTAAGAGTGTGCACACTCATTAATCCTGGTTCAGCTATTTTATACTTTTCCCTTTAACAGATTAGTTTGGTTTTACAGGTCCACACATCACATATAATGGTAGAGAAAGTTCTGAAATGATTAATCTCATTACATCGTAGAAACAGGGATTTGCTGACTATATCTTTACTTAGAAAAGCATTTTAACTTGGTGCTTTGATTAACTGACTTCCCTATTCATGGTCTGTTAGCATATCTTTATGTATTTGCAAACCACCCTACACCCTTGCACGTATTCCTCATCTTTTGCTCTCTGTGAGCATCTGTCTCATCTTGAGGGCTTCGTGAGCCCTCTGGAGGTTTTCAGATCTATTTAATGCACCACAGCTACCAGACTCCCCACTCACACCCCCAGTCATCAGCTGCAGAGTGCTCAGGCATAAACAGGGACCCCTCGGAGTTGGTAAGTATGCAAAACAGTTCGGACTCGGTCCGCACTCGATGGTAAGCATCCCTACGAGATTGCGTAGGGATCGTCCACGTCTCTGCAACACAGACATTGTAAATGTATGAGTCTTATGAGCGCGGACTAGAGATGAAAGACACCGTGCCAAGACACATAGGGAGAGAGAGAAAGAGAGGAGAAAAATAGTTAAAAAGATAGAAGCTGAGAAAAAAGGATGCAAATGACCAAATCTGGACTGCGAGAAATTGACTGGAATTGGTTCTTTGCAGGAGCGTGCGAGGCAGAGCCGCCTTTGTGTGAGCAGTTCAAAGCCGGACGTGTCTCGGCCGTAACGCCTTCAGATGCAGCGCCCCGCAGAAGAATTCACGCCACTTGAACTTTTTTTCGGCATTTCATCTTGCCACGGTTACAAGTTTTAGATTATTCGAATCTGATTCGTTGCGATGGATCGAGAATGGAATGAAACGCATTGAAATTCTGTTCCAGCCACAAACGTCGGTGTCTGACGTTGAGACGTTGTGTGACAGTCAAACACAAGGCAGCAAAGAAAGGATACGTGGTTTTCAAAAGATTTCATGTAGAAAAATTGGAGAAGGGCCGCATGCATTTCACTTTAGCCTATCTGTACTCTGGTACCCTAAAATAAAATCTACTGTAGCCTAATGCCTTCATGAGATATGGTAGAAGTCCATCAATGTCTAGATTAATCTCAATACAAATCCAGCTGCTCTGTGAAGGAAAGCTTTTCTGCACCATGAAGACTAAAGGTGGATTCACACCAACCCTCTTTAGCCCCCTTTAATTGAACTCTATTTTGTTTGCTTATAAAGTTTGGTTCATTTGGAGGAGCGTGAACGCACAATTGAACTCTAATGCAGAACAAATAAGCGAACTCTGTTCCGCATACAAACCTCGACCTCTGTTCGGTTGACATGAACTTTGGTGCGTATGTGAACGACAAGCTCCAATAACAGGAAGCGGACTACAGCGCAGGGCATTGTGGGTAAATACAACCAAAACAAACTCTAGTGTGTAGCACTAGCGGGAGAAATGGTTCATCGTCTTTCGCCAAAGACAAAGGAGAAATCCTACTACCGCTGAAACCTGGCGCCACTGCATTTGGCTCATGTCTTCCTCAGAGGTTTTCATGTCGTTTCCTTCAGCAGATCTTGTTGCAGCGCCACCGCAGGCGAGGAAACAAGTTTCTCAAAGGGTTTGGTTTGTGCAGTGTAGAAACGAATCGCACCAGCAGAAAGTGGAACAAATGTAGCCATTTTTGTTTTGGACAAATGTTTGTCCAAAACATTCTGCTTCACAATGATAGGAAGAGCCGACATCGAAGGATCATAAAGCGACGTCGCTATGGACGCTTGGCCGCCACAAGACAGTCCCAAAAATTTGGGACAAATTTTTGTTTTGGATCCTTGGTTAGCATAGTAACCAAGGATACCAGAGTATCAAATGTGAAAACATCCTCATGAGCACAGCAGGTCTGAAACAAAGTTGTAGAGAAGTTTAAAGCAGGTTTAGATCGTAAAGCGGAATCGAAACCTTTAATAAGAAACTCTAGGGTTCTGTTTAGGACATCCAAAAAATACTTCAAACCTAGCATGGTCCTTCCTACAGACTGGGCAATGAGAGCAATAATAAGAAAATCAGTCATTATTGTGTTTTGATCCTTCACTTGAAATTCCAATACAAAATATATTTATGTTTTTGGTTTGCCACATGGGCAAAATGTGGAAAAGTTCATGGGGTCTGAATACTTCTGTAAGCCACTGTGTGTGTGGTCAGACTGCAGTTCTCCATCCAATTCATCGAAGCTCCGGGAACTAATTAATTCTCTCGATGTGCAAACCCCAAAAGCTATGCAGCACTTATTGCAAAAGTAATGCAGCCTCTAGGGGACTGAATATGAATGCATGCCATATTTTTCAGATTTTTATTCGAGGAAAAATTTTGAAAAAATAAAGAGTGAAAATATTCCTAGTTTTGTCCTACTTTTACGGTGGTTATAATCATACAAAACTCTAACAGAGACACCAATGTTAGTGCTAGTAACTTGAAAAGCTGCTGGGAAAAAAACCCAATAAATAAATGTGTGTTTCAAATACCACCGGATCAAAGAGACAGCGATGGCCGCCGGAAAAAAGAGGACGTCAGACGGGAGACTTATCAGCTTGTCCTCCACCTGTTCTGCTTCACCCGAGGGAGCGCGGCCAGATAGAAACGGCACCGTCAGATACGGAGGGAGAGTAAAACACGGCTGTGTGTAGAGAGGAAGAGAGAGTGAGAGGGGAAAAAAATAAAAATTTATGTGGTCTGGAGAGTGAGACGGAGCAGGATACGTCAAAAGGAAAAAAAAAAACACATAACTGCTGCTGAGGGGACTCAGAGAGAGAGAGAAAAGATGGAAAAAGGAAATAGAAAACTATCTTAGGAAATGGAAAGAAGGCTAGAAGAGGAGATAGAGAGGGAAAGAAAGCTCAAGAGGCAGAGAATAAGGTCGCATGAGCTGAAAGATAGCAACCGCGTGAGACGTGGAGAGCGAGAGGAGGGTGGGTGGTGGGCAGACGGAGAAGTGGACGTCTCAGGCCATTTCCTGTGATGATAGCCACAGCCTTCGCTTTTTGTCAATTCCCAACCACACACCTGCTGAACCGCTTCTCTGCCACCCTATCACACACACAGACGTTTGCGTGGCTCTCTTTGTGGGGGCTTTCCATTGACTTCCATTCATTTCTACAGCCTAAACCTTGCCCTTATCCTAACCCTAAACCTAACCTTAATCCGAACCAAAACTCAATTCACACCTTAGTCCTAAATCTAACCCCTGACCCAAAAATAGCGTTTCTCCTTGTGGGGACCAGGCTTCGGTCCCCACAATAGCAGTGGGTCCCCATAACGTAGTATTTGTCAGGAAAATGGTCCCTACAAGGTATTACAAACAAACACACAGACACACACACACCCCAGCTTGTTTGTTTGGAGCCTCGCAATTTGATCTCAAAGACTTTAACCTCTGTCCGGCTACAGTAAAAACCAATACAATGGAGTCCAGGAAGAAGAAAAACACATGTTGCTCTGCCCAGCGAGAAGAACGGTGGCCCGCTTGAAAATAATTACATCTCATTTTATTCATTGTCACCAAATTACCCGCTTGAGCGGCCGCGCACAATGGCACCTCTCAGACGTCTGTGTGTGGATGTTGCGGTACACGCAAGCATGTTCTCGTGAAAGACTCTTTACCGACTTTGCGTGAACCGCACTATCGGAGGCGATGTAGCAAATAGGTTTGATCTTTCCCGAGAGAAATGTCTCAAACTGAGAAATCTTTGGGATCGGTCCAGCGTACAGCAGGGAAGCTAAAGCTGCAATCTCAGAGCGATCATCCCCGTCTATCCGAGACCCCTCACGTTTTGCTGTTCGCCGTTACGTAAACGGGAGAAAATATGGAAAATGGCCTCCTACAAAGAGCACTTTACTATTTTCTGAAAAGGATAACATCATCACTAACTTATTCGTCTACGGAGCTATAGAAAAGTCAATAAATAACATGTAGCTAAAAGCTGGCATTATGTACATATATATCTGCCTTCACCGTATGAGGAGAGCGATAGCTTTAAGTTGATTTTAACGTTCTCCTCCAAGCTCCGAGCCCTGGTGGCGAAGCGCGCGGACTGGCAGAGCCGGATTTTTGTGTCCAGTAATTATTTCCAGAGTGAAGCTTACTCTTATCACTGGACAGACAGACATTTTTTTTCTACCTCTCCTCCCCAAGTCTGGCACCAACAGGTGCCAGCTTTGCAGGAGTCTTTCACAGAAAGTTTCCCTCCTCGGCCGGCGGCAGAGCAGCAGTGGAAGCTGAGCCGTTTCCCCAGGTACAGCAGGCTCTTTGTTGCTTCTGCATCATTTCTCCATTTTAGTAACTTTTTTTTTTGCTCCACCTGTTAAAGTACACTTATATTAAAAAGAACCAAACATTGGACTGGGATGATTTAAGCTCATATTTATTTTCACTCATAACAAGACATGTTTTCTGTGTTCAAAGTGAGATAATTTGCTAATGGAACTTGTACTTTTTAACTTTAAACTTTTCTCTTGATGAAAAGTTACTTTTGAGTTAGTTTTGTCTTGTTTCCACAGAGCCCCTAAGGGGACATGGAGATAAAAAAGAAAAGAAATTCCGACTTACTTTCTGGAGATCCCGACTATTTTTCTCGAGATCCCAACTTTTTTTTTTCATTTCGCGGGATCTCGAGAAAATAAGTCTGGATTTTTTTTTTTTTATGTCCCCTTAGGGGCTCCGTACATTTCTAACGTACTGAGGTAGTTGGACAAGAAAATAGACCAAAGACACTTGGTAAGACTTTGTGTTATTGCAGCGTTTCTACTTGTGCTTCCTTTTAAAATCTCAGTATTATGCATTTTTAAATACAAAGGTGGTTGTATAGAGCAACGCTTCCTTTTGTTTCGCACACTTGTGTTTGTGCACATGAGCAAAGCCTCTTGGAGACTCTTGGAGGCTGTCCGTCTGGAGACAGGAAGAAGATGTAGCGGTAAATATTTAATGCCATCCGTGTGCTATTGTTGCCCTGCATTAGACTCAAGGCACACATGAAACCTGGCAGTTATGAAGCACGGTTGCACAGCGGCGGAGAATGCGGGTACAGTAAAAGCACAGAGGGGGATAAATCTGGAAAACCGGTCTTTTGCTCTTGCTTCAGATTTATTTTGTTTGTCGGGCAGAGGAGTGATGGTTCAATAAAGTGTGCAATAAAAAAGTGAGGGAAGGCTCGAGGAGCTTATGATTACAGCTCAGGAAGCTCTCTGGAGAGATTTGTTAGACGCAACCGTGTAATTTTGATGTCTGATATTATTGGGTAAATGTGACAGATCGGCTTACATGTGAAAACTTCTATCCGGCATAATTCTGCACCAAGAGTCTCGCTGAAGTTCACGAAAGACGATTTAAAGAGTCTCGCTTAAATGTCGAATTTGTCATATTTTAAAGCCATGAAATGCGACAGATTTTTACGTATCGATCTACAGATTGGTTCCATTTGTGCCGCTGCTGTGGAGGCAGATAACCTGAAACGGTAACAAGCAAAAAACAATTTGTACTTTTTTTTCTCCTCCCAACAGCATGAACTGCATGAGCAACTTGTTTTATTAGCATCAGGATTGAGCTAGCCTGCCCATATAGCTCTGAACTTAACTACGAACAGCAGCAGGCACATCTGTATCCACTGTAAGTCGTGTTAGACTGCAGGTCGGTGCAAAAGCAGAACATGTTTTTTTTGTTTTGTTTTTTTTATGAATACGAAACCGCGAGTGTTGCTGCAGCCTTCAGAGAAAGCTGAAATAAAATTTAAACAGACCGACTTGTCCATTTTTACAGGAGAGTCAAAATAATTTTTACTTGGTGTCAAAAATCAGGTTGTTCTTAGAGAGGCCCGGTTGTGCCAGAACATATTCAGAAAACCCATTAAATTGTAATAAATGTCATTAAAAAATCGATACATTTTTCTCAAAATTAAATAATATTGAAGATCTTTTCGCACTGATGAGTCCATCCAGGATTTATTGATTGTTTTTTTTGTCAGATTTTGTTGATGCTAATTTCTAAATATTTCTAAGAATTTTTCTGATATTTGCGCTAGCGTATGATGTTGAACTTTTTATTCATCACCGTATCGGTCACAGACTACAACTTCACATCAAGTAAGGCTGAGGCAGCAGTCGCTTAGAACCAAATGTTTTGGGTCAATTTTGAGAGAAATTTGCAGAATAATCCCCCCCCATCCCCAATAAAGTGGGGATTTGTTAATTCTATGTGGATTTTACGGATTTGTGAAAAACCCGAGAGACTTAGTGATGTAATTTGGAGTCTAGAGGACCACATTAAAAGCTATGGCGGGCCAGATTTGGCCCCTGGGCCTTGAGTTTGATTTAGAGCAAAGGTACCCAACATGAGTTCATGTTTGCCTTTTTCAACCCAAGTGGTTCGACGTTTTTTTACAAACGTCTACTGTGAGTACGGGGAACACTTAATCTAGTTTGGAATTGGTGGCAAAAATAAAAACAATATAGCAACAATAAGCAATACAACAGATCAGATCCAGAAACCAAACATAATCCAGGTTTATGAAGCTGACAGCAGAGTAACTCACAGAACAGTCAGGCAGATGGTTTTATATATATATATATATAATATATATATATATATATATAGATAAGAGAGAGAGAGAGATGTGGAAAAAATTAAGAGACCACTTCACTGAACCCTGTTGAAAACCAAATACTGATTTCTGAACTCTTCCTGAGATAAAACATTAGTATTGTTGTTTCTAAATCAATATGAACTTGTTTTTGTTCCTCCTTTGCATTGTTTGAGGTCTGGAGACACTACATCTTTTTCATTATTTTGACCATTTCTCATAATAATAATAAATAAATACAACATTTCTGCTTGGGATGTCAGAGACACGTAGCCAGAAGCTCATAGAATAGAATAACATTCGTTTTACTCCAACATATGCCAAAAAAAGAGTAAAACCAAAGACACTGATCGTCTCTCAAACTGCATCCCTCGAGGGCAAGAGTCGCCCAACTTCTAAGTCCCTTGTCCTACACAGTGGCTAAATTGCCTCGTTAGCATGCAGCCTAGCTAAGTTCATCAGCTAATATTTGTGCACTGAAGAGTAGAGATATCCAAACGTTGCCGGACACCGGCCCTGGAAGACTGGAGTTTGAGACCGCCGAGCAGGCAGGATGAGTGGAGCGCCAACTTAAAGCGACCCCTGAGGTCATCAGGGTACGCCTGATACGCTCAGCAGAGATCGAGGAAGATCACGTGGAAAGTAGCAGCAGAAGCCAACTTGCAGAGCGGAACCTTTCATTAATCCTCGCGACGCGCCACGACGTTGCCACGTTTGACGGGGGCAGAGCCAGCTTGGGCCGAGCCATAATGAGACCTAAGCTAACGGATTAGAACGAAGCCTTAAAACTTCTCGGTTTCGTTTCCACGAGAGGCCCGTTCCGTTTTGATCTTGAGATATTTGTGAAGCCTTGTCTCTTTGCTGGCGTAAAAAACCCAGCCTAGCGTGAATGCTGTCTCATTAGGTGGTGGGGGATGGGACACCCCCCAAAAAACTGGACTTGGCTCCCTGAAAGGCTTGTAAGGGTGTGCGTACTCGTTTACAGCAATGAAAGCTGCAGAAACCAGGGAAGGCCAATTAACTTCGTCAAAGCAGATGTATAGCATAAAGCCTGCTCTATGCCGTGCCTGCCTTTCTTTTTAAATTGGCTCTTGTTAGGGAGTATTGGTAAGTAACGACGTCCATGCGGCTAATTTTGAGCAACTTGCATCACTTTTTCCCCTTCCTCTCCCAGCTCCTTCCTCTCATTTCTGTCTCAGCTGTTGGGTCCTCCCGTTTGGCCGCAGCGTCGTCAAATTCGGAAATGTGCGTTTTCTCGACCAGGATTTCTAAAAAGGAACAGTATCACCCCCTCTCTATTTTATATTTTCTAAAATTTCCTCTCCTTTTAGCCTCTTGCCAATGCTACCTTAATGTCACGAATCATTTGTCTTGAGGGTTTCTTCCCTAAAAGACGAATGTCCTGTATCAAGTTGATGCAGGACATTGATACTTGTATCAACTTGTATCAAGTTGTCAGTCTTGGCCGTCCACCATGCAAGATGCCTGCCTTAGCTCACCCATCTGTCTCTGTCTTCTCCGTCTCCCTTAATCCTGCTTTATTTTTTTCTTCTTCTTTGTTCTAATCGGTTTTTGCTGTTTCAGGGTTTAATCTCCTGCAGCAAAAACAACCAGTTTTTAATCCATTATTTTGCTTCGTATTACAAGAATTTGTTTTACCCGTAATTAAAAACAGCTTCTGGATCGCACGACAAACGGCAATATCATTAATGGAGTTTGATCAAATTTTTTTGACGCCGATAACGTAAAAATAACCGAATTTGGCGCAGAGGAGAGAAAAAAAGCATTTAATCTGCTCGATTAGGTCCACGTTTTCTGAACCTCCGTCATGAGTAAATTGGAGTTTGTGCCTCAGCGCCTCAGATTCTATCATCTTCAAGGACTCTTGTGTCAAAGAAGCAGAAATTAACTCCACACAATGCCTCCTCCTGCCCTCTCTTCTTTGTTATTTCTAGATCTTTTTGCTCTGAAGTGATTATTCAACCTTTCTGCGTATTACTTTTTGTTTTTGCTTTGTTTAAAATGAAAACACATTTTAAGTGATGATGATTTAAAATACATATAATATATATATATATATATATATATATATATATATATATATATATGCAGTATATACATATATATATGTCCATGTAGGGTTTGCCCCCTACATGGGCAAACCCGTGTGGGGCCACCATTGAAACCACAAACAAAACCCTGTAGGACCCATATTGTCTGCCCTCCTTTTCCCCATATGGGGCCCACCAGGTATGCTGGCTGGGTAGTTGCTGCTCTTAAGAAATCATGGGTTAGTTTTGACTCGCCACATTGTTTTTTTGGGGGGTTCAACTTTGCTAGTTCCATGGTTTGAATTCATATATGAAGACTGTGTTTAAAAGCAGGAGACGGACTACAGCGCAGGGCATTCTGGATAAATACAACCAAAACAAACGCGCGGGAATCTTTTAGCCAGCAAGAGAAAACGCTCATTGAACAAAAGATAAATCCTCCCACCGCTAAAATCTTGACAACACTCCAGTTTTGTTTACGTTGTGTGAAGAAGGAAGTTTAAAGTTGCGGCACAAATGTTTTCTTCTGAGGTGTTTGTGTTGTTTCCTTCACTTGTTCTTAGTGCAGCGCCCCAAGAGGTGAGGAGAGGAACGGGTCTTTCAAAAGTTTTGGTTTGTTTGACACAATGCGGTGTGGAATCGAACCACACCGGCAGTTTAACAAATGTTGCAGCTTTTGTCGCCAATTGATGTGCGTCTGTTGCATCACCAGGTGTGAAGACACCCGAAATGTAACCCAGCCTACAGATAGAACAGACACGAAACAAAGTCACTGAGATCAGTGAGTCTGGAAAGTGTTGCAAAGCCAGGCTTGGAGTAGAAGATGTTGTAAAGAAGATGGACAGAGAGTGGATGGGGGGAATCTTAACAAATGTGTGAGTTATTATCCAAACAATGGAGAAAATATGGGGCAGGGCTGAACCTTCCCAGGAGAGGTCGGCCTACGAAACGTACTCCATTTTGGGAAGGTGTGTGCCTGTGTCCAGTTACATCTGATGGAAAACTAACAGCCTTCCAGAAAAAGGAGCATTATAGCCACGATCAAACATGATGCTTGAGGATGACGTATTGTTATTGATGAAGCCGTGAATTAGGCTTTATACAGCAAAATGTCCAGCCATCAGTGTGAGACCTTCAGCTCAAGTTTCTGACGGAGCAGTGAATTTGTTCAGATAACATATGACGAAGGCCGAGGATTATCAGCCTTGTGAGTTATATGGGACATGGGGGATGGGACATAGAGGTAGTTTTACACAAATATGTAAAAAAAAACCCAACATATTTTTTGAAGATTTAACGTGACAGAAAAAGTAAAAAAACACAAAAAAACAAGCTTTAGTAAAGGGACAAACACTTTTTCACAGCATAATAGTTGTTTCAGTCAAAGGTGGTGTTAAACACGAGTAACCCAACACTCCTTTTCTTATCTCCCCCTTCTTCTTAAACAATAGCTGGCATGGACAGACAATGTCCAGCTGTCAGCTCCCTCCTCCCTCTGCTCCACCTCCTCTCACATCTGTTGTGTCCAGTCATTGAGCGGGTGGAGGATGAGGTCAAACCAATCTCTATGCAGATTATAATGACTTCCTGTATGTTCATCCTCCCCTCCTTTCTTCCTCTTCTTCTTCTTTTCTCTTTTGATGGAGGGGGTTGATCCCAGCGGGGCTTCTGGGAAGGATGTTTGCGTGCTCAATGGGTTTCCATTACACTAAAACTCTTGTCCAGCTCGATTCCCACCAGCTTTCAACCAAGACTGAACATACACGTCAGTGTACGCAGCACACACACCCATGTAAGTACACACAAGACCATGAAACCGAACACGGGTTCACGAGTGATCAGATAGATGACGGACTCCCTGCTACAAGCCGGGAGCCGCTGCATGGTCGCAAGTGACAACATAAAGCAAAAAGATGACAGGCAGAGGGTCTCAGTTACGGCCTGATGGTCAACAGAAGCAATTCAAGCTGCTTTGAACATGGATCAATCCAGGGCACCAAAGTGACTGAATTACCGTTGGCCTCAGAAACCTCCTGGGGCAAAGACAGGATGTCTGCTCTTAGAACCCGGCATGAGACCGCTGCATCGCCTGCGTTTCTGGCTGAAGGTCGGGGACACGGGGAGAAAAACAAACAAAAAAAAGAAATCCCAACTTATTTTCTCGAGATCCCACGAAATGAAGAAAAAAGTTGGGATCTCGAGAAAGTAAGTCGGGATTTCTTTCTTTTTTTCTTCTCTCTCCAGGTCCCCTTAGGGACTCGGTACGATAACACATTTTGCTGGACGATAAATTGTCCCGGAACTTATTTGCGATAAACGATAAGATTGCTCTTTTTGAGGGCATTTTCAAATGACATAATAGTAATGATGGCATAAAAATTCAAGAACATTTTCTCAAAAGATCAATCAACTTTAAATTCTAATGAACGTTTAAACCCTTGAACGGGAATACATTTGGAATATCCAACATAAATAAAGAAAACAACAGAAACAAGAAATAAATTGTGAAGTGTTTGTAAACAAAATGATCTTTAGTAAAAAAAAAAATTGTTGAGACTGAAGACTTTTATCGTTCAGTTTTTGTTAAGATGAAAGAAAAACGGATAAATCAAGCAAATTAAAATAATTGAGTTTCTTTTAGTTATGTAACTAATTGATTTATTGTGATTTATTATTTATTGTTTCATGTCTAGTTGAGGGACCTTAAGAATCTGAGCTGCTGACAGGTTTTATGAGCCAATTGCAGTAAAGGTAAAAAGTAAATCAAGAGGCATTTACCTGGAAAGTCCAGTTTGTTTGGAGATGTGTGAATTCCCTACTGAACTCTGAAGTGGACAAAGAAAAAGCAAACTCTGGTCCGTCTCAAAACCTTGGTCTTGGCTTGGCTGAAGTGAACTCTCGAATGCACATGTTGATGCCAAGCGGCTAAGAGACGGCTCCAAAAGCAGGCCGACTGTAGCGCAGGGTACTCTGGGTTTGTCCTGTACAAACAGAGCAAATGCATGTGTCTCGTGGAATGTCTCACGGCCTTTTACCAACAACAAAAGAAACAAAACTGCTCCTCCATTCGTGTTAACATTCTGCGAAAAAGGAGGTTGCACTCATGTCTTCTTTTGGGGTTTTTGTGTTGTTTCCTTCAGTAGTTCCTGGTGCATCGACAGGCTTTTCGTAGGGTTAGGGTTGGTTAGACACAGTGAAAGCAAACGGCACCGGCTGAAAATGGAACAAACGCTGCCATTTTGGTCCCCAATCAAGCCGAGTCCACCGGACCATCAGCTGTGAAAACATGTCTACAGTTGACATCTATGTGTGAATCCAGCAGTGAGTCCAAACGTTATGAATCTTTTGTGTCTTCATTCAATGAATCAATGAAATTGCCAGAAGGATTATTCTTATGTTTGTTGAGCTTTTATTAAAGAAGCTCTTGATTTTGATTTCGGCCTGAATGAATATCCTTCAAAAGAATTACATTAGACGAAAATCACATCTTACTTCCCGACTGATAAAGATACAAAAGCTGTGAATGAAATGAACTTCACGTTAAAAGCAGATCAAATTTTCATGCAGATCAGATCAAATGCCGATCACAGTCAGGACGCTCCTCAGTCTGATCCTCAAAAACGGACCATAGGTCAGTGTGCTTATCGACATCTTTGACAATCTGAACGCGAAGTGGGTGGAAAATTATTCCTGGTTTTCAAAATGTGTTAAAAATCTGTTAATGTGGTGTGTGTGTGTTTTTATTTAGTCAAAGCTATTTAAAATCAAATTTGGCTGCGTTTATAGTAGATTTTTACTGTAATTTCATGCTTTTCCGCACATCTTCAAATGGATTTTTAGACCTGGACTTAGACGCCTGGGTGTCACCATGTTGCTACGTACAACTGTGTTTTGTTTTATTTTACTTCTAAGTATGCTATGGTTGCCATAGGCACTGTACACTGCAACCTGGAGTCCAGCAGAATGTAGACCACTTTCCTTTCCTACTACTCTACAATTTGATTTCCTCTTATTTCAACTGCTGACTTGGTGTTTTCTTTCTTTTTTTTATATTTTCTTTTCTCCTTCAAAGCCACATCTGATCTGTAGTTCTGTGTAGCTGCGGGGGGCCGTTGACTGAGTTAATACTCCCAGTAAGAAAAAACTTTCTCACCATTAGCATTTTACATTTAATAGAAAAAAATAAATAAAAAAAAGTACTCCTACATTGGATCTTCTGTTTCTTTTAGTGTGTATGCTTTTGGTCTTCTCACATCAAGATGTGGTTTTCACAACCAGCACGAGAGATCCGAAGCCTAGTGCGCATTTTTCTAAACTTTATATTGCTTCAGGCTTCTGTAAAACTTGAAATTAGTCTTAATTATTGTTTTCTCGCAAACCTCCGAGACCTCCACCCATCATCCGCATTTAAACTCAAGATTCAATTACCCACAGATGGACTCTATTTAGTAATCAGATAAATTGCGAAGGAAACTGGTTGCACAAGATCTTACTAAGCGGTAGCAGAGCAAAACGGACACAAAAAACAAGTATTCGAAAGTAGACTAAGATGTATACAACTGTTGTCAAGGGTTCTACAACCGGTTTACGGGAGGAAAACCATAAACCGGTTGAAGAAAACGCATATTCAAAGGGTCGACTAGCGTTTCCAAACGGAACGTGGACGACTCCGCAGTTGTGTGGAAGAACGCTGTTTGGTCTGATGATACGCCATCATCAGACCAAACAACGCCATGTTTGGCGGACACCAGAAACTGCACGTCACATCAAGCACACCATTCCCACCATGAAGCATGTTTTCTTGTCATTGTTTTCCCCTCAAAAGGTCAAGTTTAGTTGATCGCGATTGATTCGTCTAAGCCAGTGTTTCGCAACCCTGGTCCTCAAGGCCTACTGCAGTTCAGCAAACGTTTGCTAACCAGTCATTGATTGAAATCAGCTGGGCTGAAGCAAGGAAATATCTAAACCCTACAGGGCAGTGAGCCTTGAGGACCAGGGTTATGGAAATTGCTTAGACTGGATGTTGTACCCTCCTGGATACAACATCTAGGAGGGTGAATGCTTTTAATAGGGACTGCAAGACTCATTTTCCTTCAACTTTATAAATGATGTCCTATTTTGCGTTTAAGGATTTTGTACAAAAACAAAGTACATTGAAGTTTGTTGCTGTTATTAAACAAAAAAAGTGGAGCGTTAGACTTAATATCAAGCGAGGCATTGTGCAAGTCTCCAAGTTTCACAGAGTGTTTATTCTAGCAATAAGAAAGCTAACTTAATTATGAGTTGCTAAAATTGGAAAACAGAGAATTATGCAGCGAGAGAAAGCTCATGAATATGTTCATAACGAAGATGAAAAAAAAGCCCTGTATAACAACAGCGTAGCTCCAAAATAAGTAGCAAGAGAAAGCCAATCTGTTCCTAAGAACACTGTATCCATGAAAAGCAAAACAAAAAAAACCCCTAAAAAACACTACAACTTATGTTTTTGTGCACCCTTAAAGGTTTCTGTGAAATGTTTTATTAACAAGACCCAGCAAGTATACATTTCTAGCATCGTGATCCCATCAGCCCTCAGAGGGGCTGTTTTAGTTGAACCTGTCATCTAATTAAGAGAGAAACGAGCGTTCCACGGGGTGCTGGCTCAAAACAACATTATCATCTCTCTTGCAGATATCCTCACCGGTCTCTTTTCCTCCAGGAGCCTTTTTCTGCTTGCGGGAATGTCCTATCCCCCCCTATCCATTTGTCTGTCTGCCTAATCAACCGGGGTACACATGGTGATGGCAGCCATCCACCAAAGCAACACGGGGAAGGGCAAGTCACTCATTAGCATGAATCCGTCCCCCCCCCCCCCCACCCCAACATCTCTACTCATCATTCTCTTTTCTTTTCGATTTTTAAATTTTGTTGCACCCCCTTACGCCGTTAAAGCCTCTGGATCCCTTTCCTCTTCATTTTCAGCTCTCCGTCTGGCTCCGTTTCTTCGTTTGGCAGAAAAGCCTCAGAGGAACCTGCCAGTCCTTGAAGCCATTCCGCCGCATCTCATGCGCCTTTCGCCAAAGTCCCAGCCCGGCGGGGGTGAGGCAAAGGACATGGTGTTACATCCCAGTTAACAGGCGGCTCTGGCGGTACGCGTCGCCACGGGCCCTTTTTTTGTGCGTGGCGGGCGAAATGACTGAACGGCGCTTAAACAATGAATGACTGGTGACGACATGGAAATGATAGCGCTGTGAATACTGGTTAGCCCGGGGTAAATGATGCCGCTGCCTCTTGTCTGCAACAAGTGGCTGCAATAAAGATGTGCTGATGCTGCTGCTGGAGAAAGACCGCCAACTCTGTTGAGTCAGGATGTAGAACGCTGTCAAAATAAAGCATTTACCCTATTTAGCCGCATAGTTGTTTGCATCACCAACTGCCGTCAAGTGTTTGACTCCTTTACGTTGATATGATGTAATTTTAAAGAACTGTTTTAAAGTCCTCTCATGAGGACACCTGATGGACCCAATGACAAATATTCAAGGGTGACAGTGAAGGGGTTACCTCAGAGCTTTTGCACATGTCTAGGCTTTGACTGCATGGCTTCAAAACCATTTTTCCCCCCAGGAATTCAAAGGTGAACCTACTGGTTTGCTTTGTATCGTTGTCCGTCTGTATAACCGCTCTTTGAGCTTCATATCATGTTTTAACGTCCTTTCATCAGAAAAGGATGAAAGGAGTGCTGCTTTGATGCTTTAATCTCCCGTGGTAACCGTTCAGCCGTGTAAAGTGCCTAGTTAGACCGAGCGCCCTCCCATCCCTCCCTCACAGAGCAGCCTTACTCTGCAACTCCCCCACTCAGCTCCTTCAGACTAGCCAGCAGCAATTAGCAAGCACCTGGTGGAGCCGCCCATCTGTCCATCAGACGGAATTACCAAGGTGTAGATGTCACTGAGCTCCTTCTCAGTGAGACGCTGGTGAAAACATTGTTAACGGGACATTAGAGGAACCGTGTTGTTCTGACTTCCTGAAGGTGGAGTTTCAGAGAGAGCAGGAGTTCTTAAAGAGACAGAGGTCCAATTTCAAGCCATTAAGTTATGAACCCATATTTGACACATAGTATTTTTATAACAACTGCAGATAACACAGTTACTTGATTGTGCCATAAAATGACACCATGTGGCTAGAAAACACATAACGCTGCCCCTTTAAGGATAAGAAGTCGTGGCTGGGCATTCTCCTTCAAGATTTTCTGGTAAATAAACTGTTATTTCAAGTTTGTGGGGATTTTATTTTGTCTTTGGGGGGGAAGCATAAATGTAGAAACTAATAAGCTAAAGTGCATGAGGGTTGTTTATTCTAATGCAGTGTGGCAATGGGTGTGGCTGTCACACTTAAAAAAGGTTTTAAACTAATGAGATGGAAAGACAAGCATTATTTGATTAAACGTTTATTACAGTTTTGGGGGGGAAAAAGTATCTTAAAAAGGGCTAATTCTATCCACAAAATGACAGCTAATCACAAACGTTTTCTAACAGGATACTCTCTGCCTTCTGGACTGTAGACCGAGAAGAGAAAAAACAGCGGACTCCTGAAATTTTTAGTCAGAACCACTTTAGTCTAAGAGACGATTATTTCCATCTGCAGCAATTTATACTTGGCAAATCGCCTGTTTTCTAAGAGAGCAGCAGTAGTGACCCCCCCCGCCCCCCCACACCCCACCTCCTCCTACCCATATCACTAAGTAGAACAAGCATCTGAAACAACACACATGGTGTTGATTAAGTCGGGAACTGCATGAAACTGAGGCGCTCGGGTGGAGGTGGGTTGGAGAAAAAATTGCTTGCAGAGCACCAACAAGGGTGGCGAGGGTAAAGCAGCTGAGGTGGAGGTGGTTAATTTTCTAAGCTACAGTAAAGGATGCACAGATGTGACAATTTGACACAATTACTGTTGTAGCAGTATTTACAAATATTTTATTTTATCACATTTTTGCATTTGGTTCCTCATTTAATCATCAGAATAATCCATTACTCAGTTACTAAAATAATCATTCATAACAGTGGGGGAGGCACAATGTTCTTGTACAAGTAAATGCATCCCCTTTACTTTGATACCCCAAAACCTTCAAGAAGTCACTTAGTACATAAACGTAGTCTCATTCTGTGTGATTTATTCTCAGGTTTTTCACTTCAGATGACTTTCTTGACATTAACTCGCTTTTATACGCTGTCTAATATCACAGCTCGCCATCACAATGGAAGTACATCGAGTCCTTGAGGCTCGGCGGTAGAACTTGTTCACCACTCACTGGTGTCGTTTTCTGTATTGACCCTCCATCTCCACTTGATCGTCTCATAATATAGAGTGAAATCCTTCCCAAGGGATGTAGATGTGTAGTCTGAATATTTTTGCACTTCCATATAACAGGCAATGACTTGTGGAAGGCACTTCTCTGTCTCAAAGCTGTGTTTTGATTCCCTAAACTGAGACTTTCCCTAATCCAGTCAGTGTGTTGTTAATTTATACATCCGCAAATCTAGTTCTGACAACCGTCTGGCAACGAGAACCTTGTGCAACCCCTGTTATTAACCATGTTAACGTAGAAATTCCCACATTCTGGCAACAATTAGTCACGTCCTGCAAAGGATCTAACAAGAACGCAGCATGGAAAAAGTCATTTTGAAAAATATGTGTAACCGAAGTGCCTTTTTTATGTCTAACTTCACTTTTGTGACATATGGCAAACAGAAGCTGATTGTATCTCATCTCTATGGAACATGTTTGTGGGTGGGATGTAAAGGGGAATAAGAAAGGATGATGCGTTATTACCAGGCAATAGTGGTAATGACTTGACCGAGTTTGAGAAGTGGTTGGACGATGGGGCCAGACAATCTGCAGAACTGCAGCTCTTTTTTATAGCGATCAGCATCTGTCATGGTGGTCAGTGAAGGGACCAGCTGTTCATTGCTGACATGATCGAGAGCAAAGGCCCAATCCAACATGAGAGCTGCTTAGCTGTGTTTCCATTAGCCACAAAATAGTGTAACTTGAAATGAGAAAAATACATTTGCTTGAAGATAAACATGCCAATTCAGAAAATAATTCATATTTTTTGTTAAAAAGATTTTGCACTTGGATGAGATGGGTTTTTCAGCCATATTGAAACGGTCGTATTTTGCAAAACTGCAATGGAAACATCTTTTTCACATCACGAGATGTTACTACTGGCAGAGACACAGAAGAAGACAAAAAGACAAGGTGGGAGGATGATTGTTTATTTTTTTTGGTCCAGCGGACCTCCGCATCGCCTAGTTCATGAAAAGTTGTGTGTATCTGGAAAGCTTGGAATCCATAACTCTTCTTTAAAATGGCCGACTAGAGGGTGCTGTGGTGGCGCAGGGGCCACGCACATCACACGTATGAAGGCCATAGTCCTCGTGCCTGGCGGTCATAGGTTCGATTCCCAGCCTGGCAACATTTGTCGCATGTCTTCCCCCTCTCTCATTACCCTCTTTCCTGTGGAACTACTTTCAAATAAAGCCCACTAGAGCCAACAAAACCTTTAAAAAAAAATGACTGACTACAATTTCCCAGAAATGCCGCATTCATATCCACTACCAAGTTGGGATGGCTTGTCGCTCCAACGGCGGAATAAAACCTCATCTTCTCCTCTGATTGGCTGATAGACGATGAGTGCTAGCGGGATGGCTGAATTATGAATGTATCTCCTGTAACCGCTTACATCCGTTGTTGCCATGATTTTGAATGATTTATGTGAACAAGCTTATTCACATGTCGACAATTTTCTTTCTGATGGGCAATTTTGTCGCCATCAGAATCCATTTTATTTATGGTTTCGGTTGTGTGTGACTTTTATCCATATTTTTTTTAATTTCTTGATTCTGTATGTCCTGTTTTATTTTGGACATTTAAAATATCTTCCACCACCAGTGTTAAGTTTTCTTTACAGTATCAGGATTTATTGGTATTCAAAAAAGCCAACTTACACTTATTTGCTGTTATCTATACATTATTTGAAAATGGTCTCAAAAACAACATGTTGCTGTAATTACCGGGACAATTTATCATCCGGCAGAATTTGCTGTTGCGACTGGCCAGCAAATGGCACAAACGTCTCATTCGAAAAACGAAAAGCAAACGGTGACATTTTGTTTTGTAGAAGGTTTTAGTTGTTTAAGATCAATTTCATCCCAATGTTTATCTCTTGCAGCTGCTGCAGACCTCCATGTTTGCTAGCATCCTTCACGACTCCGTCATCGTCATTGACAACAGAAAAGATAATCAGACTGTAGAGTTTTATGCAGTTTTGCCCTGAGAAAAAAGAAGAAGAAGAAGAAGAAAACTGCTTGTGCGTTTTAAAGAGGCAGCATGAATTAAGTGCCTTGTTAGTGTTCCGCTGTTTTGGGATCAATCCCAGTTTCCTGGAGGGAAACTTCTCTTGTGTGAAGCTCTTGTGTGAATGCGGGTGAGACCCGGCGAAGGTGTGTTATGTGATATCTGCCAGATGTCGGCCGAGTCTGGAAGCGTTAAAGTGTCCGGTCACAGTGTGCAGGCAACGCGGACGAGACTTCCAGTTGTTTATCCCAGAGGGGAAAAAACGGGGGCCCGGGTGGAGGTGGGGGGGGGTGGAGGACTTAGAAGTGTTGAGGGCGGATAAGCAGCTGTCTTCTTAATTCCTCGCCGAGGAAGGGACTTTGCTTCTCTCCAAAGCCTCCCCTGGCTGCCCCTTCGGCCGGCTACGAGTTTGTAAAGTCCTGACAGGAGATGAGGAGAGACATTATAGTGAGACAAAAAAGAGAGGACGGGAAATGAGTAGATGGCAAGAGGAGACAAACGGAGAGGAGAGGAGGACAACAGGTGAAGCGTGGACGGGCCCACACTGCCGCCTGTACACCCTGTTAAAGTGTAAAGAGGGATTAGGGAAGGCAAAGAACTGGGTTGGAGGATGAGTGTTGAATTAGAACAGGACCCCTGAGAAGCAGAGAGAGACCGGAGGAGGGGGGAGAGGAGAGGAAGACGGGGAGGGATGGAGCAGGACAAAAATAGAGGACAGGAAAAGACACAACTCAGTCTGACGGAAGGAAGAGGAGAGACAGAAATAGAGAGGAGGAGGAGAGACGGATGGAGAGAGGGGGGGGAAAAGCCGAGTGATGAATAGACTCTCTGACTGCCACCAGCTCCAAGCGCCGGTTCCACCTGGCACCACGCGGTCATGTTTGCTAACAGCGCCGACGATGCCCGGCTCTCATTTCCGCACCTGGACTCGCAGTTTGAGAAAAAATAAAATAAAATCTTCATGCCAGAGTTATGACGCATCGATTCTGGTCCAGATAGCAAAACTGGTGTAGCTGCTCAGTTTTTCCTCCCACTAAATGAAACTGGCAGAAGTTCGAAAGCTTCCAGTTTGTCGTACAGATTTCTGTCCTCTCGATGCGATCACTGCTTCACGCCTGGCGTCCGATGCCAGCTGCGTTCTTGGAACTGGAGCTTGGAGTGAAATCACAGTCGGGATGGTTTCAGTTTAAAATCTGGGTGTCATTTCAATTCAGATGAGGTAAAAATATTTTGCATAAATGACCAGCGGACAAGTTTAAAAATGATTTATTCTACCCCTCGAATGCAACCACGGCAACGGCAGCACTCAGTCCTTTTGTAAGCAACGTTTTCCTGAATCAAAATTGTATTTGCCTTCCTGGAAAGTTTCTTATAAACATTACATTGCCTCATCTGTACAAAAAATACATAAGACATAAATAATAATAATCATAATAACAAATCAGACGATGTACTGCATGTAGTGATAACATACCAGGAACAGAGAAGGCTCGCCACAGGTGAGTGCTAAGATGAAATTATAATTATTTTAGAATTGATTATTGTTCATGTAAATTAAAAAAAAAAACAATCTAACCTGATACAGTCTCATATGTATTTGCAAAATATCTAGTAATTTAAAAATGGATTAGAGTATGGATCAGTAGATAGTTCTGACATTTCTGTTTAACTTGTTAAAAGTTTTCCGGACTATAGAGCGCACCATATTATAAGCCACACCTACAAATTGTTTTTAAAATACTGAAAGCGTACATATATAAGCCGCACCGGGCTATGAGCTGGTATCTCCGCCGCTCTCGGTTTTCCATAAGGACGCAGCAGAGGGCAGCAGAGAGCTGCAGGTCTCCGTCTCCAATGCAGAACCATGGTTACTTTCACGCCGAGCTCTACGCGCAGCGGCTCTATTTCCCTCCTGTACTACCAGATCGACAGCCCTCAACTTAAAAGCTGCATCGTATGAGTTTGAAGAAATTTCTACAGCGTGCCTGCTGCTAGCATGTACTTGTTCTAAATGAAAATTTAGAACTAGTTTCATCTTTGATTTCCAATTTTGACTTCCAATGATTCACTTCCTGCTAAAGAGCCCCCTGGTGATTGAAGGAAAAATCCACAGAAAAGCCGCACCGGGCTTCAAAGCGTGGGAACAAAGTAGCAGCGTATGGTCCGAAAAATACAGTAGTTAATTGCTCATTTATGTTTTCACCTTCAGTTTTCACATTCAATCAGTTCGGTTTAGATTTTTCAGGTCAGAGTTCAAACTTGTGGAATCTCATTTACTCTCAGTTCACTCAGCTTTGCTCTTGATTGGTTGCCTCTGCGGCCAGGAACCAGGAAGTATTTCACTGTACTGCACTCGAAGACAAATTGATCTGAATCTGCACTGTTTTGGATTGATTCTATATTAATCCAAACTTAAATGGACATAAACTGGACTTACAAGTCCTTTAATGTGACCTGAGGTGACATTTGTTGTAGCTTGGTGCTGGGTAAACAAACAGAGGCAAACTGAATTGAGTGACGCTCAGCATTTTGACGACAATGCCGCCACCCATTATTTGAATAAACAAGACTGTTCAAAACAAGAAGGCTTTCTGTTAAAAATAGATTGCCATCATTTTAATTGCCAGAATTATCCATGTGCCCTTTTAACTAATAAAAGACGTTTATTGAATTCAGCCGCTCCACCTTTTGTTGAGTCGAGCTGCTGACTGCAGAGCGCGGCGTTAATTAGCGACAGTCTTTCTCGCTCCGATCACTTTGGGGGATTTGTTAATGACTGTTTTTTTTTTTTGTTTCGTACAATGGATTTGTTTGCACATTTAGGCAAGAGTTTACATGTAGCGCTAAAAGGAGGAGCTGTTTCACCGCGAGACGAGTGCTGAAAGGTCAGAGGTCAGCAAGTCTCCGGGTCTGGCAAAAGGCACGGAGAGAGGAGCAAACGTGCCAAACACAAAGGATATTAGGCGGTACACGAGCAGTGGAAATTTGTTTCTTTCTCTTGTGTGTGTGTTTGTTTGTGTGTGTGTGCGCGCGGAAACACTTAATAGTGAATAGGCCTTTGCAAGAATAAAAAAAAAAAGAAAAAGGGCTAAAGCTCTGCCTGCTTTTAAAGCCACTAAACGTTGCAGACGAGGTCAAACTGAGATGGTTTGTTGCTGAGCAAAGTGCAGAAGAAGCAACATGATTCTGAGCGCGGGTGAAGGAACATCACTCTGATGCTCCCCCGTCGAGAGAAGACCATTTATCGTCGGCCGTCAGCTTTTGTTTCGCGCACGGTTAACCCGATCTTAAGATAAAACAAAACAAAACAGCGTACCGAAATAAAATGTGTGCACAGTCGAGTAGAAATTGTAAATCATCGGGGGATGTCCGGCAGAATTCAAAGGCCTTTTTTCACCTCCCCTCCAACAAAGGCGTAAAATCGCCCTTAAAGGGGCGGTGTTACGTCAAATGGACGTTTTTGAGCTCCATGTCATCTTATAATGTTATTCCCTCATCAAAAACACACCTGGAGTGTTGCCTTGATTCTTTCATGCATGTTTGAGAAATCCTGTAATCACCTCACACCCCCACTCAGCTCCTTCAGACTAGCCAGCAGCAATTAGCAAACACCAGGTAGAACTGCGAGCTGCTTCTCATCGCGACACTGGCAGAGACGCACTTGAAGGGTTAATAGAAAACCGTCATTGTGATGACCTTCTCAAGGCGGAGCTTCAGAGAGAGCAGGAGTTTTTAAAGAGACAGAGGCCCAATTTCACTGCGTTACATTATAAAGTCAAATTTCTTTTAAGTCATATTTGAGGTGTGTAGCTTTTTTTTATGAAACTGAAGGAAGTTACTGGGGTGTGCTGGAAAATACAAAATACAGGCCCTTTGATCCTGAAACAAAAGATAAAGACTAATTTAAATGTAGAGAGAGAATGAGAGAATGTTAGCTGGATGGCAGACATGGACAAGAACCTGATGCCACACCGGCATCCCAAATTTTAAAAATGGATTAAATATCTGTCATTTTTGTTTGTTTTTTTCATTTAAATTTTACCTTGTACTTCATCCGCATCCTTTGCTTACGTTCAGGCAAACATAAATATCTGCTTTGCTCTGAAGAAATGCCCAGACGTTCTTGCCTAAGCATGTCAATCTTCTAAGTCGTAGTGGAAAGTTTCAGCTTCTACAATTAGGATCGAGATTTTGCTCTGTTTCTAGATCAGGTACCAAATGTGTGGAACAGACCAGTTTCCCATGAGCAACACGCCTCGTTTTCCCAAGTTGTACTTTTCCGTTGAAGCGGTGTTTATCAGACCCGATCTCCCCTTCACAGGCTTGTCTAACTGAACCAACCTGCTGCTTTTGCTTAGCTTGTCTAAATTTGGCTTCTTTTCCCCAGCAGATCATTATGACAGTAAATGGCTTTGTTATGCTGGTAAACATAACAGTGGGTATTTGAGAAAGCATCATGTGTCACATTGTTTTCTTCCAATGTTTTTTTTTTTCGTTTTTTTTTTTTTTGCCGTTAAATCCTGTCTAAACCAAAAGTCTGTCCCGGGGCTCCATCATGGGAGTGAAAAATGACATGTTTTCTGAAAATAGGAGAAATTTGTATGGCTGCAGTAAAATGTCGAAGAAACAACATTTTGGTAAACTTTTACCGTACTTCTTGAATCTTAGCAAAAGCTGGTCTTGGTATTTGACTTTTTCTGATGACGTAAGCCTTCGTGAACAAAGCTTTGTGCTTTATTTTAGCAATATCCCCTTTTTGAGATACTTCCTGTCAGAATCTTGACTTTATTTTGACCCACTTTAGAAGCACCTGTATTTTATTAGGTAATTAAGTCTTAATTACAGGTGCCAGTTGTGTCGCTTCTTTTGACAAGTTTGTGTCTTTGTACTTTTGGTTGTTTCATTCCAGATTAGATGGATCCTCATGCTATTGGAATATTTTTTTTCTAGTTTTTCAGTTACTAATAACAGCATTTGATTCTAATCTATTCACCGTCTGTCATAGGAAATGCAAGTAATTCCATTAAGTACTATTTATGTGCAATATGTCACTCAGAGTTATTTTGCTTCTGATGCATTTTGTATTTTTAATGTAATTCTCTTGTTGATGTTCCATCATTTTCCCTATAAAGCACTTTATTAATATTTAATCAATCTTTGTGTGACTCATGCTCTACAACTTGCCTTGTTTGTGCTTGGGGTTGGAGGCTGGGGGGGGTGGTCATAGTTTCTTACACGGTAAACAAAGATGGAGCTATTCCAAACAAAGATAAAGAACCAAAATGTATAAAAGTGCTGTCTGAATCAAAATGGTCACAAAATAATGTAAATTCAATGTACGACTTGGACGTTGGGTCACATTTGAATCGGATATGTCTTGGATATCTAAGTGGCCTGGGTCGCATTCGAAAAGATCGGATGCAGGTCGCATTACATCAAGAAAAAAATCAGGATTGGGTCACTTCAGACTGCAGTGTGAACGCAGCCTTAGACTCAAAATAAGAGATAGAATAGATTCTGTTTGCTCCTCTGTGTCTCACTCACACAGGAGAGTTTTCAGAGGATTAATTACCATAGCAATGAAACACTGAGGAGGGCAGAGATGTAGAGAACTACAGAGATGGCGAAACATTCAGTTCCTACAGAAGGGCAGAGCGTCCGGTTAGAACTACAGAGGCGCCACCATGGTAGAGCACTTACTACAGACACGAGTATGTGTTTTATGATATATCTACCACCAATGGCAGAAAACAAATACCCATATATATATTTCACTTTTCTGCAAAATCGCCACAATGTAAACCTCTGATTTTCTTAATCTGATTTTTACTTTTGCAATATTCTTGTTAAGTAGTCTTAAGAACCCGTTCTCAAGCTGTCCCGTTGTCAGAGAGAACATTCGGTGGTTTAATGTAATGTACAGTACAAACACAACAAAGATCTTCCATTTTCACCAGAAATTGTTGTCGTGTAAACAGGGCCTAAGATAAGCAGTATTTCAAAAGACCTGACAAAATTTAAAAAAATCACATTTTCACTTTTCTGCTAAATTCCCCAACTGAACAATTCCTGTTAAGTAGTTTAAAATAAGTAGTATTTCAAAAGTGCAGAACAAATCTTTTGTTTTTTGAACAATAACAATATTTGTTAATCTGTTGCTAATTACTTACCTGCAATGAACTGATAAGCAGAAGTTTACAGTTAAGCACAGAATGACACCAACCATTCTACATATTCTTCTATTTAATTGATAACAAGTTCTTTGCACATTTCCCATGGCATTTTACCATTTCACGTTTATTAATGAGCTACAAGCCACTGCCTCTTCAGATTCAAGTCAGGTTCACGCTGGTTGCTGGCGTGTACAATCATTTTTGGGTTAAACATAATCAAAACGAAAGCAGCTCCAACCACTGGTAAAGGTGGGTTATGCAGACTGGACGGACGGATGGGAAGCACCTCTTCTCCATCTCTTCTAGTTTATGAACGTCTGGCTAACAGTGAGGACTGTGAGCATAACCTTGGACAAAGTGACACAGCAAAGCTGCAGTCTCACGAGAAAAACTGCAGGCTGGCTAATAAAACGTGACAGTGACAAGCTGTTTATAAGACGAACACGGCAGCGGCGGCGGCGTGTCCTTGCAGAGTTGTGTAAGTAAGAATCACAAGTACATGTCGGCGAGAGCTGCTCCTCAACACGGCACCAGCTCTGGTGGTAAATAATACCAAAACAATAAATCACTCCTGCGGCTCGTGCTGATGCGGAGATTCTCACGGTTTCTCCATGCCAGTGTTGCCTCCTCTCTTCTACCAACTATCTGCTCAACAAATCAATATGTTGCAGCGTAGCTGCTCTGGAATCTTTATGATGCTGAAAATGACTCGTCCCCCCACCACCTCCACACCCGTCATCTTATCGATCCCCTCTGTGTTGATGCTTATTCGCATGATTACGCACTCAACATCAATTGGCCTGGACAAAGTTATCACATTAAAGGCCTGAGCTAGCTTAATGTAGCGCCGTAGACAAAGAGAAGCTGGTTTTCCAGAGCGGACGGTGGGATTTATAGCGCTTCCTTCTGCCGATGTTGTAACTATGCAAAGGAAACCCCCAGCATGCACTTCTGCTGCCGCGCTCGAGGTGGTGAGATAAAACACGCCTTGATGATAAATCAATGAGAACGCCGGTGTGCCCTCGAACGTCTCGTTATTTGGGTCTCGGTTGTAGCGGCATTAATACAGTAACTTATGAATGTGATTATTGGGTTTGTTGTTTATGGGAATCTGGGGGCAGAAAAAAACATACCAATTAGGCACAAGACCCGTCGCTGGGTTTGATAAGAGAGCAATCTGAAAATGATAGCAAAGGACACAAAGATACAGAACAAAAGGAGGAACATGAATAATTAGACTGGACACATTTATCTCTCGCAACGGCTGCAGCGGCCATAACTCAATGATACTTACTGTCAGACGAGAGAAACGTAAGACTGGGGTGGAGTTCACAGTGACTTGCAAAACTAATCACAGCCTCAAATTGCAATGCATCTTAATGAGGCTTAACGTGAGATCAAGTAATAAACGTCCGCAAATGTAGGGTAGAAGGAACGTGGAGCAAGTTTTTTGAAGCTTTTGCCAACAAGCACACCGTTTTATTCAGACCCCGTTTACTGTGTTGCTGCCAAATAAAGCTGCAGTATTTCACTTTTACGAAGAGGTTTTTCCACATCATTGTTAAAACTGTCACTGTGTGCTTGTATAAGGCAGATAATCTGATGAAAAAAACAAATAATCTGTACTAATTACACATGAAATTGTGCTCTCAGCTACTTCTGTCACAATAACAAATTCTGCTGCATGTTAAATTGTCGCAAAAGTTATTGCTGCGGTGAACAATAATGTAGGTACATTGAGATCTTTTTCAAATAATATGAAGCTAAGGACAAAATGAATATTCAACGCATTCTCATAGATTATTAAAACTTTTCAATTCCATCGAGCAATTAACGCTGGAACTGGAAGTAATATAATTTTGGATAATAATTATCCAAAATAAATAAACAAAATAGCAGATAAATTGAATTAAATTAACCTTATTAACTTATTACGTTATAAAAGAAAGCAACAAAAAACAACGGCAGAAGCTCGACTCTAAAACTCTGCTTCATGAACGTTGGCGCTGTATTTTTTTCTTTTTTTTGCCTCGTGTCACTAAGTTAAGTCATGGTGCCACTTTAAACAGACAAATTAGTGAGCTGTTGGGCCTGCCCTATATTTAGCCCAGGAGGAAACAAGCACTTCTTGGATTTCACCAACCATCAGGAGGAAACAGGCAGGATGACGGCTGACGTGGAGGGGATTTCCCAGCGATGCACAGGCTGTGCATTATGCATGAACATGTTTCAACCCTTTCCCACGTTATCAATCAGACCTTTTTACCAGACGGTCACACAGCATGCAATTAAACAGTTAAGTGGGGGTGTTTGCGGAGGTTTTGTGAGCACCAGTAGAAGAATGTTTCCTGTCACGTTTCAGACAAGAACTCCGGATTTATGCTAATATGAATGTATAAGGGGGCTGCACAGTGGCGCAGTTGGTAGAGCTGTTGCCTTGCAGCAAGAAGGTTCTGAGTTCGATTCCCGGCCCGGGGTCTTTCTGCATGGAGTTTGCATGTTCTCCCTGTGCATGCATGGGTTCTCTCCGGGTACTCCGGCTTCCTCCCACAATTGGCCTCTCTAAATTGTCCCTAGGTGTGAGTGTGTGTGTGCATGGTTGTTTGTCCTGTCTGTCTCTGTGTTTCCCTGCGACAGACTGGTGACCTGTACAGGGTGACCCCGCCTCTCGCCCGGAACGTTAGCTGGAGATAGACACCAGCAACCCTGTTGTTCCCTCTAAGGGACAAGGGTGTATAGAAAATGGATGGATGGATGAATGTATAAGAACTAAATTGCCCCCCTCCACCCCACATGTGCTGGTGGTCTGCCTCACTTGGACTTTTGACGGACTTCAGCCCGCAGCCGATCACACACCGAGTGCAAAGACATTGAAGTAGTGGTTCTGCTCTGACCTCTTGGATCTAAAGAGGCAGAAGCATTACTTGTTCTTTTGTGATTTATTACGCTGTCTAAATGAGGTGCGCTGGCAGAGAGTCAACCATCACTGAGAAATGTATCTTTGTTCTTAAAGAGACAGTTCCGATTTGTTTTTCTTTTTTTGTACGTGTTCCGTGAAGGGTTTATTTTACCGACATTGAGGTACTTCCATATAAAACAAAAGATCTTGGATGAAGATATAAAAACATTTCTAAAATGATTGCAATCTAGCAGTTAAGTTAGCATTAGATAATGTGTTTAAAGCTGTGTTTAAACGTTCCATTTCTTATCTATCCAGTCGGTGTCGACATGCGACATTTTCTCACGACATAAGTGTAAACTATTATGAGCTCAAATGCAAAGACTTGTGCTTTAATCTTGACAACCTTGATTCTGTCATGCATGTTTGAGAAATCCTTTAGTCTCCCGTGGCAACCATTCAGGCATGGGCGGGCCTAGCTCCGCCTTTGAGGACGCAGCTCCTCCTCAGAGCTACAGTTTCCAAGTTTTGGCCTCACAGAGCAGCCCATGTCATTGACTATCCCCCCATTCAGCTCCTTCTGACCAGCCAGCAGCAATTAGCAAACACCTGGTGGAACTGGTGTTTGCCAGCCCAATTTTAAGGCGTTAAATTGTAAAGTCAACTTTCTTTCAAGTCATATTTGACACAGATATCATTTTTATAACAACAGAAGGTTACTTGATTGTGCTATAAAATGGCCCTATGGGCCTGGAAAACATGACAAAATGACCTAAAATGTTGCAGTTACTATGCCAGGCCTGTGTGTGGCACTGTCAAGTAATGACTGAACTGAAATGCACCAAAAACAAAAATTTTGGAGCTTTAAAGCTTGCTGTTGTTACCTTATGTGCTTTGGGTTGAAAGTTATGTCAGAGCCAAGTCTCCCACAAGATTTCCAAAGAGTTTTATATAAATTTTAAATGTGTTGGGGATCTTATAAACCACCATATTATCAAAGTCTCAATTTCTTTAAAACGTCATTTGGGATAAAATCAGGTTTTATCCCAAATGATTCTTGTTCAGTAAGGTGAACAAGAACACCTTACTGCAGCTTTAGGGGCAAAAATAAAATAAAAAAAACTGCCGTGGCTATTAGTTGCTACAGGGGCAGTTCAAATCACACCAGTAGTTTTCTGAGACATGCTACTCTGAGCCAGGATTTGTTGGTATAAAAGAAGTTTAATTGGACTAAATTTCCAATCATATGTGGAGGAACACGCAAGACTTCTGTTGGATTAAAACGGGTTGTTTATACATTCACCATTTCAAAGTCTTACACAGACACTTCCACGTAGAAAATACAAAAATTGCTGGAGCATGAAATGGCGAATGATAATGAAAGTGCACCAAGAATAAATGTCACAATGTCATTTTGCGTTTTAAACTTATTTCTCAACGCGGCGGATGGTGACAATCCCTTGTTTTTTTTTTCTTCTCTCCTCTCTTTTCTTTTTCCGGTTCGTGTTTTTTTCCTTTAATGACTCTGTGAATCATCTCCTCGAAGTGAGGTGGAGGAGTGGGTCGAGAAGCACCATGTGATACAGATGATTAATCTCCTAGAAAGCAATGGAGCACATGCCTACCCCCCCACCCCCAAAATGAGAGACGCGCTCCGCCATGTTTGCGTTAGAGGGCTTTTCTGTCACACGCCGAGAGCAAGAAGACGACAATGTAAGGCGACGGGGGTGATGCCAGGCTGATGGAGTGATGTGAGGCAGATAGCTGGTCAGGTCTCCATTTTATTTCCTTTCTTTTTTTTGGCCCAGGTGATTCAGTTGATTCTGGATCCGTGTCTAAAGGGGAAGTGAAGTCAACGCTGGGCACATTTTTAAATTATTTTTTTAATTCAGATGCTGTTGGGAATGTGCAACTTGAATTTTTTTTCCTCATTTTGTCACAACTTACACACTTCGGTGGGTTTGTGTGTGACAGAAGCATGAAGTGCAGCACGACGGAAACGGAAGACAAACGGTGCCAAGTTTTCAACAAGTTTCACAAATTGAAGAACCGCAAAGTGCAGCCTCTGATGTTCTTTAATAAAATAGTCAAAATGTAAAACAGTTAAGAGCTGTGCTTCCATTGACCACATGGTGGCACAAATTGGAATTCAGAAAACAAATTTGGTTATTGAAAAAACTTACAGTTTGAAAAAAAAAAAATAAAATAAAATCTCAGGTTTTTTGATGAGATGAGGTGGTTTTTCAACAGAATCCAAATCAGTATATTTTTTAAAACTGCTATTGAAAATTTTTTGTGTTTTTTTTTTGATTAGCGATTTTATCGACAAAGTTTTGCACACACCTGTTATGGAAACATTTCATTTTCAGTATGAATAATACTAAGAAATATCTTTTTTTTGTTCCACACTGAGAAAATGAGGCGGTTATAGAATCTAACAGCTGAAGAAAGGAAGGATCTCCCATAAGTTATTTTGTGTATTTCAGATGCAGCTAAAAAAAACTGTTACAAGCAAAAGAGTTTCTCTGTTTGTGAACTCCAGGATCCCTAAGCAAGCAGCCAGAGCTTCAATGGTAATGGTTTAGATTAGGGGCGTCAAACTCGGTTTCATTTCGGGTCACATCAAAAGTTTGAATGTTCTTAAAGGGCCGGCTGCCCCAGAATGTATTGATAATATCCATAGGACTGTTACAATAAAAATTATCTGCTGTTTGTTTCAGCAGTCAATAAGTGTTTCTTAAAATTAAAACATCTTTTCATACTTATCAGTCTCTCCAGGATTTTTGTGATTGTGTTTTGTTTTTTTTTGTTTTTTTTTTAGCAAAGTCACAGATTTTGTGGTGCTAATTTAGAAATATTTGAAAGGAATTTTTGGAGTCTGGAGGACCACATAAAAAGTTCTGGCAGGCCAGATTTGGCTCCTGGGCCTTGAGTTTTGACACATGTGGCTTAGATCAAAGCACATTTTTATGTTAAAATGGCCTAGCCAAAGTCAAGACCTGAGTCTGTTTTTTAATTTGTTTCCCTGCTGGTGCTGCTCAGTGGCGCAGCTGGTAGAGCTGTTGCCTTGCAGCAAGAAGGTTCTGGGCTCAATTCCCGGCCCGGGGTCTTTCTGCATGGAGTTTGCATGTTCTCCCTGTGCATGTGTGGGTTCTCTCCGGGTACTCTGGCTTCCTCCCACAGTCCAAACACATGACTGTCAGGTTAATTGGTCTCCAAATTGTCCCTAGGAGTGAGTGTGTGTGTGTATGGTTGTTTGACCTGTGTGTCTCTGTGTTGCTCTGCGACAGACTGGTGACCCGTCCAGGGTGACACCGCCTCCCGCCCAAAACATTGGCTGGAGATAGACACCAGCACCTCCTGACCACACTAAGGAACAAGGGTGTGAAAATGGATGGATGGATGATTTCCTGCTGTAAAGTGAGTCAGAAATCTCCTGAATTTTTTTTTATGTGCTTAAGAACCAATTGAAAAAGCAGCTCACATAAGCTACTTGATTTGTATTTACTGTGTCCATATATGTATGTCGTCTAAAAGTTACGTTTTAAAATGGCTACGCAAAAAGAAAGCTAATAAACCTCCCTGACTTTAAGACATCCCATGTAAAACACTGGAAGCCCCCTTATATGACCATCCACAAAACAAAGCCAGGAGAAATCAAGTTGTCTTTGTAGAAATCATGCTTCTTACCGGATACTCTTTATGGATATTTTGTTTCAGTTTGTGTTTGTAGTTTTATCGGCAAACAGAACCAGAAGCCAGGACATCTCGGTCCCCCGCTGCTTCTTCTGTTAGTCTGTCTCTTGAGTCGGAGCCAACAGCTGAACAAACCCTCGATACTTTCTGCCCGGCCTGCAAACGCGCTCACATGGGCCACACTTCCAGGAAAAGCTGGCATGAACGCACCTCTTGTCTCGCTCGTTATTCATCCAGGTGATTTATTAAGTCTGGTTTTTGTATTGCATCAAGGTTATTAAAACACACCGGGAAGTTAATTCTCATCATCTCATTGTACTTTTAGGAAACAGAACAAATAAAACCGTCCTCGTTATCAGGAGAGTCACGATAGCAAAGTTTGCTGGACTATCAATCGTTCAGGCACATATGGCACTAAACAATAACGTTGCTTTAAGACCGTTTTCAGGGAACGATGGCAGAATAATGCAAGAGCAGATTCTCAAAGACTGATAAACTTTAAATTCTGATGAACGTTTAAACACTGAAACTGGAAGACATTTAAAACATATATATATATAAAAAAATGTAAGAAAACAACAGAAACAACAAATCAAATGAATTACAAAGTCAAATTATCTTTAAAAAAATAGGCGATAGTTTTTTTTTTTCAAAACTGAAAACTATCATTCAGTTTTTGGTAAAAAGGGAGAGAAAAGAGAAAAAGGACAAAACAAGCAAATAGAAATGATTGAGTTTCTTTTAATTTATCATGTGATTCATTGATTTATTCTACATTTGTTTTAATTGGTTACATAGCAACCTGTTGTCAGCCGAACAGAAAACCTGTCTTCCTTTGATTTGCAGGTCTGGGGTTCAGAACCGACAACGGGGGAGGAGGTTGCGTCACGGACGCTACTCGTCCAATTTGTCTGAAAACTGCTTCAGTGCAGGTTTACGTTGATGTCAAGCGTCGGTACGGATGAGTGAGGTGCGGCCAAACGAGACAAAAGGAAAAAACATCAAAGCGAAGCGTCGGCGGCGATAACACCGGACAGACGAGGCGGATCAGACTCGCACAGATCAAAAAGGGCGCAAAACGCTACAACGTTTAGACTCTTTACAATACAAAAAAAAAAAAAAAGATAAAAGAAAGTGTGATATCACATAACAACATATCTGATCAGAGTTTTCTTTTTTATTGTGTCTAAAGTGTTTCTTCTAATGTTTTTATTGCAATTCCTAAATGAACAAATATTCCCGCGGCGGTCAGATCCGACGTGTTTCACTCGGCAGAGTTCCTGACTTCTCCTCCATCCGGTGGGGATTTCTACAAATGTTGCAGTTTTCACTGCGCTCGCCAAAATGAATGCATGCTGCCTCCTCTGGGGACTTTAAATTGCCCATAAATGCAGTGATGCCTGCAAGCGGGCTTGGACATCTTGTGCTGCACTGTCACTTTACACGGGATTTGCTTTGAAGATGCAGTCTATTGAAAATACTCTCCATCCATTTAGGATGGGCAAATATATATATACAAAGCTAATACCATGTCTATGCCACCACTGCAGAATTTATGGTACCTGTTCCCCCCTCTAATCATCAGGTCAGAATCTCACTCATCAGTCCAATTTCTGTTGAGCACAGATGTAGTACTGTTATAGTCTGCAGTAATTATTTAAAAGCATTTCAATTGTTGTGGTTGCCTGTATGAGAAAATAAATAGCTTTTTTTTTTTTTTCTCCTTCAGTCACTACATATAATCTATATATCTATATACCCAACCTCGTTGGGTCTAATGCTCCCGAATAGCAACATTCGTGAGAAATTGTATTTCTATTTGGAAGATTTCCAACCGCAGAAATTATTTCAAACTTCCAGAAAACTGCAAAACAGCCGAAACACTGAGTTCCTTTCAATCAAAGCTAAACAGTCCCCCTGTTTACAGTTGCTTTGGAGCCATAGTCACTGGAACACTGATCAACACATTAGATGAGTATTGATGTAATGTAATGCTTGTTCCTTAATGCGGAAGCATGTTATGCAAATAAACTTGATCAATTTCAAACATTTATATTTACATTCCATCTTTTGCTTGAGGAAGAACTCCGCTACTTATTCGAAGTTCAGCATTCATGGATTCACCTGTTTGCTGATTTTTCTGTGGATCACGGCTCCAAATTATTTGCAAAAAAAATTTACCTAAGAAATTTTCGTTGGGCAAATTGGAAATATTTGAAAAAAATAATAATAATGCAGCTTGGGAAGCGAAAGTTTCCTAGGCACAATGTAACTTGATGCGCTAGCAGCTGATATTTGCAAAGCAGCCAATCCAGAAGCAGGATTTATTTTCCCTGGCGCTGATTGGCTGTAGCAGCAAGAGGAAAATAAGGAAGGCTGTAGATATTTTTAGCTTCTGCGGGCATATCAATTAATATTAGGATTTATGAACTGTAAAGTGAGTCAACTGTTAATTTAGGCAACTATCAGTGTTTTTTGACATGATTCCTGTCATGTTCGAGGCTTCTGACCCACATGCAGAATCAAACACGGGAAGCAACAGTAAGTTAAGACGTTTATTATAGCAACACAATAATCAGTGTCTTGCAGGTGGTTCTTTGGATCGGGTTGTCTTCGCAGAGGCTTCTCAACAGGAGGGGGGAAGGTGCAGGATGGGTCCAAGTGAGTTCTGAGGTGAGTGTCTCCGACAGGAACGAACTCAGGCTGGAGCGGGCAGGCAGGTGAGGGTTGGAGCTGCAAGTGGAAGATTGATCTCAGAGTCAGGCTACTACCTGGAAACGAGAGACAGAGACTGGATGAGAGAAGCGGACAACAAGCAGAGGTCTCCTCAGGAAAATCAGTGTTCACAGGCGGGGTTGTCTAACGGGCTGGAGACTACCGTGACAGAGTAATCATCCGGCGGAGAGGTCCGGTCGAGCCGCTCCTTAAATCCTCTCTGGCTGATGACCCCAACGAGCTGCAGGTGCACAGCTCTGCTCCAGGCCACTCCCAGCAGGGAGCCGATGGGAAGAGACGCCCTCAAAAACCTAGATCCTGACGATTCCATCATTTTATTGGTTCTAATAATTTTACTGTATTCACTTTCAGCAGTTAATTAGTTTCAGAGTTTTATATTATTCCCAGTAGTTTGGTTGTGTTACTAGACTACTTATGTTGATTTTTTTGTTATTAAACTCCTGTGTTTTGGAGAGACATTGTATCCATGCATCTCTGTAATATATTGTTGTTCGAATGGCATCATTTATTGTTTATTATTTTACAGCCTGGGATTTTGGACTGAGTGGCCATTTTGGAAACTGCTACTTGAAACTGAAGCAGCAATAATGTGTTTTCAAAAACAATCACTTAACAACCGCACCAAATAGTGGATTCACGTAATGTATAACAACTAAATCAACACTGCTCTGGAAAAGGGGAGATGCACATAAAAGTGGCAGTAAATGGTTTCCGTATATTCACTGAAAATGGAAGGGGGTATTCATGGGATTTTAGAAAAACTCTGGGACTTTAAAAATGTGGCTGCGTAATTCCTCTGTGACTTAAGACTTGCTTATTTTTTTTAATGAAGCAAAATTTAATTTGCATGTTAATATTAAATTGAAAAAAAAAATCTTCCCTCTAAATCGCCATGACTTTTAATTAGCCTAAATAATAGGCAGACAATGATGCCTTTTCTCTGGAAACAGTCATAGCATTTGCATAGCATTTTTTTTTTTTGGCCATAGGTTCCTGTGGGGGTTAATGGCCGATTATTGGGATGAGCCATTTAATCCTTCATCTATATTACTCCCAGGGACTCGGACATGATCTTACTGAAGGCTTACTGTTGCAGTTGGATGAGCTGCCATGCCACAGGTGCAGCTAATAGGGTTAATAGCATGCACACTGATTAGTGATTAGCTGCTTAAAAGGCATCGACACAATGTCTCAGGTTGTTCAGCTGGATTATGGAAACCAGGAGGAAGTCCTCTCTTGAACTTTGAAAAGAATGAAAATCAGCTTCTAGGTGAATGACTTTTAACTTCAGTTTGCAATTAAAGAAATTATAATAATAATAATTTGTTAATCCAATTTTAAACTCCAGTTAAATGTGCCTCTTGACAAAGCGGGGTTTGCCTAAATTACAGAGGTATTTCAGAGTCATTTACGCTTATGCATGTCCTTTTCTCTAATATTTGACGGTTGTTTAATTTAGCAATATTTTATCAACTAAGCAATGCCTGTGTTGTATATGACTAGCATCTAATCTCCCCCAGAAGAGGTATCCTTATCCTTCTGCTGACAAGATCAGCAGAAGGATGCAGTGCAAATGAGAAAATGAAGGTGTAACGATAATTACCATTAGCCACGTGAATCTTGTTTAGTAAATAATAATAAACCTGTACAGTGAAATAATTAATATTCCACTTTCCAAAGCTTAACCGCATTAACACAAATATATGATCTAAATTATGGATTTTTTTTTTCCAAAACGAAAAGCAAAACAAAACATTTACCTGCTGCAGAAGTAGCAGATTGATCATTGTTATGATACTATTACAGACGTATTTATATGTTTATGTAACATTCCTGATGCTGATCCACATGGAAAGTAGGTGAAAAAAAGTGTTTGTTCTGTTCAAGTTAGTAGTTTTATGCGGACATGACCATGACTTGCTAACTAGCTTCTCTTAGCTGCACATATTATCAAAATACGTGCAGCTAAGCTAAAAAGACAAATTTATATTTAGCATTTATGCTCTTTATAGGGAAACACTGGCCATCCAACAAGTTAGCCTTAGCTTGTTTAACAAGCTAGTCTCTTGTTTAGCTAGCCTGCAGTCAGTTGTGTAACAGGCAAGTGGCTAGTAGCTTATCTACTGTAGTTTCAACAAAACAAAGAGTCCAGTCATAAAAATGACAGGTGACCATCTGCTAGTTTCCACGACTTCTCAACATGTAAGTTTCTCTTGTGTGCAGCTAGCACACAAGAGAAACTTACATGTTTGTCTTTTGTGCTAGCTTGTTTGCACGCTAGCACACAAGACAAAGTGTGCTAGCTTTGTCTTGAACGGCCAAAAGGGAAAGAGCTTTGAAATCATAACGTTTTGGTATATTTAAATAATGACGCATAAAGCAAATTTATTGTCAGAATAATTAGCACTGTTATAGGGTCAGTGAATCAGCAGCTGGTGTCACAGGCATAATAAGCTAACGACGGAGCATTATCTTTGGACGGCATCATCGTAGTTTCCTTTGACAATCAAACAGATGCGGATACCCGAACTTGTGCCTGCTAAGAGTAGCTGGGGAAGAGCCCAAGGAATTTCTCTTAAAGTATTTTGCTGGGCCGTTCCGAGTCACTCTTTGCATTGCTTGAAGGAAATGGAAGTACCACCAGTACCCAGTGAGGAGAAGCGTTGTACACTAGAAGGGCAGTGAGCTGCCGAGAAGCAATGTTTGCCGGGGAAAAAAAAGGGTATTTACCAATCAGAGGATTAGGATGGCAGCAGGAGAGATGGGGGAGACGACAGAAGGGGTGTCAAAGAATGATTAGACTGCCACTAAGCCAATTGGGGAAATGGGACCATGGCCAAAGAGACATGACAAAAAGCAGAGAGGAAGAGAGAGAGAGGGAGAGGAGAGGAGAAATGCCAGGAGGGGGACAGGCGGGTAGAGAAACGGGAAAGGACAAACAAAATGCGCAGACGGCTGGAGTTGAGAAAATCAAAGCCCAACATGACAAAGAAAAGTAAAACAATAACAAGCTTAGAGGAAAGCAAAAATAGGACTGGCTGGAGAAGCCAGTGTAAAAAAAGACAATAAACAGGACGGTGGAAAATGGTGTCCAGGTAATTGAGGAAAAAGACGCCAACTCCATTCATTCTGGGTTTTGACTTCTTCTCCGCCAAACACCGGGCTCTATGGTCATCTTCTTTGAAACGCGTTTCTTTATGACCACATGCATATGGGACGAACAAAGTCATTGTGGCCTGGTTTTTAGGGCGCACCAGCTCAGCTTTTGCTAAGATCATAAACCCTCCACACTCCAACTGTCATTTTGTCAGCAGACGGTCAGCTGTACGGTCAGTCACAACGGCGGGACGCTTGGTGTAAAATTGATGCAGCACAAAGGTGCAGCGAAATACACCAGGAGTCGTTTCTTGGACAACTTTTCTCCAATTCTTGTCTTTCTTCCTTTCGGCAGCGTTCCTGTTGACGATGCAATGTTTTGTCCTCGTAATGAACAGCAGGTTTCTTATTAGCTTTAGCACAGTGGCAGATTAATCAGTTCATTGTAAAACCTGAGATGTCTTTGAATTCACAGCTGGGCTTTATGCCGTTCCAATAGCACAACAGGCTGTGTGCAAAGTCCCACAAGAGCCATTAAGTGCCATTTGTGTCCAAGTAGAACAAATCTTAAAACTAATTAAGCCGCTTTCCCACGAAAAGAATGCGAGGACGAATTTCGCCACAGAGAGAGTTGGTGAATTGAGAATCGATAGCTGACAATTTCCAAAGTCTTGTCGAGAGTGTGTGTGTGTGTTTGGGGGCAAAATCAATCACTGCAAAATGAGTCCCGTGTAAACACGAGCAGAGTGACCACAGCACAGTATTTCAGATAGAGGGGGAGCCAAGACAACCTTATTGGCAACACACTCAATTCTTCTTCTTCTTTTTTTGACGTTTTTGCCAAGCAAATGGACAGCCGGTGCCATTTTGAAAGGTTAGTTCAGACTGCAAGATGCTGAAATGTGGAGGGGGGGAAAAAACAACAACATTTAAACTAACATGGAGATGAGCGTGCATAGAGTTTGAAATATGCAATGAATAATTTAGCAAGCAAACAGGATCACGCTTACTGAAATTTAATAGATTTAGTACAAATAACCACTTTGGGACGTTGTGAACCACATCCCGAGTTCCAAACACTAATCGCATCACGGTAAACGCCGACTACATGTGTTCACGAGAAAATGAGAAAAAGGGATTCATTGTAAACCTCAAACAACAGGTTGATGACACCAACTGTTGCAGATGGTTGTTTATTTTAATTGTGGCATAAATGTGTCCATTTCCAGGGAGCATCTGGCGCGTCGCTGTGCCGTTTCCTATGTGGCGTTTTTTCCGAGGAGCGTTCCCCGAACAATTTGCGAATGCAATCACAGTCCGCTCATGCCTGGTTTGTGCAAAACATCCAGGCAGCAAACTTAATGCTACGTTTGCTTCCCAAAAATGTACATCGTCGTTAACCTGGACTAATTACCTACCTTTACAATAAAGCTGCCTCTGCATCTTTTTTGTTCCGATTATTGTCGAACACCTGAATGATGTCATGCCTTCTTTAAATCTAACAATCATTAAAGAGATATTGGTAAACATTTCCAGAGGTTGTCAGAGGTCAACCTTCTTCAAATCAAAGACAATTGGAAATTGGTTTAATTTATGCAGCAATTATTTTAAAGATATTAGTAGGAAAGTCTCAGGAGGTCATCAGAGGTCAACCAGCTTCCCCACATTTACGAAATCAATATTGCTTTGTTTTTTGTGACCTCTGACGACCTCAGAAAACTTTTGTTTTGTGACTGCACAGACAAAAATGTATGTTGCACAAACGGAGCAGAGTCGAGTCGCACCATGTTGTTGGACTGTGGGAGGAAGCCGGAGTACCCGGAGAGAACCCACGCATGCACAGGGAGAACATGCAAACTCCATGCAGAAAGACCCCGGGCCGGGAATCGAACTCAGAACCTTCTTGCTGCAAGGCAACAGCTCTACCAACTGCACCACTGGGCAGCCCATGTTCTGTCCAACGTTTCCCATATTGACTGAGACGTAACCAATCGAGACTTGATTGGTAGACAAGCTCTCAAAGGGTAAGATCGGAAAGGCAGCACCTCTAAATACAGTCGTAGTCAGAAAAGCAACCTTAAAGCGAGTTGTTATTCTGAGTTATTCTGTGACTTTTAACTTGCAAGACCAAAATAATCGATCATCACTAGATCAGTCATGGTGCATCCGAATCCCATGAATTATATTCAATAGAGAAATAAATTAGTTCTTATTTTTCCATCTATACTTCCCACATGCTAAAATGTGTCAAAGAATATAAATTTTTGTAAAATAATGCAGAATACTTTTTAGCTTAAGTGTTTTTCCTTTTTTTAAAATCTGAAACGGCTTCATAACTTCCACATTTAAACTGTTAAAGTAGCCAGTTCTAAGCCTTTTCAGAGGGGAACATGTACATATATATATATAAATATATACATATAAGTAGAATAAACTGTATATTATATTTCTAGACAGACTTTTGAAATGCACAGTGCTGAAAAGCACTGAAAGCCGTGTTCACTAATGAGACAGGTTACATACAGATTATTAATTAATCTCTTCTAAAAAGCTTATATTTAAACAAAATATGGGTTGGTAGCAATAGGGACAAAAAAAAAAAAAACAGGTCAGGGATAAAGTTGTGGTTGTAACGTGACAAAACATAAAACGGTAAAAAGTCACAAATACTTTAGCTGGACCAACAGCTAAAGTATCCATCTTGTAAATCTTTAAGCACTTTCACCTTAGACCGTCATAACAAACTGGGCTTGCCCAGAGGAATCATAACACCAAACGATGATGAAGTTGCTTCACATTTTTAAAACACCGTATCTTGAATTTCATCAGATTTTACACTGAGTGTCTCTTGGTAGGTTTTCACAAGAAAGAGAAAAACTGAACTTTTGGATGAAATCATAACATTGACTGAAAGTTTTATTTGCACTTGGAACACCAATTCCCAAAAACTTTTAAAAGCTGCAAGAAAAATATGCCAGAAGCAATTTTTTTTCCCCTCTTTCCCCTTTCTGGCTGCCTACGCAAATGGCAAACAGGACAACATGGCTTATCTGCTGTTGAAGCAATTATAATAATAAGGTACCTCTGCTGCAATCTGACTGAATACAAAGAGAGGGGGGGGGGGGAGGCAGCCTAAAGTGCTTTCAGCCTGTTTTAAAGGGTTGTTACTAATGCATAGTAAAAATGTCACCAATCATTTCTGTATTAGGAATTTAGATGGACTTTTTATTACAGTTATGAAGCTTAACTTTCCAACTTTATGGTTCTGGCAAAGTTAGGTGCAAAGGAACAAAACACGGTTTCACTCTCTGGATGTAGTAATGGACCCAGACCTGAACCTTTAGAGCCACATAAAGACAGTTACAAAATCAATCTTCTATCAAATGAAGAACATTTCCCGGGTTAGAAGATTAATGCAAGATCTAGAGCAGAGGTTCTCAAAGTGTGGGGGGCGTGCCCCAGAGGGGTCGCAGTGCCATTGCAAGGGTTGGCACGATAAATGAGGAAAAAAAACAACTTCCTAGTAACCGGAGCTTTGATCAAACTATTTGCTGTTTATTTGCTTGATGGATTTTGATGACATTGGACAAAACGTAAATGTTCTCATGTTTGGTGACTGGTGTCCATAATTTTATGACGTAAAGTACTTTGAGCCGCCTCGTCGCTAAAAATGTGCTACACGAATAAACTCGACGTGCAGGAAAATCATAACTGTTCTGCCGGGGTTTCGGCCCGCTCGGCGCCTCGTCGTGCTCTGCTTCTGCAGAATTCAGGGGGAAAAAAGCACATGACGAAGCGGCGCCGGTTCCTACCGCTGGGCCGTAATGGACTGCTGATGACTACGACCTTCTGCTCAACTTGAGGAGGACACGGAGAGAGCGGCGCGGCGGGGACAGGGAGGGCTGCGCTAGTGTTTGTGCTCGACTTTACTTTAGAAACGGCTGCTAAAGGAGACTGAGGACATTCAAGTCGTAAAACCAAAGTAACGATGAGAGGGGAGAGGGTGGAGTGGATGGCTTTGAAGAGGAGTAAAGTATGGAGAAAGGGTCCCAGGAGAGGAGGAGAGCGATGGAGTGAGATGGAAGTAGCGAGGATAAAAACAGAGGAGGAGAAGGAAGTCATTTCCGTTCCACTCGGGTGAATTAAGATGGCTCTGGCTAGCTAGGTACTCCACAAGTCACATTCGCTAACTCAAACTTTCATAGATTCCCCTGAAGAAAAAAGAAAAAGACTTCTCCTTCGTCCCTGCATACGAAAACGGAGGAAGTTGAGCAGTTTTCATAGGGGGGGATTAAGGGAGCTCAGCTAGCCGTTTGAAGCCGAGGAAAATGTCTCAGAGCCGAACGTTCCCTCCACTTGTCAGCAAGGGAGGAGGAGAGACGAATCGCTAGGTAACAAACGGAGACAATCCTCAGTGAAGGCAGATGAATGTGCAAACAAGTCTGCTAACAAATTTAGCTCCTGCACGCCTTGCAGAAAGAAGGAAGTCGTGAGAGAGAGAGAGAAAAGGAGCTTATTTATCTGCTGCGCTGCTTACCTGAAAGAACAAAAAACTCACGTAGGAGCGCAGAGGGAGGCAAGTGAAGAGAAAGGCAAACCCGACTCTCCTCTCCATGAGCGATCTGGAATGACATGAGAGGATTTTAACAGATGGGGGTGAGGGGATGCTGATTTGAACGATGAGCTGTCAGGTACAGCACTGGAGCTGCTGGTTGCAAACAGGATAAACACTTAATGAGGCCCTGGAAAATCTTTTCTCGAATCATTTGATGAGAGAGAATCCATGAGACGTAGAGAGGCTGATGCAGCAGGATGGTTCATTACAGCTTCCAGTCTTAAACTTCTTTTTTCCCACTTTATGACAAACTTCAGTTTTAAATTGTTTTGTGTGATAGACTAAAACAAACTACTGCTTACATAAAAATGTCAACGGTGTGGCCTATATTCAGTCTCTTCATCACCTGTTAGCCGTGTCTATTTCTGTGTAGAAAGTCATATTTTTCAGGATGTTGTACCATTTTGTTTTTCTTGAGTAAATTCTGCATTATTTAACCCCTTCGCACATGCAGAGTGTTTATATGCGGAACTAAATGTGGAATTCGACGCTCCAGCGTGAAACTTTAGAAAGCACATCAAAGCGAAGGAGTGCGTTGGGTCGGCTATGTGGGAACGCAGCATTACTGCTACAGTGATAATGTTCAAAGCAAGGTGGAGGGAGTCACAGTTTTATGCAGGCTTGAGGTACAGAACTCGCTTTACACTAAACATGATTTGTCACAGTAAACAATGTCAAGCCAAAGACGAACTTTTCCGATTTCAAGGTGTTAAATTGCAGTCTGTCTGTTGAAGAAGCTCTTTCTTTCTCCAACTCTTCATCTTCAGCTCGTCATCTCAACAACTTCTCTATTAACCTTTTCAAGGTTTCACTGAGAACTGGCTCCTATGATGAGCTCATCAGATGCACCGTTCCACCAGGTGTTTGCTAATTACTGCTGGCTAGTCTGAAGGAGCTGATTGGGGCAGATTGAAGCTCAGGGGAGGAGCTTTGTCGAAAAGGCCGAATGTTTGCCAAGAGTGATGAAATGATTTCCCAAACATGCATGAAAGACAGAATCAAAGTAACACTCGGGGAGTGTTCTTGATGAGAGAATATCATTTTAACATGATATAAATGACATAATGGTAGCCCTTCAACTGGGTTCATTGTTGTAGGATTTTATTAATTTCCAAAGTGGCTCCTCTTTGAAATGCAAAATATCTAACTAAAATTAAATTATTGTCAGAGAGCTTTGAAGGTTTTACTCTAGCCTATCAAGAAAATTAAAATGAAAATAAATCTCAATAATTTACATTGAAGTTCATGACTGATTTGACAAAAGTATCACTTTCGCCAGGCCTCGAGTCTGACTATGAACAGACTCGAGGCCTGGCTCGTTTCGTTGATAACTGTAATTTGTAAAAGACAAATTACACTCGACACCATTTCCTTCCCTCCTGTGATGTCATTTGTGTTCTTCAAAACGAGGGCAAAACTTGTACTTTTTTTCCGCCCCTTTAAAATATAATTTTCCCTTTGCCATTTGAGAAGGGCAACAACTTCACAGAGTCAAACTGACAAGCCTTAATAAAGTCAGAGAATGTCATCTTTGAACTCGGATTTTGACGGTGAGTAATAGAGACGGTCTCTGTGTGAGAGTGGCGAGCCCGGGCGGCTTGAAAGCCAACAAAGAGCCGCAGCGCGAGTGAGTCGGGGAGAGTTGAAGAGGCTCGGATCAAACGCCCCTTTCCTGCCGGGGGGGGGGAAGTGCTGACTGGCAGAAAGGAACCACCTTGGGAGGAAGTGGGTGGATCGGGGACCGGGGGAGGCATGAACGGGTGTAATGGGGAGGGTTGACGCAGGGTAAAGGTGGAAACGGCGAGCGACGATGGGGGAATATTTATTCCACGTCCATACCACGGCCGTGTTCGGAAAGACAAACACCCCGCTGAATGAGAACACCAGCAATCATTTGTTTCAGTTTCTGGGCTTTGTGCTGCCTGTTAAAAACAAATAAAATAAAAACACAGGGAAAACAATGTAAAAGTTGTCTGCCAGAATAATCAATACCCTTGCAGCAGTGGAACGCAGTAAGCTGCTGTCTTACCTGATCGGATGTTGCTGTTGCAGCTTTGCTATATCCTGGGGTTAGCATTGTCCTCTAGTAGGTTGTTGGTTCAAGTCTTGGTTGGATTTTTTGTGCATTTCCCTCTGCATGTGTGGGTTTGCTCTGCATCACTGCACTACAACTATCAACCAAAGACGAAGTGAACTGTGAAACTGTAACGTTTCTCTGGTTTCTCAGTTGTTGACTGCATGTTGTTTTCATGATCTAAATCACTGTGAACTGATTTGTTGATGGAAAAAGTGCAACACAACTTGATTTTTCCATTGACTGTGAAGTTGTGAAAATTGGAGTCGCGCAAATGAATTAGCTTAATGGAAACATGATAATTGGGGAAAAATAATAAAGTGCACTAGGATTCGCTGGTCTATTCCTTGTTTTTTTGTTTTGTTGTTTTTTTGCAAAACAACAACGGAAAACTTTTCTCATCACATCTGCTTGTAAATAGCAGAAACAACTTATTTATGGGCAGCGGCTTCCTTGGACAGTATGCAGCTGGCGCCTCCACAGCTACCCCAGCATCACAAAGTTCATCAAAAGTTTAGTTTGTCATTTGGAAATGTTGAACCCATTTCACTTCTGTGAAATCATCAACTGTTATTTCTTTGAAATGCCACATAAGTAGCCGATCCAAGTGTGAGGCGTTTGCCACTCCAATACCCGAACGATGGCTTATAGATTGTGAGTTGCTTTTCTGATTTGATGGAAACACCACAATTGCAAAATAGCTTATTTTTTTTTTTTTTTTTTTACATTAGCAGAATATCAGAAAAGTCTTGCTTGCATTTGTAATGGAAACGCAAAGTTTTCTCGTCTCACCCGTTTGTGTGAGTTGACCCTGAGTTAGACTGGCAACGCTTCGCCTTGCATTTCCTCTGCGTTGGCCTTCAGCCCCCATGGAACTCTGACAGGGCACAGAAAATGACTAGATGGACTCAGGGTTTTATTGGCAGTAAATTGTCACAAACTCAATCCATCCATCCTCCGCTCTCGGCTTCGTCCAGAGGACTGCCAGGAGACCTCAGGTCAGAAGAGACGTGTAATCCCGCCAGTAAGCTGTGTGTCTGCCCCGGGGTCTCCCCTCTCTCTGCACAACATGCCCCAAACCAAAATCTAAAATAAAGAAACCTGGAGGCACGGCTGACTTGTATGGATTCTCTGAATCAGTGGTTCAACGCCAGGCTCTCCACTCCATCTTAAATCCTCCGGCTGCTTTTGTCTCTGATTTTCTTTCCCTCTTCTCAGTTATCATCCGAATCCCATGACCTGAGGTGAGGGTTGACACATCTGTACCAGTGAATTGAAAGTTTCACCTTTAGTCTCGGTTCTGTCTACACACCACGGGCTGCTGCAGCACCCTTACTGTTCCAGGAGGAATGTCTGTCTTCTCCATCCGTCTGTCTATCTTCTCCTTCTTCCCACTGCCACCTGTGAAAAAGTGAAAGCTATGTGAATACCTTTGCTTGAGGCAAAGACTAGCACAGACCTTTAGGTATAAATTGGAAAGAAACAAGATGTCAAAGTTACTGCAAAAAAGCAGAAAGAAGCATGTTGATCCATGTGGAATGCTACAAGGACATGCAGGAAAAAAACATGTAAAATGTGATGCAGCATCATTAATGGTAGGCCCATTTAATGGATTAGAATATTATGGGAAAGTTTGGTAATGCCTGCCTGAAGTTTTAATTTTTCAAAGTGTACTTTTAAACCGAAACGAGTCTCAATGGACACATTGCATTGCAAGTCGAGTGAAGTTTATTTGCACTGCATATTTCAGCAACAAGGCAATTCAAAGAGCTTTGCATAATAAAAACAATAAGCAAGCAGAAAACAGAAAAAGGTAATGGAAAAAATTGCGAGCCATACTGAAATTTTTTTTCCAGTTATTATAAATCAAAACCAGCTCTAAACCAGTGGAGGTTTTTAGCCTTGATTTAAAGGAACTCGGTGTTTCAGCATTTTTGTAATTTTCTGGAAGATTGCAATGGGCACAAAAACTGAACGTTCAGAGGATACAAAGTAGACCAGAACCAAAAGACCTGAGAGGTCCAGATGGTTGATACAGCAGCAGATCTTTAATGTATTTTGGTGCTTTACCGTTCAGTGATTATTAACTAATAACAGTATTTAAAGCCTATTCTCTGAGCTACAGGAAGGAGTAGGTGCTTCTTAATGAGACAGAGGCCAATTTCATCATTTTCGTCATCAGTTTTATTTATGTAGCCCTTTAATACCAGCCACAGCTGTAACAAAGATCTGAACACCAGTCAGAAGTAAGATAAATGAAATCCTAAGAATAAAGCAGCTGAGCAGTTTTCATAGTGGGGATTAAGGAAAGCAAATCAGTTCAAAACACAATGAAATGACTCAACTACACAGAAAAAACCACTAACAGCAGAGATTAGGATTAATTTCAACACATCAAATTGCAAAGGAACATTTCTTTTTTGAGATGTATAACATTTATGTAACAACTGAAGGAAACTTGGTGGCATTTCATAGCACAATCCAGTAGATATGTCCCTGGAAAACATATAATAAGATAATAGAACCCAGTTTTACTACTCATATTGGTAAAGCTACAAAATAGATTCATAAACAAATCGGAATCGTGTGAACTGCATGTCAAGCTTTGCAAAAATCATAAATCAGCCGCAAATGTCTGATTGGTGCGTCTACGTTCTTCAGTAAGTTGATTAAAAGTGTCTTAATAATTACTATCTATAAAATTTGAAAAACAGTCCTAGAGTAACATATATAATACGCCAACAGGTGATTAGTCGAAACCTGGTGATGGTGCTTTCCTGAAAAAGCAGGGAAACTGTGCAAAGATCCCTTTATTTGTACAAAGGCTTGACTTTGTCAGCCAGTTTTCGAGGGATCCCAATGAAGATCAATGCTTAATTTACCCTGACTTCTGTGCTCACTTGCTGCGCCCTGATGTAAGATGCCAGCATTATAGTGTGGCGACTGGGCAGCTACTGAGCTGCTGGCGCTTGTTAATTCAGTAATTAACTTGATAACAGACCCAAATGAAGCTTGTCTGTTGTCTGGTCTCTGTGCTCTCCACAAAGGGGGCCTGTACTCAATTAAAGATTGCTTGTAGGAGGGAGAACTCCACTTCGGCGACGATAGCTCTTCTTTTGAGTGGACCGTATCAGAGAGCTAATATCAGGAGCAGCGCTACGTGTCTTTTATATTGCAGTGTGATGCGTATTATAAACGATGATGGGAGTTCAGACTTGTAAATGCATAAGTGATGAAGAAGCTCAATTTTGTTCAGAATTGTTTGCAAAAAAAATAAAATAAAATGGTTACGTAGGATGGGTAGAACTCTGGATATCATTCATGGAAAGAGTCACAGGTTTCCACGGTTGAGACTGAGATGAGTAGCTGTTTACTACAAAGTGACATGGAAGCGAAGCCTCAAAAGCGCATACGTGATTGATGACTTGGTAATATCACAATGCCATCTAGTGGCCTGGCATGACAGCTACAGCTGACTCTAGTTGTCTTCGCGGTACCGTTTTAACGTGCATCAGCATCCGGAAATACCATGAGTTTCCAGGCAGAGGTCTTGTGTAAATGTAGCCTTAAATGTAGCAACATGAGCTGCGAGTTCATATGTCTGCCTGTAAGTGTTGCATGACCACAAATGATGTCAGAGTCCCTTTTTCAAACGGCTCTCTGCGGCGTAATGACAGTAAAGCTGTAATGAAGGAACTGCAAGGAGCCTATCAGGAGGCAGAAATCCAAGATGGACGTCTGCAAGTCAACTGTTTGTCATGAGCAACATCTAACCACATGCACAAAGAACGTAAAAGGAAAAACTCTTTCAACTGTAACTTCTGGTGGGAAAAGATTAATCTCAAGCCTTTTTATTTCTTTTTACAGTTTTTCTCAGTACAACATTTGCCAGTTTACATCCCCGTAACGTTTTGCGATCCACAACGGGATTCTCGTGGGGTTCCTCTCATCTAACGCCTCCTTTTCTCTCACATGGAAAGGATTGAAATACTGCTCTGTAATTCCTGTCGCACTGCATGTATAGTTTTCCCTAACGAGACGGCCTCATGTTCCCATTTCTACTTTTGTTTTCTGCTTTCTGTATCACGATGACGCACTCTGTCCAAAAGTTATAGTCAAAGCGAAAGTTTAGTCCAATCTCTTTCCATTGATTTCTCATAACTACAGTTTAAAATACTTTTAAAAACTTTAACCATATGGTTTGCAGCAGAGCACCCTGCTATTTTGACTAATCGGTTTGGCTGCGTTATCCGAACACAATGAAACTAGAACTTATCATTGTGAGGCGCTGATGTTTTCGCTGATGCAGATGTTTAATCTTGAGAAAGAAACTGGATTCTGCTTTGCTGTTTGCTCAAATTATTTTTCTTTTGCAAATGTCGAAAACGATTCGAGAAATGGATCAAAGTGGCTCTGAAAAACGGTAAATGCTGGAATAACTGTTTGCTTGCTTGGTGATGGAGTGTGCTCCTCTTTCTCACCTGACTGATTTTATTCCTCACTTTCATCGACACGGACGACTTTTTGTCTGGAAATCCAAACGTCTCTGTTGCTGGTGGGGAAACGCTGGTTTTTAATCCAGCGGCCTTAACGTGAAGTTTTCAGAAACACGGAGTCGGGACCCTGGCAGAGGGAGGAGGGAGGAAAGGAAAGGCAGAGACAGTAAACGAAATGGCTATTATACATTTTTTATTACGTTTCCAGGCACTAAGTCACATCAAAGCCTCTCAGAGATGGAGAGGAGGGGCGAGGGATGAAGAGACAGGGTGAAGCAGATGCAGGATGTTCTAATTAACTTCACAGTCGCTCTCCCTCTCCCCCCTCTCTCTCTGTTTCTCTCTCTCTCTCTTTTCTCCCCCGTTCCCTCTCTCACGCAGTCGTCCTCAATGCATCCGAGTGTCTCTCGATCCAGCACACTGTCTGTGCATGAGCCTTGTAAATTCATCACAACACTCCCCCATGTACAAGGGGAAGAAAGAAAAAGGAAAAAAAAAAAAGTTGCGAGCCTATTATATGGCAATGCAACTGGTGTAGGAGGGCGATCAAACGGGGTGGGGGTGCATGGAGGGACCCTTGGGGCAGAGGAGGTGGAGAGTGGATGGGGGGGGGGGGGCAGGAAGGGAGCATCAGAAAGACGGGGAGAGGAGCCCCGAGGTATTGCTGCTGCCACGCCTCGCCAGGAGAGAAAAGAGAGAGCAGACCCAGCCCTCTCCTCCCTCCACCGTCTGACGGTGCGTTCAGGAAAAATCCGAACAAACTCTTCCTCCATCTTCTGCACTTTGGGAGCGCCAGTAAGTTCTTGTTACCCGGCTGGAAAGACATCAAACGGAGCGAGTTCACGAGTTCTTCCGTTTCGCGGGTCAGAGCGTTGACGCCGACACAAGAAATGAAGCCGAGTATTTTAGATCCGAAGTGATCCGAGGAGTCCCATGAAATGGGGTAGGCAGGAGAGGAGGGGTAGTTATCCTCTGGAGCCCCACTTTCCCACAGTGGTCCTGAAGGCAGCATTTTGTCCCGTTTGACGTCCCTGATTCCCGCTCAGTGAGTCAACAGGATGTGGAGAGGCCTCCTCACGTTGAGCGAATTGTACGCCAGCCCTGTCATCTCAAAAACATCTCTGAGCTGTTCGTGTTCTGGCAGAATGCTGACGGAAATTAGCTAAAAAGAGAAGCAATTTGCATTGAAGCGCATCCGGCTGCTCGGAAGATGGAGAAGAAATGTGACTAATCATTTTGAAAAGTAATCACCGCCTCTCCATTTCACTTTTGATCTGCTCTAAAGACGAGTCAGTAATGTACCGATCAGAGGGAGACATGTTTTCAGCCTGCGTTTGCTTGAATCTGCATCGATTACAGACAGTATCTCCAACATCTGAACATTAATGGGTTTTATTGGGATTTTATGTGATAAGTCAATACAAAATAACTCACAGTTTGGAACAATGAAGAAGCGACGCAGATGTGGAAACTAGAAGGACCAATGAGATGCTGGGAATTTTGGTATCAGTCCGATATGAAGTAAATGCAGGGCTGGTATCATTGATACAATTCCAAAACCGATAGTTTTTTTTTTCTTAAAAAATTGTTTTCATTAAATAATTTGGTGATTTGATTTCATTTAGTTCATTCTGATTATGATTAAGGATGCACCAATGTGAAAAATTGAGCTTATGTCAACTTCCAACATTAAAATCGCTGTTGTAGTGAATAACTCACTGATTTATTATCACCGATCCGATATTGAAAATATTGGTCCCAATGTTGAAAAAAATTTCAGATTGAGATTTGCGCCTGATCTGTAAGGGCAGATCTGATTTATTCAGTGCACTTCTATACTTTGTGCTCTGAGCAACGTCATGCATTATTATTTATTTGACATTATATGTAGAATTTCTGATTGCACTTTCTAAATCCTTTGACAACATGTTTATTTTTGCATGTTGGACCAAGATAGTCAAATTTAGGTTTTTGTCAGTTTTGGTTTCTTCATTACTTATTTTACATTGGCTGCTTTACTCCCAATTGCTCTGATTGAACAAATGAAACTTATTTTTCCATGTTTTGCTGAGCTAGTGAAGCTATTGGTGCTGTACTGGTGCAGAGGTATTAAATAAATGTGTAATTCAGTACATTTATGTCTCTGTTTTAGTAAACGAAAGGCTGTAAGTCAATTCGGCTGTTTTTCTGTATTGGATCGGTATCGGCTGATACTGAACCTCAGATATCGTATTGTTGGAAGTGAAAATAGCTGATCCTCCCTAATAACTATCCAAAACCATTACTCACTTTGATCTCAATATTATCAATATTTTGATTGTATGCTCAGGCCTACCAAGAGGCCCAGCTCTGATGTGACATTTATGAGATAGTAGCAAAAAGAAAGAATTAAAAAAACCCACCTACATAGATTTTGGCACACACCCCATGAGGATACAGTAAACATTTCAATCAGATGGGACCGAAGCTTAATTTTTTTTCCCCAAATCCACTCCGCACTTAAAAGATTTTTATTGGTCAAAATGTGTCGTTTTGCTTCCAGTGTTCACTTGCTTCTGCAAATGTACGCTACTTTGTATCGGCCTCCCCCATAAAATCCTTAAATAGTGTGCTGAGGTTTGTGGTTGCAACATGACAGGATGTGCAAAAGTTCAAGAAGTAAGGGTACTTCGGCAAAGCGGTGCCCAAAGCACGAAAACTTGAAACCAAACTGAAAAGCTGAATGAATTCAAGTGCACAATTTAATAAATCATGAAGCAGAATACGAGGAGGACCATGAAAGCCGCTGTGATCAGCTGCCAGACTGGTCCCAGTTTTCCCTCTGCCTCTTGAATGTCATTGTGCCTTTCGGTATTGATCCACGCTGCTTCGAAATGATTTTTCTCTTGTTGTTGTTTTCAAAGACATGAAATTCAAAGGATAATTTGAAACCAAACCCAGGAGTATAAATTCTCCACGCAGTGATCTGTCGCATTACAAAAGCTTCAAAGGACAAGAGCAAAACACAGACGGTGATTGCAGATAAGAAGATGCATCGTGAGAAATTAGTTTTAGTGTTTACAAATCAGGACATAATGAAATTGCAGCAAATATCACTGCAGATTGCAGAGTGTCAGTATTGGTTGAACAAAAACAAAGTATACGTTTGTAGCATCTGTCCAATTTCAGCAGGGAAAGAAGCAGCCACGTGTTTCCGGATGCCCTTATTAAATGATCAACCACTGTGAGCGTCCCGTCTTGTTTAAATGTCACATTTCCTGTTTTGTTTTGGTAATTATTTAGTTTCATTACAAATCATGCAACTTCCTGCCTTCAAAGGGGCAACATTATGTGTTTTCCAGCCACGTAGGGCCACTTCATAGCAAAGCCAAGTATCTTTTACCTTCATTTGTTATGAAGATGCTTGTATATAAAATTTGACACGAAAGAAATTTGACTTCAAAAGCGCTTCCTGAAACTCCACCCTCATGAAGTCATCGCAACGTCGGTCCTCTGTTAACCCTTTAATGATGTTTTTACCAGTCAGTCTTGCATAACGCCGCCCCTTTAAGTTTCTGTTGTTTCTGATAACTCAGTTCTTGCCCTTTATATTCATACACATTATCTTGTCCTCACTTTATTCATGTCTGAAGTTATTTCTCTCATGAATGACAGATTGTGAATTGTACAGAGCTGCATATTGTGATGTATCTATAGCAACCCTATATGTGTTTTAAGTGAATTAAAATGTGTCTGACTCTCTAGTTTTTTATTTTAGTATTTCTGGTCTCCAGATTGATAATTTTTGCTAACATGCGGTAACTGGTGATTTGCATTATGACCAAACCCTCATGCCTGTTGTCAAACACAGCAGGCGACCATTTGGGCCTCATTTGACCAACTGGGCTCCAGAAAATAAACAACTGAAAAACTATGAAGGCGTTCCAATGTCAGTCAAAGTTCAGAATTCAACCAAATTGACATCATGTGGTTTTGGGCTGGATTAAGGTATTTGTAGGATTGGAAAGACTCATAAATCATATATATTAGTCTGCAAAAAAAAATTTATTTTTGGTCTAGTTTTAGTGCAAATTTCTTAGTTGAAACAAGACAAAACTAACGGGAGACTTTTCTGCAAGATGTTGGAGCTTCTACTTTTTCATCTATGTTAAGGAATTATTGATATTAAAACAAGCTCCTATATCCTATTTGTAAATTAGTTTTGTCTTATTTCTAAATTACAAAGATGTTTGAACTAGAAACAAGTAGGTCTGTTGCAATAATCGCATGATAAATTAAAACAGAGGTTCCCAAAGTGTGGGGCGCGCCCCCTAAGGGGGGCGCAGTGCCGTTGCAGGTGGGGGCGCGATAAATGAGTCATGATCTCTCTCTCCGCCGCTTGAAGCTCAGGAACCTTCAGAGTGTAGAGGGAGTGTGTGTGGCGCTAACCTTGAGTTACAATGTCTGCTGCGCTATGTTACATAAGCAAAAGGTTTGCTTTTGATTTGTGGCGAAGCGCTCCTCAATGGTCCATGTCTGATGACATTATGATGTTTTTCTTGTGGTTGGTGGTTAGACGTGTGAAGGGAGGCTTACTGAGACGAGCTGATGGACACAAACACACGGAACCATCAAAGAAAAGGAAAAACATTCCCTTGGCTAAAATTTATTTCATAACTGTGCCTCGTTTTCACGTCTACTCTGATCTTCCAGTGAGACATATTTTTCTTTTTCCTCTGTGAACCTGTTTGTTGAAACTATAATCCAGTTAATGCAGCATGGCTGCTGTTTGAGAGGGAATACAATGAGAAACTTCTCCTCATTCCAAAAAAGTTATATGAAAGGGGCAGGATTATGGAAAATCAACACTTTTCAGCTTTAAATCATGTTATATTTTTATTCTCTTATCAAAAACATACATGGAGTGTTGCCTGGATCATTTCATGCAAGTTTGAGAAATCCTTTACTCTCCCATGGCAACCATTCAGCTGTGCAAAACGCCTGGGTGGACCTAGCTCCGCCTTCGAGGACGACGCTCCTCCTCAAAGCTTCCACTTAACAGAGCAGCTCCCCACCCACTCAGCTCCTTCAGACTAGCCGGTAGCAATTAGTAAACACCCGGTGGAACAGAGCATCAGTTAAGCTCAATATTGGAGATATTTCTCAGTAAAATGCTGGAAAAAATGTTGCTAAAGGGTTAATAGAAGACCCATGTTGTGACGACTTCCTGTAGGCGGAGAAAGAACAGGAGTTTTTAAAGAGACAAAGACCCAATTTTATGGTGTTTAAAGTCATGAAGTTAACTTTCTGTTCAGTCATATTTGATATATATACAGCATTTTATTAAAGACTGAAGGTAACTTAGTTGCTTGATTACTATAAAATGCCACCAAAAGCCTGGAAAACACATAATACTGCCGCTTTGACACTTCTGTGGTGCATGAAATACTCGTAAAGCTACATCTGTGTAACATTGTGATAGCTTTATTTATTTTCCACTGCTTGACTGAGCTTGACAAGCATAGTTTAATTTTATACTAACTTTTATACTAATTTTATAGAAACCTGCAGTAAATATGAGAACTTCTAAAAATATATATTTTTGTCTTTTTCTACCAGTGTACATGTAAACATTTAATATTTTAGTGTAAAGTTTCGTTTTTGCGTTTCCTTCTGTTGGCTACCATTTAATTGATAACACAGTATATTTAGTTTTATATTAAACATTTGAAGATGTTGTAAAGCCTCATTAAGAGGGGATAAAAAAGTGCTTAATATTTAAACTGCTTTTATAAGTAATGCAATTGTTTCTGTACTTGGTAATTAGCTACTAAATTACTTTTAAAAAAAAAAACTTGCCCAAAATGCATCATCTCATGCAACATAATGCAGTTTGTTTTAAAACTATTCATTCTCTGCTCATTTTTGCTCTAACTTCAATCCAGCTCACTCTGCTTTTAACTTCTGCACAAGCCAACATAAAGAAATCATAAATGTATTCATATTTCTTTAATGGAGGGAATCTTCCAAGGCTCCATTTATGTCTTCTTTTGTGGAGAAGATATCAACTTAAATGGTACTTTCACGTGAAGATGAGGCCGTTAAAGTTGCTAAGATGTCCTTAATCTATAAACTTAAAGAAGCTTCTCAAGCTGCACACAGTGCTGAGATGGAAGCACTGATGAGTGGAGACAAAGGCAAAGCAGATTGTTTTTTTCATCCAACATGTTATAGTAAAACTGAGACCGCGCAGACAGCCTTGCAGATAGTTTTTCATGCATAAATAATGAAGAACTAGGAGACGTCCTTTGTGAAACTCTGCATTAAACATCTGCTGAGAAACATTTGAAGTGACAAGAGTTTCAAATGTGACAAACTATTGAGAGATGTTTTACTTGCAGTCTTCATCTGAAGTCTACTAAGGACTTTGGTTTTGGATTATCTTTGGGCTTGAAATTATTATCAGTTATTGTGGGACCTATCTGCAGTAGACGTTATATAGCTGTGCGTTTTATAGAAAGCAAACAGCTACTGAGCCCAGGCCCCTCATTTTAGCCAATTTAAGAAATCTATTTTTGACATGCAGGAATTTTTTTTTTTTTTTACTTGGTTTTAAATTGTAAAAATGGAGTTTCATATGACCAGCTGCTAGTCCTTAGCTGCTCTGTGGATTGCCATGCTGCTCTCCACACTGTGATATGACCTCTGTCTGCAATAAATAACTTAACGATGACTGATCATAACTTTACAAAACAGTGGGAGGCCGGCAGATAAGGTAGTAGAAGAACCCACATTCTGCTGGGTTTTGCCATTTAAAAAGATCCAATAAACTGTAAACATCCTCATATTTTATTGTTTTTTTGATGGTGGCGCAGTTGGTAGAGCTGTTGCTTTGCATCAAGAAGGTTCTGGGTTCGATTCCTGGCCCCGGTCTTTCTGCATGGAGTTTGCATGTTCTCCCTGTCCATGCGTGGGTTCTCTCCGGGTACTCCGGCTTCCTCCCACAGTCCAAAAACATGACTGTCAGGTTAATTGGCCTCTCTAAATTCTCCCTGAGTGTGTGTGTACATGGTTGTCTGTCTCTGATGCTCCAACAGGACTAATAACTCTAAAAGAAAAGAAAAAAACCCAACCTATCTTGATTAACAATGACCCGGGGAGTAGACGGAGGCTAATGGGGTCAGTCAGGGTTCTGTTGGACTTTTCTGCTGCTCGGTTTTTATGTTGCAGACATTTTCTGCAGCACGCCTCCCGAACCTTATTTGCTATTTTCAGTTTCAGTGCAGCAGCAGTAAAAAAAAAACAAAAACAAAAAAAACTTCCTAGTTACAATAAATATGTATTTACGTTTACTATTGTCAGACCCTGCGGCTCAGTTGCTGTCTTTGCCCCCGTACCAACTGGGTCACCGCATAGAAGATGTTTGGGAACTTTGACTCTTCATCCACCCTCAGGCAGCAGAGGCTTCCAAAAAAAAAAGTTAGTTTCATCCGAGCACCGTCTTGCGTTCACCTTTCACACTATTTGATTTTTCCAGTTGCTGGATGGTGTCTTTTAACAGCAGCCAGTCTGACAACTCGTCAGACTCCATTTTTTTTCTTCTTCCCCCAAATAAAGACAAACACAGCAGCGATCTCAGCTGCCCGCAGTGGACAACTTATTAGCGCGGATAATGAAAGAACACGGGACATGACAGCTTGAAGCAAAGTGGTTCATCTTCCCCGCAAAGATTACGCTCACCGCCCCGGCAAATAGTAATTGGCAGCGCAACCTTGAGTGCAGGGGAGGGAAAACAGCCCTACGTTGTTCGCATGATTTATAATTAGTTTTTATTTTGTTGCCGTCTTGGAATTAGACTGGCAGGATAATGAATAATTTAGGTTGTCACGTAATCCTGACGATCCCTGCTGGCTTGCAAAATCTATAAAAGCTTCAAAAACAAGGCCAAACGCTGAGAGAGCGTCTAATAAAATTTACAATTCTTTTTGAATTGGTAAGTGTTTTTTTTAGTTTTTTTTTTAACTTCAGTAAACCTCCAGACCTCAGTCATGAGTCGGCTGCTCAATCAATCGGATGCTGTCAGAAATAAATAATCCCTGACGGGTCAAGCAGACTTGTAATGAACTGACGACCAGCTGAAGACGCGCTCTTGAAAACCAACAAGTGCTGCCTGGCCTGCTTGGAAAACGAGTCACTGAGTCAAGAAATGATCCAAAAATCATTTTTGAAGGGGATCTGTACAGCTGCATCTACGGTTTAAAGTTGTTTTCCACCGCCGTAATGTGAATTTTTGCAAATTTATTCCATAAATTATTGCCACTCACTTTACTTTTGCTGACAGGTTGGCAAGTTTCTTGTTTACATTCGAAACAAGCCGGGTAATTTATTCCTTTTTAAACTGCAGACCAGATCTCCACTTTTTTCATCTACTTGTTTTCTTTCTTTCTTGTTTTTTTCTTCTTTTTTTTCATTTTGAGCAGGTATCGACTCAACAACATCCAAGATTTAGATCCGAGTGAAAAGAACGGTATTCTCCGATGCTGAGATGATGCAAAATGAATGAATGTTGTTGAGTCTTTATATTCGAAAGGCAACATCGGATTGTGCGAGCATTGTGCTCAAACTGTCAAGTCTTGCCTCTAATAAAGAGCCTTTGACTAGACCGGTGTGGAGCGTCGCTGTTGATGTGCGTCACAGACGCGCCCGTTAGCTCGCTCTTGGCGGCTGTTGGGAGGACGGCACTCGGCCTTTGAAGCCACGTAAAGGTCTTTGTCGTCTTTAAGTTATCTGACAGATTTACTTCTGGCTCTGGAGAAAAACGGATGCAAGTTTGTAACGTTTCTAAAACACTCTGACCTTGGTGTGAATGTTGTAGCTTTTTAAACTTGCCTTGGCCCAGGTTTAAAAAAAACAAAAACACACTGTCTGTGCTTTTATTTATGAAACGAAAAAAGATGCTGCAGTTTATAACTTTTATAAAAAAGTTTTTCACATATTTGTTGAAACTGTCACCATGTTGTGAAAGTTTATGAGACAGTTGATCTGTGTAAAGATTGATTTCCTCCACCTCCTTCCTGAGTAACACTTGCAACACTACTGACCAAAAACAACCAGTCAGAGCCAAGGGGAGGGTCTTAGTGCTGTCAATCAATAACGCAAAGGTGTTTGGATGTCATTAGAAGTTCTGAAGGGCTAAACTTGGACCCTCTCTAAACATTCCCTTCCCCCAGGTTACAAACAGTGACTTCTGTGATAGTTCATGCAGGAGTCTATTGGGTTTTCTTGGACTTAGCAATCAGAAGAAACAAACTAGTTTCTTCTGAAAACATTGCATGCTAATGCTAACATTAGCATGCAATATTAAGAATGATGCTATGTTTGGTTATTGACCCGTAACCATTGATAATTTGGTCAACACTGTTTGATGAAAGACATGTTTATGTATTACATAGTGTAGCATAAATTAAGATGAAGAGTCCACTAGGAACCAGGAAGTTGACCTACTGGACGTCCGTCTATGTGGTATCCTGTTCCCACCACTACATACCACTGCAAGTTATAGTCAGGGATAAATAGCATTAGCATAGTGTGATATTTCTTTGTACATTGAAGAATAGTGCAGCACTGGCGTAGCTTAGTAAAGCAAAGAAAAGCACTAAAGTCTTTGAAAAGACGGGGGTAAAAAAATCTTTGGCCTCAAACTTTAAAGTGCAGGTGATATTAATTCCTTCTGCCCCTCGCCGCTTTCTCTCAGAGCTCCCCGCTACCACTGGTCTCATTTCTCTGCTGGATACAGCAGCACATACACCCATCATGCACACCACTAAGCCAAATATTCAGAACAAGGTGGGGGCGGGGGAAAGAAACTGGTCTCTAAAGAATGCCTAATTGGGTTTTATTGACTTTAGCGCCAGCGACAGATATTTTCTGATAGCGTAATGACAGAAGATTAGCTCGTGGAGCGAGGCTCGGCAACAACAGCTGAGGTGGAGAACGGCAACACAAAAAGCCATCACATCAGATAAGCACTGTAAGCAACGTGATTATGTGGGTAGTAGTGTAATCTGAGCCCTATTAATATGTTTAATTGTAACCATTGGAAGCAGCCCTGCAGCTCGGCGACGTCTTGGCAGTCGAGGCGCAGAGTTATTCCATAAAGCGCTAAGCTAAACTCTCAGCAGAAAGACAACGATTAGAACAGTCTTGCGTGCATTTTGGCATAGTCATAAAACAGACATTAGGATGGAGTTTAAATTTCGATCAGATGCAGCTGGAAGGTCAGAAACCTGGAATATGAAGAGATCTGTCGTCCCTCCTGACAAACTGAGTAACTCTTTTCAGGAGGAACTAACCCCCTTTCTTCCTCTTCTCCTTGTCACTGTTTTGGCTAACACCTCTCTTTTTCTCCTCTTTTTTATTTTTTTATTTTTTAGATTTACGACCTTGTTCCTCGACTTTTTTCCCTTCAGTCTTCCTGCGCACCTGAATGCCCCGTCCCTCATCCCCTCCTGTCACCAGACAGTGGACAAAGAGATCCACTTTGTCCCCTGCTTGGACAAAGTGGAGTTCGGTGAGGACAACCAGCCTGTCTTGACTTCAAACACCTCCATTTATTTGTCTCAACCGGCAGGGAAGCAGAGCCCCAGAAATCAAATCTGCCCTCCAGCCCCGGCTCCCCATCTCCTCCATCCCAACGCTCGCTCGTCTCTCCTGCGACTGATCTCCTTCCCTCTTCGATCGCTCCTCCTCTGCATCCTCACTTCTTTCTCTTTGTTTTAAGAACTGCTTTCTGTTTGTCTGTCTGATTTGTTTTGGTTCCATGTGGCGGTGGCGTACCCCAAAAACAAAACCACAAGAAAGTTTGGGAAAAGATGTGGAATCTGCATAAATGACAGCAGGTTAAGAGTCACTCCATAGAAACCCTGAAGAGAGTGTGTTCTTGTTCAACGCTCCCCTGTTGTTTACGTCAGACACACACCAGCTTTGGCAGGCTCTGTAAGCCCTTTGCATGTTTCAGGGTCCTACTAGAGCGCAAAGACAGGCAGTGATGCAACGGGAGGAAAGCGTACGCAGGATGACTCGGCCCTTCCAGCTACTCCTGGCATCTCCAGTTGAACAAAAGCAAAAGTGTTTGCACGAGCCTGACAAGCTGGTCATGTGTCAGAAGGAGCAAAAAGCATCAGTGAGGGTTCATTAGGTGTTGGAAGACGAAGGAAAACGTCGAGCGTTCCGTTGCGTTGTCGTCTGTGTCGGCCGTGTTGGTCTCGTCACTAAAGCCGTTTCAAAAATCGTAACCGATGTTGTTTGTGTCTGCGTTTTGGGAGGAGGAAGAGGAGGTCATGTGTTATTCGCTCAGGCTTGGGATGGTGGAGATAATGGAGAGCAGGACTGGTGAATGTTTAACTGAAGCAAAGTCAGTAGCTGCACTTGCACCATTACAAATGAGTGCCAAACTTTGTCTATGTCCATAATGTAAAAAAACGCCGCGACGTCGTTGTCTTCCTACTACTTCCTCTCGACTTCTCCGTATTTTCCACTGGCAGAGACATTGGATTGTCGATCGTGTGACTCCTGTTTAAATAGAAGTTTTGCCAAATACATACATTTTGATGCCGCTGAAAATCCACCTCATTGCTTATTGAAAAAATTTAGCTTTTCTCATAATTGACACGTTTCCATTGAGCAAATGTATTTTCGCAATTCCAATTTGCTCAATTAGATGATGTGGTAAATTTTTCAGCATACAAAGGCTGGGAAGACACACATAATATGTAAAATATTGGTAAATTATTGGCCATAACAGCAATATAAAAGAGCATATAGATATGGACCCAAATTTGTATGCCAATGCATTCCTACTTAACTTTAACGTAGAAATAGGAATTAAATCAGAAACGGCTTGCCAAAAGAACAGTGCCCAAAGGTTTATTTTGCCTCTTGTCATGTTGCAGCCACAAATATAAATGTATCCTTGGATTTTATACGGTTAGACCAACACAAAGTGGGGCCTAATGTAAGAAGCAACAGAGTTTAAAAATAATTTCACAAACAAACAAAAAAGAAAAAATGGCAAAGTGGAGCAAACCTTTGATTCAAGCCTTCTTTAATCTGATACCACCAAATAAAAAAAACAATTGCCATGTATAATTTTCTATGTTGTATTTTTGTATTTTTTTAATGACATAACATCTAAAACAAATCTACTGAAGCGTGTGATTCAAAGGGTATAAATACTTCTGGAAGACACTTTAAATGCCTCTGAAAATCGACAATCATGCTCAGATTGCAAATCGAGGACATTGTTCCCACACTTAATTGTTTATTTTTCTTCCTCCATAAATATCAGCTTATATAAAAAGGCAGAGAGGAGTGTGTGAACAAAAGTGCACATTTCATAAGCGTGTTTATAAAACCTCGCCCCTCTAATTATTTCTTTGTTTACACAGACAACTGCAGCATGAAGGCGAAGGGAGGGGCGCTCCGTGTCTTTCCTGTGATCCGTCTTCCCCTGACAAGAGGCTGTGTTTTGCCAACCTGCAGCGAGTTCTCTTGTCTGAGAGCGAGAGATGAAGAGGCTCTTAACATGCGAGCGGCTTCTGGTGAAGATATGCACATCTCTCTCCCAAGTAAGGAGGAAGCGGAGCGACGCTTCTGTCTCGCATGGCTCGGTTTATGTCTTATTAGCTAAGAGCACATTTACAGAGCCCTCCTAGAGCTGTTGCAAATTTTCCCTTTTCAAATGCGTTTGTGCTTGGAGCTCAAGATTTTTCCTGTCTTAAGTTTTATCACCAAACATGTCGCCACTTAGCCTCTAAAGCAAGTCACCTAAAACTATGAATGATCTAGTCTGTGATTCCGCTGAATGAGAGAGAAAAGAATAAACCTTTAGTAGAGCTAAACATCCACTAGATACACATTATTGATTTAATATAGTGATGCAATATGCAAACTTTACCTGCTGACTTGCACTTACAGGAAAGCAAAAAACACATTGAAACTTTCACCTTCTCACTAGAGACACTTTATGCTCACAAACAACACTTGTGGTCACTTCAGTGGTCTGGCTAAAATATCTGCTGTTAACATCTCCGTATTGTGTCCTTGTTCCACTGGGTTGTTTATTTCCTTGAAGCTGATATGTAATTTGTTTCATAAGTTTTGTGCAAACACTATTTGGACAGCAGGATATGTGGGGAAAGTAAGAGCGCTCACTCTTTTGTATAAGGGCTCATGTATTCCTGTGGTATATTAATGTTAAAACGGAACATGTCAAAGGGAGTATGACAACACAACAAACTGTTTTGTTGTGGTGCTAAAAATAACCCTATTCATTTTTCTGTGTTCAACAATTCACTCTGCTCTGCACTGACAGACGGCGTTTCAGTTTTAGAGGCATTTTTTGCATCAGAAAATTTTGTACTCGTGTCTCTTCCTTTAACAGAAGTGTTTTTAAGTATAAGGCCAGCTTCTGATTTATTTATATCCTATAGTTTTAAGTTTCCTGTCTCTAAAGTAAGATGTTTTTTTTTTGCTGTCTTGGCTTCTGAAGACAACTTCAAAGCTGTCGTTAGGGAACTGAAAAAGAAATTTGTATGCAAAAGCAGCTCCCTTTTGTTCAAAAGTAACAAAATATTTTCAGATTATTCCCAAAATCTTCAAGCTGCACAAAGAGGGGAGAACCAAAATCCACAATAAAACAAAAAAACCCAAAAGTGGATCATTTCTGGTTTTTGCAAAATTGGATTCAGCTTCAAAGACAAAAAAACAACAACCATGCATTACGTACAAAACTTAGTGAACAAATAGTGTTAACTGTGCATCCCCTCCCAAAATTTTTTTTTTACAGTAACATCATTATAATTTACACTATGTTAAGCTATCCAACCTGCAGCATTAGAAATGACATTTTCATCAGGGCTGCACAGTGGTGCAGTTGGTAGAGCTGTTGCCTGGCAGCAAGAAGGTTCTGGGTTCGATTCCCGGCCCCGGTCTTTCTGCATGGAGTTTGCATGTTCTCCCTGTGCATGCGTGGGTTCTGTCCAGGTACTCCGGCTTCCTCCCACAGTCCAAAAACATGACTGTCAGGCTAATTGGTCTCTCTAAATTATCCCTAGGTGGGTGTGTGTGTGTGTGTGTATGGTTGTTTGTCCTGTCTGCCTCTGTGTTGCCCTGCGACAGACTGAAGCAAAGTGGGACTTAAAATGCAGTTTGTTTTGTTTTTTTGGCAGTCTTGTAAGATCTTCAAACCATATTTCCAGCTGCTCAACATTGAGTTGAATGCTTGTTTTTATTACATTCTTGGAATTTGTTTCTCTGTCATTTCCTGCAGTATTAAGTATGTGCGTTCCTTCAAATTAACAGACGATTTATATCTTACAAGACAATCTGGATGTTGGATTTGCATAAAGTTGGTGACTCAGTTTTATGTTGCAAAAGAAAAGCACATGTGCAAACATCTGACACTGGTGCTTCTTGATCAGTCAATATCTCCTTGTACTTGTGTTGCATGATTTAATTTGACAATAAACATTTAATATTATGTAATGCAAATAATTTCACTTAATATTTGTGCATTAAGCAGACACTTGAAACTATTACTCCCTCTAGATGCCTTTTCTATATTCCTGCTAACATATAACCATAAATAAATGTCAAAGGTCATATAATCATAACTATGTGTTTGTATTTATTATGGTAGGGATAATTGTTAGTATTGTCAAAAATAAAAAACATCAGATCACAGTACACATTTCAGCAACAAAGCAGTTCAAGGTGTTTTACGTCATAAAAGTCGTAGAAGCTGAACGCTGCTTCCCCATATCTATAGATGCAGAAGCAGAACCAGAAGACCTGAGAGGTCTAGAGGGTTGATAAAACAGCAGCAGATCTTTACTGCACCAACCTGTTCAATGAGTTATAAACTAACAGTTTTTTTTAGCTAAAGTCGGTGAAGGACTTTAACTGCGCGATGTTCTCCGTCTTCCTGGTTTTAGTCAGGAAACTAGGAGCAGCGTTCGGGATCAGCTGCAGCTGTTGCAGTAATCAATGCGACTAAAGATTAAAGCATAGATGAGTTTCTGTAGATCTTGTTGAAACATTAGAAATATTTTAGGTCAACTTTGTCGCTATGTGGCTCTGATTCTACGGTCACGCCCAGATTTCGCACAATGATTCCTAGTTTGTAGTTGTTTCACCAAAGTTTCACCACATTCTGCTTATAACTGGAGTCAAAGGAAAACGTTGTCTAAAATCCCCCGCCTAAAAAAAACAACCAAATGTTCCCCCTGAAATGTGGTTGAGCATAATTAGGAAGTCACATAAAAAGGAAATATTAAGCTAAACTTATAAAGCTCCCTGAGCAATCTGTCAGCAGGTTTGTGCTTCGCTGTGTGAAGGCAGGACGTAAACTAGCAAACAGTCCATAGCTGCTCTGCTTTATTATTTTTCCCTTTTGAAAATAATAAACATGCTTCCCTTCACAGACGACACAGACGCGCGACGCCGCTCCACAATGCTCCCGTAGGTGGGCAGATTCTCATTTCTGAGTTAAAATCACGTATTCCGTTCCTGTTTCTCTTCCATTTGATTTTAATTAGAATTATGTGGGGGTGCTTGTTTGGCAGCTATTGTACTGCATTTAGTCTCTATGGAAACAAACAGCACGCTATGTGACCTGTTTTGTGTTATTACAATGACAAAATTAGAATAAAACATTATCACAGAAAGGAGATGCTAAGCAGAGAAATCTCATTTTCACCTAATAAGCATGCACGGCTCCCTGTAATCTGCCTGCATTGAATCCACCACAACCTCTTGACTTTTTTTTTTCAGACAAACTCCCACAGCTTGTAATTTATTTTGGAGGCTGTTTATAACAGAGGGATTATGTGACTTTTAAAATGAGAAAGATTTAAAACTTTGGTGTTTGGATCTGTTGGGATAAGCCCTGTTTCGTGCTTTTTTTTGTTGTTGTTTAGCTTTTTGTTTACTATTTATTACAGTCAGTGAAACTGCTTCTCTGGATTAATGGTGCATTCACAACAACTCTCTTTGGTCCGCTTTAGTCAAACCTTTTCAGTCCAAAAGGTTTGATTTGGATCGGGGAGGCATGAATGCGTAATCTGACTCTGATGCAGGCCAAAAAAAAAAAAAAAGAGGACTCTGTTCCGCCTCAAAACCTCGGCCTCTGATTGGTTGTCATGAACTTTGGTGCGGCGCACATGTGACTAGAGACCGCTCCAAAAGCAGGAAGTGGGCTATTATGTGGGGCATTCTGGGTAAATACAACCAAAACAAACGTGCATGACTAGCACTACAGCCAGCAAATACAAAATATTGATAATATCGATACCAAGTCAATATCGATAGTAGAGTGGTGAGATCAATACCTTAGTTTCAACCCAGGCTCAGAAAACAGCAACAAAAAATTTTTATTATGATTTGCTCTCAAATTGTGCAAATTACTCAGGAATAAATCCAGACAAATTTGTCCTGTTTTTCTGTTTGTCATGCTAATGTTATTAATCTATTTTGGAGACGCATATAAACTTTTTCCAAATTCCGTCTTAAGTTTTAGCAAAATAATTCAAAGGAAAAAAAACACAAAAACAGGTCAGATGTTTGACGATGTGTTGAACTTTAGTAATAAAATCTGACGCTTCTCAGTTTTTTGTTTACATTTCGAGAAGAAGGAAGTTAGCGTCAGTGTAGCGCCACCAACAGGTGAGGAGGGGAACAGGTTTCCCTAAGGATTTGGTTTGTTTGACAATCTGCTGTGTGAGAGAACATCAGCAGCTGAAAATATTGGAAATGTTGGATGGAGTCTACCAAATTATCCTAAACACCACGGTCACGTTGTTGCTTGTGTATTATAAGCCGATGTTGAAGGAAATCTGAAGTCGGTTGAATTAACATGAACCAGAATTAAGTTTTCGTTTTTTCAATTCACATCCTGACCAGATGTGAACGGGTCGGGGACACCAGGCGAGGTTCTGTTTGTCACGGTCTGGATTTGCAAGGTGGCGGTTGCGTTTGAAATTTCCTATAATTCTTACAAAGAAAAGTGAGGCATCAGCATTCGACAGAGGCTTCAGGAATCAACAGGGGGTCGGCGGAATACTTCTGGTGTTGTTTATGTTTGACACGGGTTCCTAATACAGATGGCACATAACTCAAGCTAAGCACAGCCGCCCTGCCTCCCTCCGTATGCCACATGCTGTCCCAGGCTTTCATGTCCTGTGCCCAAACTTTTGATTGGTCCCATCAAGCAAGCAAGGAAGGCTTGTTTACTTCTTTGGCAGCGAGTAAATATTTTACTCGGAGCGCCTTCATGTTGAGAATCTAAGCAATGCATGGAAGATGTCTCATCGGTTGGGATGGTAAACAGTTTGCAGCAAGAAAGCGAAACTCTGACAGACCTGACCCAGTTCACTCACGCAGCTGGAAGACGCGGATACCGGGGTTAGAAACAATTCCCGCTTCCCGACACTGGATGTTTTGGTTTCATGTCTCCGTCGGAATATAAACAGAGTCCCGATGTAACCTGGAATCAGAAGACGATTATAGAGCGAGCTGGTTGTGTTTAGAGATGGCCAAGCTGACCTCACAAGCGGCCGGCTGTCCCATGCGCAAAACAAACTGACAAGAAACGGGCATTAGGCGGGATGGAGGGATTCACTGGAGCCTGCAAATGTGTGAACAAGTTGAAGCGACCTGCAAAACCGTTTGGCTGCACGGCGGTCTTCAAAATTAGAGGCTGTGCATCTGCTTGCGTGCCACCGGAGGAGTTTGTGTCAGTCACCTCCAAATAACAGGTGTTCGGTTCCAAACGCTGCGGAACAACATCGGGTTTCCATCCGACACGGACGAGAAGGTCTGGCCACCGCTGAGCCACGAAGGCAGCGTTCAAAAAGATGGAGGATTAAAGTTAGAGTGGCCCGGGGAAAGTTAGGAGACAGAAAAATACAAAGATGGGGAAAAAAAAACTTTAGAATTGAAGCTTGGCTCGAGAAGCAGAGGAAGTTGATTTCTTCTTATGCTTTCAAAACTTTGACCCAGTCAACACAGGAAGGTGTTTTAAAAATAAAATTTTATTATTTTTTTAACCATTTGTGTCCCACATCCACAGAGATACAGTCTTACAGCTTTTTTTTTTTTTTTTTTTTTTTAAAAGAATGTTAATTTGTGAAAAAATCAGTAGTAACAGAACCAGGAGACGGGTGTTAGCACTGTCAATCAGGCTTGTGGTTGTGCTGCTCATACCCTCCCCCTTACTCTCTGCTGGGCTTCAGCTGGTTCACCACAACAGAGTAAAACTAAACTAGCGTCATAGTTTTTGCGGTCTTAAATGTAATTCAAGGTGGCGTTAACAAGGTGATAAAAAGTCAAGTTTCAGGAAGTCAAGTTAAATTTGACTTCCTGAAACCTGCAAAAACTGTGTACCGGGAAAAGGTTTCAGGACTCAGTTCTACAAAGTCATCCAGGTTCATGGTAGCTAAAATCAACTCTACCAATGTTCCAGAACAATCCTTCACCATCCAGAAGGATCAGCGCTGTCTGTTGAAGCCTCCGCCTGTTCTCACAGCAGTGAGCCATATCTTGTAGGTTTTCACCGATCATTTCTGGAAAACAAATGATCTCAGGAAACAGCGGTGTGCAGACAGTCGTACAGAAATCCTGCACACGGTTATTTCACCGACACCGAACGGATGACGGATGCTTCTGTATTCACTGTCGGTCGCCAGCTACCGCAGCGCCGCCGTGACTCTTTTCCTCGGGGGCAAACGGGCTCTGAAGTCTGCATGTTGCTTCTCCATGGCTGGACTTAGCCTTAGAAGATGCTTCCCCAGACTTTCAGAACTTGTGTGTGTCAGAGTCCTGGCATTATCACACCTCACCATTCGTTGCCCAAATATCTGGTTGCCCAAAAAATAGTTAGAAAAAACAGGAACAGATATTAGCCGTAAGTTTTTAAACCACATCACTAGTGGAGCGCATTCGACCGGGAGCTGCAGGCGGCTCGGTTATCGATTTATTTTTAAAAAAATACAAAGTGCAGGAAGACCAGTATCCAGCTGTAGTTTGAAGTGACTGGGTCACATGGTTCAACAGCTGCAGAAGAACTTTTTTTCCCCCCCATGAGTAGTAATTATTAAATTTCCACGAAATATGAGTTGATACGACTCGCTAAACAACCCTTGACAACTAAAAGTCTATGTTGTTTGTCTTCATCTCAGAATTCTGCTTTTCTGAATAATAGAGTTAATTCAGCTATTAACTCTATTATGTAGAGTCCATAGACAAAAACTGCATGTTTTATATCTGTCATGATGTTTTCTAATTTTCGAACCCACATGCAGATCAAACAGACAACAGGGGAAAGGTTTATTAAATTTATTATGAAAGAATTGGTATTAAGGACTGGTCCACGGGGGGTATGTGGCTCGGCGCTGGCTTCTCTGGGTTTCTGGAGCACAGGGAGACAGAAATGTGAACACTGGTCCTGGCGGAAATGTCAGTGGCGACTGAAAGGTCCGTTCTTACTTGAGAATGGTGTAGTCAGAATTGGGGGAGAGGACCGGAGTATGGGGCTTGCTGGTTGGGGAGATTGAGCGGGCGAGAGAGGCTGCTGCGGAGGGCGGACTGGTAGGCTTCAGATCCAGCGAAGGAGGAGTGTGGGGAACAGCCCATGGAGCCAATGGCCCTACGTGGGCAAACACGTGTGGGGCCACCATGCAAACCGCGGACAAACCCATTTGGAACCCATATTGTCTGCCCTCCTTTTCCCCGTATGGGGCCCACCTACGTATGCTGGGAGTATGATGCAATGTTTGTTGCACAAGCTTGACCACACCTGTCCAATGAGTCTTTCTCCTTAATTTAAAATGTTAATTTCAAGGTGTAATTTTGGCCGTCAACAGGAGTAGAAAAATATCAGTACCATTAGCCGTCTTTATCCACGAGTCCTTGTATATCTGGGTCTCAGGTCGCACAGGTGATTTATTGCTGATTAAAAATAATCACAGCTGTTAGACACGAGTCGTAACCATAACGAAAACATGGCAGTGAAATAATCTCAAATTCAAAACACACGGCAGATATGAAGAAGGGAATGCCTCAGCATGTCTAAAGCGATATTATTCATAAGCAGCAGGGTGTAACTCGGTGCCATTAAGGCATTATGGGGACTTAATTTAGCATGAATAGGTTTTTGCATTATAAAAAATTCAAATTAGTATAAATTAACAGTCACAGCCCCGGTGGGGAAGACGGGCCGTGAGATGCGGCTCTGTTTGGCGGTACATTAGACACAGCTGAGGGGGAAAAAAAAACAGCTGTGAAAAATGATGCCCCAAGTTCAAAGCAACTTCAGTCAGGATACATTTCTCTGCTTGATGAATAATTGAGCAACAGCCTGAACAGCCTTGAAGCTTTGCACAATTCTTTATTTTTATTTTTTTACAGTTTTTGCATGAATAAAACACTGTTTGGCCTGCAGAACCGTCTGCTGTGCGGGGATACGACGCCGTGTAGTAACAGAGATTTTTCTAGGTATCGTTCTCTTCGTTTTGTGTTCTCTGCCCCCGCGCACATTTAGTTCTGCTCATCTCTCTTTCTCTCTCTCTCTCCATCTTAAACTCTCGTCCGCTTCCGTGCCTCGCTCTCGCGGTTCGCCCTTTCCTTCTGATTACCTTGTTATTATACCCTCTCTGTGCGTTTCAGCCTGAAGGGCCTCTCTGAAAGGCCGGTAATGAATCTGCTTCCTCCTGGAGAGCCAGTTACAAGAATTAGAATAAATACAATCCAGGAGATCTGTTCGACTCGACTCTGGCTGGATCACCTAAATGATCACACGTGGAGGTCAGAGATGTGGGAAAATGAAGCAAAATTTTGTTAAAAGCTGCACAATGCACGTTTAATAAAGAATATGTTTTTTTTACATGTCTGTATATGTTTCACACATTCTCCTCCTTGAGTTGCTAAAGGCATCGCACCCGACCAAAAACAACCAATCAGAGCCAAGAAGAGGGTCTTGGTGCTGTCAATCAAGCTCTTGTATTCGCTACTAAATGTGCTAACGGCGGAGAAACAACTTACCCTTGGAGGAGAACTCCAACGGTAAGTTGAACTTCTCCAACTTACTCCAACTTACCGTTGATGGCAGACAAATCACCAATGATTTGTCTGCCATCATTGTTGGCTAAGCTAACTAGCCTGACCATTCACTACGTGCTCTGCTGAAAGGGGGAATTTGCAGGGGATGAACAGCGCCACAAAAGACTGTGATTGACTACGATAAGACCCGACTCCTGGCTCTGATTGGTTGTTTCTAGTTAGCACTGGGATAAAGCAGAGGAGCTCCATTTTCTTCACAGAATATCCATCACAGTGACAGTTTCAACAAATAAAAAAATGTTGCACGAAGCAGCTGTAAATGACAAAATGTCTACATCTTTTTTGCCATTATCAAAAGTTTTAAAGAAAATTTCAATGACTCATTTTGAGAAATTTGCAAGATTGGTGATCAAAGATGAGAAAATTGATTATTCTTGTTAGAATTGATTATCAGATACGTGATTGGTCAAGGTAAAGTGTTATAAAAATATTTTTTTTCTTCCATCACATTGTCAGCAGGGACTTAGCAACTCACTCCCTACTATAAATATACACACACACACACACACACACACACCCACACACACCCCATGTTGGGGAGTCATTTGCTGCGCTGCCACATTGTTTCAAATCACAAGGTTAGGTGTTGAATTTTTTCCTGTTTCCATGGAGACACCTCTGTATCAAAGCCACTGTTTGATCGTTTGCATGACAGTTTGGTAGCTTCACCAGCTGTTAGCACCTTTAGCTAGTTAACTGAGTCTGAGAGGTTGCTAGGCAGCGGGGCTGATGTGATACTTGCATCTGAAACCTGACACCAATGAGAATAAATCCTCCATACTGTTGGAACTGTAAATGCCGTTCTTGCAAACACAAATTAAAAACAGGATCGATAAGAACATAACATTTTTTACTGTCCTAATTATTGCAAAGCCAATAAACAATATGCAAGTCGGCAGCCATTTAAGTCAATACAAAAAAGCTGAATTTATGCTACACAACAGCAGCCAAAGCAGAACCTCGCCTAAAATATTAAAATACATAATAAAACAAATACCTTGAATTCAGTTACTACAGAATATGAAATCGTAAATCAGACATTGTAGACGGGGATCTGTTCAGGAAGAATAAAAGTCATATTCTAGACTGAGGCCCCGAGCCGGCCCAAAGAAGATGTGAGTTAAGCAGCTGCTTAGTGTCCCAACACCACCAGGGGGTCCCAAGCGGAACGTTTGATTTTGTTTTGAAGTGATAGATTACATGTTTGGCACATCTTACTCGCATAAGAGTAAGATGTGCGTACGTTTATTTACTTGAACCAAGATCGCACTATTTAACATTCAGCATTCTTACTGCTTTGGTTTTCTTTGCTACAAATAGAGGAGTTTAGAATCACATTATTGAAAGTTTTTCTACATTTCTCAATGTTTGAAATGTTACAGAAATCACGTTAAATGGTACATTTATAGCTGGACTTACTTTTTAATGACTGTGGAGTCGTCCTCCAGTCAGTGTCACATTAACTGAGAGTGAACTTAATCTCATTTTATTAGTGTTTATCTCCTGACACGGCTATTCATTTTTCCCCTTTATCTAAAGAGATCCACACAAAGCACTTTAAGAGAAATTCAAATATGGCTAAACCTTAGCATGCACCACCTTCTTTGCTTTTTAATGAGGTAATTAGAGACAAACACCCTAAAACTCACAGAGGAAGTCGTGGATGACAGCGTCCTTTTGTCGGCTCCATAAAAATGCTGATTCAGCATTCCCACGGCGGGGAAAAAAACCCCCCAAAACTGTCTAGGCTCGTAGTTCAAGATTTACAGTTTTGAAGTCCCTCCCTCCGTGTTGGGGGGGAAAACATCCGCACTTAAAGCTGTTTGCACACCGAAGCTTCTAAAGTGACAGAACAATAACAGAACAACCCAAGCTGCGATCCTCGAGGCTTTGACTAAAAACTCATTAACAAAACCGATGTTGTCTCAGACTGGGTTTCAGGAAACGCGGCGGGCAGAAGGGAAGGAGATTTGCTTACAGTCTGACAAAGAGACTAATGGCTTGTCAGATCGCCGAGAGGAAGCTCGTAATGGTCGACACTTCAATATTTAATGCCGCTATTTGTGGCTCCCTTTTTGTTGAGTTTTTGTTTGTTTGTTTTGTGCTGTGAGCAGGTATGACAACAAGCCCCGATATTTCACGGCTCAGAGATTTATTGGAGTGCAGTGAAGTCAACGGGGAGTGTGCTTCGGTTGCAGAGAGGCGGCTGCTCGCTGCTGTCGTTCGCAGGCAGACGCGTCTGTCCTCCAGAGCCATTATTAGGCGCGCTGTAATTACAGCTGTCCATTTGTATTCATAATTAGCCGTCCTGTACTGCGAGGACTTTAGCGGAAGAGGTCGCATCTGATAAACAGCAATGGGAAGCGCTCGGCCTGGAAATCGGGAGGATTTGTAAAACGACCATGTTGTTTCTACCGACTGATACAAGCAGATGTAAATTAGCGGGGAACGGAATCTCTGCACGATTCAGCAAATTCATTTGAAGGGTTTTTACTATGGAAGGCGTCATAACATGTTCCTCTATTAATCCTCTAACATTAACATTTTTATCAGCACCGTCTGGGGGAGCTCAATGTTTTCAAATTGAACCTTGTTAAATGCTTTTTAAAAATTTTTTATGAAATGAGCAGGATGCGTATAAACCAACAGGACAGTTTTGCTTTTATTCCCATACCGAAACTAAAACAGGCTAAATCTGTTGAGGCCGAATGTACGGCTTTAAGCTCCACCCAGCAGAGTCGTTTGTTACCAAAAAAATATCAAGGGCTTCATAATTTTGTAATTTATTGCCCAATTTGACCAGTTGCCATTGTGTTGTGTGGAAGAGCTCTGCAAAACTAATTAGTAGACCAGGCCTCACAAACTGGCTCATCATTTTCATTTCTAGCCGCCACTCCCCATCTGTCCCACAGCGTACATCCAGAACACCGGGTCAAAGGATCAACCCAGCTGAAGCTTGGTTGTTGTTTTTTTTCTGTGTGTACGGGGGAGAAATCAGAACGGAGAGGATGGAAGGATATCCTGTCCAAGCTGGGCGACCTTTGACCTGGGATATCCTCCTTGAGATCTGCGTCCACACCTTCCACTGCCAAGGCCAAGGCATTCCCTGCACCCCACCCCCTCCGGTTTGCTCTGCAGTGCCAAGTTCTCCCGCTGAAGCCGGTCCAGGATAAGTCTCGTTTCCCCCACCACGGCCGCAGTCTTCGGCGCTTCGGCACAGATTTGATCTTTCACCCGGCGATCGTGTTTCTCTGAGGCAGAGGATTTCCCAAAAGCGTTTAATCCAGAACCGAACCCTGGAACATCGCACTTAAGCGTTCGCAGAGCAACTGCTCCTTTTAATTGTTTCCACCGGGCAAAGCTCGACTGAAACGTTCGCATGAAAGCGCGCTGCGGCGGGGTTCTTTATCCACGCATCGAATTTCAACAAACACGGCGATAAGGATCTCCGTCTCTCCATTGCATTACTAATTGCCTCGGTACAATTGGAGTCTGCAGAGGTTTTGTTTTCCCACTGTTCACAAGACGCGCTCTCTAGGCCTCCCATTCTCTCGTAGTTTGTTGTCTTCTTCAGCCTTGTGTAATTTCGTGATACTCGTAATATGAAAAAAAAAACGAGTTCACGCGGCTTCCATTCACAATGAGGTTCTGAATTCAGGGCTATGAACAGTGACAGTCGATTCCAGCTTCAATGATTCTCTGGCGTTTTTCCAGCAACCACAACACATTTTGTCCCAGCTGCGGTTTCTGAAGGAACTAACACTCGTTGCCGTGGTTTCAAAAAGCTGGCAAAAGTGGGGTGCTGTGGCATCGCTGGGTGGAAGTGGAACCCTCATATGGAGACCTCAGTCCTCGACGCGGCCGTCGTAGGTTCGATTCCCAGCTTGGGGACCTTTGCTGCATGTCTTCCCCCATCACTCATTACCCGTTTTCCTGCCAATTCACTATCAAATACAGGCCACTAGAGCCAATGAAACATAAAGTCAAAAAATTTACATTTTTGGCAAACAGCACTATTGGTTCCTAAAAATCAATCTGATTATCCTGTTTACTGCATAGGGCTGGGTGTTAATCATATTGTTTATTTGTTGTGAAAATGTTAGATTCATTATTATGTCCCGATAAAGTTCAGGTAATGTTAAAAGAAATGGACTAAAAAGTAATTTTTACTATTTTTTCCAGATTTTCCCCCACATGATCATCAAAAAACATCAACACATTTGAAAATAAGTCCATGTGAAGCTTAAATCACACTTTAAATATGCAACAATGCGAGAAAACATTGTGGTAAAATTCCTAAGTTCGTTTAGCCCAGCCTTATTATGTTTTGATATGTTCTGTTGAAATGTTTTGGGGTTTTTACTTGTTCAGAATTTCCTGTCAGTATAGTGATTATATTTTGTCGATCCTGTTTACTCAACACTAGTCTGAGTAAAGTTTCACCTTGTTGCATCAGACCTTTGTCATGCTGTAGAACAACTCCGAGGTCAAGTCGCTGCGACCTCTTTCCAGCGACCTGCGAAGAAGGACGCTCTTGTATACTCACACATATTTAACAGTTTCTATAATATCAGCAGGTAATTTCATGTCTGAGGAAAAAAACATACAAATCCATTTGGTAACCAAGCAGGCCTATCAGGCAAATGACTGCACATTTTTATTCCAATACCATAAAAGTAGAGCAGAACCTCGTCGGTCTGCATGGCGCATCGTTTTAACACAATAAAAGTCGCCACCCGGACAGAAGTTGCGCTCATTTGTTGTCTTTGCCTTTCTTTTGAGTAAAGCTCTAATAGCGGTGACCGTGTGGACATAAGCAGACACGCGTACAGTCCTGAGGTCGACCGACTGACCTTTTGCGTACTGTACGACCTGCAGAACGGTTTCACTCGTCTTCAAACTGCGTGATGTTTGCTCCCAGACTGAAGCCTGTTCGGGAGAGTCCCATAAAATATTAAATCCGTCTGTAAATTTCGCTCAATACACCTCCAGCAAATCAAAGGTAAGTGGTCATAAAAAATGCAAATGTCTGGTGCAACACAGGGAAACCTGCTCTAAAAGCAGAAATAAATTCAGAAAAAAAAAATATATATATAGACATTTGGTGAGTAGAATACTGAATAGCTGTTTAAACTTGGTAGTTTTGTATTTATGTCATTTATTAGAAAGGAATAAAATGCCACAGCGCCTGCTTTAAGGTCTTTTTCTTTTATTACCATCATGTGTCAGTAGTATATGCTGTTTAATGGCCAGTTTCACTTATTATTCCCCAACTGGGATTATTTGGGGCATTTATGAGTCGTTAGCATGTTACATAAAGTAGACAACAGCTAGACTGATCCTAGTTCACAGAGTTGGAAGGAAAATCTCTTAGGGGACTAAAGCTAGCATCTAAAAACCTTACAGTAGCTTGAATAAAATCAAGATGGTATTTTACCACTCTGACACTTTAGCATGTGGTAGCTTTACCATTGTCACTTTATTCTCAGGTGAATAATGCTGCTGTTGTTGCCTTGCCAGTTCAATCATCCATTATCCATTTTTTTATCCGGGGTCGGATTGCGGGAGGCTCAGACTTCCCTCTCCCCAGCCACTTGTTCCAGCTCCTCCGGGGGAACCCCGAGGCATTCCCAGGCCAGCCGAGAAACATAGTCCCTCCAGCGTGTCGGGGGTCTTCCCGGGAGCCTCCTTCTGGTGGGACGTACCAGGAACACCTCACCAGGGAGGCGTCCAGGAGGAGGCATCTTGATCAGATGCCCGAGCCACCTCAACTGGCTCCTCTCGACGCGGAGGAGCAGCGGCTCTACTCTGAGTCCCTCCCGGATGACTGAGCTTCTCACCCTGTCTCTAAGGGAGAGCCCAGCCACCCTGCGGAGAAAACCCATTTCGGCCGCTTGTATCCGGGACCTCGTTCTTTCGGTAAAAGCTCATGACCATAGATGAGGGTAGGAACATAGATCAATCGGTAGATCGAGAGCTTCGCTTTTTGGCTCAGCTCTCTCTTCATCACGATGGACCGGTACATCGCCCGCTTCAGTGCAGACGCTGTGCCAATCCCCCTGTCCATCTCCCGCTCCCTTCTTCCCTCATTCGTGAACAAGATCCTGAGATACTTACATTCCTCCACTTGGGGCAGAACTTCCCCCCTGACCCAGAGAAGGCACTCTACCCTTTTCCGGCTCAAGACCATGGCCTCGGATTTGGAGGTACTGATCCTCATCGCAGCCACTTCACACTCTGCTGTGACCCGCTCCAGCGAGAGCTGCAGATCACGCCCTGACGCTTGCTAATTCTGTATGCTTAAATAGTTCAAATCAATCATTCAGGAGATTTTCTGCCTTCATGAACATCTTCCTGATTCTCAAAGACTTGCACAAAAAGGCAGAGGCGTTGCAAATTTTGTTCTATCACAGTATATTGTTGCGATTGCAATAAAAGTTACAGTATGAATTACTTCTTACTACTTTTTAAATGTGACTGTATGGCTTTGATGGCGTGTCACACCAAACAAAAACCACTCCATGGAAAATCATGATGTTTCAATGCGGTGTTTCAGGACAGCAGTCACATGAAGTGCCCACACTAACTGCATTTAATCATATTTTGGAATGTATTGATGCGCTCACTGACCCTCTCTCCTTGGAGAAAATAATCGAGGCAACAGAGCTGACAATATGGACAGATCTGAGGGGGTTTTAAACAACAGCAATAACGCAATGAAGTTCTTATTATGATAAATTTATCACAATAAATGATAAACGATACGATAAATGTCCCGATTCATGATATTCCCAACACATGAACATTTATGTCATGTAAAACTAACAAGCAACTTTCAAACACTGAAAAAAATATTTTGGACTGTTCTGTCCTCGTGAAGAAGTTTTAATTGTTGTAGTTTTTGTGGATCTTCATTGGATTCACCCTTTAGATTTCCTCAGTGATTTTTCCAAATTATCACAGGTGTGATGTCTGAGGTAAGCTATTTACAGTTCACAGCTACCCCACATAACTCCTAAAATTGAAAACAAACAGTTGCCGCTCTTTTTCACTAAATGCAGCACAGAGTGATGATCGGGGATTTCCAATCTGGTTATCTTTTAAAATCCTTCTAATGTGGGTCAAGGTTTTAGTTGTTGTTGCTTTGTTCTCCCTCTGCTTCTGGATGCGTCCCAGGTTAAAACGCCTCTCTGTGTTTTCTGCTGCATCTCTGATGAATGAGACCGCCAAAGCTTTACCTTGTTAAAAACCCTATTCTTTTCGTTTCAGCCGTTTAAGAAACCATACCATGTTCCAGAAGGAGAAGTCTTTCCTCTCCTCCTCCCCACTGATTATCAGCAGAAAAAAAAAAACAATTTACATTTAATGGATTTGTCCGTTGCGGCGATGGCAGAGGTTGCACTTCTTTCCCCCTCATTTGCCGACGGAGCATTTTAAACCCATATGGGGTCGTTTGTTCTGAACTTGCACATGTGATTGCTTCAATTTTCTTTTTCTTTCATCTGTTTCTTTCATCTGGAGATTTTGTGCTGTCCTTTAAAAAAAAAAGAGAGAATCTGGCGATTTGGAATTTTTAAATATTTTTTTTAAGGTTCAGTTTCATGTTTGTTAAAAATGAGTCAGTTCCGTGCGGTTGCTTTAAACATTGTCATTTAGTTGTGATGGAAAAACAAATTCGTACTTTAAAAAAAAAAAAAGAGTTGAAAGCAATTTTCATGCCTGGAACTGTGTGATTTTGATTTGTACAACCAAAACTTGCAGCTTCGCGAGTCTGCTGACAATAATGTAAATGCACACATGCACACTTTGTTTGCAGCTTTTGTGTTTGACTGCAGCATTAGAATTGCTAATCGGCCTCCGACCAGTGTCCTCCTGTCCCCTTGACATCAAATACAAACATCTGTTCCACCTCAAACCCCTGGCAGATAAACGGCTTTGATGTCACAGTAACAGAATTTTGCTGAAAATTTGTTGCCCAGCTGCTGCAACTAAATAAATTACAAATGAACACGAAATACCCTCGGGGAGAGGTTAGCACCTGGCTCTGACCACATATTCATGAGGCAGATGAGCGAATTTGTTCAATCCACAAGCCACTGAGGTGAGCGTCAGCTGATGAACGGTGTGTAATTCCCTCCACCGGCCTGCTGGGGGCAGCAGTGCATCTGACCTGCCTTTAAACTGCTGCAAATCATCAGTAGAAACGGCACCAAAGGAGAAACGTGAAGTAAAGCTAAACAGTTTCTTTTTTTAAAAATAAGTAGTGAGTTTTTTTAATGAGATCATCCAGTCAAAGACTTGTTTGCCCATGTTTTTTTTTTGCAATTTTGTAATTTTCTTTTTTCATTCATGGAAAATATTGAAGGACTGTATTATTTTCCAACACTTTGCAATTACTACCCACCCTTGTGTTGGACTGACACAAAAAAGCTAAATAAAAAAAACGTTTTTGTCATTCTGTGACCAAATATAGAAATAAAAAAACATTTAAAAGGTATGCATACTTAAGCTCAGCACTGTAACATATTATGTGTATTTTATTCTTCAGTGTTTAGCTGCCAGTACTTGGAAATAGATTGGTTTATAGAATAGTAACAAAAATGGATTCCAGACTTCATATTGAGCAGGACAAGCGACATTTAGACATCTGAAAAAATTTTAATATTGCATTAAAGTGCAATATTTCTACCCAGTCATCTCAGAAAGTGAAGCAGTTATTACACAGAGATTCACTACACACAGTAAAATATTTCAAGCTTTTATTTATTTTGCATTTGTAATGATTAAAGCTTACAGGTGTCTTAGGTAACTAGAATATCACAATAGACAAATCAAAAACAGACGCTTTAAACAGAAATGTCCGACTTCTGAACAGTATTTACATTTCTGTAAATACTTGTACTTGGCTGGACGTCCCCTCGCATTAATTACTGCCGCAGCATGGAGGCGCTCAGCCTGTGGCACTGCGTAGGTGTAATGGAGGCCCAGCTGCCTTCAGGTCGTCGGCCTTGTTGGATCTGTTGTCTCTCTTCTTCCTCTTGACAACAGCCCGGAGATTTTCTGTGGGGTTAAAGGTCAGGAAAGTTTGCTGCTCAACACATTTGAATCATATAATCAAGAACACGAACCTGGTGGTCGCTAAAGCAGCTTTAGGCACATTTGGCAGTTTGGGAAAACCATCGCTAGCTGGGTTTCCATTAAAAATGCTGTGAGCAGGAAAGAAAACATAAACAAACCATCACTTTCCTACCACTCCCTGTCGTCTTTGTGGTTTTGGACAGTAGTAACTTCTGACTGGTGATCACGTGACTTTTCTGAGGCGTATGTTATGTTTACATGACATGTATTCAATGCAGTTTGCAAAATACATCTATTTTGACAGAACCCCTAAAAAAATCATCTCATCCTATTGCAAAACATTTTATCTAAAAAATTAGTTGGTCTGTTTCAATTGAGCAAATTAATTCATGTAATTTCAATTTGCGCAATATTAATGGAAACGCAGATATTGACTGTGGAAACGCAACATGGATCCTGTTCAACTCCTTTGTCCTTCCACAAAATTTTCTGTGAATATGCTTCGATACAAAACTCTGGTGAAGAACCAGCATCTTCAGCAGTGACCTCTTTCAGCGTTCCCTCCTTGTGAAGTTCGTCCATGAGAGTCAGCAGCTTTCTCTGGGACTGTGTGTCCCGATCCAGACTGAGAGAACGTTGAAAGGCTCAGGAAACCTCTGCAGGTGCTTTGAGTTCATTAGCCGAGTCTCCAACAATGACCTTTTTTAATTCGTTTTTTTTTTAATCTGTATTCTAATTTTCCGAGACAGCAAATTACGGGTTTTCATTATCTTTATGCCGTAATCGTCAAAATGACCAAGGCGTGGAGTGTGTCACTGTGTGTGATGACTCTGTATAATATACAGGTTTGACTTTCTCTGATGACTGGCAAGAAATCTTGCCCTTTTCCTGCAGTATTCACATTTTTTAGACGTGCTAGCCAGGTGAACAGGAAGCACATTTTCATACCTGCTAGTTAGACGAATGACTGCAGTAGGAAATGGTGAGAGAGCGCTTGGGGTAAAAGACATCATGCTCATGTAAAATAAGATTGAGACAGTTTTATATTCCAGTTCATTGTTTTGATAGAAATCCTACGTTTTCTTCATCTTAAGTGCAGAGGGGAGAAATAAATGATTCCCATTTGCAGTGCACTCAGGTACAACTTATTGTTGTATTATTGTTATTCTGAGACTCTTGTTTGACTGTTGTACCGCATATATGTCGGCGCAACAAATGGCATGCATTTCTTCTGCAGCCTCGACCGCTGCACATTCAAACTGCATATTTATACCTCAGAAAAAGCAGAGAGCACATCAGTGGACTGACTTTTTTTCTACCTGCGTCTGTCTGACAGAACAGAAGGTTCTGGCCGAGGAAATGGATTTATCTTTTTATCTGGATTGTTCTGCCGGCCACTAATATGCCGCGAGTTTAAAATTTAATCTTCTCCACTTATGCAACCTGCCCCAGAAAAAACAAACGCGCACGAGTCACCCTATGTTTATCCCCATAAGAGGGATTTCTTCTCAGTTGAGGTGGTAATTTATCTTGTTGCGACGCCTCGAGTGAAGCGTCTCGCTTGAAGATTCGCTCAAACGTGCCAAAAATTATTACACGCTCTCACCTCATTTGTAGAAACCCCTCCATCCAAGAAAGGGAAGTGTCTCTGCTAAATGCTATGAAATGATATTACATGACAGGAATTGGCAGAAAAGCGCATGAGTCGGGGAATTAGATCAACTGGTGAGAGTGGGTGTGTAGTGTTTCTCAGAGCTCACAGTGATGCTGCTAATGTGGTAAAAGCAGCTTAGCTAAGCTCTTTGGAGTAATGATTACTATTATAGTCCGTGAGTCAATATGCCGGATAAGATTCCAGTATGAAGGAGGCATCGCATTGCCCTGCGAGGTTTTTCAGAAGCAGTAAAAGAGAGGAATACACGGTCAATGTGTGTGCGCTGCTAGCTAACGCTCAACATTACTGTGGCTCCTCTGTCATTAGGCATGTTGCCTACTATGACAAATGGAGCGTTGGCTTCAAAAACATCATTAATGCAGCATAATTAGTCAGGATGTCGTACGGAATAAGGGAATTTTATGATTTAACAATGCACGTTCATTGGACAGTCATGAGGAGCTCCTATAACAGATCGTTTTTGTAAATGGAAATATTGATATGCGATATAATTAGGCAGTACTGAAAAATTTCAGAAGTTGAAAGAAATTAAGAAATGAGGAAAAGTCCAAAAGTCTTTGGTGAAATGTTAAATAATGAAAAGATGCTTTGGCAAATTCTGACAGGAGCAGCTAAGCTACATCCGTTTGTACCAAGAACCAAAGCTCGCAGGATGTTTTAACTCCTGGCAGTCATGATTCGATTGAGGGCCAAAACTGCAACATTTGTTACATTTTCAGCTGCTGCGCTTTGTTTTCCCTCTCCACTTTGTCAAACGATCCAAACTAGCTGAAAGACCTGTTCACCTCCTCGCCTGTGGTGGCGCTGCACCAAGAACTACTGAAGGAAGTAGTTCTCTGAAGAAGACATGAGCGCAACTTCCTTCTTCACAAAACGTAAACAAAAATAGAGTAGTGTCAGATTTTAGTGATTGTAGGATTTCTCTTTTGTCTCTGGTAAAAGACCATGAGCCATTTCTCCCTGCAGCGCCAGATTCACGCATTTATATCGTCTCCCTTTACCCAAAATGCTTTGCGTCATAGTTCACTTCCTGCATTTGGGTCCGTCTCTGGTCCGCTTGCATCCAGATATGAATTTGAACAGAGATTTCACTAAAAACGGAAACATAGGTTTTTAGGGAGACCAGAGTTTGCTTTTTTGGTCTGCAAACGAACCAGGATGAAGCCAGAGATCAGAACTTCTGGAATATTCTGCCTTGGACTCATGAGACTAAACCAGAGGATATGCTTCACTAAGCAACAGCTACCAAATTATTTCCATGCTAACTCAGATAGCATCAGTTTGTCAGTGCCATAAACAGACTTTATTACCTCCTTGATATATTGTGACTGAACACTGGTAAAGCAAACACAGAAAAAGCAAGAATGCCTGAGAGAAGTCTGTGATCATATGAGTATTATTTTTATCGGGTTCTAATTTTAGGATGAGAATTAATCAGCAAAAGGTCTATCACTGAGAAGTACAGTCTGTCTAAAAACAGAGGGATTATTTCCCACACGGTTCTTTATTTAGCACCTGCCTTGAGTGATTCATGTGGTCGGGTAGCAACATCTGGCAGTAAATGTGGGTTTTATGTTAGATTTTTTTCCCCAAACATTGTTTTACTAATTTTAAACTATACTGTTATGGCAACAAGAACATATGCAGAATGATAATAATTACTTTATTTTGATAAGTGTTTTGTTAAGACAGTGACACCCCTGGATTGTGGATGTTAGCAAACAACTTGGTACATTGCTGCCACCTTGTGGTCATATTGGAAACTGTTTTCATATCAGGTTTTTCTTTTTAGCAACCATTGCTAAATGTCCAAATATACACGTTTATGAAATCCCAGGTGGGGAAAAGTGATATGCAGTGTTCACACCTGGTGCAGGTAATAACAAAAAAGAAAAATTTATAAAAGGCTCGGGCAAATTTGCTCCAAAGATGTCTACTTATATTACTTGAAGTGATCGGCAGTCTGGATAGGATTCCAGTTTGATCTCTGCAGAACTAACTCTTGTGTTTGCTTGTAAAGGCTCTTAATGGTTAACAGGCTTATCAAGGAACAGTTAATGCTGCTGCATCTGTGCTCCCTGCAGTTCACTTCTGGTGAGAATTTAGAGCACTTAGCTCATTTGCATTGGCAAATCTTGGTACGAATGCAACTTTTGTGGGGTTTTTTATTTGCCAGGCTGTTCTCAGATTTAACTTACACAGTCAGCGCAAATTAATGGAGTCCTTAGCTTATTGATAAGCACATATTGAGTTGTGTAATTCTGTTGTTGACAAAAAAAAAACAGGGTGGATCAGTGGTTTTGTCATCAATATACCAAATGTACAATCAAAGCAATGTACAGAAGCTCCGGAGATTAGCGCGGGCTGGGAGTAAAGTAGCTGAGAAAGGCTGAGGAGTTATCAAGTTCAGAGGGCAAAGCTTCCTCAAGTGAATTCCTGGAAGCTCAGATTGACAAAGACAGGAAGCGAAATGAGTGACGGATGTTGCAGCTGGAAGGGGGAGGAGTTGAACAAGAGATTGACGGAGGAAAGAAGAAGACTAATCTGAACGGGGGATTGAGTATTCCTGGATGAATGGTAGACTGTGGCGTAAACGAATTGAGGCAACATCAGTCATGTTGGGAGGGGAGGGGCTTCATGTGAGCAGCTTTGAACGTACATCACCGAAGTACTCCGTTGTGTTTTATGTGTGTATTGACAGTTTATTTAATGGCACCGCTGCATCTGAGGTGTCTTAAAGGGACGGTGTGATGTGTTGTTCAGGCACATGGGAAGATTTTGTAGCGCAATCCAGTAACTGTGTTAACTTCGTTATAAAAATGCTATATACATATCAAAAATGACATGCTTTTTAATTTAATGCCTTGAAATTGGGCCCCTGTCTCTTTAAAAAACTTCTGCTGATTCTGAAATTCTGCCTTCAGGAAGTCATCACAACCTGGTTCCTCTGTTAATCTTTTAATAATATTTTTACCAAAGTTGCACTGAGAAGTAGCTCATCTGAGCTCAGCAGATAAGAAGTTCCAACAGCTGTTTGCTAATTGCTGCTGGCTAGTCTGAGCGGCTCAGTGGGCTGCATTAGTTACAACCAGGCGTTTGCAGAGATGAACGGTTGCCACGGGAGACTAAAGGATCTCTCAAACACGCAATCAAGGCAACACTCCAGATATCCTTCATGGACTTTTTATTGCTAAAACATTTTACATGACACTGCCCCTTTAAGATGCAAACTGAGTGCAAATTAGACTCACATGTACACACTACTCTGGAGGTGAGAAGCTAGTTTAAGATTGAAACAGAAGGAGAAGCAGAGAAAAAGTCCCAGGGGATCACAGTTATTGGTCAGGATGCAGTGCATGAAGAGACTGAAGGAAATAAATAAATGAACTTTTCAGAGGGAAAGCTCCAGATGGAGATGAATGGTTTGCTAACGTACACCCAGTACTGTCCTGGGGTGATGAGCTGCAACCGCAAGAGCAGCGCTGAACTTTTGCTTCTGGCTTCTCTCCAAGCAGCGCAGCGCTCCTCGTTCTTGATCCACAGAATATTATATGACATTCTGTGGACCAGAAATGCACCCAGCTGAAATACTGAGAACAGTAACTTCCAAAATTATTCATATGTCTTGAACTTTCTCCCATTGTTGTTGTAAAAATGCAGTTTTCCCAAATTTTTTTTTTCTTCTCAGAAGTCGAAGTCTGCTGCTCCGTTTTTTGTTACAATTAAAGCTGGAAGTGTTTTGTAAGCAGTTTGTCGACTGGACGCTTTTTAAAATTTTTTATACGTCAGTCTTGCAGCAGCACCTGGTGGAACTGTGTTTATGCTCAGTGCAGACTGAGCTCATCATGCAAACTGCTTTTCAATCCAACAATCCTATGAATGGCTGTAAACGATGTAATGGAGGAGCACTGTAGTGATGATGAGCCGAAGGCAGAGTTTTGGAAAGAGCAGGAGCTTCTTAAAGAGACGGAGGCCCAATTTCAAGGCTTCACAATGCAAAGTCAAATTTCTCTCTAGTTATATGTGATATCGAGAAATTTTTAATAACTGATGGTGGCATAAGCTGCATTTCCATACACCATATAGTTGCACAAATTGACGTTACAAAAATACATTTGCTTTATGGAAACACGCCAATACAGAAAAAACTCATTTGTCAATAAAAAGATTTGGAGCAAGTATGGTTTTTTTTTTAATGAAAACTGGTTTATCTTGCAAAACTGCAATGGAAACTTTTTTCATATCACACGAGTCATATGATCAACAATCGGATGTTAAAATTGGTGATTTTAAAGCTTTTTTATTTAACAAAAACTCAGCGATTGTGAAATAACTTTTTCATAAACTTTGTAGTTTTGACAAAGTTTTGTGCACATTTGTAACGGAAACGTTGCTATTGCTACTTGACTGTGCCGTAAAATGACAATATGCGTCTGGAAAATACACAACACCGCCCCTTTAAGACAGCTAAGCGCACTCGATATTATCATGGCTAAACATTTTTGGATATTTTTGCAAAAATGTTGAAAACAATGCTTCATTTTCCTTCTGCTTTGGTCATGGACTTACTTTGTGTTGAGCTATGACATAAAATCCCAACAAAACACATTTAGAGCAGTGGCTGTAATACGGTGAAATGCAAGAAAATAAATAAATAAAACTGAAGGGGCATGAATAATTTACATTCAGCACAGAAGTCTGAAAACAGAAATACCAATCAGCATAAAAAGAATCCATCCCCTGCTGCAGATGAATCTTACTGACCGAGCAAAAATATTTCAGAGTCTCAGGGAAATGGGCCGAGCCGGAACCTCTGGTATCCCTGGTAGAATTTCAAAGGTCACAGTCACACAGGAGCCATTACACACACACACGCGCGCACACACTTTGCACGCATGAGCAATGGGAGGCATCCTGACTGAAAAATGCAACCACATGTACTCTCCACAGACATGCCAAGTCTGGAGTAACATTCTCCTTTATTGCCGGTAATTATTAAAGAATGCATCCAGTGATAATTAAGGTTTAAACAGGGCGAATGCACATTACAGCAGGGAATTCTGTGCTGGAGACAGATTTTAACAGCTGGAGATGGCAGCGAAGGGGCATCTGGGTAAAGCTCGAGAGGATGCGAGACGCGATGCAGACATTCTGCCAGGGAACGTGTTAGCATTTTACAGCATCCCCAGCAAAGAAAGGTGAGGGTCCGACTTCTGTTTGAGTAGGGAAACGTGCAAAAACATCCACGATTTCGAGCTTTGCACGAAATCATGCAAAGCACGATTTCATGGAGCTTGAGCTCCACTGTTTTGATTAAACACCATGGCTTCAAGCTGTTTCTTAGACAGCATCAGTCAGACCCAGTTAAAAAGGAGTTGGTGAGAAGAATAAAACAATGATCTGCAACTGTCGGCGGCCCTCGGGCGACTTCCTGCCTGATTAATATATTAATAAACCATGCACCAGCGAGTGGAAGAGTAAGACGCAGCCCGGCGCAGAGAGGGCTAATGACGGCAATGCCCTGGCTGCATGGAAAACTAGCTAACGGCACAAAATCAGGCTCCAACTCTGAGTCTGACTAATAGTGTGGCTTCTTAGCTCAGCAGGAAGCGAGAAACGGAAAACGGGAGATCTTTTTTATGAACAGTTCTCTAGACAATATGAGGAAAGTCTTGCTTTTTTTTGCGTGACGAAAAATGGTGAATGCAGAGTTGGCCAGTAGTCGCTCAGTTACATTTTTATTTGGAAGACAAGTATTTCTACAAGTATCTTTACTACACTGTGATTTTTAATTCACCTCTGGGTGAATGTAATCTGGTTATGAGAGCTAGAAAATTAAAAAAATAAATAAATCAAACCAGCTTTGAGGAACTGATTCTCTTTCAGGGCGCCTCAAACTTGCCTGCAAACTGAGTTTAAGTCCATGGTTGTGGACCGGTCTAAAGGTGGACCGCTCCCTGCTGGTCGGGGATCAATGTCTGCCTGAAGTGAAGGAGTTTTAATATCTCGGCGTCTTGTTGAGTGATGGCAAAATGTCGCGGGAGACGGATAGATGGATTGGGACTTCATCTGCAATAATGCATTGCTGCTCTCGCCTGTCATGGTGAAGAAAGAGCTGTGCCGAAAGGTGAAGCTCTTGATTTACCTGTCCGTCTATGCTCCACTGATCACCTATGCTCATGAGACACGGATTCTGACTGAATCACAAGATCCCAGATACAAGCAGCTGAAATCAGCTTACGCCGTAGGGTAAGAGGACTCTGTGTTGGGAAGCTACAAAACAGCTTGTTGTTCTGCTTTGGAGCGAGTCAGTGGAGGTTTTCCAGGTTTCTGATCAGGATACTTCTTGGCCTCCTTGTTATGGAGATGTTTTTTTTTTTTTTTTTTTTTAGAAAATTTCTCACTAGCCCCGTCTCTACTACAGATTTGTGCAAAACCTCGTCAATATCCCGCTAAAGTCCACAAAACACATTTTAACAACTGCAGTTTTTCCATTAAATAAGATGTGTAATTAAAATAAGACACAAATAAGTTTGTTAATGTGATATAGTCATTAAAAAAACATGATCCTCCAACAACTTCCTGTCTTCTTCTTCGTGGTTTGCGTCAGCGGTGACATCAGGCTGTTGATATCATGACTCGTGTGATGTGGAAAATTACATGCCTGCAATCTGAACCAAATTTCAAAGAACACCTCATCATAGAGTGAAAACCTTTTCGTGAGAATTTGGCCTTTTTTCTCCCCAAAATTGCTGAGTTTCCATTAACCAAAACGTCAAATTGCACAATTATGTGGTCAATGGAAACCAGACTGCTGGGAGGCAGAGTCAGGGCGTGGCCCTCCTGGTTTTGCTACACCGTGATCTGATCTTGGATAAGAGGAAGATGGATGGATAAATAAACTGTACACTGTTTCCAATCAATAAATTGAAAAGAAAAGAAAATGTCCTTTTCAACAAACCAGATGCTACCACTGTTAACTTGCTCCATTTCTGGCTTTTGTTTTAATAGCGTAACAAGACACAATACAAGAGGGAAAATACAACTTTGACACCCCACTACAAATGTTTGGACCACAAACCTTTTGTGGGATTTGTAGAAAAATTCAACTGTTATGCAGCTATGATCCAATAATGGCCTTACTTGTGCCAGATGATTGAAACCGAGGGTGAAACTCCTGACTTGACCTACTTTCTGATTAATTCGGCTACCAATAAACTGGCCATATGTTGGCACCGAGAGCCTCGGCGTTTCGTCACCAGATGTTCAGTTGATCCTTAAATATGAAAGATGAGAAGAAGAGACATGACAAAGTGGCAGAAGTTGCGTACCTCAAAGAGAATTAGTCCAGAAATGAAGTTGTTTTTTAATGGAAAAAAGCTTTTCCATCAAGAATTTCTGTATATTCTTCCTGTGTCATTCTAAGTCAATACCAATAACTTTGTCTGTGAATTAATATTTATTAGCATTCTTTCCAGGGCTGCCCAGTGGTGCAGTTGGTAGAGCTGTTGCCTTGCAGCAAGAAGGTTCTGGGCTCGATTCCCGGCCCCGGTCTTTCTGCATGGAGTTTGCATGTTCTCCCTGTGCATACGTGGATTCTTTCCGGGTACTCCGGCTTCCTCCCACAGTCCAAAAACATGACTGTCATGTTAATTGGTCTCTATAAATTCTCCCTAGGTGTGAGTGTGTGTGTGCATGGTTGTCTTGTGTGTCTCTGTGTTGCCCTGCGACAGACTGGCGACCTGTCCAGGGTGACCCCGCCTCTCGCCCGAAATCACAGCTGGAGATAGGCACCAGCAACCCTCCCGACCCCAATAAGGGAAACGGGTGCAGGAAAATGGATGGATGGATGGATCTTTTCACATGTGAATAGATGTGTGAATAATTTTATTTTATTTTTTGGCAATCAAAATCACTGATTTTGTGCAACTAATTTTGAAATATTTGCAAGGAATTTTGCAATATTTACGTCTATTTACGTTGATTGTGACTTTGTTAATCGTCACATTGACTCATAAGCTGACGTGACATGAGGCGGAGGCAGCAGTGTTGTAAAAGTAAGAAATACTGCCCCTTACAGGAAAGAGTTGGCATCACAATTTTTGCCGGAAAATTTGGAATAAATGTACAGTTACGCATCAGAACGACAGAAATACAGAGATCTAATGATTTTGCGTAAAATTTCATAATGCTAAAAACCAGAAGGACTGACTGATGTAATTTAGCATCTGGACTCTAAAGGGCCACATAAAAAAGCTATGGTGGGCCAGATTTAGCTCCCGGGCCTCGAGTTTGACACATGTGCATTCCTGGCTTCGATGGCCCCTGCAATAGAAATTGCTCGTGTAATTAGGTGAATCCAATCTTGCCTTCGTTGTGTGAGTAAGCCTTGGTTAAAAGCTTCTCCAGAACTAATAACAGAATACTAACAAAATCCGACCTGTGAGTCTATAGCCAAGGTTAAGCCTCTGAAGAAATAATGCTCTGAACAATGGTGCTTTCGCCTCAGCAGCTGCTTTCCAGACATGTTTAAATATCCTTCCAAAAAGGTGACATTACCTAATTTTATTTACAGCTCGTCTTCACGCCTTCTTGCTTCCACTGAGTTCATCAAGAGAACAAAAATCTCTTGATCTGGGCTTTTAGGAAATCTCTCACTCCATAAACACTTTAGTAAGAGATACTAATGGAGTCGCATTAGTCACCAGATCAGCCTCCGGCATCTTTGGCATGGATTCATAAATCATTTGAAACTCTGCTGGGGAGGAGGATCGCTCCTCTTCCAAATGACAGTCCCTTACTTATTATGATGTACTTATTTTTCCTGAGTCGTGACCTTTTTACAGCAGGTTCGAACTGTAACACTGGGGAATCCCAAAATAGAAATATTATCGCTCGAGTACCGCCATTCAGACCGATGCAAATGAAGGGTTGTTCATGCACATGTCAATTTCAATAAGTTATGTTTGTTTTCTGTGTGAAGAGCGTACCTTCTGTTAACTCTTCTTCTTCTGCTGTTCCTCGTAAGTGGTATTAAACAGGAGCAACTTGTGTGAAAGTGTAATTCACAGGTGTAAACTCGCTGGGTGACGCAAGAGCTTGATTGTTGCACAAAGTCCTGTGTTTGGAATTAATCAGTTTTTATTTTATTTAGTGGAGGAAACACTGAAAAGTGTCAACAAACTCACATTTGGGTCTGGTTTCTGCTGGAAAGTTTGCTTTGCGCCGCTTTCTGTTCTCGGACTCAGAAGTGATGCAGGATTCCAAACTCACAACGTTAAGACGGGAGCCATTTATTTAAGTGATTTTCAGTGATTAGTGTGTTAAGTAAATTAATCCAACAGTTGTGTCTTTCACCTAAGAAGACATAGTTAAAAATGAAAAGCCTTAAAATAGCATGAAAAACAAGCAATAAGGGGATATAATTGCAAGCTTCTCTCAGCAAACGGTAAAACAATATTACCAGATAATGTTTCAGGAAAGGTTGATATTAAAAGCAGAGGTGTGCGGTATTGCAAATATTTTTTTATTGATCCAATGCCAAGTAAAATACAGGGGCAGTATCAGCAATATCGATACTGATACGATACTTTTTATTATTTAAGTTTATTATGTCATCAAACATCTGACCGTTGGCTGGTCAGATGTTTTTGGAAACAAAATTTTGGAAATATTTCTGTTACTAGGGATGCAGACAAAGTTGTGAGGCATCTATAAAGTTATTTAATGATATACCAAAGTGCTAATCAGAAAAAATAAAAAACAAAAAAAAGTTGTGCATTTTCAAGTAAAAAAAAAAAAAAGTATTACAAAAAATTTTTCCATTTGCAATCAAATCAAAACGTCTTTTTATAGGGAGAGTTGAGAAACTACAATACAAAATTAGAATCAATTTCCAGAGAGAACCTGAACTGAAGCATCGATTTGGCACGCTGGTATCGATCCGATATTGATATTGACATTGACTTGGTATCAATACTAACATTTTGGATCCATCTCCCCACCTTTAATTAAAAGCTGACACTGTCCAACCAAAATGTTTAGCAAGCCCCTTGAAACTCCAAACAATAGCCAGGTATGAAAAATGGGTGGATGGATATATTCTAATCCCAGTACAAATTCACTTTATGAGTGGTTTCTTTTCTTTGTGCAACTTCAATTAACTATCCAACAATTCCAGCAGTCATTGTAAGAAATCACTGCCCAACTGTTTCCCATTGAGCCCCTGTAGCGTGAGATTAATTTGTATTTCTCTCCCTCCGGAAATTGCAGAGGGATTTTTTAACGGCAGCACACTTGCCAAACAATTAAAACACCCAATATAATCTGCGTTTTTCCTGCAGGGCTCTCTGCTGACATTGACATTATGCAACAATGACCCATGTTTGATGAGTGATTTCTTTTATGCTTTTCATCAAACAAAATCCCAAACCTCGAACAGGGAACCAGCAGGCTCAAGTAGAGCAAAAAGATCTACAATGTGTAATGCTTAAGTGGTACAGTAAAATATGAGCGAGGATGCATTTCCTTTTTAGTTGTGCTTTAATAAAATATATATATTTTTTTTTAAGTAAAGCATTCAAGGCTGTTTTGAAATTTAACCTCAAGGACTCAGGTTTTATGACACAATAATTATCTATCCGTTATTAAATGTGGGTGTTTGATCTTCTGCTCCCGTTTGTGTTTCTGTTTTGATCGGAGGCTTTCAAGCCGGCTGTAATTACACCTTTACTTAAGAAGCTCTCCCTCGACCAAAATGACTAATTACAGACCCACACAGCTGATTTTCCTTTCTTTTCTCAAAATCCTTGAGAGAATTTGTTGCTAATCAACTGTGTGAACGCCTAACCAGTAATGGTCTCAGAGATCTGAAACTGTGGAAAGTCACTAGTATTCTCAGGGCTTTGGATAATGGACTCATATCTGTTCTGGTCTTTGTAATTCTTTGACACGGTCGATCACAATACCTCTTAGAACGTCTTGAACATGTCGTGGGGAACAGCATCAGGCTGGTTCAAATCCTTTTAGTTTGACAGAATCCAGTTTGTTCGTGTAAATGACAAAGAGTTCGCGCTAGATCTTTTTGTTGTCTGTCATTTTGACTGACGGGGACATAAAAAAAAATTACAAATTGATGACAATGACACATTATACTGCATTTCATATTCATTCAGTGTAATTAATATTTTTTACCACTTGTCCCTTAAATATATTTGATTTATTTCATCTTGATACAGTCGATCTTAATGCTTGAATTTAAACGTTGTTGTCGTAACTTTAATTCACTCACTATCCTGAGTTTGTTGCTTATAGTTCTAAATTCTGGACTATATGCCGCTCTGTTTGTAAGTTACATATGATTATGCAGTCAAGCTAGCTAAAAACGAATAAGTGGAGTTTCAACCTGTAGTATATTTCTATGTAAATATCTCACATTACAACGTGGGACACCTGCGACTTAAAATCTGGTGCGGCCTGTAGAAGTACAACATTGATTGTCTTTCTAAAGTAATTGCATGAGGCTTTTCATCAGGTGTGCCTGGTAGTCAGGAATTTACGGTATATGCATATGTATATAGCTTTTCTAAAGCTATTATTTCTAAACCATCCATCGATCCATTGTCTAACACCCTTGTCTCTTAGTGGGGTTGGGAGGGTTGCTCGTGCCTATCTCTAGCCAATGTTCCGGGTGAGAAGCGGGGTCACCCTGGACAGGTCGCCAGTCTGTCACAGGGCAACACAGAGACACAGAGGACAAACAACCATGCACACACACACTCACTCCTAGGGACAATTTAGAGAAGCCAATTAACCTGACAGTCATGTTTTTGGACTGTCAGGTTGGAACAAACATCCAGAAAATTGCAGACCTGCTGAAACACTGAGTCTGTTTAAATCAAGACTAAAAGCCCACCTGTTAAAGAATGTCTAAGCTGAGTAAGAGTATGTTGAACATTGATCAGCATATTTGCTGATGATTATTCTTGATGATTTTGATGGCATTTGACAAAATATGTTGGCTCGTTTCATAACTGATGATTGTATGAATTTATTTCTTTTTTGTCAAATAAATAAAGCACTTTAAACTGCCTTGCTGCAAAAATGTGTTATACAAAAACTTGACAAGACTTTGCTGAACTAAGTTCCTTTCATCTTTTTAATGGTCTTCTATATAAATATTGTCTTAGCTAAAGCCAGCTATGTATTATTTCCTTAAGAATGTTTTTGCTCGTTTGTTTCTCAGCCAAGATTTCACTAGAAGAAATAGTTTTCAGTTTTCTTCCTCTTGCTTTGACCTCAATAAAAATGCCAGGTCAGCTGGACGAAGAAATAACCAAAATCCAATCCCTGCTCTGCATCCCCTAATGACAAGAAAATAAACACAGGAAATGGTCGGTCTCTATTCTCTGTAATTAGGTCACCAACACACGCACATGCACACCCCCACACACAAAACACACACTTTACTGGTCGCTACATCATCTGGTGTGTACGCACGGAAAAGCTGCTTCTGTTTAAGACGGAAAGACAGAAATCAGAGCCCAAATTAGTTTGGGCTGCTGAGAAAGGCAGTAACTGTGTTCAGTGTACAGAGCTGGCACAAATAAGGTCAATTACAAATAATGAGCCTAGTGGGCTTTGACTGTTCCAGCCAGATTACCCACGGATATCATAAACCTCCTCACAGTTTCACTAAATCACTACTACTCATCAGCATCACTGAAATTCTGAAAACTAAAAGTTACATGCAAGCAGATAAGACAGATCAGAAAACTTTGACACTTTCAGTTCTTTTCTCCTTTTGGCAGTTTGTGCCACAGCACGCACATATATATGCATATATATGTAATATAAAAGCTCCCTGCTGCCTAGCATTTCCCCAAAGGCCACTATTATAGCAGCTTCTGAAAAGTTTTGGACTTGCAGAACTTTGTGCAGTGAGCATAATTTATAAATGTGGAGTTGCCCCCCAGCAGTGAAAATACATCTACATTTTCTTTCAAACTTCACAGGAATGCTATAAATAAACCAGCAGTTTTATTGACATGTACTAGAGTTAATGAGTGGAAAAACAGCAGCTTATCATTTAGCATTGTAAAACGTGTCCTCAGAAGAGCTAGCTCAACTGATGGCTCCCGTCGGCTATTTTTTTCAAAACTTTGAAATGCTTCTTTTTTTTTTAAAAAATGAGGACATATCTTTACAGTAGATTGAAATGTTAATTGAAATACGTGAAGAAAAATATGCTTTTAAAAGATATAGTTTAAATCTTTTACAGTGGTGTTATATATTTGCATTGGGTTGTTATAAAAATTATGTAGATATCAAACGAAAAAATTTGACTTTGCAGTTTGACACCGCGAAATTGGTCTCTGTCTCTTTAAGAAGCTTGATATGGCCTGAATATGGCCAAAAAGAAACTGCCTCATCCTAGCAGCAAAGATTTTCATCGACAGAGGAGTTTTTTTTTCATGCTAGATTGAAAATGAATAAAAACACAATTCATGTTATATTCAGCTGTTGTAAAAATTGTGACAATATCAAATATAACTACTTTGAAATTGGGCCTCTGTCTCTTTAAAAAGCTCCTGCTCTTTCCGGTATATGGACAGTTCCACCAGGTGTTTAAATACAGCTGACACTTGCTGTATTTGAAGGGGGACTGTGAGAAAGGCGCAAAGAATCAATCGTTTCTCAATAGCCGAACCATCATTGTATGACAATTTTGATTGGTTGACAATTCTGTCAGTCATGCCAACTTCAGCCGGATGCATGGCATTTTTGGTGAAGGGTAGCTGAATTTGTACCGCAGGTCCTGAGGCGGAGCAGCACGCCGGATGCATTTAAGGCACTTTTTAAATTAGGAAATTAAAGTGAAACCTCAATAATGCCAATAAGCAACTCGTTTGTAGAATACAAAATTAAATTATAGATTAAATGAAATATGATTAAAACATTTTACACTTTTTCTTTTCAATTTTCTAGGGCTAGCAGAGAAGGACCTGCTGGCCCTGACAGCCTACCACTGGTATTCTACTTGCCTACAAAATGCCTACCTAGTTGGTAGAAGGGTGGCTCATAACCTACCACTGGATGATGAACACATTTCTGGACAATTGTGCATTTAGTAAACTGAAAGTCTGTTGTAGAACTACCAACAGGTCACCAGGTTTGTCTAATGACTGCCTAGACATTTCATTATTACATTCCTTCCCTTGATTGTAGCTTTCAACAGCAGAGTTAGCTTGGACAGAATATTGACGCAAGCAAAATAGGGAAACCCAAGAGGGACTCAAAAGAGAGCAAACGCAACTCTGGTTGGCCTCATTGCCTCCGTGTGGTGAAATGAGAACGTAGGGGAGAAGAGTGAAAGGGCTGTAGCAGCTGTCACCAGGTGCTGCCCTGACTGCAGTCTTCATCTGTGAGCCCCATGTTTAGAGCTGGCACCACCTCTCTGACCATGACTGAGGCTATTTCCCAACAAACAACTCATAGACACACACATGCACACAGAGGATAAGCCAGGAGAGAGGGGCCAAAGCTGCAGTCTGATATTCTGTGATAGCAATTAGTTATGTCTAAAGCCAAATGGCCATGTTTAAAAATTTAGAGAGGAGGGGAGAAAAAGGACAGAGAAGAGAACGAAAGGGATATATCCGGATAAGGGAAAACGACAGGAGGGATTGATCACAGAGACAAAACTGTTGCCAGAGAGACATAATGAGCACAGCACAGAGGATGAAATGAAAGACGAAACGAAAGAGAGGACGGGTTTGAAGGAGGCTAGGACAAGGTGGAGCAATAAAGTTCGGACAGAGAAGTAAAGTCAGCTTGATCTATGTGCATCTCTGCGTGTGTGTGTGTGTGTGGGGTGGGGGGGTGGGTGTGTGTGTATGTGAGAGAAGAAAGCTGTCAGTCTAATTGATGTCGGGACAGCCTGACCATTTATTTTAATAGTGTTGTTTTGCAGTGCTTTATCACAGTCTCGCTCTCATGTTGGACAAGTTGCTACATTTTTTTGACAAGAGCGGGAGAGGGTGAAAGTCAGAGTTACAAAGGGATCGTTATGTGTGTCTGTGTGTGCGGAACATTTGTTTCTTAAACTCTTTTTTTCGTTCTGGCAAGGCAGAAATAAATGTCTTTGTGGATTCGTCTGTGTGGGAGAAGAGTGTGAGATTTGTGCAACACGTGCTTTTTTTTATGGTAGTTTCATGAGCATGCGTGTCCTTTGTGCTACATCCTGCAGGATGAATTGTTTCCTAGTTCCTTTCCTGCTTTGTCTTATTTTAACCTTTGGACACAGGAAACACACATGCGTTCGCACACTAAAACCTCTATACCCACAGCGCTGCTTCTGACGAGAGCTGCACACTGTCTAATCACAACCTTTCTTATTTGCTTACACATCTGTGGTCAGCTAGCATTCTACTGTGTGAAAGATGTGTTAGCAGACCACACAGGGACTGCAGGGCAGTGATAGTAGCAGGGGGTTGATGTTATTTTTCTTACCCACACACTGTGGTCCTTTTTTTTTTTTCCCGTGACACACACGTACACAATGGAAAGGAGCAGGCCGGCTACCTGGGGACTGACCTCTGACTGCTTCTTCTTCCTCTGACTGTTTTATTAATGGCTTGCTCTGGCACTCTGTAAAAGCTACTGTGCCCACAAATCTGTCTGTCTAGGTCTGACACACACACGCACGCACACCCCCACACATGCACACACACGGAGTGAGACAGAATAATACACGAATGCACGTGTGCTTGCACACTCAAACACACAAATGGGAGCAACAGTCAGCTGGGTCCACTTGTGAGAAGGGAAGCCAAGACATTTCCCATCCCTGACAAAGTTTGGCAGCTTCTTCCATCCTCTGGACTTGACCTTAACCAGTACGTGCACGCATGCATGCACACACAAATTCATGTCTTTCTATCTTCACAAGGACTTTTCATTGACTTCCATTCATTTCTATAGCCCAGCCCTGAACTTTGTCCAAAATCTAACTAGTTTAAGCTTATAAGTCTTACCCTAACCTAAACTTAACCTAACCCATAACCCAAAACAGCACTTTTCTTTTGGGTCCCAGAAGGAGCAATTGGTCCTCACAACATGGTGTTTGTTGGAAAAATGGGCCTTGCAATGTATGAAAGGCCACACACATACACAACCTTTTCATTGTTTGTTTACATACTGTCCCAATTGTCCGTTTGCCGATTTGCCAGTTCAGGGTGGCCCCTCATGGAGGCTAGAAAATCGCACTTCTTCTTGTGGGCCCCACAAAATGTCAGTCCCCACAACAGAGCTTGTTGGGTACATAGTCCTCACAATGTATCAAATACAAGAACACACACACACACACACATATAATAGTCCGTTCAGCTGGGAAATCTCATCATTTTTATTGGATTATTCCCGCTATTATGGTACTTACTGTAAGTGGATAAAAGATGTCATTTTGAACAGTGATTTATTCGATTTAAAATGCGAGACATGCACGCACGCACGCACACACCATCAGAGGTTTGATTTTCCAAAGTGGAAGTTCAAAGAATTAAATGTAGCAGTAGCTCTCATAAGACATGAATGACATAGAAGAAGACAATGCCTGCATTAGCATATTCTTATGCAAAGAGAAAGTCTGTCTGAAGATAATTTTTTTTTGTCCCTCTTTTGATGTCATCAGTCACACAGCTTCAGAATCAGATAATGTTAACTCGACTGAGTAGCTGTTGTGCTTTTTCACTCCTTTGAACTTTGTCTTTTAGGTTTAAAAAAAAAAAATCATATCTTAAAATCTGTGCAGTGCCCAGTGTTGGTACCACTGTTGCTTTGCAGCAAGAAGGTCTTCGGTTCAAATCCTGGGCTGGGGTCTTTTTGCATAGAGTTTATATGTTCTTCCCAAGCATACTTCCTCTCATGGCTGAAATATGTGATTGTTAGGTTAGTTGGTCTCTCTAAATTGTTCTTGTTCTCTCAATAGCCTAGACTCTCTGTATGAAGCAATGAGTAGAACAAGGGGCTGGTTTTTACCAGGCTGGTGGTATTTATTACCCCTACAAAATACTCATTTACTCTATTACTACTAATTTCAATGGATTTCACTAAGAAGCAAAACGTAAATAATATGGTTTTTATGCTTTTTTGTACTCAGCCCTTCGAGTCGATATTATTTGAGAATCATATTTTTCTGGAAATACAACTGGAAGACTTATGGACACAGCTGTGAAAGGCAATTTACAATTACTTGAACATGTTGTGAGTTGATGTAGCTCTGGATTTTGGTTTATTTGAGCACATGACAATGCTTTGGCTTTTACTAAAGCCCTTCTCTTGTAGCTCTGGCTGTTTGTTATATGGAAGAGTAGTTCTGTTGGGAGGTGAACCTGGTCTCCAAAGTTGCTTCTTCTCTCAATTTTTCTTCTTTTGCCCCATATTTAATTCGATACCCTTTTCTATAAACCCTGACCTGTCAGTTTCTGAACCTGCAGAAGAAAAGCATTTCCACATCAAGATGCTAGCACCACCATGTTTCATCATAAACTTGGTCTCTTAAGAAGAATGTGCATTGTTAGTTTTCTATCACATATAATACTTCTCATGTACACTATTTTATTCTTATTCCACCAGAACATCTGTCACATGTTTTCTGCAACATATTAAGAACTTTCTTTCTTTCAAATATCAAATGTTCACTTGGTGAAATTTTAATGATTGAGGCTAGACATTGGAAGTGTCTTTTTCAGTGGGTCTATTAGTACTTAAAGGATAGTCGGAGTAATATTATGTAGAGATTGTTTTAGACAAAGGTCAAAATTCTTGTAATTGATGTTTTATTATCTCAAGAAGCCTGTAAGTTCCCAGGAGGGTAGCATTGAAATCGGAAATTGATCTCATTTAAATGCCATCCAGGTTTAATTGCCATCTCTAGTTGGCTGCAATTTTGCCAATTAGTCCCTGTTAGCTACCTTCCTCCTAACACTTGTGCTATTCAACAAGCTGGGCTCCATCTGTCTGTGGACATATGGCAACAGTAAAATGGGACCAAAGTTGCCAGTAGTCAGAGATCTAAGATTACTTATTGTGATAAAAAAGAAACAATGATTTTTCTGGTATGAAAGTGCAGAATCCAAAAAGACATGTCAGCATAATGACATGGGAGAAGGTGGTGTGTGTGCGTGCGTGTGTGGGTGTGTGTTGGGGAAAGGGAGGTAGAGCCATGCAACAAAGCTCAAATTACTTTTTAATCACGTCATTAAAGGATTTTGAATTATGAATTTGTCATTATAAATGACCTAAGGCATGAAAGCAAAATTAGATGTTCCCTTTTTTTTTTTGAAAAGTGAAGAGAAAGATAGCTGGTGCTATGTGTATGCACATGCTTATGGAGGTGTGTACACGTGTGATATTGAAGAGGTAGATTGGCATATTAAAGCAAATTTAGAATGGCAAATAGACCTGGATCAGAAAAGTAAATAATGCCTTATTAATTATTTGTGTATGCTAAAGTTTCAGGCAAAAAACAACAAATATTCTGCAAACATTTCAAGATCCTTTTGAGGTGGATCAATGAAAGTTTAAGGGTGATATGACTGCAACTTTCTTCAAAATATGTGAACAAATGGTAAATGGACTGAACTAATATAGTGCTTTTCTAATCATTTTGACCACTCATAGCAGTTTACACTGGAGACACATTCACCCATTCACACTCAAACGCTCACACATTTATCCACAGACATGCTGCTCAAATGCTGCGATTTTCCAGTTTGGTTTGTGACTTGGTCTCTACATGCATCAAAGCTTATAGGCTTCTATCGTCTTCTCTTCTGTAGGCCTTCAAATGGCCAACATTAAGCTTCTTTTTAAAATTTGTCCTTCTGAATTCTTCAGGGCGGCTAGTTTTCCACAGAGTTGATTGTATATTGGCCAGAGAAATCTGGCTCCATTCTTCCCACTTTCCTTCCATGTTTCCTCGTGTTTAGAAGGAAGACTTCTTTGTGATTTACACCTAAAGTCATAAGTACGAACCAGACACTCGGCGGCAAGTCAGCTGCAATCTCTGAAGGGAAGACTGTTTTTCTCCCATACATCAGAAGAAAAGGGGAGCACTTTGTTGTGGTGTGTAGTTTCGACCTCAGGGAAAAGCGTGTGGCTTCCAAGATCAAATCCCAGTTGTTCTGTTGATCGTTGACCACCTTCTTTAGGGCACTACAATGTAAGCAGCAGAAACTCCCCCCCATAAAAACCATGAACCGCTGTGAAAGAACAACAGAAAATATGTTTCCCCAAAAGATTGACATCATAGCTTTTACCGTTTGATGTTGTCATTGGTCTCTTCATCCAGACAGTTTGTCTGGGGAAGCTTGGCAGCAGTGATGCTTCTCTCAATTCCAAGGAGTGGACTTATTTTCTGGTTTACCTTTGGTTGGTTAATAATAATGTTTGAAATAATCAATTGTGTATTAAAAATTTCCCACAAATTCATATCGTTTACAAATTCTCTGCCAATGAAAACTGAGTCAGCAGGAGAAGCTGGAAGGCGTCTGTCAACACCTATCAATGACTTACAACTTAATAATTACAAAATAGTCCTCAGTAGTAAAAGCAGTAGATGCATTGCTTATATAATGGGAAACAATGCAGTAATGAGAACTGTGGTTGACTAACTCCTAATCCAGATTATTCATCTAATTTCTTTTATTTTTTTGCACTGACCTAAAATGTTAGCAAAAACTGTGTGCACTCTTTGTTTCGGATTTATTTTTCCTGTGAAACACAAAATGACAGAAAAGGTTTTGAATAAATATATGAATCATCTGTTATTGTGTTTTATATGTAATTAGCTGAACCCAGGTGTTCGACTGGCTAGCTATTAGCCTTTCTTCACTTACAATGATACATTATTTTACAGCTAAGAGAGATGCTACTGAGAAAATAAAATCCAAACTATGCCTTTATTGGTGAATTAGCAAAACACCATGCAGCACTACGAAATCAAGAAACTTTTCCTCATGCCACTAAAAATAACTATAACAAAATATAGCTATAAAGCAATAAAATATTTTTCTGAAACTAACAAAACAGCAACTTGTTGCTCCTAATAGTTTGGACTGACTGCATTTTGTTTTTGAAGTAGGATGTCACTGTGCTGCTAGCGTCTTAATTTTGAGCTAACTTTGCTAAAGTGACATAGAGGTTGTTTTCTCTTCAGTGCTATTTGCTTTGTAAGATAAAACAAAGCAAAATTGGTTCTTAAGATTGGAATAACAAATGTTTCTATCATTTACCTTGCATAACAGGGGCCAATGTGAATTTTTTATATCAACAAAACAGCCACATGTTCCTATTTACCAACTGTCAAACTCTTCATTCTTCACGTCTTTTCTACCCAACTATCAGCATAAATTCCTCCTAAATGACTCGTTAAAACGTGACTGCAGAGGCTTCTGCCACACCTATAAATCAGCAGGAGGTTTGCTGTTTATTGGATGAGTGGGAAAGAAGAAAAATCTGTTGCAGCTTCCAGCAGCAGAGGTGCCCGCATAAAGAGCCAGTAATTGAACTTAATTTAATGGAGCACTTTTTCACATCCTGCAAGACGCATCTCGGTTCTCTTTATATAAGAGAAGACAACATTATGGCTAAATGCTCTTTGAACAGTAAATTATGCAAAGCTACTTAGGTGTGCAGAATACAAACCCAGTGCAAGAAATTCCTCTATTTCCACTTTAATGATGATTTACTGTGTAAAACCAGTACATGATATTAAACAGTCAACTGCAATGGAGATTTTTTTTAGCAACTTTTCAGAGTTATATGAACCCAATTAGCTGCTGAAACTTTTTGATTGAAAAATGATCCAGCTGGTAGAGAACAACCTTATTTTCAACCTCCTTCTCATACGTCTCAAATTCACAATTTATCTGACTGACCTTTAAACATACGATTTTTCTGGCTTCTTGTATCTAATTGGAAACCGATGAGAAACTACAGCACATGTTAATTAGGATATTAAAGATGCACCACAGTACTTCTAGAGATCTCTCAGCTCCAACATTTCACTAATATTAATTCATGGGCCTGCTTTTTAAAGGGGCAGCATTGTGTGGTTTTCAGCTATGTACTATCATTTTATAGAACAATCAGGTGACCGTTATCTTCAGTTGTTAAAAAAAAGAGATGTATATCAAATATGACTTAAAAGAAATTTAACTTCATAATTTAATGTCTTGAATTTGGGCCTCTTGCTTTAAAACCTTCTACTCTTTCTAAAACTCCGCCTCCTACACAACAGCGTTCCTCCACTGACCCTTTAACAATGTTTTTACCCAGGGTTAACTGAGAAATGGTATGAAAAATTAGCTCAGTAGGCACCCAGTTTCATCACGTGTTTGCTAATTGCTGTTGGCTAGTCTTAAGTAGCTGGTGGTTGGGGAGAGCTGCTCTGTGAATAGGAAGGTCGGAAGCTGCAGCTCTGAGGAGGAGTTTTGCCCTGGAAGGCGGGGCTCGGTCCACCCAGGGGTTTGGCACAACTGAATGGTTACCGTGGGAGATTAAAGGATTTACATTCACTAAAGAATCAAGCCAACACTCCAGCTATGTTTTTGGTGTGGAAATAAGCTCAAGAAAGTCAATTTTCTATAATTGTAATGGTAAATTGTATAATGTGCTCCTCACCCTCAAGTCTCTTTTCTCTGACCAGAACCTATAAAAGGAAACCAGATCCACTGAACAGACTTGACAGACTGACTCTGTATTTCTGTTCTCACCTTTCAAGGTTTTAATACGTTTCTTATTTTCTTCTCATCCACGCTCTTGTTAAAGGAACTTTTTCCACAACAATAATACTGCGCCTTTAAATGCATATGATTTATTAACATTTCTTCATAACTGGATCTTACAATCATACAGTATACCCTTAGGAACGTGCGGCGTTTGATAGGGAACATTAATGAGCAAGCATCACGATAACCAAGCACCCATATATACAGCAATATTATAAGCCTTTAACATCCAATGGAGCATTGTTTAATGAGAACGGAAAGATTATGGCACAACTGCAAACCTACAAAGACATGGCCGCCCACCTGAACTGACAGGTCAGGCAAGCATATAATTGTGATTCTGGCAGTGCTACAGCAAGCCAAAGCTCAGGCAGGCTAATCTGTTGACAAGACAACTGTAAGTCAAGACCTTTACAAATGGCCTTTGTGAAAGAGTGGCAAGAAGAAAAACTATTTAAGCTTTTTGGCCTTCATGCAAAAAAGCGCTGTGTGGTGATGCAGGATAACTGTACAGAGCTGACTGAGCTGGTTGTCATTTAAAGAGGCAGTGTTATGTAAAATTGACTTTCTTGAGCTTTACATCATGTTACAATATTGTTCCATTAACAAAAACATAGCTGGAGTGTTGCCTTGATTCTTTAATGTACGTTTGAGAAATCCTTTAATCTCCCATGGCAACCATTCTGCTGTACGAAATGATCGGGAAGACCTAGCGCAGCTTTCGACGGTGAAGCTCTTCCTCGTAGCTTCACCTTCCACACTTCAGATCACCCACTCGGATCCTTCAGACTAGCCAGCAGCAATTAGCAAACAGCTGGTGGAACTGTGCATCTGCTGAGCTCGTTATATGAGCTGCTCCTTAGTGCAACGCTGGTAAAAATGTTGTTAAAGAGTTAATAGAGTAGCAATATGCTAACGATTTCCTGAAAGCGGAGTTTTAGAAAAAGCTGGAGTTTTTAAAAAGACACCTTGGAGTTTGTTTTACAATGAATTAACTTAAGGGGGTGCAGAACACAAATCGTATCAATCTGAAATATTTATAATACTGATTTTAAGTCAATATCAGTGTTGGATCAGTACAAATGTGATAAAATTGATTCTTTAGTTTAAGATTGTTTCTTGAACTCTTACTTTGATATTGTAGTTTGTTCAGAAAACGATGCGCACACATTTTTTTTTCTTATGTATTGTTTCTGGTTGTCGTGTAAAATATATTGAAGTATTTTGTAGGCACCTATAAACTTTAAATTCTTTTCAAGATTTTAGCAAGATGATCCAAAGGAAACACCACAAGGTCCAGCGTTTGATCATATATCATACATACATAGAAAGTATCAGCATAAGTATTGGTATCAGTGATACTGTCCCTGTATTTACTTAGCTTTGGATCAACACCAAAATATGCAGTTTCACTCACCAGACTTTTCGGAAATTTCAGAAACATTACACCCTTTCCTTTAACTTCACTATCTTGACCAGCTTTGTGTTCATCCGTCACATGGAATCTGATAAATGTAGAAAACATCCAGGGGTATGAATACCTGGAAGGCACCGTATGTTACAGAAGGATGAGATTAAACCCTGGAGGTTTTTTTTTTATCACTCATAATCTAAATTGCATCTTCACCCTTTAACATAAATTGCAACGTGTTTGCAGTTGCACACTTCTGACATTTCACTGCAGTACCTTAGATATCGCAGAAAAACCCACTGACAAGCATCGCACTAGAAGGGGCAACACTTGGTAAACTCGTCTGACATAAACTAATGGTCATATCTAACAAATTGGGGCCACATTTAGAGGAGCAATGATGTCAGACAACCAGGGGGAAGGGAGATAAAAAGTGATTAAAGATCAAAAAGAAGGAACAGAGAGTCAGATAAATAGTGTCTTGCCTTCTTCCTCGTCCCTCCTTCCCTCCCTGCTGCTGTCTCGCTCTGTGCCGCCTGTGCAGAGGACAGCTCACTCGTTGGAAATCAAATGTTGATAAAGAGAAAATTGCATTGGATGATGGCGAGGAAAACAGGAAAGATACACTCAGAAAAGTCCCAGAGGAGATACGAGGAGACGAGAGGGGGACGGGTGGGGGTGGGGGGGGGCAAGAGATGTGATAACAGATATACCCCAACAAACCAGAAAAAAAATTTAAAATTGCCTCCACATCATTTGAACAACATTTGTTAAACAGACACACCAACCTTTTTCCCTGGGGGTGTTATCTTGGTACGTTGGTGCCACGTGGAAACCGTTTTACCCTGGAAACAAACAAATTCACAGAGAAATTGGTCCCCTAGTTGCACTGCTTTACTCGTTTGCGGACACCTCACTTCTCTCATTACGCTCCATTAAGGCGCCCAATCAAAGATGGAGGAGATTCCCCTCCGCAGGTAATAAGAAATCAAGTCAACAGCCTGCTGTCCTCTTTGCAAGGCCACTGATGTGGGAGTGCAGACGAGCATTCAGGCTTCAGACCATGCAAACTTTTACCGAACCTAATTTAACAATCAAATAATCATGTTTGATCTTAGCTCCGATGCATTTTACAGAATTTAAATGCTCATTTTATTATACCCAAGCTGGGTCAAAAATGAAACATCATCTTTCTACTACTTCCTGTTGCGCTATTTTATGTGTGGCACTGATTAAGGCACTAAAGACTAGATGGCATTTAAAATCAGAAGACGAGAGACGACTACTGGAGCTGATGCCAGAAACTAATACAAACAATAACTGCTTTCAGCGCCATGTATTTAGGAGAAATTAAAGTGAACACCACAAAATCACAAAACAAGCATAGAACCCAAGAAAATACAACTACATGATACGGCGGTTAACTTTCAACATGGATGTGCACAATGTTTTCAAAAATGCAAAAAGGCTAGATCCAAATGTCCCCACTAAATGGCACAATGTCCAACTGACACGCATCGAAAGAGTCCATGAATTTATTTGTCCAACTATATGAGGGGAAAATGTCCCAGTGCAATTTGTCGTCAACGGAGAAGAGATGAAAAGTGATTTGTGTGTCAGAATGAGGAGGATGGAGGGGCAAATGAGCAGCGACTGTCACGGCTTCCTGTCAGACCAGCGTGGAGGGATTTGCAGGTTCTTCTGGCTCCTGGCCGTATTTCACTAACTGGCCGTCTTTAAGACTCTGAAAGCGACACCTGGCCTGCATTCAAATAAACAGGACTAGCAAAATGCCAAGCTGCTAGTTAGCTAGACTGTTTTGTCAATGGTTCTGTACACAAATCGAACGCAATTATAACCGCAACCTCTGTGTCTTTAAGACAAAATAGATATTTGCTTTTTACATTAAACTCACATATTCAGTTTTATATGTTGAATTTGGTAACAACTGTCTGCAAATGCCAGAGAAACAATTAGCATTGGCTGCAACCAACCAACCAAACATTTCATTCGCTACTCCAAGTCCAGCCATAGTTCAGCGCATGACAAACTTCATGGCTCCGACTTCACCGGCAGGGCAGATTACATTCAGTCATTAGCTGCGTTTCCATTACTCATGATGCACAAAACTATTTTGATATTCTGCTAATGTCGAAAGAACACAATTTTGCAGTTGGAGTTTTTCCGTTAAATAAGAATTGCGGTTAAAATCACACGTTAATAAGCTTGTACATGCAATAAGTGACTAAAAGTTATGGATTTAAGCACAAGTTATGACATTAGTGCAACATTATCAACTCCACAGGAGACGTTGATGTGTTATTCAGCCATTGGAGTGACAAGCCCCTTTTACTTGGTAGCGGATACGTTCATATTCTACGTTTTGGGGAAATTGTATTTGTCGATTTTACAGGAGAGCCAACAAACTGAACTTTTTCTGAATTGTTTGATACTGAGACCTCTGGCAAAACTTTGTCAGTATGCCACCCGTGTTGCAAAAAACACAATTTTGCAATTGCAGTGTTCCCATTAAGTAATTAAAATCACACATGAACAAATTTGTTCCCGTGACAAATCCATTAAAAACGCTTCCTGTTGTCTTGATTTTTTTACTGCCAGTAGAAACATCTGATTGTTTAATCGTGTGACTTGATTCAAGTGGAAAAAATTTTTTTCCATTGCAGTTTTGTGAAAAACACAAATTTTGATCAGGCCGTAAAGCCACCTTGATCTATTGCAAAAACTTTTTATTGGAAAAAAAAAAGTTTCCATTGAGTGGACATATTTTTGTAATTTCAGTTTGTGCCATTTTAGCGTCAATGGAAATGCAGAATTCCATTGACGAATTCACATGGGAGCAGCACAGCAGGAGGAGTGCAACGTGTTGTTGACTTTGCAGGATTCTCAGAGACTGCGCCCGCTTGTAGCAATAGAGAAGAACAAGCTCTCATTATTATTGGGTGACTTGTTTTGACCATCCACCATCAATTCTTTTTGCTCCTTCATTGTTTCCTAAACTAGCTAGCATTATCCTTTTTATGCTGTGTGCCTGTGTGTCATTTATGACCATTATGTTGAAGAATGTTTCTTATTTGTTATTTTCATCATTAAATCAATCTCCGACTCCGGTCCTCGAGGGATGGAACTTTTAGATGCTCCCCATGAGTGAAACAATTAGGCCCTTTGCAGGATTCTGGAAAAATTGACTGAGCTCTCAGCAGGTGATTGAGCCATTTGATTCAGGTGTGTTGGACCAGAGAGAGACATCTGAGAGTTCCTGGACACCGGCGCTCCAGGCCCGAATTTTGAGCACCCAGACTCTATTTTATAGTGTTGGAAACCAGCTGCTGTTGCTGTGTGTATTGGCTTTTGCCTGCGTGTGCACGCATATTGATTATTAGGTTTGCTTATTGTTCAAACATTTCTTTTCCTTTTATGTTTACTCATTTACTCATTCAAGGTGTCGTAGCTTCAAGGTACACCACTGAAACGCTCCTACTGATGTTAGATGAAGAGATTCTTACTGCTGCACACACACGCGCACACCCCCCCACACACACACGCACGCATGCATGCATGCAAAGCAGATATTCATACTGTTCTACTGCTGTTGTGGAGTTTTCTTTTCCAAAATGTTCAAAAAGTTACAAATAAAAGGATTTGAACCTTAAAACCATAAAATTATAATATAACATATATCACAAATGAAAACACATTGATTGTAATGCGGGTCGTTTTTACCCCATCTTATGTAAGAGTTAAAATAGATAGAAATGCATAAATAATTGATAAATTACATTTCAAAGGGTATATTTAATACTGGATCAGTTGGTGCCACAGTTATAAATTGATATTGTAAAAAACTATTTATTAAAGATTATTAAGATGTTGTTTGCTTAATGTGTTATGCAGAATAAACCCTGCAGCCAAGCAATGCAGCAGCTTTCTTCATTTGCCTCTTTGCCTCTGCTATCCAGGGTTACCATGCCAACGTCCCCCGCCGCAGTTGCAACGTCGTTGCTAAGACAAAATTGCACTTACTAAATTGCCTAAATCGTCTCACAAATGAAGTGGCACCATAAACAGTTTTTCTGCATCACAGTACATAGAAATTTACTGAGGTTCTAGTTGTTAGAAAAAGTTTGAGAATGACTCTTGCATCAACAAGATTGGATCAACTCAGCTTTAGATTTACAAGTTAAAAAAATGAGTGAAGCACGCGCTTGTTCATCCAAAACTTCCGTTAGAGTCTGAATGAAAACTGTCCCCTTTGCTCACAGAGCCTGACCTTCGTGTCAGCAATGTTAAATCCCTCTGACCATCTATAGTATTTAATCATTCTGCAGTTTTTCTTTCTTTTCAATCTGGAACAACGATTACTAAAGAAGAGTGAAGATCTGAACCGTGGGATGGATGGGATTACAAAGACGAGGCAGGATATAAATATGTATCAAGTCACTGTAATGATGTACATGATGGATGCGATGCCTCCCTTTGCTGGAGCATGACTGCTTTCAGGGTAAAACTTTCATGATGCCTTACAGCAACTAGAGGAAGGCAGCAAATAAAACAACAATGATGCCTGTTAGAGTCACGCAGCATTGCTAATTAATAACCTCAGGGTGTATTCACACCTAAAACAATGTTTCTTTTTTTCCCTATGGTCGTTTTCCCAAGAGACTTTAAATTCAAATAAGCTGCTGGCAACACCCACCAACTCAACGTTTACTCTCTCACGTAAAAATGGCTTTCAGACAAATGCAGCCGAGCAGAAGTGGCGCCTCCTGCACAACCAAGAATGCAGCATGTGACTTATGTCATACTGCAGTAAAACCAGTTGACCAAACGTGCTGGAGGGGAACGGAGTTGCGAAGATTTTGAAGTGGCTCATTTTACAGACACCAAAAACAAGAACTTATTGACAAAAACAAACTACATTTGTTTTTTAAGGACTTGGACTGATTTCAAAAGCAGTGGAAACCCAAATGGAAGTACAAAAAAGTGCAAAATGTAAATTTTGCATTTGAGGCGCCCTTTAAAATCTTCTAAAAAGCCATTTCAATGTGTTTCTACTTTGCCATTGTGTGCAACTTCACATTGCTGCATCACACTATTTCCTAAATCAAGTATATTGACGATTGTGGTTATGCGTGTGCTGTAAAAATAATTCAGGACTGCTTAGAAATTACAACATTTTATTCTGTGAAACAGATGAACACTCTATGAAAGGTTATGTAGTTCTCTGTTTTCAATAAGAAGCAAAGCATTCATTAAAGCAACTTTTTGAGGCTTGAAGGAGAATAGATCTCACAGACAACTTACTTTTTTTTCTGCCCTCTTCCAGTAAATTTCTGTTCTCGTTGCCATCTGCTGCTCACCGTCCTTGAGAGATGGTTCCACCTGGCGCAACTTCAGTAGCAAAGCGACGCGTCTTGTTCATTCGGTATAAATAATGCAGGTTTTCCAAATGGATCACTGACTGGAACCGACTGGCTGCCAAGTCAGCCCAATTTGCTGTCAGAGAAATTAAATAAATATAAACCCAGTCAAGAAAAAGAAGAAGAAAAAAAAAAAAAACAGGTAGCAAGGGGAAATTAAATTAGCGTACATCCGCTGATCACACATAAGTTCAATCAAAGTGAGATTGAGAGAACTACTTATCATATGGAAGACCTTAGCATGAATGAAACAGCCCGTCAATAGACAGGCATACAGTGTGTGGACGGGCCAGGAAGTCCACTACGGTGACGCGTCTCGCCGATCACAGGTGGGAAGCAAACATACAAGCGATTAACTCTGAACTGGCATAAAAGCAACAACGTCTTTTCCATCACTGCTGATGGGGATGAACATAACGAGTGCAGTTTTACTTTTACAAAGTACGGTGTACATAAATAGTGCAATTTTTATGTAATATTCAGCTTGACGGTGCCTTAAGATGCTAAATGTCACTTTATCATGCAATATATAGACCTTTCAATTATATTTTTTATTTCTTCAGGTGTAAAAATATCTGAAGAAATATTTTCATGCTTCAATATTGTATATATGACTCGAAATATGCAAGATAAACATATTTGTCATTTCTTCACAGTTGGATGAGTTTGTGTTGAGTGAATATCAGGCGCTCTTGGATCCAGTTGCTATGCGGCGTCTGCAACATTCTGAATAACACATTTTGCATGTAGTTATTATAAACTCCTCCTGTTCGTCTAATCTTTATCCTATACTCCACACTCATGATAGTACATATGTTTCATAGCCCGACATGATTATTTTTACCAGCATCATTAAAACTAGGAAACAGCTAGCATATTTTTTAGAACAGTGACACTCGCCCTGAACAAAAACCGCTCCGAGAGCCTCTCTAAGTTTAGGTCCTTGGCCTTGCTGGATATATTTTTATGCCGTTTGTGCTTTTGCACTTTCTTGTGTTGCGATGTAAGACAAATACGGCACATTAATGATACGTGTGGGTGGGATGTCGGAGGCTTTCGCATTGTAGATGAGTTCTCCTTTAATGGCCTCCACAAAAGCTCCAAACTCAGCTGGAAGTGCTGTTCTGACCCATCTCGGTTCGTCTGCCTGTCCTTTCAAGTTGTCCGTTGCGTGCTCTCACGCCAGCAGATACAGTGGGCCAGGGGAATAAAGCGTGTACAGTTTGGAACGTACCAGCAGAAAAACCCCGCACTGAAGAGGCCTGCCTTTAAATCCACTAATTGACACACATGGGTCTGGAGTAAATAAGACAAAAAACCAAAAACACTTGGTTGCCATGTTGGCACATAGTTTACTGAAGCAGATCATAATGAGGCAGCTCAGTAGATGGGGAATAGCAAGGTTAAAAACAACAGCAACACGCCACTTCGTGATGACAGGGAGCAGGAGCATTTTAACATAGAAAGAGCCTCTTGGAAACAAAGGGGTTATGAAAGCAGTGCTAAAAGCTGCAATTTGCCCCGGCTTTACACAGATTACCGCATCTCTCCACAATCCTCTTTGAAGACAAAGTCAAAGTGCGGCGAACGCCGAACCGTAATGTCACTGTCGCAGCCGGGTGAAAGTAGAAAACAATTTTCGAGGGTTTTGGTCTTTGCAGGACTTTCGGGGTTTCTGTCACTTCTGGAAAAAAATTATTCTAAGTAAGGATCGATGACACTGACGTTGTGACTCACGCAAGTCACTGAGGTATAGGTATCGAAAACCTGGATTGTTGACATGCTTCTGTTTGTCTTGCAATCTATACGTATCGACTTTTTAACTACCTGTCCAATATTTTATCTTCATTTGGCAGTGTTTTAAAAAATGTTATTGAAAACCACAAAATTCTTCCATCATACATGTTTTATGATTTAAAGATCTTATAGTGAGATGCCAAAGTAAGATTGGACTATATTTCTCTTTGAGCTGTTTGAAAAGTCATGTTGAGGCATAAAAGGGCAATATTATGTAAAAATTTACTTTTTTTTTTTTTCCATTTCATGGGATTTCGAGAAAATAAGTCGGGATTTCGTTTTTCTTTTTTTTTTTCTCCATGTCCCATTAGGGGCTCCGTAATAATTACATCCACTCATCAGAAACATACCTGGAGTGTTGCCTTTGTTATTTAATGCATGTTTGAAAAATCCTGCTGTTCTCATCATAGGAGCTGCTACTCTGTGAAACCCTGGTGGAAAATCTGACTTCCTGAAGGCGGAGTTTCAGAAAGAGCAGAAGCTTTTTAAAGAGACAGAGGCTAATTTCAAGGTGTTAAATTACGAAGTAAAATTTCTTTTAGTATGGTATTTAAAAGCTTTTCATAACAACTGAAGGTAACTTGACTGTGCTAGAAAATCTAACTATTTCATTTGGCTGAAAAATACACAATATTGCCCCTTTAAACATGCTATCACTATTACTTTTTTTTTTTTTGAAAGGACGGTGGACATGTGAGGAGCCTAAAGCAGTGCGCGCGTGTGTGTGGGTGTGTTGGTGTGTGTGTGTGTGTGTGTTACGCAGCTGACGGCGGGCCTGCTGCCTGTCCTGCCTCTCCTGCCCTCAGGCAGACCATACTGTAGCCTGAGGTGCAGGTCCAGAGGTTCTGTGAAAGTTTCTCTCCAACCGCCATCACTGCTGAACAGAGATAGTTGCTATTCCAGTTATCATTCTCTACAAGCCTGTCAAACATTTTCAGTGAAATCAACATTTCTCTCGTGCGATAATTTCATTTTTTTAGTTCTTAAATATGCTCTAGATTTTCCTCGTTTAATGTACTTGCCTCCGTAAACAGTATGTGGTTTTTATATGCTTTTGCTTGTGCGGCGTGTCTTTGATGTAGCGTTGCTGAATAAAGTAAAACTGGCATCTTGAGTCTAACTGAGCCATTACCCCTGCTAATTTACCAGCTAATGTAAACCTGCAGTGTTACTCTATTTAAAGGGCAGACCAACAAGAAACAATGCACTTTGCAATTAGCTTTTTAAGGGAAAGAAAATCAATATTCACCAGATATTTGCGTCATATTTTGCTTAACTCATCCACCACTGTGTAAATGAACAAAAATTTTTTTTAAAGGAAACTCATGCTATGATTTAAATTTATTTTGCTACTGGCGACTGGAGCAGAAATAATTCTTACTTAAAGAAAGCAAGTAAACCGGGCTGCACAGTGGCGCAGTTGGTAGACCTGTTGCCTTGCAGCAAGAAGGTTCTGGGTTTGATTCCCGGCCGGGGTCTTTCTGCATGGAGTTTGCATGTTCTCCCTGTGCATGCGTGGGTTCTCTCCGGGTACTCCGTCTTCCTCCCACAGTCCAAAAACATAACTGTCAGGTTAATTGGTCTCTAAATTCTCCCTAGGTGTGAGTGTGTGTGTGCATGTTTGATTGTCCTGTCTGTCTCTGTGTTGCTCTGCGACAGACTGGCGACCTGTCCAAGGTGACCCCGCCTCTCGCTAGGAACTTTAGCTGGAGAGGCACCAGCACCTCCTGACTCCACTAAGGGACAAGGGTGTTAGAAAATGGATGGATGGATGGAAAGCAAGTGAACCAGTCAACCACTGTCATGATGAAAGAGGTAATACTCAATGCCTCGCCAATGAGGGGGTTTAGAAGTAATTTCCGCCTAAAACATTACACAGCAAAAAAATAAATCAGTAACAGTGTCACAGTTATCAGATGAAAATGCAAACGTTTTGTACCTTTGTAAAGGTAAGATATGAAAGAAGGGTTTTCTAGTGTCGACACTACTGTAGCTTCTATCCTGTCTGATTTAATACTGATGAAATATAGTTCGTTTAGCATTTTTTTGAACCTCGCCAAAATCCTCGTCTGAACACAAAGTGATAGTTTAGACTTTTAAATATACATGTACTATAAAAATTCACCAAATTACGACTGAATCAGTTAAAGCAGATTTATTCCACAAAGATGTTGGTGTGAAATTGTCATTTTGGCAAAATTGATCCAAAATGTCTCCAAACTGAAAAATATGGCTTTTATTTAAAAAAAAAAAATAAAAGGGAATTTGGTCAAATTAAATGGCTGATTTCTGTTGTATGACTATAGGTAACATAACTATTGGTCATGACATTTGATCTTCAACATGTACCATTGTGCACAATGGCACATGTTAATATCAATAATAACAATAAACTCATTTCTATTCTTTTGCCTGAAACTGGAAGCCTTTTATTGAAAGAAGGTAAAATATTTAAACAGTGCAAATAACATTTTCAATAACAAACCTCGAATAAAAACCCAACCCAGGGAAGGGATAATAAACACAGACCAAACTCCATTGGCCAACATGTAAACATATATTCTCTTCATCTGGAAAGAAAGTGTTTTTTGTCATTCCATCCTAAAGACTGTGCTGTCGTCATGACAACGGGCTTTTCCATCCATTATTATCTGTTTGGGCTGTGGCTCCACAGACGTTCTCTTCTGAGATACTTTGCAATTCGAAAACATCGGGAAACGTACCGTCATGTGACGCGTTCCTTGTCAAAGTCTACTTTCTCCTCTTCAGAGCAAACTGAAGAGTTTGTTCCTTCTGGAAAAAACGCGGACTCAATTAACCAAAATACACACAGACACACAAAGATCATGACAAACAGACGGGACTTCAGACTGGGTCAGAGTTTCACCTTCCAGCAGAAAAATGATTATAGATATAAAACCAGAGTTATATAGAAGTAGACCAGTTCAAAAGGTATCTATGCCTAACACCCCAACAGAGAGAGAAGAAGATGTCGATGTGAAAACTTGCCAGACCGGAGAAATCTAGCAGCTATAATGGCTGTTCTACAAAGCTTTGGCCATAAGAGAACAGATAAAGGTCTGTGCCACATGCTGTCAGATTTGTTTTTGTAAAAATATAAAAAAGAAAGCTTTCTACTTCACAATTGCATTCCTCTATAACTTAAAACGCAAAAACTCAGATTTTGGACGCAGTGTTTATAATGTGACAGAATGGAAAAGACTCGAGGTTTATGAATCCTTTTTGCAAGGTAGCAAATAAAAGTTGATGAAACCTGTCTGCCGGTAAGGTCTGCTCTGATGTCTCACTATGAAAGCTTGGTTTACGATCATATTTTTTTAAAAAGAAAAAGGTTTTCTACAAAGCCACAAAGGGATTCTGTCCTCGTACAATTAGATCAAGAACTATTTGAGAACAATGTCTTTCATCTGTCTTCGGATCTTTTGTGAAAAATACGGGCAAAAAAGCACTTCCTGCTCTGCTTTTGAGAGCTTAACTCAGAGTATAATAATAATTCTAGGCTTTTCACTGCCATTAAACGCATCATTATCTACCGAGTTGGGCTGTGTCTCCGCACAGGGCTCTCGGCCATGTTCACTGAACTACTTCTGACCAGATTTCGTGCTGTCTGCTCTCGGAACGCCACAGCCAATGAATCCCAGAGCCTAACATTTCCCAGCAGAACATTCAAACTGGAGTTAGATTATCACTGTAATTGACCTTACCTATCTGCTTTTTTAAGGCCTTGGCGGTATACGCAGAGAAAAATGGAGGCAGAGACAAGAGAGTGGAAAACCAAAAGGTTTAGTTACAAGAAACCGAAGAACACAGAAAGGAAACGAGAGAAAAGTTAAAGGGACAGCATTGTGCAAAATCGACTTTTGTTAACTTTACATCGTGTCACAATATTATTCCCTCATCAAAAACACACTTGGAGTGTTGCTTTGATTATCTCATGAATGTTTGAGAAATCTTTTAATCTCCCGTGGCAACCATTCAGCTGTGCAAAACACTTGGTGGGACTTAGCCCCGCCTTAGAGGATGAAGCTCCTCCGCTGAGCTGCTGCAGTTTCCAAGCTTCTGTCTCACAGAGCAGCCCTTCCTCTGGTTTCTCCCCATCAGCTCCTTCAGACTAGCCAGCAGCAATTAGCTGATTGCCGATTTCATTATAGGAGCTACTTCTCAGTGAAACACTGGTAAAAACATCGCTAGAGGATTAATAGAGGAGTGATGTTGTGATGACTTCCTTAAGGCGGAGTTTCAGAAAGAGTAAAACTTTCTTAAAGAGACAGAGGTCCAATTTCAAAGTGTTAAATTACAAAGTAAAATTTTTAAGTTATATGTGATATTTCTGCCAGTTTTTGAATAGCTGAAAGTAACAGTTATTTGATTGTGGCATAAAATGGCACTATGTGTCTGGAAAACACTTAATACTTTCCCTTTAAAGAGAGAGAGGCTAAATTTCAAGGAGTTCAATTACAAAGTAAAATTTCTATTAAGTCATGGTTATATCACTTTATATAGCACTTTTTTTTAACAACTGAAGGTAATAGATAGCTACTTTTTTGTTGCTATAGAGTGGAATGGTGTGGAATGCACACAACGCTTCCCCAAAATCATGATGAACAAAATGAAAAAAAAAAGAGAGGTAGAGATAATTGAATAAGAAAAAAAAAAGAAAGTCACAGCTGAGAAATGAAAAGGAAAATGAACAACAGATAAAAGAGAACTAAACGCAGCATGGAGCAGCCGGCAGCGGAGTGTGTGGCCAGAAGCCAAGATGAATGAGTCATAACTCAGCTTCATTAGCGGCTGTGTCTCCTGACCTATCGACATCCACATCGCACCGTGTAATCCCCGCACATCGATCCGCTGACCTCGCGAGCAGCAGGATTCTCACCGCTCCTCATTGTTGCAGCCTTCCATCTCGGCGCGCTGTGTTGCTAAAAATCTCTCCCATGCCTCCTCCTCGGCCACCGCACCCCCGCGCTCCCTCCCCTCTGGCCCCATATTCTGTATTTACCATTAATATTGAACTCCCACAAGCGAGTACAAAGGTCAGGATTTGTTTATGCATCCGGCAGGACCGCATAAATTCGGCAGAGCAGTCAAATGTCAGTTTGAAAATGCCAAAAGTTGAAAACCCCTCCGAGTTGTGAAGTCTTGTGAGGGCGTGACCGTTTCTTGCTCAAAATGCGACTTGTTTGAGATTCAAAATGCAGCAGTGAAGTTTTTTTGTTTTGTTTCAAGAAAGTTATTAAATAACGTCCAGACTCCAGATTGAATCGGGTAGTGGCGAAGTTCAAAAAGCAGACTGACGGGTTTCAGGCTGCAGGCTGATATAAACACCCAACACGCTGCGAGTCCCCTCTGGCCAAATAGGATTTTAGAACAAATCAAGCTGAAACTTCCAGCTGCAAAACAAAGTCGAATCAAATATTACTCCTCGTTGTTTCTGTGAAGTATTCCAGTAGCCTTGAACATCATTCATTGACTTTGAGTTTGGATGGAAAGTCCTCTCAGGCAAAACTGGGAAAGTTCACAGCAACAGATCCAGGTACACAGCAACCCCCCCCCCCCCACACACACACATACAAGTTCACATTTCAATCTATTTCCTGGTGACCCTAACCCTGGATTTACACTACGTGCGGCTCCACTCCGCTGTGAGGTCCAGAGGTGCTCTGAGGAGTGTGCCTGGGAAATGCCAGATCACATGGTAAAGCCGGTAATAAAAAGTTTGAGTGGGGTTATAAGAAATACTGTTGTTCTTCCAATAATAATCTCTCTCCATCCACTGCTCTCTCACTTTGTCTGGCTTAGCCGACGCTCCTACTGCAACTCGAGCAAAAGGAGACGCCTCAACTCAGTTAAGAGTAAATCCACATTTCGTCAATATTCTCTGTGTCTGCATAGTCATAAAATATTTTGACAGCACATATGAACAAATATACCAGTAGCCATATGTTCCTTCATATAGTAAGGATTTTGAGAAAAACTGTTGTGGTAGATGCTCCTACCACCACATAGTGCTAATTATTTACTATTTATTAGTTACAGCTTACACTATGCGTAAGTTAGTCATTTTATTTGTCTGAATGGTTTCTTCACATTTATTCTTTTGTTTGAGGTTCTGCAAACACAGACCAGCTGCAGGACGAGCGCACCACTTCGTTGACTTTAGCTATTTATTTCTGTCACTTGAACATTCACTTATTATTTGTGCCAAGCTAAAGTTAGTTTTGTTTTATGTGTTTCATATGTTGCTTTCGCTAATTTTGCATTTCTTTGTTCCTTTTTTGTGTTGTGCCTCCCTCATGTGGCGGATTTAGGGTACTCCACCCCTATTTAAGCAGCCTTTGGTTAGCGGGTCAGTTTTGTTTGTGTTCAGTTGACTTGGGCCCAAATCTCTTTTTATGAACTACTTTTGGAAGCATTAAATTGAAATTTTTAAAATAATTTTTGAACACTTTTTGTTTTTCTTGAGTCTGGTCCAGGGTGGGCTGCACAGTGGCGCAGTTGGTGAGCTGTTGCCTTGCAGCAAGAAGGTTCGATTCCCAGCCTGGGATCTTTCTGCATGGAGTTTGCATGTTCTCCCTGTGCATGCGTGGGTTCTCTCCGGGTACTCCGGCTTCCTCCCACAGTCCAAAAACATGACTGTCAGGTTAATTTTTTACCAGGCCAATCAGCAAACTGAAAGAGAAGTTGTGAATAGTGACAGAGTTTTTTTAAGAATCTGTAGTTTTCACAATGGCAGTCCATGTTGGCCAGTCTTCCACATTTTTATTTAACATTAGCAGCCGCCTCGTTCGGACCGGTTGTTTACAGCACAGGCAATTTCCAGTAAACTTGTGCTTCACGTACGTTGTGGGCAAACGTTAGTAATTGGGTGAAATTTGAAGTGATAGTGCTTTAAAGATGGTTGGGAAGAACATATTACCACAAGTTAACAAAATATACAGTTGGAAAGGCCGAAAAAAGTGCAGGGGACAGATGGGTAATTTTGATGACATGCAAAGGTATTCATGCCCCTTAATTCTATCTTCATTTTTTTTATTTGTACATTTTGTCAAGTTACAGACCCAAATATCAATTGAGATTCCTCTTTTCCTTTTTGATAGACGAACAAAATAGTGATGGGTATCAAAAACATATATGGTGTCAAACTGTCTTACGAGCAAAAACCATATAATTAGTATTTGGCCGCTTTACTCTCACACCACCGAATAAAATTTAAAGGAGATAATTAGTCGATTTGGTCTGGCTGAACTGGGAATATTTCTGTGAAAAATTTAGAAAACTTTTGAGTCTCTCAAAATGCAAAGCTGATATGAAGCTGACTCCAAAAGAGGCTGAATACCAAATGATTTGTTGGTTGTTGTTTTTTTCCACCTTTCCTTTCCAAACCCAACAACAGACGCATGGATTCATTGCTGCTGGGAAGCTTTCTTTGTCGAACTTATTGCTCTGAGAAATTCATCCCTCTCATTCAAAATGCATAATTTAAATTTTAATATTTTTTCTTTACCACATACTCCATATCAATGCACTTCATAAATAATGAATATGCAATTCTGGCAGTCAAAAAGCAAGCCAACTGTTGTTTCGCAGGATAGACAGTTTTATTTGTCTGAGCAGACACATGGCAGCTGTCTTCCTCAGCGCTCCCCCATGGCGCTCCTCTTTTCGTGACGGAGTTTGTTCCTGGCCGGGATCACACTGATCCAATCTTACAGAAAGCTACTTGTCTACCACTGAGTGGGAGAAATGTCTTGCTCCTGAATCAATGACCAATTCAATTTCATGCACCACGGTGACATTTAACCAAAAAAGCCAGAAAGGTTAATGGAATCCCATATGTACGCACACACACACACACCCACACGCACTCTCACGCCGGTACAGTGTCTGATTGTATCGCAACGCTACTTAGCAGAAGAGCCCAAACTAAAAAGAGAAAATCCTCCTCCGGCTAAGCTGCATATCAGCGCATTGTCATACAAGGCAAACTGGATCTGAGAGCTCCTTTGTCTGTCTGCCACTTACCTGGTCACCAAATTACTCTCCCTGCTTTTATAATGCCGCTTCCTCCCATATTTCAGGCGGCCACATTGTTGGTCCTTGATCACATTTTGCTCCTTTTTTTGTTCGTCCCATCTCTAGTTGTGTGTCCATTGGCCATGTAACTGCGCAAATTTGAATTGCGAAAATAAATTTGCTGAATGGAAACACGGCAATTTTGAGAAAAAAAGCTCCGATTTTTGGGCTTTATCAATATAAGTATGTTTAGCAAAAACTGCAAAGCAAACACTTTTTTTAGTATCACAGGAGTCACTTGATTGACAACCAGGTGTTGCTACAGGTGAAAAAGACGAAGAAGATGACAGGAAGTGGCATAGTAGGATTATGGCACGACAAGTGTTTTTATTGCCTTGTTGTATGCACGTTATTCATGTGTGATTTTAATCGCGTTTCTTATTTAATGGAGGCACTGCAATTGCAAAATTGTGGTTATTCAACATCGGCGGACTATCGACAGTTTTGCACATGGAAACGCAACTTCTGACAAACTGCTTTTCCGACTGTCGGGTAATTCTTGACATTATTCTCTCTGCCACCTTCCTGTCTTTTCTGTCTTGCTTATCTAGTTGTGTTTCTATCACAAATGTGCACAAAATTCTGTCAATATTCTACTGATGTTGAAAAAGAACAATTTCGCAACTTCGTTGTTCCCATTAATGATGAACCAGAATTTAAGTCACATGTGAATAAGTTATTTCCCGCAACAAGTCATTAAAAAACATGCCGCATCATCATCCTTCAACTTCTTGTTGTCATTTTAATTTATTGTGTGGTAAGCATCTGTTTGTTGATCATATGACTCGTGTGACGGGGAAAAAAAAAGTATCTCCCTTTTGCAACTTTGCGAAATAAACAATTTTTGATACGGCCAAAAAAACTACATCATCCTAGCAGCAAAATTCTTTATTGCAAAAAGTTTTTCAAAATCGCCATGCTTCCATTAGGTAAAATTTATTTTACAAATGTCAAACTGTGTGATTATATGGTCAGCAGAAACACAGCTACAGTTTATAACCAAATAGTTCTCTCAACCGTTTCTCTAACTTTCTTTAACTTGTCTGCTATGTTAGAAAAACCATCACAGTCATGAAGGTCTCCTGCCAGAGCTAAGGATTCAGCACATGGGATCATCATTGACAGGTAAAACCTTGTTTGGTGTCAAACCACAGTTGCACTGCTGATCAGAGCAGACACTGGGCCCCCGACTCTGGAAACACAGCTAGACAGCTTTAACAAAAAACACCATTACTCAAACAGCAGAGTGAAGTTCTCACTCTATTGCTCTGACAAGACTGATTGGAATCTGGACTGGAGCCAGACAATGGGTTGTAAAGAGGAGCATGGACACCACATCACAAGGGATACATGGATTATAAAAGCTACAGCTCCTTCAATGTTAGCTGAGCATAGAGGCCAACACTTGGAGTAAGCAGAGAATCCAACACAGATATAAATAACTGAAGACATGCAAGACTAAGACTAAGGGCCTAGAACATTTGGTCTAATAAGAGCTTGTCAGAATAGCTTTTCTTTGGGTACATTATGGGGACACTTATCAAAAGCTGCCTATTCGTGTGTTGGCCCCTGATTTGTTGCCAAAGCTGGCCTGAATTGATGAGGCATGGACTCCACCAGGCCCCTGAAGGGATTGAAGGTATGCTGCAATAAATGGGAAATGGCCTGCACTTGCATCAAGCTTTATCTAGTTCAGAGGACCCCAAAGCACTTCACACTATATTCAATGATTGACCCAATTCATGCACATATTCAACTGCTGATGCCATGTACAGTCTGAGCGCCACCTGCAGGTAAGACTGGTGAAGAGTCTTGCCCAAGGGCATAGTAGCTGCGTTTCCATTGACCGTATAGTTGCACAATTTGACATTTCAAAAATGAATTTGCTTAATGGAAACACAGCAATTACGAAAAAACTTGTTTGTCAGACAAAATGTTGAAGCTAGGACAGTTTGTTTTTCTGGGGCCAAATCAAAGTTGGTTTATTTCACAAAACTGCAATGGAAACTGCTGGATGATGTCACTGATGCTAACCCTTCTAAGTCGTCTTACTGCGTGAACAAACTTTTTCACGTGTGATTCTAATTGCGGTTTTTATGTAATGGAAATAACACAATTGCGAAATTGTGCTTTTTCGACATTAGCGGAATATTGACAAAGTTTTGCACACATTTGTAATGAAACGCAGCTGATGACAGAGCAGAGGTTGGACCTGGCAACCCACCGGTTACAGGATGTGCTCCAACCACCGTCACCCCACTATCTGGCGCTAAGAGGTTCTTTAAGGCATGGAACTCAATCTCAATCTAACTCAATCTCAACTATTAACTCAATCTGAGATTGAGTTAATAGTCCAACATATCAAAGTATTGTTAGGCACCTCAAATTTCTAAAACTTTTTTTCCCTTTGTGACAGGACTCATCATTTAGTGGAGACAACATACAGTCATCAGGAAATAATCCATCCATTTTCTAACACCCTTGTCCTTTAGTGGGTATCTGGAGGGTTGCTGGTTCCTATCTCCAGCGAACGTTTCGGGCGAGAGGCGGGGTCACCCAGGACAGGTCGCCAGTCAAGAAGTAATGTTTCCATCAAAGGTTGTTGCCAATACCCTCACTGGAAATACCGTGTCAGTGAGGGCATGGCGACACTTTGTCCGTTCATCACAGAGCTAACACACAGACACCAGCTGTGTGTGTAGAAAAAGTTCAATGTTTTCACAAACCAATCATGTGTGAACTCATACGTGACATTGCTTTTACAGGCGGCTCTTTCTCCATCAGCGAAAGGTTTCGTCTCTTCCACTAAATCCTAAAGTTACACAAAAATTCACCGCATGATTATTGAATAAATAATCGCCTTGATGATTCTCCCAACGTTCACTCGCCGGAGCTCGCTTTCCCACACATGTGGCCTTCCAGTTTTCCTCCTCCACTCACTTGCTAACACACTTTAAGGATTTAGTCAAACAAAGTCAAAAGAGAAGCAGTATTAAGTTAAGTTCTCTGCCTCTGTTTGAAAGAAGGGATTAAAGATGGTTTTACTGGCTTTGATCAACCTTGTCAAAGTCGCTGCAGACATGTTTAGTCTATATACAGTTTTTGTCAGGAGATTACGGCCCAAACTGTGGAAAAGGGGTTTCCTCCTTTACAGATTTCTTCTGTTTTCAATGTTTTTTTGGACTGAGAGGTATTTTAGCCCATGCAACAAATTATATCAGACAAATATAACCTATTAAATTTATAAAGCAGTTTTCAATCGATGATTTTATTTATTAATAGGAAAAGAAAAAAACCTGTTTAGACTACACTGACCATGTTGGAAAAAGTATTTACCCCTAAACCTACTTGCTGTTTGTTCTGCCCTTGTCAGCAGAACGTGAAATCAAACCTTCCCAATCGCTGCCAATGAGTCTTTCTGAACCATTTGAAAGGTTTGTTGCAGCTGATTTTTTTTACATGTTTGATCAAGATAGTCAAGCAATTGTTTTTGTCAGTCTCAGTTTCTCTATTTTTCATTTTACTCTGTTACTGTTTTGCTCCGAAATGCACCGACACCAAAACCTCCAAAGAGGCCATTCTCAAATCTTTGGAAACCAACCAGCAAAAACAATTTGTGTATTACGCCAAAAGCTTGTTGATGTGAACAAATTGTGCGTTCTTGGTACAGAGCGTTACTAATAAATCAGTTTGTATTACAAAAAACCTAAAATGAGTAACCCACTCCCAGTTTTAGTGCATCTAACCATCTGGCTGGATCGAGATAAAACATGTGATAACTTTTTTTTTTTTTTTAAAACAAACGTCCACCGTCTTTATCAAAGGTGTAAAAGTGTTTTACGGCACTCGTATCGCAACAGAATAAGCAACATTTTTCATTCCACTGTTCCTTTAGTGCCATCTCACCAGCTGACTTACATCCTACCAATATATGCTTTCAGAATGATGACACTGTTACCAAGATAAGATAAAAGAAAAGGAGAATCTTATCTCAGACAACAGCTTGTGTCCGTCCCTCATGTTTAAATGCCACTGTGAGTTAAACCCGCCGTCCTCTAATTCTCACTTCTCAGCACTGAGTAAAATGATGGGCTGCAATCAATGACATAACGGAAATGGATTAATTTTAGGATGAAATGGACCGTGTGTGTGTGGGTGGGTGTGTGCGTGTTTTTGGTGTAGGTTGAGAGAACTTTCAGCCTTTATGGATGGAAAGATGTTCAAAATCCAGGCAGCAGATTATATCACAGAAAACTGATATGAAGGAAGATTACATTTTTCTTTGATTATAAAGTAAGCCCACCGTAGTTAAAGGCCAGTATCATATTCAGAATATGTGTTACAATGACTCATTTTTCACATTAAAAGTAGATGTTGACAATGACCTTTTTAGCAAATATAATTCGCACTTTTAAGCTACATTCTAGTTTGAGACTTTTTTTTTGTTGGTTTGGTGTAATTTTTGAATCATCAGCTTCAAACAGGAAATCGTCATAATTAATAGAAATAAAGCCTGGAAAACATTTGTTAGTAATCTATATGTGTTTCATGTAATGAATGGAATCGCTAAGAAAAATAAACATTTCAATTATATTCTCATTGATTAGATATGACTCTATATTGGACTCCAAATTATATGGAAATTACAAAATTTGACTTTGTAATTTAGCGCCTCGAAATTGGGCCTCTGTCTCTTTAAAAACTTCTTTCTGAAACTCTGCCAACAGGAAGTCATCACCTCTATTAACCCTTTAACAACATTTTTACCAGTGTATCACTGAGAAGTAGCTCCTATAACGAGCTCAGCAGACGCTCATGTTTGCTAATTGCTTCTGACTAGTCTGAAGGAGCTGAGTGGGGAGGGCTGCTCTTGAGAAGGTAGCTTGGAATCTGCAGCACTGAGAAGGAGCTTCATCTACTCAGGCGTTTTGCAGAACTGAATGGTTGCCACGGGAGATTAAAGGATTTTTCCAAACATGCATGAAAGAGTCAAGGCAACGCTCCAGGATTGTTTTTGCTGATGGAAATGTTTTACAACGGGATGTAAAGCTCAAAAATTTCGATTTTACATAATGCTGCCCCTTTATACAGTGGGGAATATAACCTGACCAATTGCTTTTAACAAAATCACTTGTGGAAAAAGAGACAGATAAGAGACTTACACAACCTAAACTGTTCAGCACCAGGCACAATGTCTCGTATTCGAAGCTTTTCTTCGGTTTCACTTATGCAGCCGGATGAGGCTCTGAATTAGTTTTCCCACCATGCACAGTGAACTAGATGGCAAGAGAGAAATGTCCTAAGCTCCCTGTTAGAGAGCCGCAGCCAAAAGGGGCATCCTGGGGTCAGTATGTCTCCATAACAGCTATTAAACGCTCTCTCTGTACCGGCAAGTCGCTTGGGAGGCAAACGAGCAATGCACCATGTCTTCCCTACAATTGGTATCGTAGAGTTTTGCTCAGTCTTAATTTGTTATCTCAGAGCTGCTAACGTTCGTCATTAATTCGGACTCCTATGGCGCCAAATGTTGGAAGTGCAGCTGTAAGACTTCAAAACAAGAAGAAAAAGATTCTAACACAACATAAGATAAAAAAGATTAAAGCTGGAGCATGTAACTTTTATTATAAATGTTTTTATATACTTCTTAAAACTATGACCAACTCTTACCATGTTGTGATGATATACTATGGAGACAGAGAATTTGTCAATCATGCACATGTACTCGCTGCTAAATGTGCTAATGGTGGAGAAAAAACATACCGTTACAGGAAAAAAAATGTTTATCCACTATCATCCACAACTTGAACAAATATGTAAAAAAACAAACAAAAAAACACAGATATGTTACATACTGCAGCTTTAATACTAGAACTGACTTTGGTGTCATGTTTCCACCTGAATGTGAACCATTACTAGCTCTACAGGCCTGGGAGAACTCATGCAAGGTTAAAAATATGGTTTCAAAAACCTCATAACCTCATCCGCCGCTAGCATAATCCCAAAACGGCTACAACTTCTGTAATTTGCTCCTTTTAGGTTGAAAAGAAATAATTTATTTAAGACCGCTGGACTACAGCAGAAGCTATCCATTTGAATAGTTAACGAGTTAGTGGACTTCAGCTTGGTTTAATGCTGCATAACTTCAAAGTCCTGAAATAATAATTTAAAAAAAATGCTTTCCTGGCTTTTAAGATTTTCTGCTAACTGTGTCTATGGAAAGAGAGGAAGCAAAGAAAGATTTTGTGCTCAATTATTCTATCTGTAAACCAATACATCCCTCTCTTTTCAGCAAAATCCCAAGGAGCTATCTGCCCAGATGGGATTTTTACACTACACACAAAAATTAGGCATGTTTGATTTCTTTGCAGGTGACGTTCTGTGAACTTTGTGACACCACAATAATCTGCCCTTAAAGAAAAGAAAAATAACTTAGTAAAATGCAATTTAATTGTTTTTGTATTATGAAACTTACAAGAATGCCTTATATGTACCTGTTGAGTGAATGATAGTCCAAGGAAAAAAAAAAAAAAACATCTGGGTCACGCGGAACTTATAAAAACAGACATTCAGGAAAAAGCGAGAGAAAAGGGGTGTGGCAAGTAAACCAGGGGTAAGAGACGCCACGGTCCGGAGGAGCTCCATGTTCTCCATGAAGAAACATAAGCTTGGGAGGGAGATTAACGATTGACCCTCAGCCAAAGTCATGTAAAGGTCTTCAGGATCAAACGGAAGCCACACGGAGTTTGGACCGGGACCGGAGGCCAGGCGCAACTAGGCGGAGGACGCTCCAGGCCGAACAAAGGAGAACGCTCGGGTAACGCCAGCCCGGTGAGACGTATCTTTATTTTTCCTTTATTTCATTTTTTGAGAGACAATTGGATTATTTGGGCCCCACCGACATTTTTCTTGAGTACTCGGATCCCTACTTCTTTTTTACTTTTTGACAGCGGATTATATTTTTTTCTTCGGATTATTATCATTTTCGCACGAACTCAAATGATTGTGTTTCAGAGACTGGGGTTTATGGTTTTGTTTGGGGGCGGGGGGGACGTGTTTATTTGTAATGTGGAATGACTGACTAAAAGTATTTAACGGTTTGCAGCGTAACAGCTGATTGTGGGGATTAAAAATAGCGGGACACGCCCACCCGCCCACCTGAGTTGAAGTGTCCGCTATGTTATTGTTTTGTTTGACTTCGTTTACAGCGTCCTTCATAAGGCGAGTTAAGTAAATACTCGGACGGGCTCATTTTCGAAAATTGATAAAAAATAAGAAAAGAACTTCCTTGAGCGTGTGCATTTTTCGTTAGACGGAATTTGTTACAACTTTCAATGCACCTGTTAGGAAAAGCAGCTCCACTCCAGCTAATTTCACCCCAATAATCCAGTTATACTGCATCTGCATGAGCAGCACAGGCCTGATTTTATCGTGTTGGACGACAATGACCCATGTTTTCTAGGTCACATCATGGAATGTCTTTTGAGGGTCTGTTGTACCTTAAATTGGAGCAATATGCGGTTTTTCCAGGCCTGACCTCCATAGAAAAACGTCTGGCACCATATGAGTCCGTGTTCAGAGGGTTGTACCTTTAATCCTGCAACCCAGAACTTCAGCGACCAAGAAGTGAGGAAAAGTCATGCCTCAGCAGATGATAAATCAACTTGTTAACAGTGTGAGTAGCAGTTGTCATGCTATAATTGATGCTCAGGGACATGTGACAACTCACTGGGCTTCTTTTGATGTGGTATATCCACCACTGTTGCTAACTTCTATTGCAATACATTGAGGTGAACTGCATTTTCTGCTTAAATGCCCCGTTGTTTTGTTTCCTTCAAATATTGCCGTGCCCAAGTGTAGTAGACTTCTCTCTCCAACTAGGCTGAATAAGGCGCCAATGTCTCCTCTTATGCGGCATCCATCCATTTTCTGTACTTCGTTGTCCTTTAGTGGGGTCACCCTGGATGGGTCACCAGTCTGTCGCAGGGCACAGGGACACACAGGACAAACAACCATGCACACACAGAATTTAGAGAGGCCAATTAACCTGACATGTTTTTGTACTGTGGTAGGAAGCCGGAGTACCCAGAGAGAACCCATCCATGCACAAGGAGAACATGCAAACTCCATGCAGAAAGACCGGGGCCGGGAATCGAACCCAGAACCTTCTTGCTGCAAGGCAACACCTCCACCAACTGCGCCACTATGCAGCATTTCTTATCTAATTGAAATATCGCAATTGCAAAATTGTGTTTTTTCAACATTAGCAGAAAAATATTGACAAAGGGTAGCATACATTTGTCGTGGAAACCTGGCTTATGTCAAGACAATTGCTAAGTGAAAGTATGGGGAACAAGAAGCTGCTGGACAAAAAACAAGTGGGGGAGGGGACTGACCTGCTTTTCTCTTTCTGTATCACGTTACAGCTCAGTGCCTGTTTCGAAGGTGTGAGTGAGGCTTTACTCAGAGAATTACAGAGGACAGACTGAGGGAGCACTGGGTCACACAAGATTTACTTCACCTCCATCCCCAAATCAGTTCTTTTTTCACTTTTTTTTTTTTTTTTTTTAAAGCAACAATGCAACCTGAGAGAAAAAGCAATGAAACGAGATCGGCAGGCCGGGCCCGGGAGTTATGAGAGGCTTGGTGGAAGATTGATGACACAGTAAGGAGAAGTATGGACAGGAGGAAAAGAGGTTAGGGCTCCCAGAGTTTAGATTCGAGAGTCTTGCGGCTGCTCTTGGCTTCAAAGTGTCTCCGAATTGAAAAAGCGAACTGAGACCAGGCCCGGGATGAGACGGTGCGAGACTAGAGAAGAAGCGAAGGAGGATCAGAGTCGGGCGGGAAAGAGGAGGAGACAAAGGACGAGAGGGGCAGCCGAACCTCCCTGGGGATGAGTTCTGCATATGAATTTTGAAATTGGAAACTAGAGTGGCAGGGTCACTGCGCAGCACTGGAGCAAATGCAACTAGGAGAATAATCTCTCTCCTCTCTCCTCCTCCTCCACCGCCGCCGCCGTGTGCCGAGGCAGTGCAGATTGTGCGGCGTTCGCCTGCAGATATTAAGAAACCCAGGAGGACGGCGCGTGTGAGAATGGGCTTCACTCCGCGTTACCCGTACAGCGATTCAACCAAATTCACCGGAGAGCCGTCCGTTAGTCAGCGTCTGTGTGAAACAAACGCTTAAAGAGGAAGAAACCCCAGGATCCGATATCCCTCCCACCAATGAGCAGATGCTGGCCTACAAGCCTTTTCACACGAAGAGCTTTCACGTCCACTTTCATGCACACAAAAGGCACGGGAGTCTCATGGCTCAGCTGGTAACGTGCAATTATGTGGCTATGATGTCATTGATTTTTCCTGCAATGTTTGGAAGCTGCGCCATGCCAAGCGTTTAGAGAGTGCACAGAAAGTGCCTCGCTGTGTGGAATACTAATATGCTCATTTGTGTTGCGGTGGCCAAAAGGGAAATGTTTTTCCATGCAAGCTCCCCCTGCTAATGGATACCTCTGCAGAGCTGAGGGCTCAGGGAAGCTGACTGACTGACAGACTGACTGCACGACTGGCAGTCTGACTCAACCCTGATGAGCCAGTCGGACCTCGTCTGGCTGTCAGGCCGGCGGTCTGGTCCTGGGGTCTGGACTTGGCGTCTAAGTAAAGGAGAAAAAACGGGAAATAAAGACATTGATGGGCTGCACTCCAAAGATTATTTGGTAGCAAAGTGGTAAAAAGATCGTAATGACGAAGACAGTAAGAAATTTAACCTGCCTTACAAGCAAAGTAGAAAGGTTATCTTAGGTATGTAGATATAGAAAATGTACAGTGAATATAAAAAATGTGGATTTTTTCTCCTTTTATTGCTTTGACAAAACAGTCAAGATCAACAAAATGTGTCTTTTTTTTAAAGCCCCCCATTTTTTTTTTTATATAAAATTCTTGCAAATTTTTTTTATATAAAATAAGTGATAGGATCAATTAAAGGAGCTTTTGTAGCCTGTTAAAAAATGTTGTTGACCATGGGTCATTTGTAGAAATAATAAGAGGTGAATACCTTTAATATGCACTGTGTTATAATATAAAGCGTAGAAAAGGATCCACAAAGAAAAAAACCCCATTAAGATCTAAATGATGTTATTCAGTTACTCATATTAGAGTTATGGGGAAACATTCAAATCAGATTTCGGGTCACAATTTGCAGGTTGACAATACTTCACCTTCTCAAACATCCTTTTATTCGATGCACTATGGATCAAAATTAATCTCAGATCATTTCCTACCCTAAAATCTAAACCTAACACACATCATTCATTCGTAACACTGGGACACATACTCTGTCTTATACTTCTATCATGACGTCCCCAAAAGTCACTGTCCCTTGATCTAGCTTTCAGTTCTGTCGTTTTGCTATTCAATGAACTCCATGTCAACACCGGTTTATAAAGCAAACCCATGATGGAATCTGGCTCCTACTCGCCTGACATTAAGGGACTGGAAAGGGTTTGAGACACATGCAGTAATGTCTTCCATGACATTCAGCTCACCAAACCTGAACTGAAACTCGTTGTCACTTTTTCCAGATGTGCGCAGTACTCCTCCGGGTGGAAAGCGTCCCCCGTCTTTGATAGCTCGAGGTACTTTTTCCAGGTTCCAGGAAAATGTGTTAGTTTCCCGTCGTCCTAACAAGAAAAGCTTGGCTTTGAATGAATTTGCTGCACTTATCATGTGGGGCAGGTGTTTTCTCTGGAGTTCAGCGCATTCAGTCTGAAAGTGAAATCCGTCAAAAAGCCCAGATCAAGCAGCCACGCATCATCAGACAAGTCTTTGTGCTCCTCGTTCCTTGGTGACAGAAAAGTTTTTATCTCTGGAAGCAAATCAGCAAATCCCTACAGCACCTTGTCACAACTCAGCCGGTGGATGTTAGCATGGAGAGTTAGGTAAGCAGTATCAAGGTCATGCATTGACGACTTGAACAAGCAGTGCTGAAGAGTTTACGCTCTAATAGAGTTGATCAGTTTTACTAACAGGAGAAAATCCCAAGGTTTCCCCAGACAAGTCCCGTCTTGGAGTCACACAGCGACACCTCAAAGTCTGGGAAGTCAGAACCACTGTGCTGTTAAACCTAAGAACACACCATGAATTTCCGGCCTTGCTTTAGTAGTGCTGGTAGCAGCCCTTCCCGTTCATGGAAGGTAATGTTATTTTCAAACATCTTTTAAAATGTCCCCTTTTTCTCTCCTTCAAGTCCAAAAGAGAAAGTCTTCCTTTATTGTCGAATGCTGGTAAGCATCATTACGTGCTTCGCTATGTTGGTGTGACGGCCACCTGGATATGGGAGGTGTTTAATGTGACGTGTCCACCTGGACCGTATCTACTGTAAGGAGTGCTTGTTCCATTCATGGCAGGTGCGTAGAGAAAGCCAGAGACACACAGACGGCCTGGGGCATCTTGGTCTCTTGACATGGTGTTGGATGCAGTTGTATGGGAACCAGTTAGGAGCGAATGTGGGAGCAGATGCTAGGATGTATGGGAGCCGGCCGGTCCATGTCTAAAGATGGTCTGCCTTTGATAGAGCACCATACTGAGGGTCGCACACATCAGTGCAGTGGTTCCTGGGCGTAAGCCAGTGGCCTGGGCTAATGCCCAATACCCCTACACTTCATTTAAAAAAATAAATGCCTCTAAAGGGCTTAAAATGGTTATCGGTGTCGTGTCCCAGTCGGTTACGTCCTAAGATTCATTAAATCGTACTCAAACATATTCAGAAAGTGTCAAGGCCTTTAAGATCTCTGGTTTGTTTGGGGAGGTGTGAATGCGTAATCGAACTCTGATGTGGACCAAAAACTCTGGTCCGCCTAAAAACCTCAGTCTGGGTTTGGCTGAGGTGAAGTCTGGTGTGCTTCGAATGCATACATCAACGCCAAGCGGACTGGAGACCGCTCCAACAGGAGGAAGTGGACTACAGCGCAGAGCATTCCGGGTATATACAACCTAAACAAACACGCCAGCAGAAAAAATGGCTCATGATCTGTAACCAACGACAAACAGCTGCTAAAATCTTCATTTTCTTTTACATATTGAAGAAGGAAGTTGTGCTCATGTCTTCTTCTGAGGTTTTTGTGTTGTTTCCTTCAGCGGTTCTCGCTGCAGCGCCACCACAGGAGAGAGACTGAACGGGTTTTTCAATTAGCTTGGTTTATTGGACAGAGCGCAGTATGAAAGAGAACCACACCAGCTGGAAATGTAACAAATGTTGCAATTTTGGTCCCCAATCGACCAGACTATCAGGCGTGAAAGTAGTCTATGATGAGTAAATTAAAAGCTTCTCCATGACAAGGCTGACTTTTTTTAAATTTTTTTTTTATTACTGAAGCAAAATTCTTGCCTGTGAGAGTAAGTGGTAATAAGGCCACTATTATGGGAGCGGAGTACGGAGGAGGTGATGAAAGCAGCCTCGGAATAATGGAATAATAAAAAAGCTAGATGCAGAGTTAAAGCGAGGACAATTCTATCTGATGCAGTGAAGACAGTGGGACGGTGAAACAGACATTAGACGACGGGGGGACAGACAGTGTTGACAGTGCATTTCAGAGGAGAGACGGGCCGGTGAGGACCTAATGTCAGAACGATAGGAAGTTTCGGGGGCGGGGGTTTGTGCTGATTTTAGAGAGAAACAGACAGAAAAATAGATGAAATGAGACAGGGGGGAAAAAAAAGCCCAGAGGACAGAAAGCAAATATCCACTTCTGCTGCCTTGGAGTCAGCTACAGCGAAAGCTTCTCTGTTTCAGTGATTCATCACGAAGCAGAAGGAAAGGAGGCAGGGAGGCCGTAGACACACACAGGTAGTGTGAGAATAGCTGGAGCTTTCAAGAGAGACTCATTGAGAACGAATAGGGAAGAGTACCTGGTGTTGAGAGCAAAAAGGGAAGGAAAATTGACAGAAGTTGAGCGTGAAGTCTTTCTTTTCCTACTCAAAAGCCAGTCTTTGATCCCGACAGACTTGGTGAAGGCCATCCTGACGAACGCCAATATGTGGGAGTCTTTTCGCCGTGATTGTGACCAGCAAGACGACAAAGAAACGACGCCGCAGGGACGATAGGAGGGGGGGCGGCGTGAAGAGGAACAACTCAATATCAGGATGTGGAGTCGGAGCGAGCTTCAATAATGTTCAATTACATCAGCGCCTGTCACCTCTCTTGAAAATCACACGGCGGTTTAATGAAGGGAGAGTTCGGGGCTGGCTGCTCCCGCGAGGCGTCTCGAATCATCAAAGCGGTATTATGGTATCGAAGACTCAACTTGTTGGCGAGGCAGGAAGTGCAGCTCACCACGTGACGAAGACTCGTAGTCAGCTGGTTGACTTTAAGTGAGACTGGCGAATTCGTGGCACGGAGCGGACAGTAAAAACACGCACAGTATTCACGCCAATTGAATCTTTAAACAGTTTATTACCACGGGCTTCATTTCTTAGCTTTCTCTTATTTCAAGAGTACTCAAGCTGCACTTTATTTGAAGGGGTGTGCATAAGACGGACGTGACCCTGTTGTAAACATGTAATAACTACATTGATGAACATGAAGGAGTCCTCGTGACTGTTTATGACTATCATGGTTCGGTAAATAGTGACATTTCTTATGCAAAGTTGACACTTAATGTTTAAGACTTTAAAACTTTGTGTTAAGTTCTTTTGACCAAATAATGTAAAGTGTAGGCCTTTAATGCAACTTTTAGAGCAACTTTGCATTAAATTTGTCATTATTTATATAATGACACATTCGTGAAGAAAGTGTCGCATCAGTCTTATGCACAAATAAAGTGTTACCATATATTGATTTTTTTTTTTAAAGTATGAGATCACTTTTAGGTTAAATTATTGCCTGCTACTTTTTTTATAAATATTAATTTATTATTTACTTAAAACAAGCTCCTATGTTTTATAGGAGCTTGTAACAAATAACATTTGTGATAAATTACTTCTAAGTCCGTTTTGTAAAATTGTGACATTTTCTTTGGTTTCCATGACGCTGTTTGTTCTCTAAGAAACCTTTGAGGCCTTCGCAGATTTATAATAAAATTCAACTGCACGCAGGCGAACTATTTATTAATTGCACAACTTTTTGTTTGAGATTTTTTGATGAAATGTCTCCTTTCCCCTTCACAAATATGCATTACTCTGAATAAATAATTATTAAGTAATTATTAAAATAATAAGTCTGTGGTTGTAACGTGCCAAAAATGTGGAAAGGAATATCACTGCAGCGCATTCGTTTTAACTTTCTGCTCTATTACGAGCGAGAAGGTTGAGATCAGAACCGGGGCACATGAGCCGCTTTTTGAAGATCTGAGTGTTCCCAGGAGCAGCGGCCTCTGTAATTGAGAAAATGTGGAAGTGGAGAACAACCAGAACCTTTTTTTTTTATTTTTATTATTAACTGCTGGCTACAGGAAGGAAAAAGGAAACAAGAATATATCACTAATAACATTTGTTTCACCGATCTCATAGGAGAAAACACTTCCGTCTGTTTTAAAAAATGGAAATGCGATTGTGTTCATTTTCACGGTAATATCCTCTCACACTGGATTTCACATTTCCAAAAATGCGGTTTTATTTGAGATTTACTGGAAATGCATGGAAACATTACATGCAGATTTCAGGGTGAATTTTGCAGGTTTTCCAAAACACATGGGGATGGGATTTATCTGAGCCGTACCTCATCCCACTCTAAAAGTAAAAAAGAAAACTGCATGTGTGGCTAAATCGAGAATCTAAATTGTTCTTGTGTGTGAGGGTGGGTGTGTGCGTGCGGGGGTGTGTGTGTGTGTGTGTGTTTTTGTCCAGGATGGATGGATCTCAGCTCAAACCTTCAAAGTGATGCATTTAAGTGGGAGTTTTTGGAACATGTCTACGTTTTCACATTTTAGAAATGAAGCGGAACTGGTGAGCCAAAAACAAGGATGCGAGGAGCGAACATGTAAGTACCAAGCAAATGAGTTACAACACACACACACAAAAAAGGAAATACTCATTTAAACAGGAAAAAAAAAGTCTTCTGAAAGACGGGAGAGTCACTCTGTCACTTTTTTATAGACTGTACCATACATAATCATATCTTGCTTATGATATTTTGTTAAAATCAAACACACATTCCCAAACTAAGCCTATGTAGCCACAGACATGCACACACATCAGACGGATATTAATCACCGATCAGGATCTGTGTGTGTGCAGGTCTCCACTAGACGGCAGGGCTGAGCTGAGCAGTGTGACCCTGCACACCTGCTTCTAATCAGGCCATCAGCAGGAGCTGAAGATGATCTTACTGCTGGTCAGTGGAGGCCTGAATGTCAGTCTGAGTGGTAGTGCTCGTCTGCTGTCTCTACTGAATATCTTTGTTTCCTTTTTTGCTTCATGCCACTGTACTCCTCCCTCCCACTGAACTAGCATTTCTCCATGCGTGCGGTACCGCCCCCCGGTGGGCGTTCAGAGGACAGCAGGGGCGCTGGCAGCTACTTGCTAAAAACTGTATTCTGTAACATTAAAACATGCTCTCTTCTGTTAGCTTCTTGGCGCAGCTCCGCCTCCTACTACTGGCAGCTTCACCGCATCACGTCAGCGGTTCACCGGCTGATGACGTTGCTGTGATTCACTTGTCTGGTGTCTGATTTTCAAATATTTCATGTTTTATTGAGGATTTTTGTAAATATGTTTTGCCAGTTCTGTGATCACGTCAAAGCAGCAACGTATATTAAAAAGTGCTTTATTGTCCGTCTGGAGGGAGCAAAGAATAACTGGGGAAATCGAGGAGACTGACATGACACCCGAGGACTAAACGAACCAGAACAGCTGGACACAAACTATGGGTCAAGACACCAGAAACTCAGAATTGGAGAAAACTAGTACGGCTCTTGATTTACGCTGAGCCTCGCAATTAATCCTTTTCAGGTGGTATCCTCCCACTTATGTGCCATTGATCCACCAGGAGATGATGACTCTTTAAACTGAGTCTCGCTCAAACGAACAGTGAAAATATGCTGAGTCATGTTCGCCCTCATTGATCAGGCATCTTTTTTTTTATAATTCATTGACATTCATCTTTGTTTTTCAGCGTGAATGCGTCCCTCATATCAAATCCCCAACAGCTTTACGTAAGAAACGCACAAAATTACAGTTTTAAAGAAAACGCCACAGTCAGCAATTGAACAAACATTGCATTTCGCATAATGCTGCACCTTTTAAGAGTAAATAGTCTGCCTGCGCATAATTTAATCTAAGAACAATCTGAGAACTTATCTGCAAAGCTGTCCTACCAAAGTAGAGGAATAATTTATTTTAATTTACAATCTGCAACAAGACTTGACAATTGACGTCGACGCTAATCCAGAATGCGCAGCTTTGCCAAAAATAATTTCCCACATGTGCAAAGCTGCTGGTTTTTCTGTAACTGTGGCAAAAGGTACATTTTTCAGAAAAGCCATCTATTATTTCCTTTCAATTTATAGTAATCTTTTATTTTGTGTTGTTAAATATACCAATAAAAAACTCCTTAAATGTGACAATATGTGGGAAGATATGCAAGATGTTTTTTTTTTTATATATATAAAGTCATAAAAATGAATAAATGAACACGCGTACACCTTTTCACATGAAAGCAAGAATAATGTTTTTAAGAGGACGTCTGAAAACTTTGATTATATTTAATACCTGCAGTGTAAAGGGTAGAGTAGCTTTCCGAGACACTGATTCATATGGTCATTTTTAAAAAAATATGCAGAACAAAGAATTTGGAATCGGCCAAATAAGAGATGAATTTGACAATGACAAATATGAGAGTGCAGCTGTGTTTGCATTTAGATTAGCAGCCTAATCTGAATGACCACTGTGAATGCATGATGATCATGGGGGATGACATATTCCCAACACCTGCCTCCGAAAATTCATTTCTTAATCCAATTCCGAGCAATTAAAACGGAAACGGGGGATTATTTCTGTCAGGGGTTGCCGGGCCCGTCCCCTGGCATTTCAACCTCACAATAACAATCTGAGCCAAGTGTCTGGAAACACTGAAGCAGACGAGCAGCTATAGACCCGACACGTAGAGAGAGAGAGAGAGAGAGAGACGAACACACACACATCAGCAAATAAACCGTGCAACAAAACCCCCTAAAAACAAAACAAAGCTCACTGAAACTCGCGCACGTTGTGGTTTGATAAGCGCACGCACGCGCGTTTGTTCGTTCAGCACTTTAAAGCGAACCATTAGTCGCTCAATCAGGCAGAGCCCCACGAGGGAGAGCCAGCTAATTAACGGCCGTATCGAAACGCCAAGCCTCGCACTTTATCAAGGTTTCGGAAAACACAAAGAGTCCTCACAAATGCCATATTGTTCTTACGCTCTCTGCCTGTTCATTATTCTGTCTTTATCTCCAACGCTAATTACTAATGAATCAAATTTTGTATTGAATCAAATGAGCTTAATAGTTTGTAGCATGAAAAAAATAAATGAAAACAAAAACCTCACAGGCGGTTTGGATGATACGTAAAACGCTTTTTCAAAGTCTCCGTTAATTGGTTGTCGCCAAGAACCTGGAAGCATCTGTGATTTTTTTTCCCCCTAGTGGCTATAAAGCAAATCTGCGCCACGGAAACGAACGCTACCGAGATGGTCTTTGGCGCATCGGTTGCTGTAAAACGAGTTGCTTTTGGAGGTTGGCGGCGAGCTGGCAATCCGCACAAATCCGTGCCAGCAAAGGGGATTAGCTTACTGTTTTAACCAGGTATGAAATATCCAGATGGGCCGAGGCTCCGGTTTAACCGCCCCGATAATCACAGCGTCTCAGAAGGGAAAAATAATGGTGTTGCTGATGTGAAGTCACCACGTTGTCTCAGGACTGAGGTCGTACGGTTCATGCCGTAAAGAGAGTAGATAACAAGAGACTATTGATTTCAATTCAGTTTATTTATATAATGCAAATTCATAAACATTGCCACAAGGCACTTAAAAAGAATATTGCAAGGCACACTTGTCATCAGTTGCTAAGTTACGCAAGCAGGAGCTTCAAAAAATTGTTGTGAAGCTTTTAAAAAACGAATTTTTTATGTATTTGCTAAAACTGCACTCAGATTTGAACCTTCAGAGCCACATAAAGACAATTACAAAGTCGGCCTGAGGAACATTTCCAGGATTCAAAGACTAACTCACATCACCGCAGCACCAAAAGTCCTTACACTGCCTTCCTGTCGCTCAGAGAACAAACTTTAAAATATTTCTGTCTATATGTCATTGAAATGCAACACATTAAAGTTGAAACATTGATTAATGTATCTGATCTGTATTTGTTTGATTTTGATGGCATTTGAGAAAATCTCATGTCTATTGCTTGTTTCACAACTGATGATTGTATGTTTTGTCATATAAAACACTTTGAACTAAAAATATGCTAGAGAACTAAACTTGACTAAACTATGTGTCATTACATTATGAGACAATCTGAAAAACAATTCCAGTGCCAACTACAGAAATACACGGCTTGGTCAGAAACAACCAATCGGAGACAGGAGGAGCATCTTAGCGCTTTGCCACTAATGCTAAAGCTAGATAGCATGACCACCGATGACGGCAGGTAAGCAGTTTACTTGGAATGGTTTATTGTTTCTCCGCCACTTACACATTTAACAGTGCATACATAAGCATGATTAACTGCACTAAGCTCCTCCTCCTTGTTCTGATTGGTTGTTTTTGATGTGGAGCTTGTCTAAAGAAGGCACTGTTAGGAAGTGGACTTTTATTTCACAGAATACCTGCCTCTTCTTATAAGTCGCGACACAGAGACAGTTTTAACAAATATGTTGACATATTTTTATAATAGTTGCAACTTTAATGCGTGTGCGTATTTCATACTTCTAGCACAACACGCTACATCTGTTCTCTCTAATTCAGTGGGTTGGTAACCCAGCTGCCGCCGCGCAGGGTTGAGACCCGCTAAAAAGACTTTGTACTGCAGGAGAGGTTCCAAGACGGGGATCACACCCAACTCAAAAATTGGCTGCTAATGGCCAACCTCACACATAATCACATCACGAAGCAAGGAAAGAGCTAAAAGTGGTGCGCTTCTCTCAAGTTGTCTGACGTAATGCAACCGGACAAGAACGTGCACATCAAGAGCGCAGTTCAGAAAATGTTAACAGACGTATTGATATCTCATTTCTCACATAATTACACAAAAGGATTTCGACACTCCATTAGATATTTAGAGGCAATTCCCATTTATTACCAGCCAACTTTGAGGCCATTACTTTCTGACTGACCATTTGTCAGAAACGGAGCCTCAGTGGGAACAACACCGCAGGATAAATCTTTAAATTATCGAACTCACTTGGCTCTCATTTCCCTCCCTCTCTTCTCTTTTGAACTCCTTAATTAAATGTGACGGCGCAGACAAGATGCTTCTGTATGCCTCCCGAGTTCATTTGGCCGCCATTATCAGTAACATCATTGGACTCCACTGAAGCAGGTCCAGGCGCAGCCATGCGTGCCGCAATCATAAGACCGCTTCCCAGACGCCTCGCAGGTGTGATGTTCTGCGGCTTTCTCTTTGTTTCCGTGTTAAAAGCCGGGTTTTGTCCCAGTAGTTTATTTCTGTTCTTCTCTTGTAAGACACCTTCTCCACAAGAGAAGTGTTTGTTCTTTGATCGTTGAAATCTCAACCCCATGGTTAATTTCTTCGGATGCTTTCGTTCTAGCTTCACTTCATTTGTTTGTTGTAATTTTTTAAACGCAAACCTTGTCGCTGCCTATCTCACCTTCAAGAGATATTTCCCATGCCGCGGCATTCACGTAAATTTTACTGGCGCCACAAAAAGTCTTTTCTTAGGGATTTCATTTCTGGTTTTCTCATTAAACACCCTGACGAGAAAGACAAGCCAAAACATTCACATCTTGTATGCAATTACTTTGAGATGGAAACACCTGAGGTTCCAAAAAGACCGGATTCCTCGTTGTTCCAGGACTTTCGTCACCCGAGGCCGTTGAATCGGAAAAATACAAATAGCATGTTGGCTTGTTTGGTGTCCAGAACTGTCAGTTCGCATCAAGCAGGCAAAGATGAATTCACCCTCGTTTATGTTATACTTAATGAGGGTAAATTACTTTAAAATTGCAAGTCATTTTCAAGTAAATTGAAAATTTACTTGAAATTTTTTGCACCCAAAGACTAATGGGTGCATTAATTTTTGCACCCAAAATTAATGTTTGGGTGCATCAGGGTCACCAACGTTTTGAAACTAAAGGATGGGATGGCTCCATGTTTACATAACCTTGGTAAAGAAGAGGTAGCGCCAGCCTGGCCATTGCTTTCACGTGCAATTCCACTGAATTCAGATTCAGTCTTTCTCCCTTTCACTTAGATTCTGCCGGACCAACAGAAGAAGTTGTGAACGATGATGTCAATTTTCTGTGATGCTTTCGGGTGGTGGTCTGACAGTAGTTTTTTCTAATTGCAGGTGAGGAAGTGAGAGAAGCCGCCTCGTTTGGGTCAGCACATCCTCACAGTTGTTTACAGTGCAGGCGCTTTCGGTAAGCTTCAGAAAGTCAAATTGGCTCTTCACATTCGTCAAGGGCAAACGCTAGCAGCTGGGTAAAAACTGATATGTCAACCCAATACCACGGCTACAGGAAGCCATTTTTTTCTCAATAGCGGGTCGCCCAGGCCTTCTGAACGAAGCAGAGCGTATTAGAATGGGCTGGTTTTTACAACGCTATGGTAGCATGGTTCTCCTTAAATAGTATTAATATTTAATATGCAGATTGTCTGTCTTATGTCATTGATTTTTTTTCCCCTAAATAAGTTACCTCATTTTTTAACAATTTACTAAATTTAAAATCTCTACCTGGATATTTTTTGCTGATTTTAATTGTACACGGTTTTTTAAATGTGTAAATTAAGTGAGTAAATTAATTTCGCCCATTCATCCATAACAACTGGAGCTTTCAATATCTAGCAAGTTATTTTCGCAATTTACCGTCTGTGAAAAGATTGATTTCACTTCCTGCTACCGTGGGAGTGAAATTACCGTAATAACCCGATATTGACTGGAAAGTGCAATGTCTCCCCTATAGCAAACATCAACATTTTTCAGATAGTGTGTTGGTGTTATGGTACTGCAAATCTGACTGGATTGCCGGCGCTCCATTTTGGACTCGCTGCTGTTTTTGTACAATCAATCACTGATGTTACGAATGACTGGTGTGAAATTCTCCCAGTATGAAAAACTCCAGGGGAAATTGCTTCTTCTTGACGAGCTTCTCCCATCCAAAGTGTTAAATATTCACAAATATAACATTTAAATATGACCTAATTGTAAGAAAAACTTGTTCAAAAAAAATCCTACCGTTCATTGAAATGGAAACAAAACGCATAAATAACCGTGATGAGTTATGATTGCTTTTTGAATTAAAAACAAAAAAGTGTCAAATATTATAATCACTGCTTAAATAATGTGTGATATAGTTGGTATTTGATTTCCATAGGCTTGAGTAAATATATATATATATTTATATATATAAAATGTAACTTTCAAAGCTAGGAGATGAATACAGGAGAATTAAAACTAAATACTTTTTCATTATAATGAGATTACTTTGTCACTCTTCAGCAAAAGCATACGTTACATCTTCTTAAAAAAGTATAAACTCTGTCTTTTCACTTAGTTTCATCTAGATGAAGTGTTGCTACGTTACCGCTGTGGCTTTTCTCGTTTAAATGAGAACACACTCTGGTTTTAATGGATGTGTATGTCTAGTTATAGTGACGTATAAAACTAGTAACAACGTTCTCATTTTAACAAGTTTAATGTCTCGTCATAACGGAAACTTTGTCATTTTAATTAGATGCTGCTCCTGTGTTTCATATAGTTCTGGCTGTTGCACACTTATGTAAAATTCAGAAGAAGAAATGCCAAATTGTAATGGAGCATAACAAGCCTATAGGAGTTGGTTCATTAGTCAGGCTGCTTGGTTAACCAACCAGCAACCAGCTGCTTTACAGGAAACGCCGCTCCTGACTTGCAGAAATTGGAAAATGACGTTGAAAAAGTGTTGTATTATTTTCAGTAAACACCATATTTGAAACCATGAACTCCTGTACATGCTTTACCAATTAAGATTTTTAAACCATTAAAAAAAAAAACAAGACATTTGACTCCTTCATATTTCAAAAGAATAACTTCCATTTGCTCTGGTCACCAAAAGCTATGACATTTTGAACCAAATAGACCGAATAAAGTCACAAAGCCTCTTTTAAATGACTTTTTCTTCCCAAACTCTGTTTTTGACTTGACAGCAATTTCTGTAGCTTTGTCAAAAGCCGCAGATGCGGGAAGGTCATTAAGCACAGACTGCAGACAGAAAATGCTGCATTTTTCTTGTTCTTTTTAAATGTATATATATATATAAAAAAAGTGACTTAGCTTTAAATTTTTTTTTTTCCAGATTTATCATGTCAGCCAGTCTAACCTTTCCTTTTAGCTTGCAGTTTAAATGATTTAGTGTCCAAGCTAAGGTTGTTAAAAATACAAGGTCACGTATCTAGTAAGTGCCTTCGTGCTGCAGTCACATTCGCACAAAAATGGGAAGTTTAGGAAGTCTGGCTCGCCTCTTCATGCTGCCCCAGCGTCTCACTCTATTTACTTCTTTCTTATGCAGCATATTACATCACACTTTGTGCTGCACTTGTTTTTGCTTTTCTATCGTCAAAGCTAATGAAACACATATTTCAGTATCTTAAAAATAGCTTTCTGCCAAACATTTTAAGAACAGTGTTGTTGTGTTTTTTTACTTTCCTGACATTCTCCCTATTTTTAGGAGGGAACGATGAGATATGATGAGCTCCCAAACATGACTAGCTTCTCATAATTGGGTGTGTTGTAAATACTCCTGACTTTCCAACTTGGCTAGCAAGCTTCTTATAGTTGTGTTTGTCGCTGTGAAACTATATGAAAAAAATATATCCATTTTATTTAATTTTCACGTCATATTTGCACTATACGACCTTTTCTTTTCTTTTTTTACAGCTTATGGTAACATATTTACTTAATTATGCTGGAAGATAATGCCATGTGGCTGGAGAACACATAATGCTGCTGTTTTAAGTGGTTATCTGTTGCTTGACTTTATATCCTTCATCGGACAAGTGAGGCTAACAACTAGCTCCATAATGGCTGAGATACGTCTAGACATTATGTGACCCTAAGCACAAAGGCATTAAAGCCTTTGAATGCATTCCATGTAATGTTGCATTTGTAACCAGTATATATTTTCCCTATTTTTTTTTTGTTAATTCACAATGATTTATTTTGTTCAGTTATTTAAAACTAAAAAAACCTATTTTCTTTAATTCCTGTTCTCGCGTGGTTTTAAAAACAAAAAGGGGTCACGTGGATCTGCTGCACATCAGCGTCTCAATCAGACAGCAGCTGTTTATATAGACGGCTGCTCACTTGGCTGGTAGGAGACGCTGACTGGCGCTGCGGCAGGTAGGCTCTAGCCGATTTTCAACTTTTAGCAGATCACCCACGGTCACCCACTCCAATGCCTTTCGACTTTTCTTTTGTAGATTGACCTTTGTGATTAAAGCAGTCCCAAGGATAAGATCACAAGGTTTGGGCAAGAGGGACCCGTGAGTGTTGTTGTTTGGCCGTTGCGATCAGAGTGCTGATCAAACTATGTTTCAATTGAATAAAACGCTAGTAACATTCCACAATGTAATTGTACCAGGCTTCATTACCAGTAAAGACCGAGTACCCTTCAATAAAATGTGTTGTGGAGTGGGAACTGAGAGATAACGGCAGCAACGATTTGTTCTGTATCAAATTCCCAGTTCAGATTGTGAACTGAACCGGCCTAGCAAAGGAACCTCAGATGAGCTTATCTTAAAAAGGGACCACTTCGTGTAAGATTTCATTCCGTTTACATTTGTTTTATGTAATTGTGGAATGTGATTATAGAAAAAAAACATGTACGACTATTTGTTTAATAATAGATTGATTAATCAGGCCTGTTTTACACAGGCCAGGTTCTGCCCGGCTACACCCAGATCCCCCATTGGATCCGGTTGATATCTGTCCCGGCTACCCCCAGATCCCCCAATGGATCTGGCCGATATAGAAGATTGTCTGTGGACAATCAGACTGGCGAGCTACATTGGCCCAGGGAATACCAGGAGCCACGAACGCTAGCTGGACTGAATTAGCTAGCATCGTTGTTGTCCTCCTGTGGTTCCACTTCCGGCAAGGAACCGCCGGCTTTTCCCCCCTGCTGTGGGAGGAAAAGTTATTATTTTGTTTACAGTTCATGAACCATTGCAAATAATGTATATTTTGTACATATCAATATAGTCACCTTTTGCACCAAGTTGTGTTTTGCAGTGTTATTGCAAATTGCCACACCCTCCAGCAGCCGAACCAAGCCAATTTCTTTTCCCGATTTAATTTTGACCCTTTACCCACGTAGTATAGGTTACACGTAGTAAAATAAACAGAAAGTTGTACAAAGCAAATTCTACAAAAAGAAAAAAAGTAATGAGGATGAATTTCCCACTACTTCTTTCCACTGTGGCACAAAAACCCTTGAAAACTTGATGCAGTTTGTCAAAGTGAGAAGGGGAAACCTGGCCTGTACGTGTTTGGAGTCTAAACCATATGGCGCAGGATTTCTTGATCTTTACACTCCTTCGCTACCCCTTCCAGTTACTTTAGAGGCAGCAGACAGATACTTAAAACTGGGTGGAAGCTCTTAACGATTACTTAGTGGATTATCCTTGATTGAGGGTACTTTGTCTCAGACAGACTTCTGTGGGAAGACATAATGTCTTAGGCGTGCAGTCTGCTGAGATGATGACGATGCTGATGAGGCAGGATGGGCGGTAGAAGAAAAACAGGATTAAGGGACAGGATGCTAAGTGGGAAAATGATCCTAATCCTGGTCAGTTGAAGGGTTTTTACTGTAATGCCGCACCGTAAACACACAGGTGCATATCAAGACGGTAACATCTCAATTACTAAGTAGGAGAAATTCAAATAGCGCCGCATTTAGTGGATAACGGTGAAGCCATCAGCAGGATTAATGAGTGCAGTGTAGCTGCGCAGTGTAAAGTTATTCGGGATAGTTCTTCCAGTTTGCCATGCGCATGCATCAATTTTAATGCGTCACACACTGCTTGCCTAATGCAGGAAAGAGGAACGAGGACAAATACAGAGAAACCAATGGTGTACAATTTTCCACGTTGCTGGGGTTGCTATTTTTCTGGGCTGGAAAGGCGGCGGTGGGTGTGACGCCACCGGGAGACGGCAGCAGGCGGGAGGACTTTGAAAAAACGCAGCTTTTATTTGGGATGGCTGTCTGTTCCAGAAAGCCTTTGCTTTGTGTGTGTGTGTGTGTCAAAGACAGCAGTGAGGTTGATTCTTCAGAAGAAAAGCTTACCTCTTACTGAAAAGGTGAAACCTTCAGTGTCAACAATGTGATGCTAATGCACCCCTTATTTTTTGTTCTACTTCTACGATTGTATTTTTGTTTTGTCTTTTACGCGGTACATTAGAAAACTGTTTAGTTTAGATCCGACACATCTTGTGTTTGCTGTAGTCATTCAGTTTCCAGTGTATTTAATTCAATAAAAAAGCTGCTTAGAGGTTTTTATCCATGGATTACACTTACTACTTTATATAAACTGACATGATCTGTGACCTTCATTTGCTCAATTTGAATATTTTGGATCCTAACAATCGCAGTAATGGTCAGAATAGACTCCTATCCTGACCAGGCTTTAATAATGTATTCCGCATTGAACTTGGTGCCATTTGTGACTAGCATTGTCGGGCAGCTCTAGTCTGGAATATCTCTGAAACGTTACATTTCAAGGTAATGCACCTGCATGTCCATATTAAAACGGCAATCAAGCTGCCGTATTTTTTCTTTTTTAACTCATGTCCGGCAACGTTGCACTATCTGCTATCTGGGTGTCAAGGTGTGAGGCTCCACAGATTTGCTTTCACAAGCGGATAATTACGGCTCTCGTCGTGACGAACGACCCCAGAGAGCAGAGGCGTGGAAAGACCCCAGGCCTCTCACCGCCCGCTCAAATGTGGTGCATTTAAAACCAAGGCCTTTCATGTGTGGTCCATTTGCTTCGGTCCTGATGTAATCCTCCTCACGGGGAGTGCGCGCTACAAATCACGGAGTGGGTCGACGCACGAGTGCGATCTCTCCCCAAACCCAGAAAACTGTGCTTTTCTGTGTAGGAAATCAATGGACGCAGCGTCCAGACAACATCCACATACACAAGTAATTAACACGTAATTAACATGTAATTAACAAGTAATATTTTGAGTTTGTTGAATCCCCCTTGACTTTAGCAATGAGACTGAGGCGTTGATTCTGCCTGGTTACTATAGCCACATGCAAAGAGATAACGGAAACAAAAGCGTGTTTGAGTAGTGAAATAAGCCCGTCTATAAAATGTTGCTATGGCACGCTCTATTGAATGCATAATAAAGAAAAAAAAGCATACTTGAGTTAAGCCGGCGCAGGCACGCCTCAACGCCTGGAACAGAGCGTTACTTCAGCCGTCAGTGGAACAGATCGCAGCAAATAAAATCCATGAAAACAGAAAAAGCTGAAGGCAAAACAAGAGATCCATTTCTTTTTTTCTACATGCTTTAATAATTTATTCCACATTGAACTTGCTGTAAATACACCTGTTTGTGACCGGCAGCGTCGGGCACGCTGTCGCGCTTTTGCTTAAGGTAAATCAACCTCATGGCTGCGGAAACTCATTTGTCTCCGAACGTAAGAGAGAGCTTTTCAGGTAGAATTTGAAGCGTTTATAAAAGGTGAAAGGTAAAAACGTCGCCTCGATATAATCTGTGCTTTGCTTTGTAAAACGTAGCCTGCCTGTCAGAACCGCGGAGTAAAAAGGTTGTGGTTCGACGTCCTTTCAGCTTCACATTAAAGCCCGGAGACGTCTTCAGTGCTTGGTACTTGCTACTTCCACATCAAGGGAACCTGAATTAGACCAACACATTGACGATTTAGTGGAATAAAAAAAAAGAAAGTGACAGCTCTCCCCCAGACTTGGTGGTTAATTGGGCTCCTCTTAAAACCGGCCAAGAAGCCAAGAGAGAAACATGAAGAGATGGATGGAGACAAAGCGAACAGGACTTTGCGCTAATATTCGTGTGATCTGGAGAGGAGCCGCTTTTCTTTCTTACGGTGTACGAAAGAAAAAAAAGAGTCAAACAAACAAGCTGCCGCAGCGGACGGAATCTTTCCAGCATAAAACAGAAAGCTTGATCAATGGGCCCCTCTGTCACCTCATTAATAAAGACAGGAGCTTTTATTAGACGCGGAGCCTTGCAATATTTAAACCATGAATATTTCAGAGGACCCGGCAGGAACCCAGACACGGAGCACAGCCGACCTGTCGTCAAGACGGAGTCGCAGCTTTCCTCTCCATTCAGACGAGAGCCGGGAAACAGTCGAGGTCCCTCATCATGTTGTCTCGTTGCAGGAGATAAACTATCAGGCTGTGAGGATTTCTTCAGTGGTCTGAGAGTTCCCACCCCAAAGCTGAAGACAAACACTTCATAGCACACACACCATACAGCATAAAGTTAGTCACTTTTTATGGCATTTGCTGTCTGCTATGGCAGCAATCAATTGCTAAGCTATTGAAGGGATTGTTTGAGATTGATCTGGACTCTGAAACAATTTAACTCCTTTAAACCACTTTTTCTTTGGCTTTTTTAGCCATCTAATGAAGAGTTGTTGCTATTCGTGTTGTTGCTCCGTTACATGACTTTGTTGGATTTTTGCTGAACACGACATCCTGCATTGTGACGCAACACCTGTACCTTCAATAGAGGGGCTGTGCTGCGATGACTTTCTGAAGGCCGAGTTTCAGAAAGAGCAGGAGTTTCTTAAAGAGACAGATGCCCAGTTTCAGTCATATTTGATACAGTATTTTTAGAACAACTCAGGTAAAGTCGTTACTTGATTGTGCTATGTGGCTGGAGAACACATAATCCCGCCCCTTTCTGTATATTATTGTCTCTTTCTTCATAAAACCTTGGAAATGGTCTTTTAACTCTTTCAGCTGCTCACTACTTTAGAAATTTGGAAGACTTCCGGCTGAATGGCGGTGGAGTAGGCTGTGTCTTGGTGTGCTCCTGCGGGATTGGCTTTTTTTTCCATTATTACCTGGCACTTTTTCTTGACTTCGACCTCAAACGATAACTAATCTTTATATTGAACACTATCTTTTTTGTTTGGTCACTAAAATGTCACCAAAGCCTGTTAAAGGAGGAAATTCGATCCAGCCTCATCTGCGGCCTGCTCCTTGTGGTGAGTCCTCGACCTGTGCTGAGTCATCTCCCGTGTCTGAGGCAGCGGCTCAGGCCGCTACAGCTAGCGATATCAGCAGTCTTAAAAAGGAGCTACTTGCGGCTCTTCGAGAGGACTTTACAGCTATGCTTAAAGCGGAGTTTCATGCTGTTCTTGGTGAAAGTCTCTCTTCGATTAAGTCCGAGCTGCCCTTTATCGGCTTCGACGGCTGCGGTCTCTCGGTTGCTAAAGGAGGCTCTCGGTCTCGCGGAGGAGCCGCTGCTGGACCGCGCTCACCGTATCCCAATCCCGAAACCCAAGGCAGATGAGCGCCCTCGCCCCATCGTAGCTAAGCTACATTACTACACTGACTGTGTTAAAATCCTGTCGAAGGCAAGGGAGCTGCAGCGGATCAAGGTGAACGGTATGACCATCTTCGTTTTCCCCGATTATACTGCCAAAACGGCCCGGGCGCGGGCCGCCTTCACGGACTGCCGTCGCATGCTCCGTGGCATTGAGGGGGTCCGGTTCGGTTTGCTCCATCCGGCCCGGTTGAGAATCACCCATGATGGAACTACACGGGTCTTCACCTCTCCCGAGGAGGCTAAGATCTACATCGGATCAATTATCAAGTGAGAACTATAACTAGAAGAATTTGTTTCACATGGGAAACGAAACGGATTGTTTTGAAATAGTTGCTGCTTCTCGTGTAATTCAAATTATGTTCTCTGTAGGTGTTCTTGGTTTTCTAAAATAGTGCCTATTGTATATTTCAATATTCTCTTTACTCTGCTGGTTCTGCAGGAGTCGCCTAGTACTTGGAGGTGTTTTTCTTTTTGTTGCGCTATTTGGTTGTAAGGCTAAGTTTCCTAGTGGCTCCTGTTGGAGTCTGCACGGTTCCTTCATTTGGGGAAGGACAGAGTGCAAGCGGGTGGGAAAAATGGTTGTGTATGTTTATTTTTTTATTTCTTTTCTCTTTCCTTTTCTACTTCTGGGAGGGGGTTTGTGGGGGTGGCAATATCTTTCAACTTTTGTTATAAACAACTGGTCACATGTCCATTGATTTGAAAGCTTCCTCAATGTCACCTGCTGTTAGATTCCTAAGTTGGAATGTTAAAGGTCTTAACAGTCCAGTGAAGCGATCTAAAGTAAATTCTCATCTGAAACGTTTAAACCCTGACATAGTATTTCTACAGGAAACACATCTGCAGAATTCAAATCAGTTCAGACTCAAATATCCATGGGTTGGAGAGATCTACCACTCGGGCTTCAACTCGAAAGCTAGAGGAGTAGCCATATTATTTAATAAGAGGGTTCATTTTACAGCATCAAAGATAATGAAGGATACAAATGGCAGATTTCTTATAGTGGCGGGCTGTCTGTTCTACACCCCTGTTTTATTAGTTAACGTTTATGCACCAAACTTTGATAATCCTGATTTTATAAATAATCTATTTAGCACACTTCCTTTTCTCAATACACATTTGTTAATTCTTGCTGGGGACTTGAATTGTGTAATGAACCCAGCAATGGATCGCTCTTCTTCTCGGGCCTTTACCCAGTCAAATATGGCTAAATCAGTTCTTGATTTCGTGACTCAAAATGGGTATGTAGACCCGTGGAGGGCACAGAATCCAATAAAAAAAAGACTTATTCTTTTTTCTCTCAGGTACACCAGTCCTATTCCCGTATAGATTATTTTTTTGTTGACGGCTCCTTAATGCACAGAATCACGTCTTCTGAATACCATCCGATTATTATTTCGGATCATGCCCCTTTAAGCCTTGATATAAACTTCATGGATAAACCTCGTTCTTGCCCTCGTTGGAGACTTAATAGTCTCCTGTTATCAGATGAGCCATTCAATAAATTCATCCTATCAGCAATTGATGATTTCCTTATGTTTAATAAGAGTGACACAGTCTCTTCCTCACTATTATGGGAAACATTGAAGGCCTATCTTCGTGGTCAGATTATTTCTTTCTCAGCCAATGTTAATAAAAATCTACGTGCTAAGATATCAGAGATATCAACAAAAATTCGGAATATCGATGGGCAAAATGCCATTAATCCGTCACACGCTTTACTGAAGCAGCGACAGGATCTTCAGACTGAACTTGATCTCCTAACATCATCTGATGCGGAGCGTCTCTTGTTTCGATCTCGAGCCTCTTACTATGAGCATGGGGAGAAACCAAGTAGACTTCTGGCACATCAACTGAAACGAAAAGCTAGCTCTCGCACAATATCGCAAATCAAGGATTATTCAGGCAATCTCGTTTCCGATCCTGTCGCTATCAGTGCCATTTTTAAGAAATTTTATTGTGATTTATATAAATCTGAACTACAATCAGACTCGGAGGAGTTGCTTGCCTTTCTTCAAAATATTGATATGCCTAAGATAAATAAGCTGATTTCTGACCAACTTGATGCTCCCATTAAATTGGAAGAAATATTTATGTCAATCAAGAATATGCAGAGTGGCAAGGCACCTGGTTCGGATGGATTTCCTGCTGAATTTTTCAAGAAATTTAAAGATAAGATAGCCCCTCTTCTTCTTGAGGTTTATAATGAGTCGCTGGGGCGTGGCCGGTTACCCCCCACCTTAGCTCAGGCTTCAATTTCTCTCCTGTTGAAGAAGGGTAGGGATCCCACTGCTTGCGAGTCTTATAGGCCCCTGTCGCTCTTAAATGTGGATTTTAAGATTTTGGCTAAAGTTCTCGCCACTCGGCTTGAGACGGTTCTTCCTAAGATTATTTCGCAAGAGCAGAATGGATTCATTAAAGGTCGTCAGTTGTTTTTTAATGTTCGTACGCTATTGAATGCAATCTTTTCAGCTCATTGCCCCACGTCTCCTGAGGTGATCATTTCTCTTGATGCTGAGAAAGCCTTTGATCGAGTGGAATGGGAGTATCTCTTTGCCGTTCTCAATAGGTTTGGTTTTGGAGAAAGATTTGTGTCCTGGATCAAGCTACTTTATTCATCTCCTCAGGCTTGTATTGTCACTAATTCCGTCCAATCTGATTATTTCCTGTTGGGACGTGGTACTAGACAGGGTTGCCCTCTTTCTCCCCTCCTGTTTGCGTTAGCCATTGAACCTCTGTCTGTTGCCCTAAGATCCCTCTCTTCTTTTCATGGAATTATCCGCTCTGGTATTGAGCTTAAATTGTCCCTATATGCAGACGACCTTCTCTTGTATGTTTCGGATCCTTTATGTAGTCTTCCTCCAATTTTGGATATTCTTGAAAAGTTTGGATCTTTCTCTGGCTATAAAATTAATCTACTTAAAAGTGAATGCTACCCAGTAAATTCTTTGGCTTTAGAACTTGAGCAATCTGACATCCCTTTTAGGCTCAGCCCCTCAGGGTTTAAATATCTGGGAATTAATATTACACGTACTTTGCCTTCAATGTTTTCTCAAAATTTTGCCCCCCTGGTTTCTCAAATTGCATCAGACCTTCAGAGGTGGAACTCTCTCCCTCTTTCACTAATTGGCAGGATTAATGTCATTAAAATGAATGTTCTACCTAGATTTCTTTTTTTATGTCAATGTATCCCTCTGTTTTTGCCTAAACAGTTTTTCAAGTCCCTGGATCAGATGGTTTCTTCCTTTTTGTGGAGTGGAAAGGCCCCCAGACTGAGGCTTTCCCTATTGCAACAGTTCACCACAAATGGTGGTCTATCCTTACCCAATTTTGCATTGTATTACTGGTCTTCACATATTCATAAACTGATTTATTGGCTAAATTCACCCAATCTGGTCTGGTGCAAACTTGAAACTCATTCAATTTCTCCATATTTTTCACCTGCCTCAATTATCTATTCATCACTACCAATTAAATTGTCTTCTGTTACTACAAATCCTGTAGTGCTCTCTACACTTAAGATTTGGTTACAATTTAGGTCCCATTTTAAATTTGTGTCTCCCTCTAATAAGATGCCATTATTAAAAAATCTTATATTTTCTCCCGCCACCTCTAATGCTGCCTACAGAGTTTGGCACGAGAGAGGCATTAGAACAATGAGAGATCTTTACAAAGATGGTTTATTTCTTAGTTTTTCAGAGTTGTCCTCAAAATTTAGCCTACCTACTGCTCATCTGTTTCTCTATTTCCAAATTAGACATTGTGTTTCATCACTGTTCCCAAATTTTCCAACTCTCCCTGCTGACCCACCATGGGTGGACCTTCTAGTTTTGAACCCCAATCTGAATTCACCCCTTTCTAATATATATGGAAAGCTTATGGCAATTGAATCCGACTCATTGGGTAAAACCAGAACTGCTTGGGAACGTGAATTGGGTGTTGAACTGTCTGACTCATGGTGGGATAAAGTTACTCTGAGCATACGCCAAAGTACACCATGTGCCAGATTACAGCTTATACAGTTCAAAGTGATAAATAGAGTTCACTTCTCAAAATCCCGTCTATCTAAAATCTTTCCCTCGATTCTGGACCAGTGTGACAGATGTCAGACCTCACCTTGCAACTTAAGCCACATGTTTTCTTCTGCCCAAGTTTAGAAAAATTTTGGAAATATTTTTACCATACTTTCAGGGGTTTTGGAGTTCAGATCCAAAGTGATCCACTAATTGCCATCTTTGGAGTTCAGAGACCACACTTAACCTGTCCCCAACAACGGGAGGTCTTGGCTTTCTGTTCTCTCCTAGCCAGGCGCTGTATTTTATTGTTCTGGAAATCTCCTACACCTCCGTCTACATCACAATGGCTTAACACTGTAAGATCATTCTTGAAGATAGAAAAAACTTTGTTAACATTGAAAGGCAGTTCAGCAAAATTTACTCATAAGTGGTCTCCCTTTATAACATACATAAAATCTCTACCTTAAAATTGCGTAGACTGATGTGACTGACTCATTACGTCATCATGTGACTAAATTTTTAAGAACAAATAAATAAGCAAAATACCATTACATTTTAGCTTTTTAATGCCACCCCCACCCCTCTTTTTTCTTTTTCCTTTATTTTCTATTTAATTTATTTTTTGTTGTATTTACATTTATTTTGTCTTGTGTTTGTTATGTCAGTTTAGTGATTTATGTTTATGGGGAAAAAAAAAAAATCGGAGAAGTTGTGTAATTTTTGCAAAATCTATGTAAGTTCAATGTTTATATGTTCTCCTGATAAACAAATAAAAAAAAAAAAAAAAGAAATTTGGAAACGCCATCAAGTAATGGCAACGCTGAATCTGCAAATAAAGTTTTATTAGACGCCATTTTCATGTCCTTTTCAGCTAAACTTTTTTCCTGAAGATGGCATATTTTATACCATGACTGCAACCAGCGTGGGAGTTTTCTAGACGTGCTAAAAAACAAAAAAAGGTATTTCTAGTCTGCAGGAAATCACAGTCAACACTTTGTTATGAATAAAAAAAGGAGGTGATGTCACCTGCTTTTGAAGGGGTTGTTTGGCAGTTTGTGCAAAGGTACACAGTGTAAGAGTTGCTGTTATTTTGTCAGCCATGAAAAAGGATATGTTACATTAAAGCCTTAGTCATGTTGTCAAAGGGAAGTAAACATGAGGTGGAATTGAGAGCATTTCCTCCTCCCTGTTTATTTTTTCAGGTCGCACACACTGCAATCTAATGTCAGCGTTCCTCCATTTCAAATAAACTGCTGACAAACTTGGGTGTTTACAAGATGTTCTGTTTTCCTCAATGCATTTTTTTTGTTTTTTTTCACATGCAGGACGGGTTAGTAGTCTGTCTTACACTTGAATTGGCATGAATGTTCTGCCGATTGAAGGTTTTTTACTGGTGGATTCAAGCTGCTCCGCTTCATGTTGGACGGGTTACACAACAAACCGCTTCAATACGTTATTAAAAGTAAGACACGGGTACACCGTCTTCCACACGGTTGATGTCATTCCTTGAATAAGCCAAACATTCCTTGAATTTTGGGGGCAAATGAAAGAGTCCCACTGTCGGTCTATGACCGCTCCTTCACCTCCGATTCATCAGCATTCGCTTCCTCACCTCTCCTTTGCTCTCTGCTGTCCTAACAACCGGAGAGTTTGACCGCTTAACTCGGAGCCAAGTGCTAAAGCGGTCAACCGCCATCTAAAGCCCGTGCAACAACAGGGACATTGCTTCAACTTAGTTCTTCTTTCATGTCCTCCCTTCCCAATTGCTCTTCATTAATCTTGTCGCTTGCTTTGCGGATTTCCTCGCACTTTCCTTCTTTGCCTTTTTCAGTCATTTCACCTCTCCCTGCAGAGGGCTTCAGGCGCGCTTAGTTATGCATCATCAAGTGCGAATGTGGAGATTTCAGAGGATTGATTGTTCCTCCCTCACCTTCATACCCACCTTTAGCTCATCAGCGTAAATTTTCTCCCTCAAAAAGCAGCTTCCAGGAATTTCTCCCAGAATCCTGCGGGGTGTGACAGCCACTTCTGACGTCCGTGACACCCTGACTTGTCTACATTCCCGGAGAGATGCGTCGAGGAGTGTGGGAACGCATGTGTGCTCTGGCTGCAGCGTGCCTTGTGACGGGTTTGTGCTCATGTGCGTACGACAGAAACTTCATAGGCGTGACAGTCTGTGCGTTCTTGTGATCAGCTTAATTAAAAAGCGCATGCATCATTGCATGCCTGCTTCTTTTTGGCCTGTAATGATATTCTAGACTTGTGCGGGCGTTAGACAGTCTGGACAAGACATCTGCAGGGCTGGAGTTCATGCAAATTCTTCGAAGATGTCGGTCTTATGTAGTTATGTTCATGTGAAACACCTTAGCGGAAAGAATATTACAGATGCATCAAGGGAATGAATTTCTAAAAGCATAGAGAAGGTATTTACGATAAAAGCTATGCTCAATGGTTATTCTTAATCTTGTGTTATATTGACATGCTTTTCTATACAGATGTGTTGCAATGTGACGTCACATCCGGGAGATCCTGTGAAAACGGCTCGTCAACAACGACTGCCATTGGTCTTAGCAGTAAAGTTGTCAACATAACGCGCTAATTATTAAATGTATGCATGATATATAAAAGAAAAAGGAATGCAGTGCTTTGCTGTCGCGACTAGTTAAGTCCCAAGAGCATCACATTTTGCACATCAGAAAAGAGTTTTGGTTCAGAAGAAATATATATTGAAATAGCGAGGAAGAAAGAAGTAGGTCAGCTATGCTAGCTTGACTTTGACATCTTTACAAGAAGATGTGTTGTGGAATTTGGTGTGTTTCAGTCAAGTAAAAAAATCAAAAAGGCGACACAAACTTCAACTCTCACGGCTCATCAGTAGAGCAAGTTTTTAAATTAGCTGATCAATCAACACTATGTTAACAACCACAGAAGAAACATCAAACCTGGAAACATAACACTGTAAGAGACTGAATGTTCAGTACTCTGTGTGGGAAATGTTTGCATGTTTTTTTTTAGTTGTTGAAATCTGACATATTGGCATAGCTATTGACAGTCAGTTGCTATGGCAATGGGTCTTTGTGTAGTACAGCCGACGCAGAGAGCAAGAAAGAAAGAATACAAGTAGTTTTGGGTTGTTCTTGAACAGTTTTTCTACATTATTTCTGCGGCGCACTGCACTAAATTAACAATTCCTACAGCTCCATATTTCATTTTGCTTTCTACCGTGGCAGCACGGCTACGGACGGCAAGTCAAAGAATCGTCTTTTTCCCCTCTAGTGCTTTGCGCTTGCGTAAAATCTCCAGATGCAACCAACGTGTTTACATGTGCTGCTTGACATATTGACGTGGTTTTCCTTATGGTGTAACTCATTTGACTTGAACGATTTCCCTCTGTTTTGTGTTTTCATCTTTTGAATTTGCTGTATGACCTCAGTTTGTTGTGTGTTTTTGTGGTTTATGTTGAATGTGCGTAACCCAAGAAGAGAACAGATGCAGGGAACTGCAACAAATGGGGATCCAAATTAAAACAATAATAGTAATAAAGAATGTGAGCACTGCATTCAACCCCTTTGCAGAAACAATGTTAACCAATGGCTTTGTGGTTATTGTATAAACAGTCTTTTTGATACCTTGAAATTGTTTCTGGCTTGGAACAAATTAAGCCAAAGGGGTTAAGGTGACTGAACAAGTACAGTAGCGCTGTACGAATCACGCCTTTGCATCTGTTTTTATTTAATAACATTTGAACACAACGCACAAACCTGTGATTCTGAATTTACTGTGTGAAACACATTTGCATTATCTGCTACCCTCAGCCTCTAACTCTTTTAATTACTGTGTGCAGGAGATAAAAGAACATTTATTTTTAAGAGCTCAGAAAGGAAAAGGAATACAAATTGGGCAAAAGAGCGTAGCAGATGTACAATGCACAATGCGTGCTATTATGTAAATGTATAATTGTAGCTTTCAGCAATTAATACCGCTTAAACCTTCTATGCTGCATAATGTAGAATGAAATGCAATTTAGGAGTCACTTTGGTTCCGGCCATAATTTCGTTTTGATTCGGACAATATTTTATTTATGAGAGAGATTAAAGAGTCGGCAAGAAATGTAATTAGAAAAATCAGCATTTTTGGAACTTAAGCCTTGAAGAGATTTTTTGCTTTTTACCGTTTGAGCTGAGCCCAATGGGTTTATAGCGGTTTGGCTTTTCCGTAGGGAACAATTCAGATTTGCCAGCGCATTAACGGTGCAAGAAGCTGCTCTCCCCAATTCAGTTCAGGTTCAGACAGACGATACGTTCGTTTTAGCTGGTAAACCATCTGTCAGCCTCGTACCTGCAACCCTGTTGTAAATGCACTCACCAACTGGTTAACTGGTTATAGTTTTCTGGAAACGACTTGCAAACCTCTACCAAAGGCTTGGCTGGTTCCTAGTGAAACAGATTGTTCCACCTTGCTTGTTTTTGGGAGTTTTTTTGTCAGGAATGAGATAAAAATTTAAAAAGAGACGTTATTGCAAGAATTACCCTAAACAACTTGGTTTGTTAACCGTCAAAAACTGATATCAAAACATCTTTTAGATACTTAAAGGGGCATCCATCCATCCATTTTCTATACTCACTTGTCCCTTAGTGGGGTCAGCAGGTGCTGATGCCTATCTCTAGCTAACGTTCCAGGCGAGAGGCGGGGTCACCTTGGACAGGTCGCCGGGCAACACAGAGACAGACAGGACAAACAAGCATGCACACACACACTCACACCTAGGGAGAATTTATAGAGACCAATTAACCGGACAGTCATGTTTTTGGACTGTGAGAGGAAGCTGGAGTACCCGGAGAGAACCCACACATGCACAGGGAGAACATGCAAACTCCATGCAGAAGGACCGGGGCCGGAAATCGAACCTTCTTGCTGCAAGGCAACAACTCTACCAACTGCACCACGGAGCAGCACTTAAAGGGGCAGTATTAGGTAAAATCGAATTGTGAACACACATTAATTGAAAATATGCTCTTACTCAATTACTCAGTAGCCCAGTGAACAACTGTAATATTTGCGTAGCATTTTAAAGAGAAGACTTTTAATTTCATACAAAATCAAAATGAATCTGCAACAGCAAAATGTGGAAAAAGGGAAACGGTATGAACACTTTTAACATAAAACGACGGCTCTATGGTTCACGATAACACATTGTCCGATAATGCTCTGCAAGAGATTTGTGCATGAACATTCATACAGTTATACCACCCTGACTTCAACATGCCACTGTGATAACGTAGGTCGTCTACTGCTGATGAAATGTAACGTGTTTTGAAACATTTGAAGTCACTGACTAAAATGTGGCATGAGATGCACACAGGGCCGCTTCCTAAACAACCCAGAAGTGTATGTGGGTGAAGATACAAATCAAGACATCTCTAAATGTCATTCTTCATATTTAAGCTTTCCAAACTTGTTTAGAAAGCTTTAAATAAGTTTTTTTTTTCTCTTCTCAAAGAAGTTCAAACCTCTAAATAATTGAATACGCAACTTTTTAAAAGCGAAGTCGACTTGTGTTGCAGAGAATTACTGTGTGTGGAGAGCCGAGAGGAAAGTGATGGACACACACACACACACACACACACCCCGTCTGGACGGCAGGCTGCCATGTGCAACTGCGGCCGCAAGCCTCCCGCTTATTTAGCGAGACTTCTCACAAGCAACACTTCCTCACCAGCACGTTGACATCCAGACCATGTGTAAACACATACATGCACACACTCAGCTCAAGTCCAACCTTGTTTGTTCATTTTTTACTTATTTGTCCACACCCGGACCTTTTGTAAGGTTTTTATAGTTAGCTAAAACAATGACAGACTTAACAAAAGCTGACATTACTGTCAACTGGAATAAATGAAAATGGTAATTAATGGGGAAAACCTACAACTACAAAAAAAAAAAACATCTACAATATTCTTAGTTTTAGTGTTTATGAATTGATTTATTCTTTTTGGACTGATGTTTACATCAGCTGTCGGGAAATTACCGCGCTCCTCCCGGCGACACTTGCGCTAGTCCACAAAAAGGCGACGGCAAAAGTTGGTAGAAAACCAAAACAATAACTGAATACAGTTTTTCTGTTGAGCATATATTACCCAACTCGCATATACATAATCACAGTACAATACTTTCACCTTTTTGAATACTGCGAAATTAACCAAGACGAAAAAACAAAAAGTCTACTGCTATAGCTATTAAAAACTAAACTAAAACAACATCTAGCTAATAACTACTAATAAAAACTAGCCAATGCACTCTAAAAAAATTAATTAAAACTAACTGAATTAGAGCAAAAGTCAAACTAAACTATGATGGAAAAACCCAAAACTTCCATTCTAAGTTTTTTTTTTGTAACAGAAGAGACCTTTAAAAAGCACAATACATATAACTACAATGATGGCTTCCGCCGCTGACATGATGCACCACGATTGCCTTGAGAAACTAAATACATCATTTGAAATTTTAGTAGATCTCACGATTCCAGTGCCATCAGAGGTTTTTCTTCTTTTTTTCTTTTAAAGATTGGGTTTTTTTAAATTAATTGGTGGACTTCAGAAACACAGCAAGTTATTCATGAGTGTAACCCATACCTCATCTTTCTGACTCATGAACCCACAAACGCATTTTCCTTACAAATTAGCCCACATATAAAGAAAATGCAGGCTTTCCGCCAGCGTTAGCTTGATTGCTAAGAAGCTTCGTCACTGCAAAAGAGATAATAGGCAAATGTTTGTAGATTTTGCGTTCAGTGTGTTTTCTCTGATTGGAGCATGTTTGAGTCAATTTTTCAGAGAATGGAGAAAAAAATAAAATCTCATGTTCTTCTAAATTATAAATTGCGCCATGCATTTTGCAGAGCTTTCAGCCTGATAGAGAACTGGTTGTAGCAAAGTAACAATGTGACTCCTCCAAAGATGATTATTATAAACATGACGGGTCTGTTTGCCAGGGTGTTTCTCAGAAAGCCCGTAGAGATGAGCTGTGTGTTGCTGAATGAGCTTGTTTCCATAACGACCTCATCCCAGTGGTGAAAGCCTACTTAAAGGAGCAGTATTATGTAAAAGTTGACTTTAGTTTTACATCGTTATGATGTTATTTATTATGATGTTGCTTTAATTCTTTCATGTATTTTTTTTTAAATCCTTTGATCTCCCGTGGCAACCATTCGCCTGGATGGACCAAGCTCCGCCTTCAAGGATGAAGCTCCTCCTCAAACATGCGGTTTCCAAGCTTCCCCAATTACAGCGCACCTCTCCCCCACTAAGCGCCTTCAGACTAAAGTGATGACTTCCTGAAGAGTTTATTAAAGAGACATAGGCCCAATTAGGAGGCATTACATCCTTCCATCCATCCACTTTCTAACACCCTTGTCCTTTAGTGGGGTCGGGAGGTGCTGGTGCCTATCCCCAGCTAACGTTCTGGGCGAGAGGCGGGGTCACCCAGGACAGGTCGCCAGTCTGTCACAGGTCAATATAGAGACACACAGGACAACCACACTCACACCTAGGGAGAATTCATAGAGACCAATTAACCTGACAGTCATGTTTTTGGACTGTGGGAGGAAGCCGGAGTACCTGGAGAGAACCCACACATGCACAGGGAGAACAAGCAAACTCCATGCAGAAAGACCCCCAGCCGGGAATCGAACCCAGAACCTTCTTGCTGCAAGGCAACAGCTCTACCAACTGCACCACTGTGCGGCCTCAGGCGTTACATTACAAAGTCAAATTTCTATTTGGTCATATTTGATATGTAGAGCATGCTTATCACAATTGAAGGTAACATAGTTACTTGATTGTGCTATAAAGTGAACAAAAAACATAATGCTTCCCTTGCATAACTAAAGATTACATTTTGTTAGGGGATCCTGAGCTCACATCTCGTCGGAGAAGTAATCAGAAGGCTGGTGAGGCGGTATAAATATCTTAGCAATATCTTGTGTGTAATGACAAGCTGACTTTTAAGGTGGAGGCTGAGCACGAACGCCGCCCAGCCGGCACGTCTACTTTATCTCGGTTATTATATTGTCAATGTTGATTCCATTCTTATGAGAAAGCTCTCTTTCTGTTTTATGGAATCTGTGCTTTCCAGTTTATCTCCTGATATGAAATCAAGCAACCTGAAAACAAACTGAGACTGTGGGATTTTGTCAGGCCGTCAAGTGAAACAGCAGAGACGGCTTTGGCTGATCTCCGTCAGGTTGGTTAAAACTCCGGGCCACACCAACATCTCTGCCTTTTGAGTTCGTGGCAGTTTTGCCTCTGATCTAATGATCTTTGAGATTTGTAGCAAAATATCAGTAAAATAAAAATAAAATGTCCTTAAATGTTATCTGTAGGATCAATCCAATAATTCCTCAGGGCTATGTACTAGATACGCTGCATGTTCTATAGTTTTTCGTACTTTTATTAGTTTTTATAGGTGACCTTTAGTGTTATATTCCACATGAGTCGCATATTATCAGAGCTGTGTTAGAATGCATGACATTTTGAAACATTTAATCTTTTTTTTTTTGTCACAGGTTGCAGTCCTGCGTTGTCATTGTCGAGTTTTGCATAACAGAGTGATGATGCTACCAAACCTCCTTTAGTGAAAGTTGGTTTTGTCGTCAAATTTTCTTCAGATTTTGTGGTAATACAGTAAAGGTTGCCAGATCTGATGGCTATTAAGGCTACCTTCCATTACACCAGTGTCTTCATTAAGCATGTTTCCATCAACACTTTTTTAAGCACATTGTAAAGTGTGGCGTCGGGGGAGATCAATGGAAAGAGCAAAATTCGAAATAACTTTCCCAATTTCGCAAAGAGGTTCGAGGTGGTTTTTGACTTTTCAGTGTGCTAAAGGAGAGATGGACACACATTCACCAAACACGACAGATCAACTTATTTCTTTCCTGTCCTTGACGAGCACCCCTTAAATCATAACTGCGTAGCTGCTCCCGTTGGTTGGTGTTTGGCTGCTTCTCTCTCAGCTATTTTTTTTAATAGATTAGCTTAAACAAAGCCAGAGCACTAACATCAAACCACCTTATTTAAAGAATCGTGCAAAGAAGGGCAGTCAAATATCCACTCGGACTTATGTCAGGATGGCTAAAAAAAAGTGTGCGGTGGAGGCGTAACATGTCAAAGGGAGAGTCGTCTAAATATTAGGCACTGTATTTGAAACTGCAGCTATAGCTACATAGTGTAGCCTAATACACTGTTCACTGTTGGAAATGGTTAAGAATAAATTCACTGTAAGTTCAAGCTGATTTATTAGGCTTACTACAACATGACCTTTCCGCCCTGAAGAGAAACGGTTTAAATAAATCATTAAATGAACGAGTCACAAGTATGCAAACTAATTAAAGGGATACGTGATTATTTTCCAACGTACAAACAAGCCCTGATGACATTCTTAACATTTCCTGCAGTCCTGCTAGGTCGTACTGCTGCTTTATGTTCTCCTCATGTGAAAGGTTCATCTTCTGTTACTTGCTGCTAAGTCCCTCCAACTCATAAAAGATGAAACACAGCCTGCTAAAGTTTCTCTTTGGTGGTTGCTTTGAATTCCAGCAGCACTTTCAGACCGGCCTTAATGTGACGCGGCACATCTTTCTTTCCGTGACTCGTCGTTTCCTCCACTGCAAGGCTTAGACTCCCCCAATCATCCATAATTTTCAACTATAAACCGCTGGTTATCTTTCCATGCAGCCCAATCCCAAAGCATTCTAAAATAAAATAAAAGTGTTTTAAAATGTATCTGTTTAAACCCGTTTTTCCAAATTAAACGCAGCTATATTTTTTATTGCTCCAGTGATGCATCTTTTTCCATCGCATCACTTCGGTTATTCCGGCACTTTTTTTTATTGCACTATTTTGAGTCTCTCTTCATTGTTCTTTATAAGCTCAAACTTTTATTTTCCTATCACGAGGTAGCTTTTCTTCGTTTTGGTGGATTTAAGGTTTTTCTCCCTCTTTTGAGCTATTGTGTCAGGTTGATGAAGGTGGTGCATGAATCTGTGATTATTATAAAGAAGTAGACTGTTTTTAGAGCAGTCGGTTTGCCAGGGTTGGACAGTTTTAGAGATAGTCTGCAGGCAGCCTCGGGACACGAAAGGTAACGAGAAACGGGAAAAACCTACAATATTGATGGCAACAATATAGAGAACATGAACATGTCTAACCATTATGGTGTCACTTCAGTGCACCTCATGGACAACAATTGAAGTTTCAATTCTTTATAAAAGACCTTGAAGGCAGTCATAGGAATGGAAAGCTCTTCCTGGATTCGAGATTTATTTCCTCCACACTCTAAAGAGATATCTTTACTTGTATCTTTGCTAACACTGATCCTGATGCATAAATTACTGTCAAAAGTAACATTATTGGCTCTGAAATAAAAATGGCTTATTTTTTCAGGTGTCATTGGATTTAATATTTAAGTTTAGTAGATATTTGAAAAAAGAAAATCCTTCAAAATTCTTATTTAGCCTGATTGGAATTAAATGGGCACAGTGTGTGTTTCTAGTCAGTTTAGGCAGCTAAGAAGCCCGAAGGAGACGGCTTTTTAGGGGCCATCGTAGGTAGAAAAAGACTTCCGCTAAAAACCTTTTTTAAAGTTTTCAAATGCACACTTCCAGGAAGCATTTTCCAGGAACATTCAGCATTTTATTTTCCCGAAAATGCTGAATGTAGCTACATTTAGCTATATTGGCTAACTGTAGCAGCTGGTGGCAGTTCCCTGCCAAACAGCTGGTGGCAGCAGCAACAATGTCAATGCACTCCTGTATCTATTAATATAGAAAAGCCTTCAAGATAATATGTTCTGTCATTAGTGAATTATTTTGAAAAAAAAAAAAAAAAAAAGGATATTGTGCTCCAGTGACTCTGGTGCTCATCAGTTGTTAGCCTGAGTGAAAACTACCACTGATTTGACAAGGGGATTGCTGTTTTAGCTATGCTAGCCCTGCTATGCTATATCTGACACCTGCAACGTATTTTCACGCATATTCCTGGCCTTGCGTGGTATATTAAGCTTTATTTTGATTTGCATATACTTTCTGTGTGTGAACTTATGTCGCTGTTTCATCTAAATATCTCCAATAAAATGTATTTTTATTCCACTCATTTTGTAATAGAAAATCTGTTCATAAACAGATCGTGTCATGTGTCCAGGATTTAAATCTACCAACTCCTAGAACGCCACGTCTAAAATAAAAACCAGTTCTGATCACAGTTCTGTCACCCAACACGTGTCCATATTGAAGCACGCATTTTAAATTTGCGCCATCTTTTTTTTTCATTTCATGCTCTTTACTTTGCTTTATTCCCAAATCTCTTATCCAATCAGGTCCGCAGTGGAATGAATCGATTAATTGTCAGAAGAAATAGCACAATTAATCCGTATAGGGCCCAGCGCCTGATTGTCACGGCTCGATTTTGTGCTCAGGAGCCTCCAGAGAGAAGCGCAGAGATGACTCCGAAATATAATAATGGTCAGAAAATAATACCTGCCGAGCCCCGAGAGAGACGCAATGTTTGTTCCGCTGTTATTAGCCCCTCAGAATGAGACGAAGGTGGTATTTTTCTTTTCGTCTCATCCTTGTGAGGAGGGAAGGAAGAGGGTGATTATGTTGGCGAGGTGAACGCCGGCCGCAGAGGACAAATTTGAAGGTGTTAAAAAAGTGATGGAATAATCTTGCGCTTGGTCTTCCTCATCGTCATCCTCATCCTCCCACTCACAGCTGCCGCCACTGCCGGAACGGAACATGTTGTGCTGAGGCTTGACATTTAAGATTTTCATCCTGACTGATTTGACAACAGCAGAGTGCGGTTGACTTAATGAACATCAAGCCAACGTCTCAAGACTTACATCGTTATAACTTCCATGAGAATCACCGGCTTCTGCAGCCTGTCTTTATTTTCAAAGTCGCTGTGTTTTCCTTCCAACCTGAGAACGTATTTAAAATTAGGCCTCGTTTCCTTCATCTCTCCGCACATCAGTCTATTTTGTCCTCTTCTGATTTTTTTTTTCCTCTTCCCCCCCCCACTCTTCCTCCATCGCCATCACAACGCCTCATCCTCCTTTTACCTCTCATTAACTTCACACAAATAACCACTTCCCTCTTATTCCCACTTAACCATTCGCATTATGTTTTCTCCTCATCTCTTTATCGCTCTTCATCACTGTTGACCTCTGGCTGCGTTGCTTGTCTTCGGCATCCCAATCATCACCCCTCATCATCTCCCTCGCGGTCCCTCCCCCCGCGGCGGACTATTTATACGCGCCGGATCGACTGCACTCTATAAAAGCTGTATGCTAATGCAGCAGAAGGCTGCGGAGCATCGCGTCAAGTGGACCAATTTCAGGAGTGCTTGGCCACGTTTTATTACAGCTCATAAGCCCAAGGTCAGCTGCATAAGATTAAGAGGCGAGAGCGTCTCTTGCTGCAGTTGAATCATTTATCATCAGCCCCACACAGAGTAAGCTTTTTTTTTTTTTACACCCTTTGTTTCCTCCCATGTTTAAACGCGATCCACATGTAATTCTGCACCCGTGTGGTAATTAATGTGTTTGACTTAAGTGTTATTTTTTTTCTTCTTACCTCTTTATCGTTGAATCTCAGTCTTTCTGACTTTTTCACACCTCCAAACACACCTTCAGTGTTCCCTCCGCAGCTCTTGTCCGGGTCCCTACCCAACTCTAATTATTCTACTGGCAGATTTAGACTTTAAAATATGTCCATTCAACCAAGAAGTTTGTTTCTGACTGGAAACGAGGCAAGCATAAATCCTTATCAAAATCTTTGTTGTTGTCTATTGTTGAAAGTTATTTATGCTCTTGTTAATAATGAATGGAAAAGGCTTTACGCTCTTTTCCATTCATTAGTGGAAACATTAATATTACCAACCATCTTAATAAACATCTAGATGAAAATATGCAGGTGGCATTATCAAAAATTTTACTATAGTATTAATCAGCTTTACTTATGTTTTTTCTTTATTATTTTGCATTCAGTGAACAACACCTATGCTATAATTAGCCATAATTTTAGAGCAGCAACATTTGATGGCACAATGCTATAATGCTACAGCACCTATTTCTCATCCAAGTAATGTCTTTCTAGAACCACGTAACCTTTGCACTCATACAAAGGCGAACGCTTAAATTTTGACCCTGTCTGCCTTCGTCTGAGACTCGGATAACCAAAGCTGGTCTGATCTTTCGGCTGACAAATACTTTGTTACAAAACCACTGATTTAGTCTCCATCAGTTTTAACTTGTCTGACTACTAGAACATTAAACGTTGACCGACGTCGAGGAAAGACATAATACACTTGCTAACTATTGTTAGCATCTGCTTTTTAGCATGGACGATTACAGAACATTTCTTTAAGCAAGTGAAAAAAAAAAAAATCCTGATTTGATTTGAAGAACATTTTCATTAGTTCTACCAACAACATTGCCAAACTCTTATCTTACTTTAATGGAAAGTATTAAAACTGTTTGGGGTTACCCTTTTATTTTGGGGGCAGCAGCCATTTGTGGGACTTTGCCATCTTATAGATTAGCTACACCCACAATTTTAAAGCACTATGTTTGTTAAAGTCACACTTATCAGTCCACATAAACATCGTAGCCACCCATTTTCTAGTCCACATATATAACATGATGTACCTGCCTTAAGGTAAATCATGTTACCTTAGGTAGGTAAAGTTGAACTGGAGTGGGTGGGCTGCAATCAAAACAAGCTATATCCCACGCACCTTGAAGGTAATCAGACAGACATTTCCTGGAGGAATAATATTGGCCTGGACTTGGGCATGACGCCAGAAACACTGGTGGAAATACATGACAATATTCCAAAGGGCTGAATGTGTAAATAAGCAACTCCTTGTCAACAAATTTACTGAATCCACGGGAGAGATGCGAGTTTCACAGTTTCCTCAAGCTATCGGGAGACGAGAAACTAAACCAGGTAGGGCTTATGAACAGAATTACAGCGTTACATAAACCTGCTGTTTAAAGCTACATTTTGTACCTTTGCTAATATTCATCATGGTCTAAACATTATAATATCGTTTTGTAATACAAAAAAATAACATTTTCATATCAAGGTGCTGGGTGGCTGCTCGCCAAAGGCAAAACCGTTCAAGCCTTAATATTCTTTCATACACATCCCACAGTAAATACTAAGCATACGTTACTCAAAATGTATGGCTCTTTTTTTCCCACAATAGTAACAACAACGTCTTTTCTCCGTCGGCGATGAAGCCATGCACCAAAGGAAGCCGCCTCTAATCTTTTCATCTCTATTTGGTTGTCTTCCCTACCTAATTTACGCCTACTCCCCTTGTTCTGCCTCTCTCTCTCTCTATCTGTGTCTCAGCAGGGGGTAGTTAGTGTGATGCAGCTCCTCTCCAACTACATCACAAGATTGAGAGAAAAAGAAAAAAAAAAACAGTTCCAAGATTACACTGTATGCGGCTGAGAGGTTTCTTGTTTTTTCAGTCGAATCAGTGGATCTGTGTGTCCCTCAGAGGTGCAACATGACGGGATGAATGGAACTTTAACCAATTTTGATTATTGTTTAGATTCTGCATGTATATGCAGTGTGTCCAGGCAGGGGACTATGTGTGGGTGAGTACAGTCAGTAAAAGAAAACCAAATCCTCAGGTCCCTTCAGGCGCAGAAAATACTGCAAGATGTGTAAATGAGTGTCTGTGTACAAGTTGTCAAAAGTGACACAGTGAAAAGCTTTGACATTGAAAGTGTGACAGAGACTAAAAAGGGTGAGAGAATCACCGAATAGAAGCAGGGAGGACAGGGAGAGACACACACCGGCGTCGAGAGAAAAGCATGGAAAAAAAGAGTGCTGATATGTTTCTTTGGCCATGTGCCTTCTCTTTCATCAGGAGGTCGTTCCGAAGCTCATCTGCTAAATGGGTGCTTCAATTTAGTGTCCCAAGTCGTTTTATAATTATCATCATTGCCTCAGCTGAAGCTCAGTCCTAATAGCTTGTAGCCTCCTCTGCTAAACGACTTAACACAGGTGAAAACATTTCAGAGTTTGACCCCCGCGACCTCGTCCCTGCTTTGTTGTGTTCCTTGTCGGAGCGCTGGTCTAAAGAAGTCAGAATCTGAAATGAGAATGGCAAAACATTCTCAAAATACATTAGTATGCACTTAGAAAGAAATCAGTTCTACTCTGTTTGCTGGATTCACTAAACATGCAGGGATTTAGTACTATGTAATGTTACTGGTTTCACAATTGGTGGCTGTACCAATTATGTTTTTGATGATTCTCTGATATGTTTTATGATGTAAAGCACTTTGAACTTCTTTTGTTGCTGAAATGAGTTATTCAAATAAACTTTGATTGACTAGTAGCAAGTCATACAGGCAGAGAAACACTGTCTGTCCACTGTAGCCTGTTTGTTTTCATTTGGATTAACCGTCAGAGGACCAACCAGGCAGAAACCGATATATACAATTTTATACTGCTGCTAAAGAAGGAAATCAAAGCAATAAGTAGCTCTCACAGTCTTAAAAAATGAGGTCATTTGGATTACACATGCTTTTTGCCCTGTGTGAAGTCTGTCAGAGTCGCCTTCACAAGTTTTTTTTTTTGTGTGTGTGTGTGGTTTCGGGAACTGACGGTCTGACGGAACACCCTTTCCTGTTTCCCTGCTGTTTGACTGTGACATCTGCCGCACTCCTCCTGAGTGACCGTGGGATGGTTTAAAGCAAACTGTTTTCTATAAGACATCAAGAAATGTTTGTGGCTCATTCAGGCAAGATGAGAGTAAGATTTTCTATTGATAACAAGAAGGCGAGGAGGGCATTACAAATTCAGCCAGTTCAGTGCTTTAAAACTATGTGATGAAACATTCTGCACTTTGAAATACTGTAATGCCTTTGGAGATCTCAGAGATAAGGTAAGACTGTGTTGTTCGGCCTGAAATGATTCACAACACAGACAGATTTAGCTAGGAAGTAATCTTTCAAACTGATGAAAAATATAAATGTTTCTTCTGGAAGAAATATTTATGTTATGGAGTGGCCCAGTCAGAATTGTGACTTGAATCTGTTTGCCAGTGCGTGTGGGCTCTAAATTAGTTTAGAATTTACCATGATTTTTGAGTTGTTTTTTTTTGCAATTTTGAAATATTTCCAAACAACTTAACATATCTTTTCCGTAAGCAACAGAAGTTATCCATCGTCGTTTTTAGCTTTTTATAAACTTGGTATCAGTTCAACAACTCCAAAAAAAAAAAAAGGTTGCAAAATGCTAGCACATTGGGAAGCTGTCATAAATGTAAAACTGTCACTGAAATGAGCAGATCCCGGACACAGTGACTGCTAAAATTTGGGACTATTGCATGGAATGCACTGTCAGTGGTGATTCTGTTTCTTTGCTACCTGCAATAACCAAATAGTACATCAGTCAAGATGCAGGATCTGAAACAAAAAACAGTTTCACTTTTAAACTGATTGTGTTTTCTAGACTTTGGAATATGTATTTTTTGCTTCATGAAACAGTAAAAACCTCAAGTTTTTATTATTTTATTAGAATTAAACTAGAATGGAAAATCTACAGCTTAGATTTCCTGCTCTGTCTTCAAGAGTTAACTCCAAAAGTGTTTGGTATTCATCTAAAATACACTTCTTTCTCTCAGTTTCTCCCAGCATGGGTGTGACAAGAAGGTGCAAAGGAAGAGACACGATATCGCCAAATCGCTATTCCCTCTATGTCAATCTAAAGCAATGTCAAACAAAATGCTTCCCTTGTCCTCATTTCCTCCTGGTGCCTTTGTGAGATAATAAAAAAAAAAATCCTAGATATGGGGGGAAAAAGAGGACATGTGAAAGCATAAGTTAGCCTAATGAAAAGCCCCCGCAGGTCTCTTTATTTCCTGCCTTCATCTTTTTCTACCATCACAAAGTTCCTGCTCTTATCTCGGTCCTGCTTTTTTACATCCACTCAAGTATTGATTTCAGATTCATTCAGTCTGGAACATCTGAGGGTTTTCAGATGAGTAAAAGCTTTGCGGTCAGCACATGGGTGACATATCTACGTGCAGGCTTGTTTCATTAGCCGTACGGCTGAAAACGCTGCGCATTCCCAGGTGACTGGAAGAGAGTCCTTGGGAGCTTTCGAGGCTGAAATAATCAAAGACCAATGTATATTCAGCATGCAAAGTTGGCCTCAAAACAATAATTCAAACAATTTGATCGTTCAACAAACCGCGTGGACGTTAAGTGCATGCAGCTCCTGGTACCACGGTATTTCAGTTTGAGGAACAAGATCAATAAACCGTCAAATTTAGCGAGGGGAGAAAAATTTGCAATGCATTTTACTTTGAGGTTAACAGCAGAAATAGTATGATTTGATCTTCTTGAAGTCTGTGGATTTAGAGCCGTGTTAAATGCTGTGTTTATTTCAGATTTCGGCGGAACGACCCACTTATCTGCTGAAGCTCCGACTGCTTGTCATCGTCGGATCTACAGGGAGATCTGCGTAAGTAGAAAGGGCGGTGCAAGCTGGAATCAAAAAAGTCAAAAAAATAAATAAAGGACCTGGTAGGTACATTCACATCCCCTGGATTTATTAACTCCATTGTATTTTGCTGGAATTTTAATGTGATCCGTTCGTATTTTTGAAAGTTCATATTTTGTTTATTTCTCATACAAAAAAAAAAACACCTAAAAAGTGAGGGATGCGCTCCTTCACTGTGAGTCCAGTGCTAACAAGTTCCTTCAAAAGTCACAGGATCAGTATATACCGTCGACCTGCACATAAATCTAGCTTTACTGTGAAGGGCTCAAAGGTGTTAGAGAGTGAGTGAACAAAACAGCATCACCAAGCTAAGCAAACACAGGCCAGACAGGAAATACTGGAGAAGGTTTATAGGGTAGAGCGTGGCAGAACTGAAAACCTACCAAGGTAAGAACGTATTTAGCTAGCTAGCTTGCTAGCCAAGTACTCATCTGTCTATTTTAAAGGACTGAATAGTATGCAAATTATTAATGTTTTATATTTGAAATAAATAAAATACCTGCCAAAAGATAACAAAGAGTGACAATCTTAAATGGTGAAACTTTTTATAAAACGAAAAAAGTTTAACTTGTTTAAAGTTTCAGTGAAAATCATATTGATTGTTTTTTTCTGCTTCAGTATTTTTTGTTTCAGCTTTTAGTCTTAAGACTTTAGTTTGTGATGAATTTCATAGATTATCTAGTGACCCTGAAATGTAAGACACAAACGTTTTTAAGAAACTGTAAGACAATATAGCCGCACACTGGTGCTAGCTAACAACGCTCACGTTAGCATTCCACGTAAAGCTCCCCCATTGGTAAGTCAACATCTGAAAATAATGGTGAAACCTGAACTGAATTGTTGCTTTCAGATTTTTCAAGACACAATTAAAATTTATTTTAATTAGAAATTCAACTAATTAGACATGTAGTTTATAATTAAACTAATAATCGTTATTCTACTTGCATGGACATCTCGGTGACTGACTATAGATTCTAATAAGTTCCATTTTCATCTTTTATTTTCACGTAAATCTAGATTACATTTTCTCCGGCCTTGATGTTTTTCCAAATCTCGTCTTATTCTTATGAGCTGTATTCCTTATTACACTTTTCCCAAACCAATTAAAAGCTGAAATTAAAAACTCAGAGGAGGATTGAGCCGGGTTTACTCTGCTTTGGGAGACTATGCAAGCCTTACTCACTTAGCATGCTCTCACCCTCTTGTTTCCTTATCATTTCCTTACATTTTCTTTCTGCATACAGCCACACTCAAACTTTAAACACCTCATGTTGCAGCAGTGTCCAGTTCTTTTCTCTCTCTGTGTACCACACCTTGTCCTCCTTTTCTCTCATCTCTTTCAGCCCCTCCTCAGAGACTTGAGCTCTCGTTTCATATCGCAGCCGGGGGGAGCCTTTGCGCCGGAGCGCTCGGAGTTCACGCCGACGAATTCGGCCTATCTAGGCCACCGTAAGCACGCACTCTTCATCAAGAGCTCTCTAATTAAAACCCACTAATACTGTAGGTTTCCAGGCAAAAGGAGAGAGAGAGACGAGCTCAAAGAAAAAAAGACATCTATAGATAGAACAAGAGGAACGTCTAATTAAGGACTCATTCTTATCCGAGTCTGATTGCATCGTGGCCCTCCCCTCCCCTCCTCGCCTCGCTCTCTTCAATTATGAAACCTGTGCTGGCCCTTTCTAGCGTTGCACGTAGGCTGGGGTTTCATCCTGCCAGCACCGGGGTGTGAGGAGACTGACAACAAAGCTGCTGGAAGATCTGTAGGGCAGAATGTGGGGGCAGGTGAGAGGAGCATCTGTGCCAATATGCAGACCTACATTTCTAACTATAGCATGATTGTCCTTTGTATGTATGCCTGAGGTTTCCTTCAGCTAAAACCAAATACGAGTCTAAGTAAAAAGAAACAGAATTGCACTGCAGATGCCCTTAGACACATCTGGAAATTTCGCACATGCGCATATCGCTGGAGGGCAAGAAAAGTTTTTGTTTTACATGCCATCCGGAGCTGCGCTGCTGCGGCAGAACAATTTTGTTAACTAAAATTGTTCTGTTAACAATTCGTATCGTCGGTATAACAGGCTGGACCAGATAGCTCAGAGGACTGCAAAGCACGCAGTGGGGGTATGTGAAGCAAATAGTTTCTGTTCTCACTGGAAATTAGATGCCTGAAAGAAGCACAAAGGGAAGCAAGGACACATGAATGAAATCAATGGCTCCAGGAAGGAGGTACATAAAATGACGGGGCATTGAAAAGCCAATGAGAGGAGGATTGTGTCACAGCTGAACTATGACACTTATACAACGAGCCCTTTGACCTTTCCATGGAGGAAGAAAATACCATGGCTCACACGAAGGTATAATTACTGTAGTGGCATTCATACGTGAAAGACATTTCTATTTAATAATGTGAAATAAGTAACTCTTAATAATTAAAAACATGTAAGATACCCAAGAGAAGGTTTTCAATGTTCCTGTGATGGATTTTTTAAAAAAATCAATGGCAAAATAAGTCAGTAAGGGGGCAAATCATTTTTGATGATAATGTTTCACTGAAGTGCATAAAATGAAAATCCTCATAATATAATGAGTAAAATGCTTGGAGGCGTCTTATCAGGATGCACTTCTATTCCTCTAATGGGGGAACTGATGCCATCTCTAGACCTAATTGAAACTTCTGAATCCTACGTGGCATTACTCATCTGAAAGATTCCCGCTGACATCTGATAACATATCAAGCTTAAAGCAGTTCAAACCCCGGTCAGCCACTGCATCACTTCTGGGGTGAGTGAAGTCATTCCCATGTGACAGGAAGTCATGGTGAAGTCATTACCGGTGGCCAGAGAACAATGGGGCTACAGTTTTCCTGAAAGCAACGCGAGTCTGAAATAGAATATGTCCCTTCCACCCCCGTCCCATTTGTTCACTCGCAACAGGACCAGAACCAAAGCCACCATTGTCTTTTCTCCCTTGGTTTCGTTCAGGTACTCCACAGCATCGGAACCAGCTGCGACATAAAATAAGAGGTTCCAAGGAAGAGGAGAGCAAATGGAGACAATCTCAGCTTTTCTTTTTTTCCTTCATGAAGCAGCGAGACAAGTGGAAAGGTGAGAGAGAGGGGTCAGGGAATCATTGGGCTTGCCTTTGACATCATGAGACCAGCCGCACGGTACCTCCCTCTCCTCCCCCTCCTCAATCTTTGCTGCCTCCTTTCTGCCGAAAAATACAGCAGGGCACACAGAAATAACTCAAACATCTTCCAATAATTTTTCCTTGACCACCACTAGAGGTAGTACAGTGGACCTCAACAAAACCAGATAGGAAAAAAGGCAGTGATCCTTGTCTCACAAGTGGATTGCTCCTCACTAACAAGGTCTTGTGGTCTGTCACAAGCAGATCCTTGATCCCTGTCCCCACACCCTCCAGTGATTTAATTTATGCAGGACCCTGCAGTGCTGCTAAGCTTGAAAGCTGCGGCAACAAGAATTTGAATTCAGGAGCTGGAGGGTTCGTCTTCAGAGCCGATGTTCTCGGTTGTGCATGAGAGCATAGGGGATTCTGTTGCTGAGCAGAGCTTAGCTGCAGTAAATACACACTCAGGACTTCAATCGGGGATGCTTGGGGACGCACTTATTCCCCAATCTAGGCACAGAAGAGCGACTTGGTTTGCTTATAGGTAGAGCACTGCCAATATCTCTCAGCGCAGCTTTAAGGACTTCAGCCAGCAACTCAGAGGAATAAGAATTTACTGCCTCACTTTTTTAACTGGATTCCCAACTTCCATCTTGTGTAAAGAACTTCCACGTCTCCCTTGCCACTTTACTGTCTTATTTCTCCACCTCTCCTGCATGATAGCAGATCACCGTGTGCTTTGATAAGGTGCTTTGCTTCATGAGCTGTCAAGAAGGTGGACAGAAATGAGATGGGACGGAACATTGACTGAACAGACGAGGAATGACAGAGAACGAGCTTGCCAACGATTGGGAAGCGTACGTGGGACTGAGGGGATAAAAAAAAATAAAAAAAGCTTAGCTGCAGTGGCGCCTTTTCAAAGAAGTTGGCGTCAAGACAGATTAATTAGCAAAACCAAAGCTGGAGTAAGACCTAAAACAAAGAAAAGTAGTCCCATCCCCCTCCTTTTACCTTCATCTCCGATCAAGTCTGGGTAAAAGTCTTCCACCTGCAATGGTGCAAACGTGTGTTTCTATTTTTATATTTTCAGCAAGCAATCTCCAGACGAGGTTTACTTGACTTGATGAGCAAACAAATGGAGAGAATTTGGCGCTGGCGAGCATTATTCACAGAAAACCCTGTCCTCCATTGTTCATTACTTATGTGCATTCTCTGATGTGAGATTGTTCCCATGTAAAGAATTGGCACGGTTTTTCCCACTTGACTAATGACGGCTGAGATAACTCCGCCAGCCACGGTGCCTGAGGAGGACAATGCTTAGGTGAATAATGTTATTCCACTGTCACTTCTGCTTAGATCTAATCATCAATCTCTTCGCCTCATAAAGATTGTGTGTTCACACAAAAGATGTGATGTGTTTGTTCTAAATTAGATTGAGCCTCTGTCATTCATCAGGTCTCCCGCATGCAGGGGCCAAAGCGCAAGGTGTTGCACAGAAGTGGGGAGTGAAGGGTCCCATAGAGTTGAGGGTTTTCTCTTGAGGTTTGGCAGATGTGGATGTCTGCCATACCCTTTGGTGCAAACACAAATGGAATGAACCTAAATAGTGCTTTTCCAATCATTTTGAACCACGCAAAGCTTTTTACGCTTTTCACTCACTCACATTCACGAACACACACAAATACTCAGATGGGTAGATTTGCGGTTAGGTGCCTTGCCCAGGGGCACATCAGCATGCGTCAGGAAGAAGCTGGACTCACGACGAGTACTCAACCCATGTACGCATTGTCTGTATCGCACAGACAATGCGATTTCTCACCAAACAAGCTGTTTGGTGAGAAATCCGTGTCCACATTGAGCTGTTTTGTTTGTGGCACCAAGCTGACGATGTTGAGAGTCTGTGCCGTCTTGTGGACGAAACGGAGTCAAATTTTGAAGGCCGTCTGGTGGAAGATATTGGAAAATATAGAGATTTCTTTGAAACGTCGATTGGAGAAGCTAAGAACTTTTACTTGGGAGGAAATAGCTCATATGTTGAGTAAGGATGAAGGTCTGTGTCAAGGTGTGTGGAATTGTGGGAAATGAAGAAATTTGCCTTAAGAAATGTAGGACCGTGAAATCTCAACCATCCGTGCATTGCTCGGCTTCAGCTTGCTTCGCGCAAACTTTCAAAAGCAAAGGCCTTTGGTTCTAAAATGTGAGGAAAAACTGAACAACTAAAAGGAAAACAATCTTTGCACGAAACTTAATGAGCACAAAGACTGGAAAAAAAGACCCATAGCAACCTACAAAACCTCCAAGCAATGTGTAATGTGAAAGGAAAATCAACAAGGAGGCATTTAACCGCAGGAAAGTTCCTAGTGGGATTTTAAGTAACACGTGGGATAAAATGAACAAGCAAAAGGCGTATTTGTTCTGTATTTTGTTGTAAAATTTTATTGCTCATGATTACCTGCCTTCTCATTACAAATGTGCACAAAACTTTGCTATTCCGCTTAATGTCAAAACAACAAAATTTCGCAATTGTGGCGTTTCCACTGAATGAGAAATGCAATTAAAGTCACACATGAATGAGCTCGTTCGCACACTAAATAATTTATAAACATGCATTGCCATCTCATCCCCCCTCTACTTCCTGTTGTCTTCTTCATGGTTTGCGCCAGTGGAAACATCTGGGTGTTGATCATGTGACTCATGTAATGTGGAATGAAGTTTATCCATTGAGTTGTTGTGAATGAAACCACTTCCTACATGACAAAAAAAACCCCACCTCGTCCTAGTGCCAAACTTTTTACCAGAAAACTAGTTTTTTTTTTATTGTCACATTTCCATTAAGCAATTTTTTTTTTCAAATCCCAAATTATGCAATCATACAGTCAATGGAAACTCAGCCACACCTCAAACAATCCTGAGGTGTCTAGTCAAACGTTGAGTATTCAGTAGCCACTGTTTTTGTTTTGCTTAGTTTTTCCCCCACAAAGAAAAAAGTGCAGCTATTAATCATTCACATGGTGTTAATGTCCCAGTCTAAACCCTCTGCTCATTTCCACAGCCTTCGCCCCGCCGCTGGAGACGAGGGCGGCGGCGTGTTCTCCCAGGAGCCGTTGAAACGGAGAAGGGGGCACGGCATTTATTTATTTATTTACTTTTTTTTTTACATCGCAAATTCAGCGGGCCCGCTGTACATAAAGATGCATAATTTAGGGTGTCATTTAAATGCAAAGTACAACTGCGCGTTCCCGTCATCCCTCTCGCTCCTGCAAACAGCAAACAGAGAGCGCCATGGAAAACGAGGATCACCGCCGTGCATGGGCTCCGGCAATGAGACAGAGGGGAGCTTTGTCCCTCCGCCTCCTCTCTGTGTATCAGCACATCTCCAGCTCCCGACTGCTTGGGGCGGGAAGGAGGAGTGAAGCGACTGAGCGCGGCCACGGAGAGGTGTCTGCTCTCTCCGTGGCCAGCGACAAGCATCTGGAGGGTGCGCGGCCGTGCGTCACCGGTGGGGTCGTGCGAATGACTCGGCGTGTCACCAACCTGAACTCTTCCACTGATTAGTCAGCCAAATGCAAACTTTCAAGCTCAGCAAATAGACATGGCAGGAGAGGGGGGGAAGCTACGCAGCTGCTCACTGAAATGACTTTAAAGAGGGAATAATGGGAGCTGGCACAAGCAAAGCTGTTCGTTAATGTGAATGTGTGTGTAGTGGGTTGTGTGTGCGTGTGTGTCTCCAGAGGGGGAGCAGTGCAAGCGATGACTATCAGCGAGGCAGTTTAGGTAGCTGCTTCCTGAGTGCTGATGTGGCCCCTGTGATTCAATTGGCTGAGCTGCTGAGTGACTTCAGGGCTGCCAGGCTTCTGGTTGGCCAGAGAGGCTCTGTTGCAGCACCGCAACGCCATCTTGTGGAGAAGAAGTGAAGTGAAGCTGGGGTAAAGAAATGATGCTGACCCTGTTACAGCTCCAAGAAGCAGACTGTGAGAACCATGGGGGTTGGGGGGGTGCTCCCCAAACATAATGCTACTGCCAACTTGATTTATTTGCTAGCAGATTTCCTCTGAGCTGATCCAAACTTTTGAGATTTTCACGAGAGACAGCGTCTAAGTAGGATTCAGCCTTCCTTCGTGTAAAGAGGAATACTTTATTTATTTGACACGAGACAATAACATGGCACTTATAGCATAAACTTGCTTGAAGCATTTATTAAAAGATTGGCTTTTCTCAACAGCGTATCTAAGTGAAACAGGAATAAAGGCGCAAAATAATAAAAATGACATTACCGTGCAAAATCAAACATACACAGCAAAGAAATAATAAAAAAAGACAATTAAAAACAGAAACATTAGGTGTGGGTACATCGCTGTTTTTGGCACAGCTGGAGTTTTGTGCTTGTGAACGTATTGAAGCTGGTTATAGACTCTGAATTGACAGGGAGTGAGCTCCAAACTGTGGATCTTCCCACAGAGCAAAAGCTTTGAGCAAAAGTGGCTCTGCAATTTCTGTATACCACTGGTTAATGGTTTGGGTCTAAATTTGTATTTATTCTTAAAAAGTCACAGATTTTGCTTTATCTCATTCACTTCCTTCCTTGCACAGCTCTCTGCACTGATCCTCTCACTGACAAAGCTTCAGTGAGATTCATTTCTCCCGGTAACTCTCGCTGTGGATGGCATTAAACATCTGAGTCAGGGACAATAAGAACGTCTCGGCAGGGCGGTCCGTCCAGCACCGGAACTGCCTTCTGTTCCCTGAGAAGAAATAGAGATGTTCTTCACGGATGCAAAATACTTCCTCTGAATCCTGATGCGGTAACAGCCACAAGGCCAAAAAAAGATTTCCTGTCTTCTGTTTGGGTGGGAGCTTTTGAGGGACGCTTAAAAGAGACGTTAATATGTCGTCAGCCATTGCACCTACGACGGAGTAACAGCGGAGAACAGGATCACATTGGGAGCTGCGTTGACCTGATAGAAATGTAGCTGCCGTACAATTACTTTAGGAGAACAGATGGAAACATTTACATCCAAATGAATACTTTAGCCTGCTTGCTAGTTTGTTGTATTACCAAATATGCTATGTGTGGTAAAGGATGTATTACTCATGTCCAGATATACTTATTTAAAATATCTCCACTGGTTGATAATAAGCAGACATGTTAAGTAATTATTCATTTTTGACAGACCTCGCCTTCACATTGGTTTTACAATTGTTTGTTGTCTAGTTTGCTGGGTCGGCACAGGCCAGCCAAGATAATAAGGACAAAGTAGTGATAATCAGGATAAAGTACCAAACCAGAGGAAAAACCACCACTTTCAGCATGGTCTACATCAGGGGGGCCCAAAGTGGGTCCTCGAGGCCCGGCATCCTGCATGTTTTAGCTCCGTCCCTGGTGGCAGTAACAACCTCCTCAGCAAGTCAATATTCCTTAAAGACCTTCTAATGAGCCATCATTTGGTCCAGGTGCGTTAAACCAAGTGGAGAGCTAAAACATGCAGGATGCCGGCCCTCCAGGACCCACTTTGGGGACATGAATTCAACTCTCCTGTAATTATTGTTGGAGACTTTCATACTGTCGTCTAATGTGGAGGGAGCCAAAACCTATTTTCAAACCACAAGCGGTTTTAAGGGATTTTCTTGATCATGTTGGTTAGATTATTAAAATTGGCTCCTGTAGCTTATGGATATTCACATTTAATAAATGATTTGACAAGGGGTGCAATTATCGTTCAGAGCAAGGCCAAGTTGATTTGACAAGTTCAACTATTAAATAAAATCGATTGATAAAACTTCTTCTTGATTTTGGACCAACGGGTAATTTTGGCATCGTCTTATAGACGTTGATATTGTTTGGGCTTTTTTTTATACAGTCTGGTGTGATGGTTTGGTCAGTTTATTTTTTAAGGAATAGATTAATTTAGTCACAGAGGAAGATGCTTATATTTTATTGCGACGTCTCTGTTGCGAAAATGCTAAGAGATTGAAGTTCTACCCTTACGTTTATTCTGGTTTCTCACTGGGATTATTGATATTAGGAAGATCTACAAAACCATTTTTTCAGTCTCTCCGGACTTTTTGAAAATGAATCTTTAATTACATCCCAGCCTAATTACTGCCCCCCTCTGTCCTCAGTGTTTGGAAGGCCTGTCTGCCGCAGCTGCAGCTCATTTTCTAACACAAACTCAAAAGCGTGAGCACATTTCCCCCGTGTTTGCTTCTGTGCGATGGTTTCTCGCTCATTATAGAGTTGATTTTAAAACGTTGCCCCATAAGTTATTGACCAGATCAGGCCCAGATGTTTGTATTGTTGGGTTTTTGCACATCTTTGCGGTTGGAACATTGGTATTTGCCTCTGTTTCACGCAGCAAAATTGTTCCTAAATGTGGTTCAGAAATGAACGTGAACTGAAAGGCATCAAAATGAAGAACAGGTTGTCACATTAGCATTAGAAGCTACAGCACTGCAGATCTATTCGGTTTTCCCTGCGTATTTGACGACAGTCGTATCGTGGCGCCCAACTGTCTGCAGCACCCCAGTCAGCTGCACTGATTGTGCCGTTTGACACAGACTTTATTGTTGCTTGCTTTTAATTTGACAACCACGCAGGCGGCACGCTGCTCACACTTCCTCCCATCTTGTCATTCTTCACCCATAACATTGTATTATGCTAATTTATCCCCACACGGATACGACGGTGAAAGACATCGGCGGCGGCGTCCTCTGAACTGACGGCTGCGCAACATGTTCTCCATGGGTTGTCGTCCCCTGCAACACTGATTCTTTTCACGTGTTGCACTGTTTATGCATCACTCTGAGACACCCCAAAGCCGGCAATTGACGTCCGCTGATGCACGCACACACCATGCTAGCTGAAAACGAGAACTTTATTTTGTCATATTAAAGTCTAGTTTGCTACGGGGAAAAAAAAAAAAAACACATTCAAACACCGTCAAGATGAAAGTGACTCAGTCAGTTTTATAAGTAGCTCAGACAGGTTTTTGTGAACGCTCATAACAGATAAAATAAGTCATAAGATAACAGATAACATAAATAACATTTTCCTACCACATTCCCATCCTCTTATATTCATCCATTATCATTGATTATGATACAACTCGTGTTATATCTTAATCGCATAGTGTAACATCTCAATGCATATTTAAGGTTATGCAGAAAAGACAGATGGTTGTTTTAGGCATTTCTGTTTAAAAAGGACATTATAATATATTTTCTAGTCACATGGGGTCATTTTATAGCACAGTCAAGTTTTACCTTCAGTTGTTAGAAACATGTTGTGTGCACCAAATATGACTTAGAAGGAATTTGACTTCATAATTTGAGGCCTTGTATCTGTATCTTTTAAAACTCCAGCTCTCTCTGAAGCTCCGCCTTCAGGAAGTCATCACAGCGCCCCTCCTCTGTTGACCCTTTAACGACGTTTTAAGCCTCAAAGCACTGAACTCAGTTTTAACATGTTCTAGGCAGCATCAGCTACAAAGGATTACAATCCGTAATTTAAGGTTTCAAAATGCAGCATAACTTTTCCTAATCTTAAACAAATCTTGTTTGCTATTGCGGCCACATTAGCGCCACTGCAAGCAAGTATGCAAGTATGAGTGGAAAGTATGGAAAATGTGCTAAGTTCAGAGAATGGTAATGCAAATGTAAAGTTTTTCTGCAATTATCGGATAGTGGATTTATTTCACCCAGAGGCTAAATAAGTTGATAACTATTTCATCTCCTGTGAGAATCTTTTTTTTGATATACCCAATCTTCTGACAGACCTTTGGGCAATGGAAGGTGATTTTCACAGCTTTTCATCATGCTTTTTTTTCCCCCTGCTGCCCATCAACTCATTGTCTCAGTGAAACTAGAGTCCGAATATTAAAATCTGATCTTTCCCTCGCCTGTGATCACGGCAAACTGATTTTGCTTAAATTGATTCCAAAAGTTGTAATCAGTCTCGGTCTTTTCTGACCCCAATTTCTCCAGATGGATCAGGAACACGCCATCCGACTCCCAATCGCACTCAACCGGCTACAGCTGAAAGTAGCAAAGCCCTGGTAAATAAAGATTAGCATTTATAACAGTGACAGGCTTCCTCTTTGTTTTTTACAATTTTTTAAAGAAATCATAAAAATTCAAATGAGCGCTTCTTGGAAGCTGAAAGAAATGGAATTTCCCAAACTTTAATCGGCCATAATTCCCATCTGAAGTGAAAGCAGCATGTCCTCGGTGTGAATGCCGCCTCGCCTTGAGGAGGTGCTTCATGGGCCCCGGCCAACCTGGCCGGGTCCCTCTTCCCGATAGTCTGCCACCACCAGCTGGAGTGATTATCACAGCTCCTACTCACTGCAGGCCAGGGCCACTCCCCAACCGCATCCCCGTCAGCCAACGGGGACAGATGGTCATTACAAGCCCGTTTCCTCCTTCCAATGTTATATCTATTAGTGATGAGGAAGAGTCATATGGGCGCTTAGCTGCCTGCTTCCTGTTGTGATGTAGGTATTGCTTCACATAGCGAGAGGGAGCAACGTGTTTGGCAGGTACCTGCTCTGTCAGCCTTGACTCAGAGGTTTATGATTAACACAACTGTGAGATAATAGCTGACTCTGAAACGCGGAGTCTCATCATTACGTGAAACCCATGAACATGTCAGTCTGGTTCACTAATGATGACTAGAAAGCTGAGGCTTGTTGATTTATTTTTTCGTCCTCTCATGCATTATAGTGTCCTATTCCCATTTTGGTGATGCCTCAAGCTTCTGGACCCATTTGCCATAAAATTCTCACACCAATGAGTGTTTGGGAAGGCGGTGTTGCTATAGGGAGCGATGTATACTCTTCAACGCTAGGAGTCATGTATATTCCTAGCGGTGAAACTTTTTATCCGGAAACAAGTTTTTTTTTTTTTTTTAATTGCCGTGTTTCCATTAGGCGGATTTAATTTTGAATTGTCAAATTGCGCAACGGTGTGGTCAATGGAAATTGTAGAGTTGTTGAGAAATTATTTTTGTTAAGATGGTTTGACGTAAAGGGCTGCACAAGAGCTGTTGCCTTGCAGCAAGAAGCTTCTGGATTCGATTCCCGGCCCCTGTCTTTCTGCATGGAGTTTGCATGTTCTCCCTGTGCATGCGTGGGTTCTCTCCGGGTACTCCGGCTTCCTCCCACAGTCCAAAAACATGACTGTCAGGTTAATTGGCTTCTCTAAATTGTCCCTAGGTCTGAGTGTGTGTGTGTATGGTTGTTTGTCCTGTGTGTCTCTGTGTTGCCCTGCGAAAGACTGGCAACCTGTCCAGGGTGACCCCACCTCTCACCCAGAACGTTAGCTGGAGATAGACACCAGCACCTCCTGACCCCACTATGGGTCAAGGGAGTATAGAAAATGGATGGATGGATAGATTGGTTGATGTAACGTGATGTTTCTCCCTGACTGTTGGTGTAGGTTCGAATCCCACCACTGCCACCAAAATTAGTATGACCATAATAATCGTAGTTGGGATGAGACCCCGAATAAACTAAAAACAATCAAGGACAACAAAAAACAGGGTTTTGAAGACTCTCAAGAGAATGAGAGCAAAAACCAAAGAGTTCGAGGGAACCTGTGCCAGAAACCGCAAAAACACTAAATCTTACCAATTGTCTTTGGTCTAGTTTGTACCAGTTCCACTTGTTGATTATTTCACTTATATCATGGGAAAACTGCCTTGTTATAAGTTAAATAATCTGGTTGTGGATCTAGTACTTGTTTCAAGTGTACTAAGAAACTACACTAAGAGTATTTGGTAAGATCTTGTGTTTTTTTGCAATGTGGTGAGATGTTTGTTAAATCGTTGAAGCCTTTTGTTGCCTTTTTCCATCGTCCTCCTTGTGACCACTGCTGTTCATCCCACAACGCAAATCCCCACGAGGAGTTACTGAAAAGGAGTCGTGCATGTAAAGCAAAAGCTTTGAAATAGGTCAGATAAAAGAAGACTGTCTATAAAGTCTGAAAAATGAGGTGGACAAACTCAGCACAACAGGATGCAGATGGATTCATGCAAAATGTCTATGAAGTTCATCCCCCCCTCTGCCTGACACCTTTAGAGAAAAAGAGAAACAGCACAGTTAGCGCGTAGGAACTCATGATGCTGTGGTAGTTGGATCCCCATCAGCACTCATCCACTTTGACATCCATCTTCCAAACAAACCTTTTATTAAAGCACTTCTTCTTTTGTACATGACCGAAAGCTTCCATGCACAAAGGCGGTAATGGCTCATTGTGGCGCCTTTTTCTTTTACAGCAGAGTGTATGTTCGACTCTGGCAGCCCTCATTTGACTGAGGCGCTAGTTTACTGGCAGTAATTGCTGCTTCTCTGGCATCTTCTCAGCCCATCTGTTGCTGACGATTAGAGCATGCGGTCTGGTACAATCGGAATACACACATAGCAGCAAAAACAAGCGATGCCCACAAACACGAGTGCACACGAATACATACAGCTTACATTCACCTAAATACATGAAACACAAACATGAGCACGCATGCCAGAAGAAATACGGGCCAACACACGCACGCACACACGCAAGGAAACAGTCTGTACATGATTTGTTTTTCTATAAAAATGCTGCAAAAAAGAGAAAAAAGTTGTATTTGTCTGCCTACAGATTTCTCGGCTTTTTGTCCGCTAGATCAGTCTCTCTCAAACCGTGATGTCCAGATTAACGGCGGTCAGCACTAATGTTTGATTAACAACATTTTTTGTTTATTACAGCCAAATGTATAGAATCATGTAGCCCTTACTTGAGCAGCATCAGTAAATAAGTGAGTTCTTGGTTCTTTTTTTTTTTAGTTTCCTTTTTAATCTAATTTCTCTCTGTGGGACTTTTGGGTCAGTGGGCTTTATGCACTAATAAGAGGCTTTGGACTGTTTTGAGTCTGTTGGGTTTCTACATTCACGAGCTTCTATACGGGTCTGCAACGTCGAATGTGTTTTTGCAGGCTTCAATAAAAAAATTTAAATAAAATAAAGAATAGAATAAATCATTTTTCTACTTATTGTCTAAAACTTCTTTTGTGTTTTACTATAAATGCATTTTTTAAAAATCCAGATCACAATAAAAAAAATTACTATTATTATTAAAAGCCTGTCTGACAACATGAAGCAATTTGCAATTACAAAAAATAATTTTGCTCAACGGCAACACAGCAATTTAAAAAAAGTTTCAGTTTTTGATAAAAAGTTTTGTCGCTAGACGGGCGGGGTTTTTTGTTTTGACCTTATCGAAATTGGTTGATTTATAGCAAAAACTGCAATTGAAACATTTTATTTTGAGTCATGTGACCAAAGCCTGATGTTGCCGCTGGTGCAAACCAGCAAAGAAGACGATGGGAGGAAGCAGTTGGAGGACGATGGCGTGACGTGTTTATTGAACATGAATTGCTGAGGTTACTTAGACAGCTGCCATGTGCAGCTGAGGATTTCTTTATTTTTCAACAGGATAATGTAGCATCTTAACACAACAGTTAAGGGAGCGATTTCCAATAAAAACTGAACTAACGTTTATGCTTGAAAGCCTTCCAACATGGATTAACCCTAACAGCAGACCGACTCTGGCCATAAAAAAAAACATATTGCAAGTTATCACAAACACAGAACATCAGCCATTGCTACCAAGTGTTGCCTGGTTCAGTTTCCCCTTGTTAGTAAATGAAATCTTTTGAAAACGGCACGTTGTATTTATAGGCCCAGGCTATCTATATTTAAATAAGTTTGATGACCAGAAACATTGAACCATGACAGAAAAAGAGAGAAGAAATCTAGAAGGAGACAAACACTTTCCCATTCCGCTCAATGCTCCCACATGAATCTTCATATAATTCGGCACATGCTCTCATTTACTCTCTGCAAGCAAACGCAGAACACTCATGCATATTTGGTCCATTTCACAGCCCACGTGGACACACACACACACACTGTGATCCCTTTCCCAAAGATCCGTTCACCAAAGAAAATAAACGTTTTTGAGAGAACGAGTACACACGTATTTAATTACATACATGAATATGAATGCATCCATGCGCACGAAAGCATAAACTGTCGCAACAAAAGCCTGTTCTATGACTTTGATGAATGGACTTTGGATACTGAATCCTTTTTTTTTTTTAAGTGGGGGAAGGAATAAGGTAGAAACACGGTGAGAGAGTCGCACACACAGACTGACAAGTCCAAAAATGTCAACAGGGCACCGTACGACTTCTAGACCTGCATGCGTGTGTTTGCGGGGATGCTTGAACACACGTACGGGGATCCTGTGGAAGTCCAGTCTCCACTGTGATTAATAGCGGGTTGTGCGGCTCCCACTCGTTGCCTCGTACTATCTCCGCGCTGAAGCTGGAAAAATAAGCAAACAGTCAGCTAACATGACACTGACAAGAAAAACTCCCAGCTGAGCCTCTGGCCTGCATAAATTGTAAGCAATGCAGAGCTCAGCATGCAGAGTTCTGGCTTAGCAAGACTGAAAGCCAGGAACACATATGTGTTGGAGATTTGGACTTAAAGAGGCAGGATTATGTGAAATCGACTTCTTCATGTTATGCTGTCATACACCAAAAAAATACATACCTGGAGTGCTGCGGTGATTTTTCCATTCATGTTTGAGAAATCCTCTAATCACAACCATTCAGTCTGGGACGAGCTAGCACCACCATCAGGATGGTGCTGTTTCCAATCTTCTGCCTCAACAGATCAGCCCTCACCTAATTGCTGCTGGCTCCTTAAGACTAGCCAGCAGCAATTAGCAGACACCTGGTGAAACTGAGCCACTTCTCAGCGAAGCGTTGGTAAAAACGTTTGGTGTTTTTCAAGCTGTATCGCAAAACTGCAACGGGAACACTTACTTCGCATCACACGACCGGATGTTCTAACGAACTCATTCACATGATTTTAATCACGTATGTTAGTTAGCAGAAGTGCTGCAATTGCGAAATTGTGTTGTGTTTTTTTTCCCCCCACATATTGGGCATGTTTGTAAAGGAGATGCAGGGAAGCATGGAGCTGGTAGGAAAGAAATAGGAAAGTGCATATAGCTCAACTCAGATAGTGTCCATTCTAGCAAAGCGACACTAAAAAACGGGTGAGGTTTAACTTCTAATAAAGAAAAAAAACTTTCTTCCTTCAGTTGACCAGTGGCCCATATAAGAGCGTGAGATGCAGTGAGGTGGCAACAGTAGTGGACGCTGCCTTCTGACATGAGCTTTTGTCCCATCGACTGACTGATGGGTTCATGGCCCTGGTTTCAGAGTGGACACACACACACAGATTCAAATCTTATCTTTTAGTCATTCAATAAGGTGCTACTGACCGCCCGTTGTATAGGTCTGAAACCTGACCCTCCGCGGCCAGTTGAGCGTCTGTCCGACTCGGCGATCAGAGACGGTCAAACGTCAAGGCATTTCTTCATTTACTCACATCGTGCGGCTCAGCATTCAGAGCTGGGAAAAGCTTGCAGAAGACTAAGCGGCATTTAATTTCTTGCTGCTGATGGAGAAGAAAGTGTCACCGGCTCACTTTCGTCAGCTTCTTCCTACAAAACACTGAAAGCCAAACTGCTGCTGACCCTCCGCTCACACTCCCCCCGTGTTTATCACCTCCAGGCAAAAGGCCACAGCAATCTGAACTCTTGTCTGATAAAATGTCACCCGTCGACAGAGATTCCTCCTCACACAAACGTAAACGTCTGCTGTGGCCTCAGAGAGGTTTTTGGCCCAGCGGCGGCGGCAGCGGAGGTGGTGGAGGCGGTATCGCGGCCGAGTCTGCGCCGTTTCTCCCTCCAGTCGCTGTCAGCCGTCTGTCGGGTGCCATCCATCATGCTCCGGCGATGTGGATCACCTGCAGCAGAATGAAGGAAGGCAAGAGGGCCTGCAGGTCTGTCAGTCACTGAGTAATGACAGCGGGTTCCTGGTGACCCCCGGTGCCGGGGAGCAAAGCACGAGAGGTCTGCGGGAGAGCAGAGGAAAGTAAAGCTAAAGAACAGAAAGGTTTGTTGAAAAGTTTAGTGGTGCAAATGCTTTAGGTTTATCTGGGGAACCATTTAGTCGCATCATAAACCCTGGCTTTCCAAGTATAAGGTTGGAATTTTGTGGCAGATCAAATAGTTGTCCATAATTGCAAAGTGTTTCGTGTTTTGTGTGTGTCAATATATTTCATTGGTTTTTAGTTTTTGGTACATCACAAATAAACTTGGGTTTCCAAACTTACCCAAAACCTGGTTACCAAGTTTCTTCTCCTGCAACATCCGCATGAAAAAGTAAATAGATAAATAAATAAAAGTGCAAGAAAATAATGACACAAAATCATGTCTGACATCTTGGACACAATTCAACCATTTTGACCAGTAGTTTTCAAAACACTGGTTTTCAACGCTGGCTTCAGTCTAAAGGTTATTCTGGCCATCATGGAAATACCGTATAGCTAATCAATCCACTCATTTATCTTATGAGTTTCCTTCTTAAACTGTCCCTGACTTTTTTGCTGCAACTGACAGGTTATCTTTCTTGTTTTGTAGTTCAAGTCCATTCAAGCTAATTCCTTTTTTTAACCAGCTGTTTTGTATGCGGTTTAAAAAAAGAGATAACTATCAGGTTCAATGTTGAATTATTTGTAATTTTGTGTAATTACAAATAATTAATGAATGTGTGGGCAATTCATTTTCTTTGATTTAGCATTAGAGAGCATGAGTGTTGTATTATGTGCTTTTATTAAAAGGTTTTGTCGGCTCCAGTGGCCTTTATTTGAAAGTAGTTTGACAGGAAAGAGGGGGAAGACATGTGGCAAATGTTGCCAGGGTGGGAATCGAACCTGCGACCACCGTCACGAGGACTAAAGCCTCCATACGTGGGTCGTGCTTTTCCCTAGCGCCACCACAGCACTCGCGTATTATGTGTTTTTAAAAAAAGAGTGAGTGTTATTGCTCAAGTTTACATCTCAAGCACTAATAGAATTATTGATTAAATGTATTATTATTATTATTATTAGAGTCTGACTTGGTGAAAATGCAGAACTATACACTGATGTCAAGTTTATACAGCACCTCTAAAAACAGGTTGAAATTGCACCAAGGTGCTGCACAAGGATGCATGAAAAATATGAAACACGAATAGAATAAAGTGAAGAAAATAGAAAACTCAAGAATGAGTAACTTTCAAACCGACAGGCGACGTGTTCAGACTTTCTCTGTGTCTCAATGACGTTCTTCTAAAAATGGCTGCTTTCTGTCGAGTGTCTCCGTGGAATCATTTACCGCCTTTAGGGTTAAAGCAGCTGTGCCGTGCTTCTTTTCGAACCCCGGTTGGGATTCGGACAAGATATTGAAAGGCTGATCAATCAAACGAGAACTTCCACTTCGAGCAAAGTGAGAAGAACGCTTTGGAGACGGATAAATAGATGGAAGCTGCTTTGTAATAAATCTTCCTTTAATGCTGGCTAAGCTCTCAGGTCGGGGACCCATCACAGGGATGCGCCGTATCAGACGTTACGCTAATGGCCAACAATTAAAAGCTCAGCAGTAAAATTTGATAAATGACTCTGCAGCTGGTAGAGTTTGATTGTTCCCTTTCTCCTCATTGTTAGTTGCCGGGCTCTGTGAGGCAATAATCACTCAGTTACGGGTCTGTAACTTCAAACCCTGCGAGTTGATGTTCTGTTATCGCTTCACCGTGACGCGACATATAATTAGACTGAAGTAGATAATGAACCTTTATTACGTTTGTAAAAGTTTCAGTCAATCTTTATTATGTGTTAGATGCGCGACGCGTAGTTTAATCGCCGTGCCAGCCTGCGAGTGTGTGCGCGGTATTAATCTACGCATAAAATACAATGATGTGACCGGCACATAAAGCGGAGGGGAAGAAAATACACAGACACATGTTTGAAGCATTGATTCCCACTATGGAACCAGATTGTGATATGTGGATCAGTTGATGGAGAGCGACTGAAGCACAGACACAACAATGACAATCAGTCAGTGGCCCAATGTAACGCCTCGTTTTTGTCTGTGAAAGTCTTGGCTAAGATTCTCTGTTTTATTCAGGTAAGGCAAGTAGAGCAGCAAAAAAAAAAAATGTACATAAGTAAAAGTAGCATCACTTCAAGAAATGACTCAAGTAAAAGCAGAAAAGTATTTAGTAAAGAGTCTACTGAATAGTTGATAAAAACCTTAATCATTTCACATTTAAACGTTACATCATTGGATAGACCAAAATCTGAAGTTATGTGGACATTTTGTCATTTGAAGGATCAAAACCCAGCCAGCATAACTCGGTGGGCCCCATATGGAGAAAAGGAGGGCAGACAATATGGGTCCCATATGGGTTTGTCCGCCGTTTCCATGGTGGCCCCACAGGGGTCCTACGTGGCAGTGGCCCTACATGGGCTAACCCATGTGGGACCCATATTGTCTGCCCTCCTTTTCCCCATATGGGGCCCACCCAAGTATGTTGGCTGGGAAATTAACATGATTCATACAAGTAACAGAATAACAAAATCAAGCAAAAGAAAATTTTTCAATGTCAAACAACTGACAGTTGGATAAAAAGTGCAGGCGTTTGTGTGAACTTTGGTTTGCTTTCCATTCGATGAAGTTACTCACAGTGAGTAGAGAATCCAGAAATTTTAATCGAGTAAGAGTAGTGGCACTTCATCATAACATTACTGAAGTAAAAGTAGTAAAAACACTCCTAAAAGTAAATTCTTTCCCCCTAAAATGTTCCTCAAGTAACTGTAACTGGACTAGTGTATGAAAACACTTTGATCTAGTTGTCATAGCTCTAGCTTTTTTCTTTCTTTGTGCATACATGGGCATTTTACCTGTTGTAAAATTTATACAATTTTGTAAAGAATGTTTTCTTTTTACATATTTGTTACAACTGTCACCACATCACAAGTGCAACATGATCCTGACCAAACACAACTAATCAGAGAAAGGAGGCGGGTCTTAGCGCTGTCAATCATGTACTCACTTTTCACATTTCTCGTAACTTACCCTTATCTTTTTATCTGCCATCGTTGGCGTATATGCTAACTAGCCTTAGCATTCACAACAGGCTACAGTAGCTGCAGCGTAGCAGAAAGCAATGGAAGGTCACGGAGGGATGAAAGTTACATACTGCAGCTTTAACTCAAATAAAAGTGAGCCCATACACAAATGAGCTTCTATGTGGAGCAACACCCAGAGTCTGAAACCTGATGAAAGCCAGTGGGAGACAAAGATGCTTAGCCAACAACAACAACAAAAAAAAACCTTCAGAAACTCAATAGCTGTGAAGTGAAAGGAGCGTTTTGGCCAGGCTCTGGTAGTTTCTGCTCACTGCAGATAACCACTGGCCTCTCCTTCACTTCCACCCTTGACTGTGCCACGGTTCGATTATAGTCAGGTACAGTTCTACCTTGGAATTCTGACAAACGTACTGTCACCACTGTTGACGGGTAGAAAGACAAAAATACACACACACCCACACACACCAATGTTCTGCTTTTTTTTTTCATGCAGTAAAAGAGTAGAAAAGACCCTCTGTGGAACCCTGCTGCTTCTATTCCCGTTTGGGCCCACCATTAGAGGTCCATCAGATGTGATTTACACCCCCGCTGTTAGCTTGATGGAATTGGACAGACAGATACCTCATGTCAGGGCAGCCTCTCAACCGTTGCTTCTTGTCTTATTTATGAGGCCTGCGGATTTCAGCTCCGAAGCTGATCATTTTTCCATGCAGGAGGAGCCTTGTTTGTGGTTAGCGACAGCCGACTTTACCAGGGGAACAAATATGGAGAAGTAAAGGCTTTTCGGATGCTCTGCAGCATACATACATACATGTATTATTTTTTTTTTTGCATAGGATTGAAGTAACTTTACAACATTCCTTGCGAATCCTCTATCTTTAAATGTCAGGCAGTTAAATTTTACAATTTGTATTAGTAAATATTTATTTAGCAACTTCAAATAGAAAAAAATGTATGCATGGGAAATAAAGTAGATCACCTATACATCTAGGAAACAAAATAACCTTTTAATCCTTTCCTTTTTCATGTCTATAGATGGCTCAGCATTGTTACATTTGTATTAACTGTGTTATTATTTTCACATGATTGACACTGGGGCACAGCACCTGAGCGGGACGGCGAAAGGACAAAAACCTATTAAAGTGATTTGATATGTTGGTTTGATTGTGTCGTTTGGACGGTCCAACAGTATTCTGGTTTAATAAAAAAATGTATAAAAAATGAAGCAAATGCCAAAACTAATCTTGCCTTCATGCACAGTTTCCAGATGCTCTGCTAATATTTCCATTTCATAAACTTGAAATGCCCATAATTGACACAAAAAATATTCACTGTTTCTGCCGCAAACAAACTGATATAACCAGAGGAAAATACCTTTTGAAGGTTAAACCTAATTTTAACTCACAAGCACAGATCGTGGGTTTTATTCGATGCACGCCGTGAAAGCGAAATGTTCTAAACGCAGCTTTTGGTCGTCCTGCCGGTGCCTGGACCAGAAAAGGCTGACCCGTGGAGGAGTGGTGTTGTTAAACAAGACCCTCTCCTAAACATCCAGCTTATTACCTGATAGGAATCTCTGCGGCCGCATTCGATCGCTCCCCACACAGCCCGCCCGACTCCCCACGAGTTAATCACAGCGTTCTCCCCTCATCTTCTGCCCAGATTATCCCCGTCCTGCAGCAGAATCAATTTGCCCGTCACTGACATGGGATGGAAAGCTCTTTGATGCAGGTTAGAGGAATTCAATTACGCCGCCGAGCAGAAATCACATCTGGAATGTGCATGGAAAGGGGAGTGAAGCGAGAGAGACGGACAAGAGTGCATCTTTATTGCACACTCGTTACAATATCAGGCCTGATTTGACTTTGTGCTCCAAAATTCAACGTAAATTTTATACTTGTACTTAAAGAAAAAAAAGTCCTGATAGCTTTTGATTAGTTGGGTGTGCAGTATCTCCCAGAAGTCTCTTAAAAGATGAACTAATGCCAGCTGAGGAGTTTTTAAATGAACCTATCAGGACGAAATTACAGAAGCAGGTTTCTAATAACCAATACTTACACAAGTATTCATACCCATTGATCTCCAAAAACCTTTTTCCATTTTGTCACTTTATAACCCAAAAATGTTATGCTTCTTATTATTGCTTTTGATTTAGTAGAGCAGCACAGAGTATAACATTATGTTGAAGCTGAACTCAAAAAACAAAAAGTTTGAAAAAAAAAAGTGGCTTGCATTTGAAGTCAGTGCTACAAATTACCGTCAGAAGTCGCCCAATCAGCAAACTGTAAATTCACTATGGATCCAACAAACCAACACGAACACTGAAGCTTGTGGTAGCAATGTGAAAGCTGCAGCTCAACGTCTGGAGCGTGCTGCATTCAGGCTCAACTTGGAACATAGAGTTGTTCAAGTATTGATAAGTGTTGGACCAAAGAAAACAAACCCAACAGTAATCGATCATCGTCTCGTCCATCGTCTTTCGGACTTACAGCAGATTTTGACCTATTGTACGAACAAACAGGAACCACTTTGCATAACTGATATATTTAAACCAGCGGACTGCACCTGTACGCCAGCTATAGCATTAACACTCTACAGAAGAAAAATATGTTAGGAAAGCCTTAAAGACTCTAGTAAATATTAGGTTTGATGAGAGAGTTTCAGCTTTTCATGCTCACAAATTAATTCTTTCACTAACAACCACAAAACCTCTTCCAGGCACCTCCAGTTGACCTCTTCCTTACTACCGGTCAATTACCATTTTCAATAAAACACACACCGCTGACCCATCACCTGACCCACTCATGCATTGGGGCAGTTGGGGTCGAATGCCAGACCAATAAATCTAAGCAGGAAAAAAAAGCTTTGCTGAACCATGTTTACTTTCAGAGAGCCTTTCTCTGACTCTCTCCTCAACGCTCCATAGCCCCAGGCGTGAAGGATGATAGCAGCCTGGCCGAACAATGAGCATCTGTGTGTGACGGGGTGTGTGTGCGTGTGGGGGTGTGTGTGTGTGCATGTGGAGTGCCTACCCTTGCAGAAAGAGTGACCTTGCCAAACCCGACTGTTGGGACTGTCCTTTGACTTTTGTTCTGCGCAGTCCTCCACTGGACCGCTGCGGAGCAGAAGACACGGGTTCCTTTTTTACCTTTTCGTCTTGAACATGTGAAGTCTAACTACACACCAGTCTCTCACATCCCCTTTGTGTTTTCATCAAAACCCTTGAAAACTTGTCTTTGAAGCCACTTTTAGCCACTTTTCTGCTTTTACAGGAGCAGAGTAGTTTCGTTTTTATCAGTAGTGGCCTGACTTCGGCGAACCACAGTTGCACTTCCAATGCCTGATCTTTGTCTACATTCTGCCGTTGCCACTATTTCACATTTCCGTTAAATAAGAAATGAAAATCATACGTGAATAAGCTTATTCACATAAGTCGTTTTTTTTTATGTCATTTATAAAATAATTTTCTCTACTCACCTTCCTGCCTAATTATTTTTGATTTTTAGCAGTTCTTCGCACATCCTGGTGTTTTATAGACTTTGAATTACAATTGTTTTTCAGAGGGGTAATGAAAATAAAGATGAGCTATGTTACCCAGAAGACCTAAAACACCTGCAAAGGCTGTAACATGTAACATTGATCAGATTCATGGTGAACATATTCTTAAAGGTTATGTCAAGATGGCTGGAGGAAACCAGTTCCAAAGGAAATACACAGGATTTAAATTGTTTTTGCTAACCCATGAATATCTGTCGCAGCTTAGCAAATACGCCAAGGTGAAAGAACATCGCATTGAAAAACAGATCAAAAACACTACAACGCCATCTGAATATTATCCCTTCAAAGTTACTCTAAAACTGCTGACTGTGAGTTTTTAGGGAAAGCAGCGTTTTTAGTAGGGAAGGTTCAGGCGGAGGTCACGGCGGAGGTCACGGCGCGCCCGCAGCAGGGAGCTGGATGAATAACAATAAAGCAACCAGGCTCTTTGTGTTTGACGAACAAACGTAATGTTGTGGCAGTTTTAATAAACCAGAGGTTTTTAATTGAACAAATCCTACTTTTAGTCTTTAGTCCACACTTCTTCCTCCTCAGTTTGCATGGCATCAGGTGAAGTCTGCCTTAAAATCAAACCTATTTTTATAATTTGTTGAATTTTGATCTTGTGTAATTTCCCTGAAAATGGAAAGATTTATTTTAAAAAAACAACATATTTCTGTGACGTTCTTGCCAGCGGTGAGTGGGTTTAAGAGAAAGACGCGGCTGCTCATCCGCCTCAGCTTGATGACTCAGCCGGTTTAATCTTCTAGAGTTTTGTTTAAATGCATCGGATCTCCTGAGGAAATACACTTTGACAGTTTTACTAAGTAACATTTAAGGTGCTCTGCAAGGTAATGAAAACTTCATTAACGTGCAATCTCTGGTCAGAACAATGGCTGCTTGATTTGCACACCTGGGTTCTGACCAGTCTTCATAGCAGGAAGCTCAGAGTCTCATACTAACATGAAGCTCTACAAGCTCCTTCTTGAGTCGTTTTTGTCGTAAATGTTTCAACCAGACAGAGGTGTTCATGTGATTAGAGAAAAAGCCATCGGCATCTCATGACTCGGTCCGTGTCTGATCAAAATCCTGTCTGCTGTAGCTCCGCATGTCACATTGTGTTCGCCCTGCGGGCAAATTTCAGCTCGGCTGGTTTAATATTTCTCTCTCTTTCTGCCTCTGTGTTTTATGTGGTGTGATGTTGCACAGTGCAAGGAAATCGTACAACTGAAAAACGTTGGTACATAATGCAGCCATGAGATCAGTCGGCATTAATGATTCTCCCATCACGTCATCATCAGTCGTGGGAACAGTTTGCCAAATGAAATTATAACACGTTCAAGTCGTAAAATTGAAAATTGTGGCAGTTAAATAAGCAGATTTGTACTCATAGATGAAGGCAAATAATAATAATAATAATAATAATAATAATTGCTTCACAAATTGCCTGTTGGTTTGTAGATTGATTGGTCTGCTTGGTTTTAGTGGGATCTGAATAATGAATTACCAACCAAATCACATCTATTAAATCATAATTAATTACGCCAACCCGTCCAGGGACTGCAGGTGGAAATAAAATTTTTTATTGCTCTACCCTGGGGCCAAGCATCTTTCCTTTTAAAAGGTTGATTAAATATTGTTGGTTCTCTCTGTGTAAATAAATTAACAGTAAAAAAAAAAATAAATAGTTTTTGTCTGTGTGCTGTGAGGACTTGAAACCAAAGTCCATCTCTTTTGCTTATGCATACAAGCTTGACCAATAAAGCTGATTCTGATTTCATGTATGTCAAAATAAGACAGAGAAACCCAAAACCTACAAATGGTACAAGTAGTTAGTTATTTTAAATCAAATGACTATTTTTAATCACTATGACTATTCCCGTGACCCTTTAGACTCTAGAAATATCACTTCAAAACACGAGTTGTGTGCTTAAATATTATCTCATCAGTCAAACCCAAAAGGTTTGCCCCAAGCCGCACAGATTAGAACAAAACGGAAGCGCCATTTATTTTCCTGCAAAGGGGAAATTCAGGCGCAAGAGCAGCGGCACACAGATGTCCACACAAAAAGTTCTTAAAGTTTTTTTTTTAAATACACATATATGAAAAAATAAGGTTAACAGTCAGTGAATGAATGACAACCACACACCTGCATAATGCTCTGCTGTCTGTGTGCACCTAATGCAAACTTAAGAAGCAGCGATCGGCCGAACCGAGCGACTTTCTCGATGCGGGAATCGTACATCTCGACATTTAGAGATGAACAAACTTGCCGTATGCGCACGCCTCCAGGCATGTGTCCTTTTGCTTTCCTTGGCCGTCTCTTTGCTTGGGTTAAATGTAACTTCAGAAAGGCCAGAGCTTGCAAAGCTTCCCTGTCTCCAGTTCAGCCCACATCATTCTCCATGCATCATTACCGCTGCAGAACCCTTGAGCCAATAAACAGCTCAGTGGCACTGGTCTTATTTAAAAGGAGTGTAGGGGAAATGGAAAAACCAGACACATGCACACACACAACACAGCAAAACACTTAAACCGGCCGGCTTAGTCCACACACACTCTGATAACAGAGCTTAAAAGTTCTGAACTCAAAAAGACGCAAAAATTAAAAAAAAGCTACGCTAGCATAAACACACCATTGCTCATGCAGCTTCTAATTAAACTCCAAATTAGCTCAAAAAGCTGTAATTAATACCTGGAATACACACTTTGTGGTATTAAAGCCTGTGCCTGAGGACGTCTCGCTGTTGTGGAAATTTCATGTAATTAATATCTGCAATCAGATACATGGACAAGTCGCCTGCGTGTTTCTAAAGATAGATGTGCGTCTTGTTTTCCAGCTCCACCACCCCCGTCATCCCAAGACAATATTTGGCCCCGCAGAAGAAAGGAAATGAAGAATAAATAACAGAAGACATTGGCAGCGGCAGAATAATTATACGCTACTCTATCCAATCTACATAAATAAACGAGAGAGAGAGAGAAAGGGAGCGGCGCGCGCGGTTTTGTTTAAAATCATTTTTCAGGCCACGGCCCAGCACGTTCTGAAGCGTGTTTATGGCTGCGAGCGTGTTTTACATTGTAAGTGAAATATTTGGTTTGGGTTGGCCCGGCTGCGAACGGTGAGTCACCGCCCAAGAACCGATGCCGAGTGTGTATCCTAGTGTGACATTAACCATTCATCTCTGACCCTGCGGCGCGCAGCCCCAGAAACTCAATGAGGTCTCTGTGAAGCGTCGCTGGAGGATCCGTTTGCAGCGCCGCACGATCCTTGTTTTAAAAGACACGACTGGAGCGCAGGCTCTCTGCCTCACTTGGCCTCAATATTGAAATTGGCTCAGGACGGATGTCAAACTGAGGGCTCGCTCGTGATATTTTCTTAAGAACAAAAAGATAATAGGGTCAAAAATCTTTCCTCTTTTTGCATTTTTGTGATATCATTTCCTATCAGAAACAAACATCTTGGTTGAATATAAATATCTGATACCTAAATATGACAGGGATAGAATTCTTCCAATATTAAAAAAAGATTTTTGTCGGCCAAAGATGAAAAAAATGACAGGGCATTTTTTTTTTTTGAAGAATCAGTTTTCAGATAGATGGCTACAGATAGTAGTATAGAGTATAGATATTTGCTAATTTATGCTGACTAGTCTAAAGGGGAGGCTGCTGTATGAGGTGGAAACTCTGCAGCTTGGAAAACTACAGCTCTGAGGAGGAGCCTAATCCTTGAAGGCGGGGCTAGGCCCAACCAGGTGTTTTACACAGCTGAGTGGTTGCCACAGGAGATTAAAGAATTTATCTCCTGAAATTCTTTAATCTTAATTTAGGAATTAAGAATTAAGAATTTAAAAATTCTTAATTTAGGAGAGAATTTAATCTCAGGATTAAATTCTGAGATTTAATCCTGAGATTAAATCTCATGAAAAACTCAAGGCAACACTCCTGGTGTATTGTTTTATTTTTTTAATGAAGGATTGACATTACAACATGATATAAAGCTCCAAAGAGTGGATTTTACATGATACCGCCGCTTTAAGAGCAGTATCACTTAGAATCCGCTTTTTACCGTGTGCACTTTTACAATTTTTTTTTAGTGTATGTGTAGTTAAACTGACAGTCTGACAGGACAACCTCAGCGCTCCCCCCCCCCCCCATTCAACCACTTCCGTGCTCTTGCCAAACGTCGCACTGGAGGGTTAAAACATAACTGTACGAATAAAGACTGAGCATTTCATACGTTTGGGAGTGATTCTTGATATGGAAATATTTAAGCCAACAAGTTAAGAAACAAAGCTGGGACCTTTTGCTGCATTTACCTTCCTGCTTGTTCGACTCGTCCAGGTTATCTGATAGGAAGCAATGAGTCATCGTCCTTGTTCACATCTGCTATCTGTTTGCTTGATCAAGACACTTGTTGCTTTTAGCTGTTTATGCTCCCCGTGTCGCTCCAGCTCCAAGGATGTTTGGGGATGCTGGACTCCCCCACACGCTTTGCAGGGCCTTGATCAGATAGCACGGCAGTAAACATCTCCCCATACATATTTATACACACACGCAAAGGGAGCCTGCAGCCACAAGACTGATATATAATGCATAAACTGTCGCGTTTAGACGTATGCATGGACACAGTAAACACACTGACGAACAGCCTCGGACTAAAACACGTCAGTGAGCTCAGAGGCACCGCTACGGATCAGCACCGGCATGCTTCAGTACACTCTGGAAGCGGCTTGCAACGGATTGGCTCAACGGTTCTGTGCCGTCTTGCTCCATCAGTTACTCCATCAGCGTGTTCATCTGTTCTGCTCGTCCGTATGTCACTGCAGATATAAAAACACACAAAAAAACCCCCCAAACAAACAAAATAAACTCTCCGGCCCGTCACTCGGCTCGGCTGACAGGCAGAACAAGGCTTTGCTTCGCTGCAGCACAACGGGAAGATGCTGTTCAGCATCCTTCGTGGAGCGTTTAATTAGTCAGAAGATAAATCGATTCCAAATTAACCTGATCTTTTGTTAATTAACTAGATTACAAACTTAGCGGACCAGTTAACGACCCAGTACGGCGATCAGAGCATATTTAGTTCAACTAAAAGGAAATGTCATTCACTGCTGTTGCTACTTTCTAACTTACTCACTCAGCGCTTTTCCTCTGTTTGTAACGTTACAGACTTGAAATGTGATAACCCCAAATCCAGAGCTTTATAGAAGCATCGTCACAACTACAACAGAAATAAGTGTTTCTACGTATGCCACTACCGGTTGTACCGGGACGGGAGAACCAAGAAGGAAACTGTTCTTCGGTTGCTGGGGAGATCGCCTCAGTAGCTTTAGCAAGAATTTGATTTATGTGACGATCCTGCTCAATGCAAAATGACCAGGGCTATCGGACCAACAGGACCGGGTCGAACCGAGCCGGGCTGGGCCAGGCTGGACCCTGCAGTGCAAAAAGGGCTTTAGTTTTTCATCACATGCCATAATTTCCAGGTTTTCTTACAGGTTTAATTTGATTCTCATCTGACCAAAGCACTGTCTTCTGTACGTTTCCAGCTTAGCTGATTTCTCACAGCCTTTTTTAAGTTATTGCTTCCTTGTTCCTATTTACTGTTCTTCAAATAAAACCTGAATTTATGAGATTAAAATAGAAAGCCGTTCTCTGTTGGGTAACTTTTGAGGATTGTTGGTTGCCAGGGATTTTATTTTGGGGTGTCAGACTGAAAGGGGCAGAGCTTCATTTAAACTGTGAAACATCCTTTTATTGGTGGGTGCAGCGAATTAGCGACGGCTAGACACTGTGATCCAGGCAGTGGGTTGACTTCATCTACATTTCTTGCATCAGTCACTGTCAACAAACAATGGAATAAAGTATATAATAGTTCCCAGATTTTTATTTATAAAAAATTCTGAAAATTCAGAATTTTCTCTTTCATTTGATGCACTAATTTGTGTCAATTGATTTATTTGGTCAAAATAAATCAAGATAAAGATGATTTATCATCCAGAATTATCAAAATTTATCAACCAGAGAAATTAAGTAGTTAAAGGCAAGAAACTAAGAAAATGCAATTATAATTATTAGTATATTTCACTGTTCAGAAGACTATTAAATAGAAATAATCTCCTTCATTGTAATGATTGTATTACATTCATATCAAGCCAGCTGTGTGTCAGCTGGAAAACCACCGGGTTAGGCTTTTGAAAAGAGATGTTACGTCAGTACCCTTTCTGGCCAGAGGAGGGTGCAAGAGCCCCATGTGACTCCCTTCTTTCTCCACTGTGCTCCATTGAGCCCACTCTCCCGCCCCACCCCCCACCTACCCACATCTATATAAGCATGTATATGAGCGGTGATGGAGGCAGGTACATGGGTAGATGCCCTGCTGATGAACCTCAGCCTCTTGACTGACACCAGCAGCTTGCTCTGCTCGCCGGGACTCCAGGCGTCTCTCTGCTCAACTTTAAATTGCTGCGTTCCTCATTACAGCAGCAAACAGACAGATATTTGTTAATGAAGCCGCGTGCTTCAGTAACCGCAGCTCCCCCCTGACTGTGGGGGGTTTGTGACGGGGTGGGGAGAGCGTCCACCTCTACTCAGAAACGTCCTGACTCTGGGAAAACGTCAACAACTTGATCACATGGTTGGCGAATAAGAGATAAAAAAAAATTCCGGGGTGTTTTTATTGTATATTTGTGCTTCTTGGCGTAAGATCCTTTTTTACTGCTGCTGAGATGGCTTTCATCTCAGCAGCAGTGATGTGGTAGCTGAACATTTTATTTAGCTTTTAATGTTGCTGAGAGCATCTGAAAGCACGCAGACAAAATGCTGTCTGATGGCTGACGTACGGCGGTCCTCAAAGACGTGTATTCGAGCCTCTGAACTGAAACGAGGATGTTCTTTAATAAGTCAGGTTTGTGTGGGTTTGCTGCTGCGTCAGACAGCAGCTGACAATACCCAGCCTATTATCATTATATATTGGTATAAAATAGTCCTGCCATCTGTTGCACTGATAGGAGAAGACAAGGGGATACAAAGTTATTTTTGAAATGACTCTCGTACTACTTCACTTTTTCTATAACATAGAATAAAATACTAATAGGGGAGAGTAGCTCAATGAACCAAACTGTAATTTGTTGTCCACGTTGGGCACTCTGGTCTGCAAACTGTCAGGGTTCATGTTTATGGCAACAAGTTTGTTTGTTTGTTTTTTTGTTCTCCAATCTAACAGTTAGCAAGTCAGGTTTGCTAAGAAGGAATGCTATAAACTCAATATTACGATAGCTAGGGTAGTGTTGTCAGTGATAACACTGCAAAGGTGCGCTATGTTTGTATTCCGAAGGCAGATATTTTGAGTTCCCAGTAGAAAATGCAACCGAATTTCAACAGGGAAAATCAAATGCCTCTGAGCATCCCGGAGTGTATCCAACATGGCTCTTACGTAAAGCAAAACATAGAGATAAATGCAGCTGTAAACTATGTAATAGCGCTTCTCCAGGTTTGTATTTCACTAAACCATAAGTGATCATGCTGTATTTGTGGAGAGAAATGAATGGTTACTTACTTGTATTGCCATTAGTGTACTCTACACCAACAATCACCCATCCCATTGACTCTCCGACAAATCCAGAACACATCATAATAAAAGGACGTAGCTGTTGAAGCAGTTGAGCAAGGTCAAATTGCTAATAATATATTAATGTGGTGTTAGTCTGGGAAAAACACAGCTACTCCATTATGCACTCCAACCTGGACACATTAAAAGTCCCGTCATGCTGAAAGGCCCAGTCTGATCAGGGAACAGATGCAGGTAGAAATGATTTAAAGCAACATTAAAGTTGCTTTAAATCTTACTGTTATATTTATTATTTGGAAGTGTTTGCTAAATATACAACATCTTGGTGACAAACCAGAAGCTTTTGAGTACAGTTGACCAACAAGAATCTAAAGGCTTGCAAATTTCTATATGAAAAGCAGAAAATGATAGAGATGTAGCAGATTGTTCTTAGAAAGAGTTTGGGAAATATCTTTCATGCACGATAGATTTTTGTTAGCACCAAGACGTGTACATGTATTATTTTAAATTCTGTTTTAATTGTATTCCGTTTTTAAAACAAACCAATGCTTTGCTTGTTTCCCACTATTCATGTTTGCTGACGTAGTAAAATGTAAGACTGCACCAAGAATATACAAAGCAGAAAATATGACACTCCCTAAAGATATTCAGAAATTGTTTAAGAAAAGAGATGGGAGAAAATGCAACTTAAAACAACCACGTATATTAAGCAGTGAGATAGTTAGGCAGAAGGAAAACTGTGTTATGTTATTGCTTAGCTTCGGCTAACTAAGTAATAACATAACACAGTGAAAAAAAATAGTTAGCTTAAGCTAAATGATGGTATTACTTCATTTAAGCTAACTAAAACAGCTAATTAAAACAGCTAGCTTTTAACTGTTTTAATTAGCTAATTATGCTAAATGATGCTATTCCTTAATTTAAACTAAGTAGCAACATAACAGTTTAAAAATGTACGAAGGTACTTGAGTATTTGAAATCATTACTTCGTTTTTAATCTTTTTGTTTCTTTTTTCTTCTCGTCTGGATTTAATTGTTGGTTTTGCGTATTCTGTTATTTGTCATGCTAGAGCCGAGTGCAAGTGGTTTATTCGTAACAAGGGACATAAAGGTTTGTTACAAATAAACAAGTTGAAAAGCTTCCGTCTACACCTTTTCGATTTATACTGCACTTAGGAATTATGTTTGTTTCACTTTGTTTTGAATTTCTTTGTTTGCAGCTGGAACGTTGATTGACTATTATTATTATGCGTGTGTCGTGTTTTAGCTCCAACAAACTTTATTTTGTCTATGTGGTGTGAAATTATTTCCTACTTAAAAAAAAAGAAAAAAAAAAGACATTTGCTTCTTATTCTTTCAGCACTCGAACAAAATGCTCCCATAAATAAAACCCATTTTTGTTCTGCCTTTGTTATTTTTTTACCCCCCTTTATTCTTCTGATTTCATGTCACACAATGTCAACAAAACATCTGTGTTTATCGGTACATGAGGGAATGGTTTTATTTTTGATCCCATGCTCTGCATGATGACGGTAACCTTTCCAGCAGCACCGGTCACTCGGCCTGGAAGAAACGTTCAGGAAAGGCCTTGGCTGGGGATAAGTCCGCTCATAAAAGGCTACTGTGTTGGTGCTGACTGACGTATCAAACCCTTGTGCCACCGGCAGCCCAACATGCAGACAATGTTTTCCTTCTTCCCCTCCCCAGTGAGAATGCCCTGCAGTTTCCTGTAGGACACACTGACCTACACGCACAAAGACGAAATAATTCGAAAACTTTTGATCACGGGACCAATAAATTAAAGCCTGCTGTGCGAAGAATAACAGGAAACAACCCAAAGCCGTGTTACACAGACAGTTTTCTCAAGTCTTCTACTTGCTCAGGTTCGCGCAGCACTTTCGGTCGTTATCGCACAAAAGCTTAGAGGCGAGCTGATTTCAGAGAGCAGTTTTAATTACGAGTGTTAGCACAAATCCAAACAGCGACACAGAAACATCAACAAGAGCGATGGGCCAACAGCAAAACAGGCTTCTGCTCTGTAGCTGCGCGGCCGCTCCAAAACATCATTAGGTTTCTGCTCTGGAGTCCCAGAGCGTTCACCCACAGCAGCAGAACGTCCCTCTGATGCTGATGAGAGCAGATTGGAGCCACTACAGGTACACAAACTCAGACACACACACACCAGGAAAGGCCAATGCAGCCAAGAGAGGGAGAACAAAAAACACACAGCAACATATTTTATGTTTGGTATGTTAGCGTGATTTATTCTTCAGAATGTGGGCAACTGGCGCTACCGCTACAACTGATTTGCGAGATCACATTGCACATTTCACCTCTGAAATAATATAATTTTGTGAACTAAGAGAGCCGGGGGTGTTGTTTTGTTTTTTTATGATCATTGGAAAACTTTTTGCGACCAGGGTTGTAGTCGCTTTGGGTTTTTTGTTATTGTCTAGTTTTATGTCATTGGGGCCTATTTTTTCCACAGTTAGCTTTAATTAGTTTTTTAGAGTGTGTCTCCAAGGTTTTATTTGTTATTATTGGCTAGATAGTTTTTACTAGTTGTAATAGTAGTTTTTCATACTTTGGTTAATTTTGAGTTGCAGAATTTAAAAAGGTCAAAGTATTGGCTTGTGTGATCTGCGTGACGATGGTATCCTTTCCGTCATCATAATTCAGAAAGAAATACTTAACACAAGATGTCATTTGCAAAATAATTTATTGGATTATTTTTAAACAACCGAGTCTGGCGTTTTTCTATTTTGTGGATTAGCGTAAGCATCACCGGGAGGAATATGGCGCGTCGTGATTGTCCTACAGTTGACATAAACTGCCCGTGTTGGTGAGAAAAAAATTACGCAACAGTTCTAAAGACGAATAGATTCATAAACACAAAGAAGTTGGATATTGTGTCTATAATTTCACTGTTTTAGTTTGTTTTATAAAAGTTATAGTAGTATTATAACTATAATAGTTAAAGTCGTTAAGCATTGATTACTGTTTTTATTTATTTCAGTTAACGAAAATACATTGTAATAATCTTTCACCTGCCATGTGGAACAGAATTAATGTTACTAAAGAGGAAACATAAAATACCTATTATACATAGGAGGTTGATGTTGGGTCTCATTTTGATATGCCATTAAAAAACAAACACAAGGCAATAGTGTGACAAGATCTGAATAAAACTTGGCTTTAACTGCATGTTTTAATACAACTGAAGCATCAAATTTTCAATTTCCATAAGTGTATAAGAGTATGAGCCAAAGACAGATTTCTTTTAAACAATTAAATTAAGAAAAAATAATTAGATTAAAGTTAAGCCACTACAATAGCCATGTAAATTAAAGCAGTCTTGACCTTCTGTTTATTTATTACATCATAACTTTAGTTCTAATGAAGCTCTATGAGAGATGAATGGCCCTGTGAGATGATGAATCTTAATTAAAGGGCCAGTATCGCTCCAGCTTTCTCTTGGCTCTCTCAATCTTGCTCTCCTGGCAGAGATAATTTATCTTGGAGGTGAACAGAGGTTGCAGTGGTCTGTAGGAGGGAAGTTAGACAGTTTGTCTTTGGTGCAGAGGGAAGGTGAGCCAGTGCTGAGGAGAGCCAGGCTCATCCATCCAGGTGGCTACTGACGGGTCCAGATAAGCATCTCTCCCTGGGCAAAAATAACACAGTGTCCCATTGAGACCTGATAATTACACGGCCCCGCTGCCACACGGGGTCTGATGTATGGCCTCAGATAGCCATCTCACACCCAGTAAGCTGTCGCACATCCACACACACAAACTGGCTCAAACACTTGCATTTTACATGTAGGTTGAAAGAGCAAAAACATTTCTAATCTATTACAGATTTGGAAAATTCTTCTGTGGCTTACCCCAGGTGTAACGGCACTGAGTCATGAGGTTTCAGTTTACTGAGTGTTGTTGAGCCAGTGGTGAGAAAAAGTGTTTTACAGGTGTTAAATGGTGTCACAGGTCCATAGGTGTGGAAGTACCTTTTCAACAAGAACATTGGCAAGATAAGAAATATCACTCACACCCAGCACGACAGAGAGATGTTGGTGTGCTATCTTCTCACCAAGTGGCATGTTTGCCAAGTGGCAACATGGCAAACATGCCACTTGGTGATGCTATGCACTCAGCAACCTGTTCAGAGCTTTTGTTCCAACAATCCAGGATATGGTAATCACATATGATCCATCAAATGTCTTCTTTAATGTCCGTTATGGAGATTTGGATGTCATTCTTTGCCACCAGCTAGATTTCTTTTTCCACTCTTTTACAGCCTCCTCAATTTGCATGTTTCAGGGCACATGTTAGCTGTTCATCAAGAGAAATTACAACTACTATAGACAATGTCTGACAAACATGTAGAAGACAAAGGAAACAAATCAGTCATAAGCATAACAAAATTAGGAGCAATGCTTGTTTTTAACAAATCCAGGCCTTAAGAAAAATGAATCTTTGTCATACCACAACTGTTTTGAAACACAACTGATGTAAACTTGTCAGAAACTTAAGAATGAAAAGTTGAAATCAAAAATAATTCAGTTACAATTATCTTCTTTTACTTGTTGGAATACTGTGTCTCTGGTAAAAAATCTCTGTTAATACAGTGAAGACTGAAAGAACACCTGTAGCGTAGCAGACCAGGGTGATGCCTACAACTTTTTAGAGAGAGGACAGGAGAGAGTGTTCCAACTATCAAGGGAGAAAACTCCTCTACGTCCTTAAAAAAAGTTTTTTTCCGGAGTCCTGGTGACCCGATCCTCGTATGACCAAATCAAGGGTTATGTCAACATTCTTGGCACAAAGTCGAGCTTGTTCCCAATGTGAATTGGACCTTGCCAGGGCTGCCCTTTGTCGCCGATCCAATCTGTAGTGTTCATGGATAGGATCTCAAGGCATGGAGAAATGGATGTGAGATTTGAGAAGCTTGGAGTCTCATATTTGCTTTTGGCAGATTATGAGGCTCTGTTGCTTTGGGCATGTACTTGAGCTATTAACAGCTGAGTCTGAGGCAACTGGGATGAGAATTAACTCCTTACAATCTGAGTCCATGGTTCACAAATAACGACAGGATGGTGGCACAGCTGAATGGACAAAATAGAGCTGTGTCTGGTCAGCTAGGCTTCTTGAGATATGGAATTGGACTGAAACAATTGGACAAAAGTGCTGACTTGAACTTTCTCCCTAGGGTGACTCATAGACTGAGTGAGGACTTTAGTTAGCTGAAAGCAGAGTCACTCTTCTTATGCATCAAAAGGAATCAACTGAGATGCTCCAGGCATCTGATCAGGATGTATGTTTGCAGGTTTTCTGAAAACTCCCCAGTGACAGAACATGCAAAAGACCTGGGTGATGGGATTGACTTTGGATCCCTCAAATTGAGCTGGGAGATGCCTAGTCAATTGCCCCTGACCCAGGGCTTAGAGAGGGTCCAGAACTGGACAAGAACACTTCCAAGCCAACTGGCCAGTTCCAATGGTACCACCAATTAGCTTGAAGACACGGCATGTCTCTGACAGAAGCTGCTAGGTTAGTTAACGACACTAGAGCAGAGAACACAGAGATGAGAGTGTTCTATTTGTAATGTGCAAGTTTACCTGCACTTGAGGGTGTTCTGCACAGGTGACATTTGGGGTATCATTCTTTCTAGATCAAAGTTATGTAGTGTCTGCCAGATCCAGGCTGCATATTTATTTTACCCTTCCCCCCAACGCGCTCAGAGCCTGGTTGGGGGGAAAAGCACCAATTAAAAGTTGGTGCTTTTAATCAGTTTTCAGTTAATTAAATCCAACTGAAAACTGATTAAATCCAAGTCTATGTAACACAAAATGTCACCAAAATCACTCTTTCCCTCTAAAATCTTTCAGAAAATCGTAAGTGTATCGATTGCCAAATATCGTTATATAAATCGTATCGTGGACAGGATATCGTGTATCGTATTGTATCGTGAGATTATTGTATCACTACACCCCTACTAATAACAACTGATGGGGGCATGGAGAGTTTACAACATGTCTGGCATTGCCTGGTGGTCCAGCAGGCCTAGGTGCTTATGATTCATGGTGGGATCCTGTCCTGCTGGGATACAGGGCTCTGGTGGCTCTAGGGAAAACAGCCAATCAGAGGAAGTTCTAACTAAGAATGTGTTCGACATTCTGAATACATACAGTAATAAACACCATATCAGCGGTAAGTCCTGCAAAGACACAAAGATATTAACTATGGACAACGGGGATATTCCTACAATAATCTTTGTGAGTCTTAACTGCATTTAAACCTTTTGGGTCTTTTACTAAGCAGGGCAGCTACCAGGCTGCTTCTTGGAAAGCCTTGTTTAGCCTTGGGGTGAGCCCAGTCATACTGTACAGCCACAAAATCAAGCCTCATTACTCTCAGCCAACCTGACAGGACCAGTATAACCTCATAAATAGTCCCAGCCCACAAGAGATACTCTGCAGTAAAAGGTAGAGCAATGCAACACACGTTTGACTTTCTTGCCAATTTCCTCCTAAGTTTCCCAAACACATTAATTAGATTATAGGCGAACGAACAAATGAACGGACGGACAAACGGACGTAAGATGGGGGGTGGAGGGCAGGACATAGACAAGGGGACAGACGAAAGTATGTGGGGAGGAACGAACAAACCTGGGCAGACAAAGCATCTAGTTCCAATCTTTCTCTTCGGAACTAGACTAGTTCATCTGATTCCTCTTCAGTTAACGTCTCCTTCACAGCTTGCCTCAAACTCACGCTATCACCATGTTGTTTGTTTTCTCCGCGCACCGTGATTGGTAGAAACTTTTCAGGTTGGGAGCACGAAGGGACTAGAGATGCATTCATAGGGTGTCAGATAAACCATACTCGCAGGGAATTTAACAACGAAAGTTTATTATTTGAATGACAATTTATACTCAATATTTGTGATATAGCCATTTCTATTAATTGGTCCCCAAAGAACGATGAAAACCCGGGCATTTTCACCAATCAATAAAATCCGGGCTGGACGTTATGATGCTAAAACTTAGCTTTCGTCAACAACTCAGAGGCGGAAGTGAGAGCTCCGCGCAATGCAAATAATGTATTAGCCGGAACACGGTGCACTAAATAATAAAGCATAAATTACATAAATTAAAGTAGGAATAAAAATAAATTAGATATTAGGGAATTGTTTCAGAGAGTATCTGGGGATGTAGTTTTTAGCAGTATTTTTAGTTTTCTAAGACATTTAAATGTAAAGGCAGCAAAAAGGGAAGGAAAAGTTTTGATAAACTTGAGGCTTTTAGTAGAGATGAAGCTCCGTGTACGATACACATCTCAGGAAAAAAATTAAGTGAAACCCATAGTAAGCTGCAAAACTACAAAAAACTCCCAGCTGAAATGCTTCACAAGTCTGAAACCTTGAAGTGAAAATATTCAGATGAGATGCTGTGAAAACATACAATATGCAAACCCTACATAATTCGTGGGTATAAAGGGGAGATTATAATAGTTAAACGTCTGCTCCACACTCCATTCCAGTAGATGGCGGTAATGCACATCCGTAAGTTGCTTGCCTAGCGCTATAAAAAAAGAAGACGAAGTAGTCAGACGGGAGAGACTTCAAACAGGAGCAAACATCAGAGCGATGAAGTGACTGTTTGACTTGTTACTTTTGGGCAACAAAATTCAGCTCAAACCGTTGCAGAACCATTAGAGCTCAGATCAATGGGCGGACATTTCCCAACGAAACAGTTCAGGCAACGGGGTGTATCAGAAAACGTAGGGACTCATTTAATTATAAAGCAAAGAATAAGAAACAAAAACTTTGTGCAAAACACAGGCACAAATGGAGGTGGATCAGGGAAAATAAAACCGATCTAACAGAGCTGATCCGGGCTGAGGAAGACTCCACCTGCTTCTCCCAGGCCATCCTGGGGTTCGGTGTAACTATATATTGATGTAAAACTATATTTTTGACGTAAGAATATCAAAACAAATTAAACCACCAAACAAAAAAACTAGACTACAATATCAAAGGCAGAATTTTGTGACATCAACTATTGTATTTAAGCTTGTCATATCGATCAAATTTCATCACGTGATACGTTTCACCTGAGAGTTTAAAATAAGTTTCTCAACTTTGAAGAATCTGAAAGAATGTAGTTTAACAAACTGAGGTCTCCCAACAATCAGAGTTATAAACAACTCTCAGATCCCTCTCCCTTTGCTTGACCCTTGTCTAACACCACCGCACACTTTAATTAGACCGATTGTTGACCTCCAACAGCATGTATGTTCTTCTTGAAGAATTGTGGAAAACCAAGGCATCCCTGTCTGAGGAAATTGAAAAGAGATAAATGGCAGAGAAAAATTATGAATGCTGCTTTGCACAGCTCCAGCTTCATGAAAAGCTACATATTAAATTGAAGGAAAGCATGCTGAACACACAAAACAGGGAAAAAAATTGTCTTATTTCAAGCACAGGCAGATTTCAAAGGTAGCTTGAAATCTGGTAGAAAAGATTTCACTGTGTAGCCATCACTCCATCACATCTGCGCCAGTATAAAGACAGAAGAGGAAAGCAGCCACAGTAGACTTTAACATGGTCTCTGATATCTTAGATTTATCAGAGAATTGGTGGCTAGTGAGGGAAGTCTGGGCCTCCATAGTTAGTCCTGGGTTTTTCATTATAGTTTAGCTTTATTTAGTAGTGACTTTTTGTTTGTCCAGTTCAGGTAGTTTTAATTAGTTTTTAGAGTGTATTTGCTCATTTTTATTAGCTATTATTAGTTAAATATTGCAGAGTTTTATAATTTTATGTAAAAATGTAAGAGTTTCCCAATGTATGCATTGGTTCCCTCCAGGTTATCCGGCTTCACTCATTCAGGCCAACGTCCATGTTCATCCAGTACAATCTTCCATCTCTGTTTGTAAAATTGCAACCAATTCTGAAATAATGAGTGTGTGCGTATTTTGTTGTGACTTGTTTCTCTAATTCAGGTAGTTTTAATTAGTTTTTAGAGTGCATTTGCTCATTATTATTAGTTAAATATTGCTTCATTTTAATTTAATTTCTTATTATTAATTACTCTTGTGGTTTTAGTTTTTTCATACTTAATTCTAAAAAAGTAAGGGCTGGGGTGCTTTGGTGGCACAGTGGTTTAGCACACCCACATACGGAGGCCTTAGTCCTCGACGTGGCTGTCCCAGGTTCGAATCCCGGCCTGGCGACCTTTGCCGCATGTCTTCCCCCTCTCTCATTTCCCTCATTCCTGTTCGCTTACTATTAAATAAAGGCCACTAGAGCCAATAAAACCTTTTAAAAAAAAGTAAGGGCTGCACGGTGGCAGAGTATGCATGGGTTCCATTCGGGTTCTCCGGCTTCCCCCATTTAAATATATATATATATATATATATAGGCGCATATATATATATATATGTGTGTGTGTGCATGTTTATATTTCTACCACTATTAAAGGTTTGTATTGACTTTAATTGACATTCATTTTAGGAACTGCAAACCCAGACATCGCCCATAACTAATGCTAGTCTATGCCTAACCTTAACCAAAACCTAATTCACACCATACCTCTAAACCTGACCTCTGACCCTAAACAAGGCGGCCCACCGTATTAGAACCAGACGCTGGTCCCCATAAGGCACATCGGTCTTCAGAAGTTTAGTAAATATGCCAGGAACGCTCATCAAATAGCCTAACCAGTACATACACAAAATCTGTCATGGTGATTTGTGTTGCCTGTGAAATTATGACTTGCAAAAAAAAAAAACAATTCAATGAATGAAGTCTTCCACGTTTGCTGTACTGTGGACTCCCTCCTATTCATGATTCAGTACTCACAGATTTTTCTGTGAAATTTCAAGACAAGTTATTAGCGGAAACCACAGTTATTCACACATTTTTTCATATCTAAAATATTCAAGCAAAACTGCAGTTTGGGAGCCTGAAATACCTCACAATGTTACTTACATGAAACTTACTAACTTACCTTCTGCACTTAGATAATGGTACTTGACACACTATTGGCTGGTTTTTGCGAAGCAGCCAATCCAGGAGTGCCATTTATTTTCATAGGAGTTGAGTGACTATACCTCCAAAATGAAAAAAAAAGACTAGATATTAGCATTTGAGATAATTTCCACTGTTCATATTAATGCATATTATTAGTGTGTGAACAATAAAAATAGGCAGTCCTAAGCTTTTTTAGAGGGAGTTCAAGTATGTTCAAGTATTCTGGGCGTCTGTGGTCCCTATCCCCCACAAATACCAGGGGTCTACTGTATTATTATCACAAACTTCATTGCATTTATTGCCATTTTTATGATGGACCAACACAAAGTAATGCATGGTCCCCAAGAGGAAAGACGGGGATATGTGGGTCCCTTTACTCTCATAGAATCCACGTGTGTAATTTCATCTCGCTATAAATCTGGCTCTTCTGTAATGGCTTTAGAGGATTGTTGGAGAACATTTGAGAACAAACAACATCACTAAGACCAAGGAACACACCAGAAATAAATATGTTACGAAGTTCAAAGTAGATTTTGACCGTAAATCAATGTTTCAAACTCGTAGCTCAGAGGGAACACAGTTTAATCCATCATTTGGAATTAGGAAGGCCATCCACTTAAACCGAGAGACTTGGCAACGTCTTCAGTAATCAAACAATCAGCCAAGGGGCTCAGAGTAACGAGGGCAGGAGTTGCAGAGAGCCAGGGTTCAGCCGGAGCATCTTTTCAGTGGACAACCACTGACCAAAATCGCCACAATTCCTGCCTTTAAAGAAGAACGGCACAAAGACAGCCACAGGAGTCGCAGGAAGCCATAAGAAGTCCCATTTGCCGCAAGACATGAGGAGAACACTGCAACTATAATGGCATCATACCCACATCCGAACATAGGTGGTAGCATGACCACAAGTAAAAGCCAGGCAATGCAGAAAGATAGGCAGCTATATATAGCCTGAGTGCCTCCCCATTGCTCTGGCCCCGTTAAACACGTAAACCTAGCCAACCTCCTCTGATTTAATTTTGACTGTCAAACCTATGGAGTGAAAATAGTCTCAAAAGATTCGTAACTCGTAAAAAGGGTACCGATCCAGTTACGACTGCAAAACTACTTTTGAGACTCATTTCACACTTCCCTGATTTGTGTTGTAGATGGTGCATTTACATGCTACTAAAAGCTCGGACATCTGAGTTTACTTCGGAAATTGTTTTTTCCATAGTTCAAAACATATTTCCCTCTCTGCTTGTCTCGTCTCCTGGCTAAGACGTGTTTTTGTGAAAAATATATATGTCATTAGACCCACATCTAATTTTTACATATATGTTTATATACGATTCCTCGTTTGTGACTGGTACAACTGTAATTACATGGGTAAAAGATTCGACCACACTGGCGGAAGTTTGTTCTGCTCTGGCTGGGAGAAGCATTCAGTCAAACACTCCAGTATGGCGGGTCGGGTTGGCCCAGTAATCGTGGTGGTGGTCTACCCTCAGAAGTAAGGGTAGGCGGACCTGTCAGCGGGTTTTACAAGTTACGAATCATTTTAGGAGTTACGAATCTTTTGAGACTATTTTCACTCCATACAAACCTCTCAGGGAAGCGTGCAATGAGTCTCAAAAGTAGTTTTGCAGTCATAACTGGATCGGTACCCTTTTTACGAGTTACGGATCATTTTTACCAGTTACGAATCATGTTTTACGTGTTATGAATCTTTTGAGACTATTTTCACTCCATACAAACCTCTCCATCCAGTCAGCTTTGCACACCCATGTGCCCAGGGTAGGCTACTTGCTCGAGCCTCCCGGGGTTGAACAGTCTGTTTAATGTGAGCCTTTAAAGTCGTTCCTGCCTCTGCGTCCCCCCGCTCTCCGCCGCCCCCACCTCTCCTCCCGCATATTTTTAAGAACATTATCAGTAAACAACAATAACAGCAAACTGGTGGTAAAGAAAAAAAAAACCTCACCTGAGAAAACTGGGATTACCATCGTAAATTCATGGCGAAAGAGACTTCAAACTCGGGAAGTGGCGGGCTCGCGACTGTTGTCTTCGGATGATTGTCCAGACTAATCCGGTTTAAACTGGTTTTTCTTCTCGTGCAGTTTTATTGTTGCATTACTGCCCCCTTATGGTCAAGAGTGGTATCGGTGTCCTAATCCACTTAAAGTTTTGTCGTGTTCACACAAAATAAAGTTATTTTGTTAGGTTAAAATGTGACTAAGCCATGTTATCCTTAGTAGAATGAATTACTTAAACACAACAGACACATTTTTATGTGTTAACTTGAAAAAAAAAAAAAACATAATGTGAACAACTGCCCTGTTCCTCTTCTTTGAGGGTAGGCTGTGAAGACTTAAAGGGGCAGTGTTATGTAAAATTGACTTTTTTGAGGTTACATCAAAAACATTCATGGAGTGTTGTTTTGATTATTTCATGCATGTTTGAGAAATATTTTAATCTCCCATGGCAACTATTCCTCTTTGCAAAATACCTGGGTGGGCCTAGCCCAGCCTTCAAGGTCGAAGCGCCTCCTCGTAGAAAGCAGTGACTCCCCCTACTCAGCTCCTTAAGACTAGTCAGCAGAAATTAGCAAACACCTGGTGGAACTCTTCATCTGCTGAGCTTCTTTAAACAAACTACTTCAGCGCAACACTGGTAAAAAAGGTTTAATAGCAGAGCCATGTTGTGTTGACTTCCTGAAGGCGGAGTTTCAGAAACAGCAGGAGTTTATTAAAGCCAATTACAAGGCATTAAATTACAAAATCAAATTCTGTTTGAGTCATATTTGATATATATATAACACATATACAATGTACACCATAACAACTGGAGGTAACATAGTTACTTGACTGTGTTATAAAATGTCACTATGTGGCAGTAAAACACAGCACTGCCCCTTTAAGCCTTTTGTGGAAGTTTATATCCTTTTGATTCACACAGCTTATAAAAAACATGAGGAATTGGAGTAATTGCAGTTAAAGGTGTTTTTTGCAATTATGGAGTCAGGGGAACTGAATGCAGATGTGAGTCATGTGCTCATGTCTCCCACTGCAGAAATATGTAACACTGTATGTTTGATTATCACATAAAATCCCAAATAAAATACATGGCAGCTTGCGGTTGCAATCTAACAAAATGTAGGAAAGTTCAAGTATAATTGCCTTTAAGGCTCAGGTGTCATTAACACATATCAGTCTCATAACTGGATTGTGGTTCCCTGAATGATGCCTAATTTATTCCACATTTCCTGTTGAGGATGTTTATCTTTCAGTAATGTGCAAACATTCCTCTGAGGCAAGTGACAAATTAAAACCCAGCACAGGTGTTACAGAAGCAGATGGCAAAGGGAGCCGTTCAACATGGTCATTATGCGAGCAATCTGCCTTCCAAATGTTGGCTGGATATAAACAAATCTTAACCGCAGCCCATTTTGCTGTATTGATCACACGTCTGTTTCTTGTGTAGGATTCAGGGAAACATGTGTCAGTGCACCGCAGGAAGCAGACTAACATCATTTTAATCTCAAATGGATATATACCTCTTTTTTTTTTTCAAAAAAGTATGACTTCTCATTTATTTTGATTTCAGATTCTTTCTTAAAACTCATATCTCAGTACTATTTTACTTCCTCAGTTTTCAAACTACAATGAATGTTATTTACAGCTTTACACCTTGTTTTTGAAGACAAATTCTGCTACAGGATCTTCTGCTGTTTTCATTGTGCGCTAAAAGTGGCAGCTGCAGCCTTTCCCTACGCGAGAAGTCCTTCTCCCGCTGTGTTTTCCTCATTCTACCAGCATACCTTTTCTGGCCAGTGCACTTTAGCAAGAGATTGTCTGCAGCGAAGGATATTTGTAACACTGACCCATGAACTTACCTAAGTAAAATAACAATTACAAAAAAATCTGTAGAGAGGGCTCAGAGCCACACAGTATCACCAACTTCTAATATTTCGGTTGCACTGATCGATAAACTTATCCGTCTCGTGCTAACCAAACCTAAGACAGCAGTGTGCTCTTTTCTGATTGAAAAAAATGGCCCAACTCTTATCCAATAGACTTCACAGTTGGTTTCTTCAGTGCAAAAGTGAAGGTGATGACTTGAAGACCCAACAGAACCATAACATCTGCACAAAGCAAAGATGGGACCTAGCAGTTTCCAATGCATGCAGCCTCCTCTCCGTCTGAGTTGTCACAGGATGTTTGCAGTTCGACTTACAGTAAAATTAAGAGAAAACACACTTACTAAAAATTAGGAATGCAGAGATCCTCTGTTTTCACTTCCGATATTGATACAGATTTCTGAGGCACAGTATCGGTCAATACTGATCTGATACAGAAAGACAGCGCTGACTTAAAATGATTCTTTTCTTTTTTTTTTTAATCAAACACATACATGTACAGAGTTATACATATGTTTGATAACTATGCAGCAGTACAACACACTTAAAAACAACAGTAGATTCACAATTCTGGTCAAACATGTAAAAATAACATTAATTTGTTCAGTCTAGAACAGTCAATGTAAAATAAATAGCAAAGAAACTGAAGCTGACAAAAATAATAGGTTGACTACATTGGTCAAACATGTAAAAATAAACCTTCCTTCAAATTGCTCAGAAAGTGCAATTCTAAATATAATGTAAAATAAATAAAGCATTATGTCACTCAGAGCACAAAGCATAAAATTAGACTGAATAGATATGCTCTTATGGATCGGTCTCTTTATTACGATACTCAATGTAGAATTTTTTTTCAAGATAGGGGCCGATACAGATAACAATGTCTCTAGTGAAAATACTTTGCATTTCACCCAGTATTTTCTATTTTAAGAAAGTGTTTTATTGTCAGTGAAAATCTGATTCAGTTGTTCCTTTGGTTTTCATCAGGAAGCATCATCTATAGTTAGCTCCTACTGCAGCACTGTTAGCTCGCCAGTACCTTCCATTCCTTTCTCGTTGGATATTTTGCTAAATGACTGCAGAAAGCTGGAGTGTTTTTAATGGCAGAAGTCACGACTTCATTCAGAGAAGTGCCAAAATGTGCCGTTCATGGAGAACCTCAAAATAAGCCGCTGGACCATGTTGGGCCCCAACAGGTCCCCTACCAGCTACTATCATTCACCCTGAGACAACCAAACGCCCCCGCGCTCCTCGTCCAGCAGCGGTGTGTCAGGAGCCGGTAATGAACTTGTTTTCCAGACAGCCATGCTACCTTGGACTGCGGTTTCAAGTGAGGGTATGCACCCAGTGGGACCTGAAACCGAACCACCTGCTGCACTCCCCCACTCCCCTCCCGGACTCCCAGCCTTCTCCGTTTACCAAACATCAGTTTCTAGGAACACTCAGCCTATGCCGCTATTTGCCATTTGGCACGGAAGGGGTGTGTTCGACTGGATGTGTGTTTTGTGTGTTGCGTGTTTGACTGACCATCTGTCCTTTTGGGAGGTTTTTATGTGTATAAATGCGTGTGAGAGCATGTTATGAGGGGTGAAGAGACAAGCAGCTGAGGTCTAATGAGCTATAATGAACTCTAATAGTGGAAAACTCATCTAGGAGCCATGACCTTGGCATTATGACTGATATACACTACCATAACACATCTAAAAACAGCCTGGGAAACAAGCTAAAGCACGCCATCACCTCACATGGTGGTAAGTCGTTGTCCATATTTCATGGGAAGTGTTGAATTACTTCAGGGTTAGCAGCGATTACAGATTTGCAGTAAATCCACAAATTGGACTTAAGAGGCCTGATATGATGCGAATACCACTCCAATAGGCGCAGTTATGGAAATAACAGAGACAGGGAAACATGGAAATGATGTTAATGTTGACACTTTAGAAGGTGTCTTGCTCATAATATTTCAAATGTCTTTTGGTGGTGCTTTTACCAAAAGCTTCTTACTTTACAGTGACTTGGTGTGGGTGGCCAATGTAGGAAATGATTTCTTAGGGGTCGGTACTGTGATTTTTGGCTCCACATTCATATAATCAGGAAACATTCAATGGATTAATGAATAGAAGATTTACTGCAATGTGACAGGGAGCAAGTCTGCGCATTAATTCTGGATATTGTCACTGACTTTATGCCATTGATCATCCGCCATGATTGTCTTTGGGCTGTGTGGACGTCTTCTGTTTTCTGATTGTTGTTTTGCTTTCCATGGATTTTGGTTTGTGTGACACCATGGGCCATTTTGTACATCCCGAACCGATAACATCAAACATCGTTTTCAATCCACTTTTTTTTCATCCTACTTCCATTGAAATTCAAACTGTCAGAGAACAAGCTTTTTAGAGGGAATATAGCCTGGCACTGCTTAAGCCGTGCTAGAATCTTCTTTTTTGAATGTAAATGTTGATGTCATCACCATATGGTGGCAAAAGTAAACATCACATCTATTATTTGAATAATTGTCATAAAATGATGAGGTCCTTCTCAGTGCAAATAGGCTAAAAAATAATAAAAATAATTTTAGCTGCGGTCTGCCCAGTGGCGCAGCTGGTAGAGCTGTTGCCTTGCAGCAAGAAGGTTCTGGGTTCGATTCCCAGCCCCGGTCTTTCTGCATGGAGTTTGCATGTTCTCCCTGTGCATGCGTGGATTCTCTCCGGGTATCTCCGCCCGAAACGATAGCTGGAGATAGGCACCAGCACCTCCCGACCCCAGAAAAGGACAAGAGTGTAGGAAAATGGATGGATGGATTTTAGCTGCACCTTCATTTCTCAACAATAGGGAGAATCAGAGAAATAGATTTCCTCTGATGAAACAGTGGTGTAACTAGAATTTTAGATACTTGTCAGGCCCTTTTTTTGTTTTGTGCCATGTGCATACTGTACATGCGTATGCATATTTGATAATGTAAATGGTATTTCAGATAGCAAAATATGATTGAATCAACATTGAAGTCTGGCAAGTTTCCACTCCTTGTAGAGCCGTGTAGATGTTTTTGTGACCAGACATTATGCACAAAAAGTAAGTAATAACATTTACAAGTAAGAAAATGTACAGCAAAAAGTCACAACCTACCATCCTCAACATATGGCATTCAATTTAAAACCTGATAACTCCACCTTTAATGGTTGAGCCACAATTAATCGTTGACCTTAACTAAAAATCAACTTTTTCGACTATAACTCAACACTGAATTCAAGTTGTTTGCTATGTAGGACAACACCAAACTCGGCAGTTTATGCCAAATCAATTAAATCCTCTAAGATTCCTGTGAAAATTCTTGAGAAAATTGCCGAACGATGCACTTTGTGAACTGTTTTCTTCTAATCATCTCGCTCTCAGCCGTGTGTTTCGTGCTCCTATCCATCCTCGTTACCTCGTCTCTCTGTTTCGGCTCTCAGGTAGCAGGAAGTTGAGCTGACAGGCCATCTGGACCGCAGCTGATTTTTCGAGTACGGGGTACACACTCAGACACACACTCCACCTTAATCACCTTCGAGTCCATACACTGTCGAAGCTGACAAGGTTATGCCTTTTATGGGGCGGCTAACACAAACAATTCACAGGCCATAAGTCCTTGTCTCAGTGTTTTCGTGTGACCATAAATCACAGCCTAAAGCACCCAGGGGACCTCATTCAGTTATTCATTTAACTAGAAAAAAAAATAAAAAATAATATATATATATATATGCTAGCTTATCTAAATCTGTGCAATAATCTTGACAATGAATGGTATTAAATTATTTCCTGTAATTTAATACCTAATTTATTTGCATGATGATTCAAATTTCTCAGAGTTTAGATTCTTTTCTTGTGTAAAATCTCAAGGTAGTCTTATTGCTCCACGGTCAGCCACCTAGTTAAAGGAATCCCTGTCAGTGCAAATTGAATACTGCTAGAGGCATAAGTACCGGTTTAATACCCTGCTGGGACTTATTAAAGCTGTGAATGTGTGTCGTTCACTGCAGTGGTCGCTTAACAGCCTAAATTCAGACGGCCCTCCGCCCCCCCTTTTTTCTACATGCATATTTGTACAAATATGAACCACTTGGATGTGACTCTACTCCCTGCTGTTTTATAGTTTGGTCAGAGCAGCCCAGCATCAGACTTGGTGCTGAACAGGTCTGCTGAGGGTCTCGCTCCTCCTCTCCTCCTAACAAGAGGAGAGCCCTCTTGTTAGGAGGACTCTCCTCGAGGTTTTAATGTGGGAAGCTAGCTGGGCGAATGTTAGCATCAAAGAAGTCTTTGGAGCAGATCAGTCAGGCTAACAGGAGGAATGTGGCTGCAGGATAAGAGTGTGTTCATCACTTCCTGTTCATGTGAAACGGGGCTCTGGTGAGCAAAGAGCTGCTCCATCAGAACATTTACGTCTCTATGGTGGTTCTGCCACCTGGCAACAGCTTAACTACTGATGTAAAAAAATAATATTGTCTGTCCAAACATTAAACAATTCAAACTTCTGTATAAAGAAATGGTCTACACTAAATACGAGAAATGATCTTGATATGTTATGTTGTTATTTTAGCATTATTAGCATAAAAAATGTATAATTGTTTCTGTTGTAAATACTATTAGAGCTACTCGTCATACTTGTGGAAATATTGTAAGCACATCATTGCACTGTGTTTATAAAGAATCTGGAAGCTAATTAAAGCTGAGCTTAAGACGCTGTTTGATAACTAGGATTAATTGGAATGTGTGTTTGATTGAACTGAAAAGACTTTGTCGAGATGACATTTGTTGTGATTCGGTGCTGTGGAAAGAAACTGAATTGAATTTTATGTTAATCAGTGCAGAGGCTGACTTTAAGTTTGAAATTAATTCATTTGATGGGGAGACAAGGCACATTAATTAACATTTTCATTTTGTGTCAGAATTGGGTCTATTTTTTGTCTGTTACCCCGGAAACACAGCTGGGAAAACGTTGGCATCAAGGAAGTCTTTGGATCAGATCTGCCAACTCAAGTTAAATTAATTTCCTAATAAGGAAATGATTAAGCTGCTCACCACAGTCGTCAGAATAAATTATATGCAAAAACTTTTGAAAGGCATGCATCATTTCATCTCACTTCATAATTATGCACTATTTTGTGTTAATTTGTTACATAAAATCCAGAAAAACCCATTGATGTTTTTGGCTGTAACATTACTGCTCTGCAAAAAATAAAAGTAAACAAATCTAGTTTATAAGTGCTAAGTGCAGATTTAGGTCAATAAAGTAACAAAGTAAATGTGAAATTAAACTGTGAGGCCATAATCAGATGTTTCGTCTCTCCCTCTCTTTTTATTTCTTATGTTTTTTACAACGACCAGTCTCTTTTACACTCCATATAACATGACAGACGATGCCCTGCGTTCTCAGAATAATGTTCTGACGGAACATCTCAGGAGGCTCCTAAATATTTCCGTCTGGTTCTCTAAGTCTGCGTGTTTGACCCCCCAACCAAAGATGCCTCAAGTTTAATGTTTTGGAAAAGCCAAGGAGGCAAAATCCATGTGAAGCTTTTCAGAGGGAGTTTGGGATAAAAAACAGTTTCGAAATAACCTTCTGGTACTGTGGCGGGTTTCGTCTTTTCACTGCTGTTTGAATGATTGTCGTTCTTCCACAATTTGGGCCTCAGAGGTGTGGTTACTGTAGCAACACGGGGCCCAAACAGCCTGAGTGTGTCCCGTCTCCCCGCCCTGCAGATCGGACAGTTCAAACTTCCCTTCTGCTCATTTTGGCCTCAGACGCTGATATAGATCTGTACGAACAGCGTTTGTGGATGCAGGGTGTTTGATCCCCACGCTTTGATCTCAGGGAGATTCTTCGGCATCGTCCTTTTGACATACTGAAGGCAAACCAGAGGTCCTTTTGCTCCTTAGATGTGACTGCGAACCCTAAAATAACCTTGGAGTTCGGCGTATCCTCTTACAAAGAGTCAGTGTGGTGACTGAACCCACTGACTGGCACTTCACAACAATGTCTATTTTCTCTGTCAGGCAACACAGTCCTCGCGTAAACCTTGTTTTGCAAAGGGAAAGAATTATAATTACATTCTATTTGCTTATTTTCTGACTTAGGTTTTAAACTTGGAGCAGGATTGTCCCAAAAGTTGGAAGGTAGAGTCTGGACGTCCGGCTTCAGCTGGTTGGTGTGGCTTTACTTTTATTTTCCCAGCACCTAGACCGGACAATTTAAACAATAGTATGTTCTGAATTCTGTCTCTTCAATAAAATTGCCTCTATTTTCTGACAATAAAATCGTTAAGTTGAGATTCTTCAGGTTGCACAGGGAAACGATTGAATGTCTTCCTCGAGTCCACAAAACACATAACTGAACCAATTAGAGATGAAGTTGCCGGTCTACTTTAATTAGTAACACAAGACTTCTTTAAACTGGTTGTTGGACATTCGCTTTCAGGACCTTCGCCGTAGGCCAGAACTCAGGCCTCCATCATCTCCGGTGGGTCATCCTGAAGCAGCAAAGCAGTCCCAGGCCATCACACCACCACTACTATGTTTAAATGTTGGTATGATGATCCACAGAACATTTTCATCAGTGTGGTTTCATAGCAGATGTGAGATGGCTCTTTGGTTTTTCCAGTATAGACCTCAGTTTTGCCAAGTGAGAAAAGTTATAGTGGAACTTGAGTAAAGAAATTTGAAGTGCTTTAGATGTTGTCCAGGGTTATGTTTTTGCAAAAAAAAGGGAGACACAAAAAAATGTAGCGCAATTAATCTTTTTTCTTTTATTACAGACAAAATTTCCAAGCGGAACCTCTGCATTCGGATGTTTCTGGTACGTCTGTAAATGTGACGCACAAGCAAAATCCGTATTTAAGGCCCTGTCCCAATTCTCGCACTTCCACTCTTGTGTCCTTCGAGTGCTGAAGGGTTCGAGTGTGAAGTCTGTTCCAATTCTCCGGAGCTGCATTTAGCCCCGCCCCCTTTCTGCCTTTGCTCCACACTGGGGCTAATCCCTCATCCAATGGGATTTTAGCAAAGTGTATTACCCACAATTCATCATTCCATGTGAGGTTTTGAAGTAAAAGGCTGGAATATGGCAATCTTCGCTAAACAATCTGAGTGAAAAACATCAACTTATGTAGTCCACATTTCTAAAAATGTATTTTTTAAAAACAGTTACATGAATGATCAAAATATCTGGAAATACATTAATATGTAGCATTTGATGATTGACTAAACAAAATTAAGTATTAACATAAATAAATATCTTAGTTGTTGAACTCTCGTCTTTCTATTCAACAATTTAGCATCAAAAGCGGTTTTTGAATTGAGACTTTTGCTTACTTATGTATAATAACACACCCTGCACTTAACCCGATTACAATCTAATGATCAATTCCCACCACAAAAACAATTGTTTTGAACGAAATTTTAAAAATCAATATGGTTTATGGCTTCCGATGTTATTTTTTTCAGTCTCTTGTGGAAGCCTGTCAGACAGAAAATTGGCAGATTGAGATCAGAACCACGCCTCCACCCCACCTCCCCAATTACCTGTCCGTCTTCACCTCTGGCATCCCTGGTTCCATGGAGATGGGGCCGATTCTCTGACCATGAATCAGACCTTCAGTGCCTCTTCATCTAAATGACTTCCTCGGGTCAGAGGTCAATGTCCCATCACTCACTAAGCCGTGGCTGATTAGCCGGTTGGGTCAAAGTCCCGGAATGGTTGTTTGCTTTAAGGATTCTCCAAGTGCTTCGAGAGTTCCTGTTTTCCTCTCCGCATTCGGTGCCTGTTTGGTTGCCTATGGACATTACAGTTTTAATACATGTTATTAAAACTTCACTTCAAGTTTTTAAGCTTAACAGTCTTTTTTTTTTATCCTTCTGGCCAACATTATGGGTTTAAAGTACACCATTGTGTCAAATTCAAACCTCTTCTGAACATTTTTTCGCGCTTGGTTGTATTTCTCCAGTATGACTCACCATTGTGTTTCCTCCCATGAATTACCCGAGGCGCGTCCGACTGAGATCTGAAAGACTCCCGATGACACATTTGTGTCAGGAAGCCGCTGTGGTCGCAGAATACTGTTCAGAAACACAAAAGAATGGCAGAGGGCAATATTTACATCAACAGCAGCGCTTAGGGGCCTCAACAAAGCAACGCAGCAGCATCAATGTCTAAATCCCAAATTAATTTGTCCCCACAGACTCCGGCTGATGGGGCGAGAAGAAAGAGCGAGTGATTGTGTTTTTGTTTTATCTTTTTTTTTTTTTTATCAGCTCCACAAACATGGTGGCACCAACAAAGTATCCTTTCTGTGCCGTTTCCTTCCACCCCTGATTGGACTAATTGGGACCTGTTGACAGCGAATCCCATCCGCGCAGGAACAAGCCAATCAAATCTCAGCATCTGTCATCCCTGGCACACGGAGCTTCCCTCGCCGCCCCCACCCTCCATAAAGGCCTTTGTCTCAGTGACCCGGTTGACCCGGAGCATTTTTTAATATGGAAAACCTGATTAAGTCTCTCAAAACAGGACATTCTGCTGGAGAGCTTTTGGTTCAAAGGATAAAAGTTGTGCTTTATGACATTTACCATCTTTCTAAGGGCAAATATAAATAGCACATATTGTCACCTTCCTAATATGATACAATTCATTTTTTGACAAACGGCGAATTAGGCAAAAAAAAAACACTTTTGGCAAAAATGACTTTTCGGAGGGTGACGGTATGACCAGAAAAGCAGTTTTATTTGTGACTCTGATTACCTTGATTTTTCATTCTGCTCGTGCTGCTTTTCCCAGAAAATGTTGGATGAAATTTCACAGAAACGTTTTTTTTTTTTTCTTATTTCACCTAAAGAGAAAAGAGAAAAGTTGAAAAGACGTCTGCATGAATAAATCTACTGATGTGTAACTTTTAACGTCTGTCTGGACGTAGTTGGAGTGCACCACAGGGGAAACGGATACATCCTAAATGCTTTCGTATTTTGTTTCTTCCGCTTTAAAGATGTCCAAAGTGTCAAGACGCAACAGCGCCTTTTGCTCCGGCAGTTAGCCGAGACAAATGACCAGAGGAGGAGAGGGACCGGAGCAGCTGAGAAAAAGCTCTCAGCTCTGTCCAGAATCTCTCGCAGCAACTTATCCTTCAGCGCCATTACAAACCACTCATATCTTGGCCAGCACCTGTCTTTGGCAGGCCAGGACACCCCGCTTTCCTCCCCAATCCATGGGGACCCCTCCTCCCGTCATCTTGGTCCTTTGGAGTGGCGGAGGGGCCCTGGTCATCCATCCTAAAGGCTCTGTGGAGAAAAGGCAAGTCGTGATGAGAGAGGGAGGAGGAGAGGAGTTTGCGTCCATGTCCCCTTTGTGCCTTTAACCGGCAGCTCTCTCGTCTGCCACGGTCATGTCCGCACAATGGGAGCCCTAACAGGAGCTGTCAGCGGACAACGCTGCGCCGATGCTACGGGGGTTGGATCACCTTAGCTCTGTGTTTGTGCGGCACTGAAAGGCCGCTGGCTACAGCTGAAGCGTGTTTTGTGTTGTTTTCTAAGGAGGTGTGTGACGCCTTTTAGCCCGGGGTTTCCGACACCAAACACCAAAGAAGAGGCGAGAGCGCCAGATCACTAGAGGAACGGGAAGGCCTTAAAGGGGCAGTATTATGTGAAATCAACTTTTTTAGCTTTACATCATGCTATGATGTTATGTCCTCATTAAAAACATACCTGGAGTGTTGCTTTGATTATTTTATGCATGTTTGAGAAATCCTTTTTATCTCCAATGGCAACCGTTCAGCTGTGCAAAAATATTTTAGGGAAACTACCTTTGAGTTTCCATCCCACAGAGCAGTGACTCACCCATTTAGCTCCTTCAGACTAGCCAGTAGTAATTAACAAACACCTGACGGAACTGCACATCTGCTGAATTTGTCTACTTCTTAGTGAAACACTGGTAAAAATGTTCTTAAAGGGTTATTAGAGGAGCCATGTTTTGATGATTTCCTGAAGGTGGAGCAAAGAGCTGGAGTTTCTTAAAGGAACAGAGGCCCAATTTCAAGGTGTTAAATTATGCAATTACAAATATGCACAAAACTTTGTTGCTATTCTGCTAATGTCAAGAAAACTCAATTTTGCAGTGCTCATTAAATAAGAAACACAATTAAAATCACACCTGAATAAGTTTGATCACGCAAGAAGTTGTTAAAGACATGCAACACCGTCATCACTTCCTGCTGTCACTTCCTGCTGTCTTCTTTGTCTTTTCTACCAGTAGTAACATCTGATTAATGATCTCGACACGTGCGATGCGGACAAAGTGTTGCCAGTGCAGTTTAGCGAATTTTACTAATTTCAACAAAGCCAAAAATTAACCTCATATTAGAGCAAAGACTTTCTTTGAAATTGACCTGTTTTCATTAATCAAATGTAGTTTTGTAATTCCAATTTGATAAATGTTAAAGTCAACGGAAACACGGCTGTAGTTAATTGATTGCTCTATAAAATGTCACCTGGAAAGTGCCTGGAAAATACATAATACTGCCCATTTAAAATGCTTTGTTTTAAATATTATATATATATTTATATAAATTTTTATATATGTATATATGTAAAAGGTGTCCAGTAGAGGCCTCCACTTTGCTCCTGAAGTTGGATCAATACAGTGAGGCGATGACATGCCATTTTGCCCTGGCGGAGCAGGGCGTCTTTGAATGGCGGCGCTGAGAGACGGCAGCAGGTGAATTGTCCCGACAGCAGATACAGTGTATCAACGTGCTGCTTTTTAAGTGTGCGGTTAGGACTCGGTGTGTCCCTGCATGTGGAGCTCTGTTTGGCCACCGCCTGTGAAAAGCGATACTTGTCGCCATCGTTGTTGTGTGTTTGCTTTCGAGACTCTGCTTATGTGTTTATGAGTTATTGCCGTGTACACAGAGAGCCACGAGCCAGCTGCAGACTGTATTTGTTGGATACATGTAATTAATTCACAAAGGCCCTTAAGAGCGTTAGGCTCCAGACACAAAGGAGGCGGGCCGCTGCGACGAGTTCAGGTTGAATCGGCTCATGATTTTATTTGTTGGGAACCAATATTTAGGCAGGTGTCTCGGCTGAAAGGGATCAGGAATGCATATAGACACACACCTGAGGGAAAAGACAACACCGCTGTTTCGGGTGTCCTGAGCCGACGGCTTTGGGTTTCACTTAGGCAGTCTCTGACAAAAGTGTTTTTCTTTGTGTTTTTCCATGATACACTCAGAAATTTGAATGAATTTTATAGGCTTTTATGTGACGCACCAAGAAACAATAGTCAAGTCAGGTTTATTTGTTTAGCACATTTCATCATGAAGACATAAAAACATCATAAATGCGTCATATAGTCAACAATTGTGAAAAACCAGTGGTAGACGTTTAGTATTTGTCAAATGCCATCGTTACACATCAAATATGTTGGTCAATGTTCAGTTTGTTATGGTTCAAAAGCAACTCTAAACAGGCGGGAGTTTGTCTCGTTTTAAAGGAACTCTTTGTTTCGGTTGTTTTGCTGTTTTCTGGATGCTTGCTCCAGATTTGTGGTGTGTAGAAGCTGAATGATTCTTCTCCATGTTTGGTTCAGGTTCTGGGGAAGCAGAACAGAACCAGAACCAGAAGACCTGAGAGGTCTGGAAAGTTGATATGGCAGCAGATCTTTACAGTATTTTGGTGCTTAGACATTCAGTGATTTATAGACTAGCAGAAGTGTTTTAAAGTAGGCAATTGTGAGATGGAATGAAAATTACACAATTGTTTTTTTCTTGTCACAGAGAAGCAAAAAAATTTGCTTCTCTGGCACACATTGGCATGAACCAAACTTTACTCCAAAGCCTTTAGATAAGAACCCCGGTAACAATTACCTTCAAAATTAGAAAATGTTCAGTTAGTACTTTGAAATTTTAAAGTGTTTCTTAGCGAGCATTAGTAAATAAAGAACATAACAAAGACAAAAGTGCACAGCAGATGGCTAAGGGAGGCAGATTTGTACACCAGTGTAACTCACAAGGACATGATTGGTTGCCTGGACAGCAAGGTTGTGTAAGAACATTAGTCAGAGAAGTAGCCAAGAGGTCAAAGGTAAATCAGGAGGAACTGCAGAGATCTGCAGCTCAGGTGTGAGAATCTGTCAACATTAAAACTATTAGTCACGTTCACCAGAAACACAAACAGGCTTTACAGACAAGCGACAAGACAAAGGCTACTGCTCAGGGGACGGCAGGATAACACCTGGTCGCAGTTTGAAACAAGACAAGTAGGAAGAAGCTCCTCTGTGCAGAATTAAACTTTTTGACCTACATGTAACACACTATGAGAGGAGGTGCACTTCGCCTTGAACACATCATGTGAAGTTTTGTTTTTGTTTTTGTTCTGTCTTGTTTTGCTTTTTAAGTAGGGGCTTGAAGGTGATTAGAGTTGATGGATGGAGATAAATACATGAGAACCTGGAAGAAAACACAGAGGGTGTAAAAGACTTGGAACTGAGGCAGAGGTTCAGATTGAACTACTTCATATTTATTATAGATTGGCCCAGTCAAAGTCTTAAATCCATTGGAGACTCCGTGGTACTGCTTGAAAATGAATGCTTACACAAGGATGCTGGAGTGATATTTTCAAGAAGAAAGGGCAACATTTTCAGTCTGTATACATAAAAACCTAGCAAAGAAATGCCTAAAACACTTGCAGCTGTAATTGTAGCAAAAGCTGGTTCTATAATTTTCAGATTTTATTTGTAAAAAGAAATATGTTCCATTACTTTCAGCTAATATCAATAAAAATATTCATCTTTGTGGTATAAAACAGTCTTATAGCAGAGTCATGAGAAAAACAGGGTTTAAAATTCAGATGAGGTTTTGTTGCTAAGTAACCATTAGATGGCAGTAATGCATAGCCGAGCAGCTCCATCCACGGCCATGGGGCCTTTACTTTCTTTGTTTTGTGGAGAATACAAAACAAAACAAAAACGGTTTTGGATGAAGATTTGTAATTTAAACAAAGGATGAGTCAGCATAATTTAGATGCTGTCACTTCCTGCAAATCAGAAATGAGGAAAAGAAGAAGAGCTTGTTGGCATAGTCCAAATAACATAAAAGCATAGCTTTTGAGGTCATCACTCAAAACATGTAAACACAGAATGTAAAGTCTCCATCTCTGAAAATGACTTGCCTTATCATTTTCTCCAGGTGGTTTATTGTGGAGAGAAAAACGCAGCAACAGAGAAAACCTGAATAACCTTTTGCGTTCTGTCACTGGATCGGCCGTATGCATCGAGTCGCACGTCTGATTCCAAAGAATGACCAACCTGCAGTCAAACAAAGAGTAGCGAGTCAGGAGAAATGCATCCCCCAGAGTAGAGAACTGCAGTAGCCGAGTGCTGGGGCTTTATTGTGGTCCAGCTTTTATCTGTAAGACAACACTGGGACAACTTCAGAGGGCCGCGGGTTTGTGGATCAAACCGGCCTTATCTGCAGGCGTCGCCCACCTCTGTTTGCCTTCCCTCAGCTTCCAGAGGTTCTCTCTGCGGTAAAGCCAGCCTGCTCTATCTCTTGCTAAGGCTTAGCCCTATATTTGTTTAAGACTGAGATTGTTTACAGTTTACAGATAGACTTGAAATGTATCTCCTCCCAGTACATCAACTCGTACTGGGATCTTCAGAGTAAATATTCATGGTCAAATTCTCAACCCCATGTTAACAGAAATGAACTATTAATCTTTTTTTTTCTTCTTCTTCTCAGTCGCACCCAAACCTGTTCAATCAAGATGTCGCTTAAATAGAATGTGTTTAATGACATGAAGTAGGCCAGACGATCTCAAAAAGAAGCAGATCATCTAAATATTTATTTTATTTTTTTAATTATTTTTGACAGATGTATAAAGTCTTAGGCTTCCCAGTGGCGCAGCTGGTAGAGCTGTTGCCTTGCAGCAAGAAGGTTCTGGGTTCGATTCCCGGCCCCGGTCTTTCTGCATGGAGTTTGCATGTTCTCCCTGGGCATGCGTGGGTTATCTCCGGGTACTCCGGCTTCCTCCCACAGTCCAAAAACATGACTGTCAGGTTAATTGGTCTCTCCAAATTCTCCCTAGGTGAGTGTTTGTTTGTCCTGTGTGTCTCTGTGTTGCCCTGCGACAGACTGGCGACCTGTCCAGGGTGACCCTGCCTCTCGCCCGAAATGACAGCTGGAGATAGGCACCAGCAACCCTCCCGACCCCAATAAGGGAAAAGGGTGCAGGAAAATGGATGGATGGTATAAAGTATTACACATGAACAAGGGATGCAGAAGACACATATTTTTTCAACCACAATAATCTTAACACGCTCAAAAAGGAAAATCAAGAAATAAGAAACTTATGAGCTCATACCCCATAAACTCAGACCATATTTCAGATGGACCCTCATTATTAAATAAAATAAAAAAAAACCAAAAAAAAAACCATAGGTTAATTAATTTTCCATTTTATCTGGGTTTAAGTTTATATATCCGAACACCCACACCCACACACACTCCTATGCGTTAGCCTCAATTTGCATACACACATTAGTGCTAACTCTCACCCATATTCCTATGTCTTCTTTATATTTCCTTTTAAATTTTATTACATTTTGACTTTGTTTTAACTCCTCATTTAACTTGTTCCATAATTTCACACCATGCATTGAATACAAAGGTTTTTCTTGTCGTGCAAACACTACGAATCCTTAAGTTTGAGTAACACCTTAAGTTATTTCTCTTTCAAAAAACATGTTTTGTATGTTCTCTCGTAACAGTTCATTTCATACCTTGAACGTAATTTGAGTTATTTTAAATGCCACTATATCTGAATGGGTTTGTGTGCTCATGAAAACTGACATTATGGATGATTCTAGTAGCTTGTTTCTGCGGGATACTTAGTGGGTGTAAAGAGTTTTTATAATTAATTCTCCAAACTTCTGAACAATATGCTAAAATGGCTAAATCAGAGAGTTATATAGAATATGAAGTGGTTTATTAATCAGCGTATGTCTAGCTGTAGCCAGGACTGATATGCTTCTACAAATTTTATTCTGTAAATGTTTAATATGAGGCTTCAAACTGATTTTGTCATTTATTAGTACACCAAGAAACTTATGAACATATGCCGTTTCTAGGGTTTCACCCTCTTTCTGAACTTGAATTTGAACTGTAACAGTTTCCAAAAACCATAATTTTAGTCTTGTCCAAAATTAGTGATAATTTATTATTGTCAAACCATTGCTTTAATTTACTGATTTCTGAGGCGACAATGGAAAGAAGTGGTTGGAAGTTTTCACCAGAGACTGGAATATTTGCGTAGTGAACAAACAACACAAGTTTTAATACATTAGACCTTTACTAATGTGGTTTATATACAAACTGGTCCCAGTGCTGATCCTTGAGGAACTCCACACACAATCTCCAGACAATCAGATTCAATATCTCCCATCTTCACAAATTATTTTCTGTTCTTAAATAGCTCCTCATCCAGTTCAAAACTATTCCCCGAATTACATACAACTCTAATTTTCTATATCATGGGCATAGCAGATGGATAAATCCAATATCAGAGGAGAAACAAAGTGTTTCATGTTTATGTGTCTTCAAATGGCTACAAAGGCACATTTAAGGGTTTGAGACTCCATTGAAACCAAAGTCAGAGCCATTTTCCCAGTTGGAAACATCATGGAATGATGTTGAATTTCCTAAGAGTGACCATTTGCCAAAGTTAAAGCTGACAACTTGTCCAGGAAGTCACAAATGAACCCAGGAAGGCGCTAATTGATGTAATAATCAGTTGTCAGAAAGAAGAAAGAGGGAAAATGCTGGATCAGCAGTTTGTGACCTTAAGTTTTCTACAGCAAGACGATATCTCTGAAGTAAACCGGGAAGTCCAGTTTGAGCCAGTTAGATGCTGCAGCGTTACTGGTTTCTTGAACTCAGATGTTTTTGTTCCAACAGAATTGTCTGCACTTCTGCCTCCTGTTTTTGACGACTTACCAGACAGAAGAAACACACAACCCACTCCTACTGAACACTTTCATGTTGAGCAGTTTGCTGAAGTGCTAGGCTAACACTAGCATGTCTATATTCTATTTTCATATGACTTATTTATGTCCTGTTCTTTTTTCCCCTTTATTTTCCGTCTAATTGTTATCTCTTCCACAAATATAACCCTGGGTTTCTTCTTCTCTTAGTCATGTCTTTCTACTTGTTTGTCTGTTTCCTGTTTCTTTGCCAGTCAACTTTGGCTGCGCTGTCACGACATCAGAATGAGCAGCCTGTGCACTTTTGGGCCCTGATTGTCATTTCAGCAAGAGCAAAAACACAATTTAAGTGCATTTTAATGGCAAGTTGGCCTTATCGCGGTTTGAGCAATGTTCTCTGGCTTACAAACAGCCTGGCGCGATCATACGCCACTGAGATCAGACAGTGAAGTCATGCCGGTGTTACCCTTGCAATGCCGATGTACGGCCTAGTCTGGCTGCCAAGCTTGGTAGCTACCACACCCACATACACCTGGACTGGACCCAGGTCTGCCTTTTCTAAATCAACCTGTTTATCCACTGTCATAGTTAGCAGTAAAACTCACTCTGGGCTGCAGTCCTCAGACACGCGCGAGTTCATGAAGACAAACGAAGAGAACAAGAAACCCGTGTTGCATATTATTACAGAAAATTCACATTGATTAATTGAAATACAAAGACAAACGATTGTTTTAGATGGAAAGTTTCCAGTCAGTCTCAAGACAAGTAGGCCAAACATCAGTACAGATGAGAGAGACGTTGCCGTAGTGACTGACTGACATCCGCTGCCCTTTAGTGAAGAAGGAAAGCCCCGCTTTTCTTTCTGTAAGCTGATGGCTGCCAAACGCAGCAGTTTTCCTCCAAATCAACACGACTCTGAGCCTGAAACCGTCGGCTAAGTGCGAGAGCGGCATTGAGGGTCATGTCAAAACAGCTTCCAGCCACACGGCTCACTCTAAAAGATATGGGGCCGGTTCGCAAAGTCATTTGAAGTGACAGCGCTCCGAGCCGCTCTCTCCCTCCGACGGCCCTGCGCGGCGGAGAGTGGAGGGCCGGCGCTCGGGTAACGCAAAGAAACATGGTTCGCTTTGTTGTTAACTTTGGCAGCCCTGGCCCGGTTCTTGAACACAGCATCCCTTTGAGAGAACAACTCAGCACATGTCACTGCCAACCCTTATTGAGCCAGCTCAGCAGGCTGACCGTAGGGGAGTGATGGCTCTGGTTTTATTCTGGTGAAACTGTTTACTTGGAGAGTCCACGGTTAAGTCTCCCAGTGAGATTAAAAAAAAACAGTTGCTCACCACATCCTCAAGTGCGGCACAGATGCTTATGGCTAACAAAGGAAAAATATAATCATCGTTGTCCTTGGTGCTCGGGTTGTTGAATGCAAGCCTCCCGTGTGTTTACGTCAAACTACGGGGTGTTTGCTAAAGAAATGCCCTGTGACACAGAACAGAGGAACCTGTCAGGGAAAGAGGGATTTTTTTAACGACAGACTTTTCACTTAATGTGCAAAATAAGAAAGTTAGCCAAGATACGAGACATAAGTGAACGTAGATGTAAAACAGCAGATTGCAGGTCTTTTCTTGTAGGTGAGTTCGGTGCTTGTTTAATCACTCTGAACCAAATGGTCCAGTAGCAAAGACCAAATAAACAGAAGTGGAAATATTGAACTGAAACACTACTCCTAATAGGGGTGTAAGGGAATCCATAACTCACAAGTCGAGACGAGACACAATAAGTGCACAAGAACGGGACGGGAAGAGATTTTAAAATCGTTCGTAATAAAACCTCAAAGATCAATTTTAGGCTTCGCTCTACAAACTAACCTGTCTTTGCCCGATGTCTTTTTATCTTTTCAGACTTCAACTATGATCTGCAACATTTTCCAGGGACTATTGATAGAGTATTGTGATTGTTAAATAGCTCAACAACCAATGCATTGGTTGTTATGGCGATACTTTCAACCTCTTTCTGCAGCTTGCAGCGCTGTCACTCTGTTGTAGTTCCTGACGGAAACCTGAAATGCTGCCAAACAAAGGTAGTTGGGGCATCTCTGATTACAACTTGATCAGGCAAAACCATGCTCTGCTTACAAGACAGCAATCACCTCAATGAGAAACATTGTGATTTCTTAATATCACAACGAGATCTTACTACACCCTTACTTGTTTATCATTTTTGAGTTTTGAATGAGTCAATCAAAAGTTTCCCAAATCACTCCCAGAACCTCCAGGTCCAGAGGTGAGTTGAGAAGCCAAAAATAATCCTCAAGCAAGAGTAGAGCCATGAAAGCATATTTTACTCAAGTAAAATTAAAAAGTTATCAGCAAAGAGTGTTTGATAAACAAAATAGGCAATTTAAGTACTGAGTACTTTATTAGTACTGTTTAATTTAATGCAATCTGTGAAATAATGTTCAGAGGTCATGGCCCACACCCGCCTCCAATTGGCTAACTGCTTAGAGTCTTTTCTAAAAACACTTATAATTACATATTTTCATAGTAAAGATATGAAAATATCTTTACTAAATATACCTTAATATGCACAGTGGAAACCACAGCAGAAGCTAATATTGACAGTCATGCTTATTCCCAGTTTCAGGGTCCAGCCAATCAGCATGCAGGAAAATAAACGCTGCTCCTGGATTGGCTCTTTTTCCAACACCAACCAGTGGCATGTCAAGTAATATTATGCATAAGTATTTCAGCTTCTTTCAAATACTTTACATATACTTTATGAAAAATCTACTCAGAGAAAAAAATAGCTTTTTCAAAGTTTTCAAGTATGCAATAACAGATATTCATTTTTAGACTTTCCTGACTGGAAATAGTTTTCATGATTTAAGTGTCGTAGGGGCTGGCTGTCAGTTTGCATAATTTCAAATATAATCCTAAAGGTGTTTCATGTTGCCACTGCACTCTCAGACTACTTTGAGATGATTTAAAATAATAAATTACTTTAAATTATTATAGTTTAACTGAAATAAATGTATTTTGTTCGCTAGTTTTGACACAAAACTCAATTAGTTAACTGGTCATTTGCAGTCCAGCATCAATCAGGTCAGCGCTGCGAGATTTGAGCTGCTCAGAAATATTCAGGGAAGTTTTATCTGCGAAGATCCTGTGTGTTTGACATTTGACCTGCTTGGCTGCTTGTAATGTTGCTAAACAAGGTGTTGACACCTCACCCACGAGCGGCTCGACTTCTGCTGAATGACTGAACCAGGAAACAAAGGTTCACCTAACAAATAAGTTTCGGCCTGACACTGCTAGTATGTAAAGCAAAGGGGGGGAAAAAAAGGATCTAATAACACACTGCTGAGAAAGAGACAAATTGTCCTGGCAAGCTAAATAAACAGAAGATTAATCTGTGTTCTTATGAGAGCTGAAAAAGTCAGTCATGGATGAAATCGAGGCTTTTGAGAGGTAGTTGCTCAAGATGCGGCGCTGATATGGAGAACCCGAGAAGCTGACTGAAATATGAAGAGGCCAAAACAAAGATCTGGGGAGTTACATGAAGAAACGGTTTTACGCCAGGGCAAGTGATTTAGCAGCTCCGTTTCTGCTTTGTGAGCTCACGTCCGCAGGTGAAGTGGTTGAAAGATAAAAAAAAAAATCAAAAAAATCAGCAGCCCATGTTGTAGCAGGAAGTGTTGATCAGATAATTTCATCTACTTCTGATTTGGTCCCTGTGTCGGCGCTGCAGCAGGTGTGGGCGGAGCTGGAGCGGGACCGGTTCAGCAGGCCGCTCGTCTTATCGCACAAAGCTTGATTCTGTCAGCACGGCACGCGTTGTCAAAACGCTGACATCGTCCAGACACCTGCAGACTGAAAGGGAGTGAGCTGGTAGCTGCCTGTGAGCGTGTTAGGAAACAGTCTGCTGTGAAGAAGGAATGCTGTCTGAGTTACTGAATGGGACTTGTCAGGCATGCAAAGGGTTATGACAAGTCACTAAGGTTTTCATAAACCTTTTACCTTTTCCCATTTTGTCAAATTTTTGGCTGCAGACTGCAACGCACTTCAGTGGGATTTTATGATCAACATAAAATAATGCATTGTTGTAAAGTGAAACTCAAGTAAGATGTGATTTTCAAAATACTGTAGTGCAATAAATCTGAAAAGTGTGGCATGCATAAGCAAAACTTTGCTATAGACCTGTTTCCTGGTGCCCATGATCAAAATGCTTGCAAACACAGCTACTAGTGAAATAACAAAACAATGTATTATTATCAGATTGCCAGTCTTTCTTGTTATGTACTTTTGAATATACAAACAAAAATATCACCTGTCAAATATAAAATATAAGCTGCCAAATATAAAATAAAATCGCTAATAGAATGTAAAGATGTAGGAATAGAAGCATACTTTTAAAAAAATCTGCAATAGTTCAAAGAAAAACTTTTACAACAACCTGTTGTCTAAGTTTTAAAAGATTGTAAGAAAATCTGATTTCCTTGTGAACAACTTATTAGTAAGGTGAGGCAAAAATAATAAATTATAACATGATTTTAAACAATTGATTAAGCCTGTGTTCAATCAAAAACACCAATTAGCTATGTTTCCATTGCAAATGTCTGCAAAACTTTGTCAGTATTCTGCTAATGTTGCAAAAAATACGATTTCACAACTGCCGTGTTTATAAGAAGCAATAAAAATCACACGTGAAAACGTTTGTTCACACTATATTCATTGCATTTTTGCAAGACAAACCGATTTTGATACGGCCAGAGAAACCACCTCATATAGACACAACAGTAGTTTTTTTTTTTCCAAAATCGTTTCCAGTAAGCTCATTTATTTTCGAAATGCGGTCGATGGAAATGCAGCCACTGCCTCGTAAATGTGGACAGATGTAAACGTGAATGAAGCTCCACACTATCGCTAACAAATGCATCCTCCTTAGCGCACAGACCAAGCAGACACACACACACACGGCATATTGAACCACACATAGCAAACTCTTCGGGTTGTCCCACAAGTTTGACATTTGGAAGCTTCATGGAAGCAAAAAGCCCATTAAAAGCTGGACTCCTCCACACAGTAGGAGTCCAGCTCCACACACACGCTGCGGTACACTGCGTCCTCCCCACTAGGAGTGCACGATGGCTGGAATAAGCGTAAATGAGGAAGTGATTTTTCAGGTGTTCATCGGAGGGACCTCTGCCCAGTTCCCTGCTGTTGAAGCAGATGGCCCCGGGGGCAGCGGCAGCGGCAGACATGGACATGCATCTTCATTGCTGGAGCGCTGTACAGTATCTGTTACAGCTCATTTTGGGAACATTTGATGTGATGGAGTACATGACAGCTGAGAGAAACCAGTGTACCAGAGTACTTGTTTCAGTATCAGGTTACTTATTCCTTTGTCACACCGAGCAAGGCCACTGCAGAGCATGTTTTAAATCAGCCGCACTGTCCTGCGAATACTCGCCAGAGAAATCCTCAGTGGGTCATGACATTTTGGACCCTAATACGGCTGAGTTTTGTTAAGCAGAAATCAAACGAATTCATTTATTCATGTTACCAACATCTGCTGCAGAGACGACGATCCGTCTTTTGCCTCTAACCACGTGGTAATCATTTGCTCGGAAAAATCCTGCTGCCACAAAAGGAAAAAAAGAAAAAAAAAAGCCACATTTCATCTTTGCGTGATGATTTTCTTTCTATGCATGTTTCAGGATCTACTGAAGTTTTTTTTGGTCAAGACCGTCTACGCACTGTCCGAAGCACGATCGGCATGGCAGCCGATTCCTCCGTCTTAGTGCGGACTCGGATGACAACCAGATGTCAATGTGTGTTTGTGGCTTTTCTCCTCAGTGTGAAAAGTGCTACATTCAGTTTTTAAATTGTCTATAAAGAAGGAAGAGTTGTTGACAGGAAAAGGAATTTCGACTTCAAACGTCACGGGCTGCATTTGAAGTGGACGGAGAGAATCCGTTTAAAACTATTCGGAAAAGCCATGATGAGTTTTATGGTATTTCTTTGGTTTGGTCTGTCAAAGTATTGAAATAAAAACCAAAGTCCTCTGTGTACGGTTGGATTTGGGGCTGAACATTTGGTCAAATCGGGATCAATACCATACAGCGTGTTGTTCGTCACAAGTTGTGGTGCCAGAAAACCTTCAAACCCTGGCTATTGTTTCATTTTTTTTAAAGTAAGAAATGCGGGCTGCACAGTGGAGCAGTTGGTAGAGCTGTTGCCTTGCAGCAAGAAGGTTCTGGGTTCGATTCCCAGCCCGGGGTCTTTCTGCATGGAGTTTGCATGTTCTCCCTGTGCATGCGTGGCTTCTCTCTGGGTACTCCGGCTTCCTCCCACAGTCCAAAAACATGACTGTCAGGTTAACTGGTCTCTCCAAATTCTCCCTAGGTGTGAGTGTGTGTGTGCATGGCTGTTTGTCTCTGTGTTGCCCTGCGACAGACTGGTGACCTGTCCAGGGTGACCCCACCTCTCGCCCGGAACGTTAGCTGGACATAGGCACCAGCACCTCCTGACCCCACTAAGGGAGAAAGGTATCAGAAAATGGACGAATGGATGGAAATAAGAAATGCTTTAAAGCTGTTTGTACTTTTTTGGTGTTTTCATTTAGTGTAAATATAAATTATTTGCTCCCAGAGGCTAACGATAATTGCTCACCCACGAGGTCCCAAGACCAGAGCGAATTTCAACTCTCGCCAACTCTGATCTCAAAAACCATCAAAGCTGTCTTACGCATCGTTACGCTTTTCTTTATGACGGTTGTTCAGACTGGATATGTTTTACATAACAGGACGATCATTCGTTGCACATTTCCCATGTAAATAATCCACACCTTCTGTTTAAATAACTGCATAACATAAAGGTTTAAAGATTCATGCAAAGGTAGTGTTTGCATAAAGCGTTATGAGATTTTTAAGATTGGAGTTGTTTGAAGGCGTTTTGATCTTGTTCTACAGAATGTGGCCTCAGGGCCCATTGTCAAGACGCCAAAAGAGTTATCGAGTTATCTACTGCAGGTTAGACGTTAACTGCTTGTGATGTTTCACTTCAAAAATCCTGAACTATCCCTTTAAAGAGGCAGCGCTTTACTTTATGCTATAGTGTGATTCCCACATCAAAAACGTATCTGGAGTGTCGCTTTGATCTTTTCATGCAAATTTGCTCATTATAGGAGCTACTTCTCCGTGAAACAATAGTTAAATTTTGTTAAAGGGTAAATAGAGGAGCCACGTTGTGATGACTTCTCGAGGGTCGGAAAGAGCAATAGTTTCTTAAAGAGGCAGAGGCCCAATTTCAAGCTGTGAAATTACAAAGTAATTTTTTAAAGGTACATTTAAATAAAACAGCTTCTTGTTTATTTTAGCAACTAATGGTAATTGTGCTACAAAATTAAACCACATAATACTGTCCCTTTAACATAATACAATGTGAAAGGTATTATGATGTTTAACCCCTTAAACATCACGACGCCAATAAAGCTAACAAAGCTTATTTGTTAGCCAATAAGCTTACTCTGACCTGTTTGTCAGAGTGAACAGGTAAATGCCCTGTTCACTCTGACAAATCAGGGCAGGTGGAAACAATGCTTGCCTCTGTGCCCCCCATTTCCCTCAACTCCACCCCAAGCACCAAAATAAACCGGATAAGGGAAGTCAAGTCATGCACCACCATTCTTCGTATATCTCCTTGCCTGAAATCCCATTTCCTGGCAACCAAATGTTTTGCAGTTGCACCTTTGATTTTGCCCTACAAATCCAATCTGTCTACACAGAGACTCATCCTACGTTCCCCTCTTTATCCTTCATTTCTCTCCAGCATCTGCATTTGGATCTTCCCTCTAATCCTCCAAAGTTCCTCTGCCTCTTTCTTCAGCTTCATTTTCCTGCCTTCCTTCTCGCACTCATCACCCTTGCCCCAACGACGCCAACGGGTGGCCCGGCCGACCGCATTGGCTGACTGACAGCTCTGAGCGGTGTGGCTAACCAACAGAAGCGATGGCGATCCGCCAGCGGGTAACAGTCACAGAAATTGGGCAGTCTGGCGTCCCTTCAGGAGAAGAGACGAGCTGAAAGGCAGGAAACATGGCGAGGCGAGAGGAAACCGGCTTGGTGAAAAACTCTTGGTCTGCAAATAGTGTAAATCTGCCTCTTCAGTCGGGGGTTTGCAACACAGCAGGCCTGCCTTTGCTGCTGGAGATGAATATCTGAGGTGGACCGCACCATCCCACGTCATGCGTTGGAAGAAGCCAGCGGCGGGGCGGGCCTGCCGACGGCCCGCTCAGCTTTGTGCGGCCAAATCAAAAGAGCGGAGCAGCGCTGAAACTCTATTCCAGAAAGCAAACCGCAGGCTGCCTTCCACTTGTGACAACAGCTCCTGTTTACTCAGCAGCACACACAGGTGGAGAGCTACGTGAGAAGAGCTCCTCTTCTTTTCTTCAGCCTCTCATTCTCCGCCAATCAATGGACCGGACTCGAGATGAATGCTCAACACACACAAAAACACACACACTCATATACAAACATGCGGTGACCTTAGCAGCTGCTCTAGGAGGAAATGCTCCCAATTATTCATTGCTGAGGTAACATTTTGAACTGAAGAGAGATCACAAAAGGAGAACGGTTTGGATGTCAGCAACTCGGCAAAAGCACAAAATCTCACAAAGTATTTGTGGTCTTGTTTCTAGTGCAGAAACCTTAGTGCACTTGAAAGTTGATTAAACTAACTTACAAGTAGGCCTGTGTCAATAAGCAGTAAGTCAATTAATCGTGTGAGAAATTAGCTGGTCCTTTTTTTAAAGAACAATTTTATTTGCAGACTTCATAATAATTTTTTTGCTGTTGTTTTATGTTTTTTGCTTATTTTGGATATTTGAAATGTTTTACAGTTTATTGATATTTGAGAATGTGTCATTATATTACTTGAAAACTGTCTCAAAACAACAATATTATCATTTATCGCAATTACTTCTGGGACAATTTATCTTCCAGCAAAATTTGTTCTTGTTACAAGTAACTTCTTAGACCTTGTTTTCAGTCAGTCATTTCTTAATATTGATGGAAAAGAACTATTTCCACTGGCATTATTTCACCTATAACATGCACTTTTTCATCAATTTTAAAGAATTATTGACTTAAGCTCCTATATCTAGTTGAAAAATTACTTGTAGCTAGTTTTGTCTTTCTAAGGTAGTAAGATATTTGCACTAGAAACTCAACAAAAACTGGAACAAAATGGAAGAAAAACTGGTTGTGCAAATTTTGTTGCAAACATTTATATGGTTTGAGTGTAAAACAGAACAAATCTCTCTGACAATAACGCTGACACTTGCAGCGTTAATGCATATGAAAGCAGTTTGCGTGCTGACAACATGACAAAGATTTTAACAGAAGTATCATCACAACAGATGTTGTGCAACAGCAGCTTTGCTTTGGCTTTAAATAACTAGTGTTATGTGTTAACGGGAATTATTAATAAAATGAGTAATTTAGAGCAAAATTGCAAGCTGGGGCAGCATGTCGTTTTCAAGAACAGCCAAAAGGTTCCCAGCCTCTGTTATTGTTTTGTGAAGTGTACTGCAACTGCAACAATACCAAACTTGCCTGATGAAGTTTGGTATTAAACAACAACAGAGCGAGGATCAGTCTGATATTCTCAGACGGCAAGGATCTACACACAAGGAATAAAAACAGAAAACTTCTCCCCGAAATATAAGTTAACAAAAATACTGCAGCCTTCCGCTTAAAATTCTTCAGTCAACACTAAGCTTGTAGCACGCGACCAAAGTACAAAGCAGAAAACAAAGTAAGAAAACTAATGAACTACAAAAGAGACGAGGCTGATTCATCATTTCCTCAAAAACTACAACAAACAACAAAAAATTTTTTATCAATAACCAATAAAAAGCAAAAGCTGCAATCAAAAGATGAAATGATTTCGCTAGATGTCTGCTGGTCTTTATGTTGTTCTGTAAAATATGGATTGGCTGGATTTGGATTGATAGAAAGTCACAGTATTTGCTAATCAGGTGATCTTATTTAAGTTTATCACACTTTGAACCAACTTTTAAAAACTACTCTAATTTGAATAACTTAGTTTTGAGCAAAACTAATAAAATTAGCGATAGCAAATTAGCATCATTTTCTTTTTAAGACGGCTCAAAGAAACGTTTTCTTCAGTGCAGACATTTGATGTCATATTTTTCAGTTATTCGTTTGGAAAATTCCCAACACTTTTTGCAAATTTCTAGTGGTAATGTGATAAAATGTGGCAAAGTTCAACGGGTACGGACACTGTTGCTCCCTTTCCACTTACTGAAACACAGAGTTTCTGATGCACTGAAACAAACTAAATATTCTGTAACTCGAGGCCCCGTTTCCTTTGCAGGCTTTCGGTGGCCTGCTTACCACGGCAAACACGGAGGATAATGCAGGTCTGTTTGTGGATGGAGGGGTATCTGGCTGTAGCGATGGAGGGATGTTGTTGTTGAACCGAGATGAAGTCAGAGGGAAGTGGATCCATCTATTAATTGCATAATGAGAGGCAACAGCTGCATGCCACTGGGTCAGACAGCACACAGATGTGAAGGGACCAACAGAGCTGAGAGTCAGGGTGGGGGAGAGAAGGAGGACCACTGGAGATTCTGTGCCGTGACCTCATCAAGTCTGAACGCCGCCTGGCCCTGTGACGGCTGATAACGAAGATCATACCATGGCCTCACCTGAGAAAACCTGAGCAGCTCCGGAACGTGTCGGAGCCGCATGCTGCTCGGTTCAACTCCGGCTGACCTGGAGAGGCGTGCCAAACGCAGCTCTGCTGCACACTGCAGCACCAGCTTTTCATGGGTAGGGTCTTTTTTTTTTTTTTCAAGCTTCAGTAAAGTTTGATGAGACATAGGGCACAGAATTGAAAAGTCAACTGAATCACCACTTGGCATCCTTTTTGACATTTTTCCAACTTGAATAGTATTTTCTGATTGCAGAACTAAATATGGAGAAGCATTTCTCTTAAAGGTATGACAACGTATGTTTTTTTGATAGCACTGTCAGAGTACTGCAAAAATAAATAAATACATGACTGGCAATAAGGCGTATAACAAGAATGTGAGTCTCATTACAATGTTCTTGTTGTTTTTTTAGGATTAAAGTATGTAGGTCTACATATATACATCATCTTACACAAAACCTGTCCAGTTTTACCAAGCTAATTTTTATTTGCTAAATGTCAGATTAATTTGTAAGGATTTTGTGAAAGGATGTTTGTATTCCAAAACACACATAACGCTTGGTCCTAAAACAATTTATAAACGTAAGTTGAGACAATGCCTTAAACGCTGCTGCCCTGTATGACATCATAAATTAATTACACAAAATCATGAAGAGACTTGGGGGGCCTCAGCAATTCTGATTCATTCTTGGGCACAATTTTAGATGTCTGGAGGAGCATCTGCAATTTGTTTAAATAGTTATTTGAAATTATCAGTAGTAAGGGAAAGACGTTACTGTTTAGCCAGGAGACTGGTTCTGGGTCCCAGACTTGAATGTGTTTAAATGCAGAATATGCATATGTCCCATGTGCTCAGATATTAGTTAGAAATTACTGAGACTGAAAATGAGTCATTACTCCAAAACAAGCTAAAGACTCTTCTTCACGGGTGAGATTTTGTCTCTATTTATGGTTCTTCTGTTGGAATTGCTGTAGGAGCGATAAAGAACCTAGCTGGGTATTGCGCGCAAGCGATTTGATTGTCAGGAGACTCATGGATTTATGTCACTGTAAGCGTGAAGGTGATGCTTTCAACGCCCTTGAACAACAACAACATGCCAACCACCGTTTTCGATCCGTGACAAAACGTAGCAAGAAAAAATGTAATTTTAATTTCTTAGATTATTATTGAAATCATTTTTGTAATTGTGCAGTACCATGAAATGGAAAAATGTGTCTGATGTCGAACAACAGGGACAGTGTGTCTTTTTATACAGTGTATGGAAATACCAGGTTTCATCAAAGTGGAGTGAGACTGGGACTCGGTCTGTCGGAGTTTCCCCCCTTCCTGACTGCGACCTCCCTGGATGTCAGCATCGCGTCCTTCCCATTCCATTAAACCTTGATAAACTACCTTTAAGCTCTACCAAAGGTTACTTTGCGATTTTGAGATTTAATAAGACTACAAACATCTTAGATTGTGATGATTACGCTAAAGCAACTGTCAATGTTCTAATAATATCATAAAACAACTGCAGGTGATGATCTGCAAACACACGTTTCTTCTGCAAGACCTGATTTATGCTCCTCGGCATTAATGTACATGTTACAGTGACGACACACATTTCACACACACACGCACACACACCGAAACAGCTATAGTCATTCCTGGAGGTGTTGACACATGCAGGCATTTTAGTTGATTGTTTGGCTGACAGTTTTTGGGAAGTTGAGCCTTGTTTCTTCTGTTGTTACAGGCCCTGGCAGTGTTTCTTTCCTTAAGACGATGACATCAAGCTTAGTCACTCAAGTGCTCCTGCTTTGTAATGCTTGTTCTCTTGTTCTCCAAACAGAAATAGAAGCTTTTCACTCCTACGGTCCTCAAACATAAATTAGTTTTCTTCTTCCCTGCCGCCCCTCTCCTCTCCTCCCGTCCTGCAGTAGGTACTTTTTCTTCTGCAGTCTTTTGGGAGCACAGACCACATGAGATCCTCACAGAGGTTCCAGGACATGCATTTTGATCCCTACAAATGTACAATAAGTTCGGGCTTTGCAGCTTATTCAAAGCCACTCATGAATGAGAAAAGCATCTGATCCGCGGGGCTTTTATGTCGAGAAAATTACTCAGGTGCACTGTTGCTGCAAGCGCTGGCTGCGCAGTTGCGTGGCAACATTACAATTCACAGCGACACAAGCCAGAAACACAAGCTCGTCTTAAAGAAACCTGCAGAGTTCTATTTGGGTCACTGAATACCTCTGTGTTTACCCTCAGCCTACTGTGGGATTGACGCGCCGAGCCCCTCCTCCTCCAGGGAGTTTTTTCCACTGTGACATGTGCGATGGGGGAAACTTAAGCCTCGACACATCTTCCAAACAGGAATTTTCACTTCTCTTTTTAATCCCGTAACCCCCATCGTCTTAAAAAACACATCTGTGTTTGTGAGAGTGTGTGTGACAGGTCTAATACTTCTACAAACAGCAAATCAGCACAGCCCACTGCTCAGGTTAGTGCTGCCAACAATGAAGAGCCGGGAGCCAGCCAATCAGCACGAGGCTCGGCGATGACCTGACAAGCTTACTTGTGACCTCTACGGTGAATCACACAGAGACTACTGCATGTTTGCTGAGTGGAAATAGGAATGTGTCTATATTGTTTCTTTTGGCTCATGACAAATGTTAAAGCTGTACAGCAGACTTATGTTTGAAATCAATCAAACTTACTTTAGGAACAGGTTGACACATCTGAAGCACTCCAGGATCACATTTTCTATTTGTTTTGCTATTTTGTTGGAAATCATTTAATGAAAATAGCATTGACTCCTCAAAGTCAAGCTTCCTGGTTCCTGGTGACATCATAGAAGGCATGAGGCAGATGATTGGAGCTCATTTTTACATCTGTTTGTGTGTTTCTTAATCATTTCTTTCTGGTGAGCAGTGATTTTACTGAATTGACTTTGCTTAATAAATTGCATTGATTTTAGAATTAAAACTTTTAGTGCAATTAATAATGTTTTGTTTTGTTCTTTTTTTACGTATTCACGTGTTTCTGGTACACCCATGAATCTGACGCACAAGCCACATCCGCAAACAGCGATGGGTGACAAAGTTGCTTCCCTTTGCCCAGTAGGGGTTAAAAAACTATCTGATGGGATACTAGAAACTACTTTTTGCATAGTACTATCAAATTCAATTGTAACGTTGGAGAATTTAAATGTAAATTTCTTAAAGGTGCTCAGTAACAGCAACTGCAAAGCTTGATTGTTCTTTTTTTACGACGTCATTGACCAAAATGCGTGAAAAGTCATTTTTCATTAGTCTAATTGATAGGAAAATTAGCATTTTGGTAAAATTCCACCTGTTTCTGTTGTCCGGGTGCAGTTGCTAATGTAACAAAAATGAATCACTGAGTAGAAAGTTAAAGCAGAAGTAATGTGGCACTGAAACACTAAAAACAGTAGGGACCTTAAGATCAGGACCGTAAGGCAGTAAGATAAAAGTCAAACTAATCTTAAAAAGCTTAAGAAGTGCCTTCATTACTCTGCACTACAAAGATAACTGGGATGGTACGTTTTAGGGAGTATTTTGTCACCTTCTTAAAACATTGACCTAAGTTGCTGTTTGCCAAAAATGTTTTTGGGAAAAAAATGACAATCTTTTCCTATCCATGAAATGCTTGAGGCAAATAGATAAATAAATGTATGCAAAAAATGCCATTATTTTAAGGAAGGTGACAATTTATAGAACATGTGATCATATAGTAAAAACATTTCACAACCATTCATAAAGACCCCAATGTCAAATCTCCTTGATGCAAACTCTCGGTACTGTATTGTTAAAAAGAAGAGCTGCAAGATGTATAGAGGAAACTACTTCTTTCTTTACACACGCACGCACGCACACCTTTTTACTGGCAAGCCGTCATGAGTTTGCTCACAATAATAAGTCCCAGTGCTGTACTTTTAGAACCAAATCAACAGCAAAGAAGGGGCATCACCGACCCCTTTTTCTAGCTACGCACCATTGAAATCAAATCACCATGTGGGATTTTAAAAACACGCTTTTCACCTGTTGCAGGAAGTGGAAATTACAGAGCTATGTAAAAGCAGCTTTAAGACTGTGTGAGATGAATAACTGCTGACAGAAAGGCACACTGTGCGCCAAGATGTGAAGCTACACGCTAACACGTGGGATCGGCTGAGGCGTGCACTTATAAGCTAATGAGGAAATTAAAAACAAAATAAATTAGGGAGCTTGATGTCAAACCTGGAAGATTTGGGTTTTTGTACTTCCACAAAGCGTTTGACTGGTTGACCTTTATTTCCTTGAAATGGTTAAATCTCACACACACGCACGCACACACGTTGAATTCCAATGTGCCAACAAATTTGGCGTTGGCATGGAAACAAATACACGGCATAAGACCGCATTCTCCCAAAATGAATGTTTCTTTTTCATTGTTGATGTTGTGTGTGACACACTCACTGAGGTCTTTTCAGCTGTCCCGTCGATTCCGCACAGATCGACCAATTATAATGTTAGGAAAGGACTTACCGGCTTTTGGGTCAAAAACAACATTTCCCACAGTGCCTCAGAGACACGGCCTGCAAAGAGCAATCCCGACCTGCCGTTACAAAGGGCATTGCATGAAGTCTCTCATTCCTTAAAGCAGGGTGGAGAGGCTTTCATGCGAGGCTTCTTAAAAAATCAAACTATGCTGTCAGATGGGCTTAAGAGGTAGTTTAAGCACCTACATGCCTGCATTTGTACCCAGGCCTCTGTGGAAGATCAGGACCTGAACCAACCGTGCAGAGACACGGCTTTATGTCAGACTCTGGTGTCAACATGACTCTAAATGAACTCCTGTTGTCTTTGGGGGCTATTGGGACTTTCATGCTGAGGGGGGATCAGGCGGTAAAGACTTCGTGATCATACGAGTGTTAAACAGCATTCATGCAAACAAGGCGAACGGCCGAGGGAATCGCAGCACACAAATCCAGGTACATTTATGAGCGGTGGGGGGAAAACTGCCAACTGTGCCATAAAAACAGAGGAAAGGAGCATGTAAAGACAGAACCGTGGTGAACATGAAAACACTGTTAACACCAACATCATTCTCTTTCTCTCTCTCTCTCTCTCCTTTGCTCTCTCTCTCTCTTTCACTTCTGGATAATTGCTGTTTTGTCTTGACTGTGTCTGCTGTTATTTATTTGCACAGGAACTCAGACAGTTTCCCTGAGGGTAAGAGATGTTTTTTTATGTTTTAGAGTGTTTGTAAAGAACAAGAAAAAAAAAAAAGAAGTTGCATTGTTTTCTTTTAGTTTCTGATGTCTACAACAGAAATGAAGTAATTCTACCTAAAATGTGTATTGTTAGCTGCTGTGTCGAACTGCTCCTTTTTCTGGCTGAAAAGTCACTTCTTAGTTGTTTTTGTATAATTAGAAGTGTACTAAGATATTTTCACCATGAACTAGACCAAAGATACTTGGTCAAATGTTATGTTTTGCAGTATAAAGTGTTGAGATAAAAATGATTGTCATCCAGAAGTGCCTAGATGTCTACAGAAAGGTATGCATACTTTTCCACGAGTACAGGAATATGTGGAAAATCATTTTTCACTCAGTGGTTTGCATAAATACGATGAGCGGGGTCAGACTGTTTTAAGATGTATAACTAATGTCTGAATGTTAGCAGATTATTCTGTCTGGCCTGGCCTTGTTCAGCTTGGAATTGGTCATCGCTCGAACATGTATTAAGGATGGAAAAAGCACCTAATGTTTGAATTTTCAATAAGAGCAAAGGGAAGATGTTTGACTTAGTTGATGTTAAGCTGGGGCTGCACAGTGGCGCAGTTGGTAGAGTTGTTGCCTTGCAGCAAGAAGGTTCTGGGTTTGATTCCCGGCCCGGGGTCTCTCTGCATGGAGTTTGCATGTTCTCCCTGTGCATGCGTGGGTTCTCCCCGGGTACTCCGGCTTCCTCCCACAGTCCAACAACATGACCCACTAAGGGACAAGGGTGTATAGAAAAAAATGGATGGATGATGTAAAGCTAGTTGTGTTGGACTGGCGACCTGCGCAGGGTCTTTTGCCTCTCGCCCAATGACCACTGAAGACCAGCAAGGATAAGTGGATATAGAAATTGGATTGTTGGATGATGGTAGAAAAGCAAAAGGCTCGCAAGCCTTTTTGGATACGCTCTTATAAAAAGCTGTGTGAAGTATTTACCTGAAGGAGGACGACTACAAACAGATGCAACAAGTTGAGACATTTTCAAGATTCTCACATTTTCATTTTCTCACTTCCTGCTCTGCTTGGTCCTCATTTAAACTGAGTGACAGTGAGAGCAAAAGAGACAGAGAGAGCAAATGAGCAGCAGAGTTAAAAGGGAAGAGGAAGAGTTTCGGACTGGATCTGTCATCAATTAAAGGACCCAAAGATGTATTTTAAATAGCTGTTGATATGGCAGCCTGAAACAACAGCAGAAACTAGTGGAGCAATAAAGTGAAAAAAGAGACGGTGTCTGCGGTCTATTAGAGCACATGATTGCGTAATGTGATACATTTTATAACAGCAGGGAAATTCAGCTTCCAAACAATGTTACAATTCTCTCCATTCCTCCATCCCAGAGTATGAGCTGGAAGATGAATGAGACCAGTAATGGAGAATGTTTTTGGGGGCTGGGGGGGTTCTTCTGTGTTTCAGTCCCTGTGGTCCAGATATCAACTTTAACTCCTACAAAGTGAGTGTACCATTGGGTTATGTCTATTAGAGACTCTATTAAGCTGATCCGGGGGGTTGCTCGGGGAAACGGGTGTCTGATACGAGGGGCGGCAGTGTGTGACGGGACGACTACCTGGCGCTGGCTATCTGTGTGTGAGAGGATGAACAGCGCAGGCTGATGCAACGGACCGCTGCAGCCCAGATCACAGCGGTCCACAATGTGAAACATTTCGCTGTGAAATATTACATAAATGTGGGAGGAATCTGTGTTTGTACAATGCTGTGGAATGTGTGTGCATGAGTAAGAGAGTAACATTGGACTCCCGAATGCATGTGGGTGTAGTGTAGGGAGACATTTGTGAGGATATATTTCAAAAAGAACTGCCTCGGGTTGATTTTTGAAATATCTGTGTGGCACTTGGATTGATGTACGCTGATCTCAGAGGAAGAGCAAACACCCAAAGTACACCAGATCTTAAAGGGATAGTTCAGGATTTCTGAAGTGAGGGTTCTGTTCAAAGGTTAGACAAGCACATGATACACATTTGAATATATGATGAAGAAGTTTGATAGTTTTTGTGACTCATTTCAGAGTAATAACATAGATTTATTACACAAAGTGAAGTATTTCAAGCCTTTTTTCCCCCTGATTATTTTCATTATGGCTTACAGAAAATGAAAAGTGTCTCAAGAAATATCACCTTGAATATTACACAAGGTTAATAAAGAAAATACCATTTTAAACACAAATGTCAACTTTGTCACCATTGGTGAACTTGTAAAGTTAGATAATCCCTCAATGCAGTTCTCAGCTATTGAAAAATTGGGTATAATTTATTTTACAAATCCATCTCGATTAAGTATTTTTATATTTTATCATTCCTGCCACATTTGTAAGCCCTTCTAGTGTCCTATATGTTTGCAGTGGGAACATTTCATGAACTTGGAACATACAGAAAGTAACTTTCAACCATTCCTCTCTGGATCATTTCTTTAAATAATTCAGAAAAAAAGGAGTTTATGTCTGTTGCATCATTTCTGATTGTTTTTTTTTTTCGTTGTTCTTTTGAAAGAGCCAGGAATGACTTATTTTCAGTGACAGTGCATGTTTTTTTAGATATATAATCTACAATCTCAGAGATTTGAAACAAAAACAGGCCCACATCATCTTAGATCCTCCACCATACTGATAGTGGGCAAAGATGATTTTCCAGATTTTCGCCCTTTGTTGACTCTCCTGATTTGTTAAACAAAAACTTTGCATCATTTCACTAAAATACACTCATCTCTCCAAACAGAGATGGATGAACTCCACATATTGCTGTTTGAAGTTTTCGGTTTGAAGTGTCTTTAAATTGGTAATAACCTTCAATTAAATGCTTCATATTCCTACCTTTTTAAATAATTTCACACATTTCAGTTGATATTTTCTTAGTAAATGACAAAGGATCTTCATCCATCCATCCATAATCCCTACGGTGTGATCTAGGTCTTCCTCTTGCTCTTATCCTGGTGGGACGGGCCTGGAACATCTCATTAGGGAGACGTCCAGAAATCATCTGAACCAAATGCTTGAGCCACTAACTGGCTCCTCTCAATGTGGCTCTACTCTGAGCTCCTCATTTGTGAACAAGATCCCAAGATACTTAAATTCCTCCACTTGGGACACGACTTCATCCCCGACCCAGAGAAGGCATTCTACCCTTTTGTAGTTCAAGAGAACGGTAGAATTCTGCCTCGGACTGGGAGGTGCTGGTTCTCATGTTGGCCGCTTCACACTCGGCTGTGAACTGCTGCAGTGAAAACTGGAGATCGAGGTCTGACGAAGTCATCAGAAGAAGTCTTCATATTGCTGGTAATATGAACCAAGTTCTGACACCAATTAAACAAGGACCTATCGGCCCGTATCGAAGAGCCGGGGACCCTGTACTTCTGGATTACTACCCACAGGACTCCCTGGGGGACATGGTCGAACGCCTTCTCCACAAAGTCCATAAAACACATGTCAACTACTTTTAGTGCCTCTAGGACATTGCTGAGGGTGTAGAGCTGGTCCAGTGTTCCACAACCAGGACAAAAACCCCATTGCTTTTCTTGAGTCGGAGGTTCACCTATCTGGCAAACCGTCCTTTCAACAACCTCTGAAAAGACCTTACTAGCAACACTTAGGTGTGTGATGCCTCTGTAGGGTATTACCAGGGTATTACCAATTAAGGGTAATCCAGGGTATCTACCCCAGATGTCCATGTGATGTTGTAGAGCCACGTCAACAAACGCAGCCCCACAAGATCCAAAGACTTGAGGAACTGTGGGTGATTCTCATCTACTCCCAGAGCCCTGCCACCAAGAAGCGAACCACATTGGAGACTTCAGGACCAGAGCTTAGAAAGTTCATCCCGAGGTCCCCAAACATGTGCTGGTGGGATTGAGGACGTCTTCGAAGTGCCAACTGCCACTAACTCACAGCATCCTGAACCGCGATCAATAGCTCACCATCCCTGCCGCAGACAGTGTTGGTGGGACACTGCTTGGCCTCCAGAGACGCCAGATGGTGAACCAGAACCACCTCAAAGCCATATGGAAGTTGTTCTCCAACTCACCAAAATCCTCCCACTCCTGAATTTTGGCAACCCGCCTGAGCCTCAATCCGGTTGGTCTGCCGGTACCCGTCGGCGGCTTCTTAAGTTCCACGGCCCAGAATGACCCAGCAGGACAAAATCATCTGACAAAACACAAGCTTAAAGTTATGACATATCTTTGAGTTGACTTGATACTAAATGTATTGGACCGGTAATCAGATGGAGTTTTATAAACTTCCATGTTTCGAGCTGCATTTCGAGCTGAAATGAGCCTGTGAGCCGTTTGTATCAAGGGAAATATAAGTAATCTGAACACAATCAACAAATGAATTGTACTTGCTTACCAAGTAAAACATGCTCAACATTACATTAAACATTAAACTAAAAAAATTCATCATCAATTGTTATACATGTCTCAAACTGTTTTTAAGAATTTTCTAGTACAAAATACAAGACATTACGACTTTGAGTGTATATGCTGCAAAATAAAAGCACTCAGCAAAACAAAAAAACAAACCGAAGTGTAAATTCAACATCCACAGGCTGCACATCTTAGCAGGATCAAGTAACACAAATCACTGAGCAACATTTATTAATTTAGCACACCTCTGAGCTGAACTTGTTTAATTTTTCTGCATGATTTATCATCTTCCCAGCTGCCCTGGGTTATGGTTTCGATTCAATAATTAGTTAGAACATTTTGTTACGCCTCTGTCGACGCTCCAGTCTCAACGGAGCCATTTTTCAATTAGGTGATTAGTTCCAGTGAACTGAGAAATTAGGACCTCGTGTGAAGATCTTCCACCAGTTTGGAAAATGTATCTAGAATTGCGATGTTTTATTTCAAAATAAAACCTTAAATCTCGAGGAACGCCTTCCAGTAGTTATTTGTTATGCAGTGAGCGGGGGATAAGTGAGAGGGGCGCTGCTCCATTGTAGATATGGATTATTTGTCATGCGTTTGATGGTGCGGGTAACTCACGAGTGCCGCGTTTGAGATAGAGCACCTGGGCCAAAGGTTTGTAACCAGAGAAGAGGTTTTCAGCAGCGTTCACAAGCGTTTCAAATCTCCAAACTTCCACATGCAGCATTGCCAAGACACCAAATAAGAAATAATATAAATCATACGTAGCAATTAAGCTGAGAGCTTCCACATGACCTCAGAGTTCAACCTGGAGTTAATTAATGTGTACTATTTGAAGAAGAGCTATAAATTTAAATTACAATAACTGACGCAAGGTTATGGTCAAATCAAAATCAAGACGCAGCAATACACAACGTTAACACAAGGTATGAGTGTTGTATTGGAAGAGTTTTATTTGTTCTGAGCGAATCTAAATCCAGTATCAAATGTTGCGTACAAGTATGCTAAAAAAAAATGGACATGTAAGCTGGAACTGTAGAGAGCTCAGAATACCTGTCGCAATGCCCTGCAGTCAAACTGCTTCGGAGTTGTTAAAAAGTCAGCAGGAGCCATATCTTGGGCTCTTTTACGACTGTAATTTATTTCCATCACACCTAAGAGTAAAGTATAAAAAAAAAAATCTTTTTTTTTTTCCCCTTTCCCAAAGTCATGTTGAGAGTATGATACTTCATCAACCAGACAAGTGAAAACACAGAGAAGTGTATGTTTCTTCACAATGCCTGGAGCTTTCAGTCTGACCTTGTCCCCTCTCCTTCTCCCTCTCACCTTCTGCCTCCAACTCCTCCGCCCCGGGGCACCATTGGGTGGGCCTTTAGGAGAGATGAGCGAAAGGGGCCCTTGGCATCACCCATACCTAAGATGGAAAAAAAAAAAAAAAGACGGGAATTGGGGGGGAAAAAACCCAAAGTGAGCCTTAACATTGTTGAGATAGTGTTCGGGTGAGGAGGAATGAGGTAAATATCAATGGCGGTGGTCTCATATAGCCCATTAGTCAATGTCTGCTGCTCCCTGTCTGAGCATCAGTGCAGAGCTGCCCCGGGGTTTGCACCACCAGCACCACTGTCTTCCTGCTGGATTGTACCAATGTGAAAATAAAGCAACCCGAGCTGGGCATAAATCATAAGGAACATTTGTTACCTCGGGTAATTGTGCTTCATCCATCTTTGGGCCCTTTTTTCCATATGTCAACCCCTGGAGGCTGCTGGTGTCAGCTTTGCAGGTCTGCAAGCGGGTTAAGCTGGGCTACGCCTAACTGGAACCAAACGGCAAAACCCGGGATGGGATCTCACACTGATGATGTGGACGGATGACGTTCTCACACGTTAGATATCAGTCAGAGGCTACTGTGTGGTATCCTGTCGATTCATCTGCTCTGATCTGACTCACAATGTTTTACATTTGACTCTCCAGACACACCTTTAAGCACATATTTACTAACTCTGACCAACTTATAGAAGACTGGTAAAAATTATTACATCATGCGACAATGCTGTAAGAGAGACAAGTTGGAACAAAACACAAAGGAATGTACATATACAACTAAATCTTACTCCAAAAGCAAGAACCAGACTATTGCGCATGCCATTCTGGGTAAATAAGCGTGTTTAGTGCAGTGAGAGAAATGACTCGTAGTCTTTTGGTGAAGGACAAAAGAAAAATCTTACAACCACCAAAATCTAACGCCACTCCATTTTGTTTTTTGCTAACATTTTTTGAAGAAGAAAGATTTACTCACTGACTTCTTCAGAGGTTTTTATGGTGTTTTCTTCAGTGGTTCTTGGAACAGCGCCACCACAGGTGAGGGGCTGACCAGGTGCTTCAAAGGGTTTGATTCCTTTGAGACAGTGCACTGTGAAAGAAAACCACGGCAGCTGGATATGGAACAAATGTTACAATTTTGCTCCCCAATCAAAGCAAGTCTACCGGACTATCAGGTGTGAAAACACTTTTATGTAGAACTTTTAATCTAATACTCAAACCTGTCAAAATAACACATTTATCTGCAGTCTTATTTAATAGAATATTTAATAGAAAGATCACCTATGATCTCCAATGTTAAGCAAATGCAAACATCAATGGTGCAGAGAAAAACAAGGTAAAGGACAAATTTAGCATTTGCTCATAACATTGAATAGTTCGGACAACTTCTGTTACTTTGTTGAAAGGAGTTTTTCCATCTATTCACTTGGTACGCTTCTATCATATATTGAAGTACAACTCCTAGTCTGGAGTTTCCATACGTTTTCTATTGCCAAATCTTTTCAGTCTAGAACGTTGTCTAGAACACACACACATGCACACGCACTCTCATACAACATGAGCAACACTGCTGATGAGTAACAACAGGCGATCGTAGAGCTGATGATGTCTCTCTTGCTTTTTGTTTCTTCTTAGTGCTTCAATACATCTGATTCCAACAAGAAGCAGCACAAAAAGAACAAAGAAAGAGAGCTAGATGGTAAAAGAAAGTATGAGAAATATGAAATGATACCTTTCATTTTGAATCTAACTTAGATCAAAATGATCTAAGTTAGATCAGAGGGGAAATGGGGGGGTGGAATTACTTGAAACACTTTCTCTCAATCACAAATCGATCTAGAAAAAAACCCACAATAACTTTAAGACAATAAAGTCTGGGAACACAGAACTGCAAAAATAGTTAAGGGGGAAGATTTTGTGCATTTTTTATTTATCCAACTCAGCTGAACATTCGACTGGACTGGAGTATGTTTTATAACTACATGGTGTTTATGTTGAAAGTTTTCCCTTACCGTACATTATGTCTATTCTTTATTCAGTTTTCATATCTATTTTACATTCTATCTTTGTGTGAGTCTATTTGCAGTTAATGTCTGTCACTTTGCTGCCGTTGAATAGAAATGTTCCCATAAAGGATATTTCTACTCTACTGTAAATCTATATTGGTACCGATTGGTGACATGATGAACTTTGATCGCTCTGGCAGCTTGTCTCTGAACTCTGTCCAAGAGCTTTCTTCTCCGTGTAAGAGGTAATCTCCTCCCACGCCGTCCCGTCACACCTGACAGCTGACGTTAAGGAATGCACCCAGTGCTGCCCCTACAGCTCCTAATCAGCCCCATCACCTGCACATGTGAGCTCAGGTTTTTAGGTCTCCGTTCACTTTGCTTACAGAGGTCCAGCATTTCGTGTCCGTGTCCTGCTAGCGAAACCAGTAGCATGTCAATGTGATTAGCTCGACGCAGATGTAAGCGGTTCTGCACGCGGTGTGAATGAAAGCGTCGGCCGAATCCTGCGACTCTGAGCCCCAATGAGTGTGTGTGTGTGGTGATTAAATAGAGAACCAGTCCTATCTGTCAAACTTGTTTCCACCAGTTGATTTTGTCATTTCACTTGCTGTACAATGACATCAAAGATAAGGTGAAATGTAATGTGGCCATTCAGACTGAGGAAAGACTGGAAAAATGAATCGGGATACACTTTTAATTTAGAACCGTGCATAAAAGTGAACAAGTGAAAAAAACTGTGAAGTTTAGACTTATTTTAACAAATGACATGGGTTGCACAGTAGACCACTTTTACATGCTGTTTAAAAGTGAAAAGGTCTTCTCTAAATTTTTCCCTACAGAGCATGATGTTGCCATCATAATGTGTTGCTTTGTTTGCTTTTATCTTAATAATCTGAGGTAAAATAAAGGGATTTATGAAGGAAATTTGTACTGGATGTTTTCGGGATATCGTAGTAAAGGAAGCTGAAAACAAATGACTGCTATCCTTTTTAGATTCTAATGGCCAAAAGGAAATTTAAAAGCAAATATTCCTATAAAACAGTGTAGTTTGTAGTTGTAACGATGCAAAATGTGCAAAAGTTTAAGGAGTGTGAATTTTTTTGCAAGGCATTGCATTTTTATCGTCTTATGCATGTTGTCATAATGGAAAGGGTAATCACATGGACAGATTTCTATCCAGGGCTTAAAACACGAAAGCATTAGGCGTTGAATCTGTTCATTAATTCGCCTAATATGAGGAAAGTTTTGCAAGAAAAACTTGTTGTTTTCCAGGTGGAAGATCAGAAGCTAAAAATAGCACAAGACACCAGTGAGGGAATGTTTTTAACTCCTCCAAGTCATGAGTTACCCTCTCTGTTGACAAGAGAGGATGCCATTTATCAACAGGTGTGAGGAAGCCAATGAAGATACGAGGACAGATAACACAGCGTGGCAGCCAAGCCCTACCCAGGAAGCGAAGAGCATGAACGAGTGGGGAAAGATGGAGAAAACCCGCAGAAGAGGTGTGGGCAAAACCACAGCCACATTCTCAGGCTGCAAACACCCTTTCACCACTCGGGGACCTCTCCTCCCCCACCCACACGCTTATCCTCCTCGGATCTAAAAGGAGGCGGATGCCCTGGAAAGCTACACGTTGTCAGCTCCGGCATAATTAGGAGAAAACATGCAGCTGGCCATTGTTGAGGCTCACGTTCTGGTTCTAAAAGTCAACTAGAACAATAAAAGTCCTTTGGTCCAAACCGCCAGATGCAATTAGATGGCTACATCAGATAAAAAAATTTTTAAAAAGTGGACACACCATGTGCTAAATGTGAGAACATAAACGTACCAGACTTTGTCAGCGCTAAATAAAGGGCGATGCAGAGCCGCTGTTGCCCTTTTAATGTTTTATCTGATTATCTGTTTTGGTTTTGCGACTGGAAAAGGGTGGAGCAAGTTCATAATGCATGAGAAACAAACAAAACTAAACATGCACTAGAGATGAGCCATGCAGGCTTTTTGTTGTACTGAAGAAAAAAACAAAAAAACGTGTTGGTTTCCCTGAAAGTTGAAGACAAACACGGGCAGCCTAGCATGAAGAACATACTGTATTACAAAGGTCGGGATGAATAGGTCGGCACGCAGAGAAAAGCTCCCTGTTCGGCCTGCCAGATGGGTACCTTCTTCGTTGCAGACAGCAGGCGTGACAGCATTATCCGTCCCCGGAGAAACAAGGCTATCTGTTGGCGTTCAGGTAGCGGGGGGGAGGCAAGAGAGGAGGGCGCCGGGGTCGGCATCCTGCTTCTAAATGAGGAAGAGGAAACTAATCCTAGGTCAAAGAGGGCCACTGTGTTGAGTGAGACTTCACATTGGGATGGGAGATTCAAAGTGTGTTCCTCTCTCTGTAATTCCGCCGTCCTTATTAAAACCCTGCACCTGGGCCCGGGACGGATCCTTCGGGAACCCCCTCATGGCCACCGCCAGTCGGGCCCCTAAATCTGTCCCCGGGTCTTTACTCACTCGCCACTTATCCGTCCTTCCTTCCTCATTTTTGTGCCACTTTGGGTCAAACTCAGGGCCATGGTGTTGGGTAAATGTGTACAGGAAAGGGGCAAAATAGGATCCGGGAGAAAAAGAGCAATGCATTGTTGGCAAAAGATCATTCGCTATTTTTACTTGTGACTCACACAGGTAATAATGGGTTTCAGAACTTGTGCTGAACGTCAGATCCCGGTTCACAGGTGTTAGCTGTTGTTGATTGGACGAAACAGACTATAGGACTAGTTAGCACATAGAGAAAACCTTCTGTTGGTATATAAGGTCAGTGAACAAGTCAGTGAAATTCACATGGAAGTCTGCCCAACAAGTTTACTTTCACAAGAGGAGCATTGCGGCTTTCACCGTGATCCTCCACCAAATCATTTGAAATTATTTTGGGGGGTTTTCAGATGAAATATAATTTAAAAGGAAATTAGATAGGAGCAGATGAGAAAAAAGAAGCACAGAGTGAACACAAATTGACATCAGTGATGTCAATTTGTCAAGGATCAAATTGATCCTTGATGTCTAGACCTGCGAAAAGAGAAATAAAACAAAACCAAGAAACCACAATGAATGTATTCTAAGAGGGGTTTTTTGTTGTTGTACATCTTAGTTGTTCTAACAAATGTGCAAAGATTTTTCATGGCTATTTTCCCCTCCAAAAGCTAAGAAGAACTATGGAATAATCTTTTTGGCAACTTGGCTCTGTGACAGTTTTTTTTTTCCTGGCTCGTATCAAATAAAAAGTTATCATTGAAGTGACATCCTTTCTGAACCCTTAAATTAATCAATCGGCAGTCGGTGCAGACGTGTGCCCCGCTGGAAGCGGAATGGAAAACATTCCTACATCTGAGGAACCAAAATTATTGTTGTGGCTTTACATGAAAGTGCTGGCTCCACCTGGCCCTCTCGGCGGCGGGTTTCCACACAAGTATTTGTTGAAGTCGCGGTCTTTGAGCCAGCTCCCGTTATTAATTGCTGTTGAGTTTGCGGCGATATCCGATACCCCCGTACCACCGCGTTCGACGATAAAAACGTCTGGGAATCAAACGCCTCTCGAGTCGCGCGTGTTTATCGCGAGGCAAAAATAACTCAGAGTTATTTGTGCTATGAGGTGAATGTTATTTAACTGCCACTCTGCTAGGTTTTGTCTTCAGGCCACTGCCATATGTCCCTCCAAGAGTGTTTACACCAAGAACGTTTTGCTGCGAGTAGCTCTCAGCAGTCAGCCAGACCAGAGGTGGCGTCACACAAGCTACAGCCCCAACTCAATCTCTGTTATTGTTACTAGTAGCATTACCATGCTTAAGCACGCCAATGTAATTTGTAAGAATAAGAACAAATTAGTCGAAGGCCGTGTGTGTGTAGCGTGTGCTTGGAAGCTCTGCGGCTCTGGGCAGCACCTAAAACACATGTGAGCGCGCGGTCGCTCCACGGTTTTTTTTTCTTCTCCTAAACACGAGCCGGGCTCGAGTTTCAGGCCTTTGTGGTCTCCTAAATATATATCGAAAAACACATCAGGCTGCGTGTCAGCGCTGTTTACAGGAAAGTGATTTATGGGACTTTAGGAGGCAGAGGGGGAACGCCGATATGGTGTGAATAACTTTCAGAGGAACGCAGAGGAGGGGTAACCGTTCAATAATCGCGAGACGGTTTACGAGCGTCGAAAAGAGCAGCGCCGACGTCAGATGTCACGTAGAGTCGCGTGAGTTACGGAATTAGCGTTTAGGTTTTTGTTTCGTATGGTTGCGGGACGTCTGCGCAGTGCTTGTGCAAATAAATGCTGGCCATAACGGCATGGCAGTAAAACATGGCTTGCATGTTGTCAAATAAAGCCACCATGCATTCCTCCACGCTGTCTTCGTATGACAGACGCTTTTTGTCAGACTTTACAGAGCGCAACTGGTCAAACTGGTGTTATAGGGCTCACTTTGTTTAGGCTAACTGCGTGCATCTGCTGGTGTGGGTGGATGTGCGTGCGTGCGTGCATGCGTGTGTGTCTATTGGAGTACCGACTGCAGCCTCCTCCTCACACATGCGTTAGTCTGCACAGGCAGCCGACCTTCTCCAGTCTGTAGCAGCTTGTTCCCAAAACACTGACGTCTTAGGAAAATATCCTGAGCTGGAGGCATGGTGGTGTCCTCTCACTGGCAACAGGGCACATAAAAAAAAGTTAAGAAAACTTCACGGAGCTTAACTAGAGGCATGCGGCCCTTCATGTGTGGAGGTGAAGAAAACGTCACGATTTTAAAACGATGCAGGAAATGATAGAGATGTGGGGCGATTTCAAATTATTCATGCTTCTGAAAATGTTCCAATCTTGTCTGTAAACCTAATTTTTTTTTATTGCCAGGACAACACAAAGTGCCACCACACATGAGAAGTGGAAAGATACTGATTAATGGTGTGGGGAAAAATCTGAAAAGTAGAGAGTGTATTTGCACTCCACCCTTTCTTAAATGCAACCCAGTGTAATCGTAGCTTTAATAGTAAGTAGTTATAGTGATAGTCACTCATAGGTTGAATAAAGTATGTCATAATCTAAATATCAATCCAGCTATTCTGTTGGCTAAGTTAGCGAACATTAGTAAACAGCATCATAAACACCAGGAAACTGAAATGAGCGTGGCGTGGCCACCGTACTTGTCGCACCTAATCAGCCAGGCAATAATTAGAAACCCAAACAAGAAGCTCAGGGATATTTACAGTCCAGGTGGGACAATGATTGGTTGTGTACCCCAAAGTGTTTAAATACGAATGGCAACAAGAAAGCTTGCCATAAGCAACGCAGGGTACCCAGAAAACATGTGGATGAATGTGGTCTGGTCAGTTGACACATAAATTAAAGTCCTTTCTTCTACAAGCACAATTCTACCATCCAGCTTCACAGGGAGCTGCTCAGAGTTTATGGGAAGGAGCTAAACACAGGGCAAATGAAATAAAATAAAAATTTTAGAGCCCGCAGAAGACTTGAGACTGGGGAAAGCATGTCACCATCCAGCAGGAGAATGACACAGAACATTATATTCAGAGCGACTGTAGCAGCGTCAGAGTCTGTGACTTAAAAAGATCAACAAGATGATGAAGAAGGACGATTGTGTTCCTCAGAACAGGAAGAATACAGCTGAGTATCCTCTTCATCAGAATGCCACACAGTAAAATGGTCTTCAGTGAGCTTTCTTAAGAGCTGCCGCAACACAGACTGCTACAGGACACAATTAATGCCCACAACCGTCAGCACCTACAAAAAGAAACTTGTATAATATGAGCTAGATCATTTGATAGCTCATATCAAATGATCCAAAACTAATCTTCTAGGATTAGTAGTTTTAATGAATTAAATTGAAAACCCTTAGATTTAATTTCAGCAAAAGGTATTCAACTATTTTACTTTAAAATGCATGTCACAAATTTCAAAGTTTAATTTGTCAAAAAAAGAAAAAAGAATTCAAACCTATAATTTTCCTCCTACTTCACAATGCTGCGCTGCTTTGTGTTCATCTATCATATAAAATCCCCGCAAACTTGACTTCAAAAGAGCTTGAAAGCGTGTCGAGTTGTGTTTTCTGTGGGATTTTTTTTTTTTTTTAGAAACATAAACCAAACTGCTGAAGCCAAAACATCCGTTGTGTGTTTCCTTTCTTCTTTTATTTTATACTTTTGCAAGCTGTAATCAATAATATGAGAATTTCTTTTGATCCTTCACAAACGTAAAAAGATCAAAGCTGTATATAGGGATGATCTATTGATCAGTTGACATGGAAAGTAACACATACATAACCCATGAGATCAGCAGTCCAGTATAAATGGGTCTGCGATCAACGTGGAGGAAACAACAGGCTGGAAGCTGGACTTGATGCACGCAACTATTTTTACTGACGCTCCCGAGTGACCGCGGGGATTTTTGGAAATCTGGCTAAAGCCGACTTCAGAGCTCAGGTCCTGCGATTTCAGACGACTGAATTACTGGATGTGGAAAAGTAGAAAGAAATCTGAATTACAGGGCGTCTGCACATTCATAAAAAAAATCTTGAATCCGTGTATTTAAAATGAAGGCCTTAAAATTTCTTACATTCTCTCAAACAAATGTAAGTTGGTCTTAAACACATTGATCACAGGTCTTAAATTTTGTTGTCACACGACTAATCTCAAGTATTCTGTGTAATTTATAATTTCTATTGGGACATTTCTGTTTGAAAAGTTTGAGTCACACGCAGACATCTTCACTGCGTTTTGTTGAGGCTACCTCTAACCAGCAGCTAGGTTTTTTTTCCATCTATCCTGGGTTAAGTGCAAATCTATCACCCGTCGGCTGGATGACATTCGTCTTTGCTATTGACACTTCTGTTGCCCCATATGAGATTAGGTGAAGTTTGTGCAAAAAGCAAGAAGCTTGGCACTAAGGTTAAGGTTGAAGAGAGCCATATGCAGTGTGAGGAACACAAAGCTGCTGCCAAGAGCCACAAACAGACCATAGAAATGTCACTGATTTTGCTATGATTGATTGTAATACAGCAGGATTACAAAACCACCCCCAAAGTCTGTTGTATTTTTTCTTTGGTATTAAATTTAGTTCAAGGTGGCATTAAAAGGTCTTAAAAATCAGACTTTCTGAAAGCTGCAGATACCCTGAACTACATGCATCTCTTCCTGAGGGACTTTTCCGCGTATTTTTGATAAAACAAACAGGAGTGAATCTGGACGTCTCTAGGCAACAGTAATGTCGCCGTTGCCGGTGGGACAAACCTGCTTCTATTTGTTCTGCTCAGGACTAACGCCAATTTGATTCCGATAACGAGCTGGACCGGGGTCAAATGGCGAGCAGCGCATTATATGAGCCACATGTGCATCACAGTTTCAAACCACATGAAACGATAGGCGTGGGGGGGGTGAGAGGAGGAACAGGAACAGCAGTCCGGTCCAGATACAGGCAGATTCAAACATCCAGAGGAAGGTGGCCTGGTTCAAAGACCAAACAACGACCACCCCAAACTCTCAGCAAAGATGGATGGCTCACAGAGCCTCAGTGGCATTGTGAAAAAAAAAAAGATCCAGACAAATGAAGAATAAACCACCCTCACTCCAAGTTTAAGCTTGTGTTGTTAGCATGAATGATGCATATTGTTGAGTATGCGTGGAATTTCAACAAAGAAAGAAAAGAACTGAAGGGGGGGGGAGAAAGAGCTTGAGCCATGATGTCTTGTGTGTTTTGGCAGATCAAGAAACCTTTTTGTTTTTTCTCCTTCTTTTTGACCAAGACGGAGGTATAAGGTTGGGACTGTGGTGTTTATTGGTGTCTGCCAAGCCAGTCAGAGAAGCAAACAGAAGGAGAGTGAAACCCGATCGACTGGCACCGTGTCAGGACCAGGAGCGGCGCAGCATCGGGTGGAAAACACTGACAAACATCCGCACACACGCGCGCGCACGCACGTGCACATGGACACCCGCACACACAAGCCCAGGTTACAAAATGATCACAACATGAACTTATAGCAGCATGAAAAGCATTAATACCAAGCCTCTTTATGTTTAAACAGACATACATCATCCAGGATGAGCTGTAAGCATCTTCTTGGATCAGGGGAAATTTGCTAATTCCACTCTATTGATCCCATCCAGCTTTGCTCTTCCACACACCCTAAAACTCCTCCCTACACACACACACACACACACCCCCACACCCCCCCACACACACTTACTGTGGACCAGCAGGGAAATCCCTCTGTGGCCAGACGGTTCTTTTTAACTTGATACGCTTGTGAATCACCCCTAGTGCTGCAGTGCTGCTCCACACAGGGCCCACAGCCGGAGCAGCCCGTGGCCCCGCTACGCTCCCCGATCACGCTGGAAAACAGGATCCAGCTGCCTGGGCACCCTGTCATTACAGACAGACCCGTCTCATCCTCTAGACACGACCACATCTCAGACCCGACCGTCAAGTCTCCTGCTGGGAACTCCAGTCCAGACTTAACCCCGTAACCTGTCTTCGTTTTCAACCCAACACCAGCTGTAGCAATGTTCAGCTGACGTTAAAAGGGTTAGTTTGGATTTTTTGTGGAAAACTTCTATGAAGTTATCATCAGTAATGCTTCCCTTACCAGTGGTACGTTTGTAGGTTTTAGTGCTTTATCCAAGAACGTGAACATTTTCAATTTTAGTTGTTTTAACATAAATATTAAAATATATACACCATATTTTCCAGACTATAAGTTACACTTTTGATAATTTGGTTGCGACTTATAATAAAATGTGTACATGTTTTTTTCTCTCGTCATAGGATTATGCATTTTTTTGACTGATGGGTTAAATATTAATTCATTCTGATGAACATGAGACAAGGATTAAATATTATGTCTAGCTTTCGATGCTACCTTTCCAAAATGCTAGCACGCCTGTTGAGACTTGTCAACGAGCAGTTATATCTCCACACCCTGGTGGTTGCCAAGGAGATGAGGCGGAGATTGTTGGTGTTACCGCATCGTGCAATGCTACTGGCTCTCCGTCATCTCACATTTATACTACATGTGTCTCTGCACTGCTGCGCACTTCGCCGGTGGAGCAGAATCCTTCCTGAACACCTTGATTTAGAGCACAGATGTTCGTACATGGGCCAGCAGTCTACCAAGCCAAATTCAAAGCTTTTTCAGGAGACAAAAAGAGGCACACATTCTCCCTGTCCTGGACCCCTGGTAGCAAAAGACTACAAAACTTTCTGTCTTTGGATACGGCACGATTGCTCACTGAGTCAAAAACAGATAATGAGGCCAGTTACAAAGCTCCTTCACTCCAAAGGGTGGATTCAAAACGTTCAACTGCACTGAGCTGGACGATTTAACGGATTGTCCAACACAGTCAGATCCTGAACTCAAGTTAAGGCACTCTACTGATGCTGGTTGAGACGACACAGTAAACTTTTACACTTTGTAAGGAAACACTTGCAAAGTGTAAGTGTAAGGAAACCCTGAACATTGAAAGACGGAAAAGTTTCATTTCCACAGTTGTGGGCGGTGATGCCAACTCTCTGTGCTGTTTTTTAGAACTGTAGTTTGCCTGTAGTTTGGCAATGGCAGAGGAGGAAGCAAACAACGCCACTGAGTCTGTGTTGACCAGGCTTCCAAATGTTGAGCAATTAACATTGGAGGAAGAGGAATTTATGAGGCATTTTATTGCTGACAAATATGTTGTTTGACTTGACACTTCTCACTTCACAGTGGAGGATGAATGTTTACAGCACACGCAATTTCCAGTAAGCTTCATAGCGTCGCTTCCTTCACGATTGAGCTGGAACATCACAGACGTCACAGCCAAATGTTACCGATTAGGTAAAATCAGACCCGATCGCAAGCAATCATTTCTCTGCAGCCATTGGTCCTGGCCTTTTTTTTTTTTTTTACCAGGCTACTGATATAAACTATGGTCCACTTTTTGGAAAATGTCAACCATATCTGCATTGAAAACATATCGATCAGTACCTTTAAAAATAAAAAAAGGTCTTAGTTTATAACCATTGAAAAGAGGTTATCTTTAACATACTTTTGAAAGTCAGGTTGAATCAATGAATGTTACTCCACTTATCAATCTATGCAGTTCATGTCAAAAGTGCAGAAGAATCGATGACAGTCTTAGATATTTATCTTTGTCAAACACAAAGTAAATATGAAGGTGCATGGGGAGGTGATGGGACTCGAGGTACTGGCAGAGTCTTATCTGATAAACTCAATAACAAGGCTTGTTTCTTGGCAACGGCTTGCGGCTCAGGAAAACGGGACACGGATGCACGTACAAGTGGTACGGCAGAGATTTAAGCTCATGCAGACGCAGACAAAGGCACAGTCACTTGCACAAAGCTGATACCAGCATCAGGGTAGAGTGAAGCCATGTCTAATATGCTGAGTGAAAAGAAAACACGACACAGTGGCATCGGGGCTTCCCGCTTACTGAGAAACCGTCTGACTAGAAAACAAAGCAGGAGCTCAGGGAAGGGGCTGTCTGGCCTGTGAAATGCAGAACCACACTTGTTCATTTTATCTAGCTAGCTGTCGATGGTTGTGTCGTTGAGTTCCAGGCAAGGGAATCTAAAATAGACTTTCAAATGTTCTTGGAGATATTTATATATTGTAGCTCAAAAAGCAGCAAGATTAACGCTTATTTAAGACATATTTCCTCCTTCTTATCATGGTCATCAGAGTTTGTGGTGTAGACCCCCAAGCAGTCTACACTACACTGCAGCCTACCTACATAGACTGGCATTCGCTCTTCATTTCCCTCCAGAGTGTTTGTAATTGTCAAATAATCCCAGTAGAGATGTATCTGCTGATATCCCCCAATTTCAACTTCTTGATGTGTCAAAAGCAAACACCTTCTGCCTTATTTTGACAGTGAGCCTGTGTGTGCGTGGCTGGTTGGTGTTCAAGAGACGCCCCTGCTGGCTGTGTTGTAGACACAATAAAGGAACCATCAAACGGACGTTGCAGAAGGGGATCAGAACCCCCCTCCCCTCCCCCAGCACACATCCCAACACAGTCTCCTGAAAAGTCTCACAAATCATCGAAACAAATGTCCCTTTCTTTCTGCTCCCACTACAAAGAGAGGAGCGCTTTTGTTGTGGCCACGGAGACCCAAGGTGATCATGGAACATGTGAAAAATATTTGCAGCCATAAAGAAAGGCCAATTGGTATTAATGATGCGGCGGCCAGCGGGGGCCACAGGAAGTGCGTGTTCGAATGAGTGTAAGTTTGGCGTGTGTTTGGTCTGGGGTCAGTCAGACACACCCGTTTCCCGCTAGGATGGATCTGACGGAGGCCACAGGGCAGGGAGCCCACAGATTCATCAGAGTCGTCATCCCCGGGGTGTCCGGTATCCCAGGGTGCAGTGGTGCAGCTGCCAGGGCCCAAAGTGGCACTTTTGATGAACTCCAGGTGGACACACACTTGGCTTCAGATGTTAGAATCTGAAATGGAAAGAAGGATGGTTGAGAGAAAACACAAAATACCAGCATACGTGATAAAAATATTTCAATTTTTTTGATTAGCTTAAAGATGAAGCACTTTAAATCAGCTAACATGCTGCATACATGACTAAGCATTTACCAAGCATTTTTAGGCTAATGCTAATTCTGTTGTAGCCCAGTCTCTGCTATGGGTAAGCTAACTATTACTAATACACACTTCTCCGAACTTCATTTAAACAATTCTGAGATACAACTTTAAGGCAGACAGAAATGTTTTTGCTTTTGCTTGACTGAATATTTTGCTTTCCAAATAAAAGCTCTCAAGAATAAAAACATAATAAAAAAATGCAACAACTAAAATGCACAAGCTGGACACAAACTGTTGCTGCTTCACTTGCACTCAGAGTAGCATTAGCATTAGGCGTCGGGGCAGCAGCAGAAGCTCTGCATAAGTTGTGGAAAACTGCAGCTTGCACTTGCCAATGAAAATTCGGTGCAGTTTTCCAGCTGAAGCGCTGATGAGACGGAACCTCGTAGCATGGCTCTGTAACTTTCAGATTGTGTTTAACAGCTCTACCTATGGGGTCTGCAACCTGCGGACCCTTAGCCACATGTGGCCCTTTCGACCCTCCACTGTGGCTTTTAATAACTATTACTTAAGAATGATCAAATATGTTCATGAATTTGAAATGTAAGAGGAATTTAAAAACTGCTGACTTCAAGAAGTGCGTTTTCTGACATTTTCTAGACATTTTTATTGTCCCCTTGAAGAAAATTAGATTGGACATTTATGTGTGTTTTGGTACAAAAAAAAAAAAAACAACAATCTGGAAATTTGGACATGTCTGCTATGCTCCAAGCTGTTTGTAAAGTCATCGGTCCGCTCTGAATTGTTACCGAGGGTCTGAATGCTGCAGTCACCTGGGTTTGCACTCAGCTAGTTGTTCTTTTTACTTGCATGAGTTTCTATTCAGGTTTGGCATAGAAACTACGACACGCATAAAGTTTTCTCCATCATTACAGCTTTTAACGGAAGAAAAAATACAACAGTTTTCTCAAACAGCAACTTTAAACTCTCCTTTGTGTTTGTTCAGTACATATGTGGGCCAGTCAAAACCAGTCAGGATAAATGCACATAACCGCTCCACTCTTATCATATATGACGCTCTGATTTCTGTAAAAAATAATACAGTATTACAACAATAATGCTGTCTGTAACCATGAATCAAAATTAGTCTAAAAAGTTTGATTAATTTAAAATGCAACTCCTGTAAGTTCCTACCAGCATTATTGTTATTATGAGGTTATGTATTTGTGCTACAAAGAGGTAGAGTTTTGTTTTTACCCGCAGATGATTTGGGGGAAAAAAACACACGATGACCTTGAGTTAACCATGAGAGAAAACTTTTTTTTGTCATTGCTGTATATAAATTAGTAGTTGCTGCAGGTTTTCTACAAATACCATTTTTTCTACTTCTAAAGACAATTTTGCAGATGGTGTTTTGAACATCCTGGAAACTTCCTCAAAATGGTTGCTGAGCTAAAATCTGTTAATTATTTAGTAAGTTATTCATACGCATTTCCATCACCTGTTTTTCTATTTTTAGACTTTACCACATTTTTCATACTAACTGAGGGGAAAAGCATACTTGTTAGTTTGTGGGCAGCGCAGGAATCCTTCAGAGATCCTTATCACAGATGGGGAAAATAAACCTTCTCAGCGGTTGCTCGTAATACGTTTTTGTCTCTTTAAGAACCAGATGCCTCGTTAAATCCGGAAATTTGTGACAAGTTTGATTTAGAGCCGTTTGTAATGAAATAGCAGAAGTTCTTCTTGGCAATCCATCAGCAAAACCTGAAAGCAGATATTTTTCTAACCTGCTGATCATTGTCGGGTATGAAGGCAAACCTCCAAATAAACAACGACACACACCTTTAATGTAAGGTCCACTAAAAAGCTTTTGTTGTTCACTTCACTAGAAAACAAATAAAGCAATAAGATAAAGGGTTTGCTTTCTACTTTTAAAGATGTTAAACAAAATGCTCAAATGGGAAATATAGTCAACACACCGATCCATAGGAGGCATGGGACAAGGTCGTGAGGTCAAATGAGACCAAAACAGAACTTCTTGGCATAAACGCCACTCGCCGTGTTTGAGGTGGCGTTATTTTTTTTCTCGTCAGAGACAATCTTAAAGCCAACCCCTCCCCACCATGAACCAAGCTGATGGAAACTTCATGCTTTGAGGACTGGACCAAGAGTCGCCAGAGTTTGGCCAACAACCTCCTTCCCTCAATAAGAGCGACGAAGAAGAGTCACGGCTGGGTCTTCCATGATCACAGCGACCCGAAACACAAGGCCAGGGTAACGAAGGTGTTTCTAAGAAGTCCTGGAGGGACCGTGCCGGTCTCCAGACCTGAACATAACAGAAAATGTTTGACAGAAGCTAAAACTCTGCCGCCTAGCGACAGCTCCGAAACCTGAATGATTTGGAGAGAATCTGTATTTGTTAAAAATCATGTGATTTTCTTTTTTTTTTTACCTGTCAGAGTCAAGGTCTATCTATGATGTAAAACACACACCTCTCCTTTCTTTAGAAGCAGATACATAGAGTCGTATTCAACGAATTGTAATTTGTGGCATGATGAAGGCCATTTATCTGATTAAAAGCACCTTTTAGAAATAATCTTTAAGCAGTTATTCCTAACAACACAATATTTTTTTGTGTAAAAAATATTTTTTAAAAGTCTTCCAATATTACATGGCATGTTTTCATTAGCTGTAAGCATAAAATCATAATAAATAGAAGTAAATGCTTGAAAACATCAGTCTATAGTCCATATATTCCAAAATATGGACTATATGCATGCTGCAATGTGTCAAACAGATGCGGCAGACTCTACTTTCAGCCAAGCACTTTAAAATGTCAGCATGTATTCTAAAGCCCATTGTACAGAGTAACTTGATTTGGATAGGGCTGTAGTGTTTTTACTGTGTAATTTCAATTAACTGTTACATAAAATCTGATATGGTGTCAGAATACGAAGCGGTGCCAACATGGCGGCATGGCAAATGGCCAAAGACGGTGCGTAATGTTCTGTGCAAGATGTGCAGAGGCCGGCACTTCCCCCAGCATGCGTTGAGATCAATTCTGGGGTAGAGAGTAACCACTACATATTAGTGAATTATTAATGAATCGAATCGTGCTTCATCTGTCTCCAGAGAGAAACAGTAACATTTAAATTTCGGATCAAAACAGAAAGAAAACCCTCCCCGAGTCTATTCAGTCTGACAGGACTTTAAGTGCATTTCCATTTCTGGCATTTTTGTTGCAACTGGACTATTTTTTCTGATGCACAAATTTGCACAGATTTCTGAACATACCTTCTCTTTCACTCCTCACCTTTTAAGATTTTCCAAGCAGATACATTTAGCTTTTCCCCAGCAGTTCTGGGAGATCGTGTACAAATGTATTATGTAGCAATTCTGAACAAATGCCTGACATGCAAAATGTCTAACCTGCAGGCATATGCATTGCTGACACCATTCCAATCAATATTTTCTGGATACTCCAAACATTTGTTGACTTACAAATAAGAAGAAAATAACTTCAAAGTTATATTTTTTTCAAGGTTTTTGCTAATTTTGCTAAGGAATTGGTGTGACGATTATGTAATTGGTAGCAACACAGATTTCGTTAGCAGATCTATTCTTTCGATGTTGTTTATTCTTTGCCACGTTGTCCACACATTGTTCAATCCGACATCTCCAGCAGAATTTACCCAGTCATTCCTGGAGGGAACCTGAGCGTCTCTACTGTGGTCACCCAGTTGATAATTGTTACACGCTGGTCCTTTTAACGATGTGTCACTTGTGATAAGGATGTGCTGTTAATACCAGAGCAACAGAGCACATCTGGAGGTAGCCATGTTGTTTTCCCTCCCACTTTGTACGTCAAGGCAGATGGAGTAAATTGATAGATTCAGATGTTGCACCTGCAATGTACACAAGACCTGAGCAATAAGCATAGATTAGTGCTCACGACAAAAACTGTAATGTAAAAACTGTGGGAGCTGGAGCAAATTCTTGTATGTGCTGTATTTTCTTATAATGCTAAAAAAGGAGGAAGAGAACGCCTCGTTGTAAACATGAGGTTTATGTTTCAGTTTTGAAATGCAATGCAATGGCAAAACAGTAATCAGTGAAAAAGTGTACAGTTAAACGAGAACTTCCTGCCATCTTTGCCAATCAAAATAGCGAAGTGGCAGATCGTTTACTCCTCTATTCACAGTTTTTGCAATAATTTTGCAATAATTTCCAGAGTGAGCTTGTTCATTCTGATCAACTGTACTGGATACCGTGGACATCCGGATCGTTACGATTATATTACAGCTTCTTGAAAAAAAAGGGCAAAACTAGTGAAGCAAAAGAAAAAGAAAATCCAAGCGGCATAACGGATAATTGCTGACCAATTAAGGTAAACCTGAGTGATGTTTTCCACTGTGACACATATCTGCAGATCCCAGTTGAGCCTGTTGGCAGCTGACTACATATGAGGCTAACACTTTTACTGAACGGAGGGAAACGTGCTCCGACAAGTCACGATGCACACACAAGTGTAGCGCTAATTCATCAACAGCTTATATTTCTCCTAACTATGGATTTGTAGATTAGCTTTCCTAACACAGAGCTGTGTGTGTGGGAGGAAATCCCAAAAAAAAAAAAAAAAACTGGGTGTGTGGGGATGGGGGTCACGTTTGTTAGAGTCGGAGCGGTTAGGAAAACGGGGGAGAGGTGGATGTACACAATCCCAACTGTAATCTAAAACCTATGGGACAATGTGGGACTATATGGTGCTGAGCCCCAGCAGGCCCTGAAAGTCCACCTCACATGTCGTCAAACCACAAGGAACTTATCACTAATGTTAATCAGCTGGAGCTGCCGAGGCCAGGGGAAGTTCTTTCCCACCACATAAAAAGAGAAATCATTAATTATGTACGCCATCATGCTAGGTAGTTCTTAGCATGTCATCTGAGTCTGTCACTGGAGCAGGACCTCCATCTTCATCGAGTCTTTTCATCCAGAATGTTCACGTATAGAGCTTGTGGTTTGGCAGCATTGATGGCCAGTGGTGTAAAGGATTGGAGGTAGAGTGGGCAGAACAAAGCAGACGTGGCAGCAGCATGTGTACCCCCAGCATCGGCCAAACAAGGAAGAGATGGAATAAAAGTCCCAGAAAACTATTCAGAAATACAGAGAAAAAATATCCAGAAGTGAATTTATCTCAGTGTTTAGTTTTAATGATTATCCTTGTACAGCTAATGAAAACACAGAGGGCAAGAATGTCACATTATGAAAACAAAATTCTGGGCTTAATGAAAAGGCATGCTTAATACCCGTTTATAGGTCATTATTTTCTAAAAGTATGTTTAATCTGAAAAACGAGCCTAATCAGAATGCATGTTCAAATTTATTAAATATGACGTTTATAAGGTCATTGAGATGTCAGAAGGTCCTCGGTTGCATCAGGACTGACATGGTTTGGACTACCAGCTAGAGATGTACAGAGAAATCAGGCGCCGTATGAAACTGATCAATGTTCAACTCTGCCACCTCATACTAGCAGAAAAATGTTTTAGCGTGGAATGTTTTCTAATGACTTATCGTTTCAACAAACTTATTCGCATGTGATTCTAATTTTATTTAATGGAAATACTACAATTGGGAAATTGTATTTCTTTGACATTAGCGGAATATTGACAAAGTTCTGCATGCATTTGTAATGGAAACACAGCAACTGACTGCATTTCTGTCTTACGGTAGCACCGTTGTGACGTGTCAAGAGTCACATAAACTCGTTGAGAGAGAACAAGATTTTGAGCTGATCAGAAACTGGATTTTAATAAAACCTGTTATAATTTTAGCCTCTGTCATGGAAGATGCTGTATTTTGGATATTGGAGTGTCTTTGAAACTCATTCTCAAGACAATGCACAGTTTTGCGTACCATTTCACTAATGCGCATTATATCTATGATTTTGTACAAATTACAGTAATTGTCATAAATTGCAGGCTGTTGCTGGGCTTCTTGTGAAGGACATTGTCTATGAAACCAGGCAATACAATTACTCACTTACATGCTCACTTTATTAACATTAATTTTGACTAGTGCCGTCCACACGACAAAATAGACATAAACGTGTGTTTTTAACAGTACAAATTTGCTAAACCATCCATCCGTCGTGGCTACATCCTGTTCGGGAGACACAGTTTCTGTAGCCAACCCAAACTGATGTTGGGTGTGGTGGTCCCAGTTCAGTGCAAAGCTAACACAAACATATAACCAACCATCCTCAGACTCAGTGACTGTGGACTCTCAGTTACCTGGAATAAAATGAAACTGCCAGGTGTGTATTTTTGACGTAAGAGGAAACTGAACCATAATATTAACATACCTATAATGAAAACCCTACATTTATTAAAATAATTTTTTTTAATTGTTTAAACAGATTTTTTTTTCCTTTTTTTGCTTTGAGGTGACAATTCAAGCCACCACAAATCCCCCCACACTGAATATTCTTATATTTATTCACAAGGATCACCAGGGGAAATTGTGAGAGTCTGGCAATTATCAGTTAAGCAGCATAGAAAGGAAAGCAGGTAGAGTGTTTGGCTATTGCCCAAAAACACTGAGTCACAGATCAGAGACAACAGATGGTATGATACTGTAGATCACTTCTTTGTTAACTTTGGCAGAGAACCACAGCGTGCTTCAGTGGAACCCAACCCTCCACACTAAACAACGCCTGCTAGAGTTTGTCATAAACCTGTCATAAGCCAGAGGAAGGCTAAATAAATTTTATGGGTAAACAAGATATGCGAAACCATGGGAGGCTATTTTTCACTTTTGGTGTGTGTGCACGTGAAGGGGTGTGTGTGTGTGTGATATGTAAGTTGTTATTCTTCTTCATCATAACACAATATTGGTTAATCTCTTAACAATCGAAAAAAAAAAGGAAAAATGTTTGACAAATGAGTCTGGAGAACTCAGCCAGGTTCTCTGCACCGTTGAGTTGCTCTTACTTCTGGGATTAGTTTTACGAAATGGAAACAGAGACGTACAGCGGCATTGTGGCGGCAGGTGAGTAATGCACAGCTCTCTCTCTCCTCTTTACGTGACATCTCTGAAAGATCTAGAGTAAAGACAAACCCAACAAAAAAGCAATCACAGTGCTCAGGACCGACGCATTCCACTTCAGGACGACAAATAGCCATTACCAGCTACGTTATCCATCACACTGATACAGTGCACTGTCACTGGCCCTTTCATCCGCTCCAAATGACAGTCATAGCTTTGACCTGACAAACCGCGTCAGCTTGAGCAACTTCCCCAATCAATCACAGCTGTCAGAGGCACAGCGCAGCTTTGTCCCGATTAATTACACCCTTGCTGCAAGGTGCTGTCAGTCATCCAAAAACAGGCGCTGCAGCCGTACTATCAAGTTTGTTGTGAATGAATGCAGGCAACGTGAGTCAAAAGGTAAATATTCAATTGTATGTTAAGAAAAGAGAGAGAGAGAGACAGAGAGGGAGACAAAACAAAACAAAGGAACCGTTCGGCCGCCTCAGGGCGAATGACTGCACGGTTTTCACTGTCCGGGACGGTAGAAAAAGTGCTACTCCTGTCAGACGATCAGAGGCGCGGAATTAAAGTGACGAGTGAATGCAATTTACCCTGAGAGAGATTAAATCATAATGATGTCAACGACATTTTTAGCACATAATAGACTTCACCAAACTTGCAGGGGAGCTCACGGGGAACTCTGAGCATACAGATGGCTAACAGTAATGTGTTTAACCTGGCAAGGCGCACAGTCAACCACGAGCTGACCTGAAAAGCACTGCGCAGCTCATAAACTGAATACCTGTGCCTACGTACAGAACAACTTCCAAATCCGATGCTTGAACACGAGGATTGGTTTTTTTTCTGTCTGTTTGCGCTGATGAAGCAGAAGGGAATGTAAAAACTTTAAACTGCAATTAGCATGGTTTTGCAAACTTAATTATTGAGCACATAAAATTGTGTTTGCATATTTTTACCTGGAAATATTTGAGTGACTGCATTTGCAAAAGCATAAGTGCTTTGCAACATCTCCAGCTTCCATAACAAATGTGCACAAAACATTGACGATATTATTTCACAAATGTAAAAAAAAAAACACAATTTTGCAATTGCAGTGTTTCCATTGCATTAAAAATATTGCAATTAGCATGTTTGTTCGTGCAATAAGTCGTTAAAAAACATGCAGCAGCATCCAGTTGTTGATCGCATATTGCATTTCAAGTAAATAACAATTGTGCAAATTCTGATTAGAATTTGAAAAAACTTCATCTTTTTTTTTAAATCAGTTCCAGGAAATCTTAAATGAGGCTGCAAAATACACAAGTTATTTGGTCTTTACCTATGAGTACAATGAAAGGTTGAATGCAGGCCATCCTGGTGCAGAATCTGAACGTTTCCAGAGTTAAAACACGTCTTAAGCCACAAATGAAGCGCTTTGGTTTGTGCTTGCGTGTATTTGAGGGTCATCAGGTCGTCTACATGTCTAACACGGAAAAGCTCAAGGCACAGTCCCTCCAGCTGATCCTTATCTGAGCAAAAGTGATGCAGTCTTGCTCCGAGGAGCTTTAGTGCGCTCCGCTCCACAGGCGAAACCTTTTTAGGGATTGACTCCTTTGTGACGGTGGAAAGCTCTGGAGCTGGTGCTACGTTGCATTCTGTCTCTTCAGTGGACCAGCATTCGAAAATAAATTTCCAGCTGAGCAGTCCCAGCGTTAACAAGTCGTTCTGGTTTTTTGATGAGCTCCATCTGCTAAAACCAAAACTGAGGGGGGGGGGGAAGGAGCTTTTGATCAGGGAAATAAAATAATATGTGTATTCTGTCACGCCTCACATCCTGTGGAGCGGAGCAAAATGTGGTGCGCATGAAGAAAAACAAATAATATGTCCTGGTGCATGGCTGTGTTTGTTTCTGTTGCTTTCGTTGGAATCGTTAGGCATGAGCAAACGTGCAAATGTGAGCTCAGGATACGAACGTGGAGGTAAAAACTGTTGTTAGATGATTTATTTCTTTTATGGAGGTTTTGCAGGAATGCTTTGTCTTATCATCAGGAAGTCGTCCAGCCTGCTGCAGGGACGTGTCACAAGCCAAGATCGTTTTTACTCAGCCCACTTTGCTGCCTGAGGCTATATTCTCAACCTTGGGTGGTCACTTTACCTTTTTTTTCCACGTCTTTTTATTCCACTCCCACTGTTTCAAACGTTTCAACACATTGACAGACAATAGTCGTTTGCATCTTGATTCGACTGGTCCTTTTACATCAATCTTTGGTTCAAAGAACAACCCCTTCTTCCTTCCCCCGGCTTCCCCTTTACACACCTCATACGCCCACAGTGACACACTGTAGGACCAGAAGATACTTGCAAGATAAAATACCTCCCATCGCCCCGCCCTGCCCAGATTTTCACAGTCGAGTCAAGTTCTGGGTGGCTGAAGCCAACAGAGATGACTTCCGTCTTGTCTCTTCAAAACGCAATGAATGAACTTGAAAACTTGAAAAACGAGCCAGCCACATACGAAGCTGATGGGTTCAGTTTGGGTTTCTGAAAACATTTGCGGCCCTGGTTTCGCATTGCCCAAAGAATGTTTTAAATTGATTTAACTTGCTGTACTTCAAACTTTTTTCTTCAGCCCAAAGTCCGTGTCAAGTTCCATTAGGGTTTTATTGTTCGATAAGAAGACCGTGGGCTCCATGCAGGAAGTTTTTTTGCTCTGCTGGCGAGTGCTGCGTGCCAATAAGAGGGAAGCTAAGGATAGAGTCATCAGGAATGAGAGACGACCCTGGGTTCGTGGTATGGCCCCCCCTGCTGCTCGCCCCTTTCATCATGCAGCCCATTTGTTGGTTTAACTCTGGACCTTCTCAGCAGGTCTTGGCACAAGGGGAAGAACCCGTAGCCAAAGAGAGTTTGGTCAGAGGAGGAGGGAAAGCTGCTTACCCTTAACAACGGACTATCCAGCTTCAAGCACCATCTACGTCCAACCATCCGTTCGTCCTGAATCCTTCCTATGCCTCAGAAACCGGCAGAGCTAGAACAAGAGATCTAGTCTAAATATGTCTTAATGCTAAGGAACAATGAATCTCTCAGGGATGTGTCGTTATGTGTTTAAGGATTCGTAAGAAAAAACATGTAAAATCCTTTTTTTGTCTTTTCTTTTTTTTTTTTAAGTTATTGCAGCATTTATCTCATAGCAGCCAAACAGATAATGACACACTTTACTGGAATGGAGACGAATGCACCGTTTCCTCAGCGTGGGTGGTCCAGTCAGGACGACTGCGTGGAGGAGAGTCCCACAGACAATTAACGTGTAAGCCAGACTCAGCATGTGTGATTTATTCATTAGGACGTTACTCAATTGCACCACAAGCACACTGGTACTGCAGTCTGTGACCTCAAAAAAAAGGGGAAAGTGACCCGTTTCTTCGTATTTGTGATGTATAGTTGGCAGTAGCAGCTTGCAAGTAGGAGCTTCTCTGCCCTGATGGTCTGAGTGATTAACACAGTTTACACACAGCAGAAAGCTGTTTAAATCAGCTGACCAAATTATGGAGATCGATCTTTAAGTTAATCTGATGAGCATATAATGCTTAAAACATTTTAAATGGTTTCAAGTAATGGATGGAATCAACTTCAAGGAAATCTCACAAAGGTCTTTATTAATGGTTTTTATTAATGTTTTAAGCGTTTTATGTAAATCTAAAAGTGCTGCATGCGAGACAGCAGTGACTATTTCCACAAAGAGAAAATCCAAAGGGATTAATAAAGTTTTTATCCATCCATCTGTTTGTCTCTCTATTTATTTAATATTTTTACCAGGTGAGCATGATTAGCAGTGACACCTGTGATCTTTGTCTTTCCACTGATAACTGCTGACTGTGTCACCATGGACACCATTACATCACACAAAAAATAGACACTGGGTATGTTACAGGACATAAAAATAATTTTAGTCAGGAGAAGCAAACAAACCTTACCTACCTCATAGGATTAACATTTAAGTATATATTGTATGCATATATATATATATATACATATATATATATATATATATATATATATTTCTGTAGCAGTTAAAGACTTTAGTGACTATAATTTGATTTCATCAGTCAATTCAAAAATTATCACATAACTGACTGAAGGTTTGGTTTACTTTTGTAAATAATAAAACGATGAACAGGCATAGGCAAAGGACGGATAGATCAATGACAAAAAAAAATTTACTTTTGTTTGACACTTCGCTAAAATTTCTCTAAATCACGAACATGAAGCTTTGGTTCCGTCTGCCGTTCTATTTCCATTCTCACAGTGACTTTGAGGTTCCCACATGTAAAGGAATCATTTTCAGAGGTTTGGGGTAAACTGTGGAATTTCACACTACTTCAGTTCTGAATAGCAAGGTTTTGAGTGTGTTCACATTTAAAATGATGTTGTTTTGGTAAATATGCAAACTGAACAGAAAGTTCTATGTGAAAAAGTATCCGCAAAAAAAACCCCAAAACGTATTGTTCCAGAACTAAAACTTTAAAATTTCAGAGTTTTTAAAAGTGGAACATTTGGTAGAAAAATATACAATTTTAAACATTTAAAAGTTTCTACAAAAAAAATTAAAATTGAGTTGCAAATTTGCTAGAAAGTTCAGAAATTGAGGACCCTTCATCATAGTCATGTGCAGTATCTGACTTGCATTTTAATAACATACACATCCGATATTGTAATGTATTATAGTCAGGCTGCATCAGATGTGACAAAAATTACGTAGCCTAAACATTATGACTCTTAAACATCTGCTGAGGAAATGACATAAGTGCTAATTGTTTGTCGCAGTATTGACCTAATAATACTATCACCTAATCTAAAGCTGCAATATGCAGTGACTATCTACAATAATAAATATTTACTTTACTTCCCGTTAAAGTTAGCATGCTCATATTGACACTGCAGCAGCTCTTTACAGAAATCAGAGTTAAGTGTTAGCATGCTAATGCTGTGAAAACTAATCAGGACTTTTTTAAACTAGAAAGCAATTTTGTCTCCTTACGAAGGACAGTGGTGAGAGATCCAAGCACACATAGGAATGTTTGAAAGATTTATTAAGCAGTGACATTTTAACATTTGAAGTAGGTTTATGATGCTACAAGCCAGCGTTGGTCTTGGCCCATCGTATGCTAACTGTTAGCTTCTGCCTCATGAACAAACTAATCTGAATTTGTATTAAATGAAGTTGTTAACAGAGTAATTCAATGCAGGTAAGAGAAATGGTTACAACACACAGGATGTTTCAGAAACCTGAAAACCTTCTGGAACGTTCAGCATGTAGCACTTCATAACAAGGTAAAATGTGATGTCCAAAAAAATACTAAGCTGATGATGAACAGCTGGTCCAACATGTTATATGGTCTGTGTTTCCAATAAGTTGCAAAAAAAAAAAAAAAAAAGATATCTAATATTTTCTCGCAAACTGTTTAAAATATGTTGTTTAGTCTTGAACATAATGCCAAGTAAAACACATTCAATGAGATCCTTCTGCCTGACAAAAGTGACAAGATCTGAACATTTTCTCAGTCAGGTTCGAGTTTTAGCAGCTGCACGGTTTCCACAGCACAACTAAAACAAATATTATTCACAAATGGATCCCCTGTTGCTGTCTTGAAACAGAGACTGAAAAGAAAACCAAACAGCAGTGCAAAAATGATCTAGATTTCTGGCCGCAGCATGGGTCAAATGAATGCATAAATCCCCCTTGTGTGTGTGGCCATGCTGCCGGGAGATACCACATCATTCATCATCTTATTTAAGAAGCTTACAGAAGGGAAGAAAATGGATGGTCCAAGATATTTCCTGCAGACATCATTGGATGAGACTGCCAAGTGGGAGGGACCCTGTGAGCTCGCACTGCTCCCCATTGGCAGAGTGCGTTGTCTGCTGGCGATGGCAGCTGATCTCGTGGATTGTGCACGGTCAGGTGCAGCAGTCACTCAAAGCCGGGGCAAGCTGGCAGTCTGCCCCAAAATGCTCACCCGAAGCCACAACAGATACCTGCAATTTGTCACCCCTATAAAGTAACATTCTCCATCTGAACCGCCATTTACGCGGGAGGGAGGAGTGGGGTTGTGTTCCAACATTTAACTCCAAATTCACGTTTCCTACAATGCTTTTTATTATGACCGAGATCCTCCCCTTTTCCGCCCTCCGTCTCTCCCGATTCGCAGCCTGGTGTTTTTCTTCCAGTTGGCACCGCCACAGGAAGGTTTTAAAGAAGACATGTAATCTTTCCTGGCAGTGAGGCTTTTCATTCTAGTCAAAGTCAGTGATGGGCAGGAAAAGCCCGGAGGGGGGAAGTGCATCAATTCTTTGTTCAATGACAGCGTTGGCAGACGGCCAGCGCCGTGCATGCCACAGCACACCTTGGGCTTAGGAGACAGAGAGACGTGGAAACACTGACAAATAAATCACGGTCTTAAGAGTTACCTCTTTCCATTTACAGGTGCTGTCAATCTTTAAGTCTATAATGAGTTCAGATGCAAACTCTAAACCAATTCCCATTTATATATATATATATGTGTGTGTGTGTGTGTGTGTGAATATTCATGTTGCTTCGAAAGAAAGCTTGCAACATTTCTTTTGTTTCTTCTTTGGCTTTCAGCAGCATTCAACTTTGACAGCATAAATGTTTTAATAAAAGGACAAACTACCAAGCCTAGCTCTAAATTAATTTTGCACACCTAAGTTTACAAGCTAAAAGTTGTTTACTTAAATCCAGCCCCTGTATTGACTCATTCTCACTCATTTAGCGATTTCCATCGTACAAATTAAATGGCATCATTCATCAGTCATCATATCATTTGCATCTGTATCATTGCATTGTTTTCACGGTACGCTACAGTGCATTTTAAAACAAAAATAAATTAAAGGTAACTTGTACTGCGACTATGTTAGCTGAACTGAAATGTGCAAAGGTGAAATTGAACATTTAGAAGTGGCAGAAAGCTTTAATTGGGAATTATTTCTATTTTAGCAGCTTTTGTTGAGTCGAATGTCATTTAATGAGTCAACCTCGGTTCAGGATTCCCAAGCAAATAGTACTCAAGCAAGTGTTAAAGTGCACATTAGCAAATACTATTGTCTAAGCTTGATGATTTTATAGTTCTGTAGAAAAACTCTTAACTTGAAATGTGGACTGACAAAGCTGAATATCACTGAATATCAATGACGAAGTTATAAAAAGTAGCTTGCAAAGATCCTTGACCAATTAAAAATTGACATCTATTAAAAAAGAAAAGCCGTATGACGGAGCCTAGTAAATTTTAGACTTTTTTTTCTCTGATACAAACAAGACCCAAAAGATAAATAATAATGTAAAGTACGATTCACGTTGGTTGATTGGTTTTTGCTTAGATTTTAACTGGAAAAAAATGGCAAATCAAAACAATATTAAAGAAATTCTTGACAGACGGAAAGATTTTTATGAGTGTCAAAAAGTAGTTATTGAGCAGCTTTTGCATGTTTTCACTGACATTTGGAGGATTTCATTCAGATTGGAAAGCCTCTTGCCATTACCCTAATCTTTAAGCTACTCCAGATATTCTATTAACTTTTCCTTCAGAAGAAAAACCACATAATCTTTAAATCTGCATCAATAATTCTGTCAGGTAACATCTAACTAGCTTCAGTTATTCTGTTTGTCAAAAGCTTTGAAAGTGTCAAGTTACTCAAACTGTGTCAGCAGTGGGAGCAGCCGGCCTAGCTGCAGTATAAGTTCATGCTGCTGCAGAGAGCCTGAGGGGAAAATAAAGATGTATCAATCATTCGCCACCTTCACTACTTTCAGGAAGCTCAGCTGTGTCACACAGGAGTGAATGAGTTTATAATTGTTTGTTATTCTGCTTAAGCAGGCGTTCAGGACAATATCATACGTTGTTAAGGTGTTGAAGTGAACTGAAAGTGTGAGCAGAAGGGTTTCTCAAATGAATCACGGAGACAATTAGTGTCCAATAAGTACCGGTGTTCCTGACAAACAAGTCATGATCATTGCACACTAATTTTGAATTTAAAGCTCCTGTGATCGGACCATGAGTTTCTCAGTTGCAAATAAATGTGGCACAAGCTAAGGTTTAAATCTCCGACTCTTGAGGTTACAAATTCTGTCATTCTCTCCAGGCGGGCTACTTTGCTGCTACCTTCACACGCTCTTAATTTGCTCCTCAGTCAGACAAAATCAGTTGTTCAGTCTTTCATTTGCAGCTTATGTCTTGAAAAGTGTTTAAAGACCTAAAAAAAAAAAAGGTTGCACAGTGGAGATGTTGGCAGCATTGTTGCCTTGCAGCAAGAAGGTTTGCGTTCATATCCCAGCTTTCTGCATGGAGTTTACATACTCTCCCTCTGCGTGCATTCTGTCTCTCTCTGGGTACTCCGGCTTCCTCTCACAGCCCAAAAACATGACTGCCAGGTTGATTGGCCTTTCTAAATTCTCCTTAGCTGAGTGTGTGTGCACATGATTCTTCATGTGTCTCTGTGTTGCCCTGCGACAGACTGGCGACCTGTCCAGGTTGCACCCCGCCTCTTGCTTGTTAAGATAGGCACCAGCACCCTTGGCATGAAGGACAATGGATGGACGGATGGTGTGCATTTAAGACTTAGCATGGTATGTTGACAGCTAAAACTAATGGTAGTCATCATCAGCAAGCAGCTTTCTGTCCTCCAGCAGTGAGCTAGAGCAGTGTTTCCCCAACCCTGGTCCTCAAGGCTCACTGGCCTGCATGTTTTAGATATGTCCTTGCTTCAGCCCAGCTGATTTCAATCGATGACTGATTAACAGGCGTTTGCTGAACTGCAATCCGTTGAATTGGGCACATTAAATCAGGGAAACCTCTAAAATACATAGGACAGTGAGCCTTGAGGACCAGCGTTGGGAAACCCTGAGCTAGAGGACGGGATCTAGCGTGCGTAACGTCACACTGCAACGTATCTATGACGACTGATAATTTATTTTTGGTGCCCTGTTAGCAGGCATTACACACCAAATTACTCCAGTCCCTGTACACATGCACACAAGGCACATGGAAGTATTTGTCCAGAGAAGGACAGCGAGTAGAAAGCTCAGTTAGGAACAAGGCCGATAGAATCAGATCTCTGGGTTGATTTGCCAATTCATGCAGCGGTTTCAGGTGTTTGATGTGCTGGAGGAACAGTTTGAACCTGCGTTTTTTTCTTTTATTTTTCTTCCCAACACAAGAGACGTTTTTGTTCGACATAATGAACTCGAACGGAATAGCTTATTGAATCCAAGAGAGCTGACATTTACAATTGTGCTCAAACTAAACATTTAATGTCAGGAGAGATTTCCAGATTTCTGTTCGTGTGCAGTGACTGCCATATTCCTGGCTAATTCAGATGTCGTTAATGAATGGTTTACCTTTAGATAAATATTATGAATACCCCCATCTCCTTGTTACTCGGAGCTGTGCTGCATAGTTTCCTAGCGGTTGACATTTGTAGAAAATATTTCACTTTTTGGAGTGAGGAAGTCGGCTTTGCCAGCTTAATGGGCTGGTGAAAGTAGCACCTGAGACCCCGTAGGAACAACATACATTCCCACAAAGGGAAACTGCAACCGAAACACACCCACTTACACCACACGTTTCTGTTCATCCTCTATGTTCTAGTCCACTCCGAATCCCCGCAGTCAGCATTTAGTTGCATGAAAACTAAATGCTAGTAGCATTTAGTTTCATGCAATGAATTTGGAGCAAACTTTCAGAAAACTTCAATACAGCCAAAAACGCTGAGTTTCTTCATCAAGTTAGGGCTAAAACCTCACCTGCCGAGAATTGCCTTTGACTAAAAACAAGTGGGACATTCACATATTTGATGATTATTCTTGAAGGCATTTGACAAAATATAAAGTTTGTTTCACAATTAATTATTGTGCTATGCTTTTGTTATGTAACGCAATTTGAACCGACTTTTTGCTGAAACATGCAATGCAAATAAACTTGAATTGACTTATCTTGAGGAAAGATTTGTTTAATAACTCATTTATTTTTGTATTCCAAATGATCCGTCCTGCTTTTATTAGGACGCAAAAGCAATTATCTGCTGTTGCTGCTGTTGTTTGTACAATGACTCACTGTAATCTGCTGGGTTTCCTTAAATAGGCAACCTTTTAGACCAATTTGGAAAATGAAGTGAACTTATTTGATTACTAGGACTAGGAATGCATGTGTGACTGAACTGAAATTACATTTTTTTGCAAAGTGTCTTCTAATGAGTGGGTGATATATAAATGAATTGAACTATTCTCTGAATTTGCTAGTAGAAATTACAATTCTGAACAGGAGCTGAAATAAAGTAAACATTTCTAACACTAATATTCAAGGAGTCCAGTTCCCAAGCCCTGGAAGCTGTGAGTCACTCCGTCCTGCCTCCGCTCCGTGTTGGGATGGGTTCCTCTTACTGTTTTAAAAAATATCTCCAGCAAAAAAGAAAAAGAAGGAATTTGTGATGTTTTCTTCTCTTTAATGACACCATAATGTGCTGCTGAGTGTACAGCACCTGAGATTACGGAGCTGGGAACTGTCGAACACAAGCATGTGTACTCAGTAAGTCTTCCTTTGATGGGCAATGATAAAGAAAACATATTTAAGTCCATAGATATGAAGCAAATGTGTGCACAGGTGCAAACATACAACCACTGCAGTTGGATCTGAAAGAAGTAATGCACTGAGATGACTTGCTGCTGTTTTAGATGTGGTGGACTAAAAAGAAATGAGGAGTAAATGGAGATTAACAGCTGTTTGACTCACACCATGTGTACTCTTTTGTTGAAAAATAATAATAACAATTAATGTAACATGATAAATATTTACCGTAGCTTCACCACGCTGCTTGTGCACACAGTCGTCTTTCTGAGCTAGGCGAGCACGTATTGGTGAGTAATAGTTAAGTTGAAGGGAAGCAATAGTTTTCCAGTTGTTCCACAAATAAAAATGTGAAAAGTTGCTTGTGCATTTTGCATTCAGCTTCCTTCGGGGTCACAGACTCACTGCGTACGTCAAGGACAAACGTTAGCAATTGGATAAAATCGGATCTGAGTCCCCACCTCCAGCAAGCAAACGTTTCTCATTAGTTGAGTTCAAACGCTCTGTACAAAGCCACGTGTAGAACAAGGGGCTGGTTTATTACTCTGATACCCCTAAATAAAGCATGGTGATATCAACTGGCTGTAGAGGACAACTAATTAGTAAATACAGCCCAGTTGGGTAATAGTAAACAAAACCCTGCTCCCCTGTATCTAAATTAATCTCTGAATGAATATGCCTTCACAGAACAGCTGCATTTATCGCTGTCACACCATTTATTTTCTAATGATGGATTGATTATTGTGATATCTCTAAAATGAGTGCATTATTTTACAGTGCAAATTGAAATACCACCAAACAGGAGGAGCAGCCAAGAGTCCGATGGTAATTCTGGATTAGCTGCATGTAATCCAGATTAGGAAATCCCACTGGCATGACAACTATTATTCCTTCTTCCTTTATGGAAAAGGGGTGAGAGGATGGGGATTGTTGAAAGGGATCCCAAAGGCATCGCAGAGTTGCAGTTTACCTCAAGCTACGTAAATATGGCAGACATTTAAAAATCAGTGTCATTGAACACGTCTCCTGCTCTCTGGTTGTTTGAGAATCCAGGGGAACTGCATAGGAAGGCAACGGCTACCTTGAGTTGATCTCATGTAAAATCCAAAATATATATTCAACCCTGTGATTATAAAATAAAAACTCAAAGCACTAAGAGTCATTCTGAAAGGCACTGCTGCTCACAAAGACAGTATGCACGACAGATACTGGATTAAATATGCTTCCGATCATATACTACTCAGTTTGTTTAGACTATAGTTTTAGCATTTGCAAGTGTACTTCAGTGACGTGACATAGCTCCTAAACTGAAGGCAGTTCCCGGTAGACGGTGTGGGGCTTTAAATCTGTTTATTGGTCTAACCTCAGAAGGTACTTTGTGGCACTTATGCAATGGAAAGACTCATGCAGCGCTGCAAGGGAAGGAGCAGACGATGATTGGCAGGGCCCTCTGGCCGGCTGGCCGAATAGTTAGGGGCTTTTGTTGTCTGCAGCTGGACAGGAGCGAGACACTGGGGTGAGGTGAAAGCTGTGAGCTAAGTTAAGAGCAGGGAGTCAGAAAGAGGGTTCAAGAAATTGGCTCTGGTGTTTCTTCTGGAGTCCTAATAAAGACATTCAGAGAATCGCCGTGTCCTCCGCAAACTGGCGGAAGCCACTGCTGGCCCAGCCTCGCAGTGGAGGGTTAGGACTACCCGACACAGTCGCAGCACCACTTTTGTTTGTACAACACAGCTCACTCGGATTTCTAAGAAAACTCGAGTCAGCAGAGAAACAGTTTGAACGCGAGTTGCCAATATTCTGCGTACTTCCCCCTTTTAATCTCTGACCTTTTCCTGGGATCAGTTCAGCTAAAGTTGATATCACAGCACTGTTGTAAAACCATAAACACGTTGCCGGTCCGTCCTTGGAGCTAATACGGAGCGAGTACAGATTGGGTGTCAGTAAGTTGAGCGAAGGATTGGGAAGAAAAAAAAGCTACAAATCACAAGATCAGTGATTCAAACTTATTTTTTTAAGCCTCTCATTTATCAACTTTTGAAGCAGGTCCTCTGTACTGTAGCAATGATTGTTATTCTTATCTTAATCTCTTGATGTTAAGTTGAAAGTTAGCATGCCTAAGGACTTGATTGGATGTGTCTCTAATTGTACTCTAACTCCTCCATATAATTGAGTTTACCTTTTTTTTAGCCATAACTTCAAAACATATTTACAATGTCTTGCAAAAATTATGATAATAATTTTGTCGCATACTACTGTTCAGGTAAGAACAATTACGATTCAGAAAGGTGGACCAGATTGCTGAAGAGGGTTATGAATACTTTAAGAGGACAGAAGCATGTGGCACGCAGTAGTTTAAATAAACCCGACCAGCTGGGTCGGACCAGACTGGACTTCAGCACATTATCTGTCTCTGCCCTCATGCACAAGCAGGCACACAGGGAAGAGGGAAACTTTCTCTGCATATTGTTCAGAACAGTGCCCAGATAGTAAAGTGCATCAATGGAGAATCCAATATTACAGCCACCAACTATGTCAAACTACTGATTATTTGTTATGTTTCATTGACATAACAATGCAGGAAATAACTATGGAACCAGGTACCATTTTCAATCTATCTGTATCTTATTTATAAGGTATAAAACTAAGACCTGACTGCTTTTCCACCCTGAGACTATTCCTTCCTTCCTTCAACATGTAACCACATGCCTTTATTCTTCAAAATAAAAGTCCGCAGAGGAACCCCCTCCCCCAACTCACAAACGTTTTTGAAACTTAACACAACCACAAAACTTATACTGCTTTATTTTATTAGGATTTAATGCTATAAACCAACACAAAGAAGTAGAACCATCTCTTTTCACCATTACTGCTGCAAGTCATTTGACAGATGTTGCTACAAGCTTTGGATTTTAGGGAGAAAAAAAAGAGAAATGAGAAAAGTAATTCACCCAGTATTTACATCCATCCATCTTCCATCAGAATAACTTCCCTTCCCCACAGAGTGATGTCTGTCATGTTTCATGAGGTTGAAGTGTTTGGTGCTGTATAGTAATCTTAAATATGAAGTGCCAAAAGATTGATTTGGTCCTCAACTCCATGGCCCTTGAACAATGGCTTTCGTCTTACAAAAAGGCCAAATAGGTGGAGTGCAAACCTTGTAGTTGTCCTAAACTGACCTGTGCTCTCTTTACCCGGCCACTTGGGTTATTTTGATAGCCTTGTCTTGGTGCAATTCCAGTTGTGCCATGTCCTTCCCTTTTTCAGATGAATATTGCTTTAAACTATTCCACAACTTTGTTTACTGTCTTGCTTTGTCTTCATGATACTGTTTGTTCAGTAATGCTCCTCTAAAGCCTTCCCAAATCGGCTGCACTTAGACTGAGGTTGAATCATTCATAGGCTGGTTTTTATGTAGGGTGTCACAATAAAAGGACTTGAATACCAACGTATGTCATGTGCTTTTCTTCCATTTATAGTTATGCACTTCTTCGTGTTCTTTGTGTGAGATGTACTTCCAACAAAACAAGAAATTTGTGGCTGCAGCATCACAAAGTACCAAACAGCTCAAGGGGTATGAAAACTTTTACAAGGCATTGTACCCTCATGAACAACATGTGTCCCACACCCAGACACTGCAGCTGTCCACTCTCCCTCTGGGAGTCAAAGGGAACATCCCAGCACTCAGTGCTGCGTCAGACTAACACCTGTCGGTCGTGTCTTAGGCTGGCCTTTGTAAAATCAACAGAGAATTCAATAAGCGAGACTCGGAGCCGGCTCAGCTCTTAACGACAGCAGACGTCGTGGCAGAAACATTGGTCAAACCGCAGTGGGTTCATAAGATTTTGTGAGGCCGAGAGCTGCTGCTAGGACATGCATCAGAGTGGAAAATGGAGCAGGGAATTTGGAAAACTGCTCATCTTCTCCCAATGTGGCTCTCAGGGCTTGATTTGAAGTTGCAATCACACAAAATGCAAACTGCAGATTCAATTAGGCACATTTTAAAAAGCAGGAAAAACTAAGTGAGTTTTAGTGGCCAACACCTAATATGAAAAGTCGGGTTTATACAAATTATATATTGAATGATTATTACGAGCTGCATTTTAATTACAAATGTGCTTAGAACTTTGTCAATATTCTACTGATGTTGGAAAAACACAAATTTGTAATTGCGGCGTTTCCATTAAATAAAAAACGTAACTAAAACCACGTGAATAAGTTTGTAAGTAATTTTAAACATGCAGCGGCACGGTCCTTCTACCACTTCCTGCCACCTTCTTCGTCTTTTCCACTGGTAATAACATTTGGTTGTTGATCAAACGACTCGTGATGCGAAAAAAAAATTTTCTCTATTGCAGTTTTGTGAAAGACCGAAAAACTCCCTCTTTCCTCCTAGCAGAAAAACGTTTTAGCACGAAGCAATTTCCACAAAGAAAATGTATTTTCGCAATTCAAATTTGCGTCATTGTATGGTCAATGGAGATGCAGCTGCTGCCTCTGTGTAGCTGCAGCAGGTAGTGCGCCGAGCATTCGACGCGCCTTTCGAAGCAGAGCTCCTCAGTGTTAGTTTTTACATGAAAGTGCCCTCAGCTGTCCATGAGTGTAATTAGAGGGGAGGTGGATCCCACTGCTAAACCTGCCACACTGAAGCTGAAGGAAAATCGCCTGAATGTCTTTTTGACAATGTGAGATTTACCACTCTGATCCTCCCCTTCATTAGAGCAAATCCCTGGCACAAAGGCCAATGAGGATGAGATTTTCTCTTGTCTGGGAGGTCCTCCTGGGAAAAAAAAAAAAAAAAGGGCTAACGCAGCCACAAGCTGGTGGATCCTGACAGTGACGAAGCTTTCCTCCTGTCAAGTCTCTGCATCGCCTCCTCTCGCTGTCGCTCGCAGTCCAGCACCCCCCGCCTCTCCCTCACTCCGCCTGCCTTATAATTAACTGCAGTTGTTAATGGGCTCAAGAGGAATTTAGTTTGTAAGCTGATCCTACAATTAGGGCTTGTTGACTTTGCATAAATGTCGGAGGCTGCCCTCCCTGGGGGCGAGGGGCAGAAGAAGGGCGTCTTTGAGTGGCTGCCAGCCTTGACCAGACCTCCTGAGAAGCTGGAGGAGGAAGTGGGATCTAAAGCACACACAGATGATCTCCTTCCAGCAGCCTTCTCCCTGAAGTCGTCAGGTCACTCGGGATATCGGGTCAACTGCAGGAAAGGCAGATAAAGCCCCGCCGACCAACGAGTCTCATGACACATTACACATCTACAGTCAGTCATTTTTTCCTTTTACCTTGAACGTAAAATAAAGCCTTTATCTCTGAATATGAATACTGAAATAAGAGGTCGGATTTATCTTTACTCGTTGCGGAGGGTGCTCTAGATTTACCATTTCTTCTCGGCGTGTTCAAATCGTGTGTTTGTTGGTGTAGGAATTAAAGAAACCACACAACATATCTGTGGCTTTTCTGCAGAAAACAATCTCCATGATTTCCTCTGTGGGATGCTGCAAGTTACAACAAGTGACAAATTGTATTCCTCTTTTTCTTTTTTCCTTCCTTGTCGCTTTGTTGCAGGTGATTCACCAGTTTGTTCAGCATTATGCTTGTCTGTTTTTATATGTCGATTCACTGTTGTCTTATGACTTATGAAAGAAGAAGCAACAGCAATGCAATGCCAGAGGAAAAGGAGACAGTCGCAGCAAACGTTACGATGACTCAGGATCAACAACGTCGACTCCTCACCTTTTAGAATAACATTGAGAATAAGACCAAAGCTTGAAAAATGTCCATTACATGGACTTTATTGGAGTTAGAATGTTTTTAATGATTGGCTGAGATCATATCAGACAAAAAAAACTGTGTGAATGTACACCAAAATGTTAAATAAGTTTACAGATTTTACATTAAATCAGTTATTTTGATTGTATTTACGATGATTTTACAGTTTCATCTAGAAGTCCCCAAATAACATGAGGAGAAATGTACGAATTTGAGTTTGCAAAGCCGAAAGCTATAAAGTTGGGCCAGACAGATCCTGTTTTTTAAGTGGATATCATTAAATTGTTCTTAAGAGTCTCATCAGGTGTTAACTCTGTTAACAGCAATGATTCACTCGTTCCTGATTCCATCGTTTTAAACACCTCTCCCTCATACTGGCTGTTGTTGTGACTGATTTATGAGCGTGGCTTTCACTGTAAAAGCATCGTCAGGATTCGCCGAGTATTGCAAAACTGCGTCTTTAAACATTTAAGTTGTTCTCCAGACTGTCTTGAATTACTGTCTTTGTTGCATGCACAGCAAAGAGTGAGGAGACAAGTTGATGAACTTGAAACATTTAGTTTGTGGTGCTCAGCAGCAGCAGCAATCTCACAAAGGTTGTGATCTTCCCCCTTTTGTTTGTTGCTCTTGATACATTCAGCAAGGGAATTAAAGGTGTAGCTGAACCTGTACAGACAGCTTGTGCAAATAGATGAAGATTTTTGTTTATCTCGTAAGTGACATTGGTTCAGTCGGTGTAAGGATTGATGAATTTGTCGAACTGGTTTGTTTGGTTCACGTCTGTTTCTCCAGCAAGACACGAGCAAAGCCAGAAGTCAACTTTGTTCTCAGTTTCTTTGAAATTGGGGTCTGCCATAGCATTACATAGGAAAAGCACTGAAATGCCTTGCATTAGCATTTTAGCTAAATTTAGCATTTTGGCTAAATTTAGTTTATGCACTACTTTTAACATAAACTGAATGGCGCAAGTTCATGTCAGTCAACATGCTTCTAATTCTCCACATGCCAATTGGTAAAAGTAAGTTAAGCATTGATGCTAATTCTTAGCATCCGAACGCTGGGTTCCAGCCGACAGGCACACTTTGGGAGGCCCCAGTTAAATTTCTTCTGAAATTTTCTAGTGCATTAATAGTTCTGGTTTTCCTGAAAAAACACAGGTGTAATAGAAAAGTAATTTTGATTCTCTTTTGCCTTGAATTATTCCACACGGTACAGATGTTCTCAATAACTAAATAACTTTTAAAGTTGATTGACAAGAGAAGATTTTTTATCATCATTGTTTAAGGTATTAAGACGGGACTTTAGAATTGAGGAAACCAAACTAATGCTAAAGCTATTTGATTCTTTCAATCGGCTGGCTTGCAGTGTTTCTAGACTTCAGTGAAAATCAGGGACATTAAGTCACTGTTACAGTATTTGTTAGAAGATAAGACATTTGAGAACAATAATTTGCACATGAACTAGATGAATAGATAAGATGGATCAAATAAATCACAAGCTGTATGAGAATGTCTGCATTGAAACCAGTTGATGTAGGCCTGTTGTTTCCAACAGGTAGAAGAAAGAGACTGCCTGGAGAACAGATATTCTACCTAAAACAATACGGTAGCATGACTGAGGTTTGAATAGTCGCACCTGAATTACCCACAAAGCTTCTGGAAAAACGTCCTCTGAACAGATGGGACCAAAGTACAGATGTCTGATCATAATGTTACATAAGAATTCATAAAATGAGGAACCAATTAAAGATGAAAACGCAGGACTACTTCAAATCAAGAAAGACCAGTTAAGCAATACTTATGCATCAAGAACATAAGCTGTTTCCATCTGTTTCATTCTATCCATTTTCCTACACCCTTGTCCCTTCGTGGGATCGGGAGGTGCTGGTGTCTTTCTCCAGCTAACATTATGGGCGAGAGGCGGGGTCACCCTGGACAGGTCACCAGTCTGTCGCAGGGCAACACAGAGACACACAGGACAAACAACCATGCACACACACACCCCCACACACCCCTACACACACACACTCACACCTAGGGACAATTTAGAGAGACCAATTAACCTGACAGTCATGTTTTTGGACTGTGGGAGGAAGCCGGAGTACCCAGAGAGAACGCACGGATGCACAGGGAGAACATGCAAACCCCATGCAGAAAGACCCCGGGCCAGGAATCGAACCCAGAACCTTCTTGCTGCAAGGCAATAGCTCTACCAACTGCACCACTGTGCAGCGTGTTTCATTCTATTTTAAGTCAATCAAAGTGAATTTCGATTGACATAGATGAACCCCCAGCACATTATGTCTTACACAAAATGCAAGACCTGTGATACTTAAAAGTTAACCTCACCAAAAAACACACAGCTTTCCTACAAACTGCTGCATAGTTCAGTTTTTATAGGCACAGACATTTACATTTACAGTAGCCTTCTGCACTGAAAGGGTTACACTGTGCTGGAGGAATTTTACATTTCCTAAAATGAGAACAGACTATTTATCTTTGCAGAAACTGTGTATTTTAATGATGTCACATTTTCTTCTCTCATTTTATGTGACTGATGTTCTGCTGAATGCTGTTCCTCTCAGGAACATCACTAATTGCCTCATATTTCTCTGAGAACATGTCGTCAGGCCTACTTCACGACTAACACAAACTTATCACTGAACCAAATGAAAGCCCTTGTCACAGCGATTCCAGCATTTTGGCCACCTCCGCAAATTGCTTTGGGACGTTATGCCTTAACACGTCTATGGAAGACTGATGAACAGTTAGTCCGGCTGCTATATCATATCTCCCAGAGAGACACATGTTTACAGGACACCAAAGGGCTCTAATGAAGTCATCACCAAGAAAAATGTTGGGATAGGCCCGCAGCGGGTATGTGGATCCGACGCCAAGTGCCTCTGTACAGTGATGAATGACTGCAGCCACATTTTGCTAATGATCATTTTGGAAAAGCAAATAGATGTATCCAGCATCGATATTTCTTAATTACTTTAGTTTCCTGTGGAATTCTCTGTTGACGAGAACACAGCGAAACAATCAGTCAAGCAGGCAACAGAGAGAAAGAAACTCTGGGAAGCAGGGAAACAAACCTCAGAGGGTGGATTTGATCATTTATAGTGGATTCCCACTTTTTTTTTTTCTGACGTGTGCGAGCAGCACACGGTTCAGAGATGTATGACAAGGGTTAACACTCAGATGTGTGTGGGAGCGAAACGCTCATGCTCTTTAAACTCCCACAGATTGCATGCCTGTGTAGCCTGCTGCTCATGCAGTTCATGTTGCCTTGTAACTAAATTCATACCCTTCAATTGTATGTAATGTAACAAAAAAAAAACTTTCAGCGTGTATGACTGAGACCAACACAAAGGAGCTGTGGGAAAGGCGAATCGAGTCACTTCCTGCTGGTTTTTGTACATAATGGAATCGTTTACGCTCGGAAATTCTCCCGATTTTATCCATTTCTCTGTTGACTGTCACAAATCTTTGTTATTTTGTACCTAAGCATGTTAAAAACACTTGTTTTATGGAACTACGCTTCACGTTTGTTAACCCATTGTGGTTCACTCAATTTTTTTCTAGCTAGCTTAGCATTATCTGTAGCACTGTGGCCACCCAGCTGTTCCAACCTTATTGTTTCTTCTTCTTCTATGTCTTCTCCGAGTCTCCTCCTCTATTCAAATGTTTATTTACATCTAATAAATGCAAATAGATTTTGTAGATCATCAAAATTGAAGACCCATTTCCACACTATTGAAAAACCAGCATTAAGCCAAGACCTGTTGCCCAATTTGGAGCCACTGAGGTTATAGCACTTCTACAGTAGAGCTATCCTCCAATGTTTGGTGTCTACGTTTGCTAAAAGACTGTCCTGCTCTGCAATTTCTCCCTAATTTGACCAGACATGAAGTTGTTCAGCCACTGGTTGTCATGGTGATGCCTGAAACACATTGCCGGGTATATTGATTATTGGCGAACATTTGTGGGGACACCCTCGACTCTTCAGGAGATACCGCAGCTCTTTCGAAATGCAATATTAAGGCATTTATTGATCCTCTAAAACAGTGGCGCGCTCTCTGGTCCAAACCAGAAAGCAGAGTCTTTATTTAACACACCCAGAGACACAGAGTTAGTGGGTAACAGTGTCTTAAATAAAGAAAATACAACAAAATGTGGAATAAAAGCATTTTTTCCCCAAGATGTTAAAGTATCGGTGATAATCAAACTGATATATTTGTCACACTGATATCTGATTATTCGTCAATATCATGCCTATGCAGTGCATTGTGATGTTTTATCACATAAATCATGTGACAAAGTGTGAATTAGTTTGGAGGGATATTAATATTTTTGGAAGCCAATGCATTTCATTACTAGTGAATATGTTTTTCAACTTTTTTTTTTTGCAGTTTTCACTGGTTATATAAAGTCACAAAAATGTAATTTAAGTGACTGAGCTATTTATATATGTTATCTGCACTTCACACTGCTATTTTAAATGTTAAAGTCTGGACATTGTGGTAGAAAAGGATCATATTTCTGTTTTTTCCAATCCCTCTTCACCCCCAAGTGTTTTCACAAAAGCACAGTCCAACTACTCTTCTTATTTCTGCCTCTTCCGTCCAAACCCACCCACCACGCTCTCTGTTAACTAGACTCTCCAGAGTGAAAGGCCAGGATTAACCTTGGATTTGAGATACACTCACCAATCCCTCGGTGGGACCCACCCTCATGAGCTCATCTCTGTCTAATGAATGGCCCCTGTCACAGGTGAACACACACAGAGACGGAGACGCGCACAACAATAAAGGGCAAAAAGGCACAAACGGAGGAATATCCACACAATCAAAACATGGGCATATTAGCTCTTTTTCTTGCTGTGTGCAAGTTTCTTCAGCCAGATGTCACGGCATTGTTGTTCTGTCAAAGGCAGCTCTTAGGTGGAAGCAGCCGTTTTTAAGCCAACAACTCTGCTGACAGGAAACGTGTCTTAACTTACACACAATTTAAAAGCAAATCTTTTTGATTGCTGCTTCTCTGAGAAACAAGAGTCATAGTCACACAGCTGAGACAACTGAGCTTTTATTCTCAGCTGTTTTTGAGAATAAATGTACCAGAGACAAGTTATCTTTTTCCAAGTCTCAAGTCTCCCATGCTTCAAGTCTTTTGCTCCAGGTCAGAGTCTCAAGTCTCCAGCAACTGAAGTAACAATTAGGAATCCAAACCTGCACTGTTTGCAGCTGATATTCCCACTTTCTTTTACTCTTCATCACATAGGATTCAAACTGTCCCTGAGACTTGACTCTCAGATCAAGAGTCCAAGTCAAATCTCAAATACTAAGAGCACAAGTCTAAATCAAGTCTGAAGTCGTGGCTTAAGTGCAACTCCAGTCCGAGGCTCAAACTACCCATTTCTGGTAGGACCCTTCCCTCTTTTTTAAAGTTTTAACTAAGTGTAAAAATGTAGGATGTAATAAAAAAAGGAGGAGAAGAACAAACAGGTGAGACGAGGCACCAGATGCAGGTGTTGAATGTGGGATTCAGTTGGTGTTGCATCTTTCCTCAGGATTATATTAAACTTCAAAGGTCAAAGGATTATGTTTCAATCCTTCACTTTTAAACACCTGAAAACGATCGAAAATTTATTTATTTCCCTTCAGACATATTCAATCTTTCTCCTAACAGATCTGTGAATGAATTTTGTCTGGGGTGAGTCTTCTGTATCCTCTCTTGCCTGATGATAGACTGATTTTAACCACGATAAATCAGTGAAATCTACCTTTGTAAACATAAAATCTCATTCTAATTTCCAATATCCGTCACAAGAAATGTAAGTATATATTTGAAGGAAAATGTATATTTTTCATGTTGTCTAACATGGTCTTTTTTAATATCAGACCATGTTAAAAAAGGTGGTCTGATAAGACGCCATCGTCTATTTATTGTCATCTTGAAAAGTTGTGATGGTTTTCTTTTTTTTGGGGGGGGGGGTTGATGATGTAAAAGGCCAATATAGTTTTGAAAGTTATTCTTTGTTCCATGATATTTGGCTGATTTTATTTATTTATTGTCAAAATGTATGTATCACTAAATATACACACACACACAGTAGTTTTGATTGCTGAAGAAAGTAAAGTGTTTCCATATCGTAAACACGGCTCCTTTGTTTTAAAATGTCCGTTCTGCGATCGGATAAAAAGCTTCTCCAGACCAAGGACCTGGTTCAGACACAAAAACGGTTTAGTTAAGGTTTCCAGGCAAGCCTGGTACATGTTGAGTTTGGGCTTTCTGCAGGTCACACAGGTCGTATGCTTTCAAATCAAGGTGTCTGCTTAACTTGGCCTATAACTAAATAAGAATGAAAAATTCTTAGATCACTAATAAGGCAAGTTTTTTTTTGTTTTGTTTTTTTGTAAACAGGTACATGGTAAAAAAAGAAAAAGAAAAAGAAAAGCAATGGGATTCAAGAGAAAGAGTTGCACCGTCTTCTTGTCATCACATTGGCACCCTTCAACCTCGCAGTTTCACTCCGAGTACCTTTTCACCGCGCAGCGATGCAGCTCGCTGTATGTTTTTATTGGGATTACATGTCAAATCAGTCCTGCTTCTATCTGCTTCTTTTTCCTTGTGTACGCTGTTTTTAAGATGCCACGCTCTGGTTTACCCAAGCAAATATTGACAGTTGTCCATTAAATAGTCTTACTTAAATCTTGTGACAAATGGAAATTTCTCATTTCCTTTCCTCCCCTTCCTAGTCACCGTCTCCCTCACACACATGCACAGACAAGAGCCTTGCAGTGCTTATCTGCTTGAGAGATAGTGCTTATTAGTGTCCTATAAATCTGTCCTGACTCCCAGTGGGGGGGAGTAATTTACAAGGGCGCGCGCTGCGTTCGCTCAGTGTGAAGATCTGCTTGTCGGGTGCATTCGGCAGAGAATCATCGCGGGACATCACAAATCCAGTAGTCGCTGCAGCTTGTGCAGTTAAATCTAAGCATCGCTGCTTGTAATTTATGCCTGCAGTCGCCTCCTCGACAGGAGGCAGGAACGAGAGAAAGAAAAAGGGGGAGGCGAAGAGTAACAAGAAGAGGAAATAAGGGGAGATAAGGAGGAGAGAAGGTGGGGAAGAAATAAATCTTGTCTCCTGTCCTCAGTGAAGAGCTGCCAAGGTGGAAGCATGACATTTATGTGGAATGGTGTTGGTCATAACTTTAATGTTGGCTTTGGAGCACAATCCTGTCTGTAATCTGAAAGCTTCAAAAAAAGGAGTCTTGGGGAGCAAAGGAACAATAAAGAGTCAGGAATAAGCCTGTAACTGTGGATGTAAGATTCACTTTCCCCGGCAAAAGCCAGCGCAGAGAGTGAATGGAGTCCTTGTGTAGGCCGCATTTATACAAGCTCATTTGCATGCAGTGATAAACGTTGTTTACATTGGACATACAGCTCTGTGAAGTGGTAGGTAAACGCAGCAGGAATGATAGATTTACCGCCTCACCTGGCAGCCAGACACACGCGTACGTATACACAGACCGAGTCAAGCAACAGGTATGCAAACACACTCAGACGGATCATTTCATGCAACATAAATGCAACATGCACACAAGTTTAGACCCTCGCGCACCAAACAGTATCGGATCTCCGAATGATAAATGTCCTCCCTCCTTCCACCTGATCTGTCAACATCCTGCTCAAACAATGTTTATTTTTTCCCCCCCGTGTAGGTCTGATCAAAACACAGATATAAGGGAGAGAGATGAAGAGGGTGCTGGGCGGTGTTGTTTATGCCCACTGCTTCGCTTCAGGTTGAGGGATCCTCTCTGTGAGCGGACGGGGCAAGGCAATAAGGAGGGGCGGGGCCGGGGCCGGGGCCGGGGCCCGGGCGGTCCGAAGGTGATTTGTCACCGTCTGAAGGAGCCGGGCATGAGGTTAGTGGTGTGGCAGTGGAGAGAGGTGGAGGTGTAGCTGGGGGGGGTTGGAGGGAGCAAGGGGCAGCGATTTAAGGCACTAAATGGGTTACGGGTCACTGGCATCACACAGTGGACCAGTCACTCAGTTCCAGAGCAAGACAGGGCAGACGGAGCGAGGCTGTGTGCGCTGCGCTGGGGGCTGGGCACGCTCCACCTCCTTCATTTTGCCTCAAAGCTGTCATACCAACTTCTTTCTACAGCTTAAAGCTGCAGTATGTAACATTTATACAAAACATTTTTTTTTTTTAAACTTACTATGTTGTGACAGTACGGTATGAGACAGATAAATCTGTTGCACAATCTGCTCATCCTCTCTCCTAGGGCTACAATTTCCTCTAACGAAAGCTAATGCTAGTTAACCTAGACACTGATGACAGCGGATAAACAGTTTCCCTGTAACATTAAGTTCTTTCTCCACCATCAGCATTTCTTCAGACAGTAATATTGGCTCATGGAGGAGGTGCAGGAAATTGATCTTTTCACAAATTAACTGCCTCATAGACTGTAACAACATGGCGACAGTTTTAACAAATATGTAAAAAACATTCTTCAAAAGTTGCATATTGCAGCTTCAACAGCAACTGGAGGTTGTTTGTTAGTAGGGGAGGAGATGAGTTTGACACGTCATTATTTTTGCATCACTTTAACTGAATTATTGAGCTACACGTATTGTTCATATTTAAATACAGTAAGTGTCACATAAAAATATACCGTACGCATATCACCACTAATGCTGTCTATATATATTCTTGTCAGTTCCCTTTACCTTGTAAGGGGTTCAACATAGATTTTCTTCTATTATATGGCTTGAAATAAATCAATAAATGAAATGAATTGTGTGGTATTTTTTTCATCATTGCTGCCAACGGGCTGCGGTGTTTATGTGGAGCTTGAACCCCTCTGCCAGTGCTCCCATGCCCTCGCGTTAAGCCCGTCCCTCTGTAGGTGGGAGAAATAATACCAAGCTGCCCCTTTTCCCACAGAGGCTCGTATCGTAGGGTTGGTTCATGAAGCAGTCAGACATTTTTCTCACGTGCTACCAACCAGCTGCTGCGTTTAGAGCTGAGAAATGTGATGAAGGTAAACAGACAGACTGTGGTGGAAGCAAAGCACAACAAAAAAAAAAAACTAAGTTTGCTCCTGTAAAGAGCATGTTTGTTGAATAGTCAGGTCAGAGTTCAAGTACTACTCTATAACTATGCTAACAGGTCAGGTGGTTCAGTTTTGGATGTGAAGTGTAAACAGAAGAGGAATGCTCCACAATACATTTTGCAGGAAACCTAATCCGCCATTACAGATCTGATCTAATTTATATACATATATACATATATATTTCCTCTCAAAGATTGTCCGTGTGACCAAGCATTGTATTTTATTCAAACTGCATTAGCTGTTGGTCTGGAATTAATTAAATGATTTAGATTAAAAGTTTGTATCTAATGAGTAATGCTCTAAATTACATAAACACTGCAGCAAGGCCAGCAAAATGTAAGAAATTATAAGTACAGATTATAAGAATAGATTTAACCTAACATTGCCTGACATTCTGAACTTATAATTCTGTATGAACTTGTTGAAATTAGACAGCTTACAGTGCTTTGCAAAAGTATTAATATTCCTTAGATTTGTTCTAATCTAAGGAATATTAGAACAAAACCCTCAGCATGATGCTACCACCACCAAGTCTCAGGGTGATGGACAGAGTTCACTTCCTGCCTAATTGAGAACTTCTATGTAGACGAAAAAGAAAAAGAGCAGTTAGGTCTTTTCTTACACGTTTCCTATTTTTCCTACATGGCACACTTTTTTGTGATTTGAGATTTTCAGACCTTTAGATATTGTTTTATAACCTATCCTGACCTAAAAATGCTGCACAGCATTGATCCTCACCTTTGTTTTTCATCTCTTGTGCTTCGTGGTTTTGCTTGTGCCTTAATATTCTCCAACAAATCTCGAAAGGTTTCACAAAACAACTTCAACTGTAATGAGATTGAATTGCAAAAGGCAAACAGAGTCTTTTCCCCCGTCGCTTCACAATGTTGTGCCATGTTGTGTTCATTTATCACTTTAAGCCCAACTAAACACAGTGAGATTTGTGGCTTAGCATTTATTGAGACGTCGCGATAATGTTTTAAGGAGAGTAGCTACGACTATAGTGAACATCTTGTTCAAAAGAGTCAAAAATACTTGATCTAATTGTTGATGCAGAGACAAGTTAGATATGAGAACTGACGTTCAAGTTTGCAACATGTAGAGAAAACACGCGTCCATCTGCTGAGGGAACTCACACAATCATGCCGGACTTGTCTTGTTTTAGAAGGGTCTGACAGAGCCCTGGTTGGTGTGTGTGTCTTTGGGTGGGCTGATTTAAAGTGTCCCTAAGGTCTCGTTCAAGGTAGAGAAATGGACAAGGGCCCAGAATCCACCGCCTGTCCTTCAGCTTCCCTCTTGCCCACTCTTTCTGAGTCCCAGTGGATAAACCTTACACACATACACACACGCAAACTGTCAATCGTCTACAACACTGTTTCTCTCACTGTCCCAAGCTTTCTTTGTCACTGGTTTGCAGGGATTTTTTTTCCACCAACTCTCCGGTCCCATCCTCAACGAGCCGCTGCACATTCCAGCATCACCAGGACTTATTATTGGAGCAAATTTATAGGGCCATTTATTTAACTGGATCCGAAAGACATTGGTTCTGGATGAGTTGAGCTGGGGCAAACTCCCGAGCCATGTGGGCCAGGGAAAACATAGCAGGGGATAAATCAGTGAACTAGGGGGAGGTGGGAAACAGACTGAGATTTGGGGAAACAGCACAAATGTCAGGATAGGAGCCCAAGGCTCAAAACCAGAGGTGTTGCTAATAAGAGGTTAAACGATGAATATTGTTGACCAATTCTAGAGAAATGCAAATATTAATATCATAATTAAAGTGATCATTCAATTCACAGTATTTTTGTAGTGTTTACAATAGACAACCTCTGTTTGTTGTTCAGAATTTGAAGATTCACCTATTTGTTGATTTTTCTGTTATATATTAGTGTCCAAGATAAGGAACGCTGTACATATTAGCTGTAGTAGTGCTAAGATCGTTTTCATTGTGCGTATTAATGCAAATTATGGCATACTTGGTGTTTGAACTGTTTAAAAGGCAGTTCCAAGCGTTTTTTGAGAAAGTCTGCAATATTGCTGGATTTTAGTTAGTGAGGGGTCGCAACAGCACCCAGGAGTGACAGAGGGCCAGTGGTCTGTGGGTTTCCTATATTTTGCAGGTCTGGAAAAGGATGTAAAACTGTGCACAGTTCACTACTTGGTCCCTTACCTCGCTGCATAAAAGACTGTAACCATCCATCTAACCCTTTGCTTATTGTATACCTCCTTTGCTAAAAACTGACTGCTGTAGAAATGTCTGCCATCCAAAGTGAAATTTTAAATATAGGGTTATATCACTTTATTTTCCCCAAACACCACCACTGTATTTTTGCATGAAATAAGACTATTGGTCACCTGCGATGCAATCCAACACGTCAATGTCAAAACTTATTATCTGATAAAAGTTGAATTTGAGTCTTTATTGCTGCTTCCAAATGTTTACAGCTATTTGTTAACTGGGTGCATGTAGGAACTTGCCCCTACTATCAGGTTTTTTGGCAACATATGAACACAAACACGCAAAAACGCAACTGGAGGTGACATCAGCAAGGAGCAAAGTTTCAGATTGGCTCGACATGAGCTAATCTGCTAATATGTAATATCTCAGCATCGTGTCTGGGAATCAGTGGGGAAGATAGATGACAATTTGTACAGCCTGAAATCCCTTAATTCAAGTTTGTGGAGAAAAACAATAAAATCTGTGTGATAGGCCCGTGTGTGGGTGTAAAACAAAACCCTACATTTTCTAGCAGTGAAGGATGATTACTGTTTTTACTTATCAAAACCTGGGCAGCGCTCTGAGTTTAATTTATGTTGTGGCGTTTTCATGGCAACATATTACCTAACCCTTCTTTGCAATCCTCTTTGACCAATGTGATCTCATCCTATCAAGTAATGTGCTACTTTCATCCGTGTGACATATTTTCTTATTTTATTTGGAAGGAATAATAATGTAGACGCTTCAGAGGAAACTCAAAACCTGTTTATTCAGCCTTTGCTGAAGCACGGCATCCCACACACACACACACCCCAGCACAAACACAACACACACAAGGACCACTCAGTGACTGACAGTGACGGCTGACACAAACTACTGGGGGAGTGACAGGATGGAAGCAGTGCAGTGGTGAGCTGGGTGAGGGGCAGATAGTTCCTCTCCTCAGCAAAGGAGAGGAACTTCAAAGCAGCCACACCTCACATAACACACACACATGCATGAGTTAGTCAAAAACCCTGTTCTAGTTTGCTTACTAAAGCTCTTTTTTTTCTTTTTTTCTTTTGGATTTAGTGGATTTTAAAAAAAATTTCAGTGGTTCACAAACTGACCTAAAGGGGGCGCTAAAATATTTCAGTCTAACAAAGTCTAAGCTTTTACATGAAATCAAAATGTCCACGGTGTGTAATGTAATTATGCATTTCCTTTTTTGTTTTTTTTACTTGGAAAATAGGAAGATAAAAACATCTAAAAATTTTCTTATTTTTAGATATTCTATATTGTGTCGCATATAGAAATGTGACACAATGTTACTAAAAGTTTCTATGAAATAGTTCTCTTCATTGCAGCTGTATACCAGCTTCATTCTTTTGGTTACACTAAACTGTATGCTTTTGTACATCATACAAACACATAAAACTGTAAATAGAAGCCAATCATTGGGAGTGTGTCATTCTCATACCTCAAAGAAGCTGCAGAGATCCATGCTGATTGGCCTCTTGGCTCCTTACTGGTTGAAAACACTCCTCTGTACAAAGCAGATTCCTGTTTCTCAGCTAAATCAGGATGCCTGTAATTAGAATGCAATGCATAGCTCAGCCTCCTCTAACATAATATTGGCAACTTCATGAAAATGTTACAGTTTTCTCACTTACAGTGAAACAATGTAGTCAATGAAAGAAATGAAAATTTACCGACATTGCATTTAACTAAAAATGTAAACAAGAAACTCGTTTTCTTTCCCTGAATTAAATATCAGCTTTTTTTTCTAGAATCAACGGCCTTCAGAGGGATATAAGGACGCGTCCTAAAGTCCGTCCCAAAGAGGTCTGTTTGCTTCGGCCTCCAGCGACCTGACACAGGACAGTCCACCCGATGAGACAATCTGAAAGCATTCCTACACTGTTTTGGGTGTCGAGCAAAATGGATGGAAGAGGAGCTGGACTGCCATGTTAAAGAGGCAGGACCCACCACCCAGAAAGCCTGCCACGCTCTCTGCTCCTCCAAAGACTGCCAACCTGCTAATTTGTATCAGTAAACAAGCAGCCGACAACTTCAAAGCGTCGACACCAATGAGGCCTGACTCGGGAATGGAGTGTGCTGTGAGCATGTTTGTGTGTTTCCCCATTTATTTAATATTGTGCCTTTGCAATTATTTCCTGCTTCCATAGGAATACCTTTATTTTATTGCAAAAACAATTAAATTCATTATTTACACCAGTATGGTGCACAAAAATGGAAAAAATAAAAATAAAAAATGGGTCAGGTTTAGAATTCGATAATGGTGCGAGTCCTTTTTAAAAACAAAAATATGACATATTTTTAGATATGAAAGTACAGAAAACTGTCAAGGGACCATGACTTAACTTGGGTCTAAACAACATCCATATCGACTTTCAAAACATAAATCAGTAAAGCCCTTGTGTGTGTATGCTAAAAAATCCATCATTGTGAACGTGTGTATACATGTTTCTTTAGATGGGCCACCACCCACTGAGACAAGTCAGGTAAATATTTGGAGGGTGGGGGGTCAATGAAGTGTCCAGTGTCCAGAGAGAGCTCATGCAATCTGAAAATACTTGACAGGGACACCTGATCCTGCTCTGGGCTCCTTCTGAAGCTGGGAAACATCCCAGCTAGCAACCAACGACAACCTTAAAAAAAAAATGCTTCTCAAACGGCAAAGCCGAGGAGCCTCCATGAGCATATTTGCACACGTAAACACGAGAAGTCTTGTGTGGATCTGCATCAGGTGTGTGTATGAATATTGGCAGAATTGTTGTCATAACTGTGTCATGTTGGGAGAAAGCGTGATGATGGAGTTTTCTGGGTGTGGTCTCGACAGAGTGAACACAGGCTGAGGAGCGAGCACGTCAGAAAGAGATGCGTTTTACCCACGTTTCGCCTGATTTTGATCACACAGAGCTATGCCAAAGATTGCATTTGTACTTTTTAGTATCTCTGGGTTTTTACAAGCGAGTTCAGGGATCTGCTTCACTCAGATCCAGACCCCCCACATGCCCACCTTTCCCCCTCCAGTGCCAGGTGTTCTTACAAGAGCAAACCACACAGGGGAGCTCCTGCTTTTTATGAAGCCTGCAACACACACACACACATGCACACCCCCACACACACACACACCAGCATACCCTCTCTCCATACAGACCTTCCCCACAGTTAATCTGCTGTTGGGATCAGAACAGATCAGCAGTACAGCAGGAAGCAGCAACAAAACTCACATGCTGTTAAAATAACAGCATATATCTAACAGGTTTTGTGTTGCAAAAATTTGTTAATTTAATTACAGCAAAATGAATTGCAAAGATTTCCTGCTAAAAAAATGCAGAATGAGAATATTAAACAAACCTGAGATAATTCAACAGTATTTACTATTAAAACTACAGTGGGTTATGATTTTTGCTCATATTAGGACATTTGAATTTATTATACTTTTCTGAAAAGTTGCTTTCAAATCCACAGCTTGCAACTAATATGTTTTGTAATCTAAGAATGCATTGATTTAATTAATTAATCAATGAATTAATTAATTTAATTAATGAAAAAATGCATTGTTGTCAAAGCTAGAGATTATGACTCATATAAAAATAACTGTACATAGTAAAACTATAACTATTAAGCAAATCTGGGATGATTCAAAAATATTTACCATACCATTAAAATTACGAGGAGTTATGATTTTTGCTCACTTCAGAGTATTTTTAGCATTTTTTTTGTACTTCTAAAGCTGCTTTCACATGCAGATGAACTGAAACAGTTTTAAAACGTGTGAATATTTTCTGCAATGAAAGTTTTTCAGAAATTTTTAAGTAAAAAAAAAAAAAAAAGCAGGATAAATTTAACGTCAGCAGATTATACAATTTTTCAAGCAAGAGAAATAAGAGGGAAATGATAAAGCGATGCCGTCGTCCTGAGTAAACACGACGCGGTGAGCAGGAGGTGATGTCAGATAGTCAGAGAAATGCAGCAGGACAGGACATGTTCAAATAAATATCATTACATCCAAGATGGCTAAATGATGCCAGTTTGTGAGACACACTGAATGACCACAGTGAGGATTAATGAGCTGAGAAATCAGACCCAAACACAAGGGTGATTTTTTATTTTTTTCCTCTTCACGTTCGGTTCACCTCAGTGGTGAGGCCCTCTCACGGAGTCACATGGGAGGCTGCTTCAACACGTATGATGAGGAAGGTTTCTGCCCATCCGTGTTGCCTCATTCGTCTGTCAGTAGGTCGACCCACATTCTGCGAAGCGGGAGATGATGATAGGAGCCTATGGAATGCCTGTATAAAAGTATTATCGAGGTGAATAATTCGAGTGTATATACAGCTATTGAAAGCTGGTAAATAAATGGAACTCAACACTAAAATAAATGTTAAAAATTCTAACTTTTTATTGTGAAGTATTTCCAGAAGATGAAGCGCTCACGTTTTCTAACTACTTTGATTTATTCCAAGATGTTTCAACTCTACTGGTTCCTTCGTCATTATTTCAGATGGGATAGAATGTACTCTAAATGTGTCTGCATTGGAGCGTCTTTATCACTGCAGTAGAAATTTTATTTTATTTGAAAAATAAAAATTCATTGATTTTGCAGACCTTTCATTGTATAACACCTTTCAAGGTGTTACATATTTGGTATATGTGATTTTTCCTCATATTTCTGTAGTTTGTTATACGGAAATTTATTTTATATTTTAAATGGTTGCTAAAACAATTAAAAAAATTATATTCTTTATTTTTAATGTTTATATATATATATATATATGTGTGTAAATATACATATATATATATGTATATATATATTATACATATATATACACACAATAATTAATTTTGAAAAAACAATATTTTCTGCTCAAAAGATAAATATTCATATAAATTCCTCTCTAGTTCAAATACATTTTTAATTCATGTGAGTAAACAATGTGAAACATTTTGGACACAAATAATAAACAGCAATATTTCCAACAATGTTTAAAACTGATTTTTAAAAATCTGACTCACAAACCTTTGTTACACTGAAAGCATAATTATCCAAAATGTATTAAAAATTTATTTTTAAATGAGAGAACAACTTTAATTACCCAGAGTCATGTAATCTCTGGACCTCTTGTTTTTTTTTTGCTTCCCAAATGTTCCTCGCCGCCACCAAAGCTGCCTAATGGATGCAGGAGGAGGAAGTGTTTGACATTACGGACACAGCAGTGCTTGTTTTAGAGAAGCTGCTCATGTGCGCTGCCCATACGGGCCACACAGTACCTCCTTAATGTGACCCAGACCCCCCAGCCCCACAACAGGGGGGCTCCAGGAACTGTCCGCTCAGAGGGGACTGAGTGTCACTTTAGCCCCCCTGGTGAACACAAGTCAACATGCCTTAATCCCCCCCCATCACCTAAAGTTACACTTTTGGGTCTGCAATTAGCACACCGGTTAAATCTGCCCCCCGCTCCCTACTGAGCTTCCTGTTTCCAAACTTCAACGTGGAGTTCCATGCCACAAGGCCACGGCCTGAGCGCAGAACCCCCAAGCCGGGACCCCGAGTGGCTGCCTGTGACGCTGGCTTTTTGTGGCACAGCACCGGCCCCCCGCCACATGGTCCCTCATCTTTCACTGTCACTGTGCGGCAGAGGAAGAGATCAAAACAAACATGCGGTGGCAGGGAGAGCCTGACATGATGAATCGCTGTAATTAGCATCAGACTGCCGAGCGTTCGCAGCGATTGGTGGAGGCCACCTTTGACACATTCTGTGCGTGACTGGATGACAAGAGCCACAGAGTGAGATCTGTGACCTGAAGACCCGAGATACAACCGATCCTAAGCTACGCCACAACTGAGCAAAAAAAAAAGGAAAAATCCGGAGGTCATTTTACACTGAGCTATGCTCAACGTAAACATTTTCTGGAAAGGGGAAAATTTGCGCAACATGGAGTCGGGTTGATGGAGGAAAAGGTCAATTATCAGCTGATCCACAGTCATGCCAACAATATAAAATCTGGGAACATACACCCGCCTCAGCTGGCATTGGCTGCATTCAGTATGCTGTTTTCCTCCTCGTAATCCTTTATTGTTGAAAAGGAACACAGGAAGAGCACGATTTTCTCCTTCAGCCAGAGTTTCATGTATGCCATTTCAGAAACTGCACCATAGCTCGTTTTCCTGTCTCCTCTGCTCTAAGGGAGTTGCTACCGGCATTCCAGGAGATCAAATCATGGCACGCCTCTTGATCCCCTAATTTTACTGTCTGGGGTTGATGTAGGAGTGTCTAATGTACACATTATCCACTTCCTGCTCCCACGGAGAGACCATCCTGCTGCAGGATAGATTGTACTTTTAGCTTTTCAAATTTGAGACACGGTCTTGTCACCTCACCAGACCTAAGTTGTGCTTTTTGTTAATATGGGCAGATGGTATTCTGCATCTGTATGTTGTATTTTCTAGCATTACAGGGTAGAAAACAAAGAGACTTAGGATGTTTTCACACCTGATAGTCCAGAAGACTCTGTTTGATTGGGGACCAAAAATTTAAACATTTGTCACATTGTCAATTGGTGGAGTTTTACTACAACTTGCTTACCCTCGTCACCAGTGGTGGCACTGCACCAAGAACAACCGAAGAAAATCATACAAAAACCACCGAAGAAGACACTGAACACAGCTTCCTACTTCACGAAATGGGAACAAAAATGGACTGGCGTCAGATTTTAGCGGTTGTAAGATTTCTCTCTTGTCTTTAAGACATTTCTTCCGCTGGAGCTAGACTATCACAATTGTTCATGTTGTATTTACCCAACATGTCCTGCACTATATCACACGTCCTGTTTTTGGAGAGGTCTCCAATCCACTTGCATCACGTTCATTCAAACCACACCAAAGTTCCCTATAACTGAACCAAGATTCAGGTTTGTAGGTGGGGCAGAGTTCGCTTTTTTTGTCTATTGCATGTTCATACCTCCCCAATTGAACCGGACTTTCTAGGAAAATGAACTAGAGTTTGATTAAAGTAGACCAAACAGGGCTGGTGTGAATGACCACTTTACTAGCCTGGACATAAACTCCACAAGGAAAGTTATTAATTTCACCTTGAGAGGGCATGTCGTTATGCATGCATGCACTCAAACACCAATACGCTTGTACATGTGCACAGTGAACGGGTCTGTAGGGGTCTTTTGGCAATAGACCTTTGGTTCAAGTTCACAAAATCAGCAGAAGCAAACCTGAGGAAGGACAGGGGATGGAAGATGCTTAGGGAATGAGGGGCATGAGGCGGTGGTTGTGGTGAAGGGAAGGAGGTGGGGGGTCACAGCCTCTAACCCCCTCTGCCAGAAACAACAAGCAGGCCTTCTCATATTTAAATAAATACTGAGCCGGTGGGGAGCAGCTAAGGAGGAGGCAAGGAGCGAGAGCCGGGCTGGAGGATCTACAGTGAAGCCTATTTAGGATCAGGGGCCAGGCTGGGAAGAGCCAAGCAGGCAGTGACAGATTTATAATGAGCACAGACTCTGCCCTCACATTTAATACCAGGCTCAAGACGTATTAGGGAGACAAAGGCCGTAGATCCTGCTTGGAGAGAAGAAAGGCCTTAATTAATTTGGACAGATCACGGAGGCCCCAGGTCCACATCATCGGTTCTTTGTGGCAGGAATGCCAGCTATTTACCAGAACTCCAATAGGACTGGGGAAGGGACGAGGGGGAGGCGAGGTGATGACGAGCAGGACCGCCACGCCGTAGATAGGAAAAGGATACTTTTCAAAAGCTAAAAGCTTCCCAGTTTTAAAACAAAGACAGGAGGGGAAAAGAGACGAAGTGATTTTGAAAGGGATCTGAGTCAGAGCGCAGATCACCCCCACCCCTCTGATGTCCTGCACACATTCCTAACTGTTTTCTACTTTTTTTTGTTGTTAGCTCTGCACAATCCGCTTCGATCACACCTAACCAGAAAGAGGTATTTTTGATTTGTATGTAATATGAGTTTACAGATGCATGAGTTACTGATCAAATGAAAGAATATACTTTGTATTTTGTCAAGACACAGATGATTAAAATAAATCTTATATTAATCTCCATGTAGTTAGACGGCATCTTCTTTCGGAAAGCATCAGAAACAGATCCCAGTCAGAGGGCGGTAGGACCCGGTGTGGGGATCTGTTGACAGCCGTCAGGCCTGTGTTCATTGGTTCTGAAGTGACATGTGGAGTCCCCAAAATAAATAAATAGTCCAAGTGACACTCTGCAAGAGGAGGGCGGGGGGTTAAAAGTAAAAACATTGTTTTTCCTCTATTCATTTTAAGATTTATATTGATTTGAATAAATAAAAGTTGGCGGTTTTTTTAAAGATTGTCTGGTTGGGTATCTTTTTCTCTAACAAAGGGACATCAACCATAAAAACTCAGCTGGCTAAGGAAGTATGTAATTTCATACTTGTAAAAATAATAAATCCTGATGTGTTTAAAAAAAAATCTAAAAAATAAAAATAAAAAGACTAAGCATGGTTTTTGGTTGACGACATCACACAAGACAAAATACAGACCTGATCAACTGACAAACTTTACAGCAGAAAAATTATATTTGACATATTTCTACATAACACCAGGGGCGTTCCCTGCTCGTGTTTTACTGCTGCCAAATATTTTAGTGTTCAAATTTATTGCACCTGAGAAATAAATATTTGATTAGGAACAAGCTAATAAAGAGAAGTTGAAGCTAGATGTAAATGAACAAATTAATGCACTAAAAACCCCCCTGGTCTGAAATGTTTATCAAAGTTTTTCATATATTTTTCCATATTTACCAGTTAATATTTTGCAAATAAATAGCAAGACAATCTAAAGAAAACCCGACAAAGCAAACAGTGATTTACAGCAATTTCTGGGAAGTAGTTCCCATGCATTTGCCTCATGCATGAGGTAAAGATGGTTCTAAAAATACAAACCTCCATCCTCTTCCATTTTAAATAATAAAAAAGTTCCATAGTTTGCCTTTTTTATGTGTGGGAATGTTTGAGGGACACTGCCTGAGTCTGACACAAGGGAATCATGTTTTTCACCTTTGTTCAGCTATTGTGTTCATGCCCATTGTGTTTTATGCACGTATCCTTTTAATGATGACTCACAGAAAATAGAAGAGAGCAAAGCTGGACAGAAAAACAACACCTATAAGCCAAAAAGGAAATTAGCTGCTTTTTTGTTTCTTTCTTTTTTAAGTTTTTTTGTGGGTTTTTTTTCTTTGGAAAGATAAAATATATTTTCCTTCCTTAATTAAAAAACATTATTTTTATTTCTAAAACTGAAAAAGGAGACGTAAAGAAAAAATAATCTGGACTTTATATGTAACCACTCCGAAATTCTGATTTCCTAGCGGGATATTCTCAGCTTTTGTTTTTGTGTCAGGACCGGACAAAAATCGGGATGCTGTAACTGACTTCACGGGTCAACGAAAAGTCACTAAAGAGTGATTCAAATCTAAAAACACCTGTAATACAAGGTGAGCTCAGCTCCGACTGCCACATTCAAATGCATTCAAATACAAGGTGCGCGCGCGGTAAACAACAAGCGAATAAGATTTTATTTATTTTTGCAAACCAACAAAGACCACAAAAAAAAAACTCGAAATGCCGAAATGTGTTGAAATAATAGAAACGAAATTAAAAATAATAAAAGGTGAACACGTAAGGATAGACGTCGAAGACGTCATTTCGGGAAAGATGAGGGTGCGCGTGCGTGTAAAATAGAGACTGGAGGCATTCAGAAACTGGCCGACAACTTGACACAACAAAGGATGCCTGCACCTGTTGATTTTATTCGCAACTGGAAAATATTCACAGTAGTTATTATTATTACTATTATTGTTGTTAATATTATTATTATTAATAACAATATAATTACAATTACACAATTATTCAAACTAATAATAATAACTATCACATAATTATTACAACTAATGGTACGATTAATAATGTTATATGAATACGTACAAAATAGTAAATAAATAAGTAGCTTGTCATTCCGCATTTGAGCGGAATTACGAAAGGCCGTCTAAGACACTAAAGCGCAGTGGTGTTCGTGATTTCTCCTGAAAACTTTAATCGCAGTGTCAAAGAAATAAAATAACATTAATTTTGGAAATTAAATAAAACACACATATAAAGTCGCGTAATGCTCATTTGGTCTTATTTAATGTAAAGGAACGTCGCTAAACATTAGATTGTGCGTGCATTCTACATTTAATGCATTTTGCACGCATTAAATCGCTCCTCAAAAATAATTATAACAGAATCAAAAGGATTCAGTGAATGAGCCCATTGCATCTCAAAAATGCATTGAAGTTATTTCTTCCCCCTCCTCGTGTAATTCCCCCTTGAGGAGCGTGGTACCCTGTGGAATATTTCCTTCTCTGAGTCGCTGCGCGCGTCTCTCCGCACATTCCCCGAGGCCCCTGCAGGGAGACCGGACACCCCGGGCCGTCTCCTGTCAGCGGTCAGCTTCCTCTCCTTCTTGCACCGAGATTTAGACTAATATTTAGACAGGATAGGGTTTTATAAGTGCAGTGTGCCGCACAGCCCAAGTCACGGGGCATGAATGTTAAATTGCTGATTTTATGATTACTTGAGTAAGCTGGTGCCTGTTGCTGTAATAACTTTATCAGCGTGTCTGTGATACATAGCTGCTCGTTAAATTTAAGCCTGGACACATGGGCATCCTTCTCCGACTCCTGCAAAACATCAGGGGAGGACATGCTGTTTTAGTGAAGAATAAGAGGAGAAAGGAGAGAAAGCAGCTCGGCGCAGATACTACTCAGTCGCTTCTCTGTTTACTAAAAGCTGGAAAAAAATGGCTGCCACTGAGGCTTGACGGTAGCTCATCTGTGCTAGTTTAATGAGGCAGGGGTTTTTGGTTTGATGGTGTGCGGTGTTACTACAACAGGACGCGCAGGACCACACAGGCGCCCAGTTCACGAGGACCAGAAGATTAAATAAGACAGCGGGAAAACTATCACCAGACCTGGAAAATATCCTGCATTGGGAGAAGTAATTATAGGCTACGCGTATTAGTGACTGTGCTTCAAAGATACACTTACAATCACACTGATTTATCTGTACAGTCATCAAGGAGAAAACGTGCAGATTGGTGCGCCAAATGCTGTCCATATGACTGAATATGCTTAAGCCTCGCTCTCTCTCTCACTCAAAATAAAAATAATCAATTATTATTAATTATTATTATTATCCCATGAACCAGCATGAACAAATGCGTGTACTAAATTTCTACATTATTTCTACTCTCTATTTTCTAATCACCAACTATCAAGCAGATTCACACTTCCCAAGATTTTCGGATTTTTCATTTGGCAACTAATGAAAGATCATAAATAATCTCCAAAATAGGTCAGGTTATTATGGTTAGCCATATTTTAAGCTGTCAAACCAGAAACGTCTGTTATTGTATCACTCTGTCATCCAATAGGCAAACACTGTACGGTCTGAAATTCTGTGATCAGTGACAGTTTCTCCTCACTTTGTTTTCAGGTTACATACTGCGATTTTTTTTCCCAGATACATTTATTATTATTTGTACGTAATTTAAACGTGATATTGCTTTACTATTATTTGTAAGAACAGTTTTAAATCACTGATTTTTTTTTTATTGTTTGTGTTGTTTATCGAGAAGAGACCATGTCTCAAAGAAAAAAAATGGATTCAAATTAGATTTTAACTTTCAGAGCTAATCATCCATCTGTAGTCCGTGTAGTGTAACTTATAAAAGACGTGTGACGGACTGGATGTGTTTTATCTGGAAATATTTTTCTGCTAAAAAAGAAAACACTTGTATAAATGAATTAAAATCGAAGCAGTTTTTGGTCATCTTCGAGGAGGAAAAAAAAGGGGGGCATAACAGATTTGTGATTAAAGCACAAAACAGTAAAATAGGAATAAACGGTTTAAATATACACGCTAACAATGTGACATGTAAACATTTCCTCTGACAACTACTGCTACGACGTAGCATGTAATTGGTGATTGCCTCGGGGTTTGAGGCAAGTTTGATTTCCTCGTTTGCGCGAGCTAAACTGGGTAAAGCTGTATACACACCTTAATCTTTTCTCCATCACAGAACATTGATCTCATGCCAGTTTCAACTATAGCTTCCACAACATATTTACATATTAATAAACTCATCACGTTTTCTCTATAGGACACAGCGACTCTGATTACTCGACTGAAACGATATATTCGGTTAAAGTCTGATTGAAATGTCCTCGAGGTGTAATCAAAGTAAATCGGTTCATGTTATAAATGATTGATTATTTAAAATTACGTGCGCAAGCTAAGATTCTTGACTAAGATCTTGCATATTTTAATACCTACCCTAAAAATTTGTTTTTATAACACACTCCTTTTGTTCTAAAAAAAAATAAAAATCTTTGCATACTCTTCAATATATTATAGTGGTTACATTTCAGGGAACAAATGCAAATTACTGAAAACCTTGCTTCCCTGAAATTTCTATGTGCATTTGAGCCTCTGCAGCGCTAAATGCCTTTTCTACCCAGGCCGCTGCAGAGGCGGATTCCAGCGCGGTCGCGTCCCATTTCGGTTCGCCTCTGTCTTCTGTCTGTTAGCACCTGAGTGTTTACAAAGATGGCTTCCGACTTGGCATTGATTAAGTGAACTGGCAATGACTGAAAAACAAAAACAGGCTATCTATCAATCTATCTATCTATCTATCTATCTATCTATCTATCTATCTATCTATCTATCTATCTATCTATCTATCTATCTATCTATCTATCTATCTATCTATCTATCTATCTATCTATCCCAAACAACATGTGCCAGTAGTTTGTTTATACTCTCTGCCTCCCACTGAGCAACATCCAAAACAAATAGGGCTGAAGTCTTCTGTCCGCTTCATCCCATTACTGGCTCCCTGTTGACCAACAGAGTAAAATGAATGCTATCCGCTCCCGTCGCTTCAACTTCTACAAATTAAATTAATCTTAAGTGTGGTGGCTGACAGCCCGATAGAAGCAGCAGCAGGAGGTTCGGCCCAGGAGGCGCAGAGGTCAAGTCCAGCTCAGGCCTGCAGAAACTCATTCAGTGTCTCGGTTTGTTTACTGACCCATGATTGTTGTTGTTTTTAGTTGTTGTTGTTTTTCAGTAAAATGCATCAGTCGGAATACAACAGGTTGTGCGAAGAGAAAATAATCTTGCTGAAGAGATTATTTACAATATTGCTCCTTATGATGAAAAAAATATATCCCTGAGTTTAAAAAGTGCGCACTAAGTTCTCCAAATATCTAAAAGTTGTAAGTGCTTCAAGAAAGTTCAGTGTCAGTGACATCTCTTTGTCTCGATATCAAAACTCACTTAAATGTTCACAGAAGACACATATCTGCTGTGAAGGTTTCCGACTCAACAACTCAGATGTTTCAGCTTCACTTGGAGCCTACGATGTTCCAGAAAGACTCGGTGCTGGTGGTGGAGGCTCTGCTGATACTGAGGTCGCTGAAACGCGCGTTCGCAACTAACGCAAGTTTTTACTAAGGGGAAAAAGAGGCGCATGGGCGTTCAGTGACGCAGCTATCCAATTCAAATGAGTGACAAGAACTTATTTGAAATAAAACATTGAGCGCAGAGCGCAGGACGCGATTTCCCTGCAGTTGTGCAGGGGTTGGCGGGGTGGGGGTGGGGAGGCGTGGATCTGTCTCGCTCACTTTTGACATTCTCGTGGCAGCAGTGGATTCTCTTCGTAGCACGGCTCAGACAACAACACCCTGCTGGTGGATCGGAGGAGAAGCGAGGACAGATCACTGTTTACGGATGCACCACACTTCGATCCGTTCGGGAAAGTCTTTGTATCTGGACTACTTTCAAGGGGAGCGCTTCAAGCCAAACTCTCGCACTACGCGGCGGCCGGTGGCGGAATGTGAGAAACTTCCTTTTTGGCGCATGTTCATCTGCACCGCGCACAGCCGCCTTCTTCTGCTTTCTGCGCCGCTGGAAAGCAGAAGAAGAGGTGGTGGTGGTGGTGGTGGGGGAAGAGGAGGAGGAGGAGGAGGGTCGGCTTACAACGACTCAATCAATTGCCTATGGACGACATTGGTCCCCTCTCTCCAAAGGCGAATGCTTTCAGTATTGCCTCCCTGATTTCGGCTGCAGAGCAAGCAGGAAACGCAGCGTTTGAGAAACAAGGCACCGGTCTGGACAGCCGGAGTTACTGTAAAATGCACTACAGCACTGTCACCCGGGAAATGGAAGGTAAATGTGTTTAGATCAAGCAACAACAATAGAAAGAACTAAAATAATAATGACAATAAAAACACTTTGGGGATGCATGGAAGGGGTTTGATTAAAGAGAGGGCGGAAACTGCTGGACTTGATCGCCGTTGCACTGATTTCAGCAGGGAGAAAAGTCTGCAGACAAAAGCTTCCAAATCCCCGCAGCGTTCAGAGTCAGCACTAATTCGCGAAGATCACGTCGAGGAAGAAGCCAATAGGAGGAGGGTTTACAGGGGCACCCCGTGCTCAATGGTAAAAACAGACCATAATAATCACCAGCCACCTAGGAGGAGGGAGGGGAGGGGAAGAAGGGGCGAGTGCAAATCCATCCCACTCGTGCATTTTGTCCATAAACTAGGAGCGCGACAAGTCACCGGCAGCCTGTTTGTTTGTTCATGCATATCAGTGTTTAGCTCGCACTCCTCTCTGACGGCCAGCTCATCTTTTGTTTGTTAACCGGGGGCAAATGTGGGCGATACCCTTATCCAAAAAGTTCAATGGGTGCCGGAAAGGCCATTAAAGAAAAAAGAAGACTGGGCGCACTTCTGTGTCAATCAGTCTCGTCCCAGGGCGAGGAAAAGGCGCATTACCTGCAGTAACTTATCTAAATAGAAATAAGAACCGGTTTTTATCGCGAAGGGGAGGCCCTCCGCGTCAGATAAGAGAGGAGACTGCGCTGCGGTGTTAACACACAGCGCACAGCGTCAGAGCGCAATCGATCTGAAGGGGGGCAAAAAAAAAAAAAGCAGTTCACACGCACTCGAAGCAGCAAGTATCTGAGAGCAGTTCGGCGACTCGACGTGGGTTCTCTCTCCTTTTTTTCCTACTTTTTGGAAACCTTCCGTCACTTTTGGGAATTCTGCTGGTTTAGATCAGGAAGCTTTTAGTCAGCCTGAGCTCGCATTGGACGCAACTCCGAGGACTAAATGATCAGTTTTTGAGCAGAAAGGGATTGTTTTTAAGCCTCCCACCTTTCATCGGAGAATTATTCGACTTCTACTTGTGTTTTTTTTCTTTCTTTCTTTTTTACCGTTTGTGTTTTAATCGACTTTTAAAGAGTAAAAAAAAAAAAAAAGAAAAAGCAGTTTTCTGGGATGATTTCAGCCATATCCAGCCCGTGGCTGACGCAGCTGTCCCATTTTTGCGATGTTGCAGCCTTCACGACGAGCAGCCTGAGCAGCCTCAACACGCCGGGGGGCTACCACCTCTCCCCGTCCCCCGGGGACCCCTACAGCCAACATGAGTCCCACTTCGAGCCCTGCCCGGCCGCACAGCACAACTACAACTATCCGGGCTCCAACCCGGGCCAGAGCCAGGGCCAGGCGAGCGACGGCGGGACTCCGAACTGCTCGTCGTCGTCCTCCAGCTCCACGCCGAACAGCAAGAGCATCGTGAAGAAAAACCCCAAGGTGGCCAACATTAGCGTCCAGCTGGAGATGAAGGCTTTGTGGGACGAGTTTAACCAGCTGGGCACGGAGATGATCGTTACCAAGGCTGGCAGGTGAGAGCGCCTTAAAGCTCCGACCAGAGAGAGAGAGCGAGAGGATCGGACATGTTTTACTGTAACAAGTCACCAGAATAGTGCATGAACAATACGCGCCGGAGACTAGACGAAAATTATTACTATAACTATTATTATTATTATTAATTTTAAAAAATCTAACAAGGAAATCCTAACCACCATTCGTCACCATCGAATACGAATTGAGGTATAATTATTTTTTATTAGGCTTTCATATGTATTATACATTAAATACATACAGCATATATATTTTTTATAATTCCTTACTGTTTCTTTAAACAGTATATCTACAAATCCGCGATTGTGTAACTGCATTTTCTCCCAGATTTAGACATCTTAAATAAAACATATCCGTGTTAGTTTATTTGAATTATAGAGAACATTTTCGGGTTTTCGTTTCGCTCAGTTTATATCCGCAATAAATACCTGACGCTACTGTTTTGTACAACTTAAAATAATCAGATTGTCTCCGCTGCATTTCTTCATCGCCGGCATCAATTTGACGCCATTATGTTGAACATTGTTGCTCTTTACGCGCCTCAAAGTGAAAATATCAAGTTGTCTCGTTATTTATTGTATCTCGTAGCTTTTTAGTTTTAAACTCTTCCTCCATTAAAAAAAGGGCTTACAAAATTAATTTAATGATATTCTATTGAGAAGTTCGGCCCATTTAAAAAAAAATAATAATCTGAAATATGAAACGTAACACTTAGCCAACTGTATTTACTGCAGACGGGGTTTTTTTTATTGCATTATTATTGTTAGAATGCAGAGGTGTTAATAAGGGGAAAGCAGTCTGCAGCCTGAATGGGAGGCTTAGGTTTCCTCTCTCCGTGCTGTCTGACAGGAGAAAGGAGATCTGCTGCAGAGCACTTTAAAAGCTCCTTCAGCCTCACCTAGCCACAACACTGACGTTAATTGAGCGTTGATTTTGGGATCCCTTTCACTGACTCGACTGGTGGATTACTCAACTTTTCAATCGGGTTCTTGAGCAACTTTTAGGGTGAAAACGAGCCTTACAAGGTAGAAAGAGGCTCAGGAAGAAAAAAAGAAACAAAAACTAAAATCCTGCAGAATCGCAGCACATCTCCCGAAATATATAGCATAAATGTATTTGTTTCAGGACGCGAGAATAATATCGTGCATTAAACGAATGTTTTATTAATATCCAACTGTGCCCTCTTTGTGCAAACAAAAAAATTCTGATTTAGAATCGACTGAAGTAGTTGCGACCCAGATTAGCACCCGGATGCGGGTGTGTATTTACATTTGCTCTAGCATGGAAATATCTGGGATTTGTCAAAAGGCAGCATAAGAAGTAGAAATATACTTAGGTGGGGGAAAAAAAAGTCTAAGTGCAGCAGAAAATACATCATATACGTGGCAGCATTTGGAGGGGCTTTGTCCAGTTACGCATGAAGTGCTTGCAGGATTTTTTAATAATCACAGTTATGTTTTCCCGCCTGCAGTTCAGGCTAAATGGGACCCTGAGCTCAACGTATCCCAGAAAAATGCCTGTTGGCATTTATACTTTGCCAAAAATGCTCTTTTTTCCCCCTCCACAAAAGTCGACGCAATTTAGTCAACCACTACAGCGCGCTAATAATCGGCCTGTAGGGAAACGGGTCCTTCCGTCATATATTGTGACGGAAATGCAAGTTGAAGATAAAGGATTAAATAGTGAATCTATGGTTTTCTTTCCCCTTTCAGGAGAATGTTTCCAACTTTCCAAGTAAAAATCTTTGGGATGGATCCCATGGCAGACTACATGCTGCTGATGGACTTCCTGCCTGTAGACGACAAGCGATACAGGTAAAGTCTTCCTCTTTCTTGCAGCTGTTTTCTTTCTGTGAGTGTTTATTTTTGTTTTAGAGCGCGTATTAAATTTGATCAGATAGAGAAACAATTGATGCAAAGATAAAGGTAGAAAGGCGAACATTTGCAGGTAGCAAAGTTGGACTAAAACACGAAAAAAAGCTTCCATAATTAATGAGTTTAAATTCACCGTTTTTTGGGGATTACATAAATCATATAAATGTTTTTTTTCACGCAGTTTAATTTGACTAAACTTTCATTTTCGATTTTCTTCGCCTTAGCAGAGTGATATTTTTGCACACATAAAGTTGCATAATGTTATTATTAACATACTTGTTTTTCTTTTACCTTTCCAGGTATGCTTTCCACAGCTCGTCGTGGCTGGTGGCGGGTAAAGCTGATCCTGCCACACCGGGGAGGGTGCATTACCATCCGGACTCTCCAGCCAAGGGCGCTCAGTGGATGAAGCAGATCGTCTCCTTCGATAAGCTCAAGCTCACAAACAACCTGTTGGATGACAACGGACATGTAAGTACAGCCAGGGGAGGAAACGGAGCTGCGCCGAGGAACAAATCGATGCTGTTTGTTCTGCGTCACGGTGATCGAGATAAAAAAAAAAGTCAAAATATTTCCGCAAAAAACAATCAAGCTCATCTTCACGGAGTTTAAAAATAAAGGAACATGATTTAGCGCAACATGGATAGTATTTGTGTTATCATAAAACTGAAAATATACCATCAGAGAGTTATTGAACATAATTTATTTTCGCCGTTAAAGTTATTTCCGATTAATAAACATGATATTTTGTATAGTGGTGATGTATTCGTTGAAATGGCATTGCGGATAATTTTGCAGCTTAAAACTAATTGCACTATTCTTGAGGCCTCTCAGTAGTTAAATAATAAACTAAATTCAGCGTATAAAGAATAGGACATGCAGGTCTGTGCATTTAGCGTACACAATATTTTCTTCATGGACCATAAGTTATTGTTTATTTAGGCATATTCAACAATTAGCTGACCTGTGAACTGTGCAGACTAAATTGGATTTTCTTTCAAAGCGTGATTGCAAACTAAATTGTTATTCACTACGCTTTATTTTAGTTTATTGTATTTTTTGTAAATTATTTCTAGTAATCCCATGTTTGCTTAAATATATATTTAACGTATTTAACAAATGTTTTTTTTTTTTTTTTTGCGTTGTTATTCATTTCGCTCACCGCAGTTTGTTAGTTTTAAGTACCGTCATTTAAAGTGCATTAGGAAGTCTTTGCAATATAGACCAAAGTTAGTCTCCTTCTAACTTCGACGTCATTTTCCAGATCATCCTGAACTCCATGCACCGCTACCAGCCTAGGTTCCATGTGGTTTATGTGGATCCCCGCAAGGACAGTGAGAAATACGCCGAGGAAAATTATAAGACGTTTGTTTTTGAAGAGACGCGCTTCACAGCGGTCACAGCGTACCAGAACCACCGGGTAAGAGATGCTTACCGCCCTGCGTAAAGTCTGCAGTGCAGGCAGCGCGCGGCATTGTGTTTACGCATTAAGTGCACATTTACCGTGCTGGTAGAGTTAAAACAAGTTGTTCCAAATTGATGTTTTTGCCTTAAAAAAAAAGAATAAATAATCTAAACCAGGAACCATTTGGAGTTTGGTTCAGAACAACTAGTGCCATCTTCTTTTACGTCACCCGTCCTACGTCAGTGTGTTTATTAGTTTTCTGAATAACAAATCATCTTTTTTTTCTTGCCAATATTCAGTCAGAGTTCACCAATAAAAAAAAATAGGAACTACTAAATTTCAGTTAAAATGTTATGGATTTTCAGAAATGAGCAGCAAACTTGTTTTGTTTGTAACAAACGCAGTTGCCGAGAGCTGGAAAAGTTTCTACAACAATTTAGGGAACTTTTATTAAAATGACAAGTCCATAATGCAAACAAAGCGTTTAAAATCGTAACATTGTTAATAAATATATTTGTATTTTAATCATTTTTCAAATCACTTTCTAAATCGGGAAGATGGAGTGCTAAGCACTGAGATTATTTTTGTGTTTTCTGTTGCTTTGCAGATCACACAGCTGAAGATCGCCAGCAATCCCTTTGCAAAAGGCTTCAGGGACTGTGACCCAGAGGACTGGTGAGCTTTATTTATATATACTCAAGCATAACACAGCAATTGTCATGTTTTCATAAGTCATAAAAACTGAATAAAAAAATACATATGTATAAAAATATATATTTCTTGATTTGGTTATCATATAGAGGTGCTACGTGGGTGGAGTTTTTTTTTTGTCTGTCACTGACAACCAGCTTGACTCTCAGTGTCTCAGATGAATACAAACTTTTTAAAAATATTTTGTTATAAAAATATTAAGTCGTCTTTTTTTGTTAGATTTTTTTTACAACACATTAATCAAACTCATAATGTTTTAGATTATTTCTCTATTTTAGCTTACTTTATGCTTGTCCTTCTACATCACAATCACTTTCTATTCCTCCACTGTAAGGTGATCCTCACACACGTCATTCCAGAATATTAAAATGAGTTTTCATCCCCTTAACTTCGAAAGAAACTGTGCCCTTGACAATCCCTAAGTGACTTTGAAACCAACTCCAATCTCCCGCTGCAGGCCCAGGAATCACAGGCCAGGCTCCCTGCCAATAATGAGTGCCTTCGCCAGAACAAGAAACCCAATGTCATCTCCCCCTCAGCAGAACGGCACAGAAAAAGGTCTGCAGCTCGCTCTTTGTTTCATTTCAAGCTTCTTGCCAGCGATCGAATATCCAGCAGAGGCTGGCTGAGCTCCTCTGTGTTTGTGGTGCTGTATTTCTGTCAGCTGTTGGGCTTTTTTTTCTTTACGTCTTTCCTTCGACTGAAGTGCAGCAGTGCATTTGCTGTATCAGTCCATTGTTGGTTTTAAATTAAACATTAAAAATCAGTCAGCCAATGTCATGCGCTGGCAACATAAGAAAGGTTATGTTGCATAACCGACCACAGATTCAGCACGCTACAAAAACTGGAAGGGAAATTAGATTTTTTTTTTTTTTTTAACATCTGAAGTAATGATGAGTGATGAATTTATTAGCTGAGAATAAACTTCAAATATTTTTTTAAATCCAGGAGTTTCTCTGTAGCTGTCGCAATTATTTTTGTTTTTAATTATGGTTATTTTTGGAATTTATTCCAAAGATAAACCAAAAAAATCTAAAGTAAAATCCATGTTTTTATTTGTATTGTTAGTATTATTCTCTATATTTTTAATCCAATTTGCAATTATATTTTGGTCCATACTTTCATCTAGACATAGAAAGTGTTTTCACTGCTAATTTCGTAGAAATAAGAACAGGCATATAAAATATCTCTGATGTAACTTATTGTTACGTCAGAGCAATAAATTAATCGCATGATAAATTAAAACAAACTCTATAATTTCCATTTGCATGCGTATTTTTCTCATGTCTCTCTTTCTAACAAAGACTGGATGACAAAAGTCTTCAGTCTGGCGCTTTGCTCTCAACTAGCCCCTTTTTTGAAGGACAATTTTATTTATTAAAACTTCAGCATCCATTTTATCTGTTGTTTTTTGTGGTTTTGTTTATTTATTTTGAACACCCACACACACGCATTCCCTTCTATCTCCAATGTTAAACATTTGTCAGAAATGACAGTTTATTGATATTTACTTACAGGCACCATTAGCATTATATCACTTGAAAGTGATCGCAAAATAACGATATTCTTGTTTATCGCGATAGCTTCTGGGACAATTTATCATCCAGCAAAAATATATTAATAGCTACTGGGTGTAGCTATTACGCTCAGTCTGATTTTCTCTAACTTCTTCATTTTTCTGAACCCTCACAGAAGATGCCAGACGGGAATATGAAGGAGACCCCAGTGGCACCCCAATTCACGCCGACCCGGCCCACCAGCTGATGTCTCGTGTCCTCAGCCCGGCTCTGCCCGTCCCAGGAGGCCTCCACGCCGTGCCGCTGACGAGCGGCCGACCGAGCCCTCCCCACGACCTCCGGCCCGATCCCCACCCACTGCCCCCGGACACCCTGCACCACCACCCCTACAAGTACCCCACCGCTTACGAACACTACCTAGGAGCCAAGACCAGGCCTTCGCCGTACCCTTTACCGAGCATCAGAGGACACACGTACCATCACCACATGAATCCCGCCACGACTAACATGTACTCGGCAACCAGCGGCCCCTCTAACTACGACTACGGGCCCAGATAATGACTGCTGTCCGTCCAGGAAAACGCCGCATAGCACTGTGGGAAAACTAGGCGGACAGGAACGGCAACACGGTTCATTCAGACGATGGTTTCTGCAACACGTGGGGTTTAATCAGAGGCTGAGACTCCCCTCTGCTGGATAAATCCTGTCATATTTATTTAAAGGAAATGCATCTAAGCATGGACACCTGTTCTAAACCCTCAAATGGGTCCACTTTGACCTTTGAACCCGAATGGAAAGAGGTCCTGCTCGAGCAGCGCAAGACATTAAGCCATGAGGCAGTGGCAAGAGGAGGACCTCATTCCTAAAGACGGACAAGACTTTTGGTCACAGACTGGGATCGATTTATTTTTTTCTCTTTTTGATGCACTTTTCGATTTGCTTTGTTTTTATTGCTTTAAAAAAAAAAAGCCATACATTATATAGCACCCACAAACCTTCTAGGTTAGTAGACGAGATGTTTGCATGTTGAGCTCATCGGAGAGGATGTCGTAAATACATCGAAATGGATTCTTTTTTTTTTTTTTTTTGCTTAAAAGGAAAAGAAGAAAAAAATTTAAATTTATAAACATCTCGAGCCGCTCTGAGTAGCTTGTACCATGGCACTGACTTGCAGCAATTCTAAGTAAATAAAAACAAAGCAGGAAGAACTCTTCTGTATCTGTAAAATAAACATTAAATTCTTGTAATTCATCCAAACGGAAGGGTCTCTGTGCGAATCTTCCATTTGACGTGCTCTCTGCACAAAAAAAGGAAGAAATGGTTTAAAGAAAAACAAAAAAAAAAAGAAATCAAAAGGTTTGCCTCTTGGATTGCACTGTCCGACCTGTTGAAGTCAGCTGAGGTGTCTGCTGCTTCTGCAGTTATTGGCAGGCAAGATTTGAAAGCTGTCTAAACATTGGAATGATTCAAATGGTGAAATACGCACCTGGTTTTAAAGAGACACACACACACACACACGCATGTATTCACCTTTTAGCCAAACTCAACTGCTAAAGTGACTCTGGGTTTACTTCTTGCAATTATTATGATTTAAAATAAAGGATTAATATTTTCCTGTTTTTGGAGAAAAACTTTCAAACTTTAAAAGCAAAGAATGAATCAGAACTGCTTTGAGAATAGATTTCCCTTACCTGTTGGACATTTGAGCTTGCGTCTTATGCAGTCTTTATTTTTCATTTCAAACCAAGCACTCCCCGATTACCCCCCCCCCCCAGAAGGATATCATCACTCATTTATAATGTGACACTTGGTGATATTTTGAGAATGTGACCCCTCTGCTTGTCTGTGCAGCCATTTCCAGCCATCTCATATCTGAAGTCCTATGAGGAATGCTTTGTTGTCAAGGTTAATCTCTTTGGGAGAAAAATTCGGCTTTTGTGGATTTGTGGCTGTCAAAGATTCAAAGGAAAGCGTTACCTAATGATTCATCATGATATTTTTTTCTTTCCCCTTCTTTTCCTTTCTGGCTCCCATACAGCTGAGAGCATGGAAAAATGATGCCTAGGGGCCGCCTGACCTCTGACTGTTAAATGGCTTGTAAAGGTGTCAGAGGTTAAATAATGTTTCCACTCTTTCAAATCACAGCTAATTGGTTGTATCATTTTTGTTTGTTTGTTGTTTGTGCAATGGCCAAAAATATGGGCTAATGCTAACATAAAAATTTTTTAAATTCGTATTTTTATGACGTGAACACGGTAATTGTTACTTATAGCCTAAGAAATGTAGGACTCAAAAGTTAGCTGTAACGTTTTGTTAATTTAAAAAACATTCTTTAGTCACTGTTTAAACAGAATGTGCCACATTTACTCATTAACATCAAAGTTTTCACCAGAACGCGGCTCGCTACAAAGAAACGTTAATGACGCACTTTATTAAAGCTAGTGACATGCTAAATTCATTTTTGTTATTAATGGCGTCATGAAACTTTATGCTCCGTACAAAAAAAAAAAAAAAAATCACCGGTTTGTTTATTTATGTTTTAGCTATTGTTTTAATGTACTTTTTTGTTTTTTACCTTCTGGCCGAACAGCGGCGCCCCCGGAGACGTGAAGCCGAGCGATAAGCACCGACAGCCGGCCTCGGGTGGTGCGGATCAGCCTGATTGATGGGCGCGAGATCCTACATGACGACACAGTTTGTTGCGACAGCGCTCGCGCTGATGCTGGGTTTAGGGTGAGGACTTCAGTCGACTGGGTGAAAAGGCCACATTCGAGCTAATTACAAGTTTTACGGTACACATCAGTAGAATCCACACGCGTTGTTTTATAGGAAACTGTTCTAAATAAGGATAAAGATGTTATCCTTATGTGAAACTCGAGGAACTTGAAGAAGCTCCCAGTAACAATTTTTGTAAATTAGACTAAAGTGGTTTAATCTCAGCTTGTTCTTGTATGAAGTCTTTGCTGTTAAAAAAAACATTCAATAACTATATCTTAATTTAATCAAAGCTCAACATTCTGGCCAACAATTGCTGTCTTTCTCATTTTTGCAAGAAAGTGAGAAAAAACAATTAATTATGAGAGCAATGCTTTCATGGGGTTAGTTATCAGCAGAGTTGGCCCAAGATTATGTGAAAAGATTTTGATTTGGGCCCAACCAGTTAAGCAAATCACTCATAGATATTGCTTAAAGGCAAACATGGAAACATGTTATTTATTTGGCTGTGTGTGCGTGTGTGTGTGTATGAATATGACAACAGCACAGAGAAAAACAGCATGAAGGATTAATGCAAGATGAGCTGGTTTTAGATTTTATCAGATGAAATACATTTCCCTTTCAGCTAATGCCCTTCAACACTCAAGATTTCTAAAATATTAACATTTTTAAAAGATTCCATAATTTGTAATGCTAAACCTGCAAAGTAATTTGAAAAGCAGCTTGATTTGTCACAAACATATATACAAAATGGAAAGTGCAAGTCTGTGTGAGAAGCCAAGCTCTACAGGAGGCCCTGCTGGCACGGAGGCCCCAAGACCAGGTTAGTTTGTTTGTGTAGTTATCAATGAAGCTTCAGTAGAAATGAAAAAAGTTGATTTGTTGTTTTTAGAGATGAAAACACTTCATAAAAACAATCAAGAGTTTTGTAAATGCTAATGATTCTATGTAGAATAAGGGAAAACTAAGTCAAATTAAAGCATTCTCTATATTTTAACATTTATTAAAAGGGGAAACACAACTGAAAATAATATTCCATGACTTTATCTTAAATTTACGGGATGTGTAAAGATGCGACAACCAGCCCCAAAGGAGCTCTTGAAAAGTTTGCAGACCATTGCTTTGACATTGCCTGAAACTACTCTTGGGTTTGCAGCAATTGTGTCCTTCTAATACTTGCTGATACATGTTTCGCACATACACTGTTTCATATTGGAAGTGTTTTTGCGGTAATCTAGCAGCTAAGAGTTATGCCTGGTCTGTTGTGTTACATTAAAATGAATAATCTCTGCTCAATTTAGCATCTGCAGGGGTTAAGTTGGGCTAGCTACATACTACTACATAGCTGTGGCTTGCTAATAAAACACGACTCAGGCTAGAGCTCGTGACTACCTTTAGCGTTTTAATAATTGTCTAATTTTCAAATTTATAATTTTGTGTGAGCATGAAAAATTAATCTGACATGAAAATCACAAGACAAACACCCTCTTGTCTACAGAACTTTTGTGAAATCTATTCAAAGATTACAAACAAACCATCATATTTTCCAAAGTAACAAATAGCACCATTAAACCATTTTATGTGGTCAAAAACTTTAGTCATTTAATAAATCATACAAGATGTGTTGCAAAAACATGAGCATGGAAAGATAAGTAAGTAAGCTAAATAAGTTGTACCATAACTTATTTAGCTTATTCAAATGAATTAATTCAATTAATTCAATTGAATTCTTACAACTGGATTGTAAGAATTCAAAGCCAAAAAAGGCTTTGCCATAATCCGCATGATAAACACTTTGAGTAGTTGTCAGTGATTTAGTATAAATTCGAGCAGCTCCAATTCGCTGCATTCCAACTGTGAACTTTGGAAATTGCGCCTGCTGGACAACATGTAATGAACTGCACATCTGCAGCTGCTAAATGTAATCAGCACAGCTCCTCTGGAGAATATTCAACATGCATACAAGGTAAAATAGTAGTTTTCACAGCCCTGCACATATTTAGGCCTTGTCAACAGTATTAGATTGTTTTTACAAATACGTATGTGCACCAAAGGAAAAAGTCCAAACTGCTACTTCAAACCTTATGTCTTTAATTCCCTGATCCTGCAAACAAAAAAATATTTGCCGCTGATGTACAAAGGAGGGAAGGACAGATGATAATGTGACCTGAAAGATCACTTGACACTCCTCTGAATCGTCTGTTGTGACAGGCCTATCAAGGGCCTGATGTACTCGCTTTAGCAAAGCGTAAATCTCTGCTGATGAGCCTTTAGCCACAAACCGCGGACGGCGTCAAAACTAACCGGGTAAACCAAACTGACTCGACACCAAACGTGGACCGGAACGCAGCCTGACATCTTGGTACTTGAAGATGTGTTTGTTACAGGTGGGGAGACTTTTATGGCACCATCTTGCCAGGAGTGAAGAACTTTTTGTTTCACCTTGTGCCATGGCGCAAACAGAGACGTGGATCTTCAACATTTCCCTTTTAAACAGTTTCTCTAAATTGGACCAAGTACCGGGTCTTCTCGTCTTTCCAGGTCACCAAGTTTCCTGAAGCAATTAGATCTGAAGACTGAGATGGCTCTGGGAGGAGAATGATTTGATATCTGGTAAGTCATGTCTGCGTTGATTTGACCATACATCTTAAATCATCGTGGATGGACTCCGCCCAGTTTTCTGGTGGAGTCCATGTTGCCACACACCTACAAGATGCTCAGGATCTTTTGGAAGTAAGAGAGACGTGAAGTGTTACAGATCCTCTTATATACTCATCAGTCAACAGAAGGTGCGTTTCAAGCTTTGTCTCGCTTTGTTTCATATCAAAACCACCAGGAATGTTCCTTGACCCAGTTGAAATCCAATTAGAAGTTCCTAAGAACTCTGACCAATCTAAAAAGAAAAAAACAAACACAAACATTTCAAAAGAGAAAATGTTTGGTACCAGTAATTGGGCCACCTGGGATTTTGAGAAACAAAAAAATAAATCTTAAAATTCCATTTTTCTTCTCACTATGTGAATGTACTTGTGGGGGTTGTTATACTGCTCAAAAAGATATTAATTTATTTTAATAAGTTCCAAGTCCTTCTTTACCAAAGGTGCCAACAAGTTCATACACACACCCTCAACTGTCTTTTAAAAGCAAACAGTGTTTCAACTTAAGCTAAATTAGAAATTAACATTTTAAATGAAACATCCCATATTGTTAGTTTAAAAGTAATTCCAGGGTCATTATTTTCATCCTTTCAGATTCAGTAAAACTTTGCTGCCTCTAGTGGCAGTCACTGGTAGTGACGTAGGGAGTGAGCGGATCTACATGTGCAGAGCCGTGCAGCCCAGCAGATTATGTCCCAGCCCAAAGCCAAGCTGACCTCTAACCTTAAAGGCCAGAGAAGACACACGTTAGGTGATAAGTGAAGCACAAGCCCCATTGTGCAGAAAGTCCCCCTGTCCATTTATTGACTTCCTAAAGGATCCATTATGGAGGTGATTTACGAGACCTACGCCCGGCACCCCAGCAGGCGCTTCTGAGGCCGACGGCTCTCTGACTGCTCCATTCAGAGCACATCTGCGCCAATGGAGGCAGCATTTGATTTATCAGAGAATGGACGGAAGCTGGGCAACACCACCCCGAGTGTTTGTTCAAAGCCAACATGGATTTAGGAAGCAAACGTGAATGCAAGGTGTCACCAGGGGGGTCAGAGACAAAAGGGATGGACGAACTCCCTCACTGAGCGTTGGAAGCAAGTTGCTAGGTCTTTGAATATATACCATCAGATGGGCAAAAGGGGCAGAATGTTACAAAAAAAAAAGAGAAAAAAATTTTTAGAATGAGAAACCCAATAAATTCTGGGTTGTGTTTTCTGTGACAGCAGCGGCTCAACAAAGTATCTCGTCTGCCGAATGAAGTCGTCCTTCCTCTGTTTCCTGATGGTTTCTCAGCGAAAACACAGAATCTCACCAAGTATTTTTGGTCTAGTTCATAGTGAACATATCCCAGTACCCTTGAAATAAGACAAAGCTAACCTACCAGTAACATTACAGATAGATTTAGGATCTTGTTTTAAGTCAACGGTTCCTTAATTTTAATGAAAAGGTGATAGTTCCACTCGCCGATTATTTTACTTCTAACGTGGGAAAAATGTCTTGGTGTAAGTTAAATAATCTGACTCAAAACAAGATCCTATAAAAAGTCAAAAAAGTTATTTGTAAGTTAGTTTTGTAGTGCTTCAAATGTGCTAAGATATTTGCACTGCAAACACATAAAGAACTGATTAATATCAGTAAACAGAACACATCAGCTCAGTTAATCATATTTTCAAATTTATTAGTATTTATTGATACTCTCACCGAACAATAACTAAAATAATCCTGCAAATAAATAAGTTTGGGTTTTGAAAGACAACTTGAAATGTATTGTGTTCATTTATCTCCTCCAGAAAAGACGTCCAACAATTGGCCAACTCACATAAAAACCCCTGAGTCTGGTGGATCCGTTATACTTAGTAGCGTTTCCTTTATCTATGCCTTGCAACAAAAGCAGATTTAACAAGTAGATCGCTCTGAACTGATAATTGAGTCGCCCACTAAACCAGCCCTCCCTCTGGTGAACTTTGTTTGACTAATACAGCCCAGGTCAGGCTGAAAGCTGGAAGAACAACAACACAGGATTACAAAGCTGCTCAGGTGCTCTATGCGCCTCAAATTCATGTCCACTGGAGCAAAGCTTCCATCTGATAAGTCAACACAATCACACAGCATCGCGTTAGACGTTAGCAAACAGGAGGCTGAAGAGCTCAGCTGCTGGCCAGTTTAAACTTTTTTAACTCTTCTAACGGCGAGCCGTCAGCAGAGTTATCAAAATGCGCTAAGATGCAACAGAAAAAGCAGCTCTTCAAACTGAAAGTTTTCAGAAACAGGAAATGGCTGAGAAATAAAAGGCTGGCTGCTGGAGTTCTTCAATCTCTGCATTGGTATAAATATTACACCTGCTGTTACAAACTGCTATTTTTTTGTCTTGTTTGATCATTTTATGATTTTAAGCCAAGGTAAGGGTAGCAACAAGGCCATACAAAGTTCTTTACAGGAAGTAAAAGGAAATACAAAAAATAAACTAAAGGAAAGAGCAAAAGAAGAAAAACCTAATGTTGATCTAAAGTTTGTAAAGTAGATGCTCCTGTTCAGGGTTCATAGTGTTCATCTCAATAGTGAGTACGCTAATTTCTGAAACAATAAGCAAAAGAGTGATTAATCTAATTCCTTTTCTGGGTTAAACGTGAGTACTCCACAGTCTCTAAATAATGACAGTAGTCTAGGGATGAATCTAAGAAATGTTGTATTGATCTAAAGTAGTAGAATAACAGTAACTAAGTGGTGACTGTTCCTGTTTATTATTTCTGGATTCTAAGTTTATAGTCATTCTAATTTTAAGTCCTTTTCTGGTCTGTATAATATTGATCTAAATAGTGCGTACTCCACAATTTCTGATATTACTAATAAACTAAAATAATCCATTTCTGGGTTAAATAGGGAGTACTCCACAGATTCTAACAGGTAAACTAAATAAAATAAAATAAAGTAAAAAGAGTTAAGGACGTATTAGGGCAGATGGCAACATTCAGACAAAACAAAAAGGGCAAAACAAAGAATTAAGTGAAGGTGGTGACATCTCGGGACCATGAAACCATGTTGCTCAGCCTCCCGGCAGAAGTCTGATAAGATGTTGTTATCAAGGCATGTCCTTGGGAGCGCTCAGCTCCACGGCTGCATGGATAGCAGGAAGGGGTGAGATGAGAAGGAGCATTATGTTTACATATCTTCAAGGAGATTGGAAATATGCAGCCCTTCCAAGGGGAAAGCCAATTCAGATACAGAATGTCTTAGGTCGGGTAGATTTTAAATTTCAATCTTCCTAAAGTCTCTCCGATACATCTCAATTCCCAATTATCCGAATTAGTTTGTTCCACTGAGCCAAAACTAGCAACTTCTCCAAGATCGATTCCATCTGGTTAGTGAGTTTTTAAGTCCTCAGCTGGGCTGCGTTTCTCAGCAAGACTCAGGTCCAACTTGCGTCTCTGTTCACACCAACAGTCTGAGTGTTCGCGAGTTCAGCCAAGTCCGTCACAAATTTGTCGATGAGCCAGGTATCTGCAAGCTCCAAACAGCAGAAATCCTGTTATCATGAATAAACCCAGAGTGAATCCTCCGTAAGACAAGAGGGCTCTCCTGTGCCTAGTCTTCTCATCGGGAACATTTTATCAATTGCATTGAGAGACCGGTTGACCAGATCCATGAATTGTAGATTTGAAAGATGTGCAGAAACAGGCTCCAAAAAAAGAGAAAAAGACAGGACAAAAGACAGAGCAAGCAGGGCAGGCAAGGGCAGGGAGGGAGCAGAGGGAAAGAGCGTCCGCCTTCACTGAGAGCAAGAGAGAAAAAGGGTTGACATTTACTTTTTTTCATCTTGTATGGAAAATTGGAAAAGCCTACTTTTCCCCTTTACAAAATCATGCCTTTTGTAAACATAGAAAAAACATTTAAAATTCTAATGTAACATTTGTAAATTCTAATGAGCTACATTTAAACTACATTTAAATATAGCTCTGTGTCGTGCAAGCAGGCATGGACCGGTTACTGGTATCAAGGTATAAACATTTTAAGAAGTTAAAAGAGTTAATGGGATACAACAATTAGTCTTTTCTAGACCAACACCAGTTTTTGGTATTCTTAGGGACCCGACTGGTCTATTTGAATTTTTAACCATTTCAATGCTTCCTGTAATGCAGAAAAGATTAGGAAAAAAACAATTATTTTTGATAATGATAATGATAATGAAACAATTTTTTGAGATTATGTATTCATGCATTAAATAATGATTTTTCTTCTCACAATTCAATCTACGGATCAAAAAAATGACTGTCGCTTATACTATTAATGTCAACAGAAAAAAATGCAGAGACATTTAACAGTATTTGAACAAGTAATTAGCGAATTACGCAACTCCGATCTCATGGACCACTCCTGGGTGCAGCTGTAATTTAAACTCCTTTTAACGAGACAGCAGGAAACAGGAGAGAGTGACTTAAAGTTTTGGAATGACACCATCTGTCATTCCACTGTTAAAGATGAACGAAGAGTAAAAATATTTTCCATAATCCTGGTAAAAAAAACAAAAAACAGGTCAGTCATGATGTGGGAATGAAAGTGGAATCCCACTTATGTCTTGATGTTAAGGTGAAGCTTAGAATTACGGTTAGCATGCTACAAGCAGCTTGTCTGTGAAGGCTGGGTACAGCAGCAGATAGTCTTACTAATTTGCCCAGTAATGTCAATAACTAAATTTAGAAGGGATTTACTCAAAATATACAGGTAAGGCTATCCAAAAGGAATATAATTCTTTTTGTAGCTTTTTTAAAACAATATATTTGAGCAGAAGTGGGAATAATTGTTGCTTTTCTCATTTTAAAACAGAAAATGTTCCGTTTTTTTTGTATTTTTTTTTAAATAAAACTTCCATTTGTTCCTCAGAGTTCTCAAGCTGAGAGAATCTGATGCCAAGAGTCAGACCGAGTCACTATAAAGCAGAGCAGATGATATTTTGATTTCCCAGAGAGCTCAGACAATCAGCATGTGTCAGCATTCTGGTTGTAAATGGACCACAGGCTGACGCGCTGGTCCTTAGACCCAGCAGCCAGCAGTCTTTGCCTGGGGTCCTGGTGATCAGAAAAGGCCACGCTGAGCACCATGTCCGTGTGGTACTGAAGGACTGCCAGCGGCCGCAGCTTCTTCCAGCTGAACACTCGCACTCGGTGGTCCCAGCCCGCAGATGCCAGCAGCCGCCCGTCGTCCCTGACGCGCAGCTGGGAAACGCCGGGATTGACCAGCGTCACCCAGTCGTGGAGCTGCAAAACCACAGAGACAAAGGGTTAGGGTTAGGGTTCGGCAAACAGTTTGCTTGAATAGAATGAGAAATATTTGCATTTGAAGCACTTCTGTTTGCTTGAAGAGTACATTAACAAGCAGTTTCTCCGAGAAGACTGTCTGATGAGAATGAAACCAAACCGAGAATTCGAGGACGAAAGGCAAAAGTAAACAGAAAACACACATTAGCAAGATAAAAATTAGGTCAATAAATCACTAAGTCACTTCGCTCCAGCGAAAGCATGGCCAACGAAAACACACACACCGAGATGCTATCAGCTGATATGATGACGGAGGTCCAGGCGCGAGGGCTGGAGGTCTGTTGAACCTGGCCGTAAACTCCCAGGACTCAATCATCGGCCATAAAACATTACGCCGCGAGAGCCCCGAGGAAATCTCTCCGAGTCCCTTTATTTGCTTTGGAGTTAGCGCCGCGGGGTTGGGGCGCAAGAGGGAACTGGGGGGTGGGGAAACCGAGTTACCTGTGTCACTGCGAAAAGGAACAAAACAAAAACAAAAAGAGGACCTCTCGCTGAAAAACTCGTTTGCAGAAACTCAGCTGTTCCAAGCGTCTCTGATGAATTACGCTCTGGTCAGCAGGTGAAGACTGCTGATGAATACTCTGGTGCAGCTTCTGCCTGCTAAAGATTAGCCACAGCCCCCCCTCATTTCCCCCGCCATCTCCCTGTGATCTACTGTCCCACGGACTGTATCAATCTCTTTAAAAGGGCAACATTCTGACATATTATAATGAATGGCTCAGATCGGTATCTGGAGGGCCTGCTGCGGCGGGGCATTCCGGCAGAGAGAACGTGCTCTTTCTGCGGCGCGGGAATATCTGCTGGATCGCTACATGGGCTGCAAACATCTGGATGTGGCAGCAGAAATCAAACTGGACAGCGTAAAATTGACTTCATAAGTTGCATCTGGGGAGACTAATGGGCCTTGGATGGGAGGAGATGTTGGGAGAATGTATCTGCATGCACGCTCCCGTTCTGGGCAGGGACCCATCGGCAAGCTGCATGTGGGAGATATAAGCCAGGTACAAGATGTGAATCAAGAGGAATGCGAGAGAGAGAAAGAGAGAGAACAGAGAGAGGAATGTCATTGATCATAGTAAAATGGGGAAAAAAAGGAAAGAAAGGAAAGAAGTTCAAAACAGTTAGTGGTGCCATTTTTCCTCTTTTGTTTTTGGTAATGAACCGTTCCCTGCTGGTATAAGTAGTAATGTAAAACAGTAGCTGTGTATCCATTGACTGTAATATTGTGCAAATTGGAATTACAAAATAAAATCACCTTTATAGGAAACACGGCAATTTAAAAGAAAAAAAGTTTTTTGATAACTTTTTGCCCTAGCATGAAGTGGCTTTTTTGTGTTATCTATATTAGTTTGTTTCGCAAAACTGAAATGGAATGTTTTTTAACGACTTACCATGTGAACAAACATATTTGCCTGTTATTATAATTGTCTCTTAATTGATGTTGACACCGCAATCTGCAAAATTGTGTTGTTTTTTTCACATTAGAGGAATAGTGAAAAAGTTCTGTGCATGTTTGTAATGAAAACTAGTACGTGACCATTCGGGCAGAACAAACCAGAAAACCAGATCCTGAGAAAAGTACAGGAGTTACAGTCATGTGATCAACAACCAGATGTTACTACTGACGGAGAAGACGAAGAAGACAACAGGAAGTGGTAGGAGGATGGTTGGCGCAGCATGTTTTTCAATGTGTCATCGCGTGACCGAGGATATTGTGTGAATTTAATGCCGTTTCCTATTCGACGGAAACAACACAATTGCGAAATTGTGTTGTAAGCAGTTTATCAACCAAGTTTTGCACACATTTGTAATGAAAACTCGTGTGTGCCCATTCAGACGGAGCAAGGCGGGTAAACGGATCCAGGGAAAAGCAGGGGAGTTAGAGATTGTCCTGAGCTTTGTTATTACCTCAGGTATGTGGTATGCCCCTACCTCTCCCCATCTGGTCTGCATTAGAGGCCTGATAATGATGGGTTTAAGTGTCTGTTTTTGTTTGTTTTGCTTCCCATAGTTTGTGTCAGGAAAAGGCATTTGTTTCATTTAAGGGTCAACTGCAGGCGGTAAATGGCTAATGATTGCAGTAATGGTCAGTCAGCGAGGCTGCTTCGTTAATTGTTTTTACTTTCTATCCGAGGCAGAGGGAGAGAGAGAGAGCGGAGAGGAAAACTGCTACACGGAAGAAAGGTCGTCTTGTGTCATTATTTAAAATGAAAGATGCCCGTGTGCAGCGGCGAATACAGTCCCCCCCGGCTGACGTGTCGCTGTTTATTGGGGGATTTCTTGTGGCAACAGTCCCTGGACTAAACATACGAGACGAAAACAAGCGTCTAAAAGATAAAGTTAATAAATAAATTAAAGGCTTCACAAAATGAACTTAGTAAAACAAAACAAAAAACAAAAAAGTAAAGGGAAATTTGGGCCATTATACGCTGGCTGTATAAATGCATTAGAAAAACTAACATCAATCCAACATCAAGCACTTTTTTCCATATTGTATACCAGCCAATGGAATTACAAAAATCACTGATGGCACAATTATTGTTCGGCCTTGCAATTTCTTTAAAATAAATGTAGATAAAGTTTTTTTTTTTTTTTTTACATTTCATATTTCACTTAGAAGGTGAATTGGCAAAAGGAGTACAGGCACTTATTTAAGCCTAGAAGAGCAATAATTAGAAAGTTTAACAACTTGAACTGAGAAAAGGGAAGGCTGCACAAATTTAGTGTCGCTTAAACAACTGCATCAAAGATTTGGGTCACTGAAGTCTAAACTTATTTTGAGACGGCTGTAAACATTTTCAGTGGACGTTTAAGGTTTCTAAATTAAAGCATAGAGCAGGAAAAGCCAAATGTAATTTTTTTTGTTATTCTTTTTATCATCAGATTCCTACTTTTAGCTCCTTGGATATCCATCTTTTTACTTAAATATTTTGGATTTTTAACAGAGAAGCCTAGGCTCTGTATCTCTCTTTTTGCAGAGCTAATTTTATTTTACCGTCTTGTTTTCCTTTTTACCTGAGGGAATAAATCTCCTTTTTACAATACAACCTGTGCAGCGACCCTCTGGACGGCATTTTATTATCTCCTTAATAAACAAAATCAGCGCAAAAAAGTTGACCGAGTGTTAAAAAAGTGGAGTTGACTAACAAGCAGGTTGCGCTCTGTTGGAGCCGAGCGGCTGTAACAGGGACAATCGACCATCATACTTTTTTACTGTGTGTGTTAAAGGATGTAGACACACACACACACCCGAACGTTGCAGGTTTTACTGTCCAAACATCAACTTTCCCAGATATCACTTTAACGTAACAGCCGGATCCACGACGCTCGCTGTGGGTCTACAGACGTCCTGACACGAACTCACACTTCGTCATCCTGTTCTGTCCCGTTTCATCGGACCCGGCACACGTTGAAGAGAAGGCGGCTGGTTTCAATCGCGCCCTGCTCCACTTCTCTTCCTCGTCTTGGCACGCGTCTTGTTATCCACTGAAACGTCCAGTCATCGCTCGCTCACTCGCTCGCGCCTTGCGGCCGGGAAGCTTTTTCGCAGGTATTCCTGACACGCCCTGTCCCTGAATCCCACTCGTCGGAGGGGAGATTGCAGCCTTTTGTCGCCCTGTCGGTTGGAGTTTGGCGCTGAATGATGTGATATGAATGTGTGAAACGGGTGAGCGGAGGAGAGAAGAGGAAGCATTGGGATAGCTGAGGTGATATAGGCCCTGTGAGGATGAGAACATCAGGACATCCATTCTATTTTGACAGAGAAACCATGCAGATGACCACTGGGTGGGAATATTGTTACAGACCCATTAAAAGATGAGGAGCAGGACTTCCAGAGTAAGTTGTCAGACATGACTGATTTCCATTGGAAGTCGTCTTTTTGCCTTTTACAGGCCACAGCCTGGATTTCTCTCTCTCTCTTTCTCTCCTGAACAAAGTCATCACTGCACTTGTCCATTCATTGAAACAGCTGCCTAAATAAAGAAGAGGCATAATTTGTTGCCACCCATTATTAAGATTAGTAAATAAAAGAAAAACCTTAAAACAAACCCTGCCTTAATGGGGTGGGGCTTATTTGATTAATTTTGCATTAATAATTTAATGCCTTGAAATTGGGCCTCTGTGTCTTTAAGAAACTCCTGCTCTTCCTGAAGCTCCGCATTTAGGAATTTGTCACAACATGGCTCCTCTATTAACCTTTTAACAACTGAGAAGAAGCTCGAATAACAAGTTCAGCAGATAACTAAAACATAACGGAAATGATTATGGTGTTTAAGCAAAATCTACTTTTGGGAACCTTGGAAAAAACCTCTGCTTCAGGTTTTACAGTTGAAAGTTGTGTCAAATCTCCGCTTCATCTCTCTTCCTGGAATGAAAATCTTAATTCATGCTTTTGTTTCGTCTCATCTGAATTATTGGAATGCTCTTTACAGATCTAAGCAAATCTGCTCTTGGCCAGTTGTAGAACGTGCAAAATGCTGCTGATTTATTGTATTCTACAGCACTGGAGTGGTGGCGCCAAGATGTGATTTTGTAAACAAATAAAATAAAATTAAAGTAGACATTTATTAGTTTCTGAAGTGTTAATGAACTCAATTTATAGACTGAATTTTTGTTAAATTTTCTGAATGACATTAGTGCATTTAACAAGGAGTTAAATCCATGCATCTTTTATATATATATATATATATATATATATATATATATATATATATGTATATAAAATGTAATTTAATGGCTAGTAAACCCCAACACCCACACTGCCTCGCTCTGACACAATCCCAAAAATGCCCGGTAAAAAGGAAACAGGGGCTGAAGATGATGCTTCTTTACTACGAAACAATCTGAGGCCAACAGGGTCACACGGCAGATAAAGGCCTCTGGGAGCCATGTGCAACACATTAACCTCCATTCCTGTGCCCATCCGTCTTTATCTGGCACAGATAAGCTCACTTCATAGACTTCCAGTGTCATTAAATCATAACTGCGCTGTTTTGTGTCAAATCCAGTTCCCTCTCCTGGATTTCATCCATCTGCCTCGCCCGGCCAGCTCCACTGCACTCTCTCTCTTTTTTTGGGGCTTTATTGCCGGGGTAATTTGTGGGAAGTGAGATGCTGTGGCACTTGCAGTCTCCCTGGTCTTTATTGCAGCCTCCCACCGTGAACTACTGTTCCCCTTACTGCAGATGTGTTTTTTGTTTGGCTTAGGGGCCTCCAAGGTTTTGATATTTTTATTACCTCTCGCAGGTCGTCCGTCAGAAGCCGTGGCCCCGGACCTGCCACCCGGCAGGACCTCCACCCCGGCCACACAGAAAATACGTCTGTGGGAAGCGCCGAGGACAGCTGTCTGGACGTCACACTGAGCTGCACTTTGGAGTAATTTAAAAGCCCCAACTGAATCCTTTCCCTCTTCCTCGTGCTTTTCCCCCCCCCTTGTCATCCTCATCCTGGATTATACGCTGAATCAATATTTTGTTGCTTCAGCAAAATAAACCCCCGATAACTGCTCGCCTCCTGTTTATGGCGTACCGACTGAAATCCTGCGCCGTGTTTGTCCAGACACGTATTCGGGGTGAGAAAATGGGAGCTCTGCAAATATTTCTAATTCGAGCATTCATTTGTAAAAAAAGCCCTGGAAAGAATAATACCCCTTCTCTGGAGCCGGAGCCCACTACATCAGCCGTAGGTTCCCCTTGGCGTTGATTCATGAGGTTTGACTGAAAAATAGGAGCATTCCTATTTGCTCATGAAATCAAGAGAAAACACAGCTTCAAATGAGGCAGAAAGTCTCTGAAGCAGGAGCTGTTATGTAAAATGAGTTATGGTATGAAAGCTGGTGTGATCTCTTTAAGTGTGGCAGGGGCGGGGGGGAGTGCGAGTTTGGAACGCTCGCGAAGCACACGTTGGTGTGAGATGCTGCGATGTCTGCCATCCCAGCGAACGTACGAACAATTTCCTTCTGTGATACGTTATCGCCTCTTAAAAAAAAAAAAAATCAGTGAAATTTCCAATTTTATTCGCTGCAAAAAGAGATTCCTCAGAGCGACGATTGCTATTTTTGAACATATTAACAAGGTCTATTGTGAGACTATGTCGAGTGTCTGTGGGTGGCTTGACTCTAGAGTGACAGCCTCAGTCTGGCCCTTGGCCCCTAGTCCTGCCAACACTGTGTAACCAGCAGCTGATTTATGGCCCCTGGAGCCCCGCTGAGCCTCTTCCTCTTTGGCCCCTAATGTTTTCCAAGCAAGTCAGGCGAAAGCCAACACTCTCCTCTCCTCTGGCACCATTTATTCCACTCCATGGGATTTAGATGACCGTTGGGCGCAACAATCAGTTAGCAGGTAGCGAAGCTCAGCCTTACCTTCTCTGAGCGGTCATTGATTGCTCATATTAGGAGCAGTGATGTCGTGTCGTGTGTGAGAAAACAAGTTGTGGCTAAACAGGATTTAGCTAAGCGTTAGTGGTGGGCACCACTAACTTTAATTAAAATATCTGCCCTTGGAAAACTATACCCATCAATCAGCCATTTCATTTTGAGATCATAATTTACACGTTCTACAATGTCCTTAGATATTTTGTTGATGTTTATGTTGTTTTCTTTACTGTCTGTTTTATTTTGTTCCTGTACATTCCTTGTTTGAAATAAAGTTAGAAGAGTAAAAAATAGAGGGAAAGAGAGAGAGACAGAGAATGTGAGGAAAGGAAATAGAAAAAAGTAAAAAGTCTTCACTCTTTTCAAAATAAGAGCATGAATATGAACGTCTACTTGAAAAGTTCTTAACTATCCAAACGGATGTTGATCTTTATTCAACTGAAGGTTTACAAACCAGCAACGTAAATTAGTGCTTTACGGTTTACAGTTTTGATTTCCTTACATCTGCTTACGTCCTGGGGTTAATCGTTTAAGAAACCCACAAAAACGGAAAGTAGCTAATACAAGGGTTTTCTTCCCACAGCAACAACTTCCACACTGAAGTGGGTACGACCGATTTTTCCTGCTTGTCAGTCATTGTCTAAGATCGTTCAAGGTGAGAAGTGATAAATGCCCGGCTGCTAGATGGTCTCCTTGTGCTTCTCCAATTCATAATATTAAAAAATAATTTAGCTAGCTGTAAATAATGCATAAAGTTGATACCTAGAGGGTGATGCTATACAGTTAACAAACAAGGATATCTATGATTAAGGACGAGAAGCTGAAGGCTTAGGAAATGATGAAGGGAATGAAAATAAATGTATTACTGGCAACTGCTGGCTGTAAACAGTTAAAAATGACGCATGAAGGGATTGGATAAGCCAGAAAGTAGCAACACGTCTTCAGGATCTCCAGAGTTGGAGCCTGAACAACAAACACAACCAGAGCAGCTGGATAAGCCCAGAGTCTCCTAACCTGTATGTGGTTCTGGCCATCCAGCATCCACGAAGAGAGCTTCTTCTCACAGGAGCCCGATACGCCCCTCAGACGGCCGGGGTCAAAGGTCAGGCACATGACGGGCTCAGGGTGGGCTTTGACTCGGCTCAGCTCGGACCTCTGGGTTATGTCCCACAGCAACAGGGAGCCGTCCTCGTATCCAGCAAAAAGGAGCGGTCCGAGACCCGAGTCAGGCTGCAGGAGAGGGGAATGAAGACGGGAGAGAGGGAGGAGGGACGGCAGGAACGGAAAGGAGAGCGGGCGCATGTTAAGACGTGAGATGGAGCACAGGGGCTTAGAAAGCCATAAAAAAAACAAAAAAAAACAACTAGTGTGGTGGTGGGAGCTGAGAGGAGCAGAGGTTATCAGTCTGGAAGCTCCGGCTGACACTCAGAGATGCTGTGGCCTCCATTCGTCAGCCAGCTGCTCTCTGCAGCACAACAGTCTAATTTTATCCATCGTTTGACACTTTTTAATGTCTATCAAAGCACAAAATGCAAGTAGTATTTTAATTTGCCCGAGTCAGACTACAATTTTGACACGGTGGACCTTCAAATTTATTGAGATTTTATGTATTAAGGTTGTGAAATAATTTTTTTTTTTTTTTAATCAAATCCCAAAAACTTACAATGAAAGAAATATTGATTCAGGGGGCTAAACACAAACACATGCCACACATTTCAGATTTCAATTACAAAAAATGGGCAATTTTGTGTTTGTCTATGGCACAATGACAAAAATATTTAAAAAAACATGAGCGCCTTTTAATATTCCCTGCAGGGGTGGGCAATATGGACTTAAGGTTTTATCACAATGTTTTGTGACTTCATGGCACAGTAATCAGAGTCTCACCAAAGCTGCTCCTGAAAAACATCCCTACTTGTAATCCGCTTCTTCAGACACCAGTTAGAAGTGGCGTTTGTGTCACTGAAATGAACACACCTTTGTGCGGAGAAAAATAGTAAAAATAACAATCCTGATAACATGGACAGTTTTAGGTTTATCGCGACAATGTTAACTCAAAATCTTATCACTATAAGAAATGTATCACGATAAATAATAAACGATACGATAAATGCCTACCCCTAGCTCCCTGGATTTTACGTGAAATACAAGAGAACAAGCATAAAGCACAACATGTATATTTCTATTAAAAGTGTAAATCTCGTGCAGTCATAAGCACATGATAGAGTTGAGATGTTAGCTAATATAAGTAATACAGTAACGAGTAATTGAACTAACATTGGGAGGAAAAGACGGAAACGGAAAGAGTGGAAAGAGGTTTAGGACTCACAGTAATACCGTTACCTTTTTCTTGAGATCCCAGTTTCTTATGAGTAAACAGAAAATAAAATGAAAACACAATTTCTTATTTTAAGTTCGAACACACCCCAGCAAACACACACCTGGTTGGGCAAAGGTCTGGACGAGGTTTTGAACTTTGTCGAGCCCAATGAAAGCTCAGCACTAGATCCAGACTTCAGATGATCTAGGAATAAACACAGATACTCAGCGCTGCACCGGCTCTGCCGTTCGCTTTTAAAATAGCACCGGGCCTTAAGAAGCAGAAGAAGAAGAAAAAAAAAAACGCAGTACCAAGCAGAAGCCAGGAAGGAAAAAAATTTTTTCCATATGTGCACAGAGACCACGTCGGCCATTTTTCACCCACGTTCAAGTCCTCTCCTCTGTTAACGCTCCATATTTCTCCTCTTCCAGCTTGAAACAAATTATAGACAGAGTCGTGTACTCCTTCCAAACACATCAGCGGAGGACGAACATGGAGGGATTATGAAAACAAATAAAAACAAGTGAAAATCAGTGGCCTCCTGTCCCCTGCTTGCCGGCAGGGACCGGGCCAAGCGGTCCAGATTGGGGGCCCAGCGTTTCACTTAAGCGAAGGACCTCCTTGATTGATGATGTCACGGGTCGGAGGTCGGGGAACCCTGGGTAGACACCTAATTCATTATATCCTCCACAGGCCTTTCTACAAGAGGGCTCTCTGCTGGAGTGGGGCTGGGGCACTGGGTGGAGATTCATCACAGGAGAACAGCTGCAGAAGAAGAAGAAGAAGAAGAGGAGACGGACCGGAGGAAGGAACCGCCTTTCCTAGAGCAGCAGCGTGCTGCGGTGATTGAAGCGGCGCAGATTTTACCCAGGGTTCCTTTGGTCAAAATGAAATCAGATTACAACTCCAAAAGCAAGAAACTGCTGATTTCTTTTAAATTTAAAAGAAATTGTTGAACTTGTAACTCAATAGCAATGTTTGAAGTATCATAGGGATGCAACTAACGATTATTTTGATCATTGTTAGTTGCTCTGACGATTAAATGGACAAGGAAAACTGGCACATTCTACAGATTTTTCATTATACTACTTCAGTCATTTTAATAGGAAAAATTGCACTTTATACATCATGAACTGCAATGACAGCATAACATTAGTGAAATTTGAGACAGGCGAAGCTGATCTCAAGTGCAAAATGTGTACGGATTTTTTTTGTTTGGACATATCCTGTCACTCAAAGTGATGCTGAGACATAAAACCAATCTTTTTGTTCAGTTTTTAAACAGACGCCTCGACATTTGAGGATAATACAGACCGGTGTGCAGAGCTGATCATCGCTTTATCCATGTTTCCAGGTTCCCCTCTCGGTGTGACGTGTCTTTGGCGATGACCAGTGTCGGTTGTGCCAAACACATCTTTCGGAATTGACGCGCAAAAGCTGAAGTCTGGTTTCTTCAGATCACAACATTACTTTTAGAAGATTTTAGCCAGGCTTAGATATTTTCCTTGGAAGCGAAAGATTCTGTTTTTGCAGCCCTTACGCCACAGACATGGAGAACACGGGACGTTACTGACACATGTAGAACACATCCACCATCTGACAGAAATTCCTGCAGCTCTTTCAGGGGTCCTAGCTTTTTTTTTTTTTTTTTCCATTATTTTTGAAAGAACACCCAGTTCTCCTAATGTTGCAGTTTTTTATATATATATATATATTTTGTTCAATTACTAAAGATTTTGGATTGGATTTTGAGCATTTTTAAATAAATTAAAATGCGTAAATTCAGGTTGCTAAAATTTGATCACATAGAAAAGGGACAGCTGGACGACAGATAGAAGGGAATTTGTAAGGAGTTTGGTTCTGATAAACATTAACATTTTAAAGCAACAAAAAGGTTGGCTGCAGAAGGGGACTCAAGAAAATGCTGTATGGAATTTATTGTCATTAAAGTACCTGAAAAATATGCTAATATGAAGGTAATTGTGTTTTTATTATTATTTTTTTGTCTAAGGCAAACTAGAAATGTATTTTTTTTCTTTTTTTAGTTCCAAGTGAAAGCGTAGCTCACTTTAACCCATGAACACGTTGCTGATGTCGCGGCGCAGGCCTCAGGCGGGAGCTGCTTTCACACGAGGAACGGATCGTTTCCTGTAGCCGTGGTACAGCTCCGGCCACCATGTGATGGCCATGAGGCAGCGAGGCGATGAGCTCAGAGTGATGGATATCTGTAAAGGAACATTTCCTCTTTCCTCCAGCCAGCCTCCGCTCACATCAGAAGCCTCGCACGTCGTACATCACCACCGTCCCCGCGGCCAAGGGGCCCGGCGTCCCGGGCGCGAGTCAAAGCCACATGTGGAGCCACTTTCGATTGTTCGCTCCATCAAAGCCGACTGGATTCTCCTGAATCACAGCCGATCAGACAGGGGAAGGGATAAAACAGCATGCGCCTCAATTTTTAAGATGGGGTCCGTTCCCTGGAGTTCTTTCACATTTTGTTGACTTTAATGAGTCTTATTGGGTTTTTAGGTAACAGACCAAAGCAAATTAATAGTGGTGAGAGTAACTGATGTACATTGTAGAGATTGCTGCAAGATTCGATTCATGAAAGTATTTCCCAAGGCAGGTGGGCGGGGCTAAAATACAATCAAATGCTCACCTTTGAGGTTTTTGCAGACCTTGAAAATGTGAAAAAACACATTTTCCTTCAACACTTAGTGCACAATTATGCAGTAGTGTTATCTTACTACTCCCAATATAATATTTTATTTAAAAAAAACAAAAAAAAAACATATAATTTTATGCTACACTGTTAATGACGTTTATGGTTGTAAAGTTACAAAAAGTGAAAAAAGTTCAAGGATTGTGAAGATTTTTGCCAGGATTTGCATCTCCAGCAGTGAAGCCAGATTTATTTTAAAGGGAATAAAGTAATAAAGCGAAACAGAACAATGTTGCTTAATGCTGCTTTCAATCAGTTCTGCTTCACAAAAGGTCTTGCGGGCTGACAGCAAATCTACTGGTGAGCCTGTCTTTTTAGAAATAAGGACCATCATAAAATAAGAGGCGGATGATGAGAGGAGTAACGGAGAGAAGAGGTATTTGTGGGTGTGGCTGCTGCCTCCAGCTTTGCGGATTAAAGGAAGAAGTGGGCAGCTCATAAACATTTGATGTGGAGAGATGTTTCTTTCTCTTGACTTATTAAACGAGTGAGTTAGGCAGAGAAGGAAGGATCTGTGTACAATCGTAAATAAGTGTAACAGGGGAGAAAGCGTTTGTCTCTTAAGGAATCCCCATGAAATGATTTATAGTCACCTGAGCCTGTTTATCTTTGAAGTCAGGCAGCTGCCTGTGCTGTATTACATTGATATTATATCATTTATAATCCCATAATTGATCATTTGGTTTCTTGGCACTCGGCGCGGAGGCAGCACTGGTTCATAAATCAGACGATGAAAAGTAGGCACAGCAAGCAGAATCAAAGCAAAAACAAGGAAGGTTTTGGAAACAAACTCGCCGACACGCTCCGAAACAGACCATCACCTGTTTGCGTGTGTCTGTCTGTCTTTTTTTTCTTTATTTTAATAGCGCTCCGATTGAAAAGGCGCAGGCCTCCCGGAAACCTGCCTGGCTGTAGTTTTAAACACGACAGGCGGGGTTTTCATTTCTGTTGCCTGTAAACTTTTAACAAGCTCATAAAATGCACACAAAAACAGGGAGTCTCTAACCACGGTCCCAAACCTGTCCCCCACCCCCGCAAAAAAAAGTTTTAAAAAAGCCAATATTAACCATGAAAATAATCATAGGATCACATTAATGAGGGGAAAATAAAACGGCTCGACGGTGTCTACAAAACAAAACATAACACAAACGTTTTGCTCAGATGTGATTGGATATACAGCTGGAGGCTGATATATGGATGTGAACCCACGGCCTTTCCAAACGCTCTAATTACAGTGTTGGGACTGGCTGCCAGCTGAGAAGCAACGCATGGAAAAATGGCCCGGGACGAGTTGTTGAGCCGTAAATCAGACTGTGTGTGCATTTTTTTTTTTTGTTGTTGTTGATTTGTCTGTTACTGTGCAGCTTGTTGTGTGAATTGGAGCAATCGAAAGAAAGCAGGTTCAATATAGATTTAAACAACCGGGATGAGAAAAAGCGTGATGGCTTACCTTCCACAGTTGTAGGCACATGACCATTCCCAGCTTCGTGTCTGGTGTCAGCGTGCAGACCGGATTCTTATTGGGCATCTCGAGGATCTTGATCTGTGGAGAACAGATTAAACGTCTTAGTTGGGATTCATGTCTGTGTGCTAAAGCTGTAAGGCTCATTTCATTTTGTGACTTTCTGCATTATTTTTAAAGGACCGGTTTTATGTAAGGTAGACTTTTTTTGTTTTAGCTTTTTGTCTTATAATGTTATTCCCTCATCAAAAACATACTTGGGAGTGTTGCTTCGACTCTTTCATGCATGTTTGAGAAATCCTTGAATCTCCCATGACAATCATTCCTGGGTTCTTAACCGCTCTCTCGCAAAGCACCATTTATGTCCACTCCAGACTTGCAGCGGCAGCAATTAGCAAGCATCTGGTAGAACTGCTGAGATTACCATGCAAACTACTTCTCAGTCCAAAGCTCCTCATAACGGCTGTAAACGGGACAATGGCGAAGGATTGTTGGGAAAGAGTAGGAGCTTCTTAAAGAGACAGAGGCCAGTTTCAAGGCGTCAAACTGCAACTGCCGATTGCTGATTTCCCAGCATTCCTGGCCAGGATGAAGGAGCAGCGACAGCAGCTCAGGCTGGAGCACAGGGGAGGCCCTGCATGCTAAATTCAAATGTGAGTCATTATATATAGTTGCACAGTTGGTAGAGTTGTTGCCTTGCAGCAAGAAGGTTCTGGGTTCGATTCCCGGCCCGGGGTCTTTCTGGATGGAGTTTGCGTGTTCTCCCTGTGCGTACGTGGGTTCTCTCCGGGTACTCCGGCTTCCTCCCACAGTTCAAAAACACGACTGTCAGTTTAATTGGTCTCTCTAAATTCTCCCTAGGTGTGAGTGTGTGCATGGTTGTTTGTCCTGTCTGTCTCTGTGTTGCCCTGCGACAGAATGGCGACGTGTCCAGGGTGACACCGCCTCTCGCCTGGAACGTTACTGGAGATAGGAACCAGCAACCCTCCCGACAACACTGAGAAAAAGTGTAAGCCGTTACTTTTTCATCAATATCAATAAATTAACAAGTGAAGCCAACATCAGAACACTTTTGGTTGCACTGGATTTTATTTAGCAACATTAAAGCATAATGGGTGTAAATTCAAACAGAATTACAGTACGTGAAAAAAAATAAGAAATTAGAAAAAAATGCGCCTTTCTTCAGCTTCACAGTTATACTTAAATTGTGTCAGTCTATCGCATACATTTCCAATACATTACTTTGACGTTTGTGGTGTGGCAAAATATGAAAAGGCACAGTGGTAATAAAAACCTTTTTATTTGCACTGTATTTAGCCTAATTAAATTCAAATTATTTTTGTGTATTTATCTTAATGAATCTGTCTTCATGACTGGAAGAAGGCTACATATTTGGGGGAGGCACACTTGTGGGTGCGATATCTGTTTACAAGCTGCGAGTTATAACCTGCCTGCTGATTTCAAACATCACAGCTGCAACCAGAATCGTGTCTTTATAATTATTGTTTTTTTTTTTTTAGATCATTCCACCACCAGCTAGCACGTATAATCCATCCAGCTACAGCCTTACCCGGCGACACGAGCCCCGTTTTCCCTGCATGCGTTGGAATCAACTTCTCACAAAAGCGATGGAGTGATAAAGTGTGCGCATTTGCACCCACGTTAGGGGCAAAACCAACTCCTCCAGCTTCCTCCCGGCCGACGATTCGCATATTCATCCTCATTAGGCCTCCCGTTAAACAGCCCTTTAAGGGAGTGATCTATATTTTATCACTAGGCCACATCTGTCCTCCATGTTTACCTCTGCGTGCCTGACAAAGGGAGCTTTTAAGACTCCTCTGTGCCTCAGGTGATCTCTGTTCTTGTGTGGCATTGAACTGCCCCCATAAATAAAACGCCCACACTATTAATTAATGGTTCTGCCACGACAGTTATCTGCTGTTGGCAGAAATGTCAATGTGAGCAGTAAATAGAGAAAGAAAAAAAAAAAAACCCTCAGTAGGAACTTTTTGTTTCGTCTGCTTTCTTGTCACACATCCGAATACTGACCTGTTTTTTTTTTCTTGTTTTTGCACACGGTAACTCACGCCATTGTGCGTGCTTATTGGCATGAGCCCGTGCATTGTTTCTGCAGAAATTCGTTAATGAGGGTGTTTTACTTGCGCATGCATGATAAGCATCTGTCTTGGCCCGTTATGTCTGTGGAATGGGGTGGAGATGCCAAATGACAAAAAAAAAAAAAAAGAGAAGAAAAAGGAGGGCCGCAGTCCGGTTTGGTCTGCCTTTAATGGCTGGATAGGTGTGCCTCTGTCTGTGTCTGTTGGGACAATGGCATTATTGAGGTGCTGGGAGTCACAGGCGCCCCGCTGGCCGGGCATGCCGGACCCGGGGGTTAGCGGAGGCACGTCTGACCAGATCGGGTGACCGCCCCCGGTCCCTTTCAAGTTTGCACGTAACATGAATCTGGAGGCAATAAAAGATGGCTGAATAAGCTTTTGGCTGCCTTCTCCCCATCCAGTCTCACCTCTCAGACAGTGGCTCCACACAAAAACCGTACGAGCTCGCGGGCGTCGTGAATTAACTACGAGACGGACAGAAGTGTGATCTCATTCCACTCATTTTTCTTTCTTTTCTTTTTTTTTTTTCATCCCTGCGGATTCAATGAGTAAAGCAGACGCTTGGGTTATTTCATCAATCAAAACGGATTTTGTCATTCGTTAGTGTCTGAAACTCACGATTTAGCTTACTTTCGTCAGATGGCTGAGGGCTATTAGGTGCTTTAGACAAGAGCATTCAATAAAAGGAAAGTCACCAGCCGCGACAGCAACCGACCCATATCTAGCTTCTGGTCCAGATCTGGTTGAATAAGGAAAACATTCTGATTGCTGTTTGACAGTTTCTGACTTAAAACCTTAGATTTACAGCGTTGGAGAGAATTTATTTAGATAACAATCCCTCAGTCAATCGCAGCAAAGCCGCACACTTTTGGTAACAATAAGCAAGCTTCTGCCGTGATTCTGGAGGAGTTCATTTAAATTGGTTGGTTTCCAGCACAGAAACCAATCAAAGTTCATATATTTTAGGTTTGAAACCCAGGTCATTCTAATATGAGGAAAATTAAAACTTTCAGAGGTAGACGTTCTCCTTTGTTATTTTATTCACACCGGATTTGAAGTGAAACAGAAGCCCAGGATGACCACCAACACCACATCTTTGGACGAAATGTCCAAAGATGTGGACCAAACTGACCAAATTGCGTTATCTTTGACTCATGAAACCATAAAACTAGCTTTATAAAATCTTATTTAGACTTAAGCATCAGTTTTTGTAGCTGGCTGTTTCTGTTTTGGTTGACAGCCAATCATCAGTGCTAATTTTACTGACAAAAAAAAATTACAATAGTTTTCAATAAAAAATTTTTTTAAAAAGTTATTTTCTGCAAAAGTACTAAATAAAATCAAATCCTGAAAAACGAGAGGTATAATAAAATGCTTGGCAGTTTTGTTCGGTTTTTAAAAGCCAAATGAAAATGCTGACCGGGATGTAATCCAGTCAGATCTAATATTTGTCAAATTGAAAAAAAGAGTCAGAAGCAATTATATGGACTGAAATATTTAACACCTTAATTACCGTAAAGCTGTTGTAGATTACATACATACGCTTAAAGTTGAGGTAAAACGGACCAAATCAAACCTTTAGATAATTGAATGTTTAAAATTTTGGAAATGTGTTAAATTTCAGGTTGCTGCACTTCTGCCATTGCCTTTACAATTGTTTATTTAAAGAAGGATTGTCTGTATATTTTGAGTACAAAACATTATATTAAGAATTTTTTGCTTTTAAAACTTTTTTTTTTTCAAAAGTTATAAAGAGTTATGTATGTTTTATGTCGGTATAAAAATGGTGAAAGGACTGAATATATGTAGCGCTTTTCTAAAAGTATTTACAACTCAGAGCTTAAGTACTTTCACCAATTCAAAAGGTGTAGTTCAACATTTTTAAAGTCGATTGTGATGCACCCAGTCTGTCCAGGAAAACCAAAGCTACAAATCCATTTATGAAAAGCTCCAGGTTAATGATACTGTTTGGTATTAAGTTCATGCTCTTCCCTGCTGTTTTTCTAATGATGTCATTCTGATTACTGTTACTGTTTGACGGTTCTTGGCTGCAGATTTTATGTTTATGTATCATGTTAAGTCTTGACAAACTCGCTCGCAATCCTTGAGTGGATTCAGAAATAAGGAAGCAGCTCTTACTTAGACATAAAGCTATGCATTAACAAATTAAGGACTAAAAGCAAAAAAAAAAAAAACATTAGATTTCAGTGTCAACGAAGAAACTGTTGACGATTCCTTTGCACCAGCGCACTGTTTATAACACTAGTAATAAACAGAATGCGTGTAGCCTTTGGGTTGGCAACAGAAGTGAACCAGTGACAAATACAAACATTGATCACCTAACTGCCGATAAATTTACTCCAACCCATTTTTTAGCTAACTATCTAGCTAGCTAAGAAGCCCATTTTTTTAAAGCTAGCTAGATAGCTTTTAGCTAGCTATGTAGCTATCTAAAAAATGGGCTAAAAATTAGCTAGCTATATAGCTAGCAGGGTTATATTAGCAGCTAGTTACCGGTAGCCTCAACCGCCTTGACTTTTAGAAATACCCTTTGTGCCTGTCCTCTCACCTCTTCAGTCTGCGGGCCAGCAAAGGCCAGCAGGTAGCTGGACGGGCTCGTTTCCAGCACAGAGCACTGACAGAATCCAACACTGCCCGTCCGCACAGAGTCCAGCTCCTCGCTGCGTCCTTCCGTCAGATCCCACAGGCAGACCCGCATGTCACGTCCCTGACTGCTCCATTTACAGAGAGAAGAAACAGGGGCAAAAGCTACACTTATTACGATCCATACAGCTTAAATTGTCACTCTGATATTTAAAAAAGCATTTATTGACAGTAATCTATGCTTTACTAAATAAATCCTTAAATTCTGCCTTCACAGTCAGTGCAAATTGACAACAAAAACACTTCAAACACACGGCTTTTTATGAATAGATTTATTTTACAATGTCACCGTTGGACAATACACGAAATATGCAGAGATAGCCAAACTGCACTGGAGTTAGACGTCTGAGTGGCTGATGGTCTTTGGGAAGTTTGCCTCTAACCGAAGCAAAAAGTCCTAATGTGGTAAAGCTATAGGAGAAGACTTAAAGTTTTGCAGGTGGGTCCAGCAGCAGGTGTCTGCAAACCGACCAACAGGAGCGGATGATTAGACTCACCTGATGAGAGTATCTCCTGTCCGCAGTGTGCTGACCCAAATGACTGAATTACCACCATGACCCTCTAGAACCCGCTCTGCCCTCCGGCTGTTCAGGTTCCAGATGTGGACGGCGCCTTTCGCAGACCTGCAAAATCGTGGAAACACTTGGTTATTTACACAGCCTCTACTGCAAACGCACAAATACCAGATTTTGTTTTTTATTCTAAAAAATACAGCGGTTTTGTCAATAATCTACTGAGGTATAACATAAAATGTTTTTAACATTTCTCAACTCGCAGCTATACCCAGAAGTTATTAGATGTGCCAGAAAGAAAAAAGCTACAAACTATTTGATTCTAAGGCTTCAACGAACAATTTATTTTATTAATCAACTATCTTGAGGAATGATTGGATGAAAAAAAATTTGATTTTCAATTTAATCAAAGAATCCCCTTTTTAAATAATGTTTGACATGCATGTTTTCACAATTCTGTGATTGCAAAAATGTATGCAAAAATCTGCAAATCTCTGCATTTTTGTATGTGAGTTTAGTGCAAATTTCCCACAAAAATGGGTTTAATTGGTGCTAACTCCTACCTACAGGGGGGCAGTATTTTTTTCATTTAGTTGACTCACCCAGAAAACAGCAGGGGGGTGTCATCTCCAGAGCATCTGAAGTGGAGGGAGTTAAGAGGTGCGCCGGCCCCTCTTAAGGTATAAATGGGACATGGAGCTGGACGAGACATCGACCAATCAGGTGCAGGCCAAACACTGAAAAACAAAATTACATTGGACTCCATTAAAAACATGCCTTGGTGACTGATAAAAACTGTGCTTCTGCAGCTTCTGCAAAGCCCTCAAACAAAGAGGTGAATGTTGAGATCAGCCAAAGCATTTCATCAACAAACAGCTGTGACTTTGTCGTCGCTCAAACCTCAAACAGAGGCAATCAGTGATTAGCTCCCTTTTGCCTTCAAGCTTTTAGTTTAACACAGGACTCGGCGTCTTCATTTCCTATTTTCTCTGTAAGTACAACACCCTCCTCCCTTTTTTTATGATTTCATGTGATAACAACTCTCTTACTCAACGCATCATAAATCAAAAGTCATGACAGTTTAATTATAGTAAACACACAAGAGATTGGGGTTCGTCATTCCTCTCCTGATCAACAGCCGTTGTCCCAGAGGCAAAGGTAACATCTCAGACTTTCATGTCAGTTGCTGGCAGGGCAGGCGAGGAAACCGAATCAACCACAGACACGCTGGGAGGCAACGACTCTCCTACGTGAAACTCGGCTATCTTCTCATGCAAGGAACTCTTAGTGATTGTTGGTTAAATCTGATGTTTTTACAAAAACCTGTTAAAAAAAAAAATCAAGGTGCTGCACAGGTTTTAAAGGCTGCATTCCTTGAGCTCTTACTAAAGCCAGCATATGTTGCATCTGACGACAACTGAATGAACTCTTTGACGTCGTGAGTCAGCAACAGGAACGGCTAAAGTGAATATAAAAGTTTTCTGGAACGTTTTGAAATTGGAGAAACTATGTCAAATCATAAACTTAATGTAGCATTCAGGTGTGCTTGGCAGTTAAAAAGAAGGTTCTCTACGATCGGCCCTTCCTGGTTTACCTTTACTCGTCATAGCCCCCTGCAATCAGCAGACACTGAAACTGGAGCCTGAGGCATTCAGAAGCAGCTCATTTCAGGAGGTTACTGGTTAAATTGTCCATGTCAAACTGTGAAGCAGAGAGACAGAGACCCCCGACAAGCCCGCCTAACTAAGCTCAGAGGGCCGCAGTCGCACTAGGACACAGTCGATACGCCAGCACCTCAAGAAGGGGTCAACAATTCTCTTACACTAGCTCTGATTTGTTCTTTTTGTTCATATTTTTTTGGGGGGGCCGTTGAGGTGTTGCAAATGTTTTTTCCCTGGAAATATTTTTATTCTTAATTTTGGACAGGTGCTATGATGTGCAACTGTGGCAACACAGTGATGTTTTTAGAACCGGGAGCAACTGACTAGCATCCAAACAGCTTAAACGATACCTGACCTACAGCGACTGTAAATCCCTGAAGACTTGAAAAGGAGGCTTCATGGATGTAAGCAGAAAAAGGAACAAATTCAAACTCTCTTCCATCGATCAGAATCACTTCACACAGGGCAAGCATCATATATCTGACTCCAACATCTTTCTGCCCAGCTATCTAGTTAAACGCAGATTTAAAAAAAAAAAACAAGTCGCTAAAGCAACTGAGGTGGATTAGCAACAAATGATGGTGACATCCAGGATCTTCTATTGTAGATTATCGTCTCCGCTATCCAGATATTGAGTTGTCAGAATGTCATGATAGTCATTAGACTTTCACACACTAACAGTCATTTATCAATGAGGACCAATCAATCAGTCCGTGATCGGAATTGGAACGTTTTTCAAATATCTAGGAATCCTACATAATTTTCTAGGTAAAATTCAATTTAGGAAACCCATCCATCCATCCATCATGCATAGCTGCACATAATAAGTCCAGATCATCTTTAATTTAAAAATCAGGATAGTAAATCTATAGGAAAACATTTGACATTCCAGACTTTTCTGGCCTGTATACATCCCTGTTGATCAGGAGATCTGAACTTTTTTTTTTCTTTTGATCACTAAATGAATCAAAACTGAAAAATCAAACTTTTTTCCCAGTACATAAACACAACACCAAGCAGAGTTGTCTTCGACTAACTTCGTTAGGCAATGAGGACGTTCTTCAATTCCCTTCATTTTCTGCTGGATTCAAAATGACTTTTTCAAGGTCCATGTTTATCACATGAAATAGTTGAATTAAAACGTCTTAGAGAGGCGAGAAGTGCAATTTCTTGAAATTGTAAAAAGGCTTCTAAGAAAACTCCAAAATCCAGACAAATCCAGACTTATATTAATAAGTCTGGAAAAACCTGATCAGGACACCGCTTGAGTTTATATGCATGCACAAAGTAAACCGATAACTTTGTTTTGGTGGTGTATATGAAAGGGAAGGTAAAAAAGAAAATAAAATCATTGAGGTTTTGTTAGGGGGGGTTATCTGTTAAGCCGTTCCTCCAGCGAAAGGTGGGTAAGGCTGCATTCCTGAGCAGGAGGCTCATCCTGATAACAGGTGGATTAAGCATCTCTCATTGTCCTCTTGCAGTGAGCTTGATGAAGCTCTGAGTCAGAGAAACAACAGCAGAAAACTGGCTCCTCTCATTGTCTAAAAGACCCGAAGCTGCAAAACTTTCCACAAATGTGTCACAACCAGCTGTCAGTCAAAAAAAAAAAAAAACAAAAAAAAAAAAACAACTTCCCAGGCCAGGAGCAAGGAGCAAATGAAGTGGCTCCTCTGTGGCAGGCTTGGGAGAAAATTCAACGGTTTAGACATTTAAATCAAGCAGAGCAACAGCCTGCTAATTCAGAAGCTGGAAGCTCGGAGTAACTGTGTTCAACTTCCAGATTGAAAATCCGGTGGGATTCGTTCCTTAATTTGCTCCGTGACCAAACTAACTCTTATTAGCAACACGGCCTACTAACAATAACAATGAATTTCTGTCTTTTTTGATACTTTCAAAGCCTTGCAGCAGCAAGTTTTATAAAAGAGATTTGATGATGTGCAAATTATCAGAAGGAGAGGTGCACCAATCAGGCTTTTCCAAGCCAACACCAATTTTAAAATTTTTATTCTAAGGATGACTAAACATGCTGCATGTTCACGGACAGAGAAAGAAGTTTTAAATCTAATAGAACACAAACAATGTGTATCTTGATTTATGTTGCAAAACATGTCCCCCTATTTGTTTTTATTAAACTCGAAAAGGTTTAATAAATAAAACACGATGTTCTTTGCATTTATTTAGAAAAGGGAAGTTCTTAGCATTAATGCATTCTTTGAATAAGGAAAAAATTATACAATTTCTCAGTTTTGAGAAATGAATGAAAACTGAAAAATTCATTCAATTACCGATCAGAGCCAAAAAAAAAAAAAAGAAGAAAATTGGACAGTTCAGATTATTCAGTTGACTAGTGCAAAAGGTTCACGTTATATAAAAGTGAACCAATAAACATACATAAATGTATGTTTATTGTTCCTTAATTGGTTGTCTGGCAAAATAAGTCATGATTTCTTTGTTTATTTTCCACTTCACTATTCAGAAATTCCAGTATTTGCACAATATCTGTGTACAGGCAGTACAATCAGGGAGATTGTACTGCTCGATAAAACGACAAATCAGGCAGTACAATCAATTGGTTACTCTGGACTTTTCACCTAATAGGTTTTTTTAACCTTTACTTGCGTGGTTTCTTGAATGCCTACTAGTTGGCTAACCAATACGTTGCGTTAACTTGGAAAACCTCAGATTTACTGAGATCCTATTAGGACCAAACCAACGTACAGGTACGTTTGCCTCTTTATCCCCAAAACCACAAGTTCCTCCTGGGTGTGCTGCCACTCTGTTTTTTTCCCAGGCCCCAGCCATTTCCAGTCCCTGAAACTGCCTCCAACAATGGCTCCTGTTGTTGTGGCTGCGAGTGGGTCGCCCACAAACCCAAACACAAACACGCAGGCGGCTCGGGAAAAGGGACACAGATACTGCAAACAAACAAACCACCGGTGAGATGTCACTCAAACGGACCCTTACAGCCTTGCTCCACAACAGACGGAGGCGGCCGAGCAAACAGTCCGGCCGACGTTTGTCAAACTCTTTCTATTGAAATCTCGTAAAGTGTTTTGCTTCCCATTTCGGGCTGAGGAAGACGGGACTTTTTACAAACGGCTGACTGGATCCGTCCCACGCGCGTTCTGCATCGGTCTGCAAAAGGGAAACAGGTCAGCAGAACTACGCGTCGCCCGGTTTACAACCTAGAAAAGGTTCTCTGCCTTACAGAGAAGGGTAATGAAGATGCATTATTAAACCCGGGTGCCACGGACCAGGCCGTAATAAATCAGGTTGACTGGTTAATATACAGGAGCCAGCAAGAAGAAGAGCACCGAGGCTCCTGCGGGACTCCAAACAGATAAGACAGCTTGGGGGTAATCTGACTCTAAGACTGTGGATAAAGGCAGTTTGTCTCTTCTTGGGCTGTCTGTCCACACCTAGCAGGTAATTAGGCCTAATTATGAGAGAAAGGTCTGCTTCCCCTTCATGTTATTAAATAAGAGCCAGCCTCGTCCGCCAAGGATCTCTCAACGCCATCGAGGGGGCTGGCGACCTCCAGATCAAACAGTCACTATCTGCACCCCCTCACTCGCCTCATGACTGCAGCGAAGCCCCCCTCTCCTCATCTTCATCGCAGCGTGTGTCAGGCGTATTCGTTATAATATTCTGCATCAAAGTTTAGAGGCGAGGGAGGGATGCCTGTCCACATTCCTCCCTCTGCACAGAGTATCATGTGATCCATGTGAGCAGCTTCCCACCTGAGTTGCCCCCTTTGTCAAAAGTAAGATGTGCCATTCATAAATAAGAGCGTGCAGGAAGGGAGGGGCATGCCGATCACAAGGGTGTATTATAGGAGCTTTGTAATGGGCCCGCTTCACGGGAGCCAATGCCGAGGATCCGGAGATGCGAGCTCCGATATCGGACCGGTCGAGCATGAGACGTGAGCCGAATGATGAAAACCCAAAAACCAAACACCTGGCGACGAAGTTCCAGTTAGGCGTGGCTCGGCTGACGGCAAAACATTACGGTCTCGAAACTGCTACGATTTCTCAGACAAAGTAAAGTAATTTCAGAGAGCGACTGGACGTTTCGATGTCAGTATGAAGCACAAAGTAGCAGCAGCTCAATTCATCGCTTAACCAATCAAAATCCTCATTTCTTGCCCCACTTGGAGCCTTATAGCCGGTTTCGTACCCATGCACTAAAAACATTGTTCAGCACATTTACATTTATTTTCATTTAATTACACAAATGAGCAACTGTATGGTAGCTTTTTAAATCTACCATATAATTTGATTCAATCGCATGTTATTTTCTGAAGAATTCATACAACACATTATTTCCACTTCTTCTGGTTCCTATCGCTGGTGTGGGTCAGTCATCTTTCAAAAATATGAATAAAACCAAACGATAGTAAGAAAGATGTTTATTTATTTTAAGTAGGGACAACAAACAGTGGAGAAAATACTGAAACTAACAATCCCCACAATACTGACGGTTTTAGGGAATTTTAAAAAGCATTAATTGGAACTTATCGTGACAATAAATCAAAATTCTTTCAAGAAATATATTGTAATAAATGAGAAACGACGCAATAAATGCCCACCCACAATTTGAACTAGAAAACCTTTCAATACAGCAGACTGGATCTAGATGACTTTAAATCGGGGGTGTCCAAAGTGTGGCCCAGGCGCCATTTGTGGCCCTTGGAGTGACATTGTGTGGCCCCCAGCTGCAATTCTAGATTGATGCAAATTTATCCTGCATTTTTAATCAGAGTAAAATTATAACCAACACAATGTTCTTACAACAGAAAACGTTAAGTACGACCCAACGTATTTGGCTTTTTTTTATAACTAATCTTTTTTATAAATAGAGACTTTTACTGAAACTTTGCGGTGCCCAGGTCTGATTTGATGTAATTTATAAAACTTAGTGAAATATAGCAAACATTTTGAAAGAAATTGACTAAAATCTTTTTCTTATAACAGAATAAATTTGTTCAATCAAGCTCAAAAGATGACTTTTAATTTTAAGTTTTGTATCTACAATGAATTACATTCTTTTTCTACAAAAAAAAAAAAAAAAAGATTGCTTCAATCTTTCCAAATATTTGAACTTTTTTTTTGGCCCACGAGTTCTTTTGGCTTGTTGATTTTGGCCCATGTGACAAAAAGTTTGGACACCCCCGCTTTAAATCATTGGTTAATCTCAATGCACGACCTAATCTTTTGGCTAACCCATCACACTTCATCTATTCAGAAACCTCATCTGTTGCTTTCATGCATTTTACTGCCTGAACTTAGAGGTATTTTTACCTCATGGGCTGGTCAGTAGGTCAGTGGTGAACTCACCATTAGTCAGCCCTTCTGCCTTGACCCTCCCCCGTCTAATGCAAGTCCTCCGGAGGAGGAAGACGATGTGCCAAACAGAGACCCAGCTCCATTACTGAGGTCCAGTTGGAAAAAAACAGCAAGGGAAGCGGCACGCCCTTTATTGTGTCTTGGTGGGGGTATCGAGTCTGGACAAACAGCCTGGTGTCAGATAGAGGCTGAAGTCAGACACAAGTGCACCAACACCCACTGTCAGTCACAGATCCAATGAGCGGGAAGAGGTAGCATTGTTCGCATGAATGGCGTGAATGCTAAACAGGGGCCACGGCAGATAAGGGCTCAATGCCTTGTGGGTGTTGCTGAGGCAGTTGCAGATGGAGCGGCGTGTCAGGAAGACCTGATTTAGGAGGTTCTGACTGTGGTCAACAGGTACCAGGAGCCTTATCTGTTTGCATTATCAGCCATTTCCTCCGTGAGGTCATCTACCTGGGCACTACAGCACAAAAGGGACACAAGAGGGCTGACAGCTCAAGTGTCATCGTACATCACCACGCATTTTTTTTGGGGTGTGATGGGTCTACTGGATATGGGGTGGATTTGGCTGTGAATACAGCAAACACATGAGAACAAGGAAGGACTTACTGGGCTGTTATCCCAATAATACAAGTAAAGATTAAGAGCAGGAAAAAAAAAAAACAGGAGTTATAGCGTATCAAACATGACAACCCCTCACTGGTTCAGCTGTCAGTCATGTTTAGGGAGGTATGAGCAAGTTGGTGCACACCAAACTGAGAACAATTATTTTTTGGCAGAGTTTAGCTATTAGTACATAGTGGAAATCTTCCAGAGCTCAGACTTGTAAATATTTAATACACCTGTCAAAGTAGTGCGCTCTCACTACACCCCATTTGAGAATGGATAAAAAGCCTTAAAACAACTTCATTTTGCATTGGAGCAGAATAATCTAACACTGGAAAATGTGGACATATCCTGTTTTTATTCTAAGCATATTTATTCAGAGGTGAACAAGAGTTCATGCCGAGAAATAAGTGCTTTCCATAAAGTCATCAGCAGTGGTACAATTATTGGATCCCTTGCTGTTAATACTTTGTACAATCCATTCTGGCTACAGGCCAGCGCTCGGTGAGAGTGTTTTGCTTTTTTAGTACAACCCTCCACAGCTCTGGGTCCTTTTTTATGCTCTCACCTCTTCATCTTAACCCATACTTGATATTTTTAAATGATCTGGTATTTCAAATACTGTAATTGATTTCATACACTAACATGTCCCCAGTGCCTTTAGAAGACCAAAAATAGAGCAGCATCACAGATCCTCCACCACACTAAACAGTTGTCTTTTCCAACAAAACCTTCAGTTGTGTTTTCTGCCTACAATCTCAAACTTAGTCACAGGGCACCAATTAAAGTACTTGTAATGTTCATAAAACTTCACGTTTACATTTATGATGGTAAATGGATGTTTTTTTTCTATTATGCCTTACAAGGAGCCAGTTGGCAGATGGGTGATCTTTAATGGTTCTTATGGATACGAGTTTTGGACATATTTTCCCATCTTACTGTGGTAACATAATTCTGAGTCATTGTACCTTCATGGAATGAGTGGATTAAAAAAACAGGGGCGTTGGTGTTGGGTTTTATTTTTACCAAGGAAATAGAAAGTCATTGACTACTAGTCAGCAGATACTCAGATCTATTTGAAAAGTAAAGTAGTTTTAAAAATCCTTCATTTAAATTCGCTTTGAATGGATCAATACAGATGTATTGTACAGATGTACAGATGATGGCTTTGTTAAAAAGAAATATTTCTCAACATTGGAATTTTTCTTTTCTGCAAGAATGTACTCAAATAATGATTTATGAATAGAAAAATCCTTGAGATCTCGTCTGTCTCATCCATGCAGCTAAAAAAGCAAAACCTGTGATCTAAAATAAGGATTGCCAAGTAACCGTGGACATTTGTCTGCTTTTAAAGTAGCACAGAACTATACATTATTTGCAAAGACAATGTTTAGGTCTGCTGATTGCAGTATGAACTTATGCTAATCTGTTCTTTCCACGGAGCTATCTTCTCTCATGCCATTCAATTACATTTTCCAGCCGGAAGATTATCCGAATTTTGAACGTAACCAGCTTACAAATCCACGAAACAATAGTTTCTTAATGTTTGAAAGACTGAAGCTGCGCAACAAACTGGCTAACTTACGCTAAACACTAGCAACAACCCACAGCTAGAGCTACACACACTGTACAGACAGTATAGTTACATGGCGGCTGTTGTCAGACTGCTTTCACTGTCAGTCTAGAGAGCAAAAAATACACCCAACCCACTAAATGTTTAGAAAATAAGTACCATGTCTGGAAGACGGCGGTGCTGTCAAGAGTTGCCAGGGAAACTGAATTTCAAGGAGGACCCTTCCTTTTTAGGAGGAGCTGTCCCTGTAAGTGCCTGATCAGAAACGTCACTCACTCACGCGCGCTCTCTGTCTCTCTCACACAAAAGCACACGCACTCAGGAGCGCGCGTCATTCTCTCTCACTCATCACTCTTGCGTGAATAATACTTTGACTTCTATTAACAGACGCAGATTCTCAGTAAGGTTTAGCTCTATACTTGAGACTATTTTAATATATCTATACCGTTATGTTCAATCTCTGGCTGTGTTGTCCAGCTGAAAGGTGATTCTCCTCAGTCTTAAGTCTTTTGCAGCCGTTAGTAGATTTTTTTCTAATTAATATTAATGTTTAATAATGGCCTAGTTAAAGCCCAGAGCAAAATTTTATTGAAAAATTGACTGTGGCAAGACCAGAAAAATTTAGGGTCACAGATGCTCTCAATCCAATGTGACTGAGTTGAAACCATTCTGCGAAAGAGAACGAGTCTTTATGTGCACATCTGTTAGAGACATTTTCCAAAAGGCTTGAGGCTGGTTCAAACCTTTCAGACGGGTTGTTCCATACTTATCAATTACATTCTGAGATTATTTACCGTTGAGACATGTGATCATAGCGCTTAGAAGACTGAGGAAAAAGGAAAGAAGTAAACAGGAACAAGTATGAAACTTTGTTTATCGGTACTATTTAGATCTAAGGGCTGGTGGCATGTTGATGGCATGCTGGCCTGGAGAATAAAAGGAAAAGTTGGTTTTAGCTAATTCTGAATGCATCAAAGTAGCACGTCACATTTTTCATTGAGAAGATCTACTTTCATAACTGCTCTTGTAATATAGCAAAATGTAGCATTTTGTGGTCTTGCAAAAAAATAACAAATAAAGAAAATAAAAGGGTTTTGCAATAAACACAGACTGAGGAATCATCCATTTCAGTCTAATTGTGAAACAGAGACAGAAAACACTGGGCTCTAATCCACAGAGCACACTGACCTCTTTCATAGGAGTGCTGGGAAAAACCTTTATTTGTCCATTCCTATCATGGAAAAAGCGACTTTCATGCCCGGCTAGACCCGAGCTGGAAGATTAGCTGTAACTAGAGTGCTTTAAACCTCTTCTGTGGACTTGGATTAGAGTCAGTCAATCTCCCTGAACTCCCACTCTGCCTCACCCCCCACCCCCAAAAAATGAAACAATAAAGAGTGCAAGTGGTTGAGCAGGAGAGAGAAAAGCAAGCAGAGAGTTTAAGACTAAGAAAATCAATCAAACTAAGCAGCAAAGGCCTAAGTAACAGAGGAAAACAATAATTTCACTAGATCAAAAACATATAAGCGCCCAATGACAAACATGAAACGGCCAACTTCAAACCAATTAGCGCTAATGGAAGTGCCAGGACAGTAAGCCCTCTGCAGGAGGGTGAGGAAGTGTCTCCTGCTCTGCTCAAACAGACAGCACTGCCAACATCATCATCAATTATTCCTGGCTTCTCACCTTACCCATGAGTTGGGGTAGATGCAGAGGGATATTGTCGGGGTGCCCTTGAGAGCAGGTGCCTTGGTCTCCCCGTGGGTCCAAGAGGGACCGGGAGAGAGTGACAAGGGTGGTGGGTTATGTGTGCGTGTGTATGTGTGTGCCTTCTACGGTGTCACCCATCCCTGGAATCCCACTCGTGTTGCAACCCGGGGCAGGCAGGTCACTTTACAGCTCATCACCAAATTAGAAAGGCTGCGGGTCAGACTGGGCAACCGGCAGACCTCGGTGGGATTGAAACGGATGAGATCTCCGCGGCTCCAGTCTGTTGGCATTCTGTCCCCAGGCTATTCTGTTATCACAGAGAGGTACAGGTCTCTGGAAAAACTCACAAATAAACCTTAAAATTAGATTTTTTTAAATTTTCTGGGGTTTTATTGTGTCAATGTGAAGTAGAAAAGACTACATGAAAGTTATTCTTGAAAGAAAGGCGTGCAAAGTCTTGATTTCCACACAACATGTAGAGGACACAGTAAGCATAGTTACAAATAGCCTCCAAATAAGGTTTTTGTATGGCAGAAAATGAACGCTGCAGAGTAACCTCAACATTTCATCCATACACTAACACGTGCTAAATGATACTGTAGGGATGCACTCTTCAGCAGATTTGGGAATGGAGTGGATAGATGGAGCTAAATCACAGGCAATTCTGCATAGAAGAAAACATGTTACAAGTTAAGTTTTTGTGTGGTTTAGGTGAGGTGAGTGGTGTACGTCAATTTACTGTAGTAAGAGTTTTTGAACACCTGGCTTCTGGCAAGTGTTCAAAGTGGTACAACACTTCATCTGTCTACCATGTTTAGGTGGTGAAGCAATTGTTCCTTTAAAACTAGAAAATATGCTTCTGACCCAATCGTCCAGGGCTGAACTGCAACTTTATGGAGGAGTGCTGGTGTCAACGGGTAAGGAAGTTTAACACCAACATGGACTGGAAAGATGTTGACCAAGAAAGAAAAGTTTGTTCCAAACTCAACAGAAGTCAGATGGGAGACAACTGGCCTACAGGGCAGCTATGGAGTCAAGGTGAGGCCCAGTAGAACCTGTGAACCAAGTAGGTGGAAGCATCAGGTTGTGGGTTTAGCTACCAGTGGTACTGGTGCGTAACACACTGTGAATGGAACAATAATAAAAGGAGAGCTACTTTAATGGACCCCTTTGGTAAGAACTAACCTGCAACACTACCAAACAAGTAAGAAACAGTCTAAAGTTGACCCAGAATTTAAAATTTCATTGTCTGTCAAAAGTGATTTCGTAGATTTACCACAGCAGTTCAAACCTCTATCAAATTACACTAAAAACACACCGAGGTATTTTTCTTAGCTCTGAAATCAGTCAAGACGAGGACGAGGACGAGGACGTTGCAAGCACATGGATGAGTATCCATTAAGATATCTCTGTAGAGGAAGAAGATACGGTGCCTAGACGTACGTGCCGGTATCATCACGTGTGACGGCGAGACCTTGCTGGCTCATGTTTTTCTTGGGCATCTCTGCAGGTGAGAACAGAGAGAAGTCAGGGAGGGCGAGGAGTGACCGACCAGGCTATCACTCTGAGGAGAGGAGCAAAATGCAGCCTTAATGCCACTATCAGCAACACCGAACCATCCTCCCTTTCTGCAGCAAAAGCAGGGAGGCAACATGTGTCTGGCTTAATGTTCTCATCAGTTCTTTTTGAAACTCTCCATTTTTAATGGCAGAACCGTTTCTCAACGTCCTGTCCACAAAAACGAGTAGCACAAGCAGAAATATTACCTCTATTCTAAGCTATTTAACAAAGCAATGGATGTTTTAAAAATGCTGAGATTTTCTGAGTTTCTTCTTCTTCCCCTCATTATTATAAACCTATTGCATTAAAATTGATGCTTATACAGTATTTTTCGGATGAACGTTTTGCTGATGATACCTCTTATGTACATACACGAATAGTAGAATAAAGTGTTATTTTTCTATCATTACTTTTGCCTTGGTAGTCATCAATGTCATTAATACAGGACTTTATGACGTTTGGCGAACGTTGTCTGCAAACTTTCATCGAACATTCAAGGCGACAAGTGTGGACACGAGTAAATGCTGCACATGACAGTTTGAAATCTAAATGGTCCAGAGGGATTGTGATTCTCTCCAGCTTGACCACACATTGTACAGCCACACACTGTCTCATGCACACACAGATTAGTCTCTCTACAGATAAGCGCCAAAAGCATAAACCCAGTCAGCCATAACTATTTGCTTCTGAAGCACAGCGTACACAGCACATCCACAACTGAGTTCAGCGTTCATGTGAGAGCCTGATTCAATCACAAGCCACCCGCCGCTTTTATTAGCTAAACAGGAAAGACAGAATCTGTCAGACAGAAGCCACAAGGCGAGGTTGACGTGCAGTCTGTCTCCGCCGAGTCTTGTCCTAATAGAAGGATGGCTGTGGACATGACAATCCACGGGAGTTGTGATTTGTGTGCCGCTCAGGCCGAAGTAGTTTCTTCCGTCTTCCAGATGTGCTGGCTGCAGTTTGGGGAAGCAGTGGAAGGCACTTTGATTTATGTGACGTGACTCAGACTGATAACACCAGAGCCCTGAAACAGACCCTGTCGGAGGGAAGCCGTCGGCTCGGTGCTGATGATTTCTCGGCTCTGCTGGCGTTCGGCAAATTCTGTTGGAAGCAAAAAGCAGTGTGTTAGGCAGCAGGTTGTAAAACAGATTAGCTCCTGAGTTGTGTCAAGTTCAAATCAGAGTGGAAATATGTCCTCTCTAGGCTGCATAGGCTAATCTAGCGCTGGGTTTTCAAGATTTAGCTTCATTTCAAGATGTATTATCAAGACAGTTTAGGAAATGTTCACAATTCAATTATAGTAAAATATATCATGTAAAAGGGGCTCCACCAAAGTCAGCAGTATTCATTGTCCTGCATAAGTGTTCATATCTTTTGGACCACAATACATTCACAATAGTGACATACATGATGGCAAAACAGCTGCAAAACCAGATTCTGTAGAACTCGACTCTACCTGCTGCAATCGTTCAGGATTTGAACATTTCCCATTCTCTTCAGCAACATTTGCTGAAGTCCAGTCAAATTTGATTAAGAGTGTCTGGGAACATGAAGTTTCACTGTTGGCGCTGATTTATTATTCTTACTTACGTTTGTTCAGTGCTCTCCTTGCTTGCGAGCTTCTTCAGATTGTCCTTGTGGACGATAATCTTGAGGGTACTGAGGATTTTGGGTAGTGGTCAGTCAGTCCTGCAATGACTCTGAAAGGAGCTTTGATTGTCTGTTGACTGTCATGACATGCTAACAATTCAATTTTCAGGCAGCAGACAAATTTTCCACTGTAGCACGACCTGGATGACATCAGCTGTTGGCAAGCACCACTAATTCACCTCCTTTCTTTTTATTAATGACATTGTTCTTTAGTTTTAATGGTCTGACTGAAGCCCAGCCAGACAGGCTTGTCCACTTTGGGCCCTATTGCTCGTCTCAGAGCTGGTTCAGTAGTCAACAAATCAATTCTGTAATTAAATCGACATGACGACTGATGTAGGGAAGGAAACTGTATCCGATCCCGCAGACGGTGACTAAGAGGTTGTTTGAGTCCAAATAAAGCAAACAAGACGTGACGTGTCCCGTTTGGATCCAGACATTAAGAGAATGCGAAAGTGATTTGTTTTTGCATGCAAACAGCTCAGTTTTAAACCGACACGATTTGGCACACGAGCACGCTCGCCCGCACTCACACATAGACACAAATATGGCTCCTTTGTTGTGTGCTGTCATCGAACATGAGCTCAGTAAATCTTTGTGCTGCTTCCAGAGGTAATAAGACAGCTTCCTGTGTGGCAGAAGACTTGACTAAATGATTTAGGAGCTGAGGTTACTGATTGGAATCACTCTCTAGATGACTTTTTTTGGGGATTACAGGAACAAAAAGCAAATATCTTACTCACCTGCAGATAGATACCGTGGTATTTATTTAAGACCAGTTGCTTCTACAGCAAACCTCCTTTCCAAACAACTGCGTCCCCGGGCAAGCAATATGTATTGAATTTAGGCCATTCCTGGGGGTATCCTGTTCTTATCAGGGGTCAGATAGGCTCATTTTACAGGCCCTCACCTCTGCTGGACTACCAACACAAAAAAAAGAAGGGCTCATCCTTTATCACTCTACACTTTCATCCAAATACGTCAATAAAGGAAGCGAACGGTCAACGGGAGTTTTGCAGAGGGTACTTTTGTTGCAAAAAGAGACCTGCTGACGTCAGGGCGAGGGAAAGAAATGAGACAACCTTGACACTCCCAATTGGGAGTGTACAGCATGCAGATTGTGTTGGCAAAGCAGACGGGAGGAAAATGCTCTCGGCAGTGTGTGAAACTGTATCCTAAACATCAGGATGAACCATAGTTTTGTTTGAGAAAAGGGGCACAATGGGTGCTGTGGTGGCACAGGGGTTAAGCATAACCCACATATGGAGGCTTTGGTCCTTAGTCAGGTTCGATGACCTTTGCCGCATGTCCTCCCCCTTCTCTCATGACCCGCTTTTCTGTCAATTAGAGCCAATAAAACATTGAAAAGAAGAGGGAAGAATTATGTAAAATGAATTTGTTTTAGCTTTACAATGAGTTATAATGTTATTAACTCATTAAAGACACACCTGGAGTGTTGCTTTGACTCTTTCATGCATGTTTAAGAAATCCTTGAATTTCCAGTGGCAACCATTCAGCTGTGCAAAACGCTCGTTTTTTTCCAGACGGCCTTTGTCTGGATTCCAAGCTCTCCAGCTCCCCCTCTCAGCTCCTTCAGACTAGCCAACAGCAATTAGCAAACGCCTGGTCAATCTACACACCTGCTGAGCTCATTAGATGAGATACTTCTCAGTGAAACGCTGATAAAAATGTTGTTAGAGGGTTAATAGCGGAGTCATAAAGGAGTTGTGATGACTTCATGGAGGTGAAGTTTCAGAAATAGCAGGAGTTTTTGAAGAGACACAGGCCTGACTTCAAGTCATGTTTAACATAGGCAGCGTTTCTATACCAACTGAAGGTAGCATAGTTACTTGGACTGTGCTGCAAAATTATGCAAAGTAGTTGGAAAACACAGTACTGCTCCTTTAAACTCCTGCTTTGATGGATGGCTGTCAAGACTCCTGATGAGAATCCACACTTTAATCAAAGAAACCTCTTTGCACACCACTTCACTGAAATCTGCAGGTAAATCCAACCGGGCACCTTCTTCTTAGACACAAAGTTCCCACAAGATCCTGTTTGCCGCTACTGCCCTGCAGGCAGCTCAGGAGGACGGCTCCTGAGCCAGATACCGGCAGAGCAGCAGCAGCGGCTGCAACCGCGCCATATTCATCTCTCAACCAGTAATCCTCGCTCTGGTTTATCCTCTCCCTCACGTTTAACACATGTTTACACAAGGCTTGGATCGGTTTCTCCACATCCCAATGCGTCAGTTGTGACTGCAGCGCATTGCGACTAGCAAGTGTGTTTTAACATGTTACCTGAGTTCTGCTGTTTTCTCCCCCCAAGCAGGTCGGCTGAAGCTCAAGAGGTAAAAGTGACAAAGACCCCGTGAACATCTGACTCACAGACAACTGTCAGCGTTCAATGGGGCTGGATTAAGACGGATCGTAGAGCAGAGCGCACCCTGACATGTCGACGTGTTCTGCTAAGTGCATTTCAAGGTGGATTTAACCCGTTTGCTCCTTTGCGGAGCAACGCAGGAGACGCAGTTTGCCGAATGGGGGCCGAGCATGCTTGAGAGAGCGGCTGGACTTTCTTGAGCAGGACCGACACTGGCTCGGCGCGCAGGGCGAGTGAGGCTGCTGTGGATCTCGAGGAGGTTCAGGGGTTTCGGAGAGCTCTCTCTCCTTAACCAAACAAACACGCTGGAATTTTTTGCTATTGTTGGTGCCCGGAGCTGAGTGACGGGGCCGCATAGCAGGGCCGGCTGTCAGCAGAGACAACCCTGGGGTCAAACGGTGACCGTCAAACGGTGACCGTCGACTCTGACGGCGGTTGCCATCAAAACGTCTCGGATGAACCGGCGCATCAGCTGGGGTGGAAATGTGCTGCATGATGTCTGCCGTTGCACTCTGTGCAACTTAATAAGTACATTCTTATCATTTAGACTGGGGTGGGTTTTTTTCCACAGCTGTGAAACTTCTTTTTTTTACTCAATAAAAAGCATTTTCTTGATCAAAAACAGCAGAATTATGTATTTGGGTTCAGACGGCCTACACATTTAGCCACCTGTACAATTGTATATTGCATAAAACCTATTAAACTTCATTTTAATTTGTGTAATTTTTTTCCCACAGTGAATAGTATTAAAGTATTAAATTTAGTTTTTTCTTTTAGTTTTTCCTTCACCTGAAGGATTAAATTTAGCAAAACCGAGCAAATAAACTGCACAAGTTTCTGAAATAATTGCATCTCAATTCACCTATTTGACAATTAGAATTCAAGCATCGCCATTTTTACTCATGTACTTTAATTTTATACATATAAGCTGAACACCAGTGCACCACTTTTTCAGTTGCAGATAAATTGTGTTGCTAGAAGAAAAAAAAAAATATAAAAATGCATAAATATCATGATTCATTTCAGAATGTAGTAGAATTGGAAAATATAATACATTTAATTTCCACTTGTAGTTGTCGTCCCTATTTAGCTAAAATAGCTGCTATTGTGAGAAGAGTACCCCGGGCGCCCCAATGTGTCGGATACCGAAACATGTAAAAAGTTCTGCAAATTAAAAACGGTTTAAAAATAAATATGCGAGCAGTTCAGAATATTTAGCTTCTTTTTTAACTAAGGTTAAAGGTTTCATAGATCTCAGATTGGTTTTACCTGCTCAGGTATTTTCTGTAACCTGCAGAAGTATGAAACAGTGAGGAATCACAATGACTGGTTAGGTGTAAATATTTGGAGCGATTGTCAAGGCATCAACAAGAACGGCTCGTTAGCTTAGCATGAAATCTGTGATTCAAGGGAATGAGAATTCTTCGCTCACTCTAAAGGACAAATAATAAAAAAAAAAAAAGATAAAAGTCTGGCCATTAAAAACAAAACGGCTGCTTCCGAACAGAAGTAGCATCCACACAGTTCCCCCCTTTTTTTTGCACAAAGCAAGATTAGCAGCTAATGCTAACATAAGCTAATCTACTGCTAGAGTTAGCTTCAGTCTAGCAGTCAGACATTAGTTTCTTTCTCTTTAAAAATAATTGCCATACAAGCAACTTCCTCCATATTTGATGGGTATTTTTAAAGCACCTTTCACTTTGTTTTCCATCTACAAATGGTTTTGTTTTATTTTGATCATATACTCATGTTGGAACAGCAGCACCTTCAGACGCTGAATCGCTTTCTTTATTATCGACACGGTTATCCGAGCACGCCATCATTTCACATATAAATAACAGATCACAAAGCTTTATTGTTAAAGTTACATTTCTATTTTTTTACAGCCATTTTGTGGCCAGGTGACATCAGGCCTGCACTCCCCAGGTTCTGGTTTTGAGTGCAGGTCATCATTAGCTGGCCTGGACCTGAAAGTTGAGCCCTGACCCCCACCACTCGCACAGCTGAAGCTTTGAGGGTCAAGTATTTGACCTCAATATCGATACCAAACAGTGACATATCTCAGTGAGGCTAAAATAAATCAGTCTTTTTGTGCGTGTTAAGAGCGGCAGGCGGGAGAGAAGACGGGACCCGGTTAAAGGGGAATTGAGGGGTAAAAAAAACCAAACAGATATTACAGTTCGGCTGATGGTCTCAATGGCTTCCTTTGCGCTGAATCAGGCCCACCTTGGCGGCCCGCTGAAGTGGCTCGTTAAGCACAGGAACATAGACCGAGTAACCCAGGGCACAACTCGGTATTGTGTTGGTTGGTTTGGTCAACCCCCCTCTGTCCATCCCCTCCCCTTCACCCGGGCCCCCGCTGTGCTCTGCTGCACCACATGAGCCCTCTGTGCTCCAAGTGATAGAGTCAAGCTGTTCCTGCTGAGCGGAGGTCAGGGTCCTTCAGTCAGCACCTCGGCCCTGAACAGAGCACACAGGAATCCCCCCGTCTTTCCCTCCCCAACCGGGGCTGGTACTCTGCTCTCTCTCTCTCTCAAACAAACCTGGTAGCTTTCCTGCTCTTTTTTTTTCTCCCCCTCCCATCTCCTGACGGTCTGTCACTCCCTTCATCGGAATCATTAATCAGACGGGGCAGATTAAACTTCAAATAAAAACAAACTCAGACGTGCTTCGATTTCTGCCCCGTCCTCTTCTCCTCGTCGACTTTAACCGAGCCAACATGTCCGCCTGCGTCGGACATGTTGGCATCCTGCGCGGACCAAGCTGAGCGGTCTACATTAATGCTTTATTGATATAAACAAGTCGCCTTATCTTCAGGGGTGACGACTCTCAAGGGCCAACCTGCCGTCCGTGTAAATACACAACTGATAGCTCTTATCGGCTTGGCACCAATAAAGTCAGACTTCTGGAGGCGCGCATCTCTAATGGGGATTAAAGGGATTAAATGTGCAACCTGAATGCATTTGGGTTCATGTTTTATACAGCGACTGCTTCATCTCGTCTTCCACTGTCGGCTCAGAATGCGTGACGGAAACAGGAGGGCAACAGCGCCGCCTTTGGGTGAGTTTGGGTAGAGCAGCTGGAGTAAAATGAACCGGAGCTGTTTGCAAAGCCTTCGCTTTTACATTCGTGCGGCTTTTTGACAGAACATGTTAGTATATTTGTCCATGCCCGTGGACGGAGACGGGTAAACTCCGCGGTCCGGGCCTGTGCAGGCTGACTGACGGCAGTCCTGCTGACTATTTGTGTCCATGGGAAATGGAGCAGTGTCGCTGCGGCGACGGCCCTGGGGCCATCCATCAGTGTCACGCTTTTGGGGGCTGGGGGGGGGGGCGCCGTATGGTATGTGTCACCTCGAAGACTAATGGACAGGAAGTACAGCCGGAGAAACAACAATATTTGCAGAATGTATATTCAGAGGAAAATTCAGACTCGCTTCTTGTGAATTCTCAGCAAAAATCCTAAATGTGCATTTCCATCCTGATTGATGAGGCAGGCTATTTAAAAGCAGTTCATTCCACACCAGGGCCCTCTCTCTCTCTCTCTGTTTACCTTCTGTTCTTTCGAAGCACACATCTGTGTGTAAGGGTTACAAACAAACCTGGTTAATAAATGGCATTAGCGGACAATGATAACCCAAATCAGTGGTTTGTGACCAGACCTTCAGTAACCAGTCCCGGTAGGTAAGCCCCAATAACAGCCCCCACTAATCCCCGTGTGCTCGCTGCGTTCAGAAACCGAGGGGCCTAACCTCAGCAGCCGGTGACCGTTGGGTCCAAACCAGAGCGCTTTGTGATGTGGACTTTGACCACCTCCTCAGCGCAGGTGGGATGGATTCCTACGGTCTGCAGCAGGTGAGGATATGTGGCTCCACACCTAAGAGGAGGCAAACAGATACAGTTATTAATGCCAGATTTTATTCAGAAATTAATGCTGATGAAATCCAGCATCAAACTGTCTGGAACGCAGAGAGAGGAGTCGGATTCTGCATTGGTTTGATTTGTCACACGTTTCGTTACATTACATATGTTAGAGTTAACAGCGCAAATTCAAACTTAGTCAAAGTTTGGAAAAAAAAAATCCCATCAGAACAAGAGAAAAAAATAAATAATATCTTCTATATTATTATAAAATATGGCTGGTCATTAAATATTAAATATTTTCACAAAACAAATCCAGAAACAGACTAACAATATATAACGTGTTTATAATGTCAGAAGGTTTTTACTCAGGTTATTATTACTAAATAACAGAAAATTATTATCTAATTAACTAATAAGGAGGTTTATTAATGCATTTTACATTTATAGAATTCTTAAAGTGCTATAAATAATAAAATAGCTAGTAAAAGCAAAAACAAAAGCTATAATAAAAGGTCCTTAGTAACAAAAACAAAGGACCTTTAACTACAGCAGAACCGTTAACATTTAAAACAAGACATCACTTAGAAGGATGTAAAACTATTTGGTTGTTATTCTTATGACCATGGTAATAAAATAATAATTTTTCATTACAAAGATTTAGATTTAGTCCATAGCTTATCAAACTGAAATTGCTTTCACCGATTTTTGTTATAATAATATTTAAGCTATTCCCTGAGGGAAAAAAATGTGTCATTTGCAAACAAAACAACTTGTAATTAACTCAATCATCCAGATATGTGAGTATGTAAATGTAAAAGTTTCTGACCCAACAGTGATCCTTGTGGGACTCCGACACCACTTTGTTAAACTGTGTGATATCTTTTTTCTGTTTGCAAAATAACTCGAAACAATACTTCTTATCTCATAAGCCAGTCATTTTTTTATGGTCTATTGTTAACATTAAACACAAATGAAACCCATGATTGTTCTGAACTTACTGCAAACCCATAGAGAAGCCCTGTATGACCTCTCCAGCATTTGGACCAGTGAAATGCAGACCCAGAATCTTCTGGTCGCCTCCCCTCTCACAAATAACCTGAAGTTAAAAAGAAGAACAGCAGGATTAGCCCAATGTTAGCCACTGCAGACGCAGTTACTACTATATACTTCTACAGACTCAAATGTCCAAGTTTGTTGGTTGGTTTCCCAATATTTTTAATAAATAATCTAATGTGTTAACACATGCGATTGTTCTGAACATTTTAATGCATTAATGACATAATGCGGTTCAGTCAAACTGCTATTTTGACTTAAAAGCCTCTCTCTCTCCCACGGAGGGTTACCTAGGTCACCGCAGTGCGTTACAGACTCGACGCGAAGGCAGCGACAAACAACAGCAAACGGTGAATGTTTTCCGAGACTGCAACAAAAGTTGAGCATTTTTCAACTTTCCAGCCACGCATGCGGGTCTATGCGTACGAATTACACCGGCTGGTTGGCTGTTGCTTCATCGCACCAGTTCCACAGGAGATCAATGGAGAGGAACGTTTCTAAAGCAAAACAAAATGGCTTCCTTTAAACCGTCCTGAATATGAATACCCTGAATATAGATACGTCTGGTTCGAGACAATCAAATAGGTTTTGAAAACGTGAATAAAGTGGCAGTTTGAAATATGGCCCTTTAAGGGCGGTTGCCCAGGGCGGCATCAGAAAGATGTGGGGGCACCCAAGAAATATTAAATAAAATATATCTCATCTGGTTGCCTGAACAAGTTTGATAGTACTTGTATGTGTGTTGAGTGAAATAAGTTTCCTTTAGTTGCTATTGGGTATGGCTAAAAAAAAAACCCCCAAACAGATAAGCACTTGCATTTATTCTGGGGGGAGTGCGGCAGGTGGCGATTACACTGCTGCCAGCATTCAGAGTGATTAATTAAGAGTGAGAGATTAATCTGATTACATGTTTTTAATTGATTGACGGAACAACGATAAACACAATCAGCTGAAATTACATTTACACTACTTGCTTTTACTGTGGTATACCGGCTGTTAATAAAAGAGGAAGCGCTCCTCTGCTGTTGTCCTCAACGAGTATTGTCTCTATTTCCTAACATCTGTCCACGAATCAGTTGAAGTTGCTTTGGCTGAACGGTAACCAAAGTCTGACATGTCATCTGTTTGGTCCAACTCCCTCAAAATTAATATGTTTAACTTTGGAGGGATGCAAAGTCTGAAAACAGAAACTTTTTTCTTTTTTAGGTTGTTATTTTCTTTTTTCATATTTATGCAGAGTTGAAGCAATCCTTTTTTTTAGACTTAACGATCATGAATGAACCCTGAGGATGACGGGCTGCCCTTCTGGGGTTACCTTTATGTAGCACTGGCTGGCATCGCGCTCTGCGACGGTGAATTCAAGAGGCTTGTAGAAGGCGTGGAAAACCTACAGAGACACAAACATTTAATTTATTTTCAGTATCTGCCAACAATCGCTTCACAGAGGCTTCACAGCATCTAGTCGAGCATCAACTAGATGCTGACTAGATGCTCCCCCAGAAAGAGAGCTGGGGGAGGATTTCAGGTGGTAATGTGTAAACCCATGAGGATCGCCATGACGAATTTGGTGAGATTTCATCAAACCAAAAGCTGATGGTAAAAAAAAAAAAAAAAAGACGATTACAGCTCAAACAAATCCAGCTGAAGATGAAGATGTGTTGCCATGGAGAAGAAAAAAAAAAAAGCTGCAAAGCTTCAATTGCCAACACGTAAAACAACCCACTCGGTGTGTCAGTCCTCTCTGAGATGCACAGAGTTTGATTCTCCAAGCGAACGTGTCGACACAAGTTGTGAGGGCCGTGCAGCTGTCGGGTTGGGGGAGGGGGGGGTTTGTGTGTGTGTGGGGCGGCTTGTCCTCAGATCTCGGCGCGCCTGTCGTCACCTCACACACACCTCAATCAGACCTCCTGCTCGGCCGTCACTCAAAGGCAGCGGTCCGCGTTTATCGTCAGCCCTCTGCAGGTGTTGCTGGCATCTGGCAGGTAAACTCAAGAGCCGCTCGCTATCGTACTGCGTGCGTGTGTGCGTGTCAGTGTTTGTAAAGCTGTTGTACTTTCAATGATGATAACCAAATTAAAACATTTAAATCCAAATATTTATAGAAACAGACGAAGCTACTTGTTTCATTATGTTCCCCGTTTCTCCAGCTGTTTTTAAATGAAACACGCATGGATTTTATTTGACTTTTTCTTCATATATTAAAATATATACAAGACCCTAAAGAGCCCATCCATTTCATTAAACAACAGGTAATGTTTCCTGTGGGTTTTTAAGTTGGAATCACACAGTCCTGTTTAGAAGTGGAAGGAGGCGTGAATATCATGCTAACGTGAAGCTTTTTATGACGCATTTTAATTTTTTTTTATTCCTCCCAAAGTCGAGTGACTGAAACCAATGTCCTAACACAGTTTGTGTGTTGTGACAACTCAAAGTCTTTCCAGATTCTACAATCCTTTGTGCTGAATTTAAAACATAGAAATGCAAAAGTTCCCCAATCAAGTTGTGGCAAATATTTTTACAATGGGCAGGCAAGAAGGTAAGACCGAAAGTGTTCATGTCCTGGATGAAATAGTCTCAAATTAGCTTTTCATTTTTGCCGACACGTTTCTTCTGATTGATGTGAATTGAAGTGGACCGGCCAGAGATCCAGTGGGAGAACAGGAAGTAAGAAAGCAAGAAAGAAGGAGAAAATGAAGCAAAGGAGAGAGAGAGATGTCTGACGATAAAAGATCCTTTTTATTCTTCCCATAAGTGGAAACATTTCCTCTTTTAGCTCCAGCTGGGCCCGGGTTTTACTGGTCTGAGCCAAACTGTCCAGGTCAGAAGACAGGAAGTTAGGCAGCACTCTTAGGGGTGACCAAGGTTCAATAAGATGGAAGTTACTGGAACACCAGTGTTGCCAGTGTAAGCAGGTATAACCTTGAATATAAGGATGCCAACAAAGAAAGAACCAAATAAATCGGCTACTTCAAGGTCAGCTGGAAATGGCCGCTGCTCATGTGGACGAGCCAAAAGCCCTCTGGAAAAGGTCAAAACAAAGACTGACCTGTCAGTCCACAAGGACAAGACACATTTGTCCTGATTGGCTTTTAATTAGTTTTATGTTGTTTGGCTGCTTCTCTTTCATCTTCTGTCTTTTTATGTCTTATATTTTCTAAAGCAGTTTGTGGTTTCTGGCCTGGTAAAACGTGCCATATGCTACAAGCAGAGATTATTCACTTACCAACTTAAATATGGAAGTTTAAGGCTTCAAAAAACCTCAACCAAGGTGGCGGCACCATGCTGAGCTCCCATTTTATTGCCAGAAGAAGTTGTGGGAATAATAAAGTACTGCCTCCGATTGTTTGTTTGTGTCTCAGTAGTGAAATGATCCAAACTGATTCTGGAGAGGATAATGCAAAATTATGTAATGGAAATCCATTTCTATTTAAAATGAATGAAACGTGTAAAAATGCTCACGAGACATTTTTGTTCGAGCTGCATCTTTAAAATGATGTTCAAAATAGCAGGCATAGAAAATAAAATTCACATTAAAAATATACAAAAGTAATTTATGTGTTTAAAAGAAATTATGTGAAATAATAATAGTAAAAAAAACATTATAAACATCCTTTAAGGCATTAAGGCCTAGGTCTACCAGCTTGCAAACGATGTTTATATAAATATATATATTTATTTCAGACTATTTAAAATTTTGAGGCTTCTATGTTTTATGCATTGAAGTTTTTTTTTACGATGTTATTATTAAATAACTCTGGTAAAAAAAATTTTTAAAATCCATTATTTAATGCTCCAGACCAGGGTGGGACGAGAACCACTGATCTTACCTCTATCCCGTCTTTTCCACGTCTCCTCTCGGCCTCCTCCTCCGACAGGCCGACGCAGCCGTACTCCAGAGGGGTGAACACTGTGGTGGCCACCTGTCACACGCAAACACAGTCGGGAACGTTTACACTTTGCCAAAACGTCCCCTCCCCTCCAACGCCGTGCTTATTTCTTTGGGAAAATCCCAAGCGGCGTCTAATTACAAAACTGCCAAAAAACGTCGCGCGCAGGCGGAGACGACCCGCATTCATCTTACTAACGACAGAAATGCTCCCCTGCTTAAAATATTTAGATGCGAAAACTTCAACACACGCAGCCGAGGCGAGCCTCTAATCCGCTCTGAACGCGAGCGCCGTATTAAAACCTTCGCTGCGACTCGCTGACGGACGAGTGCGTACACCGAGAACGATGCAGGACGACGGCGTCGTGGAAAACGCTGCTACGTTGCGCTGTGAGTCATCCTAAAAGAGAGGCTAGCAGTTAGGTGGAGGGGAGGCTCAGATGAGAGAGCAGCCAAATAACAGCCTGGCATTGGCAGAAAAACGATAAACGTAAAAAGCCACAAGCGCTCGAGGTGTGGAGAGATGAAGGCCTTTATTACTGTTAGTGTGTGTGTGTGTGTGTCTTACATTGTCGTAGTTCATAAGGTCGGTGCTCTGGCCTGCGAGCCTGTGGGCAAGGAGCTTTCCTGCCTTGATGGCAGTTGGGGTCAGCTCAGGACGACCCTGAGGTAAAGAGAAATGTGACGTTACTCCGGTCCATCTGTTATTATGCATAATAAACTTTTCATTTAGCAAACGGATGGAAAGCAACAACAGACCAATGCCTGGTCACTGATGATTACATTCCTGTAAGGCGGTTTCTCCTCTGTTAGCATGTTTAGAAATGAGTACATGAGGATGACTGACAGCGCCAAGACCCGCCTCCTCCTGGCTCTGATTGGTTTGTTTTTTATTCTTTTTTTTTTTTTCCCCAGACGGCAATTCAGGAGAGGAGGTGGGGGAGATCAAGCTTTTCGCAGATTATCTGCCTCAAACTCTCATGGCGTGGTGGCAGTTTTAACAAGTATGTAAAAGTCATATTATTTGCAAAGGTTACACACTGCAGTTTTAATAATGTATACGTCAGGGAAAGCAGTGTTTCCCAACCCTTGTCCTCAAGGCTCATTGCCCTGCATCTTTTAGATATGTCCTTGCTTCAACCCAGCTGATCTCAATCGATGACTGACTAACAGGCGTTTGCTGAACTGTGATCAGTTGAATCAGGCACATTAAATCAGGGAAACCTCTATAACATGTAGGACAGTGAGCCTTGAGGACCAGGGTTGCGAAACACTGGGGTAAAGGGTACAACTATGACACATCAAAAGAAAGTTTAGTTTGCCCGTCAGAAATGAAATAACGTCACGTTTTGATTTCGTCTCGTTCGATTTTAATGTCCTCTGTGCGTTTTATTAAGATTACCAAATTTTCTGGACCAAAAGTCTAACCTACTTGCAGCTTCCGACACCCTTCAGTGCTCTGCTGGCCTTGTTAATGTTGATTCATATCCATCAGTATGAATGAACAATTAACGCATTAGTCAAAAGACACAAGCCGAACTATGAAAAAAAAGCATCTTATAGTGCCAAAGGTACAGTACGCCTGTGATCAGCAGACATCATAGTGCGCGACTGTAAAGTTTTTTAATTATTCCAGCTGAAGAATCTCAATAATACCATTTGTAGTCCAGTGACTCAGGGTTTTTGTAGGAGCCACATTTCGCAGTTATTTTTCTCAACCAGCACATCCGACACTAGAACGTTTTGCCTGCTTTCCTTCACAGAAACACCTGATGCTCGGTGACACCGGGTCAGCGGAATCTCTCAAAACGATATTGGAGTTCTCTCTGCAGAATTTCAAAAGGTTTCGGTCTGGGAGTTCTCCCGCATTTTTACTGAGTTTTCTCCACGGTCTGTGACAAAATCTCCCTCTGACTGGCCTCCTGCCACTCTTTCAGATTTGCAGTGTGTGCGACTAATAGTTGTCCTGCGAACAGACTGTCCTACCTGCAGGGCGAATATGTGTCATACTGGTAGTTTTCGCATCGCCTCTTACTATTTCAGTTCTTTAAATGATTGATTAAACAGAGCTTTGTTAGATTTTCAACTCTTGACGTATTGATTTGTAATATGTTCTGCTTTAACCTTCCCCCCTGACCTGTCTGTTGTGTCCTTCGGACCTCGCGGAGTCGTCTCTTCACTAATGTTTTCAAACGTCAGACATTCACAGATGTCTGAGACAATTGGCTGCGTTGGATTTTAATTTCAGGGTGACGGAGTAAAGGAGAATGGACGTAGACGCCTCATCTTTAGGTTGGGTTTTGAAAAGCATGCAAAGTTGTCATACCACTTCACAATCATTCACCGTTTTGTGTTGCCATGTCAGACAAAATCCAAGCAAAATGCGCTGAGTTTCGTGGATGTCGCGTGGCAGAATGTGGAAATGTTCCAGAAATATGACACTGTGGGTTTTAAAACATTTGATCACTAGTAATCAAAAAACAATAATTAATCATACAACATTTGATGCATAAAATGATGTAAACGCATCATTTCAGTAACAACTTCATAATTCAAAGAGGTGAAATCATTTGGAAAATCTTTCCCCGTGTTTTTTTTTTCTTTATTGTTTTGGCTGCTTGCCAACAGACAGACGCATCGCCATGGAGACGCACATCCAACTGTGGCGTTCAGGAAACGGTAGGGCTGCAGGGCAGTTTTAAAGACATGACTTCAACTTGTTAAATCACCGACACATCCTGTTATCAGCAAGCATCTCCAGCGTCTCGGCACGTAAACGGCGGCGGCGCTGCGGCTTTCCAACCGCTGCTCGCAAGCCGGTTAGAATGCGTCATCATACTGCATGTAAGGTTAAAAAAATTTATTTTTTTAAAATGCTATTCTACCAGGTTTTACCTGGAGAGGGGGAAAAAATGCCTCTGCTGTTGGGAAAAGCTGGAAGACAGATTGGAGAGAAGCACTCATCAAAGCTCGCCGTCAATCAAAGTGGCTCAGAGAATGTGTGTGTGTCTGTCTGTCATGAGACCTGGGAGGCAGGAAGGAAGCTCACAGTTGGTCGTGGTAGAAAAAACAATGCTGACATGCAGCAGGTTTAACTTGTAATAACACAGTGCCAGTTCCAGAGCTTCTACCATCGCATTATTAAAGTTATTCCGGGTGAGGAAAAAAAAAAAAAAGTATTGTGAGTTTCTGCACACAGTACTTTGATGTGATGGTGAGCTTTCAGCTCTTTTGTTATTTTTAACCAACATTTCTTCTAACTTCAGGTATTTTTTTCCCTTGTAAAAATCTGAACATTTTTAAATGTGCATCCAGAAGGGACTTCAGTGGCTTTTTCCCCAGCTAGTTTTGATTGATAAAACATATAAAGAAAAGTTATCACAGCTAAACCATTTCCTCTACATGTTTTTATCCGGCGATCTACTCTGCATGCCAGCATCAAGCTGGTAAGAAATAGGAAAACTGGTCTGATTCAAATGTAGCCAAAACGAAAGCTTTCAACAAACGTTTGGAAAGTTTTCAGACTGACTGGTCGCTAAATGCTTTACGACGTTAAAAGCCTTTTCATGTTTTCTGACATGGAAACAGCAAACATCCATGTATTTTACTGCAATGCTTAAGGCTGCAATTAATTATTTTAGCAATCATTAATTTGATCGATTATTTTGATGATTGTTCAGATTAAAAGACTTGGCACATACTGCAAATGTTTAATTTAACCACTCAAACATTATTTATCCAAGAACACGTTAAAAGATGCAAAAAAAAAAAAACAAACAAAAAAAAAACCTTAAATGCAAAATGTACAGTTTTGACTAATTACTGCTCTGACAGTGTGGCACATCTACGGATAGAAACTACTCATGTTTCCTAGAGGGCATGTGTGTTCCACTTGAAGCGCCATATTAGTTTTTCATTTTACCTGACTCTCTAAGCAGGAAAGAGATTTTATTTTATTTTATTTTTTGCTGCATTCCCTTCATGGAATGTATGCATGATTGCATAAATCAGTCATGCATTTGACTGATGCCCATCAATCACCATGGAGACCTATGACTTCATTATTTGAAAATACATTTCCTTTTCCTTCCACGTTCCGATTCACCCAAACTTCTAGCTACGGAGAATTTCCACGAAACCAAATTGAAGTTTGTGGTTTTTAATGCTGCTGCACTAATAACACAGTGAGACGCAACAGCTTTAACTATGAGAGGCATTTCCAGTTTTCTGGACGGGTGTGGCGTGTCGTGGCATCTTGTTGTGTCATTTTTTTTTTCCCCTCGTCAAAATTAAAAGCAGTAATTACAGAGTGCTTCTCCTCTCCCGATGGTTTTCGGCGTCATGAATGCTGTCGGTGCGGCGCCTGGCGACGATAACCTGACCTACCTCGCCGATGTCTCCAACAGCGTAGACGTTCGGCACCGAGGTGGATTCGTCTGGGCCTACGACTATTTTCCCCGTCTCTTGGTCGAGCCGCACGCCCAGCTTGTCGAGTCCAAGGGTTTTGGTTTCGGGAGCCCGTCCTGTGGAGGAACCGGGAAAAGTGGAAATATGTCAAGAGCAGAAGGAGGAAAGTTTTTTCTCTCAGGCTTATCGTGATTGTGTGCTCTGATTAAAAAGGTTTTATGTCCGTCCGTCAAATCTTTGACCAAACTATTGAACGTGTTGGCGATTAGGTCTGTAAATATCCAGCAAGAGGAAAAACGTGGACCTGACTAGATATTCCTAACGCTGTGAAACATCACAACGGATAGTAACAGGGATTAAGCAACATCTGGCCAGCTGAGAAGCAGCAGAAGGAGGGGGGGCCCAGCTGGGATCCCAAAGACCCCGGAGTGCAAATTCTGACACTTTCTGGGCAGATGACTGACGGACGCCGTCGACAGCAGGTCTCCATGGTGATGGCGCTCGCACCATATGCTCCACCCTCCCGAACACAGCTCCTCACAACCTGTCTGGGCAGCATAATAAACAGCCGGGGCCTGAGGAACCCGTGTAGATGCTATCGGACAGCAAAAATAACAAACCCCCGAGACCCCTCTTCCTGGCTGGAGCCGAAGAACAACGTCAACCCCCCACCTCCGATCTTCCCCGTCCTGGACGGGCGCGGTGGGTGAGGGGAGGGCTTCGGGGAACCGTCTGGTTCTCTACAACGTGTGCGGGTGAATGGGACAGAACACACAGAGAGAGCAGAGAGGAGAGAGGGGAAGTCGGCCAGTCAGGTTCCGATTCCCCAAGGCTGGACTTGTAAATATTTTCCTGTCTTGTGAGAATAAAACACCGCAATGAATGGCATCCTCTCTCTGCACTGGTGTCGGTGAATTGATGCGGATTCAGTGTTTATAGAGCTTTTAAAAATGTGCCTGTCATTTAAATGCATTTTTCTAAAGCTTCTATGAGCAACGGCAAACAATTTAAAAATTTGCGAGGTGAGATTTTTTTTTTTTTCAGCGCGTCGTCTCCAACAGTGTAGCGTTCAGGAATGTTGCCCGAGTGGCCAAGGAGAACTAAAACAAATTTACTTTCACAAGATGGAAAGGAAAGGAATAGAATGAGATGGGAGTAGAGGAGAGAAAGGACAAAGAGAATATAAGATAACACTGTCGAAGTCTGCTGATACACCTGCAGAAAGAAAGAGAGAAAAAAAACAACAACAGAGAAACAATATAGGAGTGGGCATTTATCGTATCGTATCGTTTATCGTGATAAATTTCTTATAAGAATTTTGACACATTATTGTCAGGATAAATACAAATTAATGGAACCCCCTAAAACTATGTGTAGTGTTGGAATTGCTGTTTCTCCCCAGTTTGTTCAATGAGACCATCAATAAATATATACATATATAAAAAAATTTAAAGTATAATTACATGTAGTTACTGTGTTCAGTTTAGTGATATAAATCATTTCTTTGTGAGACTGGTTTCCTAAAAAAATAAACATAAAATAAAAACAAAAATCGCATTAGAATCTGATACGTTTTCCAAGAGCAGCATTTGTGTTTGTGGAGCTCTGACTGCTGTGTCATGCAGTCACAGTTACAATAACACGGAAATAAACAGTTATTATCGTCGCTTTTATTGTTACCAGAACAGTACCACAAAATATTGTGATAAAACTTTATGTCCATGTCACCTACCCCGAAAACAACGTCGCTGAAAAACACGATGCCAATTTATACAAGCTGTATTTAGTGGCACCCGCTGCCCAAATGTATCTCTGAAACCCCGAAATCCAAACACCTGTGATTGGAAGACCTCAGCAGGGAAAAACTGCAGCCACACTCAGTTTTGACGTTCAGCCAAAAGCTGAATGTCAATGTAATAACCAGGTCATAATGTAGTTTTTTTAAGGCTGCATTGCTGTTAAAAATGTGCTAGTTGTGAAACTTTGGCGATTAAGGCTGTAACACTTTCACAAAAACCCATCGGTGCGACTCAGATTGTACTTTTATACCTGCGGGCTTGTGAGACTGAAGTTCCGACTTCAGACTTGGCAGAGCTACTGACGCAGCCGCACAAGCGGCCAAGTTGGCCAATCGGAACGGAGCCTGTTGTGACATTAGGAGGAAGCTAAACAGTCACAACAAACGTCTGCGAGAGCTGGAAGCTTATCTGATCAAACTAATGAACACAGACAAAAGGGAGAGCGGCGTGACGGCGGCTTATTATTGTTGCGGTGGAACGGATCGTGCGCACCGCCACAAGAAGTGATGACGACGACGTGTTTCATTTCAAGCCAAAAAAGATTTTAAGAGGCAAACTGATAAGAGGCTGTAGAGAAAGATTGTAGCATCTATGGATTGTCATCGGGATCAAGAAAAAGGGAGGTGTCCTGGAAAGAACCGAGAAAGTAGCACTGCAGAAACTTCAGTCAGCCAGTAGAAATGAGCTGTAAGACCACCGGTATAGATAAGAGACGACCACAGTCGGTTGGGTATTTTTGATATATAAAAAAAAGAAATGAATTCAGGAGGCCTGGATGACTAGAGAAGAGTAAGGGCTGCACAGTGACATAGTTGGTAGAGCTGTTGCCTTGCAGCAAGAAGGTTCTGGGTTCGATTCTGCATGTTCTCCCTGTGCATGCGTGGGTTCTCTCCGGATACTCCGGCTTCCTCCCACAGCCCAAAAACATGACTGTCAGGTTATCTGGCCTCTCCAAATTCATTCTGCATGGTTTGTCTCTGTGTTGACCTACGACAGACCGGCGACCTGTCCAGACGCTGTATACCGACAACGAAGTGCGTCATCTATTTTGAACACCACCGATTATGTCATACTATGAATGCATCAGTGATGCATATCTGTATGTCTTCCATTGAAAACAAGACTTAACGCTGTTATACAGTCTAACACAAGGTGGTGAGATTCAGCCCAAACTTTGTCCGCACAGTCAGTAAAAAGTGAGTTGCATTTACTGACATCGACACAATGTAGCAGCTGCAGCCACCCTGCTGCACGACGACTGATTTCTTCTGAACACGGTTTTGTATCCAGTCTCTGTTAGTTCTTTCTCTGCTGTTTGTTGGATCAGGACAAACCCCCCGCCCCCAGCCGGTCATCTGTAACGGGGCAAACGAAATCATCAATGTGTCAAAAACATTTTCTAAAATAAAACATTAAAAAAACAGTGATGTTCCAGCAGGGTTTTATTGAGTACAGTCACTGCGAGGCGGACTGGACAGAGTCCCAAGTGGCCATTTGGGAAGCTTTAGGAACTTCTACACAAACCTAATCTTTTTAGGAAGTCGACTCTAGTGTAAAACAGAGAGGCGAATACCCTTTCAAAATAAGGAAATGGTTTTTAATGACATCCTTTGGCGGGGTAGAGGCCAGCGGGGGAGGAGACTGAAGTGTCCACCATCGTTACGCAGACAGGAAAGCTTGGAAATGTTCTGTTTCCTGCCGTGTTTGTGCGGCCACACCTGGACGGGCGGGGAGCGGCCGCGGGGTCAGGAAGGAGCGGGGGAAAAGGTGGAGGGAGGCGCAGCCACTGAGAAGGATGTGGTAGACAGTGGTGATACTGTCCCCTGCTCCCCTCTGGCCTTTAATAGATCCACAGGGGCCCCGGGACCCCAGCCTGTGGCTCCTCGACGGAGGCCACAGCAGAGGGAAGTGGCCTTGTGCTCGTAACTCCTGCACATCAAAGTCGTGCGCCGCATTGTTGCCGGTTCTCACCGAGCCGTATGGGAACAAAAACCTCCACTTTATACAGATGTTGGCGATGTTCCTCTATACAGACAGAGGAAGCTGCTGTGACGAAGTCTGGAAGCTTTTAGCTAGTGGAACAAAGAAAAACTACTTTTATGTCCAACAGACAAAAGAGAAAATTGCATCTGATTGTCTGGACCCTGCAAAGAGGTTCATGATTATTGAACCTTTCTTACATGCAATAATTGCAAAACTCTGTGGTTACCAAGGGAAGACGACTCGGATAGCTAGTTTCAGCATGAGTGAGGAATTGAACAAATGCGCGGGGCACTGTGGCTGTAATTGGTTTGCTTCGTCCTGAAGAGTCCCATTTTATCTTTCGTGGAAGTTGCTGGATTTAGAGATGTAGGCAGTCTTCTGAAAATGTAAGGCATGTAAGGTAAAGATTTTAATGAAGATTTTACTGCCTTTGTTTTTAGATCAACTTAGTGGGTTTTAACATTTTCCAGCTCCATCTTGTTGCTTGTTGGGACTGCAGAGTGAAGTAAGCGCAAATCGCTTTGGAAGTGTGATTGATAGGAGCGGAGCGGGCGCCGAAAGCGTATGCGGTTCGCTTGTTATAATCCGATTACCAGTTTATTTCCTCAGCAGGTTATACCATCTACTCCTCTGTTTACACTATAGTAACTTAACATTGTGGCCCTAAACGTTGGGTTTCTCACTCTGTACCTTACACCCTGCCTTACACAAACGCTCTAAAATAAAATAAGCCTCACGGTCAGGCTTTGGAAAGTGTTGCTTTTAAACAGCTTCAACACAAAGAAACGTGACAATGTCCCGACCCACTGTGATCCGTCCTGCTGCCCGGACAAAGGACAAACGACAGGACAACAGAAAACGGACAGACGAGAAAGAGGAAGACGGGCGCAGGTGACGGCGGGCAGAGGCGGCGCAGGCCCGGCGGCCAGTGACAGATGCGAGGCCGGTTTCCGCGGAGCTGGCACGGGGCAGGAAGGCGCAGAGCGAGAACAAAGAGGGGAACGCGGTGACCCGCGCCTGGGTGCATCCTGCTCCGTCCTGCCCCGCTCCAACCGCGGAGCCCGCAGTGAGCGAGCGACACTTCCCCTGCCTTTTCCCATCACTCTGGCTTTATTACTTTGTTTTCACGCTTGATTCACGCTGCACCCGCTGACACTGCACTTTTTTAAGGACGACAAAGGAGCTGGTGGAAGGGCACCGCAGAGTCACGCTCATGTTTTATTTCAGAGCAACATTGTAACATCAGTGGGAAATGATACAATGCATTGTGAAAGTGAGTTCATTTTTTCCACATTTGCAGCACCGACAACCAACTGTCGACCTTCCACATCGGCTCTCAATGAATATCGCTCAAAAAGCGTAAAGGACTTTGAAATATAGATGTAACAAAAGCAGCTTTTGTCAGCTTCTTATTTTTCCATCTAATTTCCGCAACAGAATGACACCAGCTTATTATCAGCTCTGTCTTTCAGCTCCAGGTTTCCTGTCATTTGATCAAAAATATGCTTTTCAAACAAAATTTTCCAAAAATGTCAACATCTCACAAAGGAATATGGAAATGTTATAAGTTTTCTTTATTTTAAAGCCAAACACTAAGATGAAATAGAATTTCTTTAAAAATTCCCCACAGTAGATAATTGTCAAAAAGTATTAGTTGTATTTTTTATTTTTTATATAAAAGATAATGTAACATTTTTGGCTAAAAAATAACTTATTTAGCGAAACGGACGGCAGAAATGCTCCACAGAGAAATATGACGGTGGAAGCATCATGCAGTGGGGAGGATTTTCTTCAGCACTGATAGTCGAAGAGAGTTCACAGAAAAGATGGATCTGAGCTAAATTGATTCTGAAAGAAAAGCTGCAAACAATTTTGATCAAGAATGTGTCGCGCATCGGAATGGCACAATCAAAGTCCAGAACTAACTCTAAGTGAGAATTAGTTACAGGAATTGAAAAGTATCGTCGGTTCAGCTTGAGCTTGAGAAGAATGTGCAGAGTTCTTGAATAAAATAGATTCATTTTCATTCCACTTACTATTATGCAATGGTTTGTTTATCACAAAAAACAAAACAAAAAATATATATTAAAAAAATGCACTGAACTCAGTACAATGAGGGGGGTGATGAGTGGCACATAGATGAGCTTGATTGACGGCATTTAAACCCGCCTCCTGGCTCTAAATTGTTTGTTAATGGTAGAAATTTATGCTGTCACCACATAGTCACAGTTTCATTTATTTATTTTTTTTTTACAAAACTTACATACTGCAGCTGCAAAAGTTGTTAGCAATGTAAAAGCTTTAGGTGTAAAAAATAATGTGTGTGGGGGAAAAAAAAAAAAGAGGTAAATTTTAAACTGGTTTTGGATCATCATGCCACAGAGACGTGTCAACTTTAAGATGAAAAGTTATTGTGGAAAAGCACTGGAAGGATAAAAACATCCAATCGACAGGAAGGTTCTATAAAAGCCTCCAACAGAAGCACTCACCCACTGCCCATAGCACCGAGTCGTAGGTGTCTCGGTGCTCCCTGCCGGTTTCAGAGTCGCTCCACGTCACCTGAAGGGTTCCCGACGAGAGCCTGTCCACTCTTTTGGGAACAGACCTCCAGACAAACCTGGTCCCATAAGATTCCATGTAATCCGTCACAAGACTCGCCATTTGCTGCACAAAGTGAAATGGGTCATCTGCTTTTAAACTGGACAAAAAACAAAACTGCAGATGTTCAGAACATGCAGACTGCTAAGAGACGTACCCGATCAAAACCACGGAGGGCGACGCTACGGACCATCACCGTGGTGTCCAGGCCGATGCCTGTGAGGAAGCCGGCGCACTCGAGAGCAACGTCTGGGTGGAGCCAAGTTGAGGAGAGCAGTAATCTATTTGATTATGGTTTTAAATAAAATGATCACATTTAAATGTAATGGGTGAGTGACAACACGGTTGCTCTTGTTTCAAGCTGTGGAATGCCAATGCCAGTCAATTAATCAATCAATCAATCAATAAAAACATATCTGTGTAGCACATTTCAGCAACAAGACATTTCAAAGTGAATGTCTGAAAGGATTTAGAGAAGACTTCAGAGGATGTTAGGACCGATATCAAGCTGACATGGCTGCTGATAAAGATTTCTTCATACAATTCAAAGTCACACTTAGGGTTTCAGAGACTTATTTCACTGAATGTGGGTCAAAATGACGAGAATAGGTTTAATTAAAAACAGGGAAACAAAAAATCCTCGTGGCTTAAAATAAGTGTTGCAAATGGTTAAAATAAAAAAATAGGGGTGCACCGATATATCAGAAGTCAGTGGATGATTGACTGATACATGAGAAAATTATTTTATCCATCTCTGCAAAAGTTTGAGAAATTAGCTACTGTCTTCTTTAGCTCTGCTGTGAGGGGGAGGACTGACTGGCAGCATCATCAGGTCACATCTGCCCTTAACTACAGCTGCCCCCCTGTTGCCAACCTGTCACTTTCATTGGTATGTTTAGCATTTTTTTGGAAAAAAATGCTAAAAAAAAAGTTTTTTTACAAGGCAATCAGTGCACCCTGTTTAAATGACAACACTTTGTCTACTGCCTCTACGTCGCTTATTCATCAAACTGTATAATTTGTTTGTTGAAATCCGGCAGACCAAGAACCGGAGCTTCTTCCTCCCACCGGGTAGATGAAGGATACAGCTGGCTCCGACCACGAGTCTGCAAAACAAAGACAGAGTCTCTCTCAAAAGAACTACAAACACAACAAGACACATTCCCATTTCTCCTCAGCGCACCTTAGCCAAATGAAAACAACAGCGACCCCGACTCGCACGGGTCTTCTTCCAAATCCTAGAATCTAGAGAGGCGATGAATTATAAAGCTTCCCGACCTCGGAGGTGTGAAGAAAATGGAGGACGGGGAAAACAGCTGAAGCTTCACGTGTGTGGTCTGGGTGAATCAGCGCTATAATCCAGCGTTAAGATCAGTGGCGCTGGGGAGGGCTGATCCCCGCAGACAACGCGTGTCATGTTCAGGGCTTAGACCCGCATGGCGGCCCGCTGAGTGAAGGCCGTCACTCGCCCGCTTTTAGCGCAGCAGGCCAGACTCCCTGCCCTTCCTCCACGCCCTCGTAGTGCACCGCTTCAACGAGGACGCATTGAGAAGTGGCTTAAGAGAAGACGAGGCAAAGAGCTCTACCTTGATCCAAAACTTTCATCGCGGAGAAGACGCCTCACTCACTCAAACCGATTCTGGCTCATTGTGTTTTATGCAGCCGCAAAGCTGCGACACACACCCTCAGTGATAGATTGCTATACTGTGCAGGACGGACGCGTACCCGTTTTTGTTCGGGCGTCTGTCAAAACGTGACGGACGAGAGGCGATCGAATCTGGGATTCAAGGATTTCTCGCTACCTTATTTTTCTTATTTCTTTTATTTGTCTAAAAGAGAGAAATAAAGTGAGTTCAACGTTCGCCTGAAGTCGCCCAAAAGAACTCCCAGACTTCTCCTCACTGAGGAACGTTTGCTCGGATCGGCGCTTCTCAACCTTGGGCGGCTCTTCAAAAAGCCTCCATCGCTGATAAGCACCACAACATGATATTCTTGTGTATCTTCGAGGCGGACATTGTTGCTGTAGTCTGAGGGCAGAACAAGGTCAACAATTTTTATCCCACAAATGAAAGGCTTTTATTTTGTCCTCCTGTTGGTGTGAGATTCACATAAATGGTGAAACACACAGATCTCCCTCTAAAAAAAAACTAAACTAATAACTGTGCTCTCCGTGTTCTTATCTGTGAATAAGTGCCAGTCTCTGTGCTGAAAAGCACATGTTTACCAGAAATCAGGGACGGTATATTTAGCTTTGATCGCCAGTTCAATGGGTAAAAATGTCGTGAGTGAAAGGTTACTTTCTTTTCCTGCTGCAACTAGTTGCATCGAAATCAGCCACATCCAGCTTTTTTTAACAAGCAGCGCAGTTAAAATAAAAACAAAACAAAAAAAAGTTGAAAGTGTGGTAGAAAGAAAGTTTCTCCAGCGTGGCTGTTTTTCTTTTTCTGCTCATTTACTCGGTTATATTTATTTTTGTGAAAATGGTATTTCACAAAATATAGTAAGATAGCATGCTCATCAGCTTTATGATGTTTGATGAGCATGCGTATTATTCCTTCATGCATAAGTTTGCCAAAAGTTGGGGTTTGAAACCAGGCTGGTTGGTGTTGGATAGATTAAATACGTTTGTTTTTCAGCTCTTAGCTATTTTTTTTTTTTTTTACTTTTGTCTCTCCGACCAAATGGGCTGCTTACAGCGGCCTGCTGGTGCAACCGCTTCCTCCTGGCACACGCTTTGTGTTTTCTCCCGAGAGCATGATGAAGGGAGTCAATTCTGCTCTTCAATGCCTAAAGCCAAATCTGTCATTTACCTGTGTGTGTGTGTGTGTGTGTGTGAGCGCTTGAGGGATCATTAGACACCCATCCCTCACCTGTAACCTCACACACCCATCCTGCCTGCAGAAACAACTCCCTGGACCTCACCTGCATAGCTGATGGCTTGACAGACCAAAACAGCTTCAGTTCGGAGCTTTTCCTCCGAGCTGGAGGTCGTTTCTGGAAGGATCCGCTGCTGAAACGCCGCCAAGCACCACTTCTGCCTCCAGGGGGGGTAGAACGCTGCCCTGACCTCCACACTTTTACCATCAAAGCACTTCCTCTGCTCAAGTGCTCTCAAAAATGTCCCGACTAAGTGAAAGCTACAGTGATGCTGGAGGGATTCGTCGTACCTGAAACATTCACCCCCTCTTTGACTTGTCTGTGTTCTGTTCGCTTAATTCTGGAAAAGTGAAGTTTTTTTTATTTCCTTTAAATCTGATTTTTACGTAATCACAAAGTTGCGATTCCCCCATTGGTCGCAATAAATCAATTAATTGCATGATAAATTAAAAACAATAATTTCCATTTGCATGATTTCTAATTTTTCTGGGCTGGATGACAGAGTCTTCAGTCTGATGTTTTGGTGCCAACTGGACGAATCTGTTCTCAGTCTTCATAATTCATCTTATTTGTCGTTTCTGTTGTTTTGTGTATTTATTGTGGATGTTTAAAATGTCTTCCAGTTCCAGTGTGAATAAAGTTTAGAATTGAAAGTTTATTGTTCTTTGAGAATTCGAGGATCTTGCGTTATTACGCCATTACATCATATTACTTGGACAAAAAAAACAACAAAAAAAAACAACAACTCAAAACAATAATTTTATTCATCTCAATAAAGTCTGGGGCAATTTATCGTCCAGCAAAATGTTGTTGTTGTGGCCTATGTAAAGCTGAACTGAAACAATGCGTGAACTTAAAGATATTATGCAAGCAAAAATCTGAAAAGTGTGGCATGAACTGTAGTCTTAACTCAAAGCAACTCAACTTAAGTCAGATTAGATGGAGAGTGGACAGTGAAATTCAAGTCTCGCCACAGATTCTCAATTCTAGACTTTGACTGGGTTCTTCTGTCAAATAAATATGTTCTGATTTGAGCCCTGACTCCATGTTTCGGGTCTTCCTGCCTCTAACTGGTTCTCTTCCAGCCCAGCATGTTTGACTCTGGTCAGCTTCTCGGTTTGCACTGAAGAAATGCATCCCCACAGCATAAGGCTGCCACTACCGTGTCCCCCTGTAGGATTTGTCCACTAATGTTCTCTAATGAACCTATGAGGCCTTTACAGAACAGCTGGATTTATACTAAGATTAAATTACAGTGGTAGATGTACCAATGAGTTGTGAATTGATTGTTGCGACAAAAAAATACAAAATAATAATTATTATTATTTAGGTGCACCAGAATAAAATGGGACAAAATATAAAGCTGCAGCCCACCTTTAAAATTTTGCACAATCATTTGCCACTTTGTGTTGGTCTACTTTGTCACATTATGATTTGACAAAATCATAATGTGACACATCTGAAAAGCAACATTAAATTTGTGAAGTTTTCCAATTAAGCAAACTAAAGAATAGTTATTTAGCTGCCAAAATCTGAATTCAAAACAAAAAACAATCAGAATGTTTTGTGCTTCCTTCCAACCTGATTGTCCTCAGGTGAGGACAAACTCGATGTGCAAAGTGCTTAAATATCATAATGTTTATTTCCTCTTATCTCTCATCGTGTCACAAGCAACCTCCAGGTACACCGCAGGCACCAGTCAGCGTGCGCGTGACGCGCCAAGAGGAAACGTCAGGGAAGGCCCAATTAACCAGGCGATGACAGCGGCTAAATGGGCGGATTAAAGGGCTTGTTCTGTAAGGGTCAGGATGCACGCTGCTAATCTGAATCACCAGGCGAAGACAGGCTGACAGGTAGGCAGAAAAAACAAACCACGCGTCCCTGAGGAATGACCGCGCTGCACGACAGCGGGATGTGCAGCGTCAGCGAGCAAAAGCGGTGCGGTGGGGGGCAGAAGGGAGCGGCGAAAATCTCGAGGACGGTTTTCCTCGGCGCTCTAAATAAAGCCACGCCGTTAAATTAAGGCTTGAGAGAAGCAGGCTTACGTTTTTCCAGGAGACTGCTTCAGCCAGAATATGTCGTCGCTGGTGACGCCGTGCTCCACAGCTCCGGGGATCTGCAACAATAAATAAAACTGTCCGTAGAACTAATGCAAGAAAAAGAACAGAATTCTCCCTGAAACACGGCTACGGCCGCTTTTATCCTCTCAGATTTAAGGCTTTTTAATTTCGTGAATGAAATGTAAGCTTTTTTTGTACAGAACGCATGCAACACGGTACGGGTCGGCAGCAGAAGTGAGCCGGTGGCGAAGACGAATGTCGTCCAGTCGACTGGCAAGAAAGTTACGCTTACCAATGATAGATACAAAAAAGCTAGCCAGCTAGCAAGAGTTTATTAGCAGCTCGTTAGCGGTAGCCTCAACCGCCTTGAGTCACTTTTCGCAATGAAAAATTTTCTATCAACGTTGGCTTGATAGAAAAGCAAACTACATTAAATAAGCAAGAGCTGACAGTCCTGCCAGAGCTAAATTTAAGGCCAGTGACTAACATATTTAAAACCAACTCACATTTTATTCAAATGTATTTAAGGTCTCAATTTTAAGTACATAAATTTAATGGATGCACGGACACTATGTAAAGGTCATGTTTTGGAAAAGTGTCCATCAAGTGAACAGGAACAGTTTGTTTATTTACCTCAGTCGGGTACTTTGGTCGTCCACCTGTGGCGATCACAATGTTCTTGGCGGTCAGGAGCGTCTGCAGGAGAGGAGAGGGAGATGTGAGGTGATGGCTTTTGTTCGTATTCAGAGACGGCGAGGAGACGTCAACTAAAACAGAGCGGTTTCCATGGCGCTCTGTGGGAAAAACCATGGAGCTGGACAAACGATGCCGACGGCGAGGCAGACGAGGGATTCTACTTTATGTTTTATTTCAAAGAACGATTTTATTAGGAGGAAGAAAAGGGCTAAAAAGCTGCAACGGTGGAAAGTGGATTTTTAGTTCCTTTAGTTCCTGTGAAAAGGAACTTTAAAAAGCAACTTTGGGAACTCAAAAGTATCAGCCTCACAGTTTAGTAAAATACACAATTTTAAGTGTATAGAAAGAAAGCATTGATTTCAGACAAATCTGTCACATTAATGTCTTCTTGAGCCAATAAAAAACAGAGACGTCACTTGGATGAGAATTCACTCAGAAAGATGTTCCATTTATTTATTTTCAGCTTTAATGTTCCACCACAATCTGTGTGAGCTTCTGCAGCCTGTGGTGGGTTTCCAAAGCAGGATTGGTGCAGGTCACACATTTTCACACAGTGTAGCGCGATAGCCGGCGGCTTTTCAACCACAGGGCAACCTGGACTCCGAAGGACACGCCGATGTTTTTTTTTATCCGACGAATTGATCAATCATCAGAGTAATCCGTAGAATAATCATTTGTTGTAGCCCTAATGCTAGCCTTTCCTGTTTTTATCTGAAAAAAAGCAAAAAAACAGCCCACCTCCTTTCCTGCTTTGCTCAGACCTCTCACTGTGTGCTCGTCCAGCAGACTGCCTTTGAGGTTCAGATACTTGACTTTCCTGGAAAACACACAAAAAAACTATCACGGATAATTCATTAAATCGTGAAGCGTCAAGAAGAACAAGTGAGGCTAACAAGACATGCAAAAAATATTTGTCCATATAAATATTTTATAAAACAACATATCAGTTGTTGTTTTTTAAATCAAAAAAGAAGTCTCAAAGCATGATTATAAAGCCGATTCCAGGTAAAGGATCTCATTGGACAGAGGAGGTTACCACCTGCAAGCCCTGCAGCAGCCACTCCATCAACACGTGGCTGCAGTCCCGCGGGTGTGTGTGAAACACACACGTACAGCCTTGAAGAAGCTCAAGTGATGACAAAAAAACGGAAGAAAAAGAAACAGAATGGCAGTTCCTTTAAAAGAGATCAACAGCAAGTGGACACCAAGTTCCTGAGAAGCACGTCGTCCGCGGTGGAGGCGTGAAAAGCACGTTGCATTTTGAGGAGTGTCGACATCATCGAAATCGGCGATACATGTTGGTCAATGTTCTATTAATTATGGTTCAAAAACAACTGCAAACAGCTGGGTTTTAAGGCTTGATTTAAAGGTTGTTCTCGGTTTGTGGTGCGGAGAAGCTGAATGCTGCTTCTCCGTGTTCGGTTCTGGTTGGATGACAGACATTTGACAAAAATAAATAAATAAATCAGCTGGGAAAAGGAACCGGGCTGTTTTCAGTTTGATAGGAAATCGGTTGAAAACTCGATTTTCCGATCACTGAAAGCACTAGAGCTAAGTGCTAACAAGTTGTGCTAACCGCACCGCCCCTTAACAGTCACTGTAGCTTGACCGAAGCAGCTGTTTACAGTCTTAGAAGGGTGTTTAAAAATGAAATAAAATAAAAAAAAAAAACAAAAAAAAACAGTAACATAAAGAAGACTGACAAAAAGTTACTGAATTTTTGACAAGTCAAGGCATGTCTGTGATTCATCCAGTCAGCATCCAGCTGGATTTTACATCAGTGTCGTGCTCTTCCTCAGAACGTCCGACCTGTTCTGGCATCTAAATATCACAAATTCTTTCCTTTTTTTTCTTTACAAAAGCTGCTCTACCGACGCGATGCCACTCACAGGAAAAACACTAAAAATAAACATTGTAAACGCAGCTCTTTTACCCTAAATTACAGAAACAGGAAACCTCTAAAATCTGTACATGCAGTTCAAAAAACCATCAGGCATAAAAGTGATTGGTGTATCTTCAGTTCGGCTCCATGATCCTGAGAAAGCACAACATTTCAATCCATTTCCAATACTGAAAAGCACAATATTAATCCATTGTACTTAACAGTGTATCCAATTAGTCCTGTGTAATTAAAATTTTAGCCTCCTGCATTAAAACTACAATTAGATACATCAATCTTCTCTAATCTACAGATGTGTTTTTTTTTTGGTTTTTTTTTTACATTTTTAGACAATAAACTGTCTTATTTCGTGCCACTTCGTCTTGCACATTAAATATGTTGTCTTCTTCCGTGATTACTCCTTTTATTTTAGTTGGTTTACCAATTTAATTCGATTAAGCAGTGAAAGAAAAGCCAATGGGCTCATTGGAAAGTCTCTTTTATCACTCACTTGTCTTGGAGCTGGACTCTGTGGCCCCAGTTTAAAGATCTGACATGATTCTGAACCGCCTCTGCCATGGTAGCCCTGGGAAAGAGGAGAACGCCACTTTACATCAAACACATCTGTAACTGGGGTTTATTGTGAAATTAAAATTATATTAAAACAGCATGTTATGTTGAATTTGCATTCAACAAAAAAAAATGTAATTTGAGATGAAAAGAAGACAAAAAAAACCCAATTACAGTAGACCAACATAATGCCGCAGCGGTGTTTTTCCCCACTTACACCACCAGATGGCGCCATTGGCTAACGCCACAGTTAAGGATATTTTAGGAATCCAGTCCCGATTTTAGTGAATAAAACACCTTATAGATTGTGAATTATCCTGGTAAACATCTACTATTTGACAGAAGTAATGGAAGATTAAAAAAAAAAAAAACACAGGCCAGTGAGTTCTGGGGAACAGGTTAGTAAAAAAATATTTCAAGACAAAAACAAAAAAAAACTCTTCCACATATTTGCTAGACTCAGCTCACCAGTCATGGTGGAGTGTCTCTGGAATCTGCCAGCCGAACTTTTTTGCATCTTTGACTGCAGTACCGAGGAGAGCGGCCTGATGCATGAGCTTCTTAGGAATGCAGCCAACGTTAACACACGTGCCACCAAGACCCCATTTTGTTCCTGTTTGGAGAAGTATTGGCTACATTTAGAGAACAAACCGTCCACACTGGGTGGGGGTGGGGAGGGTGTAGAATTTATTTTACCTTTAGCAGACGGTTCAACATAATCTAGAACGGCGACTTTCTGTCCCAGCTGCGCCGCTGTGGATTTACAGATTTACACAGAAGTCAGATCAGAAATCTGACAAATGATTGAACATCTCAGAAAATTTGCTAAGCAGCTTACCTTCTTTGGAGCAGGCCAGGCCTCCAGAACCTCCACCAATAACCACCAAGTTATAGTCATACCTCCCTGTCAGATGATACTGAATGATAACTGCCAGAAACTGTCACATTTTTTTCACATTTTTCTCATTCTACATCTGCAAGCATCAATACATTTTAATGGGACCTTATGCCACAAGCCAGCAAGTAAAACACGACACGGAGGTGGAAGAAAAATTACATGTGCTTCTTACTTATTATTTCTTTCACAATTGTGGTACAAAGTTTGGAAAGTGTGGCATGTGCATCCACTGAGCCACATTTAATTTAATACCTCCAAACAAAAGCTGGTGTAACAGGTTCCTATTATTAAACATTACATTAAGTTTCAATCAAAATCATATACAAATGACAGATGCATAGGCTAGCTTGTGAATCTTAAGCATCTGACCAACACATTACATACAAGCGTTAAGTCTAGACATTTGGACAGAATGTAGCCATTCTTAAAATATAGGCAAATCATAATATGACATTTATATCACAATAATATAACTGTTATAGCTATTTATTCTTTATTTTTATTACTTTAAATTTTGATTACATTTGTTCTTGGTTTACTTTATACTTTGGGGTTATTTAAAAGGTTTATTTGTACGTTAATAATTGCTTATTTTTTGTAAGATAAGCAAGGAAGAACTGTGGGGGACTTTTTCCAAAAGAAGCAAAAATTCATTTTCTTCAACTTCACAGATGTGCTTTACTTTATGTTGCTCTATTCAAAACGCATTGCGATTTAAAATGCAACATGGAGGAAAAGCAGCATTAGGGACAAGTTCTTAAAGTTCATAACGCATCTTAGATATAGATATTAGATACCAGATCTTAAGAATTTGTAAGTTTAACAGTCCAAAAAAAATTATAATAATAATAACCCAATATTGTACGACAATAAAGCTAATGACAATACATATGCTAATAAGAATGTCAGTGGTTTGCGTACAGACAGGCGGTAAAATAATGTAACGTTTGCACGAATCTAATGCACTAAGCAGGTTAGTATATTAGGAAAACTGGGTTTTAAAAACACTTATTTAAGCAAAATGAACTTTAAAAAGGTTATTACGTAAAGGCAGGCGAAGTTACTTTAAGCTCCCGAAGGATTTTACAGTGAAGAGTCCCTACGTAAACAGAGACAGGATCTAATTAGTCTAAATGAGAGCTTCTGTTTAATAGAACTTTCATTACCTGTAAGGTTTCTGGTGAAAACCTGCAGACATTTCAATCTTTTCCACCTGTGTCTGACTGTGCAGAGGGCAGCCATGATGTTATTGTAGAAGGACCCCGGACCGGATATAGGTGTCTACAGAATTGCCTGGAATAAATTACTCTAAGAAAAAAAAAACTTTAAGATCTCATTGTGTAACAGTTTCTCAACAACAACAGCAATAATAATAATAATAATAATTATAATAATAAGTCGTTAATTATTTCTACATAAATTAAAACAATTCTATGTCGTATGTAAATGTATTAGATTGTGGGTAACCCTGTTGATAACCATACCGGTTTTGTGACAAGTTTGCTGGAGGCTCATTGTATTCACTATTTGTCTTTGGAATTAAAACAAAACTGAATCAGAAGGCCAAAACGTAGAATTCACAAATTTTTGACTACAACTACAGGTGCATAAATTTCGTGAAAGTAATTGTTTTTTCCAGTAACTCCATTCACTATGTGAAACACATTGTGTAGAATGATGAGACAGGCCTTTGTTACTATATGACGATGTTCTCCTTAGAGTTACATGAGAGCAGCACAGTTGAGAGTATAGTACAATAAGCACGCAGTCCCAGCTGTAATTTTAGGCTTCTGGACTCATCTTAATAAAACACCTTTTTTTTATGTCTGTGGTGCCCTTTGCATCACTCTGGACAAACCTCAAACCGGACTAAGTGTCTTTCTTCCTGCCGCTCTTCCATAAAGGTCTGATGTACTTTTTTTGTTATTGAGTTGCTCACTTGGTGGCAGGGACAGTCCTCACCTGTCTGATGCCCTGGGTAAACCACCTTTTTGGGCGGTTGTCCATTCCGTCCATATCGGAAACCGCCACTGCTTGGTGGAGCCACTTACACAGTAGTGTTGCATCCGAGGCTAAACTAAACCACGCAATGAGGATTACCTGAAAAAAATGTGGAGAAGGAAGAAAATACACTTTTGCCCTACTTTCAAGGGGTAGTATGTATTTTTCAGGCACATCATATTTACCACAATTACCTTCAATTGTTATAAATAGGTTGTATATGTGAAACATGACTTGAATTGAATTTGACTTTGTAATTTAACACCTTAAAATTGGGCCTATCTCTCTCTCTCTCTCTTTAGAAACTACTACTAGCTCTCAGACTCTGCCTTCAGGAAGTCATCACAACGTCGCTCCTTACAAGCGTTGCACTGGGAAGTAGATTATATAACAAGCACAGCAGATGCACAGTTCCACAAGGTGTTTGCTAACTACTGCTGGCTAGTCTGAAGGAGTTGAGTGGAGGAGTCGTGGGAGGAAGGCTGCTCTGTGAGGCAGAACCATAGAGGCTTGGAAACTGGCAGTAGGTCCACCCAAGCGTTTTTCACAGCTGAATCGTTGCCATGGTAGATTACGGGATTTCTCAAAGATGGATGAAAGAATAAAGGCAGCACTACATGTTTGTTTTTTAAAGAAGGAATAACACCGTAGCATGATGTCAAGATCTAAAAAGTAGGTTTTACACAACACCTTTAAAGTGCAGAGAGACTGGCTTGGAGTGTCAGCAAATAAGACACAGAACCAGACAACCCTTAATTTCCAGGCATGATTTATTGAAAACACACCAAATTTATACTCTACAAACCAGTATTTTTTTCCATTATGTTTAACAAGCGTAATATTTGCCTCTGGGTATTAGTAAAATTAACATGTTACATTCTGTCACTGTGGCATCGCTCCTGCTGGCTACGAAAGCTCCGACGGCTTTACTTCTCTAGGAAATCAAACCCATTTGTCAAATGCTCTCTACCTCATTAAAAGTTTATATTACAATGTAAATCAAGGCAGCAACCCACCAACAGTCTAAACTACTTAGAAGGGGGACAGTGAGGTGGACGTTGGGGTAGAGGGGCCTGGATGGATGGATGAGCTGAATGGTGGGGGTCAGGGAGGATAGGGGGTCTGACACTAGGGGTCGGGGGAAGGAAAGGGAATTTGTGGAATGGGAGTTATATAAAACACAGTTCTCTTTATCTAGCATGGAAAAGATTAAGGCACATGATAGGTACAAACACGTCTGCTACTCCGTTGCTTTAGTTTCACGGTCTTGAATCGGTTGTATCTACACAGGTAGGTTTGTATTGATTCCGCATGTTTGCAGCCACGCGACTGCAGAGCCACAGCAGTCGCGTGGCTCTGCGTTCTGTGAATGTACAACTGCTTGGGGGGGAGGGGGGGGGTGCGGGCTGCACATTCACACAACCAACAGCCCTTTATTACTTTAACAAACGATGAACACAACTCCCGATCCTTTGGTTGTGGTAGTGCATTCGAGAAGGGAGGAGACGGTCGCCGTGGGACCGATGAAAGCACGCACGTCTGACGACACAAACGAGGGGTTGTTCGGGTTATGACGACATTTTTTTTTTTCCCTTCTAGAAATCTGGGTTTTAACGAACAGGAACAAGTTTTTTTTTGTTTGTTTGTTTTTTTTTTAACTCCGTCGATTTTTTTTTCTTTCTTTTTCTTTTTTACCACAACGTACACCTTTGTAAACACTGTAAAATATGCAAGCTTTACAAAGTCACATACGTCACAAACAAAACAGCAAAAAAAAAAGAAGAAAAAAAGAAAGAAAAGTAATCAAAAATCGACTGGGACTTGAACGCAGGCACATGCCGTTCGCCTTGAGTGAGAGACGCATGAAAACCAGATTGGGGTCGACTTCTCTGCAATGGCAACAACGATTCTGCATCTCGACTGTAAAAAAAATATATATATGTACTATAAGACCCCATCTTTAATTTACAGCGCCGTCCTTCTCGTCTCCAGCCATCTTCCTGCACGACGCTCAAATGACTCCACGAAGAAAAGAAAACTGGCACTTGGAAAAGAATAGAATATAAACATCTTCATGCTCACGACTGGATCAGTTCCTTTAAGATGCAGCAGATTGGGTGAGTTGGTGGCAATCGAATCACGTACAAACGCATGAGGAAGATATATATATATAGATATATATTTACTTTTCTAAAAATTAAAAATCATCTCCTGTTCCTGTTTTGAAGACACGGGAGCTGCCACAGAACATGGATCCAGATTCATTTTCCTTCCTGCGACCCTTTTCCCACAAATACAAAATATAAATAGGTGATCGCCAGTGCGGCTCGACGACGCTTTGACACACATTTGAGTTATGCAAGACGGTTACTTCTTGTTTACAAACTGAGCCTTCATCAAATGAAATGTGCTTTCCAAACAAGGTGATATTAATATACAGGTAAGAAATCTGAATTTTTTTTTTCTTCTAACCACAACTTTTCCTGTTTTTGTTTTTAGTTTTTCTTTTTGTCTGACTCTACTATAAAATCCAACAGAAATGATTTTAGACGAATCCTCATTATTATTATTTTGACAGTCTGCTTCTCCTCAGAAACACGGATCCATTTATAAACATAATGCCTTGAATCCTCTTCGATACACAACACTGATGAACGGCGACCGCTCATCGCACCGCTGCACAACCTGAGAGCGTCACGCGAGAAGCGGGGCGGCTGCGTGAGCGAAGCCGCGACGCTCGTACGCGGACAAAAAAGACGAAGAAGAAACCCTCCGACGGTTTTGTTCCGGAGCCATTTGGGCTTTCCGTGTGAAGGATGAAAGTCCTCTCTTGCTCAGAATGTCACTTGTTTCTCCCCAGATCCCAACTTGCAGGTTCTTGACTAAATAACACTGGAAGCTGATCACCTGATGCACAATTCTGAAGTAAAAGCAGTCCTGTTCTTTCTTTGTTGTTGTTGTTTTGTATATAAAAAAAGAACAACACAGTGAACCCAGACGGATTTTTTTTTTTTTTTAACATTTTTTAGTTCACGAGGACAGACTCTTTACTCTTTTCCTCTAACAGTGCTACGGATCCTCTCAGGCTCTCTGCCCCCCTCTCATCACAACGACGTACCAAAAATCAAACAAATCCATATAACTCCAAAACTCCTTAAACCACACACACAAAAAAAAAAGGAGCGTCCTTTCCCCTGTATCCTTTCATTCCACGTTCCTTTTCCTTCTATTCCGCTTTAACTTTCCTCTTCTTCTCGTTGCGGCCCGAAAGCCCTCCATCAAATTTACTCTCAGAGCAAGAGTCCACACTGGAAAATTCACATGATGTTGAAGGAATGTAGATATGACCGAATAGGAAGTGTCATTACTCTTTTATATATATATACATATATATATATATATGTATATGTATATTTATATATATATATATATATATATATTTATATTTTTCTTCTGTAAAACACGACTGCTGCTGGGTAGTCTCTGTTATGGCCATATTCTTTTGAAATCCTCTTCCTCTGTACAAAGTCCCTCTGCAAAAATGAGCTCCTGTGAAATGGCAGTGGTGATATGAGAAGATCCTCCTGTAGCTGGGGACGACGCACTATTTGCCCTCTTAAGCCTGAAGCACATGGAGAAAGGAAAAAACAAATATTAGAACAGATGGAAAGGACAAGAAAGCGAGAATTTCGTTCCAAAAACCCAGGCCCATTTGAATTGTTGTGAATGATAATGCATGAATGCAACAGTGAGCAATGTGGAAGGAAACTCGGGTTACTTAAAGGGCAGATATCATCATATTTTGTGTTGCAGTGAACACATGAGACTGTTTTCTTGACTAAAAAAGTATCTTATTAATTGGAATATGTTGAGTGGATGTGATGTATTACAAAGACAAAAAAAAAGAAAAGAAAAAAGGAGTGAACTCTATTACTTTCCCAAAAGATTCTCCACTCTTCAGACTGCCCAGTCTGTCTAATCCATTTAGTGACCTTGTGTGACATATTTATTCTTTGTGATGAGTCATAAATGCGCAATGAAAACAGCTGATCTTCTTCTACAAATTAAGCATCAGAAAAAAGCTAAAGATAGAGTCGGATTAGAACCGCTCAAGTTTGGAGATCATCTCCGTTACGATTATTTTGAATCTTAAAAATAAGGTCGAACGACGACGGTTTACCACCCGGTGACGTTCATGGGAACGAATGGGAGCATGGAGTTCATACAGAGGGGGAAAACAGTATTTAGTCAGTCACCAATTGTGCAAGTTCTCCCACTTGAAAAGATGAGAGAGGCCTGTAATTGACAGCATAGGTAGACCTCAACTATGAGAGACAAATGAGAGAAAAAAAATTCAGAAAATCACATTGTCTGAATTTTAAAGGGTTTATTTGCAAATTTGCAACTTTTCTGATTTTTTTTTTTTTTGTTTCTCATAGTTGAGGTCTACCTACGAGGTAAATTACGGGCCTCCCTCATCTTTTTAAGTGGGAGAACTTGCACAATTGGTGACTGACTAAATACTTTTCCCCCCACTGTGTACAAATAAATGTTTGACTAAATGCAGCTTTCAGTTTCAGTAAAGAGAGTTTAACCAAAAAGACAAATCTGTACTGGTTTATATTCAATATTTGTTTACTTCTCCTGCTTTCATATTTTTGAAACTGAGTACAGCACAACTGAAAGCTTTTAAATCTGCTAAGGGTTTCAACTGAGATCAAAAATAAAATGCAAATTCCTATTTTGGATTTTGAATTCCTACATCCAACTCCAGAGTCTCCAAAACTGATCACATCATCGCAACTTTCAACCACATTCTCCGCTGACATGGTTTCTCACCCCCACCTCCCAAATTTTTCTCTATTTCACTCATTGAAATTTATATAATTAGAGCAAAATGAAATGTTGATATATGCCCTTTAAAAGTCGTCACAGTTCCTGATTCGGCAGATGATGGCTAAAGATGGCCGAACAGATGCTTCACGTTCTGGAAGAAATCCTGCGTGAACACAACTTACCTGTCCTTTTCTTTTATTTTCTCCAAGAAGAGGAAAATATATATATATATATAAAAAAACAAATGACTTTACTGTATGGCAGCACAATGTATGGGAACAAAGGACTGAATGGATGGCCGCTGATGATAAGCCGGGAATCAGGATGAGGAGGCAGGAGGAGAGGCATGCTGCTGATGAAACGACGAGAAAAGCAGAGGTCGACCCCTGATCAGCTGGCAACCTTGAGAAACTCATTTTGCACCACTTTGATTTTTTTTTTTTTTTTTGTGGATGGCTCTCCCAGGAGGCTTTCATTAAGGGCCACCTGCGGCCCTTGGAGGATCTCTTCAGAAAGAAAGAAGAAGAAGAAGAATGACTCCCCTCTATCTAACGCCAGTTCTAGCAGAGAGGCCATCAGGGCGCCGGGGGGGGGGAGCGGAGACGAGACACTGGGCGTACATTTCAATGAGGGAGGAGGAGTCCAATTGTAAACAGAGACCAAACTTTGTCAATGCGCCGCAGGTGAAACAGAGGAGAGAGGCCTGCTGGCGTTTTTACGAGATGGATGTTAGCTGTATTGCGCGGCGGGTTTTGAAAATGAAGTAGATGTTTCTAAAGAGCCACACCCGACTGGACGAGTAACGAAAAAACAAGGACGCCGTCTGATTGGATGAACAAACTGAAGCGCGACACGATTGGACGAGGATGTCATTGAGTGCGTTTCTCAAAAGCCGCACTTGGTTGGATGCATTTAAAGTCTGTTTGACTTTTTTCCTACTTTTAAATAATGCTAGCTTATAAGATATTTGGGCAATATGAATAAAAAAAATGGGAGAAGTCACAAAATCAAGAGAATAAAGTTATAATGCTGTGAGAATAGTGTAACGGATAAGCACAATTTCGCAGTTGAGGACTTTCCATTAAACAACAAATGCAGTTAAAATTACACGTAAATTTAACTGCAAGTTTGTTCACACAATGAGTCGTTTAAAAAAATCGTGCTGCTCCACGTTCTGGATGAAATCCTGCGTGAACACGCAGTTACAGTTTGTAGGAAACTTGTACCAATTGTGCTTGTACCACTTCCTGTCGTCTTTGTCTTTTTTCCCAGTAGTAATATCTGGTTGTTGATCACGTGACTCGTGTGACGCGAAAAAAAGAGTTTTCCCAATTAAACTGTTTTCGATTAGCCAAAAAACCGCCTCATGTTAGTGCAAAAACCTGTTATTGAGTAAAGTTTTTTCAGAATTGCAGGGCATCCATTAAGCAAATTTATTTTCGGAATCCCAATTTGTGCAATCTTAAGGTGAACGGAAATGCAACTTTTATTGTTTAGCAGACTCACGAAGAGGATGCTCAGGTTTGTCTATACGCACTTTCTCGATTTTTCTGAAGAATCCTTCTCTGCACAATAATCTGCAGAACAGAACCAGCTTCCTTCAGTGAGCCGTTTAGTTTTTTTTTTTATGATCTGATCGTTTTGAACTGGATCAGGGGTTGCTGTTGTTTCAAGGATCTCATAAAAGTTGTGTTTCAGCTGATCTGGGGTCTGTTTCAGTGAGCAGCACGGAAGGACGGTGAAGCTAGCTGATCAAGGACCAAAATGAAATGTTCTACATGGTGCATTGAGAGGTGAGGAAGGAGGGAAAAAAGAGGAATGAAACAATGAACTACGCAGGATGAAAATGGTGCACGAATCAAATCTAGAAGGTGCAGCGTGGTGCTTTATTTTCTATTTTTGATTTGTCCGGGACCTACCATGCATGCACTTAGACCCAGGAGTCAACAGGCTGAGGTTTAACATCACAAGCGTCCACCAGACTGACTGCAGGCCTGTTACTCCTGATATAGTGTTTCCTATTTGTGTCATTCTGTCGCCATGGGGAAGACGGGTTAGGAAAAACAAAACAAAGCAAAAAAAACAGGAAAAACAAAAAAAAGAGGTCAGTACATTTTATACAAAGGCTTAAAAACAGACATGCGTCGCATCCAAGGATAAGAGAAGCCAGAGTTAGTTTCCTGCCACAAGGAGAGCTTTGGAGTGAAGAAATTAGAAAACAGCAAAACAAAACGTACAAGTCAACAGATAGAAGTTGAATTCAAAGCAGGCAGAGGATCAAGTCAAAGAACAAATTGCTTCTCTGTAAAGCAATTTTACGAATTTTACGCCACGGCAATCACAACAAAAAAAACAACTATGTAGCATCTTTGAGAAACTGGTTTAAGCTTTTGGAGGAATATAGTTTTCTACCCCAACTGTAAAACAAAAATTAGGTACATATACATAGTCGGTGATGCAGATGGAGCCGTTTGGACACAGTAACAGAAGAACGTGTGCAGGAGTCAAGGTGAAGCTCACCACTGTACCAACCGGTGAGCATGGCAGTGGGGGTGTCATGCTAAGGACCTGTTTTGTTGCCATCGGGTATAGATGTGCACTGCTTCCCAAGTTCTGACTGGTGCTATGGACTCAGGACTCTAACGGACATGCTGGAAATGCTGGACATACTACGACGCCGATTGTTGATGAAAACGACCAACTCCATGACAGCAGCCATCAAAATAACCTGAGCATGTCCAATACATTTTGTCCTTTTCACAGCAGAAATTGTCATAGGCAGGCGACACAAAATAAATGTGACAATCGCTCCGTCCGATACACCCAACCCTTAATTCAGCGGGGGTTTTTTTTATTTGTTAGCGTTTTGTTTTTACTTGTGACGTTCATCATGGCGCCTAAGTGTGACAAGGTGACGTAGTTGCAAAAGACCAATAGGACAACTGGAGACCTAGTGAGACATTCAGCTATTTACACCCTCGCTGCCAACCAACTCGTCTCTGCTTTCCACTGTAACTAACTTCTAATATAACTCAGAATTACCTAAAACCTTCCCTCTTTTTTTGTGGTGAAAAAGAGAACCTTAGTTTATGTATAAGATGAACTGACGCAGGCAGATTTTTCATTTTCCCACAAGGCCAATCTCATCCATCCCACACTTAACTAGATGAAAACTAAACAGCCAGAAAGGACTTGTAAGTCATCCGACATGTCGGCCGTCCTCTGCGGCCATAATCTTCTCGCTCTGCCCGACAATAAACAAGCTCCGGCTGCATAATCAGCAGACGACCTCTCGACAGTTCGCTCGTTTCTGCAGCAAGGCTCGTCTCCAGGAGAGCGTGCTCGTTGGCGGTTCTTTTAATCAGCCCCAGATTAATTGCTTTATGGACTCCAAAAGCTTACGGGCAATTAACTGGTGTCTCAGAGATCTGAGGGCGTCCGCAGCGCCGAGCTGCGGCGGCAACGTTAACCGAGGATGACGACTTCCCCGGCCTGTTTGAAGAGTCGATAGGATTAAGAGCTTCTAATGAGGACCACCGCAGAAAGCACGGAGAGACACACGGCCAGAGGACGAGGAATGACATTTCCGTGTGACGACATTGCTGGAGATGAGAGGAGGCCTGTGCGTACCTTCAGTGGTTCCCGTTCTGTCAGGTCCGCCGACCCGTCGTCTGTTTTGTATTTGCAGTCCTTGTCCCTCTGGTCAATGGTGGAGTAGCCGTCTGATGAGATCAGAGAACCGTGGTCAGCTCATTCCTCTGACTGGTGTCATTTGTTTACAGATTTCCAAGGCACAGAGACAAGGGTGTTTTTTTTCTTGTTGCTTACTGGAAAGGTTTTCCAACATAAACAAGAAGATTACACATGCGTCCGCACTCACAGTTTGAGGTAATAGACCCCGAACACAAAATGGATGGCATGTCTGGGATCAGAAAACACTCGGGGGATTTGGGGTCAAACGCTAATCCATTTTCCATAGTCGGATTTTGGCGTTCTAGTCAATAGTTTGTCAAATTGTTTTACACCAGTCATCTTTACACTGAAAACTAACAGAGCGCACGCCAGCTGTTTATGGAAAATCCATTTCTAGAGACAGATTGAGGAATTACCTGTTGACTCGAGTCGGATGCCTTTCAGCTTGATCAGCCCTCACCAGGGACCGACGTCGGAATGGCGAAAAACATGATCTTTTTTATTTTTATGATCCGTTAACACGACATACCCAGGTGCCACAAAACGGAGCTGCTAACCACGGAGGACTTCCATCTGGAAGTCGTTACCGAGCAAAGAGGACTCAAAGTGGGCTATTTTTTAAGGATTAGCAAAGTGCTTACAACTGAAGTCAGAACACCAAGACGTGTCTGTAGCTCATTAAGGGCATGAAGGCAAGGGAGAGCAACAGTTTAAACTAACTAAAAGTAACCTCTGTTTGTCAAGGAACATGCACATTGAGAAATGTTAGCAACCTGTAGGTAGTCACTGAGTGAAGGTAAGGAGTTATGTTTTCTAAAGGAATACCCAGAGACCGGCGGTTTCATCGTACCAGCTGTGCTAACCGATTGCTACAATAAGATGCTACAGACAGTTTGTGGTGAAAGAGAGACTGTTTTGGCTGATGCATCTCCCCGTCCGTCTGTCATGTGGCTGAAACACGCGTTATGTTTTTATCACATTCCAAGCAAAACACAAAGTTTATGAAACAGGGGGATGACTTATTTTCTGTGTTTTTTTTCCCCCAAACACAATTAATTATAACTGTCATGAAGAAAGATATTGTAATACTCTGGCAGATTTTCCACAACTTTTTAAACTGTGACTGCAACATATGCAAAGCACAACAAATAGATTCCTTTCCTAAACTCATCCAAGCGTGTTATTCTTGAGGACTTAAAAGTAGTGCAGTATCAAGTACGGGACAGTGTATCCATATCGGAAGTATCGCATGCTGGAGAAAAATCAGTAGAAAGATAATTCCCTTTTTGGTCTGAGGGCTATCATACAACCTGGACCCAACCCAGCTTCTCTAAAACTGTCCTTTCTATCACCAGTGGCACAATGTACAAGGTGATGTGACACCTCTCAGGCAAATGGTGCCTGAAAACAATTTGTCTCATTTGCAACAAAGATGTAAACGAACAGAGCAGTGGAGGCAAAATGCCAGAGCGTTCCAGGGTGATGACGTTTGGCCACAAACCAAAGAATGTAAGCAGAGAGTGTGAAGACACGAGTGTCACCGAATGGACGTAAAGAGAAAAACCGCAAGCTGCCAAAACGTGCGGTGGTAATCTGTCGCTTTGCTACTGGCATCTCAGTCAAAAAGATGTTTTTTTATTTTTTTATTTTCAGGCAGCGCTGCCTGCTAACCAAGATAAAGTAAATTACTGCCATAGTTCCTACAATATTCAGCATAGCACAGATTTAAAACACGATTCTTACAGGAACTTTTTAATCTTTCTTAAAAATATCCTTTCACCATGTGATCGAATTTGTAACTGTGGTTCAGCACAAACTCATTTATTTGGTGAGCAAATAAGATTTTCTGATAACAGCAGAAAAAAAAGTTGAGCTTTGGGGCCTTAAAAATTTACATTCTTTGCGAGAACATTTCCAATTCCTTCCACTAAAACCAACCTGAAACCCCCCGTTCCCCTGCACACACACACACGCACACACACCCACACAAGTTTGTATTTCAACCCATATTAAGACTTTGTATTGACTACCATTCATTTTAGTACTTGTATTTATACACAACGCAGACATTTCCCCCAAACAATACTAGTCTATCCGTATCCTTAACCAAAGCTTTATTCCCACCTCACCTTTTAACCCTAACCTTTGACCCCTAACTCTGAACAAGATCGTCCACTATACCAGAACGTGATTTTGGTCCCTATAAAGTCTGTTGGTCTTCAGAAGGTTAGTAGATATATCAGAAATGATCCACAATAGGATAGCCAATAGGATAGACAACTACACACAGCCACAAAGACAGACCTTGGTTCTTCTCCATCAGTGGCAGAGTGGTGTCATCATAACCTGGTTTGCCGTTCTTGGTAGCTTTAGGTGTGGCTGTCACAGTGGGCTGAGTAAAGAGACAAAGCAAGGGATGTCATCTTTCTTTACAAACAGATTTATGCAGAGTTTAGCTTTGGAGGACATGCTAGTAATTATTCTACGAATTGACGAGAGCTGTAAGTACACTTCTACTTGACGTAAAGTGTTAAACATGTACTGTTTTTCGAAATAACGCTTTAGGTTTAGGATCGTGGGTGCTAAGATTGTAATCAGGTGTGGGCATCCAAATTTAATTTCCCCAGATCGGCTCTGATCAGTGACCGGAAGGTACAACACTAAAAGTTTAAAGTTTTTTCTTACTGATTTGCTGGATTCAAACTAAGAACTCCAACCACTTTTGTTGATAAAAGCATAAATGACAGTCACTTCTATCGTGTACAAATAAAAATCATATAAAGCTCTTTAAATTCAGTCCATTTTCTGTCATAACTTTAAACATCATTCAAATACTGAATGATGTGTAAAGAATATATATATAAATTTACATTACTTAATGTTAGATTAAGTTTTGCTACTTAATCGGCAAGTTTCTTCCAGTGCAGAGCGGGAAGTGAAACTTGCGCCAAAGTAAAGTTGGATACCTGGAAGTGGCTCTTGTTCCAGCCGTCCTTAGTCAAAGCGTTCCTCAGCTCCTTGTAGCTCCACACCGTCTGCAGGACATGCGATGCTGCCTTTGTTTCGCGAGCTGATTGGCTGAGGGTGCGACAAATAAAAGCGGCGGATAAATGAGGGATTCACAAGAGCAAGAAAGCCAATCGAGACTCCCCTGACGGTGACGGTTGCTGCGATGGATCCGTGTGGCCGCGATCAATCTCTTCATTCAAAAGGCTCTGCCTCCACACCTTGCTTCAGGCTCTGCTTTTGTTTTTAATTCATAACCAGATGAGGGCACGTTTCCTTTCATTAGTTACCTCTGAGCCACCGGTATTAATTAAAAAGTGGCTTGGCGGGTGGCTCGCATCAAAGAGAGCTAACCTCTGGAGGCCCAACAGAAACTCAAGCTTTTTTGTTCCTTGACAGAACAATGTGTACTCACGGTGGTTAGCAGCTGCCAATATGATCAATGCGTTCTAACGCAATATTAGGGCTTTGAACGGGGCTCCTGATGGTAAAAGGAGAGACTATCGTGGGGGTAGGTCAGTCCTCTAGTGTTTAGTACCAGCCTGAAATCCGCAGAGTCGAAGCTCCACCTCCCAGAACTTTGCCTCCAGAGGTAAAAGCCTCTTAAATAATTTGTGGTAGGTAGAAATGTGTGCAGGCCTGAAAGGCAAAGTCTCACTAGAAGAGATACGGGGTGTTATCCTCCATGAATGCTAATGAAAAGCTCATGATGCAACGAGCTTTCAAGGCCTGACAAGAATTATCACGCATCTTACGTCTCTTTCACACACAAACTCCTTCGTGATTGGCTCAAATAAACACTATCCGAGTCTGATTCAGTGTGATCTTCAGTGCCTTGCACCATACGAAAGCCTAAAACCTTCTCAAGTATTTATGTCCGGTTTCTAGTGTAAATATCTCAGTAGACTTGAAATAAGATGAACTTTCAACCGATTTTTTTGCAAGATACAGAACGCTGTTTTAAGCCAATAATACTTGAATATGGATTAAAAGAAACAGTACTGGCTCCATTGTAATGAGACATTTTTCTCATGCCTTAAGTGAAAACCAGTGATTTTTAATCAATATTATGGGGTTATTGGCTAAAAACAAGCTGGTGTATTTTGTTTAAAAGTTACTTGTAAGTTAGTTTTGACTTATTTTCAACTTGCACCAGAAACTAGGCAAAAAAATACTAGGTAAAAATTTGTGTGTTCGCAGTGCAAAAGTATTCATTCCTCTTACATTTGGTGACACATATCAGTGGATATTTATGAAGTGGAAGAAAAACAATTCGTGATTTTGAAACATTTTTACAGAAGCCAAAAAGCGATGTGCATTAAGCTCCATTTACACCAATAAGGTAAAGTTAGGGTTTGCACTTCGACACATTCATTTTGATAATTAATCCCATTGGCTTTAACATGTTTGCAATTTAAACCATTTTTTTCCCCTCATGAAAGTTCCAAGCGGAACCTTTGGCATGTTTCCGGTACACCCGTAAATCTGACGCAAAAAGCGACATCTGAAAACAACAGCGATGGATGACAAAGGCGCTTGTCTGGGGTTCATTTTCACTTCAAAAAGACAATCTGATGGAACGCTGGGAAAGGCCATGGATGTGTGCAAGTCAAATAAGTGTTAGGACGTCACCAAAGCTAATCAAACAAAAAAGCATCTTGAGCCACATTGATGTGTTAGAACAATCCCACAGTCCAGATTTAAATCAAAGTAAGAAACTATGAGATGAGAATGAGTGAGCAGTAAGACTGAGCCATGTCGTAAATAATTGCCTCTCTGTGGATAAAGCCAAATACACTTGCAATTGCTCGCCTTTTGCAGAAGTACTTCTACAAAGTATTGTCCTGGTGAGAGAACTATAAACATACATCAAACTTTATAGGTTCTTATTTGCGGAAGCTGCCATATACCACTTTTCAACGTTCTTCCACTTCTCCACCGCTTCGTGCTGGTCGGTTCCCAGCTCGGTATTTCGTAAATCTTCACCTGGTCCTGTTGATGGCAACCAGCTTCTCGACCGCCTGGGCCTGGATGAGGGAGCGAGCGTTTTCCGAGCTGTCTGTCACGATCTCGTGGATCGTGTTGAGGATGGCGACCACGGTGTCCTCCTCCAGGTTCTTGGCTGGTCGCTGCTGGCCGCTGGGCAGGTTGCTGACAAGGTCCCGCATGGCGTAGCTTCCTGTGAGGTAAAGGGGGATTTTGGAGCAAAACAGTGAAGTCGAATTAATCTTAAGGCATGTCCAGCGTAGTCTTTCGATCTTAACATGAAGGAGATTACGCCCATGCAGCCTCCGTGCACGTGACACAACAAATCCTCCGTACCTATCAGATCCTTGTTGCGTCGGTCGATGGAAAGGTTGCGCAGAGCGATGGCCACAGCTCGGACCACCTTGTCAGAGTCGGAGCGCAGCAGCTCCACCAGGATGGGGAGACCCTTCTCCTTCCGCACCGTGGCTCGGATGTAGTTGGACCACTGGAAGACATCGGGGGTGCAATTCTGAGCGTTCTCGCACACAAACACTCCCCATCACTCACTCTGCAGCTGCCAGGCGGCTTTCTCCTGCTGCTCAGCTCGCCGCGCGGCAGGGGGCTCTGAACCGACACGCGATTTAATTTGTCTGAATTTAAACATCACTGGATTTTACTTCTTGTTTTTTTGTAGCATGAAACATTAACTCTGACATAAAAGGGGTCTTTGCTACCCCAAGAGATGCAATTAGGCAGAGGATGGGAACGCCCGAGCCACCAGGTGGCAGTAGTAAGCTGTGGAAAATGTGAGGAAAAGGAGGGGGGGGGGGAAATGGTGGAATGAGTGTGGTTGAAAATCTCTGATATTCTCTCGAGGGTCAGGATGTGTTTTGTTAACAACAGTGTGTCAGAGACTCCAATGTGCTTTGGGGGAAAAAAGCAGCTGTTATTGTGGTTAGTTCAACAGGAAGCCGACTTAAATCTCAACTGCAAGTCAATACTGAATTATCTCAAATCTGAGCTCATTCCACAGGAACTTAAAGTTAAAATCCTGGAGAACTCTGGGAGTTATTGGAGCTCAGATCGAAGGACGGACGAAGAGAGGCACTCCTGCGCTGACGCCCCGGCGGGCTGAGTGCGCAGGTGACCGCTCTCGCCCGAGGTGCTTGGCATAACGTTTGACAGCCAGCCTTTCCACGTTGATAATTTACTGCAGCTCTCTCAGCAGCTCCACAACGACTCTGATTGGAGCCACTACCTGACTGCTGCTGGAGAGCCACTCTTCTCATCCAGCGCAGAAAGAACTGGAAATGAGTGTGGGCTGCGGCTGTTATCGAATCACGTCTCTTCAATCAGATGGGAGGTCCCGAGTTAGATTTCACCTTCTTTTTTATGTTTTCCTTTTCATAGACTGGGCCTGGGACTGGGAATTTATTGCATGGTTTATTATTTATCATGATAAATTTCTTATCATGGTAAGAACTTAGATTTATTGTTGTCACTATAAATTCCAAATAGCGATACCTTCTGCCAAAACTGTCCATATTGTTGGAAATTTTGCTTTTAGTATTTTATCCACTGTTTGTTCAATGATAATATGAGTAAATATCAATAAATTTGAAAAAATGATTAAATACCGTGTAAAGTTTAGTGATATAAATCACACTCTTTTTGTGACGTGTGTTAAAGAGGCGCATTATAAATGGGTGTGTCTCAGGAGCAACATCTGTGTTTGTGGGGCTATTATTGCTCTGTAATGCAGTCACAACCATAGAGTTACCTGAAAGAGAAGTAATAAATACTTTTTTAATCATCATCACAACAGTACAAAAATATTGTGATAAAACTTTATATTGTCTACTCCTGGTGCAAAAGTTGCTCATTTCACTACAATTAGCTTTAGTTGGTAATAAGTTACATTTCATTTCCTACGACACAAAAAACCAAAGTTCCTGCATGTTCTTTATGTCAGGATTTCAACACATTTCATTTCTTTTAAGTTTTGAAAGCATCAATATAATGATTCTCTCTTAATTTACGACAGATATTTAAACAAAGTCAATCTTCAGATGTGAAATCTCCAAAGGGCTTTAGAAATCTCAGATTTTCCAAAATGAGATTTGGAAACCTCATTTTGGTTTCCGATAGTTAGCAATACCTCAACCATATTCCATTGTTTTCCAGACAGGAACCATGTGCAGGAACCATGGGAAATTATTTTTCTTTCAACGAAGTTCATTATCTTTGCTTGTCCTTAAAGCCGAGTCTCCTAGCTATCTACAAGTCACCTTTATGGTAAATGCACATCCAGTTTAACATTTAGCTCAACCCTGCTGCTACTTTTAGTGCTATATCGTCACTGTCCTCCGCTGAAGCGCAGTGGGATGCCATTTCCGCCTAATTGGTGCTTCCAGCTGTAAAAGTTTCGCCACCGAAAGGCCACGGCCAACATCAAAGTTTGCAGAGAGAAAGTTTGCAATTAAGCAAAAAGTCAGTTTGAACATGGTGTCCTGTCTTTGTACCACTCTCACCCCGGGGACTTACAGTCCACTGTCCAGCACTGAGGTTCTGCAGAGCCCCTGCAGCTGCCTCCAGGGTATTGTAGTTCTGGCTCTCCGTCAGCAGAGAAAGGTAGAGCCTCACCACTTCGGGCTGGTACAGCAGCTCGAAGCCTGTAGTGGAACACAGAGGGACAAATTGGTAGGAACCGCTGGCAGGGCAAAAGAGGCAGATGGGCTTTGTGGAGGAGCCAGCAAACGTATTACAAAAGTTATCCAAGAGTCCTTCTGCTCGACGAGAGAGAAGATGCTCGCGGTCGCCATGACGCGCAACACCTGCAAAATGCCTGAAAATTTGGGTCGGAACGTTTAGTTTTCAGCAAAAGTTTCAAAATACAAACATGAAGAGAATCTCTCAGCAGAAAATGGTTGAGAAGGATTCTTTCCTTTCAGAAAGAATAGTTGAAAATGCTCCACTTTGCAGCACAAGAGCAGCACCGACGTAAACACTCGAGCATTACAGGGGAACACAAGGAGAGATTATTGATCCAACTTTCAAGTTTGAACCCGAGTATTTGAAAGGGAGTTTTATCTCACTAACACACAAGACATCCAGCCACAGTCGATCATTATTCCTCTCTCTGATGGAAACCTAATTACATTTATCAGCTATTAGACAGAGCAGGCGCAGCGAGGGAGGCAAGCAGAGGCTTCTAATGAAAACCGAAATCAAATTCATCCATCAAAGGGTTTCTTTCTTTTTTTACTTCAAACAAATAGGCTCATCAGTGTTTCACAAAGAAGCAGAAAAATACAAAGTTGTACAGTTATATAGACGTGACACCTGAGCAACACGGCCTTAAACTGAACGCTTCTTGAAGGAAGCAGAGGTAAACTGATATGATCAGGCGACGAAAGGAATTGGACAAATTTAGGCTGAGAAACCTAAAATTTCAACCGTGGATGCATCGTACCTAAATACAACCAAGGTTGCACTAACTGCAACACTCTTTGGTGTGGACGATGCTACTGCTGAAAGAAGACTAGCTAGCCGTTGGAAACCAGCTGTCACTTCTAGAAATTAAACTGTATGTTTCTGGAACAACACAAAGCTAAACTTTGGCAGTTGCTGCTGGTTATTTTGTATTTTTGCCTTTTTAGTTGAAAGGGTCAGTGCGAAACCAAGCAAACAGGATTACAATCCTATTCTATCTGCCTTGGGAACAAGTAGACCAAGCAGATACATTGCAAGCTAAAAGTATTACAGCAAAGTTAATTTTTTCCCCTTTCCCCCTATCAACCTGCAGCTGTTGCAGAAAATGCCACACATAGAAATGTTAGCATCTACAGTGGACTGCACGCTTTTCGCAGGGGCTCGGTAACACTTACTGTGAATAGCGACAATCTGAAAATACTTGAGATGCTTTCTAAAAATGGCTATCGCTGCCTATTTTTTTTTTATTCCAACACCAACTCTGTCATAATATGCATTGACATGGACGGTGGAAACCGTTTTAGCGCACAGAGACTGTGAGCCAGTAATGCTAACCTTGCTAACGGCGCTAATCACGCTAATCGCAAATTCCGCCGAGAATTCATTTGTGACATTTGCTAATCTTTTTTTAATTTGTTGTAAATCATTCATTAGAAATATGTCAACAATTAACAACATCTCAGGTCAGAGAGACCAGAAAAAAAAGTTACTGCCACCACAGTCTCAGGATGGGTTAGCTTTACAATAACAAACATGTGAAAATCAGACCAAAAAAAAAATCCAATCTCAAGAATGAAGCTCTGATTTTCATCACTTATGTCAGGGAAAAAAGCCATTGTGTTTTTTATGATTCATAAGAATCAAGGAAAACACAAAATACATTAATCATAGCTTACTTTACATGATCTTTACAAATGTGCTTATGTAGAAAGATGCAACGGTCAAATGTGTCACCTTTGAGTTAAAGAGTCTAAAAAAAAACCCAAAAGGAAGGTCATGAGTTTTACAGATTTAGCTAGACATTAAAGTTGAACCAAACTTCTCCTCACCGTGTCTAAAGTTAGAAGTTATGGAAGTAGTGAGTAAAATAATCTTGCATAAATACAGCAGCCTCGACCGCAGCACATTTCAGATTCGTCTTCCAAAGCCTCAAGGCTCAAATGAAATGGAATGTAACTGTGTTTATTCGTGTGTTCGGAGGCCAGCTTTTATATGAAAACCCTTCTATTTATACCGGCACCATTATATAGGAACCTTGCAGGAGAAACGCACACAGGCCAGCCAGGGTGTCATAAAACAAAGCTTAGTGTAAGCATGAAAGTGGACGCTTCTCTTTTGGAACTGTTTATTATAGCAGAAGAATAAAAAAGCAAAAAAAAGAGGGGAGTGGATGAGTGTTGTGCTTGGGAGGTAACGGAAACATAAAGTTAAACTCGTGTCCTTAAATTCATCTAAATCCACATCTCACACCTATCATTTGCAGAGAGCTGTGGCCTTGGCTCCCCTCTAAGATTGCCACGTTCAGACACAGCAACACGGTTGTTAACACTCGCGAACTCTGGTTTTCTTCCCCGTGGCGTTTCCCTTCAAGATCCCTCCGCCAGAATGTGTGTGGGAGGAGCAGCCAGATCGGGCGAAAGCGACTGAAAATGATGAGCTCATTTTCAACGACCCGAACTCCTAAAAGCTTTAAGGCACAAACTTTTCAAGCAAAAACAACAAGAGGTGCCTTCATTGTGATACCTCTGTCATTTCGACCTGTAAAAACCCGAGGTGGTCCGGGAGCGCTCTTCGTTGGGGGAGCTATTCTCGGCGACGCAGCGCGACCAGGAGATGTCGGAGCACGGTTGTAAGCATGTGCTAAAAACATGAATCGGATGAAAAGGTTCGCTCAGGGGCAAAGCGGGAGAAGAGGGAGCTTGCAAACCGCTCCACTCAGCAACAATCAGCATTCGCTTCATATTTCTGGCCATAGTGGGTGCAAACTCAGCAGACTGGAGACCATCGTCTGTCAGGCCCGTTGAAAGAGATTTCATCTCCGGAGCAGATTCTGTCTGAGGGAAAAAAAAAACGTCAGACGTATTAAACTCTTAGCATGTTCTCTATACACAGTTCATTTCCGCCATCTATGTAGAGCACATTGTACAAACATTAAGCCATCCTTGTTATGCCTTACCTTAAAAGAAACGAGATATCCACAAAATTTCTAAGTGTTCCTCTATCGTTCTGCAAGTGTTCTGAAAGCCATTCAGGGTTTTACTTTGGAATTTCATTGCTTCTTCTTTGCATGTTCAGTCTGCGTACAGTAAGTAAGGCCTTCAAGAAACAATGACAGCAACAACAAAAAATGCACCAAAGATGTTGTCTGGCCCAGAACTGGAGATTTCTTATGCACCAGACTGAAAGAGAATGAGAAAGCAGCTAAAGTCCAAGAGAAAAGTCCTTCTGGGAATTCACAAAAGGCGTGTTTGGCCCACTTTAACCAAACTCTAATCTGTCTAGAAAGTCAGGCAGACCACCTCAAAATAACTATCGAGTGTGAAAACAACCTGACGCTATCGTTATCCAAGGCTACCCGATCCATTTGTATCATTAGAGGAGTATTTTATTTATTGGATCGTAAAATATCTCTGACAAAGTTTTTAATCGTCTGCGGCTGCAGCAGAGGCTTAATGTCACCACCTCTGGTTCATCCTAATCAGCCATCTGCCAGTGTGCGCTCTTGGCTGCGGTGAACTGTGGTCGTTGTTGGTGCTGGCTGCCAGTTTGCTGGACAGAATTACAATCTGGACACGGAGATGAGCTGCTAGGCAGATGTGATCTACCACAGCTCTGTGCCAGACGGAAAACATCATGTTTCCTCCGTCAAGTTCCGATTTTTAGTATGTGCAAGTGACATTTCTAGTGAAATAAAAACTGCATTATCAGAAGTGCAGTATAATTAGCAGAATGTACCACGAGTGTAGATATTAAAAAGTGAACTCTGTCTCACAACGTGCCTTGTATTTGCTGAAGGCATTTATAAAGAAAATATGAGCTGTTATTATTAGAAAATATGGTTATGAAGTTGTTTGCTTGAAGCTTGATTCAATGCAACATCTTCGTTTGAGGCTCTTATTTTGTTGGTGTAGCCAACAAACAGATAAGGAAGCATCCAGGTCTGTTTTATCCTTTTTAATGCAGATCTGGACAGAAAATAAAAACTTTTAGCAGAGAAGGTAGGAAAGCTTTCTGTGCATTTTGAGAACACTGACACGAGGTAAATGTTAGCCAACATTTACCTCGTGTCAAATCCAACATTTGACACGATGGTAAAGTTAGCATGTGCTTGATATCTTCTTACCACTGCTGGTCTACAGGGCTTTGAATAATTTACTCTATTAAAAATAAATATTATATTAGGGTTCCGTATAATATTTGTAAATTATAATTTTATCTTATGAATCCAACATTATGTTCAGTTTCACCGGTGATGGAATCATATGCTTTATCTAATTTATAATACAGTGACTCCACCAGCAGATCTAAATAGCTGTAGTGCAGCAGTGGCAGGCTGCTCTTTCTACTGTAATGGATGTAATAACTCCAGCATTCGTTGTTTGCTCCACACAAAATGACATCTAACTACCAACCCAAGATGAGCTTTCAGTTGCCATAGAGACTGAAAGTGTAAAATGACTTTCCAGCGTCACGCTGTAATAGGCACTAACATGTCGTCTGCTTTCTGTGTTGAAGTCATCAAAGAGTTACAGAACCATGCGTCTACACAGAGGTGTATCTACAATGCTGGATTTCCACACTGGATTACCTAAGATTACACGTTGAGATGTTAATCTTGCACAAGGTTAAAACAGGCTTTCCTATTTTACAAGCCGTTATTCCCTATAATATTTTGATTACATATTGATCATAAGCCCCTGGCACTCTGCATCCACTTCTCCGCCACGTGCCAAAAGCAAACGCTACAAAAAAAACAAAAAACATACGCCATAAATAACAACATTTTCCAGCCAGCATCAGTGGCGGCTCCCTGCGAGCTCAGCCCCATGAGCCCATTTCCAACACTTGTATGTTGGTGGGGCACATCACACACAGCTGTGGCCTCCTTATGGAACTCCTCCTGCGCTCCGATGTACAGCAATGCATGAAAACACGCCCAGGAACTAACGCTGGGCCACACAGCCATGGAGTTTAGGCACATGGCAGGAGAAGGTGCCGAAACGAGGCGAGAGCGGGAAGAGCGGCGGGTTGTTTTCCCAAAGAGGAAGACGATGACGGCGGCGAAGACTGCCGCAAATCGAGGCGACGCTCAATTAGCGCCGGGGTCCCGAAGATGAAGAGCTTTGTTGTGCTCCGGAGCATGAAAACTGGGTTAGAAACTAAGTTTGGTTGGAGTGATTGAGCGATGCCTGGTGAAGAGCTGCAGCAGTAATTAGGTTCAGGCGGCTCCGCTATCGCCTCGATGTATTCCAGTGTGGCAGAATGTTAAATAACAATGGATTCATTGATGCGCAGACGCGTATTAACGTATGTATGCAAACACCGCAAAGACTATACAGTATTCCTGAGCGAGGGGAAAGGTGGAAAGGGCCGGCAAACACCTCACATTAGCAAATCTTCAGGGCTTTCTGCTTTGCTCTCACATAGTCGAGTGCATTCGAGCAAAACCGGATACACGGCCTCTGCAAACAGCTCCGTGCACACTCCTAAATCCATAAACACACCAACCACTTGGCGAGGCATGTCAAAAAGTGATGTCCATCGATTATGTCTGCCTACATCCAGCTAGAGGTTCCTTCTTGAATTTACACCAAAGCTCCGTTTATTTACACCTCCTACTACCAGCATGGCGCCTCCACAAAGCAGGGAAAACATGTATGGTGGCATGAAGGAGGATTGTTTGAGTAGCAGGTTTCTGCTGGTTTCTCTTTTGATCAGAAACCAAAGTTGTTCCGTTTGTTCTGTTCAGAAACAAACAGAACAAGATTCTGTTTGCTTCTGAACAGAACAAACAGAATTTAATATGAGAGGACGTACAAAAAAAAAAACTGGTTTTGATTGATTGATCAACAAACCTGCCCCCTGTAGTTGAGTCATTTTTGGAAAGTTGAAGATGCCTTATTTTCAGAACTGTTGATGTCACTTAAATAGAACCTGATTGACAACATGAATTAAACTAAAGCGTCCCCCTATCTCCCTAAAAAACAACTAAAACCATAAACTAAAAACTAAAAAGACTCACTTGTAGTGGTCTGTGAAGGGTTATAGAGACATTTCTGAGCACCAGTTCACTGGTGGACCAGAGAAAGGAAGCGATTCAGAGGCTGCCTCATGGGGAGCGGATCAAAATGTGAGCACCATATTTTAACCTTCAGAATTTGATTTTGAAAAAGAAAAAAAAGACAACTGTGTTTCCAATACAAATGTGCACAAAACTTTGTCAATGCAAAAAAAATACAGCCTCATTTTTGTGCCAAAATATTTTATCAAAAAATTTTAGTTTTTGTTTTTAAATTAGTGTATATCCATCAAGCAAATTTAAATGCGCAACTATATGGTCAAAGGAAACGCAGCAAATAACAAAACGCTTTTTATTTTAAAGTGCATCTACTCTATGCTCACAACTAATGTCTGTTATTTCTGACATTTTTTGTTTCTGGGCAGTTCATAACTCTAGCTTTGAAAGCTGTGCTTAATTCAAGACTGAAAAATCCACACCATTTTCTTGTATTAAACATTAATGGCGCTTTGCTAAGTAACATTACTTGAGTGGTCAAATTGTCTCCAATCTTTGACAAAAGCTCAATCCCTGATTTAGAGCCTTTGTCTGCAGATGGAGAAAAAACAAAGCAGTGATGATTTCCACTTCCCAGGAGTGGCAGGAAAATATTACGAGGACGGATGAGACAAAAATGTAATTTTTCTTGAATATGATCGTCTTTGGCTGCTTTACGGGTCCATGACCCAAACGACTTGCTGTAACTGATGGAACCATGCGTTCTAGAAATCTTTATCTACAATTTCCAGCCATCAGTTTGTGACCTTGAACTCGTGCACACCTGAGTTTATGTTGAAAATCAATGATCTACAGCTGAGAAGCAATTCGGAGATGCTCTAAACTGGCATTAAACATGTTCATGCTTTAAAACCTTCCAGTGTGGCCAAGGTAAAACATTCAGGAAGAGAGGAACATCAATTCTCCGCAGTGATGCAAACACCTGACTGCATGTTCTCACAAATACTTGATGGAAACTGCTGAGGATAGCTTTAGGAGAAAAACAAATCAAAAGAAGAAAGAAAACTGTGCTTCCAGAGGATCGTTGGCAACAAGGCCACATTCTCCACCAGACAAAGACCACATAAATAAAGGAAATCCTTCCAACGGGGACAGCCTCCAGTTTCTGGTCTAGTTCTACATCTGAAACTCAAGCATGCTTCACCCCACAAACCCCTCTTTAATGTCTGAGCGTCTTTATGCGAGCGCACGCAGCACATGGGACAGCGCTGCGGTGCTAATGAAGACTTTCTCGGGGCAGGAGTCACAGTGCCGCGATTGGCAAAACATTGTGCATCATTAAAAGTAACATGGCTGAGATGGAAAAATGCGCTCGACCCTCTCGGGTCAGAAAAAAACACAAGACAAAAGAAGGTGAGCGGTGGAACCACATAAACAAGTAAATTGGCGAGGTTTGCTGAGGCCTTCGCCGTGGCGACACCGCGTCATTTGGTGCTAGCAAATAACGCCGCTTTCATGTTGTTGTTTATTCTCCTTGGAGCAGAACCAGAAGGCTGTTGTTAACGGACATGTCAGCTTCGCACTACACGACAATTACTTTTAGTAGGACAGCACATAGAATATTGGACATTCTACAAATACAAGCTGTGGTTCGCTGCGATTTTCTTTTTGGAGAAAATACGAATGTGACGGTGTCTATGGCGGCATACGTTTTACATAATGCAGCATCATCCTTGGGGGAGGTGGGGACAAAGACGTCTGAAGCATCAGCAAAGGAGGTGACGTGAGCTGACACCAGAATATCAGCTGCGGTAATTAGAAATCTGCACAGTGTTTGTATGCTAAAGATGCCTGTTAATGTCAGCTGTGACTATAATTAGGCCCTGATTGGAGATGCATGTTAATGCTAGGTGTAAATCTCACTGAAGTACATCTAATTGACTTTCAAATTCCCATCCCACAGCTCCCACTACTCTAATCTCTGTTGCGGCGAAAATCTGTTTTACTACAAATTGGGAAAATACTAAGCACACCATATCTGCCTCCGTAGCATTTAGCAAGTAAAACAGCAGCCAGGTGCTTTTAATGTAGTACAATTAAATATCTGATCATTAGCAACTGTGGCCACCTCTAAAATAGCAGGAATATCAGTAGTTTGCTGATCTGGAGTTGTGTGTTAGGACAATGTAAAGGAAGAGGAGCCCAAGTACCCGGAGTCCTGAAACTTTCAGACGTCTCTCTGCTTTGGCACACCTGGACCCATTATTAGCTCATAAGCTCTGTAGAGCTTGACTGCAGGCTAGTGAGGCAGCTACGTCATTCAATTCAATTAAACAAGGGACACATCTAAAAGTTGCAGGAGACTCAATTTTCACCTTCCAACAGTCGGAGAAGGGTAAGAAGGTAATATTAAAAACATTTTCAAGAGATTACTTGAGGAGAGTTCCAAGGAGTGTGGACACCCTACCACATTCACCGTAAGTCAATCGCATGCATTGTTCAGAGAAATGATAAAAACCCAAAACTCAAGACAGGACAATTTGAAAAAACACAGAAGATTAATGACTTGCTGCAAAGGGCGGCCAGGGTGTTTTTATTGTTAAAAGAATAGTTTTTGCTTGAAAAACTTGCATCAAAATGAACAAAAAGAGTTTTGTACTAATGTCCTGTAAGCAAATGAAACCAGAGGTCTCACCGTAATTCATACGTAATTCATAGAGTCACGTTTGGTTAAATAAATAAAATAAGAAAACGGTGCAATGCCTAAAACAAAAACACAACCTATTCAGCAACGTGGTGGAGGAGTGAATATTTTTGGCTTGAGCACCAGTCACTGAGTGATGACAGCATGAACTCCTCTGTACACCAATTCAAATTGGATGCAATCTCTCTGCCCATACAAAGCTAGGCCCAAAGTGGTTCACTAACGGAGCAATGATCCCAAACATAAGAGCAAATCCACAAAGTCCCAGTCAAAGTTCAGATCTCAATTTGAATCATGAGGCAGAATCTCAAGAGACCCTCAATGAACTGAAGTGAGATTGTAAAGAAAGTGTGATGCAAAATCTTATACAACAGCAAAAAAGACTAATACAAGTTACTGGTGCTAAAAGATGTTCTCCAGCTGATCAAAACATGGATTTTCTTATGACGGTGTCAATAGCAATGGAAACTTTTACTTTCCCATGATTATGCAAGAGAGGTGAGATATTCCAACATCTCTTCTTAAAAGTCTGACAGCTGTTCGAAGCGAGAGCTTCTTTTGGTCTGACAGAAAGTTGTTCAACCTCCAGTCACCCCTTTGGATTGACAGAGTTTTTTGTAACCCCTCGTAATCAGTGGGCTCTCGCCACAGACTGGCATCTCTATGAGCAGCCCCAGGGCAGCACGCATTAGCATACCCACACGGTGGTTGGCCTTCATTTGGATGTTGACAAAGAGAGATATTGGCCTCCATCTTGGACTGCTCCCATCAGTTTTGTGCCATAAAGTGTACTGGTGCAATAACATGATTGAAGGGAGGGGAGAGGAAAAAGATACTCCAAAAGGCACAAAGGCTTGTGTCTCACTGACCCTTCTGTCACTACCGCCTTCATTCTTTGCCATCTCGCAGCAGGCATCTGCTTTGGCACTACGGTAAGTCTGGTCCATAAAAGCTGAAATCCTAACAATTAGCAAAGTGGGACCCTTAGCAGCAAGCTGTTTTTTCCGGTGCGAGGGGCTTCTTCCTCTTTCTTGTTCTCAAAGGCCAGAGGAGCCCCACTGCGCCTTTTTGGTAGAAAGAGTCAAGCACCGGTAGTGAAGACCTGCTGATGAACTGGACTGTCTGAAATGTCCATGAATTTCTTTCACAAAAAAAAAAAAAAGATGGAACATCTTTTTTTTTTTTACTGCAACCTTTGACTTCTGGATACAAACACAGACCCAGTGGTTCTGTCACTGCCAAAGAAAAAGCTAGTGTGTCTTTTTGTAGCTAATTCAAGAATGTGTCATGCATCATATAATGTTTCCATCCGGTGTCCCTTCTCCTGATGGGAATGAGTTTAAGGGGCCCTGATTAAATTGCTGTGTCTGTTAGGTGCAGAAGTTATAATCCATTTGGATGAAAAGCACATTAAGAACATTTGACATTTTTCCAGTATTGGAGGATGTAACGGCCTTTTTATGACAGTCGGATTGGGAAGTGAGACGAATGAGAATGTATATTGCTGACATTCAAGGCTTGGAGACACAAATGTAAGCTCTGCTTTATGCAACAACTGATATTTCCATGAATACATTGCTGCTTACCTGCGGCAAAAAACAGAAGAGAGCTGTCATGCTTCCAGCTGCTTTAAGATACGAAAGCAACAAGCCCTGCAATGAAACATGTCTGACTTCAACAGCTTGCTAAGCATCATCTTGTGGAAAATAACACAAACTTACAATATTTTCCCACAAGTCACTTAATCTTTGATTCGTCTAGATTCACATCGATTGGTTATTGCCAAATAACAAAATATTGGTATTCCTTCGTATACTAAAAAAGGTATACTATGGCATACCTTAGACTCTTCCTTACTAGAGTCTAATTTAATAGGGGAAGGACTAAGATGGTGAGAACCAAATGCCCAACTTAATATGTCCAAATGCCTCCAGCTGCCAGGAATGTTTGTGTGAGTAATACATAATCTTTCATTTTAAACAACACATAAGTTGCGTGCTTAATTTATAACATATCACACTTGTTCAGATATGCCTTGCATTTCAATACTCAAGGAACTGAAGGAAGTGACGCTGCCTTCAGTACAGAAAATAGCGCTGTAGCATCACTGCCCTGCACATCGGATGCTGTAGCATGTTCTGATCGTCAACAAACACTCCAACTCTATTGTAGCCAGGCTGCAGTAAATTAGTTGTGCATGTTGAAAATTATTCAACTGCAACTCTAAGATCTGCCATTACTATGGAATCCACAAGTAATACTCAAACCTGGTAATACCGTTATTATAGTAGGCTACACTAGTTCTGTCTGCTCTGATTGAGATTCCCTCACTGTTGGGTGCTAAATGCCTTTAGTGGCTCCAGCTGACTGATGCGCCACCTACTTTTTGATTAATTGACCACCCATTGGAGAAACTCATAAAACAGTGAACCTTCATCCTTGGATGGTACATTTATTTACATATTGTCATCTTCCTGAAAAAACAGCCTATTTTTTTTGCCTAGTGCTTTTTTTTCTGCCTAAATTATTCTTTTTGCGAAAGAGAAGCATTGATTTCGAAAAAATAATCACTTTTGTCAAAAAAAAAAAAAAAAGAGCGATTTGGATCATTATCTTAGGAAGGTGACAATTTAAAAAAAATAAATCAAACAAGACAGTAATGTCAGGAGAATGTAATGTACCTTGTCCAGACGCAGTCAAACACCGAGTAAGACCAACATTTAGCCGAACAAAAACACTTCACAAAAGCAGTGAGGCACACATTTCAAAGACAAGACAGGACTTGGTATTTTACAAAATATGCTTCATGTGTCCAAGTATAGAGATTTTTCAATATATGTGGGGGTTTTAGCATAAATGCAACGTAGTACGTTGTATGGAAATCAATGAATCGGGTTACAAATGGCAGTAAGAGGAAAATAAAAACTTGCAGAACAGTACACCTGGTTATTTAGATGATAAATCTTAAAACAACATAAAATGCTGAAATGTAGAACTTTGAATGAGATGCTTATCATTTATAAATGTTATTCCAGTTGTGCAGAAACTGACCAAAGTTCGAGCAATTGGAGCCCAAGACCTGCTTGTGGCCTGTGCAGCAGTCTGTCAGGCACTCAAGTGTTTCAGAGAGGAGACGAGACGTCTGCGTGCGCTTTCGAGTGTTTCGGTGTCGGTGTGTGTCTGCAAGAATGTTTCTATGGCTTAATAGTCTATCAGCATCACCTTGAGTGCCTGCTTATCCTTACCCAGGCGAGTCACGTCCTTGCCCAGACACAAACCAAATTTAAACTCCTGCAACAACAAGAGGATGGGAAAAGGAATGTAAAAGAGAAGAGGAAAGAGGTTGGAGAGAGAGAACGAGAGAGGCGAGTCTCAGGGAAAAAAGAAGCAATGGGGGAAGATGGATCTTCAACGGTTTCTTTTTTGGTTGCTCACCTGAGCATGAATCATGAATATAAGCTTAAGTTGTCAAGGAGGAGCTGTGGCTCGACGACAAATTCACAAGAGTTCTTACATCTTATATACGTCTTCTGTATACAGGAGACATAGACACAGGAGGGGATGAGAAAACCGGGAAAAAAAAAATGCTGAAGCATGTCAAGGAATTGGGAATGAATAAGAAAGAAAAGGGAAAAGAAGCAAGTGACCAGAGAGGAGAGGGGTATAATTCGGTGGTTTTGGGAAAAGAAGGAAATACAATTGGGACAAATGAGAGGAAAGTTGGAGAGAGAGCACGGAGAAATTGTGGAGGCTGAGAAATGAATATTGCATGGTGGATGGGGACAGATGTCTGGTAAACAGGGAGCAGGTGGATCACTTCGGCGCAGCAAGGAAATACAGTCATCCAAAGGTAGAGTATAGAAAAGTGATCAACTTCAACAAAGGTTAAATTAAATATAAGTACCTTACAGTTTGGATGTCCAGGCTTTGACATAAGCAGAGATAATCTAGAGAAATGACACTAGGTGTGTGTGAGACAGGAGAAATACAACAACGACTGAAACAGGGACTGAAAACATGCAATCTTTACGTCATGCAATGGGGGAGCAAAAATATCACTTCTACGGTTTACACCCGAGTACGTTGTGAAGACTTTCCTTTCAGATCATACTAACAGTGAAATGACGCACCCTGGAGTTCTGGTTTTCTTCCCTTCCTGTGATCATCAGCAAAACTTTAATCTGCTTTTAAGTACACTAAAGCGTCCGTCGTAGAAACACTAAGCAGCCCTCCTCTGCCTCGAATGAGACAAAACTAAGACTCACAGCTTTTTGTTTTCCTTTTTTGTTTGTAGTAATTCCCTGAAATCATGTTTGTTCCAATTACCACTTTCCTCCAACTCCTCGGGTCCAGGGAGACGGCAGCGGCAAACGACGAGGATAATCAGTTAAGAGATTGATGTTGCGGGCTCCAGGGAAATCCCAGCATCATTTTCTGATTCATTGAGGAAAACAGGAAGAACAGGGGCGGGGGGAAGTGAAGTTTTGAGGGCGAGGACAGATGAAATAAATAAATGCTGCAGTGGGCTGAAGCATTGCGGTTGGGTTGGCACACTGAAACGACGAGTCTTCATTTAAAAAAAATAAAAAAACGCAGGTGGAGAAGTACTGTGACGATGCGTCTGCCAGGATTTCGCTCTGCTAATGATGTCTGGAGCAGCTTTTGACGAGCCCTCCTAGGAATAACATTGTTATGTCAACGTCTGTGTGTCTACAACAAACACAAAAGGTGGTCTCACCTAAGTCAACTTCTCACTTCTTTCATTTTGCTGTTTGCTCTATAATTACCTCTTTTCATCAGTAGTTATGGTGGGACTCAAAAGGCACGAAAGTGCTGTTAGAGAGGTGGATTAAACTTTTCCTCTTTATGTGTGAAACACTGTAAGGTTTTGTATATTAGCAACACTACAAATAGGGTTTTTTTTGTTTTGAGATAAAGTACTTTCTTTGGCTTCTGTCTGTGTGCATCCTATTCTACTTTGACTCATCTTACTGTTGAGTCAAAGTAGCATTGGAAACTTATAAGTCATTTATGACTCTTCATGACACACTGACCTTTCTTTTTAAGAGCGGGAGAGGTTTTGCTTCTGGCCATGATAGCATCCAGAGCAAATACACCATACAACCCATTACATATTTGGCAAAAGAAAGGTGCAATGCCCGGGTAGCTGCAATAAAAGAGGCTAGGCAGATAAAGTCGGTGATGGAAGGAGCCAGACAGTCTGGAACCAACTCTATGTGGATGGATGTTGTGTGTCAAAATAGCTAGAAGGAGCCCGGGGTGAGAAGTGCGGTGTGATTGTGCGTCAGGGTGTGCCGGTGTAAGTTTCTACGGCCTTGCGGATGCCTTTTTGTTGCTGCCTTGGACCTCAGTGCGTCTGGGTCAAGGGATCATGAGGTTTCCATCTTCACTCAGAGTACCACCTCTCTGCAAAATGTGACAGAAACCAGCGAGGAGGAGGAGTTGGAGGGAAGGAGGCGAACTGAAACAATTGACTGAAGTGTTCGTTTAGGACATACAGGGCAAGTTATTAGCCACGGCGGTCGGCGGGTTGGCAGGAAGTAGTATGAATTCAGCACAGTGAATGCTGGAGTCAGCATTTGCTACGCGGGTGTTAGATTCCTCAGGAAGGAAGCGTTTTATGCGACCTGTGCCGCTTAGAGTTCAAAATCCAGAGTTCTGCTTTTAGTTTGGGAACAAAGCAGAAACAGGAGAACAGAAAGACTCCAGACTGTAGGAGTTCTGGGACCAAAGTTGTTACAGAAGATGTTTAGTGCTGGAAAATGAACCTGTTTCACTGTATTTGCTCTCTGCAAACAGCATAGTAATAAAATCATTGTCTGTTTCCGCTCTCAACCAATGATGGAGCAGCAATGCAACAGTGCAAACAAACAGAAAGTTGCTTGTTTGTACCAACCCAAACAATAAGAATAAAGCTCCATTTTTCAGAGAAAGATACTCTGGCATTTGTGCAAACAGATCCAGTAGGCCGATGTTGGACAGGGTTGTACAATGCTTCAAACACCGGCGCTGCTGTCTCATCTGTCAAACAACAACACAAATTAAATATTAGGCAACAGAGAAGTCATCTGAGTCTATGTTACAGTTTTGTGAATTGTGAGCAAAATAGTCTGTAGAATGGAAGGAGAACTGGAGCGAGCTCTTCCAGGGCGTACAAACGCTTGTCATGTATGTTGCGGACAATGGTTGAGATCTGGTTCTTCAGCAGTGAGAACTTGAGCCCATCCTGTTCCTCATGACAAGATAGACGCTTGTCCTCCTCTGGGTCAGTGGCAAGAGAAATGGACCTCTGTGTCACATTATATTTATCCTCTAGGGAAACAGGAAGTCATAGATTGATCCTAAGCAGAAATTTCTTGACACATTGGTCGAGAGTCAGGGTACAACCCGGACAGGGCAGACCAAATTCAGTTTGTACAAATTCTTTACATTTCATTGATATGTCACACACCACTGCTTTCTGTTATTCTTTTCATGTTGTTGAGTTCAGTCAAACTATGAATTTGCTTCTTTTTATTGAACTGACAATGTTTATTGGGTCAATTTAGGTGCAGAAGAAACTGCCAGAGCAAAAACGACTCACGGCACTCGAGACGTCACCTGTGATTAGGTCATCATAGCCAAACCGAAACAATGACCTCTCAGTATTTACATCCACCAGGATCCCAGCTTTCCTCCGCTCTTAATTTCAAAGGATTCTCATTTCACTTCCACAGAGAAGTAAACACTTGTTTTCATTCGGTGCGTTTGCTTCGGTTCATTGAGAACACACACCCACACACTTGCTCAGAGACGATGTGAGGCACTTTCCCCTCATCTACACTCACCCGCGGCGGCAGAGGGGGGCGATGCGAGTGCGAGAGAGGCCAGGTGAGTGTGGAAAGGCAGAGATGGCTTCGGCGAAAAACGGGTGAAGGCTAATTAATCTGAGACATACACAGAGTTCCTTCCAGCGCAACAAACGGCTAATTCGGTATTCTGCGCGCCTCCCGTCAGTCCAGGACGCAACTCAGGAGGAAGAAAAGAAACGAAAAAAAAAAATGTTTAACAGGAGTTCATTTTCCTGCAAAGAAAGGAGTTCAAGGTTTCTGCACAAGGCGAGTTTTCACACGTGAAACCTTTGCCTTTTTCTTTTTCCTCACTCCACTCGTCCCGCTGATTTTTTCTTCTCTTTTTAATCTGAAAGTTAAATTATGTGGTTTCAGTGAAGTGATGGGAAAGTATTTTATAATTTTAGTCCCTGCCACACAAACTGCTCTTTTTAACAGCTAATTACTTCGGCTACGCTGTTATTTTATTTTCCTCAGGATCTACGCCAGCATGAAAAAATATATATATAATAATGCATCCAATCTCCCTGGGTCTCTCTGATCCTGCACTGCAGCCACCTGCAATCTGTCTCTGTTGCTCTGAAAGCAAATTGATTTCAGTTAAAAAATGCTGATTGATCCCAAAGGGAAACTGAATAATCAAACAATAATAAACAAGGAATGGGGAAACTAACACAGGGAACGGGGTGAGAAAAGAGCAAAATATCTACTTGCAAAGAAAACGTAAAACAATTTAAGATCTTTTTTGATGATTTTCCTGGTGAAAAAGAAAACGATATTCAGAGATTTCCTGAGATACTTCAAGAGTTATATTATTATCTATTAGCCTTTTTTGGTTTGTGGAAACCTAAAAACAAAATGTTTTCAAGTTGTAGAGCGTCTACGTATATTTCAGTGGACATTTGTCCCAAAAGGAAATCATCCTGAAGGAATTACTAGGGATAACTTCTCTCGTATGACAACACTTGAGTTTTCTCCACTATAGGATTCCTACACATTTGCTGCATCTTTCCGGACTCCAATGTCCGGTGCTTTCATTCTGATTTTTGGGCGGTTTTTTGAAGTTTAGATTCACAAGTTTCCTATGGGTTTAAAGTTCTTTTTTTATATAGTGTAATGGATGGATTCAATTCAAATAAAAAAAAAAAAATACTTAATTTATCCCAAATGAAAATGAAATGATGTCATCTATATCATCCAAGTATCTTAAAGAGTTATTGATGCTGGTAGCAGTCAGTCTCACAACTAATCTGAAGAAGCTTCTGACTGAATGAAATGCTAATTGCTGAATATCCAGGCAGCAAAGACTTTATTTCATAGCAACGTGTTCAGGATGACGCCAGCAGCGCTGCTAATCTGCCTCATTTGCTTTTGCCGCTCATCTGTAAGTCACTGCCCGGCCATACGGTTGGAAACACGGGGAAAGAGAGATGTTGGAGTCGGTAATATGATCCTTATCCCATGATGATGAATGGAAGAGATGATCTGAACGTCCTCCTCCTGCATCCATCCTTTACACCTCCACTGGGATTCGGGGGTTGCATTTGTGCTTCTGAGATGCTGATCAGCTACTCACATGTTGTAAAAAATAACACCTTGCTTCCATGGTTACGTAATGGATGGATTGAAATACAAACGTTCTTCTGAGCTGATAGCAAAATGCTTAAAAAGATCTGCTGATGATGCTGGGTTAAAAAAAAGGGTTAAAAAAAAAGATAATGTGGAGAATATTGCTAGTGTCCATATTTTGTGCTATTTCCTTCTCCTTCCTCCTCCAACACACATCAAGATTAATCACTGGCCACTGACGCATCCAGTCTGCTCCATGCACTGACCTCCCTCTATCTAACAACACATCAGGACTGGGATACACATGTAATCTCCCATATCTCCTTCAGCCATCACCACAAAATGAGAGCTGCTACCCCTGCAAAATCCCCACAGCTGACCGGTGGAAGCAGTGAGGAAGGCAGGAGCCTGAACCACACACAGAGAGGAAAAAAAAAAAACACACAAGCAAGGTTCCCTGAAGGTTTCTGCAGTCTTGCAGCGCTGAGCACCTTTGAATCAGTGGCAGAGAGGAGAAAGTGGAAGAAAAAAAAAAAGTGCTCTAAAGGTTAATGTGGATTTGGCTCTGGTTATTAAGCTCATGTACCTAGTTGTTGCTATGCATGTCAAGCTAATAAACATCAAATTGAACCGATTTTTCTGTCTGCAGGCGAGGAAAAATATGGCTTTCTGTTCACAATAAAAAGCCGCGGCTGACATTTAGACCTGCCTGCAAAGGTAACTGCCATCCAGACTCAGAGGGGATGTTGTTTCCACGCCGTTGAAGATAAATGCAACCCAGGCCTCGACTACGATGTCTCAGCTTGGCTTTCATCCATAAACCCCAGCCAGCAGACAAAGCATTAATTATCATCCTTGGAGCTCATATGCTATCCCTTATTTAAGGAGCGATAAAACAAGAGGGCAAAATGGCCTCAACTTCGAAAAGCACGGCAATTAGCGGTGATCTAGTTAAAGAGAGCCCTCTTTGCTGTGTTAATGTGGGTAATTATGGCTCAGAGAGGAAGTGATATAGACTTCGCCGAAGTGTTTGAGGAGTGCAGGCGAATTCCGCAGATGGGAGAAGACGGATGGGTGGCCTCTCTCACACACACCTTCACAGAAGGTAAGGTGACATCCTTCACTCACACACATCCACCCACACCATCAGCTACCACACTGGAAGTCTACTTAATGTCTCTTTGTGTCTAGAGCCGTTAACACTAAGAAAATATGGACAAAACTCATTGTTGCTACTTCTGCTTTTGTACAGCTAAGCCCGGAATTATGCAATTGGTAAATGCAGGTTTCAAGTCATTTTAAAAGTTTCTTTTGCCTGGAAGTGACACTGAAATGCTCAAGTGGCCCAGTTAAAGTCCTGACCTGAATCTGATTGTTTTTGGAGTGAAAAGAGAGGAGGCATTCGAAACTCAATGACTTGGAGTCACCAAAAATTTATAAATTGTCAAAAATATTCAATTCGATTCAAAAGTACTTAATTAATCCCAAAGGAAAAGTAAATGTTGTAACTCGTTTAATTAAAGAGTTATTGTAGGTAGTGACGGTTATGAGCAGGAAAGATCTCCTGTAGCAGTTTGTGTTACAACAAATTTGGAGGAGCTTCTGACTGAAGACACTTTTCTGACAGTCATGAAATGAACAGTCAGGGTTGTTTATAATTTTATGTAAAATTATACTTGTACTCTCTGATCACCATGGAGACGACACATAGCTGAACTTATACGCTCACATACACCTAGTAAAAAGACATGCATCTTTTTAGTGAAATAAGGGCAAACGTCTCTAGTATTTGGAATTACCTAAATTATTTATGTTTGCTAAACGCCACAATTAAGAGAAAGATTATCTCAGATCCTTTTGCTCGTATCTTACCACACCACACCACCTTTGGTGTGGTTTTCTGATAACCACACCAAAGGCCAAAGTCTTTAAGCCACTACGACTGTAAGCTTAGGGTCCATTACATGCAGCTTCAACATCTCATCATGGCATCTATTTAACGAAGTGCACCAGTTCCTTGCTGCAAAACAGCCCCGCAACATATTGCTGCCACTACCAAACTCCACAGTTCAGGCAGTGCTCCGGCTTTTTCCTCCGAATGCAACGATGGTCACTATGGTTTGAGAGTACTTAAAAAGAGGTTTCAGTCTATATTACTGGAGTCAAACAGTGAAAACTCCAGGGAAATCCTGGCTGTGGCCAAGAAGCGGCTTGGCTCCTGTCTCAGCAGGAAATGCTCAACATGTCTGTAAAGAGGGGAAGGGTAGAGCATCAGATGTAGTTATATTTACGAAGTAGCCCAGATGCTTTTATCATTTGGGAAGAATAAGGGAGGAAAGAAGTTTGCTTGTAAAGCTTTTAGCTAAGATGAGAAAATCTGTAGTTTAGGTTTGAATATGACTATTTTGTTCCTTAACAACAATAAAATCTTTGATTAGCATGTTAACAGGAGGCTAATTTTCAACCTCAAGCCTAATGATCAAATACATATTACAGTTTGAAAGATTAAATCAAGCTGGGGTTCTTCAAATGCAAACTTCCAAAGCTCACTCCTCTTCTTCTGCTGCACCCAAGTAATATGAGTTCTATACTAATTATCAGCACTGGTGACACAAAGGTAAACCCAACTAAAACAATTATATTTTTCCCACACTGTTAATCACCTCCTCACTGTTTATCTGCTCTTCTTCCAGAGCCTCGGTTAACAGAGGGAAGTTCTCCGATTCCCAGGAAAGGACGTACCTTTGGAAGGCTCTGTACGCTTAGGTAGATCCAAAGTGTCGTAGTTTTTGTCATTTTCACCATTCTTTCTGCCTGCGTGGGAGGAATAAGGAGAGAATAAGATGTTACCAGCAGAAACGTAAATTTCAGAAGATGGTGTAACAAACAAGCGACAAACACGGGTTTGGAGGGTCGATATCAGTATCAGTGTTGGACCTAAAATGTTTTTTTCTATGATGGACGGACATCACAATGTGGGGATGAGTTCTAAGTTGGAAATGTCCAAGTTAAACTAAACAAATGAACCCTGGGCTGCAACTGACGGGAACACATTCACCTACTTAGAAACTAGAGTGTTTGCATTTACACAAGAAACAGATAGAAGGGAATGAACAGGATTCATGATAATGAACCAAAAACCGCTTTCAAACACGGTTGTAAATCTGACGCACAAGCAACAGCCGCAAGCAGATACAATTAAAAACAGCAAATCTTTGTTGATTATCTGATATGTCTATTTACTCAGGAATTTGGCAAAAAAATACAGACGTTGAAATTAACTTTGTAAGGCATTTTATTCGAGTCCGAAAGATGGTTTACATGCAGATTCTAATATGTGCATATTTAGTGCATATTTGTGAACTGGAAAGAAATTTATGATTTTCGAAATATTTCCACATATAATTTCTTACTATGTGCAATTACATAAAAATAGATTTTGTTGTATAGCAGATTCTAAATTAAGTATAACTTATTGTTTTAATATAACACAAGCCAAACCTACAAATCCAGCTATTTAGTGTGCAAGTTAGCTAAAACGTATTGAAATGTGGGCATAATTCCAACCACTAGATGACGACAGAGCGGTTCTAGTCCGTTCTAGCTCTGGTTGTACGGTGAGGGAAGGTGAACATCCACCAAAGACTGAAGTCATTCAAAGTCTCCAACAAATCTCTAACTTCTCTAATTCATCTCCAGAGTATAATGCTGTCAACACCGTGCTACACAGCAGGAACGCACGGATACAGGAAAGTTTGTCGTCAAGAAAACGGGGGGAAATTGGGAATGAATATTTTCTCAAGGGACTGCAGCTTCGCTTTAATCTTTTAGGATTCGTTTATCTTGCGGGAAATGTTGCTCACAAAAGATGAACAGCCAATGAGAAGAAGAGTTGCTCATGCGACTGAAATAGAGCAATGCAAAGTTGGACTGACGCAGACAGAACAGTAGCTGCCAGACGTGCTAACGGCTAAGATAACAGGTAGGAAAAGACAGAAGAAGAGAAGAAGAAGGCACAGCAAATGACTGTTGACAAGAAAGGCCCAAACACCTCAGCTGTGTGGAGATATGAAATTCAACAAAAAAAAAAGCAGTGTACACATTATGTCAAGCACATGCTTATTTGTATTTCATAGCTTAGTCTTTGAAAAGCAATATTTACAGCGAGCTGCACGAAGGAAATATTTTTAGGAATTTATATTCCAATGTCAATTTTATTTATTTGACATCAACAAAAGAATATCTCTATTTTTGTTCTGTTCTCCTGTAACGCTTGAAGAATTTAGTTTAAAATAATCCTATGTTTATGTGGCAGAGGGAGCAGAGAGCAGCTACATAATGTTCAAATGACATCAATAAATCAAAATCAAGCTGATAATGTCCGATTTCAATTAATAGTTCCAGGGAAAGTTAAAGTTTGACAAAAATAATGATTTGTTTTATGTCATGATATGTAGTGATATCAACTGATTTTAAAAGAAACTATTGTAATCAAGGTTGTAACAATCAGATTAATCGTGATAAATCAATAATTACAATAATTGTCAAGCTTTGAAATCTGTTCATCTTTAATATAGACTCTAAAAAAACAACAACAGAGAAGTAATTACACAAAACAAAAATCTTTCCTCGTCTGTAAAGATGTTCTACCTACAACTTCTCAAGGGACAGTTTTAGCTTCACCTGGTTCAAATTTTGTAAAAAAAAATAAAAAATACAATAAAATGAAATAATAATAACTGCCACCAGGTCAGCCCTGCACTGTATCATCAGAATAATCAATTGAATACTTGATAGCTAAAAAAAATACAAAATATTTGCAGCCCTTATCGCTGTGAGTTTTTTTTTTCCATATCTACCCAGCGCTAGCTCACATCAAGTGAAGTTTCAGCGCTCACAACTACACAAACACAATAAAGTTCATAACCTTGTTTATATAAAACTCAATTTAGCAACTAAACTAAAGGAGAAACACTTCAGAGAGCATTTCCTAAGCCTTTCTCAATAGAAGATACAAATCAGATACGAACAAAAAACGTTTGACTCTGAGCTGGGGTTGTTAGCTATGGCAAGGGAAAGCACATGGAATGAATACTACAATTTTCTGAAATCCTTGGAAGTTTCTCGGGGTCTTCTGGAGGACACCTAAAACTATTTCTAACTGCACTCTACAGCCAGGGGGAGAGGGAGAGGAGGAGGGATGAAGATGAGGAGAAGGAGACCCGCGAGGGAGGAGAGAATGGGAGGGGAGGACACTCACCTTGATTAAACCATTCCTCTATAGTTATCCAAGGAAGCAGCAGCAATGCCAAAAAACACAAAGCAGGGAGAAGAGAGAATAGGTGAAAAAAAAAGACGTGCGTGTGTATGTGTGTGTCAAAGGAGGTGCAGTGTTACACAAGTCAACACAAAATAAGTCATTATTTCCTGACGGTGAATCAGGGAAGGCCGCAGTAGACGGTTAAGAAAGAGTGTGTTTCTGTATGAGCAGGGGGGATTGCAACGAGAACGACGATATACGGAGGATTTGGTGACTTATAGGCAAAAAACAGATTCCACTATGAGGCTGTGAGGGAAGGTAGAAAGTCAAAGAGGGAATAAGTTTAAAAGTGGCACCGAATGTCGGAGTGTGAATAAGTGTTTTATCAGAACGACTGTGTGGGAAGAGCAGGAATAAGAGCCTGGAAATGTGACCGGCTGGCTGATCGCAGATCTGGGATTTCAATCTCTATGTGACATTGCGGTTAGATCTAGTCTACGTTCATTTCAGTTCTACAGAAACTACTGCGTGTCAGCGCTGTTCTCAGAGAACATGCCAACAATTATTTATCCCTAGGAACTGTGTCTGTTGTTGAAGGCCAGATCTTCTTTTTCCAATTATACTCCTGATGATACAATGTGTAAATATTCAGTGTTTATAGACATGTGGATAAATGATTTCAGTACAAATCTGTACATGTGTAAAGTTCGGAGTGGGCTTGATCTCTGAACTGATGGTCAGAGTCTAAGGTCACTGATTGGTTGCCACTTTTCATCAGCTGGTTAATTTCAGATGTCATTATTAGACAGTTTCATCTTCCAGGCAGCTTTATGATTTCCCCTCCCGTCTCCTCACCTTTGGCCTTCTTTCCCCCGAAGCAGCCAGCGTCGTCCTTCTTTTTCCTTTGTGGCCCCGCGGATCCGGGGGCCTGCAGGGCCGACGGGTCCTGGAATCTCTCTGCGCCAGGCACCTCTTTGTGCACGTGGTAGGAGAGGTTCCTCATGATGCAAACGCAGTTCTCCACGGACTGCCGAGAGAGGAGAGACAGCCGTAGCATCAGCTGCACCTGCTGCGGTGGAAGCCGGGTCGTTTCCCCACCTTGTTGTCCATGTCTTTCTTCCCCACGGCGGACTGCAGCGCGTGCAGCAGAGCGTCCACCAGACCATCACATTCCCTCAGTCTGCGCCGAGCCTCTGCCCCGTCTGAGCTCACGTTTCTGCAGGACGAAGAAAGCACCAGTAGTTAGCGATAGCGCGTTTAGGGGAGGGTAGTCCTAGCATCTTAGAAGCTAAGATGCTAGTATATTTAGCATGTGTATTGCTAAATATACACATGACGGGAAAGTAAAAGGAATAAAGTAGATTTCATTCTACAACTGACTGTGGCTGGTTAGACGAGACCAAAATCGAACTTTTTAAGCTAATCACCCTGAACACACAATGACTACAGCAAACACGGTGGTGGCAGCATCAAGCTGTGGGGATGCTTTGCTTCAACCAGAAGGCTGTTCAAAGCTGATTGGTTTGGAGCTGAATGCAGGGAACTCCTGAAAGAAAACTATTTAGAAAAACTAAATCTGTGGTAAATGTTTACAAATCTCACTAAGCTGGGGCTGTTTAGTGCGAAACAGAGATGATTCAAGGGCATACATTTTGATTAAATTAGTTGCAATTGATGTTAAAATTCTTAGCATCAACTCTTTTTAACATGCAGAAAGGTTAAATGATCACTATGAAATTCTCTTTTTCAGGTGAGACGTGAAAAGCCATCCCTCTTACACGGTGAGCCCCCGGAGCGCAGCTGGTTCAGCAGCAGAGCTGGAGGAGTCTTAGTGTGGCTGTCTGACTGGCTGTGAAAGGCAAGGCTCTAAAGAGGGTTAAGGGATAGACAGGGCTCCCCGCTCCTCACCGGGGACTTCATTTATGATGGCTTCCAACCCACGTAATCCCATTAGCTGACCCCCAGTCAGTTCTGTGGAGGTTGGCAGCCTTGCAGAAAGGTAAGCAAGAATTCTTTTTTGTTTTTTATTTCATGCTTTTATTGCTGCGTCAACATCCAACACGGCTACAAATTAGGCTGCGTCCGAGCACAGGTGTATAAAAATAACACATTTAGAGTAAATAACAGATTACTAGTTTTCTTTTGTTTCCATTATTTTATCATTTTACTTTCCTTGAGTGTGGAGAATTATGGATATATGACAAACCATGCAGTTGTAAGATACTTTATCAGACTTAAAGCAAGATCTAATACCAAACTTACCCTTTTGTATGGGGGAACGACTAGGGATACACCGATCCATGTTTTTCACTTCTGATACCGATGTTTGGGGTTTAGTATCAACCGATATCGATCCGATACAGACAAAACGCTTAATTGAATTCAAATGTTCTTTTAAATGTCTGTTACATTCAAATGTTGGTTCAGAAAGAGCAATTAGAAACTCTAAGTGTAACTTAAACTTATCAAACTCACCGCTAACCTGAATCAATTCACAAATATCAATAAAACGTCCGAGCAGGAATCGTCTGCATATATGTGAAAGTGTATTTGCCTGAACTCGTGATATGCATAAGTTTACAGAATGTAGAAAGAATAATAGGTTGTTTAAAGGGAAAGTGTAAATACCTCTGCTTTTTTGTTTTGTTCTCAGTAATTGTACAGTTTCTTATTTCTTATGTGAACATAACAGGCTCTTAATGAACAAACAGACAAATATATGTTCACCATTTAATTTGCAAACGAGACGACAACCTATAAGCCATTTTTTTAATGTACAATCTGCAAAGTAAAGCTCCTCTACGGTGGAGACCCGGCCGGCGGGACAGTCTTAGATTTAAACTCGTCCGTTAAAAAAATAAAAAATAATAAAAGGCTCACCACCTCCTCTGTAAACACATCCAAAGCGGCGTCCGCCTCTGATTTATTTGACAGGGGTAAGTTTGAGGGGGGATTGCTGGCACAAACGAGGGGTTTTATTGGCAGCTGTTTCATTTTTGGGAGCCTTTTGGGGGAGAGGGGCCAGACGTGGGAGGCGTGTGGACGTGCATCTGTTGGCGAAGACGGTCGGGGGGCTCGGGGAGGCGGTGGAGGAGGCTGCTGCTGTCTGCCGCTGAAATATTTAGTCCTTCAGATGATTTATGACCTTTAAGTTTTGATGAGTATTGATCTGGAGCCGTCCTGGCATTTTACCACCTGTCAGAGTTTGCAACTTCATAAGACTACATCGGAAAGTGGTGAGGCTGCAGCAGCTGGACCGAGTTCACTCTTTTCCGTGTTTCTCAGTCCTGCTCCGCGAGAACTTTGCATCAACTGCTGTTGTGACATTCGCTGGCTCGTTGCTGCGTAACTCCTGGAAGTGGTGTTGGGTTACTATAGCAACTGTAAGAGGAACATTCGAGTGGAGCCGTGGATTTTGAGTGCAGCTGACATTTTGGAGGCTTGTGGGTGACACCAGTCTGATTTTGTTGCACGCTACCAAAAAACATAAGAACCAATTCAGCAAAGATTTGCTTTAATGAAGCAGTTTGGAGAATAAATGTTTAAAATTCCAACTCTTTGAAACGTACAATTTTCTCTTTTTCCGCCCCACACCTCCAACATTTATTGTTAAAATGTATCCAAAAGTTGATTGGATGAATGAACTCCAATATTAAACCACCAGGTGTTTCTACAAAGTGTTGGTTTAAGAGATTGTGCAGCCGTGAAATCAGGTCACTGCAGTATTTTTATTTTTTAAAGATTTAAAGGTGTTTTTCTTCCCCATCTAGGTCTTATTTGTGCAGGGCATCTATCACATCAAAGGTGGGGAAAAAAGATATATAGTGTGAATATTTTTAGGTGTTAAGAACCTGGAACTTAACAAGAGTGCGTACAGGTGTCCCACATTAATATTTCATTATGCTACCTTTAAATTGTAAGATAGTACAAATCAGTGGCATTTTTTTTGTTTTGTTTTGAAAGGCTTTTGCAATGTTCATCCATCCACCCATCCATTTTCTAACACCCTTGTCCCTTCATGGGGTCAGGAGGTGATGGTGCCTATTCCAGCTAACGTTCTGGGCGAAAGGCGGGGTCACCAGTCTGTCACAGGGCAACACAGAGACACACAGGACAAACAACCATGCACACACACACTCACACCTAGGGACAATTTGGAGAGACCAATTAATCTGACAGTCGTGTTTTTGGACTGTGGGAGGAAGCCGGAGTACCCGGAGAGAACCCACGCATGCACAGGGAGAATATGCAAACTCCATGCAGAAAGTCCCCTGCATTCAGTGTTGTATACATTTTTCACCAAGATTTAGTATTATTCTTTGTGCTCAATACGTTTATGGCAAAAAAAACCCAAAAATAAATCTGACTAATCTCAGAATCTGAGGATTAGTCAGATAGGAACTCAAAATTTGACTGGTGTCAGAATTAGTGGCCCTAATTTTTTTCTTCCATGTGTTTGCTTAAATCTAAGCACATACGTTTCTTATTGTATGAATCTTTTCAAAATACTACATTCAGGTGTAAATGATCATTTTTGTCAGTATTTTCCATGGGTTTTTTCTGCATTGTGGCTCCAGTTCTGCCAGTCAATCCTTAGATAAATGAACTGGTTCATTTTCACTGGCAATAAAAAAAAAAAAAAAGAGCAGAAACGAGGCATATAACCTTTCAAAGAAAGCAATTCATAACTTTCACACGACATTTTCTCTTCGTGTGAAGGGAGAGCTCCTACTTGCTCTCCTATTTGGAGAGGAAGTTGGTGTGTGCGCTCAGAAAACCTGCAAGGACACTTTCAGGCCTTTTTTTACACTTGATCTTGATGCGACTACGGTGTCGGAGCCCTTTCAGATAAAGCGTGGGTGTGAAGGTCGCGCTTTAGAGCGGCTTGGTCATCAGAGAACAATGGAGCAGCTGGGAGGAACGGGATGCAGCGGGACGGATGGAGACGGATGGAGACTGATGGAGACGCGGCTGCCCTCTGCTATCGGCCCGGCAAGGTTAACGGCAGCAATGCGGGGCCATGCGCTCGCCCTTGGGTTAGGCTGTTACCACGGCGATCACAACTTGGGTTTAACTTATCGATTTTGCTTCTTATCTTGTTGTTGGTCGGGTGGTTCTCACATCGGCTGAATAAATGAAGGGCAAAAAGAGAGAGAAGGCAAAGCCGACGTGTTTGGCTGTCGCTTATCACTTCATCGTCAGGTTTCATCACGTTACTGTAAATGCCAGGATCTGTTCAAAGATCACAGAGGATGGATCGGCTGTGCTATTTTTGAACTTTAAAATTTTTGTCACATTTTGCCAAACCTTTGCTTATTTGTTGTAATCCGTACAGCTACATCAGTGTGGTGTGTCCTTAAAGTCAATTTTATATCTTTTTTCATTTCCAGTAAGTTATTGATCAATACCAGCTTCCAAAGCAAACTGTACCAAGGCCTGTCACAATAAACAATAGGTAAACTAATTGCATCATGAATTAAAATGAGCTCAATAATTTCCACTTGAATGATTTATCGTTTTTCTCTTTTTTTCTCTCGTTCTTCCAAAAACTGGATGATAAAAAGTCTTCAGTCTGGTTCATTCGTTTCAACTACCTCTTTTGTTTTTAACGATAATTTTATTGGCGGACTTTATGACTCATTTTATTTGTTGTTTGTTTTTTGTTTTTATTCTAGTTATCTAGTGTTTAAAAGCTCATTAGAATTGAAAAGTTTATTGATCTTTGAGAATGTGTCCTTGTATTATAATGCCATTACCATTATATTACTTGCAAATGGTCTCAAAACAGCAACATTATCAATTATTGCAACGACATCTGGGACAATTTATCGTCCAGGAAAATTTTTCATGACAGGCCTAACTGTTCCTTTGACTTATGGATGTTTGGAGAGCAGGGTGCAGTTGTTCCTGCACCCTGCTGATAATCTGGCTGAAAGAGGGATAGTGTACAATCTCCCCTTTGCTACAAAAACAGACAAATTCAGATGCAGTCATGGCATAAGGACTAAAAGAAGACCGTGATGACGGACTTAAGGCAACAATGGTTTAAACACACATTTAGAAAGTGACACAATCAACTGCAGACTGGAACTAATTACCCGGCTAAAGTCGGCCAATGCTACTTGTGTTATACCAGTGATTCTCAAAATGTGGGGCGCACTCCCTTTGATTCCACTATGTTGAGTATTGCAAGTGGAGCCAAACTAAAGTGGACCCTTGGTATCCATGGGGGTTTGGCCCGCAAAGAGTTAAAATCTGTGAATACTTCAGACTGTCTGACAACGCTAATAACTGCCTCTTTTATTAGTTCAATCACCGAAAGCATCTTAGCTCGACCATGGAAGGTAACGTCTACAGTCTTCCATATTCCTACTCTTTGTTTTTGACTCTCTTGGGGTTTTTTGTGACTTTTTCCTCATCAACACACCTCTTCCCACGTTCTGTGTGCATTTGGGTCAGAATACTTCTTCCATATTGTCCTTTAAACGTCTACAACTGTACAAATACATTTGATTTCCTGAAATGTGACTGGTGAGGACACAGTTTGTGTATAAAATGTTTGTTATCTTAAACAGAGAAACGTTCAACACTCACCTGAGTTTTGTCACTCTCCCCGTGTGTGTGTGTATGTCCTGAAATAAATCTACATGTTGTCATTATGACAGTAATAAGTAGGTTATTGTCTTAGCTGCAGCAACATGTAATATTTTTGTGTAAATATCTTTATGTTTAATATCATATGGTCTCCATCTTCTTTTCTTCTTTAACTGTGCCTACAGATTGACACGATACACAAAAGCAAATATTTGCATTTTGAAAAAAATCACAAACGGGAAAGGGTGATTAGTGATTCCCCATCTCTTTAAGCAAAAGAGATGGGGCAAAAGAGATGGGGAATGATGATGTTTCCTTTCATAGAAACTACAGACCAGTCTAATCCACAGATCCCGCCTCTTCTGGACTCCACGGCGTTGAGGAAAATTCTGTCATCTTTGGCTGACAAAACATTTCCGATTCAGAACCAATCTCACCACCAGTCACAACAAAACGCAGAAATGGCCCCATGTTTCCTTTTTCGGCGACTACACTGTTGGTGTTGTTTACACAGGCGGGTCCTCATTGGCGGAATAATAAAAGAAAAAGAAGAAAAAACTATTCCTGGCTTCGCCGAGGAGTAAGTGGGTCTCCGCCGGCGTCGGTAAACAGATTCTCCCTGGCATCAGCAGTTCTCCCCCGTGCACAAACCCTGCGTCTAGGCAACTGTGGGGCTTAGCTACAGTTGCTATGGAGACGGATCTTCCTCAGCAGGACCGGCGTCTTGGGTTAAAAGGAGTGGATGGTTAGATTTAGTGATATGTGACAAAAAAGAGCTTAGTACAAATCAAGAAAGCGTTTGCAACCTGAACTCACAAGAGAAGTAGATACGACAGATGAATAAAACTGAGAGGCAAAGCTGCAGGAAGTGACAACGGAGAGCCCTCTGAGGCCCCGATGTCAAATGCTACGACTTCTCACAGCGAGATCAAAAAAAAAGTTTCCCTCACTCCCTTCTCGTTTGCCGATGTTGATATTCAGAGCAGAAGGTTCGGGAAGTAAAAAGCAAATTTCCAGACTCGCTTCAGGCAGCCAGAGCAGCGCGCTGAGTGCAACGGGTGCCGCCTCTCAGCGAAACTGTTCTGGACTTCGACCAGAATAGAAAGACGAGCCGCGTGGACTGCAGTCTAGACAGGCCTGGCTGGCCCAGGCAGGGCGGAGACATGTGCCAAACATGAAGCACAGTAACACACACGCATGCACGTTACTACCCTCTGTCACTCTGAGAGGAAGCCAGGAAACCAGCCGGGGAAGGTAGAAGGAAGCTAATGGATGGAAAACGGAAGATGTTCTGACGGAAACGAGAGGAATGTGAGACGAGGGAAATTACTTCTAAAAGCTGGGAAATATGTGGTTTTATTTCATTTGGATCAACACAACTTTCGGTTTGAAATAAATAAGTAAATGTATAAAAATGAACAAACGCGTATAAAAATTGAATAAACAAATATGTCGATCGTAAACGAGATACCTAAGTTTTATGTTTTAGAATTTTTTAATCACAATGGCACCTTTTTTTTTTTTAAAGAACATGATTTATTCATCTCTTCATTTACAACAGTACACGGCAAAAACACTAAATCTTACAAAGTTTTTTTGTCTAGTTTCTAGTACAAACATCTTTGTACACTTGAAATATGAAAAAAATTAACTAACAAGTAACGTTTCTGCAAGAAATGGGTGCTGCACTCCCAGATAATTTCACTTTCAACTAACAGTTTTTCATCAACATTAAGGACTTTTGGTCCTAAAACAAGCTCCTATGTCTTGTCTAGTAGTTACTTGTAAGTTAATTTTACCATATTTAAAGTGTATTAAGATATTTGCACTAGAAACTGGACCAAAAATACTTTGGCAGGATTTTGTGTTTTTGAAGTGTTCACACTACAAGCTCGATATCTGGAAACAACTTCATGCGTTCTCCTTCCTTAGTATTTACACTGCCCTTTAGAATTACAAGGCTCATAACTTCAGTACAAAAGCAATATTATGAAGAGTGTGCGTATGCTATATTACTACCTAATGGAGTCCTTATACAATGTTTTATCTGTTATTTAAATTTTCCCTCCTCTTATAGCCTCATTCCTTTGCCTTTTTTCCAGACTATAGTTACAAATAAAAATTTTTTTTAAAAGTTAATATTTTCTGCCTGCTTTTGATAAGCAAATAAAAAAATAGCAAATTTGCAATATTGTTTTCAAAGTCAAATGGGGTTACAAGGAAGTGTAAGTGGATACAAAATACCTGGTAACAATTGTTGCCACAAGTCTAATTCCATTATTTTAATATTTTAAATAAAATTAGTTTGTATTTACAAGCTGTTTGTGTAATTATTACCAACACGCCGACGTACAATCACCTGCTTAAAGGTTTGTTTGAACTTGTTACGGTAATGCTGGCATTAGTGAAACAGAAGTTTCATTAAAAAGGCTCAAAACGTCTTTGGTTTCAGACTAACAGGAAAAAAATAAATAATAAATCCTGCCCGTTCAGTAGCAGTAGAAGAGCGCTTTCATAGCAGTAATGAGTTCTCTCTGCGCTTTAGGGAAAGAAGACGACGTCCTCGACATTTCCAATTTGAAGCAGAGTAACCTAAGTGGTGAAGAAAACGCTGAAGACACCAGCTGAAACGTATTACAGAGCGAAAGTGATCAGAGCGTCGAGAAGGTAGAAGTGTCTGTCAGCGGCAGCCCAGAAGGAGGGCGTGCGTTGAACAGCTCCCTTGTGATCAGCTGTTGAAGCGAAGCTTGTTGTAAGGAGCCGTGGGAGCAGCTGCTCCAGCTGAAGACAGTCCTGCCCTGACTGGTTCAAAGGCTCGTGGAAATATTAGGTTTAGGTTTCAGGTGTTTAGAGTTAACATCACGGTAACTTGGCTGAGTTTAATATGGCTCCCGATGCAAGAGCTCGCAAATTCAATACCAAGATTGAAAGTGCGGTTCATCCCATTAGGAGCTAACCAGAGGCTGTCGGCCGATATGACTTTGTCGTCGTTAAAGTAAGGGAAAGCCGTCACGCCCGTGTGGTTGAAGTTTGACATTGTGGCGATGCAGAGGTGTCTAATTTTGAAGTGAGAAGGGAAGTGGATCTCGAGTTACCCTGCCGAGGTGAGACAATCTACTAATAAACACGCTTGGTTTGACCGACTGGTAACTCTTACATAAGCATGATAGACACCTCCGCCTTTAAAATCATGTAATCTGGCAGGATTAATGGAACCTGGCTGTGAACAAAAATGGGGACTGAGTGAATTTTCTATCACCCACCAAACTAAACGGGCCATTTTCGATGGAGTCAGGTCTCCAATTCACGTTAACATTAAGATTGATTAGAAGGCTAATGCTAAACCAGAATTTAGGCTGAAACAGAAAAAGGTTAAAACATGAGTAGGCTAATGCTATAAAGCAGAATTAAGGCTAAAACTGAAGTAATGCTAAAATGTGAGTAGGCTAATGCTATAGCAGAATTTAGCTTCTGCTTTAGCATAACCTCTGCTGTGGTTTTTTTGCTGTTGTGTTTTGGCTTTTGCATATTATCGACCCGTCTGGAACCGAGTCATTAACTGATCAGATTGTGGTGTGAGCGCAGTAAACAGAAAAACAGAAAGTGAACTGCTTACAGGTGAACTACTTCCCACAAAAACAAAAAGCTGTAAAACCTCTTCAGAAGTGATCACATGTTGCACGTGGACAAACGGAGGTCAGAGGTCCACAAAGAGACACAGACAGGTTTAATGTTTTGTCAGAGACAAAAGTCGCAGTCCCAGTGATCCCAGTGCAGACGGCCCAGCATTCCTCACATACAAACACCCCCAGGTCAGGATGGGAGGAGCCCTGCATCTGCTGCATCATAAATCAATAAAGCACCTATGGAGCTTGTGCCGGGCCCTGACCCACGGTCCACTCACAGTTTAATATACACCACACCTGTCTCACTTTGCAACTGGCATCTTTGGCACAACAAACATGAAAGGGCTTTGCTTTGTGTTTTTTTTCCTTCCACTGTGTGTGTTAAAGTAATCCTCAGTTAAATCCAGGACGGTCACTTAAATGTGTGCACATACTGGAAACTCTGAAAGTTTAACTTGAATAAATGGACCATCTGGCTCTTCATTTGTGCCTGCTGTCTCTCTGCGTCTTTTCTTCTCCTAAAAACTGGTTTGGTCCAGAAGCTTTTAATCTGTCTGAGCTTTTAAAACATATTACTGGCTTTCTTTTTTTTTAACCAAGACAAGCCAACACTATATTTTTCTAAATTATCATTTCAAAAAAATTTGGGAGCATTTCCTGGAAGCCTTTTTAAATCTAATTTGTTTTTCTTTGTAAGAAGCGGGAGACAGTCGGAGCGGGACTACAGCTAATTATATTTCGTCCAGCCAACATGAGCCAGACGCTGGTCCAAAACCCAAATATATACAGTTTTCAATCAGTCCTGAAACCAACAGAAGAACATTTAAATAAATGAGATGCTGCAAAACTAGCTTAGCAACGAAAAAAACTTTGTTTTTAAACTAATATTCAAAATAAACTTTTACCTTTTGCACAGCTCCCTGCAAAAGTCTTGAACTTTTCCACGTTTGGTAAAATCTGCAGGTGAGAACTTCTATGTATTTTATGTGACAGAGCAACACTGATTGTGGACGTAATTGTACAGTGTGAGAGAGAGGAGAGATAGAATGAAATATTCGATAAGCAAACATCTGAACAGCGCGGCTCACCACTGTGTTCAGGCCACTTTACTCTGAAATCACCAAATAAAATCCAGGGCAAAGCCGCTCTATTAATAAACAGAAAACATCTGTCTGCACTTTAATCTCAGCATAAATCCAGCCGAGGCTGTCCAGCTGTTCTGTAAAGGCTCAGAGGTTTGTTAGAGAACAACTATTAGTCTTGTGCTTCACTGTTCATTTTCCTTTTTGTTTTTTAGAAAAGTGGCAATGACACTTAACACTAAAAGAGTGAAAACAAGCTCTAGTTACAATGCTTGAAGGACATCCAGCAAACATGGGCCAAAGTGCTGTGCACAGATGGGACCAAAAGTTGAACTTTTCAGTCTGCATGCAAAGCACGAAAGGTGGCAGCATCATGCTATGAGGGAAGTTTTCCTCCGATGGGGAAAAGGGAACCTGGTCGATAGGAGGATGGATGATAAATATGGGAATAATCCTGGAGGAAAGCCTCCTACAGCGGAGTTTGAGGTGGATGGTTCCCTTCCATCCAGGGTTGGACAATATGATTAAAAAACGTTTCATAACACGAGGGTTTCATATCAGTCAATATTGATAATTACCGTTTAGTTTTTGGTTTTTAACATCTGAATTGCTGCCAAACTCGTGACGTGACCTTTCCTGTTTTATCCACAGTTTCCCTTCAAACTTTTGCATTCATTTTCTCCTTATTCTCAACAACACAGTTTTTTTATTATTTATAAGCAGTTTTCAGGCACTGTGGAAAACATGAAACTGCTGCTGCACAAGTTACGCAACACTCCGTTGCTAGGTAACCAAGGAGTGAGTGAGTTAGTTGCCACCACTCAACTAACTGAGAGGGTTCAGAAACTAAAGTTTTTCCTGTGCTTACATCCCCCAGAATGTGGTTCTGCATCAGAGTTCATTGAAAAGACTGAAAAGTCCATCTACTAGTATTGATTACATTATATCCATTGCGATACATATGGCTATTGATTTATTGTTCAGTTCTACAACCAACAGAACAAAAACTTTAAACATATAGTCAGAGCTGCAATGGAATGGTTCTGGTCAAAGAACTAATCTAAAGACATTTGGGAATCCAATTAAATAGCTATTAACTTTTTTTTTTTTGAAATCACAATTGGGTTTTACTTTATGTTGAAATCCTAATAAAATAAATTAAGTTTGCAAAGTTGCATGAATATCATTACAAATCACTGATTCAGGAACTTGTGCTGTGAGTGGGTGACCTGTAAGTGTGTGCTCCACACCGGACTGAGGTAGTACCGTGTAGAACCGAGTTTGGTGCCGACCCTACCTGAGGCAGCCGGACGTGTTCTTGAAGACGGTGGTCCACTCTGCGTCCCGGGGCTTGGAGTCCTCGTTGGGTTCATGCTCCCAGCCCGAGTGGGGGATTATGACCTCGTTGGTCATGGTCTGCAGCCCGTGGTTGATGATCACCATCTTCAGGGGCTCGTAGGACGACAGATTCCAAAGCGTGCCTGAGGGGGGCGGCAGAGAGGAGAAGCAATGCAGACATTATGTAAGAGCAAAGAGCTCAATTATTAATACTTAATAATAAGTATTATCACGAGAAAAAGAGAAGAAGCCACCAAAGATATGTTCAATGACATTTAACAAAAAGGTGACGTGAGGGTGGGCTAAGGTAGAAAAATGGGGATAAATGATCAGAATGAAAAGTGTAGAAGGAGGTAAAGAATGAGAAAAGAGATTCCAGGCAGCCAGAAAGGAGGAGTGGAGAAAATTGTGGACAGAGAATGAAAGTGATGCAATGTAGTGAAAGCTTAGAGTCGCAGACAAAGACGCAAGTCAAGCAGACTTCACGACTGGAATCAAAATCACATTTAGTTGTCTTAAGCCATCCACAAACTGGACTCACCAGAATGTCTCATATATATAAATAATAAAAAAAAAAAAATCACAATTGTGTTTTATTTTATGTTCTTCACTTTAAACAGCGCTCATATACGTTAGCCAGCTTTTACTACCTCGAGTGCTACTGTAACCATTTGTTTTGTAGATGCTGTTTGCATCCAGATTAGTTTTTCTCCCTATGAAATCGGCACCGAGAGAGATTTTACGCATCAGTCACCTTCCAAACAACATGAACGGAGAAGCAGCGGCTGCACATCTAATCACAGAAAAATAACCTCTGGCCTATTTTACAGGAAAGAAAAACAGCAAAACAAAACAAAACAAAAAGGGGGGAACAAAAGAACAAAAACAAAAACACAGAGACATGCAGGAAACTAGATAGAGTTTGCTTTCCGCCAGAGAAACAGGAAGATAAAGCTGAGTGAGAGAAGAAATATTTGGAAGCACAGCCGTGCAGGTCGCAGAAACAAAATGTTCTGTTCCGTGGGATTCTAACACACGCTGCAGTGATGGGACCTCTGGTTTGGAAAACAACAACGTATCATAGATTTACACCAAGGTGTGGATTATGGCTGAGAACAGTTGAGTACAGAGGAGTTGGAAGGTCAAAAATATTCTGGTAATCTTACAAGACTGAACACAGTATGCATAACTACTGCTAGGTTATGTCATTTTAACGTCCAATGTTGTCAAAGACTGTGGGAAGAAATGAGTTACTCTCTGCAAAAGTGAGGGGTTTACGCCGAGATGGAAGCAGCTTTTTAAAAAGGAACTGCCTTTTTTACTACATATTGAGACGATCAGGCTGCGACATGGAGAGAGAGAGCTAAACTTCAGGTAATAGGAAAACTCAATGTTTCAAAGCAGAGTAGCTCTGGCCGTTCAGTCTGTTCGTCATGGAGTATTCTGGATTTAAAAACATCAGCAGGTCAAAAAAAAAATCAAGGGTTCAAAACACATCTCTATGTGAAAGTTTTATATCAATATTTTACAGAATATTCCAATGGATTTTTCAGTCAAGACTTTAACGTACCTGCAGTCATCACCAATAAATGAGAATATCTGTTCTGATTAGGCTTGTTTATCAGATCAAAAGTACCACTTGAAAATATCCTAAAAGCTGTCATTAAACATGCTTTTCATTAAGCCAACACGTCTATATTAATATGTTTCTGATGTAAATAACCCATTGTTATGTCATGTTTTCATCAACTATAAGTGGAAAATCATTACAATTAGCAGAAATAAAGGCTTTCAAATGTCCACCTGTATAGTTTATCTATAAAAAGTGTTTCTGAAGCAAATGGACTTTTCAATAACATTCAAATTTATGCAGTGGCTCTGTATGAAGCAAATGAGTTTCAGCGTCCAAACATATGACAATACTGGCATTTAATCCACCTCTATTGATCCCTTCATTGCACTGCTTTAAAGTGTGGGATGCACACCTAAAGTATAAGATTTCTACATATTGAAAAACGTACAATGTGTCAGAAACTAACATATATTCTATTGTGCATAGGGCGAAACAACGCAGTGCTCGGCTGTCTCCCTCTCTTTGCCCCCCGGGCCTCATGCTTCAGAGAAATAGCTGCTGGGAGCTTCAGTATTAAGATTAAACATAGATTCACATGCCTGTGCACACGTAGCCATGCTCAATGCGCGTGTGAACACACGGACACACAGACGCCCGCGGTGTGTGGTGATGTTGTGCAGTTGAACAGCGGACCATTAGCGGAGCGGTGAAGTACATTCTGGCACGACTCTTTAATAAAGTTCCTGTACATTTTCCAGACGGTCAGTATTTCCTCTGTGCAGTCGTGCTCAGACACACACAAGGAAGAAAAAAAATGTTAAAAAAGAAGCTGGACTAAAAATAACTCTCGGCGTGGTTGAGAAAGACTGTTTTATTTGCCAAGAGGTTTGTTGAATGAATGAATGCATGCAAATAGACAAGTTAGGATAAATACGCATTTTTCTGTCGTTTTTTTTTAACGTCAACTTTGTCATCAAGCTAAAGAACATATCTGTTTAAAAATAGACATATTCGACAAAATCCTAGTTATTTTTGGGAAAACAACATGTTAGCAAATGAACGGAGTAATTTCAGTGACATTCGGGAATAAAAACTTCAAATACTGCCTGACAGACTGAATCCAGGGGCAAATTTTTCCCAAAGCACAACACAACCAAAGCTAAAGTTATTACATTGCTGAATAATTGTGTGCTTTGTTCACAGTATTTTTCATACTTCTATAATTCAATATTGATTTTTTTTTTGCAGGACTCCCATGGTATGTTTACCTTGAACATATTCATATGCTTTCATCAGCACCATTAAAGCTTTTTTTGGGCTTAAAAACATCATTAGTGTGTTATAATTTGCTGAATCTAATCATCCTAATGTTACAGTAACGTTATAAACCTATTTGTAAAACTATAGAAATATTATTTTGATGACAAAATAAGATTTTATTCAAATTATTTGCAGGAGCTAAGCTTTAAAACAATAAAATATCTTCCAACACATATAATTCGGTGGAACAAAAGCATTTTTACTCTAACAAACCATTTAAAAACCTGCATGACTGTTTCTGCAAAACTAATGCTTGTGTTAGTCCCAGACGTCTTGCTTCAGTAATAATTCTACACAGATCCAATCAGTAATACCGGTGCTAGACAGAAAGTACCACTGGGCCGCTGGGTCCCAATTACTCAACCTTGACTTTTTTGCTTTTTTTTTTTTCCAATCATGAAGCTTCACATCGCATATGTAATTAGCAGAGCGATACATTTTATAATCTTCCTGTTATATGTTCTCTCTTCCTTCCAATGTCATGCAGTTGCTACCCAAAGTGGAAAAGAAACAAAAACATGAAGCCTGGATACCAACCTAGAATAAAATGATAATTAAAGTAACTGTTTCCTACGCACACATGGGTATTGAAAGGCGAAGGTAATTTTATTTATATGACACATTTTCAGCAATAAGGCAATACGAAGATGGATGTTGTGTAGGAAAGGAACATCCATCCATCCATCCATTTTCTAACACCCTTGTCCCTTAGTGGGGTCAGGAAGGGTGCTGGTGTCTATCTCCAGCTGACGTTCGGGATGAGAGGCGGGGTTACAACTGGACAGGTCGCCAGTCTGTCGCCGGGCAACACAGAGACAGACAACCATGCACACACACACTCACTGACACCAAGGGAGAATTTAGAGAGACAACTAAAGTGTGTGGAAAAACTATATTTCTGCAGTTGACTACTTGCCCTAGTCGTTGTCCTTTTCCATATGCCAACATGAGATGCTCCAAATGCTATACTTCTATATTACCTAGACACACTGAACTGCTAACTGTGCAGCAGCACACATGGCTGAGTAAGCATCACTCCAGAAACTGCCTCAAAGAGCCAGACAGCTTCACTCCAGCCTCTATTGTTAATTTAAACATTCCAGATGGAGGCTTAGAGCTGTGAGGCGCACCAGCATCACACTAGACTGCTGTGTGTGCATCACTTTTATTCCTTAATGACATAAAAATTATCTTGCATGACATACTGAGGCTACACAGATCAAACAGCTTGTGTTGTGAGCTCACTTTAGTTTGCACTTTTTAAAGGTGCAGATGTGTATTAAAAAAATATTTGTCTCAGCCAGGATAAACTCAAAAGATTCTGAGTCAAGACGATCTATAGCGATGTGTAACTCAAGATCTGAAGATCAACCTTTAATGTCTTTAATGGCATAAAGGAACGGTATTCTTATTTTTTTTTTTCTAAGTTCTGCCAAAAGATCCGAAGAAAGAAGCTTGATGCACCATTTGCCAAGGACAGTCAGGGAACTTAAGCAAGTCAAGTTGTTTTTCTTTTTGACTTTTAAGCAGCTTTTGCCGTTACAACAGTGTGGTCAATCAAAGTGATTGACAAAGGTAAGCTCACAGCATCTTGGTATGCTGCAGCCATAGGTTTTATGACAACAAGCCAAAAGGAATTATACCTCCAAATCAATGGCACATATAAATGTTGAGTTAAACTTTTCTCAAAAATATGTAAATCTTAATATTTTAAGGACTTCGACTGTTCTTTTAATGCTTTACATTATGATAATATACCCAGTACTTGGTATAATTAAGTGCTTGTACTTACTCCGCTCTCCCCACAACCACCAATGCTGTTTGCACATTCACTGCATCTGAAGATGAAACGAACATGAAGCGTCCCTTTATGCTGATGATTCACTGGTGTTCATTTCTAATCCTCAAAATCCTCAAACTTCTTCATAGCTGTGTTGTCTGTCCTTTTACTATCTTACATAATCCCACAATGCAAGCTTATAAGACAGTTGAATGTTATGAGGACAATAATGGGACATGTAAGACAGTGAAACGGCTAAAATGATACCGTTGAATCAAAACTAAAATTCAGGTGTTCCTTTCTTGTCTTCACTATTGTAGCATATATTTGGAATTGCTGAGGTTTTAAATTTTAGGAACGTTATATATAATATTGCAATATATTTAATTTTATGAAGACATTTTTGCCAATTATGAACTTGCGAAAGGTGACAATAGTACTTCGTGCACCACAAATCTAGAACTGGCTTCCAGAAAACTGCAAAACTGCTGAAACACTGAGTGTCTTCAAATCCAGAATAAAAACCCACGTGCTTAGAGTTGCTTTTGAAACATAGTCAATTAAGAATTTAGCGATGGCACTTGACGTAATGTAATGTTTTGATTGTTGATTCTATGTTGCGTGGTTTTGTGTTTTTATGATGTAAAGTACTTTGAAATGCCTTGTTGCTGAAATGTGCTATACAAATACATTTGATTGAGTCATGCCTTTGTTGAACAAAAACCTGAGAGCCAATAGACAAAATAAGAAAAAATTGAAAAAAAGAGTAATATGGAACTCATCTCACAATGGTAAGAGTCTCATACTGTATGACATTTCATGGCTTAGAAAAATAGACTAATTTTAACAGACATGTTAAAATTACTCATGTCTAATTTTAGTCATGACATTGCCTCAAAGACACTGCCTTAAAAAGTGTGGTTACCCCCACATTTTAATCCGGATTTCATCATATCCAAGAAAAAGTTTCATGTACACAAAAGTTCCCTTAAAGTTAAAAGAAAATACATCAGATGGAGCCATCCCAAGTGACACCATGAACTCCTACTAATTGCATCTTCTGTTTTATTATTCTTATTCGATGCTATGGCATTTGACAAGTTTATGCCGGTATGTACCTAATTAAAAGGAACTATAAAACTCCAGGTGAGAATGTAGCAACAATCAAACATTGGTATGAGCTGTATGAGCGCTGATATTGTGACAGATAGCAGAACATTCACGCCTGCCTGCCAGGCTGACAGCTTGATTACGTTGTGTCATTAGCATCAGATTGTGACAGGCAGCGTTCAGTGTGCAGTCAAAACAGAGTGAGCGCAGCACCAAGATGATCTTTTTACACCATCATCCCGGTCACAAACTGTGCAGAAAATATCTGGTCCATATTTCCATGCTCGACGTTTTCAACGCACGAGTGACAAACAGCACGCCAAGTAATCCACGAGATACATCTTCATCATCTTTGCCGTTTGTTAATATATCCCGCCCTATCATGAAATTAACTGCATGATGGTTTAATTAACTCAGTGCCAGAACGGTCCTGTCTCAACAGTACGACGGTATCCGTCTCAACTGCACACATCAGACGGATTTTTGAGTCCGTTGATTTTTAACCGCTGCTTTCAACGGCCTGAACGCGGACGAGACAATTTGTGGAAACGGAGAAAGCGAGGAGTGGAAAGGTACCGGGACCTTTTTCTGCCAGAGATGACGCATGGAGCGACATGCGGCCTCACCGATTCCTTCCACCCTGCTGTCACCTCCAGTGTTCCAGCTGAAATAATGCTCAGTCCGCTGGAATCAGTCACCTCTACGCTGATCACGTAAGCCTAAGGGGAGGGAAAGACATGTCTTTGCCGTGGCGGCGATCCATCAAGTCCGACAGGTATACAGCCCACTGACAGAGCTTTATTCGGGATGACAGAGCGCCGTGGAAGTGACGATCTCCATCCAGCGTCCTGTCGCCGTTTCAGGCCAGTGACTCTGGATCCGGTTTAGTCAGTTTGCTGTCCTCTGTCAGACTGTGAGAAACAGACGCCTGAGGGGAGTCCTGCTGTCTTCCAGGCACGGCTGACCCGAGGCAGAGACATTCACCAAACACCTGGTACAAGCGTACAACTTTGTAAATGTGTCCAATAGCTCACCTTGAACGCAAATATGTAACCAGGATGAAAACTGTAGAGAGTAAAGAGGATGATAGATAAAAGTGTTCAAACTGGTGATGCACTTGCATAAATCATGACACCAACAAAGGTTTGGAAAAAGCAACCAAAAAAAAAGTAATCGACCTCTCAATGCTGATCTTACATATGCGTTTTTTTTTTTTTTTTGTAAAATAGAGTCAGGATCTACAGTTTCAAAGACTTCACAAGCAACTTTGATAACGAAGTCGGACCACTTTCAAGGTCTGGAAGTGCTGTTCCTTTCCGATTTGTTAATGCTGTTTATCTGTTGGGGAAACTTCTCAGGGGTCAACAGTCGAACCAGGTCGCACAGGTTTCCTTTCAAAACTAACAATAGGCAACAAAGTCATCTTGAAGCATAAAGGTGGCGTTGAGTGATTTCCAATTAAAAGGCCAAAATTCATCTAAGGAAGTCCATTTCTCTTGCCTTTTACGTCCTGCCCTGCCTTTTTTTTTGATTGGACAGGCTGGGAGGATGGCGAGTAGGACTGGGAATGGGACTGGAGCTGTAGCAGGGGCTAATTAAATTTTCCAGACACCACTGGCAGACATGTTGCTCTTCAAGCAGGGCTATTAACTTAGTTCTTGCCCATTACCGTTCTCCTCCTCTCCTTCTGCTCTTCACCCCTCCTGTCATCCATCAACGTCGCAGCGGCGATGAGGGCGGGGGACGCAGTTTAGCAAAGGGGATGCAAAGTGCATAAAAACCGAACAAAGATGGCGACCTAAATATGCGGACTCGCGCTACTGCCTATCTACATACACACTTGTACAATGATGTATATGAAGAGATTCATGAGAATTAAAAAAAAAAGTCATTAAAATATGACTGGAAGGACTTGGCACCGCTCAGAAACTGAAGTCTACAGCGTGTCTCATGGATCATACTGAGGAACGTCAGCCACTGCTCCCTCAAAAACTGTGTTATAGTGGTGTCTCGATCAGATCCCGGTACCAGTTTAGTGGCCTAATCAAAGTAGTTTTAGATTTCCATTGGCGATACCTGTGGTGTGTCTTGGTTGTTGAGCTCTTGTCTGTCTCCTCAATAAATTAGCAGCAAAAATGTTTTTTTGATTTGTAGCTTACTTTTTCCAATATGTACATTACAATTAAAATGCTATCAATTAATTACAAACCCTCCAATGGACACGATTTAAACAATTTTAATCGATTCCCACCAGAAATGTTCAACCTTTACCTTTGTTGTGGAGAGTCCCAGAGAAATGTTGCAGATCTCTGGTTCTATGTACCAGTGCTGTGTTTAAAAAACAAGCTGTTAAGGAGAGCAGCTGAAATATCACAAATCAAACTTTAATCAGGCAACTCACATAGCACTGAAAAATGCTACAACTGAGTTATTAGAGAGGATAATATCAAAGCAAAGAGTAAACATGCTAATGTTAGCCTAGCATGTCCTGTTGCGACGTTTTTGATGGATGCGCCTGTATCGGATCAGGTATAATATTTAGCTGAAACCAGATATTTATACTCTAAACAAAGACTTCTTTTCTCCCCTCATTGTCTGACATTAAATCGGACTAAATGCTTCTTGTTTTAGGCCGGGTAGGATTACTAAAGTCAAACTAAATTTGTTAAATGCCACAATAAGTGCATTAATTAATTTATTATCAATTCAGAAACAGCAGAATTCCCCTTTTATGACTATGATACCTAAACTTCTCCAAGCGTCTCGTAAAAGTTTACGTACATTTTGGCAAATTCCCCACAACAAAACTGGTGCTTCTACAATGAGGTTTTGGGAGTCGCCCCCCTTACAGATCTCTTCAAGTATATGCGTAAATTTCTAATTGTGTTAAAATCAAAACATTGACTATGATGTTCTCCAGCCCCTTTGCAACTCTATTGACTGTACATTTAGGACCACAGATCCAAATGTCTTGACTAATGTATTGAGACGATGCTTTAATATAACACAATCTATTTTTGAAGTGCACCAGTCCCTCGTGGATCCAAACACCCACACAGTGTGATGCTGCCACGCCTGTACTTCCTGGTTAAGAAGGTACTTCCAGTTTCTTCCAGCAAATGGAACAATGGTCAACATTCCAATTTTAAAGGCATCAGTTCATGAGACAAGTCTCCAATCCAATCCAAAAAAAAATCTAAAATGTATCATTGAGTGAATTTTCAAACTGTAATATGGCTTTTTAGGTCAAACCCTCCTCCTTTCTGAGTGGCATTTCAGCTCTTGTTGGTTCAGGATTCTTCTCATTACAGATAACGAGACTCTTAGATTCTGCCGCCGTGTTCGCAAAGTTTTAGCTATTGCTCTAGAGTTGATTTGGAAATTTCACACAAGAATCGTCTCTGGGACTCGGAACGTAACGGCGTGATCAAGAATAAAAACACATTCAGTGTCATATACTTATGACAAGAAAAGTTCATCCAGGAAATCACAATCAAATAATCAAAACCAGAGGAATGAGATGCGGCTTCACTAAAGGATGTCTCAAATAGCTTTGACAAACTTTTATTACTGTGAAGAGTTTTAGTGTTCATCAGTGTTCTAGCAAACGGTCCATATGAAGACGCATCAATTTAGCAACAAGGTGAAAGTAAATTGCTACTTAATTGCAATTGTCTTTTTCTATTTTAATTAAAAGAATCACTGCAAAATTAAGTTCCAATTCATTCGTTTTATCATTTTCATTCATCTAGTTCAAGATAAGTTGGCGTTAAACAAACCGGAAGCCGGCAATCTCCTTCAGCAAATGGAGGTTTCTGAAGGAGATTGCTGACGTCCAACTCGGACGTCACTTATCTTCGGTTATTGATTTCTCATGTCAAAGTTCCTTTGCTTGTAGTCTCATACGAGCAATAAAATCTTGTGAAAAATGCAGCACCAATCTGCCTCATGCTCTCACTTTTCACAAAGGAATCTGCTCGAGGCCACAAACAGCCCAGAGGCTGCTGAAACAGGAAAACAGAATTACTCTGAAAAGTAAAACGTTCTAAAAATACAAATGACTTGCCTGCATGTCTCGTTTGTGTGTGCATTTGTGTGTGGACGTGTGTGTCGGAAAATGAAACCACTAGGTTCCTTCCACGTCACCCATTTCCACTAGGAGAAAGCAAAGCTCTCTGAGCGGTTTTTGCATAGGGCTGTGCATACTTCCACAGCAAAACCCTTAAACATATGAGCTAAGAAAAGGAGCCCCGTATTTTACAAAAACAAAAAAAACAACCTTGAATTATATCTAATTGCAGAAAAGCATGGCCAATTCCAGACGAGTGGCTGGGGACGCAAGCTGAGCCTGCATTGTGAGGAGCCGGGTTCCTGCGGAGCAATGACCACCTGAAGCAGGATAAAGAGTAAACCAGCCAGAGAGCGAAAATCACTGTCTGTAGATAATGAATGAAGGAGAGGGGAAGAAAGAATAAAAAAATAAAAACCCAGAGACTGAGCGTGGGAGGGCTGAATAATGAGTAAGAGAGGGGGAGAAAAGCCTCCTTCCCTTCCGTCCTCCTTGTCTTGTGGTGAAGGGTTATTTTTAGCTTCAATAGGGAGCAACACGGTGCTGTAAAGGCAATCATTTCTGCAGCAGCACCGCCATCGCTCACCGCTGCATCTCTGTCAAAACAAAGGAGACTCGCTTATGCAAACACTTAGGCATGCATGCCCACAACGGTTTGTAAAGCGCCGGGATTATAAAGACTGGCATCAGCGTAAATAATAGCCTGTGTGTTTGTAGTTTGGGGTGACAGTTGCGCAGATATTCGTATTACAATGCCGAGTCGGAGCGGTTGTCAGTGCTGGGAACTTAATGCGACGACGGCGTTCCTCCCCCTGAAGAGCAGAAAAACCAAATCCATTCCCCTCCTCCTTAAATTTCAGCATGCACTCTGTGTTTTCACTTGGCACCTACTTCACAAGGTCTGGGTATCTCACTTTAAAGTGTCTCATTTTTCACACGAATGCACCGGGAGAAAAAAAGAAAAGAAAAATCTCTTCTCATCTCTTCTCAGATGCCACAATGTGTGAGTGTGTCAGGTTAAATCAGCTGGAATAAACTGAACCCACACACACCAATGCACACGCATGTTTTTCCCAGCTGATTTCCACCGGAGCGTCGCTTCCGATTCAGCAGCTTCTCCAGAAAGAATTAAAACATCTTCAGTTACTCCATGCAGATTACAGACTTTTCTACTTGGATCAATACTCGTGAGCTCTTTGATTTTTCCTGACAGGAGACGCTTCGAGCTTTCAGTCAGTCTTTCTGCTTACAGTACAGAACGCGGTGGCTTAAGTAATTAAATATCACCTTATTTGTTTCCACACACCGGCTCGGTTGGAGCGCCGTGGAGTTTCTGTGATCGAATCTGCTTCCAAGACTCAGAGCTTTCTTGTTACGGTGCAGCTTGGGACATTGCCAGAAATGCATCAGCTCCACGATTAGAAGAAAGACTCATTTGCAGCTCTGCAGGCTATGTGTGCACATTTATCTCTTTCTAGGGAAAAACTTTGATTCACGTAGCTTAGGGCAAAAGAGAGAAGAAAAAAAAATCAATCTCGCCTGCTACACAAACCAATCAGATAAAGTCAGAGGTCCGAGCAGATATATAGATAGATTAATATTGCTGAATTGCTGTAACATAACAAATGTGTATCAATAACTAGAAGCACACTGCGACGCTGAATATAAAAGATATGGCAGCCAACTGGAGAGAAATAGACAGGACTGCCAAACTCAAGAACTGCTGCGCAGACGTACGGCTTCAAAGAGAAGACGGGAAGGAAAGTATGTAATTTCAGTGCCAGTCGACTGCACGCTGATTAATCACGGAGTTTCTTTTTCCAAATTTATTAAGCCCTCTTTCGACTATTAGACCTGGACCCTTTCTGCTTTCACTTTGGACGCTGAAAAAAGGGCCTACCAGTAATTCCTGCCACTGGAGCAGAGTCAACCGAGCTCCCGCCAAGAAGCCAAGAGCGAAAGAGAGAGTCTTTATCATGTAATTAAAAGTTATGATTTTAGCCTATTGATTCTGTTGCAGCAATTTCAGTTTGTAACGACTGTGCGAGCTTCAAATGGCATGGTAATGTGAAGCTGTAACAAACTGGAGATGGACTTGCCAGACACACAGTTCTGTGCTCTGAACGCCTGTGAGAGGAGAGAAGCGCCAAGGCAGATCCGGTAGGGAATAACCCCCCCCCCCCCCCTGATCTCCTCCGTCTCTATTAACCCTTTAACAACAGTGCAACACTTTTAACCAGTGTTGCACTAAGAAACAGCTTGTACAGTGATTACAGTAAACACCTTCCACCAGGTGTTTGCTAATTGCTGCTGGCTAGTTTGAAGGAGCTGAGAGCTGGCTTTGCATCTATGTGCTAGAAGCTTGGAAGTTTGGAAACTGCAGCTCCAAGGACGAGCTGTGCCTAAAGGGCGGCGCTAGGGCCAACCAGGCATTTTGCACAAGTGAATGGTTGCCATGGAGATTAAAGGACTTCTCAAACATGCATGAAAGAATTATAGTATGTCTTGATGAAAAAATAACATCATAGCATAATGTAAAACTCAAAAAGTTTAGACAGAAAATAAAACTGTATTTTTATTGTTTTATAGGAAATGATCCTCTTACCGGTGATGAGTTCTCGAACCTCCATGTCGTTGGTCTTCCTCAGCAGACGGATGAGGGCCGGGATACCGTCACAGTTCTTGATGGCCACCTTGTTTTCATTGTCCTTGCCGTAGGAGATGTTCCGCAGTGCGCCGCAGGCTTTGCGGTGCACTTCGGATTTGGGGTGATCCAAAAGGCTGACCAGAACGGGAATCCCTTTCAGCTGGCGGACGTCCTTCTTAATTTTGTCATTCTCGTAGCAGAGGTGCTGCAGGTAGGCAGCGGCGTTGGACTTCACCGGGTCGATGGGGTGACCTAGCATGGCGATGACCTCGGGGAGATCGGGGTCTCGCCAGCGGGGGTCCTTGCGAATGCTGTCGATGGAAGGTGAACGCCTGCCCGCCATTCGGTCCAGACTGGCCATGCTTCCTCTCTCGGGCTGAGCAAGCGGCGCTGAATACACACCGTGGATGTACGGGTGGCGCTCATCAATCAGCTCTGCCTCAATGGGGTCATCTGGGTACCCTCTGGAAGATAACAAAAGGGAGGATAGTCAAGACACGTTCGATGGAAAACATAAACGGAGGGCGACTTGAATTTGTCTGAGAGGAATCAGACAGCCAGGGGGACAGGCTAGAAGAAAAGCCAACGGAGGCGAGACTAGCTGACAAATGAGGGGAAAAGGTAGAGGAGAGGACAAGGTGACGCGATGTTTGGATCTGTTCTCATCAGGTTTGTCAGCGGGACTCTGATGGCAGCCCTTTGCAATAAGCGAAATGATTTGCAGCATTCTGCTCCCTGCTCCCTGTCAGTAGGAGTAACAAACATGTCAGACTTCAACAAACATCGAGTTGAAGAGAAAGCGACTAGGAGACAGGAAACGATTGCAAACCAACAGAGACAGAGCAACAAGAAAAAAGTGGAAGCTTTGAGGGAAAGACCTGTGAAGTCATTTTTTAAAGGAACCCAGAAAAAAGGATTTGATATCTCTTCCCCCAGGGGGCAGAGAAAAGAGCCAAGCAGTTCCCCCAGGGAGGACTAGGAGCTCCTGCAGCGCCTGCAGGGCTCCCTTTGCTCACAGCTCCAAACATGGCTCCACTCACTGAAATGTTAATGACCAACACTCTGGGATTTCTCTGCAAGCATTACCCTCATTAGCAGCTCTCCTATTAGTGTTGGGGACTTAAACAGTACTGAGCTCTAACTGCTTTTCTGGTGACAGAATTAAGGAGCAAAGTGGTCCATTGAGGGCAAAGGGGTCCTTCACTGATCCCACATTTCCAAAGTCCCTTAGAGTCTGTTCTCTACGGTCCTCCACTCCAAAGACACTGTCATGCATTCTTCATAGGAACACGGGTGAATATATTTGTTTGATTCCAGCGACAGGAATGTTTGTCGGCTTTTTCTGAAACCCTTGAGAAAGCTTCCCACTTCTGACACCATATACAAAGTCAGGGAATGTTTTAAATGTTGTTGCGTTTTTTTTTTTTTCAAAAAGGCAGAAAAAAAAACAAGCAGCGCTCTGTCATTAGGAGCAAAACTAAAGTGTTGTGTAGCTACACGCAGCACTTAGCATCCACCATCCCCAGGCTGAGACTTGTTTACCCTCATTACATAATCCAGATGGTCTCCGCTCACCATCTTTCATGGTGGTTGGTGGTGTCCAAAGTCGGTTGCAGACGAGAATTTTCACATTTAATGAGCTTTATGTTAATTATGTAGTTTTACAGCTTTCTCCATGGCATTCAGCAAAAACTGGAAGGGGATCAATATGCCGTCTTGCCTCGACTCTCGTGTATCCCTCTTTCAAAAAGCCAAGCAGTAACATATTGGATTTTATGGCATTTACTGTAGTTTGTGCATCTCTCTGCCGCTGAAATCAATAAGAGATAAACTCCTTCCTGAACAATGTGTCAAAAATCCTAAATCCCTTTTATGCTGGATGATAAAGAGAGACGCAGTGCCTGGCAAAAACATTGTGGCGTCAAACTTTCAAGCCCAATGTCGGTCACATGTTGACATTTTTGAAGACGTTTTACAGCTAAAACTCCAAACCACCTTTTGCAGCATTTTCACTGTCTCCACCCGCTTCTATAAACTTAAATCTCTGATCATTCTTCACGACAAAATAGCCAAAGCTCAACCAAACTGATAGACTAGAGCATGTAAATATCGGTTTTTAACTCCTGTGGCAGACTCCTGCCTAGATTTAGTTCTGGACTTTGAGATTTTTCAGAGAAAATTAGAGAACAGATAATAATAATAAAGACAAAGAAACACAAGAGACCAGTCAAGGATGAAGTAATGGGAAAAATTAAGGAAGTGTTTTGTTATAAAATAATATCCCAAGCATTAAGCATCTCATGGAGCTCGGGAGTCTGAAAATGTGAAGAGTATGGCACAACAACCAATCTACTGATGCCAATGCAGGCAAGGTGAACATTAAGCAGCCAAAACGTCCTCGGTGACTCTGGAGGAGCCACAGAGATCCATAGCTTTTGTGCGAGTAATTATTGACAACACAAGTTCTGCGTGTACCTGGCACAGTGAGCAATAAATCAATTAATCGCATGATAAATTACAGCGAGCACAATAATTTCCACTTATGCAATTTATTGTTTTTCTCTTTTCTCTCTCGAATTTCTACCAAAAACTGGATGACAAAAGTCTTCAGTCTGGTGCTTTTGTTTCAACGAGCTATTTTTTTTCCAAGGACAAGCTTGTCCTTGTAATTCATTTTATTTTCTTTATTGTTTCTGTTGTTTTGTTTATTTATTTTTGGAAATTTAACATGTCCAATACTAAGAACATCTGTACCTACGCTGAGAACACAGAGGGACTCTTTTAATTAAGTAACCTTTAAAGGCCATTGTTGAAACTAGATTATGTTTAGGTGTATTAAGAATAAAAGAGCCAGAAGGCAAATTCATGCCATCCATGTTTTCAGTTTATTTTGCAGTTTTGTTTTTTTACTGTGAAAGCTACTTTGTCTTAGTCTATCTTGTAAAATCTCTTGAACATATCTTGATAGGTAGGGTTGTGACATGTCAAGATATGAATGAGTTCCAGAAATATAAACATTTTGCAAGGCGCTGGCGTTGGATCCAAAAGTTACAGAGAGAGTATAGCTGGGGGAGTTGTGGAAAACAACATTCGTGCAAATGCTTCATCCATTTTCACTCCTATGAATAACTACAAACTGAAGAAAACAAAGCTAGCCTTAATTTAAATAGAGCTGGCATTCCGAATGCTAACTGTGGCAAGGTTTTTTTTCTTTCTTTTTTTCTTGCTGAACAAGCTTGCACCCGCAGCGTAGAAGCAGGGGCAAATCAAGATTGTGATTACAGAACATAATCTGGAGTGAGACTGGCACTCTGAGGTTTGGCAAAAACACAGAGCGACATGATGGACTGCACGCAAAAAGCACGAGAAAATTGCATGTGTGCGTACAGGCGCTGGTGGTTACTAAATGCATTCACGCGTACACCAGGACGTAAACACACACTCGCCACCCAAGCCATCACCCAGATAATTTTTTTTTTTGTGCAGCAGAATATTGGACCTGACAAGGCAAAGAGAGGCAGGGATAACCCGCTGAAGGAAGAGCACAGCTCACAATCTCAGAATCATCGCCGTAAAGCAGACCTGCATACATAAACCGCCACTGCTGTCACTTTTGTATCTCCATTTCTCTCTTGGCTTTCTCTCTCATTATGCCCCACACTGTGGGATTTTTTTTTTTTTTTTATACACGCTTTGTCATGCAGACACATTGGCATACAGATAATATGTACAGTTGTGCGGATCGCGGCTCATTTAGATCCGGGGCCGATGCGGCGAGGCTTCTGGTAAAGCGGGCTGAGTGACGGGAATGTCAGGATTTGCATTTATATTGGCGGCATTGTGTGAACCCGGATGGCTGTATTCAGGGGACGTGAAAGGGCCCCTCGGCAGCCAATACACTCAGCCTGATTACGGCACGTCACCCTCCTCGTGTTAATCGAGCTGCTTAATGTCCGTCCTGTTTGGGCGCATCCGGACGTTTATTTAGGGGGGGCCTGCGTGGCTGCATTCTTTTTGCACCCGGATTAAAGAGACAGTTGCACACCCTCGCTATTCTCGCTTTCATGGTTCTTCATGTTTTCTCGCCGGCTTTCATCGTCTCCCGGCTCGAGCCGTATGTGACCCCGCTCTTCTGCAGATCCGTCAAAGGAGGTAAACTGAAAAGAATTACAAACTCTGGAGATGCGTGCACCTCGTGTATGCACACACACACACACACCCCCCCCCACACACACACATCCACACACCCTTTTCTGCTACATTTATGAGCTTTTCACCGATACTCCTTAGGGAATAAATTGGTCATTCAGAGCTGTGAATGATATTGTGGAGATGAGTTTACAAGAGAAAACAAGAGGGAGAGAAAAAAAACGTCTTGGTTTTTAGATGAGATTTTCCTCGACATCAAAGTGAAGTCTCACTGTTTCATTTATAATTTAGAGGAGAGGCTTGTGAGAAACCTAAAACATATAGAATGGGATTTGAACTGGTAATATAAAGAAAACCTTGAAAAAGAGTCTGGGACTTAAGAGGGAAGTTAAACCCCGGTTTGAAAGCTGGGGTGCCGGTGTAGACAGAATGGGAACGTCCAACTCAACTCTTATGTGACCAAGAGTTGAACCGAAGTGCAGTTTGGTTCAAAATGTGCAGGTCGGCCTGTGAACAAAAGCCAAAGACTTTGTTAAGATGCTGCCTGATGCTGGTAAGACAGTGTCACTATCCACCATAAAGCGTGTCCTGTGTCAAAATGGGCTGAAAGGCCACTCAGTGAGGAGGAAGCCATTGCTAATAAAAAAAAAAAAAAAGATGAAGCCAGATTGTGGTAATGAACACAGGGACAAAAATTTTAATTTTTAGAGATGTGCCCTGTGGTCTGACATTATGGAATTGTTTGGCCATAATGTCCCTCATGAGATTAGGAGAAAAAAGTCGGACGATAGTAAGCCTTTGAACGCCACAACATCTGTGAAGTATAAGAGGTGGCAAAGAATGTTATGTTGACATAGTGAAGAAACAACTAAAAACATCATCCAAGAAGTTAAAGCTTCGGTCTTGTAAATGGACATACAGCCAAAGTGGTTACAAAGTGGCTTAAGGACAACAAAGTCAATGTTTTGTCATCGTAAAGCCCAGATATCAGTCCTATTAAGAATATGTGGGCAGGTCTTCTAACAGTGATGTTGGGAGGAATGGACCAGAACTCCAACAAACTACTGGGAGAAGCTTGTGGAAGGAAACCCAAAACATCTGGGATTTCCTTCAACCCAAATGTTACCAAGCAAACAATACTTGGTGCCATTGTTTACAGGAAATGCTACCAAGTTTATTAATGTCTTGGAGACATTAATAAATAAATCTCTGACATATTATTCTTGTCATTATAGTGGGAATTAGCAGAAGACTGATTAAACCTCAGACAGTGAAGAAAAATGTGTGTTTTTATTCGATGTATGTGAACGTTTGGTTTCAGGAGGCATGAAAGAAAAAAGGGGATCCGAATACACATCCATGCCACGTTTTCCCGACTTTCCTTCCTCTTCGCAGTTATATACTGCTTTGCGTTGGCCTGTCACACAGAACCTCAATAAAATGCAATAAAGTGGTTTCAAGACACTGTATTTGAGCAGACATTTCTTCAGGGAGGAGGCGGATCAATTGGCCAGGTTCACATCTCTTTTATGTGCCACTCGGTATATAAATATCAGTGGATTAAAACACCCACGCCCTTCTCAATTACGCGGTGAGCAGCTATGGTCATGGGTGCATGTGTTCATATCCAACCTGCCCAACCTGCCCAACACACAGGTTGGGCAGGTTGGAGCGGAGTGGATTGCCCAAGGAGAGATGAGCCATTAGAGATCGGCTTTAAGACGCCCCCTGTGGTTTGTCACAGCTCCAAAGCGGCTATTAATCACACCGGCATGAAGACACCCACACTCACAGAGAGGTCCTCATAGACACAAACACTGTGTCATAAAGGCTGCGTTAGAGTCGGAATGTAGAGGATGCGCTATTCACTGCTTGTCCAGACAGAAAGGGAATAGAGATGCTCTCCCACCACTTAGTGAATATGTCTTTATTATTACAGTTTAAATACGATAAGACAGTCAAACAAAAATGCTATTTTTTTTTTATTGTTTCCACCACCGACCTCATGCTTTGATTATGTTCACTGTGGTTATAGACCACCACAACGTAGAGCATATACATACATATATCCGATCTTGTCCACCGATCTAGTTTACCAATTGGAATCAGCAGGTCAGACTTTTCAACGATTGGAGCACGCCTCATTTACTCCTTTTTATTCTCATATCCAAAAATAATTAATGGCATGATAGCAAATAAGACCTAATAAATTTATTTATATCATTGCTTCAGAAGTCACCTAATTGGTAAGTAGAGTCCACTTGTGCGTAATTTAATAAGAATACCTTTATTGGTCCTCCAGGGGGTAAATTGACATGTCAGTAAAGTTCATCCAAAAGAACAAAAAAATCATAAGACATCAGTAAACAGGTACCTAAAGCTGCAGTGGCTGGAGGCGCTGCCCTCCAATGGCTCAGTATAAAGTTGTTGTGTACTGATGTTATAGAAGGCATATTTTTCAAACTAGCCCAAAGCCGTCCTCATTAATACACTTCATGTGGCGATAATTTAAACTTGTACATGACCCGCAACAAAGCATCTTCCAAATGACATCATGCTGTCGGGTCGCTTTTCCTCAGCAAAGAGAAGGGAAGCTTGTTGAGTTGACAGAAAGATAGATGGAGATGAACAAAAGGAGGTTCTGGAGGAAAACCTGCAAAAGTGTTGAGATTTAACTTCCACCAGGAGAATGACCCAAAACAGATAGAGCAGGAAAAAAAGGTGGCTCTACAAGATACGGACTAAAGAAGGGCTTGACAAATATATGATTTTTAGTTTGACAGTGACAGCTCTTAGTGCCACCGTGCCTCTACCTTACAGAAGAGTTACGCTCATAAAAACATTCCACTTTACTATTACCAGCAGATGTTAAATATAAAAGTAAATGAGGCGAGGAACATAAATGCTCCATTACAGGCATGCTGAATGACACACAGATCATCCAGTGATGGCAGCTTAACACAGTAAGCTGCCATCACTGGCAGCTTACTGAGTAACACTGCCTTAATGTTCATTAGGATTTAAAGTTTATTGACTTTTTATTAAGTCCTCTTGCATCATTATGAAATAACACTGCTTTTTTTCCCCTTGCAATGCAAATGTATTCCAGCATAAATACCAATGTTGCTTTGACACTAGGATTTCTGCAGAACAATCCCAAACCAGCTTGAGCGTGGCTAAAGCAACATAAGAAGGTCCAATCTACACTCCTAGTTCACAGGCAAAGTGGGACATGCTCCGTTTTAAATGGGTTGTCACAATAACAGGCTGGTGTAGCCATGACCTCATCAGGACGGCAGGCAACATGTGAATCTACTTGTGGCAGTGATTAGAAGGCGCCGTTGGTCCTAATGCGCCACAATGCAAAGTTAGAATTAACCCTAAACCCTAAAAGCGAAGCGAACCCCCGGCAACAAATCATCGTTCCCATCGGCGCGGCAACGCACAATGGAGTCCGCTGCGGTGGCAAAACAAGCACATGGCGCCGATGCAGAAAGCCGCTTTAGTACTAAATATCACCATTTTTGTCTGTGCATAATTGAAGGCTTGCATGAAATGATAAGCTGTAATTAGAGCACGTTAAATCTAAGATTCATTACAGCACTTCGGAGACGCTGGTCCCTTCTTGGAAGAATACTAATCACAGCCTCAGAGCTTAAGAGGCCGTGTGCTGCAGAGGGAGCTGATAGTAGCTGTTCTTAGGCCGGAAAAAAGGAATTCTACTCAAGGAAGGAAGTAAAGCAAATGCAAAGATAAGATTAGAAAATGTATGCTTGTTTTTTTTTTTTGTTTAAATTATCTAGATGCATGCTGGTGTTTGGGAGTGCATATGAGACTGCCTGTGTGTCTTTGTACCGTTTGTGGCTGTTAGAGTTGTGTTGTGACACATATAAGGCACGTTATAAATTGCCTGTCACAGCAAGCGTCTCTTGGAGGAGTGACTTGTTTTCTGAAGATGTGATTTTATTGAGAGTGTGTGTGACACAGGACAGTCACAAGTGTGCAATGACAGAGGCTCTGATTAGGCTTCTGCTCTTTTGCGGCTCGTGTGCATCAATGTGGGAGCCTTTAAATCCTCCCACATTGAGGAGGATTTAATGTCCTCAATTAAAGAAGCTGGAAACCTGCGCACCGCTCCGTCTTTCATGGGGACCAAAACAAACGCGTACGCTCCAGCCTCGCTCTCTTTCTTGCTCTTCAGCCCTCTTCTCGTGGTTCCGTCGGAACTGGTGAGACGGCAGACATTTAACTCTCAGATTAGCGGAAAAGTGCAGAGAGCTTGAAAATATCCATCTGCTACAGATCAGTGGTCAAAAAAAACGTCTTTAACACACTGACTCAGCTTCAGTCCCATGGTCCAATTTACTTAAGTGTGGACGTTTTTTCCCCAGGCTCTCCTAAGGTGGACCACAAACTGACTGAGAGCTATTAGCAGACACCAGTTGGTTTTTAGGGTTTATTGTTCGGGGCTGGCAGGTCTTTTCCTGTCCCGTAAGGCGAGGAGTTGTACTCCTGTCCTGAAAGTTTGCTTGAAATCCCACCACATTCCCCTACTCTCCTTCCATCCTCCTCCTGTCTTGTCACATCTCAAGTCATTCCTGCCTCTTAATCTCTGACACGAACACGCGTTTACTGTCCATTTACAGGAAAAAGCCAATCCAAGCTAATTGGTTTTTACCAAGCTTCCTGTCTTAGCAAACTGTTCAAGAAGAAGAAACACATTTTCTGTGGCAGTCTTTCTGATGTAAGAACAAGGCAATGACACAAGCACTTAGCAAGAATTTGCTTTTTGTTGCAAAAAAACAAGTTTTGGTTCGCAGTGTAGGGGTTAGGAGTTTCTTCTTACCTGACCCTGTGCACATCGCGGAGAGGCTCCCTGTGAGTGCGGCCCCGGTTGGTCCCTGGGAGGGTTCGGCGGTTGGCAGTGGAGTAGTCGGGTTCCAGTTCGTACGGCTCCTCTTCTTCAGGCCCCAAGCTGCGACGATCGTCCTCCAAACCGTAAGGCTCGGGTTGGAATCGCTCGGGTTGCGAGCGGTTCAGATCCACCGTGCTGCTCCCCATGGGCACCTGGGGCTGCGCCACATGGCCATAGTCGTCCTTTCGAATTGGCAGAGTGTAGCTGTTCTCTGGACGGTAGCTGTTGGGCATGTAGGGGTAGCGCGGCGGCCGGAAGTTGACGCCACGCGACAGGCTACCGTAGTTGTCCGTCAAATCCGCGTAGCCGTCGTGGAGGCCGTAGTGACGGATGTACTGGCTCTCCGGCGTCTCCACGTACGAGTCGTTGTAGGAGTTGTTGTAGGCGCGGGTCAGGGTAGAGGTTGCTTGGGGTGTGATGAAGCGCTCGCCTCCGTTCTTCATGTATCGTCGGTCGATGGAATCGGTGTAGTTGCTCAGAGGGGAGGAGCCTTCGGGCAGGGGTAGGCCGTCCGGGCCCAGAGGGACCTGCCGAACTGTTCTGGTGGTCACGGTCTTCACCATCTTAGTCACCTGGAGAGAGGGGAAGATGCATATGTCAGACAATGATTTAAAGCTCTTTGCATCAAACTAATAATGCTGTGGCGTTTTCTGGCTGTGTGGGCAGCATCTGAACAAACAAGATCTAATTAAATCAGGTGGATGTAAAGTAGAGAAAACATCTTGGTCTTTTCAGTCAGATTGTCATCCTTATAATATTCCACAGCAATATTACTTTAAAAACACAGTTCACCATATGAGCAACAAAATAGCAGGTGCAGCGACGTTTGATACTGTCATTCTCACCATAAAAACATTCATTTTCTTAAAGCAATGTTCAAGCTACTTTGTTACAAATTACCAATACTTTAAAGCAGAATGGTAACCAGCATTGGTCGACTATAAGCTTGTTCTGCCGTCAGCACATCTCAGTGTAACTCACTGGGTACGAGATCAACAACAATCTTCAGTGTGGATGCTGTTACTAAGGTAAGAAGACTCAAAGTTAGCAATCTGTGAGGTGACGGCAATAGGAAAGAGAGACACGAGGAGCTTAATGGGAAACTTTTATCCACAAGGTGTTATGTCACCATTTTGGCTAAGAAAGATTTCCCTGCTAACAAAACGACGGAACAGAATACAGCTACGTTTTGTTTCCTTTTCAGCTTTTAACATCTGTATGTTATGAAATATGCTGAATAAGGAAATATCAACATCCATTTTGAAATCTCTAACTAAACGTAATAGCCAATATTCTAAATACGCCTTGAAAAAGCTCCAGTAATGCTAGCGACGCATGCTGCATTTAACTCCAATATAAAATGCTGAGGGCAGTTTAAAACTATGTAATTTATTCCGTTTTGTTTTGAATTACTAGTAAAATACAGTTTTCTTCTTTCACGCACAAGCAGTGTGAAATCACCTTTGCTCCTATTATAAATATTTAACGACAAATGGTAGCATTTGATGGTTAGGGGGGAAAAAAGACACACTCTGCTGTTTTTATTTCTTCCGTACATACAATGTGCTGCTAAACGCAACAAAACCTTTCAGATGAAACGTTCAGATCCAGAATATTGCACACTCACAGAATGAGTGTGCAATATTCTCATTCTGAGAGCAGACTGAGTCTCTTAGAGTTGATGTAATAGACATGTGAATGTGCAAATGCTGCTTCCACCAGACCCTGAATGCTGTTAGCACCCTAGGGAAAACTTTAGCATCCCATCCTGTGGCTGGGGGGGAGGGGATGAGACTACCAAACCAGAAGACATCCATTTCTGAGGCCCACTTCCTTCTTTTAGCTTAATATCTTTATTTCCTCTGCTGTAGGCTGTGTGAATGGAGACGACAGACAGCAAGCACAGCTCTGTCTCCGAGCTCTCCGTTCATACAGGAAACAATTTAGGCGCCCAGTTGGTTCTCCTGTGGCCGATAATTGCCTATTTTGGCCGGGGTTATAAATTCATCTTCAAAATTAATGAGGCTGATGAAAATATATTATCTTCTGCGAATGCGCACGATTGGTGGAGTACATGTTACCCTGGAAAAGGTGCTGGAGAGAGAGGTTAATTTCCACTTGATAGGTGCAGACCCAAGCTGATTGGCTCGGAAAAAGAAACAAAAATAGCAGTAATAAAAGAGCTCCCTTCCCATCCCGCTAATCAAGAGGTTTAATGTTGATAAACAGCCCAGGTAATTGTAAAGGGCTTCCTATACTATCGAATCAAAGATATAATTTCATCTTTAATCAGCAGCAGGGACAGAGAGATGCGAGATAGCAGAAATTACCAGGAAAAATAAACACGTGCTGCAGGGGGGTGCCAGGAGCAGAAGCGTAAAACCATAGATTGGCTGTTTAACATGGCATCCTCATTAACTTGGCTGAAACAAATAGAAATTTACACTGGCCTCGTTTCTTGATTACACCCTGATGGAGCCACATAACAAAGCTCATTTTAAGAACATCAAGGTTCATTTCCATGTTCCAAGTAATTACAGAGTAGTTTGTTTTCAATGCCAGTCCGCCTTGGCTTTGCACAGGTGAAATTTAGAGCTCATTTGCTGGATTCAGGTCAGCTTTAGAACAGGAAGCACCTCGTGACATCAAGCACAATGTATGCTTTAAAAGGGCCCCAATAGTAAGAACAGTTGAAACAAAGGATTTTTATACACTGATTAAAAACATACACCTTTCTTTTTCTTCACGGTCTTAAGTTAAATCAGATCAAACCTCTTTTTAGGTGAAGTAGAATCACCAACATTAACTTTTTGCTAAATGCCTCAATAATGAAAAAGAGAGAACACTTGAGATTTATGTGTAGAAACAACTAGTTGTCAAAGATTACTGCAGATTGCTTTGGTTATTGACCCTGTTTAAGCACAGTGTACTTAGTGATGGGTGATAAGGACTTAAAGTTTTATTACAATACTTTATGGTGCTATTGCAGTAACAATAAAAGTGGTAATAACTATTTATTACTTCTTTTTTGGTTAAGTTCATCGCTGTGCCTTTATGACGCAGCAATCAGCCCCACAAATACTTCTTTTGCAAAACATTCCTATTCGTAGAAAAAAAAAGTGATTTGTATGACTAAGCTGCACATTCACTGCATTTAATCATATTTTAACATACAGTAGGCCTGATTTATCACAATAAGCAATAAATCAGGATAAATTAAAACGAGCTCAATAATTTCCATTTGCATGATTTAATGTTTTTCTCTTTTATCTCTTCCTACCAAAAACTGGATGACAAAAGTCTTCAGTCTGGTCCTCCAGTTTTAAATATTTTTTGAAGCACAATTTTGTTTACAGAAACTTCATAATTAATTTTATTTGCTGTTTTTGATGTCTTGTTTATTTATTTTGGATATTTAAGAAGTCTTCCAGTTCAAGTGTTAAATGTTCATTAGGATTTAAAGTTTATTGACTTTTCATAAAGTCCTCTTGCATCATTATGAAAATCGATTTATCATCCAGCGAAATTCGTTTTTGTGACAGGCCTAATTGATACTCTCATGGAACAAACTGAAGAAAATAGTAAATATAATCCCAGTAATATGGACAGTTGAAGTTTTTTAAAACATTAACTAATTTTTCGTGACAACGATGAATTAAGATTCTCATCACAATAAGATTGTATTGCGATAAATGATAAGCGATATGATCAATAATGTCTACTCCAACATTTACTGCATGGTCCAGATCAACAAACTGCCAAAACTCCTGGTTTAATGGAGGTAGACAGATTAATTAATACAAATACTGTATTTAATTAAGGTGCCTGGAAAGGTGTCTTTTTTAAACTACATATAGCGTCTCCATTTTCACTTTATCTCAGATTGTTGTGAATTTGTGCAACCCTTGATTAGACCCAAAACCAGATCATGTCACTGTGTTCAAACACAGAAAAATACAAACTAAAGGAGATTGCATTTTTTATCAACAACTGCAGTCTGTTTATGTTTACATTAACCTAAGAAGCAGTCATCATTTATTCTATTTTATTATGGTTGTTAGAAGCTGAGGGGAGGGTTTAATGCTACAGCTTCCCTGCCTCGACATGCCCAGCTGGCATGTACTATTACAGCTTTTTAGGCAATCTGCAAGGGCTGCGAGCGGATCCATCACCCATTTTCAAACACCCTTTGATGTACGCCCAAGTTCACAAGATGGTAAACCATCACGCAAAGGGGAGACGAGGGACCTGGGTTTCAGAGGAACGGCTGCGTTCTGCTGGAGTGGGGTAAACACACCTCAAAGGGAATTGCTGAATTGGTCGTCAGAGTGATTATCCACAAATGTAGCAACTCTATTGATATTATGTGGTTTAGAATACCAAAAAATTTTAAAATCCTCACTGCGCCCAGACTTCGGCTGCGGTCTTCCCTCTTCGTCTTCCAGCTCAAAACAGAGCGCCGCTGCCATCTGCACGTTCAGGTAATCCTTTATATACAGAACAGAAACCACTAAGCTAAAAACAAATTACGAAGTGGATTTCACCAGTCGCTCCAATATCCAAACTTTGCATTAATTTCGCGATTTCACTGTTTTTGCCGCTACTCCGTTACCGCTTCTCTTTCAGGGTTACTTGCGCAAGTTTACTTTGTTTCTTAGCAACAAAATACAGCCCATACAGCTCATACAGCCCATCGTTATTTGCTGAAGATTTGAGATTTATAAAAACAAAGGAATCTAATGTTGCGTTAATGATGTATAAAATTAAAAAAAAATCGATACATATCGTAGAATCAATTTAATTACACAGCCCTGGCAGGCGGTTGGACGCGGTCCTTACTAGTTTGCCAGGCTGTTAAAAATGGACGTAAAGACAGAGAACCCCCATTTAAAGCAATGCAAGATATTTTATTACCACTTTTTAACGGAAGGATCCATGTGCATGGAGGCTGGGTAGTCGAGACAGGAGGAGGCAGTAAATCATGTTGCTAAGAAGCCTGCCACAGACTTTCACGTGAGCTAGAGAGCTTCTTGTGAAGACGACTCTTACAGAAACCGCTCGTTGCTTTGCTGAAAGTTCTGACTTTAAAAGTCGATTCTGAACATTTTCTATTTTGAGCTGAACGTTTTAACTCACCCCCACTTTACCTGCTCAAGTGTAGGCTAGCAAGCCCCTTCGGGGGCAGTAAAATGATTTTATTTGTTTAGGTGGCATACCGCAACTCTCATTAGCTCATATCCAGAGGAGAGGAGAAGGAATGCAGCTTTTATTGGTCCAAGTCGAAAATGTCAGCTTCGTGGAGACTCTGCCAGCAGGAAAGAGTGTCTGGATGCTGGCCAAGGGAAAGTATTTCACACTGGGGCAGCAGGATGAAAGTGGATATAATTGACTGTTTACATGCGCCCATAGACTCTACTACACATTGCGGGCCAATTGACTGTAAGCTGAATGAGCTGAGAAGGTAGGGAGAATCTGTAGTTAATCTGCTTTAACAATTTAGACTTTTCATCCTCGCATGAGGAAAACTTGATCATTAAATTTGCAGATGACACCACAGTAGTGGGATTGGTTTAACGGGAATGGTACGTCAGTTTTAGCGGAAATGAATCCAACAGCGATAAGAGATTGGTGATCAAAGTGGACAAGAGGGAAGGGATGATTATCAACTCCCAGAGGTCAGGATCTGAATCCGCCACTCAGCATCACCACCCATGTAGCAGAGAGGGTGGAGAAGTGTGAGTTCCTCGCAGGTCCAGATCTCTGATAACCTCCCTTGATACAGAAAAAACACACAAAAAAAAAGTGTGGTCATGAAACGGAAACTACTACCAGCATCACTCCCTACCAGAATCCTCCCAACATCCTTCAAAGCTGTGGGTCAGAGTGTGTTGCCGTAATGCATCTCATCATCACGCATCATATACTCAAGCTGATATATGGCAGTCAGAAGGGGACTGGAGGGAGAAAGTATCAAGTTTCATTTTTAGGTCTGTTCACTCTCATGCCCCACCACTTTTAGTCAAAAATTCTATTTCCAGAAATCTACCGCCATCAGCCAAACTGTAACATTAACCGTATCCTGACCTAAAAGCCAACCCACTATCCACTCATTGGTAAAGTTATACAACGAACCCCCACCTATTCACAGTTCAGTCTTTGTGGATTCACCTATTTGGTTTTTTTTCTATGGATTATTTGTGAAAAATCCTATTTGTCGATTTTTTCGTACAGCATATCTAAGATATTTTAAAGAAAAGGCAACTTGGGAAGTTAAAATACCTAGGCAGGCGCAATGCTGTTCAACACTGTTGGCTAGTGCTTGCAAAGCAACCAATCCAGGAGTGTTATTCATTCATTTACTTTGGCGATGAGACCCTGGATCCCCCACATGCAGAAATGAGAAAGGCCAAAGGTCGCAAGCTGAAGCGGTAGTAGCCAAGACGATTTCCACTGTTCATTCTAATGCGTATTAAGGTATATTTGGTGTGTGAACTATTATAAGCATTTCTAGAGGGCAGACTCAAGTATTTGTGGATTTCAGCTATCTTTGCTGCTTGTGGCTGCTAAGACCCATAAATGCAGTGGTTTCCCTTTGTATGGTTTACATTTATCCTGTTTAGTCACAAACTTGGGGAGAACCGGTTAAATACTCTACATGGGTGGCAAACCTGAAAAAACATCAAGTATGAATTGGAAGGGGTTCTTGACTGAGAATCTTTGGTGGTGTTAGTTCAAACTCTGCCGATGAATGTCTGCCACCATATACTTTATCGTCCAAGCAAAGAACAGTGAGGGGAAGTGAAAAGGCCATCGAAGGGCTCGACCTTCTGTCCAGTATCTTCTTCCAGAATATGGCTCTGAACAACGTCAAAGGCTTCACACACTTTTTAAACATTTGTGATCTTTGTGGGGGAGTTTGTTTGATGGCAGACAAATAATAACTTGTCTTTTTTAGTACGCTATTAGTTCCAGTAACTTCTGTACTTGCCAGCTACAACTTCCTTCGAATCGATGCCAGCGACCCTGCTGAACGTACCCTGCAATCTATTTACAGCAGCTACTGCTTTTCAGTTCACTTCACAGCATTCTGCTTAAAGATTTTGCTGATAGTTTATCGCAAAAACACATGTACCACAGGAGTAACTTTTCTGCTGGCAGATCAAGACGACGAGAGAAGCTTCTGCGTTGCATCTCCCGGCAGTTAGACGTAGGATAACCATCAAGGAACAGAACAGCGTTAGAATTAGACGGCGTGGTTAGACGCTCGGTTCAAAAGAAACAGACATGCACAGAAATACATCTGTGAGCTGCTGACAAATGATCGGAGAGGTGGAAAAGAAAAGAGGTAAGAAAAACAAGACACGGAAGAGACGATGAGAGCGGATGGCACGTTGAGAGTTTGGATCCATTTTGAAGTTCACCCTCGACATTAATCTGCTTTACTCTGCAAAGTAATTTCAAGAAAACACCCAACTCCTCCATTCAGCAGGGTGCCAGAGCCTTTAAAGTTGTGTCCTTCCTTCCCCTTGGTTTTCAGCAAAGCCTTTGATTAGTGTGATGTTTTGCTGCACGCACTGGTGTGCATTATTCCTAACAAGTTATTCCCCCCACCCTTTCCCCACCCAGTGCATAAAACGTGTGAGTGTGAGAAAGAGTGTGAATGTGGCCAATCCCCTCGCAGTAAACAGGCTGGAGGGCAACGGGTCCTCCCTTATGAGGGATTAGAGCTGGCTTTTTAATTACAGCTTCACAGTCCCTGGACCAGAAGCTCCACGCGGCACTCTCTCCACTCATCTGACGGCCTAAGGGGAATGACTTACTGCAGCGATGCTGCTATGTGCATCCAAAACGCTGCAAAGACAGTTTTTAATCTATGGAGGTATGTCGAAAAATGTGGAAGAAGTCCAGACTCATCAAAAGAGGACATCTAGCGCGGAGTCTTTAATCGGTCTTGACGACTTAAATGTATGTTTGTTGTTTGATAACGAGTCACTACCAAGTTCTGCAAATACATTCGACTGCCAGGGTTTGGCGCAGCTTTTCCCTGGTAGAGAAGAGACAAATACCAAAATGTGAGTTTCCTTACTGACCAACCTTGTGCGAGATCCCCGAGTGAGATAGCAAGCTGCGTAAATACGGTAAATTCACTTTAAAATAAAAACATTTCTGCTGTTTCAGCTTGTGCGGATTTATAACTGCAGCACTCTCTGCTTGGCAAAGAAGCAGCTTGAACAAAAAATTTAAACAGATCTCACTTGCTTTATAAAAAAGTGAATAACGACAAGCTTGACACCCTGAATTTAGGTTTCAAACTCATTTTGAAACAAGAAAGGAAGTAGTTCTACTAAAGACTAATAAACTCGGCTCTGGCAAATAATTTAAACAAACAATAAAGAAGCAATCAGCACTTTTAAATTGTTTGTACTGCAGTATTTTGACTACGCAGTAGAAATAAAATAATGGCAGTGTCAGAAAACAGGAATGGTTTGTAAGAACTGTGAGAACAACAGCTACTGCAAATGTTTAGCATACCAATGCTAAGCATAGCATCCGTTTCAGAATCACTAAGCTGAACTAAAATGTTGTTCGAAGACTCGACTGCACTGGATAATTCTAAAGTTCAAGATCTGAAATAATCAAGCCAAGACGGGACAATAAAATACCAAACAGTTATTCTTTAAACACTGTTGGCGTCTCATAGTCCCTGTTTTATTAGTTAATGGAAACACAAACAGGGAGGTTTTGTGAACGCTTTTTCACAACAGAGATTATTTGTGAAAAAATCCTCAAAGTATGTTTGCAGATTCTTTAAATCCGTCTGTAAAAGTCAAGTCTTCAGTTTGACCAAAAATCCCGCTGAAATCTTCCGTCTCAGTCCTGCAAAACAAAAAACCCTCAACGTTCTTACTTTGTGAGCCTGACGTATGGCTGCAATCTTAGAAAATTAGGACTAAAAATAAAATATTTAACATGAACAACTCATTTAGTGGGAAACACTCTGAATGCCAAGGGAATTACAAAGATAGGCAGTGTGTTAAAGACAGCAGAACAAGGACTTTCTTACCCTAAGGTACCTTTATACATGATTTTTGACTCACAATGCTATCAGGTTGTTGTTGTCATTAGGAGTGACCAGGTTAACAGGGATAAGCATCAGTCTACATCAAATGATGTATTCCTCCTTATTATGCAATCAGGACTGCTTATTCCTTAAGCAGACATTTAAAATACTGTTTTATGTGTAGTGGCAATAACTTGATGCATGTAAATGTCATGGAGAAGTTTGATGTCTGATAAACTCTGAACCAGTGCAACAAAACGACAGGAGAATAACTTTCTTCTCAATTTCTGTTCAGTCAGATTCCACAAAACGATGGCCACAGCTTCCTCAGCTGATTTCATTTTTCCAAAACTTGACAGAAATCTTCCATCCTGTGTTTGCAGTGATTATTGCAGAAGTTTAAGCCCCATAAAGTGTGACTTTTCCAACAAATAAAAAAAAAAAAAAACATTTTATCTGAAACCAATACACATCTATTACGACAATGTACCTTTTCGATGCATGAAGAAGTTCATGTGCTACATTTCGCAACATACTTAAAACAGAAACACATTCAGTTAACGAGGGTATAATTTGTTGACACTTCTAGAAGTGGTGTGCAGCCTGTTAACATATTAGTCAGCATGTGGTTACAGATTATGGATTACAACTTGAACTTGTTTTCAACACTTGTGCAGTTTAGCATTCTCCAATACGATATTGGAACGCTAAAACACACATATATCTAACTGAATTTTAATTAATTGACTGGATTTAACGTTACAATCATTATTAATAAATTATACTGCATTGCTGCCCTGAAGGCGTTTTAGGCAAAGAGGAGCAAAACATGCAGAAGACAGTATTATCTGGAGAGGTGGAAGCGGCAAGCTGCGATTTAAAACGCGGTCAATTGTGTTAGCGTGAAAAGCGGCAGACTGTGCTGGGCACGGCTGCTGCACGGTGTATGGGCAAACATCGGTGGCATGGTGGCAGAAGCCGCAGCAGATCATAAAAACCACACTCACCTTCACATTGGTTGACATGTCCTTTCAGAAGAACAAAACACAGCAGAGGGAAAGTCAACAAAGGGGGTTTCTGACATGCACACAACTGGGAGAATGATCGAAAAACTGACTGATGATAATAATGAGAAGAAACAAACAGATAAAGCTGCGACTATGGGGGAGGGGCCCCCCTTTCGGGAGCAGGATTACGGGATTTAGACTCCCTAATAATGGGAATCTGGGATTGCGAGCAGAGTATGCTGCTGGATGGCATTCATTTTGACACTCTGAATTCATCTGGATCCATAGGCGACAGCGACTGCCGCAAATGCTATTAGGCGTCACACTAAGCTGAGAGGGGAGGGAGGGGAGCTGTACTTTTTTTTCATTTTAACTTTTTTTGTGCCACACTCCAAAACTACAAAATCTTACCAAGCAATTTTGGTCTGTTTTCTACTGCAAATATCCCAGCACACTTGAAATAAGATAAAACAAGTAACTTTTCGCCAAGATACAAAATCGTTTTAATTAAATAATTCATTGACTGACAAAAAAAAAACAATTATTCCATTAGCAAATTATTTCTTATAACGTGGTAAATGTCTTGTTTTTCAGCCTGTCACACTAACAAATGTTTCTCGGACGATACATCGTCCCAGAAGTAATCACGATAAACAACAATATTGTTGCTATGACATCATTTTCAAGCAACATATTGTAATGGTGTAAAAATGCAAGAACACATTCTCAAAGATCAGTAAACTGTAAAATCTCATGAATGTTTAACACTGGAACTGGGAGACACTTTAAAAATCCAAAATAAATAAACGAAACAACAGCAACAACAAATAAAGTGAATTTCAAAGCCTTTGTAAACAAAATCGTCCTACAAAATAAGAGCTAGCTGAGACCAAATCACCAGGCAGAAGACTTTCATCAGCCAGGTTTAATTAGAAGGAAAAAGAGAGAAAAATAATAAATTATGCAGATGGAAATTATTGAACTCGATTTAAGTTTTTTAATTTCACTGATTTATTGCTTATTGCAACAAGCCTGTTTGTTATTAGTGAAATAATCTGCATGAGGAACAAATACTTTTACCATCAGTAGTAAGGAATTATTGACAAGCTCCCATGTCTTGCCAAAAAGTTACTTGTAACAGTTTTTATCTTGTAACTTTAAGACATTTACAACTAGAAACTAGACCAAAAAGATTTGGTAAGATTTTGTATTTTGTGTTTTTTCCAGTGCAGTTTCTGGTTGAAAGTATAGATTTTGATCATTAAAAAAAAAAAACACTATTCAATTGCCTCATCTGTATCTAAGTTCTGTTGAGATGACACACAGTGTCCGTGTTACCTTGGTCTCTGTGCGCCGCGTGGTCCCGTCGTCGGAGGTGACCACCGAGACGTGAGACGTGGGCGTACCTGGGTCCTCCTCTATGGTGACCGTCTCCTCCACCACCTCCTGCGGCTCCTGCATCATAGCCAGGGACGTGGCGTTACCGGGGCTCTGCTCCTGGACAGAGAGCAGAGGGGAGGGGTGTATTAAAGCAATCAGGGCTCAACAAGCAGATTTTCCTAATCGCTGAAAACAACTTCGAGGTAAATCATCTGTTAGATCTACAGCAAGATGAGCTTGCATCCGGGCTGCCACAGCAACAAGCCGCATTAAAATGCAGCAGAGGAGAGGCGCGTAAGCCGGCTGAAAACGAAATGCAACGCGTTTGCTTTAGGTTGATGGGAAGTGTGGAAGTACGTGGAAATTAATATGAAACAAATAAAAAGGTTTTATTACACTGAAACTGTGAGATAAATGATATGTGACTGTGATGAAGAAATAGAAAAAAATTACTGGACAAAATTAAAAACAACTAAAGCAATGACTTTACGTCTTTAGCTGTTACTAGACTATATGGAAAATGTCAACTCCCAGCAAGACAATATTTCCTCGAGTGATTTTAGTACCCCGATTAGTAAGATTCCTCAAGGAAAGTTTACCTGCCTCAAAGCTTCGTTAATTTATGTTTTATTATTGCTCCGGTCAGGACATCATTTGGTCACGCAGAGCATCAACTTCTGCCTATGAGTTGTTGACGAAAGCTAAGTTTTAGCGGCATAAAGTCCAATCTTAAAGTTCAACCCGATAATGTCGAGTTGATGATAATGCCCGGGTTTTCATCATTTCTGGGGGACCAATAAGCGTCCTTCAAGTTTGAGAGCTAAAGTCTCTCCAATATGGAACTTTAGTCCCAATGTGAACCACTAAAAGTCCACAAAACATTCCACCTCTTGTTGGATGAATTCAACAAAATAACCAAAATGGCTTTAGTCAAAGTTTTCTGGAATCAAACTGACCACCTGGATTTCTAAACTCTTATAAGACTCAAGTTGCATGCAAACACACTGATTTGTTGACCTTTCAAACATATGCAAGTATTCATCTAAAGGCAGAAAATCAAACTTCAAGCGGACTAAAGAAGGAGAAAGGAAACAGCATTCTCCGTAATGCAGACAAAGTGAGAACCAAACCCTCCCAACCCACCAATCACTGAAGATCTCTTAAAGTTGGAAGGACTATTTTTGATCCATATTTTACTGGGAGGTCATGGATTTGAAAAAACTGTCTTTACGGGCGACAGGTGAAAGTGACTATTGAGTTCTACATTTTCCACCTGACCTGATAAAAAAAAAAAAAAAAAAAAAGCCTTGAGAAAAATATGCTTCCTGCAGCATTTCCAGCTGATAGGAAAAAAAAAAAGAGAAAAAGAAACAATACGAAGCCAGTGTTTCGACGAGCAACGCCCTGGCGTGGACTGCTGGTGCGCAAGAGTGGGACAAAATTACAGCTTTCATGATGGAGAGGGGAAGGAAGGCATTTGAGGCAATCACAGATAACCAAAACAGCACGGAGCCAAGAGAGCAAGAGGAAATCACGAGTAATGGGGAAGGCGGAGAGGCGGAGAGGCTGAAGGCGGAGAGAGGCAGAGCAGAGGAGTCAGTGGGAACTTTTTCTGATGACCTGGTAAGAGAGGAAACAGGGAGTTTGTGAACTCGCCGACCGTACTGCTGAAGCTGACTTAAAGGAATAGCTTTTTAAAGATGCCTGTCACATTGATGTAATGTGTCCAGCTAACTAATTTCAGGGTGTTTTCACACCTGATGGTCCTGGAGACTCTGTTCGATTGGGGACTTAAGTTGCAACATTTGTTACATTTCCAGCTGCTGCCGTTTGCTTTCACACTGCACTCACTGTCAAACGAACCAAACCCTTTGAGAAACTTGCTCCCGCCTCCTTGCCTGTGGTGGCTTGGCACCAAGAGCTGCTGAAGGAAGTGACACAAAACCTCAGAAGAAGACACTGAGCAAAACATCCTTCTTCACAAAATGTAAATAAAAATGGAGTGGCATCAGATTTTAGTGGTTGTAGGTGTAGGATTTCTCTTTTTGTCTGTGGCTACGAGCCAATTCTCCCAATAGCGCTAGACTCTCGTGTTTGTTTTGGTTGTATTTAGCCAGAAAGCCCCCCGCATGTTAGCGTTTCCTGCTTTTGGGGTGGTTTCCAGTCCGCTTGCTTCCACATATGATATCAAACTGTGCCAGAGTTCACTTCAACCGAACTGAGACCTTGGTGTTTAGACGGACCAGAGTTTGCCGTGTTCTTTCACGCTAGAGTTCGATTGCACACACACACCCTTCCAAACAAACCAAACTTTCTAGACAAATTAACTACAGTTCAATTAAAAACCAGAAATCTCATCTGAAATTTTCCACATGCTACAAGTCCCTGGAAGCAATTAAAACAAACATCTAATCCAATGAGTCTTTTTCAAATCAGCTACAAAAAGCTGATGTGATGGACGGGGTGAGATCAAGGAGAAAGTTTCACAGTTGTTCCTCCCCTGCCTTTTGTTGAAACTCTTCAGGTGACACCGTGTCGACAGAGACTGCCTGTTTTCCTCACAGCTCTTCATCGATTGGGCAGCTTTTTTTTCCCCCCAACTTCAAAGCCCCCAAAAAGTCCTCATTGATCTCCAGTCTTTCCTGCTCAGTCAAACGTTTGCACTTTTTAGGCTGAGGATCTCTCCCTGCCTAATCCCTGGATCCTCTTGCTTCTTTGCCCCAGATGGGAAAAAGACCAGAGCTGACATTTAGGGATAAATATCACCTCATAAAGGTCACGAAAACGGACACTGTGCACCTGCTCCACTTTATCCAGTAACCGAGAGTCAATTAGAAGTTAGTTTGGCCATTAGATGTGGAAAAAAGGGTTTCCAATGAGTTTTTTTAGTCATTAGAACCAATAATGGAACTAATGACCAACTAGGCTATGTGCTTTACTGAAAGAGGCACGTTTATTTAAGCAGTCAATAGCCAGCTGACGGGAGGATTTTTTTTTTTTTTTGTAAACAGCTGACCTGAGGCTAAACAGCCCCGTTCTACAGGGAGAGACCTACAGAGAGAGAAAAGGTCAGAGCTGATTAGCTCCCTGCAATCAGCATGCCTGTAGTGCCCGATTCCAAATGTGAATTACCCTCCTGACTGTGTGCTGGAAACAAAAACAGCCTTATTGGAGGAGGCACAAATTGCAAACTAGAAAGTGCAGTGAGAGAAACGCGAGTTAACTGTATAAAGCTCGCTTTAGGCACCGAAAGGTCAGGCGGAGGGATATATACGGCTTTTCTGCACCTATTGGGATTCATTGGCATCCAGGCTGCAGCAATCTCTCCTTGAAAACGTGCTTCGACGGTAATACAGAAAAGAATTACAGCACTTCGATGGTCAGAGTCAGACGTCATGTCATCTTAACAGAGAAGCTGGTTAATCTGCAGAATGTGTTGAGTGATTGTTGGCACTGCTAATCCACCTGTTTTGCTTTTGTCACTTCTCAGGAGTCAGGAATATGATTATTGAAGATTTGGTTTATGATTCTTTTCTTCCATAATGTTTCATTTTTAAACACTCTAGGATTTGGGTCATAGCTCAGGTAATATTTTAACTTTTTATATGCTAATCAGATGCGTCTAGTTGTGAAAACGACACTCTGTTGCCATGGTTACACATTATAACAGCTCCCCCAAGTCTTTATTTTAAAGTAAGAAAGTTTTTGCGTAGACCAGTTGTGTTGATAAGTCAGCTAATAAAAAAACAAAAACGTTATGTAACAAAATTAAGCTTCCAGTAAATAAAATTCGTTTGCGAACTAAAAATCAATAAACCGTGACAGAGTGACATATAGTCGAGATGAAAAGACTTGTAAACATTGTGTAAATACTACAACTAGCTAACTGCTAGCCACTGGCAATCCTAAAACTAGCATCTGTTTCATCGTTTTCAATCATGGCTCAGAAATTTTTTTTTGTGTGTTATTTTGGTTTTTTATGGAGTACAGATCGTCTTTGGTTGATCATTTCGAACAAAATCTGATATATGAAGACTCTTTTAGGAAACACAGAAGATAAGGCTTTCATTTGGTGTTTTGTTTGGCATTTTTACACCCAAAAAGTTTGACAAGTATAAAAACCAGGACTTGAATCATATAGATTGATACTTGTGAAATTTTAACTTAAAATTGGTTGCCAGTTTTGTCCAAAATATTGCTAAAACCCATGTTGCAAAATTCATACTGTCCACCATCCCGTCCTGTAAACTGAAAGCATCGTTACGATAATTGACAGATGGATTTATGTTGCTTCGGAAAAGGATTCCCCTGGTAAACTCTCCATATTCAATTTCTGGGCTCCCTGTTAATAAATTATCTGCATCCCTTGTGACATTGAGGATCTTTGTAGGCTCATTGTGCAAAAACACAGGAGGCGCAATTCAAGCAGGAGTGCAACATTAAAGCAGCAGCATTCTATCTGCATTTACTTAAACCATGTAAAAGCACCGGATGGGAAGAGGTAAGGGGATCTTTGGAGGGTTGCTGACAAACTGGTTTCTTGATCCAAGCTTAATGCGCCGTCTCGCGCTCGCTTCCTCGGGTCCCTCCCCCTCAACTCGGTGGGCATTAGGTGGGAGACTGAAGTCGAATGTGACATCGCAGCCCTTAAATAAATGATTAACAGGAGTCTGGGCCGTGGGCTAGCTCGGCTTTCTGCCAGTCACAGGGGAGAACGAGACTGATTGTGAGTCAAGGAGACTCAAAAAAGCAGTCAAGGGCAAGAGAGGTGGAGCACAGTGGAGTTAGCAGCTGATTTTTGAGAGAGGAGTGATAAAATGGCATAAAGGGCATTGAGAGGGGAATGCGATAAAGGAAGGGGAGAAGACTTAAGACCATGCAAATGTTGGAAAAATGGTTTGTGAAACCATAAAGAAACCTGAAGGCAAGATGAGCCATTTTTATATCAGCTACACTGTGACTTAAACCACTGGTTATTACTGAGGAACAGCACCTTTTTCTTGCCCATCAAATAGGACCTGTGCCTTCAGGAAGGCCACATATTTGGTATACATGTCAATATATATATATCAAAAGGTAAAAATAGAAACACAGTAATGACCTAATTGCAGAAAGATACGTACCCCTTAGATGTACATCTTATTTAATAGAACATTTTGTCCAGTATTTAGCCCATTTGGTTACAGACCAAAAAATCAACTAAGGAGAATCTAAACAGTCACAAACCTCATCAGTGTTAGGATTTTTTTCTGACATTTTCTGAGCTTGATTCTTTCACTAAATCTATAGTTTGCACAGCATCTACAGAGGATTAGAAGGACTTTTAATCTATAAAAGCATCAGTCAGGGCAGGATTTAAAAACAACCACACATCATTTCAAATAGTCTATGGTAGAGTGAATATTGTGCTATCAATACAGTGCAACAGTCGCACTGCAGAAACAAAACTTTTCTCCAAAACTGGAGAAAAGACAAGATAGGACACAGGCAAAAAAAAAGGTACATTTTTGGGCAACTACTCAAAAAGTATCAACACTAAACATGACAGAAAAACACAAAATATGTACAGGAAAAGGTGAGAGGTGTAGCATCATGATCTGGTGTTCATGGTTTTTGTCAATGAAGAAGGATGTGGAAAAGAGATGTTTCAACAATCAGATGGACGGATGGAAGGAAAACATCATGGAGAACTTTTCCAAAGAAGAGTGAGCTTCTTGGGCTTTTCACGCCTACTTCAAATTAGGTTTCTGTAATCTATTCATAGTTCTATGTAAGGAAATGTTGATATATGGCTATCTGACCCCAAACATCCATCAGGATGTTTAGAGAAGATAGGGAGGTTTAGTCAGGATTTATATTTACTGGAGTTATCTAGCTCAAACCAAAATCAATGGAAAGAGGATGTAATACTAATGTTTCATCGAATAATGTAAAGGCCATAGAAATTAGGCACAATTTAAAACATTTTTAATGAAAATCTACCACAGATAACATTTCAATTACTTAGGAAAATTAATCAAAGATTCAATGGATACAAAATAAGGGTGAGGTTCATCAAAGGACTTAATTGACTGACAGATTCAGTCAAGTATGAGCATGCTGATATAAATCTACAGGGAAATATTACTAATTTGTTGCATATAACCCAAAGCAGACCATCCTAAACAAGGTGTACATACTCATAGCTCAACATCAGCCGCAGCAATCGATCCCTCCAGAAGATATTACCCTTGAAAGAGGCTGAGAACAATCTCCTGTGGGGTCCACATAATTACAATATATCACGGACAGAAATTCAGCCCCTTCAAAGGAGCCAATCTTAACAGTAATGAATTTCTAAGCAGACAAAAAAAGGAAAAGGAGGATAACTAGGAATACAAAGGCAAGAGATTCAGTGATACAATAGTGTCAACTAGCACCAATCAGCTTTCTGCCATCAATCCAACCCCATTCATCATCAGTATTCAATAAGATGGCTGGATGTTGTCTGAGAGCAGATAGAGAGAGCAGAGAGACCGAGAGCAAGGAAATAAGCAGCATCTCGGATGACGAGTTCAAGAAAAACTTTTGTTGAACTTGGGAATGAGCCAGGATTGCGGGATGGGTTGAATTGTTTTCATATTGAAATCTGAAATTTTGCCATTTAAGGTCCTGCATCGTGTCAATACATACAAAAATGAATGAAGCACATCGTGTCTCCGGTGTGTTCTGGGTCTCATCCTTCGTCTCCTCCTGGCAGGGTGTGCCTGTAACAACCCTCCAAAGAGGCGTCCAGGAAGCATCCTAACTGGATGCTAGAGTCTCCTCAACTGCATCCTCTCTAAGTGGAGACTCAGTGGCTCTACTCTGAGTCCTTCCTGGATGACTGAACTTTTCACCCCATCTTTAAAGGAGAACTTAAACACCCTGCAGAGGACTCTCATTTTGCCTGTTTGCATCCATGATCTTATTCTTTTCTTCGCTACCCAGAGCCAGCTAGATAAAGGTAGGAACGTAGATCAACCGGTACATTGAGAGTACAGGTTGCACCGATGCATCTACTGATTTCCCACTCCATGTTTCCATCACCCATGAAAAAGACCCTGAGAAACTTGGGGCAGAACCTCATCTCAGACCCGGAGAAGGCAATCTACCCTCTTATAAGCTCAAGCATCATCGTCTCAGATTTGGAGGTGCCAACTGTCTTCCCGGCCGCTTTGCCCTTTCACTGCAGTGAAAGCTGGCGATCATGGTCTGATGAAGCCAACAGAAACACATCATGTGTAAAAAGCAGTGACCCAACCCTGAGGCCAGCAAAATGGATTTCCTCAACACCTAGAAATTCTGACCTTAATCATTTTCTTTTATTTTCTAAAATCAAATCCAAGGTGCTTACTTAAGTGAGCAGACCTTGATATATTTTTCTCCAGCAGATTTATTTAATATCTAGCAATTACAGAAAAGGGATAAAATTACTTTCTCATTTTGCCATTCTAAACAGAAAACCATGATGTGCTTTGTTAAAGCCTTGTTCCAAAGGTGTCATGTTAGGCGTATGCAGAAGCCAGATTTGTCATTCGGTGAGGAAAATTGCCATTTTCGAGACCTGAATAAATGTTTAAATTAGGATTCGAACTCGCTTTTAGAATATATCTGAGTTTTAAAAGGGGACCAATGAGGCGTGAAAATAAATTCCCTCATCAGAACCTTAAATCAGAAAAACAGACATTGTATCATTAATTATTTCCGATAAAAGAATGACTTAATAGGTGCAAAAATCCTTTTTTTTGCGGTTAAGGGAATATCACAACAACATTAAGGCTGCACAAAGAAAAACTTTTCATTGTAAAGTACATAAAAACATTATCCTTAAGCTCTAAATTGAAGGAGAAATATTGAGTCCAATAAAGTCAATCATCTGCAGTATATAGTTCCTATGAACAGGGAACCATGTTTCTAACTGCAAACTACAGCAGACGTTTCCCACTCACTCCCACACGAGAGCAAAAATTAGATCTGTACGTCTCAGTCGGAACACAGCAGGAGAGCGGCTTCGCTTTCAGACGGTACACTCTGTCAGATCACCACCTGGTCAACCATTCTGGTGTGATCAGAGTCACCTTCCCTCCTAATGCAACATGCAACACGCTCAGGCTCAGTCTGACCCCTGCGCTGAGACTAACAGGATTTCACTCCGGAGCCACGCCAGCAATCATTACATGGCTCTTACACAATTAATCCTCAAGCGAAGATCGCCTAGCAAACCTCGGGTCGTCCAATTTCCCATCAGCCCCTTCTGCTTCAACCACCTGCCCTACGAGCAGCTCTCCATGGCAGAGGATAATGTGATAAAGTTCTAGCAAGAATGAAAGAGACAGAGGGAGAGCGTGAGAAGGCAGCGCACTGGGGTGAAAAAGCAAATGTGAACTGTGGCCGCGTGATCCAAGCACTTGAAACAAAGAAGGTTTGTGGGATGGAGGAGGAGTGGAGAGAGAAAGTCAAGAAAGTGGGCAGGGGAAACTAGCAAGGGTGATAATATGTGGTAGACACCCAATACAGCGTGCTCTCCAGGAGTGAAAAAGGAGAAGGGGGCAGAATGCAGTTACATCCAAGGTCAATGACAGGTCCGATCTCACTTACAGCTAGGGCCGAGGTCCCTAATACCTGGACCAGTTCCAAGCTCAGCTGGCACAGTGTTTAGGTGTGCAGTGCTGATCTTTGTGTATTTATGCTTTGGCTTTCGGTCATTTGGTGCCTTCAACACTTTTGCCTTCGTAGATTTGCTCTCCAAATACAAAATCTGCCAAAGCACCCTTTTCTCACCCGAGTCATTTTGTACCCAGCAGAGGGACGTTTTGCGCTCACCATGACTGAAGATTGAGGGTAATTTTCTATTTCCAACTCAGTTTTCTCTAAGGAAAGATATCTAAGGAAAGAAATATTTACAACCATTAGTAATTTTGGCTGGATCAGTGTTCCTTACCATATTTTAGAAGATTTTATGATCATGAAGAAGAACCAACAAGGGACGAAGTAGAAAGAGTATGAAGTTCTGAGTTGTTGAAAAGGTAAAGTGAGCCCTTGTGCTTTTAAGGGCATATTTCAATTACACAAACAGCAAACTGAAAAAAAGACAAAGAGGGAGGGTGACGTCCTGGTGACACAACTAAGAATGATGGGAAGCTTAATCTCTCCTCCGATGACTGATCCTCGGCCAAATCCGGGCCTCCGTTTTCACCTCTTTCACATTTGGTCTCTTAGTTTCAGACGTTTGCTTTATTTGCCTCTCCCCACGACTGATTCTTCCACCTCTTCCCCAAAATCCCCCTCTTATCCCCCCGGCCGGTGCGTCACCCTCTGCTGATGTGCCCTTTTGTTCCTTTGCACCAGCGCTTAGAGACGGGACAAAACTTAGCCAGGCCTTGACAGACTCAGATGTGATTACTTCCCGACAGGGCATCATGAGCGGCATTTTCCCACTCAGAGCGGGCTACTAGTGACCGACTGAAGCCCCGTGGAACCCATGGCAACATTCAACGCCATCTCTAGAAAGATTAATATTCCCATGCGAATTGGCCAGGAGATTTTTTGAAACCTTGGATAATTTCTAACATATGCCCGTAATTACGCGCCATACACACAAGCACTCTTGCACACACGGAGTTCACATACCACATGTGTTTTCCTCGTATTTTATGGCCAGGAGTCAAAGATCCAGAGAGTCACTTTAACCACGCAGCAGTCACCAAATTGGAGCGATGGGTGCAGAAACAAGTTGTGCAGTTTTTTAGTAAGTGGCCAAGGAGACAAAGAGAAGCAGGCGGATAATGAAGGAAAACAAAGCAGGAGGAATCAGTGAAGCTCATCGAGCAAACTAAATCAATGAGTGGCGGAGAGGGGTCAGCGCCCGCAGTCCAGGCTTGATTGTTTGAACAGCGGGTGCAGCCATTAGGAGCAGGTCAGAGAAGAATTCATCTGGCAAGGATGAAGACCGGCAATAGCCCGGAGCAGTCGACGGGTGGTGGGCGGAGTGTGGGGTTAGGGGTGGGTTTGTCGCGATGGTGTAGCTCTGGGTTCCCACAGGGTGGTTTGTTTGCAGTGCCCCTCCTCTTAGCCTCTCGATCCCTGTCAGCATGATTTTGTCAGAAGACTGGTGACTGGAGGGGGTTGAGAGAGGCGGGGTGGGGCGGAGGGCGGGCGCAAGTGATGGGTTGAAGCGTGAGGAGGTGGCGGTGAGGCGAGCTCTGCCAGAAGCGCAGTTCATATGAGGTCCGCAGGAGACAGAGAGAACTGGAAAGGAGACATATGCTTCACTTCCTGTCAGGCCTACAAACGCAATGCTTATTGTCCCCCTGACAACCTTTTTGCAAAAACTGTCTGTGTGCGCAGTCCCCGGGTGTCCCGTTTAGTGAGCATTTACCCCCTCCCTTTTCAACAATACAGGCATACTTTCTGGGTCTCTTGTGTTAAAAGCAGTGAAGCTTGTCACAGATTTTATAGACATGGCACATATTTCTTTCTCTATTTAAGCTGCCATGTTAGGCTGTGGGAGTGGAGTCCATGGGCTTCTTTACAGAAACCTTACGGCTAACAGAGAAAGTGCCAGATTTTTTTGATCACTACAACAAATTTAAACATAAAACACTTTGCTTCAAATCTGGATAAGCACATCCTATACCTTTACAGGCAACAGGTGCAGCAGAAATATCACGATGAATTCACCGTAATGCATCTGGAACACACTTTGCTGTGCTGGAGGACTTTTGTGACCCTAAAGCTCAAAACCCTTCAGAGGAACCGCGAGTTAGGAGGGGGGAAGCTCAGATAATACCCAGAAGAACTAACACAGTCCATCACAATAACTGTGACTGCTTTTCAAACATGCCATCAGTCTGATGAGATTAAAGCTTCTCCCAGGATATTTTTACGGCCTTGTGCCAACCGTCCGGTAAAAAATTTGGCTAATTTTGTGAGCAACAGCTCGGAGTCACAGCCTCCGACTGGAAGAACCCGGCCTTTGGAGAAATCCCAGCTGATTTACAGCTAACCTTCAAAGGGTCAGGTGATAAGGTGAGGCTGGATGTATGTGTGTCTTATAAAGGAACCATTGTGCAGCTGAGTAAATCTATCAGGGGGCCTGAGCTATAGCCCAGTGACTTATATTTATTACTTCTCTCCGTCAGATAAAAGAAATGTGATATTTCATCTGTTTTGCTCAGCTCTGCTCCATGGGCTTCACAGAGCATAAAGCAGGTAAAAATATTGGTGTGAGAAAGCACGGACTGCTTCTAAGCCAACCGGCAAAACATTTTACAACAGATGAGAAAAATATTCTTGGACCTAAAGTAACCCAGGACAATTCACCTGCACTGTACATCCATTTCATTGTCATTTTGATGCTGATACACTGACGTTCCCAACTTAGGAACAAGTAAAAGGATATTCTTTAATCCTTTACTTGTAGATATAGCATCCAATTCATTTGGCTCGGGTTTTTGCAGGCTTTCCTGCAACAAAGTTTAAGCTGAGTCAGTTGAGATAGGCGTTGTCTGTGAACATTTTCTAAACTTTTTCAAAACCTGTCACAGAATCTCAACAAGATCTGGATCTGGACGATGTCTGGACCAATTAAATATACAAAATGTTTTTGTATATTTCTGTCACTAGATGTTTGGGGTTGTTCTTCCATAGTAAGGAGCACCTACAGTACAGCAAGTAGTCATTAGCAGCATCTAACATGCTTTCTTATCTAGTCTGGTAAAAGCCAGCCACTCGTTCTATGTTTTGCTTCGTGCCGAGGGGCCGGACCCGTGGCTGTTGAGAAACCAGGCATGGACTTTGTTAAACTTTTAAACAACTGGATCTGATTTTACAAAATTGCTAATGTTTGGTTATGGAAATTGCCAGAAGTTGCACGCGCTGTAAACAACCCCGTGGGGAGCAACGCCATGACAATAGACAGTAGCAGAGGATCAGCCTGTATCAAAAATGCAAGTCGCAAGTTTTTAAAATTTTCTTTTGGAAAACTAAACGTTTGAAAATTTGGACTTTCCGCTTTAGAGTTATGATCTACTTCATCTTGGTACATCAAAAAAAAAATCCCCAAAAAACACATTGAAGTTTGTGGTTATAAAGTGAAACAGTTGTTGAAGGGGTATGAATACTTTTGCAAGGCTCTCCTATTTACATAATATAAAATATACTTATTTAAATTAATTAAAATATAACAATAAATCCCAATGGATTTAAATGCTTTGCAGTCTCACTATCACAGCATTCTACATTTATTAAAAATGACACTACAAACCGTATTTGTGCTACACATCCCTTGTCTATTTCAAAGCAGAACTTTTTTTTTTCTTCCCTGAATGATAATGACAGCAGGCTGTAAAGATCAACTGCGTCCCTCAGAGTCTGAGCAGTTTGGAGCCAGAGCTCACTTTGAAACGACCGCACATCTGATATCTGCGGGTCAACCAGAGTACGGAGACACGATGCCCTCCTCATCACTCTGGAACAAAATCAGAGCTCCCTCTCATCTCGCCGAGTGGAAATCTACTCAAAGAGCATTTTTCATGACAGGGCTCCGAACGGCAAAAAGCTCAGACGGAGACAACGGCACGGCAACGGTTCCATCACCGCTAAAAAAAAAACACACACAAAAAAAACACAGCAAAAGTCAGTTAAACTGAGTTATAATAAAATCTATATCGGTTTGTGAGAATTGACAGTCATGCAACCCAGTTTTTCCATTCACAATTCGACAGAGCCGGGGGAAAGAAAGTCATTAAAAAGCCACAGAACTGGTTTCTGAGTGTTCGGTGCGTTTGAAGGTACATGAGCTTGAGCGAGCAAAAGCGTCTTTTAAGCTAACTTTCAAAGCTACAACTAGGCGATGAATATTTAAAGCCGGGCAGACATCTAAAACGATGTTTTGGTAGCGTGCCTTTTTTTTTTTCTGCATGCGAAATCAGCCGATGGAACATCCACAGAAAGAGGATGTTATGAAGGGAACGTTAGAACTGGCATCTTTGAAGCTAAGGGGGAATTCGCTACGAGTGTGGCTTCCACCGCTACGATCTGCTGGATACACAGCAACGTACCGGGAGAAGAGGGAGGCGTTTCCGAAATCGCTCTGGAGAACATGCAATATGAACACAGCGTAAAGACTGTTGGCTTCAGCCGAAAACTGAGGAGGTGGCTGTGCTGCTTCAAAGGCAGGATGGGTAATTTGGGGATTTGTCTTTTTCTCCTAATAAGTTGGGTTTGAGAGGTGACTTTTAATAATTGTACCAGAGTCCCTCCAAAACTCCGAAGAGCTCCTAAAAGTGCTGCATATGAAAAAAAGTTCCCCTTATTTTTTTTTTTTAGAAAAAAGAAAGAAAAAATAACACTAAAGTGTAAACGCTTCTCCAATTTTTCTTTCGGTGTCATGCACTATTCATGCTCTGGGTCTGTGTTGTGAGGCTCTGCAGGTGGCTGGGAGGGAAAGGAGGGGGAGTGGGATGGAGGGATGCAGATGAAATATGGATTATCTCCTCTCGGTGTCTGGCTAAGCCCCACTTCGCTGGCATCGCTGATTTTTTTTTTTCCGCAGCTCCCCTCCTACAAAGCTAACCAGCTGCAGGCCTGTAGCATCTGGCTGCTAAAGCACCCCCCACCCAGCCTTTAATCAACCAAACACACACGCTAACATCTTTATCTATCTTCTCCCCTTGATGCAACAACACCCCCAACCCCCATCCACCACTCTTCTGTATTATCTGCCATCATTCTGGGGATTTTCTTATTTTTCCCCGTGCAACAGGAAATGCTGACTTCTGAAGATTTAGACATCCCGTAAACAGGATCTTCACGCGAAAGCAGCTATCAGTTGAGAGAGGAGTGATGATTGGCCGCAGGCTTCAAACTGTTCTAATAAGCGCTAGGTCAGGGTGCTTTGGATGAAAGACATCATCCAACCCTTGAAGAAACGACTCCCAACAGGAAGGAAATTTCATTCCAGCCCTTTTAAGTCCCCTGGGACATCAGTGGGAACTGCTTCTGATGCTAAACCCAGCTAAACGCTAAAAAAAAAAATAGAAAAAAAATTCAGACTGTGGTTTCAACAAGGCTATTTATGTCATTTTAGCTCTGGTTTAGAAGCCTTGTTTGTCTACTTGGACCTGTAGATCTGAAGTTTCTGCCACTATTATATTTAGTGGCTAGTGGCAAATAATAGGCTTCAAAAGTAATATGAGGCTCACTAGTAAATTATGTGTAAAGCTTCTTCCTTATACTCGATTTTAAAATAAGGTTTGCTTCGAAAATAACTTAATTTTTTTACATAAACAAAACTTGGAGTGCATCCTCCATACAGAGACACAGGACAAAAAGATTTGAACACACAAACTCACTCACTCAACAAGGGAAATTAGGAGAAAATCCACACATACGCATAAAAATTCTGTTGGCGTGACAACTATGAGATCTGTACTTAAAAGTGCTAGACTTTACTTTCACTATTAAAAAATGGGGAGCCTATCAATGCCTATTGGTTAAAAATAAATAAATAAAAGCCACAAGTCTATTATAGCCAACTGAATACAACATTACTTTTTACCTATACGTTCAACCACAGTAAACTTCCAAGGATTAACCATAGACTAGCACCAAAACTAGCTTAAACCTGCGTCTTATTTTAAGTGGGAACATGGATCATCTAAATGCAATAAGAAAAAGAACAACAGCCGTCATTAGCCACCGACTTCCTGGAACCTGAAGAGGACGCAGAGCCACAGCGTCTCCATGTCTGCTGCTCTGATTATCAGAAACACTGAGGAGGTTGTGCGTTTCTGTCCCCGTCAGACAGAGGACGTCCGGTGTGTGCCAGCCGGACAATTCTGACAATTCTGACACTAAATCAGTTTAGTCTCATCTCCCCGTCTTAATCGGGGCAAAAATAAAGGTACATTCCAGCTCCGCGATGGGGAAGGACATCCAGCGAGCTCGATTAAATCCGAAACGAGTCTATATTAGGATATTTGAATTTGCATATTTGCTATCTGAATGGCACTGGAATTTGAGAAGCGGTACAAGTAAATCAATAAGATGTGCCAACTCCCGCTAATGAAGGCAAAGTGAGGTTGAACCATTTCCTTGACCCCCCTGAGTACTTGTTTATGTAATTGTAATGGGAAGAGGCATGTTGCTGGCACTACGCTGGAAGACGAGGGGGGCAGCTGGGCATAGTGATCGCAGACAGGAAGTAGGGCTGCTTGTCACCTTCCTGCTGTCTGTCCACTGAGGAATCCAACGCCCACACTGCTACTGCTACTGTAAGGATTACATCAGTGTTTAAATCACCGATTGACTCAAGAAATGCAACATCTAAACGTCACCAGACACTTGTTTCAGATTTGGTCAGTCAGGCTCTGGTGATGACTTGATGAAGGCATGATACAAATTTACAATTTTATGTCATACTGTTTGAAAAAGAAAAAAGACAATTTAACTTAGTTATAATAATTAGTTGAAAGTTGGCACATCTGATTTGTGTTTTGCATCTACAAAACAGTTATTAGACATCCCTGTACAGCCACTGCACAGGGTTAGTCTAAAGCCCTGACTGGTACTGTTAGAGTATTCTTTGTGCTATTCAAAGAAAAAGCTTAGTAAGCTGCTAGCGGTTTGTATGTAAAGCATTTGATTGGTTTCTTGAGTCGGACTGATATACCAGCTAAAATCAGATTATTACGCTTCTAGTGTTGCTCGTTAAAAGACAAAGACTAAAAATTGGTGATATAGCTTGGCGGACAGCTTAAAAACTACTACTAAGTTTTGCTGGTGTAAAAAATTTATTTCTGATCAAGTCTAGAGCAGTACAACAAAAACAAAACTGTAATCACTGCAATATCAACTTATTTATACTTCAAAACACCAATCACAAAGAACTATTTGGATGCAATGTTGCATTGGACTTTATATTATATTAAATGAAATTAATTTATACTCTGTGTGCAATACTTTATTTGGGCAGGCAAAGACTTTAATAAACTTTTTTCTTACAAATGCACTGCATTACATTATACTTCATATGAAGCTCGAGCAGTTGTAGGTGAGTTCTACTGATATTTTTGGATTTATAAGTATGTAAACAATAATCATGTATTTGAAAATTTTGAAGTTATACTAGATTTTTTGGGGGGAAAAAACATGGAGCTATTGTCTTAACAACCCTCAGTTCATACCTGCAGACATATTAATGTGCTGTAAATTGCATTAGTAAAATTATCTTTTTGTCATGGACAGTGAACCAAAACTGCATCCATCCAGCCCAGGGCCCCACATCTTTGTATATCCGCCCCTGGTTATCATACTGACTCATGCCTAGAGTGGATCTGGATACAAATAGAGCCCAAATAGTTCAGTGCAGTGACTTTGTGTGCATCCTATGCCCCAGTGGGATTTCTCTGCCGAACACCTCAGCCCTCCTTTAAGAAAGCCGTGTTTAATGAGCATTGTCTGGACTCCCAGCGCATCCTGGGCCTGGGTTCAGCACAACCTCACTGTCTGAGAGGTTACCGCAGCTGCTGCCTATGCACCAGCTGGCAGAAGCTGCTCAGAGGTGCGTGTGTAAACATCTGGAGCGAGGAAAAGCCAGTCCTCCAGCTCGCACAGACAGGACCGGGATCCACTCGAGGGTGCGCGAGCCCACGAGCTCCGTCTGGATGCTTTAAACAGAACGGTGGGCGTGAGTCGAGTGTCCGGCTACGCCGACGGTTGTGGAGAGGTTTCTTCTCGCAGCGGCGGATTGTTGTTGCCAAATGTGTATTTAAATGCAAGGAGAAACTCACTGCCGCCTTGGGAAATTCGAAAAAGGGCTCGAGCAAAGCCAGAGTCACAAAATGGACATTTAAAGATTGTTAGAAGCTCCTTGAAGCAGCGCAGCTCCCAGTCTGGCTTTCACACAGACTTCCGTAGGCTGCATTGTAAAACCATGACACAGTGGAATAATTAGTAGAAACAGACATGAGTTTTAACCGTTATTAGAAGAAAACTTTCATAAGTTGTGGTCGCAAAGGATAGGGCCGCCTGCCCAATGTTTAATAAATATATTGTTTCAAACATTCATGCTCTGTAACGCAGAGTATTTTCCCAGTAGCAGCCGAACAGTAAGTCTGCTGAAACGTAGCTGGGCACTGAGGCACAGCACAACAGAGCTTCCCACACACACACAACCCCACAACTTACACAAAACTTTTATTTTTGAGTTTAGAAAAAGAAAAATACTGGACGGTGACAGCCTTCTCCAGTAATCCTCCATGACAAAGAGCTGTATGAAGAGCAAGGAAAAAAAAGCAGAGGCACACAATCGAAAGCAAATCTTTCATTGGGAGAGCATAACCGCATGGCTTTTTTTTTTTTTTCAGTTAGCTTTTACATTGTGAGAAAAAGAGGCAGATATGCAAGTTGTTTTTCTTTTTGTTGTTTTTTTTCTAAAGGTCTTCGCCAGCTTTTCATACAAGATTGCAGAGGTTACAAAAGCACTGCGAGGGAAACTGAATGGGAGAGCTGGACCAACTCCAACAGCATTACCCATAATACTTGCTAATATCCAGTCCCTTTTGTGGCCGGAGCATTGTCCTCCTCCTTCCTGCCTCAGCGGGAATGTGGCAGAGGTGGTCTGTCGCACGGTGCAAGGCGTACACAAAAAGCCCGCGCGCCGCTGGTCTAGATGTGCCAACAATATGGTGGCGTGTGACGGGCATGAGAGACGGTGGATTTGGGAAAGTATTCGCAGCAGCTTGAACTCGAACAGCAATGTATTTTCACGGGATTTCATGTGAAAGATATAGAAGCAAAAGAATGATTTAGGTCTGGATCTGGACTGGGTCATTCTAATATGCTGAATGCTTTGGATCGTCGGGTTAAGCAGAGAACCTATTTAACTCCATCCATCAGCTGATCGGCACAGTTTTGGTCTCATCTATCTGGAACGTCTTCGTTCACGTGTTTGCTGTGTTCAAGTCAAAGTTTATTTATACGGCACATTTACAGCAGCCTCAGCCGACCAAAGAGCTTCACAACAATCAATGCGACAGCCAGATAAATTCTGAAATAGAAAATAAAATTCAGCTGAGTAAAAATAGTACAATTATAAAATTGGCAGAAAATTAAAAAAAGAACTACTAATATGAATGAAAACCAAAACAATGCTGAACTTTTGCAGCAGCTATTTTCATTCCTTTACCTTTTCTCTTTAGGTCTGGACTTTGTTGATTTTTATTTATTTTTTGCTAAGCTACAAAACAGTACTTCAAGACTTCTTCCACCAACTTTGCCATAAAGGCCAAATTTGCTAAAGGCCTGTCGCAATATGCACCAAATCAATGCACTGCATGATCAGTTTAAGCAAACTCTTCTTTTTGAAAATGGTCTCAAAACAACAACATTGTTGTTTATCACAATAACTTCTGGGACAATTTATCGTCCAGCAAAAACGGGCTGAGGGACAGCTAGTAGTTATGTCTGCTAACATAACATACTCTGTCTAGAGTAACGATGTGTCTCTTGTTTGGTTCTGTGACCAACCATCTCTATGGTGATGCTTTGGTGCAGCTTGCAGATACATGTACTATTTAACTTTTATCTGATGGATTAACAGTACTTTATTCAAAAATTTGTATTGCCACGTCTCGCTTTTTCTGGGGCAGAAACATGAGGCACGTCTCACATCAATGACATAAAAGTCAGATAAAATGCAACACGGCCGTTCAGACACTTTGAAAACTGTCAGATATGGATCCGAATTAGTACCAAATAAGGAAGTGGCACGGATCGGATTTTTTTTTGGAGGCGAGAACATCGGAAATGTGGTGTTCAGACTGTTGTGGAAAAGTCAGATGTAGGTTGCCTATCAACAAAGAAACAAGAATTGTTGTTGGATTTGGGTCACATTTGCTTGCTGTGTGAAGTTCCTCTCCAATCTGAAGGCGGCAGCCAGCATGGCTCTGGCCTACCATTCGGAAAAGACAACAAGCAGACCTTGTCCAAAACGTAAACAAACACTAAATCTTATTTTCAATCCCTTGTAGCACGCCTAGATGTGTTTTCCCCCTCAATCGCAGCAGATTTTTATCCCATCACTAAAATGCTGCGATCAACAGATCAACTGCTTACTGGAATGCCTCAGTCATGGCGAATATTTCATATGAACTCTATTGTTGTCTGCCCCAGTGGGGCCTCAGCAAATGGCCCAATGTAGAGAGGAGGGGGGTGGGGGGGACACGGGGCTGGAATCCGCAGACCAAAACCCATTAGTCCGAGGGCCTCAAGAAAAAGCCAGCCACTATCTCAAAATGGTGAAAACATCTTTTTGTTTTTCTTTTTTCGTCTGCAGCTAAATCGGTGGACAAAGTCTAAAAGTCTAAACACGGAGGATATCTGAGGACCTTGGCTAAACCTGTGGAATGTATGAAACGGGGGGCAGCCTGGTTCAGATTATCACCGAGGGATGCAGGGAGAAACATCACGCAACACACTTACATCTAGTTCTACAGTCTGTTCAAAAATCAAATAAAAAAATAGGTTGATGAAAAATGCATGTCGCTTCGCCAGCAGACCCCCCAACCCCCAAGCCCCTCTCCACACCCTTCAAGCTTCAAAAATAACAGCAGGGACCATTTCTTCTGAATCCGATGCCCACACAAATAACATCTCACAGCGAGTGTGACGCTGTGTCATCCAAACTGTGGATTCTCACTTGTACAACTCAAGATGTGTGTCTGTCTGAGGGGAGAGCAAAAACTGATATTTTCACCCAAAAAATACAATGTAAACTGGCAACTCAAGTCTAAATGAAACTGAATCGACTAAAAATGTGCAACTTGAAACTGGTGATTAATGTGGTTCATTCTTATTCAAATCTCCTTTCGTCAGCTGGGCACGGTGCCATCAGTCAGTCTGGGAAGCAGACGGCTGTGAATCACCAGAAGCAGTTTAGCAAGTTGGCACCGGACCTCCGTGAACAATAGCTGAGCCACTGGGCTGCTTCAGTGATCACAGGAATAAAGCTATTGTATCTCTCACTAGACTGCCTTACTTTACGACATGGACGCTGTGGATTTCCGGTCATGTGAGTTTCAGGACACAGATTTTGGATTTACGTTGCGGATGGAAAGACAAAGATCACGTAGAGCGAAGGCTGAAGAAACAACAAGTGAGGTTCCTAGCATGCTGCAGAGGAATTCCAAACCCAATATGGTGACAAGGTGCTCGCATCGCCGCCTCTTGTTAGGGGTTTGATTTCAACGCCAAGGGTTTCATCACTTCTTCCAGACCTAAAAAAAAAATTAGGGGACAGAAAAAGACCGGCAGCGTGGAAGTGTTTGGTTTAGAGATTCACTGACTAGAAGTTTCTGATTTCAGTAAACTACCAATGCTCATTGTAGCCAATTCTGATTTCTTTAAGTATAAGCAATATTCGTAGCACTGTTGCCTTGTGGCAAGAAGGTGTTGGGTTCGAATCCCATCCTGAGGTCTTTCTAAATGGACTTTGTATTCTCCCGGTTCTCTCCGGGTACTCCAACTTCCTCCTACAGACCAAAACCTCGACTGTCAAGCCAACAGGTCTCTAACTTGATCTGAGGTATGAGTGCGTGTGTAGTTGCTTGTCTTTGTGTTGCTCTTTGAGGGTGGCATCTTGTCCTGCTGGCAACAGACATTGGCGGATATAGACTATGGATGGGTAGTCAAATTCCTCCCCATTCACACTGTGCGTATGGATCACATTCTGGACCAGATGGACGTATTCTCTAACTACTCGAAATTCTTCCACCTGAATGGATGGGAGATTGTGTAACGGCAAGAAAGGAGTCGGAAGAATGTGAATTGATCATCTGTGTTGTCATTGCAATTTTCACCAATACTACTGATATATATATATATATATATATATATTATATATATATATATATGTAACCTGCAGGTCTGATCTCAAGCTTATATTTCTTGTGGAGAATACAGATGTTTATCCTAAGTTTGACATTTCCAAAAGATTGTCAATGTTTTCAAATCGATAATATTCAAAAACAGACTAAGCCTCAAAAAGATAAAACACAGCAATGTTGCTACCATACATTTAGCCTGTTTCCTGCTCTAGGTTAATTCACTCAAGGTCAATTCAAAAGCAGGAACAAACCGAAGGCCTGTGGCAGACAGCCTCTTCTTGTTGGGGAGAATACTGCAAGAATCCAAAAAAGCAAAGAAAATGACCTGAACCACCCAAGTATTGCTCTCTGTTGTAGCAGTCAGAGCAAACAGATAATGTGAATCCAATAACAATGTTTTTTTACAGACTGTTTTGCAGTGAAGCAGAAGTTTTTGGTTCTTGACACGTTCGTCTGGGGTTCAATCCCAGCTTGAAACCTCTGCTTCAAGCATCCATCAATCGTTTTCTGCTCATTCTGTGTGATTACTATGAGTACAGGCCACAAATTATAAAAAAATTCTTCTAACTTTTCAACCTTTATCTGACTGACAACTGAGCACTCTTTCCATCAGTAACACCTATCCCACTGAAGATTGTTATTGGGGTGACCTAGTAACACTTGGTGTAGTAATTAACCTCCAATATTTCAAGATTGTTTTTGTGATTTTTTTGAAAATCAAAATCACAGATTTTGTGATGCTACTATTAAAATATCTGTTTTATTTTCCATTAAGTCCTTTCCAAAATCTACACAAAGACAAAATGAAAAAAAATAAACTATCGGATATATTGGACATACAAACAAACGTATTCAGTCTTTTAAGGACTTTAGAGCTTGATTTTTGCTACTTGCCATATTGATCAAGGACTATCGCCTAAATTCAAGTAAGGCTGAGGCAGCAATGTAGCAGAAGTAAGAAATACTGTCATCTGCAGGTGAGTCACTTGAACCTAATGTTTTTGACCATTTTTGCAGAAAATTTGTAATAAAACTCACAATTATGAATCGGTGCAAAAAAAAATTTGGGATCTGGTAATCTCCGCAACTGCATAATCACAAAAAAAATGGAGGGACTATATATAATTCATTAACTGATTGAAATAGACTGGATTTTGACAACATTGGGGAAGGTAGACGAGGACAGAGGGAGGGGGGCTTGTCGCATGGATCATGACTCACTTGAGAGCCCTGTCCTTCTGGTTTACCAAATTACCTCCACAGACTTGTGGGAATACCCCCATGATTCATTCTGTGGAACCTTTCAATGGATGGTGGCATTCTCACTGTAGTTCACAACTCCAGGAACAAGGAATGAGCTCTCATTATGCAAATCTTTGAGGTATTACAGGAAAGCCTCTCCATGTCTGACAATGATGCATGACCTTTCACCTGTGTGAGTGCCCAGCCATGTCCAAGTGAATTACCGGCACCGGTTGAGCCGCTTTACTGGAGTTCAGTAACGGCGTCAACAGAACAAAGCTGTTCTCTGTTGGCGTTTTCTCAGGAGTGAGATTTAAAAAGGTTCCCTGCTCATCCACTCTGAATGACTGTAGGCTGCCACAGTCTGAGAAATTAGCATCTGCAGTTGTATGACTCACTGGTTGTCATATTTCATCAAATTTGTTACTATTCAAGCGCAAAACGAGGATAGTGACGCCCACAAACAGATATTACCATAACATCATCGTCACTGCTGGATCCCGGTTTCACAGCAGACAGTCTGAGAGGCTTGAAAGAGAGATTTTGTGTCTTTGGGGGCCACAGCCTACTGCGTGGCGACCGTTTCCGTCGCATCGTCATGGCATCTCGGCTCGTCGGAGACGGGATATTAAAAGAGGGAGAGAGAACGCAGCGCTGACTGATTGGAACTCCAGCAGCTCTATTAGTGAGGCACGTTCCAGAGGCATGCTACAATTAAGGCAGCTCCGCCTGCCAGGGACGACAGAAAGATCCATGAGCAGCCAAACACTCATCAGTCAGCACAGCCGAGTTGTAACCACGAGCCAAGAGCAAGAAAAATCGCAGTGGAAACAAACCGCAGGCCTCAGTAAGGTATTAGAGACTGCTCCGCAACTGGCTTCTGGTGGATCCGACCCAAAAATATTGATCGGATTCCACTGAGAGGGATGGCTGCACTCCAGCAAATTAAGGCGTTTTCACACCTGATAGTCCGGTAGACTGTTCGATTGGGGACCAAAATGGCAACATTTGTAACATTTTCAGCTGGTGCGGTTTGCTTTCACTGACTGGAAAACCTGTTCACAACTCGCATATGGTGGCGCTGCACCAAGCTTTACTGAAGGAAATGACATGAAAACCTCTGAAGCAGACAGCAAGCGCAACTTCCTTCTTCACGAATTGTAAACAAAAATAGAGTAGTGTCATATTTTAGCGGTTGTAGGATTTGTCTGTCTTTAATTAAGCCAATTCTTGTTCTAGCGTGTTTGTTTTGGTTGCATTTACCCAGAGTGCTCTGTGCTGTAGTCCACTTCCTGCTTTTGGAGTAGTGAAGGTGTTCCCTTCAAACGAATCGAGACCAAGGTTTTTAGGCGGACCAGAGTTCACTTCTTTGGTCCACATCAGAGTTCAGTTGCGTGTTCACACCTCTACACTCAAACTGGACTTTCTAGTCAAACAAACTGGAAAGTTTGGCCAATTAAAGTGGACAAATCAGGGTTGATGTGAATGCACACCCAGTAGAAATCTCCCATATCTGGCTTTTGAAGGTAAAAATAGATATAGAACTTCATGATCAACTCATAATAAAGCTAGCATTCAACTAACCTGCTGCGCTACAGTCTGTTTGATGGATTCCAGTGGGACAAAAATAGGTGAAGTCACAGAGCTGATGAAAGCCTCTTGTGCAAAATTTCTCCTGGCCTAACCATCCTCCTATGAGAGAAAAACAGGAGTTTCAGCGCTACAGAAGAGGGGGTGACCCACTTCACTAACTCATTGCACAATACTGCAGTGCCGCTGCTCGCAAAGTTCACAAACGCTTCCAAATATATGCATGATTTTCATCGTAGCAGCAGCCCCTGTAACATCAGCATTCACTGCGCGTAAATGGAGTCGCTCAGTTGCAAATATCACGAAAATAAGGTGAGTTTTAAGCACCATCCTGCAGATATCAGCTTCTCCCTGGAGAGGTGATGTCTGCAGCGGGAAGCCGCTCCAGGCTGTGCAGCCTGAAAGCCTTCAAAAACTGCTCAAGTCTGACTTCTAAGTAAACTTCTGAGTGATCATGTGCAGTGAAGTGGCATTCAGATATCCACAATTTGAAGGTGCGCGCACATTCTGGAAATAAGAAGGTTTCAAATCAAGAAAAGGAGTTTGGCCTAGAGGAGAAGTTAATAAGGTTTCTTGGAGGGGAAACAAAACAAGAGGCCTGTTTTGCCACAGAGAACAGCGGCGGCGGCGGCAGCAGCTTGTGGCATTGGCGGCTCGGCGCACGAGAGACATCACGCCAGCCCCACCGCCTGCAAACCTCTGATTTAACAGAATGGGTGAAGGGAACCGTCATTTCAGATTGGCCTCTGTGCACGTTCCCAGTGTGATTTCCACACCACAGCGTGGCATGGCAGGGGGACACAATACCCTTCTCTTTGAAAGCAGTATCAAAGATTTTGTAGCCAACACACAGAGCTGATTCGGCGACTCCATTTCAGAAAGGTTGGTTGGAAAGACATTTCCATGTGATTTTTCTTTTTTTCTACTTCAGCCATTTTTTTACGCATAATTAAGGCAACATTTTTTTATATATATATACAGGAGCAGTTAAATAGAATTTCTAAAAATCACATGACAGGAAATTAACCTGATTCAGGAAATTCAGGAAATTAACCTGAGTCCCAGAGGAATTAGAAATCTTCCAAAAAAATCTTTAAAATTTTCTTGGAAGAAAACTTGGAAACTTGGGTTTCCAAAGCAGCAAAAGTTCAACATTTGAAACTCTGAAATTTTCTGTTTTTTCTGGAAAAGATTAATCTCAAAATCTATGATTTTATTTATTTTTTTTTGCCAAATATTTACTGTAATTTCCATCTCCAAAGGTCCGAACACGCTGTTGTACGTTTCTCTCAAAACCCTAAATAAAATCTGCCAGAAAAATTCAAGTAGAACAATGAGACTTCATGATGGAAGAGTTGCCAGAAGAAACTCTGCTTAAAGAAAGCCAGAAAAAGAAAGTTCTGGGGAAAAAAAATTGACTGATTCAGATCAAAGCATATCCATGTGTTAGAATGGCCCAATTAAAGTTCAGACCCAAATCCAACTGGGAATCGGTGGCAGATGCTGTGCATCCAATCCAACTGATCTTTAGCTGTTTTTTGTTTAAAAAATAAATAAATAATAAAAAACAGGCAAAAATTTCTGCCTCTTGATACCAAAATGGTTCAACAAAGTAATAAGTTGAGGGGGTTAAACAAAGCTACACAACACACTGAAAACCATCCACCATTTCTCCCCAAATGAAAATGTTGGTTTCCTTGAGTTGGTTCATTACATAAAATCCCAATAAATCTGAAATTCATAAAAAAAAAAAAAAGAGTTTGAGGACAGAAAATTAGCAATAAAACAAAATTAACATTCAGCTTGGCAGTAAAGGTTTTGCATTGGTTTGTTAATGTGCAGGAAAGCTTTTTGAATCTGCTTGATAATTTAGTTTCTCTCTTGACAGCTAAAATGGGCTGATTTGGGAATTTGGACAAGCAGGTCTCTGACTTGCCAGCAGTGGCGCACACGTTTTAATACATTTTAATTACAAACCGCCCCAAACCGCTACGTGACCCTTCGCTTCTTTGTGAGGATCTGAGATCTCTGTAGGCAATTACCGGAGGCGGTAAAGCACTCATCTCACACAATGCTTACATCACCGTTGGCAGCAAAAGATTTTAACAAGGCCGTGTCAAAGTCACAAAACGAGCAGCGCGAGAACACGGAGGGTCAGGGGAAAGGGTCCGCGGTCCCTCTTGACTTGTGGATCACGATAAGTGACGACTGAGCGCTGCACAACGAGGGGCATCGATCACCGTTCCTCTGACCTGTCGCCGACGGTCGCAATAAGCCACCGCGTTTCCGGGCTGAGGAGAAGTGGGAAACAGCGGAGGTGAGTTAAAGCTGGGAGCTGGAATGCTTCAGTTCTAAAGTATTCCCATCTGACAATGAGAGTCTGGAATGTAGCCGCTCGTGACCCCAAAACCACCCACCTCCCTTCCTCCCCCCAAAAAAAACCCTGGCCCACCTCCTCCACCGCTGCGTGCTCCATTGAGGCCGGAAAAACACAGACGGAGGCTGAGCACAAAACAGGCAGAGGATGGTTTTGATTGGATTAGGCCTTTCTTAACTGTACCAGAATATGATGGAAAGAATTCAGGAACTCAAGGAGGTCTGTGTCAACAGGCTTTATTTGCTTAACTCTTGAGACTTTGCCGGGTTTATGGCACGTTTTTCCACACATCCCAACTTCGGGGAGGTGCAACAAAGAAGAAGAAATGAAAAAACATTGCACACCAATGATGTTGTTAAACTGAGCCCCACTCCTTTAATCTCTAAAGAACCTAGGAAAGCAGCTTGGTAACCAACAGCAACCTAAAAGAGCCACAGGGAAATAAATACCTGTTGGGAGTGCTACGGTGAGGTCCAGTCTTGTTCAGTTAAGAAAACCTAGAGTGTGACGGACCTGGGTATGATTCAGAAATAACACATTTCAAGTTTATATCTCTGCAAATGTCTTTTTTTTTTCAGTCCACAAAGTCTACAAAGACATGCTGACAGAACTCCAGGGGCTAAAAGGGATTGTTTTTCTTTCCCTGCTGTCTTTTTTTGACATATACACCATAAAGCTGATGGGGAAACAATGTGCTTTGGTAACATATCTGACAATATCTGGTTAAAAGCTCAACAAACAGGCAATGCTATTATCGAAGCCTCTGCGGAACAACAATATATCCACTAGAATGAACTCTAATATGGCAAAAAGACATTCAACTATTGCTCTCTCTTTGTTGGGTTTGCATGCCCTTGGGTGTGACTTCCACTAATCAAGCGAGGAATTATTACAGTGTAAATAAAGTCAGTTGTTCCAAATGAAATGCAAATTAATTCTTCTACAACCTCTTCTGTCTCTCCACCATCTCCTCTTCAAAAAAAAAATAAAAAAAGACTACACCAACACCATGTTCTATTACTAAACTAAAAGCTTGCTTGGCCAGAGCACCAGGATGCTGGCAGCTCTTGAAGCAGACGCCACGGGGCCGAGGTTGTACGCAATCCAATCCAGCGCAAAGAGTGTTAAGCCCGGCACCTTCCGCAGACGGCTGGCACCTGTCCCTCTGTATCCACAGACCTGGCTGGCACGGACCAGCGTGGCAGCGCACTCCACTTCACAGCCCCGTTGCTCATTCCAAACAAGTTCCGAATAAGGGAGGTTGCGATGGTATTTTGTGAAGCCCCGGCAGTGAACAGCAGAGGTTCGTTAGACGGCTCGATAAAAGCCGTCTAATGACTTGACCTTGTGGAATGAGAGGCGCATCACTTCGCTGTTCACCAGTGGCTCCTCTGGGAGCGAGCTCAGCACATATCTGGAGATTACGAGGCGATGTGGGACACAATGATGAGCTCTTTAATGGCACATGACAGTTAGAGAACAGTTTAAGTGCTTCATTTGTAAAAAGAAAAAAAAAAAACAATATAAGTTGTCATAATGGAGCAACTGTGGAGCTGGAAATGCCAGAAACGTTTTTTGCTTTTTTGTGAGGTTCTTTTTCTGGTTTGGCTGAACTCCTGCCACAGGTCAGCACAATGTTTGTTTGTCGGCAGAGTTTTGGCTGGAGTTGAGGCCGCTATTCAGCGGCTGGCTGGGGGGGGGGGGGGGACAGCAAAGGCTGATCAGCTTACATTGGTTTGGAGTTTCCCTCCATCCTTCTCGACCATTTGCTTTTATTCTTCTCTCTGAACTCAGGGCTGCAGACGGTTACAGCAGGGTCTGCGTGTTGTGAGTTAAAGAGCAGCATTCTAATGAAGAGCTCAGGCCTCATCAGTGCAATTGAACAACCCGTGGGTCAGCAACGGACAGATCTCACTTCAGACACCCAACAGGCATTTCAAATGAACTCTGAGTGAGCGTGACACACAGCCAAATGCACCCTGGTCTCTCATATTCTGGTTCTCATGAGATCCGACTAAAAATAGAACGGAAACAATTTAAATCTCCTCACTGAGTGGAACTGCTGGCGAAAATTCTAGCAATAAAACAAATATATGTGGTCACAAATATGTTGATTTCAGTTAAAATCATTAATGTAGCTTTTCAAATTAAGATCAACAAGTAGAGCTATCAAATTACTGGCAGCAAGTTACTGGTAAAGTGTTAGATATTATTATTATTGGCTTTAAACTTGACACTTGCATCTATGTTTGAGATCCAAGCATCAGAATTAAGATGTGGACGTTATTACAGAATAACAGGTGATGTTGCCCATTAGAACATCTGAATGCTCCTCCAGTTTGGATGAATCCCTGCGGAAGAGCTGTTGGAGGGAATCAATAATCCCAAAAGGCATTCTGAGACAGATGGTACAACGATGGAGGATCAATGGTTCCTCTGCTGTCCTGCCTGCTTCCAGCCAAGTCACAGGAAGTTGGCTAATCCCTCAAAAGAGGGTTCTAGACTAAACATGGAAGAGAAGGTTGAACCACCTTTGGCTTCCCCACATCCGCTCCATGTAAGACCAATAAGGTGCAGATGTTACTAGATGGGGTCTGAAACAGAACGGGAGAAGTAGAGAAAGGCTTGTTCTTGCATTTCTGATTGAGGAAAGCTTTATGAATACTCTGATTTTCTCCCCTCAGGGCCCCTCGAAAGGGTTCTCAGCTGCAGAACATAAAGGAACATAAAGGGTGGAGCCTTTATGAATGCTGTGCAAGTATCAAGAAAGCCCTGGTTCTTTTGAAAAAAAAAGAAAAAAAGAAAGGCCCCAGAATTCATCCGCTCTGTTCTTGAAGATCCTGAATAGCTCAGCATTCCCAATAAGCAGCACAGGATGAACCAGAAAGGGGAAGGTAGATCCTTCGCTCTTTTATAGCTTCAACTCAATTAACCGATTATCTCCATTATAGCGTTTTTGTGTATAAATCTGAATGTTTATTAGACCAGAGCTATGGCATGAAACAATCACAAAATATCATCACTGCATCAGTTACTGCCTCAAAGCAGACTTGAACAGGGCTTTCCAAAAAGAGCCTGGTGGGTTCTGCTTCCCCAGTTTCCTGCTCCTCCTCCATCACAATGACAGAGGCATCCCTCGCTTTCTCCAGGCCAAGTGGCTTTCTTATCTACCCGATCGAACACACGGCCGCCGCTGCTGGCTTCCGGTAACAGAGATAGGAAGCTGTTTGTTGGACATAGTTAGGGAGATCATGAATCCTGTTCCCTCATAAACAAGGCTGTAGTATCTGCAGCCCAGACAAAACAAATTAAATAAGCTCAAGATCCAAACCTAGTTCCTTTTCAGGCTCTGGGTTTTGGGTGTATGTGTATGTATGAGTTTGTTGGTGTGAGGATTGTCTCACGCGTTATCTGCATATTCCTAAAAAGGATTTGCCGTACTTGCCCAGAATGAAGTGTAAAATTGCTCTTAAGTGATGCCTTTAAAAAGGAGGGGGGAAAATAGTTGTGGACGAAATATAAATTTGTCCAATTTTGACAGTATATGCAATCTACAAGCAAATCTTAGCAGGTAAAAAGCCAAAGAAGCCACTCAGGCAAAAATAATAAGCTCCCATCTCATTAATGCACCTCTTCTTCTCTACAGCACTGATTCCAAAGGTAGCAGTGTGAAGGTATCCATCTCCTGCAGCCCAAGCTCCAGCCTTCCAATTTACTGCCACTCACCTATTTTCTAATTCCATCAGCGTGATGATGAAAGCTGAGAGGGCATTACCTTCTTGCCAGTGGTTGGACAGTGAGGGAGGGAGTGCAGGGCCGCATCGGTCACACTGTCAGCCAGCCAAATGGGTTAGGACGGACAGAATGAGAGCTAAGCCAGAGAGGATGACGGAGCTCTGTGCTTCCAACCGCTAAGAGGCAAAGACCTTTGCTCCTTCAGCAAACATAACCCTGAGGTAACATCCCAAAACCTCAGAGCATGTTCATTTGTTCACAACAAAGCATACAGGGTCATACCTGCAAGGTTGTCCATTATATGCATGTGGTTTTGAGGCCAAAAGTATTCATACCCTTGACTGATTTAGGTTTAAAGAAGTCTAGTAGCATTAGCATTTTGGAGCAGGACAGTCAGGGTCTTGAAAGTATCTTTGTGGATGGTGATACTGTGTGCAGGAACAGACTCTGGTTGTGGTCAGTCTTTCAATAAATCTGAAGAGGCATCTGACTAAAGATACTTTTACTGTATAACAGCCTTGCAACTGTCATGACATGTTAGCAGATTAATGTAAAGAGAGGATATTTTACAGTAACATGTCCTACATGACACTGTCAGTTGTTGGTCAGCACTGCTAATCCACTTCATGAGCTTTTGTCACACCTCTTTAAAACTCTGACTGGCTGCAAGGTTTGAAAGATAGGAATAATTTTCTAAATTTCTAAGTTTGGGTAAATAGAAAAAGAGAATGTATAAATGGTTTAGAAGAACCGCACTGCACCTGGCTAACCATTAGCCTCCAACACTGCTAGGTCTTCCTATCAATGCTAAAGGTAAGGGGTGACTGCACCATTTTTAAAGGGATTTGATCATCTCTAGTCCATGTCAGTTCTAGTTGCTATAAACATTAGGATTTGGATCGGCATTGCAAGTCGGTTGGATCCAAACTAAAAGGTCCAAAAACTATTCACATTTGATAATTTACTGGGGAAAGTCTTCAATTCTGATGTACATCAAAATCCAACCTGATATTAATTGGATAGTTCTACACTGAACATGGGTTCTCAAAATCACAGGTTAAGGCTTATGAAACTTTTTCACCATTTTTGAAGGAATTGTGCACTTTTATTGCTTCTTCTTTACATTAGCACACCCATAGATTGAGACAACCAGGGGCAGTCAATAATGGGGCATATTCGCCAGTGGCAACATCTTATTTAAAACAGTTATTTGTGAAAAACAAAGAACTGGAATTCTAAGATTTCCCAAAAATTTTTCCAAAATCTTGAAAGGCCCTTATTGTGCATCATGCTGCTGACGTATGGGCGTTGGTGGCAGGTGGTTCTGCTGAGAATATACGTAGATGGTGTCGGCTTGCTCCTTGTAAATTAAGAAAATAAAAATCAAAAGCGGTAGGTGAAGGGCGTGGTGGGAGATACTGCGACATGTCAAGTCGTGGTATTGGAAACATGGGAAGCATTAAATAAAGGCTGTATGATGGGGTGCCATGCCATCTGGTATAACAAGTCACCAGGCCTTGCGGCACCATATGATCAAAACACTCTTGTCTCCAAAACACCACAGCAACCATAACTCCTGCAGACCCCCATCGTCTACCCAGCCCCCAGTGCAATAATGGACTCTCTGCAGCTATTGAGCCCCTCATATGTTTCCGGTCATTGCCGTCATTCTTGTGTGACCTCACAATCCCAGAATGGCGTCACTCCTCATACTCTACATGTCTTCAAATATTGATTCGTGCATCGTCTTCTTCAGTCACACAAGGGGCCCTAGGAAAGGAACGGAAGAAAAGACAGGCAGGGACCTTTGTGCTGTCATGCAAAAGCACCCCCGCAGAAAGAAGTGTGTGACAGCTTTTTAATTTCGGTAAGAAATCAAAAAAGCGTCTGAGAGACGCGGGTAGAACGCTCAGTGGCTGCATCTAAAACTCCCTGCTTGCTGTCAGGAATCTGGCAATATCCCACTGCCTGTAGACAAGACCTCCTTTGGTCTTTGGCTGAATCACAGATGAATTATTTTGTTATTCAGACGGGTCCTTCTCGCTTGCGGAGATTAAGTAAAGTCAGGTTTTGCAAAGGCCTTGGCAAGATGACAACTTCTGGATTATTCATAATGTTTTCCTCCCCCCACCATCCCTTCGCGACAAATCTGTTCTTCTATTTTTTATGAACTTGAGGTTCTTCAGCCTCTGCAGCTGAATTCAGAGGATGCAGGGCCCTACCCTACCGGCGCAGCTCTCAAATAAAGGCCACTTTATTTTTAACTCAGCCTGGTGCAGGCTCCCTCACTTATTGTGGGCTATCCAGTAATCTTCAGCAGGCTAAAACTAATTTACTGTAAGCTCCGCAGCAGCATTAAGACAAGGTTAAGGCAGAGCGGTATTTCTCTCATTTCCCTGGCTGACAATATTCTTATGATGATAACGAGTAATTTAGAGGCTGGAAATCTTGAGGTGGCAGTGCTGAGCATCACCCCTATAAAGGGACCAACCGCAAAAAATCCAAATGAGCTCAGCTCCAATTCCATAAAGGGGAACGACACCCAAAACAACAACGTGGACGTTGGGTTTGACACGTCTTGGGTCATTTGTAGGGCTTTGCAGACATATTAAAAACCCCTGAACTCTTGCAACTGCAAACATCAATGTGTTTTGTTGGGAATTTTGGGTGATAGACCAAGTGCATAACTGTATGATGGAAGGAAAATTATACACACTTCCTTACAAAAAAGAGTTTTGGGAAGTAACTGAATTAGTACATAGAGTCAATCGGCAAATGTTGTTGGACTCCACAAATATGTTCCTTCAAGGGAAAGTGGCGAGAAGAAACGAAAGACAGCAATACGAAATCCAGATGTTCCACAGGCCATGCAGGAACATCAACTAGCTAAAATTCATGAAGTGCTTCATGAATTTCAGGAAGTATGGCAGATTAACATCACCCTGAACATCCTCCACAATGGGAAACGGATGGATGGAGGATTCCAGGACAATCCTCCAAGATTTAAAAATTTATGTTCCTGTTAGGGAGGGGCATTATAGTGTTTAAATTTATTGGCTGTGAATTTGTAAAGCAGCCAATCCAGGAGTGCCATGTATTGACCTTGGCGTGAGTTGGCTATACCCCTAAAGAGTGGAGATAAAGAAGACAGATAAAATTAGCTTCTATGGTAGCGCTAAAACTGTTTCCACTGTGAGAAATGATGGATATTATGGTATATGTGGTGTTTTGAACTATCAAAATAGGCAGTTATAATTGTCTCTTGAGGGTGTTTTAAGGATTCATGAATTTTAGCTATTTGCCGCTGCTTTTGTGGTTGGGATTCTGAATGCATGTCATGATCTATCACCAAAAGAGATTGAAATTATTTGTTAAATATTTTTCTAATGTTGTGGTGCTCAGAAATGCCTCAAAACGGTTATAATTTTTTTTAGATTGCATGCTGATCATCCAATCTGATGGTTTGACTGGGAAAAAAATGTTCAGTCTCTAGATGCTGCTGGAGACACGTTGACTCAGGGGATTATACCTACATTTTTCAAATTTACATTTATAAAAAATCTAAATTTTTCACTTCACAATAATGTAGTAGTTTGCACGTGTTGTTCAATTCCAAAAAACTAAAAACTACAATAAAACACGTAAACTTTTGTGTCTGTAATGTGAAAAAAAAAAGAGGAAAAGTACAAGGAGTAGTGAGGCCTTTCCAAGCGACTGCGGACTGCAGCACTCGTCCGCCTGAAGAATGTACATTGGAGTTGAAAAGGTCACACCTCAAAGCTGCTCAGGGCCAGAAGCGTGAATGCAATCCGAGTCTTTGGGAGTGGAGGGTCACGGACACAGCCGGACCTGACCTGCTCCATCCAGGACGCAGCTGAAGAGAGCACAGTCTCAGCTTACCAACATGCTTCTGGTCTCATTCATACGATCCGAGCCTGTGTCCTAACACAGCCCACCTTTTCCCACACCTTCAGTTCTTTCTGCACACACTCGAGTCCAGCCTTGAAACTTATCAAAATGCCCCGGAGGCGGAAAAGAACAAAGAGTTCATGGGTGAGAAAAAGTCAGCTTATCCCTCCGGCCATCAGGTAACACTCAACCACAGGAGCATCTGTTAAAGAGTCATTATCGGCGCAATGTGGCAGCAAGCCAACAGAATGTTTTTAATCTGTCAAACAGGAGCTCGGCATCTCCGCCCCTCTCACCCCGCATGACAACTTGACCTTATTCAATCATACTTTCTCTCCTTCTCCATTTCTTCTTCTTCTTTTTTTACTTCAGAGTCGACTTCGCCAAGCGCTGCCAAGCTTGGCGGCAAAAGAGAAGAGTGAGATGGTGTAGGCAGCCTTGTGGATGCTCTTCAAACACAGGGAACTGCTTCCAGTGATGTATGCACATCATGTCCTGGTACGCGCACACACCCACATACAGACATGGTAACAAACTCACTGTGGCAAGAAGGAGAAGGAGAAACAAATGGCACATTCCTGCCTTATCTGTGCAAGTGAGAGACAAAAAGAGTTCTCACACGTTTGGTACAGCAGTCTATGAGCAATAAATCCCAAGCCTGGCTCATTCAGAGCCTTGCACAAACTATTTTTCACAGCATGCACCCATCCTTCTATAAGAGCCAATGACACATTTGAGCCTCTGAAGGTGTCAAAGCACCCATAACTCACAGTAATCACACACAGCTACTAAACATGTATGGGGATGACTATTTATAGAATTATCCAATCAAACTGTTTATTATAAAAAGCCCAGCGAACACTTATGCACTTGTGTATGTTATGAATGGATGCTCAGTCGCTGTATATGTGTGCACGCATTGCACTTTGCATGCTGCCTACCCCTGTAAGACATCCACAAATCTCATTATCTCTCAGCTGTGGTGTATGAGGGGGGGACGCATGACAAAAAGACGGGAACTTGGAGGCTGGAGGATAAAAACGCGAGCAGCCCCAGTACGGGCTAAACAATTAGAAGGAAAACAATAATAGTCAATGAGGCTGGAGGTACAATGAGAGCAGCACCACTAACCTGTTTTACTTCGGCGGGCATGGTCCAAAATCCCCCCGTTCGGTTTTTTTTTTTTCAAAGGTGTATTTCAATGAAAAGATAAAAAATGAAAAACCTCCCGGGAAACAGCGTGATAAATATGTCCTCCTCTCGAAAAAAGTTCTCCTCTCCCTCCTCTCTTCTCTTCTCCGACTCGTCACGTTTTTCTTGTTTATTTACGCTGAGTTTTCCCTCTGTGAGCGCAGAGGTAGCAGCTCAGGCGCAGGCAGCCATCCTCTGCTCAGCTGCGTCAAGCAGCCCGCGGTTAGCCGCACAGGCACAGGAAGTGAGGCGGCGCTCTTTCAAAATAAATGTACGACGCGGGTTTCTGATCGAGAACTTGGCGAATATGATGCAAAACAGGAGACATAAATAAGCCATCACCATAGTTCGAGAACGAATTTGCTTTTTTAAAAATTATTATTTTATTGGGCTATGTAAAACTACATAAATAGATCAAAAGTTCTTTCGACATTTTGTACCTCAGGCGTCTGAATATTTTGGAAAGGGAAAAAGTAAGACATGGTTTGACACTTACATTTTTCCTTTGTAAAAATTAAAGCATAATATTAGGGAATCACTTAGTGAAAGCTAGAACGTTGAAACTAGAAACTGCACACAAATTGTACTAATGAAATGGTTTCAAGCAAAACTTCTCAAAGTAATGGATTCTTTGAGGACAAGAATCACTTCATATTTTTCATAATACATTTTTTTACATATATTAATTACTGTGTTAGGAACCAGCAAAAAATACTTATAAGACCAGTATTAATGTAATATCTTTTTACTGCAACAATGGTTATATATTATAATTAAAAACCCAACGGTCTCAATCCACCCTTTTTTAAATTAAAACAATACAAATGAACAATGTTGCTTTTAAATTAACTTCACCTTAATAGAAATATACTAAAATAGATATTTAATTAATTTATGATACTCAAAAATAGTTTATATGTACAAAGCTTGTATAGCTTGATTTTATAACCATGCAAAATTGCAAGCGTATACCAATAAAGATCTGTCACAGATCAGAGCACAGAAATAGTTGGTGTACTGTAACACTACAGCTTACACAAGAACACTCTACATATTGTGTGATATTTAATTAATAAATATTGATACTTAGGTCAATTTGCATGAATTTACCCTATGTATTTTTTTTGCTTTAATAAACATTTTTGCTGTGTGTTTCAGGCAATGCGCAAAGCCTCATCTGCTTCCTTCAACTTAATGCTTTTATTTTGAAAGAAAAATCTCCTTGCTCTCCAGTGTAACTGTCTGTGGCAGGTCAGACAGAGCTGAGAAAGAACAGGGATTTCTCATTTGACAGACAGGTCTTATTCGTGTGTGAATTCATGAGACGCCAAAAAAACGGCGCGAGAGCCTTTTCCTTTTCCAGCAAAAACCCTCGTATCCATTAAAGACACGAGGGTGGATCTGGACCTGGACACAACCGGGAAAGTTGGGGGTATGAAAGGAAGAAACACCTCTGAGGTGGGGAGAACAGAGGACTCCCAGAGAAGGCAGTAGAACCTGGGAATGTAGCAGCTTCCTCCGATTGGGTAGATGTCTTTCCCCTCCATCTCTGGCATCAAGTGGGGTGGGACCAGCTCCCTCTTTGCTCTCCAGTTGCCTCTGTCTGTCAGGCCGCCGACCCCTCCCCCTTGTTGGCACAGACGGAGAGAGAGGAGAAAAAAAAAGAAGAGGGGGAGGGACTGGGGCCCCGCACACAAAACAAAAGTTGCCCCTATTGAATCGAAGGCATCCCACAAGCTACTCTGCAAATTTTGACACCCTCCACACACACACACACACACACAGCTCTTTTTCTCAAAACCTCTTTGAGACGCTCTTCTCGCCGCACTTGATATAAGGGAGGGCTCGGATGTACGTGAAAGAATTCACATTCAAATAACTGCGCCTGTGACCGAGACCGAGCAGGAATGTTAATCTAATAATGCCGATGGAAGCTTAACTAAAGACAACTCTGAGGGGACGGTTGAAAAGACAGGAGAGCGAGCAAAAAGGATGACTGGTCTAAGACAAAAACACAGAAAGGGAGAAATGGCAAACAGAGGAAGGGGGGGTCAGTGGGGGGAGAAACGGCTGAGGTTTCACATTCCACGAGCTTGGCAGCACTGTTTTAGGTCCCAGGATGTTACTGCTTCATTTCTTCCTAATGAAAGCCCTGGCTCACCGTGCAACCATTACATTTAGATCTCTTTGCTTTCAACAACAGCAACAAGAATTCGACCAAGGTTGCAGCAGAGGAGCATTTCAATAAAGCAACCCTCGCACCCTTAACTAAAGTCTTCTCTTTTATGCGATTTGCAGTATCACTTTCCATTTGCGCCACTTAAACACAGAGTGATTTTCATAACTCTGCTTAAAAATCCATTAAGTGCTCAGGGCAATACTGGTGAGAACAGATGCAAGGAGCAGCATTGCTCTGTGGATTCCCTATTAATCTGGTGCATGTGTGCTTTAGAAATGCCCATCTCCTTTTCTAAATGTTGGGTTTTGCGGTCTATTTTTTTATTCTTTTTTCCACATGTAGACACTGGGCTCTTTGTCTACTTCTTTGAACTAAACGGCTACAGACGCTTGTGCTACAAATATGTTTGACTGTGTTTTTAATGGTATGTTAGTTGGTTTTCTACGCCATTTACCGTGAGCTGAAGTCCAGATCTGCAGATGGACAGACCATTGGCTGCTACAGTTCCTTTGACCTTTCCTGTGGAAGTACAGGCTTCCTTTCTTAAAGCTTTTACTTTTACAGTCCAAGACCAATCTTTGACTCTTCACAACCTTGTTCCTGAGCTGTGAGGGAAGTCTCCGTATCTTTGTTGTATTGCCCATCACCATGTGCACACCAAGATTGTGTTGCATCTTGTTATGAGACGGATCAATCTGAACTAACTCAATGTCTTTTGAAGGTAACCGATACTACCGTGCAATGTAATTTAGGGCTTAAAACCAAAGATAATGCACGTAGTTTTCAGTGGAATGATATTTAACAATTAAATCCCTGCTACATTCCAAAAAGTAAAGAGATGGCCCTCAACTTACAAACAGAAAAGTCAATAGGTCAGCAGAGTCGGCAGGATTCTTCATCTTAAAATTCAAATGACAAAAAAAGAAAGTTTCAAAGTTGCAATCAGTCAGAGTCAGCAGAAAGATGTTCCCGGGACCCACAGGGCCTCCAGCACATGAGTCCAAGCTATCCCTAATAGTTTATGGAGGACTCTTTGGAACTAAAATATTTACACATTATTTCTCTTGATATCAATGTGCTTTACATTGTCGTAATTCTTTTGATGATCTCTGTTCTCTCTTAGGGCTCAGGCTTAAATCAAAGGCTTTTCTGGTCTTATCTTTCCTCCAAGAAGCTTTTGTCAACACAGCCTGAATTTTCTCTAGACAAGGGGGGAAAGAGAAGACACTGAAAGCATATTCAGTATGTTAAGTCACATGAATCCTCAACTCTTTTTATGTACAACTGTAAAGAATGGGATGAGAAACCCATCAGGTTACATCATGTAACGAGTCCTCTTCTTCTTATGGGCAACATACCAATGTGCGTCCTTATGGATATCCTTGCAGAATTTTCATAAGCCCAGTGTTTTTTCCACATTTTCTCATGTATGTAATATGTTTCCTGTGTTGCTTTTCTTGTACATTTAGAGTTTGGGTAGAAGATGAACCTCTCAGCCAGTCTCAACTCTTAAAAACAACACCTTATACCGCCATCACTCAGTGTTGATTGGCCAGTGCCTCTCTAACTGCGTTTGTTTATCAGTGAGGTGAAGTAGCTGGGTTGATAGATATGACAGGCATCGAGCCAAAGTCGTTCTCCTCAGCATAATCTGTCTGAGCTGCTTCAGAAGCACACACTCAGCAGGAAGAGTAGCGCATATTCACTCTGAAGGGCTTCGTGTTGTTCTCTCGTAGACGCAAGTAAGTACTATTACTTTGCAGCCCCTGTGCTACTAACACTGCCCTCTTTTGCTAGATGGTAACGGTAAGAAACAGAAGGACACAATGTATGGAAGAGAGGAAGAACAGAGCGAGGAAGAAGTCAGACATGATAAGGATGACGATGAATTGGTTAAGGAAGGGCCAACGAACTCAGCTGAGGATGAAGGTTTACCACAGCCGAATAAGACTGACCGACCGGAAAACAGTCCTTCAGACCAAATGTAGTCGAAGCTTTCAATCTCAGAACTTCCAGAAAGTTCTGCGCAGCAGCATGTAACACAGAAGCAGGTACTGTACCTGCCTTCCTGAGATAGCCGATGCGGCCCATTCAGCCACTATCCAGACGACCCACATCAAGGGTGAAGCACAACCCACATATGGAGGCCTTAGTCCTCGACGCGGCCGTCACAAGTTCGATTCCCGGCCCGGCCTGGTGACCTTTGCCACATGTCTTTCCCACTCTCTTATTACCGTCTTTTCTGTCCATTCACTATTAAATAAAAGTGAGCTAATAAAACCTTTATAAAAAAAAAAAAAAGAACCGCTTGCCATGCTACCCGAATCTGACACATGTTGAGCTGAGCATGTTGGCCGTAAAGTTACGTTTTGAGCTCATTTGACCGAAGCTCTTCTCACACATATTGCCATAAACCCTATATGGTTTATGACTATCAATGTTTTTTTTAAATCTGTCTTACCCAACAATAGCTTTCTACTTGGCACACTTTCAAACAGGTCACAGTTGTGAAGTGATGTAAACACATTCTTCAGAGTTTTTCTTCATTATTTTTCTCTTCATTCCAATTTTCCCTTACAATCATAACTTTAATCTAGAGATTCACGTATTTTTGTCCTCAGAGTTCTGACGTCGAAGCAGACGGACACCTGGGAGCGACCTGCTTCAGTGGCTGAGATGCGGGTTTGTGCAGGAGGAGAACTTACTTTCTTTTAGAACATGTCAGATTGAAGCGATTACTTTTTATATGGTCGATTAAACTCAGAATTCAGAGAAAAACGGCAGACTTTTATTTTTTCTTTTTGATGGCCCCAATCCTTTTCCATACCTTCCACTTCATCTGCTTCATGTTTGTTTACCACAGGAAATCCCTTAATATACATTGGAGTTTGTGGCTGGCAATACGAAAAAGCTCCAAAATATTTTCAAAGGCACTAATTGGATTTCAGTGCACTAAATTGAGCTGAAAAGAATGCTTAAATACACCGAGTGACTGAAATAGATCGGTCTTGCAGTTTCCGTTGTTTAATCTGTTCCAGGAATTGGCAAGAATGTAGGAAAAGGAAGAAAAAAAAAGAATTATTTTGAGTCTTGCCCAGTCACAGAAGTGGTAAAACAGTAAAGGTGGTATGAATTTTGCAGGGTATGGAATGAAAGCCTTTGCAGTCTGCCATATGCTGTCGAGACGTACGGTGTGAAACAGATGGTGGAAAGGTTAATGTTCAACAACAAGGCGCGAGCTGACAGCCAGACACCTCCAGTGAAGCTACATCTGTAAACATCGCATTTTCCACTTCCGTTAATGACGGCAGATGTGCAGAGGGATGGAGGAAAAGACGTCCGAGAGGAAAAAGGATGTGCAGTGGACAAAACAGAAATAAATTGTGCTGGTTACCACATAAAACAATGTGGATATTGTAATCAGAATCAGTCTCGATAGCGTAGTCTAATTCCAACTCACTTTCACTGCCGAGAAGGCAGCGCTTACTCTGGCTGTCAAAGTTTAACCATGAGATTAAAAAAATATCCGACCAAATACAAAGAAGGGTTCTGAAAAGGAAAGACGACGACAATACCGGCCTTTGCTGCTCTGTCTCCTCTGAAACAGTCACTGCACTGTGTTCAGGTCACAAGACCAGAATTATTTACAATTGCGAGAGCCTCCAGAGAAAGATTATCTGCCTTGACTGACTGCTTCTTATTCTAACAAAGACACAGTCAGAGAGAAACTAAGCCCTTATCTAATGACTTTTACCATCATGTTTTATTTTCCCACTCGAAAAAACTAGCTCGTCAGCATCGCAGAGGATTGCGGTCCCATCTATTAGTGGCTTTTGTCTTCCGAAAAGGCAATTTTAGCTCCATTTCTGGGGATAAAACTCTATTTAAACGCCATCACTTCACATCAATGGCGGCTCTATTTTCAGTTTTGATGTCGCAAAAATATATTCACACATCAAGATTTGTCGTACGCCCGTAACAAGATTAGATTTTTTTTTTTTTTCCCTTGCGTAATGAGGACAAGGATGGAGGCACAAACACACACAATGGGAGCTTATCTGACATTATGCCACACACGTAATTTATTTTTGACACCTCTCCCCGTTATGGAGTCTCTATAATCTTGATGGATTACTGCTGAAGGGTATGTTAATATTATGCAAGTTAAACATTTGTTTTATGCCCTAAAGACCATGTTTCTGCAAGACTTCTGGAGTAATTCCTCTTCCCAACTCAGCCTAAATCAGACTTTTCTAATGGATTAGTTTATTCCTTCGTTGCTCGCTAGGAATTTAAAACTCCTGCTTCTAATTTTGCTCTTCCAAATCAATGTATACCTGTTGTACCTTTTCACATTTAGTCACAGAAAAACCACAAACTTTAACATGTCCGCGTGCCTCTGCTCGAGGGCTGCCCCGTGTTTAGCTCCTGTCGTCATGTTCCCATCAACTCTGATCAGATTCCCTGGATCCCCACACAATACTGCCGCTGCCATACGTTTGTTGTTTCCCCCACGTTGTTTGTGGCAAACTGCAAACAGAACCTCTCATGGCTTGATCTCAACAGTAGCTTCCCCACTGCCACAGGAATCCGATTGGAGCATCACTAAAGGTCGTCCTGTCGAGATTCATAGGCAATGGATTGCCGTTGGATTGTTTCATGGGTCTCGGAGTAAAGTGGGCCGAACACAGTTTCACTTTTTAGATTTTGATTGTTGCGACAGACTGGCGACCTGTCCAGAGTGACCCCACCTCTCGCCTGGAACGTTAGCTGGGGATTGGAACCAGCACATCCCGATGGATGGATGGATAGAGATTTTGATTGTAAAAAAGAAAACAAAAACGTAAAAAAGGAAAGGAAAACTACATACATGGTTGATGGACAGCTGTTTTTTTTTTTTTTTAAGCACTTTGGTCTTTCAAAATGTGCTAGTCTAGAAAGAAGACCCCACAACCTGGCTCGTCTTAAGACCAGCTGTGTGATTTTAAGATTGCATGTACATGTGCCACCCTGAAGGTCAGTCAATTCCAGGCTCTGCGATGCCCAGCCTTTTAATGAGCCGTCGAGATGCGCCTCGGCCTAAAGCAAGCCCGGACCTCAACAAGATCAGTCCCCCCACCAGAGTGCAAAGCGGACCCCTGCTTCTGCAAAAACACTTCTGCCGGCTAGAAGCACACAAGCTGATGATATCTTTGCTGCACGCGGGCGGAGATGTGATAATTTACAAGCAGCAGCGAATCCCAAAAGGATCCTCTCTGTCACCAATAAAAAGAGTCAAGAGTGCGAGCTAATTCTGCTCAGAAATGATCGAGCAGAGAGTCAAGGTTGCCTCTGCCGAGGGTCTAGTGGGGATTTTTGTTTTCCATTAGTCGGTTTACCTGCCTGTTGGAAGTTCCTTAAGTGAAGAATCTGGCCTCAGGCATCCAAATAAACATCCATCCGTATTATCTAATTTGAACTGCTCCCTGGGTTACATGACTGCTGGAATTTACCAGAAACTCAGATTTAAGGTGGTATTTGCTCCAACATGAATTCCAGCAAAGTGAACACTGGGGTAAAATGAAAAATGCTTGTTTTTCATGCATGTCTTGTTTGCTTTCTCAGAATCTAGTATTACTGCTCAGTAGGTGAAAGATTACCTGTGGAAAGAAGAGCCAAAACAAGCCTCACTGATACCTCTGTTTCTCATTTTGTTCACCGTTTACAGGCTTGTAATTCACACAGTAAAAATGTCACACAGGTATGTTAAACTCATGGGGCTAGCTCAGTGGTTCCCAAAGTGGGACCTGGTGGGACGGCATCCTGCATGTTTTAGTTCCCTCCCTTTATCAACACACCTGGATCAAATGATGGCTCAGTAGAAGAAGAACATGGACAAGATGAAAAAGTTGTTACTGCCACCATGGAGAGAAGTAAAACATGCAGGATGCCGGCCCAAGAGGACAGACTTTGGGAACCACTGGGCTAAATAATGCAGTGCTGTGAAGAACACCTTTAGCCCAACGGTAAAGTTGAGAGACTGTTTTCAATCGACTTCGTTTTCTGCATCCAGACGTGTTTAGTGATCCTGCTGGACACCGAGAAGGGTCAGGTCACATTCCTCAGATGGCACTGGGGTCTTGTGAGGGAGAAGGACGTTATTTTTACCAGATGTGCTGTAGTTTAAAACCAAACTATCAGGGTCATCCTATAAAAACACTAGCCGTCTTCCTTTCTGTTTATAAGTTCTAGCTTGAGGCAAATACCTCGTTAAACACGACTGATTGTCTAGTTTGGTGCATTATGGGAAGTGAGCTAGTGGCAGCCATTTTGCTTTTTTGTAGTTTTGGTGGTTTTGTGCACAACTTTAGGAATGTTTTGTCAAACAGGCAAAGAAGTGAATTGTCTATGACGGGGTTTTTTAAAGTGCGGGAGAACTACGCCTCTCACCTACTTCATGTTCTTAACTCCTCCATGTTTCACTGTTGTTGTGGGGTTCACCTGTTTTAGCTATGTGTAGCACCACATGATGCTCTCTAGTTGTCTTCTCATTTGCAGCGCTAAAGTATGAACTACTTTCTAACGTGACTGCAGCTCATTTAGCTTCTGGTGAAAAACTTCCCGAGGATCTGCTGGATCTGCAGATGCTCCACTGGATCTGCAGTGGAGCATCTGCAGATCCAGCCCCTGTAAGTTCCAACTTTAAATAATTATGGTCATACTTCCTTCTTTTTATGTTGTTCGGCTCAGACCATCTTCCTATTCACCACAGCCTTAGGTACTAAAGAACAAAAAACTCGACCAGTTTTGCTTCCAGCGTAGGGCGTAGGCTTGGTCAAGTCAGTTACATTTTTGCAGTTACTTTTTCTGGTTTATTTTTTTCCTGAAGTCTTAAAAATGCTCTGGCCTATGACGTACCGTCACTGCAAATTACTCCATGTACAAGTGGGCTTTTAAGAACCACTGATTTATTGAGCTGTGAGAAGAAGCAAGTCCACCAACAAATTAATAGACAAACCACCCTACAATAAAGCTTAGTTTTTTTCTCAGGTGCATCTGTCTTTGCAGACTAACACAAGTCTTTCAGGGTTCAACGCCGTTTCCTAAGCGTTGTAGTAGGTTTGAACTATGGTGAGAAATAATTGGACACAATCAAGTGCAGAGAGTAGCCTATTTTACTGTAAGAAACTGTTGGTGTGACTTCCGTAGGCTGCTTTATAACAAGGGGAAAGTGTTGTTGGAGGGACATGGGAACAGTGAGCAGTACAACAATAAACAAAGGGGACGCTTTCTTAACAATGTGATTACTGGGGTTTATAGGAGGCAAGAAAGTTGTTGATGGAGACGACATAGGGAGAGGGAAGGGGTGAGCTAAAAACTAAAGCTCATTGTTAGGCAGGTGATTTACGAGGGTACAGCAGCTCCCAGGCCCTGGCATTGGAAGGACAGATCTTCTGTCGCTATAGCACCCGCAGCCTTTTGTATCCATTGTTCCTAAGACAGGACTTTGCGGTGGGAGGGGGGTTGTTGTATGGATGAAAGTGGGTGGAGGGATGGAGGGAGACTGGAGCGATTGCTGGTTGCCATTGCAGAGCCAAGGCTTGTACATCTTCAGCACAAATCAAAGGCTGCTCTGTTCCCACTCTGTAAAGCTCAGAACCTTTGAAAACTCCTCATAACATTCGACCAAGGGCACAATGTGCCTCCACCAGCAGCCCATTTAATAGACCCTCAGAGACCAAGGCATCTATATTTTATGACACCCATGAAGTGACAAATTATCCCCACGTTTGCTTTTCTATGAATCTCAAGATGATATCTTTGTTGGGCAGCAGCCACAGGCGGATAGATAAGTAGTCTGGTATGTGGAACGAGGTCACCTTCTCTTCTAGCGCCAAACAGACACGATTTTCTGAGTGCTGCCTGCTTTTGTCCAAACACGGTCACCAGTCAACACTTGACCTTTCATAGCCGTGATCACAATGCTCCTTCTGGCTAAAATCAATTACTACGGGCAGAGTCATATTAAGCAACAAAAGGGTGCGATCTCTGTGTGTGAGTGATCACATGTTGGGGGATGTCCATGGATTGAGATGCTAAGGCGTATCCTTCCATGTCACTGAATCTACACAAATAATTTCATCAGACAAGCTAATGGACTCTCAGACAGCGTTGTCCTGACGATCCTTCTTGAATTGTGAGGAATAAACAGTAATTCTCCTCCTCGATGGGCATTCATAAAGTGTTATGTCAAGGTGAACGAGGATCGGCTGTCTGCCAGAAACAGGAGCAGAAATCCATCATGTTCTTTGGTACAGAAAAACTGTAGACACTTCTTAATTCCCTAATGAAATTAACTTATTCCGAAACCCAAATTCAGCATCAGATGGCAACACATGATCCCCACTTGACGCACTGTAAAATATAACGTTTTGTAGAGCTGTTGAGTTTTTCCACATTTCATCATGTGAAATTACAACCAGGGGGATTTCATACGTCAGACCAACAGGAAGTAGTGCACAATGGTGAATCAGAAAGAATTTTCAAAGTATACAAATCAAAATTGTGATGCTCGTCTGTCTTTTCCAATGAGTCAATACTGTGTAGAGCTATATTTCAATGCAATCACAGCTTCAAGTCTTCTGTTATGTTTCTACCAGATTCTGCCAGATTTCCTCATTGGCATTTGACATTTTTCTTTCCAAGATAGCTTCAGCTCAGTCAGATTGTATGGAGAGCTTATATGATCAGTCCTGTAAAGTTTTTCACTTTCCAACATATGAATAGGCTTTAATTCAAACCATTCAGTGGTAGCTGTGGTTGTATGCTTAGGGTTCATTATCCTGCTGGAAGAACAACCTCAATCCCATTCTCAAGTCTTTTGCAACATCCAACAGATTTTCTTCCAGGATTTTCCTCTATTCATCTTCCTCCAGCTTTCTTGCCCCTGCTACCAAAAAGCCTCCCCACAGCAGGATGATGCAATCACCTGCATTCAAAGTGATGTAGATCATCAGCCTTCCACTGGTTTTTATGTTTAATCTCATTTGACCAGAGCATCTTCTCATAAATGTATTAAGTACCCATGGCTTTTCAAGCTGCAAGCCAAACAAAAGCTTTCTTCTTTCAACTTTACAGGCTGCACAACTTAACAGTTCTCACCACATTCTTACGGCCGTAATGTGGATCTCTGCAGCTAATCCAGATTATCATAAATCTCTATAGCTTCTTCTTTGAGCCGTTCTCCCTTATTCAACATGCCCGTTTAGGTAAACGACCATGTTTTGTTAGTTCTGGACTGGATTTTTACTTTTGGGGTGTCAGTGTAAAGACAACTGAGAACAAATGCACTAAACTTATCAGATAAAAAAAAAAATGTGCATCACTTTCCTTTCCCATTGGAATTATGCAGTAGTTTGTGTTGACCTGCCGCATAATCCCTCCAAAATACTCTATTTAAATACTTTTGAAAGACGTAAACGATATGCATTCCCGCTCACTCTGTGACAATGTCAGTCCATCACAACATCATCTTTTGCATGATTCAATCAGTGCCATGATTCAACAGAAACCAACCAGAATAGAGGAAAATGAAAAGAAAAAATGTCTCGTGTTCAATAGCAGTATGTAACAACATGTTGGAAGCCTCCATCCAACACGAGCTGAAGATAATTGGCTCGTGTTTATTTGCTGCACACTCAGCCGCCTGTGTTAATGAGCTGATAATAATGATAAAGGCAGATAAAAGTGTTAGCTGCCCAGCAATGTTTAGGCCTAGTCCTTTCAGAGCTCGGTGCCCTGTAGAGGAGTGCTATCTAGATCAGTGCCTTATCATGCTCATTAGTTGTCTACTTTCATCTCATTTTACTAATCAGACTTACTCCAGCCTTTTCCTCCATGACCCCAGCTTTAAGTAATGTCAGACCTCATTGAGTCTGGCACTGGGGTTGTGAATCTAAACCCTCAGTTAGCGATCCGCGGTCGGCTTTAATCCATCATTCCGCCTCAGGATTGTGTGAGTGTGTGGTGAAAGCTGAGCGAGGAGAAGGCGGAGATGTCGGGAACAACCTGATGCCTTTTTTTATCCCCTCGTGCGGATGTCGAGTAGAACGGGGTTTCTCACGGCACGCATCGCCTCCTAGCCCGCCGCCCACCTGCCTTGCAACCAAATTGGTTTCGAATTAGTTTCATTTCTGATGGAGACATTTCAGATGGAAGTAAAAATGAGTTTCATCAGTGGTGTCAATTACACGAGTTGGCGTCCTAATTCACAAGTGGCGAGGGTTGAGAGATGTTTGTCGGTATACCGTGTCTGTTGCGTTATGTGATGTTGCAGGGAATCCCAACATTCAGAGATGGCCGACAAGGAAAATGATGATCAGGGGTGGTGGGGGTTTCTTGGGCTTGGTGTTGATCTCAGAAGAACTGACTTTGACTCCATGCCTTGATAAGACATCTTTACTGCTCTCATTGTTTGTATTTTTTTCTGTGTCATACAACCATTATGAAAAAGTAGGCTGATGAATTCAGCTTAGAGATTGCGTCTAATATTCAAGTTACTTAATAGCTTGAATATTAGATCATTATGACAGTTATTAGTCTATCAACAAGAAGCAGTTTTGCTTGAGTAATTAATCATTTTGCAATTCAGTTTTGCATTTTGAGGTGTACAATCAAAAAAATAACATTCTGAAATATTTGTTGAACTATATACATTTAACTTTGGCCTCGGCCTTTGTCTCAGAAGAACTGACCTCGACTCCAGACCCTGACACCAACTAATCACAATGCCCCAGTAAGAACCTAACAAGATCTAAACACACTTTACTTAGGTTTACATTAATCCATTTGTGTCCGTAGCTCATCAACTAAACATTCTGAACAAAGTTCATTGCTCCAACATGAACTAATTCTTATTCATTTTTTATATTTTGTTTAAAATATAGAGCAAAATTATTTATGGAGGTCGCAATATCAAATTTGAAAATTTATGGCATCATTACTCAGCATTAGAAACCTACCTTAAATCTGTCTAATTATTCATCTTTGTTCACTGAACATAGAAACAATGTGTCTGCTGAGACCTTTTGGTTAAAACGTCTGTTAGTCATTCAGTGAAGCATCTATGGGTTGGTAGAGTAGTCAGACCTACACAAGTCAGAGCAGAATTACATAAAATGTTAATATAATTGTGAATAAATCAATATAAAGTTGGAGAAAGTCCTTTAAAAGAGAAAAAACTATCAGTGTTCAGATTTGCTTATAATACAACTTGTTAGGAGGGATTGCCTCCAAGCAATTTCTGTTCAGTTAAGGGTTCAGTTAGATTTCTATATAGTAATCGGCCTTAATTTGTATAGCGCATTAGCAAGACCAACGACTCCAAAGCACTTTCCATTGCATTTAATCATTCACACATTCACATCTTGATTGTGGTAAGCTACATTGTAGCCACAACTGTCCCGTGGCAGACTGAAAGGAGGATACAAGCCTTGGTCGGACTCACAATGCCTGAAAGACGTTTTCAGCTGTCAGAAAAAATGCCACTACAGAGCACTACCAGGCAGCTTCTGAGACCGGTGGGCGAGAGAAGATAAGACGGGAGGTGGCGAAGATTGGGGAGGTGAAGGGAGACAAAATGAGAGGTTGAATCTCATCAGCTCCCTTTTTAAAGATGAGTCACCACAGAGGAGATTATTGCACAACATCCAGGACAGCGGGTTCAGACAATGGGAACAAGTGTCCCAAATCACTGGGAAATTAAACGGAGATTACAGAATCCCTGCAATCATGAAAAAGTGATGACCATGAGCAAACAGGGAGAGTAGAATGAGCTTGCTCAGAAGGAAGAAGGGAGGAGGCGCGGCGAATGAGCACAAAACGCTGGATTGAAAGAGTCAAACGGATCTGCGGGAGACGGTGGGGGTGGGGGGAGGGACGGTGGGGGTGGGGGGAGGGGCGTTGGCCAGCATGCTGGTGTTGTTTACCTGCATCACCACCTGCTGCCATGCCAGTGGCTGACTGATGGTGGGATTGGGTGGCAGATTGGCCCGCTCGAGCTGCAGAGTGACGTTGCGGCGCTCCTCCTCTAGGGCTCGGGTTAGCTGCTCAAAGCGCTCCTCCTGCTCCTTCACCGAGGCCAGGATGCTGGCAGCAGAGCGAACGTCATAGTCCTCCATGTGCAGAGTTGACGGAAGCTTCCATTACAGGCAGAGGGGGAACAGAAAGAGGGAGGGAGGGAGGGGTACCAGGTCATTACGAAACTCCCAGACCCAGCCGGCCGGATGAGCGGCATGAGGTTGAACATCACAACGTCAAATATGAGAGTTAATCACAAACCAGGAGAAGCCAGTGACGACTCAGGATTTAGCAAAGCTTGTTCTGAACAAAAGTCCAGCATGATGGAAAAATATGGTTGACTGGAAGACTAAGGGTGCGCTGGCCTTGTTTAGTCAACTTTCATTGAACTCTAGGTAATTTGTCTAAAAAATCTGGTTAATTTGGGGACGTGTGAATGCATGATTGAACTCTGAATGCAGATCAAAAAAGTGAACTCTGGTTTGCCTAAAAACCTATATTCCTGTTTTGCTTAAGTGAACTCTGGTGCGGTTCGAATGCAGATATGAATACCAAGCGAACAAGAGACCGCTCCAAAAGCAGAGGACATTCTGGTTAAATAAAAACCAAAACAAACGCTTGTGTCCAGCGTTTTTTTAAGAGAAATGGCTCGTGGTCTTTTAGCAAAGGCAAAAGAGAAATCCTGCAACTGCTAAAATATGACACTACTCCATTTTAGTTTACTTTTTGTGAAAGAGGAAGTTGTGCTCAGTGTCTTCCTCTGAAGTTATTGTGGCATTTCTCTCAGTAGTTCATGGTGCAGCGCCACCACAGGCGAAGGGCTGAACAAGTTCTTCAAAGGATTTGGATCATTTGATGTGTAATGTCAAAGTGAACCGCACCAGCTGAAATGTAATAAATGTTGCAATTTTGGCCCCCAATCGAACCGACTCAGAAGTGAAAACACCCTAAAAGACCTGGGGTCATAGGTCGTGGCACCCTTTATCCCCAAATTTATTTGGCTACTTTAAAGCCAAAACATGAGGGCACATGATTAAATCCTTTTTTCCATGGAGAACAACATGGAGGCCACTACACAAGGCCAGCAAGGCAAAGACATGAATGAGGATGCTCAGCTGGGTGCCGATACTGTGCATCAGAAGCTTTAACCCGTCACGTCATTAAGACACTCTTACTCCTGATGAAATTCAGACACAAAATGGAATGAAATGGCACATTACAGACTCAGGAAAAGCAAGTATTCTTGTTTCTGGGCTGCAAAGACGGGTGAAAGGAATGATGTCACAGCTCCAAATGATCAATAACAGCCAGCGTGGAGGAGCAGTGCTCTCATCGGTTACAGTCATGCACACAACCATCGCGCTTTCCGACACGCAAGCACAGTTACAGCCCAAACGTTCGACATGTGCAAGTTTCCCGCAGCCATCATTTACAATCACACACCCACACACACACACGCACGCACACCCCAACTGATATCCATTACTGATGGAGGCATGATATCAGGAGGCTGACGGCACGGCATCAAAGCAGCCTGGAAATGCAAATCCACGAGGACCAAGGAGATAAACAGGTGTTAGAAAACAGCCGGTCACCTCAGTTTTAATGAAGCACAGTGACGAACCAAAACCAAGAATGGATAGCTGGTAAGAGGGGAGGGAGAACAGAGAGGAGAGAAAAGAGAAAAGGCAAGACATTAAAAAAATAAAAAATCTGAAATGAAAATAATCAGACAGCATGTCTCCAGTTGTCTTCTGTTTCACGTAGCTGCAAGTTTACATGAAAAGAACAAGTTACCAACTGTCTGAGCAAAGTTAAACAAAAGTCAAGTTATACAGATTAGACAAATTAAGATATATGTGTTAATAAGTTTATATTTCATAATACATACAAAAAGTTTTCAAAAATCCAATATTTAGCACAATATGCTAAATATTGTGCTAGCAATATTTAGTGATGCCCTCAACAGTCCTTTGGTCATAACAAATGTTACTGAAGGATTTTAAGATTCATACTTAACTTTTCAAAATTTGTCAACGTTTCTCCAGGGGACTAATATGGCATTACATCAAGAACTAATTTGATTCTTACAAAAGCCTCCTCAGTGCCATTTTAAGAAAAAATATTTAATACATCAGCAGGGCATACTGATGAACAAATACAAAATATTTGTTATTATACCAGATTATAGCCCAAAGCTAGTTTCCATCTGCTTACTGATGTCAGGATACAGGATGCACACATTTGACACTAGGGGTTCGACAAAGCGCCCCTGAAAATGCATCCACAGAACAATAATCGCCTGATCCATTTTATTTTATCAACAAAGTATAGACAGAATATTAATTTTGTCAGTGATTTTATAAACATTTATGGAAACTAAAGGTTTGACGCATTTTTTTTTTGTCTAGGATTATGCTATTGCTATGAAACATTTATTTAGCGACTTTTCATACAATTGTCCATGTCTTTGTATCTTTAAGGTTTTCACTGCTGCCAATGGTCAACGAAAGCTTCTCAATACTCTACCAAATTCTTGAATCAAGGCCACTGTATCCCAGTTACTTGGAAAATCAACAAACTTAAAATGGCGAGAAAAGAAAAAAAAAACATTTCATTATGACCCCCAGCTCCACCTCCACCTCGGTCTTTATCGTACAAATGTTACAGAAGATGGGATTTTTAGACTTAAACAGAACACAAACTCTAGAACCCCTTCTATCCTTGTCTTTTGAAAAAAAAAAGAACAATTTTGCAAGACGCACTAAACAGATCCGGCGTAAAAATCTCAAGCAGTAAAGACAGCGTTATGTGACGAGGCGCATCTCATCAAAGCTTACTGACCACGTCGCCGAGACAAAGACGGCGGACGGATGGCTGGGCTACAGCTGGGAGCGTCAACACGGGAAGAACGGTGTGAATTTTAAACAGGCCGGACTGTGGAAACGGGGTTCACGACGTGTCCGCCCAAGACTGTGTGCACATGAAAAGTAGTCATTCTTTACCACGGGACCCGCTGAGCAACAAAGCCTTTATTCCCTTTGAAGCGCACAATCCCTCTTTGATGTTTGTTGCATGCTTATCATTTATTTATCCATTCTGCCTCTTCCATTCGGAGTGGTGTGTGCCAAGGAGACTCTGCTCCGAAAGTGAAACTCAAACATCCATCTGAATGTAAAAGATGGATGCTTTTTCCTTTTTTTTTTATCTCACCAAACATTCCAGGTCGGTGTGTATTTGCAGCAGCCGGCTGGCATCTCGGCTTTGTCAGGGGTGGGGGGTCGTATAAGAATAGCCTGCTTGTCTTTAGTGCAAGTCATCCAATACTTGAGATAAGTGACATCGGTGGAGTTTCCAGAAGCGAGGCTGATTGGACGCTACTCGAACACGAGCTCTAATGATTCACACCCCTCTGGGTTCGAAGGGCGACAGAGCCGTTGCTTCCTGAGTCATTGGGGGGAATAATATGGCAAGCATGTCAGCTACGCCCCACAGCTTATCATTAAACACCACCTCCTGGCCCTGCTTAAAATAGCCTGGAATGCAAGAGGAGGGGTATCTGAAGATTTCCCCTCCGCCCTCGCAGAGCTTTTTTTTATTTTATATTTTTTTTTATTTTTAGAGCCTCGACTCGGCAGATGTTTGCCAAGAGCCTTTGGTCAAAGGGGATAAAAACAAAGCCAAGGCTGTTTGCACGTTTAGCCCCCTTCTCGGTTACACGGCGACTGCAAGTGATGGAGAACAAAAAAAATCAAATAAAAAAAATAAAAGCTAACCTCCCAAACCAAAACTATCCTAAAGAATAAGAAGAGCAAAGAGGGGAAAGTGGAAAAAGATTTATTAATTCCACAATAACACATGGGTTGGATTTCAGCGCCTTATGGCATAAGCATCTCTAATTAGAAAGGAGGAGGGGGGGAGCTCATAATTTATGTGTGGAGCTTCTCTTCTGTTGCAAGACTTTTTTTTTTTTTTCCTGAGCAGTAAACACATATCAGCATAAATGCTCAGCTCTAAAAACAGCCGAGCAGTAAAAAAAGAAAGAAAGAAATAAAAAGGCAACCACGAGAAACTGGAAAAGGGTTTGGTGAAAAACCTAGATAGAAATCCCTGTCACTGCGTCCATCTGTGTTCTATGAGAAATCTCCAGAAGAGATGACTTCACACTTTCATCAACCTCTCTGTGGAAAATGTAGTTTTGTGAGAAAGTGCAGGTAAAGGTTATGTTTCGATGGAAAACAATGTGGATGTTATTTGTGTGGGCAGGTCGAAATGAAAGGACCGTTTGCTGATGTTAAACACGCTCTATGGAGGAGGATCTGCACAGAATCCACACCTCTTGAAATTTTAAACATTTTGTCATATGTCATATATTTTGCATCTTTCATTGCAGTTTTATTTCGTTGACTTTTTGTTTGTGCAATTCAGTTATTTTTAATTAGCTCCGAGTGCGTTTGCTGGATTTTATGAGTTAAACATTGCTTAGTTTTAGATTAGTTTCCATTAGCTACAGTAACAGTTCCAGTACTTTGCTTAAATTTTAGCCGCAGAATTCAACAGGGTCAAAGTGTTGCATCGTGATTATGCCTACATTAATTCAGTCACTGCTTTACAACCGACTGACTCCAGTGTTTTCTCCCAACTTTTGCCATCGCCATTTTGTGGAGTACCGCAGGTGCTGCCAGGAGTTTTGAGTGCCGTAATTTGCAGTTGATGTGAACTGCTTTGTGTGGAGGAAAAACAAAATCTTTTTCACATCAGTTCGAAATGTGTTCAACAAACACAAAAACAAAGGATATTTTGTCTCTAATTCCAGTATAAACGCACAATAGCGTTCCAGTTAGTAACAGCTTTTCCACCATTAATCACCGTTTTTATTTCAGCAGTGAAAATGTTCTCAGGTTTCATTATTTTGTTAGTTGTAGTTTACTGTAATGACCGTGCTCACATCACAACCACATGTCACAAACCAACAAGTTTTGCGCACATTTGTAATGTAAGCTCAGCCACAGTTGCCACTGGCCAACCACGGACAAACCCATGTGGGACCCATATTGTCTGCCCTCCTTTTCCCCATATGGGGCCCACCCAGGTATGCTGGCTGGGAACTACCTGATGTGACTAGTCTCATCAACTCTCAGGAATAGGTCATCGCTGCTTCATACTGAATCCAACAGGTTCTTTAGCTCTATGGTTTTCATAACTGGAGAAAATAGAAATTCAGGTGCTGCTTAACGTCCATATTTCATTTAATCTTTTTTTTCTTTGAACCGTCTCATTGAGTTTGGAATTTCAACATGGAACGGCATAAACGTATGCACATGCATCAAAAGACACTTATGAATGCAAATTAACGTCTTTGTTTTTCTTAAAAGGGAGACAGCAGTTATACATATAGGTCAATAGCAAGCTATCTGTTTCAGATGGTTTTTTTTCTGTTTCAAATATTAATACTGCCAATGAATTCAAACGCTTTACAGTGGAAGGGATAAGTGGGTCAAGACTCAGGGAAGTGTGTGTGTAATTTAGAGAAAATGGCAGTTTCTAAGTGGAGACAAATAAGTGAAGCCACAAGGAAGTCATTGTGTGCACAGTAAAAGTAATGAAACCACATCAGTAAGTTTTGGCCGTTGTGAAATAAAAACGAACTTCCAATGCAGAGTCAGAAAAAAAAAAAAAAAAGAAGAAAAGAACAAGTGTTTCTGCAGCGCAGAATAAATCTGAATTGCAATTAAGTTTCTCAAGTTTTAGCCAACTACAGGTGACAGACTTCAAACGTTCAATTACGCAGCCGAGTCTGTCTTTAGATACCCTGGACCAGAACAAATGCCCTCTGCCTCTCTGCTCTAAAACACACAGTAATCTGTGAAAAGAAGAGAAAAAAAATCACATGATTCAGAAGTGTGAATTATTAAAATTAGAGCACACTCCCTAGAGGAAATTAAACTTTTAATGTATTGAGGGGGGAAAAAAAGAGACAAATCCTATGAGGTACTTCAGCAATAAGGAACAACTCTCCCAGGAAGGGATAAAGACAGAGGAGTCTTGAGCTGGCAAGACAAAGAAATTTAAGAACAGTGGAGAAGGAGAAAAAAAAAAAGGAAATGTAATTACCTCAGTGATGAACTGAACAATGTGATTAAAGAAGGCAGGAGGTGCAGAGAGAGAAAAGCCGGCTGTACCTTTGATGCAAGTCCCCTCAGACCACAGCCAGGCTGAGGACAGCTGGAGCCCTGCTGGAGTCGAGACGTTTGTTCGGTCTGCTGCGGGAGATCTGCAGATTAAAAACAACACAGAAAACATGGTCAAACTTTTCCACCGACCACTGACATCGTACACTTAACATAAGAGACTCGTGTAACATGGAGATAAATACTTGGAAGATTCAATGCTAGTTTGCGCTCTTCTCTTAACCATGAGACACTGTCGAGATTGTTTGCCGATACTTGAATCAATACAGCAGCTCTTGGTTTTAAGACCCACCATACTTTTCTTTATCTGTTATCTGTATGTGTATTCACTAGTTTTTGTAGACAACGCACTGCTAGCTAGCCTGGCTATTGGGCTCCTATGCGGCTTCAGAATCGTAGGTTGGCAATAGGCTAGGAGGAAGTCTAAGAAGCCTTTGAGTCCGTGTTGGCCAGGTTTCCAAATATTGAGCAATTGAAATCAGACCAAAAAGGATGTTTAAGACATTTTATTGCTGACAAAGATGTTCGGTTTGGCACTTCTCTTTTTGCCGTTTTCTTTCTGCGGGCGCAGTCTCCGGTTAGCTCGATAGCATAGCTTCCTTCAAGTCCCGGCTAAACATTAGTGATTGGAAAATTTCGGACTTCAACAGAGCCCACGCCTGCAACAAGCAATCATTTCTCAATAGCCAAGTCTCCAGCCCCTTCTGTACAAAAGCATAGATAAAGGGGCTAGCTTTTACCAGGCTAGCTGCTAGCTCTACCCAAAACACATGGGATGAACATTTGTAAGACCTTATGCTAACTTCTGTGAAGAGATTACGTTGTCTTGTATTTATCCAGGACTGTGTACAGTCTAGATGTGACTTCATAACTGGTAGTTTGTTTTGATCATTCAAATGACAGTAATCAACAAACGACAAAGTCCAGAATTTTAAAAAACTGGAAGCAGAGGAGAAACCAGAAGGATGATTGTTCTGGGAAAATGTGAGAAAACCGTTACTACAAACATTAATCGGAGGGAAAGAACCAGGTGGATGTTTAAACTTTACATCCCAGATTGAAATGTTGGGAACCAAAAATAGTTCAAATATGCAAGAGTGGATGTTGGTAACATCCCATTGAATGCAATGGAAAATGAATTGTTGAAGGTCTTGAAGACCATGTCCAGTAATGCATTACATGCCTTACTGAAAGCTTACAGTAGCTGCGTTTCCATTGACAATATAGTGGCGCAAATTGGAATTACAAAAATAAATTTGCCTAATGGAAACATACCAATTTCAGAAAACTCATGTTTTTTTGGTAAAACGTTTTGGAGTTGGGATGAGGACGTTTTTTGGGCTGCATCAAGATTGGTTAATTTTGCAAAATGGATCGCATGATCAACAACTGCATGTTACTACTGGAAAACACTGAGACGACGACAGGAAGTGGTAGGAGTATAATAGAACAGAATGTTTTTTAATTATCGCAAGAATTAAATTATTCACATGTGATTTTAATTGCGTTTCTTATTTAATGGAAACACTGCAAATGCAAAATTGTGCTTTTTTTTTTAGTTTTGTGGACTTTTGTAGTGGAAATGCAGCGACTGATACAGAGGTTTATAAAGGTAGAGTTTGCACGAAGTACTATGAAACTTAAGTTCTGATGAACTTCTACTGCGACTGCCTACTGAGCTCCACCTGCTGCTCCTAACGTCACCAACAAGCCCTCCATTAAATAATGAGTCATCCTTTCAACTCCGCTCCACTTGCACCTCGACTAAAATTTAATCATTTTTGTGTCATTTCAACTAATGGATGTCTTTTTGACTCGGCGCATGGCCTGCAGCCACTGCAACATTCAGTGATGAGTCGGAAAATGAAACTTTTTTTTTTCTGTTCAATACAGGGAAGAAAGCTAATCTGAATAATGTACTGATCAGGCTTTTTTTTACACATCTTTGTGGGGTGCAGCGGGGGGATGATAAATAGATGTGTGGGTGAGAGAGGAGTTCTATAGGTCAGTATTTTTCAAAGTGGCGGCCACCAGAGGGCGCTAGCGGGGGGGCCTCAGAGCTGGAGAAGATTGGCTTCCAGTCAAATTCTTCAAGCTGCTTTGATTCTCAAGCTAGTATAGTGTAACAAGAGACAAATAAACAAGTTTCTGACTAGACAAAATACCAAAGGAACCTTCCTGCTGGAACGAACCCTACAAACTTAAAATCAAATGAGGCAGTATTTATGCTAAACAAATATAGATTGATTAATGATTGGTAAATACAAAGTTTATGCTTCTTCTCATATTTCTTCTCCTTGGTGTGCAAAAGTTTGGGAACCCTTGCTGTAGGTCACTGGAACCAGTGAATGAGAAATGTAATTTTTGAGAATAACTGATTTGCCCCCTCAAATTATAATTTGATAATTATATCAAATTATCAAATTTGATATAAATTTGATAATTTATATCAAATTATAATTGATATAATTTTGAATCAATTATACGTTTAACAAATAGTCTCCAGATAGGAACATCCCGAAGAGGCAAGACAATAGCAATTAGTTCCCCACTGAATCAAAGAGCCGGAAGGTTCCCAGGCAGATATCTGATTGTTACTAAGGAGGCAACACTTACTCGATACACAAAGCAAACCAATTTGTCGCCCTGACCTTCACATTCACACTGAAACACTTAAGAAATACAAACATCGCAAACACAGGGAGAAGATAAAGGCCCTTACTCGGCATTGCGGGGCAAATTATGTTTGATGAATCATGCCAGGGGATGAATCACTCCGTCATCCAATCAGACCTGTCCACAGGCTCTACTCCCTTTGATGGCTGAGGAAACACAAGGCCTGCCAGCTGAACCGCTGGACCGTCCGCCCCCATGAAGACGTGACTGATGATGGCTTCAGACTCTCCTGTTCCCTGGCAGCTCGCCGTTCATTCATGCTTTCATTTTAATGGGACAAAACAGCTGCTTAAAGTTTGCTTCACAGCTCAAGAAACGCTTCAAGCCGAGATGACGATCGAGTTCATCGGCAGTTCGTCTTGCAAAGTTTGATGATGTGAATAGAAGCGCGCCGCGTAGTTGGTTATTTTCTCAGCGGTAATACACCCACTTTGGATTCCCTTTTGCCTTCAGAAGTGTCTTGATTCTTGCAACACGGGTGACAGAAAGACTCCTCATTTGCTGATTACTTGAGTTGGTGACGCACTGTCCTGATGAAAGTAGCCATCAGAAGATGGGTACGCCGTGGTAACATAACAATTTAACTATGTTGCTCTTTGAACTTTTACAAAGTGAACTTGCCAGCTCCTTAAAATCTTACATTTAACCAATTTAAATGGTAAATATGCTGAAAATATTAAATGAAACTCAGCAGCATTGATAATCCCAATAAACAAACGTTACATTTATACATTTGTGGTCTGTGTTAAAATATTAGCATTTATGGGGCCCTTGAGTCCCCTTGGGGCCTGATGGAGCTGCTGGCTTAATTCGGATTAAACAGAAGTGCAAATAATTGAAATTCATTTTAATCGTATTTTTTGATTTGTTGTTTTTTAAATAACATTTCACAGGTGCTGTTTTCCCGTAACATGTAATTACCCAGTAATAATTTTACATTTCCTGTATACTTAACATCTTTTAATACCAAAACACGGTGGACCACCGTAGGTTACTAGTCTTGTAATGACTAGTTATTAGAGTTAATGCCAACTTAATGCCATCACTGCAGCCTGCTCGTAGTGATGCCTTTTGTCCACTATTTCTCACTGGACATGTTGTCTTTTCTTAAGCATTCTCTATAGTGATAGCATGTGAAAATCCATGTAGATCTGCAGTTTCTGAGCCACTCAGACTGACATGAGCAACCAAAGAGTCTGAGTATAATGCACATGTTGCTGCTTGAATTTCAGAAAGTGGTCTTCAGCCACATGCCCCACTAGACGCACATGGCTGCGTCTAGCAGCAGCCTTGTGATTGGGTGATTGCTATTTGTATGATCGGTCTAATAAACCGGCTAGTGAATGTGAATGTGTGTGCACAAGTTAACAGGTAGGCACCCTGTGTCTTAAAGGTACAGACACATAAGCAGTTTTTATTATTCCCCACGCTCCGTATTCGTACGTAAGACATTTGACCAAATGGATAAAAAAAAATCTTATTTTAAACTGCAGAAGCTTTGACTTGAAATCTAAAAGACTTCGCAGAAGTTTCAAAAGAACATACTACCTTTGTAAAATATACATCTCTGAATAATGAACTTGAAGAATATTTTGCTATCCTTGATCAGAAGCCTATCGGTGATGAAAGAAAAAAAGAAAGAGAAACAGAAAATAGGCTGCATTAGCCATTTCTTGACCGTATCTGTGATTTAGATATCTTCTTTTCTCCATGGATTTTTTTCTTTTTTTTTTTTTTTGGTGTGTTCACTTGAAACCCAGATAGGCTGTGAGCAGCTCGGGTTCCTACTGCAAACATCAAAGACGAAGCTAAGCCCGGCTGTACGCGTTATCTTTCTCTCTCTCTCTCTCTCTGTGTGGATTCCTGCCGAGGCCTCGCACGACTCCTGAACGGAGATTATATTGACCCGCCTTCACAGCCCACAATATTACTCTGATTAGTTCCTGCTTAATTTCTATTTAAAGCGATGCTGTGGATGCTGTGTTTTGTGATTGTCAGGTCAGCAAGCACAACAAAAGCCGGCCTGGGAATGAGAAGATTGATGGTCGGCGGTGATAAATTAAATTAAATTAATAAATGATGCGTCTGCTGCCCTCCCACCTGTTCCCGCGGCGCTGACCGGAGGTTAATGGCTGGAAATGGTGATTATGGTGGGGAGGGGTTTCGTGCGGCTAAAGAGGTGTTGGGGAAAGGCCAATTGTTACATGCTTGTGACACGTTGCTTAAATACCAGAGGTCGAAATGGAACGAACACCTGTAATTGAGGAATAGATGTCGGTGACAAGGCTCCGTTTCAGGGTTCTGTGTTCAACTTTAATGGTAAACGAGGACACCAAAAAATGACGTAAATGCCTCAAACGGACAAAAGTATTCCAAATAGTCCCCTACAATCAGAATTATTCACACCGGCCTCTGGAAAACGTCGGCACTCGCCGCCACAGCTGCTAAACCCTTCTCTGTACTGCGACGGTACGAAGCAGAACCCTCATGCAGTATTTGTGCTCCGTAGCAGCACCTGATACACCACCTGCTGTGTGCTACGCAGACAATTGCATAATTTATCCCACTTCAACCCACACTGTTAGAGGAGGACCCCAGTGAAATGCTGTGATTAATAATGAATGCCGAGCGAGGCTACGCTAGCGAGCTGACGAACTGACGGAGCGTCTGGGGAACGCTGCACTGATCAAGGCCTAGTCTTGGCCGTCAGAACCTTTTTGTATTCATGGAGCAAGAGAGAGAGAAAAATGCCGTCATTCATAGGGGCTTCTGACAGTTAGAATAAGCAAGATAGCTTATTGTCAAAAGCTAATCGTTAGCATATTTGAGGACCAGAAAACGCATGAGAGTTTGGGATCAAAATAAATTACAAACTGCATTCCCAGCATTTTTCAAAGCAGATAACTTTAAAATCCACTCATCTCGCCAACTCCCTTTACAACAGAAATATTTATTAATGGTTGATGATATGGCATCTGGAACCACAAGGGAAAGTTTCCTACCCAGCCAGCATACCTAGGTGGGCTCCATATGGGAAAAAGGGGGGCAGACAATATGGGTCTTCCTACCTGGGCCCTACATGGGGAAACCCATGTGGGGCCACCATGGAAACTGCGGGAAAACATGTGAGACAAATATTGTCTGCCCTCATTTTCTCCATATCAGGCCCACGTAGGTATGCCGGCTGGCTATTGCTGTGATCAAACCTGAATCTTGGTTTAAAGGGTACAACACATTTCTCCAACCACAGATGCCTCGAGCAGATAGTCAGCAGCCATTACATCACATGTAAGAAACTATCTTTTTTTTTTCTTTTTTTACATGTAATGTCACATCTTAGCTCAAATCATCTGCTAAGAGGTGACAATTTGCATGGCTTAACCCACAACAACCAGCTGGAGCAGCAATTACGGGTTTTTTTTCAAAGGCCCATTTGCACTGATTGCATGAAATAATTTCTTAACGCTAAAAGAAATGTTTTGTGAGAAAACTAATAGGAGAAGTAACAGCTTGACTGGTGTGAAAACTAGTCACCCTTGAAATTCTGGTAATTTCCTGGGAAAGACAAATTTTGTGTGCTTTTTTTTTTTTGTCTTTCCCATTTCCATTCAGTGCTACTGCACCTTAAATATTCACCACCAGTATTAGATGTGCTTACTGCTAGAATTTTTGTTTTTTGAACAACCCGTCACAGGAAATCAATATCCACCGCGCCGAATTAAACGCAAACTTGTATTTTCACAGAGAACTTTTAAATACCTCCACGGGGTGGGTGTTTGTTAGGTCTTCAAACTCTCTTCTCATCCCCCCGCCCCCATAGAAATATTTGCTCATGAAAGCAGACATAAGTGACTGTGAGCTTAATGGAAAGTAAATAAATACTTAAAGTGGCTAACAAGCTAATCAGTTAGTAGTTTAAGACAACAAAAAAAATCTCAAACAATATATTAGACGACATTAATGGTCTAAAATTTCACAAGAAGGATGTAGTACATTTGAAGATGCGTTATTCGGCTCGGTTTCTATGCGACATTATCGACTACAATCAGTAGTCGAGGTATTTTTGTTCTTTCAAGACTTTTTTAGATGTTTCAAATTTTATAAAAGCTTGCATTTACCTCACCGGACAGAGTCACACGATGTCTGGTGACTCTGTCACCAAACCAACACATCTGATTCTGCTCATCAATAGTTAAGAGCATCGGATGGAATAACTGACTCATCATCTCATTGTGCTGTTGATGTTCCACAAAACATAATTCCAAAAAAAACGATTCATTTTTTGTTAGTCTTTGTAAAACAGGCCCATCTTTATCATCATCATCATCATCAGAGTTTTAGGAATGCTTAAACTCACAGTTGAGATGGAGCAGGTAGCAACTCTCCTTGCTTCGGGAGCAGGAAGAAGTCTCTCTACCTCATCAGAACCCGGTGCCTCCGGAGATGTTAATGAAAAGCAAGTGATTGAAAAAAAGCCCTGGCACGGAGCGAAGGACTCCCTGCCGAGACGGAGTGAGCTCCCCGAGACGTTTGAAGGGCAGAGGGAGCAAAGGAGGAGAAATTGATTGGCTTGTTTGTATTTTGGACTGTGCACGCCATTAGGCTCTCTCATGCACTTCGGGGAGCGACTTTCAAAGGTAAATTTGTTACCGATTCATTACGGGGGGGAAACTCAAATCCACCAGCCGCATTGTCTGACGGTGATTCTGCTGTAACAAAGTCAGGAGTGGGAGGGGGGGGGGATCAACCAGCTTTTGGGTTTTATCCATCTATAATATCTGACCTTGGTACTCCAGAGGATAGCAGATGCTATGTAGAACAGAGGAGAGCATTGTTTTGTTTTTCTCTCAGATTAATCTTATCACAGTTCACAGGAATTTGTTTGCCAAGTCAGATGAAGCTACTTAAATTAAAATCTCATAAAACATGACTGACCTTAACCTGCTTATTAACACTTACAAACAAATAAGATAAATACAAATTAATGAATGAAAACGGGAGACATGTAGAGGTCGTGTGCAGGAGCAACAGTGTGCGTTATGGAGTCTGCTGTTATAACACAGAGTTCAAATACAAATGAATTAGTTCAAATGTTTCCAGTCTCCAATTGGCTTTTCAGTTGATGGTGAGCGTCTTACTTCCTGGTTGTCTGTCTGTGTCATTTTGTTCAACATAGTTAAGACAGGCTAGCGTCATACAAAAATACTGCTGGATTGTTTCAACCAACACTGGATAAGAACCTGTTTAGATAGGTTAGAGAATAGATTACATTCACTTAGAACTATATAGGGATTTGCTCAGACTTTGCTGATTGCCTTCCATGAAATAAGAAATGGTAAAATGCTGAAATGATGCCGTATAATAAGGTTAATGCCACTGAGTTGAGTTCATGACCTTCACGTAGAGAAAGTTTGGTAGTTTGAGCTGCAATAACCTGGCTAAATATTTAGCCAATGCTAATGCTAGCTATTTTCAGTTACTCTTAAACAAACAAACTGATCCTTGAGTTGATGTAGAAAATTATTCAGACAATGAATATCGACATGCTATGTTGCTAATAACACGTCGAACTCAAAGATGTCTGTTCTTTAGTTCTGTGTTTTCATCTAAAAAAAAATAAAAATTTCAAAATTTTTAATTTTTCCTCATTTAACTTATTAAGCTGATCAACCTTGATGAAATAAACATCAGCAGCTAAATCAAAAACAAAACATTTTCTATAAAGTTACAAAGACCATGAACCAAGTGACAAAACATGAATGAAAACAGTTGTGTGATGATTGATTACAGCGCAGTGAAAAGGTTAACATCAAGTTGTTTTAAAAAAATTTAAAAAAAGAGTAATCTATGTCTATTTATTCATGTAATCACAATTCAACAGGTTGCAGTCTTTGGCATGCAAACCTTTCTATGGAGAATTAAAAAAAAAAGACAAAATAAAGCTTCGATTCATAATAAACTGTGAAAGTGGAAAGTATTTCAAATTTATACAGATTTTCTAAAGTGATGCACGACATTCTGGTTCGTAACCATGAATTAAAGGTGACTGCGATCCCTCTCAAGCCGCCTGGCTTTATTGTATTTCTGTTGCAACAAGCCACAGCTCATTACACAAAAATAAACACTTTGTTTATGCCGATTACGGCGTAATTAAGAAGGACATTTTGTTAGCGCTAGCAAGCGGATAAAAACTCCAAAGAGGGTTTTGGAGGGTGGGGGGGACAGATGATTAACCGTCGACAATCCCAAAGTCTAATTGCAGTTAAGTGGTGAAAAACAACACCATGGCACAGACATTCATGCCAAATTGAAAGCGAACAAGATATGTCAGTGTGAGGGTGTGTGCCTCTGTGTGCCGGCTGGATGTGAAGGTCACTAGAAGCAACAGCTCTCCTCACAGAGACAGGTTTCATTATTGAAGAAAAATGTTCACACTTACAGTAATAAAACAACAGAAACGTTCAGCCTCAAAAGCGGCCCTGCCAAGAGACCCGGCGCGATTTATTCGTGCATAAACGCAAAGCAGAAAGGAGATAATTCTCTGTTTTCATATTAAATTATTCTGAAAATACAAATCTGAACAGCGCATCATGCATTTCCATTTGCTCTGTTACTCTGTTGCCACCAAATAAATAAATAATACTAAATAGTAGAGCTGTGGTGTCCAAACCAAGGGCAGGTGTAGTGGTTATAAAACTATTTTAGATAAATAAAAGGGAAAACAAGCGTTAAGTAAAATAATACTGTTTTGCAGTAATAGTCAAAACACTCCCCATCCACCATAATTAATTTCCCTGTCCGAGTAAAACTACGACGCTGTGCAGATCTTGAGATCTGCAATCGATTATTTTGGTCTTTTAAGCTCAGCGCTACAGACCGATACAGTAAACTTAAGTTCAATTAAGTTTAAAATGTATTTCCTTTAATGTTACTTTTCCGGTTCTGCTTGAGTATAGTTCTTGAAGAGTTCAACCTTCCTAGATTTTAAGTTTTGAGGGTTTGTTTATTGTTCGAGTCTTGATTGGTTTTTGTCTGGTCCGTGTGTTTTTATTATTCCCCTCTACAGGGGCGTAACACAGGCCGGTGCTGTACAGCTGGGTGGAGGGAAGGGGTCGCATGGTAACACATGATGTCTCAGAGAGAGGAGGCCGTAATCCATCACTCTCAAGGGGTTCATCGCTGTCCGGCTCTGTTCCTTCACTATTGATGGACAACACGCACATCAGACCCGTGTCTGCGCCCTTCAGGTCACAGTTCAACCCCAGAGTCAGCTGGATCTAAATGTCACAACCTGAAACTTTTAAAGAACAAACCTGAGGAGTTCAGTGCGATCACTTGGCCATTAAACGCCGAGTTGAGTTTAACTGAGCAGTTCCTACAGTCTGTGCCGGTTTGGCACCGACATGCTGCTCAGCCATAAGTCAGGTCAGTGGCTTTCTGCACAGGCTTCACGAGAGAAACAATTAAGTCCTTGTTTACCAAATCAAATCGGTAATCCTGGAATATAAAAAGACATTGGTCATTTTCTCTACAAAACAAAAAAATGTATTTTGTAATGATTTGTAATTTTTACAGTCTTGAAATCAAAATTAAAATAAATGTATAATTTACGTCGTTGTGAAGGATGCAACTTTTCTCTAAGCAAAACAAAATATTATTTGAAATTTTTTATTTTTAATTTTGCAATAATTTTCGGTTCAACATTACACTACATCAAACGGGAGAAGAGACACGTTGCTGTATTTTGTCTTTCATCATTCTTATGTCTTGATTTCACAGATTGTTGAATTTACTGAATTATTTTAACAGTGGAGCTTTTATTTAATTTGCTAAATATGACCCAAATCTTGACCTTATGACTAAAAGTAAATTTGTTCAATTAAGCCCAAAAGAATTTGAAAATTAGACGGATCAATCAATCAATCTTATTTATAAAGCACCTTCACACTAAAGGCAGCTCAAAGTGCTGTTTTCTAAATGGTCGTTTTCTCCACCAAAATGACTTCCGTCGACGCAGCCCAAAAAAATTTGCCTTTGTAATGATTTGTAATTATCCACCTTTGCACATTGTGACTGATGTCTGCAGCTTTCCCAGGAAGGAGACACGAGACGGTTTCTCATGCCGTTTGATCGGCGTCACGTGACAAACCCAGATCCAAGCTGACAAACCGCTGATCATTAAAGAGAGCAGGGGATCCAGAAGCAGAGAGAAGTCAATACTGGGAAGACAGAGAGAAGGCAGCCTTAATTCCAGCTGCCGACATCCTGAGACTTTGACGAGAAAGACCTGAGACGCTCCGTCGAGAAACTTCAGCGTGACTGAAATTCATCCGAAGTTCTTGCAGTTGGCAAGTAATACGAGGCGAGACGCGAAGTACTGCGGGGAAAAGAAAAAAAATCAGCCAAATGTCTTTCTGGGAAATTGTCAGCGAGATTGATCAAAAAATATCCCTCTGTACTTTTGACATTACAGTGAGAAAAAACCCCTCTTGTCTCAACAATTCGTTCGAAGAAGTGGCCGAAGCCCCAAAGCACAAGTCTGCCTTTTTCAGAAAAGTTTCCGAGTGTCACTATGTGAAAGAATGACAATGATTTAAGGTATTAAAGAGGAAACAAAGTCTCCTTACTGGCAAACATAGACAGCTGGAAAATACCTAAATAAAAAGTCTATAGGACCAAAGCTCCCTGAGGAGGATTTAGTAATCTTTAGACCCTTTTTTCTCCTCATTTCAAAGCAATGTCCTCTTAATCTGCACAAAGCCTGGAAGAATCTCACAGCACCACGTGAGTGATTAAGAAGCGCTTCCACTGCAATAATGGGGTAGCAGTCGGCTCGATGTGGAGCTGCAATTAATATCACAGACATTAGGCGAGCACTAAGGCTTCACAGAAAGAAAAGCAGCCAAGTAATCTGGATAAACGCTTGAAACTGTTTCCTATGTAGCGGACGTGCATTTCAGGATAAATCTCAGATTAGTTCCTATGGTGACCAAACCCGAGACTGAACCTGCAGTTATCCACGTTATTTACCTGTTAATATCTTACAGATTCCCTATAAGTGCTCCTGTGTGCATCTTTCACACATCATATGTAACCGAGTGGTTGCCTACAAGTCCTCCTGTAGGCTGCTGTAAGTATTTCAAGGGATACAAACAATTACTGGTTTATTAGGTTAAAATTATTTCCAATCAATCAATTAATAATGTCAGTTTAAACTTTCTGTTAGTGTTGTAGTTTGGCTGCCGTCCAGAAGAGGCTGCTGCTGGTCGTCCTTAGGCTGAGACAGTTGACACAGAAATAAAGATGGCGGGGCCATAACGGAATGGGAAAGAGTCCGGTGTGCTTCCTGTTTTGATGTGTTTGATAAATATGTCTAAGTTCCTTAATGTGAGGAAACCACAACATTCTGTTGTTCACTCGGTATTTAACATAGCTGACAAAATAATAGTTAAATATGGTTTTCCTTTTTATTTTACGTATCATGAAAAATTTTGCCCTCCGGACACAAGAGAAAACTGAATTTTTAAAGAAAATTGGCAGTCAGTGCATCAAGATCGATCAACTTTATATTAACTCAATCGATAACTTCTGTCTGGGTATGTAGGTAGCCTGTACGTACCCAGCAGTAAATTATCTATTGGCTTTTACTACTAAGGCGTTGCTGTAGCAAGTCATAAGAACCTTATAGCGAATCTGTAAGTCACTTTGTAAGGAGCTCAGTAGGAGACCAACAGATAACCTGTAAAAACCTACATCAGTACCAAGTAGGTACTGTTAAATTACCCTCACATTCAAGCTGTAAGCACCCATAGACATGCAAGTGATCCACAAGTTCAAGTTTTGCTACCAAAGTAGTTTCTTTACCTCAGTGTATGCACGACTCGGCGCTTTTCCATCAAACAATGTAGTAATCTGTATAAAATGTACAAAAGCTTCTCCAAGAGCTTTCCTTACTTTCTTTATGCAGTTTTTTTGGGACCGTTTTTGTTCCATAACACATTTTTCAGGTAGACGGACAATCAGAAATCTATAACAGCTATTCTCCTCACCATAGAAGCCTAGCAGCTAATGACAGGCAAGGAAACGTGAATGATTACCAAGAAAACAGAGTGGAGCGTTTAGCAGCTAAAGAGCCAATTATTTCCTTGAGGAACCAGAGAAAGTCAAGAGAGAGCGAGAATTTACTTCAACGTCTCTTGCTCCTTTGAACCTCCTACTACTCCTGTAAAGCATCATGTAGATGAGCTGGTGCCTCCTTTGGTCCATGTATCTCTGTTGTAGCATCACGCCTCCCCATCCCGCTTGGATATCTTCCAAGCGGGATGATACTAAATCTGGAGATGTTGATGTCATCGGTGAGCACACTCGCACCTCATCTGCTCCCATTGATGGAAAAGCTAACAGTTTTATCCTTTCATACTTCATGAAGTACCCTGATCTATGATGTTGATGTAAAAAACAACAACATTGGTTTCTGAAAACAAATGATTGATTCTGATGCTTACATGTTTTACTGTCCACAGCTGAATGTGCTTTTGGAACAGAGCTGTCTTTTGACGCCGAAGTACAAATCGATCGGGCGTCGTATAACGAACGGCCGTAACGATGCGGCCGCTGTCTTCTCGGCTTAATGCGATCGTTTGTTAAGCGGTCCGGGTGTCACCGGGAGAATGACGCTCTGATGAGCCGGCCCAAGCCCAGCTGCAGCGAGCGTGCTTGGCCACTGATAACAGTGCCCAGAGCTGCAAAGGAGAGAATCCCATTACAAATAGCTGCATTAGGTCTGTCAGATTGTGCAGCTGAGGCGGTACATCTCCATTGACCCCGCACTGCCACGGCGCCCCTGTGGGGTCAGAGCACTGCCGAAAAAATGGACCTCAGCACTTTTAAAGAGAGAGGGGAGGACGGGTGCACACAGGAGGCATGGATGTGAATACAAACACAAGCACACACACACACACACACACACACGGTAAACACCTTCACTATACCAAGTCACGCTGTGAGATGCAATTTTTAAGATGCACAAATTAATATCATATCATGTCGTTGCACAATTAGCCAGGCTCCAAGTACATTTAAGGAATCGTTCAGGTGAACCCAGGTGATGTTCTGTTGCATATAATGTTACTGGTAAGCAGATAAGACTGTCTGTGTGTTCACATACAAATCCAGAATCAAAAGCAGCTCAAAACAGGTTAGTTTTTAGACTTTCTTTAAAGGATCTAACTTTAAAAATTTTTTTTACATATTTGTTGAAGCCTTTACTTTAACATGAAGGTATAATAAATAATCTGAAAAGATAAAACATAAAATCAAGCTCCTCTGCCTTCTTCCAGTGCCAACTGGAGATAACCAATCAGAGCCAGAGGGAGGGTCTTAGCGCTGTCAATCAACCTTGTCATGAATGCCAAAGACGGCTCAAAATGAGCATTTTAGCTGAATTTGCAAACATGTCGAATAACAGAAATGATTTTGTCTGAAAGTCCATTAAGATATCAAACATCCTGACTGAAGGTAAAACATCAGGAGAGCTACAGCACCGTACAAGATGAAGCAACATTCATTTACAATTTTTGATGAGACTAGACTAGAGACTGACTAGAGTTAATCTCGAGCATTATGCTTCAATGCACAAGTTCTTTTTTTTTTAAATAGTACAAATCATTTTATTCAAATTTTTTTAAATCTACGTTACATAAAAGTTTTACGAAAAAGCGTGTTAAAAATACAAACTCGACATGCCTAAAGGTTCATCAACACTTTTCTTATTGCCCAAAAGAAAGGTGATAAGATCATCTCAACAAATCAAATATTTCACATTTTGTTCATACTGAATGAAAGATCCTGTTAACATCTGTTTAAAGTCAAACTAAGCTGCAAAAGTTTACTACTGGCTCACAAACCTGCTTTTTCTGAACTGTGCGGAGCAAATTTGAGTTCTACTCCATCATAAATACAACTCCCAAACAAAATGTAATTTACAGCTCCTTTAAGAACTGACAGGACTCGAGTCCAAGTAAATATCGCACATCTATGTCCTGTTGTTCTCCTTACCTTTCAATCTGTGACTCATAATAAGCTTTCACCGTCGGACAAGACGTCAAGAAAGCCTCTTTGCATGAGCAGAGATGAAAAAGAAGAAATTACAGAAAGAAGAGAAAAATAAATAGTTTGACTGCGAGGAAAGTCATCTGCATGTGGTGAAGACCACAGGTGACTGAGAATTGGTCCGGCCGCCTCGGTTCACTCAGCCAAGAGGATGGAGCAAAATGAAAGATCAGGATTTCATCACATCTGCCCTCATCTAACGCATGCCGTCAAAGTGTGTGCATTGACAAGCAGAGAGATGTGCTGTGAACTATGTCTGCAAGCATTGGGAGATGAGCCAAGAAAAAAGTTTATGCTTTCCAAAAAAAGGACTAAGTTTGGCCACTTGTTGAATCCAGAAGAAACAGTAGACAGTCAGTGAAGATGTTTGTGAATGATACCGAGGGTCTTTGCTCGAGACATTTGGGTATTACATGTCAGTGCTGCTAATTATTCACTCAACCAGTAACCTTTACTGTAAATTTGGTCAAATTAACTTGGTGAAAACAGAAGGAAAGCTTGATTTCAGCGAATATATATTGTTTCTGCAGCAAACACTTTCAGACCATTTCCTCAACCCAAAGCAGCGACGTTCTATTATTTTCTTTCCCTGCAGGACAAGTTGGTGTTTGCTGATGGCAAATTGCACCATCTGAAAGATTCTCGTCATGAGCATCCTGAAGAAGACGTAGAAAAGCTGCGCTTTTGAAAACGTGTTCATGAATGGATCTCGCCAAAAATTATATATATGTATATATATATTGAAGATTCTATCCCGGCGTGTATTTCTTTCTTTGACAAATGTACAAATATACAACTAGATAATGAAGTTTGTATTCCCACAGCAGGATTTTACAAAAAATTATTTCCAAAGTCATATTAAAAGAAAGAAAAAAAAAGGCTTTTTTTGCTTTGTTGGTATTTGGTTGATGGAATGGCAAGAGAGAGAAATCGAGCTTATCTGCTGAAATTAGTACACGCTAGTCCAGAGGAGCAACTTTTGTAGGATTGTGAGGCCAGCCAATGTACAACCATTATGTGTCCTGACAACTATGCAAACTATGTCTCAACTATGTTTTCTAGCAATTTTTTTTGACTTCTCAAGCTCAGAAATGATCAAAGTTTCTGAGTTTTTTGGTGTAATTTTACTGCTTTTTTCCCCCCTTACCTTCACTGTCCCAAATATGCCATCATAGTAGAGGGAATGTGTCAAACAGCAAAAAAAAAAATCTCTTATTGGATCTCAGGTTTAAGCAGGTATTAGTCTAAAAAGCCCAATTGCAGCTAAAACATTATTAAACATGTTTGCAGCGCCGCTGTTTCTTCCACTTGCAGGACGAGAACGATGTAACCTACAGGAACAGCGGGAAGAGGAGAAGGAAATGAGGCGCTGCATAAGTGGTATTGATTGAACTGGTCCTTGTCCACCCTCATTTATAAACAAGGCTAACGTGCCACATGTTTATGGAGGACCGGTCACCCTGACGATATGCAATGCTGGTGTGAATCCCAGTGAAATCCCTTAAAAACGAGGTCAGCACAAAATAGGAGCAGAAAAAAACAGAGCTGGAGTTTCTGCAACACAGTTTCCTAACTTCCTATGGATGCTGGGATGTTTAATACATTTATTTCACAGGTGTCTTAATGTGAGGAAATTAAAAGGATTTTGTGAAGTTTCAAGTCCTTTATCATCTTTTACAGTCCATCATGCATTGCTTTTGATTCGCACGAGTTCAGAATCGTGCATGTATGTTGGGATCAAATATGTGGAAAAATTCTAATGTTCTGCTGCTTCATAGGGGGAAAAAAATTATTTTAACTGTGAAATCTGTTATTCTACTTTTTCCCGTATTTAAAGATCAATTGTCCGGTATGAGTGACCTCAAGTGGTTTATTTCAGTTACTAGCCCAATTAATCAGTCCGAAGGGTAACTCACCTCCAGGTTTACATGATAGCAAAATGTAAGGTATGAGTAAATAAAGTAATTATTAGGTTATTGCTGCAATAACTAAGCCACAGCGTCAGTAGCTCTGTGGTATGCATGACATCTAATTCTGACATATTATTAAAAAAATAATAATAATCCGCTGCATCCTGGCTTAGCTGGAAATCAAATGATATAAGTTGCAGTCTTGAATAAATAGGATTTTACTGCTGGAACATCGAAGCGCTTAGTTTCAAGGAAATGCAGCACAGAATCATAAAGACTCCTTTAAGCTCATTTTCATCTTTACCTGTGTTTTCACGCACACAATGTACAGACTGATTAGAAAAGAGAATCCTTTTTGTGCTGCAAATGCCAGCGAAACGGTGCTGCCAGATTCCAGATAACGTGACATTCCGTTCTCAAAGAGCAGACGGATCCGATCGCAGCAGCTGAATCATATGTGCGATGACAAAGATAGAGTTCAAAGACAGATTTGAAAACGGATACGGGCTTTGATCTCTGCATTGAATTCAGCCTAATTAGAACAAAGACAGATATGCTTCACGCTATCCAAAAACAGACAAGCTCAGAAATGTGCGATTATACTTCCTTGCATCCCTAAAAGGGGAGGGACAAATTCTGCATCACAGGCCATCAGTTGCACACAGATGCCCAGCAGGGCAGCCCAGGAGTCAAAGCAGCATTTTTGGGAAGGGCAATTAGATTCAAGGGAAAGCAAGCAAACAAGAACACGAACAAATGATCCGAGTTGAGTGTTGTTATCAGAGCTGGAGCCCACAGCCAGAATGGGTTTTGCTGCAGAGAGGCTCTTCAGCTGATGTGAAAAGCAGCAGCTGTGAGGTTTCACAAAAACAAGACGCAAATTAGGCCCCTATCTTCGGTGGGAAGAAGCGCCAGCGTGTGTTTGCTCAGACAGCAGGCCTCGTTCAGAGCGCTTTGATCAAAGGACTGACAGTTAAAACTGTAACAGTCTTGTCAGGCTGAGCAAATCCCAAATGTGAGCCGATATAAACAAAGAACTCCTAATTAGCGTTAAGATTACAGAGGGTACGCCAAGCGACCGAGGTTGCACTTCTCCTTTGACGTCTCGGCATCAGTCATGCAGGAAAATATCTGGCAGTCAGAAGTCTCAGTTATGCAGGCTCTTGCTTTCCACAATTGGGAATCTTATTTTGCCAGGGGGGGAGACGGGTCCTCAAGGAGCACAGCGTCACACAGAGCTGTGTGACGGATGACTTTAGTGAATCAGATTAAACCCATTGATGTGCAGTCTGTTTCACGTAGGTCTGCTTACTCTGGGAGCACTGAGGGGTCATCATGGAGGATGGGCTCTCACAAGATGATTATTAAAGTTCCACTGTAATACTACTGACATGACGTCTTAAAGATTTGTTTTCACTGTCGAATAATAACAGAAATGCATGTGAAGGACTTCCACCTCTGTTATAGACAATAGTGTGTTCTGTTTGCGATGACGGTACCTGGATATTTATCTGGATCAGATCTGAAAACATTTCGATTCGGCGCCTTGCATCGCGATAGTCGGAGTCACAGATAAATGACAGTTGGAACATCTTGAATTAATGTATAAAAGCGCAAAAAAGTTCCAATATTGTTATTGTTCTATTCTTTCCAAATATGATTTTAAAAAATGTGAACATATGGTATTTCATGCACCCCCTTGTTTAACTTCTAAAATTCTTCATGACATTGCTGCTCTACCTCTAAGAAAGTTTTTCTCTCCGAGATCAGATAACATGACCAGAGTCACAAGGGCGCCCTCTAGAGGCGAGTGCAACTTCCCAAAATGTAGAGTTTCTTTGAATAAAACCGCCTTCTGTTTTAGCAACAAGTACACCGGAATGGACAAAATAGTTTGCTGAATTAAATTATAACATGTTTTCATATTTGGCAAAAATATGGCTGCTAAATAAGCAGATTATTGATGAAGGCAAAGAAACTGTTTGACGAATTGCCTGTTGGCTTGTAGTTTGTTTTGTCTGAATAATGAATTATTCGGCATCTATGCAAATAATTTTTATTCTGGATGTTCATGATCTGTTAAATCATTATTATATCAACCTGTCCAAGTGGAAATGAGCATTTTTTGCCACCGAGCATCTCTCCTTTTCAAGGGTTAATGAAATGTACATTGTCTGTGTGTAATTTGCTACATAGTGGTGCAGTTGGTAGAGCTGCTGCCTTGTTTCATCCACACAAACTTGCAGCAAGAAGGTTCTGGGTTCGACTCCCGGCCCAGGTCTTTCTGCATGGAGTTTGCATGTTCTCCTTGTGCATGCGTGGGTTCTCTCTGGGTACTCCGGCTTCCTCCCATAGTCAGTCTTGGCTGTCTTACGAATGAATATGCTTTGATCTACACATCATTCCCCTACAGTTCTACCTGTACGCTCAAGGTCGTTGTCCTGCTAGTAGCTGAACCTCCATCCCAGTCTCAAGTCTTTCACAAAAATCCATATTCCCATCTCTGACCAGCTTCTACTGGGAAAAAAAAAAAAGCATCCCCACGGCATGATGCCAACACTCCTCCTGCCCCTCATGTTTCTCTCCAGTGAAACATGGTGGTGTCCTCATTCCGATATGAAGTTTTCGTAGTCCTAAAAGTGACCCGATACTCGAGATCGAAACCACTTTTGTCCTCCTGGCCTGGGCTGCTCTGCAATGCAAAGGCTGGACCCACTCCATGTCAGATGGTGGTGAGACACCAAGGAGTTATTTTCTGATCTTCCAAAAAAAAAAAAACACATATAACACATATGTGTTATATGTGTTATATGTCTTCTTATCCTATATAGGATAAGAAGGAAAAAGAAATTAGATTGCAGGAAGGGGTGAAAAGATTCTTAGTTTGGAGATATTTCAAGGTAAACTCGACAGACACTAAAGCATTTTATTACATTATTATAATGTTAAATGAACGCTAAATGTATGTCATCCTTTGTTTTGACTTGTTAATACAGTCTGAGGGACTGTAAAAGCTGCTATAAAGAGTCACCCTGAAAATAAATGATTTTCTAAATTTTATACATCACAAAAATATATATATTTTCCGATGTATTACTGAGGCGAAAAACAAAAACTTATGTGGACACTCATAGTTGAAATGAAAATGTTCCTCTTCTGCTTGTACACATCAAACAACTGGAATGTTGTTTTGACCTGACTGAGTTCCTGGGTCTTTGTGATGTTTGTGATTCATAAATATTCATTAAAAATCTGCGAATCGGTCTGTATATATCGAGATTGAGATCACTGACAAGGCGACTGGAGACAATACAGTGAAGGAGTCTGAATCCAAACCTTCTGGCTTAAAACACGTCAAAGTCATGAAACATTTTTAGGTCTGAAAACTTTTGCAAGGCACGTCTGGTGCCGACTTTGCACATTGAAACTAAACTTTCTGGCTATTGACCACAACAGCAACACAATTCCATACGTAACATTGACAACTTTCCATTAAAAACAGGGTTAGTGTCTAACAAGTTGGCTTCTCATGTTTTCTCCATCACTTCCTTCCCTCAGTCACATAAAAACCCTTTGTCACTTTTCCTTGAGTAATGACAGGAAATTGACATTTTCCCCAAATTCAAGGATTTCACATGTGTCTAAAACAAGTTTCTTCAAACTATTCATCAAATAGTAGTTTTGTTAAAAGAACAAACGCAGCACAAGACATTTAAAATAAAACATATAGACTTCATTCCCTGTGGCTTCTTCCTGTTCAGAACAGAAGGGCTACGTAGGAGAGCAGACCGGGCCAAACGTACTCTCTGCAGTCGAGTCTTCAAACCGGGTCTGAAAGCAACATCACAAATTGCAGCAGACAAAGCACCCGGCACTATGTGCAAGTATTCAGCAGTGTGTAAATCTTTTATCTCACAGGCAGCAGAGCGCGGGGTGCAAAAATAAGTTGCAACCTTGGCAGCCTTGCATGTACGTGGCTCTGCCTTTGTTTGAGTCCTTCGAGTGCCTGGTGGAACGTAGACTGCTGATAAAGTGTTTGCATCTATCCCCTCCTGTCTTGGCCCATCTGGATCCAGGCTACGCCGTGGCAGCGATTCCTCCCTCCGTGTCCCCTTTGGCTCGGCAAATCACCCCCAACCAAATACTGACAAATTTTTGAAGAGGCCAGCGCATCGGTCTGCTCCATCAGCGACTTTGGCAGGTCACCAATAACCCACTTAGATCTTTCTTTTGCTAGAAATCTGCTCGCTGGCAAACCGCTGACAGTTTTAGGTGGATTCTGAGGGCCGGCCTCTTCGCTCGACTGAGATCTTTGGCTCTCTTTTTGTTTAAGGTTATGTAACGGCGTTGTGTGAATAAGACTGCGCATTCGTGCAAAACCATGAGCATCGAATTAAATCATAGTCATTTGCTCAATTTCAGCCTTGATCGGCAGTGATAATCTCTGGAATTATCACCTCTGGAATATTCCAACCTCTGGAATAATTGTCCTTCTTGGATGATTTGTACTTATTATTTCACCCGATGTCGTCCATCTGAAACGATTCAGTCATTCTAACGTTTTGGCTTCTTGTTGTAGGGAGTTGTAGCCGTTTTTGTAGCCGATTTGCATTCAAGATGATGCATGAGACAAACACAGTCCTGGGTTTATTCAATACAACAATCCACAAAAATGGGAAAAGTGATGAATGTCTCACGTTTGGGTAGCTAAAAACAAGGTTGGAGCGAAGAAGCCATAACCTTGTTTACTAATGACTGATATTTTGGAATACATTTTAAAAAAAAAAGCTATCATCTAAATCCACTTTGCCCTTTATTATGGGGTTCTGGTGCTTCTGTCCAATGGTCGGTGGGCGACAGAGGAACTTGGGTCCATCACAGAGACACACAGGACAGACAGACAAGTACATCAACTCACATCTACGGGACATTTTACATACTTGGATCATATTTATAAATCTAACAAGCAGATTTTTGGATGAAAGGAGGAAAGAAGACATGAACTACACGCAGAACAGGTGCAAGCTGGGCTTTGAGGAACTTTTTTTTAGAGAGCGGTAACAATGCTAATAACATCTGTGCCACCGTGCGGTCATGAACAACAGCATCCTCATAATAACAAAGATTTCCATTGGCAAGCAAGTAAAGACGACCAATAGAATTCATACTTGGTGTTTAATACTGTGTCAATAATTTTCTACGTTGATTCTATGAGAAATTTCTTGGTCAAAGTGTGAAAAGTGAATCTTAGCTACTCAGCAAGTAAAAAGCTAACAACAATATCTCAAACAAAATTGCTGAAAATGCTGAAATTCAACCAAATGCAAGATTATTATATTGTGTACTTTGTAAAGTAATGGTAATTTTTTTGCCAAAAATGATTTCCTCCAAATGTTCCAAGTCTGCGCTCAATATTACAATACCAAAAGGAAGGTTTTGTAGTTTTCTCCAAAATATATAGTTAAAACTCCTCCCACTTAACTTTTTTTTTTAATGTTAGGACTATCTTCAATTGAGACAAGTGTAAAAACTCATTTCTATTCATGCATGACAACAGTGTGTAGCTTGTAAATCCTCTGTTTAATAGTTGGGCAATATATGCATAAATGTTCTGTAATGTCCAGTAGTTCAAAATAATGGTCTGAGAAGAATCCTAATGTCTTATGAACCAAGAAATTGAGTCACCACTTTTAACTCGGTCTGACTAAAACTGCACCGCCTCTGTTCCAAAAGCATAACCCTAGAGTTGGGGTACAAGAAATAACTCACTGTCTTTATGGTTTACGACACACAGCGATGACTTCGTGCGACTAGGTTACACTTGGATGTTGCATCTCATTGACGACGCCAGCTGCAGCAACCCCAGCAGGTGTGCATACAGATAAAAAAATGAAAAATAAAAACACAGTTTAATGACACTCAGGAATGACAGATGCTTTTCTCAAACACATTCAGGTCCTTGGATTTTCCTGATGCAAACAAACACCGTTACCGGAGAACACAGATGTACAGAGTCCGATTGTGCGCAGCATGCAAACTCACACGGGGAAACCAGAGATTAATCGGTACAGGAAGCTTGTACTGACCATGGATAAATGTCATTCCCAGACTATACGTACATCGTGTTAATATACGAAGCAGGGAGATGCTGATGATTCATTAGAGGAAGGAAATCCAGCATTACAATGTGAACCTAAATGCACAGATTTGGGGTTTTTAGCATTTCAAAAAATTAGCCAGTAACGGTCAGGCAGTAAGAAACGTTTTTTGGTCATTTGGTTGCCCACGGTTTATGGCCAAGAGCAGCATTATGAGCAAAAGATGCCTCTAACCCACAATGCACAGCTCCTTAACATCTCCTTATTGTTCTGCGTTGAAAGCTGCTTCATAAAGTCCTACAATATAGCCATCAGAGCTGCTAAATGGGGAAGAAAATTGTGCCACTGAACAAGCTATAAAAGAATATTGTGTTGTGTTGGATTGTTTAATGGACGTGACTCGGCTGCTGCGGAGTAATGGAAGGATTATACAATCGTACGAGAGTGAGTGAGCGCAGAGCAAAGGAGAATTCAGATCAGTTTATGGACGTTACGACGAATATGATGATGTGTGGCACTGAAAAGAGCTGTCAAAGAAAAAAATAAATAACAACCTCGGAGGAATAAATATGCAGAAATCGTAACTGCACTTTGTATTTATGTGTATTGAAATTCAGCCAGGTGAGACAAGCTCCATTAGCGAGGAGCGGCGGGTAATAAGATGCATTTATTTCATTGCATTGGCAAAAACAGTTTCTATGCAAAATATGAGCACCAAGAAGTAAGAGTTACACAAGTAGCTTGATTTTGGACAGGTTTCAGTTTTCTCGCATTGCTTAGTGACTTAATGGACAAATCTATTGAGCCCTGGTGAGACATCAATTACTGCCATTTGTTCTGCCGATAATTTGCTAATCTCCTAATTGATGATATCGAACATACTCTGGTTGGTGACTTTATCAGCAACTCCTTACCAGCAACATCTGAAGGCAGATGTCCCAGTTCCTGTGGACTCAACGAAAAAGATTTCGGTCTACAAGTATATCTACACTGACGAATCGCGAAGTTGTTGACTCTATTGTCACTCATGTAAATCTTCTGTTCTCATCTCAGTGGTGCTCAGTTGGGTTGGCATTAATGGCTTGTGGAGATTATTGGAATAGATTTTTTTTGACAAGTTGCATTGCTCTGGTAGAATTAGCCATCAGAAGATGGACAAGGTCGACAAATAAACTCAAGAAAATGTAAATAATTCTTAGATAAAAAAATAAAATATCCCTACGGCACTGTACTGCCACCAAAAGCCTGAATCGTTAATATGAGAGAAACTTTTGGAAACTTTTGTGCTTACCAAATTCCACCTGCTCTCTGAATGTTGCAGTGAAAACTGAGAATCCTTGAACCGCGCAATGTTTTTCCAACATGTTATTGTCGAGGTTTTGTGAGCCTGTAATTAATCGTAACCTCTGATTTCTGTCCTTGGAAGATGGTGGAATCGGTTTGGCTGTATGCTGCTGTAGTCCATCTGTTTCAAGGTTCGACGTGTCGTCCGTTCTCAAATGGGACTCGGCACACATTGATGTTAACAAATCAGTCATAACACTGCAGCCATTTTCTTACCTCAAATCAGTCTGCCAGTTTCTACGTTTGAAGTCACATCGTATTACTCATAATTCATTTGATCCTCCTATGACACGCGTTACAGTGTTCCTACAAGGCAACTGACTCATTTGCTCTTTGATTAGACTAATGAGTATATTTTAGTCTAAAAAAAATACTTGGAACTAGAGCAATATTAAGCCTGGGATTGAACAAACTTCTTAAAGGTGAAGTGCAAAAGTAGTCATTAATGGCAGCCCAACTGAGCACCAGCTGAAAAAGTGAGGCTTCATCTCTACCATACATTATGCATTCTCACTATGAAGCAGCAAATCTTTAATTTATAGCACTTTCTACATTTCTGTAGGTTATAATTACTGTGGTATCTTCCATGCAGAAACAATAAATAAATAAATATAAAGAAAATAACAGCCTCAGACCAAAAGCTGTAGGAGTTTTCTCATACACGTACTTTGCAAAAATATATGCTTTCCATATTAAGTTTGTACTCCACCAACGTTTTTTTAAACAACTTACTACTAAAGGAAGTTAAGCTCCTGGGCAGGAAAGTGGCTCACTTTCTCAGCTGGACTATTTGTATCTGCGGAGATGTGCAGGTTAGCAACAGAGATATCATCACAGACACTGTCACTGTGGCAGCGTTTACCGGCGCCCAAGGCTGGAAGTGCTCATTTACAGGGAGGAAAGCAGGTTAATGAAACATTATTGATTTCCCCCCTTCCTGCATCCCTGGAGATGAGCGAAAGCAACACCGACACTTCCAAACTTCGTCTGCCTCCTCTGCCGACGGTCAGCCTGTTTGGCCGCAGCGCTGGGTCCGTGGGGGACGGCTGAACGAGGGGACGATCTGTATGAGTGGTTGTATCGTTAGTGGCGTTCAAACGGAGAAGAAACGGAGGACGATGAACGGAGGGACAGAGGGAGAGCCGTCGGCCCTGGCCTGACTCTGCTTCCCGCATGCAGAAAAAGGCAACCTGTTGCTGACGATCACCGTCCTTTCCCTGCAAAAACTCATTCTAACCAAGAATTTTTCACTTTTTTTTAATGCAGAAATTTTAGTACACTTGAAGTAAGACAAAACTAACAGCCAACAATTTTTGGTCAACCTGTTTGCTGAAAATAATATAAAATAAATAACATTTCAAATGCATAATCTTAAATGAAAAGTTATACAAGATCAACTTTCCAAATAACATGTCAGCTTTTTTTTTTAGATACAGCCAGAAAGCAGTTTATTTAGCTTGTTTGTGTGCGTATGGCACGTCTAACAGAAATGACAGAGATAAATGATGGGGACTGACACCGACATGGGTGATGAATTTAGACGTCGGTTAATGAGATGCTCGCAGTTTGAGCAACTTGACCCCCACTAACTGCATCAACGCAACTATGTTTATAAAACCTGCAACTTGGACTAGGACCTTCTCAGAATGGGAATGAGCATGAAAAAAGCATCACAAATGTTGCAATTTTGTTCCCGGATCCAACAGTCTGGCGGATTATCAGGTCTTTCAAACCCCCACCCCCTTAGTAAGAACTCATTACTGGTTCTTTAAACAAAAAATGTTCCTCCTCACTCTTCTTCCTGCATCTCATTTCCCTAAACCACCTCCTTTCTACACAGCCTTAACGACATCATTCAAGCTCCCGATGCTGCAGTGCTACATAATGCATCAGTTTTAACCAAAGAATAAATATACCACCAAACAAGAGTCGTCGAGTAAGATTAAATAACCTTTAGTTAGTGATCGCAGAGCCTGAGAACCTGTGCTCAATAATTACTTGTACGGCTCGCCAAAATCTAATAATGAGAGAGCTTCCCAGTGCTGCGAACGCTGCGGTCCGACCACGGCTGTTACTTTTGTTATTGCGGTTCATTGCATTCTGCCTCTAGGAGCAGATGGAATAAAATGGCACAGAAATAAATGATCATAGTGCTGCTGAAGCTGGAAAGCTTTGTAAGTTGGCGAAAGAAAACCTGCTCCTGTGTGCAAATGACCTCAAATTAATATTTTATTCACACTGAATTTTCTCCAGAGTTCTTTGGAAACCAATCTAGGTGTTCCTAAACACAAGATTCCACTTTCCTGCAGATGACTCTCGGATGTTTGAACATGTCGACTGCTTTCAGGTTGTCCGTCCGTTTTCTATGCCTGGGAAATTCTTTAAGACCAGGAAATCTTACATGAATGATTTGGAGTGTTGCAAGGAAGTCTGCGTACCTGGATGAGAAATTTCAAAAGCAGGGAAAGAAGTTTTAAAGTCCACAATGAAATGCAGTGGGGTTTGTATTCCTGCGTTCTAGACTCAATCAGATGCACGTCAGGAGGAGGTTAACATAAAATGAGCACTTCATTACAGGTGAGACGTGGGACGGGACGTCTCCTGTCAGAGGTCTGAGCGTTTTTGTAGCCGCTCCTCTAATCTGCCACCACCTCCTTCAAGCAGCATGTGCTGAGCTCCATGCCAAGGCTGGTGTCCTTGAATGTGTGACTCTAACAGGAAGGGGCGGGGGGAGACAACTAACAAAGAGGCAGAAACGAGCAGCGGGGGGGGGGGGGGGGGGGAGGGGGAAGAGAAGGGACGGGCAGAAAAATTATTCAAATCGCTGTTAGATTTGTAGCCCCGAAAAGGATCCTCATTAGCATAACTTCAAAACCTTGGCGCTCCAGTCTTAATAATACACACGCTTCGAGTCTTCCTGTGAACCACCTCCCCGCTCTGTAATATTCCTGTTTTTCTATTTGCGTGGAGGCCACGGGGTGCGGAGTTGCGTGGGAGAGAGCCAAGGAGAGAGAGAGAAAGAGACAATCACCAACTTCCTCCTGCCTGTCTCCTGGGCTGAGGCGGCGGGACGTCCCAATCTCTGGTTTGTTTGGAGCGTATGGCCTTGTGCCTTATCGGAGAGGAAGACGAGGCATCCCAATTAACATTCCGGCACGGCGCTTTTGCAGAACTGGAGACTTGGCTGCGTGCATCCTCATATGCTCACATTCCCACAGCATTGCAAATAGCTCATTTAGAAAGACATTGCAGTGAATGTATAGGTGCATATTTGGAAAATTTATGTGAACATATAAGCGTGAAGTGATTAGATGCTAATAATTTAACCCCATGGCCTAATTCCCAGCCAGCATACCTAGGAGGACCCCATATGGGGAAAAGGAGGGCAGACAATATGAGTCCCACATGGGTTTGCTTATGTAGGGCCACCGCCTACATGGGCCCTACATGGCTTAAGAACATTAAGAATGGCTCAAAAAGTACTTTTGGTAACACTTTGAAACCATTAACACCATTACATGTAGCAGGCTGTTCACCGAACTGGGCAAAATAACACTTTTAGCTAAAGTACAAGTAAAATAAATATAAAAATAACAATGTGATATGGAACTAAATCTTTGTTTTCCTGAGGCATTCCTTAAGGAACAAATCCTCAAAAGGTAGAGTGGGGAACCAGTTTCAGACCATCTCCTCCCAGTCTAGCTTTAGGATTCCCTGTCAATTATCACTTAATATTGGAAAATACTGATTGAAACCCACCTTGCAGTTATTTACTAAATTATGGATTTTATGATTTTCTGCAAAAAATACCTGACAGACATTGTCAGGTATTAAACATTTATAAATAAGGATCCAAGATTTTCTCGCAATTGTCAAGTTTTCGTTTTCACATTTTGAAGCGAGGTAATGAGGAAACAAGACGGGGGGGAAATACTCTCTTACTTACAGCAGCCAACTAGTTCATCATATATTATGAAGTAGCTAAAGGCTAGACTGGGGGGAATAAGAGACCAAAGTGGATTCTTAAAATAAAACTGGTATGAAAATAGTTTTGGTGTTCGGTACAAATATCTTCAAAGCCTTTGCTATGTTTGCATCCGACTTATTTCCTGAGATAATTATTTACATCTAAAAAAAAAAATTGCAGGAATGGTGTTCCACCAATAGTCTTCCTGAGGGAAACATGTACTAAGATGGGATCGTCTTAAGCATTTGTGATCAGAGTAATTCTCAAGAAGTATTGAAGTTAATGCAATAGCATTCGCTTCAACTCCTGCACAGCATGTCTGCTTCATATCACACAACTTTACACGAGCCTCTTATACCTGATTTATACCTTTGTTTTCCATTAGCAATCAAATGATCAGTAAGCAATTTCACTCTTTCAATCTTTAAAGATTCAAATAAAATTTGCACAAAAAACACCAACAATGTTTTTCACACTGGACCCGATTCACGAAGCGAAACGTCCATTTTCGATCTTAATCCTTCTCAGAGTGGCTGTTTGCTTCAACAAGTCTGGGTTTAGGTTCAATCACACCAAGGAAGTCGCCTATTGCATAACTTGTGACCCCATTTCAAAAGTTCCATCCCTTTAATTATCAATAGTAAGTGCTGAATATGCATCGACAGGCATTAGTGGTACATGTACATACACAACTTTTAACATGAAAGCTGCTCCAGTTAGTTTGGCTCTGTGGTTTTTTTTCCCCCTCTGTCCAGATTCAGGACCACAGGAGCACGAACCACAGGAGCACGAGGTTCACTGATGGATCCCAGACTGCAGCCATCAGAAAACACACCACCAGCCTCTAGAGATTCCTTCTTCTATCACTCAGTGGGCCTCGACATTACCGCCTTTGATGGAGCGCAGGGCCCTGCTGGAATGTGTGCACGCAAATCTGAGTGTTTGCTCCTGAAATAGTCAAGGAGCAAGACGTTTCGACTGCAGTCACAACAGGTCTGAAACACTGCTAAACGTAAGGAGGCTGCAATCTCTTATTGGACTGAGGCTGCTGAGAAACAACGCCACCAACTGGCAAAGGACAAGCCTGACCGATGACAAGGCGGCAGCAATACAAGCAGTAGTTACAGTGACTGGTCTTCGTTTGCTAAGCATTAGAGATGTTGGTGAGCTCCAAGAGTCTGATATCTTTAGCGCAAAGTGCTAAAAAAACAAACAAAACAAAACACAGCGGCTGTTTTACCATTCTGGGTTCATCTGATGGTACATTTTCACATTTTGTGTATATCAATACAATACAATACAAAAATAACACAATACTCAGTTTGTGTGACATGGCAATGATCCGAGTCTATAGGTTTTTGCTCGTTTTGGATTTGTCTGTATAGTCAATTGACTTTGGAAACAATTGCGGATAAAAAAATGTAAAAAAGAAAGTCTTCAGCTTGATGGAAGTTTCTCTGATTGTTTAAGTCACTATAAAAAAAAACACGGACAAGTACAAGACAGCTGAGAGGCAATCAGCCAATAGCGCCCCCTCCCTCCGTCGCTGGAGCTGGAAAAGAACAAAGCAATCCCATTAACAAAGAGGCACTTCCAATTTCCCTGCTTTGGAATTTAAACAGACAAGGCTTTTTGGTCAGTGTTCTAGTTCATTCATTAGTTTTGTCATTTTCGCTCCAACGGGAGAAATGAAAACTGCCATATTAAAGCTGAATTAAGGTCTCTGAAGGGCTGTGGCTGTGATGGAGAATTCATATAAAGCGAAGGCTGCGCAGTCAAAAAGGTCAAAGACTAGAATAATGAGTCTGAGGGAAGTTATGTGGACAGAGTGCCGTGGAAAAGTATTCATACTCTTTGAGCTCGTCTTTTTTCGCCGTGTTACAGTTTAAATGAGTTTAAAGGCGCTTCGTGTGACGGATGTGGGCAAAGCTTGGTGCGCATTTCTATTCGTCTTCCTGAACAGAATCATTTGTAGAACTGCAGTAACGGCTGCAGATCCTCCCCGTCTCCCAGGAAGAAAAGCATCCCCACATTATGATGCTGCCACCGCCATGTTTCACAGTAGGGGTGGTATGTTCAGGGTGATGTGAAGGGTCTAATTTAAAAACAAGAAAAAGAAATCAAGGCCAGAAAGTTCAATTTCAGTCACATCAAACCAGAGTGCCTTATTTCTTGCATGACTTTTGGGCAAAATACAAATAGTATTTTTTTAAATGGTCAGACTTGAGTAGTGTGCAGCTTGTACTTGTTATGTCTCTCGCACGCAGCTCCTTCAGACTAGCAAGCAGAAATTAGCAAACACCCTATGGAACCGCGCATCTACTGGGCTCAAAACAAGAACTACTTCTCAGTCCGACACTCCGAAAAACGGATGTAATCAGCACAATGAGAAACACTGCTAGCAATGACGCGTAACAACGTCTGAATACCGGAAAGAGCAGGAGCTTCTTAAAGAGACAGAAGCACAATTTCAAGATGTTAAATTTGAATTTAAATTTATTTTATGTTTGGCATGCACAGCATTTTTATAACAACTGAATGTAAAATAGGTACTTGATTGTGCTATAAAATGGCACTTTGTGACTGGAAAATACACATTAGGTATTTTCCTTTAAGGTATTCCTCACACTAGGTTTTATTTTGGGGAATCAGAGTAGAGCGGTGTGAATATGTATGCATCTTCAGAGTAATATTTCTGAAAGAAATGTTCCGCTTCTTAATTTTTCTTTAGAGTTTGTGTTGCTCTACCGCATACATTTCCGGCTGATGATTTTCTGCTCTCCAGGAATAACTTGAAACACATAAAACGCAGATAATTTTCCCACAATCAGCAGTCCTGGCGGCGACAAAAACACAGTAACCAGGAAGTAGATTTAAACAACAGTGGTCTGTCCAAAGACTGCATCAGCCTGCAGCATCTGCAGATGAAAAGGCAAAACCGCTCGACGTTTGTCTGTAATGTGCCGAGCAGCAACAAAACCTCCCCGCCGCTCCGTCGTCATGTGAGGCCACAATCTCGTTCGGCGAGGGCCGAGGCGTGATGGACGTCCATGGGAACCCATTGAAAAAGAATTAGAAATTTCGGTCTAAATAAAATTAAAACAGAAATAAAAAGTTTAATATGTACCAGCCACGTTGCTGCACATGGCTAGAGTACAGCATCACAGCGTTTTATTTGCACGCGGGAGATTTTACTCCTAGCTGCTTTGTTTTTATATGTTTTGTTACTTTGGGGTCATTATGTTGCTGCAGTATTAAACGGTTGGTGTAAATATGAGCTTTTCACCAACCGCAGTAACATCTGGACTCTGCAAACAGAAGCTCTTACTCCAACCGCACCTCGAGTAAAAGCATGAAATCTTCTAATGGAGTCTGAAAAGCCACATTTTCCTCTTTTAGGTGCTGTCCTAAGATGAAATGCTGGAAGTGATACGTTGCATGAAGGGTTGGACTGAATTCAATGTGGATGTGAAGACTTTGTCATTGCAACATGTAATCTCCTAAAATGATCGGAGCTGACTGCACAACCGAAAGCCCGTTTCATTCTCCGTCTTGTCCAATTCACATTGGCAGATTGAGTGGAGAAAAAGAAAAAAAAAAAGCTGCCCTCTCTTGGTTTACATTAACTTAATAAAGTTCGGTAATATGTGTTCAATGCATGCAATTATAAACGGTACCTTCGGGCTTTTTCTGGCACTAAATAAGTAAAATAAATGAAGGATAAACAGCATTTGTTTACTTTCTAAAGAAAACCAGTGGGTGTAATAAGCACTGGGCCCTCAGGCAGAATGACTTGCATTTCATTTGGGCTTAAAATTATCTTTATGAAGTAGTCTTTTTTTTTTTAAAACGTCATATTAACAATGAGAAAGAAAACAAAAAAAGGTTTTTACACATCTTAGTGACCAACTCTGGTTTCTCTAAAAAATACGCTGGAGTCATAGCAACGCGTCTGGTAGATACGACAAACTCCTGCCAAGAATCTCTCTCCGTACATTCAAAACTAAAGAAAAAGTTGCCTCAACATTGTTTCAAACATAATCGTTTACATTTAGGTGAGTTACATGGCAGATCTGATCTGGTCTAGAAAGTACAGGGAACATAAAAAAATAGAAAAAATTTGTTTTCCTCATATTTTTGCGTTTTAAATTAGACAAATTTTGATACTGGGCAAAAATAACGTGAGTGAATAATGATTCAGTTTGTTAAGGGTTAGTTGGCTCTGTCTGAAAAAAACAAAACAAAAACAATTGCTCCCTAAAGCCAACAGCTGGTTGGGCTATACTTAGCACCAATAGTTGCGATCAAGCGATCCTAATTAACCTTTTATGTCACGTTAGAGGAATTTTATCCCGACTCTTTGTCAAAACAATACATGCATCTCACGTTTTCTTACAATTTCATTGGATCCGAGTGCGACGCGTTGATTTTTCAAACTGCTTCTTGTTTTCAGATATTGTCTGTTGGTGCTACAGGTCTGCGTGTGGCCGTTAAAATCGAATCAAAACTTAGGGCACAAAGCATGATTTAACAAGCGAGACTGTCATGTTTCCGCATTGTCACGTTGGTTCGGACAGCTCTTTCCTGTTGTGAAATAATCCTTTAAATTCTGCATTTTGTATGCACTCAGGTCATCTGTATCTAAACTTTTAGATACAAAACATTTAATTGTGACCAAAAACAAAAAAAGCTAAAAACAGAAGAGATCTCAAAGGGAATGACAGTCTGCAGAATCAGATTGAATAGGACAGATTAGGCTGCAAAAGCTTCACATTAGACACCAGTGTGGGACCTTTTTATTTTTACACTTAATTTCATTATAAAAGCCTTTTTCACGTGGTTGGACACCCGAGACCGCCTGCCGCGATTCTCCAGCCGTCACTAATCAGTTTTCACAGGGACGACTTCTGTGCTGCTACAGGGCAGGTGATGCCTTCAAGGACTCTGCATGTTTTCTGAACCAGCATGAAGAGGTTTCTTTTGGACTCCACAAACGAAGTGTGCTCCAATTCACAGCAACACATTTGCATTGTTTGCCACTGGAAATGCTTGTTAATCTTCCTTTGCTCACAATATAACTCATTTCCTCCACGTACCTTACATATTCTCTGCACCTTTTTCCCCCCCTAATACTCCAATTGGATCATCTGGACGCTGCCTGCTCACAATTTCTGTCTTTTTCACGTCGTAATTCCACCTTGTGAGGTCGTCTTCGCGTGACACTAAAAATTGTTTTAACGCTCCGAAGCATTCAAGTTCGGCACAGAAACACTATTCTCCTGCTGAGCCAGGTCGCCTCTTCATTCCCAGTTTTTCAGTTACATGAAACCCGAGAACGTGTGAGTTGGAAACCCCCGGCTCAGACCTTGAGGTCAAATTAGTTCTCACGCTGTACGCTCGCACGGTGACCGTCAACCATAATTGGCCTCTTGCCAGTAGATTAATGGACATTCTCTTACTATTAAAAGGGTCTTTCCTAAGAGAAGCTTTGGAGAATTAATTAAACCAATGACATTTTGGAGAGTTCAGAACAAGCCGACCTTGATATTAGAGGGAAGGCTTGTGGATGGATAACCGTCCTCCCACTACGTAGACACACTTAACCCTCCACTGCTCCACATTTTAACCTGTGTTAGAATTTGAAGCTGATAGGCTGCACAGTGGAACAGTTGGTAGAGCTGTTGCCTTGCAGCAAGAAGGTTCTGGGTTCGATTCCCGGCCCGGGTCTTTCTGCATGGAGTTTGCATGTTCTCCCTGTGCATGCGTGGGTTCTCTCCAGGTACTCTGGCTTCCTCCCACAGTCCAAAAACATGACTGTCAGATTAATTGGCCTCTCCAAATTCTCCCTAGGTGTGTGTGTGCATGTTTGTTTGTCCTGTGTGTCTCTGTGTTGCCCTGTGACAGACTGGCAACCTGTTCAGGGTGATCCCGCCTCTCGCCCAAAACGATAGCTGGAGATAGACCTCCTGACCGCACTAAGGGACAAGGGTGTTATAAAACGGATGGACCCTAAAACAGGATTTCTGAGCAGGCAAAAATGTGGTCTCCTATTAAGTGTTACATAGAAAGGTCAAGGTCAACATATTTAAGAAAAAACAAACAAACAGATATTATTATGATCAAACATCAAAAACTATTTTGCATGTTATGAGTAGATGAGTAAACACAGGACAGTATCCAACATGCTAAAGATCACAGACAGCGGAAGTAGATAAAAATAAGCAGAGAGAGGAAATTATTGATTCATCTCACATAATTGTCCTCATTAATTTCACATCTTAATGTTTTTCTAATGTTGCGCAGCTCTACTAGAGACTCTGCATAAATTCTCTGGTTATTGATCTTGGTTTCAGACAGTGGAAGCTCCACAGTCAAGCATTTCCAGGTTGAACCAGAAGCATCAGCGTGTCCTTACTGCAGACACCAGAGCTCTTTTAATTTCAAGTGAAAAAATAAATAAATTATAGGTGTAAAAAGGAGCCAACGATTTCTACAACCAACCCAGGAGTTGCTTCGTCAAACTGGCCAAAGGAGAATTCGACCCCAAATCGACAACAGGAAGTCTGAATCTTGATTCTTTCCATCCTCTGTCTATCATAAAACGTCTGCCTTGTAGAAAACTCAAAGTTAAAGTTAAGATTCATTTTCACCAGCTAAAAAAAACAACACAAAACTCATGTTTACAGCTGCAATGCTAACCCAGCTAATCACTAAGAATGAGATGCTGAAGAAAGAGACTTTTAGAAACAAAAAAAAACTTATTTCAAAGTATCTTCTTTCTCATACACACAGTGCGTCATCTCCCCGCTTCTAGTAAAAAAATGACCACTCAAATTCGGCTGGAAAACAATGTTTGTGGGTAACTATTATTCTGACTTTCCTTCATGCCCAAACCTCATCTAAAACCTGGAGGCCATGGCTCAAAAATTAAGGGGGATTGCTGGTGACATTGTGATTAAGGAAAAGAAAAGACTGAGGATACAAAGGGATCATGCCTATATTCAACAACAAATTCATAAATGCAGGCGTTTCTGACATTGTGCTGATAAATAACGTGTTTTGTAGGGCAGGTTGCAGGTTAGACCGGTTTTGGCCACACCTGCCAGAAACACTCGGTCCTCAGATGGCAACATGCTCCAGTCTGAAGCAATCACATAAAGAAGGATTTTATAGCTTTTAGCTTTTTGAAATGCCAAAACAAACAAAAATGTGTTGCAGCAGTTGTGCAGATGAGAAGTCCACTCTGTCGAGAAAAGCGAGGGATGAACCAATCGTTCATTCAGTACCAATGACCAACCAGCACTTGGGGTTAAAAGTAGCTCCATATCCAATGCTAGTGCTACTTCACATCGACCAGTATGTGACAACTCTTATTTTTGCAAGTCTTTAAATCTTGTCAGGTTTTAAAGTGTGTGTCTGATCCGAGTCCAGGATGTAAATCCTGGCTGAGGTGAAGTGATGCAGCACCGCTGATCTACTGCTCCTCCGAGAAAATCCAACACAGTAGCTTTTAGCCAAACTAAAACAGACACGGTTTGGAGTTCGGTCGAGTCTTCTCTTGGTGCCAAATCTTGGGAATGATTTGTTATAACCATCAGGAACAAGATTAACCCCAGCAGAAAAGGAATAACAAACCCTTGTTAGTTAGTCAGACTTCAATAAATCAGTGGCTACAGAGAGACACTGTGTCAAGGGATAGAAAAGGTTGTCCATTCTTCTTGGCTTTTTTCCTCCCCCTACGTTTTATTTGACGTCCATAAATAGGCACAACTGCAGGGTATAACTCCCTGGCAACCAGCATGAGAATCTGAGCTGCTTGTCAGGTAGGAGCGACTCTTTATCCCACTTCCCTAAAACAAGAACATCCGTAATTTGGAAACCAGTGGAACGAAGGGGAACCCAAAAGACGGCTTTAGAGAAACGGCGCTAACATTCAGTTAAAAAGACAGGACGTGGACAGGATGTAACAGAGAGGACTGACGAATGAATGGAAATGCAGCATAGCAGAGCAATCTATTTTTTAGTCTCACTTATTGCCAGAAGATAGATTACAGTACTGCCTGATGCAATCAACTGAGCTTTCACTCCTGCTACGAAACGGACACATAAATGACAAAGCACATTTATTAGCAGTCCTGATAAATAAAATAATAATTACAGCCAGAGATGACAGTAATTATGGAGGGTGCTGTAAATCATAGCAAAAAAAGCACCAAAGTCACCACCAAAAAATATCAAATTTAACATCAGAACGTAAGAATTTTTCATTATTTGCAGGACAAAACCAGCCTCTTGCTCTATGCTTTGTTTCGTACAGAAGAGTCTGGACAACTAATCCTGTTCTCTGATTGGCCCTGTTGAAATTCTATCGGAGGGAATCCAAGTCAATGGGAGAAATCCCAGATTGAGCTGTGAAAACAGATTAGAATAGATTGGGATGGGAAAGCATGGACAGCATAAAAACAGAAATACATGAATTTTTGTATTTCTAATCAAAAATTAATATTAGCTCTTGTGTTTTTTTGAATTTGTTTTTTTAAACCAGCTTTGGAATGAGCAGTTCATATGATTGGCATTTCTTTTTTTTTAAACATCAGTGGTTATTGATCTATAAATTTATCTACATTTCAAAAATTACTCTTTAAGCTTTGGAGCATGTTACAGATCCATTTCCTAACTATCCAAAAAGGTTTGGACAAATATAGCGAGTTCGGGTTTCTCAGCATTTCCAATTAGATAACGTTTTGGTTTGCTATGTAAGTGCTATGCTGAAATGCTAACCAGGCTCACTGCTACTTGCATGACCAATAAAGAATGGATAAATGAGGATTATTTTCAGTTCACAATTTTACATAAGTAGGAAGTAGTGATGATATTACAACAGCAGATCTATTTAAAGGATGAAAAAGTGACTTTTTTTTACAGTTCAGAGTAACAAAATTGTCAATCTTAGTAATTTTTTCTTGATGGAATCACTGAATGACAAGAACATTACCTATCTGAAGTTAAAAGTCTCCCACCCGACCCAGAGTCACAACCATCAGAACCCAGTTCCAAACCCAACCAGGTCATTCCGTCTTGTGAATGTTTTCATTTCCCAGCATTATTTCACCTGCTTAAACGAATGACTGGAGAGGTTTAGCAAAAGGATGATCTTACCTTCGGCTGATGAGAACCACCCATGCAAATCTCAGAGCTGGTTAATATCTGTCCAAAGCAGGGTCACGACCTTTTTGAGCTGCTGGTCCTGCAAAAACAAAAACATCTTTAAAAACATTGATTTTTCTTTTACAATTTTTTTATTGTAACAAGCAAAAGGAATAAATGTTAAGAGCAAACAAACAGATTTCCTAATGAATGCTTTATGCATGCCTTATGCATGCAATGGGAAATGAATATTTTATTTGGTAAGAAGCTTTTCAGTTTCCATCTGCATTCAAACATATCAGCGGTAAGACGAGGGAAGACGTCTGTCGATGCTAATTCCTGACAAACGGAGGATAAACGAGAAATCAATTGGAGGAGGAGGAGAGCCAGTGATGAAGGCTGATGATGGATTTATTAAAAAAGAGAAAGAAAAAAAAACGGGGGAAGAAAAAAAGGGAGCAAACATCCAGAGATAGGACAACAGAAATCTAAATATAAAGAAACGAGGGAGATTTGATTTTTTGGAGGTCTGATTGTGACATGGAAACCAGTTGAGTGCAATCAACAGATTGAATGGCAGCAGAGACAACAGGCGCGTGAGATAATTACAAACACAAGCAAAGACGAAACCAAGCGAGACAACAAAAAATACGGAAATCCTTCAAATGACTCGACCTCAAAACAAAGAATTCAGACAAAAATGATCCCAAAGTTCGTTGGATTGCGACATGGAGGAAATGTTTCAAATCGTCTTTACTTTAACCTCGCAGACTGAATCTGCCAAACAAACGTCCCTCCATTCGGCTCTGCTGTGCAGACGGGCTGCATTAATCACAGCGTCGACCCGTCAACTCCTGCCGTGGTTAAAATGACGCACCGACACGTCAGAGGTCGACGGCATCCTGTCAGATTTACAATTTACAATCAACACCGACTGTCTCGGTGTGCCACTGCACTGAGCAAGATGGCCGCCGCCACACATTTGGGTTGCACACACGGCATAAAAGAAAAAAATAAAATAAGTCGGTGACAGACTGACAGAGACGAAGCACGGCCTGCAGATAAGCAGGTGATGGAGCTCTGCCCTTATCGCTCCACACTCTGAGCTCCTCCAGCACCCCGACCACCTCTGCTACTGCGCCACTCCAGAATATTCACCGAAAGTAAACAGAATACATTTGTACACTTTGCAAAACAAACAAACAAAAAAACTGATCACGTTAGCCTATTTTAAATCACTGATCCTTTTATAGGTAATGTAATCACTTTCAGATGATTTCTATATTAACAGCTTTTCAGATTTGCCCCACTTGCTACACTGGTGTTTGTCACAACAGCTCCTACAGTGACGGTGCGTTCACACCAGACCCGTTGCGCGCATTAAAAACACGGCCGACGCTTCAAGTGCGACGCCTCTGAATCGGCATTTTGCTCTACACCTGGCATTTCGCTCCAGAGGAGCGTCCGGTTTACGCTCAATGTGGAGGCGTCGTTTGTTTTCCATTGCCGGCCTATTTGTCGGGATGCGTCAAACGCTCCAAACACTTCATATCGCACCATGACAGGCCCTCGACCTGCCTCCATATAGATTTTGAATGTGCCTTACGCACAAAGCGCATTCGGTGCGTTCACACCAATAAGTCCAACAAGTCGTCCAAGTTTTTCCACAGCTCTTTCACCAGGATATTAATTTTTTTTTTTCAATTATTTTTGCCAAGTTTGAACGAAGCAGTAACGCTCAGCATCATTTTGGGATCCCGTTCAACTTCCACTTTCCTGACGTCAGCATCAGGTTCCCTCAGTATAACCCAGCTCTCATCTGTACCGCCACGTCTCCATGCCTACCTCAGTCACGCAAAAACAAACCTACTTTCAAATGTCCCATGAGGCACATTATTAAGAAATCAATGCAGCTCAGAGATCACATCCGGCAGCCTCCTCCAGCATGAGACTGATTAATATTTCACAGGTTTTGGAGCTTGGGTTGCATGTGATAGAAACAGATAGAAGGAGATGGAGCTCAGGAGGTGATCGCGTTACACAGTAACCCTGTAGTGTTTAAATCTGGGTGTGTGGGGGGTTTTTGTCTCTTTTGTTGTCTGAGGAACAGTTCGGAAGCTCACGTTTCACTGCGTTCTTTAGAAAACAAAGCGCTACAAACATCTCCTGACTCCAACACTGCGGTTGTAATGGGAATCCTGCAACACACAAAAGCTGCAAGGTTGGAGTAGAAAATGTGATGATGGAGTTACCGGGTGCAGGTCATCTATTGGCTGATCTCACACTACAGGAAACAGAAACTACAGGCCTGGAAGCAGAAAGAGAGGCAGACTAGTAGGTGCCGAGTGGCTTTTAAAGGGGAAAGACGATCTATTAAAAAGTAATTTGCTCTTCCCTATAGAGTCTGAACAGACACCTCTTCTGAGGCGCAGCCCCGCCCCACAGGCTCCTCCACGATCCTGACACACACGCAGCCTCTTACTCAGGGCCTCATTCACAGTCTGATGAGCAACTCGAACGCAACCGAGCAGAAAAATCCGATCAGACCCCGCTGGTCATGGGGTGGGAAAGAAAAACAATCTACACCGTATTATAACACAATCCAGGTTGGTGGAATAAAATGCTAAACAGCAGATACTGAAACTTGTGCATCTAAAGCACAGACTGCATGTGGACATTCATCGGTCTTCAACTTCTGAGGGCCACACAGGCCGGACAACATGTTGGATTCACTGCTACAACACCAGTGGACCATGTGTCAGAACATGGATGGAAAATTAGATCTATGTTAAATATTTCTTTTGATAGACAAGATTTTTTTGTCATTCTTTTTAGCACATTTTACTCTGCCTTGATTTTTTTTTTTAATAAACCAAATATGGCATAAAAATCAACCCTACAGACAGATTATGGAAGAACACCACAAGCTGGATTTTAGATTATAAAGTAAAACTGAACTATTTGCCTCAGCAGAAATGACAACGCATTATGGTCTTTTTGGAACAATTACTTTGGTTTGGAATTTTTTTAAAATCCAATAATAATAACTACTTATATAAAAACTGTATTTTATTGACTGACTAATATCTAAATATGTCTGAAGTTCTAAATCACTAAAGTGTGACAGATATGTCTGGAAAAAATAGAAAATGAGGATGGAGGAAACTCTACTTGACATCACTGTGGAATATATTTTCATATTCAAATCATCAACTATTAAAAAACAAAACAAAAATGTACATGGTTGAAAAATATGCTATGTACCTGAAATATGAACATTTCCGGTGTAATAATTGCTACTTAAAATCAATCCCTACATCTGCAGAACTGCGAACTGACCAGAACTTTAAACAGTCTAATTCTTCTCTAGCTAAAATGCCACCAGATCCGGTTGGTGTGGACGGCGTCACCAAGTGAAGAAAGGTCAAAAGTCAGCTGAGGAGATTTGAATTTGAAATCAAATCTATTTCAAATAAACCTTTTTCTCCCCCTACTTTACGTTGCAGAAACGTTCAAACTGCTACATCTGATTCTTTCCACCGTCGGCGGCTCCTGGTTTACGTGAGGCTCAGCTGCAGACGTTTGTGTGGAAGATTAATAGATGTTGACAGATGACCTAATGTGGAAGGCATTCAAAAAGCAACCTGGTTTCTTTATCAATGACGGAGCTGCTCAGAAACACCAGTGAGGAAGAAAACGCCAGGGACTCTGTCCAGACCGGGTTACAGGGTCTAATGACTTAATGCTATGCTCATTTTCTATGCAAAATATACCCATAGAAACCGCTACTGACTAGCTTTTATCAATGTGAAAATTAAACAAAAACTTAAATCTCTTCATCTTTAGCTTTCTAGCACACAGCTAATAGCTTTGGATTAATTGGCATGAAAATGCAAGGCTTCATCTGAAGATCAGCTACAGGATATGGTACTGCCAACCCCATGCTGCACGTTTTTCTTGTTTGTGTCGAGCATCAAGCTCTTTTGGGACGGATGTCCATTTAGGAGACTCTAGCCAGGCTTGGATGTTCTCTTTGGAGGAAAAACTGATATATTTATATTTATATATAACAACTTAACACACAATATTGTACCTAAACAAACACCACACACTTGTACAATGAGTTGCCTACAAATCAATAGGCCTCTGCTGCCCTGAGGCACATCGACATGCAACAGGAGGGAACTGCAATCGAACAGACAATCTTCAGATTGCAAGACGGATACACTTCAAACTGAGGAACAGTGAGAATCCCAGTGGTTTTTTTTTTTTCTGGCAGGGGCGTGAGTTTCTGGATCTGATTTGGTTTTGACAGAATACAGTCAGCATGAATATAAAGCACTATGGTTCCTACACGGGAAGATGTAAATGCTCCGAAACGACAGAAAATTGTGTTTAAACACATTCTCTCTTTGCACGACTGAATTTGCACATCTGGATTCTGAAGCGGTTATCAAAAGCCTGAAAGCCTGCATCTCCAGTGGAAACAAAGGCGCTATCTGATGTATTCGGTGAATAATTTACGGACGTCGCCTGGTTTATCAGAGGTGCAAAGGTTCATGGGGAACAAGTAGAGCTAACACATCTAGAACAGTCCTAAACTTTAGCTACTTTGGTAGTATTTTAGTAGATTTTCCTCTTTTGCTTAATGGGCGGGGGGGACTCCTTTCACGTCCAGACTACAGATTGAGGTATGAATAAAATAACCCAGGTTGCCCACGTCCTCGTTACCTTTCATGTAGCAAAAAGATTCTCTGTGCTCTGCAGATCCAGTCGTCACATTATGGAAGCTTTTAACACAGATGTGTTATTGTTTGACTTCTTGACCTACTGTCTCCTGAGTAATTTTCACACACAAATTGTTCATTTACATTTTGTGCTCATATTAATGTCCATCATGAAGGAAAAAAAAAGAAGAAATGTACTAGTTTCTTTTATCTCCTTACTTTTAGGAATAAAAAAATCCGACTCCGAGTGTGAAAGTGCAATTCGAAGCACAGCCAGAGTCCAGCCTCTCATCTCGCTTCTAGAATACAAGAGATTAAAACATTTCGGCTGGACGTGGCTCCAAATGTCTCCTACTAAGGATTATTGATTTCCTGCCTCTCGTGTACAACATGTCACACACAGTCTGAAGTTGCAGGTTTGTTCTCAAGCAATGTGTCTGGCAATAGCTGCAAAAGGGGTTGAACGGACAAAAGGTGGCCAAGGAAGCACCGTTATATTAACTGGAAAACAGAAATAACCCACTGCACCAAGGAATCCGTTTCCTGCCATAACCTCTAGTTTGCAGCACTCAGAACTGCAAACTTATCTTTGCTAGTAATGATGCATTCTCTAAAAAAAGCATGCATGGAAAAATCATGTCTAACTGATGCATAAGACGGTATCATGCAGCAAACATCTGCTCTTAAAGCACTCCAGTAAAGAAGCATGAGTTAACATGTCAAATTTAAAAGGAAAATTCAAAATGAAATCAATGTCATGCCTCAGAGACTGGGCAAAAAAAAAAAAGAAAAGAAAAAGGCTTTCATGGGAGAGTTCCGGGAAAAAACGACAAAAACAAACGTTGATCAAAAACTTCAAGAAAATATTCTGTGGACTAATCAGGCGAAAGCAGAACTTTGTGGAAGGTGTGGCTCCCTTTTCGAAATACAACACCTATAGTCAAACATGGTGTTGGCAGTATGATGATCTTGACCTGCTTTGCTGCTTCTGGACCATAAATTCAGCTCTCTAGCGGAAAACGCTGATGGAGAACATTTGGCCATCAGTTTGTGACTTTAAGCTCAAGCACACTTAGCTATAAAGGCGGGAAATTATCCCGCAAGTCCACCTCTGACTGGCTTTAAAAAGAAATAACTAGATGATGGTTTCACAGAGGCCTAGTCAAAGCGCACACTTAAATTGGCACCATTCTTCCATACTGATGTGAAAGACTTATTGCCATCTGTAAACAAAATAATTAGAGAGAACAGCAACAAAAATATCAATGAGGGTACACATATTTTTTTCACAGCAGTGCATGTTCTGCCCTCTGCTTGTTTTTATAAAAGCTCACATACGGATCTTTCTGGTATTGATGCAAAACTGCACCCATTTAGAAATCTGAGTGTGGAGACCAACTAGGAGCAGAAAACACCCATGCAGCCGCAGCAGCAGCATATTTGTATTCAGCTCAGAGGCTTCAAAAGCTGAAGCTGGAAGTTTGGGCCAAACTATTATATAAAGGTAAAAAGAAACACATCGTACCAAATCATATCAGCTCTGTGCTGCAGCAGGTGTGGATAACAGCCACCAGCTGCTCCCGTTCATAAAGTGAAATAGTAATACCTTTTTTTTTTTATCATTATTATTTTTCGTTTTTATTGTTTTTGGTGGCAGAGCACAGGGAGTGAGCTGCAGAGGCTAGGAAAAAAAACTAAACAAAAAGAACAACAAAAACAAAAAATTGTGTGAGAGAATAGAAGAACAACAAAAAGAAAGAGGGGAAAAAACACATCTCAGTGGCTATAAAGGTTTGGTCTGTCAGCATCCTGTGCAGCATTTCCTTTGTGTCAGCCAATCAGTGGAGCTGTGAAAAGTAGCTGACAGACCTGTTACTGTCACACTTTTCCCACAAACCGGTGGGTCTACCATGGATAATGAGGCTCATCATCCAGCACTCACACACACCTAAAAAGTCTTGAAATAATGTTGGGTTTTTTTACTGGAGGACAAACTCGCTCTGAAAAATTGGAAGGAAAAACCTGAGTACTTTTCAAAATATCTGGTGACATGCTAAGCAGAACCTGGAGAAACCACTAAAATAAACTTAATCAAGCCACTTTATTTGTTGTTCAGAATGTTCAGAATTTGGCAATTGGTAATCCATAACCCCCTGATGGCACAATGATCAATTCCTCTTATTGTTCAAAATAATAAAGACAAAAACATGCTGTTTAGGGCAGATCTTTGAGAGAGCAACACAAAAAAATAGGTTCGGCTATATTTGCCAAAACCCATATTTATCTAGTCACCACACACACTGAGAGGTAAAACATAAAAAATTTAAAAAATCCTGTAGGAAATGTTTCACCAGGTCTATATAACAACATATGCTCCAAATTCCTGCTTTTGAGGCATATCAAGAAGACAGCCTTTTCCATCCTACCATAACAAATGTAACATGAGTGTTATTAAGATCCAGTGGAGCTGTAAATGGAACCATGTGCTGCCAAATGAGAGAAATAAACTATCCACATGCTTATGCATGCACATAGAAAAAACAAGTAAAGTTGATCGAACTACGATGAATTTGGCCCAGAAACAAAGATATCTCTAAAGCACCTATGAGTGAGGCTGTGGGCTGGTTGCTATTCCAAATCCCTTTAAAATGCCAGGAGATTTTACGTTAAATATCAGCCGTCATCTGTTTGTAAACTTAAGAATCGGTCATCTTTAGCTGTTTTTTTCTTTTCAACTGAATTGGGAATGTTTTTGCGCCGCTGAATACAAAACAACAGACATTCATTTTTCTAATTTGATTTAGAGAAATCCAATCTTCTGATAAAATTGATGACATTTTTGTGACGTTATCAGTTCATTTTTCATCCAAAAAAGATTTTAGGATAAAAAAAAAAAAGGTTTCCTAACAGAATGTGTTAACAAAACGTTACAAACTTGGATTTGTAATGTAGAATAATAAACACCGATAAGGGCAAGGACATGTAAATTGAGCATTGTCTTCCCTCCGTCTCTTTTCTGTCCTGATGGACTCTCTCCTCCTTCTCATCACTCATTGATCCCAGCTTATCAGGAAACCGATCTATACGCCAGGACAAGTCATGCATTTTGATGCTCATGTTGCTCCAAAGTTTAAATAGTTGACCTGGTTGAGCAAAACCATTTTGATGGATTCAGCTCATCAAAATGACCCTAAAATCCCAGACGGGTTTTTGGGTTGTTGACCAGCGTAATGACTGACAGCATCAGGGTAAATCAATGAACAAATGGTTTACCAGATTCAAAACAGACATGGAAGACCAATGACTGAAAAATGATCACAGACCCCTCTGTATGCTGCACCCTGTTGAAGATGAGTGAGTGAAAACTAAATGTTATCCTTTCAGCAAAATAATTTAAGTAAACCGACAGCAAGGATACAAACAGTTGTTCAACTTCTGGTTTAGTTGAAAAGCAATTATGTCCAGGCACTGGATATCTTTCCCCTCCCACATCATAAAGATACTGAAATTCAAGGTTTCATTCCTTTTCAGAGAGGGATTATGCTGCTGCAATGAAAAGATGAATTTAGTGCATTAACTACGCCACACTGTCACCCCGAGACTCAGAGAAATGAATGCATCATCACGTCTTCCGCTTTGTGCCGTGGCTACATGAGCATGCATAACCCCGTCTGATTTCACGTGCAAGTGGCGCCTGCTACGTACGAGACAGAATCTAATGTTCTAAAACGATGCCTGAGCAGGTGAAGGATTGAAAAACAAGAAACGGGCAGAGACTAAGGACGGGTTGGACGTACAATACAGATGTATGTACAAGACATCTGTAGTGCTAGGAGGGATTTCAGAGGAGAACGGTCTCCTGCTTTGCGCCTGAGGTTTTTGGCTGACTGTCAGCGAAGATATCAAACAGCCGCAGCTCAGATGTGGCATGGGATTTTTTTTTTTTTTTTTTTCCAGCTACACAATGAGTTTGCAAAATACAACTACGCAGACAGTTAGGAGCTTCAATTTCCTCGACCAGTGCTTGGCGCACGCCGAATTCCCAAAACAAATGTAAATTCTGCCATCCCGTGAAAATATTCCTCTCAAAGATGGAGCCGTGCTTTATTTGCACACTTGCTGATCGCTGGAAATTTTTTGGAGCGTGACGCATGAAAGGCGGTGATTGACGAGCCAGAGATGAAAACAAAATCCCTTTTTCCCGAAGGAGTGAAATTCGACTAACAAGTGCAGTCAACCAATCAAATGCGAGGCGGGGGGGATGAGGGGGGAGTTCTCTCCTTGCCCCCCCACTTACCCGCCTTGAGCCTTCAGAAAGAGTCCAAACCCCAAAGTGTGAGCGTGTCACCTACTTCCACATGTTGGAGCAGAGATGGAAGCAAAAGACACAGAAACGCTCAAAAAAAGCACCAGATGTTAATCTCAAGCTGCAGGATCATTTAGTTGGCAAAGTATGGTTTATAAGGCAATGAAGGCCAACAACATGATAGCATAACTAGCTCGGTCTGAAGCAATGGATGGCGAAGCATCAGCACGTTGACAGAAGCTGACACAAAGAAACTAAATGCTGAATTTTGTTTAGATCCTGTCTAATAATACTTTAACAAGGGCGCACGATATCGAAAAAACATGTTATTTCTGAATATTGCAATGATATTGACTGCAACTAACATATTCCTCAGCCTCCATCATTGCAGTATTCTCACCAGTAGCTCTGAGCGACTGGATCTCAATTAAAGGTTTTAGATCAGATGAGGGTGTAAAGGGCAGTGAAAGTCCATCCAAGTGATCAATTGTATTTTTGGCATCCAGAGTTCAGATTCAAGAAACAAAATATCAGGCTGCAAAAACTGATACTTAAGTGATATATTGCATACACCAACTCAATTTGCAGGACACACACAATATATGATGCTTTGAATGACAAAAAAAAATTACATACAATGGCAACACTTTGATGTGATTAATCCAGGTGTGCTTTAAGACTGGGTAAGCTCTATGAGTGATCTGTGCCTGATTGCTTTTAGAACATTTCAGTGTAGCAAAAATTTCTCAGCTGAGAAATAAATGTAAATTCATCAACAATGTAAATGAACCCACCTTATTTTCGTGATTAGTTGAATTTTTGCTAACATCGAAATATTCCCAGCTTTTGTGCATCGACACCGAGAGCAATACAGGCAACCTGACCTCTGACTGCAGCTGCTCACCTGGTTTAGAGTCTTTGGTGTGAGACGAGCTTCATCATTGTCGAGAAGAGACCTGCAGACAGTTACCTCAGCTCAGGAAACCAAGTGTCTGCGAGTGAAAGCAGATGTTGCAGCTTATTAGAATCACTGGCTGATGTCTTAGATGTGTTACCACTTCCATATGGCTTATTTAAATTACCGAGTCATTGTGCTGCTTTTGCTAAAATTATAGCCTGAAAATGTCACGAAGCCATTGGAATGTGGTTTATGGAGGAAAGACGAACGTAAAATGTGAGGGACAGTCAGCTTTAATTATTGGAATTGGACCCCTCCGGTCCCGGTGATTGGTAATCTGCTATAGCGACGGAAGATTACTAAACTTTCTGGAATGAAACCGTCCCCATTGAACAGCAATGAGAATCTGATCAAGTTTCATGGCTGGGATCCTTATGTGGAAGTTGAATTTAAAAAACATGAAGGCTGCCCTGTTGCTGCGAAAGCAGAATCAAGCGTTTCATCCGCACCATGGAGATAAGGTTAAGTGGAGACCTAAATAAAGGCGTCAGTGGATGTCTGTGATGGGCTGGCAGCTAAGCTATGGAGTTCTTCAAGTGACAATAGGCATATCAAGCACAGTATACGCTGGCTCCATGGATGGATGAAAGGTGCGATGTAGAGGCGGCTGGGTATGCACATCATATTACATGCCCCACTTGCTGCCAACCTGCTGTTGTGACACTCACTACAGCGCTCTTTTCTCAAGAGGAAACCTTGAGTGAGTCATTGGATTCCTACAAGCCTACAAGTTCTATATCTTGACTAGGACTTTCATTGGGCCGAATGCTTCTGCGAAACCGTGTCACTTCAGAGTCATAAGAGCAGAGCTGAGATTCAGAAAGGTCGCCGCCGTCACCCGCTCCCGATCAGTTGGAGTTAGCACTTGCAGCTATCGTCAGTGACAGATGTAGACACTGTGGAAATTCAATTAAATGAACTGTGAGACAGGGTTTCCTCTAGGATTGTCTTTAAACTGGTGGTCTTCAAAACACATCCAACATATTACGCACTGAGGGCCAAACGACATTGATGTCATTCAAATACAACGCACATTAACAATAGGGCCATTTTCACATTCAACTTTGCCTTCCTTAGGTAACTTTCTTTCTCCTTTTCTCAGCCTCTACTTCGGACTGCTGTCTCTAGTTATTCTCCATTTCTGAGAGCTGCGCGGCGCACATGAGTTAGCTTCTCAGCCAAACAAGCAGGAGCTGTCAGTGTTGCTTTTTGAAAATAAAGTGAACTTTAACATCTCAAACTCTGATTACGCTTAATATATGTACAAGTATAGGCCACACACACACATATTTCATATGATTTACATTGTTTTAACATATATATATATATATATACCCATATATATAAATGAAAGGGGAGAGAAAAAATATGTTTCATCATTAATATTTTATATTTGATTCATTTTGAACCCTTATACTGGGTTTCAGAGACAAAATGCCACCCTATGCATAAAAGAAACAGAAATAAAGTTGTCTTATGCACAACAATAACACAAAGTGTCCATGAGCTTAAGCAAAAAACGCAAACTAATTAATTCATAATACAACTCAAATTAATGGGTGTTGAAAAGCAGAGTTGTTGGTTTTTTTTATCTACTATGAGCCTCAGAATTAAACAATCAGTAGGGAGACATCAAGATGCTAACAGTTCTGTGGGTGTGTGCGTGTGCACGAGTTCAGTCCGCCGGTCAGAGCCAGGCCCCATTAAAGCTGATTGCTAATGTGATATTGTTTGGTTTATTGCAGTCCAACATCTGCCAAGGCACAGACTTGCGAGGGCCGATCTCGTGCCAGCACTTCCTCTGCTCCTTCCCTTTTGTTCTCTGCTGCATCTGCTTCACCAGAACGTCTACATGCGACCGCATCGCTGGAGAACAACAACTGAAGACCCACTTGGTTATGATTCGTTAGACTTTATTCTTTGCAGTGTTGCGGTAGTCAGTGGTTAATGACCTACAATGTGGTCTTAGCCCATTTGAAAGATTCTGACTGAGATTAAAGGTGGACGGCAGAATGTTACTGGATTTAACATTCTGCCGTGTGTGAGAAACACCAGGCGTCATCCATCCATCCATTTTCTGTACACTCTTGTCCCTTAGTGGGGTCGGGAGGTGCTGGTGCCTATCTTGAGCTAACGTTCTGGGCGAGAGGCGGGGTCACTCTGGACAGGTTGCCAGTCTGTCGCAGGGCAACACAGAGACAGACAACCATGCACACACACACTCACACCTAGGGATATTTGGAGAGACCAATTAACCTGACAGTCATGTTTTTGGACTGTGGGAGGAAGCCGGAGTACCTGGAGAGAACCCACGCATGCACAGGGAGAACATGCAAACTCCATGCAGAAAGACCCCGGGCCGGGAATCGAACCCAGAACCTTCTTGCTGCAAGGCAACAGCTCTACCAACTGCACCACTGTGCAGCCCACACGCCTGGCATCATTAAACAAAAAAGAAAGAAAAACTAAAAATGTGCTTTGCCTGGCACACACACGTCACTGTTTGGTAACCTGTTGTATGTTTTTCTCTCTGTGTGGGTCTCCTCCCTCAGTCAGAGTGGGGAGAGATTTAGAGAGCATAGGTGCCCCCTATGGGTGGAAAACCGGCGCAGAACAGCAGAGAGACAGCTTCTGTTTGTTTGTACTGCATCATGGCTGGAAACCCAGAGAGATGCTGCTGCTGGACTCTAATTACTCGGCTTCTGTCGCCAATGTCACCGAACACCTGCAGCCGCAGAGTGGGGGGTGGAGGATGGGGTGGGGACAAAAACAAAACAAAGAAAAAACAGTGGACTCTCCGTGCCGCAGAACAGATCCTGCTTGCTTGCGTGGAATGCCAAGCGGCCTTACATAATTTCTCATGCCTGTAGAATAATGCTCTGAGGCTCTCAAAGCACCGAGCCGCATGCTGTTCTAGGGTTTTCTGCGTTTGAGCTAACAAACCACAAATAACGAGGCAGAGAAAAACAAAACTCTGGTCCACTAAAATGGGACATCCAGATCCAGAAAGCATGTCGCTCTACAGCGAGGGAGAAGTAGGAGAAATCAGCCGATTACCAGGAGCAGATATTTATTATGTTTACCTTGACTAGTTCTGATCCCCTTGATCAGCAGCTACAAAAAAAATTTTAAATAGAAATCTCCACTTTATTTTTTTTTTACAAACCAGTGAGTATACAAGAACTCCCTTCGGTGTAGATGCTGTTACTCAGTTAAGACGACAAGCCGCACTCTCTAGGAATAAACGCAGAGACTGAGCTAATCACTGATATAAAATACTAATGACTGCTTAATTGTGACCTATTATGCTTTGTTGAACCGGTTGGGATAGATCTATGGGCTGTGCAAATCATGCTCATTACATTTTTTTGCACAAAATCATTAGATTGGGATTTTACTCTGCTTATTTTGAGCTCCTCTCAGTATGAGCTGTTTTAGGGTGTCTTGTCACTTTAAAGAAAAAGAAGCGGCTGCTGCTGGCCACGGCCCTCAACATATACACGCAAAACTGAAAATGGCTGCACACAGATGCGTAATTGTATAACTGCACATCTTTGAAAAGCAGCAGTGGAGGCTCCAGAACAACAAAACTAGGACGCAACAAGTGGTTTCTGGATGGAAAGTTAATAATGGACTTGCTTTTTTTTCCCCACTGTACAGCATGCGCAGTGGTAAAACTAGCTGACCTAACGTTCTGACCAAAAAGCATGAACTTATTGCCAAAAAAAAAAAACGGCTGTGTTGTTTTGGGAGTTTTTATTATAAGCATTTGGCTGAGCTGAATTGGAAGTACAAGAAAGTGCAATTTGGGAATTTTGCATAATAGTTCTCATTTAAACCAAAAAAGGACCCCCTCCCAAAAAACAAATAAATAAATGTAATAGTTTTTGAACAATATGTGAAAACCCTGATTTAAAGGAACTGCTCTTTTATCCCCTTGGTGTCACGTTTCTCCTCTCAACTTATTAATCACTGATGGTAGGAAGTCTATAAAACACATTTTGAATCACCATATTTTAGCTTAAAATCTGTATCAGCAGGTAAAAGTAAAAAAAAAAAAAAAAAGACAAACAAACAAAAGAAAAATCAGACATCATGATTGATGCGAGTAAGAATAAATCCTCTTACTCGCAGGTTTGCCTTCAGATCAAACCCAACATGCTGTGAAGTGCACTCCAGCAAAGAACAGACAAGACGGGAAGAATATGTGAAAATTCCTGCTATGCGCAGATTTTCTGCCAAAAGCAAGACAAGTGGATGCTTTCAAAGAAAAGACACCTCAGATGGGAAGTGTGCAACGCTGCTGGTGTCAGTAGATTTGAGGGGAGAAGACAGAGAGGGCTAGAGCTAGTTAGCTGCTGGATTTTACAACCGACACCCCAATCAGAATCGCTCTGCATTAATCCGGGATGCTGCCACATACACATCACTTCATATTATTACACTCTGATGCCAGTGGGCTGGGAGGAGGATCTTTTTTTTAATATGTATTGGTTATAGGGAACACTGGTAAAACCGATGAGAATAAATCGTTTTAATCTAAATGTGCCGTGTGTCACCGAGGTGTTGCGAGGACGGCTGGAAGACGTCCAGCATCAAGTCAGGTGAGGGAGCGCGGGGTCAACTGGAGCAAAACCAGGAGCAGTATAAAAACCAAGGAGCTGTGAAGAGAGCATGAACAGAATCCACTGAGGTCTTTTTTTTCTTCTTTTTTTAAAGTAGTGAGGTTGCTGGCTGAGAGCAGAGCATCGTCTTCCACAGTTGCACCAGTTACAGCAACGACGGCTCCACTATACAGATGGCTGGACTGTCAGGAAACATTGAACACGTTGCAGGAATGCTCACAGTGGTGCCAAGAGAGGGGGGAAAACCATAATAATGAATCACCGACCCCTTCAAACATTGGCTCGCCCATTTAGTCGCCTACCCACACAACCAGACGAGTCGCTCACTGAACTGCTCATTCATGAGGTCGCGCCGACTCGCAGTTGTTTTACGTTTGTTTCAGTCACGCAATGAAAGACGCGCAAAATATCCCCAGAGTACGTCACGCAAAGGTCCACGAAGCTGGAAACTGACTGACATGAATGCATCTGCTATGCTAAATGCTAGCGATTTCATTTCTTTTGAATCTTTGCCAGTTTTCTTATTTTTATATAGATATCCACTGGTGTATTTTGCTCACATACAATGACTTCATGTAATGATTTCGAAAGAGACAAGATTTTTAAGATCTGCACCAACTTAAATTCAAAAGATACTCAATTGACATAAAGTTAACTAAATCTTTTTTAAAAATCTGGTTTACTTGTCTCCACATCAACGCTGAATGATTATATGCATTAGTATAGTTTGTGACACTCGGATGATGCTGCCGTGGATGATGACGCAAGTGATAATTGTAACTGCAACTTTAATTGCAACTGTAACTTCAAATCCTGTCAGAATCGTTTTGTCTGCTGGGTTTGTGTCGACGAAATGGGCAAATTAACTCTCTGGCTAAATTTCCTCAAAAATCTTAAATGTTTTGCTACAGTGAAACAGAGTATGGAAATCACATTTGAAGAAGAATCTTCAAACATGTAACAAAAGAGGGAAACAAATGAAAATATAAATAAAATATAAACAAAATGCTTGTTCGCATAAACAAATGGACATGTTGAATATTTGTTTTAAAAAATTATATTTAAATTTTATTGATTTTAGCTTTAAAAGCCCTGACTAAACATCCTACATGTCATCGGGAAATCAGAATTTAAGACCAACGTGTCTAAAATTGGGCAAAGTGACAAATATGTTATAAACAGACACGTTTTATGGTGCATTACAGCAGCATGGCATATAAATACAATTATTGTAGAACTGAACAATAGAGTCCATGTTTAGCAGCAGCAACGACTTACCTTTTTTATACACTTTAGAAAAATCAAGAGAAATGTCTTGTGTCTGGTTTTTTATCGTGGCAGGACAGAGTCAGTGAAACCCTCATGAGAAAACTAGGATGTAAAGTCGATTCCAATCGATGAGAGCACTGACGGGTTCTCCGATCCGCCACTTCTTATCGTGATGCGTAAACAGCCGCTATAAAATGAAGCCTCAAGGTTAGCCGTCTGAAGGGTCCGCTTTCTCGTTTTAATTTTTCCTCAAGGACAATCAGGGAGACGGCCGTAAACCGTTTTCACATCAGTGTAATATCCAAACCGGGACAATGGAAATACACAAACTAGGCTTGAGGGAGCTCTTCACTTAAAAAAAAAAAAAAAAAATCAAAGCACAAAACACACACACACACACACACACAGGAAGATTTAGGATAAGTTAAAAATAAAAAAAGAAACTTTCTTAAACCATTTTCAGTGCAGACGGAGTGCAGCAGCAGTTAAAAGGTCATTTGTGGATTCTCATCAGTGCGAATTGAAAGCGACGGAGAGAGAAAAGACGTTTTCCTGAACCGTCCTGACCATGAATCAGTCCGTTTTAAATCACTTGGGTATTGCTTAATGTAAGCACATCTCAACTCCCAGCCAGCATCTTAAATGCAATAGCCACATTCCGCTGCAGTCCCTGCTGACCTGCCATACATTATTTACATCTTTAAGGCTCTCAGAACTATGCGAGGGCCTTCTCCAAGTTCAATAATGAAAATGTATCCTAGCAGCATACCAGCGGCTAAAAAAAACTGTTTAAAACAGCCGGTTTAAAAGGGTCATGCTATGAGAACAGAGTTCGTTTTTTCTTTTTTTTTTTTGTTTTACAATTTTTTCCCCTCCATTTCATGTCATTGCGACTCCCATAAAATACAAAAACTAATTGACATTTTAATCAAATCCCCTTCCAGCCGCTGAACTGAAGCTGCTCAGACGTCGTCGGCAACATTAAAACCGTCCACCGCGAAGAAGTTCAATCCCATTTTCAACACTTCTCGTTTTAATGAAGTCCGCACTCGGTCGCAAAAATGACATTTTAATCTGTGACGTACTACAACCGTTACACGAACGAGGTCACCATCGTCACAGAACTGCATGTCACACCAGATTTTTTCCGGCAAACTCCTATCGCTTCAATCAGATCTGCGTCAGTTTCACTTTTAAAAGTCTTAAGAGTTTCTGGTGGCAAATCCGGTTAATTGTGGTTTGCATTAATATCTGCCAATATAGAATTGTTCAACCATTTTTTAATTAAATGTTTAAAGAAGGCTGCCCAGTGGTGCAGTTGGTAGAGCTGTTGCCTGGCAGCAAGAAGGTTCTGGGTTCGGTTCCCGGCCCCGGTCTTTCTGCATGGAGTTTGCATGTTCTCCCTGGATATGCGTGGGTTCTCTCCAGGTACTCCGGCTTCCTCCCACAGTCCAAAAACATGACTGTCAGGTTAATTGGTCTCTCCAAATTCTCCTTAGGTGTGAGTGTGTGTGCATGGCTGTTTGTCTCTGTGTGTCTCTGTGTTGCCCTGCGACAGACTGGCGACCTGTCCAGGGTGACCTCGCCCAAAATGTTGGCTGGAGATAGGCCCCCCTTGTCCCCACTAAGGGACAAGGGAGTATAGAAAATGGACGGCTGGATGGATGTTTAAAGGGCATTTGTGCTTAAATCTAATCTGAAGCAAATACTTGTTGAAAAAAAATTCTCAAAACTTCACATTTGGGTCTGAACTCTGCACAATAAATAAATCTTACTGGATGACTAACGGTCCCAGAAGTTATTGCAAACTGCCGTTTTGACATCATCCAGGTCCTGCAAAGTGATTTTTTTTTTGTTTATAGGTCTTCCTGTTACACTTGTAGGCACTTTAAAAGTTCATCACTTTTTCTGTGCAGGTACACATCACTGAGCATATCTGGCATGGGGGACGGAGGGACGACGTCTTGCCAGAGGACACTTCAACACGCGAGGGTCCTAAACCTCGACAGCTGACCTTCTTGTGGGAGTGTGACCAAGCTGAGCCTCTTCTTTGCAGCATGCTACTGCTTACATTCATGTACATGGATGAATGTAAGCAGTTGGATCACAGAGGATCAAGACGTCCAGCAAAATTTCAAAGAAATTCTGTCCCCATAACTTTAAGCTTTATAGATTACAGCTAAAGAATTTAGTCTAGTTTCTTACTTCGCTGCGCATGGTGGTGCTGTGCGTGTTGACAGTTATTTTTGCTGTGACTTCACCGTCTTGGCATTTAAAAGAAGAAAATAAATCATTGGCAATCTGAAGATAAACATGGAAAGCTCTGCTAGTACTCTACAAGTTGAATAATTATGAAGTGAATCAGTTCAAGAATATGGCATGCTGAGGTGGGTAAAACACAATGGTGGGAAGTAAGTTAGCACAAGTACTTTGTTACTGTACTTAAGTATAATTTTCATGTATTTGTAATTTACTTAAGATTTAATCCTATGATGTCAATTACAGGCCTCATCTTTTTAAGTGGGAGAACTTGCACCTTGGTGACTGACTAAATACTTTTTTCCCCACTGTGTGTGTGTGTGTGTGTATATATATATATATATATATATATATGCATAGAAAGTTCTTTATCTCTGGACCTTAAACATTTCAATAGTAATGACTACAGAAGCTCCAGAACGCTGTTAAGACACCCAAATCGAAACTCAAAAATAATAATTCCTCATAAATGCCCAAACCGATGACCCCCGCTTCCGACTATAAGACCCTCCAGATGGCAAACATCCCAAGAAAATCTCCAGCATTAATGATGGCTGACTGATTTACCGCCTGTCAGCCCATGCTGATCTTACGTAACACCCAAGGAAAGTCGCCGTGGGCAGCAAGGCGAGACGACGCTCCACAGGACGGACTGTAGAAAGTTAAACACACGTGGCGTGCTTCCGGCGTGTGTTTGAACCTGTCGAGTTCCCAGATGTCCTGAGTGGGCGCAGCAGGGCTCCGGTTTGTTGGTGTGCACAGGAGCAGGTGGGGAGAACATATTGGGACACAAGAAGAGTCAACAATAACTCTCATTATGATCCAATAATGGGCAAGTCAAAGCCCCGTGGATCACTTGTTCTGGATCTTACATTGAACTATTAAGGCACTTGAATTGAGCAAATAACTTGGCAGGCAGCTGTTGCACGAGGGTTTATGTCTAAATGAAAAAGCATTCATTAAAGCTTCTCCTTGAGCCAAACGCGAGCAGAATACTTAACGTGAAAATAGCCTGGAGTCTGTGACATTTGGTCTTTTAAGACGTCGAAGCAAACAAAAACAGAATGGAGGAGTTAGGAGATATGATGCATGTGACGTAGCAATTATATTGTCACTCATTTCAGGGGTTTGCAGGTTTTGAAAGTCGATTATAGCAAAGTTTTACTCCATTCAGTTCTAGTTATAGGTTCATAGTGGAAGGACGCAAAAGGTTAATTTTCTTATCTAATTGGATGATATTTTGTATTTCAATGCAGCTGCTTTGTTCGTCATGTACTGATTGGAAAGTTAATAAAAATAAATTAAAGAGGATAAATGTAGAAATTTGAATTTGCAATATGGCTGGCGCTCATTTTGTTTAACATGTTAAAAATTAATCAAATGTTATTTTAGTTTATTTACTTATTTTTTGATATACAAAAAAGGTTCCAAATGGAACCACTGCACCCGCACGTTTCTGGTATCCCCGCAAATGTGATGCACGAGCGACAACATCAACATCCACATTTCTAAAGAAATACTTTTTAAAAGTAGTTCCATAAATGAAACGCTTGAAAGACAATTGAGTATATAATACTACTTTACACCAGTCTGATGGTTGAAGAACCAAAATAAGTTAAAAGCAATAAATCTACATTTGTTGTTGAGCTCACACGTAAAAATAGGAGGGGGGGAGGGACAAAAAAAATTGCTAATTTTGTCAATATATACTTTGATTAAATGCAATTGTGATTAATTAGTAATACACCCCACCATAAACTCAATTAAAAATTTTTATTGAGTCCCAACTCCAGTTCCCAATAATAAAGTACCAGAAGCTGAGGCTCCTTTGCTAAACAATTTTAAGCATTCTTTATGAAAGCATGTGGAATATATTAGTAGGGATTACGTACGCACTGAAATAAGAAATCAGCTGGTTTCACAGCTCATTCCGTCAGCCTGTCACCTGCAATCCTGTTGCAGCCGTCTCTGGCTGGAGTCGCTTCGCTTTTCGGCACGGTGACATTTCATCAGATACACAGTAAAATTCTGGAACCGTGTGTTACAGATAAGGACTGCAGTGAAAATACCCAGCTATTTTCTGCCAAAAGCATTTAATCCAAATGATCTCCGCCATGGATTTCCTATCAGTCCAACACCTGTCAGTTTGGCCCAGGCCCTCGGCTGAGCACTTCCATAAATTATCTGACCCGCACAAGCCAGGAAATGACTTGGGATACAAAGTGTTTCAGAAGAACACGCGATACACAAATAAATCCCTAAGTTAAGAGACGCCACCTGACTCCATTCTGCAAACAAAGCAGTCTCTGTACATGGCTGCAACAGCTTTCTAGAAGATTGGAATCTTCTCCAGAGAGAACAATGTTCAGCAGAGGAATCCACCGAAAAGCGAGGGCGACGGCATGAAATGAGGGAGGGGGGAAGCAAGAAAATGAGGAGAACTGAGCTCGTCTCTACTGTAAAGGCGAGAAAATCCTCCGTCTTAAGAAGAAAATCCTTGTGCGGCGAGATTTCATCTCGGCGAGATAGCGAGCAATTTTAAATATGATCGGCTCTCGTGTGCCGGAAGCGCCTCAAAGGAGCGACGGCGAAGCCACAGCGACAGACGGGGAAAAGGAGAGGGGTGAAGGACGGGGGAGGCGAGGAGGAGACGGGGAAAACGGGAACGATGAGGCAGAGATTTCAGAGGTCTGAACTTCGTCTCTGCACGAACGACGTTCCTGAAAGACTGCATAGAGATATGCAGATATGTCAGATCAAAATATTTCATTTAAATAAAATATGGATTAAAAAAAGAATCATCACAGTTACACATGAAAAACTCCAATTACTGATATTATGCTTTGTGTCAAGGTCAGCGTTGTTACTGTTCTCAATACAAGATCTTCAGAGTAACTAAATGAGTTTGACTCATTTCATTCATCCTTCATCGACTTCAGTGACTTGCAAAAGAATTCCCACCCCTTTACATCTTGTCCTGCTTTTTTTTTTATGCTGCAACCACATTTTTGTAGCAGAAATGTCAACAAAATGGCGTTTTAAGATTTTAGGAAACAGTCTGACAAATTAGTGCAATATAGTGTTATTGGAAAACATCTTACAACTCTTACACATCTGGAGACTGAAATTGTTGCAATTTTTTATTTTTTTTGCAAAATATCTCAAACTCAGTCTGAAGGAATAGAGAGCATCTTTCCATCAACTCTAACCAGCTTACTGATGAAAAGCATCCCAATGGCATGATGCTGCCACCACCACGTTTCACCTTTTGAAGAGTGCTTTTAGGATGAAGAGCATTAGGGTGTCGACTGCTTTTCTAGTTGGCGTCTCTCCTTGCCCAGCCTGTCAGCTCAGCCGCTTCAAATGCCAGCCGGTTTTCCTTGAACTGTCTCGTGGTTTCCTTCGTCTTCGGGCGTTGCGCACCTTACAATCTGGGAGACTCGGTTCCATTGGGGACCAAAATTGCAACGTTTGCTGCATTTTCAGCTGGTGCGGCCCGCTTCCACACTGCAGCATGTCAAACAATCCAAACTCTTTGGAAATACTTGTTGCTTTCTCACCTGTGGAGGCGCTGCCAAGAAGAACTACCAAGAAAGAACAAAAAATAAAATGGAGTAGTGTCCTTTTAGCGGTTGAAGAATTTCTCTTTGCTACAAGACAAAGGTTGCGTCTTTGTTTAGGTTGTATTTATCCAGAATGTTCTGTACCATCGTCCGCTTTCTCGGTTTGGATTGCATTCACACCTCCACGAACAAATCAGACTTTCTAGACAAATGAACCAGAGTTGGATTAAACAGGGTTGGCGTGAATTCACGCTGATGATGCTGGTTCATTAATGTTCTGTAAGAAAAACAAAAAATACTGAGGCCTTCACAGAACACCTGGATTTTTACAGCGATCATAATACATAGAAATGCAGAACATTCACTAAATATGTTCCTTCTTAAAACAGCTGAATACAAATTCATGCCACATATTCCCTCCCTTTACATCTATTGTTTTTATGCTGATGGTCTGCAAAACTAAAATTCTTCTTAGTTTGTGGTTTAATAGCAAAAGGTCATAAAATTGGAGGGGTGTGAATACTTTTTGAAGTCATATTTCTCTCCTGAACACTGGCATGTAATGCCTATACTAGACAGGGCAGTGACATTATCCACTAACTCACTGCAGCAGACAGAAAAAGGTGTGATGACCCAGATTATACCAGATTATTGTGTTCAAGCCTTTGAAAGAAGAGATTAGAGTCTCGTTTTATACAAAGCCACATCTGGAAAAAAAAGAAAGGTTTTCAATCATGACAAGAACTGATTTGTAACCTTTCGCAGAGGGATTGGAACCTGTCAGATAAAGTTCCTCAAGGCCCGCTAGTCAGAGTGTTTCCTTCTTTGCACCTGCGGGGAGGATGAACCTTTACCAATTTTACAACCGTCGAAGCCTTTTTGTTTTCTCGCCAAGCTTCCAGCAGTGGTGAAATGCATGGTTTTTTCACACATTTAAAAAGCTTGCATTTCCTGAACAAATGCTGGATTTAATTGAGCGGCTGACACATGAGACGTCTGAACATTGTGATTAGTTCAGATGATTGGTAAGGAGGTTCCTTGAAACCCTAAAATGTGAATCTTAATTTTCCATCCTGAAGAATCTATTTAACTCTTTAAGATCTCCACTTAAAGCTACAGTGTGTAACTTATCATTGATAATGTTAACAATGATAATTGTTAACATCATCACGAAGTCATGACAGTATTATACAGATGTATCTGCCTTTTTAAATTGCTCCCAATGCTAGCTGCAGAAATACAACAATCGGAAAGAGCCAATCAAAACCAGAAGGAGGCTCTCCGATACTGTGAAGCTGCTTTTTTACCGAAGACATCACTATCAAGATACCAGATAGTGATGTCTTCTCATCCCCCCCCAAAAAATACTTATGTATCCAAGATAAGAGCATTATGGTGACAATTGTACTTTTGCTTCCCTAGTCCTTAAATTATGAAGCAAGCATAGCATAAGCTTTTCCTCTGAAATATAACTTGACAGCAGAAGCAGTGAGAAGACTTATCTGATCAGTAGAGTTAAAAAAAAAAAAAAAAAATGAAAAGTTGACGTTTTTTTTTTTTAATCTTTAAAATCAGCCTATGAAACTCTTTCAACAAATTCCGACGCTCATCCTTCGGGGCCGAACCAAACCGTTTCTGCGTGCGTCAGCAATTCCGTCTCGTTCTTTAAGCCTCAAGTCTTGCTAAATTGAATTCATCATTGTGGAGTTTAATGTATGGACTGTAGTCTCTTTCTCACCAAGAGTAAAACCCCCAAAATGAGTTATATAGCAAAGATTTCCAGAAATAACCTTTTTTTCCCCCCAACCAATCATTTGTTACGAAGCAGGAACACCTTAAAAGAAAATCCCAAACCGTTTTAATGCAGCATTTCTAGGGAACTACTTAGGAAAAGTTCAAGTTTTCTAATTTACCAACAGGCACACAGCAAACACACAAAATATTAAGTATTTTTGATCTAGTTTCTCGTGTAAATATGCTAGTTGAGGTGGGGAAGGTAACTTTTCAGCAAGATACAGGAGCTTGTTTTCAGTCAATAAGTCTTTAATATTGATGAAAAAGCTATATTTTCACTGGCAGATTACTGCACTTGTAACATAGAAAAAAAATTATTTTTATAAGTGAAATAATCTCCCAATGAAACAAGTACATGTTCATCAATATTAAAGACTTATTGATATAAAACAAGCTCCTATATCTCGCTGAAAAGTTATTTGTAAATTTTTGTCTTTTTTCAAGTTTACTAAGATATTTGCACAATAAACTAGACCAAAATACTCTAAGATTTTGTGGTTTTTACATTGTCTGTTTGTAAAGTTTTTATTAGTGAAACTAGAAATGATTGGGTCCACAGGCAGCAGCAATGCTACTTAAGCCATGTGTCAGCAAATGCATTTACAAGACCAAAGTTGCTATAAAGCACTGCAGCAATTTTTCCCTCTCTTCACAAATTTTAGTTTCACACACATGTTGCACTGAGAGTCTCCTTGGCAGAAAGTGGCCAGAGCCCATAATCAGAAATGATTACGACCTCCGCTATGAAGTGGGAGGAACCGCGAAGCTGACAAGGACGACTCGGCGTTCTTAATGCACTCGCATATTAAAATGGAGCCGCTTCTGATTTTGATAATGTTTCTGTCACAACAGTGGAATGAGAATAAATGGCCGCCCCTTTGAGAGTCACATCCTACAATGTTGGTTTTTCTCTGCACTTTGCGTTAATTTGCCTCATCAGGCCCAGTTTCAGTGGGGTGCAGCAGGATGAAAACGAATGGTTACTGGAGTTTAAAAGGACGAACTGATCTTTTATTTTCCAGTTGCGTTTTTCAACAAGGGAATATTTTCACTTCCTTTAAAGTCCTGAGTAAGTAATGTATGAAACTAATGCAACGCCGTAAATCCAAGCATTTATTTTCAAAACTAAATTATAATTAAAATACTTTATCTATCTGTATTATGAAAATTATGCTGTGCCAAGTTTTTCTAAAAGGAATTGAAAGTTGCTTTTTTTAAAAAAAAACCAAAGTAATTTCAAGCTAACTTCTTTACTTTGCTACTTTAGAAAACCAGATTTTACTGCAATTACAGCGCTACCAGAAAGATGATAAATGTTCCAGAAAACAGCAGTTTTCAATTTCTGCTGTAGGTTCTCCATTGGATTTCAAGTCTGGGCTTTGACTAGGCCATCAGAAAGAAAAACATTGAAATGTGACCAAATGTGGAACGTTTCCAGGGGTATGAATGAGAGGTGCACCAATTGCCAATCTGGAAAAGACAAGTTGAGAACAGAGGCTGATTTTCAGACCTCTGCAGAAAAATTTAAGATGGATCGATAAGATCCGTTTCACAGGCAAGTGTCAGCTGATCACCCAAAATTAAGGAAATTGGCGCACACATACAGTGTGAAATCTTTTCCTTAAACCAACCAGCCGTGTGCTTTGGTTGCTTTGCAAGTGTCTCTTTAAACAAGACGTCTTTACTTTCTCATTAATAAATCCTGAAAGAAGCGAGAGGCCTGAAGTATTGGAACCGAGCCTGAAAAGACACAGACAGCAGCACACATTTTCCTCTTGCCTCAGGCGGAAGCATCCGATAGCGGTGATTACACTTGTAAACCCACGCTATAAACCGCTATCTGGCGAACAAATATAAAGGCGGGACTACATGGTTAAACTGCACGTGTATGACGCATCAAAGCCAGTTATAAAATATAAAAAATGCCAGTAGCAGCGCTGAGAAATTATAAGTCGGTACTCTGAAAATCAAATACAGTCAGCAGACAAAAAAGGAAACATTTGAAGGTTGAAAAAAATAAAATAAAAAATGGATTTGTGCAGCGTTTGAGATATTTTACAGTGAACTGACCGGCTGCTGAATACTCCGCTCGCATCAAGACCCACTTCAGTTGTGGTAAAGCTGAAATTAAGAGCCACAGGGGGCTTTGCTCAGGGCCCAAATGTGAAAATTACACGCACACACCTGAAATACATTCCATATTAACTTAAATGGCTGCACACCATCCTCCGAGTTCCCCCTCAACATTGCGGCAGCCCTGACATTTTAGTTTTTTCTCGGCGCAGTGCTGTAGTTTCCATTGTGTGCCGCTGAAGCTTTACACTACAACAATTTCTAACAGGAAAGAATGAATAGAGGTATATTGTTGGCTCAGGACTGCAAAATTACATCTTCACATCGACTTTCATGCTCAAGCTTTGCAGTGCATTTATGCGCAGAGAAGTCTGCATTGCTTTCAGCAAAGAACCTGGATGAAAGGCAGACAAAAAAATTAAAAGAGGAGCGTATAGTGGAACTGTTGCTCTCCTGTTTAACAGGTCTGCAGGCTTTTTCCAAACTGCAAGGTGAAACGCAGGTCATCTGCACTTTTCAATCTTGGCTGAGCATCACATAAGCAGATCGCAGACTGTTAATTGCAAATGCGAGGTGACAAGTAATCTCCAGAGATTTCTCAGCTGCAGCGCATCTCAGAAAGAGAGCAGATGACTGCGTCTCAGGGCCCGACGGAAACAGCTGCCCAGCTCCATTTGAAAGCTCAACTCTGGGGTTTGTACAAGTGGAATGACCTAAATTGACCCACGATTCAAAATGCTAGCCAAAAATCAGCAGTGTACCTTGATTTTGTTCATCTGCAAATATGGTCGAAACCCAGAGTATTCATGCAGCGGAAATAGATTGAAAGTTATTTTCATTCAACCAAGAAGTCGTTTTCTCAGAGGAAATGATGGACATCTCTAAAAAGAAAAATGGAGATGGGGAAACATTCAAGGAAGAAACTTGACTAATACGAGTTACAATAGCATTTCTGCCACTCAGGGATGCGATCACTAAAAGACAGGGCCTTGCTGGTCACCACTTCACTGTTCACATTTTTGCAGGTTAGAATATTTTATATTCGACTTTTCTTTCGGGTACAAAAAGTCCCCATCTGTCGCAGGACGCTAATTTGTACTTTCCTTTGGATTTTTTTTTTCCATTAAATTGCTGAAGGGACTATCTGACTTGGTGAATGAACTTCAGTAGTCAGCAGGAAAGCTCAACATGTTACAGTTCCTGTGTTTCATCCCTGTGAGCCTTTAACCTTGGTCTTTAATGGAACACCATGGCCTTGGAAACGCTAATCTGCTTCGTACTCACTCCTAACCTTGTAGCAATAAACACGTAATTAAAATGATGTGGGCAAGTTTTTAATACTTTTTTTTAACAGAAACAGAATCATTAATTTTATTTATGCTTTTGGTCGATCGTATTTTATCATAATCCGACGTCATAAGCCCCGCCCCCTCAGAACAGGAAGTTACTTTTTTTTACTTGGAAAGCTCCATCTCTGTCTCTCTTGACCTAATCAAGATGATCTTGTGTCAGGTGACAGACAACGAGTTGGTCTCACTTGCTTTAAAGCGGAAAATGTTTTTAGTGGAGGGCGTGGCTGTGGAAGCGCGGCGAACTGACAGGTCACGCCGCTGCCATACGTTTGGCTCTAGGTTGATCTCAATATGCATTTAAAAAGATGCACTGTACTGCATATGAAATAAAAATGTTCTACCCATGATGTAAGCTGAGCTTACAGGCAAATGCCAAAAAAAAAAAACAAAAGTCACATCTGCAAAAAGGTACAAAATAAAAAAATAAAATAAAATAAAAAACACTGAATTGCTTACGCTTTAAGAGTTTGAAAAAAACTGAATGTTTTTTCTGTCATGAGCAGAACAATGCTGATGAGCTCAGTGTGCATGGAATCTGAAGAAGTCTGCATGGAGATCGGCATCCAAAGGATCCCTTGCAAACAGTGCGCCTTTGCTGGCTTGAAAAAAACCCCACAGGGATCAAAAACACTTGTAGTGAAGCAGCGAGCCATGTGGGATTCATTCAGAGGGATGCAAGGACCGAATTAAAACACACACACACTGAAACCAGTGTGTCCTCACCAGCTGTTGGAGAGAGAGGGCTTTAAGACGCCATAGGCTGAAACCCAAAAGAGCAGATTATGAGGAAACAGCAAGAAAGAGGTTTTAAAGGGGAGGGTGGCTGCTTTCATTACCAAACTGGAACATGTTAAAAGCCTGGACACGGCTGTGAGTCCATGTAAAATCCATTACACAGAACACGGGCCATTGCCTTCAACAGAATACGCGTAAAAGTTGCTCTCTGCGAGCGTCTTGTAGCAAACGGCATCATCAGAAGAGAATGCACTGCTGTGTTGGCAAAAGAACAGCTCCGAATGTTCAGATCATCTCCCCAAACAGCTGAATGCAGATTGCCGACCCAGCAGGGGCCACGGCCCTGCGAGAGGACGGCGCTGAAGCCGAGTCGAACCGCACTCCCCTGCTGTCAAACGATTTCGGCAATATCCTTCTGAATCAGCGTTGCTTATACGTGGGCCGCTTGGCACAGATAGGAAACAAACAAACAAAAAAAAACTGCACATTAACATCCAGCATTTTATTGGGACTGGAGATTATTTGAGGCTATTACAAGATGGAACTATTCTTGCCAAGAACATTTTGAGCAGACACGGCCCTAAGCTTTTCTCTGCACAAACAGTTGGCAGCGCTGTAATGTGGGGCAGTTAGCTTAATCTACAACACCCGGTAAACAAACTTTATTCATAGCAAGGCAATAAAAGAAACAAATAGGAGAGAGGACTATTATTCTTTTTGATGTTCCTGAGCAGATCTCAAGCTGACATTTAAATTTCTTGGATTGCTTTTTGGCGGTTTAAAACGGCTCATCTGTGGGGTGGCCAACTAATCAAGGCATTTAAAGAAATGTTTGCCTTTTACGTAATTCAAGCAGTTTAATGGGAACATAGTGGAGTAAATGTTGGTGCTTGATTAGTTGAATGTCACAGGAGCTTGAATTAATACAATCCCCAAAGTTGACTGTGGTGTGGCTTTATGGCTTCTCTTGACTTGGCAAAGTTCAGAAACGTTGGATTAAAGCTGAGAAAAATGTTGTTGAGGAAGGGTGACAAGAGTAAGGGAAAAAGAAGTGTAATGCAATGTTTTGTTGCACTTTAAAGAGTGAGAGGAAATCAAAACTGGAACGATACTCAAAGAAGCCAGTGAGCTAAAAAATGAAAAGCAAAAACAGGTGGGCTGATGAGGACTTGGGCTGAGTCCTATGCCCCTTTCAGACTATAATTCCACAAACATTACTGATCACTGTCTTGTCCAATGTGTTTCTCAGATCAGTTCTAAACTGTTGCATCATGTGGTGCCTCTGGTCTGTGTGCTGCCATCTTTTACATCATGCCACGTTACTCTGGTTCCACAAACCAGTACTGCTCCTTATAATTTATAGTGGTTACAGATTACTGACTAATCCAGAGGTTCTCAAAGTGGGGGCCTTGCCATGGCATTGCAGGGGGCGCGGGATGGATGAATGGAGAAAAGAAAAAAAAAGATGAACACTGTGTGTGCTGGAGGGGCTCAGGGGGTAGTATATGCTCTGGACTTATGGATTTTGTTTCATCCGAGTGACATTTTGTTTCACAATTTATCAAATTAATATTGATTTATACTTTACTCATGACTTGATATCCTTCATAACTTTACATTAATCTGCTTTCTTGTCTTATTTTCTAAGTCTATAATAGCTTTGCTAATACCAAGCAGTCAGGTAAAAATGTCTGACAATAGCTTAAGGAATGACAATATCAAGAAAGACCCACTTAAACTCATCTTTAGGTGTTATTTTGGCAACTCTTATAGACATATTTTACCAGCCAATCTGCAAGCTGCCAAAGTGCTTCCTGCTTTCAGTGACAAGTCTATAAAGACTCCACATGCTTCTTATAGATTGTTGAAAAAAAATCTGATATGGAAAAACCAGCAAGCAAGAATCAGATAATCATCATCAAGCATCTCTGCCAGAAATTTCAATTAAAGCAGCAAAACACTGTAAACATACTGCTGGTGTAGCTTTGTCAAACAGTACACAACCAATAAACCGAGTCTCGCAATCCCTCAAGAGAGCCCTCTACATCGCTTTCCACTGCAAAAGGCTTTGGGACAAACTGGGTCCCCGGGGTACATCGATTTCATCCTTCGAAAAAGGAACACAGAGGAATCACTTCCTGGGATGATAGTCTATTCCCCCAACACCCTCTGGGAATCCTTCCTTCCCATCCCCACATAGACCTGTCTCTCAGTCTCCTTCCTCCATCAACTCAGTGATGTAAAGATCTACTAACAGCGGCTCAGAAAGGCAGAAGCAGCTCATCCGTCAGCAACAAGCCACACAAGAATAAAATAGACCAAATAACTTACAGACTGTAGGACCATGGAACAGAACAACTACAATTAGGAGGCTGGGGTGAGAAATGGCAACAGAACCAGACAAGCTAATCAGAGGCAAATGGGGAACAGCTGAGGATAATCAGCTAATGGGGAACAGCTGTGAAGAAGAGCAAACTGGCAGACTGAGCAACGGTGTAGGAAGACTTAGGAAACTCCAAAAAAATAAAGGGAGGAAGTCAATAACCCAAGAAAAATAAATACAAATGTACCAGGAAGAAAACAAAAATAAATTAAGAAACTAAATAAAAAGACATGAACCTTCATGGCAAGACGTTTCGATAAAATGATAAGTGAAAGGAACTGAAGAGAACATGGAAATGTTCAAGAATACATAAACAAATAGTGCTACTGATAAATAATTAAGGGATACTCAAAATAAATAAACGTGCCCATGAAATAAAAACAAAATAAATGTTTCTTTTATGTACTTATTTATTCTAAACTGATAATCAAAATACAAACACTAAAGAAAACAGAAAGCCAAACACGCCGTGTTTTTCTCCTTTCTTTATTTTGTTACTTCTACGGTGGGTAAACTAGCGTTCTGTGTCGACAACCTGGTGGCTGTGCCCTTAGTGGCAGCCATCTTGAGTCCCTGCTAAAGAGGAGGCCCGCTTCAAACTCCAGCTCTTTTATAGAAAGTACGGTGGTAAGAGCTGGCGTTTGATTGGTTGAAACTAAAAATAATTAAAAGAATAAAACGACTTGAAAATTGTGCATTTGCATACATGAGATGTCAGTCTGATATATTGTTTTTGATAAATAATTCTTAGTGCTTACATAGTGTTTGTGAAAAAATAACTTGGTTCCCTCTTGTTCCCCTACTCAGGAAGGCTAAGGTGATTGGCCGATTTAAACTGAAAAGGCGGGGTTTGATCGGTGGACGATTTTTTTGCTTCCTCAAAGGATAGAAGAATGCAACTATTTTAAGAATGTCCTGGTAAAGATGTGCCGCCCAATACTCTTACTAAAGCTGCTGTTATCAGCACAATGCTTGTAAAACAACAGACTGCAGGTTGGCTACTCAAACAGACAGGCTGGCTAACTTATTTCAGTTCCCAGTGTTGAACTGCTAAATGCATTGTGACAAAAATATATAATATTTTCAGCAGCATTTATATTTACTTCAGAAAAATTCAGTCGGTCATCCAATATTTTTTATATAATAAAACATATTAATATTTTAATGTTAAAATATCCTCGGCTGAAAGAAACTAATTATTAACCCGCTGACCTGATTTCATGAAATCGCTGGATTTGATTTTGAACTGTGTGACTATGAACACACCCCATGTTTTCCTAGTCTTTTCATACATGTTATTTATATAAAAAAAAAAAAGAAAAGAAAGGGGAGTGGTCTCGTTTAAGATCTTAACAAGAATGTTCCCTAAAAGTCAGAATTTTTCTTGGGAATGGGAAAGTTAGCAATCACAGAGCAGACCTGTGTTTATTTCTGAGTAAAAAAAAATGTTGTAAAAGTTGCCAATTTAAATTATTTATTGGTACAACAGACAGTTGTCATAGTGGCACAAGTAATCTTCAGTGATTGAATGCCTACAATGGGAAAAAATATATATTTTCACTGACTTGCATTGCTAATAACGGTTAGCTCACCCACAATTAGCAAATTGCACTGCAAAACGTTACTCTGTATCCATTCTTGTATCAAAATAACAGTGAATAAATGTCACAGACATACATTATCATGACTTCCACACAAGTTGAACCTTTTTTTCTCCTTATCAAAAAGTCTTCAGACGAACTTATACACAAGAAACAAGGGACAGGTGAAATCAATCCACGCTCCAGTAATGCTGAGCCTTCTCCCTTCTTGTTAATCTCTCTCTCTCTTTCTCTCCTACTTGTAGAAATCTAAAACTCGGTTTGGAGCTGCAAGTGTGAAATCACCCATCATTTACCTAGCAGGAAATACATGCACAGGACTGGCACTAATACTGGGCCTGCGATTTTACACAGGCATGGACTCGCACACCTGCATGACACCTATCTATTCGCGTCATTCCGTCCCGTAACGGTGCTTCCAGGTTTCCGTGGTGACCTCTGGTTGCGAACGAGGTGAAGTCGGCTGAGCGGGCAGAAGTAATGCAGGCGCAGGCAGCACCTTGGCACAAACGGAGCACCATCCTGCAGCAGCAGCAACACCCAGAAGCTCAGACAGGGCCTGTTAGAAGTGAGGTTCTGAAGTGGGGCAACTACCAGAATAAGAGGATTACAGTGTTTAAGGCACATAAGATGAAGGGGAGTTTGCACAGATACCATAGCAACAACTAAGGACGTGCATTTGAATTTACTCAGCAACACACTTGTCAAAGAAGGGATGGAAAAAAAAGGCAAAGGTTGTCTTTGTTTTTTTGTTCATCAGCAGTCAAGTTTAACAGAATTATATGGATTCTAATGCCGACTGAGCTCAAATCAATCCACAAACGGCGCACCGGGAGTCCTTGGAGTAATTACCTACATCCGTGTTTGCAAAAATCTACTGCAGTAGATGTCGGTCAGTGGCTAAAAGAAAAAAAAAACGCTTCACAACCACTGCAGCGCTGCCCTCTATGCTGCAAAGCTCTGCAGCAGCAGCAGGAATTGATTTAATCACAATCACAAAAATTGGACAGCACACGAAGCACAGAGCTCCGTATGCGAGACGTCGACGCTAAAAGCAGAGAGCTCACAAGGACTGAGGATGGGCTCCGATTTTATATTACGCTCCTAAAAACTCAAACCGGCTGAGTTCCAGTCACCACAATCTCTCAGATTGCTTCATTATCGTGGTCTGGGAACTTCTAGCCAAGATCACTTTGCAGCAGGAGGCAGGAAAAGCAGCCTGCGTCCACCGTCGCCCTGTCCCAGCTGGCCAGAGCTCCTGGCTTCCAGGGTCCACAGAGGACCTCTGCAGTGCAAGCCCTGCACATCAAAAACCGTCCCACACATAAAGCCTGGCATTGATGAAAGAGCTGGCATCTCCTTCAGCACATTCATGTTGCGACAGTGTCCCTTTATTCCCACTGCCAGCTCTTAAGTACGAGAGAAAAACATCTTCCTGTCTTCATTTGACAGGCCTCTTCATGAGGCCGTCTCACATGACCCCTGCATAAATTAGGTGCCGCGACGTGGCTTGACCGCAACGCGAAAGGAAGTGTTAATCATGCGCGTTAGATTTTGATATTTGGTCATATTTTTTTAAAGGTTTTTGCCTGGATTTTGCTCTGTTTGAGTTGTTTTGGGGTTTGTTTGTTTCTGTGTTACTTACTTTCTTATTTTCATTAGATCAATGTTTTTTTTTCCTTAAGCTCAGCTGAGTGGTTCTAGTTTATTTTAGTTCTAGTTATTCTTTCTTACTCTGGTTTAATTACGCTTCTTAAATCTAGCTCTTCCTTAATGTTGGACTCATTTTACTGTTGTTCCTCTGGTGTGACTCCATGACGCCTTCAATTTGGCTCATGTGGGTTTGATTAAGAGCTTCTGTCTTTTCTGCACAATAAAACTACTGACCTATAAATCAATAAACAGGGACATATAAAATATCGTCCATGTTTCTGTCCCATATTTGTATGACATAAAGAGGAACCAGTATTTGTGTTTTTCCATTTGGAGCATTGGTCTACGCAGTAAATGCCATGTGGGTGAAATTTTACAGATGATACTCTGACATCCTGTTCTCCTGAATGCAGCACGGAGCTGCATCACAAGAAGAAGACAGAAACACTGAAGAGAAGAAGAATTCAGATTGATGCAGCTACACTTCTATTAATGTAGCATAGTTTTTCACATGTAGTTCAAATTGGTGTTGTGCAAATCACTGGTTTTTCCTGTTTTTTCCCTTTTTGTTTGGATATTTTTTTGTTTTTTTGCAACAGTTAGCAACTATGATATCAGAAAATGGGACAGAATATGAAAAGAATGGCTGCTGTTGTAATCAAAATTTGAATTGAAATTTTGAGCCGTTCTGACTGGCTGCTGTTAGGCCGGCCGGATTTAAGTTGAACGCTGGTTGTATTTGTCTTACACCTGTAACTTTCTGATCACGAGGCGTTTTGGTTCCCTGGGAAACTAACTAATAATTCAGGGATGGGTTAGAAAGGAAAAGCCAAAAATGACAATACAATCATTTTCAGTGAATGTGGCAGGGAGGTAAGCGACCTGAATAGTGGATAGATAGGGAGCGCTGTCCCAACAATGGTTGACGACAACGGCTGCAATCGTATGAAGTAGTTTCATATGTTGCCCAGGTTTGCTTGCATAAAGATCAAGAAAGCCTGACAATGAATAAAGGATTTCCATTGGAGTCTTCAGGAGACACATCGGGCTTGGAGAGAACAGAGCTGTCCATTTGCATCAACATCATCCAGAAATAATGAGTAAAAACAGGCATAAACTAAGTCTGTGCTGACAGACAGGTTGTTGTTTTTTTCTTATATATCAAGCACTTTATGCAAAACTAATGGCTGTATGCCTGTCATAACCAAATTAAAATTAAAACAAGCATTTCTTTGGATGCTATCCTCATAGCTCATTAAAACTAAGAAAACAGTCAGTGGTAAAATGTAAAAACATTGAGATCTCATTAATCCCTTAAAGTCAAATTTATTAGGCTACATGTGCTATGATTTTCTCACCTACCGCCTCTGAAGTGACTGATGCACTCAGTCACCTTTCTCCCCCAAATTGCGCCTCCTGTGAACGTCTGGGAAAGATGAGCGGCGCAGCAGGAGAGCAAACATCAATGAAGCGAAGAGAAAGACCTTCAGTTTCTCTAATTAGGTTCGACAGCCTGAATCCGACACATTCATACCTAGTGGGAATTTTTTTTATTCGTTTTTACTTTTCACATTTTATTCCAGTCAATAAACGTTTGGCCGGCCTGCATCTCGGTGTCATGATAAAATGTGTGATTTAATTGTAAATATTTCCTGCTCTTCCAGACACAACACAGTATTTTCATCCCGTTAACAGATTTCGTGTCTTCTTTTCATCTGTGCTCGTTTAGAAAGCTGAAATAAACAGGCTGTTGAGATTTCCATTTTTGCTCTACCTGTGGCTTCAGATGAGTGATCCCTGTCAGCGTCACGTATCATCTGAGGGATTTCATTATCTTGAAAAGCGCCAATGCAGGCTTCACTAATAATGCAATTTTTGTTTTGCATTTTTATTTAATTCAGCAGGAGACCTTATTGTTTCCCGATGTAGCGAGGTTTATTTTGAGAGCACTTCAGTTTCCTCGACTGTTTCATCGAGTATCAATGAAGTCAACATAAGACGTCCAATAAATATGACATATTAGTTTAAACTTTTACTCATGGGAAAACAATCAGCAGCTATAAGTTTTTGCTTGATGAAAGCAATAGATTTTCTTTTTAATTCAGTAAGGGAGCTACAAAGACAACCGGTTTGGTTCTGAGTCCCCATAACCGGAACCAGACATGGAGAAGCAGCATTCAGCCTCCAAGCACCACAAATCTGGAACAAACTTCCAGAAAACAGCAAAAAAGCCGAAACACTGAGTCCTTTTAAATCAAGAGTACGAACCCAACTGTTCAGAGTTGCTTTTGAACCATAATTATTGGAACATTGACCATTCACCTTCTCGGTTTGTGTAATTTGAGCTTCCTTGTTCCTGAAATGTGCTAAATCTGATTGGTCGACTGACTGGCTGGCTGGCTGGTTGGTTGGTTGGTACAACAAGTGATGATGCTGCTTAAATACAATTCCAGTCTCACATAACAAGTCCAATCTTCCCAGGTCAGGTATAAAGTGAGTCTAAAGTCTTTTTTTTCTGACTTAAGTCAGACTTGAATCTGAGTCTGAAGCTTGAGCCACTATCATGTAAGTTCAGTTCATTTTCTAGTTTTATGATGTTGCTGTTAACATGTACACTGTAAAACAAACAAAAAAACAAATCTCATATTTACGGTAAAACACCTGCAGCTGTTGTTGGCTTCTGATGACCACTCAGAAGGCTATGAAGGCTAATCTGTATTTACACTGTAAAATTCTTGTAACCACAGCTGCTGACGTTTTTGTTGGGGTTTTTTTACAGTGTACCAATGAGCAGCGTTTAGAGATCTTAGTATCTCTAAACAGAAGCAGCCTGCTCTACAGATGACAGAAGAGATTTCACAATGAAAGGCATACTTAACATCAAAACCTAGAGAATGGAGGAGGTCTTTAAAATCAAGTTGAATAAGTCAAGAGGAAAAACAAATGCGGATTCCTTAAAAAAATGAGAAACACAAACAGCAAAGACCTCATGTTACACTTTTTCTTGCTGGGCTTCGAAGGCATGGACCTCTGGAGATTGACTAGAGAATCTGACTGCCAGTGCAACAGAGAAATATAAAAATACTCTTCTCTAAAAGGGAAATTTCCTCCGTTTTTCTCGTCGAAACAATTACCGATTAAACCAGACAAATTGTACATACCAGCCAGACACTTTATGCCCCTCCTTTCGCTCCCCGACAGCGGAAAACCATTTGATGATGTGCCAACTTCATTTCACACTTTGAAGCTTCGGTGCAGAAATCCAATAGAAACAAAGCCACAAATTATCAGCAAGAAAGGTAGCAGCCACTTCAAGGAACCGAGGACTTCTTCAACTTTCGAATTAATTGGAATCCAAAAATTAGGAAAACCGAGAGATACAAAGAGAGTTTTTGCTGGAAATGAGAAGAAACGGTTTGTGGAAGATGATAGGCTTGGTGTAGTTAAAGACTTGCTCTAGGATTGTTACATCAGTTATATAGCTAACCAAGATGAGGACAGAGAACAGCTGTAAAGAAGAGCAGTGATGGAAAGGAGCATGTCCCAGGCACTGATTACAAATAACCAGCACAAGACAACACCATTGCTTTTTCTCTACAGTCTATGTTTTGTTTTGTTTTGTTTTTTCAGGGACGTCTACTCATGAAATTACACAAACTGCACAAGTGACACAAAATGAATGGGCCTTTCATTTGACCTTTAAGGAAAAATACCTCAGAGTAAAAGGCTGGATCAAGATGATCCATAAGTTGATGTTTTATGGAACGTGATGATAAATGACAATTGCCTGACATTCGATGATTTGCAAAGACAAGGATCAATCAGTCAATCAATCAATTTACAATGGACCATGGCTTATTTGCGGATTCACCTAAATGCAAAGTTTTCTGTAGAAAAATTAAGACTCTGACTATCTGTAATATAAAGTAAAGTTTCTATTGTTGTTGTACATTTTCATACAGTCTATACAAGCACGATGAAATTGGGGGTTACAGTTCTCTCCTCAGTGCAATTATGTCACATAATCAATCAATAAATAACATGTACTATATAAGATATTCAAATGAAATTGCAGCTTTCATTTGAATATCTGTAATGCAAATGCCGACTCGGTGCTTAGACTGCAGAGTCAGCTAATTGGGTAATTCAAGAAATCAAACTGCATCAGTTTGATTCCTTGAGTGCAAATTGCACTCAAGGACTACATCCCGCTGGACATGCCCAAACATTTCAATCTAACCGGAGCACAGTCATCTTCTTCAAAATATTTGGCCATGTGAGCAGGATTGTTGCTTTTTTTTTATTCTTGTCTTTCTTCTCTTTATGTGGTGCTTCAGTGTGCATCCTGAACTGATCTGCGCTCCACTGTTTACAGTGCTCTGGGCAGCTCCAGCGATTACAATTAAGCACCTCTTATCCCTGGACATAATCAAGGCACAGCAGAACGTAGCGGGTGGGGCTAATCCTTCAGTGACATACAGACCCAAAGCTGGGGAATGGAGCAGGGAGGTAAACTACAGTAGACAGAGAGGAGAGCTAACGGCAGACAGACAAACTATTTTCTGTTTACCGAAATCTCATTTGGAAGTAAACTAAAAAAATCATAAGATTAAATTATGACTCAGTCAAAGAGAATATTCAGAGTAAGCATGTGTTTGCGAATCTTACTGGGTGTTTTTTTTTTTTTTAGATTTAACTGAGATTTAAAGCTTTTTTTTTTTTCAATCCACCCAGGAAGTGGGTGACAAGGTTTGTGAATAGTCAGGAGAGGAATTCAATCAGCGCTATCTGTTAATGCAGAGCCCTGACACGGGGGGCGGCGTAAGAAAAGGGGAGTGGATTATCAGCGAGTCAGCATGTCACAAAGCTCCGGCTGCTTGGTGCTCTAATAACAACGCAGACGGAGGTCCCAACGACTGGGCAGGAGGGAATGATGCTGAGAAAATCTGATTTAAAACCAATTCTGAAACAAGCGTCACTATGGGTGGGTGTGTGTGAGTATGTGTGTGACAGAAAGGGAGCCTGTCCGCTCTGACCCTGCAATATAAGGACACAACCACTCACTGTGGAAAAGAATAAATAAATAAAAAAATTAATCCCGTAGAGAATATGACTCACAATAACAGCATCTAGCCTAATTGTAATGCCACTGGTACGTGTTGGAATTAAAGAGTAATTCTCATGCAGTTCAGAAGTTTAATTTTACTTTCAATTTGTGGATTTTTGAAAAAATTTATTACGGTTCTGGTAACAAAAAAAAAGTGCAGATATTCCACCTGCAGTACTATGGCTTCAGTTCCAACTCAGCCAAAATTCCTGACATAAGGACGATATCAATGCAGTTATTAATGTGTCTGAACTCCACTGGAATTAGATGAAACACATAAAGATGGAATAAATGGACTAGTCGAACACAGAGTGGGTTTTTGAAAATATACATGGCGATGAACACATTAATCAACGTCAGTAAATAACACATCTCGGAGAACATTCAATATTCAATATGCAGGTTATTCACTGAACTTCAAAACAGAACCGCACGGCATGCTGGGAGATGCAGGTGGAGGAAAAGGCTGGAGCTGCTCAACCTCTCGCAGCTAGCTAAGCAAGCGGAGTGGCATCAGCTGACTCACTCACTCTTTGGTCCGTTTTGTTTACAGACACTTAATAATTTGCTTTATTTGGTATTTCTGTTGTTTTGTTTGTTTATTTGGAGATTTAAAATGTCTCCCAGTTCTCCAGTGTCAAATATTGCATTAAAATGTTAAAATTATTGATAATTGAGAACGTTATTAACCTTCTAATAGCATAAAACTCTGTGCTACTAGAGTTATATAACCTGAAAATGGTCTCAAAATAACAATACTATTGTTTATCACAGGTATGATACATTTCTGGGACAATTTATCGTCCACCAAAATTTGCTGTTATGAGTCGGCTAACCGGAACATACCATAACAGTTAAAATATTTACTTTAATCATTGCTCCTGTCAAAAGATTCTTACAACAGACAAATTTACTTCACTTCCTGTTCTTGTGACTAAAGTCATAATTCTGAACCAAAACATGCAGAAAAAGATTCCCCCAAATAAAAGTTATGCGTTTTAGTTCACACCTTGTTTACTGCTTCAAATAAACGTTCAAAAGAAAAAGCAAGGCTCTCTAAATCTCCACAATTGTCGGATTTTCACTAATTTATTTATTTTTTGCTTATTGACAGAGAGCAACAGGAAATCCATTCTTTATTTCCTACAAATTCATTTGAACTCAGCAGGCGCCTTTCTGTGCACACACTGTTAAAAGGAAAGCACACCAATCCAGTTCCTAATTAAACCAATAAAACAATTAGTTGGGCAAAATGAGCAGGGATAAAAACTTGACTTGAACAAAAAAAGAAAAAACGAGGGGGGTGGGAGAATTTAATGAACACCTGAACACAGTTTTGCAGTCACATTGCCTTGACTATCTGGACAAAGACGCGAGTTATGGGCTTTGCAGAACGGGTGATGCCGTGCAGGTGCCAAGTCAACGGAGTAGAGTCAGGATGGGTGGGCTTAGGGGGCTGGAGAGAGGGAAGAGCGTGGAGTTTGGAGGTGAATGTTAATCACTTCAGGAGCAGAAGGCAGAGTGCTGCAGGTGCTTCCTCTACAAAGAAGCATTGACTGGACTGGCTTTACCCCAAACCGCTTGCTATTGCACGCCGTTTCAGTCAGCTCACAGCCACCGGAACGCACTTCTCATGCACGATCCATCACAGCCAAGGGACCTCTGAATCACAGCCACTTCAGCTTTCATACACACACACACACATCGGTCATAAACCTAACCTGTCAGACAATAGAATCGCAGTTTGTACTGTTAGATATTTGTTTGTTTATTTTTGTTCAAAGGGCCAGTATTATGTAAATTTGACTTTTTTTTTTACCTTTATATCATATTATAATGTTATTCTCTCAACAAAATTGTCTGTTTTGTTGAGAGATGTTTGAGAAATTCTTTAATCTCGCATGGAAACCATTAAGCTAGGTAACCTTAGCTCCACCTTCAAGGACGAAACTCCACCTCTGAGCTGTAATTTCCAAGCTTCCACTTTGCAGAGCAGCTCTGCGCTGCTCTGCAAAGTCCTTCAGCCTAACCAGAATCAATTAGTAAACACAGGCTGATAAAAACATTGTTAAATGGTTAATGGCGCAGCCATGTTTTGATGACTTCCTGAAGGCAGAGTTTCAGAAAGAGCAGGAGTTTCTTAAAGAGACACAGGCCCAATTTCAAGGTTTTAAATTGCAACGTCACATTTTTTTTACAGTCATGTTTGATACGGTTTGATATGGTGCCTGGAAAAACACTACTGTCCCTTTAATAAATGGTCTGTGTGAATCAGAGGGAATACATGACAAATTTAAAAGTACCTTGTTTCAGTCTCAATACAAAGATGCTCAACTCATAAGCTCTGCAGTTTTAATAAGAAGAAAGACAACAGAATAAATACACGACACTGCAGTTGCTCCTAAAATATGATTCATATTTGGATATGAAATGCTACACTAAGCGTGCAACTACACTGAGATGGGTGCAAGGCTAATACAATTAAGAGAACATTTTCTCTGTCTGCAGAACATAACTTGAAACATATCTACGCTGAGATACACAGGGTGGTATTAGGTAATGTCTTTTCTATTGATTACATTTAAGAGATACTCTGTAGGCCCTCCATAGCTCTAACACGCACACACCAAAGTGTTATGCATTGCATTTCTCCTGAGGACTCCGTGTGTGTACAGTAGAAATACCCCGATGTTTTGGTGAAGTGATATTTACAGTAAAAGTCTTTCAAATAGTTTAGTCTGAGTTTGAACTAGCTCTCCCTTTTATTGGTAAATCAAATTCTGAAAATTCTGGATTTTCTTATTTTCTCTTTCGGTTTTTTTAACACCATGTGGATTGGTGTAATTGTTTTGAGTTTGATACAAAATGAGATAAATATTATGAGTTGTTACTCTGATGCATACCTGGGGGTGATGCAACTCCTTATTTTTCTGTTGGATTAAAAGCTGCTACTTCTATCAAAGAACATGCAGAGCATTTCTTCACAATATTTTTTGTGGTATGGCCTTTTAAATATATATATACATATATTAAAAAAAAGAATGGTGAAAGCAGAATTGGCAGGTCAAAGTTCTAAGAAACTGTGAATTGGTTACTGGCAATATAGAGCCCGACTGGTACATCTCTATTCAGCGTTGCACAGTAGAAAAGGAAAAAAAGGAAAGAAAGAAAAGTTTGATGTAATAAACAAAATGAATAGGTCTTCACCCCAGCTAGCTAGCTTGCACTGAACACTCACTGGAAAAAAAAGGAAGGTATTCATCACATTGTGTATATGTGTAAGAGCCAGCAAGTCTTATGTATATATTTTAACATTGGTATTCATGTCTAGTCCTCCTCCTTAGCAGAGGTTTGCTCACTTTTCGACATTTATAGATTCTGGTCGTGTTCAGAAACTGTTCAGAATTTTTTTTTATGCTGGGAACAATTTGCTTTCTGACTGCAAATGAGCACAAAATGCATCCTGTTAAAATTTCAATGTGCCAACATGTAATTTCATTTAAAGAGGCCGACTAACAAATAAGAGATCAATGCTTACTAAGGCATGAGCCTTTAGATATTGGGTAATAACCTCCAGACTATAACAACAACTAGAGGGATTGAAATGGATAAATAAAAATAAAAAAATCTTGGGTTGCCTCTGTTCTAAATTTCTCATTTTTGTATTGCATTCGCAACCTGTCATTGGTATCCCTTAGCTATCTGTACAAAACTTTACAATTCAAGTCCACACTAACATGCAAAAATCACAAACGTAATGCAGACCATTAATTTAAGACTATAAAGTTCTTTTTTGCAAATTGCAAATATTGCATTGTTTTAATAATATTTTATAACAATTTTAAATGGGCTTCTTTCCGATCTTTATAGGAGCAAGTACGCCGAAACAATTCTTCAGAAATAGCTAAAAAAAAACACTGATTGTTTGCACCGGACAGCCAGTAGGCAAGGGTCACAAGTTGCCTTGCATTATGCGCAATGAGCTGCACAATGTATCACATAATATTGTGATATCAGTTAATAGGACACAATATTAAAATCCCAAAGCACTGCTTGGAATTTAATGCAGACTACGATGTCCCAGGCATCAGAAATGTATGTTTTGCATGCTAACAATATATTGAACCTATTTAATCTTGCTGCTATGGGTACAAATCTGACACAGACAATGATGCCTAAGATCCCAGAGAGGTAAAAGCATAATGAAAGATGAGAAAGATTGAAATTATGAATTAATACCACAGATATGGGTTTGGAAATAATAATAACAAAACTGTCAATTGATGATTTTCTCATATTTTTAGCAGAATGTATTATTTCAGGAATATTGAAAATGAGTGTAGGCATGGTCTAATTATGAGCCAATATCAAGAGGTAAAGACCTCATATCAAGTAAATATCTCAATTGGTTCAAGTGAATGTCTCAGCAGTAGGCCTCCTCCAGCCTCCTGGGGCCATTAGAGGCTGTGAAAAGGCTGACCAGCCCCAATTAAAATTTAATGAGAACTTTGTCTGAGGTCTTTGCTGATGGTTGTTCTGAACCCTCCCCTCCCAAAACCAGCGTTTTACTACGTACTAAAACAAGAACCCCATCAGCCAGACGGTTTTACAGCCGCCCCTTCTCCAAATAAGGTGATTGCAGGAGGGGAAACCGGAAGACTCTCCATGGTAACTCCGTCACTAACAGGAGGAGCAAAACAATGGACTACTAGAAAGATGATTGACAGCTCGTTGCGGCTAGCGCTCGTGCCAATTCACTGCATCCATTAGCAATACGGGGTCGGGACTAGCCACGAGCACCAAAATAATAATAATAATAAATAGATAATTCCGTCGGACTATTTTGCGCAGTTAACCCCTCATTAACGTTAATATTCCCCTCAAGTCTCGTTTTAACTGGCTAACTGTAAACAAAGCAGAATCTTGCGTCCTATGCCGTCGTTACGCTTCACGAACTAATTCCTCTGTAAGGGAGCGTGCGTCTTTCTCAATGCTACTTGACTACGTTCCTACATGGCTGCTGTTTAATTTCTGTCACACCCACCTCCTACTGAGCAGCAAACGGCACAACGAGCCAAAAACCTGGCGTTACAGCCACAGCACAGAATGGGGGAAGCGGCATTGCAACTGTACCTCAGTTTCTTCTCCTGGTCATCGTTGTCCTCCTCGAAGGCGAAGTGACTCTGCCCCCCGGGGAGGGAGCGAGCGGATCAGAACCGGAGTCTCAGATGAACGCCGTTATTTTGCATGCAACTTGGCTGCTGCAGAGACTACTCTCTCTTTTTTTTTTTTTTTACAAGCTCCAGAATCTCCGGTCGGACCTGCCAGCTTTGTGTATCTCTTCGGTTGAGTGCCACATAGGAAAAACTAAAGTAATCCAACTGCTTGCAAAGTTGCATTCAAAGCGGTCATTGTTAATAGTGAATTTAGCAAATGCGACGTTGAGTTGAATGAAAAGCAGGAGCAGGCTTTATCCCTCTCATCAACAAAAAGTGCTGGATGCTGCCGATCATAGCGAGTCTGTCTCCGCCCCACCGCCACTTGTGCGGCACCCGAGTCATTAGTCATGTGCGAAAAATCAAAAATGTATATTTTTAAATTACTAAGACTCTAAATCCCACAAAAAAAAAATAGTTAATGAGCATCATTACCCCCTGTTTGTTTTAGCTTATTTACCTAGTCACACTGAATAAATTACAATATTAAAAAGTTTATTTATTTCAGTACTAAATTCACAACTGAAGCCAATAGATTATTTACACACGGACTGATGTTTGCAAGCTTTTATTTCCGCTAATTGTGATTTTTCACTTGAAGGTATGAAACATGGCATAAGATTAGAATATTACATCAGAATAATAAAAGAAAACATTTCTTAAGTGAGTCGAAGTATATTTAATACCTGCCTAAATGTTATTTTCAAAAGGTATTTTTAGTTTGACAAACGAGTCTTATTGGAACACTTATTCTAAGTTATTGAATGCGATGATATTATTATTATTATTATTATTATTATTATTATAATTATTGTATTATTGTATCATTATTATTATACAATAATAATAATAATAATAATAATAATAATAATAATAATAATAATAATAATAATTAATAATAATAATAATAATTTATGGGGTTTTTTCTCACCTCGCACCTATTATACAATTTAATATAAAACAAAAGAAAATAAAGAAGCTTATTAGAAATTAGAAATAATTTTTAATGGTCGGTAAGCTCATTACGCAACCTTGTTTTTATTATTTCTTGTCCCACTTCGTATCGTCATTCGTAAATTGTTAATCGTGTATGTTAATATGATGTCTATTAAAAATTGCTTCACGTAAAAATTTGCTATTTATTATAAGCATGCTTGTTGTTTTTCCATAGGCTGACCTGACACTCACAATATGGCGGACACACTAACGTATCATTTCTAAAGGACGACGAAGCCAATGCGTCGCTCTTAATCCCTTTACGTCAACCGGTGTATGATTTAGGTGAAAAGGAGGCGCTTCAAGCTTGAATGAATCGCAAAGGTTTTGCTCTCAACCTCGAACGGCGTGTCAAATCAATTATTAGGTGAATAAATATTGATAATTTAATTTTAAAAATATAGGGGGGGAAACCCGACCAAGATTACATGCTCATTAACATCCTATCTGGAATTAATAGCCTTAAGAAAACCCACTTTGACAAATACAAAGCAATATATTTATGTGAACATCATCCCTTCTATGTAATTATCGGTTACACAGTTATCGTACGTGCATCTTTCCCCGCTTTCTGCGGATATTATCAATTCTGTTTAAAATGGAGCGAAAACTCCCCCCGCCCGCTGTGCCGCTTACCACGCAGACGGGTAAATGGTGCGGAGCCCCGAATTACATCCAACCCCTGAGCCCCGTTTGACTTGCGCTCGTTTTGTTCATTTTGTAAAGCTCAGAAAGGCGGAGTTAATGGCGAATCAGACAAACATCGTTGGTGAAGCGAAGCCCGACTCAATCGACAGAACAAATCGAGGCAACTCTTTGGGAGCGCTTCCTTTTAGTTGTCAACAAGGAATGTGAATGGGTACTGAATAGTATCTCTTAGCAGTAAATGGTGTTCAAGACGATTGGGAAACACTTTGCTGAACAAATAGCCGCGTCTGTAGTGTCACGTTGGTCAGGTAGGCAGCTGAACTTCACTTGCTGTGTTCTCGCTGTACCATGTTAGTAGGCTAATGTTAGCTTGTTATTAACTAAGTTATGTGGAAAGTAGCCTTTATTATCGGTTACTGTCGCAATTATGCTTGTTCATTCTGAAGAGGATCTGAGGCAAAGGGATACCAATAGTCTGTCAATGCCATTCGCTAACTCAGTTGGACTTATATATACTTAATATACAGTCAAGGTCTCAGCCTTTATCCTTTTAGCTTGTTAGGTGCAACGCTTTGCTAAAAGTATTTATACCGCTTAAACTTCCTGGAATTTGGCTATGGCAAACCTCAATGTGTTTTATTTGTCCAAAAAGTGTAGCCCTTGTTGTTTAAAAGACCTTCAGTGAAAGGTTGTTTTCCAAAGTATTGCCACTATTATTATTTTTTTATTTATCAAATGGTCAAATGAATGTAATGTGTGTTAATCTTGGGGATCTATTTAGTAAAATGTCCAGCAAAATCTGTTGATGTTGGTGTGGTTGTACAGTTTCAAAATGTGGGAAAGGTCGACTGGAGATGGCTGTGAAAGCTGTAAAAAGAGGCGTGTACGACATGCATAAAAACAAAAGTTTTCTCATGTGTAACTGTATTTTTTTTATTTGCTTTTTGCATCATAAAATGCCTTTATCTTGACTCAGAATGTCAGTGGTGGATATTAGTGGACTTTGAAATAGTCTTATGTTACATCCTTTCAACACTAAGTTATTTATCTGATTCTCTCTTTTTTGTTTTGCCTCAGACATACCTTTTAAACACAGACAGATGTGGATTGAGTGATACTCCTGTCACCAGGACTCAGAATATCCATGTGTATAATCTTCTTAAAGTTTGATCCTCGGCCTGCATCCAAAAATGCCTACAGGTAAGGCGAAACCATCCATGCTTTGATGTGAAAACCTCCTAAACAAACATAAGGAAGTAAGTGCTTTAATCTGATTTTTAGTAGAAAGACCAGGAGGTTCTAAGCTGTCTTTATTAGTTAAAATAGATTTTAGGGGTCTGCAACCTTTGCAATATAGAGAGCTATTTTTACTCTTTATATCTCCAGCTCAATTAAAAGTCAGTTAGAGCCACAAACTTTACCCGACATGGTAATTAGTAATTTATAAGTTTTGACATATTTAATTTCATTTGCATTTTTAGGTTTTGAACTAAAGAAAAACTTTATGGAAATAAAGAGAGAATGGCTGCATTTTCTTCTGTGGGGTGTTGATATTTATGGAAAATTTTGTTTAAAGAAAACACATAGTTTCCAACTTACTGACAAGAAAACCTGGACCAAAAAATGATTACTAGTACTGTTGGTGTCATTTTGTGATAGAAATACAATGTAATTATGCCACAGAAAGAAGAAAAAAACAAAGGTTTATTTATCCATATTTCCAAACATTAGTTTGTTCTTTATCTTTAAGAGCCATTGTGCAAGGAGCCACTTGTGCCTTGCAGACCTCTGGCCTATAATGACGCATCCAGTCCAGATTGTGTCGATTCATTTATAATGAAAGCTTTTCTACATTAACTATGAATAAGTACAAAGTAAGGCAGTCTAGGTTTTATGTTTTAATGCTCTGGGGTGCAGTTCTCCATGCAGAGTATAACAGCCGGCCAGTTTCAGAAGATAAATAACAGAGCGGTTTGTTTATATCTGTGATTATGGAATAAGATCTGCTTGAGTTTCCACAAACAGGCTCATTTTTCACATGAGCATTTACAGAGATTAACTTTAAAATGTCCTCCTTGATTTTTCTGCGTATTGGATCCGATTCGTCCTGCTGCGAAGTCGACGTGTAAGAATTTCGTAAACATTGGCTAAATTGCCGGAAATATGCCTGAGGGAACAAATGTCACAACACAGTTCACACGTCGGACGTCTTAATAAATGGAGATTGTGTCTTTACCTCCTTCACAGTCGCATCGTGGATACGTAGGCGGAAAACAGAAACTGACGCATTGTGATCAATTGTGAGACAGATTAAAAATTGGGATGCTCGAACCCTTGGTACAGAGGCTGTTTACGGTCCGCGGGAAACAACTCCGGAAAAGGAAAGAAGAAAACAACAGTTGAAGATCAGCCGGTTATGCTTCGGCCGGCTTGCTCCTGGTTAGAAATGAGAGGCCCAGATGGTGTAAGAGGATCGAATGCGTTAGTTTCAAGTACCCCTGCCTCATAACCGGTTCATGCACTCATTCCAGACTGTCAGTCGATCTGAAACGCCGTCGATGGAGCACAGCTGCTTAAACAGGACAAAAAAATCAGTGAAGGCAAACAAGAGGCTCTTACAACATGCGCGTCAAATGGCCTCAGAATTACGACTTGTCAGAGGGCGCTGCTGCTTCTTCCAGAAATAATGAAAAGGGATGTTGCTGGCAGTAGCGGCAGAGGTCGAGGGGTGAGACACAAACAACAGAGACGGGGCCAACAGGCATTGTCACAGAAAACAACCAGGAGGGTCCAGAGTGAGAACCAGCATAATCACTAAAGGCAGACAAAACAAAAACATGTGACAAGGTCAATTTTTTTTTGTTTTTAAAATTGTTTATTCTTGGCTTTTTGAGCTGTATCTATTTCCATTATAATCACTTTCTTGTTTTTAACTACAAAGTAAGTCTAAATCTAATCTAGTCTACAAAGGAAGGAAAGGAAGGAAGTTTCAAAAACACCTGATGTGTTTTTGAAGCCTCTTATCACCCTGACATTCAATATAAAAATAAAAAAAAACATTTTGGTACTCTCCAACATTGGTACTTATGACACTGTAATCCCAATACTAAATCGTATAGGTATCTGAATTTGATACTAATACCGGAAATTAGTTCGAGATCTGCCAAAAAACTAATATCTGATAATATTGGCCTGCATCGAAAGCCGTTGTCGATAGAAGAACTCGACTCCGGCATTTAGTCCACCCCAGCGCACAGACCCATTGGTTAACAATAAATAGGCCGCATATTCTCATGCCTATTGTTAATAGCTATTTTTCTCTGACTAATATCACTTGATCCAACTTTCCCTAACATTCCACGCTGCGAAATAAGTAAAACAAGAATGTTTAATTTGTGCCATTATCATATTGGGTCAATATTGGCATTGGCCAATACTCACAGCTGCAATATCGGTATCGTGTCAGAAGGGAAAAGTTGTACTAGTTGGTCATATACTGTGGTCTGGGTTGACCGTGTTGCTGATCGAGCTCTGAAGTGAAGGGCATTTTATTTATTTATATGTCCTTAGTGTTCATCACTTCGTGCGCCGATTGAAATAGTTGATCACATGATTTGTTTATCATTACATTCAGTACATTTATGTCTGTGCTAAATGAAATAAACGTTTTCAATCAATTCAGTGCTGTTCTCCTGTACCGGATCGGTATTATCCAATGCGAAACCTCCGATATTGGAATCGTATCGTAAGTTGAAAAAAATCGATTGGTGCTTTCCCAGTTTTCACTTCAGATTAGATAATCACTTCAGAGTAATTGTTACAATGTAAAACCCGACTTCCCCAGTCAGTTTTTATCAATTCATTGTTTTGTTTTGGTTTTTTTCTGCGGGCTCCATGTGCTGTAGTAAATGGTAAACGGTAACTCCTTTCAGCTGGAAGTAGAGACTGGCGCGCTACAAGTAGTCAGCGTGGGCTATGGTGCAATACGGAGGTGTACGTCATTGCCCCAGAGGTTGAGGGCAAACTCTCCCCCTCTGTCCTTCTCCACCCCTGACCTTGCCTAAGGAGAGGACAACAGAGGTGTGTTATGAGTACTAAGTGAAGCCTGGGGAGAGTTGAAGTGTTTTGTGTGCTGCTACATTTATCTGAAGCCTGTTGTGTACAGTTGAAACCAGAAGTTTACATACCCCAAATAAAACCACGCACGTTTTTTTTTTCCTCTCACTGTCGGAAGTTAAATCAGACCGAGCGTCTCCTGTTAGACTAACCAAAACGATTTGCTTAATGCCACAATCATGAAAGAATATATTATGAAAGATGACATGCATTTTCTATTCAGGAGCATTAAATAGTTGAATGTATGACTTGGGTCAAATGTTTTGGCTTTCCTTCCACAAGCTTCTCACAGTAGGTCATTGCTGCTTCTCTGCTACCCTGCAAGTAACATGCAGTGTGTGTTTGTGTTTTTCTGTTAGCCGTCCGCATCAATAAATATGGCAGAAAAGTGAAGAAATGACACCCGATCATTTTTCAGTGCAGCGAAAGCCCAAGTAAGTAAGAAACGCTGCACTTTGAAAGGGAAGTTAATGATGCCATTTTCTAAAAAATAAAACAAGACAAAACAAAAAAATGGCTGAAGTTTGATGAAATTGTTTCGTCATGGTGTTGTTAGGCAAAGCAACAGAGCACAGAGCGGGACGCAGACAGAGAGAGAAGGACAGTCAGTCAGGGTCAAAGAGTCACAGGTAAGTGCAAGTTTACGCTGGCGAAGGTCCTCAGTCATCCAGGATATGGCCAAAACAAAAACGGTTGAAAAATATAGCAAAGTAATTACATGAAATGAAGTCCAGCTGTTTTTTTTATTAGTTTTTTTAAATACTTTGGTTTTGTGCAAGTTAAATGAATTAGAGTTATTTTTTAGAAGAATCCTCTTTCATTTAAGGACATACTCAAGCAATGGCCATATTGCTTGATCAAACAATATGTACTGTTGTTGTGTTGAACTGTGTTTGGGTAGTCATGGGTAACTCTGGGAAGGTATTCTGATGTCCTGCAGAGACTTTCAAGCAGAAACTATCCACAAACCCACAATTCAATGGATGCAAGAATTGTGCAGGTGATGTCAAAGAAGGGGTCCTGTGTTAACATGTAACTCGGTCTGCTAAGATGTTTTGATTTTAGTACATGTGACCTCTTAATGCTGCACATTCAAAGAATGACCGTTTGCAGTTCTTTATAATCCATAAAATGTTTAGAAAATCTGCTGTGCATAATAATTTGGAACAGTGCATTTTGAATTTTTTTTTTGTTGAAAAAAATACTGCTCTCATTGGGAGGTTTGTTCAGTAAAATTTGATTTATACTGTAATAGTTCATGACTTAAAAATTAGGCTGACCATCATTTGCATTGACCATGTAGGAAAATCTGAGAAAATATCACTTGCGTAATAATTTGGGACGTGGTGTAAGGCGTTGGACACTGTGACGGTTCAGGGTTATTTGATCAAGTCAAGGCAGAGAAAAGACTTTTTCTGGTCTTTGTGCTGAAGTTAACACAGTTACTGCACTTGCCATTTATTGTCCTCCTACTCATGCAAGTTATAATTTAAATAACACAACTTGCTTTGAGAGACACCACGATAAATCAATGTTAACAAGGAATCATATTGTTTGATCCGGTGGGGTTACACTACAAAGTGTTTCTTCTGCTTGAACTTAAGATAAAATATTTGTAAAGATGTTGCAGCACTGACATTGACCACAGGAATCTACGAACACAAGGCAAACTCCAGTTTAAATAACATTTAGATTTGAGTTTGGAGGACCACCACACCCATGTTTGATGTGCAACTTGTGCAGACATAACACATTAAAGACCTTTCTTGTAAGAGATATGAGACTAATAAGGGACATTATTATAATAACTGATATTACTACTCAATACATTTTAGCCTGTTATTCAGTAAACTCCAAGCAGAACTGATAAGTTTCCATTTGTACATTTCCCAGCCTGTATGTAAACTTCTGGTTCCAGCAGTGTTACAAACAAATGTGCAACTTCATCAGGTGTAATTATTAAATTCGCAGAACAAAATGACTGGAATGTTTCTGCGGGAGTTAGATGGCTTCTTAAATGACTCTGTGATTACCCACATGCTGTTATTCCTCTATCTTGACTCCTAATTTCTGGTTTATATTGTTGTTTTCCTGCTTTTGCGAGTTTTCACAGCAAAACTTATTCCCCAAATGGCTCAGCGGCATCGTAATGTGATCATGGTTTATATATAGGCACAGTAGAGTCGCATTTAAATAATGATGCAATTACGGCGCGTCGTCGTTCGGCTTGCTTGTTGGTTTCAGGTGCAAATATTGTAATTAGTTCTTAAAACTGGGCAACTACGTATCACACACTTATTTATTCAGAAAAGGCTAAACCAAAAAGCAGGGTTGTTTATTTACGTAATTTATTTCCCCTCTGCTTTTACTAGAGACCTGGAGCTCTCCTCATAGCTTGTCCTTTTTTCTTCCACGTCCCTTTTTACCTTTTTTTTATTATTATTATTAGTTTTTTATCACAATAACTTTTTGTTCTCGACGTTGGAACCTTTACCATCCTTTGGTGCCGTCTTTTATTAAATATTAAGTTTTCCCTCCGTACTCATGAGACATTTTGAAATGGTAGTTAACTAAATTTGTGTCACTGAATCAAAAAGGAGCGGCGTGCCGATCAGTCGGCCAGAGATCTGCATCGACCACCTTTTCTTTGATTTGCTGTGGCTGGCGATTCGTTGGCCAAGTATTAGGGCTGCAACCTGCGATCATTTTAGCAATCGGTTAATCAAATAATCGATCAATCAAATAAAAACAATGCTAATTTTGCAGAATTTTTCTTTTGACCGCTTGAGCCTTTTGTCATACAATACTGCAAAAGCATTCAAAGATGCAAATAAACAAATAATTTAATTCCTTTTTTTCGAATAAAACAAAGGAAAATTTTATTGCCTAAAATGCAATGACATGGCATTACTGTGCTATGTATTCCAAAGGGCAATTACTTTTACAACAACACATCAGCAATTAATATTTAACTGCGTGGGACTAAGTTCCACAACTTCAACCAATGAAAGCCTATCAATCAAACAAAGTGTTGGTAAGACTAAAAAGGTGATCAATAAATAAATTAAACTTATTTGTATTCTGCATTGCTCTTCTAGTTTGGCAGTAGAGTATTCAGAATTCCTAGGCAGCGTTTTCAGAAGCTCGATTCATAAACAGTAATGTTTTTCCCCACCGTATTCCTGCATTTAAGCTAAGACTTGCCCGATTTTATTGGGGTTCTGTTCTTATCTTTTTACTCAGACCTCCAGTAGTCTTGCTCAGGCGAACACATAAACTACACAAAATCGCAAATTTGTTTTGCAGTACAATCACCAATATCGTTTTTTTTTCTTTCTTCATGATCAAATTTTTTGCAAAAATCTTTTATTCTCAGAGGATGTTTCCAACTTTACTAAGCCTTCACCCTAATACCACACCATCCTACCCTTTCAGATTTGTACAAAAGATCACCTAGGTGACCCTCTGAATTTTTCTTCCATTCACTAAGATTTGCCATTAAACGTTGAAATAATGTTTTTCTAAAGTTGCAAAAACAAACCATTCAGGGTTATCTGTAAACACGAACACATTCTAGAGTTTATTTCCTAGGATTCATACAGGGAACCAGATGAATGCAGATGCAGACAGAAATTGTGAGGAATATTTCACATGAGTTCACTGCTTCTATTTGCTGAACAAAAACAGAAAGAAATGTCAGCTGAGTCCTGGTTCTGCTTTGATCCTTCTACGCTCCCCAGCATGCCTTCAACACGATACAGCCGGCTGCCTGACACTAGAAATTGAGATGCTTGCATGGGATCTCCCCCTTAGGATCCAGCAGCAGATGCTGTGCTGGTGTAGCATCATTAGTGTTTGCTTTGTTTCCAGTTAACACTGGTGACTCACATAGTGCGGGCTGCAGGAGGCTGCCATTAGCCTTTGAAACACCCCAAGAGGATAGTTTAGTCTTGTGTTGCGGCAGCCATCTTGGAAGAATAATTGGTGGACCATGGCCAAGCTCGGGGGGAAACATACAGATGCCGTTTAAATCAATACATTTTATTGTTGGTATAAGTCGGTGTGCTTTGCAAAATTGTAATATTATGTCAATAAGATCCTATAAAATGCACTTTTGTGTGTGAATAAATGATGATAGACGTTTAGCTTAAAGGTAAAATGTTCATTTCTGTAGGAAAAAAATTACAACAGTTAGCACAGTTGTAATTAGTATAATTAGTTTTCAGCAACACCAGAGGTTCATGTATTGCGTCAGTGTATGCAAATTAAAAAAAACTTTAATGATAGCCACTTTTAAACAACAGTCTAACAGGAAATTGACTTTCACTATTTTACAATTAATAAAATGTTTAAGAGTTGCAAAAAAAATAAACGGGAAGATCCTGTAAATTCTGAAACAGAAGTGGCAAAAACTGCTGCCATAATATTTAAAATATTGCAAAAGCTGCAGTGATAAACTGTTGATATGTAGCCTTTGTTTTATACTGAGCATGTTGTCGTATTGAATTTACAGGATGCAGAGAGATGCTTTGTTATTGGCCTGTGTTGCTATTGGTAGTTATCCTGGCTATTGAGTATAATGTGTAACAAAGTCGACGGATGTTCTGACGTTTTTTCAGCTTACTAGTAGAGGTTAGCAGGTTTATATGTATAATGTTATGCTAGCTCATGGGCTGTAACAGCATCAGATAAAAAGTCAAAGACATAAACATAATGGCATAATGAGCTTGTTTGAATGACACAGGTCAAAGTTCAGTTCTGGGGCTAACCTCCATTCACACTCTGTCAGTCCCTTTCAAGGAGACTTATTGTAAACCAGTTCATGTTATAATAGTGTTGCACTCATAGTGTGTCAATAAAAACCAATTGATACACCAGAATGGGGAAAGCGTCAGGAGTGATTATTTACACAACTGGAGCTTTAAGTTCCAGTTGTGTAAATAAGTGATGTATTTTAGTTTACATCCCTTTCACTCTATTGTGTTTCTTTATTTCAATAACAAGCTCTCTTTGTGTGCTGAGTCTTTGAATTTTGGAGAGTAAATCTATTTGCACATAAAACTCTGACTTTGGTATTAAGATGGTAAAATGTTTAATAAGTATTATGACCACGTCTCCAAAAATCATTCTGGCTTTGTTTTAAACCTTGTCAAAAAATTAGGACATTTTGAGTTTGGTTAAATTTTATAGTTGTCTTAACAATGATACATATTGCTGTTGAAAATCTTACTTGTCTTACCTTAAATCGTGTTGCATTCTAGCATGAGAAATCCTCTCTTCCTGCATGGTGGGGAGGAGTGGAATCTATCTCGATGGGGAAATGAGGCTTATCGTCTTTACGAATTGAAAATATGTCAAGGTCATATTCCGTAACCAGCAGCAATCCCATTTTTCCACTCTTAAGCCCTTTCTCCACTGGCACGGTTTTCACTGGTTCTTCCCAGTCATACCCGGCCAGATTGGTCTCCATTTACAGATCCTGTGGTGTTCCTCCCTGTTTTTTTGCAACCTGAAGGGTGGTGCAATCTGGAGCTAGCCAGGGGTCGCTCGCAAGCGATTTGATTTACAGCAGAATGCTTTCAACGGTGTAAACCCCTGGAATGACAACATCGCCACGAGCATTTTCAATCCCACAGCAACACCATAGTAGGTGGCGAGATGGCAAGCTTCAAATCGATAATTCTGTGGTTTGCGGTCCAAATATTTTGATCCATCATGGCAGCAGAGCCACAACTGGATGTTTCACCAGATGGTCAAAAAAGAGGTGCCCAGCTGTTTCTAGTTCTTCCATGCAGTACTGACCTCCTTGTTTAAGGGAATAAATTATTTCCCTGCTAATGTGTCTTGTGTCTTTGAACATTAATGATCCAATCCAATAAGGGACACCAAACACCAGTGGCAGACTGAGATGTTTGGCTTTGGCAGAGAGGATTTGGCTTGTTTCTTATGGGCGCAATAGATCTTCAATGCATAAAAGTGCCATCCCTGCAAATGTGGCACCATTTTAACCCTTGCAAGGTCTTAAGAGTTGGAGTGATTTGGAGCCCATAAGTTTGTTTTTTTTTTACTGTGAAAGTGACAACGTTTGCGTTGTCACTTTCACAAGTTACCAGGAACTAACGGTCTGACGGGACAACTCATCCGTTTCCCCGCTGTCTGACCGTGACATCTGCCACGCTCCTCCTGAGCACCGCACTAAGTACGCGTGAGGTTAAAAGGAAATCAATAGGTTTTTCAATGAAATAAGAAGCACCAATAACTTTTTTGCAAAACTTTCAGTTTTAAAATGAATTCTGTGATTTATGTCAATGCCCTTTACACATGAGTTGGAAAAACTCACCTGTCACCAGAAGGCTCAGTGGCTTTGTGTTCTATGACCAAATCTAAAAGAAGAACTTCTCTGTCAATCTCCTCAGGCTAATTTTGGCTGCAAATAGAGATGAGTTTTACAACAGACCGTCCAAAGCTGCCGACTTCTGGGGCACCAACAGTGAAATCCTCAGTGGTAAGTTGACATTTTAGAGCTATATCACTGCCTGGCTGCCTTTTACATTTTTTTGCTAACTGGCTTTTCAGTAATCAAGGTGGAATTACTTCTTCACTTCCCAATTTAGACTTTCTTCTAATCCACCACAGAACAACCCGAGCCACAGTAAGCTCGACTACCATATCCAATTTTTACAAGTGCCCGGCACACATTTTAACCAAACAGAGGAAATCAATCATTTGGTGTTCTTTATTTTCTCGCCATTTTCTTCCCGCGTAAGAAGGAAACACAGACATAACCTCGTTGTTCATCAATCTCCTCTCGCCACCTTAATAGAGGGGTCAGGACTCCACCAGCGGGTCCATAATTGATGGCTGTTTTTATGCGATGTGACAGGAATAAATGGCCCTGCCTTATCTGTAGGGCTGGCACTAGGGGAGGAGTGGGATGGCGCGTGGGGGGCAGCAGCAGGACCCTGAAGGAGACAGACCATGAAGGGAAGTAAGCAATAGCTCCCCGAGGGATCTGTGCAGCTATCTGCCCCCCACACCGCCCACAGAGGAATGGGAGCATTTAGCTCTCGGTGGAGAGGACCTGTCCTAATTGATCACCAGGAAGTGCTGCTGACATGCTCACCTTTTAATAGGACAATGTGAGGAAGAGGAATCCAGAAAGAAAGCAGCTAATTAATGGATGGGCGACTCTGTTTCATTTAACGCGATGCAACACGTTGAATTTGTCCCTCCAATGTAAAAAAAAAACAGGCAAAAAAGATGTAAATAATCATTTTTGGTCCGTACTACACATACAAACATACAGTATGTAAGGCAAAATTAAAATACTTTTGAAAATGTTAAGTTAATCTAGATTATCTGTATTTAAGTACAACATTATTTATTCGTTCATTATAAAATAAAACAGAAGATTTACGGTCTTGATTTTAATAAAATATACTTGTTAAAGTTTATAACAGTTCACACTGAATAGAGTTCATCACTTACTCATTAGGTGACTTTTAAAAGCAGATGGTTGCAGCAAATTTTATTTAGGGGAATCAGAGTAAAGTGGGAAGAAAACAAATTCACCTCATCTTTTCTTTTTTTTTTTTTTTAGATTTTCCTTTGAGCTAATCATTAGGAGCTACTTTGTTTTGGTCTGTCACATAAAGTACAAATAAAATATATTGAAGATTGTGGAAATAACGTAACTGAATGTAAAATAATTTGAGGAATACCTTTCTGTATCAGTGCAAAATCAACAGATCCCCCGCAATTTGTGAAATTATTGCACGATTTCTGCAAAAATGATCAAAAACATTGGGTTTAAATGACTGCTAACTCCCACCTGCAGGTGGCAGTATTTCTTACTTCGACCATACTGCTACCTGAGCCTTACTTCAGGTCAAGTTATTGTCCGCGATCAAAATGGCAGGTCACAAAAATTGAGCTGTCTAGCTGTTACTCTTTTTCTCATTTTCTTTCTTCTCCATGTAGATTTTGGAATGGTTTTAAAATATCGCCAAACTCCTTGCGAATATTTCTAAAACTGCAGCCCAAAATGAGTGATTTTGATTGCAAAAAAGTCACATAAAATATGTTGTTGTTTTTTTTTAAATCCTGGAGGGACTGACAGATTCAACTTTGCATTAATTTCTCTTTTACCAGGTCTGGACCTAGAGTATGGTAAGGAAGGTGGATCATGGCTGGGAATCAGCAAGAGGGGCAAGCTGGCCGCCATCACAAACTACATGGAAGGACATCCTAACCCCAAAGCACAAGGCAGAGGTAAGCCTGCCACATCAGGATCACCACATCCGGACTGCTGCCCGTCGCACAGGTCAGCGCGATGTTCACCGTCTCCCCTTTCACCGAGCTGCAGGGTTTCTCGTATCGAACTACCTTATGGATAAGGACGTGGACAGCTACTCCTACCTGAAGAAGGTGTCTGCAGACAGCCACATGTACAACGGCTTCAATCTCATCACAGCTGAGTTCAAGTGAGTGCAAGGTGTGCTGACTTATGCCTTTATTTTATTCGCCCCACACTGACGCGGGCGAGCCAGCCTCTCGTGATAAACTTTGCTGCATGACGCGTTCTCGCGACACGTGGTGATATTGTTGTTTTGAGACCATTTTCCAGTAATGCAATGGAAATGGCATAATAATGCAAGAACATGTTCTTAAACATCACTAAACTTTAAATTCCGATAAACATTTATCTCTGGAACTGGAAGACATTTTAAATAGCTAAACAACAAGAACAAATAAAATAAAATAATCAGAAGGACTCTGTAAACAAAATTGTCCTTCCCAAAAAAGGGCTAGTTGAGACCAAATCATCAGACTGAAGACTCTTGTCATCCGGTTTTTAGTGGAAAGAGTAAGAAAATAGAAGAACATTAAATCATTCAAGTAGAAATGATTGAGTATGCTTTAATTTATCACGCAATTAATTGGTTCATTACTTACTATGAAGTGTAAGCATGTTTAAAGTTGGAAAACAGAACAATTACAGTATCGTCTTGTGCGCAATTTCATGCGTCTTCTATATTCGTGACCAACAAGAACTCTTTAAATGCATTGTTGCATTGTAATATTTAATAAACGAATAGGTTTTTATTCGTATGCCGTGTTTTGTTGGCACATGTAACAGCGGCTGCAAAAACTGCTTCTTAATACGAGCCATTTCAAGCACAAAGAAAAATCAAGTGATGCTGAGGTGCATTAAAAATACAGGGCTGCTTTATTTTGTCTCCACCAGCCTGAAGTCACTGAATCCCAGTGACCTGCTTAGGAAAGAGAATTCAAAATGGGTTCAGTGGAGGCTAAGATGATAGCAAGGCAGGAAGTCCCTGTAGGCCTCTGACATGGAAACCTGCACCGCTGCCTGCCAGGGAGAGGCTGGAAGTTGGGTTCAAACACACCGAAATGAATCCCTGCAGGGGAAGAAAGGTGTGAGGGGAGGTATTTTTAGTGTCAGGAGGTTTGCATCCTACTAACATGGCCTCTAACTGGATCTTGAACCGATGTAGTTTTTAAAAAACATGTTTTTTAGCTTGTGCTTCCCTCTCATTACTTTGTTTCATCGACATTTCTGCGACTCCACCAATCAGGATCGTCGCCTACTGTCACTCGTCTCTTTCCCTGAAGCAAAATCTCCCGACGCGACAAAAAGCGTCCGACTGTTTCCCGTCTCGTGGACGTGCTTTTACATGTTGGCGCCAATGGGAGCTACGTTAACAACACATTGCTCTTTACCAAACAATTCCAAAAAACACATGGCAGCTGCTTCTCACTGCGGACAGAGAGGAAACGCAGAGAGAGAAAGCCTTCATCTTCTAAATAAACACCAGCATTAGCGATTCATTTCCTCTCGGCTGCAGCGCGTCCCGCAGCGCTGAAGAAATAGGCTGCTTCTCCCCCAATCAATAACACATCGGGTGGATAGAGACGGCCGCTGCTTTATATTGTAATTAGGGGATTTCTCACTGCAGCTTTACTCCAAACGAAGCTGAAGATTAGGTCAAGGCGTTGCCTTCTTCCGTAATGGATTCCTTGTCTTTACTGATTTGTTTTGGCCCTTTGATCTTCTTAATAAAGCTTTGAATAATTATTTCTAACCTTTAACTGGTTGATTTTGTGATTAATTTTATCAGTGGGCTTTAACCCCCACAATAAAGAGGTTGAAATATACAAGCTTGTCCTTACTGTACTGTACTGTATATATTTTTATATATATATATATAATTTTAGCACCTTTTGCTCTATCTCCATGTCTCAATGTTGTTTCCCCCACAGCGAAACAGTAAAGGATTATTCTACTCTATTCTATGTTTACCTACTGAGAAATTTCTCACTTTTACCTGCTTCCAGCTTGAGTGCAGCTGATTTGGAATCATAGCTTCAGAAATTAGCCGAACCTTTTCACCTAAAAGCGTTGGTTGTGACGCTTTGCTTGAGCTTGGAAAGAAACATTGAGACGCTGCCAATAACACTCATTCCAAAGTAGCAGCGTTAGATAAACTCCAGTTGTTTTAAAGCAGGGGTGTCAAACTCATTTTCACTTTGGACCATATCAAAAATCTGAATGTTCTTAAAGGGCCGGCTGTGCCACAATGCATTAATAAAACCAATTAAATTGTTAACATATCAATAAATCGCTGTTCCTTCAGAATTTTGTGATTGTTTTACTGTTTGGGATTTTTTTTGCAATCAACATTGCACATTTTGTGATGTTTGTTAGGACGTTTTATGATGTTTGCGCTAATGTATGATTATGTTAAATGTGACTTTTTAGTACTCAATGTTTTTGACCAGTTTTAAGAAAATTTGCTGTAAAATCAGAAAATGTTTTTTTACATTTGTTGATTTTGTTTGAATTTTGTAGAAAAACTGGAGGGAAATATTTATGTAATTTGGAATAAAAAGCTACGGTGGGCCAGATTTGGCCCCCGGGCCTCAAGTTTGACACATTTGTTTTAAAGGAACGACTACTATGGCTGTTTATAAAATAATACAACAATAGAGGTTCTTTTTTCTTTTTTTTTAGAAAACAAAGACAGCTTTGCTTTGTCCAGAATTAAGGTAATCTTGGATCACGGGAGATTTTTACGTTTTCTGAGAGACTTCAAATAAAAAAGTACTTTACTGGTGGGGGAAAAACGCACGAAGAGAACATTTCGAAAATCAAACAGAAAATCTTAAAAGCTTATATTGAGGTCATGATTGGATGATAAGAAATCAAAGGGGGCCTTTAATCTTCCTTTTTATCTTTCCGAAAAAGGTTTTTTTTACCCAATCATTCTGTTTTTTTAGATGTTCTTATTCACAGAACACGAAGGTAAATGTGGTTGTTTCATTTAATTGCTTTTGTCATGGGGCAGCCGTTGCATTTGGCCTCATAGTTTTATGGTATATCAACAAATTCCAGAAATTACATATAAAAACTTTACAAGCATAATTCTGAGAAAGCTGGCTGAATTACAGTAGTAGATGGAAGTTAAAGTGAAGCTGTGATGGTTTGCAAAGGCAATCCCACCCTTGAACTTTTCCACATCTCATTATATAATAATAGCCACAAACCTCAATGTGAAAAAGGAGGAAGATCATCTTTTTTATTTCATTTTTTAAAACAAATATCTCAAAGGTGTGGCATGCATTTGTTGCCACCTTCCTCCACCTAATAATTTGCCAAAAAGTTTATTTATTTTTTCATTTTTTTTACCACAATTACAGCAGCTTTTGCATGTACGTGACTGGTATTTTTACCAATTTGTTTTTGAAAAAGAAAGTCCGATGGAGCGAAGAGCGTCTTTGAACACAATCGTTCAAGCTTAGACGCTCAACTAGACGTTGGTCTGGACTTTGATCAGATTATTCTTTGACGGACATGTCCCCCCTATCCGTGGCTTTCACAGTGCGTCTGTATCTTATGGGTGCACTTAAAACTCTGGGCGATGAGTTTTCAGAGTGCATGTTGTCGTTGCCTAAAAGCCCCGACCCACCACTGTCGACGCTGGAAGCTCATCCAGGCGTCTCCGGGCAAACTGCGCCACAGCTGGCGATGGGGAAGTTGCTCTACAGCGCCAACATAGAGGGCTCTTCATTTGAACCACTCCCAGCCGGCATACTGATTACCTCTCTGCCTGAGATCTTAAAAAAAAAAAAAAGCTTCTTCTTCTTTTTTTTTTTTTTTAGTTTTGAAGAAAAAACCCTCTTTCCTCTTTGCCCGTCTCTCTTTTCATGCCCAGTGGCTCTGATCTCCTGCTGTTCCCTCATCTCTGCCCAAATCAGCCCACAGCCCTGCTGATGGGAACCTCAATATTCCAGCTACTTTCATAAAGCAGAAGTGGCCACTCTCTCTCTCTCTCTCTCTCTTCTTCTCTCTTTCTCCACAAAATCCTCCACCTGCTTCCTCCATGGTCAATTTGATCCACATCACCGACATGAGGGTCTTTAGTTCAGGCCGCAATACCAAGAACAAAACTAATATTTCATGGTTTGTGCTTGGTTACTGTGCCTTACTAATTCTATTTCCCTTCAGATTACACTTCCATCTGCTTTCTTTCTTTCTTTCTTTGTTTTTTATTTTTATTGAATGGCTAGCATCAGAGCTTGGTAGGAGCCGCGTCTGTTGTTGTCGCTCCTGTCAACACCATCTACTGCCGCTGTGCTGACTGTCACCATAGGGACGCAGACAGTGTTGTTGTTTATTTATGATGTTTAGCTGGCTCTGGGTACAAGAAACAATATTAAGGACGTGGAATTGCTGTTGTCGGAAGGATTTCGTAACGTCGGCTGGCAGCTTAGAGAATTGCTCTGTCTGTCTGGTGTTTCCTCCTTTAACACATATTCTCCCGCCTCTGGAACATGCTCTGCTCAAAAGTGTTAGATTTGTTTTTGCCAGAATACCCTGGTGTTGTTTGTCCCCTTGATGTAGTGTAGTTTTGATGATATTAAAGCGGGGTGGTTTTTTTTTTCAGTTTCGTACTTTTAACAGTTTTGTGCCCAGGTTTTTTTGCAGTACAAATAGGGAAGTGTCTGCCCCAGGACCTGTTGCACCTGCCACGCGTTAGTTTGTACCCTCCTTAAGGATGTTTGGATACTTGCTAATGATTTAGAGTTTTCCATTCACGGTCTTATGACGGTCTTTGTTCCCACTGGAATAGCCTGCTTTGTATCGGGGAGGATGGCGCTGATTATGCACGTCTCGGTTTTTTCCACATAATCAGCCTTTGTATTTTGCTTGCATTACAGGAATTTAGCTGCATTTAACCACAAACAACTACAGTCTGCCATCTGCAGTCAATCTTCTCTCCTTTATTTGGCTCATGCACAAAGAAAAAAAAAGTACCGCTGCATCTAATTGTCATGGATGCAAATACAGCGCCAAAGAGTTTTTAAAACAACTAAGTGCTGAATATGATTTACATTTCATGTTTTCGATATTTAGGGCTGCCCAGTGGCGCAGCTGGTAGAGCTGTTGCCTTGCAGCAAGAAGGTTCTGGGTTCGATTCCTGGCCCCGGTCTTTCTGCATGGATTGTGCATGTTCTCCCTGTGCATGCTTGGGTTCTCTCCGGGTACTCCAGCTTCCTCCCATAGTCCAAAAACATGACTGTCAGGTTAATTGGTTTCTCTAAATTCTCCCTAAGTTTGAGTGTGTGTGTGCATGGTTGTCTGTCTCTGTGTGGCCCTGCGAGAGACTGGCGACCTGTCCAGGGTGACCCCGCTGGAGAGGCACCAGCACCTCCTGACCCTCCTATGGGACAAGGGTGTACAGAAAATGGATGGTTTCGTTATTTGTAGGTTTTCTTGACTCTAAAACATGACATTGTCCATTCTACAGCCACAAACCCAGCATCATGCTCTGAGTTTCCTGCTCTTCTCTGAATAGCATCCGAGTCAGATGTTGGAGCGGTATTGCACCACATTTCAGATTGACTGATGCCACTGACATAAAACTGACATCAAAAAGTTCACTGGCCTTCCAGTTCAAAGGATCCGGTCATAATTTATGATTCTCCTCGCTGTACTAAATCTGTGACAGATGCCCTTGATGTAGGATAGATTTCCCAGAATGAATTAACTCACCGCAACGAAACCGGTTCGAAAGGAGATGTGACACTACAGTTAAAGGCTCTCTGCAGCGTTGGATTGTACAATGAAAGCCGTCATTTTTCACAGCAGTTCAGCACAATGTTCAGTTCTGCAGTTCCTTCAGTATCTTCTTTTTCTAGTTCCCAATACAAACGGTTTGCAAAAGCGATAAAAGTGCATTAATTCCAATAATCCTAGACTGGTATGTAGTGAAACATGTATTATGCTCTGTTGCTTTTCCCTTTTCCCCTACAGAGTCTTCTTTGCTGCATATGTTTATTTTTTTAGTATAGACCCATTACTACTCTTGCCACTGCATTCTCACCTGGACATATTTGTATTTAGTTGTGTAATGTCTAATTTTCTATGACGTTGTGTCCCATCTAGAGCCAAACAAGACACTGTGTGTTACTATGGAAACAGAGGCAGCTCTGAGCCCATCCGTCTGAATCCAGGTCTGTGTTTTTATTATGGTTGCTGTAGAAACCGCTCATTCCCTATCCACCTCTCCTCCTGGCCTCTGGCCCGTCCGCCTTGGCCTGACATTTTCTGTCGGTGTTGCTCTCAGATTGTGTTGTTTGCTGAAGCTCATGGCAAAAAAAAAAAGGACAACCCAGCAGAGATTGTGTGGACGCATCTCTGCGTCGTTCATGTTGTCTCTCCTCAGCAGGGATCTACGGCTTAAGCAATTCGCTCCTGGATACTCCGTGGAAGAAACTTCTGAAAGGCAAGCAGCACTTTACCAGCGTCGTCGGCGACCAGTCGCTGTCCGACGACGGATTGGTCCAAGAGCTGCTCCACATCCTTAACAACGAGGAGCTGTGAGTGACTGACACCCAAGCGAAAGCATGGAAAACATACTTTGTTTGTGACTTTTCTTTTTTGAATCTGACACTTAAAAAAAAAAAACAGGTTCCAGAGAAAGATTCGTTTTTTTTTGTCTCAATTTTTATAAATGTGACAGAAAAAAACAACTTCATCAATGCAATGCACATGAATTATATTTATTAAGAGATTTTTTTTATTTTTCTGTTTTTGTGCTTTCCTGTACAGGAACACACCTGACCCACTTCAAGAGCAGCTGGGTGAAGGATACAGCAAGTCCATGGTCCAGGCTCTGTCGGCCGTTTGCGTCCGCTCTCCTCATTATGGCACAAGGTAAGTGGCTCCCAACCCCGGTAAATCTTTCTGTTTGTTCCTTCCCGGCCCACACTGCGACTGGAGGGACTACTTGAAGATTGCTCCGGTCAGGGGTGCTCAAAGTGCGGCGCAGGAGCCATTTCTGGCCTTCCGAGTAATTTCGGGCATCTCACACCTGCTAGTCGTGCAAATTTACCTGACCGGGACAGGCACTGAATTAGTCACAGACATGATTTATGAAGAAAAACTGACCCACTTCCTGTTCTTGTGTTGAGAATAGACACAGCAGACACAGACTTGACTGTAGCCAAGAAGTCGAGGCATGGAGGGACAGTTGGCGTATTGCACCCTCAAACCTCGATGTACTTTATTGAAATTTAATTTAATAGGACCAGCGGTGCAAAAAGAGGGTATTAAACCATGTGCAACACATATGGGCGCCGTGCTAGCAGGGGCGCCAAAGCGATGGTGGATGAATTATTTCTAGGCTTAATGCCAGGTGGAAATGAAGAAACAGTCACTTAACCACAAGTGAATAGTTTGAAAATATTTACTTTTTAAAAACTATGTTGCTTTGTATATTCAACAGAAAATATATTGAGCATTGGGCGCTGCAGTTATATTTTATTACAAAACAATTTTTCTGTGTGTATTTGATTGTCATGCGTAACATGAAATAAGGGGGGGTGCTTATAACGTGTCCACACACACCTCAGAAAGTACTTTTCTGTGCCTCTTGTTGCAATGCGACAAAATACGGAAAGATTGAAAGGATGTAAATACTTTCACTAAACATCTCTTAGGTTTTCAATCTTAAGAAAACCTTGAGGCGCTGTTTGACCCTGGCCGATCACTATCAGGTGACAACTTGTTTCTTCGAGATTTACCAATGTTGTTTCTGTTTTTTTCTTTTCTTTTGCCCATTCAGGACCAACACAATAATCCTGATAGACGCAGAGGGGAACGTCACCTTCACAGAGCGCACGATGCTCGACGTTGACACAAGCAAATGGAGCACCAGTTCTTTTCAGTTCAGCCTCCAGGCATGAAGACGAGCTTGAGGATACCCACCCTGTGCCTTTCTGCAACACCTTTCCCCCCCTCCATCAGCCGCTCTGCCGCAGCTGCTCTTCCCTCGATGCAGCACCGAGAGCTGAAAGACTTGTGCGCAATTTTTCTCCAGCTAGACGCCGTCTGACTCGTACACATCACCGACATGACATGAATTCTCTGCCCTTGAGTTATGTTCAAATGGCTTTTTTTTTCAGTTTTTTTTTTTAAATTGTGCTAAGTTAAGTAAATCGCCAAAGGACAATTACATTTTTATGAATAAAAAAGCGTTTTATCCACATGTCACAGAACACACTTGCTGGGATGCTTGAGAATGCCGAATCTGCAACCATAAAGTCCTCTTGATGCAGCCTAATGTTGTTGGAGTCAAACTTTCTACCTCTAAATTGGTGTTACCAACGCAAAATACACTCTTTCAGTTTTCAGACTGGATCTTTTAAAGTCAAATTACCAAAGTTTGAGGACAGAACAACATATATTACACATGAAGGTAACCCACTCCATTAAGTGATTACTTTGACAGCACTTGGGTATTTCAAACGTTTCACACTATATCAGATGTCAGCATTTTATGGTATTTATGGCATCAAATGTCATTGAATAATGAATTTACAACTATTGGACGCGAGAAAGGTTTATCCAATCACATTATAAAAAAAATACGTCATGGGAAAGTGAATATTTACAGATTTTTTAGACATTTTGAAACTACACTTCTATTATTTTTAATCTAAGCTAGTTAATTTTTTCCTAAACATTTGAGACATGTGTTTTATTATGCAGGTGGCTATTATTGGTATTGACTGGAACACCCAACTTGATCAAAGCTTGAGCTATTTGATCCAAACAATTCCAAGGAGGTATAAAAAATTAGCTATTATGTTCAAGAGTTACCCATGTATCTCTAGGTTTCACATCTAATTTTTTATTATGATTTTATGTAAACTTCTGACTGCAACTGATTAAAGTCATTGGTGTTATTTGTGCCTAAATATGATGAAGTATGAAGGCTTTAGCAAGATTTATTTGTTTAAAAACCCAACACCTTTACATACAAATAACACATTTCAGTATGTTTCTATTACACAATTCCGCTCATCTGACATCAGCATGCAGACAGCGACATCTCCCGGCCAAATGTAATTTTAAAAAAGCATTTGTTTCTTATTTCGTTGTCATAATCCTGGTTAATGCAAAATTATCTCGCGTTGCAGTGGAGTAGATATTTAAATATCTTTTTTTTATTATTGTGAAACTTAAAACTTCTGTACGCTCTGAAGGTACCTACATTCGTTCGAGTCCGTAGTTTAGCATGAAGAGCCTGCTCATTGGCTGGATCCTGAATCTACGTAACAGCGGGAAAAGGCAGCGATTGGCCCGGGTGCTAGTGGGCGGGGCGTGTAAAGATTGCCCGTTGTGTCTTCCCTCAAGATGGCGGAGCTGCTGCTGGAGCCGAATGGCTGCAGTTGGAAAATAAAATCGTTTTAAAAGGTTGTAGAACCCAGTGAAGAGATTCGTTTCGTATACCTCTCAGTGAGTACGTCCTCCGCGCTTTATCAAGCCGTTCACTGATTCGAAAGCAGTGTTTTCGTGCGTCTATTTGCTCGTTAGCACTTTAGCATCGAGAATATCGCTATAGGCCTAGCATGCAACTCCAGGCAGGAGGGATGCTCACTCTCCATTTTAGGCTTCCACGCGTTTGTGTGTTTTGCTCGTTCCTGTAATTTCGGTGACCGTTTGTGAAGTTGCCGTGCGAACAGACTACAAAGTTGGTCCTGAATGTGTTTTAGTCTGATACCTATTCTCTGTGGTCATTTTCCCCCCTTTTATCTCCTAGATGTCCGCAGTGGAGAAAGATCAGTGCCTCTGTTCCAAAATAAGCTGAATGCATTGTGATTTCCAATAATTGAGACAGTGATTCTGAAGGCTGTCTACATTAATGAAAAGAGCAATGTAGTCAGCTTAGCATGTTCAGCATCTGGTACGTGGTCTATACAGGGATGATCTCCTGCATTGGAAATTTGTAAAGATTTCTTTATAGTTGTCAGCTTCCATTAGACTTAGGTTTTGACGTAACCAGACGCATACAAAAAAATTTTTTAATATTTTTTTATAAAAATGGATGTAGATGACGTTCTCCCCCCTCTGCCCTTGGAGCCACCTGATGATTTTAGCCTAGACCAGAGCAGAGCACCTCCACCACCTCCCCTGCAAACGTCCAGTGACGCAGAGGTAATGGACGTTAGCTCTGGTGGTGATGGACACACAGACACCCCGGGGGACGGGGAAGCAAAGACGCAGGAGCGCACGAGCGAGGGCTCTCTGATTTTCTGTAGCCACCTTTCCAGCGAGGCCAGTCCCAACCCACGGTGCCCCAGAACGGCCCGCCACGCTCCTCTGGTCACCAAGTTTTTGCCGGACCTGAAGCAGCTCAGAAATGTTAAGATCAGGGTAAGCTTCTCTGAAAACAGCAGCAGCAGCACCAGCAACGTTAGCAGCGGCAAAGACAGGAAGGTGTTATACACAGGTGAGGGTCAGGAGGCAGGAAGTGAAGACGGCTTAGCTTGTCTGAATGGTGAAGTGGAGAACATGACGAGCTTGCTGGAGGATGCTGAGGGTAGCGGTGGGGCTGAGGACGCAGCAGGAGGCAAGTCGGAGGACAGCGAGGTAGACCTGGAGAATAAGGTAGAGTTTGCCGTCTTGGATGAGTTGGAGGACTACTACGAGAACCTCCTGGACCAGGACGATGGGGAGAAGGGAGGCTTTAAGTCTGACGCCATAGCTCAGCAGGAGGAAGTGCACGGCGAGCCTTCGGCTTACGCGTATGAGGTACGTTTATTGTCTAGAGTTCAACCGCTTTTACAAGGTAGAATTAGAAAAAAGATAAATTCTTCTCACCATAATCACATGCAGCACCTTGCAAAATTGTGCATAATATATTTTTGAGTTTAGAGAATATCCTTTGATTTTACCATCTTTTTTTTTTACCCTCATGAGTCTTTGGGTCTGGTGTGGTCTGGTCTTCACCAAGAGGAAGCATTCGTGACTGCATTTCCCAGCCGTCTCTGTGTGCCGATCCTAACCGCTTCCTCTTCCAGGAGGGCTTCGACAACGATGTGGATGCTCTTCTGGAAGAGGGCATGCCAGTCCCGAAAAAGATGCGTTTGGCGGAGGACAAGTACGCCGGGGACAGCGATCACCAGTCCGATGGAGACGGCGAAGGGGGGGTGCAGCCGATGGTCACCAAGATCAAGACCGTGCTGAAAAGTGAGTGGTGGGCTCGTTTGAGTTGTTCGGACTGGTTTCTGGTCTGCTGGGATGCCTGTCTTTCCTGTAACGGGCATCATTTTCTTTGCACCCGTACTAAAGATGTGTTTACCGGTCATATTGGGGCTGGTATTAAGTAAGACCCGTGAAGACACTGTGGCAGTAATCAGTGAGACTGAAGATAAATGCATAAGCGAGTTCCTCTAGAGCTCGTCCTGTCGCAATAAATCAGGAAATTGCATGAGAAATTGAAATTAACTCAAGAATTTCCATTTGTGTGATTTATTAGGCCTGAGCAGCTAAGCGCTGCGAAGGCCTATTGTAATTGTTTTTCTCTTTTCACTCTTTCTACCAAAAACTGGATGACAAAAGTCTTCCGTCTGGTGCTTTGGTCTCAACTTTTATGAAGGATAATTTTATTCCCAGAGACTTTATGATTCATTTTATTTGCTGTTTCTCTTGTATTGTTTCTTTATTTTGGATATTTCAAATGTTTTCATTGGAATTTAAATGTATCGTGTTACCTAAACATAATCTCAAATCAACAATATTATCACAATAACCTCTAGTGCAATTTGTTGTCCAGCAAAATTTGCTATTGTGACAATCCTTTAATCCTCAAAATTTTCTTCGGGTGATAGAAGGCCGACTTTGTAACTGTCTTTATGTGTCTCCGAAGGTTCAGGTCAGAGTTCACTCAGATTTCAAACCTGATCTCTAGTTTTTATCTTTAATAACTCAAGCTGTGTGGATGCTCTGGATTGTTCCTCTTTAAGTCCAAAGATTATAACTTCAGTGCAGATTCAATGTTTCAATCTTATTTTATCGAAAAATATCAAACAAAACAAACCCATTGATCTGCGTGACAAGATATTTTAAATTAAGGTGTGCAAACAAATGCTGTAAATATTTATTATTTGGAGCTGGTTGTCATGAAAGTGGTTGCTATCGAGATGCTGTTTAAAGATTTTTATGACATATGCATAAATAAAATCACGTACATGCAGGTGTAGATCCTACAAATAGAAGATACGACACACAATAGTAAAGTATTGCATCACAAAAGCCAAATTTTCTGCAATGGATCTTACACAAGTTTCCTTTCAAGTGTCGTCAGCTCACGATCTGCTTGTCGCACAGCAGCACCGACCGTATATTAATGTGTTTTTTTTTTGTGTGTTTTGTTTTTTTCCTGTCGCAGGTCGAGGCCGTCCACCAACCGAGCCTCTTCCCGACGGTTGGATCATGACATTCCATAATTCAGGCATTCCAGTCTACCTGCACAGAGAGACCCGAGTGGTCACCTGGTCCAGGCCCTACTTCCTGGGAACGGGCAGCATCAGGGTGAGCTGCAGCAAAGGCTCATGTCTTAACAACAGCTGCGTTTCCATGGCAAACGAGTTGCAAAACTTTGACGACATTCCGCCAATTTTGAAAAAAACAAAAACACAATTTACCATATTAACAGTAAAAAGAAACGCAATTAAAATCACACGTAGATCAGTTTGTTCACACAGTAACTAGTTAAAAAGCATTCCACTCCCTCTACTTCCTGTAGTCTCCTTCGTCTTTTCTACAAGTGGTAATCGATTGGTTTAAATGAGATGGTGCGTAAAGAGCGTTACCGAACCAACGGTAATTTTCATGTGTTGATACAAACACGCATACAAAAAAATGCAGTAAAAAAAATTAGTGTATAGCGGGGAAAAAAGTTTACAAAATTACATCTGCCAATGAAATTAAACGTGAAATTCCTCGTCGATAACCAACCGTCCTTTAAGCTGATTGGAGGAGCTCTCTGATGGCGACAGGCAGTGCGTCCCCGTCCAACCTTTTAACGGGTAGAACATTCTGTGAAATGTTCTACCCGTTTCTAAATTGCGAGTTTTGATTTAGAAGTTGAACCAGATTGAAAGCCGAACGTTCAGTCTTGGAACATCCAAATACACCGATTTCGATCCAGCCAGAAAAAAGGCACAAAAAAAAACAACTTTTTACCGAAACACTCCGTGCACTTTCGAAATTTCCGCCTTCCCACTGACCAGATTTATTTTGGTAACTTCAGTTTGCGCATTTTTATTGTTTTGACGGTCAATAGAAACGTAGCTATTACGCATGTCGAAGGCGATCTCCTCGATTGTGGAAGAGTTAATTTACAAAACCGAGACGTAGCCCCGGTGCCTGAAGCCCGTTCCTGAACTCTCGCGGCTTCTCGTCCAGAAACACGACCCGCCGACGAGCAGCATCCCCTGCTTGCACTACAAGAAAATGAAGGACCAGGAGGAGAGGGAGCTCAACGGGGAGGTAAGCTCTGATGTCAACGAGGCTGCCGCGAAGACCAGCGACACGGGGAAGGAGGACAGGTCGACGGAGGAGCAGGAGGAACACCCTTCGTCCACTGTCGGCGAAAGCGGCCAAGACAGAGAGAGCGTGGAGGAGAGCGGCATGCAGAGCAAAGAGATGCAGGCGTACGACACGGCGCAAGGCGCCTTAGGGCAGGTCAAGGCCAAGGTGGAGGTGTGCAAGGACGAATCCGTAGGTAAGGAGCTTTGGCCTTAAGTTCCCTTTTTCGATACGAAGCAGGATTATCTCCTAAAAAAAATGAAATTCCTCTCAGAACTTGAAGAATTCCGTCTTTACCTGGAAAAATGCTTCGACTTCGAACAAGTCACCGTCAAGAAGTTCCGCACGTGGGCCGAGCGGCGGCAGTTCAACAGAGACATGAAGAGGAAGCAGGCGGAGTCGGAGAGGCCGATCCTTCCCGCCAACCAGAAGCTCATCACCCTGTCGGTCCAGGACGCTCCCACTAAGAAGGGTAACGAGCGCGGAGGCGTGCGCCTGGACGTTCTGTCACAGTCAGGGCGTCATCCTTGAAAATATGTTTGTGTTGTGTTATTTTTAAACAGAGTTTGTCATCAATCCCAATGGGAAGTCTGAAGTCTGCATCTTGCACGAATACATGCAGCGAGTCCTGAAAGTTCGGCCCGTTTACAACTTTTTTGATTGTGGTAAGTTGGTTTTGTAGCGACTGGGGGAAATTGCTGTTTTGTGGTTCAGTTACCTGTAGTATGAACATTTCAGCTGCATCCAATGTGAACGTTTCCTGGATCTGCATGTGAGCTAATGCTAACGCTGACACGCCTCCTCAATTTATTTAATAATTGAATCTAAATACCCAAACTGAAAATGTATTACCTTGAAGTATCCGTGTTTTTAATGATTTCACAGCACTTCGTTGCAGCTGCTTTCGTCTTGAAATCCTTCCTAAATGAAGTAGTCAGTCGTTCGGTTTTTAGTTTTCTGGTGTTTTATATATAACTTGTGCGAATGCTCACTGCAGACCGTTTTTGTTCCCTACAGAGAACTCAAGCGAACCGTTTGGCGCTTCAGTCATCATAGACGGAGTCACTTACGGCACAGGAACTGCGAGCAGCAAAAAACTGGCCAAAAACAAAGCTGGTAAATCTACATTTTCTTTTACAGCTTTTGCACATTTTATTTGGACTCCAGTCACATAAAGACACTATAATATGTATAAAATTCACACAGTCACTGCTTTTTATAATATTTTCAAATGAACATTTATTAACACAACTATATTGAGCGAACAGTGAATGGAAACGGTCAACATAATCTGACCAGACGGACGGTTTTCAGGGTTTCTAAATATCATCAGTTTGAATTTATTGTGACGGGAACGACTCAAAATCTTGTGATGAGAAATTTATCACAAGCAAACGATACGATAAATGCCCAGCACCGAATATTTAAATAATACTCTTATATTTAAATAATATTTTTAATCTTTTATTTTGTAACGATTCATCCAGACTGATCCAAAAAGAGGGCGTTTATTTCACAAGTTTGGGACAAATTTTGTAGGATGAACTCTTCAAATGAAATCATGGGGAAATTGTCAAATAACACAAAAAGTTTTTGTTTTTTTTAATTTATTAAGGGTAGCAGCCCTTATTCGACTGACAAGTTTAAACGATGGAGGGAAACAAAAAAGAAATGTGAGCCTGGACATATATTTCTTTTTTTTTCTGAGAAACTGCGACGGAACCCTGTTTAGTGTTTTTTTTTTTTTTTTTTTTTTTCCATTTTCATGCGTTTGAATATGGAGAGATAAAATGACAGCATGCCAACGTTTGCGTCTCTCTTCAAGCCCGAGCCACACTGGAGATCCTCATCCCTGACTTTGTGAAGCAGACCTCGGAGGAGAAACCCGTCGAGGGCGACGAGCTGGAGGTACGGCCGCGCCGACATCAGAGCCTTTTGAATCGTTGCCACGAAAACAACTTTCTCTCCTCCTCCTGCTGTTTTTGTCTTGCAGTATTTCAATCATATCAGTATAGAAGACTCACGAGTGTACGAGCTGACCAACAAAGCAGGTCTGCTTTCGCCATATCAGATTCTTCACGAGTGCCTTAAAAGGTAAAGTAGATTGTTTTTTTTTTTTTTATTTTGTTTTTTTTCCAGGTGACCGGGAGGAAAACAGTTTATATGGGGGTCTGTTACTGTCAAGAATGGCTTTAAGGCTTGTGACTAGAACTTTTTTGACAAAAGTGAATTTTGCAAAAAATAATAATAATAATAAAATCGCCACCTCTTTCTTTCTAAAAGATGTTTAGGGAGGTGACAATATGTAAGTAACTGCATCCGATTTTCATCCAATTAGTGAACTATTATTTTTACATTAAAATGTCATCATTCAGTAGAGCTCAGAATAGCAGACAAAGCCTGGAATAAACTCTTTCCAAGGTGAATGCAGGAAGTGTCTGAAGTGGGGGAAAAAAAACATAAGAAATGTAGGAGTTAAGAGAGTTTTTTTAATGTTGTTGTTTTTATTTTAATAAAGGTCAGGACACATATTAAAAGCAATTGTTAAACAAGTGCAATAAGGTTTGATTATGTCGATTAGACTCGGCTGGAGATCCTTGGAGTTGTTTTCAAAAATGGTGCAGGAAAGATCCGGCTATTTTGATTCTGATGGTGCTGTATGTGCAAAAAAAAAAAAAATTGAAGATATAAGCTATCCTTTTCTTGGTCTACACTTTGTGTTCTTGCCTTTGACAGAAATGTAAATATTGATCTATTTCTTCACTAGTGTGATCTCTTTTTTGCTTTTTTTGTTATGTTTTTTCATAACAAATTTTGACTTGTGTGTGGCAAGGTTTCAAAATGGCCTGGATAAATAAATGCTTGCTTGTTTTTTTGTCTCAGAAACCATGGAATGGGGGACACCAGCATTAAATTTGAGGTGATTCCAGGAAAGAACCAGAAGAGTGAATACGTCATGACGTGTGGGAAGCACACGGTGCGAGGCTGGTGTAAGTGGAACCAAACTCCAAGTCTTGTGTCGGAGTCTGCGACCGTTTTTTCCTTCCGTACCTCGCGGAGCCGCCGGCCGCAGAATAGTTCTGTTCACTGGTTTTCTTTACCAACCAGGCAAAAACAAGAGGGTCGGCAAACAACTAGCGTCCCAGAAGATCCTCCAGATGCTTCACCCCCACGTGAAGAACTGGGGCTCTCTGCTGCGCATGTACGGCAAAGAAAGCAACAAGATGGTCAAAAAGGTGACGACCTGCACTGCTTCTGCCGTTTTTATTTTCTAGTTATCAAAGATAAGCGTGGAGAGCTGAACGCATGGCTCATGTGAAACAATCTTTCCTCAGGAGAGCTCAGACAAGAGCGTGATCGAGCTGCAGCAGTACGCCAAAAAGAACAAGCCAAACCTTCACATCTTGAACAAACTACAGGAGGAAATGAAGAAGCTGGCAGCTCAGAGGGTAAGAGTGGACGACGTCCAGTGTGTTGCTACACGTTTGCTGTTTAGCTCTTCTCGTCGTGCATTTCTCTGTGCGAAGCAGAAGAAAATAATCGCAGCTTCGTTAGACCCTGAGCAGACTTGACAGGAAGGCAGTCTGAACACGCACACACACACAGACACCCTTTTGTCCATATTTTCTAGAACAGCTTCTCATGTTCATGACTGAAACAAGAACACAAGGAGCAGAAACCTGGTAGTACCGGAGTCCTTGGACTTCTTCATGCACAATATTGGTTGTGTTTATTGTAATGTGGCTAAAAATATATATTCTTTTATTGCCAATTATTTTGACCATGAATCAAACCCTGCTTCCTTTCTGAGCTTCAAAAACATAAATTCTCTATAAACAAAACAAATAAAAACTTCCAATCAGTTGCATTTTGCCAATATTCTCGTAGTTGGTAACAATTACTAATTCTTCTCAGGATGCATTTTATTCTCCCCTCGCAATGCACAATCTGCACTGTTCCCCACTTCTATCAGGGCCAGTAATTATTCTAATAATTGATTATTCTATCGATTAATCTGAATTGATTAATCTGATTTTTAAATAAACAGGCATATTTTTTTATTTCACCACTTAAGCTTTTTTATGTAATATTATAAATGCATAAAAAAAAAGAAAAGCAAACTCATTTTTTAAACAAAAATAATCCCTTGCCTTGAATGCAATAACAGCGTTCTTTTAGTGAATTTGAACAAAGTTAAGATGAAACTAGGCCGTCTGTGGAATTGTGGGTAACACATATTTTAAGACGAAAAACGTATTTTTCCCCTAAATGCAAGATGTGTATACTTTTTTCCGCAAATGACCTTTTTTGAGACTGTATACACCAGTTAACGATTAATCGATTACTAAGTTAGTTGACGACCATTTGAATAATCGATTTATCACGATTAATCGTTTCAGCCCTAACTCCTACATTTGAAGGCCCATGGCTGTGATTCCATAACCGATTACGTCAGTCCCATTCTAAATGTGTTTAGTCATCCGTTGTTGCTTCTTTTTTTTCCCCCCCCCCCGCATCAGGAGGAAACCAGGAAGAAGCCCAAGATGACCATAATGGAGTCGGCCCAGCCGGGCAGTGAGCCCCTCTGCACTGTCGACGTTTAAGTCTCAGAATCACTGGCGAACCACCGCACTGAAACCCCCAGTCACTGTCAAACATCACACCGCATCATGGCGTCCACAGCAGAACGCATCACTTGACATCCGGCGAGGAGCGTAGCGTCACACTGATCAGACCGGCGGAGCCGCCGCTCGTTTCCCGCGGCTCCGTTTCAAAGGTCGAGCGAGAAGGAGGACTGACTGCACTAGAGCCTAGAGATTTGGGAAAAAAAGAAAAATAAAAACAACCTACCTCTCTAGATGCATCCTAAACAACAAGAATATGAATTACATCAGAACAGAAATGCATGCTTTTAACTGTCAGAAAAAGAAAAAGCCAATCCAAACATTGGTTTTATTGTCAAAGTGATATTTTTAAAAGTCAATCTTTTAGTACTCATACTTGGGATTTTTTGTTTTTGTTTGTTTCTTTTTAGTGCTTGAAGTTTTCAAAAGGGACTACTAATGCTTGTATTTGTACTAGTCAATTAATTGGAGAAAAAAAATATGTTTGTTTATTGGATATTTTAAGGACAGAGGAAGAATAAGTACAAAAAAAAAAAAGCGTACCATTTTTGTTAATCAATCTGAAAAGTCGTCGTGTTCGTTTGCATGACATTCGTCGTGAAGTGATGGTTTGGGGAAAAAAACCATCACCATGCGCTCGCGTTTTACTTTTCGCTCGTCACGCTGTTGTTCGGAGAATAACCGTTTGTGGGGACGTGATGTTTTGAGTAGGACGTTACAGTTCCAGTGGCAGTAAACCCCGAGGCCAGGGTTGGAAGTACCGCTAGCTTTGACGTTTCTTTTAACAATTAGCTTTTTAATCTACACTACTGTTAACTTCACACTTCTTTTTTTTCCCCCATTTAAAAATAAACAAAGTCAGCTACACGTTGCCTTAGTTAATTCATTTCATGAAGGGCTTGAACTCTAAAGAGGTCGGACCTAAATCGCCCTTCAACAGGAAGTGGAAAGACCAACCTCCTCCTTCCCCCCCATTTACTCCTTAGGCAGTTGGTACGTTTTAAGTGGAGATGGGCTTTCAGGATTGTCTTAATCGGTGTGTACTTTGTACGTTTGCCATCATCCTTACAGCAGATCATGCTAGCTATAAATATATAGTAAAAAATAAACTCTGAAGGCAGCCTTGTGAAAGTGGGGAGGAGCAGTGTATACCAAAGCTTACATCCAGTCTTATGCATTTTCTAGAAATTTACATGTTGCAGGAAGAAAAAAAAAAAGGCCTACCTGTGGTACTAGCCGAAGCAAAAATGATGACAAACTGCTGTGCTTCTTCTACAAAAAAAATCTATTTTAGGAGGCATATGTTTAAGCAATGCTCTTGTGATTGTGTAGATTGCTTCAAGAATGTGTTTTATTTAGTTTTTTTTCTTCCCCCTCATCTGTACGTGTCTTGTCTCACCAAGTCGTGGTGTGAGGAGAGAAATAATATACAGGTTTTATGTGGCGGTGTATCAATAAAATGTTTTGAAAAAGTTGCTGCCTAGAAAACTGTGTTGCGACCTGAACTCTTGACTTCAGTGATGTTTGTTATGCAAAAATAAAAATGTCTTTATCGACATCTAGAGGTGCTGTGGTTTATTCAGCCACACAAGAGAGGTGCAGAACTTCCTTTATTCTTCATAAACACAGTTTATGAGAGTTCTTCTTCACCAAAAACGCTGAGTATCAAACAAAAACATTTCAAGACTTTTTGTTTTGTTACCAAAAAAGGAAAATGACCAAGCTAGTTCAGCGTGCGAACATTTAGAGAATAAAAAGCACTAAAGCAAAACGGATCCGTTCCTGGTCGATGCTAAGGCTGCTGGGAGTTGTAGTCCACTCTTTCAAACAGGAGAAGCATCTCCACATGCTTGGTCTGTGGAAACAGATCCACGGCCATCGCTCGCACCGGGCGGAACGGGGCGCCGTGAACTCTGTTGGAGGGAGCTCTGCACAAGCTGAGGACGACAAAAACACTGACCGTTAATTTGAGAAAATAGATGCTTTCCTTTAGTAACAATAGCTCCAGCGCCATCTAGACATGAGCTGGGTAAAAATGCCAAGAGCTTAACCAAAGTGACCCAAGAAAAAAGAAATACTCCATACCAGGTGCAGATTTTAACCTGTTAAACATAAGAGACATGTGGTATCCATGGAAATGTCAAACTCTTGGCTGGAAGCCCAGGGGAAGTGGGATTGATGTCTGTGACCAAGAACCTTTATCAAAAAGACATAGGGAGCTCCAGTAGGGCCAAAAAGAATACAGTTTGTTGGTTTTTAATTTACACTAGATTTCCAAAAAATATATATTTCAATTCAGTTTATTTTATTATAATCGAATGTAAAAAAAATAAAAAATTAAGCAATTTTGGACATGTAAAAATAAGTTTTAAATTTAGAAAGTAAAACCAGTAAATTCCCAGTTTTTGTATTTTTTTTTTTTACTAAAACCTTTAAATTTGCATTATTTTACCTAGGCTGCATCTATGGTTTCTAAAAGTTTGTAGCCTTATTTATATTTCCAAAATGTACATATATCGAACATAAAAAATGCTGGCAAGGTACAAAAAAAAAATCTTAATTTTATGTTGCATCTTAATGTTTTCTGAAACTACAGCAGCTGCTGTAGTTACAGTTCGGATGGAGTCTCCCAAGTGAAAGCTTTAATTTTCATTTTTGAAACAGTTTGTATTTGCTTTTTTGATTTAGGTATGTTATTTTAAATCCATCCATCCATCCATGTTATTTTAAATACTTCAGAAAACTCTGCATGACTTCTACTTAAAATCGAAAATAATTTTTCCCACGGGTGGAACAAGCTAAAAGTCCTCACTCGATAAAGTTGGTCATGGCCGCCTTGGCGTTGCACGCCACGTAAACCAGCCTCTTCAGGTGTTCCGCTCTCCTGATGGCGAGGATGACCTTGGTGTCTAGTTAGTAAAAAAAAAAAAAAAAAAAAAAGAAACTCTCATCACCACTCTTCAAAACAACCGCATCTCGCATTTCTCCGGGTGATCTACTCACGCAGGCCAGCCCTCGGTGGATCCACGATCGCCGTGACGTTGGGGGACACCAGGGCGTTCAGGACGTTGGGGAACACGTCCTCTGCTTTTCCGCAGTGAAACTCCACATTACTGAGATCTTCACGTGCAAAGAAAAAAGAAAAAACATGAGTTCGCGTTCGTGTCCACGTGAGAAAAATCGCCGTCGTACCGTTAAGCTTGGCGTTCATTTTGGCGTCCTCCACCGCTTCCTGACAGAGCTCGATGCCGATCACTTTTTTAACTCTCTGAAAAACATGAAAAAGGTTAGAAACGCCATGAACTTTCTTCAACATCTAGTTACTCATATCTTCCAAAACAATAGGATGTGTTCAGTGCAGTCTGGACAAACTTTAGATACTTAAGGAACAATCCAGTTTCTACTGCCTACGCGATTGTCTTCATTATGTAAAAAAAAAAACAACACAAAAATCACTTTAGCCAGTGAGAGGCCGATGGTCCCCGTCCCACAGCAAACATCCAGCACTGTGCTGTCTTGGTCGAGCTGAGCCCACTCCCCCACGGCCGAGTACAGCACCTCCGCAGCTCCTGTGTTCACCTGGAAACAACGCAGAATTCTCATCTTTAAGTAAAATTACTCAAAAAGAATGAATATGTGTACAATCGCCTTGTGCACATCTGTGAAGTATGGGAATGATACTAATTCTAGTCGAGGAACTCAGTGTTTCAGCAGTTTTGCAGTTTTCTGGAAGTTTGTTCCAGATTAGAGAAGCATAAAAACTCAATGCTGCTTCTCCATGTTTGGTTCTGGTTTTGGGGATTTAAGGCGTTTAGCACACATTCACCATGCATGACCACCAACATGGCCACCACTGTTTTTTGTCATTGATATTATTCCATACCAATAATCTCAGTGAGGTTTTTACAAGATGAATTTGACTTTATTTCTAGCGAGATTCTGCTAACAAAGTGGCCATGAAGCACTAAAACAGAATCTTCTGCTTGCCTGAAAGAAGGAGTGCGGGGATATCCTGAACTTCAGGCCGAGCAGCTCCTCGTGAATGCAGCTCTCTCCGGCCACGAGCTCACAGGGCAGGTCCTCCAGGTTGGGAGATGTCCTTCAAATAAAGCCGAAAACGTGCGATGAGCTCTGTCATCCAGATCATTCTGGGGACTGATTCAAGTTCGTCCTCCTCACCTCTGACCCTCTCGGACAAAGTGCAGAGAGGTAATGCCGCTCTCTTTACCCTCTCCTTTGAGAAAATACGTCTTCATGGAGTTCTTCAGGACGCTGAGCTCCTCCTCTTCGAGTTTCTGTGAGGATATAGAACGGGCTTCATAAGGGAAAAAAAATCAGTGGTAAACGACATGCAGCTAAACTGACAATGCGTGTTCACCTGTGGGTTAAAGAAGATGATGGCCATAGCTTGCTTGGTCCTAGTGGTGCGTACGGTTAGCTGCTTCCAGTGGCCTTCGTATGTCTCAGGACTGTACACGGAGTATTTGGTCGTCCTGTTTCCAGAGTTAGAGAGAAAAATACATGAGACGACAAGCTACCGACACTTTCCAAGCTTGGAATAAGAACTCCTGCAACTATTTTGTCAGAAAATTTGAGAAGATAGCATCCTGTGGAGGTTGGTAGTATTCAGTGGAAGCACCTGATAAACTTCTGGAACTCGTGGACCACCCTCTTGGCCTCGGCGGACACGTGGCAGGTCTCCGCCGGTCCCACCACGGCGCACGAGCCTCCTTTGTACTTCCCCAGGCGGAAGCCGATGGTCTTGTCCTCCCCGTCTGCCCCCATTGAGATGAGGAACTCACACTTGTTCCGGTATTCCATCTGACCGAGACCCAGAAACATGAGGCAGAAACGTTTACATGTTGTACAAGACCCTTCGAACGAGAATACTTACTGATGTAGACATTTCAACATCAACAGTTCGATCCTAAAAGACCTGAAGGAAGTGCAGATCCACTTTTACAAACCTAACCTACACTCTCCTGTTTAAGAGACGAGGCTACTTCCTGGCAGTACCAAGACATTCTCACGCAGTCTTTTAAATAGTTAAATATTGGGATGTGGATTAAATACCTGCGTTGGAGAGGGTCGAATTGCTTCGAGAGGGCAACACATTTTGTTGAATTTTCCTTTCTGTGCAAAGAGCCATGGCAACATGGCCTTGTTGGTGCCGCCTATCTCCCTTAAGACCAAAATGCGATGGGTTAGTCGCAATGAGTCGTACAGAGCATAAACACAAAAGTCAGTAATAAACAACTCATCTGACATGGATCCAGATGAATGGGGTCACCTACTTGGCCAGTCTCTGCAGAATCTCCACCACCTCCTGCTCCTTGATCCTCAGCTGCTCCTCGTAAGGCATGTTCCACAGAGGAGTCACGGCGTTGGCGATCTGAACGCTGAGCGGCTCCTCTTCCTCCTCATCACCCTTCTCTGTTCTCTTGGACGCCGGCTGCCCCTCTTCTTCCCCTTGCTTCCTTTTCCTCAGGATGGGGTCCGCTTTGGGTTTGGCCAGCCTGACGCTCAGGACCTGGCCCTTCCACTGCATGCCGTGCACCATCTTCATGGCCTTGTCACGCTCCTCCTCGTTCTTAAACGTAACAAAGGCGAACGTCTGCTTGCCAAAGAGCTTGATCTTGTGCGGGTTCAGGCCGTGCTTGGCCAGGAACTTCTTGAGGTCGTTGAATCCGACGAACTTGGGCAGGTTCCTGATCTCCACTTTGTAGATCTCTGAGGTGAAGAGGTCTTCTTTGATGTACCGGTACATGTTGATGTCGGATGGGGCCTCGCTGCCTTCAGCTGGAGGATCAGGCTTGGGGGCATCAGTTTTGAAAAGTTGGGTGAGATCGCTGGGTTTCTCCTCCTTTGAGGATGTAGCCTCTGACGCTGCAACACCGCTCAGATCCGCCATCTTCAATCTTTTGGCTGTCATAACACAATCATAAGGCACTCACATGCACATTAAAAACATTGTAAACAGTCTAGTGGTGCTTATCAAGTTTTAGCAGATTATATTAATCACACCAACTTCAATGTAGCAGCAACGTTTTAATTTGTCACAGTTGCACAATGTTAATATAAGGATTTCTAATAGGGGTGTTGGTTGTCCGAGGCGCTTAAATACATCATCATCACTTATAATGTTTAGATCCATGCAGAAGTTACATATTGTTCAGAGGAGAACATTTCTGTACATTCAAAACTTCCCAGCTCATGTTCAGCGGCGTCAGCGTCAACAGTGACTTAGTCCCATTAATATTCAGTGGATGTTTTCCACGCGCCTTACCTCCAGACGCCTATTTAACGTCGATTTCGCTGCCACCTAAGCTGAACAGGGCATCGCCATGTTGGTCCGACCACGTGCGGCGTCAACCGTGAGTTTCTTAAAGTGATAGTGTCACTTTTGCATTCGGTCAAAGGTAGAGACAGTGACTGTACAGAATGAGATTTGTGCGGTAGCTGTAAAGAGAAATGCAAAAACATTTCAACAAGACTAAAGAGGAATTTTTAAAGATGTAAATCTTGTAATATGTGATACTAGAGCGGCACAACTCAGCTTCAAGGGGAAAAAATAATCTCATGGCATAAAAAATTTTAAGCACAAAATTTTGAGCAAGAAAAGTACACCAAATAAATGAACTATATTTTGTCCTGCTAGTTTAGACAGATCTCCAATCATTTTTGGAAAAAAAAAAAAAAACAACACTTTTTAAATTCAATTTATTTAATACTTTATTGCTACTGGGTTTTCTCTTACAGCAAAGGATATTGCACCTGAATTTTGTATCATATAACTACTTTCTTCAATTGACAGCAACACAAGAGGAGCAAGGAATAAAGTCTTGATGCGCATGCTCAAATAGGATTTGAGAAAAGATGGGGTGTTTTAAGATTTAGGACAACACTAAGTTGTTTAAGTATTGTTTTTGAATCCATCAGTCTCCACCCTTCACTTCGTGTTATATCAAAGTACAATTAGAAAATGGAAGTGATTTTGCAGCTTTTGCTTTTTTTGTGCCACACAACTGTTTATAAAATGTGCTTTGGATCTCAAACTCAGAATAGGAAAGAAGTTAAAGGTTCAACTACAAAATTCAAATGGTTTGCTGTGAGTATTTAAACAAATTTGAATTAATTTTTTTTTAAATTATTATTTATTGAAACAATTACTTGATTTACTTTTGTGAAATAAAATCAAAGAGTTTCCCGTGTCTGAAGAGAAGGCGGCTGCTCGCGCGCTGTCATGCGCAGGCATGCGCAGAGAATTCGGCGCGCGAAGCTCCAGCAGGAAGTGGGAGCAGCTGAACGCAAACGGCGGCCAGTTTGGGATTTGAACCTCTCACACAACTTCCATAATCTGTTAACATCTGCTTTATTATGGCAGACACGAAGGTAAGGGCAAGCGTTCTAGGCTAGATAATAAATGCGCTTTAATTTAAAGCCAGAATTTTTTGATGGTAGTTATATTTTGTTGCTGAAATTTGACAAACTTAGGCAAGGAAAAAGAGAAACCGACAAATATGCTATTGGATTGTAGAAAATATATTTGGGAGGATTTTTCTGACGGTGATACATATTTTGTTTCATGTAGAATCGCAAGAAGTGCTGAGTGACACATGAGACACTTGATTTTCTTTAACATGTCGCTTTAGAGTTGAGGTTTACGAGCTCGCAGAAGTCCTGTGAAGTGTGCAGCCAGTCAGCATGTTAGCCTCTTTACTCTACACACGAGCATTGTTAAGCAGTGAATGCACTTTGCTATAATATGATTTTTATTTTTGCCTGCTAATTGAACCGAACACTATGTGCCGCCCAAAAATAACGGAGTCAGTAGCGTTACATACCTTTGTCTGCTTATGATGATAGCTAACGTTAGCTTGCTAGTGTTAGCGTCAATGGCTGGGCGCTGAAGAAAGAAACCCCGTTTGCTGTTGTATTTTAGCGTAACGTCATATCAGAGTCTCACTTAATTTAATGTTGACGTCATTATGTGCAAGTTGCGTGTAAGTTACCGCTTGCCGTAGATGTAGTAGGAAGTGTTTAAATAGACTAAATGGCTTAGCAATTAGCTGTTAGCCTGTTAAGGTGGAGGCCTCTTTAATAAGCCGGGTAACTTTACAAGTTCACAGAAAATTAAAGTGAAAAAGGAGCTTGTTGGCTGGCGTTAAATTCAAATGAGATCACGAGAATCGCCAGCTCCAGATTTATTACCCACTAGCTAAACCAACAGCTGAGTCTTCAAGCTGGGTTCAAACCTCCACATCATTGAAAAAAAAAAAATGCAGCTCTTAAAGTTGCAGTAATTTGAAATTCTTTGTTTTGGGTACTTCATAAAGACTTATGGGATTATTTTCCTTAATTTCTTTTACCACATAAAGCCAAACGGTATTCAAGGCTGGGGTCAGCAGCAGCAGCAGCAGTAGTCATGTACAAAAGGCTTTGTCTGTTCCCTCTGTCGCAAAAGCTACACATATAATCCTTCACCCCTCCCGCACCCTCCTCCATTGCACCTTCACTGAAATCACTGTTTTAGATCGTTTTCATTTACAATGCACACCCCAGAATAGGGGGTTTGCTTAGATGGTTTTCATCGTTATTGGAGAAACTAATTTCACTTTTTCCCAAAAGGACCCGGAAGACCATGAAACCACCGGAGACGGTGCCGAGGACACTAATCACGATCCCCACTTTGAGCCCATTGTGTCTCTTCCTGAGCAGGATGTTAAAACATTAGAAGAAGATGAAGAGGTGCTCTTTAAAATGTAAGTTTTTTTTGCCAGATAAGTTTTCACATCTCGGTTTATATCTTATTGGGCGAAAAGGCAGAGCAATTTGTTGAGTATATATGTTAAACTCCAAGTTTTGTTTTTTTTAGTTTCCAGAAGGTAACACTTATCCTAGTATGCGATTGATATTTAAGTGTGGTGCAAGTCAAAGAAGTAGATGTTCCAAAGAGCAAAATAAAAACTCTTTACCAGACTGTAACGTCAATCGTATCTGCATCTTTGAAACAAAGTGTTGCTGTCCACCCAGGCGAGCCAAGCTGTATCGCTTCGCCTCTGAGAACGACCCTCCGGAGTGGAAAGAGAGGGGCACAGGGGACGTGAAGCTGCTGAAACACAAAGAGAAGGGCACGATCCGCCTCCTGATGAGGAGAGACCGAACTCTGAAGATCTGTGCCAATCATCAGAGTGAGTCAGCTTCCCAAATGCTATCTAGCTAGGCATCACTAAAATATTTCCCCCAAAAAAAAGTGTTTCAGGTTCCAAAACACACCGTCGTGATCTGGACACAAGCTAAATCTATTCAGGGTTTCCCAAAGTCCGCCAGCGGCCCACCGTGTTTTTGTGTTAAAAAGTTCCAAAAATTCAGAGGTGCATAAGCGGGCATCGTAGTTCTTAAGATAATATAATGTGAAGCCAATGGGCAGGTGCAGGGATGGTGCAATTGGTTCACACTACCTCACGCCTACTTCATTACTGTTGGGAGTTTTTCATACTCGTTTGTTTATCGCTATTTAAGATGAACAAACAAAGCTTAGCCTGATGGGAGGTCAAGTAAAGCCTGGCAGCCTGCCAGGCTTACAATGCACTGAAGGAAACCTGGCTGCTTCTTTTTATTCATTTTTAGCTTTTTTGTGTGTTCGTACCATGAAACTTAAGTTTTTCTAACCTAAGTTAGAGAGAAAAGGTCAAATAAATACTGTTGTTCTAGCACAGTGAGGCAGTTCTGCTGGACTGAACTAACATTTTGCATCGATTTAAATCAACTGCACTCAAACGGCGAAGCGGCGTTGTCCTCTAGTAGACGCACTTCCAGTCGGTTCTCCCCTTTGTAACCGTTTGACCTTCCTGTAAACTGCAGTCAGCCCGGCGATGGAGCTGAAGCCCAACTCCGGCAGCGACAGGGCCTGGGTGTGGAACACACTAGCAGACTACACTGACGAATGTCCCAAACCGGAGCTCCTGGCGATACGCTTCTTAAACGCAGAAAGTGAGTCGTATCCATTAGTTACAGAAAGTCTTCCTGCCTGCTTTAGCTGACAAACTGCATTTTTCCTCCCAACAGATGCTCAGAAGTTCAAGGTGAAGTTTGACGAATGCAAAGAGGAAGTTAAAAAGCAACTAGAGGGATCAGGTACATAAACCTTTTTCATTTTTAGATTTTGTTCTGGTTTATTTAGTGCGTTTCAACGTGCTGTTTGTAGTTGCAGATACATTTACTGGATGACGTTGGGTAGAATTTACTTCTAACAAAAAAGGAATTCTACCAAACGAACTGACATGAATAATAAAAACACGTTATAAAATGTAAATGCAACGCAGACGCACTCTGTTCTTTGCTGCTTACTCCAGCCTGGGACTTTTTCTGTCTGCTACATGAACATGCAGAATGTAACACGACTGGCTTTGCTCAAAGGCTGCTGGTGTTGCATTTTGCCACATGCCGGCTTCTTTTTAAGAAGACTTCCAAATGTATGATGGCGTTTTAAGGCTGTTATAGATAAAAAAAATAGGAGTAACTTTCGATTAAAAAAACCTGCAAAAATTTGAGTTTGAAAAGGAGCAAATTTGCCAGAAAAAAATACCCTCAGATTTTTATCTTAGGAAAAACGTAGACATTTCTGAAAATGTCCAAAAGTCAAATATTTGTAATTTCTCAAATTTTTGAGATGAATCTCAAAATTGCAGAGGTGTTTTTTTTTCCTAGCAAATTTTTGACTTTTCAATCTTGGAGATTTCCTTGTTTCTCAGTTCTTTGGGCAGAAATGTACTCTTTCTATCCACAGTGGCCCTAATATGCAGTCGTAGAAATCAGAATACATTTTTATGACAAGAAAAATGCTCACAGGTCCTGTATTGTTTTGCCACAGGCAACACTGACAGTGCAAACAAGGTGGCAGAGAAGCTGGAGGAGCTCTCAGTAAAAGATAAGGTGTCTGAGGGAAAGAAGGAAGAAGGCAAAAAGGAAACTGAGAAGAATGAAGACGATAAAAAGGAGGTGAAAGCTGAGAAGAATTAAGAACCAAGAACTTGCTTTGCTGATCTTCAGTTATTTTTTTGTTTTGTTTTGTTTTTTTTCAGTTTTCCTCTTTTTCTACAATAGACTATGAACTGAATTTGGACTCTTGCATATTAGTTTTTTTTTTTGTTTGTTTGTTTTTAATCTGTTTTGCCTCAAGATCACAAGTCCTTGAAGCCACTGGAGAAAATATCAGAAACAAAGTAAATAACAAATGTATATTTTTCCCATTTTGCTCAGTGGAAGCCCACGCTTTTCCACCATTACTTTTGAGAGTTCAACATTACTATTAACAAACTGTGAAAAGAGGCTTGTGATAGCAATGATTCCCACATTGGGGGTTTTTTTTTTGTTTGTTTTATTATTTTTTATTTTTTTTTGTTATTCTGAAGCAGAGTTCCTTTGTAGGGTGAGAGGATAATGTAGCCTGCTCATTAGCAGCACCAGGCCAGGAACCAGGCGTTATGGATGACTCTTTATGGGCCTGTGCATCCTGTCCACACTTCCACTATTTAGACGGCAAGGTGAAGACGTCTCTTTGAGGTGATTTGTCCCTCGGTTTAGTTCAGTCGGAGGCTGAGCTAAAAGAGGAATTCACTCTGGACAATTGGGGAGCATCAGACGAGTGTTTCGAGGTCACAGTGTCCGCCGCGGATCAGATGCACTTAGTTAAGAAACTCGTTTTTTATTTTTATTTTTATTTTTTTGTCCTTTTTAAAAGTCGCGAAAACTATTAAGTCCAAAGTAAAAACGGTTCATTAATTTGTGCAGCTTTTTCTTCTTTTATTTTCATTTCCCCCTGACTCATATTTCTCATCAGCAGATAAGTTTGTATGTTTTTAGCTCATAACATTCCCAGACTTTAAAGCATGTAAAGTGTCTGTAACGGAGTGCGCCCCATCTGGTTCTGTGTTCTCACCGCCCGCTCCCTTTTTCTTTCCACCGAATACGTTCTCGCTACCTTGACTCTTCAGTGCATCCAAGTGCCAGTGCATCTGTAAATACATGTATATGGATGAAATGTTGCTCTTCGTTTGCACTCAGATGATCTGAAATGTTTCCTCCACCTTCAAATAAAAGCTGGTAAAGATCACACGCTTGTATCCGTGTATAAAAAAAACCAAACAAAAATAACAACCGCATTTCGGTAAATGAGAATCTCATCGGAAACATTATTTCACTTATTCGTTTTAAAAGTTGTAACTATGTAGCTTTATTGTGGCTAGAGTTAATGAAAACTCACTTTTCTAGTAAGAAACTTGAATATTATGAGGAAAATAAAAAGGATTTTTAGTACTGAAATGTCTCCCTACTAAAAATTCTGTCCATGTACTTCACAGCATGTCCACTCGGCTCATAGTGATTCATCTTGCATGCTTTAAAGTAACCGTTGGTTATTTTAACAATGTGAGCCGATTTCAAATCCTGCTGGAAAACAAAAGCATCTCCATGAAGCTCGTCACTAAATAAAACTTACTCTTAGGGAAAAACTTCAGACCACTTGGCAACCATCCAGGTAAGAAGCCTCTGAAGTCTGGCTAACACAATGCAACAACTACAACTCATGTAATGAATCTGATTTTTTTTATTTCAATTTTTTCTAGTGTCTTTTGACTCTAGTCTCGGTGCAAACATTATGAATATATATATAACGAAATTTCACAATTCCTGTAGATTATTGTAAAACTATATAGGATATAATATTTTCAAAACTTAAAACGTGGAACAGCTCTGGCGCCCTCTTCTGGCCACAGTTCACATAAAACTGATTTTCAAGAATGAATCGGCTTCACTTAGAGTTGGAAATTTTATTCTTTCAGGTCATTGGGAATATTTCCTCTTCACAAAAATAGGAACACATATACAGCTATTGTATATTCTCTATTATACATATACGTCTTTGAAACAAAATGGCTGGCCGTCGTCGACCGTCAGGAATGGGACCCTCCCTGACCTTCAGTGATGTCCATTCTAGGAAAGGAACTTTGGTGTAACGGCAGTCACCTTAAGGTGGAATGATGGTTGTTTGCATTTGGAGACATGGTCAGAAGGGGGCTTGAAAGTCATTACAAACAGGAGTTAAGTAAACAGAACAACCGTTACGTTTTATTGGTTCACCCAACAATCACATTTGCCAAAATAGCCCTGTTGACTACAGCCTCACAAGAACGTTTTGTTTAAGGCAGCTGGGTGAGACCTTAAAGAGCAACCATGTTGGCAAATGACGACCACAGCCTATGGGGTTTTTTTTTTAACTTCAGAGAAATTTAAACCAACCAGATGAGAGGAACTGGGGTTTCCTAACTTGCACTTTCGAGTCGCCCTGTTTTTTTCTTTTGCAGTTCAAAAGGTTCACCCAGCCCAAATTGCTCTCCAAAGTCACTTTCTGCTCAATCTGATTGACAGATTGCATTTCATTGTCTCTCAGTAGTGTTTCAGACACACTTAGCTGTGTAGGAAACGGTTTCTTCACTTAAAAGAAAGGCAACAGTGGCTTTTCTTGTAGCGCAAACAAATCTGACATGTAGCTTGTATTACATGCTTGTAATTTCTGCCTTTTTGTGTTTTGAAAAGCCATCAGGACTTTACATCTCAACAGCAAAGGAAAAACGTTGCTTCGCTGTACCAGACAGCCTCTGCAAGTAGTCCGATTATTTCCACTCTACTTAAGCGCAGATGTCGCCCGTTTGCTGTTTTGGAGAAGTATGGCCACATTTGGCATTGATAACTCAAGGCAGTTTTAATGACATGCACATTCCTTGACCTGTAATGTTTGACCATAAGTCATGTGACTTTAACGTTAATTTCCACAACACAAATCTATCAGTTACGATTTACCATAGACTTATTCTTGCACAGCAACGTAAAACAAGCAATATTTCAATTTACCCATTTTCCATAATCTGATTCATCTGGTGAATCAGATTATATAACATCTGGACACATTTACTGGCAGCTCTGGTAAAGATGTGTTAAAAATACACCTTAAAATAAAAGGATCTTTTGCTATAGTAGCATAAACTGACAGTCATTTTTTGAGTATATCTATCCAGATGAAAAACATTTATTGGTACCAAATTTATTTGTATTCCTGTCATTAGTATTTTGCCTTCTACAGAACAACAAAGTTTGCACATTTTATTGAAAATGTTAGGATATGTAAGGAAAAAAATTCCAATATAAATTCCAAAAAGGACTCGTGGCAGCAGGATGCTAGTCTGTGCAGTTGATCTCATCACTGTGAGCTTTGGAAATATTTTTACCATCTGCTTTATCACCCTGCTCACTGTAGGAGGGCAAGATAAAAATAGGTCCCCATCAAGCCTCGGTCTTTTAATGTCATAAATTGACTCCAGGAAATCAGTGCCGTGTACTCAGCAACTCCTACAAACTTTGACCAGCTTTAAGAAGTCTAAATAAAACTTTTCTTTTAAAGCGATTGGTAGGAGTAGCACTGATTGTGCCACGCATTTAAAAACTTTTATTTCTTTGGATACATTTTTTTTGTACCCCCAACTGAATAAATATACTCAGGTTAAATGTAGCATTTTTCAGAAATGTTTAGATTATGCTACTGCAAGCAAAGCTGAAATCATTTAATAATTTCTTAATTTTTAAGCATGTCTATCAGGAGCGCCTCACTTTAAAGATTAAAATCCAACCAAAATGTCAGTATAAAAATATGTATCAAACATGGTTTTTAAGCGATTGGGGATGGAAAAAAAAAATTGTATAAAAAGGACACCTTATTTGACTCTTGTTTAAATCTCTCATGAGTAAATCACATGTATATATTTTTTCCTTTATTTGACAAAACATGAGTTTTTCTGGGGCTGTGCAAGTCTGAACTTATCTGGAGTCCGTGAGAAATATTATAATGAGGTATTCTAGTATTTCAGAATGCAAACATACCGGCCCAGCTCTTGTGTTGTAGGGTAGTCTCTGAAAAACAAGGGCACACATCTCTACACCGCCCTTTCATGAAGGTAAAAGAGGGAAAAAAAAGCCCTAAATAATCTGCAATAAACATTAAGAAAAAAAAACATTCATAATAAATGAATTCATGTCAACTAGCATGTCTGCTGGCTGCATTAATTCCTGAGAAAAAATATTTTTAACAAACACAAAGTTATCTTTTCCTTTTTTTTTTTTAAATCAAAAGCAACTGAATTTGGAATGCAACCATCAGACGAGATGAGAAGACTTTCTCCTTCTCTTTCCACTCCTGTTATGTTTCCGAAACTCCTTGCTGACTCTCAAAGCCTTTAAGATGTCCATCACAACACCCCCGAAGACGATACGAACGGTACAGGAGGAGAAAAAGTGAAGCACCATGAATTCTTGTCACGCTGGACCCAAGTAGCGGTCTTCTTGCAGAGGTTCGGATGTCCGGAGCAGCCGCTTCACGACAGGTTGCCGGACTTCCTGTTCCACCGACCCAGATGGCGAGTCAGCATTATTGACGACAAAAGCCTTCACGCTCACACGTCACTTCTTGAGGCGTTTTTTTTTTTTCTCTCTATTACTCTTCTCCGTCAGCACGGACAGCTTCACACAACGAGTTCCTTTGATTGGACAGTTAAATCATATCACCAGGTGCTAACAAGCCCTGATTGGACAAAAGACAATTTCTCCCCTGCACGACGATGTTGTGAAAAAGCTGAGGGTGCCTTCCTGGCTCACACAGATATTTCGTACGTGGTGCCTCCGACGCCTGTCACCTTTTTGACGTTACCATGGCGACTGGGGCTCATGTGGCAGTCCATCTGCCCGTTAACTTTCATGGCCTCTCTAAGTGGAAAGAAAAGACAAAAACAACGATTCAACAACAAACACAAAAGCGCTTCAACGCCGAACGAAGAGTGGAAACATGCAGGTTACCTGTTCGGATCTCAAAGAATGAAATCTCAACAGAAGCATGGAGGGTTATTTTGGTGTGTTTCGTTAGCGGAGAGGAAAGGAGATGGAAAACAAGTGGTGGAAACGAAGGCATGCACGTGAAAGCGAAACTGGGACTCAGATCATTTTATTAAACGGACAAATTGAGAAAGAAAAGAAAAAGTAGGTGTTTTCTAGAAGGCAATCATACAGGACATGTCCAAAGTCACACTGACAGAACGAATGAATAAATGGAAAACAGAATGCCATAAACAAGACAAAGATGCTACAAGTTGCCTCAGTTAGGCAAAACACATTAGAGGTGATGAACTGCTGGCTGTGATCACCAGAACAAGCAGAACCTTCCAGTGGAAAGTCCAACAGTTCCCACTCGATTGCTACAACGCATGCAGCCCCTTGGAAGGGGGGAAATGTCAGGATTCATACCTCTGGCCCCCTAACCGAGGGGAGTCTGTCCTGTCGTAAGCACTGATGTAGGAAAGTTTCTGGTGGGAGTAGGAGGGGGATCGGGGCATGGCCGGGGACCGGGGCTTGTGGGTGGGGGAGCGATAGGAGCCTTCGTGGCTGGGGGCCCTGCCCTGGCTGCTGTTAGAGCTGCTGTGGTCTGTGTGTAAGGAGGTGGATGAAGTCCTGGGGGCCCGGCCAAGAGTGGTACCGGCGTGGCGCAGTACGGGCGTTCTTTGGCCGTAGTTTGCCAGCCCGACCCCCATCAGATTGTCCCTGGAGCCACCGTACACTGGCGGTGTCGGGCCTCTAGACCCGTGCCCACGGGGTCCATCTAGGAAGCCGGCATTGGCAGGTGGGCCATAACCTGCGTCGAACATGCTAGAGTCCTGGGCGTAGATATGGGTCTGGGAGCGTCCGTGCAACATCTGCCGCTTCTCCCTCTCCTCCTTCTCTTTCCTCTCCTGGATGGAGGCCATTATGGTTTGGGAGAGGTTATCATAGCGCACCGGAGAGGGCTCTCTGTCCCTTAGGTGAGGGGACTGTCTGCCCAATCCTCTGGGAGGCATCACTGGGCTGTAACTTTGAGCAACCTGTTGTCTATGGATCTCAGATTCCCGGATGTGGCACATTTTGGTGGGCAGGTAGGGTGAATGGAATCCCATGGATGGCATACCCCGGTGGGCCATGCACTCATTGGCACTGGCTGGAGAGATGCTGGGGTTGAGCAGGCTGTCGTAGGATAGACTGCCGTTACGGTTGGAGAGAGTGTTCGGAGAGAAAACACCCTTGTACGCAGTGGAAGCGACCGTCTGGGGCGGCAGCGCCTGCAGCTGGCCCTTCTCTGGCCGACGGTGACCTTGCTTCAGGCTGAGCGTGCGGGAGTTGGTGGGATCAGCGTCCAGCTGGTGAGGTGAGGACTGAAAAGTGCGGTGGAGCGGAGCGTTGGCATACTCGGGCAGATCAAGGTTTGGCTCAGATCGGTAGTCAGATCGTACACCTTCTTCCAAGATGGCTGAATTTTTCCGACCATCTGGCATAACGATCTGAGAAGCAAAACGGGGGAAAAAAAGCAACCCTCATAAACCTTCAAATAATAGTTCTGAGCCAAAAAAGAGAAAGATTTCTACTCGCCTTCTCTCCGGCAGTGTGGTAGTGGACTTTGGGCATTGTGCCAAAGGATGGCTTGAATCTGTACATGGCTGGCGTGGAAGGGTGGGTTTTTCCAGAAAGAGAGCTTTCTATATAAACAAAAAATACAAATAAAACACTTAGTGGTTGTTTTTTGCTATTCTTTTTCATACAAGTGACGTACTATGTCACTTATTATTCTCTAATAATGAATAAAATGGAAAAATAGTAGAAAACAAATGTTCTTACGCGACAATTTGAAATGGTTGACAGTACTGTTGGTGTGCCCCAAAGCTGTACACTGGGTACTCTGCCTTTTATTTCATTGACATTTTACAGGCAATGTAGTAAGGATAAGCTGTCAACTGCAATGGTGAAGATCTGACTGGTTCTGAAGCTCATTCTTGCACGGCATGTTTACAGCTATCAAAGTATGGTCTTCTAAAGGTTTTAAAATAAACATCCAGATCCTAATGGTATAGTGGCAGGAGAAAAATTGTCAGGATTGTTAGTAATCCGCTGTCAACGCTGGATTCCCAACATAGTTTTAAAACAAAGAAAGATGAGTGCATTTTTAGTTATTTTTTAGTGTTCAAAAATTTCGCATGGTTTGTCCTCTTCCCCATTCAATTATATTCTTTGGGCAAAGTCCAAACTTGTCCATGAGAGCTGTAGACAGCAGGGACTGTAGAATTACCCCTTTAATGAAAGATTGACTAAATGATTAGACCTTTTTGAACAATTACGCTTTAGAAACACCCGCAGCACTTTAAAGCACCACCAGATGGCAGTGGCGCTCTGTGGATAATCAAAAACTGTTCCCTCCCTGACATAATGCAGCATGACACTGTGGATCTTCAGTAGCTAACCTGCTGTTTACATTGCTTTATCCTTCTCTGACACTTCATGCTGATGAACGGCACTCTGCCTACTCAGTACAATTCACACCGATTTATGCAACCTTTTTAGCTAAAGAAATCATTTTTGACAACCCACAAAAGAAATGGCAGTGATTCATTTCATTTCCTTCCATTTTTGTCCCCTACAAATCTGATGCTGATTCACTGTGCAGAGCTGGTCTCCTCGATACAGATCAAGCCAGTTCCTTGGCTCAGACACTAAAAAGACCAAAGACTGTTGGAACAAACATGAACTCATCATGAGGCTTATCCAGAGCCAACTCCAAGAACTAGGACACTTGTGATCTGATGGAGTTTGGGAAAGTTGTCTTTTGGTGCAACTCTGCCAGAATAGGCAAACCAGGATTAGATCATGAGTACCAGAAGTGCAAAGAAGCGTCGTACCTTCACTGGACGTCAGCTGGCCTTTCAGCTGGTTGTACCTGTCGGCTTTGGGGGGCAGCAGCGGCGGCTGGGTTTCTTTGCCGTCCATGTCGTTGATGCTGCTTTTGGACTACGAGGAGGAGAGGGAGAGTTACAGGCATCCAGAACAGGTGGGGGGGATTGGCACGTTTAACTGAGAGGACCATCTGTTGTTGCTAAGGATGCACTAATAATGCAACTCCCACGGAGGGCTGCACGAAGCAACAACTCTACTTGTTCTCGTTAAATGCAGTCTTTTCTAAGTGGAAACTACTGAAGGATAAAAAAGCTAAAAAAAATAAAAAAAAGTTATGCGTCTTACACGAGTATTTTGTTAATCGACCTTTGTACCCGAGTAGCAGTGCTAGGAGTGGAATCTACACTGCTAGCCGCCAAAGGAGGATCAAGCTGTTTGCCAGTGAGAGATAAAGAAGCTGTGGAAATCTAGAGCAAACTTCCAATTTTGTGATTAAAAAAAGCCTCTTTTATTGAATGACTTACAACAACATTTAATTTCTCTTTGGGATCAGTAAAGTATTTTTGAATTTAAATGTGAATATTTAAACCCGAGTGATGCATCGGTCTGTTAGCATGACAGGCTATTAGCAGTCTGTTAGCAGCAGCCTGGATCTTCTATGATTACAGCTATTCCTTAGGCAGCTGGCTGTGTTTGAACGGAGCAGTTTGTGGTTATTACATGACATCATTTAGAAAAAAAGTTCAACCCTTACAAATATTTTTGCATATCCCATAAAGCTGTACAAAAGATATTTATTTATTTATTTGTGTTATGAAGCGGCGACTTAAAAGCGGCTGACATTTAAACAGATTCTTGGAACATGTTGTCTTTAAGGGTTCCTTTAATTGGCATCATTATGTCCTTCCATGCTGTCGACAAAAGCAAGATGTCTGACTGAGGTGCAAAACCATAATTGCAAAATGTTTGCCCTTGCTTTTTTTCTTTTACTGTAACCACGCTTTGAATCCAGACAAACAGGACATTGTTTCTGAGTCATTACTAATCAAATTCTTTGTCTCCTATCTGAGTCACTTATTTTTGAAGTCATAGAGTCTAATAATGCTCTGAGGCAGTCACGTGGAAATGCTCTGACATAAAGGACTTGACTATTGTCTAAAAATGGGAAAGTATGGCAACGATGGACGATGTGGAGTTGTTTATAACTCAGTGGAGGGATGACGAGGGTTTCAGAAGGGGGAGTTCAGTGGTAAGCTGCTCACCTTGGAGTTCGTTATCGTGCTGTGCATGCCGTTGTCGCTGACCTTGATGGTGATTTGCCGGTCAGAGAGGTCCGGACGTACGAACGGGGGCTGGATTTTGACATGGGGCCTCTTCCTGGGGTCCAACACGTACCTGTACAAAATGGCGGCACATGAACTCACAAGCTCTTCGTCATCCAGGTCTCAGTTTTCCTGACGTGTGCTGAACTTTAGACCCAATACGCTCAAACTCGGTACGAATACTACTGGTCGTACCGGAAATGTTGGTATCAACCATCTGGTAAGTAAACGGGGTTTTTTTCTCCACTTTTCAAAAGAAAAAATAGAAAACAGGTGGGATTAGCTGAAGCGTATTCTCAGAGGCCGGGCTAAAACCTGATACTTTAAAAAAAAAAAAAAAAAATTCAAAGATATTTTTACGTTGTTTTATTATCTGTGGAGAGAAACCTGTCTGACTTCCTGTCGGAAATAAACTTCTTGGTTGAATGAAAAAAGGAATTTGAACCTAAATCTGCCTGGTGTGTGAATGAATTTAGCTTAACTGTAAGTGGTGTTACATACTGCATTGTGAATAAATCTGCTGGTACTCGCTATGTGAAATTTGGGGAACCAAGACTTAAAGAAAATCCAAACAAATTATTCCTAAATTGGAAATATTTTTTGGAAAATATAGGATTTTTTCTTCTTTTTTTTTTTCCTTTTGATTGAATCTAACAGGCTAAAAAGGCTGTTGTTGCTCTCTTTTGTATTTTTAAGCAAATACAAGATTACTAAATCATCAAAAATGTAAAAATAATCACAAGTGTTTCCTGTAGCAATCAGACTAAACCTGATTTGAACCAGGTGTAAATCCAAAAATCTCCAAGCAACAGTAAAACAGTAGCTACAGATAACAGAACGCATCTTAAGTGTTTGCTGTTCCTGGGAATGGAGCCTTATCTCAATTGGATTTCAAATATCTGCTCCTTTTAAGAACCTTCTGATAGACGACAAATCATGCTAACCGCCTCTGCTTCCCTTTAGCCGTTACTGTGCAGAGTGAGTGAAATCTCTCAGCCATCTGCCTCCCTCACCCCCCCCACAGGGTTCTGCTGGCTGCTTTCAGACAGAACCACATATATGCAGGACACCGCCGCAACCGGCTCAGTCCATGCACTGCCTGTATCTGTCACAGCAGTGCCTGGGTGGGGCTGATCAGCCTGTGCAAACAGCATCGATGTCATGATCTTTTAATGAGCCGCAGCACATTCACGCATCTGGATTCATTGTGCTGACTCATGCTGCACACGGGTGTCCACAAGGAATGGGGAGGAAAAAAAGTTAAAATGCATGGAAGCGTGTGTGTGTGTGTGTGTGTGTGTACACTCATACGTTTAGAGCATAGCACGTTACCTGGGCGCCAGCGGACTGCATAAGACATACTCCACGTTGCCACAGCAACCCTTGGTGAATGGATTTACACCCCCACGAAACTTGCCCGTCACCTGGGGAGGCACAATGCGTCACAAGGCCGCACAAAACACGCACGCGAATATTTATAGACGGAGGAGGACGGTCAGAAAAATGAGCGCGTGTGGCTTTTTATTGCAAAGTCGTTTATCAGCACCCCTCACCTGTTCATTAGTTGTTCGACCCCGAGCTACAAGCACCATGTGGAAGCCCGTGAGGCCCATAACGGGGATGAAGAACAGCCCCGCTATGCACATCACCACCATGCTGGACGCACAAGTCAAGGCGAAACGCAGAAACGCTGCTCAGCGGCCGTTATCGATTTATCCAGCAGGGGATTTTTCAAACCCTATATGCTACAGTTTGGCGCCGCGGCAGCAAAAGGATACGTGACGGTGGCGTGAAGTCCTCCCAGCTTTTCTCGGTGGTGGAGGACAAATATGAGGCCAAAGGAGAAAACTCCCACCATGTGAACGGTCAACGACAGCAAGAAGAGGAAGAAGTAACGGTAGTTCCTCCGACCGATGCAGTTGTTCACCCAGGGACAGTGATGGTCGAAATCCTGAGGAGAGAAGAGGAAGATATTGTGAGACGCTTGTCACAAAATATGTGACTCAAGTCAAAAGGCGATTCTACCAAAATACTAATGAAATTTAGGAAAACTTCAGAATCTTAAAGGAGCAGTCGGATATATTTTTCATGCATGCGGCGTCATTTTATAGATCAGTCAACAACTATTTTACCTCCCAATTGTTCTAAAAAAATCCTGTGTGTATTGAACATGTTTCTTTAAAAGCATCTTGCTCTTTCTGAAACTCCGCCTTCAGGAAGTCATTAAAAACCATTTCATGTTTTTACCAGCGTTTCACTGAGAAGTAGCTCCTATGAGCTCAGCAGATGCACAGTTCCACCATGTGTTTGCTAATTATTGACGGCTAGTCTGAAGGAGCTGAGTGAAGGAATCACAGGGCAGAGCTGCATCTGTGAGATGCTTGGAAACTGCAGCTCGGAGGAGGAGCTTGGTCCTCTAAGGCGGAGCTTAGGTCCACCTAGGCGTTTCGCGCAGCTGAATGGTTGCCAAGGGAAACGAAAGGATTTCTCAGACATGCGAGGCAATGCTCCATGTAAGTCTTTGGTGAGAGAATAACATGTCGAGACGTAACAGTAAGGAAAAATGATGTGCGAGTAGATCTTGATATCTCTCTGAATTTATTTATTTGGTGAAACAACAAGAGAGGATTTTAAAAGCTGATAACACCGCTATGTGGATGAAATAGCCAAGAGCGTCTATTCATGCCGGTAGCTATGGTCACTTACTTCCGCTCTCTTGCCAATTTCTCTGTGTTCTTGCGAGATCAACCAATCTCCAAACACGTTATTAGGTTTGAAAACAAGCATTGTGTTTCACAGGGCGGCCGAATCATTTATTTCTGGCATTTGTGACATAAACGCTATTATTAGTCTAACTTTCAGTCTAACCTTGGCACGCTTAGGCTGCACGTGCGCTCAAGTGGTGGTGCGCGTGTGTGTCCCCGCATACACACCTCCACACAGTTGTCGCAGACGCTGCAGTGCGAGCAGCGGGGCGGCCTGTAGAAGTGGCAGGTGGCGCACCACTTCATCCGGACCTGAATGCCTTTGATCTCCACGTTTTTGTAAAGCGGCGCCCGGAAATCGTCGTCCTTGTCCTCATCCTCGTCAGCTACGAGACACACACACACACACGCACACAGGGGTGTTCACGCACACGGAGACATTATCAGAGTGCAGAGATGCCCATGACGGACGAGGAGGAACATCATTTAGCTCAGTCATGTGTGACGAATGCAGACGTATGGGAAGACGCATGGTTTTGAGTTATGACTCCATCTGACGGGGGACAACAGGGAAGCACCTTAAACGAAGCTCGTCCCTGCTGTCGTGCTGCCTCCAGCGAGAGCAAACACACTGAGAGGAGTGAACGTTTCTGTGGACGTGACCTATTCAGCCTGCTGCGAACATTAACGCAGATTAATGGGAATGTTGTGACTCATCCACAGAGTGAATAAGTTGGCTTTATTTCTCTGTGCGAGAGTTCTCCACAAATTCGTTCCACTCTTTGCTAAGAATGGTTGCTAAAACCGTCTTTTAATGCATTTTTTATTTTTTTATTTTTTGTTTCGTTTATGTAAAACCTAACCTTGTGACTCAAAGCACAAAGTGTTCATTTTCTAGCTGCAGCAGAAAATGGGGGGGGAGAGGGTTCAGTTCAATGTAGCCTGATCAAAGGCTACATTGAACTGAAGCCTGAACTTGGGAAAATAATTTCACAGTACAATAATAACTGCGGGGAGAGCTAGCTAGCTAGCTAGGTACTGTGGCAGAAAGCGGACCAAGGCAAGTAAAATAGAGAGAGGACGGGAGGGGAGAGAGGGGACGAAACAAAAGAAATAAGCAGCTTCACAGAAAGAGATTAGCTGTGTTATAATGGCTCTCAAGTCGATTTAAATAGATTTTAACACGGGAGAGAGCGTCTTCTCTCCCAGCTTGTCTTCTACAAATTCTAATGCAAATAGGCAAGATAATCGTCCATTTACTACATTTTCCAAGACTTTTCAGCGTTTATTCAATCAAACACAATATTTGGGGGTTTATAGTGTTTCGTTTTTTTCCACCCTGTTACACAAAATGTGTATATTTGCATAACTAAATTCTAAACTTTATATAAACTGCACCTGTAAAGTCTGAGCCTAACAACACAAAGCTCACTGTACAGTTCAGGTTGTGCGTTTTTGAGGATTTTTTTTACCAGCGGCCGATGAAATATTGCTCATGTGAGTCAACTGATACATGAAATGAGGAAAATTCATCCTCTTAAAAGATAACAAACCTGTTAGCAATAAATAGCATCCCCTATGTATAAACGTTGTATTTTTCCTCACCGTGCGCATTTGTTGTTAGTAGTTGGCTAGCAGCTAGCTGTTAGCTCTAAGCTAACACTGACAGCTTTTGCTATTTAGCCATAGCTGAGGGAGTTCATTAACATATTAATTTATTCTGTCTCATTATTAAGCTGGTTGCCATTGTTTAATTTTTAAAACATGTAGTAATTGTTTCTTCACTAAGGTCTATATTGGTTTCATTAGCAACTGCTTTGATAGCAGCTAAAGCTAGAAAATAGATTTCCGTTTTCAAAGCTATTCTTAGCAAAGAGTTAATTAATTCTTTCAGCTGATATCCCTTCACTCACCTGAATCCCCATTTTGTACCCACTTGTTTCCATTCTGTCTCTATATTACATTATTACAGACATCCATTTAATATCTGTAAACAAATGTTTCTGGCAACTTCACTTTATTTATTTATTTTTTAGTTAGCTGTTTATTTTTACGGTTTATGTTAATCATTTTCCCAAATGGCAAGTAAAATTTATTTTAAATGTATATTATTATTGCACCTTATCTCAAATGAATGCGGGTCTGATTCTGGTTTGGATCAGATGACTCGTATCTAGAAACATTGATCTAACTAAAATAACTAAGCAACTTCCTGTTAAGTTTATTTACTGGATACAACACTTCCCAACACTGGAGCAAACTGTGAACAAATTATGCGAAGAAAAAAAAATCTAAATCACTGGTTATGAAAGAAGGTGCAAAATAAGCTATTTAAAGAGTCCTGGCAACCATTTGCAATGCAAAAGATGTATTTTTTCCCAAAGGCAATAAAAATGCAAAATAAAATAGAACATTTGGATGACGTGCATGCTATCAAGCTTTCACACACACGTTGACAATGTTGACTATATATATATATATCTATGTTTTTTGAGAGTTTTATGTGCCAGCCTTTTTAATTATTATGATTTAATTTGGATTGCCAACAGAATGTGACAGGAAAAGACGGTAAGTCTTTTACAACCTGCTGATTATTCTTGCTTTGTGAAGAGAAAAACGATAACCTCCTCCTGACAGGTTCTTATCATTTCTGAGCACATTGCAGTGAAACGCCGTGTGCTGCAGTTCAGCGCTTTGATAAACGTGGCTCCCGATAAACTTTTCTCCTCAAGGACTGACGGGGATGGAAACGCTCGTTTTCGTCTGCAGCAGTGCAGGTGGCTATCGCAGATTTGAATGGTGAATGTGGGAAGAAAGTCAGGTCGGGTGTGCGAGTTAAGTACGAACCTCGGGGGTAAATACCAGGGTCCATGAAGGTCGCCATACTGAAGTTGGCCAAGACGAAGAGGAAGACCAGGCCATTGTAGAGAGGCACAGCGGGAGAGATCACCCTCATCAACCAGGGACACCTGGAAACACAAATAAAAGCGACGCTGTTGAGCGAGAAGGCCTGTAAATGTAAAACGCTTCGAACTCAACATATATTTAAATCTCCACGGGATATGTGTGTATCATCTCATTTGCACCGATTCGTGTGAATTAACATTCTTTAGCCAAGCTGAAGAAAAAAATATTGCAACCACCAGATTTAGCCAAAAGTTAAATTTGCTGCACAAAGTTTTATTAATGTCAAACTTGTAAAAAAAAACAACAGTTATGACATTATTCGTTTCATTCTTATTGCTAATTCACAACACATGTTATTTCAATGTATTTTGTGAGATACACAAAGTGCATTGTGCAAACCACAAATCAAATTCAGTTTAATTCTTATCTTGGTAGAGAGGCATCGCAGGTATAAATTGCAAGTGAATCGTTCTCCTCTGAAATCAATAACAAAACTTGGTAAATAGTGACAGAAAACTATTATTGGCAGTCTTGTTTTGCCACGGTTGAGAGATGAACAAATCCTCCTGGAACTGTGCCATCCAAACCTCATTCTGTGAGGACTTGCTATGAATTTGTCAACTTCTTTACTGAGAACATTCTGGTATTGTACAGTCCGGTTCAATGCTGGTCTCAATCAATACCAACCGGGAGAAAATGACCATTTTCGTTGATATGAAAATGTGTGGTATCAACGTTCCGGACCACTCTGGTCTCCTGGTTTCTTGTTCTGCTCTGCATCCCAGAGTCACAACCAAACACGGAGAAGCAGCATTCAGCTTTTATGCTCTTCTAATCTGGAGTAAACATCAAGAAGACTGCAAAAGTGCTGGAACACTGAGTTCCTTTAAGTCAAGACCTTTGATCAATAATAACCGAAACAACATTAATTGGAGTCTTTATTGCAATTTTTGATTTAGTTCTTCTATTTTACCAATTCAATGTGATGTTTTTGGCTTTTTTGTTGTTTTATGATTTCATCATGCGAAGCATTGCCTTGTTGCTCCCTAGCGATGATGCAACACTGTCAGGGTCAGTTTACTGTCCCAATTGGTAAAATGAAAAATCTGTGAAATCCACCCAACTGCATTGTGTCAGACTCTGCATCACGTGGCCTCAACAATAAATTGCAATTAGAGTTGTTGACTTTATAGCAATTCCTCTTAACAAGCACAGGAATATCACCTGAAATCAAATAATAACGCAACTGGTGCCAAAGGGGCTCCCGTCGGTATAGTTAAATATTTGTGCTGCTGTTCTAGACATATTAAACTAGACTAAAGCCAGTGGCTCAGAAAGACGTTGATAATAAAGCAAGAAGGGGCAGTATTCCACAAATAGGCCCTCCTACTTATTCTGCCATAGGATTCAACACAATGACTCCAACCCTTAAAGCCACTCGTACAAATCTTCGCCATACGCTCACTCGACCCTCCGAACATGCCACTCGTGGTAATTCTGACGTCAAAAAAGTGCATTTTCAGGTACTTGAGGCTCGAGTTTCATCTTCGACCCATATCTCCTCTGCTGCCCCAACAGTCCTTTTCCGCTTCATTGAATTATTCAGAGCCGTGGCTCCAGAAAAGCAGCTAAAGCAGAATATAGAGAGCTGCTGAGAAGAGCCGGCCTCTCTCTTGTCATCAACTGTGTGGCACCTGGTGGGAGGTTTCATTTGGACGTATCACCGGCAGCCGTCACGGCTGACCTCCCTCGGGTGTCTCGGGACTGTTAATTTTCTTCCCGTCGGCGTTCGTGAGTTATCATACCTGAGACAGCAGGCGCCCGCTGCAGCGTAGCTGTGTTGAACATAACCCAAGCTAGCTCAATTGCATCTCTAAGTTAACAAACAAAACTCTCTGAGGAACACACACACACACAGATGAAGACTGTGGTTTATTAATGCTTGCCATGCTGACCGCACATTTAATACGCTAAAAAAAAAAAGAAAAGAAAAAGTCAACTCTGCACACCAGTTGCCACAATGCATGCGGCAGGAAAACAGATCACAACATAATCTTGTGCTGTTTTTAGCTGGCTGTTCTAAAAGACAACTCTGATTTATCCAAAAGTAGTAATTACAGATTAAAAGTTTACAAAAACTAGGGACTGGAAATCAGACAAAAAATAAATGAAAATTCAGCTGGATCTCTGCACGAAGGAGTTATAAGAACGGTTGAAAGAAGATTGAGAATTGCTTCTACATCTCATTACGAACACTTTATTTGACGGGGCGTGCATGAGACTGATCCTGTCGTAAACATGACATAACGCATGTCATGAAGATGAGGGAGTTTTCATGAATGTTTACGACTGTTGTCCTGAAGTGTAAATAATGATACTTTTAATGCAAAGTTGACCATCTTAATTGACTTTTAATGCAATTTTGGTTAACTGAAACAAAAAACCGAAATGTAACTTAACAGGAAAAACAGTAATTAACTAGAACTATATAAACAAACATACTGGAGTTATAGTTGTAATATCTGCTATTTTTGCAATTATGAATCTATTTATTAGACTTTCTAACCGATGAGAAATTGATTTTGTTTTTCCCGCACACAAGCAGTGTACGTCAACTGTCGGCAAATTACGGCACTCCATGTTCCTGCTGGCGGCACTTACACTAGTCCACAAGATGGCGTCAGTGAAAACTGGGAGAAAACACCAGAGACAGTTGGTTGTTCAACAATTATGCTTTTTTTTCCTGTTGAGTATTCATTACTCAATAAACATATATAATCACAATGTAATACTTTGACCTTTTTGATTTCTGCATCTTGAAATAAACCAAAGTGTAACAAAAACTATAATAGCGACAACAGAAAAATAACTGAAACCAAACAATAATTATCAAATAATAACTAATAGAAAGCAGCAAACAGAAACTAATTGAAACTAACAGAATTGGACAAAAGGTTGCGACAAAAAAACTAAACTATAATAAAAAACCCCAAACCTTTTTTTTTTTTTAACCCCGGTTGAATTGAGTCTATTCTGCATCCACTGCAATAAATGACAGCAGCGAATAAGATTTATAAAGTCGTAGGCTGCCTCTAAAATAAACTCACGCTTTCCCCCAAAAGAACTTGGAAAAACAACATCTGACTCCGTGGCTGGAGTGTTTCAAAAAGTCATCTTCACGAGCTCGTTCTCTCTAAACACGGCTTCAGTGGCTCGTTTTGCGACAGATACCACATTTGCTTTTACAAGGGACGAAATCAAAGTGGCTCTCTGTGGAATTGCCTTCGCTCAGCGGGCTTTCGTGCAGCAGCACTCGGCCGCCATCGCGGCTTTGACAACAAAGCAAGGCTTGTACAAATCTTTCAAAGCATCTTCACAGAAATGCAACAGTAAGCAGCCTCAACATCTTACAAAAACAATTCATTTACCTGTCAAAGGCTCATGTATTTTTACCCACAGTGGAAAGCTGCTGCAAAAAATAAAAAATGGAGTGCAGTTAATGGCTGCCACTTCAGTCGCCTGGAAGTTGACAATGTGGGCTGAAAAGTCTAATTAAGGACACACACTCTCTGGTTAATAGCGTAGGAGTAACAAGTAAATACTGAGTTCTTATAAACGTTGTTTACTAGTCTATTTTACTGTGTGATAATTAAGCAGAGGAAGAAAACCAATCAGCTGTCCAATTTGCGGGCAGCCATTCATTTAGTAGCTCTCGCTGCCAAGAGTGCAGGAATGCAATGACTTTGACCGAGTTGGGCCGAGTATTCTTGATGACAATCAAAATGCCCGGAGACAGAAAACAGAGGTCTGAGCGAGCAGGCTCAGATCTCTAAAGGTGCCGCTGTGCAGCCTCAGAACATCAAACGCAAAGTCACAACAGAGGCACGAAAACAGCCTTCAAAAGAATAGGAGGTGGCAATTTTCATTCCACCTCCTGACTGAGACTGAGAGGAAATCTAAAAACCACATCCATGGTGGCAGCAGCCTGACGTAGCACTGGTATGTTAGTTCTGATTTGCTCTTTTTTTTTTATTTGTTTGAGATATGGCATGTCTTGGATAATTACTCCCTCTCCTCAGCTTGGAGAACATTTTCTCCAACTCTTTTTTTTTATTTTTGGACAGTTGTTATGATGTGTAACTGTGGCAACGACATGTTTTAATAACTAGGAGCAGCTGATTAGCTTAAAAAATCCCTGAAATCCCAGAAGAGTTGGAAGTGAGGCTTCAGCTTCTCTAACCGTCCAGCCAGACAGATTTAAAGAGGAGCGGTAAAAGCAAATGAGCTGGATTAGAAGTTCTGCTAACAACTGATAGTATCATCCAGGACTGGTTGCTGTAAAAATATTCCCAGCATGACATGAGAGTCATGACAGCAACACTCTCACTCAGAAGGTACGTAGCTGAAAAGCTAAATGACTGACAGCAAAATTGTTCCTTTTTGTTTTATCATTTTGAGCTTCAGCCTTTTAGAACATTCTGGATTGGGACTTTTGGCAGTCTCAATGATAAAGAGTCTGCATTCTGGAGGGAATACATACAGAGACTGATGGTGACTGTTGGTTATGCTAACCAGGCTAATCGCGAGTATAACAGGCTAGCGTCCTTTCAGAGCGTCAACTCCAGGCCATTTCTTGAGCGGGGTTGAAAATCAGCTGTCAATGTCGGATCAGTGAATCTCAGCAATACAACTTGTGAGAATTGAAACCGTAGAAAACGGCATAAGATTATGATACAAACGCTAAAATAACATGGGAGACCCACAGTTTCCCGGCCCCTATGCTGAGTTAGCTGATAATCTCTGAAGCCGCTTAGTGTTCAGTTACCGACCTTACAGGAATCAGAAAAAACAATCATCTTATGTTTATGAGTTCAACACCAAAACCACTAAAGCAGACAGCTTGAGCAAAAACTGCAGCCATCACACTGGTGACATAATTTCAGAGACATGACCAAAAATGTCCTAAAAGAGTTAAACATCTGCTTTGGCAAACTTTTCACTTTAAAAAATCACTTGCAATGTTCTTTTTTCCCTGTTGACATGACACTAATATTAAAAAAAAAGTAATTACTGTGAGTCATTAATGAACCAAACTGTACGCTATTAAAAATAATTAACATTTTATTGATGCTTCCTTAAGAAAAAAGTGTCCTTTTTGTGTGGACTAGAGCCAACGCTGAACCTGACAGGCACCTGTACCACCGAGCAACGTCACCAGGCTACAGGGGACAATTACAGTAACATATTCATCTCCCGGAGAGCCATCCTATTGATTAGTTCATTAAGTCTGAACCCAGCTAGCATTACAGGGGAGGCCTGTTCTCACACAGATCGCCTGCTGAGAGTTACTGATCCAGAATCTGTTGCTAGGTCAGATCGGTACAACCCGTCGGAAAGGAGATTTTAATTATGACCAGGCCCTTTAGGGAAATCACAAAAAAAAAAAGATTTATAGATACACTGCATTATAGAAATATTTTTTCATATTTATATCCTCACAAGTCTTCCACAGAATTTTTCTACATTGGTCTCTGATGGACGTTCGTCTCAAATATCATCCGCATTCTCCAATTAGGATGCAGAAATGTCAGCATCGCTTATTCCGTACCAACTCGGGACGTACCGCTCTCCTGAAGCTCTGCGTTCCAGCACACCGTATTCAGTATTTCTCACACACACACACACACACACACCAGCGCAGAGACCGTTGACAGAGGCAATAGAGGGGATGTTTTCTGATGGCGTGGAGCCGAGAAGTTCCAGGAAAGACGGGCGAGGAGCAGACCTTTACGGCTTGAGAAGGCAAAATTAAATTCATAAAGGATATGTTTTTCCTGGATGCCACAAAAGGCAGAGCAGATATCAGTGTGAACTCTAAACACAGAATTCAGGATGCGATTTAAAAAAGGTTAATAATCTCTTTATAGAGTTTTAGCCTAAATTTTTGTCTCACTCCCGTGGTGGGATGTTTTTAAAGATACGTGTCACAGAGTATCACAACCATTTTTCTCTAGGGGTGTCCCAATACAACTTTTTCACTTCTGATATGACACAAGTATCACAGCTTTGAATATTGGTCGATACTGATACCAACACGAATCACGTATTGCTTATTTTGTAGTGTGGAACATTTGAAAAGGCATCAAGTGATACTTCTCAAACAAAGAACAATAGTCAACAACAATAGGTATGAGAACAACTAAGCCATGTATTCTGGGTGTATATGTGGTCATCTGCCTTGGAGGAATAGGTACATTTTTCATAAATAATTCATGCATTATTAGCTATATCTAGCCTGTTGTGTTATTCCAAAATAGGTTTTGATGCGTCTTTGAGAACCAGAAAGTGATAAAACGCTAATCTGTGTCAAGTTTGGATATGTCAAGGTGAGGGTTTCAAACTTAAAGATACCGTATGAACTATCAAGTAAGTTCTAACAACTAGGCAGACAAATTGGGCAGACCAACAGGATATTTATCACAGCCGCAAAGAATCCAGATGGACACCTAGACTGGTTTAGGAATGGATCATTTCCTGGAACGGTCCCAAACCGAACCCCATTAAAAATGTATGCTTGGAATCTGGGCCGACTCCATCAAACCAACCAATTTAACTGAGCTCTATTGTTTCTGTTCAGTCAGAACTTTCCTGCCGACCGGCTGAAATCTACCCAAGTCAAGGTCCAACTTGTTAAGGAGAAAATATATGACTAAAACAGGGTCTTAATGTAACACAATAGGCCCTTTTCACTCATTTTTATGAATCCTGCAGCTGAACACTTTTAAGCCGTCATCGTTATTTTATATTAATTATTTTTGGCATCGTTTTCTTCTTGAGTTTGATTTACTGACCGCGGCGGCTGCCTCTCACACACCAATAAACCTGAGAAGCTGAAGGGCACACGCTCATCTCCATGTGCATTTTTTGCTCGCAGTCATTTGCATTTTAATAATAAGGAGGCCACATGAAAAGCAATGAAGTACTCTGCCCCCAAAGCCTGCCTTCACATCTATTTACATATTTATCAACCCGCTCCCTGGTGAAGAAAACTTATTTTTCTGTTCCAGAAAAGCAGCTCGCACTCTGACTTTAAAGTTCGCTGCAAATTTCATTCGTAGTTTGTAATTTACCACCAAAAAGGATTATGTTGAATCTTTTTGGGCCGTTGCCATGTATTTAAACTGAGCGAGACTTTAGTGCAAACCCACCTGCTGTCCTCCCTGACAATCAGTCTTCCTCTGGCCAAATCACTAACCCCACTCTCCGCTTCCAGAACCCGATCCAAAAGAACCACCTGCAAGACACTGATTATTGTGTTAGTATAATAAACGTCTTAACTTACTGTTGCTTCCCGTGTTTGATTCTGCATGTGGGTCAGAAGCCTACCCTCGAACATGACAGAATCATCCGGCCAACAGTCTGACCCAGCAGGATCTCGTCCGGATCCGTTAGCGGTCTTAGCCAGGCACGACGATCTCCTAACCTCTCTCGCTAACCAGCAGACTCATTCAAATCAACGACTAGATCGTTTGGCCGAGCTATTCCAGGAAATTGATCGCAAACTTTCCGCCCTGGGTCCACCTCCTCGCCCAGCCGGCGCAGCCGCCGGCGGCGCCGCCCCAGTGGACGGCGCTGCGGCAGCCCCAGTGCTAGATCCATCTCCTCCCCGTTTTAGAGACGCCGTCTCTCCCACGCCAGAACCATTTTCTGGTGAGATTGGCAGATGTGGGGGCTTCCTGCTCCAGTGTTCGTTAGTCTTTTCTCGTTCACCCCAATCGTTTCCTGATGGCCCCTCCCGCATCTCCTACATTGTTGGATTACTTCAAGGAAGAGCGTTAAGGTGGGCTGAAGCCAGATACACACAACGGACACTTTTGCAGGGTACCTTCACTGATTTCGTTTCCGACTTTAAACAGACTTTTGGATATACAGAGTCAGGTTCTGAGATCACAAAGAAGTTATGGAGTCTTAAACAAGGAAGCCAATCAGTAGCTGACTTCGCTATTGATTTTCGCACGCTAGCGGCCTCTTCTGGCTGGAATGATGAGGCTCTAAAGGGTGCTTTTCTCCAAGCTTACGAGCCTTTAAAGGATGAATTGGCCTATCGTGATGAGCCGAGACATTGGAGATTCTGATTTCTCAGGCTATTAGGATTGACAACAGGGTCCGAAGCGGGCCCGCTCTAGATGACAGCTCCTCCCTGTCCCTACACCAATTTTTCCTCCCATGCCATCCTCTTCTGACCATAGGTTAGCACCAGCCACTGAAGAACCCATGCAAATTGGTCGAGCCAGGTTATCACCTGAGGAACGGCAGCATCGTATGAGGACGGGAGCTTGCCTATATTGTGGTCAGTTGGGTCATTTTGTGGCGGCCTGTCCCCTGCAGTCAAAAGGGAGAGCCCGCCAGTAGGCTCGGGAGTACTGGTGGGCGGAGTTAAGAATTTTGATTCCCGTGTTACACTCTCCTGTGCGCTTGTTGATGATCAGACTCGTTTCCAGACCTTCGCCCTGATCGACTCGGGGTGCGAACAGAATCTCCTTGACGAGACCCTGGTAAACCAGCTTCAAATTCCTGTTATTCCCCTTCCGGCTCCAATACAGGTGTCGGCTCTTGATGGAAATCCTTTGCCTAGGATCACGCATAAGACTAAACCCATTAATCTTTTGGTTTCTGGTAACCATTGGGAGTCTCTTACCTTTTTTGTGTTTCCTTCTCCTCAGACTCCAGTAGTCCTCGGCTTCCCTTGGTTGTCTCTGCATAACCCTCATATCAACTGGCGAGAGAATAGGGTGGAGTCCTGGAGCTCTAGGTGTCTCGCTACCTGCCTTCAGTCTGCGTTGGGTTCCTCACGGGCACCAGACCCTGAGGATCAGGTTAGCCCTTCTGCTCTCTCAAATGTCCCCTCTGAATACCCACGACCTGCACAGGGTTTTCAGTAAGTCTCGAGCCTTATCATTACCACCACACAGACCCTACGACTGTGCCATCGACCTCTGCCTGGCGCTCCACTTCCCTCTAGCCGCCTTTACAACATATCTGGACCTGAGAGAGAGAGCATGGAGAAATATGTTAATGAATCCTAGCTGCAGGGATTATTCGCAGAATCATCATCTCCTATAGGTGCTGGGTCTTTCGTTGGCAAGAAGGATGGAACACTGCGCCCTTGCTGATTACCGTGGCCTCAATCAATCACCATCAAAAATAAGTACCCTTTGCCTCCTCACTGCAGCTTTTGAGCCCATTCAGGGCCACCAGGTTCACTAAACTGGATTTGAGGAATGCTTACCACCTCATCAGGATAAGGAGGGGATGAGTGGAAGACGGCGTTCAAGACCCCCTAGGGCATTTTGAATATTTGGTGATGCCTTTTGGACTCATGAACGCACCAGCTGTTTTCCAGGCTCTTGTTAATGATGTCCTTAGAGACTACCTGAACCACTTTGTATTTGTCTATCTCGATGACATACTCATCTTTTCAGATCCCTTGAGGAGCACAGAAGGCATGTCCGGTTGGTCCTGCAGCGCCTGTTGGAGAACCAGTTATACATCAAGCAGAGAAATGCGGTTTCACGCACCTCCCTCACCTTCCTTGGATTTGTCCTCCAGAGCGGGCAGGTGAAGGCAGACCCAGAAAAGATTCAAGCTGTGCTTGACTGGCCCCTCCATCGTCCGTAAGCAATTCCTTCAGCGTTTTGGGTTTTGCCAATTTTTCCGCCGTTTCATAAGGAATTATAGTCTGACTGCCCACCACTTACCAGTCTACATCTGACAAGAGACCATTTGTCTGGTCCTGTGAGGCTGACGGGCCTTTTGAACTTAAGAAGAGGTTTTCAACTGCTCCCATCCTTATTCAATGATCCCTCCAGGCAATTCATTCTGGAGGTGGACGCCTCAGATTCTGGTGTTGGCGCTGTCCTTTCTCAAATCCCCAGACAACAAGCTCCATCCTTGTGCTTTTTTTCCGTCGTTTGTCTCAAGCAGAAGAATTATGATGTGGGGACAAGGAACTCTTAGCTATCAAGTTAGCTTTGGAGGAGTGGCGGCATTGGCTAGAGGGCGCCGAGCATCCCTTCCTTGTCTGGACGACCACAAGAATCGGCCTACCTGCGTGAGGCTAACGCCTCAACTGACAGTCACGTTGGTCACTCTTTTTCTCTCGGTTCAACTTTATCATTTCATACAGACCTGGCTCTAAAAATACCAAACCTGATGCTCTCTCTAGACAGTTCTCCCCTGACCATGAGGATAGAGTGGGTAACATTATCCTCGGTCTTGTGTTGTTGGGGCCTCTGTTGGGACATCCAAGGGATATTCAAGAAGCCCTAAACGAGAACCAGACCCAGGGTCTGGACCTAACAGAACCTATGTTCCTTCTGCAGTCAGATCTAAACTGCTCCATTGGGCCCATGCTAGATTCTCCTGTCACCCAGGAGTAAGTCGCATGCTTGCTCTTGTCCGTCGTTCCTTTTGGTGGCCAGCCTTTATGCCGATGTTAAAGGTTATGTACTGGCTTGTCCAATTTGTGCCAGAAGTAAGGCCCCAACCAACCCCTAGTGGGCTGCTCAGCCTCTCGCTATCCCAGTCGTCCTTGTCTCCATACTCGACTTTGTTCCGGGTTTTTACCATTTTCCAAGGGTTTCCCCCTTTCGCCATAATGGGCCGTTTTAAAAAGGCTTGTCACCCTCATCCCGTTACGGAAACTCCCCCCCCTCCCAAAGAGACTGCTCAGCTCCTCATTAAACATGTTTTCGCCTTCATGGAGCACCTCTTGAAGTCTTGTCTGACCGGGGTCCCAGTTCCAAGTTCTGGAAGGAGTTTGGGAAGGCTTTGGGGGGCAAGGTAGCCCTTTTAGTTCTGGTTTTTTCCCCCTTTCAATGGCCAGATAAAGGGTGAACCCAGGAACTGGAAGCTTCTCTCCGATGTATTTGCACCTCTAACCCCGCCTTTGGAGTTCACAGCTTCCCTGGGTTGAATATGCCCTTAACTGTCAATCTTTTTTAGCTACTGGGTTCGAATTTTCCCCTTGGTTCCCCAGCCACCATTATTCCCTTCGCAGGAAAAAAACATCTCGGTCAGCTCTGTCCAGCACCATCTCCGTAGGTGCAGGCGCATCTGGGACCAGCCCAATTGCTGCCTAACCGCTCTGCGTCCCCAGAATCGGCGTCTGGTTTTGACAGAAGAGGGTTCCTGCACCTCGGCCGGGCCCAAGGTATGGCTCCAAGGACATCACACTGAAATCTTTAGAAGCTGTCTCCCGGGTTTCCCATTGGACTACAGACCTCAGTGCTCAGCCCCGCTGAAATCGTCCAAGCCCCCGACAGTTTACACCCCCCCCAGTTTCCACGTCCTTTGAAAAGCCAGTTGTCTCACCCCTTTGTGCCCTCCCCCACCCCCCTCCACCGGGACATTGATGGGGGCCCCACGCCCACGGTCCGCCTTGTCCCCCTCCCGGGGGGGGCGGGGGTTTAGATTTTGGGGGATGGGGTTAGGACCTGAAACGGTCCTGGGTTCCCCGTTTTTTTATATTGGACCCCCCAGTTGCTCAGAGATTGAGGCTTCTCGTCCGTCCTGCCTCCCGCCGGGTGGCGCCCGTTGAATCCTAGGTTTTGAGTGCATCTCTTCCCATCGTCCCTGCTGGGTGGCCTGGAGCAGAGCTGTGCACCTGGCCGTTGGGTCACCCCAGCCAGGAAGAAGAGGTCGACCTCACCTCTCCGCGGATGATTACTCTGTGCCCGTAGTCTCAAGCCCGTTAGACACTCTCTCCTGTGAACACTGTGATTTTCCTGAGGAGACTTCTGCTTGTTGTCGCTTCTCATAAGTCTCTGTCTCTCGTTTCAGGTATGACCTAAATCAATCTTCCACCCCGCTCCAAGCCCCCCACCTGCCTGCCCGCTCCACCCCTGAGTTCATTCCTTGGAGACACTCACCTGGGAACCCCCGGGGACCCATCCTGCACTCCCTCCTGTTGAGAACCCTCTCGAAAAACGTAAGCAAACCCACCTGCTGTCCCCCCCTGACAATCAGTCTTCCTCTGGCCAAATCACTAACCCCACTCTCGCTTCCGGGGCGATCAAAAGAACCACCCTGAAAAGACACTGATTATTGTGTTAGATAATACGTCTTAACACTGTTGTTTCCCCTGTTTGATTCTGCATGTGGG